>OU342787.1:4091565-6624065 GCA_910591435.1 Acronicta aceris | reverse complement strand
TAACCTAACCTAACCTAACCTAACCTAACCTAACCTAACCTAACCTAACCTAACCTAACCTAACCTAACCTAACCTAACCTAACCTAACCTAACCTAACCTAACCTAACCTAACCTAACCTAACCTAACCTAACCTAACCTAACCTAACCTAACCTAACCTAACCTAACCTAACCTAACCTAACCTAACCTAACCTAACCTAACCTAACCTAACCTAACCTAACCTAACCTAACCTAACCTAACCTAACCTAACCTAACCTAACCTAACCTAACCTAACCTAACCTAACCTAACCTAACCTAACCTAACCTAACCTAACCTAACCTAACCTAACCTAACCTAACCTAACCTAACCTAACCTAACCTAACCTAACCTAACCTAACCTAACCTAACCTAACCTAACCTAACCTAACCTAACCTAACCTAACCTAACCTAACCTAACCTAACCTAACCTAACCTAACCTAACCTAACCTAACCTAACCTAACCTAACCTAACCTAACCTAACCTAACCTAACCTAACCTAACCTAACCTAACCTAACCTAACCTAACCTAACCTAACCTAACCTAACCTAACCTAACCTAACCTAACCTAACCTAACCTAACCTAACCTAACCTAACCTAACCTAACCTAACCTAACCTAACCTAACCTAACCTAACCTAACCTAACCTAACCTAACCTAACCTAACCTAACCTAACCTAACCTAACCTAACCTAACCTAACCTAACCTAACCTAACCTAACCTAACCTAACCTAACCTAACCTAACCTAACCTAACCTAACCTAACCTAACCTAACCTAACCTAACCTAACCTAACCTAACCTAACCTAACCTAACCTAACCTAACCTAACCTAACCTAACCTAACCCGCATGAAAAATAAAAACCCGCTCGTCGTTCTAAAAGACGTCTTTTTAGACAGTAACGACGACGAAATAATCATGGCGCTACACTCGCAAAATGAGAATGTGTTCAGGGGACTACAAGAAAAGGACAAAGAAATGGAAATTAAATTCAAAAAGCGGACAAGGAACCCGAGAACAGCACATGTCGTGGTCCAGGTTGGACCTTTAGTATGGCAGAGGATGACGGAGGCTGGAGCTCTTTATCTTGACCTGCAAAGGATCAGGGTAGAGGACCAGTCCCCGCTCATCCAATGCACAAAGTGCCTAGCGTTCGGTCACGGCCGGAAATTTTGTACCGAAAGTGCGGACAGATGCAGCCACTGCGGCGGACCGCATCTGCGCGAGAACTGCGCAGATTATATTGCAGGAATCGAACCGCGGTGCTGTAACTGCTCGCACTCGAGGCTGCAAAAAACTGACCATAACGCGTTTAGCGCTGAGTGCCCAGTCCGACAGAAATGGGATTACCTGGCCCGCGCGAACACTGCTTACCCCTAACTCACTTCATGGAGGGTACGGAACACACACAATAACACACACAGACACAAATGACACACACGAACACAATATTGAAATAAACATAAAACAAAAAACAAATATACACAGATATGCGAACTATATAGTAAATATATATGAGCACATCAACAACACCAAACGTATAAACACTGAAATTGTACCCAACATGACCAACAAAAACACGACAACAATACAAACCGGACAAGAAACATCAATAAATATATATAAAATGTACTTATATATATATTATTGCTAAAAGTGTATTAGTAAGTAAAATAAGATTGAATAAAAGTGAGCAAATTGTGAAATTAAAACAGGTTCCAGTCCTACAGCACAACAAATAAAAGCCACAAATAATGTTAACAACGTTCACTGTTTACCATTTTAGACAAATAAAACAGTACTACTAAAATCTTAAGTTATAACTGTATACTTATGTTATTACTAATAAAAATGTCAGCTAGCTAGATATAAGAACATAGAATCGTAGAAATAATTAAGTTATAGAAATGATGACACGTGGAACGTAAACGTAAACGCATAGCGCAGAACGCAGAAACGTGATTATTGTTATTAGTATCTAAGAAAAGTTGTAAGAATAAATAGTTGTAAGCATAGATTAAGAAACGCTAAGTGTAAGAACATAAGATTTTAAAATTATATGAGGTAAATCCTATTGAAAGCACTTGTGTAGTAACTTTAAAAATAAAAATAAACATGTAAGACAGAACAAAATTGTAAGCACTGTAGACTTTAAAGATAACTGCTGAGATAAAAAAGTCAAGAAAATTTTTACCGAATAAATAAAAATAACCCTGGAATTTATTTCCCCTGTCACAACAAATAAAGTAGAAATAGGTACTTAGCGGGAATCCCACCCGGCCGAGTGAAAATGATGAAGGATGAAAGAAGATAAGGTATGAAGCTTGAAAGTGCGAGAGGCATAAATGCGAGAACTAGTATGAATGAGAACTCTAGAATAACAAGATCCCGTTGATCCCATGAACGGGGAAAGGCAGAAAAAAAAAAAAAAAAAAAAAAAAAAAAAAAAAAAAAAAAAAAAAAACCTAACCTAACCTAACCTAACCTAACCTAACCTAACCTAACCTAACCTAACCTAACCTAACCTAACCTAACCTAACCTAACCTAACCTAACCTAACCTAACCTAACCTAACCTAACCTAACCTAACCTAACCTAACCTAACCTAACCTAACCTAACCTAACCTAACCTAACCTAACCTAACCTAACCTAACCTAACCTAACCTAACCTAACCTAACCTAACCTAACCTAACCTAACCTAACCTAACCTAACCTAACCTAACCTAACCTAACCTAACCTAACCTAACCTAACCTAACCTAACCTAACCTAACCTAACCTAACCTAACCTAACCTAACCTAACCTAACCTAACCTAACCTAACCTAACCTAACCTAACCTAACCTAACCTAACCTAACCTAACCTAACCTAACCTAACCTAACCTAACCTAACCTAACCTAACCTAACCTAACCTAACCTAACCTAACCTAACCTAACCTAACCTAACCTAACCTAACCTAACCTAACCTAACCTAACCTAACCTAACCTAACCTAACCTAACCTAACCTAACCTAACCTAACCTAACCTAACCTAACCTAACCTAACCTAACCTAACCTAACCTAACCTAACCTAACCTAACCTAACCTAACCTAACCTAACCTAACCTAACCTAACCTAACCTAACCTAACCTAACCTAACCTAACCTAACCTAACCTAACCTAACCTAACCTAACCTAACCTAACCTAACCTAACCTAACCTAACCTAACCTAACCTAACCTAACCTAACCTAACCTAACCTAACCTAACCTAACCTAACCTAACCTAACCTAACCTAACCTAACCTAACCTAACCTAACCTAACCTAACCTAACCTAACCTAACCTAACCTAACCTAACCTAACCTAACCTAACCTAACCTAACCTAACCTAACCTAACCTAACCTAACCTAACCTAACCTAACCTAACCTAACCTAACCTAACCTAACCTAACCTAACCTAACCTAACCTAACCTAACCTAACCTAACCTAACCTAACCTAACCTAACCTAACCTAACCTAACCTAACCTAACCTAACCTAACCTAACCTAACCTAACCTAACCTAACCTAACCTAACCTAACCTCAGCTGGTACCCCACAAGTGGGCATTTTCTGCTGGAAAATTTTAAAAATCGCCAAAAACAAGTTTATACCTAGACACCGAGGTTACCTAAGGCCCTCTATTTATTTGTTCGACGCGGACAATTTCTAAAGTAAAAGTCACATTTCGATACGGTTTTCAGCCTTTATCTTCATAATTCTGCTACATCTGTCCCTCGGGCACACTCCCGCGTCCCTGGAGACCAAAATTTTTCATTTTCATACATTTTGATTTTTCTCATATAGATCGACCTAACATTAAAATCATTAATTTTCAGTTTGCAATATTTTCATTAAATTTTCATCTGGATAGTTTCGTTACAGTCTGGAACCGCCCCCGGCGCCCGTCCCGGTGGTCGTGACCTGAAAACAATAAAAATAATTAACATTTTATTACAGAATTGTGCAAAAATTACACTTTTCCGACGATAACTTCAAAATTTTCTTCCCTGCCTACCCCCGATTTATATACAGTTTTATAGCCCTCGGCGTCCCGCATCCGCTGGTACCCCACAAGTGGGCATTTTCTGCTGGAAAATTTTAAAAAATTGCCCGCCCACCCACCCGGTTGCGCTTGGTCAGGTAAACTTCAGTATACCTACAAAAAACAAAAAATTTTTTCATCACATATTTCGAATCTACTTTGATATTTATAACTAAATAACTTAATCTCTACTCCCTAGCATACCTGAATTCATCCGCTTTACCCCCGCAGACTCTTACAACTTGAATATAAAAACATTATGATGCGCACCCCGACCAAGGAACCATCTGCCAGTCCTAATCCGCCGGGTAAAAAGGCACCATCGCCGCCACTTTCATTACCACCATCTCCCCCACCGAAGGCAACTTACGTCAACAGATTATCTGAGGCCAAAGCATGCCTTGCAAAGGCCAAGCTACATTTAGGGAACTCGAGGAACCTCAGAACTGACATCAAAACTGAGGTCACCCACGCCATTGAGCGCCTTTATCAGCTGGTAAAGGAGGCGGAGGAAGCCTCCACAAAAGAACCCTGTATCGACACAACCCCACCCCCCTCTTTACCTACCCAGGACCTTAAGGAGGAGATAATCACCTGCGTACGCGAAGAACTAACCAGGCACCTCGCCCAAATTAATAAGCAAACACCAAAAACATATGCCCAGGTAGCGACACCCACACCCGTACCTGCCCACAAGAGCGCTCCCCATAAGCCACAAGAGCTTGCTACCAGTAAGCCAGCCATCATTGTCGCCGCCAAAGACGGGGCTCAGTCACGCCAACAGGTGATTGAGGCATTCAAAAAGAGCATCAACTTTAGAAAGACCTCCTATACACCCGTGCGTATTCAAGGGGTATCGAATAACAAACTCCGAGTGGAGTTCGAAAACAACAAACAAAGGGATGAGACGCTGGGGGTTCTTAGTGAATCCTCCCTTGTGAGTGCGGAACCAGCCCGAAAGCTACGCCCCATGCTGATCCTCAAAGGCATCTCAAACGATACCCCTGTGGAGGAACTCATCCCTATCATAAAGGGGCAAAACGACGAACTGGCGACTCTTATCAAGCAGGATGATGACCTCAAAGTTGCATTTAAACGCAATAACCGAAACCCAAATCTGTACTACAACGCTATCCTCACAGCAAATCCTGAAATTTGGCGCAAAATGATGGAAATGGGAAGAGTAGCAATTGACTATCTGCGAGTCCACTGCGAAAATTTCTCACCATTTACTCAATGTATGCGGTGCTTTCAATTTGGGCACCTGAAAAACAAATGTACCTCGACAGAGGAACCCTGCGCCTATTGCGCCGAATTAAGTCACAAAGAAAAAGATTGCCCTCTGAAGGAAAAGAAAGGCGCTCCGAAATGCATAAACTGCTCCAGCCAAAATCTCAAATTTAAAACTAACCACGACACCAAACATACCTCCTACTCAAATAATTGCCCAGTCTCCAAAAACATGAAACAGCGCATCAACTACAGAATCGATTATGGATCTACATAAAATTCATATTTTACAGTGCAACATAGACCGCTCTAAAAACAGCTTAACTGAATTCACCAGATATTTTATCAATGGGCAATACGACATAGCATTAATATCCGAACCCTACATTGGTGCCAAAAATGAAGTTAAATCAATATCAGGCATCGACATTTTCCAAAATTCGAAAGGGCAAAACGTCAAGGCATGTATCATGGTCAAGACCGGCAGGGTGAGAGCACTTGGAATGTCCCAATGGTCCACCCCTAACTTGAGCGTAATCCAGGTTGAGGTCGACTCCCAGAAACTCTTTCTCGCATCAGCATACGTCGAACCCAATGACGACACCGCCTGCACCATCGAGGCTATCGACTTCTTCCTGAAGGCGACCACCACGCGCCGAGTTGTTCTGGGAGGCGACTTCAATGGTTGGCACCCCGTATGGGGCAGCGCAAGGGCAAACCAACGAGGGAACGAAATTCTCGAACTAGCCCACGCCAATGATCTATACACCTGCAATACAGGCTCTACACCTACATTTGAAACCATAACACATGGACGCGCTCGATCATCCATTATTGACCTCACGTTGGCTTCAGGGTCAATATACCACCAAGTCATGGATTGGCAAGTTAATCTGGACTGTTGTACGACGTCGCAACATAACGCAATAGACTTCAAAATTTCTACTCATAGTTCTCCCACGAGTACACCCGTCAACACCTCCACTTTCATATACAAATCGAAAAAAGCCAATTGGGCAGCATTCAAGGACAGTTTGCTCCTGCAAATAACTAATTCTGAAATCCTAGAAGAAAACATATCCATTCTCAGTTCCCAGCAGTTAGAAGCATTCATTGAAAAAATTACATTTATCATCCATTCCGCCTGCAAAGAGTCCATGCCTTCGAAGACCGGTGCTCCCAAGCATCGACCACCATGGTGGACCGACAGGCTCGAGGAGCTCAAGAGGGAGGTGATTAGCCTGCATAGACAAATACATACAGCAAAGAGAAGAGGCCAGCCTTTGGAGACCCTACTCGAAGAACAACAGAATAAAAAGTCACAATATGCCATCGAATTAAAGGCCGAGTCGACTTCGAACTTTCGGAAATTCTGCGAATTGCAAAATAAAGAAAACGTTTGGTCGCTAACAAACAGGCTACTCAAGGAGACTGCACCAAGGAGACCCCCTATCACTCTTAAAGCAGGGGATAACTTCACCACTAACGGTAAAGAGACAGCTACAGCGCTCCTTAACCACTTTTATCCCGACGATACCCCAGACCAATTACCGCGACAACTCGAGCTCCGAAATCAGTACATCAACCCCATTTTAGACACTGCCGACGACCAACCTTTCACAGAAGAAGAAGTACTCGAGCAACTGAAATACATGAGTCCCAACAAAGCACCAGGCCTCGACAATCTTACGTCTGATATCTGCCTCCAGTTTGCTAGACTTTATCCAAAACTTCTTACAGATATTATGAATAGATGCCTTTCACTGCAATACTTCCCCCGTAAATGGAAAGAGGCATATGTAAAGATTATTCCCAAACCGGGTAAAGACGATCAAACTGATTTAAAATCCTTCCGTCCCATAGGTCTGATCCCAGTATTTGGCAAACTACTAGAAAAATTATTCATTAAACGGGTCACCCATCACGCTGAAGTGGGAAACAGATTAAACCCCAACCAATTTGGCTTTCGGGAGCAAAGAAATACAACTTTGGCCATCCATACTGCTCTAAACTACATACGACAAGCCAAACAGGACAAGAAACTGGCGATAGCTGTCTCACTGGACATCAGGGCGGCCTTTGATAATGCCTGGTGGCCTGCCCTGTTCCATCGTCTAACACAACTAAAGACACCAAAAAACATCTTTGGACTAATAAAAAATTATGTGCAAGATAGGAAAGTCACTCTGGACCATGCTGGAGCCCGGGCACACAAAACTCTCACTAAAGGCTGCATTCAAGGATCTGCATGCGGCCCAGTCCTATGGAATTTGATTTTGGACGAACTGCTCAGCATGCAATTGCCAACGGGTTGCCACATACAGGCCTTCGCAGATGACGTTCTGCTGATCGTCACTGCGAATGAGCCTGGTGAATTAGAATCGATCACCAATAAAACGCTCGAGGAAATCAGTGCATGGGGCAAACAAGTAAAACTATCCTTCGGCCCCGCCAAGACGCAGGCCATAGCTTTTACGCCCAGGGCCAAGACCGCTCGAATCAACATGGACGGCACGGATTTGGTGTTCATCCAAGAAATTAAATTACTGGGTGTCATAATCGACGAGCAGCTACTCTTCAATAGCCACCTACGGTACGTGCTGAGCAAGGCGGCCAAGATCTTTGCCAAACTGAGCGTGTACACTAGGCCGACGTGGGGTGTACACACGGAAAACGTCCAAACAATCTACCATCATGTTATAGTACCGATAATCACCTACGCTGCTGGGATATGGGGTCATGTAGCAGAGAAAAAGAGCGCACAAAAGATACTGGCCAGCTCGCAACGGGCATTCGCACTGAAGGCTATCCGAGCCTTCCGGACGGTGTCTACCAATGCAGCTCTGGCGCTGGCGCAATTTATGCCACTCGATCTTAAAATAAAAGAGATACACCAAATCGAGCTGACGCGTCTCACAGGCACCACCCACTTTCTCCCAGAGGATATTGTGCTAGAGCGACCTACGCCAATAGGGGAACTCCTACATCCAGCAGAAAGAGTCACAATTAATAAACACCCACAAGGTCAGCAAAATGTGGATAGCAACGAACGACCAGACCCTGCAACAAAGCGCATCTTCACGGATGGCAGCAAGCAGGAGGACGGGGCGGTTGGGGCGGCTTTTGTGGTCTATGACCAGAGAGGCACTACCCTGACGACCAAAAAGTTTAAACTGCACAACACCTGCACAGTATTCCAGGCCGAGTTGCTGGCCATCCGTGAAGCATGCAGATGGGCCCATTCTAGAAAGTACAGTAGCACAATAATATCCTCAGACTCACAATCCTCAATCAGCGCAATCAAAAATAGAAGCAACACACATCCACTAATAACTAATATCCACAAAATCATACACGAACACCGACATACTGGAACGATTAAGTTTAGATGGGTCAGAGCACATTGCGGAATCATGGGCAACGAGGCCGCAGACGCTGCTGCTAAGCTCGGAGCTCTGATGCACAAGTCGCCAGTGTATAGTTCATTCCCGGCGTCAGCTGTCAAGTGCAAGATGCGGGAATGCAATCTGGACATATGGCAGACGAGGTACCGGAGCTCCGAGCAGGGTGCGCACACAAAGATGATGTTGCCCAGCCTCAAGGACATACGTAAACTCTGGGAGTTTACTAAGCCGAGCTTCCACCTAACGCAGGCACTCACTGGGCATGGATACAATAAGTCCTACCTGAAAAGGTTTAAAATCGTGGACAACGATTCATGCCCCTGCGACGACAATACACCCCAAACAACGGATCATGTCATTAAAGACTGCCCCAGATTCGAAGCAATTAGACTTCCACATAAAATAATTTGTCACAATTTCGATATAAACCCTTACAAAATAGACGAAGTAATTAAAAAGAAGCAAACAATAGACTCATTCACCAAGTTAATAGAAACAATATTCAGCAAACTAAAGCGATTCAACGGAACATAACAATAAGAAATATCATTAGAAAACAACAGGCATGTATCAAATCGCATGCCTGCTTCTAGAATCATATTATCAGGAACAAGAAATCAACCTAAATTTTCCAAAAAAAAAAAAAAAAACCTAACCTAACCTTTTTTTTTTTTTTTTTTTTTTTTTGTTTGCGCTGGGAAAAAATGCATTACGCATGCCCCCCCATCGGGGGATGAGGGGGTTATGTGGGACTCCCCGGTCTGACCCGGTATACCCACTAAAACAACCCAGCGGCACTCCCGCTTCGTCCTAGTGGCGAGGACTGGGAAACCGGCACAGCCTTTACGTCCAGTCCCCGCCGACGAATGCCCTTTATATCGGACCCCTCACACCCTCCCCGTGGGGAGGGGGACGGGCCCGGGAGTGACCGACGAAGGTGGTGACGGCTGCAATGCGGGCGAAGGCACCCCCGCGCCTGTCACCCGCCCATCACCACCGAGAGGAGGGAGAGCACCTGCGCGCCTTCTCCGACCCCTTCTTCGTCTGCGGAGCGGCGCAGCGAGAGGGTCGTCCTCCCGCGCGCGCTCCGCCTCCTCCTTTTGCGAGATTACGTCCTCGCAAAAGGAGGCAACCGCTGCCCAAGCCTCCTCGCTCCCCAGCATGGCGTTGATCACGCTAGGAAGCGAGAGGTCCTGGCCAACCACCGCGGTTAGGCCACGGCGCAGCTCGGACCAAGCCGGGCACACCTCGAGGGTGTGCTGCGCCGTGTCCCCCGGGGCGCCGCAGTCGTGGCACGCCGGGGTCTCCTCCCTCCCGATCCGGTGCAGGTGCCTTCCGAAACAGCCATGCCCGGACAACACCTGCACCAGACGGAACGAGAGGAAACCGTGGGACCGCTCAAGCCAGCTCCGCAAGACCGGACCGAGCGCGTCCAACGTCCGGCGGCCAAAGGCGGCGGTGGCGAGGTCCTCCGTCCAGTGGAGGACGATTGCGTCCCTCGCCTCCCGCCGCACGGCCTCCCGCTCCTCGGGGACGGGGCACTCCCCGAGCGCCTTCCGGCGCGCCGACCACTCGTACACTCTGGCGAGCACCCACGCCTCCAACTCCCAAGGAGGGGTGCCGGCCAGAGCGCACGCCGCCGAGAAGCCCACCGAGCGGTAGGCCCTCGCCACCCGCAGTGCAATAGCCCTTTGGGGCTTGCGGATGGCGGTTGCATTTTCCCTCCTATGGAGGGAATCCGCCCAGATGGGTGCCCCGTATAGGGCCATACTCCTCAAAATGCCGGCATAGAGGCGCCGGCATTTCGCCTTGGGCCCCCCCAGGTTCGGGAGGAGCCACGAGAGGGCGTCCGCGGCCTTCAACAGGCGCGTCGACAGCCCGCTGAAATGCGGGCCGAATCGCCACCTGTCGTCCAGCACCAGGCCCAGATACTTCATCTGGGGCTGGACCCCTATCCGGACGCCCTCTACGACGATGTGTGCGTCGGGAGGGCAGCGCTGCCGAGGCCCGCGGAAGAACACGGCCTCGGTCTTTTGCAGCGCCACCCTCAATCCGAGGCGGCGGATCCTCTCTGCAACCAAGGATCCGCCAGCCGAGGCCAGACAGGCCGCCTCCCCGAAGCTCCTCCCCCGGGCAGTGAGGAGAGTGTCATCCGCGTAGCAGATGACACTCGTGCCCTGGAGGAGGGCTCCCCGCAGGAGCCAGTCGAATCCGATGTTCCACAGGGGGGGCCCCAACACGGACCCCTGCGGAACACCGGACTCTGCACCGTACCGCCTCACCGCGCCCGTCCTGTCCGCGAGGACAACCTCCCGGTCCCCCAGGTAGCTGGCCAGGAGGTTCCGCAGATATTGGGGCACTCCGTGATACCGGAGCGCCTCCAATATCGTCGAGTGGGGGACGGAGTTGAAGGCGTTGGCAATGTCGAATGACACCGCCAGCACTCCGTCCCCCGCCTCCACCGCTTCCCTCACCTGGCCCTTGAGTAGGGCCAGCGCGTCGATCGTCGAACGCCCTCGACGGAAACCGAACTGGGCGTCCGACAGATCTGGCCCTACCCCCCGCAAAAGGCTACCCAGCCGGGAGGCGACAATCCCCTCGAACAGTTTACCGACCTCATCGAGCAGGACGATGGGCCGGTATGCCGAGGGGGAGTCCACCGGGCGTCCCTCCTTCCGGAGCAGGCATAGCCGCCCCTCCTTCCACAGTTTCGGGAACCTCCCAGCCGCAAAACACGCGCTGAAGAGGTCCCGAATCCTGTCCTCCATTTCGGGGGCGGCGATCGCCAGCACCCGTGCGGGGACGCCGTCTGGTCCGGGGGCCGTCTTCTTCGCGCGGAGGTTGAGAACCCCCGCGCGAAACTCCACCACCGTCACCGGGGGGACCTCCTCGTCATCCGCCGCCGAAGCCGCCCCCCGCGGGGGATCCATCGTTGGTGGGGTGAAGTCGGTCCTGCGCGGAAACAGGGACCGGACCACCCCATCCAACAACGCCGGCTCGAGGGTCTCCGTCAGTGGGGGACCATAGGGGCGGAGCTGGTTCCGCGCCGCCTTGTATGGTCTCCCATAGGGATCCCTGTCGAGACCCTCCAGCGTCTCGGCCCACGCCGAGTCTTTAGCAGCGCCCATCGCAGACTTGAGGACCGTCGTCGCCTCTCGGTACGAGGCGTATAGGCGGTCCTCCTCTGCCCGGTTTCGGTTTTGGGCGCTGCGCCGTCGGCTCCGCGCGTAGGCCCTTCTGGCCGCCACGCAGGTGGCCCTGAGCTCCGCCAGCTCCTCCGTCCACCAGTAGACGGCACGACCTGGGGGCGGACGGCGAGACCGAGGCATGCTGGAGTTGCACACCTCGGTCAGGGACCCCCTGAGCTGGACCGCTGCGGCGTCTACGTCCAGGACCTCCTCGACAGGGGGCGACAGCCAGTCCTGGAGAAAGGCCGCCTCCTTGGCTGCCTCCCGGTCCAGGCGGGTGAGTGCCCACCGCGGGAAGGGAGATTGCCCAGCGCGGGCCATCCCCCCTCCCCGCTGCTGGGTGGAGATGTCGAACCGCACATAACGGTGGTCCGACAAGGTCTCCACCATCTCCACCCGCCAGTCGACGACGCGGGCGGCCAGCGCGGGGGTGGCAAACGAGACGTCCACCACCGACCCACCCTGCCGCCGCACGCACGTGTGGACCGCCCCCCTGTTTAGGAGGGACACACCGCACGAGGCCGCCCAATACTCGACGGCGCGCCCCCGGACGTTGCAGCCGCCGGCCGGATTGCCCCAGGCCGCCGACTTGGCGTTCAGGTCGCCCAACACCACGACCTGGCGTGGCGCCGCCCTCCCTATGACAGCGGTGAGGATCTCCAGGAAATCCTCAAAGTCTGAGAGAGAGCGGTTTGGGGAGAAATAGACCCCCACCAGGGCCATGTCTCCCCACGCGGCGGCCACGTATCCCGGTCCCCTCTCTAAGAGCGAGAGGGGAGGGGAGTCCGTGGAAGGCCGCGACACCAACGCCACCAAGCCGTCTCGGTCGCCCAGCCAACGGCCAGGGACCGAGTAAGGTTCGGCGACCACCGCCAAGTCCACCAACCACTCAGCCATGGTCTGCGTTAGCAGATCCTGGGCTGCCCTGCAGTGGTTGGTGTTCGCCTGAAGGATGCGATGTTCGACCCTATCCATCACTCGGACATCGCACCCCCCTCCGCAGCCGCCGCAGGAACGACGGTGCAGCCAGCGGCAGCAGCAGGCCTGTTCGGCGCCTGCGCTTTACCCCGCTTAGGGGGAGGATTGCAGTTCCTCCCCCTCATAATGTGGCCCGCCGGGCGGCCACTGGCGGCACACACCGCGCAGTGCGGCGTGGCGGCCTTGCAGGCAGCGGATTTGTGTCCCTCTTTGCCGCAGCGGTAGCACGTGTCCGTCCTGTCCACCGTGGACGGACACAGGGACCGGGTGTGCCCGATGCCCAAGCACCGGTAGCACCGCAGAGGCTGGTCCTCGAGCGCCCGGACTGCAGCCGAGCTATACCCGACTGTGAGCCGTCCCTTGGCAAGGACGGCTTTGGCAGCTACAACCGGGCACTCGAGGCGGATGGTGCCCATGCCGCCACGGCCGGGCCTTATGTTCCGGCCTTGGACCGCCTTGACGTCGCAGCCCCCTATGGCTGCGACCGCCGCCGCCACCTCCTCCTTGGTGACGGAGTCGTCAAGGTCGGTGACCTCTATGGCCGCCGACTTGACGGGTCGGGCCACCTTGGCCGAGTCGGCGATGACCTCCTGCAGCTTGGCTGCAAAGAGGTCCGCGTGGGCACTCCCCTCTGCCCCCGGGAACTCGAAAATACGAGCCCCGGCTTGGGTCCGCCGACAAGAAACGCCGCCGATCCCCAGTTGGGTGGGATCCGCATTGGCACGCGCCCTCACCAAAATGGACGCGTACGTCTCCCCCCGCTCCGCAGCCTCCGCGGTGAGCGTCACCACGACGGCCGCGGTTTTTGGGGGGACTAGCTGTCCCTTTCCCCTCCCTTTCCCTTTCCCCTTCCGCTTCCTCTTCCGCTTTCCCTTGCCGGTCGTCTGCGGCTGGCTGGGGGCGGTGGCGGCGGCGGTGGCGGAGACGGCAGGGGCGGCCGTCGCCGGCTTTTTGCCCTTCCCCTTGCGGACCACTTCCGTCCACTCGTTGGACGGGGTTGTCGAAGGGAGAAGGGCATCCTCCGACTGGGGCTCGGGCGGGGACAAGGACGGCCCCGGCTCACTCTGCCTCTTATCCGCCGCAAGCGGCGGTCGGAGGCGTTTCTCCGGCAGGAGACGGTCCTCTATTCCTGCGAAGCAGGCTCTTGTGAAGGCCCTCTCCTCCATTACAACCTTGCGGATGATGTCCTCAAGGTTGGAGGAGGCGGGCCCCTCTGCCGCAGGGCTCGTCTTGGCCTGTTGTGGCCGGGCCGTGGCTTCGGCCAGCTTCTGATGAAGCTGGCTGACCTCCGACTGCAGGCGATCCACCTTCGCCTGCAGTTGCCGCGTCTCGTCCGTGGCCTTTCGCTGGACTAGCTCCGCGACGACGCCACGCATGCTCGCGGCTCTGCACTTCAGGGCCTTCTGCAAGGTCCCCTTTAGGTTTGAGGACTTGGAGGCGACCTCCAAGATCTCCTCCTCGTCCTCCTCCGCCATCCTCTCGAGCTCGGCCAGTGAGAAGTCCGCGTAAAGAACGCGGGACGCCCCGTACCCGGACTTGGCCCGGGCGGCGAGCGCCCGTTTCTCTTTGGCCGCAACGCGCTCCTCCAGCTCTTGCTGGAGCAGACCCCGCCGAGACAGCTCCAACTGGCGTTGGGCGTCCGCGAGCCCAACGACGTGGGTCTCCGCGGCCACCGTCGGCTTTTTAGCCTTCGGCAACCTCGACCTCGAGGTCGAGGAGCCCTCGGACCCACCGCTCCGGTATACTCGCTTTCGCGACCCAGAGTCGGCCGCGTCCGACACAGTAACCATCGAGTCGTCAGACGACTCCGCTCCTCCGAAGAAGCTAGCCGCAGACGGCGCGCGGCTAGCCTCTGACGCCGAAGCGTCCGAGTGGCCCTGAGAAGGGCCTTTTGGTTGGCCCTGAGAAGGGCCTTTGGGTTGGCCCTGAGAAGGGCCTTTGGGTTGGCCCTGAGAAGGGCCTTTTTTCAAAAACCGCCCGCAGGCGTCCCGCGAAGGTTTGGACATAGCAGGTTCGTAGTCGCAAGGCAAGATGGCTACGAAAGCACAGTGCACTTTGGCCAACCCAGACTGCCACTCCGTTACGGTGGTCAGTACTGGGCTGTTTCCAGGGGACGCGACGTGGACGCAAGCACTGTGAGGGGGTCCCCCAACCTAACCTAACCTAACCTAACCTAACCTTTTTTTTTTTTTTTTGGTTTCGTGTGGAAAATCCTCATGGACATCCGCCGCCCGGGGAGGCGACGGGGCGTGTCGGACTCCACCCAGAGTGGGTGACCTACCGACTAAAAACCACACGGTGTCTCCTCGCACGTGCGCGCGGGGCCGCGGGAATCCAAATTCTTCCGCAGCCCCACACTAGTGCTGGCCGGGTCTGTCCCGGCCTCGTCTCCTGCACGGGGTAGTGAGGTGTTGAGCTACCCCGTGCATCGCCTCAGAGGCGCGCGCCGACACCCGCGCGCGCCTGCTACTCGGGTCCGTCGAATAGGGGGCGGGGACTTCCCCAAGTCCCTCGCCCCTGGACCCATTCATGGGGGCCGGAAAAGGGCGTTGTCCGCCCTTCTCCTGCGCCCGGTGCGCCTTCTGCGGCCGGGGAAGGGAGTCGAGATCTCCCTCTCCCGTTCCGCAGTTTCCTTCTGCGACATCACGTCCTCGCAGAAGGACACCACTGCGTCCCACGACTCTGCGCTACCTACCATCCTCCGCACTACGGCCGGCAGCGACAGATCGTCTCCTACTTCATTTGTGAGGACACGGCGCTGCTCCTCCCAAGCTACACACTCGGCGAGCGTGTGTTGCGCCGTATCCTCCCCGCAATGGACGCAGTGGTGGCACCGAGCGTCCGGCTCCCTGTCTATGCGGCACAGGTACTTGCCGAAGCAGCCGTGCCCCGACAGCACCTGCGTCACCCTAAACGACAGGGAGCCGTGCCTTCTCCCGAGCCAGACGTCGAGTACTGGCCGGATCGCCTCGACGGTAGCGAGGCCGGCGGTAGGGCGCAGAAGCCTTTGCCGCCATTCCGCCACCAAGACCTGACGGAGCTCCTCTCGGCGCAGCGCGATCTGCCGCTGCACCGGCATCGAGCCCCGTGCCCGCTCTTCCTCGCGCCATCTATATAATGACGCGAGTACTTTCGCCTCTAGGTCCCAGGGCGGGGATCCGGCCAGGACGCAAGCCGCCTCGTAGGAAATCGTGCGATACCCGCGGACGACTCTGACGGCCATCGCCCTCTGCGGTTTGCGCAGAATGGCGAGAGTGCTGGCCGTCATGTCCATCGCCCACACAGGGGCCCCATATAGGGCCATGGACCGCACGATTCCCACGTACAACCGCCTACAGGCGGCGCTCGGGCCCCCCAAGTTGGGAAGCAACGTTGAAAGCGCGCCCGCCGCGCCCATCAGCTTGGGCGCCAGCCGCCGAAAGTGGGGCCCGAAATCCCATCGGCTGTCGAGCACCAATCCCAGATACTTCATGGTGGACTCGACAGCTATCCGGGCCCCGCTGACCACGATGTGTGATCCCGGCGCCGGCGCACGTCGGGGGCCATGAAACACCATGGCCTCCGACTTGTTTAGGGCCACCTCCAGGCCCAGGCGCCGGATGCGGTTCACCACCTGTGACACCGCAGCCGTGGCTATCAACGTCGCTTCCCTGTGCGAGCTCCCCCGGGCAATTACGAGCGTGTCGTCCGCATAACACGTCAAGTCGGCGCCCGACGGGAGCTCGCCTCTCAGCACCCAGTCGTAGCCGATGTTCCACAGGAGCGGTCCCAAGACCGAACCCTGCGGAACACCGCACGACATGAGGTGCCGACCGGCACCGTCACGTCCCCGATAGGTGACACATCTATCCTCCAGGTAAGCCCCTACTGTACGGCGGAGGTAGGGAGGCACGCGATGGTATTTCAGTGCCTCCCGAATACAACTCCAGGGTAGGGTGTTGAATGCGTTGGAGATGTCTAAAGACACCGCCAGCACCACCCCACCCCGGGACACCGTCTCCTCCGCCAGGGCCCTCACGCGCATGATGGCGTCTATGGTGGAGCGCCCCCGACGAAAACCAAATTGGTTGTCGTCCAGGTTCGGCCCCTCTCTGCACAAGTGGCCGACGAGGCGATCTGCGATAATTCGCTCAAAAAGTTTGCCCGCCTCGTCGAGCAACACTATGGGCCGATACGCGGACGGCGAGTCCGCGGGGCGCCCCTCCTTCCTGAGCAGGACCAGCCTCCCCTCCTTCCACACACTGGGAAACTGACCCCGCTCGAGACATGCCGTGAAGAGCCCCCTCAGCTGGGGCTCTAGCTCCTTCAGAGCCAGGACGAGAGCTCGACCAGGAACTCCGTCGGGTCCGGGCGCTGTGTTCTTAGCCCGGAGTCGCGACACGGCCGCTCTCGTCTCTGCTTGCGTCACCTCGGGGACATCGGTGCTCTCCTCTTCTGGAGAGTCTGTGGCTGAGGGCGAAGCCATCGTCGGGGGAACGTGTTCCGCACGCTCCGGGAAGAGGGCCGACACCACCGCCTCCAGCAACTGGGGTTCCATACTCAGCGCTAGTGGGGGCGCCCAGGGACGCAACTTGCCCCGTACCCAACGGTAGGGGCGCCCCCACGGATCCCGATCTAGGGACCCCAGCAGCTCCTCCCCGGCACGCGACTTTGAGTCGCCGATGGCCAGCCACAGAGTCTCCTTGGACGCGCGGTACACCTCATACAGCGCGTCCTCCTCGGCGGAATCCCGTCGACGCCGTCTCCGGTATCGGGTGTACTGGCGACGAGCCGCAACGCACGCTACGCGCAATTGCGCGATCTCGGCAGTCCACCAGTACACCTGGCGCCTTGCGGACTGTTGGTGGACACGGGGCATGGACGCGTCACAGATCTGCGTCATCGCCCCGCGAAACCACAGCGCCATCACCTCGACGTCAACGGGGCCGTCCGTCGTCGACTCCCAGATCCAGGACTGGACTAAGGCAGCTTCCTCGAGTAGTTCCCTGTCGATGCGCTTGAGCGCCCAACGCGGGCCGTCGTTAATCGGGGTTGTTGGATGGCGGCCGCTCGCGGTCTGGGCAGAGACGTCGAACCGGATATACCGATGGTCCGACAGCGTCTCCACCTCCACGGCGACACGCCAGTCGCGGACTCGGCTGGCGACAGAGGGGCTAGCGAACGAGACGTCCACTATCGACCCGCCCCGCTGCCGCACGCACGTATATTCCGAACCCCGATTCAGGACGACCAGACCGGTCGTCACCGCCCACTCTTCTAGCACCTCGCCCCGAGGGTCAGTGACCGGAGATCCCCACGCCGATGACTTGGCGTTGAGATCCCCGAGCACCAGAACGGGACGAGGGTGATAGCGGCTCACGACGGCGCCCAACTCGACAAGGAAACCCTCAAAGTCGGCGAGACTCTTGTTGGGGGAGAAATACGCCCCCACAATGACAACGCCACCTGAGACCGCAGCAACCCAGCCGCGGCCCCGAGACGGGTCGATCAGAGTCCCGCCAATAATGGCCACCAAACCGCCAGCGCATCCCAGCCAGTTGTCCCGGGCGGGAACGAAGTACGGTTCGGCGACCACAGCCACGTGAATCGACCACTCTGCCATGCTCTGGAGTAGGAGATCCTGAGCTCTGGCACAGTGGTTGATGTTGCCCTGGAGGAAATGGAATTGTGCCATTATTGACACTCCATTCCCTCGGCAACGGTCCTGGGCCGGGAGTCGGCCGCGGAGCTACTAGCCTGCGGGGGTGGCGAGGTTTCCCCGGCAGGTTTTGAGCTCCTCTTCTTTTTCCTCTTCCTCTTCTTCTTGGCCTTGCTGGCAGGCGCGCCACAGGCCCCTCCGCCCACTTTGTGTCCCGCTGGCTTCCCCGCAGCCGAACATAAGCTGCAGTTGAGCGCCGCGGAACACTGGGCCGCCTTGTGGCCGGGCTGACCGCAGCGATAACATAGATCGCTACGGTCAATCTCGGCGGTGCACTTTGCCCGGACGTGCCCCTTCTCCAGGCACCGGAAGCACCGCAAAGCCCGGGGCTGCAGGAGTTTCACCCTCGCTGCAACCCAGCCAACCAGCAATCTGCCGCTGTCGGCGATCTTCTTCGCCGACGCCACAGGGCACTGAACCCAGACTACGCTGAGTCCAGTGGCGTCGGCGCGTATATCGCCGGCCCGCACCTTGTCCGGCGGACACTCTCCGCTTCGGGCAACGGCCGCCACCACCTCCTCAGAGGTCACGGAGTCGTCCAGACCAGCAATCCGCACCTCTGCGGTTTTCGTTGGCCTGGAGACCCGGACGTCCTCAGGGTTGAGGACCTCCCTCATCTTGGCGGCCAGAGCGTCCGCCTTTTCGGCGTTGCCGCTCGCATCGCCAGCCACCTCGAACAGCCGCGCCCCCGTGGCAGCCTGCCTGAGGGTGACGGACTGGAGGCCAAGATCTGATAATTTGATCTTGGCCTTGGCCTCGGCAATGACCGACTGGTACGTTACGCCGCGCTCCGCAGCTCCGGGCTGTAGCGTGAGCGTCACAGCCTCGGAACGCGGGGCACGTATCGCCGGTCCTTTGCGACCGCCTTTGGCAGTCCGTTGCGCAGGCTGCGCAACCGCCTTTGCGGTTCCACCGGGGGCGCTTGCAGCTGCTGCGGCCTTCTTGGTGGCTCTGCGGGCCTTCTTGCGGCCCACGACTTTCGCCCAGGTCTCACCCTCAGACCCGGCAGTCGTGGGCTGGTCGCTCTGAGGAGCTCCCTCCGCGGGCTTTTTACTACCCTCCGCGGGCTTCCCCTCTTGAGGCGCAAGTCTCGGCGGCTCCTCAGTCCTCCGCGTGTCCGCCGCTAGAGGCGGACGGAGGATTTCCGCTGGGAGACGCCGTGAGATCGCCTCCAGCCGAGCATTAACCATGCTCCCGCACTGGAGCATGCAGAGCCGGACAATGCGCTCGACCTCTTCGTCGGTGCGAGGGCTTGCCGGTCGCGGTGCGGGAGTCGGGGCCACTACAGGTGCGGCATCGGTGGACGTGCGTCGCTGCTGCTGCTCGCTCAGAGCAGCGACTTGCCGCCGGAGGTCCTCCAGGTCATTTCGGAGGCGGCTGTTTTCCTCCCGTAACTTTACAACCTCATCAGAGGTCGTCCTGTTGAGGAGGATGCCAACCGCCTCCCTGATATCTGCGGCAGCCTCTTTTAGGCCGCGGGTGAAAGTGCCCTTCAGGCTGCCGGACTTGGTGGCAACCTTCAGGACTAAGTCCACCCCATCCAGAGCCAGCTGGCTCAAGGCCACCGCAGATGGCTCTCCACCTTCCGCCGCCAGAGTAGCTCGTCGCTCGCGAGCGCGTCGGGCCATCTCCGACACTTCGTCGGCCGCGACGGCTTTGCGCTGATCCCTCTTGGCGGCGTTGAGCTCGGCCTTGGAGCTCCCCAGCGAGGCACAGCTTTCACCGCCATCGCCAGGGTCCTCCGTAGTGACCCCCTTGTCACTGTCTGCTTCGCTAGCCGCCGAGGTATTGGAGCGCACGAAGCGTCCGTGCTTATCCCTCCGCGGCTGCGAAGCAGTCACCCCTCTCGATGGTTGCCGACCCCTCTTCGAAGTCGGCAACTTGGGGGCCGGCAGGCCTTCCTCATCTGAGGACCGGCTCACTGGACGCTTCCTAACGGAAGACGTCCCACGCGACCGGTTTCCACTACTTCCAGTATCCATGTCCGCTACAGGGGCCTGGTCGCCTACCCCTGCGCATCCTTCGGTCACCAGTGTACCACTCGCAGGCCCGGATACCTGCGAGCGTGAGCCTCCTCGGCTCTCGTTGCCGTTGCCGGCAAGTGGATGGCAATCATTGCCCCCCCCAGAATACGCGGGGCAGACGGAACCGGAAGGTTCCGTGGCGGATTCTCCGGCTGCGGCGCAGCCGGTACCGCCCTGGGGTAAATTGTCTATTTTGGTTGCCATTTTCATTTTTTCCTTTTAAGGGTGAGGTCCCTATCTCCCACATATCTTTTTTTTTTTTTTTTTTTTTTTTTTTTTTTTTTTTTTTCCTCCCCTTTCAGGGAACCCATCACGGAGTACCCTCCGTTAAGAGGCGGGGGCAGCGAGGGATAAATCTCCCGCCACCTACTCCCCTGAGTCCGCCCTTGCTCCTCCACTGTGCCCTCTGCTAAATCAGAGGGACACGCGGAGCAACGCCCCAAGGCCCCCCATGCCAGACTATCTGCCACGAGCAATAAGAGTCCCCAACTGGAGAAAGTTATTACTCGTGCCCAGGGTGCACCGGCTCCATAACGAACGACTGCTGTTCCCCTCGGACGTATCCAAGCGGGACCAGCAGCCGGGAGCACACGAGGAGGTTGTCTGGCCCAGCACCCCAACCTAACCTAACCTAACCTAACCTTTTTTTTTTTTTTTTTTTTTTTGTTTGCGCTGGGAAAAAATGCATTACGCATGCCCCCCCATCGGGGGATGGGGGGGTTATGTGGGACTCCCCGGTCTGACCCGGTATACCCACTAAAACAACCCAGCGGCACTCCCGCTTCGTCCTAGTGGCGGGGACTGGGAAACCGGCACAGCCTTTACGTCCAGTCCCCGCCGACGATAACCCTTCAAATCGGACCCCTCACG
This sequence comes from Acronicta aceris, assembly GCA_910591435.1. Taxonomy (NCBI): domain Eukaryota; kingdom Metazoa; phylum Arthropoda; class Insecta; order Lepidoptera; family Noctuidae; genus Acronicta; species Acronicta aceris. The sequence goes on along the minus strand of OU342787.1, from coordinate 6,602,572 downwards.
CCCTCCCCGTGGGGAGGGGGACGGGCCCGGGAGTGGCCGACGAAGGTGGTGACGGCTGCAATGCGGGCGAAGGCACCCCCGCGCCTGTCGCCCGCCCATCACCACCGAGAGGAGGGAGAGCACCTGCGCGCCTTCTCCGACCCCTTCTTCGTCTGCGGAGCGGCGCAGCGAGAGGGTCATCCTCCCGCGCGCGCTCCGCCTCCTCCTTTTGCGAGATAACGTCCTCGCAAAAGGAGGCAACCGCAGCCCAGGCCTCCTCGCTCCCCAGCATGGCGTTGATCACGCTGGGAAGCGAGAGGTCCTGGCCGACCACCGCGGTCAGGCCACGGCGCAGCTCGGACCAAGCCGGGCACACCTCGAGGGTGTGCTGCGCCGTGTCCTCCGGGGCCCCGCATTCGTGGCACGCCGGCGTTTCCTCCCTCCCGATCCGGTGCAGGTGCTTTCCGAAACAGCCATGGCCGGACAACACCTGCACCAGACGGAAAGAGAGAAACCCGTGGGCCCGCTCGAGCCAGCTCCGCAGGACCGGACCGAGCGCGTCCAAGGTCCGGCGGCCAAAGGCGGCGGTGGCGAGGTCCTCCGTCCAGTGAAGGACGATTGCGTCCCTCGCCTCCCGCCGCACGGCCTCCCGCTCCTCGGGGACGGGGCAATCCCCGAGCGCCTTCCGGCGCGCCGTCCACTCGTACACTCTGGCGAGCACCCACGCCTCCAACTCCCAAGGAGGGGTGCCGGCCAGAGCGCACGCCGCCGAAAAGCCCACCGAGCGGTAGGCCCTCGCCACCCGCAGTGCAATAGCCCTTTGGGGCTTGCGGATGGCCGTTGCATTCTCCCTCCTATGGAGGGAGTCCGCCCAGATGGGGGCCCCGTACAGGGCCATGCTCTTCAAAATGCCGGCATAGAGGCGCCGGCATTTCGCCTTGGGCCCCCCCAGGTTCGGGAGGAGCCACGAGAGGGCGTCCGCGGCCTTCAACAGGCGCGTCGACAGCCCGCTGAAATGCGGGCCGAAGCGCCACCTGTCGTCCAGCACCAGGCCCAGATACTTCATCTGGGGCTGGACCCCTATCCGGACGCCCTCCACGACGATGTGTGCGTCGGGAGGGCAGCGCTGCCGAGGCCCGCGGAAGAACACGGCCTCGGTCTTTTGCAGCGCCACCCTCAATCCGAGGCGGCGGATCCTCTCCGCAACCAAGGATCCGCCAGCCGAGGCCAGACAGGCCGCCTCCCCGAAATTCCTCCCCCGGGCAGTGAGGAGAGTGTCATCCGCGTAACAGATGACACTCGTGCCCTGGAGGAGGGCTCCCCGCAGGAGCCAATCGAACCCGATGTTCCACAGGGGGGGCCCCAACACCGACCCCTGCGGAACACCGGACTCTGCGCCGTACCGCCTCAACGTTGCCGACCTATCCACGAGGACGACCTCCCGGTCCTCCAGGTAGCTGGCGAGGAGGTTCCGCAGATATTGGGGCACTCCGTGATACCGGAGCGCCTCCAATATCGTCGAGTGGGGGACGGAGTTGAAGGCGTTGGCAATGTCGAATGACACCGCCAGCACTCCGTCCCCCGCCTCCACCGCTTCCCTCACCTGGCCCTTGAGTAGGGCCAGCGCGTCGATCGTCGAACGCCCTCGACGGAAACCGAACTGGGCGTCCGACAGATCCGGCCCTACCCCCTGCAAAAGGCTATTGAGCCGGGAGGCGACAATCCCCTCGAACAGTTTACCGACCTCATCGAGCAGGACGATGGGCCGGTATGCCGAGGGGGAGTCCACCGGGCGTCCCTCCTTACGGAGCAGGCATAGCCGCCCCTCCTTCCACGGTTTCGGGAACCTCCCAGCCGTAAAGCACGCGCTGAAGAGGTCCCGAAACCTGTCCTCCATTTCAGGGGCGGCGATCGCCAGCACCCGTGCGGGGACGCCGTCTGGACCGGGGGCCGTCTTCTTCGCGCGGAGGTTGAGAACCCCCGCGCGAAACTCCGCCACCGTCACCGGGGGGACCTCCTCCTCTTCCGGCGGAGCCGCCCCCCGCGGGGGATCCATCGTTGGTGGGGTGAAGTCGGTCCTGCGCGGAAACAGGGACCGGACCACCCCATCCAGCAACGATGGCTCGAGGGTCTCCGTCAGAGGGGGACCATACGGGCGGAGCTGGTTCCGCGCCGCCTTGTATGGTCTCCCATAAGGATCTCTGTCGAGACCCTCCAGCATCTCGGCCCACGCCGAGTCCTTTGCAGCGCCCATTGCAGACTTGAGGACCGTCGTCGCCTCTCGGTAAGAGGCGTATAGGCGGTCCTCCTCTGCCCGGTCTCGGTTTTGGGCGCTGCGCCTTCGGCTCCGCGCGTAGGCCCTTCTGGCCGCCACGCAGGTGGCCCTGAGCTCCTCCAGCTCCTCCGTCCACCAGTAGACGGCACGATGGGGGGGCGGACGGCGAGACCGAGGCATGCTGGAGTTGCACACCTCGGTCAGAGACTCCCTGAGCCGGACCGCTGTGGCGTCCACGTCCGGGGCCTCCTCGACAGGGGGCGACAGCCAGTCCTGGAGAAAGGCCGCCTCCTTGGCTGCCTCCCGGTCCAGGCGGGTGAGTGCCCACCGCGGGAAGGGAGATTGCCCAGCGCGGGCCATCCCCCCTCCCCGCTGCTGGGTGGAGATGTCGAACCGCACATATCGGTGGTCCGACAAGGTCTCCACCATCTCCACCCGCCAGTCGACGACGCGGGCGGCCAGCGCGGGGGTGGCAAACGAGACGTCGACCACCGACCCACCCTGCCGCCGCACGCACGTGTGGACCGCCCCCCTGTTCAGAAGGGACACACCGCACGAGGCCGCCCAATACTCGACGGCGCGCCCCCGGACGTTGCAACCGCCGGCCGGATTGCCCCAGGCCGCCGACTTGGCGTTCAGGTCGCCCAACACCACGACCTGGCGTGGCGCCGCCCTCCCTATGACCGCGGTGAGGACCTCGAGGAAATCCTCAAAGTCCGAGAGAGAGCGGTTTGGGGAGAAATAGACCCCCACCAGGGCCATGTCTCCCCACGCGGCGGCCACGTATCCCGGTCCCCTCTCTAAGAGCGAGAGGGGAGGGGAGTCCGTGGAAGGCCGCGACACCAACGCCACCAGTCCGTCCCGGTCGCCCAGCCAACGGCCAGGGACCGAGTAAGGCTCGGCGACCACCGCCAAGTCCACCAACCACTCAGCCATGGTCTGCGTCAGCAGATCCTGGGCTGCCCTGCAGTGGTTGGTGTTCGCCTGAAGGATGCGATGCTCGACCCTATCCATCACTCGGACATCGCACCCCCCTCCGCAGCCGCCGCAGGAACGACGGTGCAGCCAGCGGCAGCAGCAGGCCTGTTCGGCGCCTGCGCTTTGCCCCGCTTAGGGGGAGGATTGCAGTTCCTCCCCCTCATAATGTGGCCCGCCGGGCGGCCACTTGCGGCACACACCGCGCAGTGCGGCGTGGCGGCCTTGCAGGCAGCGGATTTGTGTCCGTCCTTGCCGCAGCGGTAGCACGTGTCCGTCCTGTCCACCGTGGACGGACACAGGGACCGGGTGTGCCCGATGCCTAAGCACCGGAAGCACCGCAGAGGCTGGTCCTCGAGTGCCCGGACTGCAGCCGAGCTGAACCCGACTGTGAGCCGTCCCTTGGCAAGGACGGCTTTTGCCGCGACGACCGGGCACTCGAGGCGAATGGTGCCCATGCCGCCACGGCCGGACCTAATGTCCCGGCCTTGGACCGCCTTGACGTCACAACCCCCTAGGGCTGCGACCGCCGCCGCCACCTCCTCCTTGGTGACGGAGTCGTCAAGGTCGGTGACCTCTATGGCCGCCGACTTGACGGGTCGGGCCACCTTGGCCGAGTCCGCGATGACCTCCTGCAGCTTGGCTGCAAAGAGGTCCGCATGGGCACTCCCCTCTGCCCCCGGGAACTCGAAGATTCGAGCCCCGGCTTGGGTCCGCCGGCAAGACACGCCGCCAATCCCCAGTTGGGTGGGATCCGCATTGGCACGCGCCCTCAGCAAAATGGACGCGTACGTCTCCCCCCGCTCCGCAGCCTCCGCGGTGAGCGTCACCACTACGGCCGCGGTTTTTGGGGGGACTAGCTGCCCCTTTCCTCTCCCTTTCCCCTTTCGCTTTCGCTTCCGCTTTCCCTTGCCGGTCTGCGGTTGGCTAGGGGCGGCGGCGGCGGTGGCGGCGGGGACGACAGGGGCGGCCGTCGCCGACTTTTTGGCCTTCCCCTTGCGTACAACTTCCGTCCACTCGTTGGACGGGGTTGTCGAAGGGAGAAGGGCATCCTCCGACTGGGGCTCGGGCGGGGACAAGGACGGCCCCGGCTCACTCTGCCTCTTATCCGCCGCAAGCGGCGGTCGGAGGCGTTTCTCCGGCAGGAGCCGGTCCTCGATGCCTGCTAAGCAGGCTCTCGTGAAGGCCCTCTCCTCCATTACAACCTTGCGGATGATATCCTCAAGGTTGGAGGAGGCGGGGCCCTCTGCCGCAGGGCTCGTCTTGGCCTGTTGTGGCCGGGCCGTGGCTTCAGCCAGCTTCTGATGAAGCTGGCTGACCTCCGACTGCAGGCGATCCACCTTCGCCTGCAGTTGCCGCGTCTCGTCGGTCGCCTTGCGCTGCACCAGCTCCGCGACGACGCCACGCATACTTGCGGCCCTGCATTTTAGGGCCTTCTGCAGGGTCCCCTTCAGGTTGGAGGACTTAGAGGCGACCTCCAAAATCTCCTCCTCGTCCTCCTCCGCCATCCTCTCGAGCTCGGCCAGAGAGTAGTCGGCGTACAGGACGCGGGACGCCCCGTACCCGGACTTGGCCCGGGCGGCGAGCGCCCGCCTCTCCTTGGCCGCAACCCGCTCCTCCAACTCTTTCTGGAGCAGACCCCGCCGAGCTAGATCCAGCTGACGTTGGGCGTCTGCGAGCCCAACGACATGGGCCTCCGCGGCCACCGTCGGCTTTTTAGCCTTCGGCAACCTCGTCGACGCTGAGGAGCCCTCGGACCCACCGCTCCGGTGTGCTCGCTTGCGCGACCCAGAGTCGGCCACGTCCGACACACTCACCATTGAGTCGTCAGACGACTCGTCCGCCCCTCCAAAGAAGCTAGCCGCAGACGGCGCGCGGCTACCCTCTGACGCCGAAGCGTCGGAGTGGCCCTGAGAAGGGCCTTTTGGTTGGCCCTGAGAAGGGCCTTTGGGTTGGCCCTGAGAAGGGCCTTTGGGTTGGCCCTGAGAAGGGCCTTTTTGTTTAATGAATCGCCCGCAGGCGTCCCGCGAGGGTTTCGACATTCGACAGTTCGTAGTCACAAGGCAAGATGGCTACGAAAGCACAGTGCACTTTGGCCAACCCAGACTGCCACTCCGTTACGGTGGTCAGAACTGGGCTGTTTCCAGGGGACGCGACGTGGACGCAAGCACTGTGAGGGGGTCCCCCAACCTAACCTTTTTTTTTTTTTTTTTTGGTGACGGGTTGGAAAATCCTCATGGAGTCCCTCCGCCCTGGGGGAAGGGCGAAGGGGACTGTCAGACTCTTACTGACTAAAAACCAACCCGTGTTCCTCTTGTACCCGTGTGTCGGGGGGAGGGTATCGCCGAAGCATTCGTCACTACCCCCCGACGGGTATTGGCCCGCCAGATGGTCAGGCGGGCCCCGTCACCCACTGCGGCCGTCACCCCGGCCGCAGGACTCCACTATGAGGCGCGCGCGGAACACGACGCCGCCGCCTCGAGGCCTGCTGCTGGTCGGACGACAAGACGCCCCTAGTCTGTCGTCCGCAGGCCGCGCCCTACGGTGGCCGGAAGTCGGCCACCCTACGACGCCCAGTGCGTCTGCTGCGGGAGGGGAGAGACGAGGCAGCCTCTCTCTCCCTTTCCGCCGCCTCCTTTGCGAGCATGACGGCCTCACAAAAGGTGGCGACGGTACTCCACCCTGACTCGCTCCCGACCATGGTAGACACGACAGCCGGAAGCGAGAGATTCTCCGCAGCACCTACGGCCGCGACCAAGTCACGGCGCTGCTCAGCCCAAGCTGGGCACTCCGCCAACGTATGCAGCGCCGTATCGTCGCGGCAATCACCACAATGGTGGCACTGGGACGTCGGCTCCCGGCCTATGCGACACAGGTACCTCCCGAAACACCCGTGTCCGGTAAGCACCTGCGTCAGCCGGAAGCTGAGGGCGCCGTGGCTCCTCTTGAGCCACTCCTCTAAAACGGGCCTTACAGCCGCTACCGCGGCATGCCCCGCCGTGGGTTGCGCTAAGCGCGTCTGCCACTCCGCCACTAGGACCCGGCGGAGCTCCGCCCTGCGTGCCTCAACCTGTCGAGGCGCAAGGCGCTCGCCCCGCTCGACCGCCTCCGCGCGCCACCAATAGAGCGACGCGAGGAGCTTTGCGTCGAGGTCCCAGGGCAGGGATCCGGCTAGGAGGCTCGCTGCCTCAAAGGAGATCGTACGGTATCCCCTTACGATCCTGACGGCCATCGCGCGCTGCGGCCTTCGCAGCGCGGCGACGTTGCGGGCCGTCAGGGCGTCCGCCCACACTGGCGCGGCGTATAGCGCCATCGACCGTACGACCCCCATGTAGAGCCTCCGGCAGGAGGAGTTGGGGCCTCCCAGGTTGGGCAGCAAGCGCGAGAGCGCAGAAGCGGCGCCCAACAACCGGGGGGCGAGCCGTGTAAAGTGCGGCCCGAAGTTCCACCGACTGTCGAGGACGAGTCCAAGGTACTTCATCGTCGACTCAACAGCGATGGAAACCCCTCCTACTATAATGCTTGACCCCGGAGGCGGCTTCATCCTCGGCCCATGAAAACACAGGGCCTCCGACTTGTGCAATGCCACCTCTAAGCCCAGCCGCCGGATCCTACCCACGACGTGCGCGACACCAGCAGTCGCGCGTATGGCCGCCTGCCGGTACGACTTCCCACGCGCTGTAACTAGCGTGTCGTCGGCGTAACAAATGACGCCGACGCCGTGGAGAAGCGCACCGCGCAGAGCCCAGTCGTACCCGACGTTCCACAGGAGCGGCCCCAACACCGAACCCTGTGGAACGCCGCACGACGTCTCTCGCCGACCCCATCCTTCTCGACCCGGGTACACCACCGATCTTTCGGACAAATAGGCCCCGACAATACGTTGGAGGTAGTGCGGCACCCCGTGGTACCGGAGTGCCTCTCGGATGGTACTCCAGGGCAAGGTGTTGAAAGCGTTGGCGATGTCGAGCGACACCGCCAAGACCACCTCACCCCGGGCGACTGCCTCCTCCGCAAGGACCCTCACGCGCATGATCGCATCCACCGTGGAGCGCCCCTGACGGAAACCAAATTGGTTGTCCGCCAGATCCGGCCCCTCCCTGGTCATGTGCTGGACTAGGCGACTGGCGATGATCCGCTCGAAGATCTTACACACCTCGTCCAGCAACACGATTGGCCTGTACGCAGATGGCGAGTCTGCGGGGCGCCCCTCCTTCTTCAGCAGGACCAGCTTTCCGGTCTTCCACCGGCTTGGAAACTGGCCCCGCTCCAAACATGCGCTTAAGAGTCCCGCTAGTCGGGGCCCGAGAGCCCTCATGGCCAGGACCCATGCACGGCCTGGAATGCCGTCGGGCCCTGGGGCGGTGTTCCTGATGCGAGCCACCGCCACTCTCAACTGTTCCCGGGTCACTTCGGGCACGTCGTCGTCAATGTCGTCTTCCGCGTCGGGCACATTGCGAGGCGGAACCATAGCCGGTGGTGTGTGCTCCGGTCTCGATGGAAACAACGCACACACCACCTCCTCCAGCAGCTGTGGCTGGAGACTCCGGGACAATGGGGGAGCCCATTGGCGCAACTTGCCCCGTACCATAAGGTAGGGGCGTCCCCACGGGTCTCGGTCCAGAGTCTCCAGCATCTCTTCGTTGGCCTGGGCCTTTGCCCGGACAATGGCCAGCTGGAGGGCGCTCTTCGCCTCTCTATAGCGGTTGTACAGTTCCGCCTCTTCCTGTTCGGCCGCCGCTGTAAAGGGGCGACGGCGTCTTCTTCGGCACCTTGCGTACTGGCGTCGCACCTGCACACAAGCGATGCGCAACTGCGCAATCGACTGCGACCACCAGTACACTTGGCGCCTGGATGGTAACGGCCGGACTCGGGGCATGCCAGCGTCGCAGATGTGCGACATGCTCTCCCGGAACCACTCCGCCTCCTCGTCGATGTTGGTTGGCCTGCCTGGAGAGTCCAGCCAGGCCTTGACGATAGAGGCCTCCTCGAGAGCCTCCTCATCCAGCCGCTTCAGTGCCCAACGCGGGCCGTCTCCAACGACCACCGGGGCCGCTTGGACCGGTCCAACCGAGGTCTGGGCGGAGACGCTGAACCGAATATATCGATGATCGGACAGCGTCTCCACCTCCTCCAGGACGTGCCAGTCCTGGACAGTGCGCGCGAGAGCGGGGCTAGCGAACGACAGGTCCACTATAGACCCACCCCACTGCCGCACGCACGTCTGCACGGAACCCCGGTTCAGGAGAAGCAGGCCCTGCTCGACCGCCCACTCCTCCACTAACTCGCCCCGCGCATCCGTAGCCGGGGAACCCCAAGCCGTAGATTTGGCATTGAAGTCGCCCAGGACGATCACGGGACGAGGACGGCTACGACTGACGACCGTGCCCAACTCCCAGACGATATCCTCCACGTCGGCGAGAGAAAGGCTGGGGGCGAAGTACACCCCCACGACCATAATATTCCCCCAAATTGCCGCGACATAGCCCCGCCCTCGGGTGACGGCCTCGAAGGGAAGGGTGTCGGCGGCAGACCTCATAATCAGTGCCACCGAGCGGTTCGTGTCGCACACCCAGTCATCCCTGGGTGGCACAAAATACGGCTCGGCGACAACTGCCACATCGATCGACCACTGCGCCATGCTCTGGAGCAAGAGATCCTGCCCCCAACCTAACCTAACCTAACCTAACCTAACCTAACCTTTTTTTTTTTTTTTTTTTTTTTTTTTTTTTTTTTTTTTGCGCTGGGAAAAAATGCTTTATGCATGCCCTCCCATCGGGGGATGGGGGGGTTATGTGGGACTCCCCGGTCTGACCCGGTATACCCACTAAAACAACCCAGCGGCACTCCCGCTTCGTCCGAGTGGCGGGGACTGGGAAACCGGCACAGCCTTTACTTCCAGTCCCCGCCGACGATTACCCCGCATAGCGGGCCCCTCACGCCCTCCCCGTGGGGAGGGCCAAGGGCCCGGGAGCGACCGACGAGGATGGTGACGGCTGCAATGCGGGCGAAGGCTCCCCCGCGCCTGTCGCCCGCCCATCACCACCAAGAGGAGGGAGAGGACCTACGCGCCCTCTCCGACCCCTTCTCCGCCTCCTCCTTTTGCGAGATTACATCCTCGCAAAAGGAGGCAACCGCTGCCCAGGCCTCCTCGCTCCCCAGCACGGCCCTGATCACGCCGGGAAGCGAGAGGCCCCGGCCAACCACCGCGACCACTCGCACACTCCGGCTAGCACCCACGCCTCCAACTCCCAAGGAGGGGGCGCCGGCCAGAGCGCACGCCGCCGAAAAGCCCCCGCATTCGTGGCACGCCGGCGTTTCCTCCCTCCCGATCCGGTGCCGGTGCCTCCCGAAACAGCCGTGGCCGGACAACACCTGCACCAGACGGAACGAGAGGAAACCGTGGGACCGCTCGAGCCAGCGCCGCACCGCCCCCCCCCCTGGGGGACGGGGCACTCCCCGAGCGCCCTCCGGCGCACCGTCCACTCGCACACTCCGGCTAGCACCCACGCCTCCAACTCCCAAGGAGGGGCGCCGGCCAGAGCGCACGCCGCCGAAAAGCCCCCGCATTCGTGGCACGCCGGCGTTTCCTCCCTCCCGATCCGGTGCCGGTGCCTCCCGAAACAGCCGTGGCCGGACAACACCTGCACCAGACGGAACGAGAGGAAACCGTGGGACCGCTCGAGCCAGCGCCGCACCGCCCCCCCCCCCTGGGGGACGGGGCACTCCCCGAGCGCCCTCCGGCGCACCGTCCACTCGCACACTCCGGCTAGCACCCACGCCTCCAACTCCCAAGGAGGGGCGCCGGCCAGAGCGCACGCCGCCGAAAAGCCCACCGAGCGGCAGGCCCCCGCCACATACAAATACAAATACCACCCGTCTCTAAACAAAAGAGAAGAAAAGGGGGGACCCCTCGCCCCCCGGCGCGATCAGCGCCACGCCGACCAGCGCCACGCCGACCACGCCGGGAAGCGAGAGGCCCCGGCTAACCACCGCAGTAAGGCCACGGCGCAGCCCCGACCAGGCCGGGCACACCTCAAGGGTGTGCTGCGCCGCGTCCTCCGGCGCCCCGCATTTGTGGCACGCCGGCGTCTCCTCCCTCCCGATCCGGTGCAGGTGCCTTCCGAAACAGCCGTGGCCGGACAACACCAGCACCAGACGGAACGAGAGGAAACCGTGGGACCGCTCGAGCCAGCGCCGCACCGCCCCCCGCCCCTGGGGGACGGGGCACCCCCCGAGCGCCCTCCGGCGCACCGTCCACTCGCACACTCCGGCCAGCACCCACGCCTCCAACTCCCAAGGAGGGGCGCCGGCCAGAGCGCACGCCGCCGAAAAGCCCACCGAGCGGCAGGCCCCCGCCACATACAAAGAACAAGGTATACGGTTACAGTGTAAAAAGTTGAAGTTTATATGAAATACGCGAAAAAGTGCCTGGCGGTGCACCGGAATCCAGGAGTTCGGACTCCGGATGAGATGGGCCTAATAGTAGAAGAAGTCTACTATTCAAAAGGAGCGAAGTCACTGCCAAGGCTGTACTAGTTAAAAGTTATATTGAGTTAAATAAAAATACTTCTTTTTTGAAGTCGGCTAAAAATTATCAAGTTATATAAAAATGGATTTACTCCGGTAATATCAGAGCTAAAAATATGGTAAAAAGTGAAGAATGAAGGGGAGGATATGTTCTTTCTAAGTATATATTTAGATCCCGCCCGTCTCAGCTCCGCGGGGCAGAAACAGGGGGCCAAAGTGGGGCAGTTTTTGACCGCTAGGTGCAAATTCACGTAGCGGTCTGGGGCGTCTATCTCCGCAACCCAAGCAGGAACAATGATAGTAAGTAGTGGTATGTGTAGCTAAAGGTGTGCGCTACAAAATGAAATAGTAAAAACCTACGGGACGTGTCGGTAGGAGCACGTAACCAAGTCTAAAGTTGACGGAGTTTGAAAAAATAGGTACTGAATTAAATGTTTGGGGAAAACTAACGTAACTATGTTATTTATGGGGCTAAAACTAAAATAAAAAGTGAAATGTGTAGGGGAGAATATACACTATTAAACTACGAATACAAACACCACCCGTCTCTAAACAAAAGAGAAGAAAAGGGGGGCAGAAGTGGGCAAGTAATAACGGCCAGGCACAAATTCGCGCTCAAGAACGAAGCGCCCAACTCCGTAACCCTGATAGATACAATTGTGGTGAAAGTCTGTATTTATAGCTCAAGGTATCGTCTATAAAGGTGATAAATAGAAATTAGTGCGTCGTGCCTGTGGGAGCACGTATCGATGGCCAAAGGTGACGGAGTCTGGCGCAAACGTCAAAAATGTACTGTGTTACAAAAAGTTGAATATCTTAGGAACTATAACACGGAAAATTATAAACTAAAGAGCCTTAAATAGTCCGTTAGATTGTCTCTAGAACACAAGAGTCAAAATAGGACCTTACCCGATAGCAAGGTCCCCAAAAGTGGCTGTAAAGTCCATGAATGTTCAGTATGAAAAGTTTATGGTGGTTTTGGGGTCCAAGACCCTCGAAACCTGAAGCGGATGAACTGGTTTATGGTAAAGGACCATGAGACGAATCCAAATCCGTTGTCAGAATTTACGTAACTATCTCCAAAAACGAGATAGCCGGTTACATCATTTCAAAAAAGTGGGCATATCTCAGCCGTTTACATGGCGATGGAAGGCAAACTTATACGGAAGGTGGGGGGCGATTAGACGATTCTAATGATATATAATAAAGCACATGTTACCGCTTCAGATTTCGAGCGCCGGTCGAAAAACTGTTTTAGGGCGTTGCCCGAAGTAGGTATTCCGTGATCCTACTTCAGGCGAACACCTGCGAGTCACCAACACAGCACTGTCACTTCCGCGGCACAGTTACTCAACTTTTGACACCAAAACCATGACAATCCGACAAAAATAGCCACTTTCGCGAATTTTTCAAGCACGCGCGAGTTAAACTTCGACCGTTCCCGGCGCCATCGGAGCGCAGTATCCAACCTAACCTTTTTTTTTTTTTTTTTTTTTTTTTTTTTTTTTTTTTTTTTTGTTTGCGCTGGGAAAAAATGCATTACGCATGCCCCTCCCATCGGGGGATGGGGGGGGTTATGTGGGACTCCCCGGTCTGACCCGGTATACCCACTAAAACAACCCAGCGGCACTCCCGCTTCGTCCGAGTGGCGGGGACTGGGAAACCGGATCAGCCTTTACGTCCAGTCCCCGCCGACGATTGCCCTTCATATCGGACCCCTCACACCCTCCCCGCGGGGAGGGGGACGGGCCCGGGAGTGACCGACGAAGGTGGTGACGGCTGCAATGCGGGCGAAGGCACCCCCGCGCCTGTCGCCCGCCCATCACCACCGAGGGGAGGGAGAGCACCTGCGCGCCTTCTCCGACCCCTTCTTCGTCTGCGGAGCGGCGCAGCGAGAGGGTCGTCCTCCCGCGCGCGCTCCGCCTCCTCCTTTTGCGAGATTACATCCTCGCAAAAGGAGGCAACCGCTGCCCAGGCCTCCTCGCTCCCCAGCATGGCGATGATCACGCCGGGAAGCGAGAGGTCCTGGCCAACCACAGCGGTGAGGCCGCGGCGCAGCTCGGACCAGGCCGGGCACACCTCCAGGGTGTGCTGCGCCGTGTCCTCCGGGGCCCCGCATTCGTGGCACGCCGGCGTTTCCTCCCTCCCGATCCGGTGCAGGTGCTTTCCGAAACAGCCATGGCCGGACAACACCTGCACCAGACGGAAAGAGAGGAACCCGTGGGACCGCTCGAGCCAGCTCCGCAGGACCGGGCCGAGCGCGTCCAACGTCCGGCGGCCAAAGGCGGCGGTGGCGAGGTCCTCCGTCCAGTGGAGGACGATTGCGTCCCTCGCCTCCCGCCGCGCGGCCTCCCGCTCCTCGGGGACGGGGCACTCCCCGAGCGCCTTCCGGCGCGCCGACCACTCGTAAACTCTGGCGAGCACCCACGCCTCCAACTCCCAAGGAGGGGTGCCGGCAACCTAACCTAACCTAACCTAACCTAACCTAACCAGGCTGAAGAAGCTAATTGCTCTGGTGTCATTGGATATAGAGGGGGCCTTCGATAGCGCGTGGTGGCCGGCCATTAGAGTCAGGCTGGCTGAGGAAAGGTGCCCGGTGAACACCAGGAGGCTACTTGATAGCTACCTCGACAGTAGGAAAGTCAGGGTTCGTTATGCCGGGGAGGAATGCACACGAGAGACGAACAAAGGCTGTGTCCAAGGGTCAATCGGTGGTCCCATCCTGTGGAACCTCCTACTCGACCCACTGTTACAAGAACTGGAGCGACGCGGGAACTTCGCGCAAGCCTTCGCCGACGATATTGTCTTGATCGTGGATGGAGATACAGCCGCAGAAGTCTCGAGAACCGCCAATGCAGCCCTCGCCCATGTTCAGAGTTGGGGCGTAAGAAACAAGCTTCGGTTTGCACCGCACAAGACCTGTGCGATGCTTATAACCAATAAGCTTAAGTACGACACCCCAATTCTGAGCATGGCCGGGGTCGACATTGGAATGGTCCGGAGTATGAAGCTGCTGGGTCTCACGATAGACGAGAAACTGACATTCAACGAACACACGGCAAACATTTGTAAGAAGGCTGCCGAACTATATAAGAAACTTTCGCGCGCCGCAAAGGTTAGTTGGGGGCTAAACACGGACATCATACACACAATATACATATCGGTAATAGAACCCGTCATCACGTACGCGGCTGGCGCCTGGGCTCCCGCTTCGAAAAAGCTGGGTATACGGAAGAAGCTAGGCTCTGTCCAGCGAGGATTCGTCCAGAAGCTCTGCAAGTCCTACCGTACCGTCTCTCTCAACTCGGCACTGGTGCTCTCTGGAATACTGCCTCTAGACCTCCGCATACAAGAGGCAGCCGCCATGTATGAAGCGAGGAGAGGGTCATCACAGTTTGTGCCGGGAGACAGGGAGATAGAGGGTATGGTGAGGTTTGCAGAAGCCCCTCATCCAGCAATGCAAATGCCCCTGGAGTTCATAGGCTTGACAGACCAACAGCTTGTGGACAGCCATAATGTGCAGGCAGTGAGAATTTTCACTGACGGTAGCAAGATTGAGGGGAAGGTCGGAGCCGCATTGTCCTTATGGGACAATGAGGGCGAAGTCCAGAGCCTCAAACTCTGCCTTGCCGCGTACTGCACTGTCTACCAGGCGGAACTTCTGGCCATTTGCAAGGCTACTGACGTGATCCTCAAGCGCAATGAGACGAGCTACGGTTTGTACAGCGACTCAATGTCAGCATTGCAGACGCTGACAAACCATGGCTCTCTCCATCCCCTGGCAATGCTTGCACGCGCCAACTTGGCGCGGGCAGTGGAACAGAGCAAAGCTGTGTCTTTGTTCTGGATCAAGGCCCACGCAGGCTTGCCGGGGAACGAGCGTGCGGACGAGCTGGCGAAGGAGGCAGCATTGTCGTCGCGGAGGAAGCCGGACTATGACCGGTTTCCGATTTCATTCATCAGACGCCAGATCCGCATGGGATCGCTCGATGAATGGAATCGGAGATACGCGTCTGGCGAGACGGCCTCGGTGACGAAGATGTTTCTTCCGGATGCCACAGCTGCCTTCAGTATTGTGAAACAGGTGCGGCCAACAGGTGTCCTCACCCAAGTGCTAACGGGGCACGGTGGGTTCTCCGAATACTTACATCGCTTTAAGTGTAAGGAGAGCCCATCGTGCATCTGTGACCCTAGCGAGGCGGAAACAGTTCCACACATTGTTTTAGACTGTCCGGTATTCGCAGCGGAGAGGTTTAAAATTGAACAAGAGCTGGACAAAAGACTGTCGAGGGAAAGCGTGAGGGACATGATGTCGGGAAAATGTAGGGACAAATTTCTGTCATACTGCGTGAATGTGGCCACTATTGCAATTAAAAAGAACGGAACATGAAACTATGTTTCATTATATATTAATGTATATAATATGTAAACCTAGGACCAGTAGCATTAAATAAGTATAAGAATAGCAGTAAGATTAGGAATAGTAAAATAGGTAGTATATAGTAAGACAAGTGTAGTAAAATAAGTAAATGTCTGAAAAGAAAATGTGAACTTAAAATAAATATCAGTGTTGTTATCCATTATTTCCCCACTAAATTAAAGAATAAAGAAAAATCTACAAAGTAGTATAAACAGTGGGAGTCCCACCCACAAGTATGAATGAGATGGATGACAGAAAGATACAGTATGCGGCATGAAAGTGCGAGAGGCATAAATGTGAGAACTGGCATGAATGAGTTAGTAAGTAGTAGGCGCCAATTACGTTGGCGGGATTGGTACAAAAAAAAAAAAAAAAAAAAAAAAAAAAAAAAAAAAAAAAAAAAACCTAACCTAACCGTACACAAATAACTAAATTGAAAAAAGCCTAAGAAATAATCCCGCAACAAGAAATGGCAATAAGTATATATATCAGAGCATATATATATTATTGACAAATAAACAATAGTAATCATGTGAGAATAAGGAATGATACACAGAGTCAATTATGTCACTATCCCATAGTCTAAACAATAGCAACTAAAAAGACATCTTAGATAAATTTAATCCCGGAAGAAACCTAAAAATAAGTTAGAAACATTGTTAAATAGAATAAGAAACAAATAAATGTAACCTAGATAAAAGAATTGTATTGTTAGAAAGAATTAGATGTTAAGAATTATGTAAGAGTAAGGATAAAGAAATTGTGAACAGTATAAATAGAATAAGAAATAGATAGTAAGCTCTAGATATAATAATATAACAATGTACAGTAAGAAAATAGAAGTTAAGAAATATTGTAGCTATATTGAATTGTAAAATTTCGTCAAGCAAGCATAACGTGTAGCAACACCTTGGTTTACAATAAATGGTCATATGCAGTAAAATTATTCCCCTAGTAAACAAAAATAAAAGTAAAAAGTAGTCAAAGTAGCGGGAGTCCCACCCGGATAAGAAAGTAAGGTGATGGATGAAAGAAAGATATAGTATGAGGCATGTCAGTGCGAGAGGCATACAAGAGAGAACTGGAATGAATGTGGTACCTAGAATAATAAGGTCCCGCCGAACCCCATGGGCGGGGAAAGGCAGAATTTAAAAAAAAAAAAAAAAAAAAAAAAAAAAAAAAAAAAAACCTAACCTAACCTAACCTGAGCGAACCTAACCTGAGCGAACCTAACCTGAGCGAACCTAACCTGAGCGAACCTAACCTGAGCGAACCTAACCTGAGCGAACCTAACCTGAGCGAACCTAACCTGAGCGAACCTAACCTGAGCGAACCTAACCTGAGCGAACCTAACCTGAGCGAACCTAACCTGAGCGAACCTAACCTGAGAACTATCCCACTATCAGCTCCACAACTACCGACAAAATTATGTCAGAGGCTCCAGCAACACAGAGCAGAAGCCCGCAGAGGTGAGTAGAAGAGGCAGGTCCCTCCTCTTCGGCGCCCTGTGTAGACAAAACAATTAGCCCGACGAGGACAACAACATCTAGTCCAATAAAGACGGTAGGTAGGCCAACAACATTAACCTCCAAACTGACACGTATACCAAACGCGGAATTGGAAACTAAGCCCCAAAGTAGTGTATTGACCGCGGCTGGACCCCGCAGTGTGTCGATGGACCGCCCGTTCACAGTAAGCGTGCAAGCTGTGCAGCAAGCAGATGGAGGAGTTAAAGGTGGCAATCGAAGCTCAAAGGGAAAAAACGAAGAATAGTAAGGTGATAATGGGTTTTGAGACGAGGAAAGAAAAGCCGGCCTCACCGTGGAGGAAATGAGGAACAAGGACCCAATGTTGATACTTAGGGACTTCCTATTGATCAATACCAATGAGGACGTCCTTAAGGCTCTTAAAAACCAGAACCGGGATGTCTTCCGTGACCTCGACGATGAGACCGGCAAAGTTGAGATAAAATTCAGGAAAAGAGCAAGAAACCCGCACACTGGCCACATAGTGCTAACCGTTTCGCCAATCATCTGGCGCAGAGCAATGGAGAAAGGCCATTTTTATATTGACCTGCAGCGAATAAGGGTCGAAGATCAGACCCCTCTGATGTAATGCACGCGCTGCTTGGGCTTCCGACATAGTAAGAAGCTCTGCGATCAAACGGTCGATCTGTGTGGCCACTGTGGGGGACCCCACCTTAGGAATGAATGTGCGGATTGGATGGCAGGAGTACCAGCAACATGCAAGAACTGCAAAAGAGTAAACGGAAACCACGTGGACCATAATGCGTTTAACATCAGTTGCCCGCAGAGACCGAAATGGGATCAGTTAGCGAGAGCAACCATAGCGTACTGCTGAAGGCTCAAAGGTAGAAACAACCGCATACAAATTCGCGCAAGCCAACCTACAGCGGAAGAAACTCGCCACCAACGAAATGTTCCTCGAAGCGGTAAAGCGCGGAATATCAGTAGCGCTCGTCCAAGAGCCATACACCGGCAACACAAAGGTGGTAAGGGGACAGAGGGGAGTGAGAGTTTTCCAGGCAGCTGGCGAAGGAGAAGGGGCAGTCAAGGCAGCGATTGCAGTTTTCAACAATGAGCTAAACGTACTACAGTACCCGAAACTCACCATCAAAAACATTGCCAGCGCTTGGGAGATCACACTTGTTTCCGTCTACCTTGAACCAGATAAGCCGATAGAGCCGTATTTGGAACATCTAAAGAAAATAGAGATGGCAAATGGAACAAAACCGCTGATCGTTGGTGGTGACGTCAACGCGAAAAGCACATGGTGGGGAAGCCCAGTTATAGATAACAGAGGAGAAGATGTGTGCGGTACACTTGGAGAGCTAGGACTTCATATTCTCAACACAGGGGAAATCCCGACCTTTGACACGATCAGAGGAGGGCAGCGTTACAGTAGCTACGTAGATATTACAGCTTGCACAGATGATATTCTAGGGTTGGTTGACAACTGGAAGGTTGACGAAGACCTCACAAGCTCCGACCACAATGGGATAACATTCACAAGGCGTAAGAATCGAGAGGACAACTAGGGTTTATAATACCAAAAAAAGCAAATTGGCCAATGTTTCATGAGAAACTGAACCAATTGACACAACTGAGCACGAAGTAACAAAAGAAGAAATAGAAAAAATCAGAAACGTTACAGAGCTAGACGCAATAACAACCAAACTAACCAGGATTATTAAAGAAGCATGTGAGCTAGCAATGCCTATAAAGAAAACCAAAGAGTTACTTACCTTACCATGGTGGTCGGAGAGACTTGGGAAGCTAAAGAAGGAAGTCACCACGAAGAAACGAAGAATCAGATGTGCAGCTCCCGCCCGAAGGTCGAAGGTCGTTGGAGAGTACCTGAAACAGAAAAAAGAATATGAACTAGAAGCAGCAAAAGCCCAAACAGAAAGCTGGAAAGAGTTTTGTTGCAAGCAGGACAGGGAGGGGGTTTGGGAGGGGATATACAGGGTTATAGGGAGGACTACGCGTAGTGAAGAGGATGTACCCATGGTAAGGGATGGGGAAGCGTTGAACGCGAAGAACTCCGTGAAGTGGATCACGGAAACTTTTTATCCGGAGGACCTACCTAGCGACGACAATGATTACCATCGTCGAGTTAGGATAGAGGCCGACAGAATAAATAAAAAGGAACAGAGCGGCAACGATGACCCACCCTTCACAATGGCCGAACTGAAAACTGCAAGTGAATCATTTAACCCCAAGAATGCCCCGGGAATAGATGGCCTCACAGCCGATATATGTAGCCGTGCCATAGGTGGCGCACCCGAGACCTTCTTGGCCCTGTTAAACCAATGCCTGGCACACAGCCATTTCCCACTGGTGTGGAAGGAGGCCACGGTGGTAATATTAAGAAAACCCGGCAAAGTTGACTATTCGACGCCAAAGTCATATAGGCCGATAGGCCTTCTACCCATATTGGGAAAAATATACGAAAAGATGTTGGTGACCCGACTCAGATTTCACATCTTGCCAAGGATGAGTACTCGCCAGTACGGATTCATGCCACAGAGGAGTACCGAGGACTCCCTCTATGTCCTAATGCAGCATATTTACAGCAAGCTGAAATTGAAAAGAATAGTTACGCTAGTATCATTGGACATAGAGGGGGCCTTCGATAGCGCCTGGTGGCCGGCTATCAGGGTCAGACTGGCTGAGGAAGAGTGTCCGGTGAACCTGAGAAGGGTCATCGACAGCTACCTGAAGAACAGAAGCGTTAGGGTCCGTTATGCCGGCGAGGAAAATGTCAAGGCCACAAACAAGGCAGGACAACCAGGGAGATCCGGAAGCAATCGGCGGCCAGCTTCGGGGTCTACAGCGACTCCATGGCGACTCTCCAGACAGTGAAAAACCACAGCTACCTTCACCCCCTGGCGGTGGAAGCCAGGGATAACCTAACATCCATATCCCACCAGAACAAGGTAGTCCACTTGTTCTGGATAAAGGCACACGCGGGGTTTGAAGGCAATGAAAGGGCGGATCGGCCTCGGTAACCAGGATGTTCTTCCCGGATGCAGTGGCGGCATACAGGATAATCCGCAAGATAAATATTAACCGTGTAACATCTCAAATTATGACGGAGCACGGTGGGTTCTCCGAATACTTGAGTCGGTTCAAGTATAAGGAGTGCATTCGCGACCCCGGGGTGAACGAATCCGTTCCCCATATAATAATAGATTGTCCGGTGTTTGCGGCTGAGCGGTATAGAGTCGAAAGTGAAATAGACATAAAACTTAAATTAGAAAACATAAGCGATATAATGATAGGTAAACACAGAACAAGATTTCTAGATTACTGCGTACAAATATTTGAAGTAATAATAAATAGAAATAAGAAATAGAAAACTATGCTTCAAATGTATAATATAATATAGATTATGTAAGCATACATATTAAGGTAGTATAGAAAAATTGTAAAGTAGCAGTAACTAGAATAAGTTACACTAAGAACAGTAATTGTTATGAAATTAAAAAACCATGGACTATATTCATTCCCTGTAGAGTAGTAATAAAACAGATAATGAAATAGGATAGGAAATGGGAGTCCCACCCATATGAAATAAAAGATGATGAATGACAGAAAGAAACAGTATGCAGAATGGAAGTGCGAGAAGAATAAATGATAGAACTGGAGTGAAAGGGAAATAGATAAATAAGGTCTCCGATACCCATGTCGGAGGAGATAGTTCGTATATAAAAAAAAACCTAACCTGAGCGAACCTAACCTGAGCGAACCGAGTCTGCGTCAAACCGAGTCTGCGTCAAACCTCCATAGCGGACACCACGTTTTCGTTCTGCTCCGCAGTAAAAAAATTCAAAACAGTGGTTTTTCGTGTACTATAACGACGTGCGATACGCCAAAAGTTGCGAAATTGTGCCGCGCAGGTGCCAACACATTAAGTGTTTTTACCGAAAAACTCCCGGGAAAAAGTTCCAAATGAAAAACTGATAAAAGTGGTATTGAAAAAACTTTAGAGGGACACCGCAATTACAAAAATCGGCCCACGAACACCAGAGTTATAGAGAAAAAACCGCAAGGGATAACCTCCAAACCTCCCACGTGGTTGTCGATCCTGCATTTGTAAGAAACCGAAAAATTGATAGCAGAAAACTAGGCATCAGAGAGTCGTAAAACCGTAAAAATTAAGCTGAAATTGAAAATTTCAAGACAGCCTCCTGAAATTTTTTCCGGCAAGACCCGTCTTTTCCGGTGGATTCTGCTGCGCGCTCATCAGGAGAAGAAGCTTAGACCATGTTAACAACTCATAGGTTAATATCCTCTGTAATAATTTAAATTTAATTTTTTTTTTCAGGTTTTTATTAAAATTTGTTTGGAAGAATCTAAAATTTGTAGAATCAAATTAGCGTACTAAATAATCCAATTAATTACACAAATTTCAAAATTTTTAGAAATAGAAATAGAAGAGAAATAGAAATTTTTAGAAAACCATCGCTCACGACAGAGCGGGAAAAGCCAAGCCAGAAAACCTCAAACACGGACATTCTGCGATCGTTGGAAGGGAAGTTATACCGTTTTGAAGACCGATTTTGACAGTTCCTGAACTGTCAAACCGGATTTCAAACTCGGGTAAGTCTCGAACCGGAGGTCATAGAAGGTTCGGGTTTTCTTAGGGGACATTGGCTGACTCTTCGCTATCTGCCTGGTGCTTTCCGGGGTCTTCGGGAGACAAGAAACTTTCCACGCCACAAACCATCCCGGGAGATAGAACTCGTCGCGCCCAGTCAGGGAAGCCCAAGCACGGTGGTATTCGGACCAACGCTCTCAGAGATAACCACGAGTAAACGGATTCCGCGCGCCTACTTGACCTGGCAACCGGAATTTTGGGCAGTCATATTTCTGGAACCCCTTCGCCTAAGGCAGCCGTGTTTGGTTTCTCCGGAAAGGTCTCGGAGAGAGCTACCTAGGGGTGCAAAGATTTTGACTCTACGTAGAGTCAAACATTTTCGACTTTAGTTTTTTGACAAAAATTGACGCGGACCGACTCTCGAGGGTTCCACGACACCGGACATCGTCCCGGAACCTAAGTATAAGGAAACTAGATAGAGCAAGACTCTGTAAGATTAATTATATACAAATTGACTTTAAGTCTGTTTCCAGGAGTAATAAAATATAAGTGTCTGAAACGTGACAACATTCTTGACAGTGATAGGATACTTACCATACGTGTAGATCAGCCTGGGTGCGCCTGTTGACCTTCCGGCCGTACACGCACTCCAACACCACCTGGAACAGACACATATAATTTAGTTAGTAGAGGACAGGATTCCTTGGAATCTCAACACACCGACGTGTTTGTTTATTGGCATTACACTGTTATACACATACACAGAGGCGGCAGACTCGGGGTCGGATGCCCGCGGTGGGATCGCGGAGCATGCGAGAGTGATTCCCGTGATTCCACAGCTATGCGGAGGGTGGCAGTGGTGGTGGTTTTAGTCGATATGATGGCCACCTGGCCGGAGAGCCCGACACAACCGTCCCACATACCCGAAGCGAGGCGGCGTGCATAAGGAGCATTTCCCCACCCGAAAAAAAATAAATGGTTCGCTTAAGTAAGTCTCGCTCAGGTTTTTTTTTAATAAATTACAACCACATATACAGTCGTGGTCAACTAATTAGGGACATTCAAGATAGTGAAGGGCTATAACCGGTTATGTACATATAAATATAAAACCCTATTGATTTCTCAGCACCTATTATTTGCATAATGTGGTCCGATTATTATGCTATAAATGGCTGTAAATAGAGAGTTTTACCATAAAATAAAACTTACCTATTATTTTTTCATCAATATCCGGAATCCATCTTGAGTCAAGCACCAGTCTTTCTGCCTTTTGTCAGCGATTTCCCCTTCCTCTCCGCTGGTAGCGCCCCCTGTACCTACCTGTTTGTGCTAGGCACAGAGAGCGCGCGCTGGGTGATGGCCCGATTTTATGTCATTATGGAGCTGATGATGCACCAGGTAGCCCTTACCTGGATTCCGGATATTGATGGAAAAATAATAGGTAAGTTTTATTTTATGGCAAAACTCTATTATTTGTTTGGTATCAATATCCGGAATCCATCTTGAGTGATGTGTTTGTTATCACCTGGTGCGCGTAACCCAAAGACGCTATAATGTGTAATTGAGGTAAATTAATTAGGTAAATTAGTAAAAATCAATATTACTATGAAATGTAATAGTACTATAAATCCTCTTTTTAACTATAATATATTATAATGTCATTAAAATAAGTATAATAATTATCATTCTCATCGGACGGGGTCAAAATAATTCGATAATGACACTGAATTGTTAGAATTATTTGAATCATGATTAATCAATTCCCTTTGATAATAATTTTGGAAGGTATGAATCATTTTCCAGTTACCAGTCGCAAGAATTTTCAACAAAATTTAGTGAAGCTACTGCTGATCTTACTGAACCAGGCGCTGCATCAATACCAGCAGCTTTTAAAAGAGACCTCACCCAACCGCCAATAACAGTTCTAGATGCAGGTTTTACATTTCCTATTGCTGTAATAAATAAATTATTTATATTCTTCCTACGATTTACAGTTATATTCAACAATTGTCGCAACCAAAAAATAACATTTAAATTTTTATCAGGATGTTCATTTAGCCTCCACCCGGACTGTCTATGGTTATAGTTGTCGGTTTTAGAACCGAAAGCCGGCCACAATACAATGGAATTATTTTCATCAATGAAACTATTGCTATTGTAGCGGAGCTACATGATCAATGCTATAAAATATGTAGTAAGATAAATATTATGTATTGATTGTACACATTTAAAATTAACGTAGTATATATATAACAATAGTACATAAATAATTATATAGATACAATTCATTGTAAATAAACCTATTTATAAAACATGTATTACTAAACCTAAATTTATTATAAACAATATTTGTACAAACAAAATAATTTGTATATTCAGGCCCGACAAACGATGTTACTTTCGCATTAGATATTTTTTATGTAATATTATTAAGAGTACCGCTTCGCTCGGTCACCGCGGCGAAGCGGCCGTGCGCTTGCGCACACGTCGCCCCGGCAGTCGACTACCGTTGCTTACACAGAGTGCATGTCGCTCGCGCCTCTGCCGGTTGCATTCGACACAGCTGATCCGCTGACGTAATAACTTAATAAGTTAATTTCTGCTGATCGCTAAGGTGCTTATCATTTAGACTATAGTGCTACTTCTCTCACTCGATACTCCTTCTTTCTTACTACTCTTGCAAACTGTGAACTGTGCTTTCTATCTGTGAACTATCCGCAATAAACTGTATTCTTCTGTAACCTGTGTTCACTTCATTTCTGCTATCACAACGCTTCACTGGTGACCCCGAAGAACACGAACAATGAGTGAGGACGATAAAGGACAAGATGGCGGCAGTAACGTGCGCCCAAATACAGCGCACGATATTCAGCGCGTCGGTATACGGGTACCCCCATTTTACCCAGAAAAACCGGCTTTGTGGTTTTATCAGCTTGAAAGCCAATTTTTTCTCGCAAATATTACGGCGGACACCACCAAGTTCCATTATGCTATGGGTCAACTGGACCCTATATATGCATCGGAAGTGGAGGATATTATTGCTGCTCCACCAGGACCCAATAAATACGAGCGCTTGAAAACAGAATTAATAAAGCGACTATCGGCGTCCCGTGAAAAAAAGATCCTGCAACTCGTAACAAGGGAAGAACTCGGAGATCGGAAACCGTCTCAATTTTTACGCCACATCCAGCACCTCGCCGGACCTGATGTCCCCGAAGAGTTCCTGAGAACAATGTGGGCTAGTCGCTTACCTAATAACATCCAAACTATAATAGCCTCGCAGTCGAAAGCCACACTAGAGGAGGTTGCCGAGCTTGCAGACCGTATCTACGACATCGCCACCCCTAACGTTCAGGTAGCGGCATCTAGCAGTTCTTCTGAGTTAAGCCACCAAGTCGCGGAACTCACGCGCCAGGTGCAACAGCTGTCCACCAGGTTAGACAGGATGTCTCGATCCAGAACTAGAAGATCTAGATCCGGAAACCGTGATCGTGGAAGTTCCCGTTCGAATCGTTCCCAATCTAACTACAAGAAGCATCCCTTATGTTGGTACCACGCAAAATACGGCGAAAAAGCACAAGACTGCGTCAAACCATGTGACTACAAGGGAAAAGACTAGGGCAGTCCGTGATGGCGGCCAACGCCTGCCCAAATCCCGGTCGCTTATTTATTACCGATCATAGGACAAAAGTGCAGTTTTTAATAGACACAGGTAGTGATTTGTGTGTGTTCCCCCGTGCATATGTTAAAGGACATCAAACTAAAACTAATTATCAATTATTTGCAGCTAATGGGTCTGTCATAAACACCTACGGATACGCTCATTTAGTTTTAAATATAAATCTGCGCCGTGACTTTGCTTGGCGATTTATTATAGCCGATGTAACTAGGGCAATAATAGGCGTAGACTTTTTATCATTTTATAACTTAATTGTTGACGTCCGTAATCAATGTTTAATAGACGGTAACACTATGCTTGCTGCCGTGGCTTCGGTCGCGAATTTTTCTGATGATGTTTCTTCGGTGAAAGTGATGTCTGGTGATAATTCGGTTTACCACGCTATACTAGCTACGTATCCCGACATCACTCGACCGTCAGGCATTCAGCGCAATACTAAACACAATATACTTCACCACATACGCACTACACCTGGACCACCAGTATCTTGCACACCTCGTAGGTTAGCACCGGATAGATTGAAAATTGCGAAGGCGGAATTTGAGGCTATGTTACAGGTTGGAACGTGTCGGCCCTCCGAATCAGCCTGGGCCTCCCCCCTCCACCTCGCTCCCAAGAGGGACAACAGCTGGCGACCCTGCGGAGACTACCGGATGTTAAATGCCAGGACGATTCCAGACAGGTACCCCATTCGCCATATACAGGATTTTGCCCACAACCTTACAGGATGCACAGTATTTTCGACGCTCGATTTAGTCAAGGCCTACAACCAAATACGGGTAAATCCCAGCGATATCGAGAAGACCGCCATCACAACGCCGTTCGGCTTATACGAATTCCCTTACATGACGTTTGGGCTTCGTAATGCCGGACAGACGTTTCAGCGTTTCGTCGATGAGATGCTACGCGGGTTGGATTTTGCCTATCCATACTTGGATGACATTTTGGTCTACTCGAAAGACCAAGCGTCTCACATAGAACACCTGCAACAAGTCTTCACCAGGTTAAGAGACTATGACATGGTGATCAATACTGCAAAGTGTGTGTTTGGTGCTTCTGAGGTCACATTCTTGGGCTACCGCATTTCAGCGAATGGGACTACTCCACTACCTGAAAAAGTACAGGCAATCAATAATTTCCCTGTCCCTAAAACGGTTAAAGAGTTACGTAGGTTCTTGGGAATGATAAACTTCTATCGAAGGTTTATTCCCAAGGCCGCCGAACATCAAGCGCCATTGAACGCTCTTTTAACTGGTTCAGTGAAAGGCTCACACCCTGTTAACTTTTCGCCCACAGAACTGGAAGCCTTCGAGGCATGCAAACAGGGTCTTTGTCAGGCTACCATGCTCGCGCACCCAGACTGTGAGGCAAAACTCGCGCTAGTAACCGACGCTTCGGACACAGCTGTGGGTGCCGTTCTGCAACAGCTTAAGGAGGATGCTTGGCAGCCATTGGCGTTCTATTCACGCAAATTATGCCCTGCCCAAAGCAAGTATTCCCCTTACGATCGCGAACTTTTGGCCATTTATGAGGCGGTAAAGCACTTTCGCCACATGGTCGAGGCTCGCGAATTTGTAATATTCACGGATCATAAGCCCCTTACATTCGCATTCCACACCCGGAAAGAAAACTGCTCACCCAGGCAATTCCGGCATTTAGATTTTATATCGCAATTCTGTACGGATATTAGACACATCTCAGGGAAGGACAATGTGGTAGCTGATACTTTGTCTCGTATTGAAGAGATTGGTCTGCCTATCGACTTACAAAAGTTAGCAGCCGCACAAACTACCGACCCTGAAATGGAACTACTTCTAGATGGTAATACTTGCCTGCACCTGGATAAGGTTAAACTACCTGGTACTGAAATCGAGTTGTATTGCGATGTCAGTGGTGCTACACCGCGACCTTATGTTACTAAAGAGCTGCGCCGACAGGTTTTCGAAAACCTTCACTCTCTCAGCCACCCTGGAGCCAAGGCTACAAAAGGTTGATCACCGACCGCTACATATGGCCAGGCATTAAAAGAGACTGTAGGGAGTGGGTACGTACCTGTCTAGCGTGTCAACGGTCGAAGATACATAGACATGCATCATCACCGTTGGGCACATATAAACTTCCCCGAGCTAGGTTCAGGGACCTGCACATTGACCTTGTCGGTCCTTTACCTTTGTCTCAGGGATATCGGTATTGCCTTACGGTAGTAGACCGTTTTACGCGATGGCCGGAGGCAATACCCTTACAAGATATTACAGCTGAGACCGTAGCTAAGGCTTTGCTTAGCGGGTGGATATCCCGTTTCGGTTGTCCCGCAAACGTCGTAACAGATCGTGGGAGACAATTTGAGTCTGCACTATTTAGCCATTTAGCACGGATTGCTGCTTTTCAACACAAAAGGACTACGGCCTACCATCCGGCTTGTAACGGTCTTGTGGAGCGATTCCACAGACAGTTTAAAGCAGCTATAACCTGCCACGCCGATAGTAGCTGGGTCGAGTCCCTTCCTCTTGTACTATTAGGTATACGTAACACGTACAAAGAAGATTTAAAAGCATCGTCTGCTGAGTTAGTTTATGGGGAACCACTTCGCCTTCCAGGAGACTTTCTTAGTCCAGAAGACTTTATAGATCCTGATGTGACTGATTACATATCACGCCTACGGAGGTTTGCAAATAATTTGCGACCATATCCGGCATCACGTCATAGTGGCCGACGCACCCCCTTCGTCTTTAAAGATCTGGCTACATCATCACACGTCTTCCTCCGAGATGACACTGTGGCCGGATCTCTTAAACCAGCATATACTGGCCCGTATGAGGTCATCCAGCATGATGATAAAGTTTTTAAAATTGTTGTGAATGGTAAGACGGTCACGGTATCCATCGACAGACTTAAACCTGCCTATATACTGCGTGATCCAAATGCCACAACACATACAAATCATCATTCACTACCTCACACTCGCACACCCACCGCTACCACACAACCCACTCACACTTCCACACATCCTACCGATACGTCCACACATCCTACTGACACTTCAATACATAACTTACCTGACACCGAGGACAGGATTGTCAGAGAAACTCGTTCAGGCCGGAAAGTAAGGTTTCCAAACTATTATCGCCCGTAGGACGGTCTCTGGGGGAGGGTGGTGTAGCGGAGCTACATGATCAATGCTATAAAATATGTAGTAAGATAAATATTATGTATTGATTGTACACATTTAAAATTAACGTAGTATATATATAACAATAGTACATAAATAATTATATAGATACAATTCATTGTAAATAAACCTATTTATAAAACATGTATTACTAAACCTAAATTTATTATAAACAATATTTGTACAAACAAAATAATTTGTATATTCAGGCCCGACAAACGATGTTACTTTCGCATTAGATATTTTTTATGTAATATTATTAAGAGTACCGGTTCGCTCGGTCACCGCGGCGAAGCGGCCGTGCGCTTGCGCACACGTCGCCCCGGCAGTCGACTACCGTTGCTTACACAGAGTGCATGTCGCTCGCGCCTCTGCCGGTTGCATTCGACACAGCTGATCCGCTGACGTAATAACTTAATAAGTTAATTTCTGCTGATCGCTAAGGTGCTTATCATTTAGACTATAGTGCTACTTCTCTCACTCGATACTCCTTCTTTCTTACTACTCTTGCAAACTGTGAACTGTGCTTTCTATCTGTGAACTATCCGCAATAAACTGTATTCTTCTGTAACCTGTGTTCACTTCATTTCTGCTATCACAACGCTTCACTATCAATTCGTAACAGCGTAAGATCGTGAACCCTGCGACCTGATGCTAACAATAGAAGAGTAGCAACATGCCTTGAGACTTGATAGATATTATTTTCATCTAAATTATATGAATTCATGTATTGTAACAAAAGTTTCGGGTTCCAAATTGGTGGTCTTTCCGGTTTTTCACGCGCGACAGAAATGGCTTTTAATATAATGTTTTATAAAGAAATTGGACGACAAATCAATATTAGCTGTTAAGTGAGTGAATGTTGAAATTACAGATTTATGTACCAAAATTGTTCTGTATGCAAGACCTATTTGACAGTGTAAATGTGCTAAATATCGAGCTACTTGATCCGCATTAGGATTTTTATAATCTACTTAATGGGATTCACACCATTTCCTCCATCTGGTCCATGCTGGTCTGTACGTATTGATTGTCGAGCCCCTCCAGCTTGACATCAGGAGGGTTTGTTCTTCATCGGTCCACTCAGTCAAAATGTCTTGCCACCCGAAATCAGCCATGCTTCCAAATGTAGGTCTTGAACGTGCTGCGGGTGAGTCCCTGTTCTCGTGTCTATAAGATTGTGGGCTAGGTCTGGAATCAGATAAGGGGGATTTCGTGTTCGCCGTTGAACGTCTGCCTGCCAAAATACCTTGTTCCACTTCGGGGCAATCAATATGTAGTTCCCGCTCGCTTGATTCAGGTGTCCGAGGACTCTGGGAATTAGATTTGGTGGCGGAAACAACCACGCTAGGTCGTAGTGCCACCGATGAGAAAACGCGTTGTGGTGTTGCGCCTCCTGATCTTCCGTGTCCAATGACACATACCTCGGTAGTATGTGAGCCGTCTCCGATGCAAACAGGTCTATCTCCGGCACGCCCCACATCTGAAATATCTGTATCGTTGCTTTCCTCATTAGATGCCACTCTGGACAAACCTTTTGCCGAGAAAGAGCATCCACCTCGGTATTGAATCTGCCCGGAAAATAATGAGCTGTCAGGTGAATGTTTTGCTTGTCGAGAATTGTAAGAAGCTGACGAGTTTGCTTGAGGAGTTTCTTCGATTTTGTACCACCCTCCTTGTTTATGTACTTGCTTTGTAACAGTACCTGCGCATTTTGAAGTTGCTGCTGATTCTGGTAAACAGCTGCATAAACGGCAAACATTTCTTTTCTGTTGGCATGCCAGGACCATTGTGTTTTCGTCCAGGTACCCACAATGTTTGTGTCGCCCAGTTGGGCACCCCATCCGATATCTGACGCATCTGTGGTTAATAGGTGAGTCACTGAGCCCATATGTATCGGCAAGGACTTTCCAATAGCTTGGTGCCACCAGTCCATGTCCAGACGAACTGGTTGAGGAACACTCATCAACCGGTAAGGGTGTAATTTCGGCAGCTGTCGACTGTAGTATTGCAGTGTGCGACAGTGAAGCCGAGTCTTGGAGTCACGAACGTTGCAAAATTGAGTCTCCCCATTAGAGTTTGATACTGTTTTAGGGACCACTTCTCTGTTTGGAGCTGTTGGTGAAGTGCTTTGCGTAGCGATAGGCACTTTAGCTCCGACAGGGACTTTGCGTTGCGTTTTGTATCCCAAGTTATGCCTAGAAATTCGAGGCATTGTGTCGGAACCAGAACAGACTTTTTGAAGTTGATTGTCCAGCCTAACAATTTCAATATTTTTACTGTGAAAGCTATGTCGACCTTCAGCTGGGACTTCGACTGGTTTGCTAGTAGAAAATCGTCCAAATAAACTACGCACCTGATCTTGTGACTCCTCAGGAATTCCGCCACCCAGTTTGTTATCAAGGCGAAGGTTCTGGGAGCAGATGATAGGCCGAACGGTAAGCAGGTCATCTGAAGCAACCGATGCCGATGCGAGTCTTGATGATAATTTAGCCTCAGGAACCTGCGATGTTGTTTTGCAATGGCCACGTGAAAATAGGCTTGGCTCAGATCTAATTTTGCCATCCAGTCTTAATGCTGCAAAAACTTGGTACACGGAGGGTTTGGCTACCACGAACTGATTCAGCTGCTTCAGATTGAAGATAGGTCGGAAGGTTTGGTCCGACTTGGGCACGAGAAAAAATGTGGAAAGGTAACTTGGAGTACGCTCTGCTGGTTCTAGCACTCCTGATTCTAGCATAGATTGGATCTGTATGGTCATTTCGGAAGATGTTTTTGTTCTGTAACATTTCATAACCGCGGTACTCGGAAATATTAGAGGCGGTTTCAGAATGAAGGGTATGCGTGTACCGTTTAATAACTGGCATATTTTGTCTGGTGCACCAAGATTGCTCCAAGCATATTGAAATTGCTTTAGACAACCGCCTTGAAATGTCCGATAATCATTCGCGACGTTTACCTTTAGAGGGGGCATGCGATTGCGATTTCTTTCCTTTAGGTTTGGCACGATGATGGTTGCTTTGTCTACTTTTGCTTTGGTGTGACATGTAAGAGGCTTGTTATTGTCCTTTTGTGGACGTGTCTCGACGAAAAAACTTATCTTCAGCCTGTTTACTAGTCGACGGTTTTTGATTTTGGTAAAATTTATCTTTAGAATAAGATGGAGGGACTGATTTTGTTGATGAAGTCTTATCCACCCACTTATCCACCCCCCCAATTTTTTGAAGATAGGTTTGAACTGCTTCGTCATTAAAAAGTGACTCTGAACTTGGAGGAATTTTATGCAATACGTCACGATGAAAACCTTCGGAAATCTGGCGCAGTATAGTTTCTCTACGTATATTTATAAAATCAGCTCGTCTACCACAGACTATTTGCAATAAGTCATCCGTCACCTTACTATATCCAGATTCTTTTGAAAATAGTGTTTCTACCTTTTCAAATAAAGAGTTAGGGGTCAATGAGTCCCTGGAGTCATTTGCCCAATCCACTAGTGATTGCAATGATTTATGTAATTCCTCTTTTTGACATAGCAACGCATTCGTTAACCCGGCAAAGGATCATTCTAATAAATAGGAACGTGAATCCCCTCTTAGCATTGCCGATTCAAAACGCTTTAATTCGTCATTAACATTTAGTTCTACAAAACCGGGGGTAGCTAAATATTTCTTCTGTGCATCCGAAAATCGAATTGCATACCAATCATCACACTTAAAACGTTGTAGATCAATTAATTTGTTAAGGAATTTTAGGTTTAAGAACTTTATTTCTAAAAAAGAAATACATTTCACTTATATGAGAAAACAACATTTCTAAATAAGTTAAGTTAGGGCGACGAGACAGGAAGGAATTTATCATTTGCTTTGGGATAAATTGGGTCTTTTACCGATGTACTCACTTCCGATAAAATTTTAAGCTGATTATTTTGTTTAACCTCAGGACGTTGTAGGTTCAATTCGTTTATAGTGACGGACGGGTTATTTGCAGATTGATTCGTATTTTCAAAGCCGGTATTTTGCGATATGATGTTCGTTAAAAGGCCTACTTGTTGCGATAAAAACTCAAAGTGTGCATAACTCACGGTTTGCGAATCCCTTCTTGATTTTCGTTTTTCCGGGCTGGGTCCGTTACTCGTAGATGAACTGCTATCACCATTTTCTGAACTTGGCATTGGAGAACCTACACGTTTACGCGATATAGATTCTTCGTTAACACACTCTGACTTATCGTTTGAATTTAAATTTATATTTTCCATAATATTATCGGAGAGGAAAGAAGAATTTTTAAATACTTGTAAGAAGTAGGTAGTATTTTCGTGAAGTTTAACTAACGCTAACAACCGAACGGCGCGAAAAACGACGCTATAATGACATAAAATCGGGCCATCACCCAGCGCGCGCTCTCGGTGCCTAGCACAAACAGGTAGGTATAGGGGGCGCTACCAGCGGAGAGGAAGGGGAAATCGCTGACAAAAGGCAGAAAGACTGGTGCTTGACTCAAGATGGATTCCGGATATTGATACCAAACAAATAATAAAATATTAAATAAATAGAAAAAGTATTTAATATCAAAGATTAAACATGTATTAAATATTAAGGTACAATTTTGTAGTGGACATTTAATTAAGGACAGTAAAGTATAATGAAAAATACAGTTAAACAAAACTTATAATCTGCAGTGTTATAATATCTTTAACAGCTCCATTTTATTACGTGTAAAATCAGTACCCAGTAGCAAAACCTTTGTTAGTAATTACCGCTTGACACCGATGTGGCATAGACATTATCAGTTTCTGACATGTTTCGACAGGAATGTTTGCCCATGCCTCACAAAAAGCTTCATAAAGTTATTTAATAGTAAAGGAAAACATTCCTGCGTCTTCTGGTTTGATATACCAGAAGTACTTCTGGTATATCAAACCAGAAGACGCAGGTTCGAATCCTGCCCGCGATTGAATTTTTTCCTTTACTATTAAATAACTTAATAATCTTAGCATGGAAAATGCAAAAAAATCACAAAAAGATAGTTAAAAGGTAAGGTGGCATCGTACGATACTGAACTGACTGTAAAGTAAGTCGTGTCAGTTGAGAGGTAAGGTAACTTGCCTCTCATAGATGTCACCAAACGTCACCTTATGACGTAAATTCAGAATGTGAAGGCAAAATTTCAATCATGCGGGTAGGGTTCGCGGTGGCTTAGAGGTCAGAGCGTCTGGTATATCAAACCAGAAGACGCAGGTTCGAATCCTGCCCGCGATTGAATTTTTTCCTTTACTATTAAATAACTTAATAATCTTAGCATGGAAAATGCAAAAAAATCACAAAAAGAAAGCTTCATAAAGTTCATCCAAATTTGTATTACGATAAGTGGCAACTTTTTTCTTGATTTCGTGCCAAAGGTGCTCAATTGGGTTGAGGTCCGGGCTATTTGCTGGCCAATCTAGCACCGACAGACAGACAGACTGACTGGTAAGAAACGACTTGACTGAATGGGCGGTATGTTTCGGGTCGTTATCCTGCTGAAACGTCCATATAATAGGGAGATGCTCCTCAGCATAGGGAAGCATAGTTTCTTCCAATATTGCCTTGTATTGATGTTGGTCTAAGTTACCCTGAACTTTCCTCACAGGTCCCACTCCACGTCCAGAAAATGAACCCCACATTTTATTGTTTCCACCGCCATGTTTCACCTTTTTTTGTGAATCTTGGATTCATTTCCGCTTTTACAGGACGCCGTACATATTGCCTTCCATCTGAAGAAATCAAATTAACTTTGGTCTCGTCAGAGAAAAGTACATGTTGCCATTGGGCGTAGGTCCAATGTCCATATTTACGTGCAAACGCGAAACGAGCATTTCTATGTTCTTTCTTCAACAACGGTACTTTGCGAGCCATTCTTCCGAACAACCCTGCTTCTACCAAACGTTGTCGAACGGTCCTCGCAGATACACCGGCTCTTTCGTTTGCCCCAAACACTTCGTGTTTAATTAAAATAGAGCCTAGAGCCTAGAAACGGATCTTTCTTAGCTAACCTGGTTATCATTCTATCTTCTTGCGGAGTCGTTTTTCTCGATCTTTTGTTCTGGACACATTTAAAGCTGTGTTATAGCGCTTGAAATGTTGCACTGCATTGCATACCATAATTTTTGAACAATTTAAATGTTGTGCTATCCTTCGGTATGACCAACCACGCTCGACAAACTTCATGATAATTTTTCGTAGTGTTGGATCGCAACTTTTATTTTTGCCCATTTTTCTTCAAAATAATTATCAAAACTTAAAATAAAAAATCTGGATTGCCGCCAAAACGACCACGAAACAATAAGATAAGAAACAAAAAAGTATTAAAATTCCAATTTTGAAATTAGAACGCAATACCTCAGTGTCCCTAATTAAATGGCCAGCCAGCATTCTTTGAACAAATAGCACTATGATAATCTATCAGCTATACTGTAAAGAGGTTTAATGTTTACGAAGTTGTTATTGTTTGTATAATCGCGCACATAAAAGACTAATTACACTTACATGTAAAAGATATGGAATATTGTTAAGACTCGTTGGAAAATAAAAAATAATTCACAATTTGGCTTAACTAGAGATTGTCCCTAATTAGTTGACCACGACTGTATATATCTAGATTAACTTATCATCTATTTAAAGTATTATAGAGGTCAGTGACTATAGACCTTTGCAATGGTTATAAATAAATGAGAAAAACTATTTTGGGGGCCTTTATCAACGCAATAGAATCCAAGACAATGATTATTATAATTGTTGACAGTGTGTTTGTGCGCTTATCTTAGAAACGGTTAAGCGGGTCTGGTTGCGGTCTTGTGTACGGTCATTTACTTGTGTTGTGATAAAGTTCACTTAAAATTTTATCATTAACATAATAACTCCATGGAAAATACTGTATACTCCTAGGCCGTAAGTTTGTTAACTAAAATAGTTTTTCCAGAATTATTTCATCTCAGACATTGCATGCATATCATGAAATTGAGACAGCCCTAGTAAGTAACAAAATACTTGTGTCGGGACTGTGTCGGTTGAGTCGCTGCTTCCCTTACCTATGAATCTAACAACGTTGAGACCGTTTAATTAAATATAAGAGGTATTCAATGAATAGATAATTAAATTAAAATAAAACTTCAGTATATTTTTTTTGTTTACAATTTTATTGTAAAAGATATACATAATAATATAATGTACTTGTAAACAATGTCTCTATGTTTGGGAGGCACGTCGCGCACATGGCTACATTATATTATACCATATAAATGCGTCGTTAATATCCCATTCATAAAATGAGTTTATTTTTAATACCTATACAATAAATGCTTACAACAACTTCGAGCACTTTTTAATTAATATATTTATGTACATCAGTAATAATCAGCGGTCGGTGTACGTAGTGCCATTTACGATGAATGACCTCAAATGTATATGTTAACATACCCCAAGATCCCGGGATTGTATAATTGACGAGTTTAGTCGAGCGGAGCCGCGGGAATAAGCTAGTGTTATTAGTTTAAATTTACGCGATTATTAGTATTGTAAATATCGCGAAAGTTATTTTTTAGTAAAGGAAAAAATTCAATCACGGGCTGGATTCGAATTTTTTCCTTTACTAAAAAATAACTTAATAATCTTAGCATGGAAAATGCAAAAAAAATCACAAAAAGATAATATCGCGAAAGTTTAAAAACAGTGTACCTAGTACTGAGTCGGCCATTATTAAAAAAAAACTAGCTATATATGTACAGTAATACAGTTAATAAGAGTATTGATATTTTTAGTGTTCGGGTTTACAAATTATATGTCGGTAATATTTGATCGAACGTGAATCTTTACAATTCCGGGATTTTGCGATGAAAAGATATGTCCACGTTATGCCACGATCGCCGAATCCCGCAAAATGGCAACACCTACGCCGACCATTGGTAATAATATAAAATGTATAATATCACAATGAAGTGCTACTAACTGTATGCCCGCTGTGAACCAGCGCAGCCACAACACAACAACGTCATAATTATACAACCTTAAACCTGAACAGAGGTCCGGCATTGTACTCAACAATATAAATAACTCTTACAAACGATCGCTGATAGCAAACTTAAAATCTAAAAAATCTGCTATTATGTAAGGATTAAAACCACTCGCGGATAACTTAAAACGCGCCTTGTTATCTCGGTGGCAGTGTACTGACTCGCTCGCACAGTCACACACACATGTACGCTCGCATACACACACACAGCGCACACTGCGACACAATATTTGACGACACGTTTAACGTTTGGCGTAGAGCGGCTGAGCGATCGGCTTCTGCGCAACGTGTTGTGGGTTCGATCCCCACACGGAGCAAATATTTGTATATCTACAGGTTGTTGTTCCGGGTCTGGGTGTTTGTGTATATGAGAATTTGTGTCTGTAAACGCACCAGCAGAAAATCCTAGGCAAAGGCAAAAAGGCAAGGTTTTTTTTTAAATAAAAAAATTATATACAACCTAAATAACATGAGAACAGCGTGACAGCACATCCAAATCAGTTGCAATATTGTTCAAGCAGTACCGATTCACTTATTAATACGTAAGGGTAGTGCTGTACTGTAGCGCATGTAACGTGTGGGCGTGGCGTGGTCCAGCGCTGGGCGCGTGGGCTAGGGGCCGGGCTGGTAGTGGTCGGTGTTCATGTCGTTGATGCCCAGCTCCTCGTTCTGCTCGAACGTGCGCTCGTATCGCGTTATCTTCAAACCTACAACACGACGCAATGATTCAACACAGATACACTCACATGTTCAAATAGTGAAGCCTGCCTGGCGACATCTTTGGATCATTTTAGGACACATTGAAGGAAACAATTATTTCCCTGAGGACGCGGACGCTTTGAAGCCTTGTGATATATTTCCGATGCTTTGTGATACATTAATATAACTTGAGTCACCTTTGGGATGCTTTTAGATAATTGAGATAACGATCTATATTCCTTAGAACGTTCTGCAGTATGTATGTATATCCAGTCAGCATTACATAATTTGGTACAAACAGATATTATTATCTAAAAATGAAAGGGAATTATAATCTAAACATATTTTTTTTATAATTTTTGTTTGTCTCTATGTTTTCTAAAAACTACTTCACGAAATTGGATGCGGTTTTCACAATGCATTGTTGCACCTTAAAATCTGCTGCATATTTCATTTTGATACATTGTCTAGAAGCTGAGTTATAGTATACCATAAACTGTTACAGTGCGACAAACTTATCTAACCATGTACTAACGTCAGTAAATAGTAACATGATCGATGCGCAAGTATATCTAATTAGGTGTCTTGTAGTGTGTGTGACACCTCATCAAGATCAAGTAAGATCATTCATTACATTATAGATATTCAAATTGGAATTGTTGTCTTTAATTCGACACCTAACGGCCGACATCACAGTCTGTTAGAGACATGTAGCCGCGTGGTGTGAGTGGGTGTGAGTGGGTGGGAGTGCGTGAGTGCGTGAGTGTGACAGACCTGGGTCGCAGGCGGTGGGGTCCTGCGCCAGGCTCTGCACGTAGGAGTTGCCGGCGGGGTCGTCCAGCACGAGGGTGACGGGCCGCTCGCACCGCAGCACCTCGTCCACCTTCGCGATGAAGCTGACACGACACAATCACTCATCATTTAAGTTCTACGACATGAACCAAGCTAGCTAGCGTGCCGCCTGACGGTAATATTATACATAACATTGTTTTATGATAAAGTTATCTAACTAGTATATGATTATTGTAGTATCTTATTTGATTTTTTTGTATGGCGTAGCTTAGTGACAAAGTATACAACACGGTAGAGGCCCAAAGTTATGAGGTCCTTGTGGTTTTGACTCTTTGGTTTCAATTTTATTAAATGTTTAGTGACATGATGTATGATTGCTCATACAGTGTCAGCACATAGCAATCATTTTTTATTTATTATAATTTTATTATTGTAACAGACAATTGATGAGCAATATAGGTATGAATATAGGAATATAGGTGTATAGTTAATGTGCACTAATAAACGAGATCTTGTTACATTTGTTTATTCTGACGACAACCTGGAGTAGAGTAGTGAATAGTGAGTGAGTGAGAAGGCCCCAGCTCCCCCCTCACAGGCACAGTCGTGCAGCTGCTGCACGGTGGCGGTGAGGATGTCCTAGGCCGGGGTCACGGTGGGGGGTGAGGTTACCTCTTGAGTCCGTCGGTGTTGATGCCGGGCGCGTCTCCCACGGCGCCGGGGCAGTCGTGCAGCTGCTGCACGGTGGCGGTGAGGATGTCCTAGGCCGGGGTCACGGTGGGGGGTGAGGTTACCTCTTGAGTCCGTCGGTGTTGATGCCGGGCGCGTCTCCCACGGCGCCGGGGCAGTCGTGCAGCTGCTGCACGGTGGCGGTGAGGATGTCCTAGGCCGGGGTCACGGTGGGGGGTGAGGTTACCTCTTGAGTCCGTCGGTGTTGATGCCGGGCGCGTCTCCCACGGCGCCGGGGCAGTCGTGCAGCTGCTGCACGGTGGCGGTGAGGATGTCCTAGGCCGGGGTCACGGTGGGGGGTGAGGTTACCTCTTGAGTCCGTCGGTGTTGATGCCGGGCGCGTCTCCCACGGCGCCGGGGCAGTCGTGCAGCTGCTGCACGGTGGCGGAAAGGATGTCCTAGGCCGGGGTCACGGTGGGGGGTGAGGTTACCTCTTGAGCCCGTCGGTGTTGATGCCGGGCGCGTCTCCCACGGCGCCGGGGCAGTCGTGCAGCTGCTGCACGGTGGCGGTGAGGATGTCCTAGGCCGGGGTCACGGTGGGGGGTGAGGTTACCTCTTGAGTCCGTCGGTGTTGATGCCGGGCGCGTCTCCCACGGCGCCGGGGCAGTCGTGCAGCTGCTGCACGGTGGCGGTGAGGATGTCCTAGGCCGGGGTCACGGTGGGGGGTGAGGTTACCTCTTGAGCCCGTCGGTGTTGATGCCGGGCGCGTCTCCCACGGCGCCGGGGCAGTCGTGCAGCTGCTGCACGGTGGCGGTGAGGATGTCCTAGGCCGGGGTCACGGTGGGGGGTGAGGTTACCTCTTGAGTCCGTCGGTGTTGATGCCGGGCGCGTCTCCCACGGCGCCGGGGCAGTCGTGCAGCTGCTGCACGGTGGCGGAGAGGATGTCCTAGGCCGGGGTCACGGTGGGGGGTGAGGTTACCTCTTGAGTCCGTCGGTGTTGATGCCGGGCGCGTCTCCCACGGCGCCGGGGCAGTCGTGCAGCTGCTGCACGGTGGCGGTGAGGATGTCCTAGGCCGGGGTCACGGTGGGGGGTGAGGTTACCTCTTGAGTCCGTCGGTGTTGATTCCGGGCGCGTCTCCCACGGCGCCGGGGCAGTCGTGCAGCTGCTGCACGGTGGCGGTGAGGATGTCCTAGGCCGGGGTCACGGTGGGGGGTGAGGTTACCTCTTGAGTCCGTCGGTGTTGATGCCGGGCGCGTCTCCCACGGCGCCGGGGCAGTCGTGCAGCTGCTGCACGGTGGCGGTGAGGATGTCCTAGGCCGGGGTCACGGTGGGGGGTGAGGTTACCTCTTGAGTCCGTCGGTGTTGATGCCGGGCGCGTCTCCCACGGCGCCGGGGCAGTCGTGCAGCTGCTGCACGGTGGCGGTGAGGATGTCCTAGGCCGGGGTCACGGTGGGGGGTGAGGTTACCTCTTGAGTCCGTCGGTGTTGATGCCGGGCGCGTCTCCCACGGCGCCGGGGCAGTCGTGCAGCTGCTGCACGGTGGCGGTGAGGATGTCCTAGGCCGGGGTCACGGTGGGGGGTGAGGTTACCTCTTGAGTCCGTCGGTGTTGATGCCGGGCGCGTCTCCCACGGCGCCGGGGCAGTCGTGCAGCTGCTGCACGGTGGCGGTGAGGATGTCCTAGGCCGGGGTCACGGTGGGGGGTGAGGGTACCTCTTGAGTCCGTCGGTGTTGATGCCGGGCGCGTCTCCCACGGCGCCGGGGCAGTCGTGCAGCTGCTGCACGGTGGCGGTGAGGATGTCCTAGGCCGGGGTCACGGTGGGGGGTGAGGTTACCTCTTGAGTCCGTCGGTGTTGATGCCGGGCGCGTCTCCCACGGCGCCGGGGCAGTCGTGCAGCTGCTGCACGGTGGCGGTGAGGATGCCCTCGGCGGTAGTGAAGCGCCCGCCCAGCGCGCGCCCGCCCACCTCCAGCTCCAGCTCCGGGATCTCCAAGCTGCACGTCTCCGACTGCAAATGTTACCAGTATCATCGTCATCGTTGTCAACATCATAGCACGTGTCTTCCACGTTATACACTACTAGTACACTTAGCGGTGAGTTATGCCGCTAGAGGAACCTGTACTGATATACAGTGAAGCAAGTTTATTTCAATTGTATCAGAATAGTCGTTCAATAGCGCTAAATTACATAAAAAATGACAACATTCATAGACAAAACTGTTTTGTCACAATATAACAGTAGAGTTATGTCGCATGGCACAGGTACTCGTATGGTATGTGGTCACCTTGAGTATGTCTCGCGAGAAGTCCTCCCTGTTGGCCACGCGCACCTCGAACCGCACACCCTTCTCCTCGATGCCGCCGCCTGACTTCACCTGAACACACAACACAACATATACATTACTTAGTGGTTTGTGTGTTTGTGCGTGTGTATGGTGTGTGCGTGAGTGTGTGAGCGAGCGCGCGCGTGTTTGTGTGTGTGTGCGCATGTGTGTGTCTGTGTGTGTGTACGTACCTCGTTGGTGCGGTGTCCGCAGTAGTCGCACGTGGTGCTCATGATCACCACCTCCTTGAAATGCGGGATGTCTGCAAATAAAACACCGTAATAAAATTATTAGTGGTTTGTGTGTGTGTGTGTGTGTGTGTATGTGTGCGTGCGCGTGTGCGTGTGTGCGTGTGTGTGTGTGTGTGACTGACTGGTCATCTTCATGTTGGTGGTGCAGGGCGCTTCGCAGTCGGGGCAGTTGGTGGGGAACTGCATCACGTCGTCGGCGGCCAGCTGCTCGTACTGCATGCTGCCCTCCGCCGCCGGCGACAGCAGGTGCTCCTGCTGCGCCGCCCGCTCCCGCTCTTGCTCCTGCTCCTGCTCCTGCTGGCGCGAGCCACCGCCCGTCTCCTCGCGAGGGGACGGCTCGTCCTCCTCGGCATCACGGTGCTGAGCCAATCGATATACATAAATGAGATGATAGTTTACAATCTAATGGTGTCCGGCCGTCAATTTGTTAGGTCCGAAGAAGCGCACTCCTCGTCAATGTCAGTGCATCAATTGCGCAAAAGGTTGCACAGTACGGTAAATAATATGCCGCGCATGCACGAGTAGGGGAGCGCGTTGTCACGTGCTATACAACTTTTTAAGCGACTGTACCAGTGCAGCTGTCCTGTGGGACTACATTTAGATTGGCACATTTACCGTTAGCGCGCGCGTGTGTGTGTGTGTGTGTGTACCTCGTCGGGTGTGTAGATGCCGAGCTGGTGGCGTTGGTCGGCGCTGCGCTCGAAGTCCGAGCGGGAACAGCGAGGGTCGCGGCGCGGAGCCTCCGGGTTCTCCACGAAGCAGTTACCTGCACACATCATGAGCCAGGTAACACAGTATGACGATACATACTTGGCACAGGTTTGACTCATTTACTTGTCATTACCTAAATAATGTATAGAATAGGTTAATTCAGCTATTTCTATGGATTATTTAAAATGCCAATTGCACACGCCTAGTATCTTTATAAAATGAAAGAAAGTGAAGTCTCTTATTGACGCAGATATTGACATGGATGTGAACAAACTGTATGTGCTCACCACTGATGTCCTCGAGTTCGAGCGTCCAGGGCTTGTCTCCGTCGCGCAGCGCGCGCAGGCGCTCGAGGAACTGTTCGATCTGCGCGGCGGCGGCCGGGTGCTGCGCGCGCCGCGCCGCCTGGTCCTGCGCCAGCCCCGCCGCGGCGCGGGACACGATGCCCTCCACCGTCGTCACCTCTGCAATGTTACACAAACACTGCACTGCTACACACGAGCATAGAGATTGTCTCACAGGACACAGGTTCCC
The DNA here is from genome assembly GCA_910591435.1 of Acronicta aceris. NCBI lineage: Eukaryota > Metazoa > Arthropoda > Insecta > Lepidoptera > Noctuidae > Acronicta > Acronicta aceris. The sequence continues at coordinate 6,560,399 of OU342787.1, read as the reverse complement.
AGATAGACCTTAGGCATGAAACATCTGCATCACATTTGTCATTATTTTTCACACAGCCTGCTCAAAATTGCATTTCAATGACATCACATTTTGTTCATGATTTCATTGTAAGTAGCGAAACTGCATGTGGCGATATTTTAAATATTTTTTCAATTAAATTTCGTTGTGGACGAAATATAGCAGATTACGAAATTTGACATGTGAAGTCACTGTGAAAACTAATACTATAGCCTCTGCTGCTGAACTAGGCTGCGCAGTAAAAACATATAACATTTTAAAACACATAAATAATATTCTGCAGTTTTTATCTATTATGTTGCTTCAAGCATTACCTACCTCCATTCTGACTCTTAGCAGGTATCTCAAAGTCAAGCTCAGGAATGCGGACACAGGTATAGTCACTCTTCACCACTTGCCGGTTCAGGTCAGTCGGTGTCTCCACTCGCAGCTTCCAGCTGCAACACCACCACACAACACATTACTATGGTGGACAGTTTAAAAAAAAAGAGGTTATCATAGGGAATAACCCTATGGCCTCTGAACTTATCTTACTGGCACATCCTATTTAACATTAAGGCCAAGTACATCCTTAGTAGTCATTAGCAGATAACACAAAAATATAAGTGACATAACTAGTGTTGTTTTTAATGAAATTAGCCTGTCAATACTATTATTAACTATTATTTAATTACAAAAAAATTTTCACTATTGATTCTGTGTGAGGATTAAAACCGTTCACCATGAGGCATGAGGCAATAGAACAAACATGCTGTTGATTGATAGTAGCATGTAATGTATGGAGTGCTCACCGAACACCCTTCTCAGCGTAGGCGCCGCCGGGCTGTATCTCGTTGTTCTGGTAGCCGCACTCCTCACAAGAGAAAGACATCACCACCACATTCTTGTAGTATGGGATGCGCGTCAGCAAGAGACGGGTCATACCCTGCAAGATAACATACAATAAAAACTTACAAATTACGAATAAATCGGATGGATATATCTACTAGGATATTTAATATGAATGACTGGGCAGGCGAATCTCTGACCAGGCAGTCTCCTAGTAAAAAATATCAATTTTTTTTACTACCAGCTTCTAACCCCGCTTAACGATCGCTATGGCCTCAATACCAAAAACAACTGTGCTATGACTTAAATCTGCTAACTTAAACATCTAGAGGTCCTAAGCCAGCTATATATTTAGGAAAACATGGTGCACATCACAATGTTGCAGACTTCGAGAAAGGTCGTCAATGTTTACGTACATTGGCGTGGCAGTTCATGCAGAGTGACTCTATCTGCGTCACCTCTGGGTCCTCGTCCTCCTCGTGACCGGCCGCGCGGAACACCGGCTGGTGTCCAATACGTATCATTGTCACTGTAAATATTGTAAAATTTCAGTAATAGAAACCGCAACGCACAGGGACACACGTTTTTTTGTGATTGTCATTTGACAATTATAGAATGACAGCCAGAAGTGACAACAGACAGACAGCTGATGCCGAATCATGCGATGATCTGACATTGACAGCGACACTTCATACTTTATCCACAGATAAAATAATTTCAACTGAGACAGATAATTTATTAGGTAGCTTTTTCAAAGGGCTTGGCCAAGGCTTGGCCCTCCAAAAAATGCTACACGGTTCGGGCTTTGATGACTGACTGACTGACTTTAGTACCGATATACCGTAGTTTTTTATGGTTAAATATCATAGATAGGGCATAAAATTATAGAATAGAATATTCTTAAAAACCCAAAGGATAAAATTAAGACCGACATCGCGCCAACACTGGCGTATTTATAGGTACTATTTTGAACTCAATTAGCTTTTCTATGATTAAGATTTTGGGTATGATTGTATATTATTTTTCAGACACAAGGGCCTAACTATAAGGTAGCTTAATCTAGGCACCCAAAGCCACTAATTGTTTAAGAATGTAGGTAGGTAATTGCAATGCTTGTAAAAGGCCGCTAACAGCCAGTCCCAATATAAATCTATCTACGGATTTGTTACTAAGACCTGCCGTAAGTCATAAGTACATTAAACTAAATTCACCACTCTACGTACAGATAGTATGCAATAAATATTTGACTTTGACATAAGGGTTCGGCGGAGCGTGAATTGCCCACAAAAACGTAATACCAAAATAAATCGTAATCCAGACAATATTCTATCAAATTATGTTATTATTCGGATTTAGATACTGTTAATCTAGGTTCTTGCAGTCCTATTTCGTGTGCTACTACTTCACTGAAAATAAAAAACCGGAAAATCGTAAAGTTATCAAAAATTGCATTCGCTTACAGTTATTTCCAGTGAGGTATTTTGAACGAAATGGTTACGTAGGAACCTAGATTAATGTTATCGGAATCCGAATAATAACAGAATTTGATCAAATTCCGTTTGAATTACAATTTATTTCGGTATTATGTTTGTGAGAGAAATTCGGTCCGCCGGACTCATAATTGTCGGTAGCTTGGTCGGTAATACAAACATTTCAATCGATTACTGCGATTGGAATGTTCTGTGTGACAATGTCAGAGCAGGAACCGCGGGAAAGGAATGCATCAAAAAAGCTTGAATATCACAACGGCAATGTGTAAATAATATTTATTCATAGCGTAGTGTAACTTTTCGTATTTATTTATTACTATACTCTTTGGTGTAACTGTAGCGTAGGTAGGTATTCAACTAAACGCGCAGCATGCTGCGATATCTAACGATTTTAGTACATTCGTTGTTTCCTTTATACGAGTATAATAAAATTATACTCTTTGTGTGTGCGTACCTAACACCGAATAAGCTCGAGATAATCATAAGCATCGCTCATCGTTTTTGATGGGCAATTAACTTAACGATAGAGTGCCGTTTACCCATAAACTTGTAGGGCAGACAATAAAGTGAAGGTTACCGCGGCCGCGGGTACCGGTGTGTGGCGTGCGGCGGCGGCGGCGGCGGCGGCGGCCCGTGGTGCGGCGCCGCGCACGCTGAGCACAAATGATGTCATTACGAGATATAAACACAACCTTGGAATAGCAACCAAACCATTGCGTCACTATCTTATTTTGGTCGATTTTGTCGCTTCTCTATAACCTAACTGAATTCAATATCACATAACTAAACCGCATTTCGTGTAACACGACTAGATCTCAATCCGGTAGGGTTATAGGGGAAATGTTCCCGCTCGAAGTAGAATGTTATTTGAAAATGTATTAGTCAATAGTGAATCTCAGTGCGCGCCACAAGTGTGCTTAAAATTTTTATAAGTTTTTTTAAACGTAACGCGTGATAGTGTGGCCACTGGCTAGTCTTTAATTAAGGAATTGCAATAAATTACTAAAACCGTAAGTACATACATTACCTACAATATTTTTTATACTTCCCGCGTCAGAATTAACTATTCCGTCTATACTTGCCCTAAATAAATTTCTAGTGTTTAGAATTCAGAATAGAGCGTGTCTGAAATTTGAATGACATCATAATATCATTAAATATTCACGGGAAACATATTCACAATAGGTGCATGAGTAAAACTAAATTCATTCAAAGGTTGCCTTTGGCATAACAGACAACATTCCATTCAACTTTATTATGTTCAAACATTAAGAAAGAAATTCTTTGCCCTTTTTTATATTCTGGCTTCGCACGGTTCTGTCCTTGGTCCAAAACTTCGAACCACAAACCTAAGTTTAAATAATTATCATGAAGAATTTATTTTATAGGAAAATTCGTAAAATAACGGTTGCTATAGATGTGATGATATATGCCTGTGCCGAATCGAATGAGCTAACAGAAAAAGTAAACATATCAGCATTCCTATTTCCTACACACTCGAATGCTAAATAAATAGCAATAATTTTATAACCTGTTGTTGCCATTATATCATAGCTTTAATAATTATAAATCTGCATCTACCTGGTTATCTGCTTTACGAAGTACCTACGGGTAATGTTCCCCTGACAAGTATGTAGCTACGTAGCATCTCTGGTAATGATAAACTTTTGAGTGGCCCGCGACTGCCTCAGAACACATCCGTAGTTTTCATGTTGGAGATGAGTTTCTAGTTACGTTATACCTAAGTGGGCAGATAGGAAACGAAGTTTTGTGCACTGAATTTCCGAATTGATCACAGTGTCGGGGTCGCAGGTGCGAGTGGAACTACATAGGTATTTAGTTGAAACAGAACTGAATATCGCCGCTGGAGCCTAGAGGTTAGCAATAGGTATACTTAGCGACGTCATACAAAGACACTACGATTCCTACGAATAAATTACAGCTAGTGAAATTTAAACGGATACACTTCATCAGCACTACGAGTTAAAAGCCATGTATAAGGGGTTTCTGGCTCTCTTCTGGTATGAGCGGTGTGCCAGTGCGCTCCAGTCCAGTAGTAACCACATCGCCGTCCCTCGTCTCCGGATCAATGCTGCTTAGATCAGATCTTATTTGTTGGTTGGAGGATATAATAACTTATCTGCGTATGGAGGTGAGGCACAAATAGGGCCTCCGGACACAACCAAACCTATAAAACCGAACAGGACTCGGACGTCGAACGAAACGCTTAAAGTCCACTTTTATCACGCATACCGCTGAACTGTGGAATGCGCTTCCCGAGTCTGTCTATAAATCACGAGTGAATCGGTTTCTTCTAGACCGCAGTGTCGCTTAACATCAGGCGAACTGGTGGTCAAGCGTAAGCCTATCAAGAATAAATAAAACGTCGGCTGAAGGGACCGCTCGTATTTAGGAGCAAATTCGATGCAATGGCTCTTGTCGCGGGGTCGGACAAGGCCCGGGGACGGCTAATTATAGGGTCTCTTTGTGACGGACATCAGTAGGTACGGTAAAACGGACGATAACACTTGTGCTGTGTGTTTAGGGCTCCCACACGACCCGTCTTTGACGATGAATTTAAAATAAGATGCACTCTGGACGACCGTTTCAGGAAGTGCATAAGAAATGGAGCTATTATTTATTAACCCGCGGAGCGCCATCCCTGTCTCACAAGATGAGCCGCAATTCATAGTACCTATAGATATAACCCTTCTTCTGGCGCAATCGGGTAAAAATATTATTCACGCGATATGGTACGCTCTTTTCTAGCTTTAGCAGACGTCATCATTACTATCTTATGATCAATGTGTGACACAGACTTTTATTACGTGGGAGAGCCATGCTTCGGCACGAATGGGCCGGCTCGACCGGAGTGATACCACGGCCTCACAGAAAACCGGCGTTAAACAACGCTTACGTTGTGTTTCGCCGAGTGAGTGAGGTTACCGGAGGCCCAATCCCCTTTTAAAAGGTCGGCAACGCATTTGTGACTCGTCTGGTGTTGCGGGTGTCCATGGGCGGCGGTAAACGCTTACCATCAGGTGATGAAAAAACAGAAGTATAAATACCTTACCTACTTAATGTGAAAGTTTCATCTTTCTTAATCCTAAGTGGAATGTGTGGGCCCATCTAATAAATTGTGTAGGTAGGCGGGTACAGTCACCAGCATAGGTAAATATGTATATTTATACACAATCATACAAAAGACGCTTTTCCGTGAAATGACTACTGCAACTTTAGATAACACCATTTTCATGCTAAGTATTTGTGAAATAGTACCTATGTAGTTATACAAAAAATCGCTTTTGATTTTTGCCGAGTGTATACGTAGGTACCTATTTATATTCGTGGCTGTACCTACTTGCAGTAACCATTTAACCGATTTGGAAATAAAGAATGTGACGTAGTAGCTGTGTCTATTGCCCTACCCAGTCGCCGTGGGGTGACAGCTACCTATTAGCTAGGTGACGTCACACCAGCGCGCCTCACAACCCGTGTGTAATACATTATGTAGATATGTATAAGTATATACATGACTACATTCAAGACACATAAGTACGTGTTTGAATTCGATGATTATATCATCCATCATCAACAGTTTAAACATCTCCGTTACTACGAACACGTGAACTGCATCGTAGTTGTAATACAAATGGTACTACCTACCACTACACCTACTACACAACATACCATCACGCCTGTATTCCCGGAAGTACACCCACAGCTCGGCGCGTGCAATAGGGGGCGACTGAGCCTATTGCCATTAACCGCGCACAAAGTGCGTGCTGCTATGCTACTGAGAATTTCGTAAATAAACCCAATAACACTTTACTCGACCTAGGTATCGAAACCTAGAGCTCTAGCATAACAGCTGCGCTTACGACCTGGACTATACTAATGAGACACCACCAAGTTACTGTACTAACTAAATAATTAGTGTGTTTAACTTACTCTTGGATATCATTGGATAGCAGAATGCGAATACTCAACCACTTGTGAACTTCATTTCTAGCAAAAAAGCTATCCGTCTGTATGTACATACTCATGACGCTGTCTGATGTCTATTTTAGTCAAAAATACGGGCTTAAGCCGTTTAAAATCACGTTTGATGCAGCAGATGCGCGTGCGCAGAACGTTGAACAAACACCGAGTCCATACGTTGACGTCACACACACTATTTACACGAGTCACGCACATCGTTTAAGATTTGGACAATTATTATGCAAATATTGGACTTTAAAATATACTAAGTAAGGCCTTGTGTTCCGGAGAGTCGCAATAACAAATCCGTCGATAGACTTGCTTACTAGGATAGGATTTTGACATTATTTGTATGGACATTATGTCAAAATCCTTTCTCTAGTAAGCAAATCTGACTGATTTGGTAATGGCACCGGTCATTATTGTTATAGACTGGACGGGGTCGTCTTTAACCTATTGGCGGCCTTGACCACTTTTGGATAATGGTGCCCCAGTGTCCAGTGACAATGATATGTCAGGGAACTTTCTTTTATGGGATAGGGGCCAAACGAGCAGACGGATCGCCTGATAGTAAGCGATTACCACCTCCCATGGTCACAAGAGCGTTGCCGGCCTTTTAAAAGTGGATTGGGCCTCCGGTATCCCCACACAATCAGCGAAACACAACGTAAGCGTTGCTTAACGCCGGTTTTCTGTGAGGCCGTGGTATCACTCCGGTCGAGCGAAGCAAAAATTGTTTAAACAAATGCTTAGATCGCGGTGCTCTGGGCACATTGTATGCCCATTGCCCATAGTGCCCAATAGAGAAGGGGTCCTGGTCATAGACACGACAGCTTGGGTTACCACCGAACCATTTTGTCCACCAAAAAGCCTACAATTTCTGTTATTAGTGTTGGCTCTAAGCAGTAGTAAGTCTCGGAGGTGCGTTGCTTGATCGGGAATACTATTTGAAGTTAAACTCAATTCCGTTTTATGATGTTTTAATACAGTGAACAATGTTGAAGGACTAATAAAATTAACAAATTCTTTTAAGCAAACGTCCCAATTGACGACCACAGAGCGAATGCCCTGTGCACGGCGTGTACCCGCTCCTGCTCGAGAACTTCGCTTCGTTTTATCGCGTTAATCTTTGAGGTGTTGACAATCTCCAATATCGTTGTAGAAACGTAAACCATATCGCGATTAGGATGATTCATAATAATACTGAAGTTTGACCCTAACCTCGATAGATGGCGTTGGGGTCGAATTAGATCGCGATATGGTTTCGTTACATTGATTTAGTTAGGGTGTGAATTTTTAATTTTTAAGTAAGTACCAAACCACCTATTATAGTGATCGTCTTGCCATCTGGTGGTTTTATTTCGAACCCCCATTTAGAGTAGTGACGTCAGTAGAGTGCTTAACTAGTGGTGTACTGAACATTGGTCCTTACGAGCCGGATAACAGTTCCGGACGAGGGCATTACCGCGTTGGTTCCCGTGAACCGTGGCGCACCTATGGGCAGTGGATCGCTGTTCGGGGCGCACCTTCCAGCATGAGCTGCTGATGCTGACCTGCTGCAGGATATCTGGAGGCCAGTTGAAAGCACGAGACCGGGAAGGAGGCGAGCCAGTGAAGTTAACTGGCAGCAAGGAGCGCCAACGGTAAACAACGAAAGCGGACTGTGACATCATAAATTACGTGTGAGGTGAAGTGTTTGGACATAAAACTGTAAGTAATTTGAACCTTATTACTAAGAAGAAATAAACTTAGTGTTTCAAGTAAAGGTACATGAACTTGTAAAATAATTAGTAGAATCAGTGTTTAGACTTAGAATAATTTCTGAAAAAGTGAAGTGACGGGGAATCCATGCCCAAATTTTGATCGAGTATTGGTCGTTTTAAAACACTTAGAAAATTTCATAAAATTATCATCTGGGACTTAGAAAAATTTCTGCTCCATTCATAGACACTTAGAAATTTTGTAAACATAAACTTTTGGCGTGTTCGGATTAAGCTGAATTCAAAATGGACGCATTCAACAAACTTCAAGTTGATGCAAATAAAGCGATATTACGGGCGAGATCTAATTTCAAAAAATCGCCTAAAGACCGCATCACCAAGTCTTATCTTGAAGTTCGTCTGGAGAGCTTAGAGAAACTGTGGAGTTCGTTTACAAATATTCATCGACAAATATTATCTACCGTCATAGACACTGAATTTAATAAATCCCAATACTGCACAGAAGAAGTATATGAGTCAACAGAAGAGGTTTATTTAGATTACAAAACAGAATTAAAGGAAATGTTTGTTAAGGTTGATAAAAAAGAGTTTATACAATCTGTTTCAAATGAAGGTTCAAACAATAAGTCATGTAACATTAAATTGCCTAAAATAACATTACCTGCATTTTCGGGACATTATTCCGAGTGGATCAGTTTTAGAGATTTATTCTTGTCACTCATTCATAACAATAAGCAACTAGACGATGTTCAACGATTACAATATTTGAAAAGTCATTTATCAGGAGAAGCGGAGCAACTTTTACGAAATGTACCGATTACTAGTGCTAATTATGAAGCGTGTTGGGAGCAGTTGAACAGCCGCTATAATAATAAAAAATATATGGCTAACTGTATATTAAAACGTTTTCTAAGTCAGAAAAATATATCAGCTGAATCGGCAAATCCTCTTAAGGAATTATTAGACACCAGTAACGACTGTTTAAATGCACTTCAAAATCTGGGAATAAATATTGACACTTGGGATATTATTGTTATACATATTTTATGTTTGAAATTAGATCAGGAGTCTCGTAAGTTATGGGAAGCAAAAACTTGTGAAATTTCAGAAGAGTTACCCACATTAGATCAATTTAAAAAATTTTTGGAACAACGATTTCGTTCATTAGAATTCTTAGATAATAAAGGTTCTAGAAGTAATATAATTAAAAATACTCCAGTAAAAACATTGTATGTTGCAAATGTACCGTCAATATGTAAATTTTGTAATGCCGACCACAAGCTCGGTAGTTGTAAAAAGTTTAGCAACGAAGATGTCACCTCACGGCGTAATTTCGTCCAATCGAACGGATTGTGTTTTAATTGTCTAGGATCAGGTCATGCGGTTTATGCCTGTCGTTTACCGACTAGATGTCGGTTGTGTAAAAGAAAGCATCACTCTTTATTACACTCCAAAGACACGTCAAAAGTATCAGCTGACCATAATGAAGAAGTCAAGCAATCAGCTGATACCAAACAAGATGAAGTCACTAACACAGTAGCAACTGTAGCTGCTACTTCTGGTGGTCATGATTTGTTGCCCACAGCCTTGGTGAAAATTAAAACCGGTACAGGTACTGCGGTAACATTGCGCTGTTTACTTGACCAATGCTCGCAGGCTTCGTATATCACGGAGTCAGCGGTTCAGCTTTTAGGGTTAAAGAAATATACCTGTTACAACTCCGCGCTAAGGCTAGGGGAAGATGACGAGGGTTCTGCATTGTCCTCTAAATATATCGTTTATCTTCAATTACAGTCAATGCGTAACCCTAACTTTACTCTGTCAGTCAAAGCTCACATTCAAAGAAAACTAACTTCAATTCTGCCTTCTCAGACGGTTGATTTTCCGTTATGGGCTGAATTGAAACAATATAATTTAGCAGACCCTACTTGGAATACACCAGGAAAAATTGATATATTGTTGAGTTCCTCGGTGTACAGCAAAGTCCTCAAACAGGGACTTATCAAGGGTCCTCCCGGATCTGTAATAGCACAGGATACAGAATTAGGATGGATCCTGTCTGGAGCGGTTCCGGGAATGAAGAATAATTTAGAGTGTAGAAGCCTAAACTATTTAACGTTAGAAGGTGATCAAAACTATCTTTTAAAAAGATTTTGGGAATTAGAGGAACCCGTGGCACCTAAAAAATATTACACGGAAGAAGAAGTAGAATGTGAAGCATTCTATGAGAAAACAACGCGAAGAGATTCCACTGGTCGATACATTGTAAAATTGCCTTTTAAAACAGCTACACCAGAATGCGTAAATGGTCTAACAAAGGATATCGCATTGCGCAGATTTTTGGGTTTAGAGAAAAGGTTAGCTAAGGAGCAAGAATTAAAAAGGCAATATACAAATGTTATAAACGAATATATTGAATTAGGACATATGGAAGTTATTCCATCGAAGCAGCAAGACAAATCCAATGTAGTATACTTGCCTCACCACGCTGTAGTAAGAGAGGACAAAACAACCAGCAAAGTTAGGGTTGTCTTTGACGCCTCTTGTGTAGGTAAAAATGGTGTATCCTTAAACAGCGAACTAATGATCGGTCCAACTCTGCAAGCAGATCTGCGACACATAGTGATGAGATGGCGTATGCATCCTGTTTGTATTGTATCAGATATTGTTAAGATGTATCGGCAGGTGATTGTCGCTGATGAGGATGTAGACCACCAAAGATTATTGTGGCGACAAGATACTAAGGACAACATACAGCACTTGCGACTTTTAAGAGTGACGTTTGGCACGGCATCGGCACCATATTTAGCCGTTAGAACATTACACCAAGTGGCTTATGATGAAGGTAAACATTTCCCTATTGCGCGTGATATTGTTCTACAGGATTTCTATATGGATGACCTGATGACCGGCAGTCAAACTATATCTGAAGGTAAGGAAATTTATAAGCAAACAAAGCAATTATTAGCGAAAGGAGGTTTTCAGTTACAAAAATGGAAAACCAACAGCGAAGAACTATTAAAGCACATAATAAAGGATAATGAAGAAGAAGAAAATCTGGAATTAAAAACAGACAAATTAATGAAAATACTAGGACTTACCTGGTGTAGACTTACTGATGAATTTGTGTACACGGTGAAACTGCCTCCATTGAAGACACCGGCGACTAAAAGAAGCGTTCTTTCTCACATTTCCATGTTGTTTGACCCGTTAGGTTGGCTGGCACCTGTAATCATAAAGGCTAAAATATTAATACAAAAAATATGGTTGGCAGGAATTGATTGGGATGAGGAGTTAACAGTTGTATTGTTAAACGAATGGTGTACTTACCGGAATGAGCTTGAGCAACTTGTTCAGTTTCGAATACCTAGATGGATGCAAGTTTACTACGGTGATTGTTTGGAATTGCATGGGTTTAGTGACGCCTCAAATCAGGCTTACGCTGCAGTAGTTTACATCCGTGTCATTGATAAAGAGGGTATGATTTATTCTCGACTGGTATCTGCAAAAACAAAAGTAGCACCAATAAAACAAATCTCCGTCCCTCGCTTGGAGCTCTGCGGAGCAGTGTTGTTATCCAAATTAATAATTGAAATTGCCGAGGTTCTGAAAATTGAAAAGCAGCACATTAGAATGTGGACCGATTCGACCGTAGTACTAGCTTGGCTAAGCAAACACCCATCCAGTTGGCAAACATTTGTTGCCAATCGAGTATCAGAAATATTGAAAGTTGCGGACAGAAGTCAGTGGACACACGTGAAATCTGCCGACAACCCGGCAGACTGCGCTTCTCGAGGATTGAAAGCACCGGATTTGATCTCGAATCAATTGTGGATGGAAGGACCGTCGTGGCTGAAAAATAAAAATATCGATTATGGAACTAAAAAAGAATGCACTACAAACCTAGAAGAAAAAACAAAGAAAGCTAGTTATGTAACAATAAATGATGAAGAACTGACAGTGTGGACAAAATTTTCGTCACTAAGAAAACTGGTCAGAGTAATCGCTTATTGCAAAAGGTTTATTTATTTGAAGAAAAAACGTAGCGACTCTGACAAGTTTCCTTTGTGGCTAACAGCTAAAGAGTTAAATGAAGCGTTAGTAGTCTGTATTAAACAGTGTCAAGGAAAACATTTAAAATCAGAAATAAAAAGCTTAATTGAGTCGGGAAAAGTAGACAAGAAAAGTGTACTTACCTCACTTAATCCATTCGTCGATCACGATGAGATTCTCAGAGTCGGTGGACGTTTGGAGAGAGCAGCAATCAATGATAATATGAAACATCCAATTATTATACCAGCAAGAACTCATTTTACCGATCTGTTGATAGCAGATACGCACGAAAAAACGCTGCATGGAGGACCTCAAATTATGACAAATTATTTGAGATCCAAATATTGGATCCTCGATGTAAAAAATAGGATCAAATTTTACGTCCGTAAATGTGTAATCTGTATTCGTCATGCTGCTCGATTTAGGGAGCAACTTATGGGTCAGTTACCGAAAGCCAGAGTAACTCCCAATCGACCATTCTATCAAGCTGGAGTTGATTATGCTGGTCCGATAAATATTAGGACATCTAAGGGAAGAGGTCATCATGCCCATAAAGGTTACATTTGCCTTTTTGTATGCATGGCAACTCGAGCCATACACTTGGAGGTAGTCAGCGACTTAACTTCACAGGGATTTTTGGCAGCATTTAAAAGATTTGTAGCTAGACGTGGTCATTGCGCGGATTTATATAGCGATAATGGTACTAATTTTGTGGGTGCTGCAAAGGAACTAAAACAATTACTAGCTGCCGAAAAATCAAATGTTACAAGAGAGATAGCGGATTGGTTGGCTGATAATGGGACCACCTGGCACTTTATACCACCCCATGCTCCAAATTTTGGTGGACTGTGGGAAGCTGGTATAAAGTCCACCAAATACCATCTTAAGAGGATTATTGGGGTCAATACTCTTACTTATGAGGAGATGGCCACAGTTATGTCACAAATAGAGGCATGTTTAAATTCTCGGCCTATTTCAAAATTAAGTGACAATACACCAGACCAAGCCCCGCTAACACCTGGTCATTTTTTAGTGGGAGAGCCCCTAGTACTTGTACCGGAGTTCAACTATGAAAATTCTAATATCAGTAGTCTTAAGCGATGGCAGCTGACCCAGCGAATGGTCCAGGACTTCTGGCGTCGCTGGTCTGAAGAATATCTCACACAATTCATGAATCGGTATAAATGGGCTTACCAAGTTCCAGAGCCAGTTATAGGTGATATTGTGTTAGTAAAAGAGGATGATTTACCGCCAGCTAGGTGGTTTTACGGCATTGTTGAGCAAAAGCATCCGGGGTTGGACGGAATTACACGTGTTGTAAGTCTAAAATATAAAGGCTCTTTAATTAAAAGACCAGTGTCAAAGTTATGTATTCTTCCTATCAATAAATAAATAACCACTTCAGGAAGAAAGAGTTGTTTTTGTATACGAATTTTTCTTTATAGTTTAAGTAACGTTAGATTTATGTTTTGTTCTAATTTTCAATATATTATGTACTTAGTTGGGTTAATAGCGGCTGCGCCCGCATATTTGGTTTACTATTTTATAAAATTGTCCTTTATTTTTAAAGATGCATTTAACTTAGGACTATTTTTTTTGTAGAAGTACCTGCTCACTTTGTTATGGACAAAATATTCGGCCATGGTGGGCGGTTATTGTAGTCATATTTTGTCCATGGTGGGCGGAATGTAGAAACGTAAACCATATCGCGATTAGGATGATTCATAATAATACTGAAGTTTGACCCTAACCTCGATAGATGGCGTTGGGGTCGAATTAGATCGCGATATGGTTTCGTTACATTGATTTAGTTAGGGTGTGAATTTTTAATTTTTAAGTAAGTACCAAACCACCTATTATAGTGATCGTCTTGCCATCTGGTGGTTTTATTTCGAACCCCCATTTAGAGTAGTGACGTCAGTGGAGTGCTTAACTAGTGGTGTACTGAACAATCGTTGACATAGAAATCCTTTATTGAAATGTATAGGTGTTTATAACAAAGAGACATTAATCGTTACAGAACAATTAAAATAAACAAAACCTAACATTAGTGAATCTTACTTTAGTGAGATAATACTTATGTCAGTGCCTCGGTACCAGTAACTCAGTTATTCTGTCGCTATAGTTACCTCAATGGATGAACTAAAGAAAATCACGAAATGAAAATCATTTAAGTAGGCCGAAAAAAATTCAGCGAGGTCGCAACACATCCATACTTTTTTGTCTTTTATCTACAAATAAAACTGCGTAGGAGTAAGAAGTGTAAGTAGGTAGGTATATCACATCATAGTGCATGAATCAATCCGGACGAGAATCGAGAAGTTATACCCTATGTACACGCTTCGGGCGCAGCAGATATATTGGACTAACTTGTACAATGTACTGCGATACACGCTCAAGGTACAAATTAACTAGTAACTCGCTCATTTTTACATAAACACTGATAGCAATAAATAACATTTGTAGTGAGACAGCGTGTGTTACCTATTTGCATAAGCTAAATTCGCTACCTTACAAAAATGACATCATACTTTTGGTGTGGAATTTCATTGAAGTTCTAGCGTCGGTCGGCTCTCGAAGTCACGCATTATTTATTTGTGTCACCTGAAGTTGTTAACTCTTCACACCGAAACTAGAAAGTGAGAATATAGCGAAAATTGCCAACAGTCGCGCCCCTCAGCCATGAGGAGACGACTGAGAATATGGCAAGAACACCCATGCATGCTGCACAGTCATACAACTCGTACAGATGGAAATACTCGCACGTAAGGGTTAAATAAGTACCTTACAACCGCATTGTCAATATTCTGCCGCTAGAGCTATCTCATTTGTGTTCCGGTTTGAAGGTTACGTCACATTACTGGGCGTCAATACCACCGGTGGTGTTGAGGTCTGTAGGCTGCGGTTGCCTCAGCATCAGGGAGCCTCAAGAATGTTATATAGGTACCATATTCTTGGAGAGCCTTTATGCTTGTTTGTCATTTTAGTAGAATAAAAAACACCTAAAAAGAAGTTCAATGGACGCAGGCGGCATAATTATAAGCAGCCCTCACTCTCTCACTTCTGGGGATAGTTTTATCGAGTAGTGGACGTCACTTGGCTGATATCATGATATGATTATGATGATAATGATCGTTTCGCCAGAGGAGTGAGGAGCGGGCTCGAACATGTATCTGAACCACACAGGATACATGTAATGTTTTTTTTTTATGGGATAGGAGGGCAAACTGCTGTTGCAAAAACTGCTGTGGGGGAATGCCGCCGATATACAGACTATCTTCGTATTGCAGAAAAGAGCCATTCGATCAATTTATAACCTAAGCCCCAGGTGTTCACTCAAAGATAAGTTTAAAGAGATTAATATAATGACCGTTATTTCTCAGTATATTTATGAAAATTTATTGTATGCGCACAAAAATATTGATCTCTTCTCTAAATACAGTGATATCCATAATATTAACACTAGAAATAAAGACAGGTTCATTGTTCCTCCAACTAGGCTCCAGAAAATCAGTAAATCATTTAAGTGTCAATGTATACGCTTTTACAATAAAATCCCAGGTCATTTCCAACATTTAAGTCATAATAAATTTAAGTCATACATTAAGCAAAAGCTTTGTAAAAAGGGTTACTATACAGTTAAGGACTATATGGAAGACAAAAATGCTTGGGATTGAGCTACTCTCGTTAACAGGGTTATTTTTATTAAAGTATTGTGTATTGTGCAGCCACTGATGTTGCATTTAGCATCTACTTATAACAACCCTAAAATTAATCTTGCTATCTTATTGCCAGGCGGTCAAAGCTTGTCAAGCTCACTCAAATGTCCTGCTGATGGTGTCGTTGTGTGACGGGCCGTTTTATTCCCTACAACATGGTTGAGTCGAACGGCGCTGATACACACGTCATGCCCGTGAACGGGTGCTGTCTGTCGGGGCTGGTCGGTTTTTACTTGCTATGGCAATGTTTTGTTATTTATTGGGTCACATCAAACTGCATAATGCAAACTACACAGAACAGAATTGTTAATGTTATTGAAGAATAATGATGTAAATATGTTTTTTTTTAGGTGTCTGGGACTCCTTGATGGTTCCTCTTCACATGACCCACTTTTGGGACTTGACATTGTGTATCCGAAATGTAATGTGACAATGTTATTTTGAGTGTTGACATCTTAATTGTTATGACATTTTGATTGTTATCACATTTTCATTGTTATGACATTTTATTTGTTGACATCTTAATTGTTGACATTTTAATTACTCTTTTATTATTGAATTGAATTTTGACATCCATGAATTTGTTACTATTTTGCCGCGATTTCATAAAAAAAAAATATATAATTTGTAAATGTGAGTACCATGTAGGCTTTTGATACATGATAATTAAACAAGCTTATTATAGTCTGGAGGCTTTGGGAACTTCATTAGACCTACACGAATGTCCTGCTGATCTGGTATGGTCGTGCGACAGGTCGTTGAGCTCCCTAAATTATGGTTGAGCTACACGATGATTGATGCATGCGTGCCGTCAGTTGGGACTGGTCTACTCAAAGCTGCAATGGTTCTTTCCTCAAAAGGCCATTTCAGACATTACCCTACATCGTACCACTCACATATAAGTGTTCTTCCATGTCTGGACTTTAAAAGAGACCATGATTCTCTGAGTTTGTTTCGGTGTTTCTTCTCAGAGGTCGTCAGTTAGGAAATGCCGAAGCCATCTAGCTAAAAAAAAAACCGCAAACCATTGACATGTAAAAGTATCTCTAAAGATCTACTTGCAGAATAAATAATTTCATTTCATTTCATTTCATTTCATTTCAATTTCATTTCATTTCAACGAGCAGACGGATCGCCTGATGGTAAGCGATTACCGCCGCCCATGACACCCGCAACACCAAAGGAGTCACGACTGCGTTGCCGACCTTTTAAAAGGGGATTGGGCCTCCGGTAACCTCACTCACTCGGCGAAACACAACGTAAGCGTTGTTTAACGCCGGTTTTCTGTGAGGCCGTTGTATCAATCTGGTCGAGCCGGCCTATTCGTGCTGAAGCATGGCTCTCCCGCGTAACTAATTCCTAATTAGGATTAATTTGTCATTAGGAATGGAAACTTACAAACCGAGTTTTAGAGAGTTAGAGTGATGATTAGAACATGATGACACACTCCTAGACACGTTGCCGTTGATCATGCATCAATGTTGCTACACATAAAATATAAAGTGAGTGTTGTTTTTATGTGTGCCAAGTAGGTCATCGATATAAACGCTCACTATTAGTGTTCTCCTAGTTATATCTACATAACACTCACGGTGACGTATTTTATCGCGTTGGCTGAGTGACACTGTTTAGGGTCGAGTGTGGATTTAAGGGTGATTTTGATTGAGATATATCATATCGATATAATATACCACTTACGTACCATCACGTCTGTATTCCCCGAAGGTTTAGGCAGAGGCGTACTAATGTACACCCACAGTTCGCCGGAATGATTAGGTCCCATGTAATAGGGGGCGAGCCTGTTGCCATTAACCGGGCACAAATCCAGACTCCGAGCTGCTACTGAGAATTTCATAGAAAAACCCAATAACACTGCTCGACCTGGGGATCGAACCCAGGACCTCTAGCGTAGCAGTCGCGCTTGGGAGCACTAGACTAATGAGGCAGTCGAATATACTTATTAGACTATTATTTCATTTGTACTATTACTGAGCTCACTTAGCTGCAGACGCGTCATAACTCATACCTAGTGGAGTCCTCCACGCGACTGTCGTAGGCAAACTGCACATAACTCGTATGTACTGAGTCACGTAACTTATTATCTCAAGAAGGTTACCGTACCCATTAAGTAGTTATATGGTCTACTCTGAATTCTGTCTGCAACCCCGTTCGTGTAGCTAATGTCATAATTTTATTATCGAGATGAAAATAATCCATATCGGCGTTATTTTGTATTTCTGTTCGACGGGCTGTGTGGTCATGGTTCTTTGACGAATAAGCATAGTGTGTAGTCAGAAATCCGGACACATTATATCGTCAGACTTTGGATATCGATATTGCTCAGTATGTAATTAAATTGGATTTCGGAGGTCTGGAGACTCTGGATGGCAATCACATACTATCACGCTTGTATTTCCCGAAAGGTTAGGCAGAGGTAGTACTGTACCCACAGTTGGCCGATATGTTTAGGTCCCATATAATAGGGGGCAAGCCTATTGCTATTGACCGGGCACAAATCCCAAACTCCGAGCTGCTACTGGGAATTTTATAGAAAAACCCAATAACAATACTCGACGTGGGAATTGAACCCAGAACCTCTAGCGTAACAGTCGCGCTCAGGAAGTCAGGACCTAGGCTAACGAGGCAGCTATGGCAATAAGTTCGTATAAAATGCTAAAATTCAGGGCCGCATAGGTTAGACTGAACGCCGACCATAACAGAGTTGATAAAGGGCTAGGAGCCAATTAAATTATAATCGGAACATGATTATAATAGGTAAGTTTCATGTTTCTAAGCCAAATTTCTTATTATTGATGCTACTTCGTCCTATCTCCAAACAAATATATATATATCTAATCTATATGTACCTACCTATACGTAGATGCTAATGGCAGCAAATGTTACTTATTTATGCAAATTATACATATACCTAAGTACTTACACTAAGTCGCTAATTATTATGGCTCAACTCACTGAAAAACAGATTTTAGTGGCAATGAACGATACGTGTCGACTGTCGCGCCAGCACCATGCATTACTGACAAATCTTTGCACAAATTGAATAGAGCTCACCACTTTTTAGATTTGTGTGAAGGATTTAGCTACCTACATAGGTATTCGACATACTTTATTTTGTAATTACAAGGTTCAAGAGACTTACTTTACTTGCAGTTCTTAAATCATATTTAAATTCAGAATGTCGTTGTATGTGTAGATAACAGATAGCGGCCCAAATGAATAGCTAACAGAAGCAATCGTTCATTTGGACAGATACACGGCTGTATGAACATCATCTTTCGTAATCCACTGGTGAATTTTCTTTACGATTCAGATACAAATAGACACGTGGATTCAAACAATCCACGGATGCGCCAGTTCAGTAAATAAAGAAAATAGTGCCAATACTGAACTGAAGTTAGACGAAAAATGGGTAGCTTAATTTGATGTTAATCAGGTGTGGTGTGACCGTGGACTGCTAACACAACAATAAATAATTTAATGAAAATGTATGTAGGTATCAACTTCGCTTACATTGACGACTCCTGACGACTCCATTGCCGATTACCGATGACGATGACGTAATACTTAAGGTCAATACTACTTCAAGATAATCACATTCAGATTATAGAAGCGTGATGTAATGTCCAAATAAAAAAGTTTTAGGCGCGTTTGTGCATAACACCTACTTAGGATATTTTGGATTACCATTATCATGATTCGTGAGCCGATTTAAATAATATTTTATTTTTTTATAGTTATGCATATTTTAACTATGCGGTCATTACCTATAAAGCATTTTGTTGACCTAGACGAAGAAGTCAGGATTTAAATTAGATAAATACTTTAAGCTTGATTGACTAAGAATGTGTATATGTTAGCTAAGTACTACATGTTAGTAAGATAATGGATCGAGTACAAAAACACAGATAACTTGTGTTTTACCAAGAATAACATAGATAGTTTTACCTAAAAAAGTTTTTGATTTTATTTTTTGATTGCGTATCATCCTATTATTTTTCCTAGGGTTAGTGGTTTCCGTATAATATTGATTAGTAATCCTAATCAGACAGGCAATTAATACTGCATTCAAGAAAGCAAATGTCAAACATACCATGTCGTGTAATCTAATCAGCACCATTTATTTAAGATCAAGTTCTATCTACCTGAATAATGTGTAGGTAAAAGAAATAGTAACATAAATTGGTATATTCATGTTCCAGAACGATGGGTAAGGACGACAAAGAGGACTCGGGCTTCGGGTTCAAGGACAAGGCGAAGGCGGTGGAGACCCTGCGCCTGCTGGAGCAGCACGACATGAACTACCGGCGGCTCACCGTCAGGGGGCTGCTCGGGAGGGCCAAGAGAGTGCTGTCGAGTAAGTACCACTATCAGATTAGCCAACATCTATCTTTTATTTCTTTTCAGTCATATGATCTTTTACACAGCACGCCTGTAATCCCCGAAGGGTTAAGCAGAGGCGTACTAATGTACACCCACAGTTCGGCGGTATGTTTAGGTCCCATGTAATAGGAAGCGAGCCTATTGCCATTAACCGGGCACAAATCCAGACTCCGAGCTGCTACTGAGATTTCATAGAAACACCCATTATGACTACTCGACCTGGGGGAACCCAGGACTTTTAGCATAGCAGTCGCGTTTGGGACCACTAGACTACTGAGGTAGTCAAGTACTAGGAATTTAAAGAATGTTTAACTATTTATATGTTTATACTTTTCAGTGACAAAAGCGGAAGACAAAATAAAAAATATAAAAGAAGCGATGGAAGTATTTGAGCAATGGCTAGCCGAACTCGACGCCAGCAAGAAGACTGATAAGAAGGACGACAAAAAAGAAGAAAAGAAGAAAGTGGAGAAAAAGAGTGAAAGCGATGACGTGAGTAGTACCCGATCATCTGCACCTATAAGTTAATATAGTAAGTCAACGATGCAGACTATTACAGTCCGACAGAAACAGGCCGCATATTACAGTAAGTCAACGATGCAGACCATTACAGTCCGACGGAAACAGGCCGCATAATATAGTAAGTCAACGATGCAGACCATTACAGTCCGACGGAAACAGGCCGCATAATATATGCCTATGAACTAGATCTATCGCGAATAAACTACTATGTAATGTACTTATCGTTCAGTTTTCAACAAAAATTCACGTCATTTTCTTTCACCGAAGCAAGTACACACAATGTTACACTCACATAGTTAGAGATACGTGTCACATTGGATTACACCAATAAAGCAGCTAAGAATTTAATCACAAGAGTCTAGACTAATGGTAGCATAGGTACTTACTTTTATTAATAAGTAGTTTATGACGGTAATGAGGAAACTTTTGAGAAGAACCTAGAATATAATTATATGAGTTTACTATGACAATTGCAGAGCTCATCATCGTCAGACGTGGAGATGGAGGTGAAGAAGGAGAAGAAGGAGTTACCCCCGGACACGGTGCCGGGGCTCGGGTTCAAAGACGCCGCCACCGCCGAAGGCACGCTCAAGGAGCTGGAGGGCCGCGACCCCGACTACCAGAAGCTGGCCATCAAGGGACTCATCGGGAGAGCCAAGAGAGTTCTCACATGTAAGTATCTTGTATTTATTATACACTTTATTGCGGAACATTACTCTTCGAAGGCGTATTCCTACATAAAGTGTAGATTAAAATATACACCGTGAAGCGATAACAACCGACTTCAGTGACCCTGAAGATGAACATAATAAGCACTGCCTTCATTACTACAAAAAAATGGTAACCGTAAATAAAGTGATCTACTCAATGTGATGTCAATGCCTGTGTGAGCGATGGATTAGCAAAAATATTTTTTCTTTTTGCTTAGGAATAATGGTGTTAATCATCTCGTTAAACCTACCCAAACACGTCATTCTTTCATCTCACTGATTTCAGTACATTTAAATAAAAGCAAACCATTCGATTCAGGTACTCGGGATGAGAGCAAAATCTCCAACATCAAGGAAGCGATGTCGATCTTTGAGAAGTTTCTTGACGATTTCGACTCCATGCACCTAAGTCGGCAGAATAATCCATACATCAGCCTTGGCATCGTCAAGACCGCCGAGAAACTCGCCGGAGACGATATCACTGACCAGCAAGTACGTAACAATATTTTTGGACTTATTTTCATGACTACATACTTATTATTATTATTAAAAGCCCGTAGTGTCCCACTGCAGGGCAAAGGCCTCCCCATTCTCCTTCCACTTCTCTCTGTCTATTGCTCTTAAGGACCATTCTTTTTGAAGAGAGTCCAGCTCATCCCGCCATCTCCGTCTGGGCCTGCCGCGTTGGCGTCTGCTATTAAGTGGAACCCATTGGGTTGTCAGTTTGGCCCATTCTTCATCTGGCATGCGGCAGATGAACAATGGGCAATATCTACTACATACTTACATGATCTAAAAAAACTCCATGCATGACAAATTTGTAATAAAAAGCTCAAGTAAAAACCAACTAGTATCCCCGAAGCGGAAACTAATTAAGCCTCGGATTAAGATCATTAAGATTAAATCTTGATTTCTCCACAAAAATCAAGGTAAGGTTATAAGCGTATAGGTTGGTAGGTATATTTCTGGTATATATAGATACCAAGCGATTCATTTTTCAAAAGAATTAATTTGACATGCTTACTCAATATTTAAAGTTTTCCTTTGTTTTTACAGAAATCATTCATAGCAGCATACAGTTCAGTTCGGGGCGAGTACAAGCGCCTGCGCACCGTCCCTGAGCAAGAGGATGGCAAGACTTGGGACATCATCAGGAACGTCGCGCTCAAACAGCTCAAAGAGAAGGTATTGAAATGAAACATAAAACTAACTTTTTGGATTAAAAGAGAAAACTAAATCAATAGGCTATTAGTATCTATTGTAATTAGTCTATTTCAGGTTTGCAGAACGACTCCTTAATCGACTGCTAAGCTCTCAGGTCGATTGTTAGCAGCAGCTCAACTCGGAGTTTGAATTCATGGTAATAGTGTTGTCGCCTATTACATGGGGCATTAACATATCAGCGAATATAACATGTTTCACATTACACCTCTGACTAACCCTTCGCAGAATACAATCGTAATGGTATGTTATGTTATGGATAAGGGTTTGCAGAATGAATTGGAAAATATCTTAGAAATAGAAAATACTTTAATCGTATGGCTTCCAGAGCCCGCTTTAGTGGATACTGGATATGTTGACTTTGTCAAACAATTATTTAATTCTTAATTACAGCACGCCGATGCCAAGCTATTTAATGAGAAAGACGAGCCCACAGCGGAACACATTGAAATGCTTCTATGGGCATATTCTCCTGAGCCTGCGCGTGTCAAAAAGTACGTGCCAGAGACTAAAGAGGAGAAAGAGAAGGAAAACAATGACAGGAAACGTAGGCGTGAGAGTAACGAGGCGACAGACAGCAGCGACAGAAAGAGACGGAGCAGTGCGAGGGACGACGAGTCACCCTCGAAGAAAAGCAAGGAGTAATGTGATTGTGATGCATTTATTAAATAAATATTTACTTGAGTATAATGTGTTGCTTTATTTCTACTATCGAATAACTCGAAGAATTACAAATGACTCTTTTTTACTCGGTATTATAAACATTATATGACAACTAGAGAATCAGATAAGCTGATTGTAAATGAGTGATAAGTACAAACAATTTGGATTTCATAAGCACTTTTTTTATGGGATAGGAGGGCAAACGAGCAGACGGATCGCTTGATGGTAAGCGATTACCGCCGCCCATGGACACCCGCAACACCAGAGGAGTCACGAGTGCGTTGCCGACCTTTTAAAAGGGGATTGGGCCTCCGGTAACCTCACTCACTGTGCGAAACAACGTAAGTTGTTTAACGGCGGTTTTCTGTGAGGCCGTGGTATCACTCCGGTCGAGCCGGCCCATTCGTGCCGAAGCATGGTTCTCCCACGTAAAAAATAATAAACTTTGATGTATCTTGCAATTCATCTTTAAAAATAGAGATGTATATTCTAATATAGATGTATTCTAATATAGATGTATATGCTTTTAACTCTGAGTTCAAATAATAAATAGAAACATTGGTCAATGTAGACGAAACATGCTTTTAATGCTATGTTCTATTCTATTTATGGAGGGTAGGTTCTGTTACGACTTTTACTACTATCGACTTGCGTCTGTGCCATAAGGCGGATCGTTTCGCTGCGCCCGCGAAATTCAAATTTCGAGTGGTTTTTCGCAGTTTGTAGGTCTATAATAAGTTCTGCATTCATGGTAATGGTAATTGCGACATTAACTATACAAAATTCTCAATTTTTATCTAAATCCATTGCTTAAAAATCATCATTGGAGCTAAAAGTAGTGTAAAATGTCAATTTTGACCAATTACATAGATTGCGCCAAGTTTTTGGCTTGATAAGGATTTATTAGTAAAGGTTTTAGTTCTCAGTTGTGAATGTTGTATAGTTGATGTCGCAATTACAACTACCATGAATCTAGAACTTGTTATAGACCTACAAACTGCGAAAAACCACTCGAAATTTGAATTTCGCGGGCACAGCGAAACGATCCGCCTTAACTACAACACGTTACTATTCTCAGAGGAAAGACAGTTCTTATTCCATCCACACTGCTAACTAATATGTAAGTCGATGAATGAAGCCGTTAAGGATTAATAAAAAGCTTTATTTTATTATTTTTATTTTAAAAGTAATGGGTATTTTTATAATTGAATGGTGTTCTATTTTTTTACACTTTATTATAAAGTTTTACTTCCGTTAAACGGAACGTTAAGCACAGTCCACAATCAATGATCGATTTGACATTTTGACAGTAGATTGTAAACACAGGGTACAATGAACTCTTTTATTTTCACATAAACATTAAATATAATGCACTTGTTGTGAATTAAAACTATGTTGTACAGTGTTCCTACAGGGTTCTACAGTGTTTGCGCCTACAGTGGTTCTATAACTAGTGAGTTTTGTGCAACGGCGCGTGTGGGCGTGAAGCCGCACTTTTGAGCTATTTTAGGATTAAAAGTGAAGCAAAAGGTAACAAACCTATAATACAAGTTCATGTTCAAGTGAATCACAGTGGCTGTGCTTAGTTTTGAGTGATACAAAGTGTGTTTAATGGAGAAAATGAAATAGTTATTGTTGTAGGTAAGTACTTACTCAATACAACTTATAAAGAGCGGATTGTCTGACTAAAATTAAAACAAAACTGGTTATCAAATCTTTAAAACAAAATTAAAATCTTATGTACTTTAAGTAATCGATAACTTCAAAATCCGGCCCCAGCGACCGCTTCATATCTGTTTTGCATGTGTCTTTTACTGCTATCTCATACTCATATATGTTACGTTCTTTGTAATTCTCACTAATGTTTTTATTTTACTTATAATATGTTTCTCCGTTCAGAATTTCTTATGGGGAATAAAGATTCACCACAGAAGTGGTTTTAAAATTTTATTGAATATAAGTATAAAACTTATTTAAAATATAACTAAGTAAGTATATATAGTTACCTACCTACATTTTTCATTTATCAAATATAAATAAAATATGTTATTGTGATACTGTCATTGAAATTCTAACCGTGAAACGTTCTACACGAATGTATGATTGGTTTATGAATAAAAATGTAAAGTGTGTGTTGTAGACGAGTATCTATGGAGTTTCTTGCTCTTCTCCATAGGACCCACGTTTTGGAACCATACAACTAGTTGGACTTTTCACAAGTACCTTTTTAATGGTCTAATTAAAATAAACACTTTGACTTTGACTTGACGTTGTACTTAATTAAAAATTATTAATATTCTATGTACTTCTGCTTCTAAGGAGCTCACCCCTAAGAAAATCCTGCAGTTCATAATAGCTGCAGGACTCAGCGGTGAACTCTAACTCAACCAGTGGCGATCTCAATAGACCGACAGCGGTCACAGTGATACTATAGCTGCAATTTAATAATAAAAAAATAATGTACTTAGTGAAGTGAAAGCAACATTCATTTGCTTGGAACCAATAATACTGCCTCCTAATAATACTGTTTTGTTGTTACAGAGTGCAGTGTCACAGTGTGTAGGTACTGTGTAGCTAGATGTGAGTGATGCAGGCGCGCGGCGGCGGCGGCGGCGGCGCGGGCGCACACCGGCGCAGCATGGAGGCCGCCAGCGAAGCTAGTTATTGTGAGTACGTCATTCATCGTCACGTCATCAACAATATCATTCAGGCATGCAGGTTTCCTCTCTATGTGTTCCTTCACTGTTTAAGACTTTTATTATAATTAGAATTACACACATGATTTATGTATTTAACCCCCGACGAAAAACGACGGGGTGTTATAAATTTGACGTGTCTGTGTATGTGTGTGTGTCTGTCTGTCTGTCTGTGGTATCGTAGCTCCCGAACGGATGAACCGATTTTGATTTTTTTTTGTTTGAAAGGTGATTTATTGGGATTAGATTAGTTGGGAGTGTTCTTAGCTATGTTTGATGAAAATCTGTCCAAGATAGCCGCCGCGCCGCCACAAAATGGCGTTGTCGGGGGTTTCTTTAAATTTTTAATTTAATGTAGTTACCACTACATATGATTGATTGTTGCAGGCGAGAGAGAGACGTGGGAGGACTGGGGCAGTCGCTCCTCTCTCAGCCAAGTAGAAGAGGTAAGGATTGCTCAATATTAGACCTATCCTTGTGTTATTTATTTTTATTTTATTTATTATTTTTATGCACACAACAAAACGATGAGAAAATAACCAACTAAGGACTATTAGGTACAAAGGTACTGCTTATTTCTAAAGAAATCTCTTCCAGCAGACCTGCGAGAGGAAAATTTAAAGTAAGAAATGTAGGACAGAAGTGTGAAAAAAAAAAAAAATATATATATATAATACAATACAAGTAAACATTAACCCAGGAAAAAAAAGAACAAAATACATATATAGTGTAATACATATACAATAATATACTACACAAATAAATAAATGATTATGATTATGATTATGATTATGATTATGATACAATAGCTACACAAATGAGATAAATAACAAAGTAAAAGATGCAAACAAATGAATTAAGGTAGAGAAAGATAGTGTTCTTTGACACGTTTCTTGAACAAGGAAACAGTTCTGCAATCGCGAATATCGGGAGGGAGCAAGTTCCACAATCTGACTGCATGTACGGACAGGGAGAAGGAAAAGAAGTCAGTCTTGTGGGGCTGGAATTTGAGGATAGTACGGAGATGGGACCTGCAGGGAGAGTCACTAGAATGTGCATAGGAAAAGCGTTCCCGCAGGTATGAAGGGGCTAATGGATTATGTAGGATATTGAAAAGGAGACACAATAGCCGAGTATTCCTGCGAAAGCGAATTGGGAGCCACTTGAGAGTTTTACGGAAGTCGGAGACATGGTCATACTTTTTAAGGTTGAAAATAAAACGGATACATAAATTTTGCAGTCTCTCAAGTTTGTTTAAAAGCTCCTCTGTGGCATCCAAATAGCAAGCGTCGGCGTAGTCGATAATAGGCTGGATTAAACTTTGAGCAAGTGAGATTTTTGTTTTGAAGGGCAAAAAGTTCTGGAGGCATTTCAGCGAATGGAAAACGTAGTGTACCTTCCTACTGACATCGGCAACCTGAGCAGCCCATGACAAATTGGAATCAATAATAACCCCCAGATTTTTAGCAGTGACAGCATACGGGATTTGCACACCGTCAAGGTAAAGCGGAGGTAGGGAAGTAAAGTCGAGCCTGTTACGGATATTCCTACTACCTATAATCATAACCTGGGACTTGTCAGGATTAATGCATAAGCCAAAAGATTTACACCAAACATTAACGCAATCCAGGTCATGATTCATGGCAGCGATGGCAAGATCAGCCTGAGCACAAGGAAAATGCCGATAGAGCTGCAAGTCGTCTGCGTAGAGATGAAAATTGGAGGATATGACCCTGGTGACAGAGTTAATGAAAATAGAGAAAAGAAGAGGAGAAAGGACACCCCCCTGGGGAACACCTGCGCCAAGGTCACACCAATCAGAGGAAAAGTCGTCAAGGCGGATGCGCTGTGAGCGACCCCGAAGATAGGAGTCAAACCACGTTATAGAGGAAGAAGAAATGTTAAGGGATTTAAGAATACCAAGGAGGACATCGAAATCAACTGAGTTGAAGGCACTGCGGAAGTCTAACAGGACCAGGATGGTAAGAGATTGATTCTCCATAGCCCAACGAATGTCGTCAGTAACATTTAAGAGTGCAGTCACAGTGCTATGACCGGGGCGAAAGCCGGACTGAAAAGGACTCAAAAGAGAAAAATTGGAGAGGAAGGAAGATAGTTGCCTGTGGACGATATGCTCCAGAGCTTTGGAGAGGAAGGGAAGAATGGAAATAGGGCGAAAATGTGAGGGCAAAGAAGGATTAGAGACTTTCGGTAATGGAATAATAGAGGCTAGTTTCCAGTCGTCGGGAAAAGTGCAGGAGAATAATGAATAGTTAAAAATATGAGTCACGGTTGGAAGCAATATGGAACAAATAGGAGTAATCATTCTAGAACAAAGGTTGTCATTACCAATCGCTGACGAAGAGATAGCAAGGATAGATTTTTTGACATCATCTTCACTAACAGCATGAAGTTGAAAAGTAGGACACGGTGGTACCGTTAAACATGAAAGTTGAAATAAGGTGTTAGATTTAACCACAGGATCTAAAGATAAAGGAGGGGAAGAGAAGTGGCTGTTAAGGGTATTCAAGTCAAAATTATTCGCTGTGAACGTCTGTGAATTGCCGATGCCAACGGATCTAAGGAACTTCCAGACTTCAGCAGGGTTACGGTTGTCAAGAGAAGAGTGAAAATGGCGCCTCTTAGCATCTCTACACAAACGACAACAACGATTGCGAAGTGCTTTAAATCTAACAAAATTGCGTTCATTAGGACTCCGTTTATACCTCCTTTTGGCTCTATCCCTATGAGCCATGGCTTCTTTAATATCCGGGGTGAGCCATGGAGCAGGAAAGTGCTTCACCTTAACACGTCTCTTCGGTGCGTGGCGATCAAATAAACCAATTATAGCGTTATTAAAAAGCTTGACTTTCTCATTGATATCTGAACTATCAACGAGATCAGACCAATCAATAGCGGCCGCCTCACGCTGCAACACCTCCAGATTTATGCCCTTGAAATTTCGAAGGAAAAGGAATTTAGCTACACGTTTGGGAGGGCGCACACGATAGGACAGATAAATTAAGTCGTGATAAGAGAAAGAAGCGGACAATTGTCCGTGCAAAGCGACTTTACTAGGAGAGGAGACTATTATAAGATCGAGAAGAGATGGAGTACAATTAGGGTAGTGATGAGTGGCTGAGAGGCAGAGCGTCAAGATTATAGGCAGATAATAATGATTGAAGTTTATGAGTACGGATGTCATTTTTTAGTAAACAGGTGTTAAAATCGCCCATTATGACTACATGATTATATTTAGGACAGAGATCATAGAATAGTGTGTCAAGAGAGTCGAAGTAATCAATAGTAAGATTAGGGCTGTAAAAAACACCAAGAAGCAATTTGGAGTGATTTAATGATATCTCCAAAAACAGATACTCCGCTGATTCCGAATACAGAGATGGTGAAACACTTAAGATTTTGTATGGTATGTCAGCACGCAAGTAGACGGCGACACCACCGCCCCCTTTTCCTGTTCTGTCATTGCGAATCAAAACGTATCCAGGAAGAGAATAATGTGTGGAAAGAAGAGAGGGTTTAAGAAAAGATTCGGAAAAATGCGTGTTATTTAGACATACATAGGATAGATAAGCTTAAATCATGGCTATCATTAAACATAATAAAATGTAAGCTTTTATACCAATGAGTATTGTAAACAACCAATGAACCAAAATGTATGTAAGTTGTCTGTCTAGCTTGATGTGTCGTCGTGTGTACCCACACCAAATTAACTTGATTTTGATACATAGCGTCTGTATGTATGTATAATATGTTGAAATCAACCTCAGAATTGAACCTGTACCTCACGTCCAGCAACCTCTCTTTCAAACACTAGATCGATGAGGCACTCTGCAAACCAAAGAAATGGGTAAAATAGACAAGCTACTAGTGAATAATTTAAATTGCCAGTCATTTAATATTTGAGCGGAGGCGGGACACACGTGGCGCGACGTGGTGATGGTAGGTGGCGCCACACATCAGACAGGAGCTCAGAGCAAAGACTGAGACTAAAGACAAAAGACGATCCGAACTGCCGAAGGTCGTCGTACGTCTGTCAGCGAGACCGGTCGATGACATCAGAACATTCAATTAAAAAAAACCGGTCATGTGCGAGTCGAACTAGTGCGCCGAGGGGTCCGTACCTACCCATTATACCGCCATAATAAAATTGGCTGTAAGACCTTGCTTTTTGCCAAATTTCGTGATTCTAGGCCAACGGGAACTACCATATCGGTAATTCCGGTTGATCTAGAATTGACAATTTTGGTTAAAAACAAAGTCTTACAGCACAAGTAAAGGAAAAATCTCGAAAAATAAAAAAGTTGAAAATTTATGTAAATTTTGGTACTTACAAGATTTCGAAATCCAAAATTTGCTCATATCTTTTTAACGTGTTGACTCAGGACCTTGATTTTTATACACCTAATAGGTAGGACTATAGACCTCAGTATCTGGTATAAATTTCAAATTGCTAGGTCCACCCGTTCCTGAGAAAATCGGTAGTGACACACGGACAGACGGACAATAGAGTGATCTTATAAGGGTTCGGTACGTTTGAGGTACGGAACCCTAACAAGTAAATTCATAGACAAAGGGAGGCCAATACTCAGTATAGTGAGGAAATTCGGTCAGTAAATGATGATATTAAATTCAAAAAGTCAATATAGTTCCTTCTAAGTGCAGCTCGAGCACCGCCTGTGCCGAGCTATATAAAAATGTGTCGGGTGTCGCGGCCGCTTCCGCATCGCGATCAGAATAACGTTTATTAGGGGACCGCTGATTGACTCGCTCACCGTTATGTTCCCCAACCACCGCTCAACAGGAACTCCTTAGACAAATTCGATGCACATCGTATTATGGATAAATGTGGCGGCTGGCGGTAGCTGTGACACACACGCAGTATCACTTGCATGTCAAAAAACTTTTTCAGAACAAAGGTAGCCTATGTCCTCCAAGGTTCGATGTATCTGTATGCCAAATATGGATATGGATGGATTAGCACAGAATAAAGTACGTAAGAGTACTCTGGTTTCGGAGACTGGTCTACCTTGGATTTTTAACGAGCATAGTTTAAATAAAATTAAGCAATAGCAGTTAGTATGGCCACATTATGTCTCGCGCTCTCTTTTTAAGAAACTGACTAGGTAGGTACAAACATGCTAAGTATTTGATGCGACGACGGTAGGACGATCCGGATATCTTCCTTGAGAATTGGAGGGAAGCAGCGCAACATCGATTAAATTTTTAAAAAAAGT
Source organism: Acronicta aceris (assembly GCA_910591435.1). Lineage (NCBI taxonomy): Eukaryota > Metazoa > Arthropoda > Insecta > Lepidoptera > Noctuidae > Acronicta > Acronicta aceris. Next base: position 6,529,121 of record OU342787.1, on the reverse strand, counting down.
ATGAATCAAGACAATTTTCCTATGTCCAAGAACAGTTATGTCCAGTTTTTAGCCGTGGTCGCATGCCGCTATTAGAAAATTGTCTTGTTACATACTTTTCAATTTAGTTTGGTTCCCTGTTTTATGTTTCGTCGGCCATATTGTTTTATTTTTTCAAAAATGTATAGCCTATAGCCATCTTACTTTGTCAAAATCCGATCAGTAGTTTAAAGACACATATACATAGACTGTCAAACTCATTACACTTCCTTTTTCCGTAGTCGTGTAAAAATGGGAAGAGGCCTTTGCTCAGAAGAGGCGGTAGCCGGCCAAGGCTTTGGACTGGCGATCATGTGGTTGCTGGTTCGACCCTTCCATTGCACTACCGACGTGAACCCACTCGTAACACATTAGCTTACCACGAGGGGTTAACAAGAATACTAGTAATGTGCGACCCAAATTACTAGTAAGCTTAAAAAAAAGTGATTTGGTGAATTGATTTCAAAAGCGCCAACAAGGCTATGGGCCGGTGATGTGAGTGTGATACTTATCACCATGCCTAAGACCTACTTGTTACGTCACCCGCTAACGTATAAGAAAGTTGGAATTACTGAGGTACTTTACTTACAAAAATAACGTAAACGAAACTATATAAGTACTAAGTAGGTACCTAAGTACCTAGCGGGTAGCGCAGACTATTAAAAGTGCCACCAACGTTTCAGTGTCCGACTGCACCAGATCTCGCAAGCTGCACTATAGTGTTGGAGGCAGGAAGTTATTTTTTCCCGCCATTAATGGCGTCCACTCGCTATTTGTGGCTGAGCGCGCGTTTCCTTTGCGCGGGGTGGCAGGGGTGACACGCGCCAATTAATTTGTAGCTTTTGAGTTTTTTTTTTACTTATATTAACTCGACGACGACGCCGAACTCATTCTCTTAGACGCTGAAGATAGAAGGATTGTGTAATTGTGTGTGTTTCTGATTTCGGGTACCTAATTAGGTAGATAAGAAACATAAAAAGTTGAGGAAAAAATATTTACTTCTGAGGTTAGTACCTACGCGAACTAGGTGTTTTAATAGAATTTATTTGGTCATTATGACAGCGATAAAACAATGACATGTTAAGAGTCCGGCGGACCGAATTTCTCTTACAAACGTAATACCGAAATAAATCGTAATTCAATCACAATTTAATCAAATTATGTTATTATTCGGATTTCGATACCGTTAATCTACGCTACCATTTTGTCCAAAATATTTCACTGGAAATAAATGTAAGCGAATGCAATTTTTGACAAAATTACCAAGTTGGAACGATTTTTCAATCTTTTATGTCCAGTGAAGTAGTAGTAGACGAAATAGTATCGTAGAAACCTAGATTAACGGTATCCAAATCCGAATAATAACATAAATTGATAGAATATTGTCTGGATACGTTTGTGTGGGCAATTCAAGCTCCGCCGGACCCTTAACTTCCATCAACCAAATCATCTCAACGAAATTAAAAAAAACAAACAGAACGGAAAATCCTCGTCTTCAGTTAAAATAAGCTCCTTGTACGGTCAGCAGCACATCATGGTATACAAAACTGTCAAATTTCTTTAATCGATTTTCAATTTATTCTCCAAACAATAGAGTTTATTATCCATTGGGGAAATTTTACAGTTTATGGTAACTTGATGTGCTCTTGACTGTAGTACATACGATCATGATCCTCATTGGCTAATGTCTACATTTTGTGTACCTTGACAGCTATGCTGCGTAAATGCAACGAATCGTTTAGCTCTTACTACATATATCGATAATTTCGAAACTTTAGAGTTTAGATTTAAAAGGTGAAAGAGACGTCGAGGCTTGATTTTTTTAAGGCCCAAACACGAAGACAAAGGTGTCATGTCGAGTGCGGCGCCACTTGTCACAATAATCTGACGTGTGTTGGCGCCGGCGCCTGATGATGTCATACTGAGCCCACTCCGGAATCTAGTCGACGAAACAAACGAATTACTAATGAAGCGAGGTGAAAGTTAAGTTAGTGAAAGGTGTGCAACTGACATATTCAAGTCACATTGTATATTAATCAAGATTTTACATCCTGTGTCCAAGAGCACACTTATCTGTACGGTGGATTAGATCGCGGTGACCACGCAACACAATTTTTCCCAATACAGCTATCTATAGGTCATGCTGTATATCTACGTATTTTTTCCATGCGAGGGTCGCACTCCCAATCCGTTGCGTAAGTTGGAATTCAATGAACTGCTACGCTAATAGCGTCGTCAAATGGTTCTCTGGTCTTTTAGTACTGTCTGTTAATACAAATGAAACAGCGTTGTCGAGATTACGAGTAAAGGTGGGCGAACGAGTCACCGCCACGAGTCGCGCGCGTAGTAAGCGTTATGTATCACATACATACCGTTGACCCGGCTTTACATTATCATTTAAATAGAAAATATTGCTATATTTTTCTTGATATCAGTTACCCCATTCCAATGCTAAGACCGACACTATTGTAATTGCGTAGTGCCCCAGAATTCCGCTCCAAATAGATTTAACGTTCAGAAATATGTATAAAACCTAAGTACTTATGTGAGTCCGCCACGGAACATTAAATAGGTGGAATTAGCATAATGCCTATTTTGTATGAAAACCAGTGTTGCCAAACTCACACATTTACGTCTTACACACACTATTGTAACTGGATTATGACTGGTCAAAAATAACAATCACGATCAGATTTAACACACTAAACTATTTGCATTGAATTCAACCTTATAACAATTGCACTTAATTCACATTACCAAATAGGTCTATAACCTTTTACGACTATTTTCTTTTGGAGTTAAAATCGATTTCAATACGATGAAGTACCGCTACTCCACGCTAGATGGCATTTATAACAATTTTTTTCGAATAAAACTCTATGGTGCTTGTTATAAGAGAAGATTTTGAATGACAAATAGTGACGAAACGTATACCGACAATAGTGATGTGTCCATATAATACATTCTTGTGAACTTATCGATAAAGATACTACGAAATAAGTGAAGATATAATGTTAAAGTAAATACCAAACATCGTTTCTGGTTTACTACGTGTTGTTATTATATTATTATTATGTATTACTAACGTTGTTAAATAGTGCGTCGTAAAATTTTATGAGATATCAGCTACATAGCAAGCAAATTAAACTGCCTCATTAGTCTAGTGGTTCCAAGTGCGACTTCTAAGCTAGATGCTGGGTTTGATTCCCAGGCCGAGCAGTGTTATTGGGTGTTGGTGTGAAATTCTCAGTATCAGCTCGGATCGATTTGACCTGTGCCCAGTCAAAGTTGATAAGCTCGCCCCCCTATTATTATTATAGGACCTAAACATACCGTTAAATAGCATTCGACTTGAACAATATCAACATAATTATTTATATTTCTATAAATTATTTAACTTAAAAAAATATATCAACTGAAATAATTGATTACCGGTTTTCAATACATATTCCATCACGCCTGCATTCCTCGAAGAGTTGAGTTGAAAATACCGCCGAACTGTGGGTGAACGTTAGTTCACCCACAGTTCGCCGGTATGTTTAGGTCCCATGTAACAGGGGGGCGAGCCTATTGCCATTAACCGGTAACAAATCCAGACTGTGCTGTTACTGAGAATTTCATAGAAAAATCCAATAACCCTGCTCGACCTGGGGATCGAACCCAGGACCTCTAGCGTAGCAGTCGTCGCGCTTGTATATGAGGCGGTCAATAAATTATGATATAATATGAATAATTACACAAATAATCATATTTTTCATAATGATACCTAGGTATTTTAATTGGAAAGTACATGAAGTAGTACCTAACATTCATTTGTGATAGTATTTTTACTCGACTATCAAAAAAGGAAGAGTGATGACTTACGGTCGATTTCTATATCCTATCTGTCAGTAGATTTGCTTACTAGAGATAGGATTTTGACAGTAGCTGTATGGAGCTTATGTCAAAATTCTATCTCTAGTAAGCACATCTAATTATATTAGTATTTTGGATTCTAAAATAGTTTTAGCTCCGTAATTCATACTGACTTCTGAGACGGTTACGTGAATATTAGACATATTATAATAACGCACTTTACGGATTCTATCGCTTTATATTCTTTTTTTTACAGTAACAAAATCCCTATATCATGTTTACGAGATTAAAAATTTGCATCACAGGCTAAATTTTTCTTAGTATACTCGAAAGTAATATAGGTAATTTTAAAAACGAAAAATAGTCGATAACATTTTATCGATATTGCATGCACTAATTGAATAGCGGCATCAATTTGGTTAGGTAAGTAAACATTCTAGAACAATTGATTGCCAGTAAAAGAAAATCAACTCTATTTCTATAGGAAGAGGGATAACTTTAGATTGTCATTTTTGTGCTATGTTTGGCGGAAGAAAATTCAAACTTATTTTATCATTTTATTGTAATAAACTGAAAATAATACTTCCCGATGATACGAAATCCCTTCATGTGATAGATTTTTACCCCAGCTATGGTTTTTGTATTCTTAAATGGCACAAAAGGGCCTTTTATTATTTTTTTTAGATTTTTTAAAGTTTTCGACGCATGTTTGCGCGTTTGCTATCTACGAACGCGACTGAGAGCACTTTATACAGCAAGTGAGTACATCGTACCAGACTAGTGGAAACAAGGTTACGCCCACTTACTGCTTCTAGGTACTTCTTTGTTCTGTGGAGTCCGCCAAAAAGTACTTATCTTAAAATAAGCGAGACATTAAAAAATACCGAGTCCGCAAAAAAAAAACTCAGGTCATACAAAATTGACTAGGACACGAGTTCTGTGACCTATTTAATTTCACACTACATGATAATAGCTAGTCCGCGGGTCGGCTCTGCAGTCTGCGGATAACTTTACAAAACAAACATGGCGGCCGACACAAACACTAGGTATTTATTATTTAAATAATTCATCGCGCGTAGGTAGCGAGCGCGACAGCCCTGCCGACAGTACTATGTAACCTCACTTAACAGAAACCTTCACTATTATTTTAAGTAAGTAATTAAAAAGATTTCATTAAATTCGTCATTTGAATTTGGGTTCCGGCTGCGGCGCGGCGCGGTCAGTATGCAGTCGCTTCGTGTAAAGTACCTACCCACTGATTGAATTATATGACACGTAGGCTAACATATCCACCATAGTTTGAATATTTTTTAATAAAAACTAAAACCAAAATTATAGGGGCACCGACTTCCGAAACCTATAACATTATTTTTTATGTTTTTGAAGGCGGTTTTACTTTTTCTTAAGTTATTTTATTTCAACATTTTTAGTAGCGAGTAAAGTTTTACGTTTATCTAGACGACGTTATCATTTTATCATTTACTCGGTCGTTACGTCTTATTTCTAAATTTTGTGATCACTGGACCAACTTTTCTCAATTTGAATCATCAAAATCGGTTCATAATTGACGGGATTATCGCGTAACAAAGATACAGTCGAATTGAGAACCTCCTCCTTTTTGAAGTCGGTTGAAAAGGTTTCGTCGTCGACGTTCTAGCCTAAGTTACTCGATACGGACATCACCATTCCGGATGCTATGCTAAAGTTACTTCCTATGCTGTTTATTTTCTTGACAAAACAAAATCTCTAACATTTCAAATGAGTTCTCAACTCCAACTGACAAAACAGTCGCAGTTTTGAACGAGAAACATTCGAGTTTTTATCATAGTTACCCCGCAGAAATCCAATGACATTTAGAATAATGTTGTCAACGTCACAAAATTCCCTCCGTTAAAGGGGAAATGGGACCTATTCCAAAAAAAATTCTTATTTCTCCCTTACTGACGTTTTTTAAAATACATATACATATGTTTAAAAAAAACTATTTCTAATTTATTAGTCAAAGAAACGTATAATAATTATCGACAGCGATATTCTAATTATAGATTCGATCTTTAAAACACTCAAAGTAAGTTCAGATCACTAAGATAAAATAAGAGTATCTAGGTACCAATGTATACATTAAAATATCATCGAGACGGATGTTCTTTTCAACTATAGAGTTTATTATACAATCAGTGGTAAATTGGGTTCATGTGATGGCAATCCCGGCCGGTACAAATCAAATGCGCCATTCCGCGGCGCGCTACGTCTGTTGTTGGTCGTTCGTTGGTCGCGTATTTACGTCATCAAAATAAACTTGAAAAATACAGCTACAACACTGAAATGCATTTGAAATAAACTAGTTCCTGACTCTAATTGAGTTATTTATTTTTAATGGTGATTACCTGTGAATAGTGAAGTGATAAAACCGGTTCTTGTGAGTTTCGCAAGGGAAAAAGTGTTACATTATTACGGGTTTATGGCGTTATTGTGAAGTTGTGAGCTAAACAGTGTGGTGCACGGCGTGTGCGGTTGCCCACGCGACCCAGCGCTGGGCCGCGCACAACAAGTAAATAATCTCAGTGGTGTGCATCGGCGATGACCTACATTTTATAGTCACGGTAATGCAGTGTGACGTCAACGGCTTTTGGCGTTCGATTTTTGAAAATCTGATGTACTCGCTCTTTTTTTTGGTGATGAGGTTTTTTATAATAATCGAGTGGCTTTATCGAGGTTTTTCTTCCTCTTCGATAGTAAAATTTGTCTATAATAAATAATTCATAACACATTTTACGACTGGGATCATTATTCTTACTTAAATTATTGTTTATGCATCTACATTATACATTCTACCCACTTTTAGGTACCTATCATAATAAAAACAAAAAAGTACAGTAAGCACCTACTTACTTAATTGTGTTGCCATTTGTAGGGCACAAATCTGAACGAAACTGCCAATAATTTTTGTAATTAAGTGTTAATACTTTGTTGCACCTGAAGATTCAAATCCAATGGTGAGCAGCTGTTCTTGTAACTATTACCTACTTACATTATTGATGTAATATTTCTGCTTCACCAATAATAATAATCATGTTATTAATGTGATAGTGAATGCATTATAATAATGGCAATACACTCAGTGTCAGATTGCAAGTGATATGTATGTACTGGATATCTGACACTGTGGTCATTATTATAACTGCCTTTATAGCATCTATCATTTCCCTTAAATAGTTACACAATGTACAGTTTTGTACACAATTATTCTGAGGATCTAAGTTCATAAAATTGGCCAAACCGCAGTAAGGTGGCATGGTGGACCTAATAGCCTTATCTTGGGTTGTGCAATCATTATAATTGTTTTAATTAATGAATTATATGTTTTATATTTTTATGAATGAGGGGTTCAGGATTTTTCAAGTCCCCCAAGACTATACGGGTTCCGAACTTCCACGAACTTCCGTCGGCATTTCTATTCTATATACCTCTGAGAATAAACGCCGAAACAAACTCCGACTAGTAGTAGTAGTATCATACATAAACAATCAGAAAATAATAAAAGAACCATAACAGCAGCTTTGAGTAGACCAGTGTATAGTGTTGACCATATTTAAGGAGCTCAACATATTTCATTGTAAGTCAAGTGCTCACTCCACTTGGACATTCAGACAAACGGTACTCCTTAATTGTAAGCTATTGTTACAAGGCATTGTGCTCCCGATAAGTGTCCGCATCAATAGTCAAAAGCGCCGACATCGCATACAATGGAGTTCGTAGCCAACTGATGAGCTGACCATGAACCATCAATGTATATTGGTGGATCCTGCCTGAGTCATAGTGCAGACAATATAATTTATTCTCGTCGCCCATTCGAGGAGAGGGAGAGAGGGTAGTTAAATAGCCAACATTCTGACCAGCAAAATAAGCGCTTCTTGTCGGGGAGTTGCGGATAACAGCCGGTTGTAGATTAGAATAAATATTCTTTATTGCACACCAAAAACGAATGCACAGTACAATTTTATAATCATAGAATGGTACAATGGACGGTCTCTCAGACAACCTTTGGTTGGACTCTGGAAAGGTATTCTGGCGTACCTAAAAAGAAACAGGATCTTTGCACTTTTTTTACGCTTGACCGCCAGTTCGCCTGACGTTAAGCGACACTGATCTACAATGCAGCGCACTTGCCTAGAAGAAACCGACTCACTCGTGAATTAAAAACACGTAGATTATATCTATCGGCGAAGACCCAGTCGGCAACTCAAGGCCAGCAAGACCGATATCCTAACTTCCCAAGGATCTCCGAATCTGTGATTATAAAGTAACACATACATAAGCTCCGCGTTATGCACGATTCCTAACCGAAACAAATATTTGCGTGGCCTACAGACTGCTGTTCCGGGTCTTGATGTGTTAAGGAATAATATTTGTGTTTCAAAACGCTGAAAGTTATTCTGAAATCTCAATCTCAACGTCCGTCAGTGACTAACAGCCAGAATTATTAACGTAATCTCTCAATTGTTTCTTTGATATTATTTCTGTGGAAAAGTAAAAAAGATTCTCCGGAAGGTAAACAATTGAAATATAGATTATTATTATTAATTCCGGCCGTATAAGGTTTGTTTCACTGCGCCCGCGCTGCGTTACATAAAACGAATTGGACGAGGAACGAGGAGCTACAAACTAGTTCCTCCTTTTTAAAGACTTCTTTTAGTTTGAATCTAAGCCTTACTAGTTGGTAAGCACAAACAGGACCTAAGATGAAGCACGTAATTAAGGTAAATAAAACCCTTTCGTGCTCTGTCTTTCAGATACACACGGTGAAACACAGCAAAACTGTTTTGCGGGAGTCTTATTAAGGATGGTGGCTAGCCAGGCAGATCGCTAGATTCTACCATCAAGCGTGTTGGATTTTGTTGCTTTTTACAGCACACGTTTCTTCACAGCGTGCGAAAAGGAAGTTTTGTATTCTTCCATGGACACACAACATAATATTGTGCAATAGAGAACTTCCTGCAACACGCTGTATACAATGCTCTGGTGTTTATGTCCATATGAGCAACATATGTACTTGTCTCAACAGTTGTTTCAAGTAGTGCACTGAAGTGCGCTAATGACGTCATTCCAACAGACAAGGCTTTGCTAGAAGAACTATTACGTCATCTATAGCACTGTATTTAGCTTCCTTGGTACATAAAAAAAAAACAGGTTTACACGATGTCTGGTTTACTTATTGCTTAATTTGGAAGCCTGGGAAGAAACTAAAAGAGGAGACCATCCCCTCTTCTCTCTCTCACACACACAACTATACAGTCTCTTACTGGCACTAGAAGAATATTAATTTGATGACACGACTGCATACAAGTTTCGTGTCCTGTGCTCCCACTGTGCGATGTCGGACGTTTTGTTCCCCTAGTGATGTCATCAGGTGCAGGTGCATAGGCTTCTATAAGTTGTAGATACTAAGTGATGATGATGATGAGAGACGTTACCAGACGACGTAACGCATTCGATGTCAGTATGGCGCGTATCGTCCACATTGGTGCAAGTTACGTTGGTGCGCGGCCGCTGTGCGCACTACGCACGTGACGGTTGAAGGGCATCGCCAATTAGCTCGCCTGCGTCCTTCCACCCCCCCCCCACCTCTCCACCGCCCCCACTAGCGCTAAATATATTAGCTATCCTTCTATCTGACCAATTTTTTCGATGTTCTCGGTCGCTCGGTCGTAAAGAACGGGACATCATTGGACATCTTGAGTGACAACATTTATCCACAGGTATTTAAATAATGGTTCTTATATAAAATATATATGTATTTCATCATCATCATCCTCTTAGCTTTATACCAAAATGTTGGGATCTCTTATAATCAGTACTCAAACATACACAATTTTTTTTTTCTTTTCACATACATTTAGACCCGGAACAACTGAGTACCTACCTGTTGGTCATACAAATATTTGATCAGTATCGAGTATCGAATCTACAAACCGTGTCGTAGAAGCCGATCGCTGAGCCACCACGTTAACCTTGCCCTAAGATAATCGGTGACACAGCACATGTATATTGTCATTGGTACTCACACGTATATTGTTATTGTCATTGGACTCCCTTGTTCGGGCTAAACTCTAAGAAAGTCTAGAACATCGCCGCAAATTGCTAGTTTATCGTTTTTTTATCGGATACATTTCGGAGAGTGTGCATCAGATCTCCACGATCTTATTCCCCCTAGCCCTTTCTACTATCGAACGACCAGAAGCACAAAAAAGCGATACCGATACATGGTGGACATACCAAAAAAACCCGAACGAAACATCATGCGTACCTACCGCTGAAATATGGAATGCGCTTCCTGAGTGGGTCTTCCCTGATAGATATAATCTGGGTGTCTTTAAATCACAAGTCAATTGGTTTCTTCTAGGCGAGCGCACTCCTTCGTAGATCGCAGTGTCGCTTAACATCAGGCGAACTGGTGGTCAAGCGTAAGCCTATCATGAATAAAAAAAAAAAATGTTGACAGTTTCGTCTATGATATCTGACAGTTCTTATGTCAAATAGTGTCATTGGACGACCACTCTGATGCCTTGAAATAACAGACTTGGGCCCAGATGTGTGCGCTCGCCAACAGCGCGCACCGGCCGCGGCGGCGGCGGCTGCTGCGACGTGTTCCGCTTCACTACATTTGTAGATGAGCGTGGCCGTGACCTGTGAGACATCGCCGCACTGTGCGCCGCCGCATTGTCACAGAAAACGATTTACATAACACAACACCACGTCTGCATTACCTGTGATTTATTGTGCTAATATTACAAACAAGCATACCGGCCGCTGGTATATTTAATATTCAATGTATATGTAATGGGGGATGAAGCCTATTGCAATCAAACAGGAAAAACTCCCGAACTATGAATAATCGCTACTGAGAACTTCTTGAAGACAAATACAAAAACTGGGAATTGGACGTCAACAATAATAATAATTCTAATGTAATTCAATTACTTTCTTTTGTCTGTCGTCCTCACCGAAGTGCGCAGTGAAGCTGTGCCAGTGACGTCACTGTGTCCCTCCCACCCCCCCCACCCCTCCCTACTTTATAGTGTGGCGACAAAGCCGCACAGGTACTAGGCACTTATTCTATCCTATATCGACTAAATCTAGAGCTTAGTGAGCCAATAGACACTTTGAAAGTCACCTTGTATATTGCTATAGTTCAAGAGTATACAGAGCGGAAAGTATACTATATCAACCTCACGCCTGCGTTTCTTGAAAGGATAAGCAGAGTAGCCTCCTAACACGTCATGTGAATACGTCTCAAAAAATAATTTGATTATTGTGATATCTACAATCACTAATGCGACCAGTGGCGAACATGTACAACTCGATTCCTACAGGATTTCTGATTAGTCCTCCTGTATCTACTATTACCAAGTCAAGCTACACATTTATGCTCTCTCCCACCAAAATTAGCTATAGAACACTGCTATCGCCTGCACTGGTGCGAGGGGGCTACCTACATTTGACCGGTAATTTATAATATTCCTAGGACCCCATGTCATAAAGCATGTCATTGCCGTATACCCTGGTTAAATCTTTCTAGCAATATAGTTACATAATCAAAGTTCTGGGCTGCTTGGTTCTGAAGATTTGCTGAATAAGAAAATCCAATGAAATAAAAGAAATTCGCCGAACAAATAAACCAGTTTTATTTTCCTGTTAACGATCTTCGGGGATCGTTTCAATCCCTCTCTCTAGGACGATGTGCATAGTAACTCAACACAAACACTTTCCCCTCTGTTCCCAGTTCCCACAATTAAGGCTATAAAGCAGTGACGTCAGGTCGGCCGCCGAGTTTTATGAGGTGGCGACGGTCTGGCAGACAGGTACCTACAAGGGCGCAGTAACTAGCTTAACTATTCAAGTTTATATAATTACAAGGAGGTCCCTAGTCTTCTAATAACATTTCCGTTGACAACACATTGCGTTATAATATCTAAACTTTGTGTTACAAAAACGACTTTTTCCAGTAGTTTTTTAGATGTAGATTCAAGAATGACTAGAAAGCCTATTTCCTCAGCTAACGGCTAAAGGCGCTGTAAAAGTTTCCATCATATCATACTTATATATCTAAATATATATAAAACTCAAAGGTGACTGACTGACATAGTGATCTATCAACGCACAGCTCAAACCACTGGAGGGATCGGGCTGAAATTTGGCATGCAGGTAGATGTTATGACGTAGGCATCCCCTAAGAAAGGATTTTGATAAATTCCACCTCTAAGGGGATAAAATAGGGGATTAAAGTTTGTATGGAACAAAGTAACTATTCCACGCGGACGAAGTCGCGGGCAAAAAGCTAGTGTATAATAAAATTGTAACTAGCCGATGTCTTTACATAGGAGATATTCATGGAAAAATAACATGAGTGCTCTTGAGCAGGGTAAATAAAATTATTATGAGGGGTGTTTGCACGAGCAGAAGCTCTAACTTAAAATCTGGTGCATGTTTTATCTTGATACGCCCCCTAGAAACGGATTTATAGTAAATAAACCCTTAAGGGATGCGAGTAAAACCTAGAAAAATAGTGAGCACAAATTATTTGAGTATTCTATTAAATTAATTCGTTTATTATACGAGTATAAAATGCCTCGAACAAAATCCTTGTGTGGGAGGGATCCTCTTTGTTACGGAAGAAGATGGATTTCGAAGCACCGAGCTCTGCAAATCAGCGCTTGATTGATATCTGAAGTAGCCCTTCATCGATTTGTCGCAAGCCCGAGCTATTTATATCCGAGTCGCATCATCGCGATAGACATTGTAATCGATACTCCTGAGCGTATCGCCACACAAAACAAACTGTGTGACGTCATTCTATAGACTTTTTAGTTATGATGTTGGGGTACGGGCGTCTATAAGTCCTCCGGACTAACTAACTACTACTACTAACCGGAATTCGAGGCTGTAGCAGTTTACCGGTCGAATCATTGAAATATTTATTAAAAGACCATTGTATGTAATCGTATTGTAAAAAAATTAAAAGATATAAAAAATACAAAGAGTATCTAATCAAAACGTCACACTATGAATTACTTGTTATTTATTTTTTCCGGTCACTGTAAAATGAAATCTCTCTCTATACATTTCCCCGTGACTATAGTTTTTCACTGTAGCATCCCGTCTGCGACGCGGAACTGTTTCCAAACGGTTATGAATATGAAGCGCAGTGTCGCAACGGATCGTTTGATCCGGCGCCGGCGCCGCTTGCATCACACTCGTATAAAAGCGCTAATGTTTATTATTTAGGCCGTAACTCACATAAATCTTACTTATCTTTGTAATGGCTGCTGTTAACTGATTTGATTTGTGGTTTTTAATACATAAATTCCGAATTCTGTCAGGTTTGTTTATAGCGTTTACGTAAAACTAGTAATCGGTGTTCGCAGGTAATGCACTTCCCCCTTACAACGGTATATTAAAACTTGCCTCACTTCACAATAAATAAAGTAAATTCACAAACAAAAGACAATAATTCAAAGCGTACTACCAAGCTAGACCATTTTCTCTTTATTTAGGTAAAAAGAGTTTTGGTTAGGAATCAATTACTTACGTCGCCCCCAAACGTAAGATGCATTGTCAAGTCAAATGATTGATATAAATAAAAATGAATATGTCGTTGTATGTTTGTCCTCTATGCGTGTCTGAACCCGTCTGATGAGCGATGAAACTGTGTGGTGGTCTGGTGTCAGCGCCTGGAAGGACTTTTGACAAATAAAAAAAAAAGAGGCATTGCATTGCATGTGTAGTTATTTTAGTGAAGGAAAAATTCAATCGCGGGCAGGATTCGAACTGCGTCTTCTGGTTAGATACATCAGACGCTCTGACGGCTAAGCCACCGCGAGTCCCACCCGCTTGAACGAAATTTGCCTTCACATTCTGAATTTACGTCAACGTCACGTTAACGTAAATTCAGAGTGTTGGGTAGGTTCGAATTCCTGCCCGGGATTGAATTTTTCCTTCACTAAAATAACTGTAAAATGCAAGAAAATCACAAAAAGATTGCATGTGTATATTTAAAGAGGATTATATGTATAGTACTCTAAAGGGATATGAACTTTGAACTTCAACACGCAGGTATTCAGTATAAAACTAACAATGGCGGCTAAAGCCTGATCAATTTATAACGAGCTAAAAATACTTTCGTGCATAAAATACGTTGCTCTGAGAGCACAGGACTGAGTTCACAAACTTTTACAATATTTTTAGCCTTTATATCTAAAAATAAATTTGTTCTAACATATTGAACTGACCTTTATAAACGAAGTATGTATGTGAATTTTGGATATTTTTTATTCATGCATTGAGGACCTGTCGTTATCATGCTGAACTTTTGAGGACTTGCTACAAATTCCAGGACGATTTATTAGGATCCTAATAAATCGTCAAATTAGTTAAACTTAAGTCCGCGTTGAAATATCACAAAATAACTGCTCAGTCCTCACGGACAAGATCTAGTAACGCTGGTAAGGTAAACTGTCAATAACATGACAACTTCCATACAACTAATACTATACTACTCCACTGTAACGCTATTCATGTTTTAGGGTCTAGCTTTCTTCAGTGATGGCTTTTCAATGAAGTTTTTTCATAGGAATCTTTTATTTCCGACCGTAAGCGTTTCTTACCGTATCCATACTTCCGTATTATGCGTATAATAAATGCGAAATTAACTCTACATATATTTAAGGGCAGGCTTGTCTTGAACTGTCGGGGTCGTGGCAAGTCGTGGCCAAGGAAAGAACGGAGTTGGTCAGTACGAGTGTTCGCAGTGGACGATCCATCAGGATTTTCAGGGGTTCGACGGATTTTGTCCCATTAACAGATTCCATTTCAGTAAATAAATTCAAATATTTCTTTCAGAAATATTATTCTTTAGTCATGCCCATAGTCGAAAAGGCTTGTCTTAAGATTATCAACTTGTTATGTCCGCAATTAGTTGAACCGGCGGTTAAAGCTCGTGTAAGTGCGGACGTGTCGCAACAGCAGCACCGCAGCGGTTCGCGACGACCTAATTACTCGCTGACATCTGTCTAAACAGATTACAACATATTTAACTCACGCATTAGTGAGTGCACTCATTACGATGTTTTAATAAAGGTTTAGGCGGCACGCTGAGAGCTGCGCTAATCATGCAATAGATGTTAGTATGGAATCCTTCATTTTAAGGTTGCCTGTAATGATGTCAATGTGGTATAAATTGTTTGAAAAATAGATTTTATTGATGATAATCACTTCAAGCATTTCAAGATCTTCAGTTCATCAGTGTCATATTAACAAATATTTTATAAACAAACCACCTACATTTTTAACAGTTAAATAAGAACTAGGTACAGTAATCCGTGTGAGCACAGCACATTCCGCGGTATTAGCGACACTGGTCGCTTACCCGCCGTATTGATTCAGAGCTGTCGGCGCTGATAACAGGAGCCTTGTTTGCAAGTGGTGCGAACATACACAACGATAACAGTCACGCTTTCCCACGATGTTTGTGCCACTTGTTAACCAGAATAGTAGTATGCCATTTATATCTGAACCACAGAATCTAAGCTAATTGTACTACGTAAAGAAACAGATCCACTACTCTCCACCGAGGGAATCTCTTCACGGACACTTATGCGCGTGTTCAAACGCCATCTTACTTTTGCAGTTGTCGTAGGCATCGGTATTGGTAAAAAAATGTATTAAACATAATGCTAACAAACATTGTGCTAAAATATCAATAAACAGAAACTGGTGAAACGCCGCCGTGAAATCCGAGAAGAAAATGTAAATAAACATATTCCCTTATTGTAGTTGTATCTAAGCCACGTCAAGCCAATGATGTTAGATGTTGATTAATTCAGCTGTACTTTAAAAATATTGACAAGCTGCTAACGAAAAAATAAAATGTATGACACAACAGACCCTTACCTAGTTATTCCTGTTTTATGTGCATTTCTAGCAATACAAGAGTCGTTGAAAATAAAGCTTTCTGCAAAACGATTTGATTGTTAACTTGAAAAAAAAATTAGATATTAGTTTGTATAACGCGTATTGTATTAGTTATTAATAAGATTCTGAGCTCCGTCAAAGTTTTTCAATCACAGTCGTGTCTGTAAACGACAGAACTAGACGGCACCTGCTTATGAAGTCTTATTTAATACATTTCTTGGATATATACAGTAGTTTGACTAAGGATTAATAAAATTAGTCTAAAGAATGTTTGAAATGAAACTTAAGATTATAAAAAACCGTAATCTCAGTTTTTTCTTACACAATATTACTTACTTCAAAGTTATTTTCTTTATCTAAACTATTCTAAACTGATACTGTTAACATTTCGCCTCTCTCCAAAACCCGTTGAAAAGGGAAATATATGCGCAAACACTTTCACTGCATTCCCAACAATATCTCCTTTGACAGAAGGCTTAAAATCGCATTTGCAATGTCCTCAAAGACTCCCTGCAGACGTAACATATAACTTATCGATTTTCGAAAGGTGGGTCCGTGGGTCTAGAACATAGCACGGTATTCTAAGCTGAAATGATCAAATTATAGAGAAGATATTCGTATGTACACTGAATAATCATGTACCTACATGTGTTTAAGTATTTAGGAACTTGACCGTGAATTGTGAACGCAGAAACGAACATAAAGGAGTACAGTACAGAAGCTTCACTTGGAAGCTTTTCACAGCTGTAGTGGCACATTTACTAGAGAGAAACGAAACGTGACTTATATGAAACAATACATGTATTGGTTACTAGTACAGTCAACAGCACACCAAGTTACCATAAATCCCCAATGCATAATTAACTCTATTATTTGGAGATTAAATTGAAAATCGATTGAAGAAAGACAGTTTTGGATACCATGATGACCGTACCTAAAATGACGAGTGTAGATTTTTTTTTTTGGTAGTTACTTTGCTGCGGCCTTCGTCTGGGAGGGTCCAGCGCGTTGCCAAATATTCTGCCGCTAAGCAGTGTGCTAACGTTATTGTATTCTGATTAGAATGGCAATGTAGCCAAGCCAATGTACCACCAAGGTGGCAAACAAGCATACGGCCCGCCTGATGATAAGCGGTTACCGTTATGGACGCTTGCAACACCAGGGGTTCACTCGCTCGTTGCCAACCCTCTGAATTAAGGAGGAATAGTTGGGCGGGGAGAACAGGAGATATGCTGCCATGCATGACAGTGGCGGTCCACTACACTGCCAACACAACGCTTCCTCGCGGAGCTCTGGCGACCTTGCTCACCGTTAGGAACACAACATAACCTATGTAATTTGGCTACGATTTTCTGCAAGGTGGAGGTATTTCCCCAGTCGAGCAGCTCCAATTGTAAGTGGAATTATTCGATTCCACTATGCCCTACCTCTCTTAAAGGATGATTACGCGCGTGTGATACCACTGGTATTGCTGGCGTCTGCTGCGGTTACCGCTTACCATGAGACGGGCTGTTTGTCCACTTAGTACAATAGAAAACAATCTCCTGACGTAGCACCTGCTGTCACCAGTGTATCAGAGGCCTCATGGATTTCAGGGTATCAGTGCATTATTCAGTCCTCATTTGAATCACATCAATAACGCAATACTTAGTGACGCATGTAACGCGCCGTCTGTCCTTCATATTATACAGCCGCTCGTATGAACGATATCATCAGTATTGTGCACTTCTTTGTTCCACTTCCAACTGACACATCGTGCAGTTATTTATGTTCTTGAGATGGAAATGATTACTTACAGTCAGTGATTTCGTAGTCTCCTACAAAACCCGGAAATCTTATTTGATGGTGCAATTACTTCATTTGTCTGATGAGTTTCAGGTCGCTGGTTCGATTTCAAGGTCGAGGAAAGTGTTATTGAGATTTTCTACAAAATTCTACGTAGTAGCTCGGGGTTAGGATTTATGCCGGGTTAATACGACTTATTGCGTGGGACCTAAACGTGCCAACCTCTCAACCTGCTCTACCATCTACCATCTACCATCGCCCGCAAGTAAACCTTGAGGGTACAGCGATGGTATGGTAAACTTTTTTTTTTTATTGGGATAGGAGGGCAAACGAACAGACGGATCGCCTGATGGTAAGCGATTATCGCCGCCCATGGACACCCGCAACACCAGAGTCACAAGTGCGTTGCCGACCTTTTAAAAGGGGATTGGGCCTCCGGTAACCTCAGTCACTCGGCGAAACACAACGTAAGCGTTGTTTAACTCCGGTTTTCTGTGAGGTCGTGGTATCACTCCGGTCGAGCGGGCCCATTCGTGCCGAAGCATGGCTCTTCCACGTGTAAACGTTCTCTACCTTTTCAAGAATTTCTGTGTAATAATATATCTGTACACGCACGTATCTAACAACAGAAGAAACTCTAAGAGCAAAGTTATTGAATAAAACGATGTCTAGCGGGATTGGCAGTTAAGAATTCTTTTAGAACTTTCTAACCTGCATCTCAAAATGAAGGGTATTCATTTATTTGATGTTAACGACTTTCTAAAGCAAAACTTTTTGATGCGCAATCAATTAGTAGATGACTTGACACAACACCAAGAAGTATCAATGTGAAAAGTTTGCAGTGCTTTCATGTTTCCACTTCGCTTGACGCGTGACGGGCGGCGAGGGCGGGAATTACACGCCGTCATTACTTAAGTAGTTGTGTATTGTGACGTCACTCGTCACCACTCTACTGTCGCTGAATACCAGCCCGGGGTGTGTTGACATCCAGGCGACAAGTATGTCTTAAGAGTAGCAAGAGCCAAGCTAACAAAACGAGGCAAGGGAATTTTCCAGTGATAAGATTCCTAGTCATCTGTGCCACTCCGAGGATGACTTATCATTATCTATTTATACACAGTGTAACATACCATCACGCCTGTATTTCCTAAAGGTTAGGCAGAGGTGTACTGCTGTACACCCACAGTTACAGTTATGTTTAGGTCCCCTATAATAGGGAGCGGCCATTAACCAAGCACAAATCCAAATTCCGTATTGCTACTAAGAATTTCATAGAAAAGCTCAATAAGACTATTTTAGTGAAGGAAAAATTCAATCGCGGGCAGGATTCCAACGAATGTTGAAACATTGAATTTTTCCTCTAAAATCACAAAAAGACGGCCCTATAAGACTGTTCCATTTCAGAATCGAACCCAGGACATCTAGCTCAACTTAGCGCTTACGATCACTATGCTAATTAAGAGATCGTTAGTTTTATGTGGTAGGTGTTATAAGATTGGTGACATGACAGCATTCCGCGTCCAGCTGTGGAACAAAACAACGCTATTGAGATATTTGTAATGTTAGCAAAAACTAACAAACGCTAATGTAAGCATATCAGCTGACTCGGTCAAGGTCACGCCTCCCACCCCCGACGCCCCTCGACGAACGCGATCCACGCGCCGTGGGGACGAC
Source organism: Acronicta aceris (assembly GCA_910591435.1). Classification (NCBI taxonomy): domain Eukaryota; kingdom Metazoa; phylum Arthropoda; class Insecta; order Lepidoptera; family Noctuidae; genus Acronicta; species Acronicta aceris. Next base: position 6,509,819 of record OU342787.1, on the reverse strand, counting down.
TCAAAGTTGATACGGGGTGCGGCCACACTCACAGAGATTGAAAAGAAAGTGTTCAATGAAAATACGAGACTTTTTTAAATCTTTGCCCCCTCTTGGATTTCGTCTTTACCAATTTGCCACCTTCCAGGATCTTTGGTTGTTGGTTCCGGACGGAAACCGAACTACGCCAAAATATGCGCAAGAGTCTCACTCTTCAATTGTTTGTATTTGACTGTCAAATATCATATTATCTATTGATGCTTGAGCAACGATATTGTGATTCAAATGAAACAGGTGAATGCAGTGTGTATGTCATGAATCACATTAACATTTATCTTTTTCTAAACAATCGACAGAAGACACCCCTCATGGGCAATCGAAAGGAGGGAACTAAACGATATAATAATAATGTCCGTAGGGTAAAATAACTGCAGATTTTAATAATAAGAATGTTATGTAATGTGTTATATTTGTTTGGCGAATTTTGTTTCATTCACCCACCACTGGTTCGCGGAGACTCCACCATAGACTAAATAATTATCAACGGTCTATCTGTGTAAACTCTTTGTTTGCAAAAATAATACTGAATCAACATTGTCTACGTAGCATAGCCGGTAGTTTAAACATTTTTAACATCAATATTTCTACTCTATTGACAAGTCATTGAGCTCTACTTTGTATAACAAAACAATGTATACATTTTTGTCGTAAAGCCGCCATTGTAGACTATTGTAATACCCTCATTATTATATTTAAAGAACGACATAATGCAGTGAAGCGTGCTTTTGAACTTGATGCTTTCAAAGACGTTATTGTCAAACTATTTAAAAAACAACAAGACCTTTTGAGATAGATGAACGTTTACGATATTTTTGTTGTAAATGGCGGCAGGGTCTCCTGACCAGCTCCGTCAGTACTACGTTCACTGAAACGTATCGGTGTGTGTGCGTCAGATCTCCACGATCTTATTCCCCCTAGCCCTTTCTATTATCGGATGACCAGAAGCACGAAAAAGCGTCATCGATTCACGGTGGACATTCTTAAATCCCGAACGAAACGCTTTAAGTCCACTTTCATCATGCGTATCGCTAAAATGTGGAATGTGCTTCCCGAGTGGATCTTTCCCGATAGATATAATCTGGGTGTTTTCAAATCACGTGTGAATCGGTTTCTCCTAGGTAAGCGCACTCCATCGTAGAGCGCAGTGTAATCACGAATAAAAAAAAATCATTGGTTAACCAGTCCAGAAAGATTTTAGACAGCTCAACACACAACCTTTCAGCTGGACATCTGCGCAAGTCATATGTATTGCTACAAACCATCTATTTGTTGTCAAGGTTAGCAGGAATAAAAGATTAAGCTGTTTATGTTGGCATGACGTTTTACTGCGGCAAAGTCAGTGGACCGATTTAGAGTAATGAGATCTTAATCGATTTGTCTCAATGACGCGCGCGCTCTGAATATAATATTTGCCTCATCTTATTTGGGTAGCTCGGTGTCTCGTTTTTTGTAAGAATTAATCTGCGACAACCCATCTCTATTTTGATTGTAATCGGGTTCGTAACCGGATGTTGTTGAATATCAATGTTTAATACAATGCCAATATCGTTTAATGATTGTAATATTTGCTAAACGTATGTACTCCACAATTTCAAGCAACTGGCAACTAATTGACTAATCACAGAGCATAATCCTGAATCGCGCTAGCAAAATTCACATCGCAAGTTGCATTGCATTGTATATATACATTGTATACAGACGTCTGACATCAACAGTCGAGCCCGCTAAATAAAACACCCACCTCGACTGACCTCGTCCCGAGTTAAAATTCTATCATTTATAAACAAAACTGTTTTTTTTAATCTTTGGAGCAATATAAATAATATGGGGTATATGGATAAATCCCGCTTACTCTTATGGAAGTGAGGCCGCGCCCCAACAGAGGGAGGTGATACGGCAAAGTGCGCAGATTGTATTAGCCTCCCCCGGGCACAAGCGCGACCACTCTACAAATAACTAACAGAAAGTCTGCCGCACCACGATGTCGTCCCTCACACTGCATCACACACACACACGCTTCGAAAATCTCAATTATATCTATAAACATGTAGGTTAACACATAACCTGAGTCTATTCCGAAGGTACAATGAAGTTGTCACGTCTTAATGGTTAAAAACTCCAAAAATAAATAAATAAAGATAATAAAAAAGTCTATTCTATCAACAAAAAGAAAGGGAGAGTGTACCAGTCCACAACTAACACTGTCGTCCTACACAGTACTCTAATACCATGTACTAATGTTTCTAACATTACAACTTAGGTACTAAATAGGTAATAATATCAATTTCTGTACTGTAAGTCTGTAATTTACTGTCCCAAGGGATTTCGCCGTATTCGTAGATGCTTACTAATAGTCAGTCACTAATAGTAACCAAGAGCTAGACCCAGTCCAAGCTAGTCGTAATCGCATAATCATGGTGCCAATTAAGTCACCAAACAATAATTATTAACTAAGACAATTTCTTAAAATTGACCTTCGGCGGTTTCTTGTTTATTGTCACAGGGTAGGAATGAGGGTAGTATTACAAGACGCCCCAACGAATTGACTCATTCACCAATTAACCAAGATGGCGGCGGATGAATGAATGTTTCTGTTTAATCATAAAACTGGAGATGTGTTTACTTGTGCCGAACTGCCGACCAAGTTCAATCAAGACCGAATCACTCACGCGGAGGAGCGATACAATGATTGGATTTTGCTTAATTAACTAGAACAGATGCAAAGATCTGCCTGTATATTGATACAGTCCCTACTACTTTTGCTTTCTTGTCTTACTATAAGTACCTATTTCCCGTTAGAATAAAAATTCCGATCAGCTGCTACTGGAATTTTGTGACAGAGACGCTGTCGCTATCGTTAGGTATACTACTAGTTTTTACTGATTTTTCCAAGAGTTAATTGGATAATGCATGTAGTTTTTAACATATCAAAAGTACCTGAATATGGTCTACTTAATTGAAATAAAAAAATGAGTTGAGGAAGTGGCTGCCCATGTCTTTGAACGAATCAACTTTATTAAGGGTTTGATCAAAGATTTTTGATGGCTCCTTCAGTCGAGAAACGTGTCGGTTTGCGGGGTTAGCATGCAGTGCGCATTAGGCTGACAGATCTTTTCCGCAGTACTTAGTACCTTCTTATTATGGACTACTTGGAAATTCCCATAGACATCGATTTATATTGGTAATAGAAGCCGGCTGCGCAGTTCGTGTGCGTTATACCGCTGCAATGCTAAATATTCTGCCGCTGATCAATAATGTGCTTGCTGAGATCTAAAGATGACAACGCGCGAGTGATACCACTGGTGTAGCTGGCGTCTGTCTATGCGGTCGCTGCTTAGCATACCATCACGCCTGTAGTCCCCGAAGGGGTTAGTCAGAGATGTAGTGATATACCACCCGAAGTCCGCTTAGGGCTCATGTAACCGGGGACGAGCCTGTTGACAAGCTACGAGTATATGAAAAACCATTGCGTGGTGGACACGAGAGTCGAGAACGGTACAAAGTGATCAGTTGCTGGTGGTAGCGATGCGGCGGCGGCGGCGGCGGCTGGCAGTGCGCCAGCGCAGCGCGGGGTCTGTGAACGATGCACTATGTGACGCGAGCGCGACCACACACAAACAAACAAACAAACGCGTACATTCTCACATGCTCTCGTGTTATTGTATATAAGGACAGTAATCCTCTACTATACATACACTCTAGAAACTACAGGCCGCCATTTGCTACGATTCCTGTACTTCTGCTTCGTCCACATAGTATATCTTGGCATACAACCGGGCCGGTTGCAAGGTACACTGCATTATTTTAATAATATGCATTATTTACGTGGGAGAGCCATGCTTTGGCACGAATGGGCCGGCTCGACCGGAGTGATACCACAGCCTCACAGAAAACCGGCGTCAAACAACGCTTACGTTGTGTTTCGCCGAGTAAGTGAGGTTACCGGAGGCCCAATTCCCTTTTAAAAGGCGGGCAACGCACTTGTGACCCCTCTCTCTGGTGTTGCGGGTGTCCATGGGCGGCGCTAATCGCTTACCATCAGGCGATCCGTCTGCTCGTTTGTCCACCTATCCCATAAAAAAAAATGTAACACAAGTTATAATATTTCGTGCAGCAGGGCGCCGCTACTCCCGGACAAAACGAATCCATAACATTATAAACAAACATAAGGAAGGAAGTGCGCGACTTATACAGACTTGGTAGAACGGACCAGATTAATTGGTGGTCGCTATTTATATACCTACGACAATTGCTTCACGTCTATTCGTATCGACGGGGACACTGACCGGAAGCCTCGCCGTCGCCCAAATAACATTCCTCAAGTACCAATTATTTAGTAAACTAGCTTTTTGCCCGCGACTTCGTCCGCGTGGAATAGTTACTTTGTTCCATATGAACTTTCATCCCCTATTTTATCCCTTTAGGGGTGGAATTTATCAAAATCCTTTCTTAGGGGATGCCTACGTCATAGTAGCTATATGCATGCAGTTTTGCCAAACTTCTTGGCAGTATATGATTAGGTATAAATGAGACAAAGTTGTAGTATAGTCTGGTTATAATTATCCAAAGGTGCATCTTATATACTAACGACTACGTGTTGATCACGGATAGTAGAAACATTTAATAGATATTGAACGTGCGATAAAGATCATAAGATTGCGATGTAGATTGTAGATACAGCACAAAGATATTGTACTGTAACAGTACACCCCCCTTTAAAAAAAAAAAAAATATTATGGTAATAGTGTTTACAATATAAATTTGACCTAAACCTTACTAGTTATTTGCTGATGTATATAAATAATAATGCTATTGTACGCGGTGGAATTTGATGACGCCTGTTGTGGTGTGATTTGCTGACGTATGTAATTTTGACTTAGCTGTTGCACGAGTGTTTATTATTTTTTTCCGTTAAACTCTTCATTCTTCTGTCCAGTGTTTTCATTATGCCGTAAAGTAGGATCACGCCGATTGTTAAAATAATCTGTCCCATTGCAACATTTCTTGTCCACCGTAAGTCCTCCTGGATCAGGTTACGGAGTTTGTCCGCTTCGTTTTGATTGAGGCAACTGTCCGTATTGTATGTTATCTGGTCCTTAGAACTTTGATTTCCCATTTTAGATGTCTTGTTGTTACGAGTAGTTGTGAATTAATGGTATATGTTAAGATCTATGTTAATATATATACGAATAGCTTGCTTATATCAGCGATTTTTATAGACGTACTACTGGCTTTACTTTACGTCCCGATCGTGTAGTGTACGTGTGTGAATGTCTGTAGAAATCCTTTGAATCTGGCACGTAGTTTGATTCGTCATTGATCATGAATGCTGGTTTCAATCTATCAATTGATATCACTGTCTCTTTATCCCTAATTCTAATGCAAAATGTTTTATCTGTTTTACTAATTACTGGGTAGGGTCCTTCATACGGCGGTGTCAGGGCTTTCTTAATTCTATCACACCGAACAAATACGTGTGAGCATTCTTTGAGTTCGGGATGCACAAATATAGCTAGGTTGTGGTTTTTTCTTTTCGGAATTGATGTCATTTGTGTGATGTCCTTTTGAATTTGTTTTACAAACTCTTCGTACGTTGATAACTGTGCTGCTGATGACTCAAAAAATCCTCCAGGGTGTCGTATTGGCGTTCCATATGTCATCTCTGCTGAACTATAACCTGTGTCTTCTCGCAAGCTACTCCGCAACCCGAGTAAAACTGTTGGAATTTCTTTTAACCAATTTTCGTTGGATTCTCTTGTCATTAACGCCACCTTTAAAGTTCTATGAAATCTCTCTATCATTCCATTGGATTGCGGATGATAAGGTGTTGTCCTAATTTTATGTATTCCCAAAAATTGTGAGAGTGACTCAAATATTCTTGATTCAAACTGTCGGCCTTGATCCGTAGTAATGCGCAATGGACATCCAAAACGAGTAATCCATCCTTCAAAAAGTGTCTTGGCTACTGTTTCTGCAGTTATATCTTCTACCGGAAATATTTCGGGCCATGACGTACAACGATCTATGATTGTGATTAAATATCTCTTCCCTTGTGAAATCGGAAGTGGTCCGACGATGTCAATATGTAAATGTTCAAAACGTTGCGCTGTCATAAATGTACCAGGAGGTGATATCGTATGTCGTTGTATTTTTGATTTTTGGCAGGCTATACATGATCTACACCAATTATTGATATCTTTGTTCATATACGGCCATAAATACCTTTGGGTTATCATTTTTCTCGTAGTTCTTTTTCCTGGATGGCTCATACCATGAATGGTATCGAAAATTTGTTTGCGAAATTGCTTTGGTAAGTAGGGGCGGCTTTTTCCAGTAGACGTGTCGCAGGTGATGTTTATTGTGGAACCCGGAAGCGTAATGTTTTTGAATTTTAATCTTTTATTGTCACGTAATTTACTTAGTTCATTATCTGTTGATTGACATTTTTCCAATTCAGCGTAATCGATAGGTGATGGCACGTATATTTCCTCTATTCGAGATAATGCATCGGCGGTAATATTGTCACGTCCGCTTATGTGTTGAATGTTGGTACTGTATTGTGAAATGAAATCTAACTGCCGGACCCGTCGCGGTGTATCGTTTGATGATGGTTTTTGGGAGAATGCGTATGTCAAAGGTCGGTGATCCGTAAATATTGTAAATTCTCTTCCCTCGATTAATCTGTGAAAATGTTTGACGGCCATGTATATTCCTGACAGCTCTCTGTCAAACGTAGAATATTTTTGTTGAGTTTCGCTCAATTTTTGTGAAAAAAAACCTAATGGTTCCCAATTGCGTCTGGATTTTTGTTGTAAAACTCCACCAACGCAAGTAGCACTAGCGTCGGTCATGAGCGCTAGTGATGCGTTGCGGGAAGGATGCGCTGTTAACACTGCGTTTTTCATGCTTTCCTTGCATTTTTCGTAAGCTTTGTCTGCTTCCGTTGTCCAAGGAACAGGTGAATTATCGTTCTTTTTTGAACCATGTAGATATTCGTTTAAAATTCTTTGATTTTCCGCTGCGCGTGGAATATTACTTCTGTAGAAATTGACCATGCCCAAAAATCGTCTTAATTCTTGAATTGTTTTCGGTTTGGAAAATTCCATGATTGCTTTGTAATTTTCTTCGGTAGGTTGTATTCCTTGGCTCGTTATATGATAACCTAAGAAATCTATTTCCCTTCTGAGAAATTCGCATTTTTCGAGATTAATGGTTATTCCATTCTCGTGTAAACGTTTGAAAACCGTTTCTAAATGCTGATAATGCAAATCTTCGTTGTCCGATGCGATGAGACAGTCGTCTACAAATATAAATACGAAGTTTAAATCTCTAAATAAGGAATCCATGAATCGTTGAAATGTTTGTGCCGCATTGCGTAATCCGAAAGGCATTCTTAAGTACTCAAAAAGTCCGAAAGGTGTGATGATGGCTGTTTTTTCTATATCTTTAACAGGAATACAGTGGTATGCTTTGCGTATATCTATCTTGCTTAGTATCTTCTTATTTTCTAATATGTATGTAAAGTCAGTTAATCTTGGTAGTGGGTATTTGTCCGGTACTGTCGTGCTATTGAGCATTCGATAGTCTCCGCACGGTCTCCATTCGCCATTTTTCTTTTTTACCATATGTAATGGGCTTGCCCATGGGCTATCTGACGGTCGGCAAATTCCGAGCTCTATCATATTTTGAAATTCCTTTTTGGCTATGTCGTATTTTTCTGGAGGTAATGGTCTTGCTCGAGCTGCGACGGGTGGTCCTGTAGTGATAATGTGGTGTTCAATCTTATGTTTGGGCGCATTGCGTAGAGAGGACTCTTTCGTGATGTCTTCGTATTTGTTTAAAAGTTGCGTAATACGTGAATTCGTTCCCACTGCGATAGTACGAATTGTTTGTTGTGTCGCTTTTTCTGAAGTTACATGCGTTGTCAGCTCTGTAACTTTGTCGATAAGTTTGCGACCTGCTATGTCGACTAATAGTTTATAGTGCTCTAGAAAATCTGCTCCAATTATTGGTTGTGTAACATCGGCGATTATAAAATTCCATTTATAACATCGTTGTAGTCCTAAATTCAAGGTAAGCGTCTTCTCGCCGTAAGTCCTAATTTTAGTCCCATTTGCAGCGTATAGTGTGTATTGTTCATTTTGTAAAATTGAATATCTCTGTTGCTTGCTAATGACTGAAATATTTGCGCCCGTGTCAATCAAAAACTTCATACCACTTTTTCGGTCGGTAATGGTGAGGCGATTGGATGGGTGGATTGCACAGAGTTTCGCCGTTGTCTGTGCTCTTATTCGTTTCCCTGGTTCCGTACGTAAGTCATTGGTTTCCAACCGCATGGTTTAATGCAGTTCCTTGCATATTTTCCGAATCTTTCGTGGTAGTAACAAAATCGATTTGCTCCTCTATAGTTTGTTCTCGGCCTCATAATCGGGAATTGTTGACGTTTCTTGAAATGATTGTGCGTGCTGGGTCGATAGCCATATTGACCTTGCTGAATTGCGTCAATATCTATCTGTAATTTTGCTAGCTGGGCTAAAATGCATGCTGTATTGTTGTCGTTTGAAGTGTCGTTGCTAACAGCTGATATTTCGGTTACTTTTGAATTCATTATTATTTTGTCTGCAATTTGGCTCAGTTTGTCAATTTCCATGTCTTCCGTAACTGCTAGAACCGTAGAAACTGATGTTGGTAAAAGCCTGAACCATAGTAGTTTAATTGTTTCGTCACTGATTTTTCCTCTCCCGAGGACTCGCATTTGACGTAATAACTGCGAAGGTTTTTGATCACCGAGTTCTGTCTCTGATATTAATTTTTGAAACTGTCGCTGTTCTGTTTCTTCGTAACAATCAATTAAACGTTCCTTGATGTTTTTATATTTATCTGTAGTCGGTGGTGAAGTGATTAGGTCACTAACTTGTAGTATTTCTTCCTTGGATAATTTTGCTATTACTGTACAGTATTTGTATTCGTCTCCTTGCTTCTGTGGTGCTAATATGGCTTCTAGTTGCGTGAACCATAATCTTGGTTGGTCTTTCCAAAATTCCGGAATGCGAGATAAAACCGAGGTGCCAGCAGCTACTTCAAGTGTTCCTTGCTGATTTATGTTCGCCTTGCATGGTGATTGTGCCATGTTTCTTGCTGCGTATTCGTTCGTCGGGGTCACCAATTTGCCAAACTTCTTGGCAGTATATGATTAGGTATAAATGAGACAAAGTTGTAGTATAGTCTGGTTATAATTATCCAAAGGTGCATCTTATATACTAACGACTACGTGTTGATCACGGATAGTAGAAACATTTAATAGATATTGAACGTGCGATAAAGATCATAAGATTGCGATGTAGATTGTAGATACAGCACAAAGATATTGTACTGTAACACAGTCTCAGCCCGATCGGTTTAAAATTGACAAAGTTTCATACAAACTTTCATCCCCTATTTTATCCCTTTAGGGGTGGAGTTTATCAAAATCCTTTCTTAGCGGATGCCTACGTCATAACATCTACCTGCATGCCAAATTTCAGCCCGATCCCTCCAGTGGTTTGGGCTGTGCGTTGATAGATCACTATGTCAGTCAGTCACCTTTGAGTTTTATATATATTAAGATAAAAAGATTTAAATGCTAATCACTTTGCTGTCATTGCTTTGCGCCTTCTAAATGTAATGTCCATGCTAACAGGGTGAGGAACTTTTTGAGAAAAAACATAGGACCTTCTTTTTTGAATTTGAAAAATCTTTGCTTTGAAGTACTTTAATTTAAACCGAAAATGAACTCTTACACGACAACTGTAATTTGTATCTGAGACAGTTTTATTTTCTTAGTATTTGAGGTTATTTCTAATACTTAAATAATTATTTCATCTCGATATATATATTTGGTGTCGACTGTAGCATTTGAAGTTATAACCTAAAGAAATATGTTGAGAGAGCTGCGCAGGCGCCCGGTGCAACGTTTACATAGAGATACTGCTTATACCAAATAACAAAGCTATCAGTGTGTGGTGTGTACGTGCCTGCACGATGCATAACTTCTGATTTCCCTATCCTTACGGGTCGGCGACGTGATCATACATACACACACTTATAGCTACGTAGGTACACACATACATTATGTATGTGTTAAGGTTTGGACAATAATGTGCCTGAGGTTATCCTCTACGAGACTCGCAGGTACAATCTCTTAAAAACTGAAAGATGTAACTCGTATTTTCAATACAATATGATGCAAGGATACACGATTACTCATCGTGTTACACATTGCAAATATAAGTCTATAGGTTTTTTTGAGAGTAAGAGGTTAGTTACTTACCTGCCACTAACGCTCGTCCCACACTGTATTCCCCGAAGGGTTAGGCACAGGCATACTTAATGTACACCCACAGTTCGCCTGGTATGTTTAGGTCCCATGTTATAGGGGGCGAGCTTATAGCCATTATCATCATCATCATATCAGCCAACAGAAGTCCACTGCTGAACAAAGCCCTCCCCCAATGAACTCCACAGCGACCGGTCACATGCCGCCTGCATCCAACGACTCCCATCAACCTTCACCAGGTCGTCCGTCCATCTCGTTGGAGGTCGTCTCACACTGCGCTTTCCGGTGCGTGGTCTCCACTCGAGAACCTTTCTGGCCCCAGCGGCCGTCAGTTCTACGAGCAATGTGTGAAATTGTGTGTGACTCAGTGTCCAATTAACGCCAGTGTTTGGTCACCCTCGAATTAAGGCGATGCTAATACACGACTCTGACAGGGGTGTCACATAACATTGCTAAAAAGTGTATTACTTATTTCATAACTAACATTCCTGAGGTAGAACTCTGGGATGTTAGTTAGATAGTCTGGGTTGGTACCACTACTACCGCATTGCCAAATATTCGACTTAGCATTACGGAGCAAAAGAAACTTACGACTGACACCACTGCATACTGGCGTTGCTGGCGTCTATAGACTGCGGTTGTCGCTTACCATCAAGCAGCACGTATGCTTGTTTATCATGCTTGATGAATGAGACATCGATGTCACTTAAAATCACTACTTATATCATAATACTTAATGAAGTTGTCGACATGTTCAACCCTAGCGTGTAAAATGCAGTATTTTACACGTCCCACACAACCGTAGTGTATCTGACAGTGACGCACACATACATATATTGAGGACAGGCGGGAATTAACACTGTCAAGAATACGAACATTAACTTATTTGGCTGGTCAGTAATATTTGTGCAGCAACCATCACAACATGATCTCTGGCGATGCTACAAATATAATTATATCTGAGGTCAAACATAGACTGGTCTAGTTCGAAAAAGTAAGCATTATTTAATCGATACCCAGAATCGAGCAGATTAGTACAACCGAAACTATCCAACGTAACATGACCTCTAATGATTATAGAACAATGTGTAGCCACATTTCTTTTATTATTGGCTGCGAACGCCAGTATAACTTGGCCTCTATCTAACATAGTGCTAAATATGTATCAGAGGTCTCTAAATCGTCTTGAGAGAATAATAACTGAATCGTTGAGCCGTATAAGGCTCGGAAAAATTAGATTAAAACTGTTGAGAGAATAATAACTGTATTGACTTTCACAAGATACAACAAATTAGATAGAAAACATAAGTTTGTATCACCTCCATTTTGGGAAATATGTATTTATACTACTTGTGATAGAAAATATTTCTTTTTTACATAACAGACAAGTCACCAGTGTTTTACCAAAGAATCCTTGTAAATAAACACACTATAAACATAAATATCTAGTTATACTGGAGGGACTAAGTAGCTCACCACCAGGTACACTCGATCGACAAGGTCGGGCTGCGGTTGCCGCGGCCACGCTGCGGACGGGTCTGTGGAGAGTACGCAACACCATCGCTCCTGTTTGTCCTACGATATGATATTACAGTTGCAACGCGGACAAAAAGCTTTATAGCCCTTTTTAAGCTATGCTGATATAACAAATATGAAAGTGTCTCTGTCATCTACATTATCACGCCTAAACCTCTGAAACAATTTTGATGAATTTTGGTATCAAAATCGATTGGACTTTTGAGAAAGATATGTGCTATCTTTTGAGATGCGTATGAAACTGCAGGAAACACATAGTATTGTATATTTTTTGTGCCATCTGATGGAGAGTGATCATCACCGCCTTATGGACATAACATAACATATCATCACGCCTCTATTTCCCGAAGGGTTAGGCAGAGGTATACTTAATGAACACCCACAGTTCGCCTGTACGTTTAGGTCCCATGTTATAGGTGGCGAGTCTGTAGCCATTAACCGGGCACAAATTCAGACTCCGAGCTGCTACTGAGAATTTCATAGAAAAACCCAATAACACTGCTCGACCTGGGGATCGAACCCAGGACCTGTAGTGTAGCAGTCGCGCTTGGGACCACTACACTAATGAGGCAGTCCTTATGGACACTTGCATAAAATTTACATTTGCCAAATAAATCATCGACAAATGTATGAAAGTGACAAGCTTTCGACAAATCGGTCGTTCATATTATATCCATAATACTTAGTTTAGATTAGTTCGTCTATTAGAAAACGTAGGATTTGGGTCGACTTGGTGGGGGCACTGCCGTGCCGGCAGTGCCCCCACCAAGTCGAGCGTGAAGTTATGTGTTTACAGGTTCTTGGTCAAATGTTAAGACATCGGCGTATTTACCAATAATTGTGTTATGCAATTAAAAACTTTTAACGTTGTGTAACATGATATTACGTTGAGGGTGCTCGCTCACTACACCGCACTGTAGTCCGCAGCGCTAGACGGCTAGCGCAGTGTCGTTCGCTTGCGTGTACTTCTTAGCCTTCTTTTGTAATGCAGAACGTCCTCATTGACTATTTATCACCTGGAGAAGGGACGGGATATATTTCCTAAAAATCGCACTTATCTTCCCTAATTGCACTTTAGTTACCGCCATAAGATTCGTGTCGTTGACTGCAAGATATTTTCTTAGCGGGAAAAAAACTCTAGATATAAAAGAATATTGTTTTTACTGGGTGTACCTCCCTCATGGTTTCACTCACCTCCTAAAATATTGAAACGGCGGCAGCTTTATGGCTAGGGCGTTGGACTTGCGATCATGTGGTTGTCGGTTCGAACCCCACCCATTGCACTACCGACGTGAACCCACTCGTAACACAAGCATTTAGCTTAGCACGAGGGGTTAACAAGAATACTAGTAATGTGCGACCCACATTGCTAGTAAGGTTTTTATTTAAAAAAAATATATTTGCTTACTATAACTTTTCTTATAGGAGGTGTATATAAGATGAAACATGCTTTTAAATTAAAACTGCATCCAATTGTGAAGTATTTTTGCGTGATTTTTTTTTTTTTTAAAAAGAACGTTGCCCCACACTAGGATTTTCTCCTGTATCGTGGGTGCGTTTACAAACACAAATTCTCACATACACAAACGCCCAGACCCGAAACAACTACCTGTAGATCATACAAATATTTGTTCCGTGTGGGGATCGAACCCACAACACGTGGCGCAGAAGCCGATCGCTCAACCGCTACGCCAATCGTGTCGTCAATCGTGATGCGCGAGATATTTTTGTCTTCTTGTTTTGTCTTAATTTTTTCTCAAATAAATCTATGTACAGACATCGGCCAGTTGCAATATAATTACGTATATTTATAGTAGATACGATGATGTACACAGTCACGGTGATGCTCTGATACAGTGTGTTGTGCGGCGTCCTTTATTAATTCGTCTCCATTTTATGTAAGTAGAAAACGCTGTCGGTATCGATATCAATCATCGTTGTCGTCAATATTGTCTCATTTGTTCGTGTTTGCGTGAAAAACGATGATCAAACAACTTCGAATGAAAATATACCGCCAAGGTCGTACCGAGGAGGTTGTACACCCGTGGAATAGTTCAAGGTTACATTACGTTCCGCTTTTATTTCCCGAAGGGGTGTGCAGAATTATTGATACATGAAACACGGGAATGTATGTGTGTGTGTGTGTGTGTGAGAGAGAGAGAGAGTTCTTCTTCCTGAAGCTATGGTTATTTATATTATGAATTAATCAAAACCTCATCACCATTAACTATGTCGAACGCCAAAATCCGGTAACAAACAAGAATAACGTGGCCCCTGATCTTTCCGTCTCACTCACCCTCAAATATCCTCCACACAGGCAGACGAAACAGCATGACATTAAACCGCAACTTCAGAAAATTCTAGAAGCATGCTATGAAAATCCAGAGGGTGGCGGGCACGCGTGCCCCGGGCGGGGAGCCGCCGCGCTCCACCGCCTACTACTACGCGGACCTCGAGAGACTCAAGCGGAAGACTGCGCCCGCGCACGAGCCGCACGACCCGCCGCCGCCGAGCGCCGACGAGCTCAGCGAGTATGTGGACACCAACGACGTGGCGGACGACGGCGCCGTGCGCGAGGTGCCGCCGCTGCGCGACAGGGGGCGCCAGTGGAGCCTGCCCGACTACAGCACGCCAGACAACTCCAGGAAGATCGAGGAGACGTACTCCACGGCCGGCACCTTCCCCATGCCGGAACCCAAAGAGAAGGAACCGCTGTTAGCCGAGCTGGAAGTAGTGGGGCGACTGCCTCTCACTCAGCTGGACTCTGGGTCGGGCGTGCGCAGGAGCCGCAGCTGGTACCTGTGCTGTCCCAACGTGGCGGACGAGGAGATCTCCCGCGAGTCCTCGTGGCGGTACTCCAGCCTGCGGCCCGTGACCGCACCGCCCGTGCCCGGACACAACGGTGTCAACATGATGGTACGTTGGTGCTGGTTGGTGGTGGTGGACCGACGTGCACGTTATCGGGTGTTCATTTGGAAGAAAGTCTGTGTAGAATGGATGTATGGTAAGCCAGACGAACTCCAGTAGTGTTCGTCAACTTGGCCATCATCCAACGTCACGCTACCTACTTGTCTCACTTGAGCAACTAGATCAATCAGAGAGGGGAATCAAATTATTAGTTTTACCTAACAATAAACTTAGTTTTCTGATACTAAACGTTACACACACACACACAATGAAGGAACATTTCGACGATATGTCAACAAAATAAAACATTAATTATTTGCACTCACCTACCTTCTTCATAACTTTCCAAATAAAATACTTACAGATGTATCAAAAACATAATCTTAAAAATTATATTAAAATCATAATGCTTACCTACTTAAATAGGAAATCTTCTAACTAGCTGTCAAATCGTTTCCTGTGTTCTAACTTTTGCTGTGCCCAACACCTGTGCACCTTTGTATAGGTAGTACATTATTGAGTGTGTATGCGACAGGCGGCGGCGGGGGCGGCGGCGGCGGGGGCGGCGGGGGCGCAGGGCGGCGGCTCGGAGGCGGCGGCGCTGCGCGCGGAGCGGGACGGGCTGGCGCGCGCGCTGGCGGCGGAGCGGCGCGCGCACGACGCGCGGCTGGCCGAGCTGCACGGCGTCATCGCCGAGCTCGTGCGCCGCCGCGCGCACGACAAGCACGCGCGCGCCATCCCCGAGGAGGACGTCTCCGGTCAGTACCATGTTTACCATAAAGGGCCCCCACCTTACCCCCACCCCACGTTTAGGCCTTTTGTTAGGCTATTTAATAACGTAGAAGGCCAGAGTTCTTCTAAAATAACGTAGTCAAGCTATAAAATAAAAAGTAGATACCTACCTACTTGTAGGATAGCGTTACAATACTTGAGATCATACCATCACGCCTGTCCTGTATTCCTTGAAGGGTTAGCCAGAATTGTACTGCTGCTGTACACCATAGTATGTTTTAAGTTCTATTATCCTCATTGATCCATTATACTGTCCCATTGCTGGGCACGGGTGTTCTTTCAGAATGACAGGGATTGGGCTATAGTCCCATGTAGTAGTGGTGTAGTTTGTAGTAATACATAGGTTCCATATACCTACAGTATGATGTATTTTTAAATAACACAAGTTTATTATCTTGTATGACATTCAGTTCTCGAATGCTCAGAACTTTCTTTTTCTATTATCGACTTCGATCCAACTTGGACACTAAATCAATGTCAGCACATCCTGTTATTGCACTGTTGTACCTGCTTGAAGATTGTAATACGAATTATTTTAAAAGAGTGTCCATGGAGTTTCTTTCCGGATTCTTCTCCATAGGATCACCTTTTTTGGAACCGTGCAACTAGACTCATTAACGTTTCATAAACGCTTGTAAAAGCTTATTTAAAATAAAAACATTAGAACTTGAAGTAAAATTATTTTTTATAGAGTTCGGACAATGCGCACAGCGCCATCTACTGGCCTTACCGAAACAGCATACAACGCCATGTTCATTTTTGACCGTGTTTTATTTCTGTGAAAAACAGTCAATCCGTTCCCGATACAAAATGTACCTTCTATGAGAAGATAAATTTTCTTCAAATTTTCATTTTCGTGAATTTTTTCGATGTTATAATAACTAGTTATTCTGCTATCCGGGGCCCGGGGAGGAGACAAATACAACTAATCAAATATTATAAAAATCCGTTCATCTTGAATCCGTTCATCAGCCGATCTTGAATTATAAATAGTGTAACTAACTAACCCAACTTTGTTTACATATAAAGATGTATTGTACAGTGTGTTGTTATACATATTGCAGACGAGTGCGAGTCGACGACTCAGCCGGCGGGCGAGCTCGAACACGACCACGACCACTCGCGCACTGAACAGGTACCTGCTACACTTTACAAGTGAACACTGGTCCGCTGATCACGTGCGATCACTATAAAGTAGCCTATGTCACTGAGGAGCACTGTAACTACGAGTATCTATCTGTGAAAGAATTTTCAGAATCAAATACACATACTTAGATTTAACAGATTACCAAATCACCCTAAGGATCCGGCGGAGCTTGATTTGCCCACAAAAATGTAATACCAAAATAAATCGTAATCCAGACAATATTCTATCAAATTATGTTATTATTCGGATTTGGATACTGTCAATCCAGATTCTTACCGTACTATTTCGTCTACTACAACTTCACTGGAAATAAAAGACCGGAAAATCGTTCCAAACTTGGTAAAGTTATCAAAAATTCCATTCGCTTACATTTATTTCCAGTGAAGTATTCTATTCTGGACGAAATGATAGAGTAGGAACGTAGATTAACGGTATCGGAATCCGAATAATAACATATTTTGATTAAATTGTATTTGAATTTGACGACACGATTGTCCTAGCGGTTGAGTGTTCGGCTTCTACGCCACGTGTTGTGGGTTCGATCCCCACTCGGAGCAAATATTTGTATGATCTACAGGTAGTTGTTCCGGGTCTGGGCATTTGTGTATGTGAGAATTTGAGTTTTTAAACGCACCCACGATACAGGAGAAAATCCTAGAGAGTGGCAACATTTTTTTTTTAAATACGATTTATTTCGGTATTACCTTTGTAAGAGAAATTCGGTCCGCCGTCCTCCTCTGTCGACCACAGGCGGAACTATGATTTCATTTGGCTACAACTTTGAAGAAATCAGTTAGCTACATAACATACCATTACGAACGCCTCTATTGCCCGAAGGGTAAGGCAGCGCCTGCGGTGTACGTATGTTTAGGTCCCATGTAAATTATTAGAACAACATCCTTACTAATGTTATGAACGTGAAAGTTAGTGAGTATGGATGTTTTTTACTCTTTTACGCCAGATCAGTTGAACCAATCTGGATGAAATTTGGCACAGACATAGATTTTGAGCCTTTTATAATATTAATTCATAGCAAACGTATTCAAGTCCAAATATGTCTGGCCCCACTAGTCGGGGTTCAGAGTTTCCTTCTCAATCACAACAATAGCTTTCCTTTGCGGAAGCCGACCTCATTTGCTATGGGATAGCCTACGCGATGTTTTCAACAACATAATAATTATCATGACTAATTTTTTATTGTAACTTAGAACGACACATCATCAGCGCTGAGTCCCGAGCTGCCGACCCCTCAGGAGTCTAAAGTGGAGAACACCATTCCACCTTCCACCTTCGAAGAACTACCCACTGACACGGAGACCAGCGTGCAGGACATCAGGTAAACCAGGCTGTCAAGCTCACTGCATCGTACCTTCTTTCTCTACACCAAGGGGGGTAGCTTTTCACTACTGGACCATAAAGCTTACAGTTGAATCCTTAAATCCGAATTCTAAATTGATAATCTGTACTTTCTCACCACACCGTTGGGCCGTCTTACTGCGCTAAAAGGCCATATATACTCATTACAATGCCGATGCGTACTATTTGTGAGCACTATCACTGAATTGTAAATTTTTGCTGCTAACTATCCCATATCTTCTCTTTATATTTCCTAGTCCATAAATGTAAATACTATGCTGATCCGTACGTTTTAATTTGCTAGCTTATCGGTTTTTTATCGGATACATTTTGGAGAGTGTGCATCAGATCTCTAACTCTTTCGACCCGAAGCACGAAAAAGCGACATCGATTCACGGTGGACATTCCAAAAACCCGAACGAAACGCTTTAAGTCCACTTTTATCATGCGTACTGCTGAAATATGGAATGCACTTCCCGACTAGGTTTCCCCTGATAGATATAATCTGAGTGTCTTTAAATCACGAGTGAATCGGTTTCTTCTAGGCAAGCGTGCTCCATCCTAGATCGCAGTATCGCTTGGACTGGCGGTCAAGCGTGAGCCTATCACGAATAAAAAAAAACACTGGACCGTTATAAAAATCACGGAACCGCACCGCACCTTCTAAAAGTTATATCACATCTCACTTCCAGATTAGTGACTAGTAAGAAACTACGTTTTATCTATAGTACACCGTGTCACTACTCAATCGGGCCGTATCTTCTCACTACTCAATCGGGCCGTATCTTCTCACTACTCAATCGGGCCGTATCTTCTCACTACTCAATCGGGCCGTATCTTCTCAATACTCAATCGGGCCGTATCTTCTCACTACTCAATCGGGCCGTATCTTCTCAATACTCAATCGGGCCGTATCTTCTCACTACTCAATCGGGCCGTAGCTTCTCACTACTCAATCGGGCCGTAGCTTCTCACTACTCAATCGGGTCGTATCTTCTCACTACTCAATCGGGCCGTATCTTCTCACTACTCAATCGGGCCGTACCTTATCACTACACTCACTCACTGCATGCAGGGTGGACGCTCCTCAAGTGGAGGTGACGACGCCGTCGGTGGGCGAGCACGAGCAGTGCGACACCAGCCTCAACTTGTCCGAGAGGGACTCCGACCTGTGTCTCAGCACTGCCAGGTACACGATACACTACTGCACCACGGACTGTAGGTTCGATACCCGCACACAACAAACATTTACATTTATTATTATTTATTATTTGTATGACCTACTGATAAATTTCAACGATAGATATTGGAGGAACTTTCTTTAGACATTGATTTATTGATTTTAAATAGAACGGCCGGAGCCAACTACACTATTTAAACATATAATTTATTTAACACAGTCTTGCATTATTCTCACAAAACTTCAAACATTCCAACAGTATCACCTCTATTCAGTTGCAAACATATCATAACCGTGTTGACATATAGTTGTACTGGTTTGGTGCGTGTTGCAGGTGCTGCGAGGGCGGCGCGGCGGACGGCGGGGGCGGTGGCGGGGGCGGGGGCGGGGGCGCCGGTGTGGTGGGGGGCGGGGGCGCCAGCGAGGGCGCGGGGGGCAGCTGCGAGCGGGAGCGGGGCTCGCCGGACTCGCCGCGCCTCTACACGCCCTGCACAGGTCACACAACACCTAATCTAACACTACATCTTTCATACAATGCGGCCCAAGTATAGTGCCCCTCTGAAGTTGTACGCGAATGGCCGTCCAGCTTAGTCAACTTTACAATAAAGACGACGGTGCGCATGCGCGGTCTTAGCGTGCTGTCTCACTTACACTATGTTCCGCAATACATTTGTCCCGCTCAGTCGGTACAAAAGACGAGCGCGGCTATACATGTCATGTCATGTTTCTCATTCATGATTAATTTTCGACGAGATGAGATTAGTTATGTAAGTGACAAACTTGTTAATTTTGTTCATGTGTAAGAAAGAAATAATTTAAATTATTTTAAAAATATTCAAAGAGCTTCAGTAGGTATGCCAGAGTGACAGGCTATGTATGATGTTAGTGGATGTTAATGTGGCGTCGTGTGGTGTGTCAGGCGCATGCGCGTCGCGGCAGGCGAAGCTGGCGGCGCGCGTCAAGCTGCGCAAGACTGACGACTCCGACTCCACCAACCCGCGCAGCGACCACGTGAGTCACACGCGCACATGAACACACACATACACACACACACACGCGCGCGCGCACTCGCACACACACACGCGCGCGCGCGCACACACACACACACACACACACACACACACACACACACACGTCATTTCTCTTCACTTCTCTTCTAAACACAACACTCTTTGGAGCGATAGAAAAATAATTGTTACGACGTTACGACTCTCTGGATCCTTTTATGAATTAATGTTGTGATGTTTATCTATACGAATATTATAAAAAGGAAAAATAAGTATGTTTGTAACGAATTGGCTCAAAAACTACTGGACCGATTTCAAAAATTCTTTTGCCGTTAGAAAGCCACATTATCACTGAGTAACATAGGCTGTATTACATCACGCTACGCCTCTTAGGAACGGAGCAGCGCGGGTGAAACCGCGAGTAGTTTATATTTTTCTTAATTTACAGTTTGAAATACGATTTGTAATAATCAATATTGAATTACAAAAGGCGGAGCGGCTGGCGCTGGACGTGTGCGCGCACGCAGACCTGCGCGAGGCGCTGCTGGCCGCCGCGCACCAACACGACGGTACTACACACACGTACACTCAACATCACATCAACTTACCACAAACTGTCAAATTTCCCCAATGCATAATAAACTCTATTATTTGGACATTCAATTGAAAATCTATTGAAGAAATTTGACAGTTTTGGATACTTACCATGATGTGCTGTTGACCGTATATATACACTGACGTACATTACCGCAAACGGTTTTGCCGTGGTCAATTTTTATATAAAAACTCGGCGTAAAGACAGATGAGATCGTAACAGTTTTGCATTCTGGAATATTATCCTTACTCATGTCGATATTTTTGTCGCATAAGAACGCTTTTATTTAGTGTCCAACCAAAGGTTCGTTTTCGGTTTTGGTTTAGGCCAGATTCGGCAAATAATCAAGTTTCGGCTAAAGTTTCGGTATCGGTCAAAATCGATCGAAATTTCATCCACTTCGAAACTCAGTGTTCGTGAATTGTCGCGCGTCATTCGGCTAACTTCAGCGTAGTGCGCGGGGGGCCTCGCTCGCCACGTGCGTGCAGGGCACATTATGCCGCATAACTACGCGTGAGAGCTTATTTTGCCATTAACATTTATTATGAATCGGTCTTTTCTTTGCCGACAGCGCGTGGCGACGTATTTTATTCGAATAGTATCCACGCTACATCTAGTGGTTTACTATTGTTTAGTCTAGTGTGGGGTGTTTTATTTATTTTTTGTTATTTATTTAAAAATAAATATAGTTACAGATAGGTACTAGATTTAATTATACAATTTGAAAATTTTTGAAATTTTTATATGTCTAAATAAGTTTTGGTTTCGGTCGAAACTGAGAACGCCGAAGATTCGGTTTCGGCAGAATATTTTGCTTCGGTCGAGCACTACTTTCTCAACGACGTGCACCGTTATTTAGGGGGTATTCTATTTTATTATTTTGCGTATGTGTGTGCGTCAGGCGGCGGGTGCGTGTGGGCGGCGCGGTGCGCGCGGCTGCGTGCGGAGCGCCGCGTGCTGCAGTGTGCCCTGACGCGCGCCGCCGACACCGCGCACAGGTACTCCACCACTACTGCAGTATATATATGTGTGTGCGCGCGCGTGCGGAGCGCCGCGTGCTGCAGTGTGCCCTGACGCGCGCCGCCGACACCGCGCACAGGTACTCCACCACTACTGCAGTATATATATGTGTGTGCGCGCGCGTGCGGAGCGCCGCGTGCTGCAGTGTGCCCTGACGCGCGCCGCCGACACCGCGCACAGGTACTCCACCACCATACCATACCACACCACACCACCACACAACACCACACCACCACACCACCACACCATACCACAGCACACCACACCACCACTCCACACCACTGTGCAAAGGGTATGGTTTGAATGAACACAACTAGTACTTACTTACTTACTAGTCACAACTAGTACGAAGGGGCGTCGAGTTTGAAAATTATGGAGAATAGATAATTTTATAAATATAACCTGAAAGTAGAGTGAGAGAATTTTTGGGAACTTCAAATCACACGTGATTTGTTATTGTTTTAAAACTTTTTGAAATAATTGAACATTATTGGGCAAAGTTCTCCTCTCCTAGTATATCTGGCTATTCTATTCTAATAACTTTTTGAGCTTACCCTATGGCTACTATAGCGCCGTTAACGCATTTTAACAAACACTTCATACACAGAGTCAGTTCTCCTTTCTTCTACACTCCATAGTTCTCTTGTACACTATCATCTAGTCTCCCACATGGCAGAACTAGATTTGGTCTCCTTAAAAGTTAAGACACATCAGGGGGCTTACTCGTGGACTCAATTCCGATACATCGACATTGGAATTGTGCCGTTTCGTCAAGTTTCGTACTCTTGAATCCGAGACTAGCGCCAAATTGTTTCAATATTGCGCGGTGATTGAGTGAACTTAATAGGATTGGGAAACGACCCAACCATTGGCCAATCAGGATGCCGATACAAGGTTAACCGATTTGCGCTGAAGAGTACGAAATCGCCCGACAGACAAATTGACATGGGAATCCGATCACGTTTTTTTAAATGTTGTAGGTTGTACTGCGCGTGCGCGATACAGGAGTCGACGTCGGTGTCGCTGTGCTGCGCGCTGCGGGCGGCCGACAGAGCGCTCGAGACCTACGACGTGCTGCTGGCGCTAGCAGAGACCGCGCAGCTACACACCGCCGAGGTACACCACACTACACACGAGTACACACCGCGCGCTGCTGGCGCTAGCAGAGACCGCGCAGCTACACACCGCCGAGGTACACCACACTACACACGAGTACACACCGCGCGCTGCTGGCGCTAGCAGAGACCGCGCAGCTACACACCGCCGAGGTACACCACACTACACACGAGTACACACCGCGCGCTGCTGGCGCTAGCAGAGACCGCGCAGCTACACACCGCCGAGGTACACCACACTACACACGAGTACACACCGCGCGCTGCTGGCGCTAGCAGAGACCGCGCAGCTACACACCGCCGAGGTACACCACACTACACACGAGTACACACCGCGCGCTGCTGGCGCTAGCAGAGACCGCGCAGCTACACACCGCCGAGGTACACCACACTACACACGAGTACACACCGCGCGCTGCTGGCGCTAGCAGAGACCGCGCAGCTACACACCGCCGAGGTACACCACACTACACACGAGTACACACCGCGCGCTGCTGGCGCTAGCAGAGACCGCGCAGCTACACACCGCCGAGGTACACCACACTACACACGAGTACACGGCGCATTGTGGTATGTGATGTTATATTAATCAACATGACGTATTATATTGTTCCAGCGCGAGTCGACCGAGCAGGTGGCGAGCCAGCTGCTGGCGCGGCTGGACGCCGAGCAGCAGTGCGCCGCCATCGGCGAGCCGCTGCTGTCGCCCGGGCCCTGGCAGCAGCACCACCACCAGTACGTACCGCCCACCGCCCTCCTCTCTGTAGTGAGCCAGCTGCTGGCGCGGCTGGACGCCGAGCAGCAGTGCGCCGCCATCGGCGAGCCGCTGCTGTCGCCCGGGCCCTGGCAGCAGCACCACCACCAGTACGTACCGCCCACCGCCCTCCTCTCTGTAGTGAGCCAGCTGCTGGCGCGGCTGGACGCCGAGCAGCAGTGCGCCGCCATCGGCGAGCCGCTGCTGTCGCCCGGGCCCTGGCAGCAGCACCACCACCAGTACGTACCGCCCACCGCCCTCCTCTCTGTAGTGAGCCAGCTGCTGGCGCGGCTGGACGCCGAGCAGCAGTGCGCCGCCATCGGCGAGCCGCTGCTGTCGCCCGGGCCCTGGCAGCAGCACCACCACCAGTACGTACCGCCCACCGCCCTCCTCTCTGTAGTGAGCCAGCTGCTGGCGCGGCTGGACGCCGAGCAGCAGTGCGCCGCCATCGGCGAGCCGCTGCTGTCGCCCGGGCCCTGGCAGCAGCACCACCACCAGTACGTACCGCCCACCGCCCTCCTCTCTGTAGTGAGCCAGCTGCTGGCGCGGCTGGACGCCGAGCAGCAGTGCGCCGCCATCGGCGAGCCGCTGCTGTCGCCCGGGCCCTGGCAGCAGCACCACCACCAGTACGTACCGCCCACCGCCCTCCTCTCTGTAGTGAGCCAGCTGCTGGCGCGGCTGGACGCCGAGCAGCAGTGCGCCGCCATCGGCGAGCCGCTGCTGTCGCCCGGGCCCTGGCAGCAGCACCACCACCAGTACGTACCGCCCACCGCCCTCCTCTCTGTAGTGAGCCAGCTGCTGGCGCGGCTGGACGCCGAGCAGCAGTGCGCCGCCATCGGCGAGCCGCTGCTGTCGCCCGGGCCCTGGCAGCAGCACCACCACCAGTACGTACCGCCCACCGCCCTCCTCTCTGTAGTGAGCCAGCTGCTGGCGCGGCTGGACGCCGAGCAGCAGTGCGCCGCCATCGGCGAGCCGCTGCTGTCGCCCGGGCCCTGGCAGCAGCACCACCACCAGTACGTACCGCCCACCGCCCTCCTCTCTGTAGTGAGCCAGCTGCTGGCGCGGCTGGACGCCGAGCAGCAGTGCGCCGCCTGGATTCGACTTCCAGGTCGACCAGTGTTATAGAGTTTTTCAGTATCAGTTCGGAGGCCTGTTTCTTACTATCACATGATGAAAATCTATGGTTTCCATTGAACTTGTCATGTTGTACGTCAAGATGTATTAACTTCATATAGGGCATTCGCAACTGCCTCAGTTGAGGTACACACACTGAGCCTGCGCGCTTGTATGTGTGTGTATGTAACGCGGTGTGTGTGTGCAGGGTGTCGTGCGGCGCGGGGTGGAGTGCGGCGTGCGAGGCGCGGCTGTGTGTGTGTGTGTGTGTAACGCGGTGTGTGTGTGCAGGGTGTCGTGCGGCGCGGGGTGGAGTGCGGCGTGCGAGGCGCGGCTGTGTGTGTGTGTGTAACGCGGTGTGTGTGTGTGTATGTGTAACGCGGTGTGTGTGTGCAGGGTGTCGTGCGGCGCGGGGTGGAGTGCGGCGTGCGAGGCGCGGCTGTGTGTGTGTGTGTGTGTAACGCGGTGTGTGTGTGCAGGGTGTCGTGCGGCGCGGGGTGGAGTGCGGCGTGCGAGGCGCGGCTGTGTGTGTGTGTGTGTAACGCGGTGTGTGTGTGCAGGGTGTCGTGCGGCGCGGGGTGGAGTGCGGCGTGCGAGGCGCGGCTGTGTGTGTGTGTGTGTGTAACGCGGTGTGTGTGTGCAGGGTGTCGTGCGGCGCGGGGTGGAGTGCGGCGTGCGAGGCGCGGCTGTGTGTGTGTGTGTGTAACGCGGTGTGTGTGTGCAGGGTGTCGTGCGGCGCGGGGTGGAGTGCGGCGTGCGAGGCGCGGCTGTGTGTGTGTGTGTGTAACGCGGTGTGTGTGTGCAGGGTGTCGTGCGGCGCGGGGTGGAGTGCGGCGTGCGAGGCGCGGCTGTGTGTGTGTGTGTGTAACGCGGTGTGTGTGTGCAGGGTGTCGTGCGGCGCGGGGTGGAGTGCGGCGTGCGAGGCGCGGCTGTGTGTGTGTGTGTGTGTAACGCGGTGTGTGTGTGCAGGGTGTCGTGCGGCGCGGGGTGGAGTGCGGCGTGCGAGGCGCGGCTGTGTGTGTGTGTGTGTGTAACGCGGTGTGTGTGTGCAGGGTGTCGTGCGGCGCGGGGTGGAGTGCGGCGTGCGAGGCGCGGCTGTGTGTGTGTGTGTGTGTGTGTGTAACGCGGTGTGTGTGTGCAGGGTGTCGTGCGGCGCGGGGTGGAGTGCGGCGTGCGAGGCGCGGCTGCGCGCGCACGCGGCTCGTCTGAAGGCGGACACCGTCGTGCTGCGCGCCACGCAGCCCGAGCCCAAGATGTTCTCGTACCACGGTCAGTCAATACCCTACTACTACATGTATCATTTTTTTATATTTCATTTATGATTGATATACTAACTTTGTGATTATTTTAGTCCTTAATATGTATTTATATTTCTCGCCTGAAACACAGGATTACGTAGGATTACGTACGTAAGACTTTGTTACTAACAAATATTTTGTCATGTAGTATTTAATAAAATTATTTGATTTGACACTTGACACTTGACAATAATTAAATTGACGGTACACACTGGTGTGTACAGACGTGGAAGAGTCGGAGCTGGGCGGGTGCAGCGCGGCGGAGATGGAGGCCGCCGTGGCCGTGCACGACGCGCTCGCGCACGCGCACCGCGCGCACCCGCACAACAACAACAGCGCCGACTGCGAACACAACAAGGTACACACGCACACACAGCCGCGCCTCGCAAGCTTCACTCCACCCCGCGCCGCACGACACTCTGCACACACACACACATGCATGCATACACATGTGTAACCACCAACCAAACAGAATGATCGTACGTACTGTATAGACAATTCTAGCTATCTACTGTACAAATTATAATTGTCAAAACATTGTGTACTTGCACTGTACTACATGGTGTGGTGTCTTAAGATATAAGATTGTATAATGTTATCATTACGAATTACAGAGCAGCAGCACATCACGGCGGCGCACGCGCAGTCGGCCGCGGCACTGGCTGGACGCGCAAGCTTCTGAGACCGACCTGTGAGCTGCCGCTCGTCCTGCACGTCCCGCACGTGGCTCACGTCACGCACGTCCTACACGTCGCGAACGTGACTCAAGTCGCTAACGTCACGCACGTGCGCACACGTTATACATTGACGCTTGTGTTAGTGAACGTTTAAGTAATTTGATGATAAGTGCCATCATAGTGTGGTGACGTAACACCTACAGTGTGTTTTTCTTTAGTGTCCCCTATAAATAAATTAACCAACTGGAATACTTGAATATGTTTTTAATATGTTTTTTAATGTTGCCTCTAGTAAAATGATGAGAGACAGGTAAGTGTTTGAGGTCACAATGAAACAAAAGCAGACATATTTAGTAACCGCACTCCATGCAGATTTTTTGTAAAAAAGTAAAAGATAAAATCGAACTTTTCAAGAATTATTTCAAAATGACATCAGGACAAGTACGCAATGTTCTGGAAACAGTCAATGTAGATAGATAGATAGATAGAATACTCTTTATTGTACACCAAAAAGAATATGAAAAACATAGAATTAGATTCATAAACAAACATGTTTAGTAGTACAATTGGCGGTCTTATTGCTAAAAGCAATTTCTTACAGACAACCATTGGATGGACACAAATGCTATAGGAAAAAGAATAATGGGCAATTGGTGGTGTATATAAATGGTAGATAGAAACATGCATAATATATATTAAAATTAAATAATATACCTACTGTATTTATAAAATACATAAATATCAATATAATTATATATATATATATATATATATATATATATATATATATATAAACACCAACAAATATAAAATAATAATTAAGTAATAAATATAAGTATTAACGTTGATTACCATAATAAAAATACATACCATACATACTAATATACACTAAAAAGAGAATATGACAGACACAAAAAAAAAAAAAAAGGAAATTAATTATTATGAGCCTAAATACAATTCTTTCACCATCTTCTTAAATGTTGCCAGTGTTTGCGCACGTCTAACAGACACCGGCAGTGCATTCCACAGGCGAGTGGCCTGAACTGTAAAAGAACTGTCATAGAATTTTGTGGAGTGCATGGGCATCTTTAACTTTAAATTCTCCGATGACCGTAAGGATAGTGAATGTGTGTCACAAACGAAATCAAAGCGATCTTTAAGATAAGAAGGGGTTGAAGGATTAAAAAGAATACAGTATAGTAGTGAGAGTAAATGAGCATTCCGACGAAGGCGTATAGGAAGCCACTTGAGTTTAGCGCGAAATTCTGACACATGATCATATTTGCGTAAACCAAATATAAATCTTATACAAAAATTTTGGAGGCGCTCAAGCTTATCGAGTTGGTCCTCTGTGAGATCTAGATAGCTGGCATCGGCATAGTCAAGGACAGGCAGGAGAAGAGATTGTGCTAACGCAATTTTAGTGGCAGTTGGAAGGAAGTTACGTAATCGTCGCAAGGATCCCGCTGACGCAAACAAGCGACGACTGGTTTCTTGTAGTTGCGGACCCCACGATAAAGTTTTGTCTAAATAAATACCCAAGTTCTTGACCTTATCACTGAATTGTAATTTAATGCCTTCAAATAGAACTTGTGGCAGGTGAAACCAATCTATCTTTGAGATCATTCGCGAGCTACCAATAATTATAACTTGCGTCTTTAATGGGTTAACTGTTAGTCCATGATATTTGCTCCACTCAGATATCCCTGCAAGATCTTTATTAATAGTGTTGATGGCTACTGACAAGTTTTGAAGCGGAGCCTGGGCGTAGATCTGAAGGTCATCTGCATAAAGGTGGTAGGACGAAAGAAGTTTATTTGAAATTGAGTTAATAAATATCGCGAAGAGTAATGGGGATAATACGCCACCCTGAGGTACACCAGCTGTTGTATTGCACCACGAAGAGAATTTATCTTCAATACGAATACGTTGGCGGCGACCAGTCAGGTAACTACGAAACCAATCAATTACCGTTGGAGATATGTTAAGAGAGCTGAGTATGGCAAGTAAAATGTGAAAGTCAACAGTATTGAAAGCGTTGCTGAAATCCAACAGCGCCAAGACCGTTAACTTCCCATTTTCCATGCCTAGCCGGA
Organism: Acronicta aceris; assembly: GCA_910591435.1. Classification (NCBI taxonomy): domain Eukaryota; kingdom Metazoa; phylum Arthropoda; class Insecta; order Lepidoptera; family Noctuidae; genus Acronicta; species Acronicta aceris. The sequence goes on along the minus strand of OU342787.1, from coordinate 6,480,872 downwards.
TGTCATCCGTAATGTTAACCAATGCTGTGACAGAAGTAGGGATTTAGAAGTCTATTCTTACAAAGGAATGAACTTAACTGGTTGTGAATAAGACGTTCCAGGACTTTGGATAGAAAAGGTAAAATAGAAATAGGACGATATTCAGAAAAGGATGCAGGATTGGGTTTTTTCGGTAAAGGAGTAATCTGGGCGTCTTTCCATGCATTTGGAAAAACACCACTGGATAGAGAATGATTTAGGATGTGGCATATGACAGGAAGGATTTCGTCGAGGATAGGAAGGATCATGTTACGGCTGACAGAGTCACTTCCAACTGCGTTAGAAGATATAGATAGAATGCTCTTCTTAACATCACAATCAGTTAATTGATTAAAGACGAATGAGGGATAATCGGGAATCGGAATATTAGAAAGATGATTTAGAGTTTTTGCTTTGATTGTCCTATCAAAATTGGACGAGGCAGAGAAGTGTTGGTTTAACGAATTAATATCTAAATTGTTTGAAATTTGATCTTGGCGTGCTTTTCCGATCCCCATTGATCTCAGGAATTTCCAAACTTTGGCTGGGTCTCCATTTTCTACTGAACTATGAATGTGATGGCGTTGTGCATCCCTACACACCTTACTGCAGTGATTTCGTAATGCAATGTAATGATGTCATATAGACTCTTAGCCCCTTATTCATAAAAATATAAAACGTATTACAAACCTTTCATAGTTAGTTAATAATGTGTTTTATCTTGTTTTGACACGTGATATTCTGTGACGGGTAAAGATACAATATATGTTTTTTGTTTTTTTTTTATGAATATGGGGTTTAATAATAAGACTGGCGCGGAGTGGACTGACTAGGTAAGAAGTACACGGTGACTTATAATTAATTGGCAATACATTACAGACAACAGAATCATATCGATACTTTTTTTCTCTCCTAATATTAGTATGTTTCTTTAGAACCGTACAACGCTTTGGTTCCTTGTAATTGTAATGCTGTGCATGTGTAATTAAAATAAAGAATTAAAATGTTCAAGTAAATCGACCAGTTCTCTTCACCGAAATTATGAAATGTACAGTTGATACGAAGCCTGAAGCGTGTATTGCCAATGAGTTAAAAGTCACCTGTAGAATGTGTTGATTAAGAAACGATCCAGGCAAGATGTTAGTATTGCGAAGTGTTTGATGCTCAGAATATGGTACTATACATGTGTTGTAACTTGTAGAAGTCAATGTTCAACGATAATATATTACTTGTTTGTTTTACTTCAAATATAAAGTAGACGATGTATGTAGACGTTTTCTCCGCTCACATAATACACATATCTATAATCTTAAATGTGGTCTGTACAGTACCCATAATATATCTGAACGTGTCTGAAGTTGCGCACAAGTGCTTGCATACTATTCATTGAGAGTTTTTAACGTAATATTGAGTAGTACTCAATATTACGTTATAAACTATGCAATGACGTTTAGGTTGACTTTGATATTGACTTTAATTTCGTGAAATGTGTCAATATTTTTGCACATTATCACTCTTTTTACAAATTATTTTTTTTATCATCAATTATCAACTGTACAGGACCGTCGAAATATCTGAAGTTAGCTGTTCCGAACAGCGGCGCAGGTCAAATCACTTTTGTGATTTGACCGTATTATGACACTGAAATTTCATGAAACGGTCAGAGCTCCGGTCCGTCATCACGTGTCATGTAAACGTTATAGGCTAAACTCCAAATGCGGCTAAATATCAGCACGTTTGTCTTCCGCGTACTATCTATACGCGTCGTAGTGTCGTACTACGAGCCATATCAGACAAGTACACTAGTATTAATGACACTAGACATTATTGTGAGTGTCGCACTCACATTCTGCCGCACCACAAATATATACCTCGTGAATGTACCAATTTTAGTCTTATCACACCTGGCCATATAAGGGACGTTCGTAATGTGTCAATAATAATATCTGACAAATCATAGAAAACACCAATAATTATAGGAAAATAGATGGATATATAATATAATGTGTGTGTGGAGGGGCGAAGTGTGTTGCCCCTCACACCAAAGGGAGGATCCTCCGACCAGGCGGGTGTTTTGCCTGGCGGGCCACGGCCCGACGGTCGATGTCCGGGCGGTTGTATATTATGCAGGTTGCGTTGCAAACTTCACTTGCGCGATTGAGGACTTGTCCGTCTAGTTTCTATGTAGCGCGGTAGATGTCGCTACATGTGCATTAGTTATCACACAAAACGAGATTTCCGTTTAGGAAACAAATTAATAAAATATTGTGTCTTTTTTAACGGCTGTTATTTTTATATTAAAATAATTTGTTTTGAAATATAAAAGTAATACATTATTATTTAATATTAAAATTGCTAGAGGCTAATGGTTGTCTCATCGACACGTTTGTAATATTTTTAAAATCAGTCTTTGTTCACGAGACAAGATTTGAGAGGTACAGTCTACAGCACGTGAAATTACCACAAATTGTCAAATTTCCCCAATGGATAATAAACTCTACTATTTGGAGATTAAATTTAAAATCCATTGACAAAATTTGCAAGTTTTTGATACCATGTTGTGTTGGCCGTACTTACATGTTAACCATTCAAATCTCAACAAACTTTTTAAAGTATTGACCTTCATATAACTACCTCATTGCATGCATTGAAATTACAAACCTTAATTCGATTGTAAATGGATCAGTTTTCACTGCAACTGAATTTTGTAACCTTTGTTATTCCGAAATCGACCTAGTTATCATGTACCTAAGGTTGACATTTGTACCTATTATAAAATTATCGATTTAAATATATTTTCTGTCTCGACGAAACGACGTCTAGTTACTATGACTACTAACTCCTCACTTGAAGATCACACTGCACACGCCTCAGCCGACCCCCATACAACAGTACGTCGCAATCATAGTATTAAATTTTATTGTGCCACGGTGGCAATCGTAAGGTCTTACGTGTTAATTTCTATATGTGCCTGAACCATATTGTATTTCACGATTTTAGACCTTCTGAAACATAAATGTTGTACAGTAGTGTATGGCGAATCCGTCTCCATGGTACAAAGCTTCAGACATCGACAAACTTGCTAACATTTCATCTTGCTTCAAATAAACACGCTGTATGTATGTACGTAGGTATATCACAGACGTAAAGCTGGGCCTCTACAAAGTAAAATTGACAATTGTTGTAAATACGTTGTTGGTGACATTCTATAAAGCTAGGTGTCCACCGAAGAGAAATATATAATCTTTTAGAGGTCCATCTAAATAAGCAGGACCAACTTGTACGAATTTTTAAAGTTTTATTTGATTTAAACCATTTTTATCATTCGTTCTTTAAGTAAAATCGTTCACTTACCACTACACTATTAGTTATAGGGTTTTAATATGGTATTATTATGTTTCATTTAACTGTCAAGTTACTGAATACAATGAAAGGTCTAAGTATAGGTGATTGCACGCTGGTCCTGCTTGCGAGCTCTCCTCAATGTCACCGCGACTCACACACCATGTCGTCTATTTAATGACAGATGTTACGTTCCTCTTGTACAGATATTAAAATACAAATAATTGCGAGACAGCGACGACGCGGGATCATTTAGTTTGTAACATATAGAATATGTAAACCTTTCCATCTTTATTCTGTAACTTTTATGGCGGCTGTACACGATCGTCGAAACACTACGAGACAGGCCGAGTACGATACGACAGCACGCGAGGCGACACGAGCGTGTACAGCCGGCATTAGATGAATCAACAGATTTTTCATTCTAGTAAATTATGAACATTGACACCACGAGTTACTTAAAAATATTAAACAAGTGACTCCAATCATACAAAACTATTTGACAATGTAATTATAATGGAATTGTAATAACAGCTAAAACTAGATAAAACAATACCAAAAATATTATTAACTAGCGACCCGCGCGCAGCTTTGTGTGCGTCAATTTTCCCGTTATTTCCGGTGGATTTAAAAAAATATTTAGGAACCTGACAGTAACGAACACAACAAAAAAGAATTACCTATCCAATTTGGTGCAGTTGTAAATACATTTCGCCAATTTTTATTATTTATAAAGATAACTTAATTTACACTTACCCAGCGCCGCTCAGCCACCGCCCGCCGATTATATTACGTTTATATTACACTTCACACAGTTACTGTTATTTATTATATCTAACACAGAGCTAATATTACAACTAAAACCTCGGGCTATACGCGACCGAAACTAGCTTGTCCTGCAGGCTTACTCTTGAAAACAATACAATTCCAATCCAAACGTGATCCAATTCCAATGCCCAGGCATTTTGGGCGAAAAAAATAAATGCCCTGGCATAAACCCATCTCTAGTCGTTTCCCAATCCTATTTACTCAATCACCGCGCAATATTGAAACAATTTGGCGCTTGTCTCGGATTCAAGAGTACGAAACTTGACGAAACGGCACAATTCCAATGTCGATGTATCGGAATTGAGTTCAAGAGTAAGCCCCTGCTTGATCCGTTAAAAGGGCTACGATCAACGCGTGCGCAATAACTAAAACAAATAGTTCAACACCACGGAGTAGCGACGGCGACCGCAAGCCACGGCGGTTTCATCAATAAGTACTGCTGCCTTGCAGAAGCTTGTAACTAATATAATTGTTCCGAACAGGAATAACATCAAAGTATTAATGTGATCCTCAGGGGATGAAACATCTCCCGTGACATAATATTATTGCCTAATTATCTCGTCTCTAGCCATTGTCTCAACACGTGATGTGACGACAAAATTATGTCAGCCAACGTTCACGTTGCTGTCTCCTAATTATTATTATTAACTATTATGTATATTGTAATAATTATAGTCCGCTTGACGTCGCGACGCCCCTCCCGCGCCGATATCGCTTTAGACTAGATGAACGCATTTATGTTACGATAATGAAATGATAACATAAGTGAGCCATACAATTTGTTGTCAATTTGATTTTAAGACCGTTTTTATTAAGATTATGAAATTACAATGTAGAATATTGTACACACTGTAAAATTGTTAAGTATACAAGTAACTAATCTTATCAAAACTACACTATTTCGCGGCACTTTCAATTGCACTTAAATCAGCTCTATTGCAAGGGAATACGGGCGATCCAAAGCAATGATATAAAAACTAATCCAAACGGCAAATTTTATAGTTTGATGTGGTGTCGAAATACACAAAGGAGACAAACATAGCAAATACATCAAGTCAGCAGGCTTACTCTTGACAACAATACAATATCTACCAATCTAAACGTGATCCGATTCCATTGTCAATTTGGCTGTCGGGCGATTTCGTACTCTTGAGCACAAATCCATTAACCATGTATCGGCATCCCTGATTGGCCAATGGTTGGGTCATTTCCCAATCCTATTTAGTTCACTCAATCACCGCGCAATATTTAATCAATTTGGCGCTAGTCTCGGATTCAAGAGTACGAAACTTGACGAAACGGCACAATTCCAATGTCGATGTATCGGAATTGAGTTCAAGAGTAAGCCTCCTGAGCGAGAAAAAATATGCTGCAAATGTAATACTATTGCAGTGTGTACCTATTTATTTAAAATTATATAAAGTACAATGTCTAACGTGTCATAATAATTATATTTTTTAAGTTTGGTTTGTTTCGTATGGCGTTGTGCAAATTGTTTATAAATTGTTAATTAGATTCTTAGTAAAAGTGTTGACGTATAAAAAAAGACGCAAACTCACGAGACGAACTGCCGTTGACGTAAAGAAAACGTTGTGTTTAAAAGAAAAATTAATCAACTAATAACCACATAAATATAATAAAATTAAATATAAATAATTCTACGGGCGTGAAATAAGCCAGCAAGAGTTACACAATATATATTTTGAAGTCATACCACTAGTGTTGCTGACGTCTATAGGCTGCGTTTGTAGTTTACCATCAGACGGCCTGCATGCATGTTTTTCATCTTATTTTCGAATAAAAAAAAGCGAATACTGTTCAACGCATTTAGATCTCGTGTATAGAATAAATACAAAATTATATAATATTGTTGCATTACATTTGAAAGACTAAATATTGTAGAATCCGTCAGAATATCTTATGAATTATTGAATGTTTTACTTGTGTTGTGTTGAAGTGGAATTGTAAATGTATGTAAGTGTAAAAATGTATGTATGTACAGTGTAGTGGTGGGGAGGGGACGGGCTGGTGCTAGAATACACTATGATTAATGTTTAAAATAAATATAATTACACATTATATGAAGTATTTTTATTTATTCAATGATCAGTCCTACGTTGCTGTCCCACTGTTGACCAAGAGGGTATATAAGGTATTGTAAGAACTCAGAAAAACACGTAAGTAGTACTACACCAATTCTAAAGAGATGTAAAGCTAAAGAGTATAGTAATAATAAATAGTGTTAACCTGTCGACGCAGACTATATATATATAGCGTCGACGTACGAAACAGGAGTGTTCAGAGTAGGGGTGGGCAAGAAATTTGAATTTCAAATTTTCAATATAGGTATTCTTTAAAAAATATAGATATAGGTATATCGTCGATAGTTCTCTGCAGTATCAAATCCATAACAAATTAGATATTTCTTTACGCAGCTTTGCTTAGCTTATGATACTAGGTGCTTATGTGCCTCGCGCACGTTGCGATATTTATCGATACTGTTAAAAAATATCGATATATTTTTTGTGTTGTTATGTTCCCAGTTGCTATGTCAACTTCAAACGACATCAGAGTGCCCTCTGTTTTATTATACTATACATACATAATCAACCTATTATACTGGCCCACTGCTGGGCACGGGTCTCCTCTCACAATGAGACGGATAAGGCTATAGTCCACCACGCTGGCCTAGTGCGGATTGGCAGACTTCACACGCCGTCGAGAAAATGTCTCAGGCATGCAGGTTTCCTCACGATGTTCACCTTCACCGTTACGGCGCGTGATAATTAACTATTTAATACGCACATGACTTCGAAAAGTCAGAGGTGCGTGCCTTGGGTTCGAACTCGAGACCTTTGACTTGGCAGTCCAACGGTCATACCACTAGGCTATCACTGCTTGCTGTTATTATACTATAGGTCCATAAGATCAGTAGCTGAAAACTAATTGACGTCTCTTGTATCTAAAACAAATATAAACGAAATGTATGGAAATTAATTGTTACGGACGCCCGATTAGTCGAGTCTGTCCGTACATTTTGTTTAGTTTCGTTCGAAAATTTAGTTCGTTAGATTGCAATTTATCTACGACCATCCCCCGTAACACTTAAATAAGGATAATTCTGTTCTCTTGAACATTATAATTTAAATGCACTGATCTCTAAATTTCTCTATGCTAGAGAATTACACAAGTCGCGACTAGGGTGCCATGGCCGTAGTCAGAGGTCGTGGGATCAATCTACCCTCCTGTCCGAAATACCCACCATATTGATTACTTTTCGAACTTTTTGTTAGTCATTCTCTCTGGTCAAGAACTCGAACCCTTCGAAATGAATTTGCTGGCTATGGTCTCGTAGTACGGTGTTAAAAAAACTACAAAATTTGTGAATAAATATTATAATTTATACATAATAATGTTAGGTGACACACGCCGCCGCCGCCGCCGTCGTCGTCAGTCTGTCGCAAGTGTTCATACAAAACGTCCAATTGTCTGAACAACACTATCTACAGTTAAGTTTACAAAACAGTTTACTGTACAAGTTTATCGTAATAATAACTGTACAGTAATGACTCACAAGTACGTTCAATGTATGGTACAGTAGTATATAATATACTTTACATTTTATATAATTATCAACACAAGAATATATAAAGTTAGCACGTACAGTATACTTATCCGGCAGGGTGGAGAAGTACCGAAGATTTTAAATTTTATAAAAAATTAAAATTATAGCAATTCTCAACCTGGGAATCGAACTCATGATCTCCCTCAGTAATAATAGTTTGAAATAACACAATTACTTAAACTTGGATAAATTTTTATAAACATAGTTAAACTTTATCGTATAAAGTTATTTTAGTGAAGGAAAAATTTAATCGCGGGCAGGATTCGAACCTGCGTCTCCTGGTTGGATACACCAGACGCTCTAAATTCAGAATGTGAAGGCAAAATTTCAATCAGGCGGGTGGGGTTCGCGGTGGCTTAAAGGTCAGAGCGTCTGGTGTATCCAACCAGGAGACGCAGGTTCGAATCCTGCCCGCGATTGAATTTTTCCTTTATAATCCTAGCATGGAAAAAAAATCACAAAGATATTTATCGTATAACTCCAACACTTTCAGATTCGTATACCATAGCCGAACTAACTTTATAAGTCAACACAAAATCACGCCGTAACGGCTGAATATATTTCGATGACATAGACGCCGTGGTACTTCTCACGGCGATAAACTAACAAGTTTTAACGCGGGCGGAGCCGCGGTCAACACTACTGTATGTATAGTAAACAGAAGATCATCAATATGATCGTTCATTGGTCGGAAACAAGGCATATGGCAAGAAATTATTACTATTAACAATGGTGGTCTCCCTCTTGTGTACACATTTTTAAAGTTAAAAGCGTGTGTAAAATGCAATCATGTATTTTTTCATAAAAATATGAAACGCTTTATAAACTTCTTATAGTTTTCTGTCACAAAATATCACGTGTCAAAATAAGACGAAATCTCTATGGAAGATTTGTGAGACGTTTTAATTTTTATGTGATGAGTCAATTTCCTCCGATTGCTTGGCACAGGTTACATCTCACACTCGTGACTAACAAACATGCTGAACTATTTTGTATTTTTTCATAAGAGGAAACGGAATAACAGTTATCAGTCTGCTTTTCAAAAATCAACTACGTCTTTTAGGAATTAGGGGCCAAAGGCTACTCCACAGAGTGATCTGATGGTCAGTTTACCCCTCAGGATATTTACGAGACCAGAGGCCACCGCTCAGAGTCCAGGGGCTCGTTTCAGAGGGAAAGGCTACGTTTCAGAGGGATCAGGGGCCCCAAAGGCCGCCTCTCGGAGTAATGAGGGCCAAAGGGTGCCTGTCAGAGGTATCAGGGGTTCACAATCGACCTCTCAGGCTCTAAGTTACCAACCGGAGGCTAAAGGGGGATACAGGCAACCTCCCGGAGGGGGCAGACGTACACAGGCTACCTGTCAGAGGCATCAGGGGTTCAATACCTACCTCTGAGAAGGATCAGTGGGCTATAAGTTACCAGTAGGAGGCTTAAGGGGACACAGGGTATATCTCAGAGGGACCATAGGCCACAGTCCATGGACAGTCAGATGACATCCACGCAGAGACTTCGTCTGATACATCTACACACGCTCACACAAATGGGACCTTATCAAAATTATCAACAAATATCTAGCTACTTGTCAAATCTCTCTGACATAACATTACGCCATTTCCTGACGAGTTAGGCAGTGGTGTACTAGGTACATTATAATACGGAATAAACCTATCATAACCTGATGGCAGTTACAGAGCTTATTTAGCTATATTTTGAGAAATGTACAAATACCAAGTAGTGTGACGTCACATTCAACATCCTGTTGAGAGGGTTTCGAAAATGCCAATACTTGTTTCAGATGAAAATAGTGTGGACTGTCAGACGGATTGAAACATACATTGTTGTATGTAACTATATCGATACTAGAGAAGAGGGAGATTGAAGAAAATAATGTATGTATGAAAGATGTGTGTTTAATACATATTTCATACATTTTTTTTTCTTTCATCCGAAGTAAGATTTAAGACGACGACACATTAACGAATGCTCAGCAGTTAAAATTCTTTGTCAAAGATGAAAATGAGTAGAGTTCAGGAAATATTCCTGACGAGTGACGCCACCTTAAGGGAAATAAATCGTAATGCAGACAATATTCTATGAAATTATGTTATTATTCTGATTTGGGTACCGTTAATTCGATGTGGCAGGCAGTCGCAGGTGGTCGCAGTCCGTTATACAAGACGCAGGACGTGACATTGAATATACGTATTCAACTTCAGGATGGCGGTGTACACTACGATAAAAAATCCGTGTCCTACCCGAAAGGCGCCGACAGGTATCCCAATCACAACACCAGATAAAATAACAAACATTCAATATTCATGCAAGTTTAAAAATCAAGGTCATCGCGGTCAAATTGCCACAATTACCCGCAAAATCCAGTAAACTTTTAAAATGTTATTAAACCATCACGGGCCTTATTATGTTTGGCACCCAAGGACGGCCTGTTTGCTCGTTTTATATATTTTTTTCTTGTAAATTGAAAATGATTATATAAATAGAACCAGATCTCGATACCTAACAATACCTTCACGGGTCCGACAGGGTTTTCTTAACATATTATATCCCAATGTTACGGAAGACACATAGCAAAATTGTAATGAAAACCACCTCCAACATATTTGGAGGTAGGTAATGATAATATAACGTTTACGAAGTTTACATACGGTGACACACCAAGCTGTACACATCCAGTATAAACCGACTTTTCAGCATACGGAAAGTCCATCAGCTTATACTGGATATCTATATATGGATACCAGCACATTAAGTTATCACAAACTGTTAAATTTCCGCAATGGATAATAAACTCTATTGTTTGGAAATTAAATTGAAAATCAATTGAAGAAATTCGACAGTATTGGATGTGCTGTTGACTGTACATGGTGTATCGTAATTAAACGCACACCCTAAAAATAGTTTGTTCAGAATCGACAACTGAATTGTTTACGAGTAGGTAATTTATTCTAATAATAATTAACTTAGTTAACAGTTAAAACAAACGATAATCAAACGTAAGTCAAGGCAATAAGACTTTTTTAAATGCAGTTATATAAAAATAGTCATTCACAACAAAAATGTGACTTATTTCAATGAATTTAAAGTCTTAAAAAAAACAAGCGATCAATACGAACGCACAAATATGACCGAAATCGATTCAGTAGTCGATTCTGAACCAACTACATCCAGGTGTTGCGCTTTTTCTGTTACATGTTGTATATCTTGATGTGTAACGGTGTGTCAATATATAAACATACGGCGCTCCGTACAGACATACTTACATCTATATTATACAATCATTATACTTATACTAACTATATATTTATATTATACAGAAATATATAATTCTTATACAATTTAAGCTCGTATTATTAAACCGCTCTCATTTGAAAACTTCTCTGGTCAAAATCATTTTTTTTTCTTCTTCATTACATCGCTCAACTCCAAAAAACAGCCTAGCTTTAGAGAAGTTTCTAGTGGAATCCTTATGTGCGTTTGCCATATAAAAATATATGTTATACTTAAGGTTATCACAAACAAATTGTATTGTTTAAAATTTTTATAAATTTTCCCCAATTTCGGATAATAATTGAAGTAAATAAAGTTTTTTAACCTAATTTGTATTTTTTCTCTTTAACGGCTTAATAGTTAGTCATGAATTTTACACCAAAAACATTTTAATGACGGTTTTCTTTGAATATTTTGAAATCATAAAGAAATACTTGAAACCTCACTAGCACCCCGCGTGAAGCACCCCCGCTATGCCTGTGACTAACAAATACTAGCACAAAGACTAAATCCTCAAGGTCATTGGGCAATGTAATACCCTTAAAAATAACGCCGACGCAGAAGCGTTTGTACAATGATATTAGGTCCCATAAAATAGGGGTCTTATAGCCATTTGCCAAAAACTGATTCAAACTATTTACCACTTCGGATTTCCCCTCTACCATTCTGGAAACTAGATACTCTGAAAAATGCATTATATAAGATGCTAGGACATCCTTTAAAAAGAAGTGTTAAGGATAAATAGTGTTATGAATAATGTTTCAGTATTTGGCCATTAGCTATATCTATTTGGTGGTGTGTGAAGTCTGCCAAACTCAATACTCAATTCGTTTATTGCACTCCACAATGTTAACAGGTGTTAAAAAATAAATATAAAAGTATCAATCATGGACCCTGTCGGGCACGGCAATATGGTCAAGGTCGTATTGAGGAATTCATAGTGGAAGCCTGAGCGATTGAGAGCGGCTTATTAATACGGGCCTTCCAAACACTGTAACATCTCCGTTTACCAATAAATATTGTTGAAATTTGTCTTGTAACATCATTTTGGATAGGGTAAAAACATTAACCACCAAAACACATAATAACTAATATTTATTGGTACAAAGGTTCAACTTATAATAATATGATACAGTATTATTAAACTTATACGAAGTTGGTTGACGAGTGGACCGAGCCGAAGAGATACTACTCTCAATTATAATGAAAAACTTCTGTTTTACGATTTTAAAAAATAAAATTTAAAAGTAGATAGTAAATTATAAATTGGATAAAAATACATACGCTTAAAAAAACAATTTTATCGGTTCTATCAACGCCATCTATTGGCGAAACGTTAACAAGTTTCGGCTCGCTCGCTGCGCCGGCGCCGCTGGATATCAGTATTTTCCATTGAACAACCACCATTAGAGATCCACGATACAATTTTTAGGCAATATATATTCGGAGAATAGACTTAATTGGTTGTCAGGCTTTCGACTTCTGACTACCATTAACTCATAGATGTTCATATGACAACCGGGACCGACGGCTTTACGTGCTTTAAGAGACACGGAGAGGTCTCGATGGTCACCCATCGACACACTGGCCGCAGCAAGCGCAACTTAAACTTGCAGATCGTTTGATCAGTCTTGTTATAAGTTAGCCATGACCCTTTAACCCGACCCCAAATAACGGCAGTACTTACAGTATTAAAATAAACAATAGATTTTAAACCCCCGCAGCATCAACACAGGGTTACTATATCCTTGCAATATCATTGAAGTAACAGGATACCGAATTTCAAATTGATCAGACCTGTGGAAGTTGCTCATCACATCCTTATTAACTAGAAAAGAGCTGATAATCTTCAAACGGCTGGTAAAATTTTCTTAAATCATACCTAAGAACACACTCGATCAAGTCACCTTTCAGACAAAAAAAAAGAATCAAAATCGGTCCATTCGTTTGGGAGCTACGATGCAACAGACAGATACACACGTTGCGTCGGGTGTTAATAAATATCGTAGAGCAAAAGTTATTCAATATCGTGAACACATACCTTGTACAATGAATGAAAGGGATGGGTAGCCATCTCTCTTCTTTGCTTAAGACGTTTGCCGGAATTTATACATTTTGGGATTAATCTCTCTCCAACCAACTCAGTATACAGTAAATGTAATCTATATGGTACAATAATAATAATTCTTATCCGATGAGATCATAGGACTGGATGGGACTAGGAGGGGGTGGGGGTGGGAGGGGGGAACTCTCTCTTGTAGTCTGAGTACACGAACGATGGTAATAGCCAGTTATGTCTACTAACCCCGCGGTTTTACCGACTTTACCTCGGTCCTAAGGGTCGAAGCGTGATATTAAATAGCCAAATATTTTCCTCATGAAACTGTCCATTGATAAAAACTTAATCACAATCAGTTTGGTAGTTTTTGAGCTGCTGATTGATTAAGGTGGACACTGTCTCTCAAGATACAGGTTATCCTAGTTTGAGAGGCAGGGCTCACAATATCTGTATACAGACTTCTGCAGTCGTTAGTTTGCATCCTAATTTTGTATAATTTTGTAATTTTGTATACTAATGTATGTTTCCTTGTGACAATAAACTTATTATTATTATTATTATATTAACACCCTTTTATAATCCCATACATCATCAAAACATTTACTGTCCCATAGTTGTCCATTACTGGATCATTATAGCCTAATCCCTCTGGATTAGGCTATAGTCCACCACGCTATCCTAGTGCGTGTTGGCAGACTTCACACGCCGTCGAGAACATCTCTCAGGCATGCAGGTTTCCTCACGATGTTTTCCTTCACCGTTTAAGCGCGTGATAATTAATTATTTATATTTATATGATAACAGTCATTGATGCCTTAGATTCGACTACGAGACCTATTAATTGACAATCTCATGTAAAAAAAAACCATTAAATCCGTCAAGTTTCTTAGCTACTACACTCGTTCACATACACTGAACATAGAGAGGGGGGCGGGGAGGGGGACACTCGCGCACAAAACGAGAACGTAACGTAAACCCGCACGTTATAGTTAGTGAGTGGCGACTGCCGCCAGTGACCGCTAGCACTCGCCCGTTGACTCACACACCGACTGAAATAGACAGTAACAATGTTTATTATTGATTTTGAATCAGAAAAATGTATGCGTCAGAATAAAAATTAAGAAATATTAGAAGACAACTTACACGAAATAGAACCACAAACATTATGAAATCGAAACGCTAACATGAAATTGAAACGCAAGCAACACGAAATACAAACGCAAATATGAAATTTTAAGGGTCCGGCGGAGCTTGATTTGCCCACAAAAACGTAATACCGAAATAAATCGTAATCCAGACAATATTCAATCAAATTATATTATTATTCGGATTTGGTTACCGTTTATCTATGTTTCTACGATACTATTTCGTCTATTACTACTTCACTGGAAATAAAAGACCGAAAAATCGTTTCAAACTTGGTAAAGTTATCAAAAATTGCATTCGCTTACATTTATTTCCAGTGAAATATTTTGATTGAAATGGTACCGTAGGAACCTAGATTAACGGTATCGGTATCCAAATAATAACAGAATTTGATTAAATTGTGTTTGAATTACGATTTATTTCGGTATTACGTTTGTAAGAAAAATTCGGCCCGCCGGACTCTTAACACATACATGAGATTTAAACGCTAATAAAAAGCAAGAGATATTGGAACTTTTTAATATGTTAATTAATAATAACTAACGTCATGGCAGCTGTTTGATAACACACTGCTCTATCTCTTTCCATCAAATGTTATTTAGCATTTGTGGAAGCGTGACAACAGTGCGTATTATGTTTATTTTATTTTAAGTCGCTAATAAATGTTGTTAAAAGGTTTTGTGTGTTTGGAAACCAAGGAAATACGAAAATTAATCAAAATTGTAATTAATTAATAGTGATAATGTAAGGTACCTGCGGGCGGGCTGCGCCTCACGCGTACGTGTGACGGCTGCCGGAACTCGAACCTGAGTACGACGGCTCTAGTCTGCAATCAACAATATTGTACGTAACATATCAATTACGTTGTTATTCATACATAACATAACATACCATCACGCCTGTATTCCCCGAAGGGTTAGGCAGAGGTGTACTAATGTACACCTACAGTTCGCCGGTATGTTTTGGTCCCATGTAATAGAGGACGAGTCTATTACTATTTACTGGGCACAAAAACCTTATAATATGTTGCTTGATTTGGGGGATTAGACATGGAACATTCCAAATAACATGTGAAAAATCACATAAAATCCTTTTTTACACGTTAAACCTGCGACTTTTTTCACACAGCTTGCTCGAAATCGCATTACAATGAAATCGCATTTTATTCACGACTAGCTGACCCGGAGAACTTCGTTCCGCCTAACAGTCGATTCTTATTTTTCTAAAATAAACGTGGCCTAAGTTACTCCTTATTACATCAGCTACCTGCTAATAAAAGTCCCGTCAAAATCGGTCCAGCCATTTCAGAGATTAGAAGGAACAAACAGACAGACGAAAATTGTAAAAAATGTTATTTTGGTATATGTACCGTATATATATTCATATACATGTAGTAAAAAATGGTTATTTCAATATTACAAATAGACACTCCAATTTTATTATAATATGTATAGATTTCATTGTAAGTAGCGAAATAACAAGTGTGGTGTAAATGATTTTGAATGAAAATTCATTGCAGACGAAAAGTAGCAGGCTGCGTAACCGCTGTGAAAATGAATTAAATCTAGTAATCATTTCCATGACTACTCAGGATTTTTAGCGTAACAGTCGCGTTCAGGACTGCTAACGAGGTAATCTCGTGGGATTAGTTGGTTAAGATTTGTATGATTTGGGTCGTGGTCGAGGTCGAGGGTAGAGGAACAGGCGTTGGGTGAGGACCTGCAGTCTCGGTGCGGGTGGCGCGCGGAGTGGGGCGGCTCGGCCTCGCGCGGGCTGGCGGGGCTGCCGGGGCTGCTGGCGCCGGAGCCCCGCGCCCCCGCCCCCGCCGCCCCCGCCCCCGCCCCCGCCGCCCCGCTGTGCACCCGACTCACTGCACACAAACATATACAACTTTTATTTTTCTTTTTAAAAATTTACTAGTAATGTTTAATAATCGAAATTTTGAGAGCATCTGGAAATGTACCTTGTACTATACTCAAATTAATCATATAGCTCAAAGGACCACATATATCGTTAGCAACTTCTATAAGTATCTTTGTACATATTCCATCATAACCTACATGTTGGTCACACATTACTAGTATTCTTGTTAACCCTCCGTGCTAAGCTAAATGCTTGTATTACAAATGGGTTCACATCGGTATGCAATGGGTGGATTTCGAACCGACAACCACATGATCGCAAGTCAAACGCCCTAGCCATTAAAATAAAATGAAATGATTAAAATAATATTTAATACTGGTTTCGAGCAAAAGAAAACCGATTTCTATTTTAACGGACTATTTTAACCTCCCCCTTTTCCCCTAGTGCAGTGGTGTATACTCACGCTGCAGGTGGTGCGGGGTGGGTGTAAGTAGTTCAGTGAGTCGCTGCGGAGACGCGCTCGACCGGCTTCGGCTGCCTGCACAGTACATAACATACAATTTAAACATAACTATATACAATCACGCTAGTATTTCCCGGCGGATCAGACAAAGCTGTATTAATGTACACCCATGTTTAGGTCCCATGTAATAGCGGCCGAGCCTATTGTCAATAACCGGGCACAGATCCAGACTCCGAGCTGCTACTGAGAATTTATAGTTAGCTATAGTTTCTATTACAGTGTTTAGTTAAAGAGGTGTACGTACCGTGCGGCTGGTGCGTGGGCACGTGCAGCGCGGGCACGTCGCGCCCCCGCGAGTGCGGCAGCGTGGCGGCCCCCGCCCCCGCCCCCAGCCCGGCCCCCGCCGCCCCCGGCCCCGCGCCCCGCGCCGCCGGCCCCAGCAACAGCGGCGCCGCGCCCGCCACCGGACGCGACGATGAATAAGCTGCAATCAAAACACCGAGAACATTCTAGAAGATTCTCGTGACAATATATCTAGAAAATTCTAACAAAATTAAAAGTTTCTTGATAGGAATACATGTAAGAAATCAAAACATTTCACTCATATTCATCACAAAATAAATGTATTGCGAAAGGAACTGATTCTATCTTTTACACTATAGTTTGTTAAACAGGGCTTGAGACGTACAACAGCTGTCATCAAGATCACACGTATAAAGTTAGATACGTATTTTTACAGTCCAATTATAGGTAAGACAACGTCATATTTTATTGATAACATGGATGTTAATTGCATCAACTATTTATCGGACTGTAGTAAATCGATCATTAAAATATAATATAATATCGAATAACTTATTTTAATCAGTACGAGTGCTGGCGCCTTGTAAACCAAAATCTACAATAGTATGCTTACCATTGTATATTCTGACTGCCTCATTAGTCTAGTGGTCCCAAGCGCGACTGCTACGCTAGAGGTCCTGGGTTCGATCCCCAAGTTGAGCAAAGTGTTATTGGGTTTTTCTATGAAATCCTCAGTAGCAGCTCGGAGTTGGGATTTGTGTCCGGTTAATGGCATTATTTTCGCCCCCTATTACATGGGACCTAAACATACCGGCGAACTGTGGTTGTACATTAGTACGCCTCTGCCTAACCTTTCGGGGAATACAGGCGTGATGGTATGTTATGTGTCCTGTCGTTTTATTTCATTTTTTTAAGTCACAATAAGATGATATCAGAAACCAGTACAAGATCGTTTTTGTTTCAATATCAGACGATAATCTTTTTTTTTTTCAACAAAACTCCAATCCTAGAAATGTCGTCGTATTAAGCTATGTTTAACAAACTATACGTGTAAGCCTATAGCTTAGGGGCTAATGTTGAAACGATAGTCATAAGTAGTAGTGCGAGGAGAGGAGGAGAGGAGAGGAGAGGAGAGAAGAGAAGAGAGGAGAAGAGAAGAGAGGGGAGGAGAGAAGAAGAGAGGAAAAGAGAGGAGAGTATTGTGGCGCTGACCTCTGATGACGGAGAGCTCGATGGCGGCGCGCAGGTCGTCGTCGTCGGCGCGGCTGCGCAGGCACGACATCACCTGCGACAACACTCGGTTGATACACTGTCTCACACGTCACATCACCACATCACTATACAGAATAACTAGCGAGACACCACGATACTCGAGGACGTCATATATGATGAACAAAAAAATAACATCCTTACTACATTATTATAAACGCGAATGTTTGTATGTATGTTTGTTACTGTTTCACGCCAGAACGGCTGAACGGATCAGGATAAAATTTGGCACAGAGATTATAGCTTGGAATAACAGCTGTTTCATACATTTTGTCGAGTTCAGTGTACACAAATGAATGGAACAGCTGTTTTATTTTTCGTGATTTTAGTGTTGGTTCCATTGTAAAAAGTATTCCTAATGATGAGTGTAATACCGTCCTTTCGGCTCTAAAACAAGTTAATTGTGAGGGTGTATGAGTGAGGAGACTCACCGGTGTGTGGTCGCGCTGGTGGCGGGCGGCCGGAGCCCCCGCCCGCTGCGCCCGGGACCCTGACCACCAAACAAACATTATTATTAAAGAAGCCCTGTCCGATCCGAAAGGGGCACACACGTATCCCAGGCACTTCACTAAATAAAATAACAAACATTCAATATTCAATTTCGTCGTGGCAAAAGTGCCACAATTACTGGTTTACACATGATTTTGCCATTCTAAAAGCTTACTAGCAATGTGGATCGCGCATTACTAGTATTCTTGTTAACCCCTCGAGCTAAGCTAAATGCTTGAGTTACGAGTGGGTTCAATGTGTGGGTATCGAACCGGCAACTACATGATCGCAAGTCCGACGCTTCAATTAGTATTAGAAAGTTTCAATAAGGAGATAATACCCGAACTCGGCTTCTAGGCGACGTATCATTTATTTATTTTTTTATTTATTTATTTATTTATGGTCAGCCAACAATTGCTTACGCTAATACATATATAGTTACTTGGATTTATATTTATACATTTATGAGCGCAGCAATTACTTATAGGCTAACACAGCATGCACATTAACAACGGTTATTAAATGAATTATCAATATTACATAATCTATTTGAAATAATAATCATAAGAGCAATAATGATTATTATTTCAAATAGATTATGTAATATTGATAATTCATTTAATATCAATATCATGATGAAACATGCATCAGATTTTAAGTTAAGCCTCAAATAGTACGTCTGTGAAAACCGCATCCAATTTCATGCAGTAATTTTTGCATGATATGCGTACAAACATACAGACAAAAATTCAAAAAATATTGGTTTGGCTTCTATTACTCTAATAGAGACCCCTCATGATTATTTTTCTTAGATACAGACTGTTCACGCTCAAACCACTGATCTTAAATCACTGATGAGATATTTATAAAATTTTACAAAATACATAAATAATGTGATGATGATAAATTATCATTTCATTCATATCCAAGGCTGTAGCTAAAGACTTTTCTAACTCTGAAACAATAAATCATAACTTTACTGTGCTTTGGTGTTTCGGGGGGCGGGGGTGGTGCACCACCCGCCCCCCGCCCCCCGCGGCTACAGCTCTGTATATCTCACCGGGGCGGGGCGTGTGCGTGGCGCCGTCTCCCAGGTCCAGCTGCAACACACCTCCGCCGCTGTACTCTGAAATATACAATACACAATCTTTACATAGTATAAAACAAAGTCGCTGTCGCTGTCTGTTCGTCCCTATGTATGCTTAAATCTTTAAAACTACGCAACGGATTTTGATGCGGTTTTTTAATAGGTAGAGTGATTCAAGGCTATTTAACATTACGCTACGGCTCTTAGGAATGGGGCAACGCGGGTGAAATCACACCTGTATTCCCCAAAGGGTTAGGCAGACGCGTACTTAATGTACACCCACAGTTCGCCGGTATGCTTAGGTCCAGTGTTATAGGGGGCGAGCCTATAGCCATTAACTGAGCATAAATCCAGACGAGCTGGTTCGAGCTGCTACTGAGAATTTCATAGAAAAACCCAATAACACTGCTCGACCTGGGGATCGAACCCAGGACCTCTAGTGTAGTAGTCGCGCTTGGGACCAATACACTAATGAGGCAACGGTAAAAATATGGTTTTACAAAAACAGTAAAATAATCAATTTCATAGAAAAACTTATAACACTATCCTTGAGTTATTTCGACAGTTCTGTAAAGGAAGGTCATTGTAAATATATAACATAGTATCTGACCCCAGGGCGGCGCATGTCGGAAGTAGTCTCTGGCGGTGAGCAGGTGCGTGTTGGCATTAGGCGCCATGGCCACGTCGGGCACGGCCGCCGACAGCCGGGCCCCCGCCCCCGCCCCCGCCCCCAGGCCCGGCCCCGCCCCGCCCCCGCCGCGAGGGGAACTCTCCGACACGGATTGTCTGGGGGAACAAACAGTAATCGTTAGCGAATACGCCTTTGCAAAAGCATCTGAATTTGTTTCCGTGTTTCTTCTTAGAGGTCGTCAGATAGGAAATGCCGGTGCCATCTAGTAAAAAAAAACAATATTTAAAGTTACTATTGATTAAGAAAAGCGCTAGTTATTTCTGGTAAAATTAATAATGAAATGCGTATTTTTTCTTATATTATAAGAAAAAAATATTGAATTAACTTTTGATAACAGTAAAACCGCCTTCGTAAAACAGTTTCGCAAGTCAGTGCTATTGATTTGAACGGATCTTTTGATTTTCGTCACCATGAGAGAGAGACGATGAGCGATAGATGGAGTTAGAATCTATTTAGATCGCGCTATGATTTCGTTGGTCGTTTCTTGCTTGATAGGTAGTATTTATTTCTATAAGATATAGGTACAATTCACAATAGTTAGTTAGTTATGTGAAGATAGAACTACAGAAGTAACTTGTATAATAAAAATAAATCGTAATTCAAACACAATTTAATCAAGTTATTTTTAGTAAAGGAAAAATTCAATCGCGGGCAGGATTCGAACCTGCGTCTTCTGGTTTGATATACCAGTCTGGTATATTATTTTTTCCTTTACTAAAAATAACTTAATAATATTAGCATGGAGAATGCAAAAAAATCACAAAAAGATAACAATTTAATCAAATTATGTTATTATTAGGATTCGGATACCGTTAATGGACTCTTAAGGTGATTTCGAACAAAAATGACTAGAACAATGAAGTGTGACAGTCCGCAGTACACAACATTAGCCGCTCCTTACATTCCTTGTGGTAGTTATGTGTCGCCGTGTACCTGTGGTGTGCGGGGTCCGCGCGCGGCAGGTCTCGCCGGCAGGTGTCGCCCCGGGACCTATCTGCACACATACACAACACTATGTCAACAAGCCGCTTCCATATACTAATGTTTTACTAATATTTAACACGGACACGCTTGTAGATACGAGACATAAAAATAAGAAAAATCTTTTACTTCTTCAGTAAAAAGGACGCAAAATCAAAATAATATACCTTTATAACCCGTACAGATAGGACTTTGACATTAGTTGCATGGACCTTATGTCATACTTGTTATACTGACAGTTTGATATAGAAACTGGGTTTAAATCGACACCCTGTGTAGTTAAGTGATAGTTAAAATCCGTCAAATAACTACATTAAATTAAAAAAATTAAGATTTTGTAGCGGCGGCCATCTTGGACCGATTATCATCAAACACAGCTAAGAACACTCCCGACTAATTCGACTATCAAACAAAAAAAAATGAAAATCAAATTCGGTTCATCCGTTCGGGAGCTACGATGCCCCAGACACACACACACACAGACACGTCAAACTTATAATACCCCGTCGTTTTGCGTCGGGGGTTGACAAATAAAGAATGCAGCGCAGTAAGTAGTTACCCATAGGTATGTGCAGCGCTCGGCCGGCCGCGCACCGCAGCGACCCGCTGCCGTGCAGCGCTCGGCTGAAACAATACCTTACATCAACACTGATCATCTAGATATATACATCAAAATTAATCGCCGAAATGTATGTACGCACATAAGTCTACATATTACTTATGTAAAACAAAAATTATGGAGATAAAATAAATATATATTTTTACTAGCTTTTTGCCCGCGACTTCGTCCGCGTGGAATAGTTACTTTGTCCCATATGAACTTTCATCCCCTATTTCACCCCTACTTAGGTCGAAATTTATTAATTTTGACAAAGTTTCATACAAACTTTCATCCGCTATTTTATCCCCTTGGAGGTAGAATTTATCAAAATCCTTTCTTAGCGGATGCCTACGTCATAACATCTACCTGCATGCCAAATTTCTGACTGATGATTGAATATCGGAAAAATTAAAAATACGGGTATCCTATTTTTCGATTTAGTTTCAAATAACATTATAATATCCGGGTGTTAAAAAAATAAATGTTGTCAATGTACCTGCAGCAGTCGAGCGCGGCATGTTCGTCCTGCCAGCGGTCACTGTCGGAGTCCTGCTGGTCCCGCTGCCGGTCCCTCTCGCTCACAGATTCCCAGTCTTCAGCATCTCTCTCCCTGAAACATTTTTTTTGTAATAGGTTTACGCTAGACCGCCAGTTCGCCTGATCTACGATGGAGCGCGCTTGCCTATAAGAAACCGATTCACTCGTGATTTAAAGACATCCAGATTATATCTATCGGTGACGGGACTCGGGAAGAACATTCCACATTTCAGCGGTACGCGTGATAAATATGGACTTAGTGTTTCGGTCTGGTTTTCGGAATGTCCACCATGAATCGATGTCGCTTTTTCGTGCTTCTGCTGGACGTCCGACAGTGGAAAGGGCTAGGGGGAATAAGATCATGGAGATCTGATGCACACTCTCCGAAATGTATCCGATGAAATACCGAAAAGCTAGCAACTTTACGGCGATGTTCAAGACTTTGGAGTTGAGCCCGGACAAGGGAGTCGTTGCCAATGAGCTTCTTGGCGCGTTTCTCGACGGATTCTATCGCCTCGAGCTGGTACTTAGCCGATCCATCCCAAGGGTGCGAACAGTACTCCATGCACGACCGAACTTGTGCTTTATACATTGTAAGCAATTGTTCCGGCGTGAAGTAACGACGCACCTCCGAGAGGATAATATAATAACAGAGTTGGGCAAAATTTATCCGAATGACGAATAACGAATGAATTATTTGTTTCTTGCGTTATTCAGGAATAATAAATAATTTCATTCATTCAAAGAAAAATTATTCGGATGACGAATAAATTATTTTATTCGTTAGTCGGATAACGAATAAAAATAAAACGAAACGAGGAAAAATGGTATTTAAATTAAATATTTATTTGATTTCAATTATTTATTAGGCATTTACAGTTATGATTAATTTTATTAATTTCCTGCCTGACTGCCTCATTAGTCTAGTGGTCCCAAGCGCGACTGCTACCTGTTCGATTCCCAGGTCGAGCAAAGTGTTGTTATTCAGTTTACTATGAAATTCTCAGTAGCACCTCGTAGTCTGGATTCGTGCCCGGTTAATGGCTATAGGCTCGCCCCCTATAACATGGGACCTAAACATACCAGGTGAACTGTGGGTGTACATTAAGTACGCCTCTGCCTAACCCTTCGGGTAATACGGTATGTCATGTTATGATTATTTTTATTTTATAATATTTTGATTGATCTTTGTTCACGTGGTGTAATGGTAGCAAGCAGAGGTCCTGGGTTCGATCCCCAGGTTGAGCAGTGTTATTGGATTTTTCTATGAAATAGTCAGTAACAGCTCGGAGTCTGGATTTGTGCCCGGTGAATGGCTATAGGCTCGCCCCCTATAACATGGGACCTAAACATACCGGCGAACTGTGGGTGTACATTAAGTACGCCTCTGCCTAACCCTTCGGCGAATACAGGCGTGATGGTATGAATTACTTTCTAGGCAAGATTCAACTAATTACATAAAATGTTTACGCGAAATTGCGAAATAGCATATTAATATTCTAGAACGATCGTGAAATAACATTGCGGCGAGGGAAATTTCTGGAAACTGAACCCGATGTTACCTACAACTGAACATTTGTTGTGATCTTACTAGATCCTTCTAATATGACTAATAACACATATCCAAACATACTTCCATACACAACCAGTACTATTTAAATTTCTAGATATTTACTTCTTATCATCTTATTATTAAAATATCAAAACTTATTATTTTTCCTTAAAATCGTAAGGAAGTGGTAAATAAACGTTAAGAAAACGCATTTTAAGCTTCCAAACATGACCTTTTTTTTAGGTATTCTTACATAAAGTCAATGTTTATTGTCAATGAGTTATTTCTTTCGTGATATTCTACATAGAATCCTCCATTCAACGATAGATGGCGTTGGCATACTAAGGTTAATAATTTACAATAACTATTAATTACCTATATTTTTCCTCCATTTGACGATAGATGGCGTTGTCATACTAAGGTAAATAATAGACTCTTACTTAACTATATTTGATTACTTTTTTCCCTCCATTCGACGATAGATGGCGTTGGCACACTAAGGTAAATAAGGTATTTGACTATTGATTATCTATTTTTCTTCCATTCGACGATAGATGGTGATAGTAGTAACTTTAGACTGGGGTAAAACTCCCAAATGTTGGCTTGTTAACGTAAAATCGAACTTACCACGCCTATGCCATGCGATTTGACGGGATGGTCGCCGACAATATATTATGTAATAGTTATTTGATTAGCCGGCCCGCTATGGTAAACAGATTCCAGATGACTGGGGAGAGTAACCACAATATTAGTACCAGATTTATAAAAACAAAATAATTATTTTGTGACCGCAACTGATATGAAAGTGTGCTCGCTTTCTCTCCGTCATTTTTATATACCTACCTACATGTCTCACTCTCTCGTATTGTAATTATCCCTTTCTTATACCGCCATTATTCATTAAATACCAGAAATAAGATATCATCTTATCATTTTCTCTTTCATCTATACATATAATAAAACAGTAAAAAAATGTGTTTGTACATTGAATATATTTACAAAAAAAAATTTAAGCGATGGAGACAGTAATAGGGTAAGAATAAAAAAATCTGACTGTTTGTTTGTCTTGTTGTACACGCTAATCACCAGAAATACTGGACGGATTCGAATGAAACTTTTTTTGTTATATACCTATTAAGCCTGGGCAACATATAGGGTATAATTGATTTTGGAAACTGCAGGACCATAATGAGCTAGCTAAACTATAAGAAATATAGAAATGACGCCTTAACAAAAGTTGTTCAGCCGGATGAGCATTTTCTGTTGAGGTATAAAGATAAAGGAAAATTATTTGATTATTTTGAGCTGGGAAGTGACACTGGTCGTCGATAAAGACTTCAAGTGATAGCGAACTCCACGCGGGCGAAGCCGCGGGCGAAGCCGCGGGCGGAAGCTAGTATACAATAACGTATGTGCCTACCTACTTTTTAAAATGAAGCCAGCGGAACCCTTCAGAATTGTTTATTTTTTAAATGCTTACATAAGGTGTATGGTCAGATCTTAGAATGGTTGTTACTTTATTTTACATTTCATAAATGGTTATATTTCATAATAACACATTTCCAACATAGCACATCTCTATTCTAGAAGAATCGCGTAAATAACATTCTAACGATATCATCGTCGGTGACTATTCCGTCGAACTTGTAAGGCATTGGCGTGGCAAGCTTTGAGTTCGATTTTTTGTTAAGGTGCGCCGAAATTTGTCTGTTTTACCCTAGTAAAACGTTAGGTACTTTGTATGCCATCTATTGTCAAATGGAGGAATAATAAGTAGAAAATTAATAATTATTTTCCTTGGCTATGCGAACGCCATCTATTGTCAAATGGAGGAATATAACGTAGGTATTAATTGACAGTTTATATACAGAATGTCCCATACCTAGTGGTGCAAAAGGAAACCTGGGATGGGCGGTTGATCATATTACATAATCAATATCATTAAAAAAAAACAGTCCTAGCTCTAAGATTGCTAGACCCGATTGGGTAGATTGTTGATCTTTAGGTACCTACACAGTTTTACGCAATAATTATATTTTTTTATTATGGTAATTTTATTGCATTTATATACTTTTTGCACAAATATGAAACATTATTTTTATTAAATATAAAAAAAAATACATGTACCTATGTGTGAACAAACCAGGCAGTACTTTTTATGCCAATCCGCCCTTTAGTTAGAATACAGACATAAGAATAAAAATGTTTAATACAATTAAATTATTAAGTCATAGGTTAAGAGAGTCTTAAAGCACTGAATGTAAATTACATCTTATCTTGTATCTAAACTATTGAGATTTTTGAGCCAAATTTGAGCGCTCTGTGTTGGACAGTCTCTTCACATAAGCATAAATTTAACTAAAAACGTAGATTTTAAAAAAAATAGTGATCATTTCTATACTACTGAGAATTTAATTGAGAATTTCTATACTACTTGAACCATGCGGGACACCTGTAGATTATCTACCTACTTTGGTTCGCGTGCAAACGCCATCTATCGTCGAGGAGTAGTACTTTATCTATGTAGAATATTCCCGATAGCTTTAGTCTAGGTTTTATCTAAAAAAGCAAGGGATATGATAGGTTTAGGATATTCTAGCGTATGAATCTAGAAATGTAATATTCAAGGTATCACCGTTTGTTCGGCAGACACTATTGCTATCCAAAAAAATATTATTTAAAATAACGAATAAAATCACGAATAATTTATTCGTAGGCAATTTATCTACGAATAATTCATTCGTGAATGAATCATTCGCGGATAATTATATGGCGAATAAATTTTATTCGGATAATTATCTAGATAACAATTTATTCGAATAATGCCCAAGTCTGTATAATAACCTTTTGAGTCCACCAGTCGTCTATAAGAAATGACATAATCCTGGGGCAAAGATTTTATAAAAATGTGTAAATTTTAATTTTTATAAGTTTTTAATGTATTATCGTCCATAACAACAGTCACTTTCATCTATTCATTCATACTTTTCTTCAAAATATTGTATAATATCATCACCATCATCAAATTGACGACACGTTTGGCGTAGCGGCTGAGCGATTGGCTTCTACGCAACGTGTTGTGGGTTCGATCCCCAAACGGAACAAATATTTGTATGATCTACAGGTAGTTAGTTGTTCCGGGTCTGGGCGTTTGTGTATGTGAGAATTTGTGTTTGTAAACGCACCCACGACACAGGAGAAAATCCTAGTGCGGGGCAACGTTTTTTTTTTAAAAAGAAAGAAAGAAAAAGAAATATTACCCCCATTTTGACCTCGTGTGGGGACGGGTTAAAATACTGTTCCTCACTGCCTTTCAGATAGGCATCCCGTAAGAGGCGTGAAAATATGTGACTTGCTCGGAGGTAGGACCTCTTGGGGTCTGACTGGCTGGTGACGTCGGAGTCTGTCGTAAAGCACCTTGGTGTGTGTTTCGACTTTTGCTCGTCAGAGCCAAAGTGCTGCGGCTCTGGAAGTCTGCAGTCCGTAGGGGCTCGGCAACGCATCAGCAACTCCTCTGATGTTGCAGGCGTAAATGGGTGACGATGACTAGTTACCACCAGGTGGCTCGTCAGCTCGTTTGATGATTTAATCCATAAAATAATCATCATCTTCCTATACTAATCCACTGCTGGACGGAGGCCTCCCCCAATGTGCGCCATTTCGCCGTCTTCGGCTTGTCGCATCCAAATTTCGCAGCTTGTATAATATACTTAATTAAATTCAATTCAATAATAAAAAAAATCCGTCAAAGATACACAAAAAAGTTACGGATTTTCCCCCCTCGAATATCCGCGGATCCTAATAATAATATTGGGCACATGACTAGTGGACTAGTGGACAGCCCCGTCCAGTGAGTGAGCAGTAGCGGACCTGTCAGTGTCGAGTTCCGCGAGCAGCAGGTCTGCGCACGCGTCGGGCAGCGACATCTCGCGGACCGCACGCAACGCGATCTGCAAACAACGCTCCAATTAACTGATGTATGTAATAATTTCAATTTCAGTGGCTTCTGTGACGAAATAGTCAAACATGTATTATAAAGTTATTTTAGTGAAGGAAAAACTTGATTACGGACCTACGTTTTCTGGTTTATTATGAATACATACCATTATGCTTGCATTTCCCGAAGGGTTGTCAACTAGAGTTGATAATTGAATCCAGGATTCCACGTTCGATAGCCGTAGTTTTGTCGTTTATACTTACAGTTAGTAGTAGTGACTTGTTACTGTTAATAGAAGTGAAATTCTTGCGTACTGTGAACGTTGCCGGTAGAACTTGTCCATGTGGTGGTGACGTCACAGTAACTATGACATCATACGACTGCTTTGTTGTATGCAGGGCGGCCGGCACGCGCGTGACGTCACAGTACCTGCTTGTACACGGTGAGCTTGTCGGCGGAGTGCAGCGCGAGCGCGCGCGCGGCGGGCGGCGCGGCGCGCAGGCGGCGGGCGCGCGCGCGCAGGCCGGCCAGCACGCGCGGCGACACGCAGGCGCGCGCGCACGCGGCCACCTCGGGCACGTCGCACGCGCGCGCCGCTCGCCCGCCGTTGCGAGCGGCCGCCACCTGCCGACACACGTCACGTCACGTCACGTCACTCGCTCGCCACAGAACACTGCACGTGTGGTCAGCGTGTGGGTACTGACCATGTACAGCGTGTCGGGTATCCGGTGCAGGTACCGCTCGCGGCGGGCGCGGGCCAGCTCCGCCTCGGGCACCGCCTGGTCCTCTAGTAACGCCTGCACAAACATACACACTCATTATACAACTATTTTGTGTTCTACGCCCATAGGCGTTATTATATCCGAGCACAGCTATCGTTGCCAACAGGCATCACTAATCCCTTAAAATCACACTTGACCGCCCACAGGCGTCACTATTCCAAAGTGACGGTTAATCCGCCCAGAAGCGTCATTATCTATATGTTTGATCCACCTACAAACGTCACTATCCCAGACTAATGTTTAAGCCGCGCACAGATGTTACTATCCCAGTTTTCAAAACAGATGACAATAGTTCGATACAATTCTAAATAGTTCCCTAACAGTTCAAAAGTTCAGATCAACAATTAAGTTTTAAAAAATTTAGTACCTGTTTTACAACTAGATGGCGTTGTGCCCTTGTCCTGAATCCCGATATAGTTTCGGTCAATTTTTAACTAGTATATGAGCTACGTTCGACATAGTTGCGAAATCACGACAATGTATGCATCATCATTTTGTTAAAGTAAAATTATAATTCATTTGTACTGTGTATCAGTTCGCATTCCGGCCATCAAACATTCCGTGCGTTCTCATACAACATTGATTTTATATCAAGTATTTTGGACAATATAGTAACCAATTTTAAACCAAATATATCAATTAGAGCTAGAATGTACCCTAAATTTTTCAACAATTAGGGTCCGTAAATTTTTTTTGTTAAAAAGTTTAATTTATACAAGTGCTAAAGTTTGTGTTATTCAAAAGGAGTCAAGTACCTAAAAAGTGAAGTGAAGATATTATATTCACTTACAGACCTCACTTCCGCCCATAGGCGTCACTATCCCAGAGTGACATTTAATTCGCCTACAGACGTAGCTATAAGAGTGATATTTAATCGGTCAACTGGCATCACTATCTCAAAGTAATATTAATTCGCCCACAGGCTCAGAGCAACGTCATCCGTCTACAGGGATCTTGACTCCAAATTGACATTATCTCCGTCCACAGACGTAACTTATATCCGAGTGTTTGCTGCAGCTATCTTTGTACAGGATACCTTGATCTCGTCGAGGTAGGGCAGGAAGCATCGCGGCGGGCGGTAGGAGCCCCGCGCCAGCCACGCGGCGGCCGAGCCCGCGCCCTCGCCGCCCACCGCCGACACTATGCCGCGACGAACCACCTGACAATACCACACTACTTATTATCACACTAGCTTCATTAAGCACGAGAGACTACAAAGGGGGAAGGGGGGACGGTGAAATATGATAAGTGGGGCGGAAACACGAAATATCAGAAAGGGAAGGGGGGTATATAGTGAGATATCACGTGTAATATTTTTTTCGTTGATGACGAAAACCGATAAAAAATATTAAGATAAAAAATATAGGTAGAAGATACCTTTTCAATAGGGGGGAGAGTAATTCAAAACCTCACCACTTTTTTATTTTTTTTATTCGTAAAAGCTTTACGTTTAATCGTGCCCGTTCGCCTGATGTTAAGCGATACTGCGATCTACGATGAAACGTCAGGAGACCCAAGTCGACTATTCCAATAAGGGTGTAGACGATTTTTTTTTTTTATTACATAACATACCATTACGCCTGCATTCCCCACTTTTTGCGTCGGGGGTTAAAAATAGATTCTATCGCAACAGCGTCGTCGTGTTCTCCGCTACGCAATCGTAGCTAAACTAGGTGTTACAGCAGCGAGCCGCAGGTGTAGCGGCGCAGACGAGGTACCTGCAGCAGCAGGTCGTGGTCGGGCGGCAGGTGCTCGAGGCGCAGCAGGGGCGCGAGCGGCGCCAGCGCGTCGCGCAGCGCGGCGTCGCCGGCCGAGCGCCTGCGCGCGCCGCGCCTGCCCACCGACTGCGCCCGCGACCACACCACGCTCGACTCTGCGCCACCACCAACATTACATTACGTCTGTCACACAACGATTGTGGAATTCGCCATTTTATGTAACTATACTAGCTATTTTGTAAAATAACTAGTGTTTATGTAAAACAACTGAATGACGTTTGACAGCTGTTCATATTTGCCGACCTTCAACACGAGGAATTATATAAGGGTTTTGCATTCATCTATACAACGAGTTAACGATTAACAGCCTTGTAAAACGACGTAAAATGAAACGTGGGATTGCAAATTTTAATTTAAAAATTTAACGCTTCTGACACTGTATAGCATAACACAGTCAAATCTAAAATATATTAATGAGATAGCTTAGGTAAAAAGAATTCGGAAAATGTTTTTTTTTTATATGTTACAAATTAAAATTCAATTCAGTTTTCAGTTTTTTCATGTTTTTAAACACGTACACTGATCAGCTTATATATAGGCGATTATATCATTTATCTTATCATTGTTTACACAGCCAACTGACGTCATAACCACAAAGCAATATGGCGTACACTGCGTCCAGCGTTTTCGTCAAATTAAGCGCGAAATTTTTGAAATTTTAAATGCATTTTTATGGCTCTTATCGATCGAATAAAAATATTGATATATTAGCATTATAGAATCTAATTGAGACACTTCAAAAATGGGTGTAATATCGGTAAGCATGGAAAACGCAAAAAAAAAAACTCAACAATCGCCTTTAAAAATATTAAAAAGAAATGTTATGTGCGAAATCGTTTCGGAAGTTGGTGGCGAAATAAAAAGATCTGATCAAATCAAAAGCACCCACTTCCGAAAGGGTTTCGCACGTAACATTATTTTTTACGCGGTTTTACTTTTGTCTTAAAAGTTATTTTATTACAATATTTTTAATAGCGAGTAAATTTTACCGTATATTTAGACGATGTTATCATTTTCTCATTTACGGTCGTTACGTGTTATTTCTAAATTTTGTGATCAGACCTTGACCAAATTGTAATGTGACCACCTCTGCAGTATGAGTTATCGATCAAAAAAAGAATCATTAAAATCGGTTCATAATCGACTGAATAACTGCGTAACAAACATACAAATAAAAACCATACAGTTGAATCGAGTCGTCTTTTTTAAAGTTGGCTGAAAAGATAGTGTTCAGTTGATTTTTTAAGTCGATTAAAAAGGGTAGTGTGTGAGTGACCTCGTGGCGGCTGGTCTGCGCGCGCGCAGGCGGCCCAGCGCAGCAGCGCGCGCAGGGCCTGCTGCTCGCTGGCCTGCAGGAACGGCGAGCCCAGCGCCTCCGCCAGCGCCGCGGCCGGCACGCGCCCGCACGACCCCGCCGACATGATGGCGGGGAACTCGTCCCGCAGGTACCGCATCGCCTGCCTGCCACAACACACGCTGTACCGGCGCCGCGCGAGCCCCGAGCCCCGAGCCCCGCGCCCCGCGCCCCGCGCCCCGAGCCCCGCGCCCCGCGCCCCGTACCTGTGCACCCAGTGGCTGGCGTGCGCCTGCGCCGCCCAGCGCAGCACGTGCGGGAGGCTGTCCGGCGTCAGCGCCTCCACGATGGCGTCCTCACACCCCTGCACCACTATCGGCATCTCCAGAAACCTGCAAATGACGTAAGCACACTATATAAAATCCCACAAAATTATCTAAACGGCAGAGGAAAATAAAGTATATCTCAATGGCATAAGGTATATTTTAGATTGAACACCGTACACGACAGCTGTCATTCTGAAATGTATTTTAGTATAGAATGTGTGTGGTGCAAGCAAGGTTTGACGTCACAACGTGCTATAATATATTCTCTATTTTAATTTTGTTTTTGTTGTCTCAACAAATACCAACGAGCAACCATCTTATTCACCAGATGTGACTCCAGCCGACTACTTTCTTTTTCCTAAACTCAAATTACAACGTCGTGGTTCCCATTTTCTTTTGGTAGAAAACATAAAAAAAAATTCGCAGCGAAAACTAAATTCAATTCCGGAAAAAGCGTTTCAAAAATGTTTTGAGGATTGGATTATTATTTTTATTATTATTGGAAGGAGATAAAATAAATTTTGATGAATAACTAACATTTTGTGTATTATTGATCGTAGTACTTTCTTGACAGAGTAGTATAGGTTACTTTATATTATAGCTCGCGACTTTGTCTGTGTGGACTTCAGAATTGGGTCCGACCTTTATAAAAAGCCTATGTGTTATTCCAGACTATAATCTATCTCTGTGCCAAATTTCATCCAGATCCGTTCAGCTGTTTTGGTGAGAAAGAGTTACAAACATCCATACTCACAAGCTTTCACGTTTATAATATTAGTAAGTATGTATCAGTTACCTGGCGATCTCGTACAGCTGGAAGGCGTCGTCCAACATGGCGGCGGTGACCGGCCGCGCCCCGCCCCGCGCCGCGCCCGCCCACGACTGACAAACATTAACTATATAGTTATATTAGTGAAACAAAGGATCGACTGCGGGCAGGATATTAATTTACGTCTTCTGGTTAGATACACCAGACACTGACCTCTAAGACGTCTGCTAGGCAAGCGCGCTCCATCGTAGATCGCAGTATGACTTAACATCAGGCGAACTGGCGGTCAAGCGTAAGCCTATCACGAATAAAAAAAAATGCCACCGTGAATTCCACCCGCCAGATCGAAATTTGCTTTCACATTCTGAACTTACGTCTTTCAGGTTCGAATCTTGCTCGCAGTAGAAGATTTTCTTCACTAAATTAACTTTATAATATGTGAGTGTTATGATGTAGGGTAACATCTGAACAGGCCTTTTGTAGAAAGAGCCGTAGCAGCTAATTGACCTGTCCTGACTGACGGCACGCATACATCAGTCATCGTGTAGCTCAATCATTATTTAGGGAGCTCAACGATCCGTCGCACGACAGAAAGAATAGTACCCGAAAGCGACCCAAAGTGGTCTATATCGACCCCAAGGGCCAAATGACAACCTACAAGGGTCTATTCAGGAAAAATAAGGATCCATGAAATATAAAAGGGTATATAATATATTCGTTTGGATAGTACCGGAGGCCCAATCCCCTTTTTAAAAGGTCGGCAACGCACTCGTGACTCCTCTGGTGTTGCGGGTGTCCATGGGCGGCGGTGATCGCTTACCATCAGGCGATCCGTCTGCTCGTTTGACCTCCCGCCCCATTAAAAAAAAATTCTTCCGGGTCTGGGTGTTTGTATATGTGAGAATTGGTGTTTGTAAACGCACCTACGATACAGAAGAAAATCCTAGTGTGAGGCAATGTTTTATTTAAAAAAATATACCTATATGCACAAAAATTAAGCAAACAAAACTGAAATACACGATAAAAAAAAATACTTGAGAGGTGTCAAGGGACACCCGGATGGAACGAAGTTTAAATTTATAAATAGTTGAAGGCTCGATTAGCGCAGTGCCATAGGATGCAAGTTCAAAATCAGCACGGAGCGAGTATTTATACATATAATCATAATCATAATCATAATCCTAATCATAATCCTAATCATAATCCTAATCATAATCCTAATCATAATCATAATCCTAATCATAATCCTAATCATAATCATAATATAAACGTATGCTAGCATATGGCAAATTAATCGAAAGGAACTACTATCTTATTATACAATAGCTTACTATAGCAAAAACTTTTCGTAAGAATTTTTTCCGTCTAGCCCCCTTTCACAATGCGCGATAAGGAACTTCGTTCCTAAAAGTTTGGGGAGCTCTGGTTTATAGTATTTTAGGTATTGTGAAATTGTACATAATATTATACTGGCTGTACTGTCGCATTCGGTTTATCCTGTAAAGATGGTATGAGTTTGATAAAATAAAATAAAGAGATGAGCTCACCGTGGTCCCGGTGCCCGTGCTGTTGGTGGACAGCGGCGACGTGGAGTTGCGTCCGATCAGACTGAGGTCCACCTGTCCGGACAAACATTATGTAACACAGTATTAAAGATATTTAGTGCTATGTAATTGTCAACATTATTAGATTAGGCACTGATGGGTTATGGTGCTCATCAGAGGGATTGTAGTCAACGTGTTGGTGCATCCATCATATTCGTGCTTCAGAACCCATCATGTTCGACGTATTCACCCTGCTCGTGTCCCCCCCCCCTGCTCCTAAAATACATTCTATTTTCACAGGTACGACCATAGTTATGCCTCAAAGTAAATGCCCTATTCGTGTCCCCATGTGCACGACATATTCGTGCCCCCAGGTGCACGTGAAATTTTTCTCTCGGAATTACACTCTATTCATGCTCCAGGAGCACGTGCTATTTCGTGCCCCTGAGAGCACGCGATATTTCGTGCCCCTAAGAGCACGCGGTGTTGGTACGTACGGTGTCGGTGTACGCGGCGTGCAGCAGCGCGCGCGCGAACCTGCGCGGCAGCACCTTCTCGTCCACGCACCACGCGGTCGCGCCCCCGGTCCCGCCCCCGCCGCCCCCCGCGCCCCCGCCGGGCCCCGGGCTCGGAGATCGACGGGACATCACGCTCCTGCAACACACAATGTACAAAATTCTTTAAAATTAGTTTAAAACCGATGTTATTTAATAGTAAAAGAAAAAATTCAATCGGGGGCAGGATTCGAACCTGCGTCTTCTGGTTTGATATACCAGACGCTCTGACCTCTAAGCCACCGCGAACCCTACCCGCATGATTGAAATTTTGCCTTCACATTCTGAATTTACGTCATAAGGTGACGTTTGGTGACATCTATGACTGACGCGGTGGCTTAGAGGTCAGAGCGTCTGGTATATCAAACCAGAAGACGCAGGTTCGAATCCTGCCCGCGATTGAATTTTTTCCTTTACTATTAAATAACTTAATAATCTTAGCATGGAAAATGCAAAAAAATCACAAAAAGATAGTTAAAACCGATGTGATCATTAAGAGAATTTAAAGTATATCTCAATGACACAAAATATATTTTAGAATGAACACCGTACACGGCAGGTGTTATTCTAAAATGTATTTTGTCTAATTGAGATAAAGTCTCAATTTCCTTAATATGGGATGCTGACCCTACCAACCGAGATGAACTTAACAGGGGGCTTACTCTTGAACTCAATTCCGATACATCGACATTGGAATTGTGCTGTTTCGCCAAGTTTCGTACTCTTGAATCCGAGACTAGCGCCAAATTGTTTCAATATTGCGCGGTGATTGAGTGAACTAAATAGGATTGGGAAACGACCCAACCATTGGCCAATCAGGACAAGGTTAACCGGTTTGTGCTCAAGAGTACGAAATCGCCCGACAGACAAATTGACATTGGAATCGGATCACGTTTGGATTGGTATTGGTAGGAGTTTTGTTTATTATTGCAAAAAAAAATGTAAAATGAGATGATAATGATGATGATGTGTCTCACCTGAAGAACCTGGAGCGGGCGGCCAGCACGAGGCGGTGGCAGGGCAGCTCCAGCGCCGTGCGGAACCCGTACGCGGCGCCGCAGCCGCCCTCCAGCCGGAACACCAGCCGCGTGTCCGCCATCTCACCTGCAATATCAACGTACCAATATTATTCTACAAACTTGTAGGTTATTTTAATAAAGGAAAAATTTGTCTGCGGGCAGGATTCGAACCTGCGTCGTCGCGGTGTCTTAATAATGATAGCGTCTGGTGTATCTAACTAGAATCTTGAATCTAAATAGAATCCTGCCCGCAGTAGAATTTTACTTCACTATTGAAGACTGAATTTTTACTTCTCACGAACGCTTGTAAAAGCTTATCTATACCAATATTTTAAAGACGAAAGATTTGTATGTAAGTATGTTTGTAACGAATTAACTCAAAAATTACTGAACCGATTTTAAAAATTCTTTTGCCGTTAGAAAGCTACATTATCACTGAGTAATATAGGCTATATAACATCACGCTACGCTTCTTAGGAACGGAGCAGCGCTCGTGACACTGCGGGCAGGTCGCTAGTTTAAAATAAAAATAATTGAACATTTGAACTAAAATAACTTTATAATTTTATCATGGAAAATGCAAAAAAACTCGCAAAGAGACATTTGTAAGTGTTAAGAATTTTCTAGAATGTTGTAGGACACTGCAGCGTACTTCCACAGAGCTGCCATCACTCGTCTACTGACTGACAATAATTCAAGATTATTCTAGAAACTTGTAGGTGTTAACAGTTTTCTAGAATGTTATAGAACACTGTATCGTGGCCACACAGAGCTGTTAACACCAGTATATAGCAGTTCAAGTTTGTTCTAGAAACTTGTAGAGTATTCTATAACATTCTAGAACAGTGTAATGTTAGTAGAGGTGTCAGCGGTGGCACGGACCGGAGTCGAGCAGGTAGCGCATGTCGTGGTGCAGGTGGTCGAGGCCGAAGCCCAGCCGCGCGGCCAGCCGCCGCAGCGCCGGCGCCGCGGGCCGCGCGCGCCCGCACCCGCACCGCCCGCACCGCCCGCTGTCCGTGTACGCTGCCATCGATACAAACAAATATATATCTATTTCAATGGAAGAACAATTCGGTCTCAGCGGACGCTTTAGCCAACTAAACTATGGAGACCATTCAATAATGCAACATAGTACAATAAATTACATCAGATACTCAAAATCATCATTATCCTAACGCACAAGTAACTAAAAAGTTACGCAACTCTAGAATTTACAAGTTTACAAACGAACAAAGAATACCTTACTAGCGCAACTCTAAGCTTTGCCAAGAATACACACAATTACTCAAGACTAGATTTACGCAACTCTAGAATTTCCAAATTTACGT
The DNA here is from genome assembly GCA_910591435.1 of Acronicta aceris. Lineage (NCBI taxonomy): Eukaryota > Metazoa > Arthropoda > Insecta > Lepidoptera > Noctuidae > Acronicta > Acronicta aceris. The sequence goes on along the minus strand of OU342787.1, from coordinate 6,443,402 downwards.
ATGAACAAATAGCACTAGGCTTGCGCAACTCTTAGCTTAACCAAGTTTACATTCGAACACACAACTTTAGACTGGCGCAAATAGACTTTCCCGAGTTTACACACGAACACGCAGCACCAAACGATTTAAGGTTTACACAAGAACACAGCACAACACTTCAGAAAGGATTTGAGAAAAAAATACTTATTTTTCCGTTTTTTTTGCCCGGGTTTGGTAAAAGAGTGACCAATGCATGTAGCACCGCGGAGCATAGTTAGTAAGTTCAACTTACAGCCGTTGTTCTCCACGTTGATGATGTCGAGGTCGTCGTCAGCGTTGCCGCCGCGGTCCCACTCTGTAACGATTACAATTCACCTGTCATTACGTATTCATTAATTTATCGATACTCAATAGTACAGTCAACAGCTCTAGTTACCACAAACTGACAAATTTGCCTAATGGATAATAAACTCTTTTGTTTAGAGATTATATTGAAAATCCATTGAAGAAATTCGACATTAAGCAATGCACAGAAAACAAACAAACAAAGGGATTGCCACAGCAAGTTGTTGACCAGCTCCGACAGACAGCACCCGTTCACGAGCATGACGTGCGTATCGGCGTGGTTCATAATCAACCCATTATACTGTCCCACTGCTGGGCACGGGATTCCTCTCAGAATGAGAGGGATTAGGCTATAGTCCACCACGCTGGCCTAGTGCGGGTTGGTAGACTTCACACGCCGTCGAGAACATCTCTCAGGCATGCAGGTTTCCTCACGATGTTTTCCTTCGCCGTTTAAGCGCGTGTTAATTAACTATTTAATACGCACATGACTTCGAAAAGTCAGAGGTGCGTGCCTTTGGTTCGAATTCGAGACCTTTCATCGATCACTGCTCCAGCGTGGTTCGACTCAACCATATTGTAGGGGATAAATCAACCTGACACACAGCAAGACATTACAGAATTGTAAAATAAAAAAATATGTTAGTACTGACTGGCGCAGAGCGCGCAGAGCGTGGCGGCGGCGGGCGGGGCTGCGCCGGCGCCGGCGTACAGCGCCAGCACGCTCGCCTCCAGCTCGTCGCGGGACAGCGCCGCGCACGCGCCCTCTAGCGGCACGCGCCAACACGACCTGACGACACAACATATACCGTCACCCAGAGGTTATACAGGTACAAAAAGGGAGAACCCACTCAGATGTAGATGTTTCCAGCTGTAAGCAGTAAATAATAGTTCAGAAACCCTCCAAAAAGGCGCCAGCTTTTAAGAATACATTTAATTGATTTGTGATTGTAACACCATTTATTTTAAAAGATTGTCCATGGAGTTTCTTGCCGGATTCTTCTCCATAGGATCAACCTTTTGGAACCGTGCAACTAGAATCATAACGTTTCATAAACGCTTGTTAAAGCTTATCTATACTTATAATAAATCTGTAGAGAGGTCAATTCTGTACATGAAATATATTTCCAAAATAACTATCAGCGGGTGATTAGTGATCGATACTGACGCCAAAAATGCAATCAGTAAAATTTTTGTCTGTCTGTCAGTCTGTCTGTCTGTCTGTCTGTCTGTATGTTCGTTATAGAAACAAAAACCACTCGACGGATTTCAACAAAACTTGGTACAATTGTTCTTCATACTCCTGGGCAGGTTATAGTATACTTTTCATCACGCTACGATCAATAGGAGCAGAGCAGTGAAGGGAAATGTTGGGAAAATGAGTGATTCATGAGAAAGGTTTCAAGCTATAAAACATCACACTACAACCCTTAGGAACGGGGCAACGCAGGTGAAACCGCGGGCGAAGAACTAGGGAACAAAGTAACTATTCCACGCGGACGAAGTCGCTGGCAAAAGATAGTTTTAAATAAAAACTTCAACTTGAACTTGAAAATGATTTTTGATAATTTATTCTAATAAATCTTTTTAAAATAATTGTTTTTTTTTAAACTGTATGTTTGGATAGCGGCTGAGTGATCCCCATATGGAGCAAAAATTTGTATGATCTATAGATAGTTGTTCCGGATCTGGGTGTTTATGTATGTGAGAATTTGTATTTGTAAACGCACACACAATACAGGAGAAAATCAATACCTCCTAAGTATATTGAGTCATCTAACAATGTAAGGTTACATACATTAAAAATTAAAATCAGTCGAGTCGTTTCAGGGATTAACCAGAACAAACAGACAAACAAAAATTTAATAAATTGCTGTTTTTTGTATTGTGGACAGACAAAGAGAGTCCAACCAAAATGAAGATCCTCTGAACAGGCGAGTGTTTTGCCTGACGGGTCCTATGAACCCTCAGGATAGCTTCACCGTAATTCCTATGTAGCGCGATAGATGTCGCTACACTATAATTATGTAATGTACATGTAAGTATACTAACGGCGGGTACCGCTGCAGCAGGTCTCGGAAGTAAGTGCAGCGCGCGGACAGGATGGCGCGGTGAGCCGGCACCGACCAGCCGCTGCCCACCAGCTCCACGTCACACCACCACCTGCCACCACAACAACCAACAACATCAACAACAACACTCATCATATCATAGGGGCCATCCATAAATTACATCTCACAGAGCACTAAGTCGACGGTTATGAGCCTTGAAGACTCAATGTTCAACGCTCAAGACTCATGAGCAATGAAAATGAAAGCTTGATCTATAATGCTTGAGCATGTAACTCGAGCATAGTCCAAACTCGTGAGGCTTTTTGGGATCTGCCTAATTAATCAACAATGTAATTGCCATTCTGCCAAATATGCCGATTATGTGTACCGTGTACCTAGGCATAGGAAAATGAAAGTTTGTGAGCATGTATGGATGTTTGTCACTTAATCAGGTCAGGACGGCTGAACTGATCTGAATAAAATTTGGCACAGACATAGATTATAGTCTGGCATCACTTGTCGCACGCGTTATGGCCAGTCCCAACAGAGTTCTGAATATGATAGCCGACAGAGTGGATTGTCCATATATACAAATAAAGTTATTGTTGCATAAATATTTTAAATAATAATTAATTAGAAATGAGATGTTAATCGTTTTTCACTGCTGTCAGTTACATGCACCTACATGTAGAATACTTTATTAACACTTAGGATTAGATAAATTGTTAAAAATTGTTAATAACCCTATATGAGTCCTCATGCTTGAAATAAAGATTTTCTATTCTATTCTATAACACATAAAATACTTTTTGTCCAGGTCGGACCTGTCAGAAGTCAGAAGCTAGTATTTTAGCGTGGCTAAGGCCTGTCGTCACCTGTCCCTGTAGGCCTGCGCGAGGTCGGCGTGCAGGGCGCGGGCGGGCTCGCGCGCCAGCTCGGCCTGCGTCACCAGGTCCCGCAGCGCGGCGCCGGCCTCCAGCTCCTCGCACAGCAAGAACACCTCCGCCAGCCGCCACGAGCTCACCACCGACCTGATGAACCGCGCGTGCTCGCAACCTGGGAACGATGACAATCATTTGTAGCGACATCTACCATGCTACATACAAACTACGACGGACTAACCCTGAATCGCGCAAATCGCGGAATTTGTCCCTATCTACCTATATCTACATAGAGAGCGTTAGTTACTGTTAAGAAATGCAGATGACGTTTCAAATGGGGGCTACCTTGTTCAACGATAACGATATTATGAATGTCTTTAGTGTGTACTAGCTTTTGCCAGCGACTTCGTCCGCGTGGAATAGTTACTTTGTTCCCTAGTTCTTCGCCCGCGGTTTCACCTGCGTTGCCCCGTTCCTAAGGGTTGTAGCGTGATGTTTTATAGCTTGAAACCTTTCTCATGAATCACTCATTTTCCCAACATTTCCCTTCACTGCTCTGCTCCTATTGATCGTAGCGTGATGAAAAGTATACTATAACCTGCCCAGGAGTATGAAGAACAATTGTACCAAGTTTCGTTGAAATCCGTCGAGTGGTTTTTGTTTCTATAACGAACATACAGACAGACAGACAGACAAAAATTTTACTGATTGCATTTTTGGCGTCAGTATCGATCACTAATCACTCGCTGATAGTTATTTTGGAAATATATTTCATGTACAGAATTGACCTCTCTACATATTTATTATAAGTATATAGAAGAAGATATAGATAACGCACCTCTGTCGGGTCGGTTGTCGCGCGGGCGCCGCACGAGCGCGATGCGGCGCCGCAGCGTGCCGAGCCCGGAGCCCGCCGCCTTCTTCTTCCTCTCCCTGCAACAGAACGACACAGAACATTACCCTCAGACACTCAGAAGAATAAAAATGTTGACCATAAACAGAGCCAAACTACAAAAACAAAATCAAAATCGGTTAAAGAATAAGGAAGTTAGAAGCATTTTCATTTTATGCTAGACAGAGAACATACTATAGCACGTTGTGACGTCAAACCGTGCACGCGCCATACAAATTCGTTTTGTGTTGTGTTTTGTGGGAAAGGGACAGAGCATCCCCACTCAATCCCCACCAAAAACTTTAAAAGCTTATATCTTATAACTTTATACCTCGTTTTTTCTCAGAGGTCGTCAGTTAGAAAATGCCGGCGCTATAAAGTACATAAAATGTGTTTCAAATATATTTTTTTACAGAAATTATAATGTATCTTTATATTAGCTTAGTGGTCCTGAGCGCGACTGCTACGCTTGAGGTACTGGGGTGTGATTCCCAAATAGAGCAATGTGTTATTGGGTGTTTTATGAAATTCTCAGTCATAGGTTGTTTGGGATTTGTGACAGGTTAATAACAATAGACTCGTCCGTTATGACATGGGAACTAAACATACCGGCAAACTGTACATGACATTGCATTCAACAACTCGATACCTCCACGCGTTCCCGAGATAAAGGGTCTTGACAGATAGACGGACGGACGGACAAAGAAATGATCTTATAAGGTTTCCGTTTTTTCCTTTTGAAGTGCGGAACTCTAAAAATAATTCTTTATGAATGGATGACTCACCGAATAACGTCTGCCATGGTGGGAGGCGCGGCCGCGACGCCGGCGCCTTCACACGCCTCGCCCTCCTGCAACACACCTAACTGTTACAAGCTGACCCACCGGAGGGCACAGGTCTGGCAGTAACCTCCTCTTACAACAAGATGGTTCAGGGTAAGAATAAATGCTCAAATCAGGCATGGAAATGGAAATGATTGCTATTTTCCATTCATTTTTATTTATTAAATTATACCGATTTCACATGCGAAATTTCGCAGCTTGCCACTTTTAGTCCGCAATGATTTTCATTCAAAATCATTTATCGCTACATTTGCTATTTTGTTACAATGAAAACGTGAGCAAAATGCGATTTTCAGCTGGCTGTGTGAAAAATGTCGCTGATGTGACGTGTGAAAAATGATTCCATGTGACATGCGAAATGTTCCTCGCCTAGTTCAGATTCATATAGTTCATGGTGTTCGCCCAGAATGAGATGAATCAATTCTCAATTCTTCTTCTGTAGAAGTGTCTGCTCATAAGGAAATGGATCAGGATATGCGTGTCTGTTCAGGAGATGGATCATGCTTAGAATGATATGGTTCATGGTAGGGTGTCCGTTCAGAACGATGTGGTTTATAGCAGGAGAGTTCGCGCAGAATGAGTTGGATGAAGGAAGCGGTGTTTGCTCGAAATGGGATAGATCATGGTAAGGGTGAATGCTTAGAATTAACTTATCCGGACGGGTTAGAATACTATTCCTCACTGCAACTCAGGCATCTCGTAAGAGGCGTGAAAATATGTGACTTGCTCGGAGATAGGACCTTTTGGGGTCTGACTGGCTGGCGACCACCCTTACGTCAGAGTCTATCGTAAAGCACTTTGGTATGTGTTTCGAATTTTGCGTGAAAGCCAGTTTCGGTTCTGGCAGTCTGCAGTCCGTAGGGGCTCTTAAGGCTCGGCAACGCATCAGCAACTCCTCTGATGTTGCGGGTGTCCATGAGCGACGAAGACTACTTACCACCAGGTGGCTCGTCAGCTCGTTTACCGACTTAATCCATTAAAAATGATGTGCTCGCTGTTCGCGCAAAATGATATAGATGAGTCTCCACTCATCTATGTGCTAAGAATAAGATAAATCAAGATGGGGGAGTGTTTGCTCAAATTGAGATGATTCAGGACAGCGGTGCTCGCCACCACCATCACCGCGCTATGCAAGCGTGCCGAGTGCTGGGTGACAGTACCTGAGGATGCGAGAGCGCGGCGCCCATGTCGGCTCGGCGCTCACACAGACAGCACAGCAGCCGGCTCATGGGGCGCCCGCCACCACCACCGCCATCACCGCGCTATGCAAGCGCCCGCACCGCCTGCCAACATAACATGACCACAATATAACAACTGCATTCAAATAACATACTAGCATGCCTGTATACCCCCCGGCAGAGATGTTGCAATATACACTTTCTTTTCGTGCTAGGCTTACGCTTGACCGCCAATTCGCCAGATGTTATGCGACACTGCGATTTACGATGGAGCGCGATTGCCTAGAAGAAACTGATTCACTCTTGATTTAAAGACACCCAGATTATAAATTACACGCTGACAGTTTGCCGGTATGTTTAGATCCTATGTAATAGGTGACGACACGAGCCTATTGCTATTAACCGGGCACAAATCCAAACCCCGAGCTGCTACGCTAGCCATCACTACGCTATTTAGATAGCTACATTATCCCTGGTCCCTGACAGACTTCAAATGACATGACAAAAAAAAATGTATTGATAACTAATAATATCAGGTGAAGCCGCGGACGAAACTTAGTCTTGTAAACTATCACAGGTGACAATGTGTTAGGTTATAACCTGTCAATGTTTACCTTCGCTAAGTGCTAGACACAATAACATGAGTCATGGACACTTAGTTTAGGAACTGCATGTGTGAGAACAGTCACCTACACAGGATATTTAATACTAGCGACCCGCTCGCGGTTTCACCCGCACTGCTCCGTTCCTAAGAGGCGTAGCGTGATGTTATATAGCCTATGTTACTCAGTGATAATGTAGCTTCCTAACGGCAAATAAATTTTTGAAATCGGTCCAGTAGTTTGAGGCAATTTGTTACAAACTTACATACAAATCTTTCCTCTTTATAATATTAGTATAGACTAGCTGTTGCTTGCGTTTTCACTCGTATCCCAAAGGTCTTTTTGAGACAAATTCTAACCTATATCCTTCTCCAAGGTTCAATCTATATATATACCAAAATTCATCAAAATTGGTTCAGTGGTTTAGATTTGAAAACATAACAAACCAACAGTCGGAGTTACATTCGCATTATAAATTAGTTGCCTTTCAGGAATTGTTGTGGAAAATAGTCCGCTATACTACTCGTATAGGTATAGCGGACTATTTTCCACAGCTTTTTTTACGTGGGAGAGCCACACACACAGGAATGGGCAGGCTCGACCGGAATGATACCACGGCCTCACAGAACACCGGCGTCAAACAACGCTTGCGTGGTGTTTCGCCGAGTAATTGAGGTTACCGGAGGCCCAATCCCCTTTTAAAAGGTCGGCAACGCACTCATGACTCCTCTGGTGTTGCGGGTGTCCATGGGCGGCGGTGATCGCTTACCATCAGGCGATCCGACTGCTCGTTTGCCCTCCTAACCCATAAAAAAAACCATGAAGTTTACATGAAATATAATCGACTGTAGAAACATATTTCTTGGTAAATTCTGTTCAGCATAAACATCCTCTGAATGGGAAATTGTCAAATAAATTCTCTGGAATATTCACATTACTTTCATAATGATATTAATGAGTAAATATGTATTCACGTAGGTATTTAACCACCACGCCAAAACCAAAAAAGCGTGACCTCGGCGCCAAGCTCCGAATTTCCTATAGAAATCTGTCGCCCAGTCGCAACTGTAGAGTGCTGAATACATTTCGACATGTCGGCCATACATGACTGTGGCAGTCAAATCACTTTACCGTAAACATTAGATAACTACAATAAAATAATAAAAGATGTAAGAATGTTCTTGAGAACTGCCCATCACTATTCCTGATGCTGAGCGCAGAGGAAATGCCTTCGTATGACAGAGTGACAAACAGGAAAACACAAGTGTGTCTATCATTATCATAATATTTACAGTCAAATAATGTTGTTCTTGTTATCTTAATTCAATGATAACATGCAAAACCTTGAGAATCTAGGTTGAATTACTTTGTAGGACAAAAATTTATGATAGAGAATGAATATTCAGAGTATGTCCCCAATACAAGAGGGAGAACCACCAACCAACTGAGTGGTTTATCTGACTGACCACTGGTGGACATTGGTGGATGGTTCAATTGGCACAGTGGTTGATTGCCCAATTTATATCATCACTACATAGTATAAAACAAAGTCACTGTTGCTGTCTGTCCATCCCTATGTATGCTTAAATCTTTAAAACTGCGCAACGGATTTTGAAGCGGTTTTTTTTAATAGATAGAGTGATTCAAGAGGAAGCTTTTAAGCTATTTAACATTACGCGACGGCTCTTAGGAATGGTGTAACGCGGGTGAAACCGCGGGCGGGTCGCTAGTTAATTATAAACTTATCTGATATAAATCTACTGGCGTGATGCATGCTGGTTCAAACAAAGAATGGAAAGGATAGGAGGATATTTTATGGGATAGGTGGCAAACGAGCAGATGTATCGCCCGATGACAAGCGATTACCGCCGCCCATGAACATCCGCAACACCAGAGGAGTCATAAGTTAGTTGACGACCTTTTAAAAGGGGATTGGGCCTCCGGTATCCTCACTCACTCGGCGAAACACAATGTAAGCGTTGTTTCACGCCGGTTTTCTGTAAGGCCGTGGTATCACGCCGGTCGAGCCGGCCCATTCGTGCCCAAGCAAGGCTCTTCCACGGTTTAGGTTAGATTAAACATTAGGGGTATTCGTGAAGGCCCTTATCTTTAAAAGAACACTGGGAAGCACATATTCTTAAGCACTTGATGTTGGGCAGTTTGGGATCTGCAAGTCAGGGTCATGCATCTATTTATAATACACAATTAGTGTAACTATAATAAAAAATGAATATAAAACAAAAATTCATGAAATGAAACAGAGCAGAATTAATTACTTAAGTTTGACTGAGTATAATAAATTTAAAATAAAATAAACTGTAAAATAATTAACATTTTAGAACCTCTTTATTATTATTTTTTTTATTTATTTAAGTACATATATATTTGCAAAATATATGTTGCCATACAAACTGTTCACTATGATCTCAACAACTAAGAAAATTAAAGTACTGTATAAATATATATCTCAATGACACAAGACATGTTTTAGAATGAGCAGGCATGTATTTTATTCAATTTAGATAAAATATAATGTTTCTTTTGTAGTATAGATATTATGGCCAATGTGTTTTGATATACACATTATATTTGATGCTGACTGTCCATCCTTACTAATATTAATAAACCTGAAATTGTTATGTATGGGTGTTTGATACTCTTTCACACCAAAACGGCTGAAAGCATCTGGATAAAATGCACAGAGATAGACTATATCCTAGAATAACACTTAGGCTACTTTTTATCCAGGTTGGACGCAATTCTGAACTCTACACAGACAAAGTCGCCGGCAGAAGCTAGTTAAAAATAAAATACACTGCAATATTTCTATTGAATATTGTGTGAATGACCACTACTAACAAAGGTTAAAAGTGAATGGATGTTTAATTACTTTTTACCTAATTACAACAAGGCCAAAGGGGGGGCTATCATTTTATTATTTTGGCTTTCTTAATTGTAATTAGATGTTAGAAAATATATACAACAATACTGCCTTTATACAAATTAAGTAACAAGGTCCAGACAATGCAAAATGTGAAGGATTGCCAATTCATTCATTGCTTAATTAATTGAGAAATCTTCACATGCTTGGTGGGTATCAATATCTAATAGCCGCTTTATCTGTAGTTTTTATTTACCTTACAGAGTTGTTTTTTGAATAAGTATATGGTTAGGTTACAATGGGGCTGACATGGTCTATTATGTGACTACAAGCCCCTAAATAAAATTAGATTAAAAAAAGAGGTGTTTTAATATAGTTTTGTATGGAGTGGACTTCCTACCGGGCGCCATTTTGAAAAAAAATGTGGTTAGCGGCCACTCATAAAAACTTCAAAAAACAATACCAACAAGAAATGTCTCTTTACAAAACCTTGTAAAGTAACACATTTCCAAGATTTTGGCAATCAAAGTTTTAAAAGTAATAATACCAGAATTATTGATAAACCTAAGGGAAATTTTAGAAAAATAAATTATCCACATCATTGTATTCGGAATGTTACACTCTATCAACTGGTATACTTTAAATTACTCTATTGTTATAAAACTGTCCATATGGAAAAAGTTCTGACAAAATATATTATTGAACTGACTTAAGTAATATTTTTCCTTCTAAAAATAATAAAGACAAGTTGTTTTTGTAAATAATTTAGACTTGCAACACTTTCAAAATAATATTTGAAGTCAATTCAAAAAAAGAAAGTCACAGTAGGCCAAAATCTTCAAACCCCTTTCAAATCAATCTGACTTGTGGAAATTGCTCTCATCGCTTCATGAACCAGAAAAGAGCTGATAATCTTCAAATGGATGGCCAGATTTTCTTAAATCATAGCTAAGATGACTCTCGATCGAATAACCTTTCAAATAAAAAAAAAAACAAAATCGGTCCATTCGTTTGAGTGCTAGATGCAACAGACAGATCCACACTACAAACTTATAACACCCCTCTTTTTCGTCAGGGATTAAAAATGAAGGTGAGGTACATATACATATATGTACATCTTTGCCTATTCCAAATACAGACAAATGATAGCCTGGTTTTATATGTACGTATATATCTGATGCTGACTGTCCAATCATTTGTCCCTTGTATGAATGAAGTACCTATAAGATTTCTTCATCATATTTTTTTTGCCACTGCTGTCCCACAAAGGCCTCACCCAAGTCCTTTTTTCTTGCTCCCTCCTCTAAACAACTCTCATGGTACAGTCAGCAGCACATCATGGTATCCAAAACTGACAAATTTCTTCAATTGATTTGCAATTTAATCTCCAAACAATAGAGTTTATTGTTCATTGAGAAAATTGTCAGTTTGTGGCAACTTGATGTGCTGGTGTTTGTACACATCAGAGTTATCAAAAAACAGATGGTGGTATAAATTAAGATACAGAATATTGTTATTTGTCTCTTGAAAAATAAAAATAATTGAATAATATATTGAAACCTTAACAATGACTTGATAAATAAACAATGTAATAACATCTACACAATGTTTTGACACTGATCAATGTCTGAACCTGAACAATGTCATGTCATCTGAGCAATGCATTGTATAACACTTAAACAATGCCTTGACACCTGTACTTAGTGTTTTTCTGTACTCTAACATGTAAATCCAAACTAATATTATAAATAAGAAAATAAATTTATCCATCTGTCTGTTACAATTTCAAGCCAAAACAAATTTGATGAATTATGGAAAAGAGATAGAGTGAGAGAGAGATAGACTTCATAAAATGACAAAAGATAACTTGTATCTTCAAAAGTCCCTAAGGACACAAGGTTAGTAGGGAGTTACATTATTAGCATTTGCAGGTTACAAATGATATTGTAACCTTTTCATACCTAAACCTTAGATGCGATTTTGATACAATTTTACAAGAAATTATCCTGGAAAAGGATATAGGCTATCTTTTGCCTCAAAAAGCCTTTTGAGAGTCAAGTGAAACCAGGGGCAACAACTAGTCAGAAATACATTTCATTTTATTTCTTTTATCCATGTAATACATACCATCAATATATAATATGGTTTAACTGTTACAACTAGAGAAGACATGTATCTATGAAGTGAAGTAGATGCTAATGTCTTTTTAATTATTATTTTTTCACAATGCAGAATGGCTTTCTGATGGCTACAAGGAAGTAAATCTACTTTAAATCAAATATTACTTTTCTTTATTAGCAGTCTTATCAATTTCAAGAGAGGGCAAATGCCTCTAAAATGACCATGAAAAAGGTCCAATCTCCCAATAGCCTCTCACAATATAGTTCACAAGAGAATTAAAAAAAATGCACATACCAATTTAATTCACAAAAGAGGTCATTGGCCCATACCACGAAAAAAATTATCGACCATAAACAAACAGACTAAAAATACCTGACACAGGGTTCATATACAACCTCTATACTGCATGACCTACCTTTTATATATTTCATATTTACGTGTATACAGAAAGTGAAATGTGCTGGGGGTAGCAAGGGGAGGCGTGACGTCACTGCGCGCGCATATGACCCCAAACTACATGACCTAGATTTATATTCGACTTGCGACATGATTCTGGTAAAATGTCAACATAGCTCGCCCAGAGCGAGATACCGCAGTTATTGACTAACACACGCGCTACACGACCTAGATACTACCTCTACCATACCGCAATCACAGCGTAAAACATATTCATGACCTATTTTTTTATACTTTAAGGATCTAACTTTTAGTGTCTGAAAAAACACATTAATCGATCGATTTCAGCATGAAATTAGAATTTCAAAATCTAGGCACTATGTACTGACCAGCAACTAAACACATCACAGCAGCTTCCTGCGATTATTTCACGTTTTCACACAAACATTTTGATTTTATTAGGTTCTGGACGCCATTTAACAACATCTATGATCAAGTTGTTATGCACAGATTCACAGCCTATGCACCGTCCATCGCGTTGCTTCTCGCACTCGAAACACTTATCACTATCGGCTTGAAATTATTTTAGATAAATAAGCCAAGGATTGAGCTCGCACTATGTGAAAAATGTAAAAAACGGGATCAGGCGCAATCCGCTAGGCCACCCCGTTCCACTGCAATTTTGTCACTGCCGTTGCTGCCAACTGACAGGAACATAAATAAATACATTTCAGTGCCAACTTTATTTTACATAATCCTATTGGCTAATATTGTTTGTAAAGATATGATTGGCTTAAATGTTGACATATTTAGGATTTTGACCAATCAGATGCTAATGTTTAGGCATAACCATAAGTCTTTATCTCGACATCGATGACTATTTTGATGAGTTCTTGGATGAGTTACAGTAGTGACTGTTTTGCGTTCGGATATTATAACAAAATTACACAGTAAAGAATTAAATTTTCATACTCGCATCTCAAAAAGATTAATATACTATAAGTCCGAACTTTCACCAGATTTTAAATTAGACCTCTAGCGATACATCGGTTAAAACTGCATTCAATTCCAATTTCCATGCAGTAGTTATTGCGTGATGCGCGTAGAAACATACAGACAGACGGACAAAATTTATAAAAATTGATATTTTGGCTTCTGTTGTTCTAATAAAGACCCCCATGTTAGTTTTTTTACTTTAAAAGATACAATGATTCTCTAAGTTTGTTTCGGTGTTTCTACTCAGAGGTCGTCAGTTAGGAAATGCCGGTGTCATCTAGTTAAAAAAAACATTGACTTGTAAAAGTGTCCCTAAAAGATCTATTTACAGAAATAAATATCATTTATCATTTATGAAACGTTATATTTATTTAATATTTTAGTACTACATTTGCCAGAAAATACCGACACTTTCTCAAATATAATATACAATAAATGGCCTACTAAAGTACATGTATTAAATGATAGCAAAACGATTTAATTGTAGCTTATTTATTATGGACAAACAACAATTGTATTGTATTCCCTTTTTGTGTCATTCATACGTAATTGTAATGCCCCTTGGCTGAGCCTGTACCCAATATTACTTGCATTAAAAGAATACCTCTACAAATTACTAAAAACCTATGCATGGTAATGGTAGGCAAACTGGGGATGGTGGTAAAGGAAAAAAAGAAAATGTATTTATTGGCACACACGGCAATACATGTAATTATGTAGTTGTGTGTCTTAAGGGTGAAAATAAAAACTTTTTCTTTCTTATTTCTTTCTTTCTTTCTTGTACTTAATAATAATAATAATTAAAACAAAATAAGAGCTTAGTGTCTGTCTGCGCCAATGCCAAAGGGCCATCCCATCAGCTTAGCATTATGTCTAGTGGCAGTACCTGTCACCAGACGCTGGTTTTCAGCTGCAAGCCCACGAGTACTATACACTCGAAAGGCAACTAAAATAACCTTAACTTAAAACTTCGCTTCAATTTAACTAAAATAACTATTGTTAGCAATAAGTTAGTTATAGATCGTACTTTGTTACATTTTCATATTGTATATCGCAATCTCGGTCAAACCATCACTCGAAACAAGAGCGGGTAGTTGTAAAACGAATGAATATAAAAACCGGCCGCCATCTTGTTTTAAAAACTTATATAAGTCGATGTCACTACAAATCTTTTTTGGATTCCCTATTTGACGGCCGGACAGTAAACATCTCGTGCGCTGTATCCATAAGGAAGTATTTATCTCGATTTATATAAGAGTAAGTGTCAATCTATTTTATGTATACATTTTTAGTTACCTATTAATAATATAATCCATATTACTTTTGTCTATCATTATAGTTATTAAACAAAGCTTTGTGACGCATATTTTATTTTATTAAACTCACTGTTTCCAATACAAGAGTCTTATTTCCAACATCTCAGAAGTGGGATATGAACTAAGAATTTGTATCTTTTTTTTTTCTCTTTTTTTTTCTCTCTTTCTCTTTGTTTCCTTTTTATAAGTAATTGAGATTGAGATGGAATACTCGCGTGTTTTAATTTTATTCTAGGAAAATATGGAAGGTCATAGTTCACCTGTCTTGCCTGATGGTAACTCCCGGGAATCGGGCCACCGGAGGCAGGTTGGTAAGGAAAGAAATGACCAAGTAAACCGTCACCTATCGGGGAAAACTCCAGACTTAAGCGGACGCAGATCGTGCCATCGGCAGCTACGCAGTCGGTCCCGTGTAAGAACATGCAGCCGGCGCCGATCCAACGTGAGATCGCGCAGCCGGTCAGAAGAACGCCAGAGACGCCGCAGTCTACGCAGGCGGTCGCGTGTGTCGTCACAGGATCGAAGACGGCGCTCGCGATCGCGAAGCAGATCACGTGGCCAGCGCTGTCATCGTTCCTGTGGCCAAACGTCTGGCAGTCACCGCTCTCGAAGCAGATCCTGCATCAGGCGCCAGGCTACAGATGCCCGCCAGCAGGATCACACGAGCCCACCTCTCAGTCAGTGCGGTCGACTGAGCAACAAATCAAGTGTCCAGTCTTGCAGCCATCGCACCGGCCCGCAAGGCGAGACTGCGCATTGCACGCCACGCCGTACATCAGACGCCGCGCCTATGGAATCTTCAGGTAACATCGCTACCCATGATATGGGTAGGGATGGTTCAGAATTATTACAAAGCGGTGCTCATTCTGACAATACTACTTTAAACTTGTTGATACAAGCTCTGAAAACTATCACTCCTGATCCAGTAAAGATAAATTCTATTAACAACACAATTCCTGAATATGACCCAGCAAAAAAGGAGCAAACTATGGTTATGTGGTTGCATAAAGTCAATGAGTGTGCAGCTATATATGGTTGGTCGGAAAAGCAAATAATACATTTCGCAATTCCTAAACTTAAAGGTGTAGCCCAGCGTTGGTACGAGGGTCTGCCATCCGTACTCTTTTCTTGGGAAGAATGGCAGTCCAAATTAATAGCCGCCTTCCCTTCCGATGAAAACTATGGGCAGATGTTGAGTGATATGCTGGCTAGGCGCGCTCGATTCGGAGATTCTTTAGAAGAATATTTCTATGATAAGATCGCCTTAATAAATAGGTGTAGTATTACCGGTAGAAAAGCTGTAGACTGCGTGTTACACGGAATAGACGATCGTTCTGTTAGACTAGGTGCAGAAGCGGCTCAGTTCGATAATTTAGACAAGTTATTAACCTACCTAAGGAATTCTAGGAATGTGAGACAGAATTCCGATAGGAAAAATAGCAATAGGAGCCATCCAATTAAGAACGGTACGGACATGCAACCTCAACAAAATCGTAATAGGGGTTATAAAATTATTCGTTGCGCTAATTGTAGACAGGAGGGTCATGTTGCTGTCGAATGTAAACTACCTATAAAAAAATGTACCAAATGCCTCAAACAGGGGTCGGAACCGGTTTGAAAAGAGCGGTTAATTTCGATTATATACCGGTAAATATATCGCTCCTCCATTTACCGGTTAAACAAGTAAACTGTTTTTATGTAACCCAAATGATAAAGGTTACCGGTTACTTATGCACAAACGGTTTTGACACCCAAATTAACCGGTTATTTCCGTAATTTGCATAATATTTGTTTTGACGCTTCCAACAAGTTATAGCGAAATTACCACAGAAACTATTATGAAAAAAAATGTTCAATCTGAGAACGTCAAATACGAGTACAATCGGCGATCTTAAATTGTGCAGGTAGATTTATGTTTTGACTTGCTAAGTCGCGCGCCCGCAAGTATCGAGCGAACCCACACCAGTCACCACTCACTCCTCGTTCATTGCGTTTGGCTAATTCGTATAGACTCATAGCGGACATATATTTTTATCCTTGTGTTTAGGTAGGCTTTCGTTTAGGCATTTTTAGGTATTTATTGTGGGGAGAAAAAAATGTCTAAACTAATCCTAGTAAGTAGGCTGTAATTTTGAACTCCAGGCCTCCCAAATACACCCAATAACATCATGATTAGTATAGGTACGGATTGATTTGAGGGTGTCTATGGGCACCCGCAACACGTCTTCTCATTTGCCCCTTATTCCATAAAAAAAGGTTTTTGTTATACCTTTTTTTTAAAAAAAAAATACTATTTTCACTGTGATTTATATTAAGAGTCCGGCGGACCGAATTTCTCTCACAAACGTAATACTGTAATAAATCGTTATTCAACCACAATTTAATCAAATTCTGTTATTATTCGGATTCCGATACCGTTAATCTAGGTTCCTACGCTACCATTTTGTCCAAAATACTTCACTAGAAATAATTGTAAGCGAATGCAATTTTTGATAACTTTAGCAAGTTTGGAACGATTTTCCGATCTTTTATTTTCAGTGAAGTAGTAGCCGACGAAATAGGACCGTAGGAACCTAGATCAACAGTATCTAAATCCGAAAAATAACATAATTAGATAGAATATTGTCCGGATTACGATTTATTTCGGTATTACGTTTTTGTGGGCAATTCACGCTCCGCCGGTCCCTTAAGCAGATAATTTGGAGTTATTACATTGTTTACTGATAGAGTACAAAAATAAAACAATTTTATCAATTATAAAATACATAACTGCTAAAATTGTTTTTAGATTTATATAGATTTATTTATGTTTTTTTAATTTATTTCAGTATCAGTTACCTCAATTTGGTCTGTATGAAAACCTATTACGGTGTTCAAAAAGTTAAATATTTTTACATAACGTAATGTACGCATACACGGTAAGATATGCCTTAATTCCTCGTAATTAGGTCCGAAAAATGGTCATTCCTTTGGTCTAGTTCTACCTTATAATGTTCTGAACAAGACAAACAGACTTTATTTTCTTGTTTAGACACTTCTACTTTTACTTTCTTTTTCTTCGAAGTACTCATATTTGGTTTTAACAAAAACGGAGATGCAGGGCGCTCCCAATCGTTAATCCTGGAAATCATAGTAAAACTGCTACAGGGGAGGACCGGGGGCCTTTCCGCCCGCCTCGCCAGCAAGCTGCTTAACTTATGTATGACTGTGGACGAAAGCATCACACACTTATTGTCTCCTATGCTGCCGGCCCAAAAAAGAAAAGAAATAAAGATTATACATCCTCGTCCACACAAAATGTGGACTTTTGCAACATCAGGGGACTACACACCAACATCAATGCAGTCCATCAACACCTGGAAACTGCACAGCCGACCCTTTTATTTCTTGCACAAACTTGTATTCCAGGTTGTACCCAGGGGATACAACCTGGAATACAGGTTTATGCGCGGTGCCGGAGTGTGCATGTACGTCCAGGAGGATGTTTGCTGTCGCCGTCTTGACACCTGCAATCGACGACTGATAAAATACTTAAGCAGTATCCTTCCGCAGAGCTAGTGATTCTAGGAGATTATAATGCCCACCATGTCGAGTGGTTTGGTTCTCGTTCCACTGACTATGCGGGGAGAGCTGCTCTTGACTTTGCCCTGACCTATGGCTTCTTATATTAGGTTCAGTCTCCAAAGAGAATACCAGATATTGAGAGCCACACTAGTTAATTGCTGGACCTTCTGTTGACTACGCAACCGGACGCGTATTCCATCTCAATGGATACGCCTCTTGGCTCATCTGACCACTGTCTCGTCCGTTCGCAAGTGACGTGCGCCCGGCCCGTGTTACACCGGCCAACTAAATGGCGTCGTGAATGGCATTACAAGTCAGCAGACTGGGATTGATTGCGATTTCTACGCATCGTACCCGTGGAGGCAACATTACTTCTCGTCAGACAACGTTAACACCTGTGCGACAGCCACCACTAAGGCAATTCTGGAGAGTATGGAATGTTTTATTCCCAACATTCCATGACCCTGAACGATTCAGGTGCAATACCGCCTATCATCCCTTGGTGCAGCAGTAACTTCATGCCGGAATTCCGCAAAGGGAAGTCCGGCGCGATCTGCTATCCCTGGACGTTCATAAGTCGAATGGACCGGACGGCGTACCAGCAGTGGTGCTGAAGCGGTGTGTTCCTGAGTTATGTCCTGTATTATGCGCCAGGATAGTTCCGCCTTCGTGGAAGACTGCCCTCGTGCGTCCAGTGCCCAAAAAAAGCGATAGATCAGACCCATCCAATTACAGGTCAATCGCTATAACCTCGCTGCTCTCTAAGGTGATGGAGCGTGTGATAAACACACAGCTCCTGGGTTATCTGGAGGGTCACGAATTGATTAGCGACCGCCCGTATGGCTTTCGTCATAGTTGCTCAACTGGTGACCTTCTAGTTATACCTCATTCACCGTTGGGCTCTTGCCATTGAGAGTCAGGGTGAGGCATTGGCAGTAAGCCTGGATGTAGCGAAGGCATTCGATCTGGTCTAGCATCGGTCTTCTATCGAAGCTACCATCATACGGGCTACCCGAGGGACTGCGTAGCTGGATAGCTAGCTTTCTGTCCAACAGGAGCATAAGAGCTGTTGTAGATTGCAGCTAGTTGCTCCAATACAGTGGAGATTAATGCTGGCATCAGTTAAGTGATCGCTCCCGTAGCTGACACACGCGTTCTACTCAACCGTACCTCGCAAGCGTCCGATCAATCATAGTGATGGGAACGACTCGCCTTATCGATATCGATAACTCGCATAAGCTACCATAATGGATAAGTTCATATACAGATCCAACTCCATTCCATCTATTGCCACTCCGAGGGTGAAAAGACCCGGGGATACGGAGTTAAAATGGAAAACACCCAAACGTGCAGCACCCAGTGCGCAACTAACACCGAATCAACCTGTGAGAACATTCAACAAATTCAGTGGACTCCCTGGCGATCAAAGCACATCTCTAGCAAATCCGCAGTTTCGGGAGGCAACTTCTTCGCAGAGAAATACAAGTAAGATACCACCCATTCACATTCAGATTAATCCAGACTGGACTCACGAAAACATCAAGACAGTAGTAGCTCGTTACACGAACAGCTTCCACTTTAAGTATCTTGGAAAAAATCAAGTAGCTGTCTATTGCTGTTCTCCTGATGGACACAAAGCCCTCCAAGATGGATTAAGATGCGAAAAAGTTCCTTTTTTTACGTACTCCAGAAAGGAGGAACGTACATATAAATATTTTATATTTGGTCTGCCTGCCTATGCAGAGGAAGAACTAGTTAATGAGTTATCCACTCTTGGATTTGAAAACATTACCAGCCGGAAACTGAAAAACTCTGGCAGTGATTCCTCAGCATGTCCTCCAGTTCTTGTACAACTTCCGCCCGGCGCTGATGTAGCAGCATTCCAAAGAATAAAGTACCTTAATAGCTGTGCTATCCAAATACGTAAGTTTAAGGCTAAAACTAATCTTGGCACACAATGCTATCGGTGTCAAGCGTTTGGACATACATCAAAGCACTGTAACCTGCCGCCTCGATGCGTTAAATGCACTGAGGCCCATGCAACAAGTGACTGTCAGAAAAAAGATCGCGATACTCCTGCTCAATGTTGCAACTGCAAGGAACCTCACCCTGCTAATTATAGGCTCTGTAAAGAACGACAGAGTTACTTAAAAACTATTGAAGCGAAAAAAGAAGAACAGAAGCTTATACAGTCGGTAAAACGTTTACCACGTAATGCAGGTTTGGATGGCCGTACTTGGTCTTCTGTTATTACCAACAAGGAAATCCATCAACAACCATCAGCAACACAATCCTTTCCAACAATGATAGGACCACCAACTGGACTACAGGATAACACTACCGCAGAAATGTTAAAAATACTTTCTACAATTAAGTCACTCAAACAAGAATTTCTAGCTTGTCACTCAATGATTGATAAGGTAATTTTAATCTTGACTCATCTCGGCCATTATGTTTGATAAGGCATCAAAATTAAATATATTATTCTGGAATGCTGATGGCATTCGCACTAAAATTAGTGAATTCTCGGATCTATTACGAGAGTTTAATATTGATATTATTGCAATATGTGAGACCAGATTAACTAACAAACACCCACTTGTTATCCCAGGGTATAATTGTTTTCGACATGACAAAAGATCCAACGGTAGTGGCCAAGGAGTAGCGTTACTCATCAAATCTGACATTCCCCATACTGTTCTTAATATTCCTCCTACACAGATAATGGAATGTGTTGGGGTTAGTATAAACTTATCGGGCAAAGATACTGCTTTTATATCAGTTGACCAATCTCCAAATCAGTGTCTCTTACAAAGTGATCTAGATCTACTTATAGGCCTAAAACCCGCGGTATTATTAATGGGAGACCTAAATACAAAGCATCATTGAGAACTGTGATGTGATAAATAGTCGTGGCGCAATCCTTTATGACCATATGGTCAATAATGATTACGATGTTATAGCGCCCCTCACTCCCTGATTCATTACTCCGGTAAATACTTACCATCTAATCCTGATGTGTTAATTTGCAAAAATTGCTACAATATTTCTAAATTACTCGCTTTAATACGATTATCTTCTAACCACTTACCAATTCAATTTTCCGTAGATGGTACCTTTTCACGCAAAAAGTACTTTCAATATAGATACTCTGACGCTGACTGGTCAGGATATAAAACTTACATAAACCAGAATATAGTGTTATCTACAACCTTAGACAAAACACCTACGAACATTGACTCTTCTATCGAAGACTTTACAAACCTTATACTTAGAGCACGCGATAAATTTGTTCCTCACGGTCCTGTCCAAAGCGGTCCACCTAAGTTACCGAAATATATACGAGATATGATAAAAGACAAAAACCAGCTGAGAAGGCGAGCCCTCTCTGAACGGGATTCTCTAATTCGAAGGATATTGTATACACAAATCAATAGCCTCCAATCTAGCATTAGAAACGCTATCAAAAACAATAATGAGCGGTTATGGAATGCAAAACTTGCCAATGTAGATAATCCTAGTACTGACCTGTGGCGGATAGTCAGATCTCTGAATCTAAAACCAACTACCATTCCTCCCCTAAAATGCAATGACGGATCCACAACTATTAACACCCAAGAGCAATGTGAAATACTTGCTGATTCATTCTACAATAATATGCTACTCACACATAATTGGATTAGTAACTCTGAAACGGAAACTCTAGTCAAAAAATCTACTCTCATACTCGACAATTTTGACGGTACACCTGATTTTCGCCCTGTAACACCAAAGGAAGTCAGTTTTGCTCTTAGAAGATTAAAAAACCGTAAAGCACCCGGGAATGATAATCTAACCAACGTCCTGTTGAAACATATTCCTCAGAGGGGCATCATATACCTCACTAAGACATTCAACGCCTGTTTGAGGATATGTTATTTTCCTGCACCTTGGAGAGTGGCCAAGGTCATTACAATAAAAAAACCTGGAAAAGATGACAGTATCCCACAAAATTATAGACCTATTAGTCTTCTCCCAGCTCTAGGGAAGCTTTTTGAGTACATTGTTTCAAAAAGGTTACTAGCAACAATAAACAATAAGCTTATACCTGAGCAATTTGGTTTCCGTTCAGGCCATTCAACTGTTCAACAACTAGCAAGGGTTGCTGAACACATAAGCCATCATCTTAACCTGGGCGAGTCTACTGGAATGATACTCTTGGATATCGAAAAGGCCTTCGACACTGTCTGGCATGATGGGCTACTTCACAAGTTGATTGTGAACAAAGTACCAATACAACTCGTCAAACTAATAAAATCCTACCTCTCTGTACGATCCTTCTCTGTATATATAGATGGTCACACCTCTACGTCCCGAAACATACCAGCTGGGGTGCCCCAGGGCTCAATATTAGGGCCCCATTTATTTATAATGTATTTAAATGACATAAAAAAGCAACCGCATACTCAATTAGCCGGTTTTGCAGACGATACTGTCAACTTTACCACATCCAAAGACCTTGACATCATTATCTCACGAAAGCGTTCTCTTCCTAGTAGGAAGCTAAAAACTGGTGACGGTATCACAATTCCTTGGAAGAAGTCTGTTAAGTATCTAGGTATTATATTAGACGACAAGCTAAATTGGACCATGAACACTACAGCACTTCATATAAAGGGTATTAAGGCAATGAACGCGCTAAGCCCTATTCTAAATAGGAAAAGTAATCTCAGTCTCGTTACTAAACTACGTATATACACCACACTTGTCAGACCCTGCATAACATACGCTGCGCCGGTCTGGAGCAGTATACGTGACACAAATTATGCAAAAATACAAACAGTACAAAACAAAGCTGTAAAAATTTCATACAATACCGCGTTCAAGACTAACTTAAAAAAATTACATAATATGCTACATTTTCCCTTCATCAAAGATTATATACTAAAATTAGCAAAAAGATTTTACATATTAAAAAATTCCAATCACGAAAACATATTAATATCAAGTATAGGAAAGTCGCGTTTACACAATTTAAGCTACGCCGATACTTACTGTCGATACCGTCTGCCCCATCACTACTTCCTAGAGTATGAATGACACACGTATTCCCACTACCTGTTCGACTGGGCCGCTTCGCCCGCCGACTCTGTCGCACATAGAATCATTAGCGATGACTATTATTTAGTTATACCCTCGGTTAGTAATGTTAGTAAATGTATTATAATCATGTATTTATTTAGGTACCCACTCTGGCTACTCACTTTCAGTATTTAGGAATTAATCTAAATTTTGTCTACTACCAACTCATAAATTGACATAACGCAAGTCAATTTATACGCATTTGTTTAATAACATTTTATAAATTAAACATCACTGTAATAATCTTATGTAAGTATAAGTTAAATGTTTCCGTATTTAGTCTATAACAAACAAAAGTCTATATAGATATTATGTTTCTAAGTGAAATGTAACTGTGTGTATTTTCATGATAATAAAGACATTTCAAAATCAATCAATCAATGCTGGCATTCCCCTAGGCTCCGTACTGTCCCCATCATTGTTCTTGCTGCTTCCTCTTGATTTACTGTCTATAGATGGCATTCATTGTTATGCGGTCTACAGTTCAGGAGACGATTCTTATACAGGGCGTACTAGCATCCCTCGTTCTAAAGTAGAGGAAAACCGCAGGCAACTTGTGTCTGAAATCGAGAGTAGTAGAGTCTCCGATTGGGGACGACTAAACTTAGTCCATTTTCACCCCACCAAGACACAAGTTTGCGCGTTCACCGCAAAGAAAACCTTATTTGCTTGTGTCTCTTCAATTCCAGAAAACCTCCCTTAACATATTAGGTTGGGGAATAAGTCTTTTCGCATTTAGTATGTAAATACTTTTAATAAAAAATCTTTGGCTGTACTATTTTTATCTGGCTGATTTTGATAACATTAGAAAAGTTACATTTAAAAAAAAGAAGCAAATTAGTAAAAATTTGTTTCCCGCTTTTTTTCATTTGTTTTTCTTTCTGTCAAAATTAGTGATTCTAATGAAGAAATTCGATACATTTTAAAGTTTTATTACAAAAAGAAGAAAAATGCAACGCAAGCCGCGAAAAAAATTTGTGACGTTTATGGACCTAATGCAGTGTCAGCAAGAGTAGCACAACGTTGGTTTAAGCGTTTTCAATCCGGGAATTTTGATGTTAAAGATGCACCTCGCGCTGGTCGCCCTGTTACAGATAAAATTGACGCAATTTTTAAAAAAGTGGAGCAAGATGGGCATTTCAGTAGTTACGACGTAGCTGAAGAACTGGGCATTGACCACAAAACAGTTTTGACCCATTTGAAAAAAGCTGGGTTTACAAAAAAGCTCGATATTTGGGTGTCACACGAACTCACTGAAAGAAATCTAATGAACCGTGTACTCATTTCCGATTCTTTATTGAGACGTAATGAAACTGAACCGTTTTTAAAAAGATTGATAACTGATGATGAAAAGTGGATCACGTACGATAAGAACGTGCGAAAAAGGTCGTGGTCAAAGGTCGGTCAGGCTTCACAGACTGTGGCAAAACCCGGGTTAACTCGCAATGAGGTGATGCTGTGTGTATGGTGGGATTGGAAGGGCATTGTTCATTATGAGCTTTTACCGCCAGACAGAACTATCGATTCGGATCTTCACTGCTAACAACTGATGAGATTAAAGCAAGAAATTGGGAGAAAGCGGCCGGAATTGATCAATAGAAAGGGTGTGGTCTTTCATCACGATAACGCTAGACCACACACATCTTAGGCCACACAGCAAAAATTAAGAGAGTTTGGCTGGGAGGTGTTAATGCATCCGCCATATAGCCCTGACCTTGCACCTTCAGATTTCCACCTGTTTCGATCTCTTCAGAATTCTTTAGGCAGTGTCAGGTTAACATCAAGAGAGGACTGCCAAAACGACTTGTCTCGTTTTTTTAATCAGAAGTCCCAAAATTTCTACAAAGATGGGATCATGTCACTACCCACAAGATGGCAAAAAGTCGTTGAGCAAAATGGTACATATAAATTATAATTAAATGTAAATTAACTTTGAAAAAAAAAATGTCTTGAGTTTTCATATTAAACTCGAAGAAACTTTTTCCCCCACCTATTATGTGACAGTATTGGGATTCTTCAAAAAGGGCGTGAAAAGATTTTTTAAAGGGTCGGCAACGCGCGATTGATTCCCCTGGTGTTGCAAGCGTCCATAGGCTACAGTAACCGCTTACCATCAGGCGGGCCGTATGCCTGTTTGCTACCTTAGTGTTAAAAAAAATAATTATAAAAAACATAATGTAACATACCATACTTAATGTACACCCACAGTTCGCCGGTATGTTTAGGTCCCATGTTATAGGTGGCGAGCCTATAGCCATTCACAAATCCAGACTCCGAGCTGCTACTGAGAATTTCATAGAAACACCCAATAACACTGCTCGACCTGGGTATCGAACGCAGGACCTCTAGTGAAGCAGTCGCGCTTGGAACCACTAGACTAATGAGGCAGTCATAATAATAAAATAAAGTCATAATTAATTTTAATAAAAGTCACCCCAACTCACCGCAAAGCGACGTTGCGAACTTGAGTACGATTAAAATTTTGTAACCATTTAGTACATCGCAACGTCCAGGCCTTGCGAGTGAGGGTGGCGGGGGCCGGGGACCCTATCAAACTTGGTTTTAACCGGTTAATTTTGAACACCAAAACCAAAATTCGTGAAAAACCGGTATTCCGCATATACCGGTAAAAACCGGTAAAGTGCAACCTTTAACCTAAATCGATTTCGGTTTGGGGTCAATGACCGAAACCGGTTAAGAATTTCAACCGGTTTCCGAGCCCTGGCCTCAAAATAGGCCATGATACTGAAAAATGTTATGCAAATTTATTGTCAACTGAAAAATCTGTAAACAGGATCAGTCACAATAACCATACAAGTCATAAATATTTAAAAACCGCAATTGTTAATGGAATACCTATTGATTCATTCGTTGATCTAGGAAGTGAATGCTCCTTGCTTAAATGTTCATATCTTTCAAAGTTGGATATTAAAGAATGCAAAACAGATAACTTGCCTGTCCTAAAAGGATTCGGAAATTCCACTGTGAATGCAATAGGACGAATTAACTGTTATGTAGAGATTGATGGAGTGGGTGCTGATACTGAACTTCTCATTGTTCCCGATAATGCTATGCAAATCCCTTTAATGATCGGTCAGACTTTCACAGAACAGTCTCATATTCTAATACAGAAGACTAGCGATCACCTTGATATTATACGTCTCTATGACAACATTATAGCCAGCAGTGACAGCAAAGTTAAAGTGTACTGCCTAAACCGATCAGCCGTGTTTGGAATTTCAATTGTAGATGTTTATACAGAACCAAAGTTTAACGGAAATTTATTTATCGAAGGGGGTCCGCGAAATATGGGTGGTCATTTATTCTGCACACTTATTGGCGTCTATCATTTTAATGAGAATGGAACAGGGCAAATTGCTCTAAATGGATTGTGCCCTAAACCTTATATCCTTGAAAAATACCAGTTAATAGCTCGTGG
The DNA here is from genome assembly GCA_910591435.1 of Acronicta aceris. NCBI lineage: Eukaryota > Metazoa > Arthropoda > Insecta > Lepidoptera > Noctuidae > Acronicta > Acronicta aceris. Next base: position 6,416,798 of record OU342787.1, on the reverse strand, counting down.
GGTAGTTGCACGTGAAGACACTAAAATTAATGTCCTTCGTGTTACAATCCCGGATAATCAAAAACAAGCAAGGGCTATAGCCGTTTCAGATTTAACTTGTGGGAAAAATCTAGATGAGACTGTAGTAGACGACTTGTTGCTGTTATTGAATAAGTTTCGCAGTTGTTTTGCATTTTCTATGTCCGAGTTAGGGAACTGTAATCTGTCAGAAATGTCAATTAATTTAAATAACAATGAGCCTGTCGTTTACAGACCATATCGTCTTGCAATTAAAGAAAAAGAAGTTGTTAGAGACATGGTTACCGAACTATTGGACAATGACATAATCCGACCATCTACTTCACCTTACGCCAGCCCAGTTGTATTAGTAAAAAAAAAGACTGGCGACTATCGCCTGTGCATTGACTACAGAGCTTTAAACAATAAAACAATTAAAGAAAATTACCCTTTGCCTCTCATAGATGACCAAATAGATGCCCTTTCAGGCTATAACTATTTCACAACATTAGACTTAGCGTCTGGCTATTACCAAATTAATATTAGAGAACAGGATAAACATTTAACGGCGTTCGTTACACCAGAAGGGCATTTCGAATTCAATAGGATGCCTTTTGGCTTGGCAAACGCCCCGGCAACTTTTCAACGTTTGATGCATCAAGTACTTGGACATTTGCGTCATCGGGAAGCGTTGGCATATTTAGACGATATAATTATACCGTCTGTAGATATTGCAGAAGGGATGCAACGGTTAGAACTAGTATTACGTTTGTTAAACGATGCAGGCCTAACACTTAAAATTAATAAATGTATATTCTTTGGCACTTCAGTAGACTATTTAGGTTTCGAAATCTCACGTGAGGGTGTTAAACCAGGTTCGAAAAAAATAGAAGCCGTAGAAAAATTTCCTACACCTAACAATCAGCATCAAATTCGCCAGTTTTTAGGATTAGCTAGTTTCTTTCGTCGGTTTGTTCAGGGATTTTCTATCATAGCAAAACCACTAACACAGCTATTAAAGAAAAATTCCCCGTGGGTATGGGGTCTCGATCAGCAAAATGCCTTCCAACAACTGAAGGACTCTTTAGTACAAAAACCAGTTCTTGGAATTTACAACCCTAAAGCAAGTACCGAGTTACACACCGATGCTTGCAAAATAGGTATAGCTGGTATTCTCCTTCAGAAGGATGATACGGATAGATTAAAACCCATTGCATATTTTAGTAGGCAGACAACTCCTGATGAACAAAACTATTCATCTTACGATCTGGAGACACTTGCTGTTGTAGCTTCCCTTCAAAAGTTTCGCGTATATCTCGTCGGGATTTCTTTTAAAATAATTACGGATTGCAACTCGCTGCGTGCTACATTTTCAAAGCGTGATATGTTACCTAGGGTAGCTCGGTGGTGGACCCTGATGCAAGATTTCGATTTTAATATTGAATATAAACCAGGAACATCCATGAATCACGTTGACGCCTTGAGCCGTAATCCGGTATTAGAGAATGCTCAAAAAGAATTTTCCGTTAATAACGTATCGGAATCAGGTTGGATTATCACTGTCCAAGAATCTGACTCGGATATTCAACGTATAATCGGTATCCTTAATGATCCAAATCTAGATCATGTCACGGACATAAAAAGCAATTATAAATTAAAAAATGGTAGGTTATTTCGGATCACTGCTGATGGTGATAGATGGGTGGTACCCAAGGGAGTTCGTTGGCAGGTAGTAAAAAAAAATCACGATGATATTGGTCATTTTGCATTGGATAAAACTTTAGAGAAAATTAAATTACATTTTTGGTTCCCCAGAATGCGGCGGTTTGTAAAAAAATATGTAGAGTCTTGTTTGGAATGTGCTTTCTCTAAATCATCGGGGGGCAAGAAGCCTGGTTTTCTGCATCCTATTGAAAAAGTCAATGAACCATTCGATACCATCCATCTTGACCATGTCGGACCATTTGTACGCAGTAGTAAGGGCAATATCCACCTCTTAGTGATAATTGATGCATTCACGCGATTTATTTATTTGAAGCCCGTCCGAAATACAAAGAGTAGTTCGAGTATTAAAGTATTACGTGAGTACATGAGTATATTTGGTGTTCCACGTAGAATAATTTCTGACAGGGGATCGTCTTTTACTAGCGATTCATTTAAGTCCTTTATTTCACAAAAAGGTATTCGACATGTCCTCAATGCTGTAGCGACACCACGGGCGAACGGCCAAGTCGAACGCTATAATAGGGTAATTGTCGATTCACTAACAACTAAATGCGTTGGAACTTCAGAATGTAAATGGGATGATCACCTACCTGAGATTCAGTGGGGAATAAATAATACATTTAATAAAGGAATTAATCGAACTCCCGCGGAAGCATTGTTTGGTATACGACCAAAAGGTCCCAGCGATGGTAGCTTGATATCCGCAGTAAATGACGGTATCACTGTTAATACTGATAAAATCAGCGTAGATAATATCCGGGACGAAATTAGCTCTTTTGTGGAAACTTCCCAGCAGCTTCAAAAAGAAAGATACGACAAGTCGCGTAGTAAATCTTTTCCTTTTAAAGAAGGTGACTTGGTGCGAGTTGAAAGGCAGGTACCTGCTACCGGCAGCAGTAAGAAACTAATTCCGAAATTTCAAGGCCCTTATAAAATTACAAAGGTTTACGAACATGACCGGTATCAAATTGAAGATACTCCTTTAACGCGGAAGGGTAATAAAAAGTATACGACTGTTGTCGCTGTTGATAAAATTAAACCGTGGCTAAACTTTTCTAGGCCTCACGATGATATTTTAAGTGAGGAAGAATCTGATTAATTTTACGTTATGCATGCTCTATAATTATATCACTTGTTCGTGTATTGGTGTACAGGACGTAAAGGGGCCTGTTACCACTTGTTTTAATATGGTATACAGGACGTAAAGGGGCCTGATACCACTTGTTTTAATATGGTATACAGGACGTAAAGGGGCCTGATACCACTTGTTTTAATATGGTATACAGGACGTAAAGGGGCCTGATATCACTTTTTTTTTTCAGTATGGTATACAGGACGTAAAGGGGCCTGATACCACTTTTTTTTTTTCAATATGGTTTGCAGGACACAAGGGGACCTGACATGATGGTTACGTGCACTGTGTGCGAACCTGTATTATTATATTGTTGATGTAATCCTAATTGTGTGTGTACTTGAGCATTGCTTGACATATTTGATACTTATTAATTAAAAATCAATCGATTCACTTGTTTCGAAATACATTATGCATTTTGTTGTGTGAGGACACACAAAAATTTAGATGGCCGAATCTGTTAGCAATAAGTTAGTTATAGATCGTACTTTGTTACATTTTCATATTGTATATCGCAATCTCGGTCAAACCATCACTCGAAACAAGAGCGGGTAGTTGTAAAACGAATGAATATAAAAACCGGCCGCCATCTTGTTTTAAAAACTTATATAAGTCGATGTCACTACAAATCTTTTTTGGATTCCCTATTTGACGGCCGGACAGTAAACATCTCGTGCGCTGTATCCATAAGGAAGTATTTATCTCGATTTATATAAGAGTAAGTGTCAATCTATTTTATGTATACATTTTTAGTTACCTATTAATAATATAATCCATATTACTTTTGTCTATCATTATAGTTATTAAACAAAGCTTTGTGACGCATATTTTATTTTATTAAACTCACTGTTTCCAATACAAGAGTCTTATTTCCAACACTATTATTTTAAATAAGAAACATTACTTACAGTTGTGGAAGGGCGAGGTGTGTTGCACCTCACACTAAAGTGTGGATCCTCCGACAGGGTCGATGTCGGTCGGTTTTATATTAGGATGCCCGTTGAAGCCGGGAGAGTGCTGGCTGGCTATGTGACTCGCAGCTCGTGCTGTGAGGGAAGGAAGTTGACGGTGATGATGAAGCTGCTGGTCTTAAAAGGCTACGCTGATGTTCTGATAAATATAGGCGATAACAAACAATACACCTAACATGGAACTTTTTTAATTTTGTAGTCTCAACGCAATACACAAAAACATAAACCGATTTCCAAAAAATCCGGGTGATATTCGCTTTTCAATTATCCGCTATAATGTCGCATGCTATCTCGCTCTCGAAGTCAGGCATGCATGCTATGTCTTCGGCCCGTATTACAGAACGATGTGCAAACTTTAATTCGAATTATATTAGTATGAATCTTTCGATAACTGTCATTATATATTTATTTACAGTCTAAAATAAGTATCTCTAGATCAGCAACGTTCTCGTTACGAGCATAATGTGGGTAGGTATATGAAATGTCTAAATGTAGGAAAGGATAGAAGACCAATAATAAAACAATACAACCTATCAGATATATTTTTATTATTGAACATAGTAAATAAGTGGCGGAAAAACATTTATTTTTATCATTCATTCACTAACATTGCCCAGCACTATGCAAATCAATCTTATTAATTCCTCTGCTGTACTGTACCTCTGCATTTTTCTATCGTTTTGTTGCCGTTAAAGGCACAAAGACTATTTCGACTAAAGAATATAATAATATTCTTTTATTCTTATATAAAACCATGTTGATGTACAATTTATATTTATATAAGATAGGTTTCGCAGATTTGAAGGATCAGATTGCTTTTTTCAAGAATAAACCGCAGAATTATCTTTTTCCGCGAGATTTTATTGACATCATAACGCGATACACAATGGTGGCGATCTCCACTAAACTAGTTTTATTATAATAAACTAGCTGCTGTTGCCCAGTTTCACTCACATCCCATAAATATTTACGTACTATATGTTCGATTCTAGGCGGTGTATCAAGATGAAATATGCACCCGATTTTATGTTAGACCTCTAGCAATACATCGGCGAAAACTGCATTCAATGCCGCAGTAGTTTTTGCGTGATGCACGAACAAACATACAGACAAACAGACAGACGGACAAAAATTCTAAAAATTGATATTTTGGCTTCTATTGCTCTAATAAAGACCCACCATGTTCGTTTTTCTTTAATATCTTTAATGTTCAGACATCGGTCGGCCTGTTACAATTTTAATAAAGGTATAGTTAACGTCCATGGTCGTAAAGTCCTAACGCCACTGTTCTTTAGCAGAGGGATAAGCCCAGCTATGCCTTCGCCCTATATAAATGCTCTAAGATTGAGGTAACCAAAATAAGCAGAAGTTACTTAAAAACTACTTGCAAATGCAAACTGCTAATAAATGAAAATACTAATTTCAAAGCAATTTAGATTGGGTATTTTAAAAATAGTAAATCTAAATTGCAAATCTAATTGGTACGAAAAAAACCCATGATAATAATAATAATAAAAATCTTTATTTGGAACTAAAATATACATTTAACAATTTTATGTAACGATGATGGCAGCAATAGTTTAAAACTGTGGCGCAGCCATCAGCGCCCACCTCCAGATACAAAACAACAAAAACAGTTCCAGAATAACAAGTGTCTGTAAGAACACTAAGAACTAAAGTAAAACTAGGATTATTAAAGAAACTAAAATTGAAGTAATTAAAGTGAGATAGATTTGTGCGTGCGTGATGTGTGTGAGTAGAGGTGTGTAAGGCTGTGTGTAGGAGGGCGTGTAGAGGTGTGTGTGGGAGGGTGTGTAAGGATGTGTGAATGTTAGTATGAGTTTCTGATGTTATATTTCCATAAGTTTTTCGGTTTCATCATAAGACTTTGATTTTAGCCATTCCGTTAATTTCTTCCTAAAAATGGGTCTCGTGAGAGGGTATATTTTTATTACTTTGTTAATCTTATTGTAGAGCCTAGCACTGATGTGTCTGAAGCTACAACTAACAGCGACAGTTCTGCAGAGTTCGGTAGGGCAAACCCTATCCGCGCGGCGCCCCACAGTATCACATTTAGGTTCATATTGCAAGTGTCCATGCTTTCTGGTAACTGCTTGCAATATATATAGCTGTCTGACAGTCAGGACTTTGCACAGTTGATAAAGGTCTCTTGTTGACTGTGCAAAGTCCTGACTTTCAGACAGCTATATATTTATTTATTTATTTATTTATTTATTTATTTAATTATTTATATATTGCAAGCAGTTAAAAGTAGTTTAATTTATTTGAGTATTTAATAATTTTAATTTTTTAATGAGAAAATATTATTCTAAATGTGTACCTACATAATTATATTACGTACCTTTTCATTTATGTACATTGGAATTTGGACGTGTATCCAAAAACAATTCAAATTGAAATAATATTAACTGACAGACAGATGCTAGTTCAATGTTTCGATTTTTCTCAAAAATATCAAAATTTGATCAAATTATCCGTTTGCTGTAAAATCTTGGCGTTCATCAAATAGACATCATACATTTTCACAATTCTCAAACGTTAGCGTGGCTAATTTGTCTTTGAATTTGACAGTTTTGATAAAAAACAAATCGCATGGCGGTGGAGTAAATAGCGTGGACCACAACAAATAATGTAAAGTAATGTAATTTTTTATTACTAAATATTCGTTTTGGGTGATGTGATGTCTGATTCTTCATAATGTACCTACTTTCGTATTTTTGTACTGTAACTTGTGCAGGTGTCTCGTAGGTATGTATTAAATTGTCCTGCTATTAAATTGTATGCCACCCATCAGCTGATTCTTTATACATATACTTGAAAATTGCTTGAGAAGATTTAAGTCCGGTTATCCGTATGAATTGGAGTCATAAATTTGAAATAAGAATCTTCGTTTAATATTGCTCAATTCACGTTATGACGATTTAGAGTTCTTATCGTGATAATGATAACATAATGTAGATGTAACTACTTGTAAGTCATGACAAGAGCTTAAGCCTACTTTGGACTTCTCCAGCTATATAGGTACAATGTTCAGTAATACATAGTACTCAGAACTGGTGTGAAAAAATAAGAAGCAAAAGGTTTATGCAAGAATCATAACAAGTGGTGGTCTGTAGTTTCTGCTTACCCCAGTACAGTAATGACAGCATTGCAACACCCTTTTGAATAATTAGAAAAAAGCTAGACCTTACGGGCTGTGAAAATTTAACAGGATCAACTATTCTTATGTTTGTGCTGCATGTGTGAGGTCAGATGAAGAAACCTTACTTCTGTTTTGGTCCTAATAACCTAAATAACTGGTTGTTTTGAAAGTTTATGAGGGAGGCCTTTGTTCAGCATTATAATCTACATTATTAATATTATAAAGAGGAAAGATTTGTATTTTTGTATGTAACTAATAAACTTAAAAAATACTGGACCGATTTCTAAAATTCTTTTGCCGTTAGAAGGTTGGCGCTCCTTGGGGGAGGCCTACATTCAGCAGTGGACGGCAATAGGCTCAAATGATGATGATGATGATGACTTGTGATGTTACCCAGGATGACATTATGTTTCACCGTCTCATCTTCACTAGCACCTATGTTATACATCATACATTTTAGTCACCTTACAGTTGAAACCATTCTTTTATACTCATAATAATAATAAAACAACTTTTACCATGGGATCTACCCTGAAATTATGAAAAGAAATCAGTCATCCATACATGACTTACTCAACTTATGTTCACTCAACTTAACAAAGCACATGGTTGCTTTAACAGCTGTTTTTACAATGATTTCAAAATTGGTTCTATACTTAATATTAACTGTTCATAATGACGACTATAAATAAAAAATAAAAGGAACACAAGGAGGCTCTTTCACTTTGCTGTAAGACAATTAAAAATAAGGAACTTCTGTTTAAAATTTCATGCTTCTACTCGCACCATGCGCTTTTGCTGTCCATTGTCTGTCAATCAGTAATAAAACTAACACTGAGAGTAACAAATCAACAAATATCTTAGTAGATTTGTTTATTAGAGATAGTATCTTGATGTTACTTGTGTGGACTCTATGTCAAAATCCTGACAGATTTGTTATAATTATGTATAAACATCGGCTGTAAGTAGACTTCATTAAAGTATTACCCTACATAATTTACGTGGGAGAGCCATGCTTCGGCACAAATGGGCCAGCTCGACCGGAGTGATACCACGGCCTCACAGAAATCCATCTGCTCGTTTGCCCACCTGTCCCATAAAACAAAAAACCTATTGTAATCAAGATGGGTGACCCCATCACATATAAACAATAACATCAATTTGACCGACTAGTTTGTATAATAACAATATTTGTTTGGTATTTCCTAAAGTTGTAGAAATAAAAGTTATTTGTCCCAAAACCCTTTTAAGTACTGCTTGAGACTGTATGCCTTAATATTAAGTTAGTCTCCTTTTTACAGATACATCACATGACTGACAATGAGCAGCCAGCATTTGTCACCTGACCGGGTGAGCCCCAGCATACTTATCCCTGAGTCTCCTGGAAGCCCCAACATTTTTGAGCCCAACTCTCCAAGAGGCGAAGACCCGGCTACCGCGCAAGACTCAGAAACATATACAGAACAGGACAGACCGATTGATGCTCCTGGCACTGAGGCAGTAAGTAATGAAAACAGCAACGACTCTATGACAACCAATCATGATCAAAATCAAATTTTGAGATTTAGGACCTCAGATGCTGTAGAAGAGAATACTAGAGACAGTGTTCTAGACAGAGAATCAATTTATACCGACGATAGTAATGCACCTTCAAGCACCCAGGAGTCCAATCTCTCTTTACCAGAGAGTAATGTTCGGAAACACAGTGATCATGAAGATGAACCCCCAGCGAAAGTAAGGAAAATCAACTCTCCTCAGAAAAATGAGGACTTGGATGGAGAAACTTGCCCCATCTGCCTGGACTCTTGGGGAAACTCCGGCGACCATAGATTAGTAGCTCTCAAATGCGGTCATTTATTTGGCTCCGAATGTGTCGAAAGGTGGCTGAAAGCACAAGCTGTCAAAGATCGGTCTTGTCCTACGTGTAAAAGTAAAGCGACGATGAGAGATATAAGATTTATTTACGCAAGAAGGTTGGTAGCGGCAGACACTTCCCAAATAACCACATTACAAAAACAGGTGGAGACATTACAAGCTGAAAAAAGTAGAACAGAATTAGAGTTACAGAAAGCTCAAATAGCACATCGCGCGTGTTTAGCAAGACTTGAACTTATAAAAAGTACTTATACGAAACTCCAAGTGGCCAAAGAACAGGTTTTCACCAGGAAGTCCTGGAGATTCGCCCTGGAAAAGAACTTGGAGATCTGCAAAGATGGGGGCTGCAGAGTGCTCACATACAATTGCAGGACTTACGAATTATATGTGTCGCAGAAAAGTACCAACTACCTCTTTCCTGGTTACGGTATTAGGAAAGTCAGCTGTGTAGACTATAAACTGGGACAATTTGTGCATTTACATCCGAAACCTATTAGAGACATTTCGTATTCACTGCCAAGCGACTTGCTTTTGAGCGTAGGTTTAGACGGCTGCGCAAGGATTGTGGATAGAGGTATTCCAAGCACGAGTTTGAGCGCGGGCTTTGCTCTATGGTCATGTGCTTGGGACTACTCGAAAAACAACGTGGTGTACATGGGCGGCGTTGGCGGCGTGATCCACCTATACGACTGTAGAAACACGTCAAGGTTCCTACAAACTCTAAACGCTCCCGGAGACATGTCCCCTGTAATCTCCCTCTGTTCCACCGAGTTTGGACTGCTTTCATGCCAGCTAAACACGTGTAATCTATGGATAGACAATGGCAGCCAATGGGAACCACATCCATTACCCGTGGAAGGATCTTTCATGTCTTTAAACTACGATAACGAATCTCAAAGAGCTTTAGTCTCAGTGCGACCAAGTGCAAACGGTTTGGAACGCTCAAAACTATCAGTGTGTAAACTAAAAATGGATCTGTTGAGGACGAAAGTGGTGTTTGATATAGAGGACACGTTTATGGGATCGGCGAGGTCTTCGTTGATGTCCAGGGCAGCTTGGGTCAAAGCGCCTGGTTCGTTGTGGGCGGCGGCGCATTCTGAGAGTGATTCGGCGTTATATCTCAATGGTGTTGATGGTGCGCGGACAATGTCGCTTCCTGCATCCGAGCCTGCGCTAGACGTGTGTTCGGTATCTCTCAATGGTAACAGTGTTTTAGCAGCTTTATCGGAATCTAGGCTAAGACTGTACAAAGGTGTGGCATCTAACTTTTGAGTAATGGAATAACGCTCCTTAATGTAAAGGAACTTCGCGCAATTGTTATGAATTTTTAAACAGTGATTGTGATGTGCATTTATGTAAAAGTAAGTGGTATTCAAGAGAAGATCGTAAAGAAGAATTCGACTGAGCTGCGGTGCTGACTGACTGAGGTGCAAGTTTAGATAAGTACTACCCGTTCGCAATAAGTTGAGACCTGAGCGCAGTGACGTCACAAACGCGTGCTTGCACAGTGCACAAAAAATATCACAACAAACCTCCGCGCGAGATTTAGTGTGCGCATTTTTATAATATTTATTTTTATATTTAATAAAATTGCGTTACCTACAGTACGACATGGGCGCCCGAGGGGAAGTGCAAGGAGAAGCGGGCGGAGAGTCGTATTCCATTCTAGTCTCAACTTATCGCCCACGAGTAGTATTGGTTGAAGTAGAGCTCAATCCGTGTGAGGATACGGAAAGCAGGTGGTTGTCCAGCGGTGGAGTTTTATTTTTGCTTTCGCAGCTTAGGGATGGCAACATTTTTTTTTTATGGAATAAGTGGCAAGCCGACGGTTCGCCTGGTGGTAAGCGATTACCGCCAACCATGGGCACCCGGCACCAGAGGAATTACAAGTGCATCGTCGGCCTTTTAAAATGGGAATGGGCCTCTGGTATCCTCACTCAGCGAAAAACAACGTAGGCGTTGTTTCACGCCGATTTTCTGTCAGGCCGTGGTAGTATCACTCCGGTCGAGCCGGCCCATTCGCGCCGAAGCATGGCCCTCCCACGGTACAAAATTATATTAGTTGTAATTATACCATACGGCGCTTTACCTCGCGTGCCGTGGTCAAGGGAGCATTTTGCCAATCTTCCTCAACTCCAACAGTGGCAGATAACGATGGAGTGGTTAAGATTAACACGGACGTCATAATATGTATCGTGTAGCTTCCCGTTTCCTCACCCCTGAGTTTAGAGGAAATACGTGCTCACTCGTATCTATCTTCTTCCATATACTGCAGACTCCAAATATGCGGCTGAATAATCCGAAAAAGTTTTGATTAGACACAAAAAAAGCTGTAATGTTCGTATCAGTTATATTTCGGCCCAGCGACCGTTGTACATTGGTTGTACAGCATATAATTCGTAAACACTGTCCTAATGTTAGCCGGTTTCCTTACACACAATTTCTTGGTTTATATTGTTAATTATATAAATTCCTCTTTTTCAAGTTTACTTCCCGCGTTTATCAACCAATTTGAACTATTTCAATTTTATTCAAAACTGAATAACAGTGCCATTTATAAATTTTATCATGATCTAAAGCACCTCTAAAGTACAGATAGTCTTTGTTAGTGTGTGTGTTTTATGTATATAAAGTGATTGATTGATTGATATATTTGTCTACGAAGCTAATGCCTGGTCCAGAGGAGCGAATTCGCCGCAAAACGGTCTACGAAACTTGGTTTTGGGCTGAACTAACTAAGGAGTGTCTGGTTTCTCAGATCGCGCAAAACTCCTGCGTTATGCGCATGAGTTGAGTCTGGCGTACTAAACGCGATTTACACGCGAATTTCAAACTCATTTGTGGACTCGATGAGTAATGCGGACGCGCGTATGAATTCGTGGGAGACGTTCACGGCGAATTTGCCTTTTTGGAGAAGGTTTAACTTTAAAAGTTAAGGTTTGTTTGTAAACCGTGCGGTTGTGACTGGTGAACTGCCTCTGAAGTGATGTAAATAACAAGTTAATGATTTTGTTTGTGATATGTGCTTTATTAGACCCGAGCTCAAAAGTGGGACAGATAATGGGTTTATAATGTTATTTTATTGTCAAGTTTCATTACAGGTAGGAAAAGTAGGAAAGCACTATTTATTTGTGAATGAAATATCCATGTAAAACTAAAAATGTTGTTATTTTTGTCAGTTTGTGCAACACCCGAATTTCCCCTCAGCTTCCTTGCCCTAATATTTTATAATATACCTTTGACTCGCTTTATTCGAATAATTAATTTAGAAGAATAATTCCCACCACACTCTTTGTTGCACCAAAAAGACGGTGACTGAAAACGACTTTTTTAAACAATCCACTTTAAGGTGTTTTTTTTGTTGTTGTATAAAGTTTAATATGTTTAAATCCTCATTAATGTAAGCTTTAGATGTAAAACAATAATGAATGTAATTAAAATCTTTGAAGTATCGAATAAATGATAATTTTTGTTACCTACTGATCGTTTTATTACTTACTTTTCAAGCTGACCGTCTACTAGAGCGGACCGGTGAAGGGTTCGGATCAGCTTTTTTCTTTCTGCAATTTCTTTTGCGAAACTATAAATTTTTACCTTTACAATAATAGAGAATATAATCGGACAAAAATTATTTGTACGCCCCGTTCGGCCGCGGTAGACAGCTCCAGCAGAGTGGAGATAAGATTCATAAAGTCATTTCAACCACTGAGGATGTAGGTAGTATTTTAACATAACATACCATCACGCCTGTATTCCCCGAAAGGTTAGGCAGAGGCGTATTAATGTACACCCACAGTTCGCCGGTATGTTTAGGTCCCATGTAATAGGGGGCGAGGCTATTGCCATTAACCGGGCACAAATCCAGACTCCGAGCTGCTACTGAGAATTTCATAGAAAAACCCAATAACACTTTGCTCGACATGGAGATCGAACCCAGGACCTGTAGCGTAGCAGTCGCGCTTGGGACTACTAGACTAATGAGGCAGTCTTGTAGTATTTTATTTGCCACAAAAAGTGTACGTTACCCCAGCAGAAATGTGGCTTCTAGAGAGTAATATGAGGCATAGATATAATTAGTGCAAAACTGCTGTAAATGGGCGCGACATAAAAAAAATTGTGTGCTTAGTCGTTTTGGAAATAAACTGAAAAAACGATTCCTGCAGCAAGGATTAACGTTGTTCCAGCGGTAAAATTTGTGCAAAAATGTTCGTGGAAAATATAATTTGTCCGTCTTCAGGTTTACGAGATATAGCGTTTCCTGCTGCAGTAACGTTTTGCAGAATCGCGTAGGTATCTGAAATAAAACTACTTTTTACGGATTTTATCGCGTTGTATTGATATTATTTGATTCCCGACGTTTCAATAGAGAAGATGGCTGGGTCTTACCACCTGCTTGGAACCCCATTATAGATTCCATAAAATCAAAATCCAAGCCCAAAACTGCAAAACCGAAGGATAGGGTGAGCTCGTTCTGCGTGAATCGGATCGCCAATAATTAACAAAAATGTAAGGTAGCTGTTAGTAATTGTAACATTAAGACGTCCAACAACTTAGTCTACCCGTGACCATGGATGCTGTAAAGGATCCGAAACGTCGGGAATCAAATAATATCAATAAAATCCGTAAAAAGTAGTTTTATTTCAATGTCTAATATTCGCGTAAGTGTCAGAGACCAGTACGTGTAGGCATCTCTCAAACCATTGTATCTGCGCCTGTAGAATAAACATACAAGAGTAGCTCTTTATTTGTGCGTATTGAATTACCTAAGTAAACCATTTACAGCTATTTCTTCACAATAGATAGATAGACACGTTGGCCTAGGGAGGTATTCTAATATTTGAATAGTAAAAAGTAAAACCGCCTTCAAAAATATAAAAATAATGCAAACATAAAATAACCTTAGACTAAACAAAATAAGTTTCGGAAGTCGGTGCCTTCGATTTGGTTTGAACTTTTGTTTTCGCCACCGACTTCCGAAAGTGGTATTTTATGTTTGCATTATTTTTATGTATTTGAAGGCGGTTTTACTTTTTGTCAAAAGTTACGTTATTTCAACATTTTTAGTAGCGAGTAAAATTGTACGCGTACCTAGACGACGTTATCATTTTCGTGTTATTGCCATTTTGTTCTAAACGTGATGAGATCTTGACCAAATTTTTATGGTACTACCTCTGAAGTATGAGCTATCGATCAAAAATGAGTTATTGAGTACTGAGTTATTCGTCCATTTGTCGCGCTCATACTTAATGCAAAGTTAAGACATAAATGATTTTCTCATGGATGCCATTGTCAATTCGCTCTAACACTACAGTAGTGCAGTAGTCACAGAGGATATTGAATATGATGAATATCAGGCATGCAAAATTGCAAATCGTTTCTTTGTGCCAGTTACAATGTTGATTTTTTACAATACCTGACAACAGTACCTCCTAATTAATTAGATAGCAACACCGATGATTTTGATTATGGCACAAAGGCCTCAGTAGCCATGTCAAAATATTACAAAAAATAACAATTTGATTGACAGCTGTCCAGTGTCAAATTGTGAACAAACAAATAGCGGTGCGTTTTTGTTGGATTCACAAAAATCTATTTAGAAGACTCAAAATTAATAATAAATACTATAGAAGTGTTTCAACAGTAACTTTACGTTTGTTACTTTATAATATATCCGTTTTTCAAGGTGGGAAGAGGTAAGTTTCTGTGATATTGTTAGATCAATGAACATGTGTATAAACCGTGAGGTCATCAAGCAAATAATTTTTGAAAACACAATAAATTATTAGATACTGGTTGATTACAAATATGGAAAGTATCTTAGTCGATTTCATAATATTTTCTTCAAAATATATTAAGTTAGTAATTGAGAAATAAAGATTTAATAGTTCATACGTAATTTATTTAAAGTAACAAGTTACGCCTCCGCTTTGGCCTTATTTAGCAGTAGTATAGGTACTAACCATTTTTGGATAATGATTTACTATCTCACAAAACTTTTTGTAATTAGATAATGCATGATTAAGATTAAAATTCTAAGAAAAAAGTAGAACATAATAAAAATGGAAGCAATTAATTAAATTATATTTTACGGAGTTTATCGCGTAATATTGATGTTAGATAAAATTAAAATCCATAATAAGTAGTTTTGTTTCAATGGCTATATTATATATTTGCATAAAATTACCTTGACTTTCAAACTGCTTACGTTTTCATCAGTGAAAACAATATAATCTGTCAATTATTTTCAGAAAACAACTGCAGTCATGGATCAGCTACTACATCATGTGGCCACCAACATGGAGAAGCAGCTCGACAGCGAGATTGAGAGGTAAGCAGCAACATCACACTAAAACTTTTTGGGCAAGAGTATAGAAATGAAACCTTTTTCTATTATCACTTTGAACAACCTCTTTGCATTCTGACTAAGTGTGGTCTCTGCACCAGGTTGGAAACCATGGATAGCAGTGATCTTGAGGCAATCAGGCAACAGCGGATTGTTGAAATGAAGAAGAGAGCTAAGGCCAAACAAGAGTGGATGGCTAATGTGAGTTTTAAATAATATTCTAGTGTAGCAGTGGCTAGGAAGGACATCAAATAAGCTTGGGCTTTATTCCACCAGAGACCTGTGTATAAAATATTCTTTAATAGATATATTTTAGTGAAAGAAAAATTCAATGTCAGGCAGGATATCCTTTTTATTTAATAGTTTTTAACTTAAAAACTACTGGTGAATGTCAAATTAACATAGTAGTGAGGGGGTGGTAACATTTTTTTCTAACATTAATGACACCATAAAGTTTGAGAAACAATGCTGCATCCTTAAAACATGGATTACATAACTGTCATCATTTGAAGTTCCATACATCAGGATTATTAAACATTTTATTTGTAATAGTATTTTTTTAGATAAACATTGATAGTGGCTGACCTTGTAATTTAAAGGACAACATAGATTTTTAGCAGAGAATAATGATATTAAATAGAACTTATGTTAATTACAACCCATTGTATGTATATATCATTACATTAATGAACCATGTCGCTCATTCCAGGGTCATGGAGAATACACAGAGATAGATGGAGAGAAGGAGTTCTTCACTGTCTGCAACAAGAGTGAGCATGTTGTGTGTCACTTCTACAAGAACGACTCTCCTCGCTGCAAGATAGTGGACATGCACCTCAAGATACTGGCTAAGAAGCATGTGGAGACCAAGTTTGTGAAGTTGGATGTGGAGAGGGCACCATTCCTAACTGGTGAGTGACTTATTTGGATGCAAAGGACATGTATGGTATAAGTATGAAGCCTCTTTGTCCCTATGAAATCATAATGAGCTGCGGTAGCGGTGGTTGTCGGTTCCAACCCCACCCATTGCACTACTGATGTGAACCCACTCGTAACACAAGCATTTAGCTTAGCACAAGGGGTTAATAGAAATAGAATAAGAATACTAGTAATGTCTGACCCACTTTGCTAGTAAGCTTTATAAAAAAAAAAACTAAATTGATAAATCCATTATAAGCACTTTTTTACATACTTATAGGACTGGGTTCACTTATTTCTAAATTAAATGAAAGGTTTGGAAATAAAAGCCATTGGATAACTGCCTAATTGACCTAGTGGTCCTGAGCGCGACTGTTACGCTGGAGATCCTGGGTTCGATCCCTGGGTCGAGCAATGTTATTGGGTTTTTCTGAAATTCTCAGTAGCAGCTCGGAGTTTGGGATTTGTGCCCGGTTAATGGCAATAGGCTCACTCCCTATTACATGGGACCTAAACATAGCGGCGACCTTTATCCCATTCCCCATTTAATAGGTCGGCAACGCACTTGTGACTCCTCTGGTGTTGCAGGTGTCCACGGGCGGCGGTAATCGATTACCATCAGCTCTTTATTCACCATAATGTTAAATGAGGTGGTGTAATATAAACAAGAACCATTATAGACCCTGTAGGGCACAGCAATATTAGATGACGACAATATTAGAAGATTGACACATACATAGACAATGGGTTGACTGGTTTCTACATACACAAACATTTTCATGTTTAACAATTTCGATATCTTTTTGATTGCAGGTCGTCTGAAGATCCGTGTGATCCCCACCATAGGGCTAGTCAAGGAAAACAAGACCAAGGACTTCATCGTAGGCTTCACAGAGCTCGGCAACCGGGATGACTTCTCAACTGAGATGTTGGAGTGGCGGATAGCTAGGTAGGAACTTTAGATTTAATAGTTAGAGGTGGGGTGGGACCAAGGATGAACCCTTGCGGTCCACCCTTCTTCTATCGTGTGGGACATTAGTACCTGTATTTATAATTTTGATGTAAATAAACTGAGACAGCATGGAATGTTAAGTAAAATTTGTAATAAGTATGTACTATGATATTTAATATCCCAGCACGGAGACAGGTTTTATTAGTACAATAAAGACAATTTTTTTTTATCAATTATAAGGGACCTATGATAGAGCCTTGTGGTACACCAACTTGTTCTATTTTCCTTGTGGCAATTGAAAGGGACACCCACTAAATCAGATCCTTTTTTAAACTCTGTTTGAAATGACATACAAGTGAATATTTTTTTATGACAGCTTTACGAAAAATAAATATATTTTTTACAGGTCAGAGGTAATAGAGTACTCAGGCGACCTCCTTGTCCCGCCGGAAGAGGCGAGAAAAGCGCGTATGCTGCAGATTCAAAGCAAGAAAACGATTCGCGGCACGCCCGATTCAGATTCCGACTTAGATCTGAGCGACTAACGTTAAACATAACATATCATGCTAAATTATATTTTGTGTAATATTTAAACAATAATTATGCCTATGTAACAATATTAAGCCATTGTTGTGAACAGCTGAGTTCTGACTCATGCAAAATATCACACTTTAATTTGTCAGAAATTTATTTAAAACTGTTTTGCAAAGCATTTGAGGGAACTATTTTTTGTATGATGACATCTTTTTATTTCTATCGATTAGATTTTTTCTACTCTGTGTGAATGGTGCTAACAGAATTTGAGATTTATAGTGTCCGAGATAAAGTTTATTTTTGTTTGAGCGTGTATTTAGTGTTGCCAGTTAGCTAGGTTCGCTAGTAGTGTTTGGCTAATTTTTTTATTGTGATTGTGTGAATGAAATTAAATTTATGATGCATATTATATTATTATATTCTGATTACATACTTTTTAATAATATGGCGTCTATTATTCTGTCTATACGAAATAAGCTCAGGCTTTTCTCCCACAGGAGTAGGCACTATAGCTATATATATATATATATATATATAATATATAACTATAGCTATAGACTGTCAACTTTTAGACTACAAGAGATAAACATAGAAGATGTAGCAGTGAAGATTTTTGCTAAGTAAAATACCACGTTTTTCTACTCATTCATTAGGTACAGTAACATACACACCATAATAACCCCTGTACTGTTCAGTGTTAGGCAGATGTGTACTGATATTTAATGTACCTTGCCTTTTTGCCTTCAAAAACAAAACATAATGTTATGTGCGGTGTTGGAACAGTTTAGGCAGTCGGTGCCTTTGATTTGATTGGATCGTTTGATTTCGCCACCGACTTCCGAAACTATTTTGCACTTAACATTATTTTTTATACTGGTTTCTGACACTTACGCGAATATTAGACAGTGAAATTGAAATATGAATTTTACGTATATCGACGTTATCATTTACTCGGCTGTTAGGAACGTAATATTGTTCTAAATTTTGTGATCAGATCTTGACCATTTTTATGCGACCACCTCTGAAGGACATACTTCATCGATCGAAAAAGAATCATCAAAATCGATTCATAATTGGCGGAATAACCGCGTAACAAACATACAAAAAAGAAAAAAAACAGTAGACTTAAGAACCTTCTCCTTTTTTGAAGTCGGTTCAAAAATATCAGTAGAAATAAAACAAATCGGTAGTTTACATTCAGAACTTGGTAACTTTTCTTAAAAAGCTTCAACGTCAACATATTAACCCTTCTTTGCATGATGACGGAAATTTCAATCATAATATTTAGTCAACAAAAAAAGGTACTCAAAACCCTTGTACTGTAAATTTGTTGTTGCTGGCAACATTTTAAGCGACTATTGCGTACAACAAAACGCACTTGTCAAAAAATACCAAACGTCACTGTCAATTACCAGGCCTAGAACTTGTCATTCCGCTGTTTGTTGTGACTGGAAAAAAGGAGCGAGATTTTAGTTTGTTTTAAGGAAATAAACGGAGATATAAAATACAGTAAAAGTGAAAATGAGTAGAAAAAAGGTTTGTTTTCATGTTTTTTGTTGTTTTATGTACAATTTATATCAAAACACTATGAATAAATTTCTCAAAACTATGTGATGGAAATTTACATCACTATGCAGTAATTTCACTTGTAATGTATGGCAAACATTTTTTTGTAAATCTTTATTTTATGTTGTTTTTTAGGGAAACTTGAATGAAAGAGATATTGAAGATTATCTTAGTAAGTTACAAGGTGGTTGGCTCTCAAAAGATGACCTCGATGACCAAGATTCCGATGATGAAAACCGCGATTCTGATGAAGTTATAAGAGTGTTGCAGCAGGAGAACGACGATGATGATGATGATGTGGATGAAACTGCTGACATTGATCCTCCTCTTGTAGAAACAGAAGATCAAGAACCCTCTCACACATCAACTTCATCCAATTTGCAGTCTTCATCCAGTTTTCCATTTGACAAAAGAAGCTTGATTTGGAAAAAAAAGGAATCTGGTGTAGGACACAGATAAAATTACTTTCTTGGGGAGTTCTACTGCTTCAGGTGGTCTATCACACCTAGAAACTCCATATCAATGTTTTAACCATTTTATCACTGAAGATTTTATCAAAACATTAGTAGAGGAGACAAATTTATATATAATACAGAGTAATCCCAGTTCATCTATAACATTTACAGAATAGAATAATAAGATAGTAACCCTGCTATCTTCTTATGCTGGAGCATTGCCTGTAACTAAAGTCAATAGATTTGACAGGATAACAAAAGGAAAAATTGATATTACTTGCCCGTTTATTGTCCAAGAGTACAATAAACATATGGGAGGAGTAGATCTCATGGATAGCTTTTTGGGCAGAAATCATATAACAATGAGGTCTAAAAAGTGGTATTTGCGTATTTTTTTTCATCTATTTGATCTAGCTATTATAAACTCTTGGATTGTTTATAAAAAAAATGCTCAAGAAAGAGGTGAACCTAAAAAGAGTCTGCTTACAATGGGCCAATTCAGAAATGAATTGGCCTTTGTGCTATGCAACAGAGGAACCACCAAAGAAGCTAAAAGAGGATGTCCTAGTACCAGTGTACTAGAAGAAGAATTACAATAAAAACAAAGAAAAGGTTCTCCAGCTCCACCACCTCCAAAAGACAAGAAAAGATGATGCTGAACATTGGCCAAAAGTAGGTGGGTCACTCCGGTGCAAATTTCCCAAATGTAAAGGCTATTCCACAATTTCGTGTAGTAAATGTGGCGTCAATTTGTGCTTAAATAAAAATAATAATTGTTTTTTAAATTATCATAAAGAATAAAGAAGATTGAGTAAACAATATTTTTTTATTTATTTAGTACTGAGCTAAATATGTGACAATGCATGATGATGTAAATTTCCATCATATTGTTTTTTACATAATACATATTTTTATTTACATTAGGATTTTTTTAAATATTTTTCCTTTAATCTAGAGCATTAATTACATCACCCTGATTTATTTTAAAAAAATAGAAAAAATCATGCAAAGAAGGGTTAAAATGTCATAGTGTTGTCATTTCACAGATGTCACAGTGGCCACTGCCCACTGAAGGAACAATTCTCATTTGACAGCTGACTGTGCAAGTTGAAGTTGTAAGTGCCTTGTGCCAATTATTACGTGTAGTGATAGTGTTTTTCTAAATTTTCACGCTTTATGAAAATTATTGACTAAACAAGTAACTATCTTTGTGTCGAAACTCTTCAAGTAATATCACTTACTTCGATATTAAACTCTTGAAAGTGCACCTTTATGTAATAGTTGTAGTAAAATTTTCACGAAAATCTCGATGGTGTGTTGAAATATAAAAATATAGGTAAGTTTTCAGTGTGTCCTTGTTAGAATCATTTGTTGAGAATCTATTTATAGATTATAGACGTCGTTTTATTACTCGTTAGCCCTAAAATGTTAGTTTCAAGGTTAAACATTAGACTTTGAACTACAGTAGGTTATTATTCAAAACATTATTTTTTTACGTCTGATTGTATCAGCTGCCTTTGCCCAATTTTCAGTTTGTAAACATTTAAACTTGCGCTAATGATGTAAGTTTGCATGTTCGTAATTTGAAAGTATTTATGTATTGCTGATTTTAAAATTGTTACCTTTATATCTCTTTGTATTTATATAATAAATTATGATGATTATAATTTTTACGACGTGTTTACGACACAATAAAGTAGTTACCTACATATCTAAATTATATACCTACACTTTGTGTGAAGCCTTGGTAATAATGTAATTATATTTTTATTGTGATCATATTTCTGTCATGTAAACTGGCATTATAAATTATAAGTAATTTGTTATTCACTCAACATTATCTTTCTATCTTGCAAACCTAATGAATTTCTTCCCATGTAATATCATTGTGCCACTGTTCTTTTCGAATGATTTTGTGACTTGCAACAGTAGCAAGCTAGGGAAGAGGTAATCATCCAGTGAGTAAGTACTTAAATAGCTATTTACATAACAATACAAAATTAAATTAGATTTCCCACATGAAAACCATTATTAACACCAAATGAGTAGAACTAATGAAAAAACATAAGTAATTAAGCAGGCAATAAAACACTGTTAGTTTTAATTAACATAATTGTTTATTTATTTTCACAAAACATGCACTTAATTGAATGAGAGAAATACTCGTAGTAGAAATGCGATGAAAAATACTAAATAGGTATGACATTTTTAATAAATCTTGAGAATTTTACTTAACACTTTTACTCTAACATAGTAGGTAATGTCATGGCCCGTCTATGGTTCTCAGGTTATCCATTAACGTGGGAGAGCCATGCTTCGGCACGAATGGGCCGGCTCGACCAGAGTGATACCACAGCCTCACATAAAATCGGTGTCAAACAACGCTTACGTTGTGTTTCGCCGAGTGAGTGAGGCAACTGGAGGTCCAATCCCCGTTCAAAAGGCGAGCAATGCGCTTGTGACTCCTCTGGTGTTGCGGCTTTCCATGGGCGGTGGTAATCGCTTACCATCAGGCGATCCGTCTGCTCGTTTGTCCCCCTATCCCATTAAAAAAAACCCTTTGTGGGTATATTGTACCCAGTTTTTCTTTCTTATAAGGATACAAGAGGTACAAGCCCACAGCTTGTAGGGGCTCTGGGTACCCCTGTAATAAGAATCATACAATTTTTCACTTTTTAAAAGGGCCACAAACTATTATGCTCATGCCTGTCAATGGCCAAAGACGGCCCTGATTCTTGCATATAAATATGAATATGTATTGCATAATGGAATTTTGTTCAAAACAAATAACATGTCATTTAATTATACAGTGTGTAGGTTGCACGCAAATTGCAAATAAGTGTTATGTACATGTGATTAAAATAATATTGGGTAAATATTTATCCTATGTTTTAAAAAACATCAACAGTTTCGTGGTGACATTGAATTGATTCACAATGACAAACATTTTCTTTCATTATTTTTTTAATACCACTTTATTACCTGACTACGAAAAAAGGAAGGATAATTAGTTTAACTGTCGGTGTATGTACGGATGTTTGATCCTAGTTGAGAAACTACTCATTAGACTTTAACAAGCACTCGCATGCCACCGAATTATACATAATTTTGCACCTGCAGATCATAATAATGGCATTAAATTACGGCTATAAACTGTATACCACTGTACACAGACATAGAAAAATTTTCTTGTTTTATACTTTTTAGTTGATATTTTTTCGTAGTCGTTTTTAGTTTTTTAAGCTTCTTTAAATTTAATGTGAGTGAATGGATTCTTTGTGATTGAAATAAAAGGTTTTTTTTTATGGTATAGGAGGGCAAACGAGCAGACGGATCGCCTGATGGTAAGCGATTACCGCCGCCCATGGACATCCGCTACACCAGAGGAGTCACAAGTGCGTTGCTGACCTTTTTAAAGGGGGCAACCTCACTCACTCGGCGAAACAAAACGTAAGCGTTGTTTAACTCCGGTTTTCTGTGAGGCCGTTGTATCATTACGGTCGAGCCGGCCCATTCGTGTCGCAGCATGGCTTTCCCACGTAAAAAAAATTTTTATTTGTCCGTCCTTAATTCAACCAATTAACCACAACCGAGAGATCATGATTAGTTCATCACTGTCGATTTTTCTAAAGTGGGCAAAGAGTTTTCTAGAGTGGGCATAGCCCCCCTCAGCTCCGCACTAGAAAACCTATAAAGACTATAGGGGATACCAGGGCTACTCTAATCACTAGACCTCACAACTTTATAACTCCGAAGTCGTGAATCGTAATCATCATTATTTAGTATTATTTTTTAACCTTTTGATCAGACTACGTCAAAGCTAAAAGGAAGGATTGTGTTCTTTGCTATTATTTATGTAGGTATGAATTTTTTTAAATTAAAAATGGGCTTGCTCGTCACTTCAATCTTGCCCCCGGGCAAAAATGAGGTTGATGGTGGAGCAAGTTCACCCAAAAGATGCCTGTGCACCCTACTTTTTTTTTTTTATTCGTGATAGGCTTACGCTTAATCGCTAGTTTGCCTGATGTTAAGCGATACTGCGATCTACGAGGTATAAAGATATACCATATACTTTTGTAAAGATTCGGGATGTATACGTATATGTATGTTCACCCGGAGCGGATCATTTGCCATCCGATTTTGATAAGAGAGGTGTTAATCGATTCATTATTATGGTTCCGTGACGGATGCTCTCCCGAGTTTCGACACATCACTCAAGTTCATTAAAATTATATAATACAGTAAAATAATTGATTGGTTTTTTTCCCCAAGAATTGACTAATATTCAGTAGATGGATACCTACGTTTTTATCGTTTTAAAATTTTTCTATGAAATTTTAGTACGTACCATTTGTATAGTACCAGTTTGCATTTATGCCCCTTTAGTGGCAATGGCCCCCTATTACATGAAACTTAAACATACCAGTGAACTGTGGATGTACATCTCTGCCTATCCCTTCAGGGAATACAGGCATGTATGATACTTATGTATGTTGTTATGTAATTTAGTTTTAGTTGCTATAATTTTCATTTTTATTAAGACTCATCGTGTTCATCGGGATTCTATGATTAGAAACGGTTATATCTGCTGGGTCAATGCTTGACCAAGTATCCGATACAATATCACTCAGTTCATGGCCGGTGAGATAGCGGCATTACGTCGCAAAATCATCTTAGTTACGTCATCAGAATACGTAGGAACTAGGTACTACTATTCATACATCACGCCTGTATAATATATAATTAGTTGTAATATTTAGTGTTGTTTTTTTTTTATTTATTCGTGATAGGCTTACGTTTGACCGCCAGTTAGCCTGATGTTAAGCGATACTGCGATCTACGATGGAGCGCGCTTGCCTAGAAGAAACCGATGTTTGATGTGTTGTTACTAGTGATGGGTTTCTGCCCAGGCATTTAGGGCAAAAAAAAATGCCCTGGCATAAACCCAACTATAAATGATGGGTTTCTGCCCAGGCAAAAATGGGCGAAAAAAATAAATGCCCTGCCACAAACCCATCTCTAGTTGTTACTAAACTATGGTTTATGATAGTGCAGCGGAAGTTCTAGGTTATAAAGCATTAAGGCGAGTTTCATGAAACAGTGTTAGAAGAGAATGAAACTAATAATTCATTTTTAATGTGCAAACATTATCTTCGCACAAGGCACTCGCTCCGTCGCTCGTCTTCGGCACAGTATAAATATACTACAAACAGTACGGAAACTACCTACAAAACGTTCGAAACGGCACACTCACACAAACATGCGCATCGACGAGACCCCTAAGCAGTGTTTCCACAATGAGGGGAAATTCCCCTTTTAAGGGGAAATTAGGGTCCAGAGGGGAAGAAAAAGGGGAAAGACTATGAAAGGGGAAATTGCGGGAAATCATAGATAAAACCTACCTCTACCGTGGACTAGCGTGTTACCGTATAAAAGACAGTGACAGCACGTTCAGGTGGCGTATACTTACCTTTATCTCCATTCTGTTTAAGGCCTAAAATATTATTCTGTGCTAAAATGTGTGCGCTGACAGCGTAAACTGACTTGGAATAAAAGGTGAGAATACAGCTCCAGGTTTTATATATTTTTGGTCAGGCTATAAATAAAACACGAATCGTTTAATTATACTTTATTCATCATACTAAGTCTAATTTTTTTTGATTTACTTGCAGTTGCATTGGACTGTACAAACTTAAGGTGTGGTATTTCTAACTGATTTTTCATTAATTGTACAGAAGTTGTTCCCGTTCTTTTCAAGCCAGATTTTACACAGATGATTGATGCAACCGTTTCATTATCCAGCCTATTACGTTTATCTGTTTTAATATTTTTTAGATCACTAAATAATCGTTCAACCGCAGCATTGGAAAAAGGCAGTGACATAAAATAGTTCACCAAAATTGGCAGTTGAAGAAATTTGCGTCTGCCGTCAACATTATTTTTTTCAAACATTTTTTTCCAATAGCCTACAGTATCTATGGAATCGTTACAATCCGTATCGGCAAGGAGACTTTGATTTCTCCATTCCTTGTCCAGCTCTGTTAAATCTACAGTAATATGCGATGGAATGTGTTTTTTCGCGATTTTGTACAATGATGTAGGGTGCAAGTCATTAGCATTTTTCGGGTTTAAAAAAGACGAATCATTGTGCACATCTTCAAATACAAATCGTTTCTTAATTTGTACGATCGCTTCAATATAAAACAATTTTGCTGACTGAAAAATTTTTTGAACTTCACAGTTTTCTGTATTTTCCACCTCTATCAATAAATGAGTTGCATCCACACCTAAATAAATATGTTTCAATTCAAGATGTTCTTCTGTCTGATGAGGATTGATTTGGTTAGCAGGGGTTTGCTTGACATAATTTCTATGCATGAAATTTAACGCCAATGTTTTGATTAATTCCTCAGTTTGAGTCTTCAATTCTGAGAATTTAGGATAATCAGCTTGAAACATGCAATTAAAATCATTAAACAGTCCAAGAGCGTAATCTACAAAATGCATTTGGCATTTTATCAAAGGGTTCTCCAAGGTTTGGAGAGTGTGGCGGTTTGCATGTGTTGGATCTTCAAAGCTTAATATTCTCCAGTAACTCTTCAATGGATCCCACTGTTCTAAAATTCTTCGCACGCATGCTTGAAGCGACAACCACCTGGTTTGACAAGCTCTCAATATTTTATGAGGTTTGACTTCATGGAAGCTTTGAAACTCTTTGAAAGCAGCAGAATTTTTAGGGCTCCTCCCAAAATGATTGTATACATTGCGGCACAAATCTTCTAAAGAGTTGCTTAACTTGGTGCATGCGTTACTTGCCACCAGATGTATCATATGGCAAGAGCATTTTGACACAAATACTTGAGGATAGTTTAGTTTGATTAGTTGAGACACAGAGTTATGCTGTCCCATCATGACTGCAGTTGTATCTGCACAAAAGCCTATCCAGTTTTGCAGAGGCACATTATTTTCTTTCAGCGTGTTAATCATTTGTGTGTACAAACCCACAGCGGTCCCGTCAGGGCAATCTACTACGTCGATCACATCTACTTTTGTTACAAAATTATGGCAGTAGCTGACTAGTATCGCTAGTTGCTTTTTGACGCTAACATCAGTTGTTTCGTCAATATAAACGGAAAACAAATGATGGTTCAGTTCACTAACAAGTTTTTGATTAAAAAATGGGCGCAAACCATTCCTAATGACATTAGTAGCTTTTTGTTTGGCTAAAGAGATTTGCGATGTGATTGCCTTCTCTGGTAAAGATTTAATCAATTCGATTAAAGGTTCAATTGATGAAATAGGAAGATTGTTTTCGACGATATATGAACAAATGGCAGCTTCGGTGTTTTTCAGCTTTGTATTTTCTGCAACAAATGTTTTAATACTAGGTTGATTTGTATTAGACTGTAGCCACGCCTCCATATTTTTCTTATGAACTTTTCCATCACCATGCTTTTTGAGCTCCGATTTTCCCGCTTTCATAATCACATTGCACACCTTACAAATTGCATTGTCATCTCTATTCCCATTTACCAACCATGCTTTGAACTCAGGTAGCTTAAGCCAATCATGCTGAAACTTCTTCTTAAATATCTTTTTTATACCTTTTGCCGTAGACTTTGAAGTAACCGACTGCTTTTTTTCATCTTCAGTATTGTATCCCTCTTCTTCATCTTCAGTACAGTTATCATCCTACAAAATACAACATAGATAATGAGTAAATTTGACAAAACTCATTTATATAAGTAATTTATTACAGAATAAGAAAAACTATAAATATTTTAAAAATCTTGGCCATTGAGAGCCTCTTCACATTAGCGCGATTTTGGGCGATTTTCCGGCGAGGCGATCCCGCGCGAGCTCGCCGCGTGCACGCGCGCGCACATATTATTTTTTAAGTATATAAAAACCCAAGCAAAATTAACTGATTATATTAATATAATCAGTTAATTTTGCTTGGGTTTTTATATATATCACTTAAGTGAAATAACAATGACCAATTTTTCATCTTCGACTTCCATGACTGATGAAGTTTTAGGATATAATTGTTCTTCCTGATCCTCGACATAACTACTGGGCTGAAGACTCGTTCCGGGCTGAGGTTCTGAATAAGAGCATGTATTAGCACCAGGTCTTTCGGATGAACTCAGAGGAACCTTTTCTTCATTCTGAAAAATTATCGATAAGTTTTAGTAATCGCAGTTCACTCAAATTTAAATTCCTGTAGCATTGTCAGGCAAAAATTAATTTAAAAATTTTAATTAAAAAAAAATTATAAAGAAACTCCCCTGTAGGATGAATGGTAGTACAACATCTTAGCCTGCCAATCAGCTTGGACATAAAAAAAAAACATTTTTTTTTTCATAACCTAAAATTCTAACCTAGATTTTCATTGTGCACTAAATTAAGTACTGATCAATATAAAAATGGAAGCACAAACTCACCGATTTTCTAGCAGCAATATTTATTAGCCACCGGTCCATTTTTCACATTAAACAACCGACGCAATAAATATTTCTAGCTGTGTTTATTTACTTAGAGCACTCAATCAATCGCACCAACCACAAATTAGATAGAATAAGTGTTACCAACATTACAACCTAAAAAAATTGACAGCTAGTGATGTGCAGTTATATCAAAGTAATAATGTGCAAAGTTGACAAATCTTGTCGATGATTTTGTTGACGTATTTAGTGTAAATAATATTATTATCGTCTGGTATCACCAGAGGCGTGAGTGGGCCGGCTATAGAAGAAAAACGATAAAGACTTTTTTTTTAGTTACTACTTACTACACTAGTGCCAAAACTAAAAACTATAGCACAATAATTTTTGAGGGGAAAAAAGTCCTGAGAAGGGGAAATCTGAATTGAGGCGTGGGGAAACGAAATCATTGTAGTGGAAACACTGCCCCTAAGCGGTTGTCGCGGTGCTCTCAGTATTGAGTGCCGCGTCGAGACGAGTGGTCATGTAGGTATATGTTTATCGACTCCGCGATCTGTTTCGTTGTTGCTTTATAAGAGAACACAGTAACTGCAAAATAGCTGAACTAATTTAAGAAAAAAGAACAAAGAAATAAACAAAATCGGTTTCATAGTAGCTAACCTATCCTTATTTCCAAACATTTATTTAAAAAAACTGTTCATTATAGTCAGAATTTTTTACACAATAAAATTGAGAAATGAAAAGTAAAGGTATTTTTTATGTACCTACCTGGATTTTAAATTACTGGGTATCACATGGTATTTTTTTAAACGCGGTACGGTTCGCAGCCGCTCAGTTCGCCCTGCCCGCGCGTCACCTGCGTCCAACCGCGGCTCGTGTAAGCTCCCGCCAAAACTTGTAAAAGGTCGCTTGTAAAACCGCCGCCCATGGACACCCGCAACACGAGACGAGTCAAAGTGCGTTTCCCGCCTTTTAAAAGGGGATTGGGCCTCCGGTAACCTCACTCACTCGGCGAAACACAACGCAATGTTTAACGCCGGTTTTCTGTGAGGCCGTGGTATCACTTCGGTCGAGCCGGCCCATTCGTGCCGAAGCATGGCTCTCCCACGTAAAACTTTACATAACTTTTAACAAAAAATTAAACCGCCTTCAAAATCATAAAAAATAATGTTATGTACAAAACAGTTTCGGAAGTGCCTTCAATTTGGACGGATATTTTCTTTCCGCCACCGACTACCGAAACTGTTTTGCATATAAGTATATTTTTTTTTATGTTTTCGAAGGAGGTTATACTTTTTAATTTTAAACCGACTTCAAAAAAGGAGGAGTATTATATGTTGTTTTGGAGGGATATTTTTTAAACATTGCCCCACACTAGGATTTTCTCCTGTACTATGTGTGCGTTTACAATCACAAATTCTCACATACACAAACGCCCAGGCCCGGAACAACTACCTGTAGATCATACAAATATTTGTTGCGTGTGGGGATCGAACTCACAACACGTGGCGCAGAAGCCGATCGCTAAGCCGCTACGCCAAACGTGTCGTCCTCTATGAACTACCTCATTAGTCTAGTGGTGTTGCGGGTGTCCATGGGCGGCGGTAAACGCTTATCATCAGGCGATCCGTCTGCTCGTTGGCCCCCTTATCCCATAAAAAAAGTAATAGGTGCAAAAAAACGCTGAACATAGTGATACATTCTAGCCATTAATCTAAATGTCATAAAAGTCTATCTGTTTGCCACACGGTGGCACCTGGCAGCAGTCGCCATAACGCCAACAATGGGATAGCAATTATCAGATAAGATAACGCGTAAATAAACGTTAGATCAATATGCAATGGGCTGATTAGGTGATACGGTTTATCATTACAATACGGGAAACATTATCACGTTTGTATTTTTTAAACATATGTGTACGCCTGTATTCCCTGAAGGGTTAGACAGAGGCGTACTAATGTACAGCCACAGTTCGCCGGTATCATTAGGTCCCATCTAATGGAGCAACTCGGGTGAAAGCGCGGGCAGGTCGCTAGTGTATTATAATCGGGGCGAGCCTATTGCCATTAATCGGGCACAAATGCCAAACTCCGAGCTGCTACTGAGAATTTCATAATTTCAATGCTCAACAACACTACTCGATCTGGAATCGTACCCAGGACCTCTAGCGTAGCAGTCGCGCCACTAGACTAATGAGGCAGTCTATTTTTTGGGGTATTTTAGTTTTTACTTGTAAAGTGAACACGATTATATAAATAGAACCGGATCCCAATACCTAATAATACCTTCTCGGGTCGGACAGGGTTTTCTAATTGTACAGGTATTTGGCCGGACACGATTCCACTGTAAATAAAATTACTTTTAAGAAAAAGTAAATCCGCCTTCAGAAACATACAAAATAATGTTATGATCGAAACAGTTTCGGAAGTCGGTGCCATTGATGTGATCGGATCTTTTGATTTCGCTACCGACTTCCGAAACTGTTTTGCACATACCTAATATTATTTTTTATGTTTTTGAAGGCGGTTTTACTTTTTTCTTAAAAGTTATTTTATTTCAACATTTTTAGTAGCGAGTAAAATTTTACGTATAACTAGACGACGTTCTCATTTCCACGGTCGTTACGTGTTATTGTCATTTTGTTCTAAAGTTTGTGGTCAGATCTTTATGGGACGTTCCCTGAAGTCTGACCTACCGATCAAAAAAATAATCATCAAAATCGATTCATACAAAAAAACTCGAATTGAGAACCTCCTCCTTTTTGAAGTTGGTTAAAAAAAATCTGGACATCTGGCAACCGCGTAAAATAACAATACGCTGCGTGAACATTGCAGAAAATATTGATGAATTAAGAGCTAAATGCTCTCCAGTATTTCGTGATTTGACTATTCAAAGATAAGGCGTTGATGTAATGTAAAATGGAGGCAAACACACCCACATAATCACTAATCACACACCCATCTTTGCGTTATCTTATCACATCAAGTTGTTAGGGAAAAATAAATACACTAATTACGGTAATTAATTTATTTATGCTCAGAAGATAAAATACTTACAAAAATATACGTACTTAGATGGGTAAATATCTTTTGCATGATATATCGCGTGTAAAGTCGCCGCTAGAGGCGCTAGTGTAACGGGAGGTCTCCGAAATGTCAAATTACACTGTTTCTGGGTGGGCCACGCGGGTTTATTAATAATAGCGGCCTGTCCCGGCTTCGCACGGGTGGACATTATTGAAGTTTTAGTCGGGATACCTAATTTTTTGCATTCTAATCGTGAAAGAATTTTTGAAATCGTTCCCGTAATTTTTGAGTTTATTCGTTACCAACACACGAAAATTCAAATCATTGCTCATTATAATATTATTATAGTATAGATTATAAATATTTTGAATTTGATTTCCCGGAGGCCAGAATCTTAAATTTGCATTAAGTATGTGCGCGACAATTGGACGAATAAGTCAATATCACGCCAACCGATTTTGCTGATTCTTTTTTTGATCGATAGCTCATACTTCAGAGGTGATCAAGATCTGATCACAAAATTTAGAACAAAATGACAATAACACGTAAATGATAAAGTCGTCTAGGTACGCGTACAATTTTACTCGCTACTAAAAATGTTGAATTAAAATAACTTTTAACAAAAAGTAAAACCGCCTTCAAAAACATGAAAATAATGCAAACCTAAAATACCAGTTTCGGAAGTCGATGGCGAAAACAAAAGTTCAAACCAAATCGAAGGCACCGACTTCCGAAACTGTTATTTTATGTTATTATTTTTATGTTTTTGAAGGCGATTTTACTTTTTGTTATTAATTTATATGTAGATTCAGACCCAAGCCCAATTCAACGGCGTATGGCCCCGGCCCTAACGTAGCGGTATTTAGGTCAATAGAGTTAAATTGTCGATCAATTGAATAGTCTTGTGTTTCTTCCTTTCCCTTCATCGCGATGTGATGCAGTAATAGTAACGCGCACGTCTGAAGTTATTCGCAAGTGATTTTGCCGTTGTACCTGGTACCATATACCTATAATAAAATTGTAACAGGCCGATGTCTGTACATTATAGATATTCAAGAAAAACTAATATGGGGGTCTTTATTAGAGCAACAGACGCCAAAATATCAATTTTTAGAATTTTTGTCTGTCTGTATGTTTGTACGCGCATTACACAAAAACTAATTGTATATGATGAATATTTTTATATTAAAACTAGCTGTTACCCGCAGTTTCAGATGAAACATGCACCAGATTTTAAGTTACACCTCTAGCAATACATTGGTGAAAACTGCATTCAATTCCATGCAGTCGTTTTTGCGTGATGCGCGTACAAACATACAGACAAACAGACAGCCTTTCTTCAGGCCTTTTTAGTGTCTGTATGTATGTAGTTGCGAAAAAGCGAAAAGAAAATGAAGAAAAACTAAATGATACTCACCATACATTCAATTATCTTTCAGATGGTGTCAGTGATGTGAGATCGTGACGTCACAAGATGGCGGTGGGAGAGGCGCGAGTGCCCATCTTACACGGGGACAGGCCTGCGCATGCGCATCATGGTAAGGTGCTCCGTATTACTCCGTATCCGTACTGCGTCTTCCTTACATAACACCGAATCCTTTTGAGGAGTCACAAGTGCTTTACCGACCTTTTAAAAGGGGATTGGGCCTCCGGTAACCTCACTCACTCGGCGAAACACAACGTAAGCGTTGTTTTTTTTTAAAGCTTACTAGCGATGTGGGTCGCTCATTACTAGTATACTTGTTAACCCCTCGTGCTAAGCTAAATGCTTGTGTTACGAGTGGGTTCACGTCGGTAGTGTAATGGGTGGGTCTCGAACTGGCAACCACATGATCGCAAGTCCGACGCGCTAGCCATTAGGCTACCGCCAGTTTTCTGTGAGGCCGTGGTATCACTCCGGTCGAGCCGGCCCATTCGTGCCGAAGCATGCTTCTCCCACGTAAAAGCAATGCTCTCTTCCATATGATAGGGAAAGAACATTTTACATTAATCGGGCACAAATCCAAACTCAGAGCTATTAATGAGAATTCCATGCAAACACTCTTCACCGTCCACTTTTTTTATGGATTAAGTTGGCAAACGAACTGACGAGCCACCTGATGGTAAGTAGTCATCGTCGCCCATGGACACCTGCAACACCAGAGGAGTTTCTGATGCGTTGCCGAGCCTTAAGAGCCCCTACGAACTGCAGACTGCCAGAGCCGCAGCAACCGAGGGAAACTGGCTCTTACGCCCAAAAGTTGTAACGCACACCGCAGTGCTTTACGACAAATTCCGACGTTAAGGGTGGGCGCCAGCCAGTCAGACCCCCAAGAGGTCCTACCACCGAGCAAGTCGGATATTTTCACGCCCCTTAAGGGATGTCCATCTGAAAGGCAGTGAGGAACAGTATTCTAACCCGTCCACACACGGGGAAAAACTCACTGTATCAATGAGATAGTTAAACGATGAATTTGACATTTAATTTATAACGGCATTGTGTTAACCCCGTATTATGATATGGTACCTGAAATAAAAACGTACATGACTTACAGAATTTGGGTGTACAACTGTACCTATACCACTGCCTTATCTCTTGAGAAATACAGTCGTGATGGTATACTAATTAACAGTTCTTAATGAAATCATTTGAGATGAATGCACGCTCCGATAACAGCTGATAACAGATATCAGTTAGATGAGCTATGCATTTCTCAAATAACTTTTATCAAGCGAGATAAGAGAGATGTATAGTGATGTGTCGTAAGCAATGTTTATCCGAAAAATTTGGTTGCGGGTAAATAATATTGCGGATATTGAATTATAAATACCTCAACTATGTAGTAAAAATTCCTTATTGGTCTAGTGGTCGAAAGGGTTTTTTATACGAATTTCTCAGCAGTTTGGATTTGTGCCCGGATAATGGCAATAGGCTCGATTTATTACATGGAATCTAAACACACCAATGAACATTAGTACACTGACCTAACCCTTCGGGGAGTGCAAGCGTTATGCCTACAAACTCAGTTAAGCTCATCATCTGGCTGGTAATCATCTTCCCAGTGCTGGGCAAAGGCGTTCCTAAGTTACTACACTCCACAGCTTAGAGCTTTTTGTGGCCAAAAATAACCACGAAAAATAATATCCGCAAATTATCCGCAGCATCATTGTCTTCGCATCACTATGCCTGTATCAATAGACGTCATTAACTAAACAAATAAGCATACTTAAATATCTCATTATATACTTACTTAATGTTTAGTATCAGCTAGGTATATACTACATTTTTACATTTTTGACGACACGTTTGGCGTAGCGGCTGAGCGATCGGCTTAAGCTCGGGTTAAGGTTAAGCTGAGGTCATCCTCTGGATGGGTTTCCATTCTTACACACACACTCACATTGAGATATCGCCGTGCATCCAATAGATTTTTTTTATGGATTAAGTCGACAAACAAGCTGACGAGCCACCTGGTGGTAAGTAGTCATCGTCGTCCATGGACACCTGCAACATCAGAGGAGTTGCTGATGCGTTGCCGAGCCTTAAGACTGCACGTTGGACTGCTCTTACGTTTCAGTTTGACGGTAGACAGTGACCCGTGCGCACGATTAACTACGCTCCTTGCACTGCTCGAGTCCCGACAAAGTTTCTCAAACTTTCGGATTATTTATAACAACAATGTTTACCTGTAAAAGGTGTGAATCCGAAGCCAATGACGGGGTAACGTGCACCGTGTGCGAGGCCCAGTTTGACTTTCCGTGCGCTGGAATTACAGAGGGAGGATGGAGAAAATTAGGGGACCGCAAACTTACTTGGAAGTGTAGTACGTGTAAAGCCCTGGCAATTAGCCCCCGCCCCGGTTCTTCCAAGACTACATCAGCGGATATGGACGGCGTACTATCTGAACTGAAGAGACTATCTACGCAACTGGAGTCATTACCGACAATAATGGAGAATTTGAAGGCGATAAACAATGAGTTATCTGAGCTCAAATCCCTTAAAGCCGAATTTTCAGATGTTAGATCTTCTGTGGCAGACATGAAGCATTCCATCGAATTTGTTCACAGCTCAGTGAGAGACCTTACAGAGAAAGTATCCTGCTTGGAGCAGGATATTGTAAGCCTGAAAAAGACCAAAGATGACATTTCCATTTTGCATGAGCGCTGTAGGAACTTGGAGCTTCAGTGTCGTGAAAATGAACAGAGGGCCAGGATGAATAACATTGAGATTAAGGGTGTACCTGTATCAAACACCGAAAACTTACTCAATATCCTAGCCAAGATCGGCGACAAAATCAAATGCCCTATAGCTAAGGAACAAATAAATTATATAGCCAGAATTCCCATGCGAAGTAATAACCAGAATAAAACAATAATATGTTCAGTGCATAATAGTTATCTTAAAAATGACTTCATCGCTGCGGCTAGAAACTATAAGAAATTAAATGCCGGAGACTTGGGACTTCAAGGTGATAGCAAAATTTATATTAACGACCACCTGACGTTGGATAACAAATCTTTACTAAATAAAACCAAGATCTTAGCTAAAGAACACGGCTATGAGTACGTTTGGGTTAGAGGTTGTAAAATTTTTATACGCAAAAACCAAGCGTCACCAAAACTTCACATCAAGACTGATCAAGACTTAAAAAAGTATTTTTAAATATTAATACAAGTCGACTTCCTGACATTCTTTGTTTTGTTGCTGGGTCATTACGGTTGAGAAACACAGGTACCCATTTTTTCTATGCATTCCATTCTCACCTGCCTTTTGTTTGTGTCGTGTATTCATTAGACACTTTTTGCTGCGATTTTAATCATTATATCTGCAGTACTAAAGATGTAATCTGCTTACACATATTGACTTTTATTTTAACTTACTTCATAAAATACATTTATTATGCGTTGAATGTAAACTGCGACGCTTATTCATTACAATTAGTTTTGCAATACGTAGCGAATGTTTTACACTATATATTTGAGCCGACATTTATCAACTATATTACTTGTTTTAGGGCTGATGTGGGTGTACCTTTTATCTTTCTATTCGTATTTCTAAAGTTAATTAGTTATTATAATGGTACCTCTTAGCATTTACTATCAAAATGTTCGGGGGCTACGGACAAAAACATGTGTTTTTTATAGGAATGTGTGTATTAATTGTTTTGATGTTATATGCTTGACGGAAACTTGGCTTATTGACGGAATAGCAGATAGTGAACTTTTTGATGATCGATATTTTGTTTGGAGACGGGATCGAAATTACCGGTATACATCTCAATCTATGGGTGGGGGCGTTTTGATAGCTGTACGGCGTGAACTTGTCGCCGATGTTCGCAATGAATGGTGTTCGTCTGCCGAAGATATTTGGGTAACCCTTACTTTGCATAATTCGAAGCCCAGAGTAACTTATAAAATGCACGTATGTGTTGTTTACATTTGTAATCAACAATCAGGAAACTCTCTGATGTGTCAATTGAATAATTTTTCTTTGAATTTGACCGATATCTTTCTGAAACATCCTGCAGACAAGTTCATAGTTCTGGGTGACTTTAATCAACCGAATATAGACTGGCGTGTTACGGGTGACGGTGATAGCTTGTATCCCTGTAATTTACATGGCCCTATCCAGACAAGTTTCTGCGATAGCCTCACTGCTTGTAATCTGCTGCAGTACAATTATCATGCTAATGCTAACAACAGGATACTCGACCTCGTATTTTCTAATAGTGACGTTACTGTTACGTGCAGTCAATATCCCTTAGTGGAGGAAGACCAACACCATAGGGCACTATGTGTATCTGCTGACTTTGTTCAACTTCATCAACTGCATTCATGCCCACGAGTTAAACGCTTATATGCGCATGCGAATTACGATGCTATCATCGATGGAATGAACAGGGTTGAATGGTCGATGGAGCTAAACAGTAGGCCATTTGAAGACTCGGTAAAGTTCTTCTACGACACTATCAACATGCTTCAAAACACCTTCATACCAACTAAAACAGTTACCCCACAGAGAAAATATCCACCCTGGCTTAAAAGCCCACTCATAAAAATTATAAAAGAAAAAGCCAAATACCATTCGAAATTTAAGAAGTATGGCAATCTCTCTGATCGCCAGTCCTTTGCTACATTGCGAGACCGTGCCAAGGTCCTGGAGAAAGAGATGTTTGATAGATATATCTCAAACATTGAATCGGCCATCTCTATTAATCCTAAGGCTTTTTGGCAATACGTAAAATTAAAACAACAAACTAATTCTTATCCGTCTGTTCTGAAATTTGGTGCAAGTTCGTCCAATAATGGTGAGGATATTTGCAATATGTTTGCGGATTATTTCCACACTAACTTCCAGGAACAAAACCATAGCGATAATTATTCGTCTTCACTAGTTCCTAGCGTTGTTACTACCGATAGCAGAGCTGACATCTGCTCTGTGGTGGTACATGAAGAGGAAGTATTTAGGTTATTGAGACAAGTAAACCTAAAAAAATCTGCAGGCCCGGACGACTTACCACCAGTCTTTATATTTAATTGTGCCAAGTGTATATCAGTTCCACTAACTATTTTATTTAAACGTTCATTTAAATTAGGGGTTGTCCCCACAATTTGGAAGTCAGCGTATATAACACCGATTTATAAAAAAGGTACCAAAGACTGCGTTGAGAACTACAGACCGATATCCAAACTTTGCGTGTTTGCGAAAATTATGGAGAAAATCGTACACAAACAGCTTTCTTCTTCACTTAAATTAAGTTTTTCTGAAAACCAGCATGGATTTCTGAAAGGTCGCTCCACGACATCTAATCTCGTAGTTTGCAGTGATTACCTTGCAGAATATATGTCCATGCGGGAGCAAGTCGATGTTATATACACTGACTTCAGAAAGTGTTTTGATCGAATAGACCATGTTTTACTCTTACGTAAACTTCAGTTAATTGGTGTTAGGGGCGACTTATACAGATGGTTCTCATCATACGTGCAAAATAGATGTCAGACTGTCGTCCTCAATGGCTATACGTCTAGAGCGGTGTTGATTCCTTCGGGAGTTCCGCAAGGATCCTTGTTAGGACCCTTATTATTTAACGTTTACATCAATGACATCGCCACATGTTTTCAAAGCTCCAAAATCATATTATACGCTGATGACATGAAGGTTTTGGGACGAGTTGCAACCACAGAGGACGCTAGGTGTCTGCAGGATGATCTAGGCCGATTTGAAAACTACTGTGTCGCTAATAGGTTAGACTTAAATGTTTCCAAATGTTATGTGTGTACATTTACGCGTAAACCAAGCTCTATTAATTACGATTACAAGCTGTCTGGTACCTCTATAGCTAGGGTCAGTGTCATCAAGGATCTTGGAGTTACATTTGATTCTAAGCTTCTTTTTGACGTGCACATTGACAATGTGATTAAAAAGGCTTCTAAAGCATTAGGCTTTATATTTAGAATTTCCTGCGATTTCAGAAACATTAAAACAATGAAAGTTCTGTACTGTGCGTTTGTCCGTAGCCATCTTGAATATGCTTCACAAATTTGGAATCCAAATTATAATGTGTATATAGATCGCCTTGAAGGTATTCAAAAGAAATTTCTAAGGTACATTCAGTTTCGCTCTAATACATACTTGCCTAATTACAAAAGTCGATGTAGAAAATTTCATGTTCTTCCGCTATATGAAAGAAGAAAAATTGCAGATCTCTCTTTCTTATTTAATATTATGAATGGATCTATTGATGTCCCTGAACTGGTAAGCAAGATTGGGCTCCGTGTCCCATCCGCATTTCTACGTAGATCACATCTCTTACATATACCCGTGGTCAGGACTACCTATAGACAGAATTCATACCTCGTTAGAGTATGTCGTTTATTTAACACGGAGTGTCGGGAAGTCGAGCTTGACTTATTTACAACTAGCACTTCTCAGTTGAAAAAGATATCTTGTAAAAACTTCTTTGATGCATAGTCCCTTTTATCTATCGTATATATATTATATCCGTATCATATATTATTATTATAACTACTATCCTTTGATTATTAAACCTCGATCTCTAAATTCTGTTTACAAGCAAATCAATTCTTAATGCATGTTAATTAAGTAAATAGGTGAAAACTTGTAATTGGCCATCTTCTGCTTTATTTAACTGTTTACTTGACTGTACTAGCTGTAAGTTTTCCTAAAATATTAAAATAAAATAAAATAAAAGTCGAAACACACATCGCAGTGCTTTACGACAGACTCCGACGTAAGGGTGGTCGCCAGCCAGTCAGACCCCGAGAGGTCCTACCACCGAGCAAGTCAGATATTTTCACGCCTCTTACGGGATGCCTATCTGAAAGGCAGATTAATTAAACTCCGAGCTGCTACTGAGAATTTCATAGAAATACCGAATAACACTTCTCAACCTGGGAATCGAACCCAGGGCCTCGCTCCTGGGACAACTATATACTGTAACATTTATTTACCTTATAAAGCGTGTTTCCCACAGAGTCGTCCGCCCACAAGAGCCCCGCGGACCACTCGCAGCTGGGCGGGGGGTTAACGGTAGTGACGTCACTAGTCGCGGGGGCGTCCGCTGGAGCCCTCGCCAAGACCGCCATCGCGCCGCTGGACAGGACCAAGATAAACTTTCAAATATCGTAAGTATTGTACCAGGGTCGCAGTTAATGTCAGGAATCCCATGGCTCCGTGACTATAAGGCAGGGGAGCGGTTTTTAGTCGATATGAGTCCGACATACCCTGCCACCATGTCGCCGGGTGCCAGACGATCCATGAGGATATTCCGTACTGTAAAAATTTAATTAAAAAATTAAAAAACCGGTCAAGTGCGAGTCGAACTGGTGCGCCGAGGGTTCCGTATCTACCCATTATACCGTCATAGTAAAATTGGCTGTAAAACCTTGCTTTTTGTTTTTGCCAAATTTCGTGATTCAGTCGTCAATGGGAATAACGATATAAATCTATAGGGTACTTCCGGTTGACCTGGAATTGTCACAAGTAAAGGGAAAATACTGAAATAAAATGAAAATTAAGGTTTTCGATACTTACAAGTTTCTGCGAAAATCAAAAATTATATCGCATATCTTTTTATCGTGTTGACTTAAGACCTTAATTTTTATACACCTAATAGGGACTATAGACCACAGTATCTGGTATAAATTTCAACTTGCTAGATCCACCAGTTCCTGAGAAAATCGGTGGTAACACACGGACAGACAGACGGACAAGAGTCTCTTATCTTATATGGATTCCTGTTTTACCTTTTGAGGTACGGAACCCTAAAAATACCCCACTCGATAGGTTTTGAAGAAAATAAATGTTTTAAGGCGGTAACCTCGCCACTACTGTGTCGTGGATTCGATGTTCGATTACAACCCGTCGATTACAATTAATATATTCGTGTATTCCGCGGATATTTGCTTCGACTCAGGTCGTACTTTGTGAAAAAAGGACGAAAATATCATTCATTTCATTAATCTTACATAATCAACCCGTTATACTGTCCTCTCAGAATGAGAGGGATTAGCCTATAGTCCACCACATTGGCCTAGTGCGGGTTGGCAGACTTCACACGCCTTCGAAA
Source organism: Acronicta aceris (assembly GCA_910591435.1). Taxonomy (NCBI): domain Eukaryota; kingdom Metazoa; phylum Arthropoda; class Insecta; order Lepidoptera; family Noctuidae; genus Acronicta; species Acronicta aceris. Next base: position 6,376,128 of record OU342787.1, on the reverse strand, counting down.
AATTCTCTCAGGCATGCAGGTTTCCTCACGATGTTTTCCTTCACCGTTTATCATCATCATATCAGCCAACAGAAGTCCACTGCTGAACAAAGGCCTCCCCCAAAGACTACCACGGGGACCGGGTACATACCGCCTGCATCCCACGACTCCCAGCGACCTTCACCAGGTCGGCCGTCCATCTCGTTGGAGGTTGTCCCACGCTGCGCTTTCCGGTGCGTGGCGTCGTCACCGTTTAAGCGCGTAACAATTAACTAATAATCATTCAACTTAATTTTATTATTGGAATAAAACTACTTATCTTTTTATGATTTTTTTGCATTTTCCATGCTAAGATTATTAAGTAATTTTTTAGTAAAGGAAAACTTGCCTCTCATAGATGTCACCAACGTCACCTTATGACGTAAATTCAGAAAGTGAAGGCAAAATTTCAATCATGCGGGTAGGGTTCGCGGTGGCTTAGAGGTCAGAGCGTCTGGTATATCAAACCAGAAGACGCAGGTTCGAATCCTGCCCGCGATTGAATTTTTTCCTTTACTAAAAAAAATAACTTAATAAAACTACTTTTTACGGATTTTATCGCGTTGTATTATTAATATTATTTAATTCCCGACGTTTCGGATCCTTTACAGCATCCATGGTCACGGGCAGGCTGCCCATGGTCTGCCCGTCAAGTTTTATTTCAATGTCTAATATTCGCGTAAGTGTCAGAAACCAGATAATTTTATTATACCTATATTTTGCATTTCATTCTCTTAAGAGTCCGGCGGACCGAATTTCTCTTACAAACGTAATACCGAAAGAAATCGTAATTCAAACACAATTTAATCAAGTTCTGTTGTTATCCGGATTCCGATACTGTTAATCTAGGTTCGTACTCTACCATTTCGTCCAAAATAGTTCACTGAAAATAAATGTAAGCGAATGCTTAATTTTTGATAACTTTACCAAGTTTGGAACGATTTTCCGGTCTTTTATTTTCAATGAAGTAGTAGCAGATGAAATAGGACCGTAGGAACCTAGATTAACAGTACCTATCTAAATCCGAATAATGACATAATTTGATAGAATATTGTCTGGATTACGATTTATTTCGGTATTACGTTTTTGTGGGCAATTCACGCTCCGCCGGACCCATAACTGATAATTTCATTCATCTTTTGTAATGTCTAATAATCTAACCATTTCCACCCCCCGCAGCCAGACCCCCTACTCCTGGCGAGCGGCCGTCAACTTTCTAATAACGAGCGCGCGCACCGACGGCTTCGTGGCGCTTTGGCGCGGCAACAGCGCGACAATGGCGCGCATCGTGCCGTACGCGGCAATACAGTTTACTGCGCACGAGCAATGGAAGAGGGCGCTGGGAGTCGACACACCGGCCAGTGCTAAGTGAGTTTAATACTTTAATAAGTTTTTTTTTATGGGATAGGGGGGCAAACGAGTAGACGGATCGCCTGATGGTAAGCGGTTACCGCCGCCCATGGACACCCGCAACACCAGAGGAGTCACAAGTGCGTTGCCGACCTTTTAAAAGGGGATTGGGCCTCCGGTAACCTCACTTACTCGGCGAAACACAACGTAAGCGTTGTTTAACGCCGGTTTTCTGTGAGGCCGTGGTATCACAGCCCTACCTCCTAAGCGTGCGCGTGTGTGTGACCGTCTGCGTGGGAGTGACGTCACGATGTGACCTAGTCTCTACGAGTATGTGTGTGTGTGTGTGTGCGTGCAGGGCACAGCCGGTGCTGCACCTGGTGGCGGGCTCGCTGGCGGGCGTGACGTCACAGAGCGCCACGTACCCGCTGGACCTGGCGCGCGCGCGCATGGCGGTGACCAACGCGCGCGAGTACGGCACCCTGCGCGCCGTGTTCGTCAAGGTCGCCGCCGACGAGGGGCTGCGGACACTGTACAGGTACTACATACATGACATACGGTCACATCAGTCCACGTAACGTGATAATATAATTTGTCTATAATGATAATGACGATGACGATAGTCATAATGACCATGATGATATTTTTTAAAAAGCTTACTAGCAATGTGGGTCGCACATACTAGTATTCTTGTTAACCCCTCGTGCTAAGCTAAATGCTTGTTACTATAATACTTTGCGTTACTATAATGACTATAGTGATGATGTTGATGATGACTATAGTGATGATGTTATTGATGACTATAGTGATGTTGATGATGACTATAGTGATGATGTTAATGATGACTATAGTGATGTTGATGATGACTATAGATGATGATAATGATGATTATCGTGATGATGATGATGATGATGACTATTGTGATGATGTTAATGATGACTATTGTCATGATGTTAATGATGACTATAGTGATGATGATGATCATGACTATTGTGATGATGTTAATGATGACTATCGTGATGATGATGATAATGAACGTGGTGACGATGACTTTGTCATTGTTATGATGATAACGTTAGTGGTAATGGTTATGATAATGACGGTGACGATAGTGATGATGATAATGGCGTCGACTACAAAAATAATGACTGCTGATTATGTCGATAATGGTGATAATAATGACACTAACTATAATTATGATGATGTTGACTAAGACAATTATGATATCGATGGTAATGATGATGAAGATGATTTTACTATTGTTTTGATGTATTTTACTATTCTATAATTTTATATAGTGCCTATAGCTATTGTAAGTATATTAATTATCATATTGATATGTCCAAGGCACGCACCTCTGACTTTTCGAAGTCATGTGCGTATTAAATAGTTAATTATCACGCGCTTAAACAGTGAAGGAAAACATCGTGAGGAAACCTGCATGCCTGAGAGATTTTCTCGACGGCGTGTGAAGTCTGCCAACACGCACTAGGCCAGCGTGGTGGACTATAGCCTAATCCCTGTGGAGGGGCGAGGTTGCCCCTTACACCAAAGGGAGGATCCTCCGACCAGGCGGGTGTTTTGCCTGGCGGGCCACGGCCCGACGGTTGATGTCGGGCGGTTGTATATATCCAAGTTGCGTTGCAAACTTCACTTGCGCGATTCAGGACTTGTTCGTCTAGTTTGTATGTAGCGTGGTAGATGTCGCTAGATCCCTCTCATTCTGAGAGGAGACCCGTGCCCAGGAGTGGGACAATGTAATGGGTTGATTATGTTATTGTTATGTCACAGAGGGTTCCCCGCGACGGTTCTGGGCGTCATCCCGTACGCCGGCGTCTCCTTCTTCACGTACGACTCGCTCAAACACAAGTATTTAGGTAAGTACTGAAACTAAACGTTATAGCGGTGCTAGACCAAGTGGAGAAATGCTGTGAAATGAATATTTAGGAAACTCATCCACAATTATCCAAACTCATCCCCCCATAAAAATATTGTTCATAAAAGGCAACGACGCCAGGAAGTCTGCCAACCCGCCGTAGGCCAGCGTAGTGAACTATACCCTAACACCCCTCAATCTGAGAGGAGACCCGTGCTCAGCGGTGGGATAATATGGGTTGATTATGAATCGCTGTAGTCGCCCCCATGAAATTTAATAGCAACTTTAAAAAAAAAAAAAACATTGCCCTCACTATGACTTTCTCCTGTATCGTAGGTGCGTTTACAAACACCAATTTTCGCATACACAAACGCCCAGATCCGGAACCTGTGTAGATCATACAATTATTTGCTCCCTGTGGGGATCGAACTCACAACACGTGGCACAAAAGCCGATCGCTCAGTCGCTACGCCAAACGTGTCGCTAAACATTTGCACACTGTGTTACATTAGTACATCTCTGCCTAACCCTTCGGGGAATACAGGCGTGATGTATATACCTATATCTATTATTGTGACGCTTTCAGAGTACTTCGGCAAACCTCAGGGCGCGCTGGTGAATGTTGTATTCGGTGGCGTGGCGGGTGCGCTGGCGCAGACGGCGTCGTACCCGCTCGACATCGTGCGCCGGCGCATGCAGACCAGCCGCCGCCGACCTGACGGCTCATACCCCTACTCCAGCATATCGGACACCCTCAGGATGGTGTACAGGTACAAGACACACTGACTCTTTCTTATGTATGACATTGAAATGGATAGAAAATGTTCTGTCTATCTTAGTAAACTTTATCGCGGTGCATTGATATTACTAGCGTCTCGCCTGCGGTTTCACCCGCGTTGCCTCGTTCCTAAGACTCGTAGCGGGACGTTAAAAAGCTTAAAACCTTTCTCATGAATCACTCTGTCCATTAGTGAAAACCGCATGAACATCCGTTCCGTAGTTTTGAGTTTATCGCGAACAGACATACATTCAGACGAGGGACTTTGTTTTTGAATATGTAAGCATAACTCACCCGCCTGATTGAAATTTTGCCTTTCACATTCTGAATTTACGTCATAAGGTGACGTTGGCGACATCTATGCGGTGGCTTCAGAGCATCTGGTGTATCCAACCGAGAGACACAGCTTCGAATCCTGCCCGCGATTGAATTTTTCCTTCACTAAAATAACTTTATAATCTTAGCATATTGAAAATGCAAAAAAATCACAAAAAGATAACTAGAGTTGTCATTACGACATTGCACGACTGTCAAGTCCACCATACAAACAAATGATCACAATCTTACCCTAAACACCTTATACCGTCTTATTGATTGATTGATTGATTGATTTACAAGTCAATGGTTTACGTTATTTTGAACTAGATGGCGCTGGCATATCATAACTGAAGACTGAAGACCTCTGAGAAGAAAATCCGTAACAAACTGCTAGAATAACATAACATACCATCACGCCTGTATTCCCCGAAGGGTTAGGCAGAGGCGTACTAATGTACACCCACAGTTCGCCGGTATGTTTAGGTCCCATGCAATAGGGGGCGAGCCTATTGCCATTAACCGGGCACAAATCCAGACTCCGAGCTGCTATTGAGAATTTCATAGAAAAACCCAATAACACTTTGCTCGACCTGGGGATCGAACCCAGGACCTCTAGCGTGGCAGTCGCACTTGGGACCACTTCGGGGAATACAGGCGTGATGGTATGTATATACGTATTAAATCACTTGAAATTTGAATTTGGCGGGCTCAGGTGAACGATCAGCCTTCACCGTTGGGGAGATTGGATTCATCATCTTTTTTCCCCCCAGGTTAGAGGGCTGGCGCGGCTTCTTCAAGGGTTTGAGCATGAACTGGGTAAAAGGCCCCATCGCCGTCGGCATCTCGTTCGCAACATATGATGCCATCAAGAACACATTGCGAGACATAGCCGTGCGATTCAGGTAGTTGACAATGTAGGCCATGGCGAACCAAAGGCACGCGTGCTTTGTGGGGCACGCGTGCTTATGAGGACACATGTAATTATGAGGATACGCATACTTAATCAAGCACTCGTGATTTAGTGGGCACGCGTGCTACGTGGGGCACGCGTGCTTTTTCGGGGCACGCGTACTCTTGAGCACGTGAAAAATAATTTAGGCACAGCACGGCATCAATTAAGGAATGTAGGTTCGTACGACTTCAAGAAAATGGAGAAGGTTCTCAATTCGACTGTATTGTTTGTGTGTGTATGTGTTGCAATATATATAAATCAGGTAAACATGTTTCTGTAATGTTATTTGTATGACTGAGATATGACAATAAATATATTACAATTATGATATTAATATACAAGTACTTACCTCCAATTAGGGATCTATAGGCTAATGATGACTCGCATCTAAATATACCGTGCACATTTTGTAGGTGAAGCTGCTTTTGCCAAGGTCATGACTTGGATGGGTGATTTATATACACTTTTTTAATTGAAAAAGATTTTCCCCTTTCCTATTACGTGGGAGAGCCATGCTTCGGCACGAATGGGCCGGCTCGACCGGAATGATACCACGAACTCACAGAAAACCGGCGTTAAACAACGCTTACGTTGTGTTTCGCCGAGTGACTGAGGTTACCGGAGGCCCAATTCCCTTTTAAAAGGCGGGCAACGCACTTGTGACTCCTCTGGTGTTGCGGGTGTCCATGGGCGGCGGTGATCGCTTACCATCAGGCAATCCGTCTGGTCGTTTGCCCTCCTATTCCATAAAAAAAAATTCAAGGGCGGAGTTATCCAATTGCAATCCAATTAATTAATATATTGGCAATATATTTATTAATGTCTGCCCAAGTGGCTGATCATAGTGGCTGATTATCATAAGCCATGTATAACAAATAAACGGTTTGATTTGATTACACTATTTTAAATTCATGTTATCTCTTTCTCGCTCAGTACTGTATTGGTTATGGTTGGAGAGAGATAGCGGATGATTAGCAGCTATAACATTTACACTCATTATGATCGTATAAGAATAATATATACCAAATAATATACTTGCAATGTATTTGTAGAAGTAATATAGAATCAATTGACAACATTTTTTTTTTTATACCCATATAAATAAATACGATAAGCATATCTAATCGTATTTATGTAGTTTATTTACTTTTAATCGTTATGATTTTTTCTGGTTGGTACACCATGGACTACCCTAAATCTCCCGTTTTTTCATATTATTCCTGTCCATCCAAAGGTTGTCTGGTAGATATCGCTATTAGCGATAAGACCGCCATTGTACCCTTAGTTTTAAAAATTCTTTAATTTATTTTCTCATATGGTGTGCAATAAAGATTATTCTATCTATCCATATATTATAATGTTATTTGAAACTAGATCGAAAAATAGGATACCCGTATTTTTTATTTTCCCGATATTAAATCATTTTCATATTTATTTTCAACATTGAAGTTCTTTCTATTCTAAACAGACGTAAGTGCCAAATGACGTCATTTTTACGGTGAGACGGTGTCATGACGTAATTTTTCTGATGTATATTTTTTTTCTTATGTCACTTTGGCATCTATCCTATTTATTCATAACATTGAATTACATATTTCGTTGTTGATTTACTATTATTTCGTCAAAATTTCAATTTTCTCAGTTTCCACCGTATTTGTGACGTCATCGCACGTTTTTTGATTTATTTTTGTTTCTCCGAAATGGAGAAATATAAAAAATCTATAAAAATGTTTTGGAACTCGGGATAGGAAAACAAAGAAACAGTATACTGTAGCCTTAGCACGAACAACTTGCGAAAAAGTATTCGTATCGTCACGATAGAGGCGCTGGTCCATATCTCATACAAATTGGTCTCCAGGACGATGCTAAGGCTACTGTTCAGTAGCCTTAGCACGAACAACTTGCGAAAAAGTATTCGTATCGTCATGGAGACCAATTTGTATGAGATATGGACCAGCGCCTCTATCGTGACGATACGAATACTTTTTCGCAAGTTGTTCGTGCTAAGGCTACTGGTTTCTGACACTTTGGTTTCTGACACTTACGCGAATATTAGACATTGAAATAAAACTACTTTTTACGGATTTTATCGCGTTGTATTGATATTATTTGATTCCCGACGTTTCGGATCCTTTACAGCATCCATGGTCACGGGTAGACTAAGTTGTTGGACGTCTTAATGTTACAATTACTAACAGCTACCTTACATTTTTTTTAATTATTGGCGATCCGATTCACGCAGAACGAGCTCACCGTATCCTTCGGTCTTGCAGTTTTGGGCTTGGATTTTGATATTATGGAATCTATAATGGGGTTCCAGTAATCAGTATTTTTGTTTTGATGGCTTGATCATTTTGAAATGTTGTCAATAAAACATAAGTGTTATGTTGTCTGTCACTCATATCATCATATCATCCAATAAAAGTCCACTGCGGAACAGAGGCCTCCCCCAAAGACTTCCACAGGGACCGGTCACATGCCATCGACCTTCACCAGGTCGTCCGTCCATCTCGTTGGAGGTCGTCCCACATTGCGCTTTCGCGCGTGGTCTCCACTCGAGAACCTTTCTGCCCCAGCGGCCGTCAGTTCTACGAGCTATGTTTGTATGTATGTTCTACATAGCTTGTTAAACATATATATGTCAGTTTAATTATGTATTATACAGGGTGCCTGCCACCTGCCTGGCCTCGCGAAGCAGCGCAAGCGTGGCCTCGGCTCCAACCTCCGAATTCATCCTTAAAAATCTGTCACCCAGTCGCGACTAGCGTTGCCAGGCGTCCAGATAAAGTCAGACATAGGTAGGCTTTTTGATTGCGTGTCCGGCTAAAATAAATGGTGTCCGGCTTTTGTTAGGCTTTTTACATTTCGCAAAGAGCGAGTCGACTGTCGGTCGCTCCCGCAGGAGTTGTCGTACCTATTAATATTGAGACACAAAATCCTCAATAATGTAGGGTGTCCGGCCTTTCTACCCAAATGTCCGGCCAAACTGGCTGGTCTGTCCGGCTATTAGGTTTGGCGTGGAGTGCTCGTCACATTTTGGTTTATCGTCTATACATGACTGTGGCGATCAAAAAGATACAGGACTGATTGTAGTCGTCATACTGATCAACATTCCTTATGAAATCCATAGCTGATACAGAAGCCAAGAAGCTCATTGGCAATGACGCCTTTGTTCGGATTAAATTCCAACGTCTGGAACATCGCCGCAAAGTTGCTAGCTTATCGGTTTTTTATCGGATACATTTCGGAGAGTGTGCATCAGATCTCCACGATCTTATCCCCCCTAGCCCTTTCTAGTATCGGACGACCAGAAGCACGAAAAAGCGAAGTCGATTCTTGGTGGACATTCCGAATACCCGAACAAAACGATTTAAGTCCACTTTTATCATGCGTACCACTGAAATATGGAATGCGCTTCCCGAGTGGGTATTCCCTGATAGATATAATCTGGGTGTCTTTAAATCTCGAGAGAATCTGTTTCTTCTAGGCAAGCGCGCTCCATCATACATCGCAGTGTCGCTTAACATCAGGCGAACTGGCGGTCAAGCGTAAGCCTATCTAGACAAAATAAAATGCCTAAATATGGTCTATCTTTTGTTGTATTTTTCACGATTTTGTGGGGTTTCGTCAAATAGGCACCCTGTCTAACTCATATCACATGTTAATTAGTATAACTTAGTTTTAAATAATAAACAATGCAATTTGTAAAATATTATTTAATTTTAGCTGTTGTTAGGAACTTAGAATTTTTATGTTAAAAAAATTTGTCTTTATATAAGTTATTGCAATGAAGGCCTATCGTATGTTCAATTTTTGCCAAGGTCCCAAGTAGTTCCAATCCAAGGCATTAGGCATTATTATCACCTCTGACTGTTCGAAGTCATGTGCGTACTAATTTAATAGTTAATTATCACGCGCTTAAACGGTGAAGGAAAACATCGTGAGGAAACCTGCATGCCTGAGAGATTTTCTCTACGGCGTGTGAAGTCTGCCAACACGCACTAGGCCAGCGTGGTGGACTTATAGCCTAATCCCTCTCATTCTGTGAGGAGACCCGTGCCCAGCAGTGTGATAGATATATGGGTTGGTGATAAGGGCCTGTTGATATTTTTCCAAAAACCGTCAATATTATTATAATATCAAATACGCACATTATTGTATCAAGTTATTGTTAAAAAAATTATATCAAAATATGAAATAGTTATTTAGTTTAGTTATCAAAACATTTTTGACGATTTTATTTTATGAGATTAATGTAAAATCTACAAACAGTCGACTTTTCTACACACGTGCAAATGAATATTTTATTTATAGTTATAAATAATTTATTATTATTGTTATTTGATTTATTTATTATTTATTTTGGGCATTTCTATCGGTTTGTGCAATAACGCTGAAAGTAAGCGCTCTTTTTTAATTTTGTTTGTGATCCCAAATATCGTGTCTAGTCCTTTTATAGGCGGAACCCTTTATAAAAGTTATTTGGAACCAAACTAATAGTACCCATGGTAATAAAAATGGTTTACTCTAAACTCTCTTCAAGATATTCAGACACATTAAATGTGGAAGCTTAGTCTTAAGCAACCTTAAATCTATGAACTCATAGTTGAATTTCGATTGCAACTAAAACATTAGTTTATTAGATTTAAAACCTTTTTAAAGTTACTGAAATCGATTTTTCTATGTTTTCATATAGGTTATAGATATAATTTCCGTGCATACATTTCCAATTAGCATTTAGTGTAGAAAAAGTATGTGGTTAAGCACTCACTTTTCGACTTTGTACGTTAGAGATAAGGTTGAAAATTGGTTAACCGCTACTGTTATCAATATTAGTTTGGGTGTTAGTTAGCTATTCTTTGTATATTTTAGATTTATACTTTTTTATGCAACTGTACCTCCGCGCCCCTCCAGAAAAGCTAACTTCGGGGAGTACCTAGATATAACTATGTAGGTACTTACTACCAACTAAAAATAAATTGTAGGTATAGTACCTACCTTGGTATGCCGGTGCAATCGATGAGGTGTTTTCCAAGGATTTTATGAGAGGGTTTCCAATAAACTGGATTCACTAAAATAGCTATCATGAATCTCGCGCGTAGGATATTCAATCCAATTTGAATATTAGCGAAAATTCGACTCATCGCTGGCAGCGTCGTTCGATTTTTAAAACTGACTAGTACAGTCCTGCCAACTTTGACACTTTTACAAATAGGCATGGGTATGATAATGATAATAATTTTCACAGTGATTTAACCTGTGAAATAAAGCAACCTGCTACTTTTAGTCCGCTATGGATTTTCGTTTAGTGATTTAATGTCACACTAGCTACTTACAATTGAATATTAATTATTATTAACCTAGTCGTTGGATTTAGGTGTAAGTAATGTAGATTTTCATAGTTTTGTTGTAGAGATATTATTATATCTCTTTGGTACTTGTGGTATGATGTAATAATATGGACATGCCCTACGTCCCGGAATTAATTGCTAATAGAAAATTGTAATACGTTAGAAAGAGACGATACATACTTGGCGTTAGGCAAAGAGTGTCCCGCATTCCCGCTATTGTTCTCTTTTGATTCCACAAGCTGTGTTTTGCATCCTGCAAGGACGGCAACGACGCGCGTGTGCGCATTGAACTATTGCAACTTCGAACATCCGATGTTGTTGATGTAAGTTTGGCAACGTCGCGTGTGCAATGGTTTACTTAAAACAAACTATTACATTTTTCTGTTTCCTACATTCATTTATTTTTAAAATCCCGGGATTGTAGTCGAAATCCCAGGGTATGTTCATATTAACATATATGTTTGCGGTCAATGAACCAAAATAGCTCTACCTATTCCGATCACTGATTATGAACGAATGTGATTGAATTCAATGAAATTATATGAATGAATGATACTTTATCTGATATTTTTATTTTTGATGACTTTTGGAGAGTTACATAATAAAAGATTTTTAATATCATGGGTACTTGCTTACTTTTTATTTAGGCTGAAATCTGTAGCTTAGACTCAGATTAGGTTTAGCGCTCACTGGCGTCACGGCAAGTGATCTAGATTATGAACGTAAACGCAAAAAGGTCAAAGTATGTCAATGAAATAAATAAATAGTTTATTTATTATAAAAAAAATGATTGTTTCAACTATAAATGTCAATATTTTGATTTGTCATATAAAAATTACTTACCGTGCTGTCCTGTTAAGTAGCGCTGGGATCAAGAACCTTTAATAAGCTGGGATGTACGCAGCAAAATCCCGCAAAGCAGCGTCGAGCATTGATCAATGATGGTTCTCTATAAAGCTAGACTTTCGAAGCAAGCATCAATAAAATCACCTCCATTAAAAAAAAAACGTCAGTAGCGTCACTCAACAGTCAAGTGTCAAGTTACCACAGACTGTAAAATTTCCCTAATGGATAATAAACTCATTATTTGAAAATCCATTGAAGAAATTTGACAGTTTTGGATACCATGATGTGCTGCTGAACGCACTATGTAAATACAGGGAACGATATTCGAGCGAAGCGACACTGACGCTACGCTTCCGACGCTTGCTTCGAAAGTCACTTTAGCTAATGCTGGGTCTATGTTGGATAGCTATAGATTCTAGCCCGAGTGTCTGATTACCTTTATAATAATAGAATATTTATAGAATAGAGTATAACTCGATATATTATTTATTATGTTTTATTTTCGTAAATGTTTGTTGATGTTGTAAGCGAAGTATTATGTTTATCATATTATTAAAGTTATTAATAGCAATTGAGACGAGCAACGGGTACTTGCACTAGGTGTGTTGTTAAAAACCATTTTTTTAAATGGTATATTAAATTTCTAACTACTAACTCTTCAGATAAATTTACTTAACAAATTGAAATGAGGTTAATTATTTACCGCCGCACACACAGTCGTTAATTGACGTTAATGATTTATTCATTAATTATTTTATCTAAGGAGTAAAATCTCAAGAACACTCAACTTTTATAGGTATATACATATATTGTTACTTTTATATATACTTAATATTGTTGATTGTAATCAGCTAGTTTCTATTCCCGGTTGTGAGTCTCAATTGTTCACTCAAGATGTAATTATAGTTATTATGCCACGACTGTTCACGTGAATCGTATAGACTTGTATAATTAAATGTTTATAAAAAAGAATTTGTTTCATTTAAAACCGCCAAATCGACCAAACTTTTGTTAGGTACTCACTGAAATACTTTACTCCTGGAGCGTAAAAATTCAAGTCAGGTTTAGGTACATTCATCTAGTCTGTCAGTTTAACCGGAGACAGGTTAGAATACTGCTCCTCAATGCCTTTCAGATAGGCAGCTCGAAGGCGAGAAAATATCTGACTTGCTCGGTGGTAGGACCTCTTGGTGTCTGACTGGCGGTCGACTACCCTTACGTCGGAGTCTGTCGTAGAGCACTGCGGTGTGTTTCGACTTTTGCGCGTGAGAGCTAGTTCCTTAGGGGCTCTTATGGGCCGGCAATGCATCAGCAACTCCTCTAGTGTTGTTGCAGGTGTCAATTCAGCATTGACTGAGCTACACAGCTGACAGAAGAAGATTGGTAGCTGTGATGAGAACTAACTTCAGTTACTGAAAATGTAGTTTTGCCATACCAAATAGAAAACTGGATAAAAGTACCTGCTTCCTTACCTTACCCTTGAGGCGTAGGTAATATTTATAGGCATTCCAAGTCACCTTTAACTACAGCCACCTGAGAATAAACGGGTACTCTATGCCAGTAAAGTGGATGAAAGAGAAATATCAAAACACTTTTCAATTATATTAATTAGAAACTAATTTATTCACAAGATTGCTTTTATTTTTATTATTATTATAATCGTAGCTACGTCACTAATAATAATATTGCACAATTTTGACTTATTATTACAAGTTAACGCCGTACTCAGTTTTCATTATCGTTAATGAATGATTAACTGACGATTTGTAAATTGAAGCTAATATTAGCAGAGAGTACCTACATACTATTTTGTTTCCGTTCTATTGGTTGTATGTATAGTTAATGATCCATTAACGTGAAATAATACATGTGAGTGCGGCGTTAAATTTTTTATTTTGCCTTATACATTAACAATTGAAATCGTCTGTTGATTGATTAGCTTTTTCTACAAGGGCCCAGAAACTTTAATTTTACAACAGCTTAAGTATAATCTGTCTAGGGTTATTATAAACTGTCATTTGAAATTGAGTCATAAAGTTCTAAGATATAAGCTGTACTGTAATGTGCCCTCCAGGGCTCAATTATCATAACGCGCCCTTCACTAGGACAGTAGGGTACAATTATTGTATCAAGATCTACGCTTCATAATGTCCTGTATGATTAATATGATGATGATGGTAGTATCTCCTCTGGTAGTCGGTCTGCGGCGGCGGCTGCAGGTACTGCGGGTAGACGCCGCCGTACAGTGACGTCAGCACGTCGTAGGGGGGCCCGGGGGGGGAGCGCGCGCGGGCCGGCGCCGCCATGCTGAATAAAGCCTCCGGGTCGCAAACGAACTTATATACATAGCGCTCGCCTGGGAAAGATAAGATAATGTTTCTTAAACAAAATTAAATATATATCATGCATCGAGCCCAAGACATCTAGCTTAGTGGTCGCGCTTAGGAATGAGGCAGGCAAAACATTAGTCTAAGAGTTCTTTTTTTATTGTAATAAGATGGTAAGCGACAACAGCAGCCTATAGACGTCAGCAACACCAGTGCTATCACTTGACACCGCAGTTGTTAAGTCGTGCCCCCTATTACACCTAAACCATACCGGCGAACTGTGGGTGTACATTAGAACTCCTCTGCCTAACCCTTCGGGAAATACAAGCACAATCTTAAAAAAATATATGTCTTTGTTGCACATACATACCTGCGACTTTCTGCATAATTCCTTTCTCGTAGTAGTAGCGCAGTGATCTGGATAGCTTGTCGTAGTTCATCGCTGGGCGGTTCTTCTGAGCTCCCCAGCGGCGAGCCACCTGGCGACATGCATATATTGGCTACTTCACTAATTGTACCTTTTCTTTATACCACTAAGGTGGCAAACAAGCATACGGCCCGCCTGATGGTAAGCGGTTACCATAGCCTATGGACGCTTGCAACATCAGGGGTATCATGCGCGCGATGCCGACCCGGAGGAATAGTTGGGCTGGCACCATAGGAGACATGCTGCCATGCATGACAGCGGCGGTAACAAAACACCACAGGTCCCCCACACTGCTAACTCAACGTTTTCTCACGAAGCTCTGGCGACCTTGCTCACCAGGAATACAGCATAGCACAGAGCTATGTTATTTCTGCAAGGTGGAAGTACTTCACCAGTCGGGCAGCTCCAATTGTGAGTGGAATTATTCGATTCCGCTATGCCCTACCTCGTTTAAATAATGTCTATGAATGTGGAGGAATACTAAAACAAAATATCTTCGATTCCTAATACAAAATAGGTACGAGTATACGGGAATTTCACAAATTCTAAACATCAATTGCTGAACGTGGTCTTCGTTGACCCCTGATACGGCTGAGATTCTGCCACCCGGAGCAAGCCCTTTTGCAACTTTTAACGCCTTACTAACTTAACAGACAGATGTGTTGCTGGGGAGTTTGTTGCGCCGCTTCTTCTTACCAGCGAAAACACTAGGAGGCGGTGAAGGGCGGACGTTTGGGGGGCTATTTATAATGTAACAATGACGTTCAAAAAGTCTTATCTCGTTCTTTCAATCGTTTTCACTTAACAAGTAAAAAAAGTCATACTGAAATGGCCATACTAATAGGGGCAGAAACACCGTTAGAGGATTCGATACAAGTCGATTTTTTTAAATCCGGGATTTCGGGATTTTCTACAGTTCATCTCGGGGCTGTCAAAACGTCAAATCAAGGTACAGTACGCGCGACATAACTTGGCCGGACTGAAGTTAGCTGTTTGTCAGTTTTTGGTTGCGCAGTACACAATTTTTAACGTAAACAATCCACTGCGCATTAAAACGGCGAACTTCACTCCGGCCAACTTATGCCGCGCGTACTGTAATTGCGTTTCGTTTCACATTTTTATTGACTTATTTAAAAAATGTACCAATCCCGAAAATCCCGGGATTCATTACATTTGATCCCGAAAATTTCGGTACTAAAATACGAGCGGACTCTAGACACTGTCCCTGACTGCCCAAACATACTACGGACTATGGTGGCTTTATCACATTTAAAGAATGTCCTCTTTTGCCCCCCTCCTCCCGTCACGCTACGCCACTGAGTAGAAGACAGTACCTCTTCAGGCTCATGCAACTTAAACTCAAGTCCCCTGCCGGTCCAGGCGACGCAGCGCGCGCCCTCTGCCAGCAGAGACACGAGGAACTGCCACAGCTGTAGAGCACCTCGCCGACCACCCCCTGGAGAAGAGGAGTGTTTAGATCGCAGGGACACTGACAGAGTCGAAGCAAATGGAAAAAAATACATAGTATATTGACCACTATCCCAACAACGTAATGCACATATTTGTAATTCACATTTGTAGAAATACGCGCGCGTTTGACCGAATGCGCGAGTCTTTTTTATTTATCTTCTGTCTTCGAGCAGACAACTACATGTTCTGACTTTTGTCGCTAAGGCCACGAATCCGACCAGTCCTAACTGACGGCACGCAAACATCATCATCGTGTAGCTCAACCATTATTTAGAGAGCTCAACGATCTGTCGCGCCACGATACCAGATCAGCAAGACGTAGCCATCGATTATTCGTTTCTATGAAGATACCTTTTCGAAGAAAGTCGTGATTGTAATGAATGATGACCAGTGATCGGCGTAGATAGTGCCATTTCGCGTCGTGGCATAATGCGATTATTCTCGATGTCTACTACTTATTTGGCCACCACTGGGGGACAGTGATACAACTTTTTTTTTTCTCGTTTTCCACCACTTGGGGACAGCGTAGTGGTGGCGAATGGAAATAAAAAGAAAGTTGTTTCGCTGTGCCCCAGTGGTGGCCAAACAAGTGGTGGACATCGGGAATAATCGGCATAACGTCGACATACCTTCTCATCCTAAAATCCCGGGATATTCAAGATTCACATTCGATCAAATATTATATTACAAATCCTCAACCTAAAAGTGTCATTACATTTTTAACAATGTATACATATGTATACATGTAGCAGTGATAGCTAGTGGTATGACCGTTGGACTGCCAAGTCAAATGTCTCGAGTTAGAACCCAAGGCACGCACCTCTGACTTTTCGAAGTCATGTGCGTATTAACAGTTAATTATCACGCGCTTAAACGGTGAAGGAAAACATCGTGAGGAACCCTGCATGCCTGAGAGATTTTCTCGATGGCGTGTGAAGTCTGCCAACCCGCACTAGGCCAGCGTGGTGGACTATAGCCTAATCCCTCTCATTCTGAGAAGAGACCCGTGCCCAGCAGTGGGAAAATACAATGGGTTGATTATGTTATACATATGTACATAGCTAGTTTTTCTTTATAGAATGGCCGACTCAGTAGTACTAGGTACTCTATTTTTAAACTTTCGCGATATTTACTTAACTTATACTAATAATACTGCCTGCCTCATTAGTCTAGTGGTCCCAAGCCCGACTGCTACACTAGCCCCAGCAGATTTACTCTTGAAAACAATACAATACCAATCCAAACGTGATCCACTTCCAATGTCAATTGGCTGTCGGGCGATTTCGTACTCTTGAGCACAAATCCGTTAACCTTGTATCGGCATCCTGATTGGCCAATGGTTAGGTCGTTTCCCAATCCTATTTAGTTCACTCATTCACCGCGCAATATTGAAACAATTTGGCGCTAGTCTCGGATTCAATAGTACGAAACTTGACAAAACGGCACAATTCCAATGTCGATGTATCGGAATTGAGTTCAAGGGTCGAGCAGTGTTATTGGGTTTTACTATAAAATTTTCAGTAGCAGCTTGGAGTCTGGATTTGTGCCCGGTTAATGGCTATACTCGTAGGCTCGCCCCCTATAACATGGGACCTAAACACACCGGCGTAGTGTGGGTGTACATTAAGTATGCCTCTGCCTAACCCTTCGTGGAATACAGGCGTGATGGGATGTTATGTTATACTAATCTATACTTATAATAAATCTGTAGAGAGGTCAATTCTGTACATGAAATATATTTCCAAAATAACTATCAGCGGGTGATTAGTGATCGATACTGACGCCAAAAATGCAATCAGTAAAATTTTTGTCTGTCTGTCTGTCTGTATGTTCGTTATAGAAACAAAAACCACTCGACGGATTTCAACGAAACTTGGTACAATTGTTCTTCATACTCCTGGGCAGGTTATAGTATACTTTTCATCATGCTACGATCAATCCTATTGATCGTAGCATGATGAAAAGTAGCAGAGCAGAGCACAATTTAAAAATGTTGCAAAAACGGGAAAATTATTTGATTATGATTATTTTGTTCTGGGAAGTGACATGGGTCGTTGATAAAGCGGGCGTAGCCGCTGGCGGAAGCTAGTAATGGCCTGAATCTAAACTAATAGTAGCTATTTCCCGCGGTTCAACTCGCGTTGTACAAAAACGTTCGCGAAAAATACAATACTTGTTAAAAAATAAACTCGTCAATTTTACAATCCCGGAATCGGGAGTATATGTCCATGTTAACTAAATTTGAGGTCATTCATCCCAAGGCACCATCTAAGCCGACCACTGATGATGACGTAAGCTACTTACCAGCATGTGTCGTGGTGACGTGCTGGTGTGGTGAGGCGGCGTCAGCCCTCGCTGACGTCGTCGGCGCCGCCGAGCACAGAGAACTGCTTACTGCGAAGATTATAATATCGGTAAGAGCGCCCATTCCATAGTAAGTGGTTCTTATCAGTATTCGGTACTTAACAATTAACATTTCAATCAAATAATTGCACTATCTGCATCATTAACCTAGTGGTACTATGCGACTAGGGTTGCCAACTATTAAACAGTATTATAATACAAACAGTGTTTTAAACTGTTTTTCCCTACGTTATACTTACTTTTTAATGTTTGAACAAAAATAACATAACATAACATACCATCACGCCTGTATTCCCGGAAGAGTTAGGCACAGGCGTACTAATGTACACCCACAGTTCGCCGGTATGTTTAGGTCCCATGTAATAGGGGGCGAGCCTATTGCCATTAACCGGGCACAAATCCAGACTCCGAGCTGCTACTGAGAATTTCATAGAAAAAACCCAATAACACTGCTCGACCTGGGGATCGAACTCAGAACCTCTAGCGTAGCAGTCGCGCTTGGGACCACTAGACTAATGAGGCACTCTACAAAAATAAAGTATACAATATACTGTTTTCAGCGTCAAAATGCCTAACACTAAGCACACACTAAGTCAGTGCAGTGTAGTCACAATAGTGGCGTATAAAGCACTGTTTATTTTTCTAAAAGACTGTTTATTTTCCTTCTCAGAACTTAATATACTTTATTACTTGTAAAAAAAGTTGGCAACCATATGCGCACCTGGTGGTATGTAATCATTGTCGCCCATGAACATCCGCAAAATCAGAGGAGTTGCTGATGCGTTGCCGAGCCTTGTTTTTAGGTGTGTACTGTATAGGTTGCCGCAAAGAGGTGACGTTTCGTCCAGCTGGTTCGTTTAAAATTGTATAAAAGGAATAAACGACACAAATTTGAAACGTAGAACTGTTTTTAAGATGAAGTGCAGAAAAATTGTTATTAATTCGTTAATTGACTATGAATAAAAAAGTTTGATTTGTGCTACTGCATCTGAATGTCCAATGCAATGCAATGATCACTTTTTATCCCTGAGAGAACTTCGGCTCACGCCTTCCCTAGAGTATCGTGTGTGTAAGCTAAATTCAATGGCTCAAAACATAGAGTGATATGCCCGCGCTGATGTGACTGCTTACCGATCTTCTCATCCCAATGCTGGTGGTGTTCCGTGCTGGACACCGGCTCGTCTCTCTCGCGACTTTCTTCCGTCACTTCCTCTCCACATTTCCCATAAGAGCTGCACCTGGGCGAGATATCATTATTTGTGAGGGAAAATAACAAAGAAATATATAGTTGATAGAGAGAGAAAGTGGAGAGGAGACGGAGACGCTTTTCAGACCTCAGTTCCAACCTGAGCGGACGAAAATCTTCTAGGCAAGCGCGCTCCATCGTAGATCGCAGTGTCGTTTAACATCAGGCAAATTGGCGGTCAAGCGTAAGCCTAGCGCGAATACAAAAACAAATAATAAAAAAAGCGGGATTGAGGCGAACAAATGCACATCACAAACCTCGCCCGTCAAAGTACGAGGCAGGTTTTTTTTAATTCTTGATAGGCTTACGCTTACGCTTACGCTTACGTAAGCGTAAGCCGCTTGACCGCTTGATACGCTTGACCGCCAGTTCGCCTGATGTTGACGCGATACTACGATCTACGATGTCAATTTTTCCATTTAATTCCTAACATGAGAAAAACAGATCAGGAAAATATAATGCGAGTTGTATATAGCTGAACTTCGAAAAATTGGTATTTAGCGCCACCAATTTTCGTTCTACACAATAAGTAGGTACAGACGACAATACTGAAATGAATTATCTATAGAAATTCATTTGCGCTGGTCACTATGTATAATAGAGGACAGCTCACCTGTGCAGCGGTCCTGTGTAGTGTTCCCTGTAATCAGGTCGTGTGTCCTCACCCTCGCCTTTGCATCTGTAGAAAAGAAAAGATTACACAATGCATGCGTGCCGTCAGCTAGGACTGGTCTAATCAAAGTCGCTGTGACTATTTTTTCAAAAGGTCTTGTCAGATATTGTGACGCTAATAATAAAAATTGTTTATTGCTACCAAAAAATAATACAAAAATAAAAAAAACATAATCAACCCATTATACTGTCCCACTGCTGGGCACGGGTCTCCTCTCAGAATGAGACGGATTAGGCTATAGTCCACCACGCTGGCCTAGTGCGGGTTGGCAGACTTCGCACGCCATCGAGAAAATCTCTCAGGCATGCAGGTTTCCTCACGATGTTTTCCTTCATCGTTTAAGCGCGTGATAATTAAC
Organism: Acronicta aceris; assembly: GCA_910591435.1. Taxonomy (NCBI): domain Eukaryota; kingdom Metazoa; phylum Arthropoda; class Insecta; order Lepidoptera; family Noctuidae; genus Acronicta; species Acronicta aceris. Next base: position 6,355,774 of record OU342787.1, on the reverse strand, counting down.
TATTTAATACGCACATGACTTCGAAAAGTCAGAGGTGCGTGCCTTGGGTTTGAACTCGAGACCTTTGACATGGCAGTCCAACGGTCATACCACTAGGCTATCACTGCTTAAAAATATATAAGGATATATAGAGATCAACGCTGGTTTTCAACCCATTCCTTACTTCTCCTCCCTTCTACTTCTACTTTAGTTCCCTAGAATATGGGCGAGCTACACAATGACTGATGCAAGCGTGCCTTCAGCTGGGACTGGTCTACTTAAAGCCGCAATGTTGGCTCTTTCTTCAAGGCCATATCAGACATTATTTTACATTGGAACTCACATATTTGCTACTCTATATCTGGACTTTGAAAAGAGACCATTTTTCTGAGTTTGTTACGATGTTTCTTCTCGGTGTCATCTAGTAAAAAAAACAACATTGACTTGTAAGTGTCCAGAGATGTAGATGTGTTTATAGAAACAAATATAATTTACTCATTTGCTGATTGATGTCTGGACTTTAAAAAGACCATGATTCTCTGTTTGAGATACATCGTAAGGGAAACTGTACGCCTGAGAGATTTCCTCGACGGCGGCGGCGGCTTGTACAGTCTGCCAACCCGGACTGGCCTATAGCCTGTTGGACTGTACTATAGCCTAATTCCAGCATTTCCCAGCATTCTGAGAGGAACCCAGTGCCCAGTAAGGCAGCAGAAAATGTGTTGATGAATCGCTTCAAAGATCTAAGCTACGAAGATTTTTTTTAATTGGTACAGACACCAGCACAACACTTGGGAGAGCCATGCTTCGGCACGAATGGGCCGGCTAGACCGGAGTGATACCACGGCCTCACAGAAAAACCGGCGTTAAAAAACGCTTACGTTGTGTTTCGCCGAGTGAGTGAGGTTACCGGAGGCCCAATCCCCTTTTAAAAGGTCGGCAACGCACTTATGACTCCTATGGTGTTGTGGGTGTCCATGGGCGGCGGTAATCGCTTACCATCAGGCGATCCGTCTGCTCGTTTGCCCTCCTATCACATAAAAAAACAAGTTACCATAAACTCAAATTTTCCCAAAGGATCTCCAAATCCTCATTGCTTACACATATATTATACGTTATAACACTACTTACGGTTCGTGTTGTTCAATCAACGTGTGAGCATGTGTGTGTGCGTTCCTTGTATACAGCTGCGTGTGTGTGTGTGCGTGCTCGTACGGACGCGCCGTGGAACTCGGCGTCTCTCTGAAAATAAACAAGATAGATATTGTTGTTTTATAGGGAGTTTTTGTGGGCTCTTCTCCATAAGACCCGCTACTTGGAACTTCGATGAGAATGGCCTAAAGTTGTAATAAAAACATGACCTTTTGAGTCATTTCTCGCTAGATGGCGTTGAAGACTAAGATTAAACTATTTTAACGACTGAGTCTTCTACCTAAGACCCACTATTTGGAACTTACATGATCATAGGCCAAAATTTTAATAATAAATTATTTTTTGAGTCACTTAACTACCGCTAGATGGCGTAAAGACAAAATGAACACAATGGCGCAATATTTTCTTATTACTTCGTTATGCTGTGAGGTCTATCAGTGTATTGGTCCGCTTATGAGCTCACCTGTGCTGATAATGCAGCCCCCAGGGTATGGGGTACGGCTGCCCCTGCTGCGCCATGTCACCACTCCTCCTCCCCGTCCGCTCTCATCGCGAGGACCTGGAGACGAGAGTTCTATCAGATACAAGCTGTTGCCCGCAGTTTTACAAAGTAGCCTATGTTCTGCTCCAAGTTCTAGGCATGGAAATGATAGCTACTTTTAATTTGATGAAATCTATACTTATATAATAAATCTGTAGAGCGGTCAATTCTGTACTTGAAATATATTTCCAAAATAACTATCAGCGGGTGATTAGTGATCGATACTGACGCCAAAAATGCAATCAGTAACATTTTTGTCTGTCTGTCTGTCTGTATGTTCGTTATAGAAACAAAAACCACGCGACGGATTTCAACGAAACTTGGTACAATTGTTCTTCATACTCCTGGGCAGGTTATAGTATACTTTTATTCACGCTACGATCAATAGGAGCGGAGCACAATTAAAAAATGTTGCAAAAACGGGAAAATTATTTGATTATTTTGTTCTGGGAAGTGACATGGGTCGTTGATAAAGCGGGCGTAGCCGCTGGCAGAAGCTAGTTATGAATAAATCTCATAGCGATTTCACATGCGAATGCCTCAATGAATTTTCATTCATAATCATTTATTGTCACACTTGCTATTTTGCTACTTACAATGAAGTCGTGAACAAAATGCGATTTGGACCCGGGGAGTATTCGACTTTCGGCACCAGTTTTTGAGCACCTAGCTTCCATATTGAGCACCGAGCTAATATACCTAATGGTTCTATAAGTGGATTAGCTTAGGTGCTCAAAAAATTGTGCCGAAAAATAAAGACGCTGGTGTGACGTATGAAAATTAATTACATGTGATTGTGTACATGACATATATATTTTTTTATGGTATAGGAGGGCAAACGAGCAGACGGATCGCCTGATGGTAAGCGATTACCGCCGCCCATGGACACCTGCAACACTAGAGGAGTCACGAGTGCGTAGCCGACCTTTTAAAAGGGGATTGGGCCTGCGGTAACCTCACTCACTCGGCGAAACACAACGTAAGCGTTGTTTAACGCCGGTTTTCTGTGAGGCCGTGGTATCACTCCGGTCGAGCCGGCCGGAACCCGAAGCATGGCTCTCCCACGTAATAAACAGGCTGTAAGGCTGAGCCAGAATAGGTTACAGGTAGTCATACATATATTATTCCGTGCGAGCTCGAACCCACAAATCAAAACGGCCTTCACGCTAGCTTCCCGAGATGCAAAGTGCATTCAACTCATTCGTCACTTGACTGTATCATTAAACTACTTTTTATTTGAGACGAAGCACAACTTCAGTAGTGTTACTTATGGGACAAACTAAGAATTTTTTGGAATGTGGCACAAAACTTTAGGACGAACGAAGAATAAATCAACCCACAACCTGTGGCGCAGAGGCTGATTTCTCAGCCGCTACGCCAATCGTCTGATCAAATTGAATTGATCGATTGACATTCATTATATCAGAGAAAATCCTAACGTTAGTGGGTAAATACTAAATACTAGGTACATTTTAAAAATTACATTGAAAAAGGGTCATTATTGTCAACTAAACTGCATTTCCAATAATCGAAGAAATTTTCCGATACAAATTCTATTAAAAAATCGAAGCTGACGCGAATTCAATAGTGCTGTGTTACTAATTTATCTCTAGACTAGTGGTGTACAGTCGACAGATCGTCTGCTGTCGATTGGAAATGCAATTATCTACTCTACGAAGCGGTGAGTTTATTTTTAAGAGAATGTAGCGACATCTGTCGCGCTACATAGGAATGCATACATAGCTGGCATCTCTATATATATGCTGCAGTTGCTAATTACCAACATTCAGCCAATATCCTGGTTTGGCAGCATATTAAAAAAACGTCGACGGGCAGCTAAAATCCATTTGCTTATTTTTTTTTATATACCACAGGTGGCTAACAAGCATACGGGCCGCCTGATGGTAAGCGGTTACCGTAGCCTATGGACGCTGTAAATTAAGGAGGAATAGTTGGGCTGGCAGTATAGGAGACATTCTGCCATACATGACAGCGGCGGTAACAAAACACCACCCGTCCCTCACACTGCCAACACAACGCTTCCTCGCGGAGCTCTGGCTCACCATCTCCAATTGTGAGTGAAATTATTCAATTCCACTATGCCCTACCTCTCTTAATTTACTATAACTACCTTACTTTAACGGTATCTGTAGCTAACTTATGATCAAGATAAATGAAATAGGTAGCTATGCCTAAGTCATAAAAACCCAAACATTCGGTAGCTGCTGTAAACAGTTTAAGAGTTCCCTCGATTGACTTCCATCTCCATCATCAACTGCACTCTAGGTCTCCAATATGTTGTGATCTTATCAGAAGGACTTATGTGTGTTTCAAGCAAATCGGTCCACAGGTAAAAATTCTTCTATGCTCAGGGATTGAATTTTGTATCTAAAAATAATAATCAAAATCGGACCACTCTGTCAAAAGTTATGCATGGTCTTATTAAAATTATTAAAAAAAAATGACTGCCTCATTAGTCTAGTGGTCCCAAGCGCGACTGCTACACTAGAGGTCCTGGGTTCGATCCCCAGGTCGAGCAAAGTGTTATTGGGTTTTTCTATGAAATTCTCAGTAGCAGCTCGGAGTCTGGAGTCGTGCCCGGCTATAGGCTCGCCCCCTATTACATCGGACCTAAACATACCGGCGAACTGTGGGTGTACATTAAGTACGCCTCTGCCTAGCCCTTCGGGGAATACAGGCGTGATGGTATGTTATGTTATGTTAAAAAAAAATATACGAGTCGTCTTGCTACCTTACTCATACCATTTAGATAGTATGAATTATCTAAACTTCTCCTTTTTTCGTCGGTATAAACATTACATCGTCAAAGCAGTGATCTCGGTAGACTTCGTGAGTTCGAACCGGTGGACGCAGGTGACGCATGCCGTCAACCTTCCGAGCTGCCAGTGGAAACAAAAATGTAAATCTGGAAAACTTGAGACGAAAAACATGACGTTTAAAGTTTTCTTTTTTTTATTACTAATCTGTGAGACGCCACAAACAACCCACACCTTCTGACAAGCCGCCCCTCACCCGGATACGATTCCCAAATCAATCAGATTTGTGACTGCGACGCGACGCGACAAGAATGCCTAACGACTCTGCGACTAATCCACTTGCGAGGGAGTCAGCTTCATTCTTAACAAATCAATTGATAGAATGTTTTTGTTACATTTTCGTGAAATAATCGCATGCAGATTTTCGATGTCTGGTTTGAATTCCAAATTTTTAACCAACTTCAAAAAGGAGGTTCTCAGTTCGACTGTATGATTTTTTTTTGTATGTTTGTTACGCGATTATTCCGCCAATTATCTATACTTATAATAAATCTGTAGAGAGGTCAATTCTGTACATGAAATATATTTCCAAAACAACTATCAGCGGGTGATTAGTGATCGATACTGACGCCAAAAATGCAATCAGTAAAATTTTTCGCTGGCAAAAGCTAGTAAAAAATAAATAAAAATAAATTATGAATCGATTTAGATGATTCATTTTTTGATCGGTAGGTCATACTTCAGAGGTCATAAAATTTGGTCACAAAATTTAGAACAAAATGACAATGACATACAAATAACTTATAAGAAAATGTAAAACCGCCTTCAAAATCATAAAAAATAATTTTATGTGCGTAACAGTTTCGGAAGTCAGTGGTGAAATCAAAAGATCCGATCAAATTAAAGGACTTCCGAAACTGTTTCGCGCATAACATTTATTTTTTTGTTTTTGTAGGTGGTTTTATTGTACGCCTGTATTCCTCGCAGAGTTAAAAATGTATTTGTCAACTCATTTTCTTCTGGACTATTGGGTACGAGTCTCCTCTCAGAATGAGACAGGTAGGCTATTTATTTACTCCACCACGCTGGCCTAGTGCGTGTTGGCAGACTTCACACGTCATCGAGAAAATCTCTCAGGCATGCAGGTTTCCGATGTTTTCCTTCACTGTTTAAGAAAAAAACAGCATACTATTACGCCTGTATTTCCACGAGGGTTAGGTTGTGGTGAACAGTCGACAAAAGATTGTTTGACAACATTTGTTTTGACAAAGATTATAAGAATATAATAAAATATTTGTCAAAACGCAGGGTCCGTCAGCTGCCTTCATTTTAAACCCTTTAACGCATAATTATTTATAACGCAATCTAGGTTAAGAAATAAATATCTTTAGCTGGCTGCATACCTAACTCTTTTGTTGACTGTACTAAAGTACACAAAAAGTTCAGCAGGCTTACTCTTGAAAACAATACAATACCAATCCAAACGTGATCCGATTCCAATGTCAATTTGTCCGTCGGGCGATTTCGTACTCATTAGCACAAATCCATTAACCTTGTATCGGCATCCCTGATTGGCCAATGGTTGGGTCGTTTCCCAATCCTATTTAGTTCACTCAATCACCGCGCAATATTGAAACAATTTGGCGCTAGTCCCGGATTCACGACACAATTCCAATGTCGATGTATCGGAATTGAGTTCAAGAGTAAGCCCCCTGTTCCGATGATTTTGAATCGAACTTCCAAATCGACAATATTCGCGATTCTGTTTATCTCATTATAATTCATAGCGCGCCTCCCGGTAGCGCTTGCGTTTTGACTATATTTTTATTGGTAATCAAATTGTCAGCTTGTCACCTTCAATCACGCGGTATTTTCCTTAGACCTTTAAGTTTAAAATAAGTATTATTTCTACCCGACTGCACCAGAAGGAGGGGACTGTCCAGGAGAGGTAGGGCATAGTGGAATAGAATAATTCCACTCACAATTGGAGTTGCTCGACTGGGGAAGTACCTCCACCTTGCAGAAAATCGTAGCCAAATAACATAGCTCCGTGCTATGTTGTGCTCCTAACGGTAACCAAGGTCGTCAGAGCTCCGCGAGGAAGCGTTGTGTTGGCAGAGTGGGGGACCGGTGGTGTTTTGTTACCGCTGGGCAGCATGTCTCCTGTGCTGCCAGCCCAATTATTCCTCCTTTAATTACAGGATCGGCAACGTGCGAGTGATACCCCTGGTGTAGCAAGCGTCCATAGGCTACGGTAACCGCTTACCATCAGGCGGGCCGTATGCTTGTTTGCCACCTTAGTGCTATAAAAAAAAACTAAGAAGTGTAAAATAAAAATGACGAAAATCCCGACTACCAAAAAAGATGGAAACAAAATGACCAAAATCTCATGCAGTCGGAGGCAAGTAGGTGTTTGGAGTTCATAAAGAAGTAATAGTTATTTTGTCATTATGATAAAGCTACTTCATTGGTCAGTCAGTACTTACAGAGAATTACATTTGTAAACACAAGTTAATTTTTTACAACACACCCCAAAAAATGGGTTCTAGTACTTATAACTAACTTGTTTTACGCGGGAGAGCCATGCTTCGGCACGAATGGGCCGGCTCGACCGGAGTGATACCACGGCCTCACAGAAACCCGGCGTCAAACAACGCTTACGTTGTGTTTCGCCGAGTGAGTGAGGTTACCGGAGGCCCAATCCCCTTTTAAAAGGTCGGCAACGCACTTGTGACTCCTCTGGTGTTGCGGGTGTCCATGGACGGCGGTAAGCGCTTACCATCAGGCGATTCGTCTGCTCGTTTGACCTCCTATCCCATAAAAAAAAAGATAATGTACTATCAAATAATAAAAAGCAGTGATAGCCAGTGGTAAGACCGTTGGACTGCCAAGTCAAATGTCTCGAGTTCGAACCTAAGGCACTCACCTCTGACTTTTCGAAGTCATGTGCGTATTAAATAGTTAATTATCACGCGCTTAAACGGTGAAGGAAAACATCGTGAGGAAACCTGCATGCCTGAGAGATTTTTTCGATGGCGTGTGAAGTCTGCCAACCCGCACTAGGCCAGCGTGGTGGATTATAGCCTAATCCCTCTCATTCTGAGAGGAGACCCGTGCCCAGCAGTGGGACAGTATAATGGGTTGATTATACTATCAAATAAATTGGCGAGAGCGTTCGTATGGAGAAAAGACCACCCCGGGTTTCCTCTTAACATCTCACTGATCGTGGCCAAGACTTTTCAGATCCTATTAATATTATTAACGTGAAAGTTCGGGAGTATGGATGTATTGATGTTTGTTACTATTTTACGCCAGAACGGCTGAACGGATCTGGACGAAATTTGGTACAGAGATAGATTATAGTCCGGTATTTTTATCCAAGTCGGATCCAATTCTGAAATTCACGCTGACGAAGTGGCGAACAGAAGCTAATATAATTTATATGTCAAAAGTTTTGTTAACTTGTAACAAAATGTATATTTTCCCGACATCAAGACAAACAATCCTAATTTAAAAAAACATTTCACCTTTCCCTACGATCAGTGAGTGTCCCGGGATTTCTCCCCGGGACGTCGGCCCGGGAAATGAACGCGGGATACGCATCCGCCCTACGATTTGATTTCGATCAAATCTTAGACAGTGAATGCGATTAATTTGTATCTTCGACTGCCTCGTTTATGCACCTAGCTGTAAGTTGTAGTGTCAATGCTGACGCATATGTTTTGACTAGTGAGAACTTGTATAGCGCTGCCTCAGTATCTGGTATAAATTTCTACTTGTTAGGTCCACCCATTCCCGAAAAATCGGTGATGACACACGGACAGACAGACAAGAGAGTGATTTTATAGGGATTCCTTTTTTACCATTTGAGGTTTGGTACCCTAAAAAGTTGCCAACGCTTTTACGCTAAAGTCGAATCTATCTCGTGTAAAAAAACACAGAGTAACTTTCGCATTTATAATGTTAATATAGATATACGAATCTAACATAAAAGCTAGTGTATCAGCAGGGAGGGCGGTGGGCGGGGCCGGAACCGGAAGCGCCCCCGCTGTACGTGTGTTTCAAATTGAGAACAGACAGATGGGAATATTATCCTGTTTGTAGAGACTGGTGCAATTGAAATAATACATAGATGTTGTGTTTTATCAAGGGCATTACATCGCTTAAATCCAAAAAACAGCCTAGCTTTAAAGAAGTTTCTAGTGGAATCCTTAAGTGCGTTTGCCATATAAAAATTATATTGTATTGTTTAAAATTTTTATAAATTTGCCGCAATTTTGTATTTTTTCTCTTTAACGGCTTAATGAATGTTATAGCAAAAAATTGTAATGACGTAGTTAACAATTTGTATTGTTTTTATTTTCTTATTTCTTTGAATATTTTGAAATAATAAAGAAATACCCGAAACCTCACTAGCACCCCGCGTGAAGCACCCCGCAATGCCTGTGACTAACAAATACTAGCACAAAGACTAAATCCTCGAGGTCATTGGGCAATGTGATACCCTTAACTGTCGTTTATATGTATATCAAGGCTGGTTGCCTGTCCGTCTGTCTGTGGAGACTGGTCGGCTCCTGACATTTTTCTTTTATTTTTTTTAAATAGGGTTACTAGCAATGTGGGTCGCACATTACTAGTATTCTTGTTAACCCCTCGCGCTAAGCTAAATGCTTGTGTTACGAGTGGGTTCACGTCGGTAGTGCAATGGGTGGGTTTCGAACCGGCAACCACATGATCGCAAGTCCGACGCCCTAGCCATTAGGCTACTGCCGCTTCAAATATCACTACATAGTGTAAAACAAAGTCGCTGTCGTTGTCTGTCCGTCCCTATGTATGCTTAAATCATTAAAAACTACGCAACGGTTTTGAAGCGGTTTTTTTAATAGATAGAGTGATTCAAGAGGAAGGTTTTAAGCTATTTAACATTACGCTACGACTCTTAGGAATGGGGCAACGCGGGTGAAACCGCGGGCAAGTCGCTAGTAAATACATAATATGGCAGGTCACATTTTTCTTTTGGAAGGCAATTGATCGTAGAGTAGCTTCTGAGAATTTCATTCATAGATAACTTCCGAAAATGTTTCGCACATAACATTTTTTTTTATGTTTTTGAAGGCAGGTTTACTTTTAGTTAAAAGTTATTTTATTACAACATTTCCTTATAGCGAGTAATATTTCACGTAGGTATACCTAGACGACGTTATCATTTTATCATTTACTGGTTCGTTACGTGTTATTGTCATTTTATTCTTAACTAGCTTTTGCCAGCGATTTCGTCCGCGTAGAATAGTTACTTTGTTCCCTAGTTCTTCGCCCGCGGTTTCACCTGCGTTGCCCCGTTCCTAAGGGTTGTAGCGTGATGTTTTATAGCTTGAAACCTTTCTCATGAATCACTCATTTTTCCAACATTTCCCTTCACTGCTCTGCTCCTATTGATCGTAGCGTGATGAAAAGTATACTATAACCTGCCCAGGAGTATGAAGAACAATTGTACCAAGATTCGTTGAAATCCGTCGAGTGGTTTTTGTTTCTATAACGAACATACAGACAGACAGACAGACAAAAATTTTACTGATTGCATTTTTAGCGTCAGTATCGATCACTAATCACCCGCCGATAGTTATTTTGGAAATATATTTCATGTACAGAATTGACCTCTCTACAGATTTATTATAAGTATAGATAGAAGATAGAAGAAGATTTTGTGATCAGATCTTGACCAAATTTTTATAGAGCCACCTCTGAAGTATAACCTCTGTACCGATCAAAAATCGATTCATAAATTGACGGAATAATCGCGTAACAAACATACAAATATTACATACAGTCAAGAAAGAGGTCCTACCACCGAGCAAGTCAGATATATTCACGCCTCTTACGGGCTGCCTATCTGAATGGCAGTGAGGAACTGTTTTAACCCGTCCCCACACGAGGGAAAAAAAACCCAGGAATTAAAACAGATAGGAAATGTACCCAGGACCTCTAGCATAGCAGTCACGGTATGGCCAATACCAAATTTTTGTCCATGGAGTTTCTTGCCGGATTCTTCTCCATAGGATCAACTTTTTGGAACCGTGCAACTAGAATCAATAACGTTTCATAAACGCTTGTAAAAGCTTATTTGAAATAAAAACATTTTGAACTTGAACTTTTGAATTTTTGATTGATATCGCCATGCGGTCTTGGGAAAAATGATTATGACAGGCAAGTTAGAGGTAGGGAACCCTAAAAACAATAATAATTGTTGTTTGAACGACGGCAGGGGGTTCTGTAGTACAAATAGTTCAATATACTTAATAGGCCGCATCATTGTCAGTGGTGGAGGGTGACAGATTGACAGGGTGACACTGCAGGGTGACTGTTAAAAAAAATCACAAAAACTGAAAACCGACTTCAAAAAACGAGGTTCAAAGTTCGTCTGTATACATACAAAAATGTTGTTTTGTAAGTTATAATAATAATAAGCTTGATTGAACACCCATCCTAAATTTGACCGCGGCCAGTGCAGCTTAACCTTGCAAATCCTTAAGCTTATCTTAGGGTGAACACAGTACGGGTAACTAAACGGCAGGGTATCGGCATTGCGCGTTAAATATTTAAGATGACCTTTCTGAAGTCCCGAGGGGTCTCGGGGACTCGGGGGAGCTCATTGTTACTGATACTTAGTAATTGATGCAGGGGTCCCTTAGGGAATTCGACTATTAAGGTGACTGACTGGTGTTACGAACTGTACCATTCGCGGTGAGCATGTTACGTTGTACCGCGTAACAGTCAAAGGGATTCGCCAAAAAACCAACAGCAGGCAGAACACTCGAAGCGAGCAACGAGCGACTCGTTGCTTGCGTGTTCGTGCTTGTTTCCGCATAGCACGAATGCTCGCTTTGTAACATGTTGCATTATGCCCCGTAACACCGGTTACCCACCTTTAGATTCACTGTATTTGTTTGTAACTCTGCTGCTAGTTCGTCTGTGTTGGTACCGCCGCATTGCCAAAGAATCTGCCGCTAAGCAAAAATGTGCTAGCATTATTGTGTTCCGGTTTGAAGGGAATTGTTGCCAGTGACATTACTGTGCAAATGAGACTTTACGACTGAGGTGTCAAGATGACAACGCGCGAGTGATACCACTGGTGTTGCTGAGTTCTAAAGGCTGCGGTTGCCGCTTGACATATCATCAAGCCTGAATTCCGTGACGGGTTGGGCAGACACGTCCTAGGCGGGCTCGCCCGATATTACATGGGACCTTTTTTTGATTAATTTCAAAAGGCCTCCGGTCTTCGATTAGGCCGGGGGTGTTCAAAGTTCAAGTTCAGACTTCACACGCCATCGAGAAAATCTCTCAGTCATGCAGGATTCTTCACGATGTTTTCTTTCACCGTTTAACTGCGTGATAATTAACTATTTAATACGCACATGACTTCGAAAAGTTATGAGGTGCGTGCCTTGGGTTCGAACTCGAGGCCTTTGAAAATTAAATTTAATAAAATATTGGCCGATGTATTAACTTATATGTACTTACTTACGCAATTATTTTAAGTTTCAAACCGCTAATAAAATAGTACTGCATTCTTTTAATCAAATAAAAAGTGTGAAAAAAGCAACTTTCGTTACAAAAACTAACACCCTACTTGTTTTTCCTTTGAACGAACTTTTGTTATACAATAGTAATATTGCCTATTATGTCCAAACCCCTGTTCATTAGCTAATTGTGTACCGTGACGTCAGAGTACACAATAACACAGTACACACACCTGCGCTTGTCATTTCATTATCACGTTCTTTCATTATTTTATGGGTTCGATAGAAATGCAGGGCGATATTTTTGTAAGTTTGAACATCTTTTACAATTGGTATACCTATATGCCCCTTTCGGATCGAACAGGGTATTTATAAATATGTGTTAACGTAAATATGTCAATAAAATAAGAAAAAACGCATTTGCAAAGTTAACCCTATCTCTGCTACGGGCACATTACGGCCCCCAAATAATTGAGCGGCTCAAAATGCTCATTGCAAACTGTGAATTATTTACATCGCCCATTACACGGTGTTGACTTGCATTACAGTCAAAAGGGATTAATATTGAAGGGTTAAATGCGCTTGTTGAGCTTTTTGCGTATTATCATTGTTTATTAATTTGCGTCTTATATACATAAGTACAAAAAAATGCCACTAAGATAAAACCACACTGGAACCACCAGACTAAATACTGCCACGCTAAATCAAGTGAAGCAGTCCTGGGATCGATTCCGGGTCGAGCAAAGAAGATAATTTCTAAGAAAAATATTTTCTATGGAATTCAGTAGCAGTTCCAAGTTTGGATTTGTGCCCGGTTAAGGCTATTGTCATTATCATGGGATCTAAATACGTACACGTGCACACCTCTGCCAATTCTTTTTGTTGACCTTATAGGCATAGTTGACCTTACAGACCATATACGCATGAATATAAATATGACCATATTGCTCAACAACAACGATCCGACAGAATTCATATTAACTAAAAAACAAAACGTTATATTGACGTGTTCTAAATCAAAATTGACGTAGAGCAAACAATAAATTTCATAACATAATCGCCGCGGGCTCCCCCCGCTCCCGTTCGCTCCGGTCGCTCCCGGCGGGCGCGAGCGATCCGTCAGCAAACAGAGGGTTAACTAGGTTGCTCTTTTCATTAGGAGCTTTATATTTTTGTAGGTAGTTGTTGAACAAGCGATTAATTCTGTTGTTCTAAAACGCCTATGAGAAATTTTAAAAGAGTATCTATGGAGTTTCTTGCCGGCTCTTTTCCATAAGACCCACTTTTTGGAACCGTGACTTTTCAAAAGAACCTTTTTAATGGTCTAATTGAAATAAATAATTTTGACTTTGACTTTGACTTTGAAATTCCGTTTACTAAGCATAATCTCTATCATTTTTAAAGCTTATTAGCAATGTGGGTCGCACATTAAACGTATTCTTGTTAACCCCTCGTGCTAAGCTAAATGCTTGTGTTACGAGTGGGTTTACGTCGGTAGTGCAATGGGTGGGTTTTGAACCGGGAATCACATGGTCGCAAGTCCGACGCCCTAGCCTAGGCTACCGACGCTTCTTAATAATCTCTATTGTTGTCTCAAATTATTCGTGACAATCACAATGGCTCGAGACACCAAATTTTTATTATTTTTAGACCGTGACGCTAAAATTCAAAAACTTCAAACTCTGGCGACTCTGGCCCCAGAAAGCCTTGAACAGAGATCAATAGAAGGAGCTAGGGAACAACTTTGCTTAGCAGTAACATCAGTAAATTATTTTTTGTCCCACAGCTAGGCACGGGTCTTCTCTCAATATGTGAGAGGTTAGGCTCTATGTAGATCCCTACGCCGGATAACGCAGCAGACTTCACACACCGACGAAAAAATCTCTCTCTCTATCTGCAAAATGCAGATTTTCTTACGATGTTTCCCTTCATCGTTTTAAGCGAGTGATAATAATTAATAATACGTATGTTATTGCGAAATCTCGGAGGTTTTGACTTTTGAAACCTTGGATTCTAACTGGAACTAAAACACTTATCACCTAAATTTCTAAATTACCGTCTTCTTAAAGTTCTATCGCGGCAAACAAGGGTTGACAAATAAGCGTAATGTCAACACTACACTTGGGGGGTTATGTCAACTAGTCATTAAGTTGAGTGTCCCTGAGTGTCCCGGTCAGTATTTGATTAGCCACCGCAGCGAGAGGGTTAAGCTACAGGTGGGCCCCTAATTTAATAGTAAAGTAATAGTAAGTAATTAGAAATAAGTTATTTGAATGGGTTAGTAAAATTAATATTAATTAAATTATATTTAATTCTCTAAAAAGATCTTTTACAGATACTTTTATAGGACAATGTTTTTTTTAAATACAAGATGGCGCCGGCGTTTCTTAACTGACGAAACGCCACCTCTGTGAAGAAACGCCAAAACAAACTCAGATAATCAGAGTAACTTTTAAAGTCCAGACAGTATTATTATTACCAGATATGTGAGTTGTAGCAGCATTGAGTTGACCCATCCTAACTCTCTAAGTATCTCATTGATTTCATAAGTTGGTCCCAAGGTAAATTGTTCATAATTATGAGTAAAACGTCCCCTCAAATGTTTTAATAAAAATTAAAATAAGGTTTTATATGTCTGACGACTTAACAAGTTTATGCAATAAATATATATACTAAAAAAAACTGTTGTACTAATCGTAAAAGTGATTAATAAATCGGATACATCCCTACACGTCCCCCAGGATTTAAAAAGCCAACATCGGGAATGTCGAGATGGGGTCCCACGTGTCCCCGTGTTTCCATTACTGGACCCCCATTACATTAAATCGGATTAAAAGCTATTAACATCTTCGTGTTTAACATAAATTATAATAGTGAACAACAAACATACAGGCCGCTTAATGGTAAGCGGCAACCGCAGCCTATAGACGTCAGCAAACACCAGTGGTATCACTCGCGCGTTGTCATCTTGACACCTCAGTTGTTAAGTTTCATTTGCACAGTAATGTCACTGGCTACATTACCCTTCAAACCGGAACACAATAATGTTAGCACATTATTGCTTAGTGACAAAATATTTTAGTAATGCGGTGATACCAACAAAGACCAGTAGCATTTTCAAACATACAACATAGGGACGTGTGTATTCCTCGAAGGATATGTTAGTTATGTTATTATAAGTAAGCGGCAGAGTATTTGTCTATTCGGTGGTATCATTCCAGACGAACTTCAACAGTAGAGCCTACCACCTCGAGAAATCGCAAGTAGGATTCAAACCTCTTTTTACAGATTTTTTCGATAGCGTGTGTAGCCCGCACTAGGCCAGCATGGTGGACTATAGCCTAACCCCTTTCATTCTGAGAGGACACCCGTGCCCAGCCGCAGGACCGTAAATGGATTAATGGTGAGTCGGGCCCCCTTCGAAACACACACAATTGACAAAATCTGACACGTTCTCAAATAAATGACATTATTATAAGTGTCCCTTCGGTCAATATTAAATTAGGTGTGTCGCAGTGATAGGGTTAAGGGACTCCAGTCTCCACAGGTGGTTTGGAATATCTTTTATGGAGGCACGGTAGTGCTCCCGCCAAGACGAGCCGAAGAAATCACGGTATTCGCTTTTTATGAAGAGAAAATTGATTGGATTTTGTGGTGCATCTTCAGTAACGATGATCAAATGCCAATAAAATTTATAAGGGAACATTTCGGAAGTATGTAGCATCAGATAAAAAAGAAAACATCGAAATAGGCTTACGTTCGGATATGGCGTAAAATACGTACACAATACTACCTCGACGTTTTGGATCCTTTACAGGATCCGTGGTCACGGGTTGACTAAGATGTTGATTGTCTTAATGTTAAAATTACTAACAGCTACCTAGCTGTGTTACTTATTTATATTTTTGTCTCTCTCGTTTCTTTAATGGCATATTATGTGAATTGTGTGCATATCAACAAAATTAGTGTTTTCTTTCGTTGTTTCTTTCTATCTTACCCAGTAATTTTAACGTTAAGCCGTAACCGTGGATGATGTAACGGATGCGCAATGTCGGGAATTAAATAATATACTCTCACAGAAAACTGGCGTTGAACAACGTATGTACGTTTCGCCGAGTGAGCGAGGATACCGGAGGCCCAATCCCCGTTTAAAAGGTCGGCAACGCTCTTGCGACTCATCTGGTGTTGCGGTTGTCCATGGGCGGCGGTAATCGCTTACCATCAGGCGATCCGTCTGCTCGTTTGCCCCGCTATCCCATAAAAAAGATTAATGTAATATACCTAACTCGATACAATCCGGAAAAAGTAGTTTTATTCCAATGTCTAACATATTTTGTGTAAGTGTCAAAAACCAGTATAAAATGTTGGTTTTGGAATCCGTAACCTATATATTTCATATCAAGTGGGATTGGGTTGGGTAGGTAGAGAGACGAGCTTGACTCTTACCGAAACGACTGACCCTTACTAGGAGAACAGAAATGTGTGGAATATGGAGATCAGATCATTGCTCTGCAATGGGACAATACAGGGTAGATAGATCGATATTTTTATAAAAATTAAATGTTCATTGCCCGTGACAGGCAGACTGAGGTGCTCAATTCAAAGTATTGTTGAGAAATCAAATCAGTAGCTCAAAAAACCTGACAACCAGCGCATCCTCCGGATATCGGTATTGTCCAGAAATTGTGTTTCGGAGGTCTGATGGCAGTCGCTTCATGTAAAATATTGATATATATATATATTTTTTGGGATAGGAGGACAAACGAGCAGACGGATCGCCTGATGGTAAGCGATTACCGCCGCCCATGGACACCCGCAACACCATAGGAGTCACAAGTGCGTTGCCGACCTTTTAAAAGGGGATTGGGCCTCCGGTAGCCTCACTCACTCGGCGAAACACAACGTAAGCGTTGTTTGACGCCGGGTTTCTGTGAGGCCGTGGTATCACTCCGGTCGAGCCGGCCCATTCGTGCCGAAGCATGGCTCTCCCACGTAAAAAATATTAAATATTAAAAGATATTCAGCCGAATCTGGTTAGGCTGGAAAGCCTGGGAACTAACCTCATCATACTTGGTAAAGACTAGGGGGTCTGGACTACTCTATTATCTATAATCTCCAAATATTTTGCCGTAACATCAACAATATTGGTACATAATTGGCGCGGCAGGGGGCGCCAGGGTGCGGGTTCGCGGGGATGCGGTATGACGTCACGCGGCGAAGTCGGTGATCAAACATCGCCCAAACGTCACCACCAGGTTGAGGTAGGGTGACCCCGATTTTGGGTAGAAATAAGACATTAATGTTATATTTGTGGACGTCTTTTTATATCTATCCTACCCTAGCAATACTAATATACCTATTTCACGGCTAAGTAAGAATTACAATGACTACTATAATTATAATAAAATAAATATTTAATATATTTGGTACCTACAACATTTCAACGAAATCAGAACCGAGTCCATAATCTTATTAACGATTATCCATCCACGAATTACTGTCCTATTTAGAGATACGTACTGTAGAGATTGATGCAAAGAGGCGACATCTTTGTGGGATTGCTGGTTTCAAATCGTAAAAGAATAAACAATCATTTTTGAATTTTTAGACTGACGTAGGAACTGTCTAGTCAGAGAAGAGCCTTGACAGACTTGTACATGAGATATGGCTTCGCCCCTTATTAAATAACAGACTTAATTGAATCACTGAGTTTGATTGGCTACACCTTTCTTTTAATTTTCGATCCCTATAGTACTATGTTATAAGTTTTTGTAACATTTGTTTCCTCGTTTTTGTTTAACCTTTGTGGTGTTTACCTACATAAGTTGTGCACTTAGATTAAGTATAATGTCATGTCCTGCTCTGTAACGCATGTTTTAGTGTAATAACTGCTGGTAAACCAAAAATAAATAAATATTATAAACGTTTGTTACACAATCACGTCATAACGGCTAAACGGATCTGGATGAAATTTGGTACAGACATAGATTATAGTCTGGAGTGGCACATAGGCTACATTTACTAGCTTTACTTTTATCCAGGTCGGATTCAATTCTCAAGGCCAAGTAGACGATGTCTCGGAAGCAGAAGCTAGTACTTATCCAATAGTATATTTTTTAATAGAGATAGGTAAATCGACTTCGCAGGCCCTTACAGATCGCGACGAAGTGACGTGAATTAAATTGATACGCCTGATTTAGAACAAAGCATTGCATTGTAAATTAATTGAATTAAATAACTACTTACAATGTCAAATTATTTACAAAATTCAACAAAATATACATCAAGCCTGTATTCCCATAAAGGTTAGGCAGACGTACTAAAGTAACCCACAGTTCGCCCGAATGTTTAGGTCCCATGTAATAAGGGGCGAGTCTATTGCCATTAACCGGGCACAAATTCCAAACTTCGAGCTGCTACTGAGATTTTTACAGAAAAACCCAATACATAATCCTTTGCTCGACCTGAGAATCGAACCCAGGACTTCTAGCAGGCAATTCAATAAAAATATATAAGTATAAATGTCCAAAAATATATCATGTCTTTTTTATTATTATTGTATTGACCAACTCGGATGCAGGCATTCTGATGGTAAGCAACAACCGCATCCTATAGACGTCAGCAACACCAGTGGTATCACTCGCGCGTTGTCATCTTGACACCTCAGTTGTTAAGTCTTATTTGCACAGTAATGTCACTGGCTACATTACCCTTCAAACTAGAACCTCATAATGTTAATCTATTATTGCTTACCAGACATGTAACCCAGACAGACTTAGCAGGACAGTTTATTACCTTAAAGTAATTTGGGTGTTTCAAAAATCAATCTTTTAATAACAAATATCCATATTCACCCAAAACTAATGTCACCCTACCGAAGGTGACATCCCGCGGCGCGAATCAAAAATAAGTTACTTCAAAATGATTAACAAACTTATTTATTCACTCGCCTTTCTTCTTGCCGAACAAAATTACACCTGAATATCTAACAAATACGACCTACAATTCTTATAAAACCATTTTATCGTCTGCAAATTCCATTGACATTTTTATAAATGCTTTTCGAAAAGCAATTTGGAATGCGATAATCGACTTTATAACCCTAAGAATAATGGTCGTGTAGTTATATAAAGATGTTTTAGGAGTGGTATAATGTGTGTTGTTGTTTGAGATAGGGCTGTCAACAATTTTGAACTGATTATAAGATGAAAGGAATGAATTTTGGTTGTCTTCAGGTTATATCCGTTCGGGGGGAGCCCTGCGGTGTCGCGAAAAGCTAAGTCATATGATGTAAGTTTAAAAAAAACAAATTTGATACCTTAAAAAACTCTTTTTAGCGAAGAGTAGTAGTGTCAGAAACCAGTAAGTTTTTTTTTATCAGGTTGAAGTCAACCGGCGGCAAGTAATTGTGCATTAATGTACTCCCACGTTTCGCCGGTACCTTTTTATAGGTTTCATATTTATAACAAGGGGTTCCATTAAGGGTCCGGCAGAGCGTGAATTGTCCACAAAAACGTAATACCGAAATAAATCGTAATCCAGACAATATTCTATCAAATTATGTTATTATTCGGATTTAGATACTGATAATCTAGGTTCCTACGATCTTATTTCGTCCGCTATTACTTCACTGAAAATAAAAGACCGGAAAATCGTTCCAAACTTGGTAAAGTTATCAAAAATTGCATTCGCTTACAATTATTTCCAGTGAAGTATTTTGGACGAAATCAAAATCGTCTCGAAATCGAATATTAGACATTGAAATAAAACTACTTTTTACGGATTTTATCGCGTTGTATTGATATTATTTGATTCCCGACGTTTCGGATCCTTTACAGCAACCATGGTCAAGGGTAGACTAAGTTGTTGGACGTCTTAATGTTACAATTACTAACAGCTACCTTACATTTTTGTTAATTATTGGCGATCCGATTCACGCAGAACGAGCTCACCGTATCCTTCCATGGATGGATGCTGTAAAGGATCCGAAACGTTGGGAATGAAATAATATCAATATAACACGATAAAAAGTATTTTTTTTTATCCTAAGTATATTTTTTAATTTTTCAAACAAATCCAGTAACTTGTCTCGTGTGGCGTCGGGTTTGAATAGATACTGTTCCCTACTGTTTTTCAGATAGGCATCCCGTAAGAGGCGTGAATATATCTGACTTGCTCGGTGGTAGGACCTCTCGGGGTCTGACTGGCTGGCGCCACCCTTACGTTGGAATCTGTCGTAAAGCATGTTGGTGTGTGTTTCGACTTTTGCACGTAAGAGCCAGTTCCCCTTGGTCGCTGCGGCTCTGGCAGTCTGCAGTCCGTTGGCGCTCTTAAGGCTCGGCAACGCATCAGCAATTCTTCTGGTATTGCAGGTGTCCATGGGCGACGATGACTAGTTACCACCAGGTGGCTCGTCAGCTCGTTTGCCGACATAATTCCATGTAAAAAAAACACTGCTCGAGCCAAGAATGGAAATTATGGAATTGCAGGTTTCTCCGTGCTTGCGTCTGGAGCAATCATTAAAATTATCATCTCTTGTTGCCATGACAACAGAATGTTGACAAATATATTTCAATTTAATTCAATTTCACAGGTATTTAAACTAAAGAGCACGAAGTGAAACTAATTGGTTTTCAGAAACGGTTTTGCAAGATTTTGAGGAAAAACCGCGAACAAATGAAATAATAAGAACTCTTAGACCTGCCTCGTTAGTCTAGTGAAGTAGTCTTAGTCAAGCGCGGCTGCTACGTTTGAGCTCCTGGATTCTATTCCCAGGTCACAGATAATAACATAATACCCAGGTCGACCAGGTTATTGGGTTTTTCTATGAAATTCTCAGTAGCAGCTGGGAGTTTGGTATTTGTGCCCGATTAACGGCAATAGCCTCGCCCTCTATTGCATGGGACTTTAACATAGGTACCGGCGAACCGTGGGTGTACATTAGTACACCTCTGCCTAACCCTTCTTCCCCGAAGGCTGTTCGTATGACAACCGGGATTCATGGCTTTACGTACTCTCCGAGGCACGGGATCTCGATGAGTTAAGAATGGTTACCCATCCGGAGACTGACCGCAGCAAGCACAGCTTAACCTTAAAGATTAGTTGATGAGTTTAGTTATAACTTATCCGAGCTCCTCTACCTACGGCTTTAACTTAATGGGTACTTATTTTTTAGTAAAGGAAAAAATTCAATCGCGGGCAGGATTCGAACCTGCGTCTTCTGGTTTGATATACCAGACGCTCTGACCTCTAAGGCACCGCGAACCCTACCCGCGATTGAATTTATTCCTTTACTAAAAAATAACTTAATAATCTTAGCATGGAAAATGCTAAAAAAAATACAAAAATATAGTTAATGGGTACTTACCAAAATAAATTTAAATAATAATTATTTTAATATCCAGACACTAATTATCACTTGAATTATAATTTTCACTTCACTGTTACACTGTTAACTAATGTATTTAAGTATTTTTTTTAGAATAATCCACTGCGTTTAAGGTTTAAATAAGATAGTGCGATTTTGCGATTAGTCGAGGTAGCGATTAATAAATTTAATAAATATTTTAATTAAAGAGCTCTAAAATGAATAAATCTGCCTCATTAGTCTAGTGGTCCTAAACGCGACTGCTACGCTAGAGGTCGTGGCTTCGATTCCCAGCTTGAGCAAAAGTGTTGTTGGGTCTGTATATGAAAACTAGCGGACTTAGCAGACGTTATCCTGCTCTGATATAAAAAAACAATCCTAAAACCCGATTCCAGTGCCATCTATCGGGTGTAATTGTATTTTCAAACTTTCCAGGAACCCACTCAAATATACACACAAAATTTCATCCAAATCGGTCCAGCCGTTTAGGAGGAGTCAGGTGACAAACACACGTATAGAAGAATTATTTATAAAGATTGAGAAAAGTTCAATATCAGTCAATAGGCTATTAATTACATGGGAACTAAACATACCGGTGAACTGAGGGTGTACCTGTACTGTAGTATGCCTCTGCCTAACCTTTCGGAGAATACAGGCGCGATGCTATGTTATGTTATGATTTCTACGTCTGTTGACTACTTGGACACTGGTTTGGACATGTTGAAAGAATGAAAGACGATTAACGAAAGGATTTTTTTTCATGGGATCGGAGGGCAAACGAGAAGACGGGTCGCCTGATGAGATTCAAAGATTTATTGCTTACTAAGTGTACATTAAGGTGTTACATTACATTTTAGTGAACTTATAACGTAGCGGCCTTTTGCAAACATTGCAATATGGAGGGCTATACGAATTAATTAATATTTCTATTTGTTTAAATTATTAACTCTAATAACAAAGCGTATGGTAAGCGATTACTGCCGCCCATGCACACCCGCAACACCAGAGGAGTCACAAGTACGTTGCCGATCTTTTAAAAGTTGATTGGGCCTCCGGTAATCTCACTCACTCGGCGAAACACAACGTAAGCGTTGTTTGACGCCGGTTTTCTGTGAGGCCGTGGTATCACTTCGGTCGAGCCAGCCCATTCGTGCCTGGCATTTCCACGTAAAAAAAATTATAAGGCGAATGTTAGCGGCAGCGCCGGTAGAGGTCGCCCTAGAAGGACATACGCCGATCTTATTGACGAGATACTTCAAAATAGTCAGGGGTGTAGCACTCGCAACCGGCGTGTATGTATGAGAAGATGTATGAATGTGGAAGAAGCAAAAGAAGTATGCAAGAATCGTAGCAAGTGGCGGTCTATAGTTTCTGCCTACCCCTGTGGGAGAGAAAGGCGTGAGTGTATGTATATATGTTGACTACTCCGACAAATCGCAAAATCGCACAAATGAATTTATTCACACACTATCCAAAATTAAATCATCTTGCAGTAAGTACACAACATTATCACCAAACTAAGTACTCAAACACACTCGCGATTAATCGCAAAATCACACGACAATATTAATACCTTGGAGATATTTTCAGGGACGCAGACAAATCACTACTGCCGCAAAGGCAAGGGGTTGTGGGCGTGGTCGAAACAAGCCCCGCCCGATTACGGGGGAGTGTCCTAGCCACGCCCCTCATCCCTTATTAAAATATTTATAGGAGCTAAATGGAAGGGGTTGAATCCCTTTGTTTTGGGGATGTTTAAACAAGGGAGGTACGTTTTTTTAATAGGGGTTGAATTCAGTTTTCGTTATGAAAATTATTATCTACTATATTCTAAGAAGATAATTTGAAGACGTGTATAAATCAGGTACGGTAGGCGCATGCTGAGGTCAGTATATGGATGGAAAAACATCCCTTTAAAACAGTGTTTTAAAAAGAACTATTTAAAAAAATATCTTTAACATTTATAACTGCCACATTAGTCTAGTGGTCCGAAGCGCGACTGCTGCGCTAAAGGTCCTGGTTTCGTTTCCCAGGTCGAGCAAATTATTATTGGGATTTTCTATGAAATTCTCAGTAGCAGCTCGGATTTTGGATTTTTGCTCGGTTAATGGCAATAGGCTCGCCGTCCATTACATGGGACCTAAACATACAAGCGAGCTGTGATGGAGCTGGACCTGCCTACGGCAGAGGTGTACAAATGTACACCCACAATCCGCCGATAAGTTTAGATGATGGTATGTTATGCAAAATATAATAAAACACCGTATCTTTATGAATATCCCATTTTAAGACCAAGTTTAAAAAAAATATGGTTACCCTAATTCTTAACAAATAAGAAATTATTCCAGGCTTTTCAATAATCCATCATTCTGAAATCGACTTTAGTGCACAAAGTATTAAAGTTGTCATTTATTTGAAGAGTGGTGTTCATATCGTCTTGAGCGTTCGTCATTATGCTAATAACTATGCTTAGATGCGTTTGCGCAGTGTTACTAACGATGATTTTCCAAGAATATACTCACACCGACATAATTTTTGCGGTTTCCGGTAGAGATTTAAACGTATGGTGATAATATTATTTGACGGAATGAGAGACAGGGCAAGGCCACGGATATTTATTTATTTAATAAATGGAAAACTTCTAAATTAACATAACAGTGATCATTCTAGTATCCAGACAGCCAATTACAAGTTTACACTTCCAGATTTTTTTACGTGGGAGAGCCATGCTTCGCCCCGAATGGGCCGGCTCGACCGGAGTGATACCACGGCCTCACAGAAAACCGGCGTTGAACAACGCTAACGTTGTGTTTCGCCGAGTGAGTGAGGTTACCGGAGGCCCAATCCCCTTTTAAAAGGTCGGCAACGCACTTGTGACTCTTATGCTGTTGCGGGTGTCCATGGGCGGCGGTAATCGCTTACCATCAGGCGATCAGTCTGCTCATTTGACGTCCCATAAAAAAAAGATAACTTAGGGGTCCTAAGCGCTTGGGTTCGATTCCCGGTTTAGACCAATCGCAGCAACTTCCCATCTCAGCAAGCATGTATTTCTTTACCATAGCCGCCAAATATTTCCATCTCGACACCTTATGTTAAGGTCCGGAGGAGCTTGTATTGCGCACAAAAACGTAATACCGAAATAAATCGTAATGCAGACAATGTTCTATCAAATTATGTTATTATTCGGATTTGGATACCGTTAATCTAAGTTCCTACGATACTATTTCGTCTGCTACTACTTCACTGGAAATAAAAGACCGGAAAATCGTTCCAAACTTGGTAAAGTTATCAAAAATTGCATTCGCTTACATTTATTTCCAGCGACGTATTTTGGACGAAATGGTGACGTAGGAACCTATATTAACGGTATCGGCATCCGAATAATTACAGAATTTGATTAAATTGTGTTTGAATTACGATTTATTTCGCTATTACGTTGGTAAAAGAAATTCAGTCTGCCGGACTCTTAACCAATCAAAATGTGCGGTAATTCCCTGATGACGACATAACTTTATGTTAACGATTACTACGTTATCAGACTAATTAATTAGTTAATTAAAGAGCTTTACATTTAAATCAGGTTATACTTAAAATATTTACGTATTTGTTTGACCGCAAACCACAAATTTGATGGAAAATACATATATTTTTATCTATCATGACATCCTGTTTAATCTATAAGATTATTAGCTCGCCTGTAGTCTCCGAAGGATTTTTCCTATTCCCTTTTCATTGAATAGAACACCTTTACACATCAAACTGCATCAGCAACTATTTAAAACAAAGTTGTAGAGATTAATAATGTAATGTTTTAGGGTTCCGTACCTCAAAAGAAAAAAAAACTAACACTTATATCACTTGGTGGTCCGCCCGTCTGTCCAAGAAGTCTGTCAAGCAAGAACCTTTATCTCGGAAACGCGTGGAGATATCGAGTTGAATTTAAAACCATATACTCAAGTCTACATACAGTCCCTTGAAGCTGTGAAAAAATGTGAAAAAAGACGACACGTTTGGCGTAGCGGCTGAGCGATCGGCTTCTGCGTCACGTGTTGTGGGTTCGATCCCCACACGGAGCAAATATTTGTATGATCTACAGGTAGTTGTTCCGGGTCTGGGCGTTTGTGTATGTGAGAATTTGTGTTTGTAAACGCACCCACGATACAGGAGAAAATCCTAGTGTGGGGCAACGTTTTTTTAAAAAAAAAAAATCAAACTTCTAAGTTAACGTAAAAAAAGCCCGTTTATGCCACAAAAACGTACATTTCGACAAGGGAATCAAAATTTATAGGGTATTTTCCGTTGACAGAGAAGGTTTAAAAGGTGATTATATATGAAAGTACGAAGTCTGCCGGGTCAGGTAGTACTGAATTAATCTTACATGATTCTCAGCAACTATTTAAAACAAAGTTGTAAAGATTAATATTGTAATCATGTTTTTTTTAAAAGAGTGTCTTCTATGGAGTTTCTAGCCGGCTCTTCTCCATAAGACCTACTTTTTGAAACCGTGCAAATACTAAGTTTGAACTTTTTGAAAGTACCTTTCTAATGGAAATGAAATCTTTTTAAAGAAAAGAAAATTTTTAATTTTTTTTTATGTAAAAGTTTTATTTAAAAAGAAAAAAAAGTTTTATTTAGAAAAGATTTTTTTTAAAATTTTTTTTTAATGAAAAACTTTTTGACTTTGATTAGGCAGAGATTTTGTTATTTACTGTACACTCATAGTATCCCGATATGTTTACATACATACATAATCAACCCATTATACTGTCCCACTGCTGGGCACGGGTCTCTTCTCAGAATGAGAGGGATTAGGCTATAGTCCACCACGCTGGCCTAGTGCGGGTTGGCAGACTTCACACGCCATCGAGAACATCTCTGAGGCATGCAGGTTTCCTCACGATGTTTTCCTTCACCGTTTAAGCGCGTGATAATTAACTATTTAATTGAATATATATGTTTAGGTCACATGTAATAGGGACTCCGAGATGTTATTGACAATTTTGTAAAAAAAATTCAATAACATTTTGCGCGGCGGCGGCGTGGGAAACGATCTTAGGATCTCTGCTACGCTGTTGCGCTTAGGATGACTACACTAATGAACAAGTGAAAAGTCTGTATCATTGATACTAATTATAAATGAGAAAGTAACTCTGTGCGTGTGTTCATTTGTAATGTTTTCACGCCTAAACCGCTGAACCAATTTTGATGATGTTTTGCATATACACCGTCACATTTAAGTCGTTTTAATCGTAGTTAATTTAAGTCGAAATCACGAAAAAAACAGCGGTTCCATACACTCTGACGAGTTCTGACGAGTTCAGAGAACACAAAATGTATGGGAACAGCTGTTTTTTTTCGTGATTTCAGGGTTGGTTCCATAGTAAAAGTTATTCCTAGTGATGAGTATAATACCGTCATTTCGGCATTAAAGCGACTTAAATGTAACGGTGTATATTAATGACAGTATTGTACTAATAGGTAATGCAAGTACAGACTTTTTAATACGACAAATATATAAAAAAAATAAGGCCAATGACTCAATAAAAATGCCGACACGCAAATAATTCACGACATAGCCACCAACAAAGGTATGCCTATCTCGCTCTTTCTCATGGAAAACTGTATCTTCTGTCACACTCTAACGTAGAGTAATTTTATCATTCGATGTTTAAAAATCGACTCACGCGCATCAAAGCGTGGCTAATACCACAGTTAAGTAAATGTAGTGATACAATAACAGTATTATTAGTTAACTTTGAAATATAACGACGGATTCATCATATTGAAATAATCACTGTAAGGTTAGCAATGAAGGTTAGGCAATATTTGTCGCGGTCACGTATGGATGGGCGACCAAACATACTAGTCTATACTATATCACAAATATAAAAACAATTAAGTCTGTTTATTAGGTTTTTATGCTTAAACTACTGAACCGATTGTGACAAATTTTGGCATAGAGATAGATTGGACCTTGGAGGTGGATATAAGCAATACCTACCTACCTAGTATATCTACACTATAATATTATAAAGAGGATAGTGTATTTGTATGTTTGTAACGAATAAACTCAAAAACTACTGGACCGACTCCATAAATTCTTTTACCATTAGAATGCTACATTATCACTGAGTAACATAGGCTATATTTATTACTAGAAAAAATAAGGATCCGAATTAAAACTTCAATAATGGCGAAGCACTAGCAGTGCTGAAATACAACTATACCTAGTTCAGCAGCAGATGCTTTACAATGATTTTAAGCATAGCCTAGACTTTATTATATTTATTTTTCCTTTACTAAAATAACTTTATAATCTTAGCATGGAAAATGTCACAAAAAGATAGTTAAAAGGTAAGGTGGCATCGTACGATATCGAACTAACTGTAAAGTAAGTCATGTCGGTTGAGAAACAAGGTAACTTGCTTCTCAATAGATGTCGCCAACGTCACCTTATGACGTAAACTCAGAATGTGAAGGCAAATTTCAATCAGGCGGTTGGGGTTCGCGGTGGCTTAGTGGTCAGAGCGTCTGGTATATCAAACCAGAAGACGCAGGTAATCGAATCCTGCCCGCGATTGAATTTTTCCTTTACTAAAATAACTTTATAGTCTAGACTTTTTTATGGGATAGGGGGACAAACGAGCCATGCTTCAGCACGAATGGGCCGGCTCGACCGGAGTGATACCACGGCCTAACAGAAAACCGGCGTCAAACAACGCTTACGTTGTGTTTCGCCGAGTGAGTGAGGTTACCGGAGGCCCAATCCCCTTTTAAAAGGTCGGGAACGCACTTGTGAATCTAGTGTTGCGGGTGTCCATGGGCGGCGGTAATCGCTTACCATCAGGCGATACGCCTGCTCGCTTGCCCGCCTATCACATAAAAAAAAATAGTACTCAACACTGGCCTAACAGGCCATTCGTGTCACCAGAATACAGATTTCATGACTTTTACATGATCTGCGATGCCGTTACGCATGTTTATTATTGTGGGCGCTAATTATTGATAATTGCAGTGTCTGATTGGGTATATAACTGCATATTATGTTACTTGTGTGACGAATCATACACTTCAGACTTAGTATTACAAGTATTTATTCATCCCACAGTATGTAATTATCAACAATCACTTATCACTTAATCGCTCAATAATTATTAACAATTATACAACAACAGCACTGGCTTATAAGATATTATGTCTACTGCTCAACGCCTCGGAATAGAATGTCTCAGTACAGATTGATCTATTACCAGCCGAATGTTCCCCACTCTTAGACGTAGGCAAACACTCAGCTGGGTTAGACCAATCAGAGCGAAGTACACAGTACGCATGATCAATTGATTAATTTAAATACATTAGATTAACTTTAAATTTAGCAATAGTTATAAATTGATTACACAGACAAATTGATAATATAACACCTACTTATATTTGACTAATTTGTAATAAAAAGGGCGTTTAATAACGAATAGTTCAACTACAAGCGCCATCTGTCGCTCGTGATAAGGAAACCTATATAAATGTCTTGTCATTATTTTATAAAATCATTACATTCGGCCATCCGACAACGTGCGATCTCCTGACGCACGTTATCGTAATTCAATAACATAAGTCATACATACAGAAATATTACATGCTTAAACTGTTTGAACAAACACGAATCAAAAATGCAAAATCATTACATTCGGCTATTCATTGATGTCCGACTCCTTTCTATGAAATAGTTTGTCGTTATCATTATTGCTTTCAGAAGATGGGCTACTATTACGATCTGATGAATCTTTATGGTCAGGCGAATTTATATTTATATTTACATTTTTATTATATTTATTTATATTTTATAAGGTCTAACACGATCAGCGGAAACGACACTCTTAAATGAATCTCTACGTTTGCTAAAACCGGAATTTCAGTGATTTTATATCTGTCATTGCCCAAAACTTCTGTGGTTTTATCAGATCTATGAATTTAAAAAGTTTTATTGCCTTTATTATTATAGTCAGTTCTGGTAACCTTAGTCAAATAACCTTGTTTATAGGTTCTAGGGGTGCTACCGGCATCATAATAGTGTTTTTCGCGACTTTAGTATTAGTACGACCTCATCTCTTACGCTTTGTAACATGTTTTGTATAATGTCAGCTCCAACATCGAACTTATTACTCTAACTATCTCTGAATGTCAAAGTCAAAGTTCTTTATTGCTTCATGTGTAAATATACATAGATCTCTAGTTTGGTAAGTATCAACATGAAACCCCGTTGGGGCACAGCATAGAATACATGGGTACTAACAAGTTAATTACATAATTATAATTTAACAAATTACAATATTAGAAAATAAAATTATAAACTTTTACTTAAAATTAAATAACCATTTAGGTAGTCAATTTACAGAAATTTAAGGTATTGTTATTATTTTGGTAATTGTTTTTATTGCACAAAGATTTTATTGTTATTAATTATAATTTAATTATCTTTTATTTTTATCTTCAAAGAATTCTTTTAGCGTGTACATGTACTAACATTATTGTAATAGGTGTTTATTTAGTCTGTTTTTAAATACATCGTCATTTAGGATATCTTTTAGTTCTCGAGGTATTTTTATTGTGGTGCCAAATAAAGCCCCTATGGCAGTCTTTTTGGTAGAAGAATTAACTGAATTATTTACACCCCATTGGATTTTGCCAAGACACATTTCCCAATTGCGTTCGTCATTTCCGTCATTATGTTTTGCTAATGCGTTTAAGATGGTTTGGTTATATCTTTCAGTTTGACTTTTTGCCCTGCGACAAACTACAGCGATAGGGACATGTTTAGTGCTAAGACTGTCGCAAAAGCTCGTGATCAGGTATTATTGGAGATGGTAAGCCAAAGTCATTTTTTTTTTGTTTTCGTGTCTTTTACCGCTTTCACATATATATATTTTGTAAAGCAATCAACTATTGTAATAATTTAGGCATTGCCGTTTTTACTCTGTACAAACGAACCAAGATGGTTTAGGTGAATTGTATGGAATGGGACGCTAACTTTTTCTATAGGATACAATTATTCAGTCTTTTGTCTGGATGCATCATCTTTATTATAAGCGTACCGAATGCACCGAATTTTATCGCCGCAGCCTTGGAAACCAAAAGACAGATTGAATTCTCTCAGTCGTTTTAGAAATGCCTAAATGTCCTATATCATCATGATTATAACGGCATATTTTCCAGCGAGCACTACGAGGGACAACTAGGCGTATTTCATCGTCAATTCTTTATACTCTATGATTTTTAATAACATATTTTTTCCTAATATCTTTAGATTCTTCGTCAGATTCAGGCTTAAGAATTTTTAAGTATACGCGAAATGTCTGGATCTACATTTGTAGTGTTAATATCCAATTGTCAGTCTCGATACTTTAACAGAAGACTCGTCTTTAATGTCAGAAGGCAGAGAATGTTATTTCGGCTTAATGCATCGACATGTGTCATACGAATACCGGGTCTATACTCGTTTGGTTAGTATGGTTCGGAGCGTATTATGGTCTATTACAATTTTAAATTCTAATCCCAACAGATAAACACAAAACTTCAAATTTCATAAGATTGTAAATGACGCCTTTCAGGTGTCGTCTGCCTACTAAAATAAGCAACCGGCTTAAGTACCCGAAGGCTAGACTGCCACTGTACTTTCTCCCACACCTAAGGAACTAACATCTGTGTGCAACTCCGTATCAAGTTTAGGATTGTATAAGGCTAGTGTTGGTCTATTACTCAAACTTTTATTTTAATGCTTGAAATTGATCTTCTACCCAAATGATACTATAGAACTAGCACAATCGGAATCGGATTCTTGTATTATATCATTTCGCAACAAGTCATCAATAAATTCTCGTACCTGTCCTCTCTCGAAGTGCGATAAGCGATAGGGTCTATGTGTGACAGGTCTATCATTAAGCAAGTCTATCTTCATTTTAATAGAGTTATTACAACCTATCTCGCTCAAGTTAAATGCAAAAAATTCACGATACGACTGCGATAATGCGTAGGTAAGGCTTATCCATTTGCCAACTTGAGGGACCGACTTTGATTTCAGACTTTATCAAAGGAGCCAAGTCAGTAATATCTCTCGTGATTTTGTTAGGGCATATAATTCTTTTTTTCTTACAAAAGGCATTGCTTTTGCAATTAGAGCATCGCAATGCAACGAATCTTGGGAATAATTCTTTGGGAAAATTCAGGGTTTGATTAGCTAAATTTGATAATGAGATGACATTTACCCATGCTTAGACGATATGTGCCTTGAGGTAAGTTATATTCTTTGCCAAGTTTATTACTATTATAACCTTCTATATAAACATTCCCAGGATAAGAAGAACCTAAATCCGAAACTTCAACTAATTCCGATTTGTTTCTGGCTAATTGAATGAAATCCGATAAGGTAAGCTTTAAGGGGCCCAAATCATTGGTTTGCTGCGAAGCTCAGGACTTTAAAATTTTATCCAATGAGTAACGCAGTCTGCATAAACCCATAATTAACCATAAGTACGTACTTCTACATTCGATTCGATTTCATCAATCCTAAGAACGTACTATATACGGGTGTCACTACCAAAACCTTTGACTATAGGTAATCTCGACACAGTTTTCACGGGGTCAAGGCTGTTTGCATCATATTCACGCATTACATAAGTCAAAAGTCAAATCATCCATTTCAAATAAACCAATAATACAGGTACTTTTGAATTGCCAAAACTAGGCGCACGGTTCCAAATAGTGGGTCCTACTATACCCAATCTTAATAATCTATCAATCCCAACGAAAACTCGATTATTTACCCGTTTGTAAAACTTGTTATTACTGTTACTGTGTGTAGAAGTTGTAAGGACTTTACGTTCTATTTCATCGCTTGACTTTGGGTCTATTCATGGAATTAACGGTGTCGGTTTGCAATTTTCGTTCTAGCGCCCTGTCACACTTTAGACGCTTGTCAAGGGACTTGGGACATCTGGTGTAAGAATGTTCTTTACGACGACAATTAAAACAAATAATTGGAGGTATCATTTGAAGTCGAAGGCGAGGTATGATCATGAGTTCATGACGCTTTCTATTTGTAGAAATAGGTTCTAACTAGGTATGCTGAGAACTGAGAATATGTAGCGAGTCTTTCCGGTTCATTACAATTTAAAGCTTGAGCTCCATTTCTAATGGATTTATCATAAATGCCGTGAGTTGCACAACCTACAGCCTTTTTATCACTAATATCATATCAGCTTGTATATCAGCATCAATTTATCATAAAAATATTAACGCAAACTTTCATTACTTCATGTTGTACCTTTTCATTTTGACACACATTATTGTAACTCGTAACATCCTAATTATATATGAAAACAATAAAGATTTGAATTTGTACGTACCAATATTTCTTTACCTTTCCTTTTTTTTTTTGCTAGCCCGACAAGTTTTTGTCGGGCAAAATGTATGGTCTGCTTCTCGTCCCATTCATATATTACACACTTACCTTTCATAAACAACCTTCAATACTCTGAGATTTACTGGAGGGATTGAACTTCGGTATAACATTTGGTAAATGGTTGTACGACTAAACTGGCGGCTCTTCGTCTGGAGTATGCATTCATTGATTTCATCATCATTCATTGGTATCATCAGATTCCATGGCCTCAAAACATAAAAATGTATAAGTATTGTTTCAATTTGACACTAACAAGTTAAAAACTCCTTTTTTTTTCTATTATTATTAAATTCATTTTATATTACTAAAATATCTACTCGAACTGGTTAAAATTAATAGCTCCATAAATTCGAAGTTATGCATGAAAAGATCAATCAAAAATATACGTCTTCCAATAAATGTTTCCCATTTCCAATTTATAAAATTAATAGAGGGTATATACACAACTATCTGCAACGCACTTAGTCGCATAATAATTCTTTTAATTGTTCTCTTAGTATAAATCATGCTTTACTTACGCGTCTGAGGATAGTTCCGTTCCTATTGGGCACACTTGGCCCAAAACTTTTGACTCACTTGGCCAAAATAACTTTAAGCACACTTGGCTTACTATCTTTAAGCACACTTGGCTTAATAGGCGTACATAGCCTCTAGTAGCTAGAGCACACTTGGCTTCCTATTGTAGGTACACATAACTCCTATTCCTACTGGTATACTAAAACTACTTTATACTTCTTTAGTGGAATCTATTTTGGATTATGCTCTTGATTGCTACGGCCTCACATTTAAAAACCTATATAGATAAACTGGAGAATATCCAAATAAGATTTATAAAACTACGTGTAAATAAAAAAATAAAATAACTTATAGATACCCTACCATAAAACATTAATTGTGCACTCCATTACTAATTATGTACCTACCTACATGTTATTAAGACTAAAATTGATCCCACAGTCAAACTGTTTGTACAGTTTTGTGATGCTTATATTACTTCGTAAGACCTAATATGTACCTCATAAAAATTAAATAAATAAAATAAAAATAATTAACCTCTAACAATCTAAGCACACATGGCTCAATAGGCATACATAGCCTCTAGTAACTCGAGCACACTTGGCTTCCTATTGTAGGCACACATAACCTCTAACAATCTAAGCACACATGGCTCAATAGGCATACATAGCCTCTAGTAACTCGAGCACACTTGGCTTCCTATTGTAGGCACACATAACCTCTAACAATCTAAGCACACATGGCTCAATAGGCATACATAGCCTCTAGTAACTCGAGCACACTTGGCTTCCTATTGTAGGCACACATAACCTCTAACAATCTAAGCACACATGGCTCAATAGGCATACATAGCCTCTAGTAACTCGAGCACACTTGGCTTCCTATTGTAGGCACACATAACCTCTAACAATCTAAGCACACATGGCTCAATAGGCATACATAGCCTCTAGTAACTCGAGCACACTTGGCTTCCTATTGTAGGCACACATAACCTCTAACAATCTAAGAACACATGGCTCAATAGGCATACATAGCCTCTAGTAACTCAAGCACACTTGGCTTCCTATTGTAGGCACACATAACCTCTAACAATCTAAGCACACATGGCTCAATAGGCATACATAGCCTCTAGTAACTCAAGCACACTTGGCTTTCTATTGTAGGCACACATAACCTCTAGACATACGTCACTCAACATTACTGTATCTGTGGATTTTCTTGTAGGCATATCCCACTTCTGAAATGTGACGAATCATACACTTCAGACTTAGTATTACAAGTATTTATTCATCCCACAGTATGTAATTATCAACAATCACTTATCACTTAATCGCTCAATAATTATTAACAATTATACAACAACAGCACTGGCTTATAAGATATTATGTCTACTGCTCAACGCCTCGGAATAGAATGTCTCAGTACAGATTGATCTATTACCAGCCGAATGTTCCCCACTCTTAGACGTAGGCAAACACTCAGCTGGGTTAGACCAATCAGAGCGAAGTACACAGTACGCATGATCAATTGATTAATTTAAATACATTAGATTAACTTTAAATTTAGCAATAGTTATAAATTGATTACACAGACAAATTGATAATATAACACCTACTTATATTTGACTAATTTGTAATAAAAAGGGCGTTTAATAACGAATAGTTCAACTACAAGCGCCATCTGTCGCTCGTGATAAGGAAACCTATATAAATGTCTTGTCATTATTTTATAAAATCATTACACTTGTGATTTGTATAGTAAGGCGTACGTGCTACGCAGTATGCTGGGCGCGAGTACCAGATGTAACCAATTTAGTATTGTGTTATTATTTTGACTCTGATGTGACGCAAAATTTTATAATGATATTTTTTTTTTGCTGACTGCCTCATTATTCTTGTGGTCCCAAGCGCGACTGCTACGCTAGAAGTACTGGGTTTGATCCCCGAAATTCTTTCTCCTATCCCATAAAAAAATCAATATGTTGTTTAAGTGCACACTCCTACACACTGTGTGTTACTAAATCATCATACAATAGCAATCAGTGACACCAGCACACATCTCACGCGCACAGCGCATACCAATGATTTAGAAAGGTGTTCCGCTCAGAATAACTGTGAGTTTTATCTAGATTTATATCTAGACCGATTTGAAATACTGCGTAGGCGGCTGTCGCAAGCGTGAAACGATAGGTTTTAAAAAAACAGTTATATTTTTGCAACTAGTTTTTGGCATAACCATCACGCCTCTATTTAATACTCATTTTTTTTTAATTTTTTTTTTATGGGATAGGAGGGCAAACGAGCAGACGGATCGCCTGATGGTAAGCGGTTACCGCCGCCCATGGACACCCGCAACACCAGAGGAGTCACGAGTCACGTTGCCGGCCTTTTAAAAAGGAATTGGGCCTCCGGTAACCTCACTCACTCGGCGAAACACAACGTAAGCGTTGTTTAACGCCGGTTTTCTGTGTCAATACTTTATAGCACTCCATAATCATGTTAGATGTTATATTATTATCACAAGAGGTACATTATGGACCCTGCAGGGCACGGCAACGTGGAAGAGAGGAGGATGATGATATTATCTTGTCTCTGCCATCCCCAATGGGAGACAGGTGCGATTGTATGTATGTATGAGTAAGTATATGTGATCTATCTCTTTTTCCTATAGATATTATTTATTACAATTATTATTTTTTGTTTCATTTGATTACATACATACATACAGTCACGCCTTTCCCCCACAGGGGTAGGCAGAAACTATAGACTGCCACTTGCTACGATTCTTGCATACTTCTTTTGCTTCTTCCACATTCATACATCTTCTCATACATATATGCCGGTTGCGAGTGCTACGGCGACCTCTACCGGCGCTGCCGCTGACATTCGCCTTATTAATTCCTTTCGTTAATCGTCTTTCATTCATTCTTTCAACATGTCCAAACCATTTCAGCATATTCTTTTCAATACGTGTCACTACATCATCTTTCAACCCGCAACGTTGTCTTATCACACTGTTCCTCAATCTATCATTCCGAGTTACACCACACATACTTCGCAAGGAACGCATTTCCACTGCATTTCTTCTACTTTCATGTCTCTTCTGCCACACCCAACAATCGACTGATTAGTTATGTAATATTTTTGTTAATGAGATATTTATCTATTTGCTTTTCTATTTATTCCCCGAAGGGTTACGCAGAGATGTACTAATTTATACCCATAGTTTGCATTGGTATAATTAGATGCCATGTAATAGGGAGTGAGACTACGGTGAGCTGGTTCTGCGTGAATCGGATCGCCAATAATTAACAAAAATGTAAGGTAGCTGTTAGTAATTGTAACATTAAGACGTCCAACAACTTAGTCTACCCGTGACCATGGATGCTGTAAAGGATCCGAAACGTCGGGAATCAAATAATATCAATACAACGCGATAAAATCCGTAAAAAGTAGTTTTATTTCAATGTCTAATATTCGCGTAAGTGTCAGAAACCAGTATCCCTCATATTATTTTTGTATGTACAGACATCGGCCAGTTACAATTCTATTATTAGTATAGCCTAGTGGTCCTGACCGTGGTTGCTACTCTAGAGGCATAGTTTAGCAGATAGCGATAGCGAGCAAATCTAAACACAAAGCTGCTACTAAGAATTTCATATAAAATCATAATAACACTTCTTGATCTGGGAATCGAATTCCGGACTTAACACTCAGCTGCCGCATTTACAACCATTATACCATTGAGTCAACTTATTACAAATTGATTATGGTTTTTACACCATTTCAACAACTTTTATGTCCAGTTGTACGTAAATAGGATGGTTTTTACGTAATTAATATTCAAAATGGTTGTCCGATATGGGATTTAATTTGTGATTTTGTAAACCAATACACGCAAGGACGTAGTAGTAAAAGACCTCAATACCATACTAAGAAACTTGTCTTGCATGGCCTCATTAAACCATGTTAATTAAACTAACCATTTATACCAATTTCTACTTTATAACTAGTAAAACAAGAAACATAACAACTGCAAATAAGTATTGTAAAATCGTTCACGTTACGTTAGTAGCAAAGTTATTTGACAACTCGGACAAGGCAAAGTGGACTTTATTTGTATGATGATAAAGCTTCTAGTAGCTGAATATTTATATTTGATGTGTTACATCCGTTTCAATTTGCTTTTAGAGAACCAGATGGCAGGGTTGCCAGGATAAAAAAAATTTGCTTAATTCTAGCCATTATTTATAATATTGGGGTCAATTCTTTTTTTAAACTTTTTGCAAAAGCACAGATACTTTTGCTTATTATTCGTCTAATATCGTTTTTATTTAGTATTGGAATACATAGGAGTAGAACCACTGCTTGATCTTTTAAAAGTCATTAATAAATTAAGCAATCAGAAATCATTAAACAACAATTAACTAACGACTTCTATAAGTTGATTAAGTACTCTAATCTATCACCAACATTTTTAATGTGACGAACGAGTGAAGTGTACGCGTATCGTGTCAGTTTTATTATTGAACTATATGGAAGGACCAAATAAGTACTAATCTAAAATTAATTTTGACTTATCAAAAATTTTCGCCAACATCGAAACAAATTACCACTACGTATTTGTAATCTGTGCAAGTGGGAATTTAAATTTTGAGTGTGGCACCACTGGACAGTGGAAAACAAATCAAAATTGTTGTTTAGTCTGTGACGCAAATTGACGTCGCGATCACTTGTGCTGTGTTGTTTATTTTAGAAACATAATTTTATCAAACTTTTTTACGTTTATTTACTAAGAAAATTAAACGTAATGTGAAATAAGTGATATTTTGTGTTTTAGTGATGAGTTCCAGTTTATTAAATAAGGTTAGTGGCATGTTGTAAGATTATATTCGATAATACAATTTTGTTCCATCTCGTCATCGCGACGTATGTGTAACTTGCGATTATTTTGTCGTGGTATTTTTTATTATTGTTTTGACACTATCTTAGAAGAACATGAACATCTTTTCGAGGTCAGAGGGTCACTTTATCGCATCTTTAATTTGTTTTTATTATAGAAAATAATTATCATTTTATAAAATCTTTGAAACTGCCATAGTGTTTAACAAAATATTTTATTAATGCTCTTTGGGTGACTCCCTGACCCTTGACTGGCTTATTTATCAAAGAACTGCGAATTTTTAGACACGTTTATGTTTAACCGTGAACAAAAATTAGGTCTCCTTTACATAGTAGGTACTTATCTCTCAACGCAATGGTATGCGATTTTTTGTCGAGGTACCTAGTAAGGCATTTTTAAATACCTAATTATTCTCTTCTTTCTATCTATAGTCTTATACGGATTACGACCTTTTTTGAGGCGTAAGAGAACTGGATATCGGTAATTAAAACTTTATTCTAATTGTTATAATAAGTATCTACCTACCTACCTCGTTGAGTAAATCGTCTTATCATGAGAAGGTTAATGAAGAGAAAGTGGTATGCCAGGATCGTAGCAGATGGGTTTCTATTCTGACTACCCCGATAGGAGACAGGCGTGAATCGTGATAATAATATGTATGTATGCAGGATGGTTTTTCTAACAATTGAACTCTTCTGCGAACTCATAGATAAGTGATAATTGTAAAGAAAAACATTGTAAGTAGGTAGATATAATATATGTATAAGTGGTGAAGATTATGAGTACGTATGACATCATAAAGGTGGGTCTACACTAACGCTGCGAATACTCGCGTACGTGTTCGCGAACTTTTACACGACTAACGGCGGGTCCCAATAACAAATCTATCAACAGATTTGTTATTGGACTGGCCGTAAGCTTTTTTGGCGGGAGGATTTCCATATTTATCTGTCGAATTTAAAGGGCAAAATATGTTATTATATTCCATCGTTGTTCACCTTTTCAAAAATGTCGGATGTAACCGCTACCAACAGAATAAATGTAAAAACTCCAAATTTTTATTAATTTAAAAATAGAACAGAGTTTGTACGTATGCAATTAACTGCAGAGTAATTTTTATTGCCAAGACCCACCCATTGCACTACTGACGTGAACCCACTCGTAACACAAGCATTTAGCTTAGCACGACGGGTTAACAAGAATACTAGTAATGTGCGACCAACATTGCTAGTAAGTATTTTTTTTTAAATATGAAACCTTCCTCAAAGATGATGAAATGCGGTCTAAGCCGAACAGTTGGCGTCGAAATAAACGACGGTGTCTCCTCAGATTCGCAAGGCAATTACACAACGAATTCGCAAGATAGTGTGAAGCCACCATAATGAATAATTGCTTAGATTATATAGCATGAGTGACTCAAGTGAAAGATATTTCTCGATCTCGATTGCTTCTCTCTCTATAGATAG
The DNA here is from genome assembly GCA_910591435.1 of Acronicta aceris. NCBI lineage: Eukaryota > Metazoa > Arthropoda > Insecta > Lepidoptera > Noctuidae > Acronicta > Acronicta aceris. Next base: position 6,316,102 of record OU342787.1, on the reverse strand, counting down.
AAAGATATTATATGCAATGAGGGTTAATTTACAAAATTGTGCTAGGGTTGTCACAACAGGGCGTGGCGAATGTCACCACAAGTGAGGCACTCACGGCTCTGGAATAAAAGGCACGTTAAGTGCGGTTTCTCGTTGGAACGAGTTTGACATAACCCACAGATTCCCTTGAAGATGAAGATATGGAAATGCCTCATGGATGGCCGCTTTAGGGCACGATTTATATTTTACAAACTACAATTTGCCATCCTGTACGCTAAGGGATTTCTGCGTCTCTGTACATAACTTATTCTGTCAGTTTATCCCGTTTTCACGTCTAAACCGCTGAACCAATTTTGATGTAGAAATAGATTGGTCCTTCGGGAATATAGACTGTCGTCTCAAAAATGTCTTTAGAATGCGAGTGAAACCACGTGCAACAGTTGTTTCGCATTTGTCATTATTTATTTACCTTACTAATTTAGATGTTTTTGTAAAAAAATACGTAATTGAGGGAGTTTTCCGAACGAAAACGACTTATTTCAGACACTCACAGTTAGTTCATGCGTCAAAATCAAGACAAGACACTTTTTAGAAAGAAAATATATTTATTCATTAAAAACATAATATTTTATTAAGACACCTTTGCTTGTGGTTTGTTGTGACAACCCTAAGTATGTTATAAAAACTAAAAATCGTCATCGACTCCGGCGCAGACGCTCTGGATTATTCAATTTGCCGTAGGAACTTGTATGACTGTATGATTATTATTGTTCCGGATGTGTTAATGCCTCGCCTCCTATTACATGGGACCTTAACATAACATACATTAAGGTATACATTAGCACTCAGCCTAACTAACCCTTTGGGGAATACAGGCGTGATGGTATTTTTTTTTATTCATGATAGGTTTACGCTTGACCGCCAGTTCGCCTGATGTTAAGCGACACTGCGATCTACGATGGAGCGCGCTTGCCTAGAAGAAACCGATTCACTCGTGATTTACAGACACCCAGATTATATGGTATGTGTTTATGAAGTAAAAAATATTTACTATGGTTATAGACTCCCAAGTTATTGAGTTATTTTTTAGTAAAGGAAAAAATTCAATCGCGGGCAGGATTCGAACCTGCGTCTTCTGGTTTGATATACCAGACGCTCTGACCTCTAAGCCACCGCGAACCCTACCCGCATGATTGAAATTTTGCCTTCACATTCTGAATTTACGTCATAAGGTGACGTTGGTGACATCTATGAGAGGCAAAGTTACCTTACTTCTCAACCGACACGATTCAAGATTATTGAGTTCAAGTCAACACACCTCTGTTTTTTTAAAATCGTATTGCTACAAATTATCACTCGCCTAAACGGTGAAGGAAAACTTCGTGAACATTTGTATGCCTGAGAGATTTTCACGACGGCGTGTGAAGTCTGCCTGCCAGACGATTTCAGCGTGATGGACTTATATCGTTAAGCTGAATATAGACTGAAACAAAACAGTTTCGGAAGTCGTCGGTGCGTTTGATTTGATCGGATCTTTTGATTTCGCCACCGACTTCCGAAACTGTTTCGCAGATAACATTAGTTTTTATGTTCTTGGAGGCGGTTTTAACTTTTCTTAAAAGTTATTATATACTAGTTTCTGACATTGAAATAAAACTACTTGTTACGGATTTTATCGCGTTGTATTGATATTATTTGATTCCCGACGTTTCGGATCCTTTACAGCGTCCATGGTCACGGGTAGACTAAGTTGTTGGACGTCTTAATGTTACCATTACTAACAGCTACCTTACATTTTTTTTAATTATTGGCGATCCGATTCACGCAGAACGAGCTCATCGTATCCTTCGGTCTTGCAGTTTTGGGCTTGGATTTTGATTTTATGGAATCTATAATGGGGTTCCAAGCAGGTGGTAAGTTATTATATTTCAAAAATGTTAGTAGCGATTAATTATGTTTAGACGACGTCATCATTTTATCATTTACTTGGTCGTTACGTGTTATTGTCAATTTTTATGGGACCACCTCTGAAGTATGACTTACCGATCAAAAAAAGTTTTTTTTTTTATGGGATAGGAGGGCAACCGAGCAGACGGATCGCCTGATGGTAAGCGATTACCGCCGCCCATGGACACCTGCAACACAAGAGTCACAAGTGCGTTGCCGACCTTTTAAAAGAGGATTGGGCCTCCGGTAACCTCACTCACTCGGCGAAACACAACGTAAGCGTTGTTTAACGCCGGTTTTCTGTGAGGCCGTGGTATCACTCCGGTGGAGCCGGCCCATTCGTGCTGAAGCATGGCTCTCTCACGAGAAATCGGTTCATAATTGAGGGAATAATCGCGTAACAGACATAAAAAAATTGAGAGAGAACCTCCACCTTTTTGAAGCAGTATAACTAATACTATTTTCAACAGTACCTACAGTACGCGCAACATAACTTGGCCGGACTGAAGTTAGCTTAGTTTGCTTGTCAGTTTTTGATTGCGCAGTACACAATTTTTAACGTAAACAATCCACTGCGCATTAAAACGGCGAACTTCACTCCGGCCAACTTATGCTGCGCGTACTGTACCTATAGTTGGGAATCCTGAGTCGTATGAGTCTGCTTCTACCTTTATCCAGGGCGTAGATGCGCGACTTTTTGAATTTCTTGATGCTCGTAAATGTCACGAATCCCATAATAATAGGAGCGAAGGAAGGCAAGTGTGATATTATGTCGGCCGACAAACTCCCCAGATGGCAGACGATCCATGAGTGTTTTTCGCACTGCAAAAAAAAATACATACATACATACCATCATGCCTTTATTCCCCGAAGGGTTAGGCAGAGGCGTACTAATGTACATCCACAGTTCGCCGGTATGTTTTAAGTCCCATGTAATAGTCCGCGAGTCTATTGCCATTAACTGGGCACAAATCCAGACTCCGAGCTGATACTGAGAATTTCATAGAAAAAACTCAATAACACTTTACTCGACCTGGGGATCGAACCCAGTACCTCTAGCGGAGCAGTCGCGCTGGACCATAAGAATAATGAGGCAGTCAGCATAAAAAATAATATCATTATAAATTTTTGCGTCACATCAGAGTCAAAATAACAACACAATACTGAATTGGTTACATCTGGTACTCGCGCCCAGCATACTGCGTAGCACGTACGCCTTACTATACAAATCACAAGTAACATAATATGCAATTATATACCCAATCAGACACTGCAATTATCAATAATTAGCGCCCACAATAATTACCACGCGTAACGGCATCGCCGATCATGTAAAAATCATGAAATCTGTATTCTGGTGACACGAATGGGTCAACACCAGTGTTGAGCATTAATTATTATTATCTATGGAGTTTCTTGCCGGCTCTTCTCCATAAGACCCACTTTTTGGAACCGTGCAATTAGTTTGACTTTTCAAAAGTACCTTTTTAATGGTCTAATTGAAATAAATAATTTTGACTTTGACTTTGAATTATTTTTTTATGTGATAGGAGGACAAACGAGCAAACGCATCGCCTGATGGTAAGCGATTCCCGCCGCCCATGGACACCCGCAGCACCAGAGGAGTCACAAGTGCGTTGCTGGCCTTTTAAAAGGGGATTGGGCCTCCGGTAACCTCATTCACTCGGCGAAACACAACGTAAGCGTTGTTTAACACCGGTTTTCTGTGAGGCCGTGATATCACTCATGCCAAAGCATGGCTCTCCCACGTAAAATAGCCTATTTTGTGTCCCACTGCGGGGCAAAGGCCTCTCCTACCTTAGTCCAGGATTCGTACGTCGGCAAAAAGCGGTTAAGATCATCTAGCCAACGTCCCCTAGGTTGACCTCGTCCACGAATAATATTGTGAGGTTCCCACTGTGTAGCTAGTCTCACCGACCTGTCTGGATGCATACGGCTGATGCAATTAATCAATTAAATAATTTATTGAAATGAAAAGATTTTAGTAATAAAATTAGCTAAAAATATATAAATAAAACGTAACCTTACGTAGCGGCGCGCGACGTAGCTGCGATCCTAAATGCGAAAGAAACTCTTACCGCGTGTTTGTTACGGTTTCATGGCTACACAGCTAAACTAATCTTGATTAATTCTGATTTATAGAGACTGCCTCATTAGTCTAGTGGTCCCAAGCGCGACTGCTACACTAGAGGGCCCACGCGACTGCCCACGTCGAGCAAAGTGTTATTGGGTTTTTCTATGAAATTCTCAGTAGCAGCTCGGAGTCTGGAGTTGTGCCCGGTGAATGGCTATAGGCTCGCCCCCTATAACATGGGACCTAAACATTCCGGCGAACTGTGGGTGTACATTAAGTACGCCTCTGCCTAACCCTTCGGGGAATACAGGCGTGATGGTATGTTATGTTATGTTATAGAGATAGATTGATCCTTGGAGAAGGTCATAAACTTCTGTCTCAGTTCTTTTGGGATGAGTGAAGCCGCGGGCAACAACTAGCGGTGTCAAATTAACGGGCTGGACAGGGTTATCTTAACACGTACCTATATTGCCAGAATGAATGAAATCTTTTTTTATATACCTAGTACCTACGGAAAATGTAGATTTTTGGAACATTCCTGTATAATTTATTTTTTAATAAAAAACGTTTTTAATAAGAAAAGAATGCAATGGGTAAATACACAGTTATTAAAAAATCTTAAGCAATGTTACTCGACCTTCGTGCACAGGAAACTTTGTTTCGGCAAAATTGTTTACTATAAGATTACGCGCGAGAATTCTCAGAATAAGAGGTTACAAGTAAGTATGGCGATATAGATAGACTACAAAACAAATTCAATAATACCTACTCATAAGGCCCGACACAGCTGCGCGACTCGATTACCGACAAAAAATTTGTTCGGGCGTTCGTTTTAAAATTTATTAAAATAGGTACCTACTTAAGGGTCTGGCGGAGCTTTATTTGCCCACAAAAACGTAATACCATAATAAATCGTAATCCAGACAATATTCTATTAAATTATGTTATTATTCAGATTTGGATACCGTTAACCTAGGTTCCTACGGTACTATTTCGTCTGCTTACTACTTCACTGGAAATAAAATAAACTTGTCCATTAGGTTATGGTTTTTTTTATTTAAACATTGCCCAAAACTAATAGTTTTATAAGTTTAAAGATCAACTGTCAATTTTCCCCAACGTCAAATTTCCCCAACGGATAATAAACTCTATAATTTGGAAATTAAATTGAAAACCGATTGAAGAAATTGGACAGTTTTAAATACCGTGATGTGCTGTTCACAGTAGGTACTTATATTTTTTATAAAAAGTGTTAAATTGGAATTATATCATAGGATTATGGGCTTTAAAGCATTGTTACGTATCGAGATTCGGTTTTATTTATGTGTATAATCATTTTTAATTTACAAGAAAAAATATCCCCGAAAACAAACAAATTATTAACCGACGAAACTGAAATGGCAACACTTACGGTGGCAGCGACACCGTCCCTGGGTGCCGACATAACAAGGCCTATGATGGTTTTATAACATTTCAAAAGATTGCTAGATTTTGGGGTAATTGTGGCAATTTTGGTACGACGACCTTGAATTTTAAATTTCATTAATATGTTTACTTTCATGAATATTTAATGTTTGTTATGTTATGTGGTGATGTGATTGGGATACATTTATGCCCCTTTCGGATCGGACAGGGTATTTTTTAATATAGTGTATAGCTTATTTATATAATACACTCTTTTCTCCCGTGACTTTGTCTGCGTGGACTTCAGGATTGGGTCCACCTGGATATAAAGTAGCCTAAGTGTTAGGCCAGACGACAATCTATCTCCGTGCCAAATTTCATCCAGATCCATTCAGCCCTTCTGGCGTGAAATAGTAACATACATCCATACATCCACACATTTATACATCCATATTCACAAACTTTCACGTTTATAATATTAGAAAAGACTAGCTTAAACCGGCGAATTAGCCTGCGTGGATTTCAAAATAAGGTCCGACCTGGATTAAAAGTAGCCTATGTGCTATTCCAGGCTATAATCTATCTCTGTGCCAATTTTTTTCCAAATCCGTACAGCCGTTCTGTCGTGAAATACTAACAAACATCCATACATCCATACTCACAAACTATCACGTTCGTAATTTTAGTAGGATTTATTTTCCTTGGAGTTCCGTCGGTCTGCAAGTTGAAAGTTGTAGGGATTTTACAAGCGCGTTACAAAACTTGATTCAACTTCCACCGTTTTTCCCATGTAACCTGTAACTTATTAGTCTAGTGGTAGCAAGGCGACTGTTGAACAAAGCGTTCCGGGTTTGATTTACAGGTCTACATTCTCAGTAGCAATTCTGGGACAACATGGAGTTTTGTTATGATATTATTAGAAGCAGCTCTATTGGATGGTACCTAAGCATTATGGCGGACTGTGAGTGTACATTAGTACACCTCTGCCTAACCCTTCGGGGAATACAGGCATGATTATACGTAAACCATTGCTTCTCGTGTTTCAGCTGTATCATTGTTGCATTTACAAACACAAATGTTCAGATACACATATACCCAGACCCGGAATAATTAATTTTAGAGTAATTATTCAAATATTTGTTCGGAACGGGCATTGAACCCGCTATCCGTATCACAGCAGACGATTACCAGTCGCGCCTTTTGAAAATTATTTAACATAGAACTAATTAAGTTCTGATTGAAATAAAACTACTTTTTACGGATTTTATCGCGTTGTATTGATATTATTTGATTCCCGACGTTTCGGATCCTTTACAGCATCCATGGTCACGGGTAGACTAAGTTGTTGGACGTCTTAATGTTACAATTACTAACAGCTACCTTACATTTTTGTTAATTATTATAAAATCCGTATAAAGTAGTTTTATTTCAATGTCTAATATTCGCGTAAGTGTCAGAAACCAGTAATTAAGTTCTGTTATTTCATTGAATTAAAAATTTGACCGCGAGATTCAAACCACGTCTTCTGGTTAGATACACCAGACGCTACGACCTCTAAGCCACCGCGAGTCCCACCCGACAGATCGAAATTTGCCTTCACATTTTGAATTACGTCTTAAATTCTTCCCGACCTGAATATCGCAACCAGAATCTTACTTTTGGGTCTTGACGCCACTAGACCAAATAATAGCATTAATCATACTGCGCTCGCGCAGCTCCTTAGGCTGACGTCATAATTTATTCCTATTAATGGCGTCTTAATTGTTCACACAATTTATGTACACGCATGTCTTGAGAGTAAGCAGTACAAGAATAACCGTGCGTGTCTAAAAATGTACACGAGTGTTTGCGCAGTTATGTTAGTGAAGGAAATATTTGACCGCGGGCAAGATTCGACTTCTGTCGATATCGCTAAGGCGTAAGCGTTTTTCGACATAGAATAGAGCGGAGCGTTTGGTTAGATTCGGCGTCTTCTGGATCGATCTGGCGGTGGTTTAGTGGTCATAGTGTCTGGTGCATCTAAACAGAAGACGCAGGTTCGAATACTGCCCGCGGTTGATGTTTTCCTTCACTAAACTAAACAAATACTTTTAATCTTTGCAAAAAAATACAAAAAGATACTGATTATCTTTTTGTGATTTGTTTTGCATTTTCCATGCTAAGATTATTAAGTTATTTTTTAGTAAAAGAAGATACTGATTGATTAGATATTGAAGTAAAACTAGTTTTTAATACAAATATATGTTTGCGCATTGGTAAATTTTAAGGCTGATCGTTCTCCAGAGCCCGCCAAATTCAAATTGGATTTTCGCAATTTGTAGTTCTATAAAAAAATCTAAATTCATGGCAGTAGTAATTGTGACATTAACTATACAATATTCACAACTGAGAAATAAAAGTTTTGCTTAAACTCAATAGTAATAGTAGCTAAAAGTTATGTAAATTGTATATTTTGACCCTATCAACGGCTACAATACCTTCTAAGTACAACCCAAAAACCTTGATGACCCGAATCAAGGTTTTTGGGTTGTACTTAGAAGATGTTAAACACCTCACCAGATCTTCACGGCATTATTCCCCCTGGCCCTTTCTACTCTGACGATCAGAAGTACGAAAAAGCAACATCGTTACATACATACATACGTACATACACACACGCCTTTCTCCCACATGGGTAGGCAGAAACTATAGACTGCCACTTGCTACGTGGCAAGAAACATTGTTTCAGGGTGGATATTTCAAAAAATGATAAGTTAAAATATATGTTGATTAAAAAGTAAAGAGTACATAGCTTGCAATGTTGTGTATGTATGATTGATTATTGTATACAGTTTACATTAGTATGATAATGTAGGTACTATAATAATCATGATATGAGTCTATGATAGAATTAGCAACTTCAGTCTATCCCCAGCAGGTGGTGCGCGTGTCCAGCTTAAAGCTGGACGAATGTCACGAATCCCATGCCCGAAACTATAGGGCAAAGTAAGGCAATGCAGTTTTTAGCTAGTCCAAGTACGACATACTCTCTCGCTTTCCCAAGTGGAGGACGATCCATGAGGATATTCCGTGCTAAAGTCTGCCCAGAAACATTGCAAAAACCTCAAAAATACGCGTTTCTCAATCAATATTTTTCCTAGTAATGTGCTAATACAAGATACAATATCTTATAACAGGTTGCAGGGTTTACCCGCAAACTGGTTTTGCAATGAACGACCGATGCTTCAATGCTATATTAGTAACATGTAAATAAGCACTTTATTTTTATTTTTATATATATAATCTTAAGACCGCATTAGATATTAGGCCGCGAATACACGTCCGATTTTTACTCTGATTGTGCTATCAGACTCAACCAACACACGGCCGACTTTTATGTCGGAGTCTTTGTAAACTACTTAGTTCTTTCAGAAGTACGGTTTCGGATAGATTTTTATTTCGGATATTTGATAGTTCCGGTTACGGTTATTGAGCTCCATAACATCCCTAGTTCAAGATATACGGCGGGAGCTGTTGGAGACTATGGAGACTGGCCTTCCTACTGGATGCCATTTAAAAAAAACGATGCGTACATGATAAAAATTTAAAAATCAATCGCAGACATCAATATATCTTGAAGGAGAGCATGCGTCAACCCGTTCCAGTCAACAATTTAAAAAAGGTCAATGTCAATCAATTGACCAGACTGTGTCGATAATGTCGCCATTTTGACCTAACCTTGACCTCCTAATATATTTAATATCATCAATTATATGGAGTTTCTTGCCGGTTCTTCTCCATAAGACCCATTATTGGAACCGTGCACCTAGTTTTGACATTTCAAAAGTACCTGTAATATTGGTCTAATTGAAATCAAACATTTGATTAGACTTTGAATTTATTCAGTGTTACAATGCTGGCCACGGGTGTCCTCTCAGAATGAGAGGGGTTAGGCTATAGACCACCACACTGGCCGTATGCGGGTTGATAGACTTCACACGTCTTCGAGAAAATCACTCAGACATGCAGGTTACTTCAAGATGTTTTCCTCCACCATTTAGAAGAGTAATTAATTATTAAAATTGATGCAAACTTTAGACCTAGGGCTTGGCAGACCAATGGTCATAAAACTAGGCCAGGGGTTCCCAATCTTTTTTCAGTCCGCGGCGCACATAGGTATCTACATGTTTCCTATTTTGTCTCGGCGCGGGTGTCCTAACCTGTCTAGCTAGTCGAAATAGATAAATACAACGATACTAGTTGATTACATATGTACACTGGGAACCCCTGCACTAGGCTATCGCCGCTTTCTCTTATGCATTATTAATGTTAAACTCGTAAAGACAATTTTTCGACCAAAATACTAATAATAAATAATAATAGGTAGGTTAGACCTTAGTGTCTTGTTTCCTTAGATCTGATGACCCCAACGACTCATAACGAAGTATCAGCAAAAAAAACATTGATATTAAAATTAGGTAGGTAACCGTTTGTGGGAGAAACCTGTAGGCATTGCATTTTTTTAATAATCCAAGATTATAAATGTCACGATTATGATTCAATTTATTTTTAGGTACCTATACATATTTAATTACGTTTTTAAATATTTCCATATTTATTACTGTAATATTTATTAATATTACAAGAATAAATATTTAATATTTATAAGAATAAATGAATTAAATTAGGGTGATGCTACAGTAGCCCCAAGCGTCTTACGTGTTTTTACGCCTACTTCGACAACTTTTTACCACGCAAACTTTGCCCATTATTATTAAATTATTTTATAACAATAACAATCTAACATACATAGACTTTTAAACCTTAAAAAAAATTACCCTTCCTTTTTTCGTAGTTGGGTAAAAATCACCAAACGTATTTATTATTTAAAAGCAAGGAGTAGGTATTTAGAAAACCTACCATTTCGCTATGCTAGCGTCATTTTGCAGGGTTTCTGTACTAATATTTACTGCTTACTGGAAACCTTCGACGTATCCTGAGTCGGTTCTCCTATAATATACCCTCCATAATTAGACCCAAGGATAGCGGGAGACATTCATACATACTCTTCTCTCATCTTTGATAAGCTGCGCAGCGGGACACTGTCACAGTGCGCATTTAAGTTCGGATGTGAATGGACGCTACCACTCTTATCACTAGTAGTGTGTTTAGTTTCACAAGTGTTTTTATTTAGATAAGTGTGTTTGTACCATGTATGTTGTTTTTTTATTTATTTTTTATAATTGCCCACAGCATGGCAAAGGCTCCTTCACTCTTCTTCCCAAGGTCAGGAAGGTTCGAATTTGGACTAGAAATAGGTATTCGTTTCGGAACCAACCACTTTTTTAGAGTTCTCTACCTCAAAAGGAAAAAACGAGTCTGGATTTGTGCCCGGTTAATGGCTATAGGCTCGCCCCCTATAACATGGGACCTAAACATGCCGGCGAACTGTGGGTTTACATTAAGTACGCCTCTACCTAACCCTTCGGAGAATACAGGCGTCATGGTGTGTTATGTTATAGGATCACTTTGTTGTGGGTCTGTTCGTCCGTCCATCCGTCAAGACCCTTTATCTCGGGAACGCGTGGAGATATCGAGTTGAAATTAAAACTATACACTCAAGTCTACAGTCCCTTGAAGCTGTGAAAAAATCAAACTTCTAAGATAACGTAAAAAAAGATACGGTCGTTTATGCCGCAAAAAACGTTTATTTCGACACTCAAGGGAATCAACATTTATAGGGTATTTTCCGTTGACCTAGAACTATGAAATTTATTTATTTAGCAAGTAATACCATTTTATACTACACTAGCAACCCGTCCGCGGTTTCACCTGCGTTACCCTATTTCTAAAAGCCGTAGCGTAATGTTAAATAGCTTAAAACATTCCTCTTAAATCACTCTATCTATAAAAAAAAACCGCTTCAAAATCCGTTGCGTAGTTTTAAAGATTTAAGCATACATAGGGACGGACAGACAGCGACAGCGACTTTGTTTTATACTATGTAGTGATGTTGAAGTAAAAATCTAAAAACTATACACTTGTATAATATAAACCACGCACACTCAGGTTGTGGAATCAACACCTCGCCGAGGTTTTCCCAAAGGACTACAGCATGAGGTTCTTCAAAAAGGGTGTGAAAAGATTTTTAAAGGATCGGCAACGCATGATACCCCTGGTGTTGCAAGCGTCCATAGGCTACCAGCGGTAACCGCTTACCATCACGCGGGCCGTAAGCTTGTTTGCCACCTTAGTGGTATAAAAAAAAATATTAATAGTGTTTTTTTAAAGTTCGTAATCAAATTTGTACGGAACCGTCGTCGGTGGGCGGGTCCGACTCGCACTTGTCCGGTTTTTTTTATTTTTTATTCGTGATGGGCTTACGCTTGGATGCCAGTTCGCCTGATGTTAAGCGATACTGCAATCTACGATGCAGCGCGCTTGCTACTTTATTTCACTGTAGATGTTGTGAAAGGAAGGAACGAGGATGCCATGCTTCTTTCTGTTCTTTTGTTGCTGCTAAGGACCAGTCTTTTTGGAAGGAGTTTAGTCCACCTAGTTTATAAAAACTTGATAAGTATGGCTAAATAATAATTTGTCCATCCATAGGACAATAAGGTCAAATCAAATTATTAAATGAAAAACAAAGAGAACTCTAATACAATAAATTAGTAACTGGCCGATGTTTATACATATGAGGTACTAGCTTCTGCCCGCAACTTTGTTTGCATGGACTTCAGAATTGGGTCTGACCTGGATAAAAAGTAGCTAGTAATCTATCTCTGTGCCAAATATCATCCAGATCCCTTCAGCTGTTCTGGCGTGAAAGAGTAACAAACATCCATACATCCATACTCACAAACTTTCACGTTTGTAATATTAGTAAGGATTTAAGAAAAAATAATATCAAGGGCATTTTTAATTAAGAACAATAGAAGCCCAAACAATTATCTTTAGAATTTTTGTTTGTCTGCATGTTTGTATGCGCGTCACGCAAAAACAATTGCACGAAATTAGATGCGGTTTTCATAATTGTATTGCTGGAGGTTTTTAAAAGAGGTAGGGCATAGTGGAGTCGAATAATTCCACTCACAATTGGAGCCGCCCGACTGGGGAAGTACCTCCACCTTGCAGGAAATCGTAGCCAAATAACATAGCTCCGTGCTATGTTGTGTTCCTAACGGTGAGCGAGGTCGCCAGAGCTCCTCGTGAAAGCGTTTTGTTGGCAGATAGGATAAGCAAATTGGCAAAAAATAATAAAATAGGCTGTAAATTTTGTTACTTACAATTTTTTGCAAAAATCTAAATTTACCCATATCTTTTTATCGTGACTCAGGACCCTAATAGGGACTACAGACCTCAGTATCTGGTATACATTTCAACTTTCTAGGTCCACCTGTTCCTGAGAAAACCGGTGGTGACACACGGACAGACAGACGGACAAGAGAGTGATCTTATAAGGGTCCCCTAAAAAAACTATAAGATTTTTGTTAGTCTGGAAATTGGATACGGTTTCAACAATTGTATTGCTGGAGCTTTGAGACGCTGTTTAGAAGCTAAGTTATACCTACTGAGGTAAATTATTCTTTTAGCACTGAAGTAAAACCGGGAGCAGCAGCTAGTGATGTCATATGATTGATTTACGTTTATTCCTGGCGTATCGATATTTGCTCTTAGTGCAGCAAAACTCAATAATCAATTTAAAAATAACATCGCATTCGATATGAGTCGCCTTCCAAATTTATTTTTATTGATTTGTCAGTGAATCGTCTTGATTTGAGATCGTACCACCACCAAGCTCAATTTGATCATCCTGCCAGCTGTGTTGGAGAAGATCTCGTTTTTGACGAGTAATGAAAAAAAGTGCAGGTTTTATGTAACTTTTGCCTTAGTAATTTAAGGGTCCGGTGGAGCTTGAATTGCCCACAAAAACGTAATACCAAAATAAATCATAATCCAGACAATATTCTATCAAATCTTTACATAGTATAAAACAAATTCGCTGTCGCTGTCTGTCCGTCCCTATGTATGCTTAAATCTTTAAAACGGATTTTTAAGCGGATTTTTTTAATAGATAGAGTAATTCAAGAGGAAGATTTTAAGCTATTTAACATTAAGCTACGAATCTTAGGAATGGGGCAACGCGGGTGAAACCGCGGGCGGGTCGCTAGTATTATATATAAGCCTGAAGCACAGGTTTGAATAAACCTAGTACAGGCAGGTCGCATCTTACGTACTTTAAATTCCCATGCACCATTAATTTTACTGTGTAGATATTATTATACACAATGTTTGTTTAGCCTTTATTAAAAACACATGTGTACTCTGCTTGTAATTCTTTTTTGTAAAAGTACTTAATAATTTTTTTTACTATTATTTTATATAATTCGTCTTCAGATACCGTATATGATTTATTTTGGTATTACGTTTGTAAGGGAAATTCGGTCCGCCGGACTCGTAACAGAAAAACTGTTGCTGGGGAGTTAGTTCCACAGTTTTTTCTTCCCAGCAAAAAACTAAGAGGCGGTAAAGAGCGGCTGTTTTGGGGGCTGTCTATAATGTAAAAACCGGACAAGTGCGAATCGGATTCGCCCACCGAGAGTTCCGTACAAATTTTTAGGTAGGAGCCAGATTTTCCTCGATACTTGTAGTATACGACGGTATTACTTGCCAAATTTCATAGTTCTAGGCCAACAGAAAATACGAGGGATAACAAAGTGATCCTTTAAGGGTTCCGTTTTTCCCGTTTGAGGTACGGAACCCTAAAAATGGCGTTCAAAGAGTAGTGCCTACTTACCTCGTAGTGTATCTTGAATGTTGAACAAATTATTTGGACTTTGACACGTTCATAAAAATTTAAATAAATAAAACAGAGACAAAAAGAGAGAGTGAAGATTATTATACTGTTTGACCCAAGGCGTTCGTACATTCGTCATGACTTCCAACTCCTTCATCTATATTACCATAGATTTTAAATTTTTCACAGTGATTAAATATAAATAAAAAATATACTGGTTTCTGACAGTTACGCGCATACCACAAAGTACTTAATACAAAAATACACAAATTCTTTTTTTTATCCTGAAAGAACACACTCTTGACAAGGCCCAGCATTACATCAGATTTGATAAACCACAAGTCCTCGCAAAAGAAAACCGATTCCTGCCCAGGATGATTCGTGAGAATTGTTGATGTTCTATTCAAATTTAAAAAAATACCCAAATGTCAATAATGAAGATGGCTGGGTCTTACCACCTGCTTGGAACCCCATTATAGATTCCATTAAATCTAAATCCAAGTCCAAAACTGCAAGACCAAAGGATACGGTGAGCTTGTTCTGCGCGAATCGGATCCCCAATAATTAACAAAACTGTAAGGTAGCTGTTAGTAACTTTAACATGAATACGTCTAACACCTCCGTCTACCCGTGACCATTGATGCTGTAAAGCATCCGAAACGTCGGGAATCAAATGATATCAATACAACGCGATAAAATTCGTAAAAAGTAGTTTTATTTCAATAAAAAAATAATCAATCGTCAGCAAGCGCGAAAAAGCATCATCGATTCACGGTGGACATTCCAAAAGCCCGAACGAAACGCTTTAAGTCCACTTTTATAATGCGTACTGCTGAAATATGGAATGCACTTCCCGAGTGGGTCTTCCCTGATAGATATAATCTGGGTGTCTTTAAATCACGAGTGAATCGGTTTCTTCTAGGCAAGCGCGCTCCATCGTAGATCGCAGTATCGCTTAACATCAGGCAAACTGGCGGTCAAGCGTAAGCCTATCACGTACAAAAAAAAAAGCTTCCATCACAACTATTAAAATTTCACACGATCAAAAACTGTCTTTGATCGGGACTTTCCATTACATAATATATCTATCAACATTCATAATATAGTTATGTATTATGGCTGAAGCCTTTACAAATATACATATCCATCGTCGAATTCAGGCGAATAAACGAATGTACACCGGCGACCAAGAGTCCAATCTCACAAAAGAATAGCTTGACGTTTAGTTTGACTTACGACCTTTTTATCCATTGTTGTTAACAAGAGACACGCACTGGCTATATCGAGCTCGCTCGTATTGTTCATAGCAATGTAATCCTTAGCGTGCTTATGGACTTATGAGCGTTTACTGTTCACATCCATAGTTCGCCGGTATGTTTAGGTCCCATGTAATAGGGGGCGAGTCTATTGCCATTAATTTCAAACCCCGAGGTGCTACTGAGAATATAATAATAGACAAACCCAATAACTCTTTGCTTGACTGAGAAGTCAGGACCTCTAGCGTATAGCAGTCGCGCTTAGGACCACTAGACTTATGAGCAGAGGCGGCCCGAAGAGGGGTCATGACTAGGATTGCCACCTCTAAAATCTGGTAACTAGGACAAGAAGCGTAAAAACTCTGGATTTTGGAGCTTAGAACCCGGACATGGACGGTGGCGTAGCACGGTGCTTAGTTTTTAGTCCGGGTTAAACCCGGATTCTCTCCGGACGCCCTCTAAACTGGAACAAATCCGGGGAAATCCGGGCGGATGGCAAGCCTAGTCATGACCCCCCAAAACAAACCTCCTATTACTTAGCCACAAATACTCTGACCCCAAGATTTGGCTGGGATGGGACCGTACTTGCTAATGATGCATATACTTACTTGTTAGTACCTAGGTACATATGATATTGTTGTGATCCACACATGCTCGTGTCTGGCGCTTTTATCATCGACCACGCTATATTTAGATAACGAGTTATAAGCTGGCATCCGCTGACTGCATGCACTAGCGCATTCAGTGCTAAAATAATTCTGAGCTTTGCTGGAAGTTTCCGGGATAGAGGGACACTAAAGATAAAATGGATGGATTGTGTTAAGGTCGATATGATGGAAATAGGAATGACCGTGGCTGATAGGGATGAATAGATTAAATTTAAAAAATCACCCATCAATCAAGGAAATGGTAACATTGCCTAAATAATCTGGGCAATGTTACCATTTCCTTGCAATATCATTGAAGTAACAGAATACCAAATTTCAAATCGATCAGACCTGTTGAAGTTGCTCACGTCCCTCGAAGAAGTAGATAAGAGCTGATAATCTTCAAATAACTTCCCAGATTTTCTTAAATCACAACTAAGAACACTCGATCATGTTACCTTTCAAACCACAACAAGAGCATACGCTTCCCGAATGGGCCTTCCCCGATAGATATAATCTGGGTGTCTTTAAATCACGAGTGAATCGGTTTCTTCTAGGCAAGCGCGCTCCATCGTAGATCGCAGTGTCGCTTAACATCAGGCGAACTGGCGGTCAAGCGTAAGCCTATCACATATAAAAAAATACACACACGTAAAAGGCTGGCACCGCATTAGTGACAGCTACAATGTCGCTGATGTCCATGGACGGTGGTAGTCACTTACAGATGACCCGCATATTCGTTTGATAAACAAAAAACGGAATCAAGACTGCCTCATTAGTCTAGTGGTCCCAAGTGTGACGGTGGTAGGATCTCTTGGAGTTTGACTGGCTGGCGACCACCCTTACGTCGGAGTCCGACATAAAGCACCGCGGTGTTTCGACTGTTGCACGTAAGAGCCAGTTTCCCTTGGTTGCTGCGGCTATGACAGTCTGCAGTCCGTAGAGGCTCTTAAGGGTCGGCAACGCATCAGCAACTCCTCTGGTGTTGCGGGTGTCCTTGGGCGACGATGACTACTTACCATCAGGTGGCTCGTCAGCTCGTTTGCCGACTTATTTTTTTGTTATATGTGATAGGCTTACGCTTGACCGCCAGTTCGCCTGATGTTAAGCGACACTGCGGTCTACGATGGAGCGCACTTGCCTAGAAGAAACCGATTCACTCGTGATTCAAAGACACCCAGATAATACCTATCGGGGAAGACCCACTCGGGAAGCGCATACGGTACGCATGATAAATGTGGACGAAGCGGAAGTGGAAGCGTTTCGTTAGGGTTTTCGGAATGTCCACCATGAATCGATGTCGCTTTTTCGTGCTTCTGGTCGTCCGATAGTAGAAATCCATGAAAAAAACAATAATTGGTCCTGTAACCTAACTATTGATTGATTGATTTTGAAATGTCTTTATTATCATGAAAATACAGTTTTAACTTATACTTACATAAGATTATTACAGTGATGTTTAATTTATAAAATGATAATAAACAAATGCGTATAAATTGACTTGCGTTATGTCAATTTATGAGTTGGTGTCAATTTATGAGTTTTTCCCGCGGATTCAGTCGTATCCCAAAGGGCTTTTTGAGTAACACAGTAGCCTACGTCCTTTCTTAGAATTCAATCTATGTGTTACCAAAGTATGTCGACACCTGGCCAGCGGTTGCGGCGTGAACCAATAAGTTTTAATGGGTTCTTTTTCCCGCAAAAGAATTTGTATGATGCATGGAACACTTGACGTCTCATGTCCCTATAGTACGCTCTCTGTCTAGCATAACATTAAAACGCTTATTTTTTTTATTTACTACTAGCTTTTGCCAGCGACTTCGTCCGCGTGGAATAGTTACTTTGTTCCCTAGTTCTTCGCCCGCGGTTTCACCTGCGTTGCCCCGTTCCTAAAGGTTGTAGCGTGATGTTTTATAGCTTGAAACCTTTCTCATGAATCACTCATTTTCCCAACATTTCCCTTCACTGCTCTGCTCCTATTGATCGTAGCGTGATGAAAAGTATACTATAACCTGCCCAGAAGTATGAAGAACAATTGTACCAAGTTTCGTTGATATCCGTCGAGTGGTTTTTGTTTCTATAACGAACATACAGACAGACAGACAGATAGACAGACAGACAAAAATTTTACTGATTGCATTTTTGGCGTCAGTATCGATCACTAATCACCCGCTGATAGTTATTTTGGAAATATATTTCATGTACAGAATTGACCTCTCTACAGATCTATTATAAGTATAGATTTACTAAGTTATATAAGTGAAAGAAAAATTCAATCGCGGGCAGCATTCGAACCTGTGTCTTCTGGTTGGATACACCAGACGCTCTGACCTCTAAGCCACCGCGAACCCCACCCGCCTGATTGAAATTTGCCTTCACATTCTGAACTTACGTCCGAATGCTTAAACTTCTTTATTTTCCAATTGATTTTAATTTTGTTTTTGCTGATCGGACCTATTTTTGTTTTTTTTTTTCGCGACTCTATCAATTTAGCCTGTTATTATTATCAGTTGGGTTTTTTTAGATTCTCCAAACAGTACGTAAATATGATAATGGAACCGGGGTCATTAGATAAGACGTGTCATGTCAACATCTATACCAATAATAAAATTGTAACAGGCCGATGTGTGTACACATTATAGATATTAAAGAAAATCTAATATGAGGAGTTAGAACAACAGAAGCCATAACATTAACATAACATAATCAATCTATTATACGGTCCCACTACTGGGCACGGGTCTCCTCTCAGAATGAGAGGGATAAGGCTAAAGTCCACCACGCTAGCCGAGTGCGTGTTGGCAGACTTCACACGCCATCGAGAAAATCTCTCAGGCATGCAGGTTTCCTCACGATGTTTTCCGTCACCGTTTAAGCGCGTGATGATTAACTATTTAATACGCACATGACTTCGAAAATTCCGAGGTGCGTGCTTTGGGTTCGAACTCGAGACCTTTGACTTGGTAGTCCAACGGTCATACCACTAGGCTATCAGGGCTCAATCAGGCGGCAATCGGGTCCTGAACGAACGACCTAAAAGACACGGTTCCTAACCAAGAACGCTAATCGGTCCTTCGGTTCTAATAGTTCTTCGTACTATTCGTACGTTACTGTACCGTATTTGTTAATGTTTCTGAATGACTTTTGAAAGATCCAATGAAAGAGCTAACAATACCGAATAAAGTTAAGTTATGAAAAATTAAAGTAGACATTTATATTAATTTGATGCATAAAAATTGTATTTTTTTTATTGGATAGGAGGGCAATTGAGCTTACGGATCGCCTGATGGTAAGCGATTACCGCCGCCCATGTACACGCGCAACACCATAGGAGTCACAAGTGCGTTGGGTTGAAACTCGAGACCTTTGACTTGGCAGTCCAACGGTCATACCACTAGGCTATCACTGCTGCTAATTAATGTACACCCATAAGTCACCGGTATGTTTGTATCTGTATGGTTGTACGCGCATCACGCAAAAACTATTGCATGGAATTGAATGCAGTTTTCACCGATGTATTGCTAGAGGTCTAACTTAAAATCTGGTGCATGTATCATGTTGATACGCCGCCTAGAATCAGACTTATAGTATGTTAATCTTTTTGGGACGTGAGTGAAACTGCGGGCAACAGCTATTACTTAAGGGTCCGGCGGAACTTGAATTGCCCACACAAACGTAATACCAAAATAAATCGTAATCCAGACAATATTCTATGAAATTATGTTATTATTCTGATTTGGATAATGTTAATCTAGGTTCCTGCGATCTTATTTCGTCTGCTACTACTTCACTGAAAATAAAAGACCGGAAAATCGTTCTAAACTTGGTAAAGTTATCAAAAATTACATTCGCTTACATTAATTTCCAGTGAAGTATTTTTGACCAAATGGTAACGTAGGAACCTAGATTAACGGTATCGGAATCCGAATAATAACAGAATTTGATTAAATTGTGTTTGAATTACGATTTATTTCGGTATTACGTTTGTAAGAGAAATTCGGTCCGCCGGACTCTTTATATAATATTTGATTCAGAGTCAAAATAATTTATTTAAGATGATTTTGGGGTTTTGTTATTATAATTAGGACTCGATATTCTAATCGACGCGTTTGAGTTCTTGCGCTTATTCAGTTGCACGTTATTTTAGTAAAGGAAAAATTCAATCGCGGGCAGGATTCGAACCTGCGTCTCCTGGTTGGATACACCTGACCCTCTGATCTCTAAGCCACCGCGAACCCCACCCGCATGAGTGAAATTTTGCCAGGAGACGCAGGTTTTAATCCTGCCCGCGATTGAACTAAAATAACTTTATAATCTTAGCATGGGAAATGCAAAAAAATCATAATAAGCTAGTTAAAAGGTAAGGTGGCATCATACGACATTGAATTAACTGTAAAGTAAGTCATCGGTTGAGAAGCAAGGTAACTTGCTTTTCATAGATGTCGCCAACGTCACCTTATGACGTAAATTCAGAATGTGAAGGCAAAATTTCAATCAGGCGGGTGGGGTTCGCCATGGCTTAGAGGTCAGAGCGTCTGGTGTATCCAACCAGGAGACGAAGGTTCGAATCCTGCCCGCGATTGAATTTTTCCTTTACTAAAATAACTTTAAAATCTGAGCATGGAAAATGCAAAAAAATCACAAAAAGAGCGTACGTATTTACGTGGGAGAGCCATGCTTCGGCACGAATGGGCCGGCTCGACCGGAGTGATACCACGGCCTCACAGAAAACCGGCGTTAAACAACGCTTACGTTGGGTTTCGTCTAGTGAGTGAGGTTACCGGAGGCCCAATCCCCTTTTAAAAGGTCGGCAACGCACTTGTGACTCCTCTGGTGTTGCGGGTGTCCATGGCCGGCGGTAATCGTTTACCATCAGGCGATCCGTCTGCTTGTTTGCCCTCCTATACCATAAAAAAAAGAGACACGTTATTATGATTTTTTTTCTTTTTCCATGTTTTACAAGGAATAAATGGTATTTCTTTCTTCTTTCTTAAACAGTTATTTTTTTCTGTTCCAGTGATGCGTTCCCCGACGTGACGCGATGCGGCTGCTCATCCTAGCTGTGTGCGCGGCGGCTGCGCTTGCGCTGCCCTGCCCGCGGCAGTGCGACTGCGGCGCAAGCGACGAGCTCGACTATTTCTGCAGGGTCGGACACGCAAACGTTACATTCAACGCGCGCACCAACGAATATGTCAATATTAGATGCACGGTAAGTATCTTGGAAGCTATCAGCTTCACTACATAGTATAAAACAAAGTCGCTGTCGCTGTCTGTCCGTCCCTATGTATGCTTAAATCTTTAAAACTACGCAACGGATTTTGATGAGGTTTTTTTTAGTAAATAGAATGATTCAAGAGGAAGGTTTTAAGCTATTGAACATTACGCTACAACTCTTAGCAACGGGGCAGCGTGGGTGAAACCGCGGGCGGGTCGCTAGTATATTAATAATTGCTAAGACTCTGTATGTACCTCTGACTTTTAGAACTTTCTTTTAGGGTTCCGTACCTCAAATGGAAAACTCGGAACTCATATAGGATCACTTTGTTGTCCGTCCGTACGTCCGTCTGTCAAGACCCCGTATCTCGGGAACGCGTGGAGGTGTCGCTCGAGTTGAAATAAAAACCATATACCTACTCAGGTCTACAGTCCCTTGAAGATGTGAAAAAATTAAACTTCTAAGTTAACGTAAAAAAAAGATACGGCCGTTTATGGCGCAAAAAACGTATATTTCAACACTCAAGGGAATCAAAATTTATAGGGTATTTTCCGTTGACCTAGATCTATGAAATTTGGCAAGTAATACCGGCTTATACTACAAGTATAGGGGAAAATCTAAAAACTATACATTTGTAATTAATTATAATATGTACCAACAAATTTTGTACGGAACCGCACTTGTCCGGTTTTTTTATGGATTAAGTCTGCAAACGAGCTGACGAGCCACCTGGTGGTAACTAGTCATCGTCGCCCATGGACACCTGCAACACCAGAGGAGTTGCTGATGCATTGTCGACCCTTAAGAGCCCCTAAGGACTGCAGACTGCCAGAGCCGCAGCAACCAAAGGGAACTGGTACGAGCAAAAGTCGAAACACACACCGCAGTGCTTTACGACAGACTCCGACGTAAGGGTGGTCGCCAGCAGGTCAGACCTACATACATTATACTCACGCCTTTCTCCCACAGGGGTAGGCAGAAACTATAGAGTGCCACTTGCTACGATTCTTGCATACTTCTTTTGCTTCTTCCACATTCATACATCTTCTCATACATACACGCCGGTTGCTAGTAAAAATCATAATATAATGCGTATTAATAATTATGGGAACTAAAAATATACCGGCGAACTGTGGGTGTAAATTAGTACACCTCTGCCTAACCCTTCGGGGAATACAGGCGTGATGTTATGTAATAATCATTAAAAATGATTTTTAATAGCCTTAACACATAGTCATAATTATAGTTTTTTTATGGAATAGGAGGGCAAACCAGCAGACGGATCGCCTGATGGTAAGCGATTACCGCCGCCCATGGATACCCGCAACACCATAGGACTCACAAGTGCGTTGCCGACCTTTTAAAAGGGGATTGGGCCTCCGGTAACCTCACTCACTCGGCGGAACACAACGTAAGCGTTGTCTCACACCGGTTTTCTGTGAGGCCGTGGTATCACTCCGGTCGAGCCCGCCCATTCGTGCCGAAGCATGACTCTCCCACCTAAAGAAATGTAGGTATACTTACGTTTCATATTAAAACAAAAAAAAATTGAATTCCAGGGCACCGACTTCACCTGCTCAGACCTCCCAGTGTTCAACTTCGCGAACAACATAACTCTCCCGTCGCTGGGGGTGACAGGATGCCCCCCAGCCATCCTGCGGTGCGTCAACCAAGTACTGCAAGCTTCTTCTGTGACAACCATCGTGTTGACCAACAGTACGGAGCCGCTGGTCGAGGAAGATGTGAGCGGCCTTGGAGATGTGCAGACCCTCATGATCAGAACTGGTTAGTAGGTATTTCTATAGAGCCAAGCAAACATCTTGAGCTAAGGAGAATCTCTTTCTCCTAGCTAGAAATAGAGAATATGCATAAGATTCAAACATTACGTAAAACATACCATCACACCTGTATTCCCCGAAGGGTTAGGCAGAGGCGTACTAATGTACACCCACAGATCGCCGGCATGTTTAGGTCCCCTGTAATAGGGGGCGAGCCTATTGCCATTAACCGGGCACAAATCCAGACTCCGAGCTGCTGCTGAGAATTTCATAGAAAAACCAAATAACATTTTGCTCGACCTGGGGATCGAACCCAGGACCTCTAGCGTAGCAGTCGCGCTTGGGACCACTAGACTAATGAGGCAGTCTCAAGATTCAAATTTGTTGGACGTCTTAATGTTAAAATTACTAACAGCAAAAAAATGCTAATGCATCAGATCTCCACGATCTTATCCCCCCTAGCCCTTTCTACTATCGGACGACCAGAAGCACGAAAAAGCGACATCGATTCATGATGTATATTCCAAAAACCCGAACGAAACGCTTTATCATGCGTACTGCTCAAATGTAGAAAGCGCTTCCCGAGTGGGTCGTCCCCGATAGATATAATCTGGGTGTCTTTAAATCACGAGAGAATCGGTTTCTTCTAAACAAGCGCGCACCATCGTAGATCGCAGTGTCGCTTAACATCAGGCAAACTGGCGGTCATGCGTAAACCTATCTACACTAATATTATAAAGAGGAAAGATTTGTATTATTGTATGTAACGAATAAACTTAAAAACGACTGGACCGATTTCTAAAATTCTTTTGCCGTTAAAAAGCTACATTATCACCGAGTAACATAGGCTATATTTGTTACAAGAAAAAAATTGTGATCCCGACTAAAACTTCAATAATGTCCACCCGTGCGAAGCCGGGATAGCATACAATACCAAGTTATTTTAGTGAAGGAAAAATTCACTCGCGGGCGGGATTCGATCCTGCGTCTTCTGGTTAGATACACCAGACGCTCTGACCGCTAGCCACCGCGAATTGAATTTTTCCTTCACTAAAATAACTTTATAATCTTAGCAATCACAGAAAGATAATACAATACCAATCCAAATGTGATCCGATTCCATTGTCAATTTGTCTGTCGGGCGATTTCGTACTCATGAGCACAAATCCGTTAACCTCGTAGGGGCATCCTGATTCGCCAATGGTTGGGTCGTTTCCCAATCCTATTTAGTTCACTCAATCACAGCACAATATTGAAACAATTTGGCGCTAGTCTCGGATTCAAGAGTACGAAACTTGACGAAACGGCACAATTCCAATGTCGATGCATCGGAATTGAGTCCAAGAGTAAGCCAGGCCGCTAGTCACGAATAAAAATAACTACCCTACAATTTCATTAGTTATAAGCGATTCGAAAAACTAGTTTTATTTCAGTCATTAACAGTTTTTGTTATTAATTTCAGGTTCAGAGAACTCAATTCCATCTGCAGCAATAAATGCGCTGCCAACATTAAGAAATCTTCGCATCTCCAGTACCTACGTCACCTTGCAGAGCAATGCGTTCGCACATTCACCACGGTTGAAGTCCCTAGAGCTATCCATGGATAAAATCACGGGACTGCCCGAGGATACTTTCAATGGATTATCCGAAATGGAGGATTTATTCGTTTGGGGCAATAATTTTAGTGTTATCGGTGTTAATTCATTGAGAGGTATGTTGATAATTTACTTTTTTATTTTATTTCTAGCTGTTGCGTGCAGTTTCACTCACGTCCCAAAAAGATTAACATACTATAAGTCCGATTCTAGGCGGCGTATCAAGATGAAACATGCACCAGATTTTAAGTTACACCTCTAGCAATACATCGGTGTAAACTGCATTCAATTCCAAGCAGTAGTTTTTGTGTGATGCGCGTACAAACAGACAGACATATAAAAATTCTAAAAATTATTATTTTGGCTTCTGTTGCTCTAATAGAGACCCCCATATTAGTTTTTATTTAATATCTATAATGTACAGACCTGTTACAGTCTTATTATTTATAGGTATAGCTTGGATAATTTTCAATTGACAATTGTCGAAATGTCAACAGCGAATGACAGCTGTACATATCTTGACAATGTCAACGTTTATTAATTACTAGCGACCCGCCCGCGGTTTCACCCGCGTTGCCCCATTCCTAAGAGTCGTAACGTAATGTTAAATAGTTTAAAACCTTCCTCTTGAATTACTCTATCTATTAAAAAAAAACGTAATAAAATCCGTTGCGTAATTTTAATATGTCAAACGCATGGCATTGTGTGCAGAATTTCATGCAAAGCTTTACCCCCCTTTTCACCCCCTTAGGGGTAGAATTTCGTAAAATCCTTTCTTATCGGGTCCTAATGTCTTATCCTAATGTTACATGTGAGGTGTCAAGAACTCCAGATTATGGAGTTTAGGCGCGCAAATGTAAAGTGCACTTTGTCGGTTTTATATTAATTTCCAAAACTTGTGTTTCTCCGACATTTAATGTGTAATTATAGTGGATGGTAATTAACCATTAAGTGTTCGTGAACTTGTGCGAGTGTAGACAAATGATATAAAATTGAAAATCGTGACTTTTGTGTTCACTCCTAAACTCCATCGAAGCCTTAGTGAAGTTTCCACTGTTTTACTGGGGATTATTCTGTATACTTGACACTGGCAAACACAAAAAGTGTGGCGACATATTCCATAACGGGATAAAAAAAACTCAAGATCATAATTATCGTGAGAGTGATACCACAGGAGTTGCCGGTTGTATGATCTACAGGTAGTTGTTAAGGGTCTGGGAAACGCCCAGAAAGTATATGTATGTATGTATGTGAGAATTTGTGTTTGTAAATGCACCCACGATACAGTAGAAAATCTTTATAGAATAAAATCCTGCGATGCACAGGGACAATTACATTAAACAGGATCAATCTAATCAGATTTTCGCCTATTCTGAAAAATGTGCTTTTTTGAGTTAATACTTGTTTAGATCTAGGTGTGCGATTTGGTTTGGTATAAATAATTAACATAACATACCATCACGCCTGTATTCCCCGAAGGGTTAGGCAGAGGTGTACTAATGTACACCCACAGTTCGCCGGTATGTTTAGGTCCCATGTAATGGGGGCGTGTCTATTGCCATTAACCGGGCACAAATCCAGACTCCGATCTGCTACTGAGAATTTCATAGAAAACCCCACTAACACTGCTCGACCTCGGGATCGAACCCAGGACCTCTAGCGTAGCAGTCGCGCTTGGGACCACTAGTATAGTGTAGCACTAGTAGTAGTATCCTAATTATTACATAAATAATTAATTGATTTCAAACGTAATTGGTTTATAATAATTTCATGAGTATTACATCATGAAATCTATTCAAAAATATTATTATCCATGAGGATGTCGGTAAGAGTCCGAACGAGTACGAAACTGTCTCCACCCTACTAAACTCGTGTAACGAAACCATAGCGCGATTCAGACGGAGGGCACAACGCCATCTATCGAGCTGAGATGTAAACTTCTAGAATTCGCCAATTCTGAATTTTGCTATAAAAACTATATGAAAATATTGCAAATAATTATTTTTTTTAAGATTTTTGATATTAGAATTAATAAGTACTGAAATGAATCGTTTTTTGTAACCACTTAAGATGCCGTATTTTCGATTTGAATCAAGTACAGGTAATGTGCCATCAATTTTCTTTTCTTTTTCCGGACGGCTAAAAAAGTTAATACTCAATATTCAATTCGTTAATTACTCCACAGTGTTAACCGGTGTTAAAAATAAATATAAAAGTATCAATCGTGGATGTGTCGGTAGGGTTGCTAACATTTTTTCGGCCGAATAAAGTATTTTTGAGAATAACCTAAAAATATGGTACAAGAATCGTAGCAAGTGGCAGTCTATAGTTTCTGCCTACCCCTGTGGGTGAAAGGCGTGAGTGTATGTATGTAAATATAGAACATTACAATAAAATATAGTATTTTATGGAATGTATGAGGAGTTTGTTTGTTATTAGTTTCGATGTTACAAAAAAATCCCTTCTAACTGGAAAATAGTATTTTTGCGTACTATATATTTCTTCAACAGTATATAGTACTCAGACCTGAAATATAGAACAATACTATATATTATAGTACGGCTGGCAACCCTACCTGTCGGGCACGGCAATGTAGGAGAGAGGTGGTGGCTTGTTTTGTTTTTTTTTTTTATACCACTAAGGTGGCAAAAGGCGGTAGCCTAATGGCTAGGGCATCGGACTGGCGATCATGTGGTTGCCGGTTCTAAGCCCACCCATTGCACTACCGACGTGAACCCACTCGTAACACAAGCATTTAACTTAGCACTAGGGGTTAACAAGAATACTAGTAATGCGCGATCCACATTAATAGTAAGCTTTGTAAAAAAAACAAGCGTACAGCCCGTCTGATGGTAAGCGGTTACCGTAGCCTATGGACGCTTGCAACACTTCTTTTTTTAGGGGATAGGAGGGCAAACGAGCAGACGAATCGCCTGATGGTAAGCGATTTCCGCCGCCCATGGGCACCCGCAACACCAGAGGAGTCACAAGTGCGTTGCCGACCTTTTAAAAGGGGATTGGGCCTCCGGTAACCTCACTCACTCGGCGACGTAAGCGTTGTTTTTCTGTGAGGCCGTGTATCACTCCGGTCGAGCCGGCCCATTCGTGCCGAAGCATGGCTCTCTCACGTAATACTTAATACTACCCTTTATAAATATTTCACACCCTTTGAAGAACCCCACGCTGTAGTCGTTTGGGAAAACCTCGGTGGGGGGCTGATTCCACAGCCTGAGTGTGCGTGGGAGGAAATTCCTCCCACGCACACTTTACTACCGACTAGCACATGTTTGCTTATGGAAGTAACCCAGTAGTAAATAATCCTTTTTTTTATTTCCAGGTCTAGATTCATTACAGCGGTTATCGTTGAATACTAATCACCTCTCCAGCTTGGCAGTTGGGTCTTTCGCCCACGTACCTAAGTTGAAATTCATATCTATGTATGGCAATCAATTGGAGGAGCTGCCTGAAGGAGTGCTTTATAATCTGACAGAGCTGCAGAACGTAAGTCATCAACATTTCTCGGAAATAAGGGAATATGCATGTAATTTTTTTAATTTTTATACAATTGTTTACATTATTAAAGCACCGTAAAAAATATTTCTGTGACACAAATATTAATTAATATTTCATCATAAGAAAAATATGAAATACTGCAATCAGATACGGGAGATTTAAACGCCGCCATATTGGTCGCGTGTACTGTGACGTCACTGTTTTATATGCGGCCCGCCCGTGGTTTCACCCGCGTTGACCCTGTGGAGGGGTGAGGTGTGTTGCCCCTCACACCAAAGGGAGGATCCTCCGACCAGGCGGGTGTTTTGCCTGGCGGGCCACGGCCCAACGGTTGATGTCGGGCGGTTGTATATATCCAAGTTGCGTTGCAAACTTCACTTGCGCGATTCAGGACTTGTTCGTATAGTTTGTATGTAGCGCGGTAGATGTCGCTAGATCCCCATTCCTAAGAGTCGTAGCGTAATGTTAAATAGCTTAAAACCTTCCTCTTGAATCACTCTATCTATTAAAAAAAACCGCTTCAAAATCCGTTGCGTAATTTTAAAGATTTAAGCATACATAGGGACGTTAACGTCAAACATACATATTTGTTTTATACTATGTAGTGATTGATCGTTTCATTTCCGTATTGGTCTTACATTATATTTGTTACGTTCTGGGATCGAACTCACGACACGTGATACAGAAGCCGAACAACCAGTCTTCCCCGATAGATATGATCTGGGTATCTTTAAATCACGAGTGAATCGGTTTCTTCTAGGCAAGCGCACTCCATCGTAGATCGCAGTATCGCTTAACATCAGGCGAACTGGTGGTCAAGCGTAAGCCTATCACGAATAAAAAGAAATATTTTTAACATAATCCTTTTCTTTTTCAGATCACAATTCAAAATAACAGATTGGAATTAGTTCTCCAATCGCGTTCACTATCAAATCTGCCATCATTAAAGAACTTGCATCTGGAATATTCTAGAATAAAATCCCTCCCACAAGACCTACTAACCGGAAATGACGCTTTAATTGCTCTATGGTTATCCCACAACGAGATATCGTCCCTTCCGCCCAAATTTTTTATGGATTTAAAGTCTTTGGAGACATTGGATTTAAGTTATAATAAGATTGACTGGTTGCATACCGGTATCTTCGCGTCGCTGAAACAGCTGAAAACATTAAATTTGAATAGAAATAACTTGATTGGTTTGCCTGAGTAAGTATTAATCATAATATTATACTAGCTTTTGACCGCGACTTTGTATGCTTCAGTACTGGGTCCAACCCAGACAAAAAGTAGCCTATGTGTTTTTCCAGACTATAATCTATCTCTATGCCAAATTTCATCCAGTTCCGTTCAGCCGTTCAGCCGTTCTGGCGTGAAAGAGTAACAAACATCCGTACATCCATACTCACAAATTTTCACGTTTATAATATTAGTAAGGACTGCCTCATTAGCCTAGTGGTCCCAAGCGCGACTGCACTACAGGCCCTGGGTTCGAGTTCCAGGTCGAGCAAAGTGTTATTGGGTTTTTCTATGAAATTCTCAGTAGCAGCTCGGAGTCTGGATCTATGCCCGGGTGATGGCTATAGACTCGCCTCCTATAACATGGGACCTAAACATACCGGCGAACTGTGGGTATACATTAAGTACGCCTCTGCCTAACCCTTCGGGGAATACAGGCGTGATGGTATGTTATGTTACGGAGTAATATCGAAGGAGGTTGCCCTAAAAGGACATACTTACGTCTTATTGGCGAGGTCCTTCAAAAAGGTCAAGTGCGTAGTACTAGCAACCGGCGTGTATGTATGAGAAGATGTATGAATGTGGAAGAAGCAAAAGAAGTATGCAAGAATCGTAGCAAGTGGCAGTCTATAGTTTTTTTTATACCACTAAGGTGGCAAACATGCATACGGCCCGCCTGATGGTAAGCGGTTACCGTAGCCTATGGACGTTTGCAACACCAAGGGTAACTCTCGCGCGTTGCCGACCCTGTAAATTTAGGAGGAATAGTTGGGTTGGCAGCATAGGAGACAATAGCGTGATGCTTATCCTATCTGCCAGCACAACGCTTCCTCGCGGAGATCTGGCGACCTTGCTCACCGTTATCTTTTAAGTGTTCCTATATAACTTGGGTGAGTGAGTGAGTGAGTGAGTGAGTGAGTGAGTGTGAGTGTGTGTGTGTGAGTGTGTGTGTGTGTGTGTGTGCGTGTGTGTGTATGTGTGGACTTTAGAAGAGACCATGATTATCTGAGTTCATTTCGGTGTTTCTTCTCAGAGGTCATCTAATTAAAAAAAAATGACTTTTAAAAGTGTCCATAAAAGATCTATTTACAGAAATGAATATAATTTATCATTTCATGAAGGTCCAGCCACAATAACACCGGTATGTTTAGTTCCTAAGGAATGAGTCTATAGAGATTACTCGGGCACAAATCCAAACTGTAAACTGCTACTGAAAATTTAATTGAAAAACACCATAACACTGCTAGACCTGGGAATCGAACCCAGGACCTCTAACGTGTACGAGTGGCCCGTCTCGGCTTCGATTACATTATTGAAGTTTTAGTAGGGATCCCTAACTTGTTCTAATAATAAATATAGCCTATGTTACTCAGGGATAATGTAGGTTTCTAATGGTGAAAGAATTTTTGAAATCGATTCAATAGTTTTTAAATTTATTCGTTACAGACATACAAATCTTTCCTCTTTATGATATTAATATAAACTAGCTATTGACCTCAGTTTCACTCACGTTTTAAAAAGATTAACATACTATAAGTACGATTCTAGGCGGCGTATCAAGATGAAACATGATTTTAAGATTTTAAGTTAGACCTCTAGCAATACATCGGTGAAAACAGCATTCAATTCCATGCAGTAGTTTTAGCGTGATGCGCGTACAAACATACATACATACATAATCAACCCATTATACTGTCCCACTGCTGGGCACGGGTCTCCTCACAGAATGAGAGGGATTAGGCTATAGTCCACCACGCTGGCCTAGTGCGTGTTGGCAGAATTCACACGCCGTCGAGAAAATCTCTCAGGCATGCAGGTTTCCTCACGATGTTTTCCTTCACCGTTTAAGCGCCTGATAAATACGCACATGACTTCGAAAAGTCAGAGGGCGTGCCTTGAGTTCGAACTCGAGACCTTTGACTTGGCAGTCCAACGGTCATACCACTAGGCAATCACTGCTTCAAACATACAGGCAGACCGACAAAAAATGATATTTTGGCTTCTGTTGCTCTAATAAAGACTCGCCATATTAGTTTTTCTTTAATATCTATAATGTACAGACATCGGCCTGTTACCATCTTATATTATGATATTATTTTTATTGTTTTTTTTTCAGTTTCCTATTCTCTGGACTCCGACACTTAAACTATGTCTCCATAGACCACAACTCCTTAAATATGATCAGTCCTAATGCCTTCCAAGGGGCCATAGGGCTTCAGACCATATCACTAATATCCAACAAGCTAACTCTAACGTCACCGGACCGCGAATACTTTAATTTTGAAGAATATTCGCCCTTCAACATGTTGATCCAACTGAAAAGGTTAAATTTGGAGGGGAATTCTATTAACACGATGTTCACTGATTGGAGGATGGTTTTGGTCAAATTGGAGGAATTGAATCTAGCTTGGAACAATTTCACTATGATACAAGTAAGTATTTATTTTATTGATTTAAAATATAATTATCTCTTTGTGATTTTTTTGCATTTTCCATGCTAAGATTATAAAGTTATTTTAGCATACCATCACGCCTGTACTCCCCGAAGGGTTAGGTAAAGGCGTACTAATGTACACCCACAGTTCGCCGGTATGTTTAGGTCCCATTTAATAGGGGGCGAGCCTATTGCCGTTAACCGGGCATAAATCCAGACTCCGAGCTGCTACTGAGAATTTCATAGAAAAACTTAATAACACTTTGCTCGACCTGGGGATCGAACCCAGGATTTCAGGAGCGTAGCAGTCGCGCTTGGTACCACCAGACTAATGAGGCAGTCAATAAAGTTATTTTAGTGAAGGCAAAATTCAATCGCGGGCAGGATTCGAACCTGCGTCTTCTGGTTAGATACACCAAACGCTCTGACCGCTAAGCCACCGCGAGTCCCACCCGCTTGATCGAAATTTGCTTTCACATTCTCAATTTACGTCATAAGGTGACGTTGGCGCAGTGTTATTGGGTTTTTCTATGAAATTCTCATTAGCAGCTCGGAGTTTGGAATTGTGTACGGTTAATGACAATAGGCTCGCCCCCTATTACATATCGGTTACCTGTAGGTGTACATTAGTACACCTCTGCCTAACCCTTCAGGGAATACAGGCGTGATGGTATGATGATAATAGTAATAATGTACTAATAAAAATGTAACCCTTTTTTATTGCAGCCAGCGGACTGCCAATTTCTGAGCGAAAACATCACCGTGAATCTTCAACACAACAAGATCACCAATGTTGTTTTAAACCACGCGACCCTATCACCAACCGGCACACAATCACCACTTGACTCAAAATCACCAAAGAGCTCAATTTTACTCGACTTTAATCCTCTGGAATGCGATTGCGCTATTTATAACCTCGCGATGCGGCTGAAAGGGGCCACGCCAGCTACTATTGAGCCGAAATTTATTTTAGGTAACGCGAGATGCGCCTTCCCACCTAGCTTAGAAGGCCATATCTTTAAAAACGTATCACCAAACGATCTAAATTGCGATTTGCCTCCAGAATTCTGCGATGCTTCGTGTTCTCTGTGCAGGGTGAGGCCGGGAATGGGTGATTTGGACTTTGACTGTATCACCACTCCACCAATATTTCCTAACCCTGAAATATTTGGTCTCAAAGCCATATCTTTGACGGTAGAAAACGCACCGACTTATATAGGGAACTTGAGTCTTCAATTACTAAATCTATCCAATATTGGTTTAAAGGAAATACCTTTTGTCCCTTCAAAATCTATAAACACGATCGATTTCTCTAACAATAAATTGACAAAAATACCTATAGAATTTCTAGAATCCAACACAACACTGTATCTATCAAATAATCCTTTTGAATGTCATTGCTGGTACGCTGAAGAAATATCTATACTCCAGAAAAGTTCTCTTGTAGCCGATTTAAGCAAAGTCACGTGTGAAAATGGAGATTATATACAGAAAATCAATGTTCAAACGTTATGCAGTACTTGGAGAGCGGCTGCCGCTGCTAGCGGTACCTTTATCGTTTTAGTTCTTATAGTAGCTATTACAGTCCTCACAGTTTATAGATTTTCTCACGAGATCCTAGTCTACATAACCTCTAAGGGCTTATTCCCGTGTTGCTTTATCGAAGACCCCACCGACGCTAATAAAGAGTACGATATTTTCGTGTCCTATGCACACAAAGATAGCAAATACCTCCAAGAATTACTACCGAAGCTAGAGAAAGACTTTGGACAGAAAACATGCGTTCACTACCGCGATTGGTCAATTGGCGATATGATTCCGGACCAAATCAACAAATCCGTGGAGAAATCCCGCAGAACAGTTATCCTTTTATCGGAGAACTTTCTAAATTCAACTTTCGCGAACATGGAGTTCCGTACCGCCCACAATTTTGCCTTAAAAGAGGGTAGAACTCGAGTTATTTTGATTTTACTGGAAGATGTCACTAAACACGATAAACTGACGGATGAATTAAAAGCGTATATTAAGACAAATACCTATATAACCTGGGATGATCCTCATTTCTGGCAAAGATTACATCGCGCCTTACCTATGC
Source organism: Acronicta aceris (assembly GCA_910591435.1). NCBI lineage: Eukaryota > Metazoa > Arthropoda > Insecta > Lepidoptera > Noctuidae > Acronicta > Acronicta aceris. The sequence goes on along the minus strand of OU342787.1, from coordinate 6,282,132 downwards.
GTAATAACAAAAAGTTCGTTTGGCCGGACGTGTTCAAACAGGCCGGCGTCAAAACTGTAAAGCCGGGTTTAGACGTACATTTGAACAGTGACGGCAAATTGGTGAATGTGGCGATTAAGGATAGCGTTTGAAATCACCAACTGACTTAAAGAAATTTGACTTGAAAAATATATGGGACCTGAGCCCAATCCTAAATAGTTTATAAACCAATGAAGATTTCAAAAGGCTATATAAACGGTGCCTTACTACCTACCTGTAGATCATACAATATATTTTCTCCGTGCGGGGATCGAATCCACAAACCGTGACGCAGAAACCGATCACTCAGCCGGTCATCCAAACGTCTCAACTATCCTGATCAATCGATTTGTAAGTTAAGCTGCGCTTGTCGCGTTCCATATGTAGATGGGTGACCAGTGAGCATGTAGATCCTGATGATAGACAATCCTGACAATCAGTTTATTATAATGGTTTCTGTCAATTTTGCTAATAAATTATATAATTCAAAAATATTTTAAGGATTTTATCTCGTTATATTGATATAGTCGTTACAGATCCATCACAATATATAACGCGATAAAGTCAGTAAAAAGTAGTTAAATTTCAAAACCTGTTTATCCTTAGGATATCGGCGTTCCCTAGAAATTGGATTTCGATTTTAAAATATTGAAATTAGACGTTGAAATAAAATTTTTTTTTACTGATTTTATCGCGTTAGATTGATCACTTTGTTTTATCCATTACGATAAAGAAACTATAGTTATATAATGCGATAAAAATCAGTAGAAAACAGTTTTATTTCGAAACCTGTTTAATAGTTAACCCTGTTTATCCTAGGATATTGGTTTTGTCTAGAAATTGGATTGCGATTGTAAAATACTAATTTTCAAACGCATCGAAAGCCGACTCCAACCGACGTCATTTCGTTGATGTGTCAATTATTAATATTTAGGAAAGGAGAATTGTTCTTATACTTGTAATCCGTAAGCTAAGGCAATTTAAACTCTGAAGTTTATGCATTTAAGTACGCGATTATAAACCTTTTAAGTAAATCTCAATTTTACTATTTGATCTGGGAACCGAACCCATGATCTTGCTATCAAGAGCCTATTTAGCAGCTATTACAGGGGCGGTAGTGTGGATAATTAAAAACGCAACGGGAGCCTATTTTAAAACTACGTCCGGGAATCGAATCCGTAAATGCGCTGAAGCTGAACTTAAGCCTTTTTTTTAAAGCTTACTGGCAATGTGGGTCGCACATTACTAGTATTCTTGTTAACCCCTCGAGCTAAGCTAAATGCTTGTGTTACGAGTGGGTTCACGTCGGTAGTGTAATGGGTAGGTTTCGGACCGGCAACCACATGATCGTAAGTCCGACGCCCTAGCCATTAGGCTACCGCCGATTTAATAAAATGTTACAAGCTTTTTTTGGAATAGCACAACCGCTCCTAAACCTAGGGTGGCTAAAACTGAATCTCCATTTTATACCAATAAATGAGCCATTTTTAGTTTAAGACTATGTGTAAAAATAATCTCGAAATAAATATTGAACTACTTTTGATAAGAAAGAATATTTTACAGATCAGTCAAAATAACTGTGCGTGTCGGGGTATCCAAAATTGACAAATTTCTTCAATCAATTTTCAATTTAATCACCAAACGATAGACTTTATTATCCATTGGGAAATTTGACAGTTTGTGTCCCGCGAAATGGCACTACCTACTGAATTGACAACATTTCATTTTATTAACACCCATATATTATAATTGTATTTGAAACTAGATCGAAAAATAGGAAACCCGTATTTTTTATTTTTCCGATATTCAATCATTTTCATGTTCATTTTCGACTTGGAAGTTTCTATTCTAAACAGACGTAAGTGGCAAATGACGTCATTTGTACGGTTAAACGAGTTAAACGGTGATATGACGTCATATTTTTGACTCTTAAAAAAATTGTCTGGTCCGTTTGGCTTCTATCTTAATTATTGATAACCTTACATTTCCTATTTCTTTGTTGATTTACTATTCCTTCGACAAAATTTCAATTTTCTTAGTTTCCGCCGTATATGTGACGTCATCACACGTCTTTTGGTTTTTATTTTTTTCTCCAAAATGAAGAAAAAAAAAATGTTTTGGAACTCAGGATAGGAAATTATAGAAACGGTATTTTTGTGGCATAATAATTTTGAAATGTTGTCAATTGTGAATTAGACTACACTTTTTTAACAATACATATCTGCATGAGCCATATCACACATAAAGAGACTACGTATTTTAAAACCGGTGTTTTTTCTTAAAAATACCTATAGCATAATATATTGTCTTATAATATTGTATAGTTTTTACGACACTGTAACTAAATATTTTATATTTGTAATAAACCTGATTACGTTTAAGATTTTTTTGTATAAATACTATTTTATAGGTGATTTTCTTTCGCTGGCAACATTTGACAAGGCTGTATAAAGAACTTTTATGTTTATTTTTTTTATTAAGTCATTATCTACATGCAATCTTTGTATTTTGTCCAATTTTTCATTGAAACATTATTGACCTTACTTTTACTGCCTACGGTGCCTTATTTTGTCTTTATGGTGCTTATTATAAGAGTCAGCGTAGTTCACAATTATAAAAGTTTTTATGTTATTCACATAAAGTTCAAAATAGTGTACCTACAACATGTTATTGTGTCTGCTCGGTGATTACTTGCTTTCTTTAAGGGTCCGGCGGAGTTTGGATTGCCCACAAAAACGTAATACCGAAATAAATTGTAATCCAGACAATATTCTATCAAATTATGTTATTATTCGGATTCTGATATCGTTAATCTAGGTTCCTACAGTACTATTTCGTCTACTACTACTTCACTGGAAATAAAAGACCGGAAAATCGTTCCAAACTTGGTAAAGTTATCAAATATTGCATTCGCTTGCATTTATTTCCAGTGAAGTATTTAATGGTAGAGTAGGTACCTAGATTATCGGTATCGGAATCCGAAAAATAAATTAAATCGTGTTTAAATTACGATTTATTTCGGTTATACGTTAGTAAGAGAAATTCGGTCCGCCGGACTCTTAATATTTTATTTTAAAAGACTACTCTCAAACTAAGGTGCAGGGACGTTGATAAAACGCTCGACATAATATTGAATTAATAGATAAAATACAGTAAGATTTTTTTATATAAAGATCTTTATTGAAAACTATCGACCCCCCCGCAGTTTCACCCACGTTGCTCGGCTCCTATTGGTCGTAGCGTGATGTTATATAGCCTATACCTTTCCTCGATAAATGGACTTTCCAACACAAAAAGAATTTTTCAATTCCAACCAGTAGTTCCTGAGATTATCGCGATCAAACAAACAAACAAACTCCTCAGTTTTATAATATTTGTACGGTACGTGTTTTTTCTTTTAGTGTCACTCAGTTTAGTACTGAAGCAAACAAACAAAACAAACTCAGTACTAAAACATTGAGATAATAGCATCACAAGTTGTCCCAAAAGTGTTAATGTTTGTTAACCATTATGTGTTGTTTGTTAACCATTTTGTGTTGTTTGTTAAATAAATAAATAAAATCTTTATTGAATAAAAGCCTAAAAATTAAATAATGGTAAAGTAACTACATACACTAAAAGGCTTATGCTAGTTACAAACACATCGAAACCCTGTTCTCTAAACTAGGTCTACCTGTATCTTAGAGAACAGTGTCCCTCCGCAGACAATGTTACAAGCCAATACTTCTAACTAAAAAAAAGAAAAAAAAATCAAGTAAATTTAATTAAAAGTTAATTTTTTTTAACCATTTTGTGTTGTTTGTTAATTAACCATTTGTTGTTCGCCACTAAGGCTACTCCCTCCGCCCCGCAGTCCCGCACCACCCTGTCATTTATTTACGCGTTACTAACTAGCCGTGCAAAATTGAAATTGCGGATAGAATATTTGATTTTGAAAATGTAATGTTTTTTTTTTCACAAAAACGTAATCTTTGAAAAATACCTAATTACTAGAAAAAATTTGGAACGTGATAAAAAATTCTTCCTGTATATTCAAATGTAACTAAACAGCATTTATAAGGCTGATTTTTATGGTAGCTAAATTCGAAAATATTGTTCAAATCTGCGCTGACGCACATTTTATTGAATTAAGAATCTGTACCTAGTACTGATTAGTTTAAGCTGTATGCTAGTGTAAATAATGTATGTTTAAATAAAATCATATTTTGTATTAAAAAAAAATCCATTATTATTTTATTTTATACTAGCGACCCGCCCGCGGTTTCACCCGCGTTGCCCCATTCCTAAGAGTCTTAGCGTAATGTTAAATAGCTTAAAACCTTCCTCTTGAATCACTGTATCTATTAAAAAAACCGCATCAAAATCCGTTGCGTAGTTTTAAAGATTTAACCATACATAGGGACGGACAGACAGCGACGTTGTTTTATAAAGATTTATAAGATTTTAGGTTTCCGTACCTCGAAAGGAAAAAACGGAACTCTTATAGGATCACTTTGTTGTCTGTCCGTCCGTCTGTCTGTCAAGACCCTTTATTTCGGGAACGCGTGGAGGTATCGAGTTGAAATGAAAACCATATACTCAAGTCTACAGTATGGAATCGTAGGTCGGGTGGCAAATTATTAATTACTATAAAAAATCGAGTGGACCAGTGAACTAGTGTTTTTTTTTATTCGTGATAGTCTTACGCTTGACCGCCAGTTCGCCTGATGTTAAGCGATACTGTGATCTACGATGGAGCGCGCTTGCCTAGAAGAAACCGATTCACTCGTGATTTAAAGACACCCAGATTATATCTATCAGGGAAGACCCACTCGGGAAGTGCATTCCATATTTCAGCGGTACGCATTATAAAAGTGGACTTAAAGCGTTTCGTTCGAATTTTTGGAATGTCCACCGTGAATCGATGTCGCTTTTTCGTGCTTCTGGTCCTCCGATAGTGGAGAGGGCTAGGGGGAATAAGATCGTGGAGATCTGATGAACACTCTCCGAAATGTATCCGATAAAAAACCGATAAGCTAGCAACTGGTGTCTGGCCATTCTGGAGATAACAACAGAACTATTCAAGCCGGATCAATTATTCAAAGTTCAATTGACCTTTCGCTCCGTTAAACAATAGCATTAAAAAAACATACATACCATCACGCCTGTATTCCCCGAAAGGTTAGGCAAAGACGTACTTAATGTACACCCACAGTTCGCCGGTATGTTTAGGTCCCATGTTATAGGGGCCGAGTCTATAGCCATTAACCGGGCACAGATCCAGACTCCGACCTGCTACTGAGAATTTCATAGAAAAACCCAATAACACTGCTCGACCTGGGGATCGAACCCAGGACCTCTAGTGTAGCAGTCGCGCTTGGGACCACGGGGCTAATGAGGCAATCAAAAAAAAATTATTATTTCTATAATCGTTAGAACGGCCAACAGCTTCTAATAAACAAGACATGAGATCTATGAAATAAGATGATAATTACATTTGCGAACCTCAGAACTAAATCAACACTAAACTTATAAATCAAATAATAACAAAAAAAAATAATAATAATAATTACCTGACTAAGAATCTGACCGTCTCCGGCTTAGCATTAAAAATATCAAAATTGTGAATTTTGCATTTTATATACAAAACAATATAAAAAAAATAAGAATATGGAAAAAACTAAAATAATTAACGTAAAGCATGGACTTGCTAAGGGTTCATAAAGTTTACACCTCAGCTCGATAGATGGCGTTGTGCCCTGCGTCTGAATCGCGCTATGGTTTCGTTACACGAGTTTAGTTAGGTGCGACGAGTTACTTTGTAATCTAGTGTCTAAAAGATCTACATCTAGTACTAAAAAAAATTAAAATATTGACTTGTATTTTTGACAATTTCTCTGACTGGTGATCAGTCAAGAGATTTATAATAATTATAATTATAATTAATAATCACTACATCTATACTTATAATAAATCTGTAGAGAGGTCAATTCTGTACATAAAATATATTTCCAAAATAACTATCAGCGGGTGATTAGTGATCGATACTGACGCCAAAAATGCAATCAGTAAAATTTTTGTCTGTCTGTCTGTTCGTTATAGAAACAAAAACCACTCGACGGATTTCAACGAAACTTGGTACAATTGTTCTTCGTACTCCTGGGCAGGTTATAGTATACTTTTCATCACGCTACGATCAATAGGAGCAGAGCAGTGAAGGGAAATGTTGGGAAAATGAGTGATTCATGAGAAAGCTATTTCAAGCTATAAAACATCACGCTACAACCCTTAAGAACGGGGCAACGCAGGTGAAACCGCGGGCGAAGAAATAGGGAACAAAGTAACTATTCCACGCGGACGAAGTCGCTGGCAAAAGCTAGTAGTATAATAAAACAAAGTCGCTGTCGCTATCTGTTCGTCCCTATGTATGCTTAAATCTTTAAAACTACGCAACGGATTTTGAAGCTTTTTTTTTTAATAGATAGAGTGATTCAAGAGGAAGCTTTTAAGCTATTTAACATTACGCTACGGCTCTTAGGAATGGGGCGACGCGGGTGAAACCGCGGGCAGGCCGCTAGTAGAAAATAAAATCTCATTAGTAGGGTTGGTGATTCCCTAAGAGAAGTTTTTAAGAATATCAATATACTTACACTGCCGTCACTCTTTATTTTTGGAAACATCATGTACGTCCGCAAAAACCTGCAGACGTTCAGTATCAATAGTGACTTCCACAACCTTAATACTAGGAATAAACATAAAATTGTGGTACATAAATTTAGACTAACTAAAACAAATAAATCATTTCTAGGAAATTGTGTGCGTTTCTACAATAAACTCACAAAATGTCTTACCGATCTTACTGGCGAGAAATTTAAAAAGTACGTCAAATCAGTTCTTGTTAAGAAAGCCTGTTATAAAATCAAGGACTACGTTGACGATAAAAATGTGTGGTGTTAAAATACGGATGCACTTGCGGCCTCCCCGGCAACCTGAGGCTATTGATTACTTGGGACTATCAAATTCCAATTTAGTATCTATAGTGAAAACATGTACATACTTTTCAAAGAATCTGTATTCATTACATTTCGAGATGTCTTCACATGGTTAGTATTGTTTACCTCAACTGAACCTGTAAATGTGTGTACATTGTGGCATGTCTGAGTGGACTCCTAATTTATATCCTGCTTTGATGATGTGTGTATTTTACCACATAGTTCATTTATTTTCTTATAATGACATCGAGTTCTCAAACACTGAGAACCCTCTAGTAATTATCGACTTTGGTCCAACTTTGGCATTCAATGTTCACACATCCTCATATCGCAATATTGTATCAGTGAAGATTGTAACACCATAATGGCCGATTTGTCGAAGCTTACGCATCGAGGCGACTTCCGGTGTGTTGCGCCTGCGCCGCTGAAAATAAAACTGCTTGTAACTTCAGTTCGTGATGAAGTCATCCGGTTTTATTACGAGTTAAATTATAATTTGATTGAATTTAAAGCTTACTTTTAAGTAATTTAAATGATGTTATTTATTTTAAAAGAGTGTCCATGGAGTTTCATGCCGGATTCTTCTCCATAGGATCAACCTTTTGGAACCGTGCAACTAGAATCATAATATTTCATAAACGCTTGTAAAAGCTTATTTGAAATAAAAACATTTGAACTTGAAATAGCTATTTTTAAATATCAAATCGATACTATATACTGATATGCGATACCGAAACTATATATTTTATGGATCTTTATATTGTTTATTTAACTCAATATGGTTATGATTTAGTTTTTTTTTTATGGGATAGGAGGGCAAACGATCACACGGATCACCTGATAGTAAGCGATTACCGCCGCCCATGGACACCCGCAACACCATAGGAGTTACAAGTGCGTTGCCGACATTTTAAAAGGGGATTGGGCCTCCGGTAACCTCACTCACTCGGCGAAACACAACGTAAGCGTTGTTTAACGCCGGTTTTCTGTGAGGCCGTGGTATCACTCCGGTCGAGCCGGCCCATTCGTGCCGAAGCATGACTCCCACGATAAACGAGCGATCAGAGCGATCTCTTTACTGACCGAACGCAGGCGCAAGACTAACCGCTATTGAACGTTTTATCCATTAAACGTTTATAATATATCAAATCTTTATTTGACAGTTTTTTAATTATTAAAGTCTCTTGGTTATTACACCAGAAACATTTCCCAAAAAGCGTTTCTTTTTCTTTACTCACCATGAACTTCATTGGACCTTACTAAACTCGTGTAACGAAACCATAGCGCGATTCAGACGGAGTGCACAACGCCATCTATCGAACCAAGGTGTAAAATCGTTCAATCAGAATAAAATTGAAATTCTAAATTTTTTTAAAAAGTAACTCCTACAATATATTGTTTTACTGTACGAATAATTTTAATATAAACCTGTCCCATGAAAAAAATTACCATAACTAAATATTAAGATTATAATTAATTATTTAAAATCTTAATAATCTAAAACAAACAAAAAATAAAATTCCAATCTGTAGGTCAAAATGGCGCGCATTTTTTTTTTTCAAATTAAGAATTTACTCTGACTGACAAATATCAATAATTCAAAATATCAAAATCAACTTCAACTTAAAAATTAGAAAACTAGAACAATTCGGTCAGTGAACTAGTTCACCTTATTAGTTCTTATTTTTTTTATTTTTTTTTATTCGTGATAGTCTTACGCTTGACCGCTAGTTTGCCTGATGTTAAGCGATACTGCGATCTACGATGGAGCGCGCTTGCCTAGAAGAAACCGATTCACTCGTGATTTAAAGACACCCAGATTATATCTATCAGGGAAGACCCACTCGGGAAGTGCATAGGACAATAGGACATCTGACCAAATTGCTTATTAGTTCATCGTTCGGTCCCATTACAATAGTTCGACAGTCTTAAGAATAGTTACTAGGGTTTAATGTCCAACTGATTCGTTGAGCTTGATGATAAAAAAAAAACATATTAAATATTAAACATATTAAATTATTTTTTACGTGGGAGAGCCACTACCGGAGTGATACTACGGCCTCACAGAAAACCGGCGTTAAACAACGCTTACGATGTGTTTCGCCGAGTGAGTGAGGTTACCGGAGGCCCAATCCCCTTTTAAAGGTCGGCAACGCACTTGTGACCCCTATGGTGTTGCGCGTGTCCATGGGCGGCGGTAATCGCTTACCATCAGGCGATCCGTATGCTCAATTGCCCTCCTATCCCATAAAAAAAAACAATTTTTATGCATCAAATTAATATAAATGTCTACTTAATTTAATTTTTCATAAATTTAACTTTATTCGGTACTGTTAGCTCTTTCATTGGATCTTTCAGAAGTCATTCAGAAACATTAACAAATACGGTACAGTAACGTACGAATAGTACGAAGAACTATTAGAACCGAAGGACCGATTAGCGTTCTTGGTTAGGAACCGTGTCTTTTAGGTCGTTCGTTCAGGACCTGATTGCCACCTGATTTAAGTCCTGATAGCCTAGTGGTATGAACGTTGGACTACCAAGTCAAAGGTCTCGAGTTCGAACCCAAGGCACACACCTCTGACTTTTCGAAGTCATGTGCGTATCACCCTGAGGGGAGACCCGTGCCCAGCAGTGGGACAGTATAATGGGTTGATTATGTTCAGGACCTACACAAGACTATCAGACACTGAGTTTCAAGTTGACCGACTGGAAATATTTCTTAGTTTCAGTTCGTAGAGTAATCGATCCGGGCGGCGAATCACGACCAACTGGGCGAGTCGTTCTGCCGCTCGGTTCGGTTCGGTTCAGTTCGATTCATATCATACAAACCATTTTTTTACGTGGGAGAGCCATGCTTCGGCACGAATGGGCCGGCTCGATCGGATTGATACCACGGCCTCACAGAAAACCGGCGTTAAACAACGCTTTCGTTGTGTTTCGCCGAGTGAGTGAGGTTACACTTGTGACTCCTATGGTGTTGCGGGTGTCCATGGGCGGCGGTAATCGCTTACCATCAGGCGATCCATCTGCTCGTTTGTCCTCCTATTCCATAAAAAAAACCGTAAGCGTTGCGTCGTTATCGCTACTCGAAATAACTTATACACAGTAAACCACAGTTTCGGAAGCTATTCGGTGGCGAAAACAAAAGTTCAAACCGAACCGAAGGCTTCGAGGTCCAAAACTGTTGTGCACCTAATATTATTTTAATGTTTTTGGAGGCGGTTTTGCTTTCCGTTAAAAGTTATTTTATTGAACTAGATCTACTCGAGTTGAATTAAGGGTCAGCTCGAGTTATTTCGAGTAGTGTTTACTTTTTGTTAAAAGTTATTTTATTTCAACATTTTGAGTGGCGCGTAGAATTTTGCGAACCTAGACGATATCACCATTTCTTCCGTCGGTACGTTTCATTGTCATTTTAATCCAAAATGTTGTCCTCAAATATTTACCAAATTTGTATGGGACCACCTTGGGAGTATACTATTTTATATAAATATATTTTTTGAAATCGGTCACCAACTAGCGAGAATATCGGTGAATATACTTAAAAAAAATACATACTTACAAACGAACATAGAACCTTCTTCTTTTTTTAAATCGGTTAAAAATATGCGAATCGTCCCAACTCCCATCACTAAACTAAAATGAGCGCTCCCGACCCGTTCCCGTACATTAAAAAGTACTCTGTGCTCCCGGGGGGCGGTCGCGAACTACAATGCGCATAGACGCATTCGCATTGCGAATTTCGCAATACTAAATTGTGTTTATATAATCTCAAGGCTATGACACCAGAGACTTTATCCAAAAATTATAAAAATTATTATTATTATTATTGACGTGACATCTTTTTCAATGCACCTTACCAATCACGTGTAACGAAACCATAGCGCGATTCAGACAAACGGCACAACGCCATCTATCGAGACACGGTGTAATATTTTTATACCACTACACGCGGGGGCGATCTCAAAATTTTGTAGCATTTCCGCTTTTTATGAATTTCATACCCGAAGTAGAGTAAAAAGGTTTTAAAACGTTTGTATGAAAGTCTTTTATGTTTGAATTTATAGTTGTGAAAATAGTTCTTAGTTCTCTTTGGTTTTTTTTAAACACGGATTTTCTCTGGTATCGTGGGCGTGTTACATACACAAATTCTCACATATACAAACGCTCAGACCCGCAACAACTACCTGTAGACCATACGAATATTTGCTCCGTGTGGGAATCGAACAAACAAAACGTGGCGCAGAAGTTGATCGCTCAGCCGCTACGCCAAATGTGTCGTATATGTGTATTTAATTCAAAAATATACAATAGGTACATGTGTATCTTAATCCCAGTATGGGTTGGTAGAAAAGTAGTGTTTCTTTACAATGTTTGTTAGTTTTTTTTTATGGGATAGAGGGACAAACGAGCAGACGGATCGCCTGATGGTAAGCGATTACCGCCGCCCATGGACACCCGCAACACCAGAGGAGTCACGAGTGCATTACTGGCCTTTTAAAAGGGGATTGGGCTTCCGGTAACCTCACTCACTCGGCGAAACACAACGTAAGCGTTATTTGACGCCGGTTTTCTGTGAGGCCGTGGTATCACTCCGGTCGAGCCGGCCCATTCGTGCCGAAGCATGGCTCTCCCACGTTAATAATATTTATTATCACATTTCATGTACCTATAGCTTTTGTAATTTATTTGGTAATTCGTAACTGCCTTATTAGCCTAGTGGTCCTGAATGCGACTGCTCAGGTAGAGGTCCCAGGTCGAACAAAGTGTTTTATGGGTTTTTTCAATGAAATTCTCAATAGCAGTTTGGAGTTTGGGATTTGTGCCTGCTTAATGACAATAGGCTCGCCCCTTATTACATGGGACCTAAACATACCGGCGAACTGAAGCGGTGGTAGCCTAATGGCTAGGGCGTCGGACTTGCGATCATGTGGTTGCCGGTTCGAAACCCACCCATTGCACTACAGACGTGAACCCACTCGTAACACAAGCATTTAGCTTAGGACGAGGAGTTAACAAGAATACTAGTAATGTGCGACCCAAATTTGCAATGTAATGTAAGCTTTATAAAAAGAAAAAAAAAATGTGCACAGTACTGTGTGTACAGTAAGCAGCTTCGGCAGTCCAAACCGCCTTCAAAGAGTTTATTGATTCTCGCCCCCATGGTTTATTTAGTAAAGGGATCAATGAACTACCTATGAGATGGCAAAAGTGCATAGATAACAACGGTGCATACTTTGATTAATTAAATATATTTTACAAAAAAAAATTACTTTATATTCCTCCTGTACCAAACGCCAATTTCATAAATATGTAACGACCTAATATTTGCCTCCAAATTCATGTTACAAAACCATAGCGTGATTCAGACGGAGGGCACAACGCCATCTATCGAGCCGCGGTGTAAACTATTTAAATTCTTAAACTGATAGAGAACCGAGAAGCATGATACTGCTCAAAAGCTTCAAACAAAGTCAACGACTTATAGATGGGATTTTCGAAAATTATCACATTTTTTTTTTTTATTTCAAATAAGCTTTTACAAGCATTAATGAATAGTAGCACGTTTCTAAAAAGTTGATGCAATACAGATTTTAGAAGACGAAATTATCGCGGGTAGGTAAACACTGCACGCCAGCTATTTGGTACACAACACAATTCATACTTAATTCCGTCTGTCTGTTATATTTCACGCCTAAACTGTGGAGCCATATCATAAGCAAGTTAAAAATTGGTGAAAACGTTTGTACTTATGAAAGTCCTATATGTTTAAACTTTTAATAGTGAAAATAGTTCTCTAGTAAATGCAAATATATCTGTTACGGCGCAGGCTATTTGGGAATAAGCAATAAAGTATAAAATTCACCTAAAATTCGCTATGGACAAGTACGATTTTACACCTTGGTTCGATAGATGGCGTTGTGCACTCCGTCTGAATCGCGCTATGGTTTCGTTACACGAGTTTAGTAGGGTCCGACGAAGTTTGTGATGGGTAAAAAAAAAGAAACGCTTTTTGGAAAACGTCTCTGGTGTCACAACCAAGAGACTTTTATAATTTCAATGTTACTCAAATATAGGTTTAATTAATATTTAAATCGTTAAATCGTTTAATGAATAAAACGGTAATTAGTGGTATTTGACGCTACTCAACATACTAGAAACGTGAAAGTTTGTATGTTTGATGTATGGATGTTTGTTACTGTTTCTGGATTAAATTTGGCACAGATAATATAATACCAGGAAAAGGTAAACGTCGATTTTGATTCAAGGCTCTATTGATGACCATGTATTTCATTTATTTTATACCGGCTATAACAAAGAGAACTTTTTGATAGATAGCCCTGTGTATAGAAAGAAAGAATGAAAAAGAATTTATTGACACAGTCACGGACACTGCACACATAGCATAAAAAAAACTAAACTAATTTTCTTATAAATAAATATTGTGTTTCCCACGGCTGTGCCAAATAGGTCCATTTCAGCTAAATGCCAGACTGCCTGTGAGCTGCCTGGCGCTGGTTTTCAAGTGGACCTCAAAAGGTGAGAACCACGGATGCAAATCAGTCTTTCAACACAGAGGTTAAAGTTAAATATAAGTATAAATAAAAAAAATAAAAAAAAGAAGGTATAAATAAAGAAAAACAATACAAAAATAATATATAGGTAGTACCACAGGCTGATAAATATTAATAAATTGAATAAATATTGATACATATCAAATATTGATACGTATCACGTATTATTCGTAGAAATCTTAACCCTACATTAGCTACAGTTTTATGCAAACTCCCACACGGAAAACTCGAACGAAAGGCTTTCTTTTTTATTTAAAATCACATCACATCACTTCGGATCGTTAATGAGAAAAGTAAGTGAAGTCCGAATTTATACCAAAACATCTTGGATTTGATCAAATTTGTTCACCAGGAAGGTGTGACACGTACTCAAAAGACCCTTTCGAAAGGAACTAAGGATTCCAACGCTTACGTTGTGTTTCGCCGAGTAAGTGAGGTTACCGCAGGCCCAATCCCCTTTTAAAAGGTCCATACTTAAAGGTCCTATCCCATAAAACAAACTACATTGTGGAATGCAATAAATATTGAGTATTGAGAAAAAAAAAGGTAATTAGCAAAGCAAATAGTGGTGCTAATTTACCCAAAATTGACAACGTAATTATAATTTTAAATATAAATAACTAACTGTACCCCACGATTTCACCCGCTCAAAAATGACAGATTTTCATACAAGCTTTCACCCCCCTATCCCAAGAAAAGAACACCTTCCAGGGTTCCTGTGTCAGGTCTCTACGATCAGCGGTTTAGGCTGTACGTTGATCCGTCAGTCGGTCATTCAGGACAAAGCATTTTATAAATAATTATGTAAAGAAAAGATAGATTGTCTCATTAATCTAGTGGTCCCAAGCGCGACTGCTACGCTAGAGGTCGTGGGATGGATCCCCCGGTCGAGCAGTGTTATTGGGTTTTTCTATGAAATCGCTCGGAGTGTGGATTTGTGCTGCGTTAATAGGCTCGTCCCCTATTACATGGGACGTAAATAAAACATACCGGCGAACTGTGGGTGTACTTTGTACGGGGTAGGCAGACCTACCCCTTCAGGGAATACAGGCGTGATGGTAAGTTAATAGGTTGATCTAATCTCTAGGCGTTTACACTAGAGATGTTTGAAAAAAATATATTGATATAATCACTAGTTGTCATATATCAGTCAGTCAGGCCATGTATGCGAATTTTCTGGACCCTACTAAAATCGTGTAACGAAACCATAGCGCGATTCAGACGAAGGGCACAACGCCATCTATCGAGCCAAGGTGTAACAGTACCTGTTTTCTGCAAAAGCTACGGAAAAATATCATTGAGTAGGTATAGTTTTCATTTGTGTAGGTATTCTTGTGGTCTTATGGTCCTAAGCGCGACTGCTACACCTGAAGTTCTAGTTCGATTCCCAGGTCGAGCTGTATCATGAAATTTTCGGTAGCGGCTCGGAGTTTGGATTCGTGCCCAGTAAAAATCAACAGGCTCACTCCCTATTACATGAGATCTAAGCTTATTTTTTTTAATAGCCTGTTTTGTGTCACACTGCTGGGCAAAGGCCCCCCCTACCTCAGTCCAGGATTTGTTATCCTGGGCTTCCTTGTACCACGTCGGTCCTTGTACTAGGTCGACCTCGTCCACGAATAACATTGTGAGGTCGCCCACCTGTCTGGATGCATACGGATTACGGCTGATGTGGCCAGCCCATCGTCACTTGATCTCGCAGTTTGAACGCCCACATCCACTATGCGCGTTTTGGAACGAAGGGCTGTATTTCGGACATGGTTTGTTCTCTTTACACACAAAATACTGCGTTCCATTGCTTCTTCTTTAAAGCTTTGTGTATTTCATAAGCAATTGATAGGGTAGCGTCTGATGTTTACAGAAAATGTAGGAGTATTTATACCATTTAATAATAATATACATTTATTTTCAGATTAAAATCCATACAATTAACAATAATCATAATTATAATATTCTGATGTGTGTTAGTAATTATAGTACAATTATAATAAGAATAATAATAATTTATGTTAGTACTGTTAGTAATTTATTCTATCTTATACCTATCGCTGTCCTTATCCAGTGGTTCTGGAAAGGACAGTCTAATCTTATAGCAATGGCGTTCAGGATGCTGTTGCTGCTACTTCTGAGCCGATGTAGCAAAGAATACGCTTTCTTGCGCATGATAGCGTGAAAGCCATCGGTACGTGCCTCCGCAAACATGCCAGATGCGCTGCAGCGCCATGGCAAGCGCGACAACATCCTGAACGCATTGTTATACTGAGTGCGCAAGGATCTGTATGCTCGTTGCGTGTATCCTACCCACAGACCGCTCGAGTAGAAGGACTGGCAATATGCTTTAAAAAGCGTAACCTTAACATCTTTGGTACATCGAGCGAACCTGCGGGCGAGCATATTCGCCCTCACTGCCAGAGCCCTGCGCTCCCTCTCAATATCCTTGTCGTCCCTGAGATCACTTGTCACTATGTGACCTAAGTACTTAAACGCCTCAACCTGCCGTAATGCCACACCGTTAAGACATTTGTCCCCAGTACGTGTATAAACAATGTCTTGTGTGTCTAACCTACTTGGACTACTTTGAGAAGCCATTAGAAGTTGATAGCAAGGCCTGCATTCCAAATTTTGTATCGACATGATGCTGTTTTTATGTCACTTTTATTACAAAGTAATTACTCTGATAATGAAACTAATTCTGATTGTGAAGATTTTTTTATGGATTAAGTCGGCAAACGAGCTGACGATTCGGTGGTTAGTAGTCATCGCCGCCCATGGATACCCGCAACACCAGAGGAGTTGCTGATGCGTTGCCGACTCTCAAGAGCCCCTACGGACTACAGACTGCTACAGCCGCGGCAACCGAGGGGAACTGGCTGGCAGACTCTGACGGTCACCAGCCAGTCAGTCAGACCCCAAGAGGTCCTACCAACGAGCAAATCAAATATTTTCACGCCTCTTGCGGTATGTCTATCTGAAAGGCAGCGAGGAATATTATTCTAAACCGACCCACACTGGGTATAATTATATTTGAATGTCCAAAAACTAAAAACAAACCTTAATTATTTGAATCAAAATTAAGGTTAATTAAATGCGAGGCGGACAATACTGATCTTAAAGTGGATTATTGTTTAGTATTTTATTTTATGTTTCCAAAGATTTTGAACCCTTACATTAGTAAGGGTTTGTTGTAATAAGGGTTGTTTCCAAAGATTTGGAACCCTTACTAATGTAAGGGTTCAAAATCAATAAATAGGGTCATTACAATAAATAAATGCGAAAGTAACTCTGTCTGTCTGTCTGTCGCGCTTTCACGCCAAAACCACTGAACCGATTTAAATGAAATATGGTACACAGATAGTCTAGAGCCTGAGAAAGGACATAGGCTACTTTTTAATGCGAAAAAAGGGTTGTAACGGGGTTGAAACGGGGGGATGAAAAGTTGTAAGGAATTATCGTAATTTTTAGAGTTAGAAGGTTGAAACTTATTTCTTTGGCTGTTGATTCGTTAAAAATAAATAACATTCAAAATTGTAAAAGTTTTACTCTCGAGGGCGTAAAATAACAATAGGGGATGACAGTTTGTATGGAAATATGTAAGGTTTATGTGAATGTTTTATAAGTTTGCTTGCATTTACGGAGTCTTTATAGTAGGATTTTTTTCTTAAACATTTTCTATCGGGAATGGGTTGACACGAGTGAAACTGCGGGCAACAGCTAGTGTTTTTTTATGGGATAGGGGGGGCAAACGAGCGGACGGATCACCTGATGATAAGCGATTACCGCCGCCCATGGACACCGCCGCAACACCATAGGAGTCACAAATGCGTTGCCGACCTTTTAAAAGGGGATTAGGCCTCCGGTAACCTCACTCACTCGGCGAAACACAACGTAAGCGTTGTTTGACGCCGATTTTCTGTGAGGCCGTGGTATCACTCCGGTCGAGCCGACCCATTCGAGCGGAAGCATGGCTCTCCCACGTAATAAAATAACCACTGACATAAATAAATAACCGCATGGATATTACACCATAGGGTCATTTCAAAAAAATAATTTTAATCCCGTGGGATGTCGTAAGAGGCGACTGTCGTAAGCTGTAAACTCGTCGCATCCAACCGAATTCGTGTAACGAAACCATAGCGCGATTCAGAAAGACGGTACAACGCCATCTATCGAGTCAGCGCGTAAACTGTTATAGAAATAAATGTACAATTTAGCGGAATTATCAAACTTATTGCTAGCTATCGTGCCGTGCGCAGCTTTGTGTACGTAAATTGGCTCATCTTCCAACTTCTCCGATTGATTTTTTTTCAATACAACCCTTGTACCAACAATAAGAAACACAAAAAAAGTCATACATGCGGCAATTGATTTTTTCAACGCATAACATATCATTACGTCTGTATTCCCCGAAGGGTTAGGCAGAGGGGTATTAATGTACACCCACAGTTCGCCGGTATGTTTTATTTACGTCCCATGTAATAGGGGGCGAGCCTATTGCCATTAACGCAGCACAAATCCACATTCCGAGCGATTTCATAGAAAAACCCAATAACATTGCTTGACCGCGGGATCCATCCCACGACCTCTAGCGTAACAGTCGCGCTTGGGACCACTAGACTAATGAGGCAGTCCTGTAAGACAGTAGTGAGCAGTTAATTTTTTTAGATATTACTAATTGTAATTGTTAGACGACACGTTTGGCGTAGCGGCTGAGCGATCGGCTTCTGCGTCACGTGTTGTGGGTTCGATCCCCATACGGAGCAAATATTTGTATGATCTACAGGTAGTTGTTCCGGGTCTGGGCGTTTGTGTATGTGAGAATTTGTGTTTGTAAACGCACCCACGATACACGAGAAAATCGTAGTGTGGGGCAACGTTTTAAAAAAAAAAAATGTCTCCAGGCATGCGTAGCAATACCTCTTTATCTATTTCGTTTTTTTTTGTCTTTATAAACCTTCCCAAGCATGCACACAACTCACCAAAGCTTCATCGCAATAGGATGAATGGTTTAGCAAAGCATAGAGGACAAACATACAAATATTCATTTTTATTTATACATTGGTTGTTGTTCGCAGTTTCACACACGTCCCAAAAATAGTAACATACTATAAGTCCGATTCTAGCCGACGTATCAGGATGAAACATGCACCAGATTTTAAGTTAGACCTCTAGCAATACATCGGTGAAAACTGCATTCAATTCAATGCAGTAGTTTTTGCGTGATGCGCGTACGAACATACAGACAGACAAAAATTATAAAGATTGTTATTTTGACTTCTCTTGCTTTGATACAGACCCCCATATTAGTTTTTCTTTAATATCTATAATGTACAGACATTGGTCTGTTACAATTGTATTATAGGTTTTTTTTTTATGGGATAGGAGGGCAAACGAGCAGACGGATCGCCTGATGGTAAGCGATCACTGCCGTCCATGGACACCCGCAATACGAGTCACGAGTGCGTTGCTGACCTTTTAAAAGGGGATTGGGCCTCCGGTAACCTGACTCACTCGGCGAAACACAACGTAAGCGTTGTTTAACGCCAGTTTTCTGTGAGGCCGTGGTATCACTCCGGTCGAGCCGGCCCATTCGTGCCGAAGCATGGCTCTCCCACGTAAAAAAGATATAGATTATAATGATGACATTAGAAAAAAGATTTAAAAAACATAACCCTCCTGGCGCAGTCGGGTGAAAAGAAGTTAAGTGATTCTTTGCCTCATTAGTCCTAAGAGTAGTCCGAGTCTACTACGCTAGAGGTCCTGGGTCCGATTCCAAGGTCGAGCAAAGATTTACTTATTGCGTTTTACTATGTCATTTTTAGTAGCAGCTTAGGATTTGGTACATAAGTACGCCTCTGCCTAACCCTTGAGGCAATAAAGGCGTGATGGTATGTTATATATTATTATGTACTAGCGACCCGGGTAGGAATAAAGGAAATATGCAGCGTTTTTGTTAATAGCTACCAGGCAGATTGACTGTCTCCGATTTTCAGCAATTATTTTCTACCAATTTACACAAAACCTAAACAAATTATATACCTAAACCTTCACCATTAATCACTCTGTCTATTGGTGAAAACCGCATGAAAATATGTTCAGTAGTTATTGAGTTTATCGCGAAACAGACGCGGCGGGGGACTTTGTTTCAGTAGTGAAGGAGTGTATTCTGTTTACTCGTCTCTTCGATAGATGGTGTTGTGCCCCCTCTCTGAATCGCGCTATGGTTTCGTTACACAGCTTTAGTTAGGTGGGTCAAAATTGAGAGTCACATTAGATCGCAGCGTTAAGCTTAACATCATATTTTTGAAAAATTCTCATAGTGTAGCAACTATGAGATCTATTATAAATTCTGCATATCATAAGAATCATAAAACTCACCTAAACGAGTGAAAATTCATAGATGCGAAAATCTTTATATATATAATTCTTCTGTGAGTGTGTATGTGACTGAACTTCTCTCAAACGACTGGACCGATTTTGATGAAATTTTTTGTGTGTGTTCAAGAGGATCTGGGAATGGTTTAGATTCACAATTGGACCCGGTAGGTGGCGCTGCAATCGAGTTTTGGGTTATTTTCAGGGCAGGACAACGTCTGCTGGGTCCACTAGTTGAAATATAAGATTCTATAGTAACAAAGAAAATTTAGAACAAGTGATTAACTATACCTATAATAATAAAATTGTAATTTGTAACAGGCCGATGTCTGTACAATATAGATATATATATTTTTTTAATTTTTATTCGTGATGGGCCTACGCTTGACCGCCAGTTCGCCTGATGTTAAGCGACACTGCGATCTACGATGGAGCGCGCTTGCCTAGAAGAAACCAGAATTGCCCACAAAAACGTAATACCAAAATAAATCGTAATCCAGACAATTCCAGAAAAAACCAGAAAAAATTCTATCAAATTATTTTATTATTCGGATTTAGATACCGTTAATCTAGGTTCCTACTGTACTATTTCGTCTACTACTACTTCACTGGAAATAAAATATGGGAAAATCGTTCCAAACTCGGTAATTTTATAAAAAATTGCATTCGCTTACATTTATTTCCAGTGAAGTATTTTGGACAAAATGGTAGCTTAAGAACCTAAATTAACGGTATCGGAATCCGATTAATAACATAATTTGATTAAATTGTGTTTGAATTACTATTTATTTCGGTATTACGTTTGTAAGAGAAGTCTTTATTAGAGCAACAGAAGCCAAAATATTTTTGTTAGAATTTTTGTTTGTCTGTCTCTATATGTTTGTACGCGCATCACGTAAAAACTACTGCAAGCAATTGAACGCAGTTTTCACTGCTGTATTGCTAGAGGTCTAACATAAAATCTGGTGCATGTTTCATCTTGATACGCCGCCTAGAGTCGGATTTAAAGTATGTTAATCTTTTTGAGACGTGAGTGTAACTGCGGGCAATTTCAACTAGTGCAAAATAATAATACCTTTTTAGTATTGTAAAGAGTTTGACAGCGTCTCGTGCGAGTCTGGTGCTACTTTTCTCGAGATTAAAAAAAATAGTGATGTAAATGATAGTGTCACCTAGTAACTATTATGCTTATTGAATTGATCGGGCGGCGCGCCGAGCGAATATTTCTATAATTGCTTGAAATTATTTACTTGTGTGTTTTGTAGTTAAATACCAATAATAACTTAAACGCACCTCCCAGATTTGGAATGGTCTTTCTCCTGAGGTGTTCCCACTGCGCTATGACATGGGGATCTTCACACGGTGCGTATACAGGGCTTTTAAGGGCCGGCAACGCATCAGCAACTCCTCTATTGTTGCAGGTGTCCATGGGCGACGATGACTACTTACCATCAGGTGGCTCGTAAGCTAGATTGCCGACGTCTTCTAAATAAAAAAATTTAATGTACCATCTAATAATCAGTAATATAAACTTTTGATGCATTATTATGTATGATGTGACTGTACCATTTAATAAATCGATAAATACGGAGGCCCAATCCCCTTTTTAAAGGTCGGCAACCCACTTGTGACTATATAGTGTTGCGGGTGTCCATGGGCGGCGGTAATCGCTTACGATCAGGCTATCCGTCTGACCGTTTGCCCTCCTATCCTATATAAAAAAAAATAAGATATTTTTTTTACAATTTACATAGGTTACATTACATTTTATAAAATAAATAAGTAACGGTTACTGAACCACCCGTTTCGATTTTTCACATGTTTTGAAAGTCACCCTCTCGTAATAAGGTAATTAATGGCAATAGCTGTTGATTCAGGGAATCTTCACAGCGTAACCGGACTTGGTGGCGAGGCACCGAATGCCTCTAGCCAGGAGCAACTTATAACTAAGCAACAGCAGCTATGGGCTTATGCTTGACCGCCAGTTCGCCTGATGTTAAGTGATATTGCAATCTACGATGGAGCGCGCTTGCCTAGTAGAAACCGATTCACTCGTGATTTGAAGACACCGAGATTATATCTATCGGGGAAGACCCACTCGGGAAGCGCATTCCACATTTCAACGGTACGCATGATAAAAGTGGACTTAAAGCGTTTCGTTTGGGTTTTCGAAATGTCCACCATGAAACGATGTCGCTTTTTTGTGCTTCTGGTCGTCCGATAGAAAGAAAGGGCTAGGGGGAATAAGATCAGTGCCTGATTTAGAGTTCTGACCGCCCTAGGCTAACTATGAATATGCGCCCCCCAGCCTGTCAGTCCTCTGTTCTACCTTTTCATTCTTATGTACAGAAGAGAGCTTACGTTACCTATAACATCTTTGAATCAGACTGTCAGTAAGTAGGTAAACGATAGGAACCAAATAATTCCAACATTTATTTTTACAATCTATTTATTTTGTCCTAAAAATGTACAAGAAGAAATTTAAAAAAGATGTTGAATCCTTGCGACATTTGCTCTATTACTTTGAGAATCCTTACTAATGTTCGATCCCCACACGAAGCAAATATTTGTATGATCTACAGGTAGTTGTTTCGGGTCTGGGCGTTTGTGTATGTGAGAATTTGTGTTTGTAAAAGCACCCACGACACAGGAGAAAATCCTAGTGTGAGGCAACGTTTTTTTTAAAGGAGGAACGAGGTTATCTAACCTTCGTTTCGCCGACGACATTGTACTGTTTGCATATTCCGCCCAAGAACTTCAAAACATGCTTGAAGACCTAAACACCGTAAGCCTAGAGATTGGACTTTAAATGAACATAACCAAGGCCAAAATCATGTCTAACACAACTAAGCGCTCAATCGCTATTAATGCAGCGGATATACAATATTCATATTCATATTTTTTATTAACATACCATAATGTACAATGAGGTGGTGTAATTTAAACAAGAACCATGGTGGACCCTGTAGAGCACATCAATATTAAAAGAGATACGCAATACGTTGATGAGTATCTTTAAAAATGACTGGAAGAGCTATTGGTCTATGAAGGACTTGATGAAGGGTACTCTTCCTATTTAATTAAAAAGGAAAATCATGGATATGTGTATCCTCCCCATATTAACTTACGGAGCACAGACTTGGTCACACACGAGTACTCAAAAGTCCAAACTCAGGGTTTGTCAGCGGGCGATGGAGCATAGCATACAAATGAACAGGTCGTATACGAAACACTACAATGCGTTCCAAAACCCAAATCGCTGACGTAGTCCCAACCGTCGCCAAGCTTAAGTGGCTCTGGGCTGGCCATGTCTGTTGCATGTCTAATGATCGGTGGGATGAAATGATCACTAAGTGGAGCCCTAATACCGATAGGCGGCGTCGCGGCAGACCAAAGAAGTTATGGCGTGACTATTTTGATTCCTTAAATGTAGATTGGGTCCAAATAGCAAAATATCGCGATATATGGAGACATGAGGGGGAGGCCTTTGCCCAGCAGTGGGACACACCAGGCTAATCATAATCATAATAGGATAGGTAGTAATCGTATAATAATGTAGTAATTCTGACACCTGACGAAAGCCCCATAATTATACACTTTTATCCCCAAATTTAAGGGGTTGAGTACTTGTATAATTCTCAGATCTCCAGCATGAAATTAAGTTTGTATGGGAAAACATATACAAACTTCCATCCCCTAATTCAAAGGGTCAAATCACCCCCCGATTTACTAAAAATCCTGAAATAAGTATTTTATTATTTAACAAGGAGTTCCTATATAAATTTTCAAACCTCTAGCGTCAAAAGTCTCTGAATACAAAGCTCCATCGCCAAGTTTATGGGGTTGGGGGTAAAAGTTTTATAATTTTTTTGTTGCTTGTGTAAGTACTAATACTAGCTTTCTAGGACTTCAGCATACCCTATGATTTTTGATGATCATCAGTGTAAGTGAGTCAGGGACGAAGTCGGTGTTTTTAGATATCAATAAAATCTAAAGTATAAGAGCTATGCAATTGAAACTTTATATGTTTAATAAGTCTACTATAGATATCATATCCCGAGGATTTTGGTTATCTCCACCCTCACAACATTGATTTGGATTATAATCCAAACCAAAGTTGTGAGGGTTCAAAAAACGACGAAGCACTTCGAGAAAAGGTAGGTATGTAGTGCCCTTGCGCCCCACTTGGCTCGTCTTGATTACTTGATTATTATGCAATCAAAATAAATAACTCCTCACTAACCTAATTACTTCTCTTTTTTCACTCAATCCACCTATCCCACTCTCACCTGAGTGCCAAACGAAATGAAAGAAAAAATAACAAACAGCCGAAAAAAACTGTTTTAACTTGCTGTGCAATGAACGCGGCGCGTTGCGCGGCGGGTTTACGTGCCGTTTAGTGTGAGAGCGCACGCAGGATTTCCCAAGATTACCAAATAATATTATGTTCTAGGCAAACGCGCTCCATCGTAGATCGCTGTATCGCTTAACATCAGGCAAACTGGCGGTCAAGCGTAAGCCTACCACGAATAAAAAAAAAAATAAGTAAGTCTCAGCTCAGCGCCGCGCCCGCCGCCCCCTAGGTCCCTGCGCCCTAGGCTCTAGCCTTATTAGCCTATGGGTAAATCAGGCCCTGAATAAGATCGTGGAGATGCACGATCTCATCTGATGCACACTCTCCGAAATGTATCCGTCAAATCTTTAGTTTGTCGGGCCCTGTCGGGCCAGCTAATTTATTTTTATATCAGTCCCGACAAAATCGGTGATGTTAAAAACAGGGTTTAGCCCAGTTAGCAGAAAATGTTATTTTGCCAATATCACCTTTCTATAAAACTTTTTTATGAAACCTACCTACCTACAAAGCATAATTATTTTAAAGACTGTATGTACTTGATGAAATTTAGACACTACGTAAGCGCATGGACATGGAATTCTATTTTATTTATTACTATTATCAACTTATTTAGTAGTAAGACCAACTATTGGTTGGGCTTACAGTTTCTGATAACCCGTATAGAAAAATATGCGAAAAAGTTTTATTAATTTATTTATTAGGTATCTCCAACAAAGGATTAATAACAATCTATACATAATTATTGAATTTGAAAATTCAAAATTAATGTATTTCAGAGCTTGCAATCATTTTATTAAGTCAATATTGTCAATGTCAATTGTCATTTTTTTACTCATTGTCTGTGCGTGTGTTTGTATTATTGTCTTCACACGTCTGGTAAATAAATAATATATTTTTGTTTTCTTCTAAAGATTTCGTATAATGTATAATGCCTGAAGATAAAATTGATAAGGAGTTTTTGCTTCTACCTCATCACGAGCAACAGGCTCTATGCACTAACCGTTTGCCATACAGACAAGGCAGAAAACTAACCGCTGTGAAAGTGAGTCGACTTCTTTAACTAAACCTCATTTTATCCGATCCGTGGGGATTCTGAAAATTTCAGGGATCGGAAAAAATCCTTTCATATGTTCACTATGTTCAGACCCAGCAGTTTGGGCATTGTGTTGATAGTTATGTCAGTTTCTTACAATTTTTTTATTTTATATTATTTGATGTGCAAGACAATATATTTTGCATTGTCTCTGTAATTAAGTACCCAATTGAAGAATACCATAAGGGTGGAGTAGGTTATAAAAACAATTGGTATCTTACTAATATAAATGTTGAAAAACTCCATGGACACTCTTTTAAAATAATTTGTATTACCATCTTCAAGTAGGTATAACAGGATGTGATGACATTGATTTAATGTCCAAGTTGGACAGATGTTGATAGGTAATAGGAAAAAATTCGAGCTTTTCTCAGCATTCGAGAATTGAATATCATTATACAAAATTAATAAACTAACACACATCATCAAAGTATATAAAGTTTGGTGTCTACTTAGATATACAACAATGTACAATAAACGCTCAAAAGTCCATAAGCACTAAGGATTACATTGCTATGTACAGTATGAGCGAGCTCGATACAGCCAGTGTGTGACATACACATACATACATTACATAAATACAATAAATAAAATAGGTTGTATTTTAAAATAAAATATTTAAAATACCAAGTACCATAATTTAAAACACTTAGTAATAATATTTTTTAAATGGCATAAATAAATTAGTACTTCCTCTCTCCTATATTATTGTGCCCGACAGGGTCCACAATGTACTTATATTAATAATGTATACTTACCATCCAAAAAAACTTTGTGGAACGCAATAAATGAATGAATACTGAATACTGACACTTGTTAACGACAATGATAAAAGGTTGTAAGTCTAACTAAACGTCGAGCTATTTGAGCTATTGCGTTGTGAGATTGCCTATCGACTTTTGAGTGCCACTGTACATTTACAATTTAATAACAACACACAGGTTGCTTTTTATCCAGGTCGGATCAAATTTTTAAGTCCCTGCAGACGAAGTCACAGGCAGAGGCTAGATGGTAATAAAAGCAATAATAATGGTATCATTGCATATGCAGTGATAATTAACTATATAATACGCACATGACTTGAAAAGTCAGAGGAGCTTTGGGTTCAATGCGAGACCTTTGACTTGGCAGTCATGTGTGTCATAATAGTTATTTATCATATACTTAAATGGTGAAGGAAAACATTGTGTGGAAACCTGCATGCCTGAGAGATTTTCTCGATGGTGCGTTAAGTCTGCCAACCCGTAGTAGTAGTAGGCCAGCATGGTAGACTATTGCCTAATCCTTCTCATTCTGAGAAGTGACCAGTGCCCAGCAGTGGGACAATGTAATGGGTTGATTATGTTATGTTAATAGTATAGCACCATCCCTCAAAGTTGGTCGTTCCACCAAATCTTGGCTGTTTTAAAGCTGATAATAATTAATTTATTGATCATGAAGTCCATAATTAGTTGTTTGAAGAAATTATTTTATTATTGAGTGCATAACATTGTAGATAATCTATCACTGCCATAAATACATGTACCCGACTATGAATGCAAGCAGGTAACATGCTTAAAGGGTGCAGGAAAATATTGTAAGATAACCTGCAAGCCCACATGTGAAGCTGCCAAACCATGAGGCCAAGCATCACACACTAGCTAGCTAAACTCGTCTCATTGAGAATAGTAAATGGGCTTATGATGATAACCATAACATACCATCACGCCTGTATTCCCCGAAGGGTTAGGCAGAGGCCTACTAATATACACCCACAGTTCACTGGTATGTTTAGGTCCCATGTAATAGGGGGCAAGCCTACTGCCATTAACCGGGTACAAATTCAGACATCAAGCTGCTACTGAGAATTTCATAGAAAATCCCAATAGCACTGCTCGACCCGGGGATCGAACCCAGGACCTCTAGAGTAGCAGTCGCGCTTGGGACCACTGGTCTAATGAGGCAGACTATGATAATAAACTATTATTATTATTAGTCCGTACTGTTGTGGAAAGAGGGTAGGGAGGCCTTTGCCCTGCAGTGGGACGACAACGGCTGAATAATAATAATAATAATAACTGTTGTAGCTTCTTGCTTTTCTCATTAAAATCTCTGTTTGTCCTCAGGTTTACTCAATAAACAATGAGTCGAAACATCTACTGGTATTCGGTGTACCCTCCCTCAATCTACGGCAAGAAACCAAAGCCCTATTCTCAAGATTTGGAAAACTGCAATTTAACATAACAAAATATCCTTCAGAACAGTTCACCGAGACCTATCATGCGGTTTATGAAGACATACAATCAGCACGCATTGCTAAGAAAATGTTAGATACAAAAAATTACTATGGTGGTAACCTTCACATCTGTTATGCCCCTGAACTGGAAAGTATAGAGGAGACACGAGAAAAAATTTTGCTACGACAAAAAAGTGTTGTTGCCAGACTAAAAAATCTACAAAAGGCAACAAACACCACTGAACAGCCTATAAAAAAATCAGATGACATCGAGAAAGTTTGTACACCAACCAATACATCAGAAAAAAATAAATTGTTTATGGGTCATGAGAATACTATAGAGTTTGGTAAAAGGAAAGCTACAGATTATAAATCTGTAAAAAAAACTAAGACTAAAAAATCTAAAAATATTGATTTACACAACAATATTACTGATAATCATATCAAAAATATATATTCAGATAATATTGAGGCCAAAAACTCTGAAAAAATCCCTGAAACCTCTAATTCTATTCCTAATATTAATAATGAACCATCTAGCGATATTGAAGTGATTGACTTTACATCAACAGAAAAAGACATTCTAACTAATATTAATGAAAGTCTGAATTACAGTAATTTCGGCAAAGAGGTAATTAAAAAAGTACCTTATAAACCTGTAAATAAAATAAAATTTAATTTGAATAAAGCTAGTTGATTTATTTTGGTGTCTCATTTCACTGCAGCTTTTTCTTCTGTCAGATTTGACAGAATTTCTAAAGTCAAAAAAAGGCAAAAGTCAAAATTATTTATTTCAATTAGACCATTAAAAAGGTACTTTTGAAAAGTCAAACTAATTGCACGGTTCCAAAAATTGGGTCTTATGGAGAAGAGCCGGCAAGAAACTCCATAGATACTCTTTTAAAAAAAAAAAAAACATGATTACAATATTAATCTTTACAACTTTGTTTTAAATAGTTTGACAATTATGCAGTTTGATGTGTAAGATGATTTATTCAGTATAAGTAGGTGTTCTCGCCCCCTATAACATGGGACCTAAACATATCGGAGAACTGTGGGTGTACATTAAGTACGCCTCTGCCTAACTCTTCGGGGAATGCAGGCGTGATGGTATGGTGTTCGGATATGGTTAGGATAAGCATCACGCTATTGTCTCCTGTGCTACCAGCCTAACTATTTCTCCTTGATTTACAGGTTCGGCAACGAGTGATATCCCAAGCGTCCTTATGTTAGGGTAACCGCTTACCATCAGGCGGGCCGTAAGCTTATTGGCCACCTTAATGGTATAAAAAAAAATTGGCCGATTTGCCGGTATCTGAACCCAACTAAGCTTTTTCTTAGATCATTAATATTACAAATCAAACTAAGTTCTTTGACCAAAAGGATAAATAAGAATGCAACAGTAATTTACAAGATTTAATCAACAACTTACATCTAAGAATCAGGCCATGATTACAAAATAACGCTTACAACCTAATTTTGGTACAGTGCGCCAAGTATATCTTGGCTGGTGGCAAAATAAGGAACTATTTAATAAGTCTTCACGCAAAAGTAGCCGCACAGAAATAGGCATTCAACTGAGCCCGCCCAATTCAAATTTCAAGTGATTTTTCGCAGTTTGTATGTCTATATTTACGGCATTAGTAATCGCGACATTATCTATACAACATTCAGAACGTAACACAAGCATTATGCTTATCACGAGGGGTTAACAAGAATACTAGCAAAGAGTATTTTACGTTATACGTTGTGTTGGCAGTGTGGGGGACCGGTGGTGTTTGGTTACCGCCGCTGTCATGAATGACAGCATGATTGTCTCCTATGCTGCCAGCCCAACTATTCCTCCTTCATTTACAGGGTCGGCAACGCGCGAGCGATACCCTTGGTTACCGTAGCCTAAGGACGCTTGCAAGTCCATAGGCTACGTTAACCTCTTACCATCAGGCGGGCCGTACGCTTGTTTGCCACCTTAGTGGATACTAGTATCTCTTAGTAGTCTGTGCTTAGTGGTATAAAAAAAAACATTCATCGGAACCTACTTCATAAAAGCTTCTTATGATAACAAATGTGGCCACTGTCAAGATAATACTGGGCACACTGTAGCATATCTCAAAGTATTTTTTTTCCTATACAGTAAAAAAAAAACTATAAATAGCTAGATTTGACGGGACTACTCCTCCTCGGGATACTCCTCGGCTGCTTCCTCGTGCTCATCAAATTCCCCATCATCAACTCCCACTTCCTGTTAAAATAGCATTTCATTTTAGCCCAAGTTTTAGCTTTTACCACAGATAATATAATACTAGTACGTAGCAAGATTTTTTACGTGGGAGAGCAATGCTTCGGCACGAATGGGCCGGCTCGACCGAAGTGATACCACGGCCTCACAGAAAACCGGCGTCAAACAACGCTTACGTTGTGTTTCGCCGAGTGAGTGAGGTTACCAAAGGTCCAATCCCCTTTTAAAAGGTCGGTAACGCACTCGTGACTCCTCTGGTGCTGTGGATGACCATGGGCGGCGGTAATCGCTTACCATCAGGCCATCCGTCGTTTCTCGTTCTGCCCTCCTATACCATAAAAAAAAATTATCTGTGGGTCTAACATTCGACTGAAGAGTAATTTGGCTCGGTGGTAAGATCTCCGGGAGTCTGACAGGCTGGCGACCACCCTTACGTCGGAGTCAGTCGTAAACGTAAAGCACCTTGGTATGTGTTTCGACTTTTGCGCATAAGAGCCAGCTCCCTCTCGGTTGCTGCGGCTCTGGCAGTCTGCAGTCCGTAGGGGCTCTTAAGGGTCTCTAGTGTTGTAGGTGTCCATGGGCTTTACGACTATTTACCACAGGTGACTCGACAGCTTTGCCGACTTTTTTTATCTCTGTTTTACTTAAGAATTGCCAGCGCCATCTAGTTTAAAAACATTAAAACATTGACTGGTAAAAGTGTCATTAGAAGATCTTTTTAGAAAAATAAATATCATGCTTTTATATAATAGTACGCGTAGCTACGCATCTAGCTATGTATTGTACCAAATTTCTTCTGATGGTGGAACTCACTTCATACTGCTGATACTCCGACACCAGATCATTCATGTTACTCTCGGCTTCCGTGAACTCCATTTCATCCATACCCTCACCGGTATACCAATGTAAGAAGGCCTGGAAGAAAATAATACTTAGGTACAGTTAGCATCAAATATATAGCACGAACAGTACTATATACTAAAGAAATTAAACTGTATCTCTATGAGATAAAATTCAGTTCAGAATTACAGCTGCCGTGTACGCTTTTCATTCTAAAATATCTTTTGTGTCATTGAGATATATTTCAAATCCGTTTGAACAGTTTGTATGTCCAGATACAAACTAACATTTCATTAATAATCTCCTATTCAATTTCTGGATGTAAAC
Source organism: Acronicta aceris (assembly GCA_910591435.1). Lineage (NCBI taxonomy): Eukaryota > Metazoa > Arthropoda > Insecta > Lepidoptera > Noctuidae > Acronicta > Acronicta aceris. The sequence continues at coordinate 6,251,125 of OU342787.1, read as the reverse complement.
TTTCCCTCTCATCAAGAATTCAAGACACTCAGCCACAGTGGCGGACTATGCCCCTCGGGAGCCCGGGGCGGAATCACAAAATGGGGCCCCCCATTACAATGCATAGCGCGTGCGAGGCCCCTATGTCTATGATACAGCAATAGACGAATATTTAGAAGAATATTTATTAGAAACGTTTATTCAGGCACAAGAGCACATGCACCCTTTAACCCTTATAGTATTCGTACTAATGAATTTGACCAAATAGGACTTCATCTCGAGATTTTGCTGCCCCCCATGACCGGGGGGCCCGGGGCTGATCGCTCCTTTCTGCTACCGTTAGTCCGCCACTGCTCATCAATCAAGGATTTTACAGCAGTAACCTTACATACAGATACACAGTAAATGTTGAAGACCCGAAGGGAAGTTGACATTTCTCGACCTGGGAATCACAGGACCTCTAGCTTAGCGGTCGTGGTTAGAAACAGTAGACGTCTAAGTTCAGGGACGCACTGTTATTGTGTCTGAACTGTAAATATACCAACGTGTAACTTATTATGCGCAAGATCTCAAACAGGTTGATTAAAATATCGATTCATAATTATATTAACGAAACCTTTTAAAGTCATTTTGAGACAAGAAGACTTTTTTAAAATCAGTTATATCAGCTTAACGTAAAACTTGTGGCCGTACGACAGTTGTACTCACTACGACTACGATATCGATGCGCATACGCACACAATAACAAATTTGTGCAAATAGGTTTCAGTTTTCCGTACCTCGACCCACTGATGGATCAGGGGGCCATATTTCAGCTATTGTAGGTACTTAATTATCTTTTCGGGAAATGAAATGAAATGAAATGAAATGAAACACTCATTAAAAACCACTGTAATCGATTCAGTAGTCGATTCCGAACACACTACTTTCAGCAGGCTTACTCTTGAAAACAATACAATATCAATCCAAACGTGATCCGATTCCAATGTCAATTTGTCTGTCAGGCGATTTCGTACTCTTGAGCAATGAGCACAAATCCGTTAGCCTTGTATGAGCATCCCTGATTGGCCAATGGTTGGGTCGATTCCCAATCCTATTTAGTTCACTCAATCACCGCGCAATATTAAAACAATTTGGCGCTAGTCTCGGATTCAAGAGTACGAAACTTGACGAAACGGCACAATTCTAATGTCGATGTATCGGAATTGAGTTCAAGAGTGAGCCCCGGGTCTTGCGCTTATTCTTTATATATATATCTATAACTATATACTAGTAACTTACCTTTCTCCGGAACATCACAGTGAACTGTTCCGATATTCTCTTGAAGATCTCTTGTATGGCGGTGGAGTTGCCTACGAAAGTGGCGGCCATCTTGAGTCCTCGTGGAGGCACGTCACAAACCGCAACTTTCACGTTGTTCGGAATCCACTCCACGAAGTAACTGTGAATTTATGAACATCATAATATAGCGCGACAAGTATTATTTTGACAGTTGTGGCAGTATGTGAGTGTCGTTGACAATTTCGGCAGAATGAGCGGATTTCTTTTTTTATGGGATAGGGGGACAAACTAGCAGACGGATCGCTTGATGGTAAGCGATTACCGCCGCCCATGGACACCCGCAACACCAGACGTGTCACAAGTGCGTTGCCGGCCTTTTAAAAGGGGATTAGGCCTCCGGTAACCTCACTCACTCAGCGGAACACAACGTAAGCGTTGTTTGACACCGGTTTTCTGTGAGGCCGTGGTATCACTCCGGTCGAGCCGGCCCATTCATGCCGAAGCATGGCTCTCCCACGTAATAAATGAGTTTATCGCGAACAGAAAAACAGACAGACGCGGCAGGGAAGTTTCTGTTATAGGTAATATGTTAGAAAACGTTGTCAACCTCAATTGCTGTTTCCTGCAGTCGCTTATACCTTGAATTTTTATCCTGCACAGTCAGCATTTGCTCGTCCACCTCTTTCATAGACATGCGGCCACGAAAGATGGCGGCTACCGTCAGATAGCGACCGTGGCGAGGGTCGCAGGCCGCCATCATGTTGGATGGGCTGAACATCTGCTGGGTCAGCTCTGGCACAGTCAGCGCACGGTAGCCAGCGCTGTTACGAGCCGTCAGCGGCGCAAATCCTGGTAGATAAAAATTACATTATAACTGCCTCGTTAGTCTAGTGGTCCCAAGCGCGACTGCTACGCTAGATGTCCTGGGTTCTATTTAGCGGTGGGCGATTATGAGACTAATGAAATCATTCGATTATGAAGATGTCTCGAGATATCTCGATTATAAAGATTAGTAATTACTAATTTAGTTAGTAGTCGCGGTCGCAAGTCGATGCAGAGCAGATTAGTCGATATCAGTTTGTAGCGACATCTACCGTGCTACATACAAACTATACGGACAAGTCCTGAATCGCGCAAGTGAAGTTTGCAACGCCAACCTGCATATATACAACTGCCCGACGTCAACCGTTGGGCCGTGGCCCGCCAGGCAAAACACCCGCCTGGTCGGAGGATCCTCCCTTTGGTGTGAGGGGCAACACACCTCGCCCCTCCACAAGTTTAAGAATATTGTTTTCATGGTGAGTGTTGGATTTAGGTACACAAATAAATAATGAAATAAGTATATGTAATTCTTTTTATGATGAAAAAATATTCTATTATATAGTATCTTAAAATACTACTGCAATTATTTTCTTGAATGCAAATACGAGTATACAGTTTCAGCCTTTTGGGTAGGTAATAATGTTCGTCAGTTTCCTCAGTCTTACAGTGTTTTCCTTTATTATATAACTAGGCTATCACTACGCTCTCAATATAAAGACAAACCCTGATAAATAATAAAAGAGAGATCTCGTACCTGGCATGAAGAAGTGCAGTCGAGGGAACGGCACCATATTGACCGCCAGCTTCCGAAGGTCCGCGTTTAGCTGTCCAGGGAAGCGGAGGCAGGTCGTCACTCCTGACATAGTGAGCTGAAAGTGATGAAAATGATTGAGAAACAGATTGGACGACACTCAGTCTCACACAATAACATACATACATAATATGGCAGCTGAGGACCTTGTTTTTTATTATTATTCCATTTATTTCTTTATTTTCCTTATTTGTAAATAATAATAATAATAATAATCAACCCATTATACTGTCCCACTGCTGGGCACGGGTCTCCTCTCAGAATGAGAGGGATTAGGCTATAGTCCACCACGCTGGCCTAGTGCGGGTTGGCAGACTTCACACGCCATCGAGAAAATCTCTCAGGCATGCAGGTTTCCTCACGATGTTTTCCTTCACCGTTTAAGCGCGTGATAATTAACTATTAATACGTACATGACTTCGAAAAGTCAGAGGTGGAGGAGGAGGAGACCTTTGACTTGGCAGTCCAACGGTCATACCACTAGGCTATCACTTAAATATTTTTATAAAAATAAGAAAAACATTTAAAAAATAAAAATAAAAATAGTAGCCCATCGGCATCGGGAGCAGGGTCCAAGCTACCGGTGATCAGGGCCCCAGAGAGAGAATTCTCTTAATAATGCGGGCCGTGTCCAGAAGAACTAGTCCAGTCACTTAATGAGAGTGAGTGAGGTTACCGGAGGCCCAATTCCCTTTTAAAACGCGGGCAACGCACTTGTGACTCCTCTGGTGTTGCAGGTGTCAATGGGCGGGTGTAATCGCTTACCATCAGGCGATCCGTCTGCTCGCTTGTCCCACTATCCCATAAAAAAATGAGAGCCTCCTTAGGTGTCGATCGAGGCTCTATTTAATATTATCTTTATTATTCAAAAGACTTCAATGTTTTTTTATAAAAATGTCGTCACATACTCACTGACACGAGATGGTTGAGGTCACCGTAAGTGGGTGATGCAAGACGCAGCGTCCTAAAGCAGATGTCGTACAGAGCTTCATTGTCAATACAGAAAGTCTCGTCTGTATTCTCCACTAGCTGATGGACGGAGAGGGTAGCGTTGTATGGTTCGACCACTGTGTCGGAGACCTGGAATATTTAAAAAAAAAAAATTAGCTTACTAGCAATGTGGATCGCACATTACTAGTATTCTTGTTAACTTCTCGTGCTAAACTAAATGCTTGTGTTACGAGTGAGTGAATCCGTCCGACACCCTAGCCATTAGGCTACCGCCGGTTTTTGGTTGGACAATACAGATACATACAGTACTTTGGCCTGCCTCATTAGTCTAGTGGTCCCAAGCGTGACTGCCATGCTAGAGGTCCTGGGTTCGACAGGTCGAGCAGTGTTATTGGGGTTTTTCCATGATCTCAGTAGCAGCTCGCAGTCTGGATTTGTCCCTGCTGGTACTCTGATAATTATATTCCAAAATTATCGCTGATCTCTGTGTAATCAACTGGCTTTAAAAAGGAGGAGACTCTCAATTTATCCAGCTAACATATCACCTTATACCTCCGAAATGCCAAGGAAGAGACTTGCTAAGAGAAATCGGGGACTTGTAAAGCACATTCTGAAATAGCTACATCTCTTACCTTGGGTGAAGGCATCACACTGAAGGTGTTGACGATCCTGTCAGGATACTCCTCGCGGAGTTTACTTAGCAGTAGCGTACCAAGTCCTGACCCAGTGCCACCTCCAAGAGAATGGGTGAGCTGAAAGCCTGTAAGATCAGAAATTCTAACATAAAGTGCACATATGACAACAAATGAGGTGTTAAGATGACAATGCGCGAGTGATACCACTGGTGTTGCTGGCGTCTATAGGCTGCGGTTGCCGCTTACCATCAGGGGGCACGTAGTTATGCTTGTTTATCATCTTAATACAATGACTATAAACAATCTAGCTAATCTAGGACTAAGACTCTAAGATTCCTCTTTTTTATTACATCTTAAAGTGCAACGGGAAAGGCTGTAGACGAGTTTGAGATATTATCATCCTGAATCCCTGATCCTTCTGTGACTGTGACACTACAAACTAGGAAAGAGGGAGTCGACGAAGGCCAACCATCACGAGGGCATTGCGAGGCCGACAGCCTACTATTCTGTAGGACAGAAATAGGCCACATATCGTGAGTCTACGTACCTTGGAGACAGTCGCAGGGCTCTGCTTCTTTCCTCACCACATCCATTACGGACTCGACTAGCTCCGCACCCTCAGTGTAATGACCTTTAGCCCAGTTGTTACCTGCCAATACGAAAGAAATATATCATCGCGAGGAGGGTTGTGTTGGCAGATAGGATAAGCATCACGCTATTGACTTCTATGCTGCCAACCCAACTATTCCTCCTTAATTTACAGGGTCGGCAACGCGCGACTGATACCCCTGGCGTTGCAACCGTCCATAGGGTACGGTACCATCAGGCGGGCGGTATGCTTGTTTGCCACCTTAGTGGTATAAAAAAAAACATTTCAATATTATCAACCGTTTAGCCAACTGATATGACCGTTGGATGCCAAGACACGCAGCTCTGCGTTTTCGGAATCGTGTGCGTGTTATTATATTAATCATTCGCTGTTTTGAACGGTGAAGGAAATCATCGTGCGCAAACCTGCACGCCTTAGAGATTTTCTCGATGGCGTATGAAGTCTGCAACCCACAGGCCAACGTGGTGGACTATAGCTTAATCTCTCGCACATTCTGAGAGAAAACCGGTGCCCAGCTATTGGACAGTACCTATATGGGTTGATGATGATAAAATATGAATATTTGATGAAATGTCAAGCTTACAATCTCACATTAGACCAGATCGCGTGGTGAACTATAATACCTTTATTTATTTCTCTTATTCAGGTCGAAGATCCTTGCCTTTTTTGTAATGTTGTGGTACTCCTAAAGTCTAATAACAAACGGCTATCCATATTCCATAGCACATGGTGGGGAGGGGCTCCGAGATCTCTGGCTCGAAGGTCCTTGCCTAGCGGAGGAAAATAATAGCAGTCATACTAGTTTTTCGCACTGAAACACTCACCAGCACCGCTCTGTCCAAATACGTAATTATCAGGTCGGAACAGCTGCCCATAAGTAGAAGATCTGATGGCGTCCATGGTGCCTGGCTCCAGGTCCACGAGTACGGCGCGTGGCACGTAGCGTTTGCCTGAAAAATTAAAATGCCTCTCGTTATAATAAGACATCAAATTCAGAAAAAAAATTCATCCAAACTTGTAGTGACTTTCGCCTGCATACTTAATTTTCCCCATCAAAATATCAAATGTTTTTGGTCGGTGTAATAAAAAACTTAGAAAAACCCTGTTACCTATTTATTAAGAACAACAAATGTTGCTTGCGCGATTCAGGATTCGGTCGGTGAGACCTAGATACTGTAGTTACCACAAAGCGGTGAAAATGTCGCTAACTATTTTATTAACAGGTTGTTACAGTTACATGAAACTTGACTTTAAATATACAAACATTATAATTGCGCCCTATAAAAACACATACCGAACTTCCGTCTTTAGATGTGTCCAAACTACATTTTCGTTTTGGCTTATGTTTAACTAACCACCAGATCTAGTAAAATGTTATGGCAAAAAATCACTTTATATTGCCAAAAATAGTAAATGATCACCAAAATAAGTTCTAACCTAACCTAAATCTAATTTTTGGTGACCATTTATTCATTTTGGTAAGCATTTTGGTGATCAATTTACTAAATTTGGTGGTCATTATATTTATCCCCTTTCGTTTTTTGTTTTTTCAGTTTTATACACAATGAATATAACATCTGTCCCCATATCTATCAAAATAAATAAATTTTAAGTTGAATTAATAATATCCAAACACTGCACGCAACTTTTTTACCGTGGGAGAGCCATGCCTCGGCACGAATGGGCCGGCTCGACCGGAGTTACCACGGCCTCACAGAAAACCGGCGTCAAACAACGCTTACGTTGTGTTTCGCCGAGTGAGTGAGGTTACCGGAGGCCCAATCCCCTTTTAAAAGGTCGGCAACGCACTTGTGATTCCTCTGGTGTTGCGGGTGTCCATGGGCGGCGGTAATCGCTTACCATCAGGCGATCCGTATGCTCGTTTGCCCTCCTATCGCATAAAAAAACGCAATGTAATATTAGAATAACTTTTTTTTATTTGTAAGTATTTACGTTTCTTTTCTTCGAAAACAGATGTCGCTGCGTACTAAGAAGGTAGACCTACCGTCAGCCGCCTCATTGTAATACACCTGGATCCTTTCAAGTTGAAGGTCACTGTCACCGCGGTAGTATCCTGTCTGGTCGATGCCGTGCTCATCCGATATGATCTCCCAGAACTGAGAAAAGATAATTATTGTGAATCCGAGAGCTGTAGGTTGCTGACAGAGGTATAGCGTGGGGTTGGCAAGGGGCGCTACGGCCACGGCTGGCACATATATATACATTTTGTGTACTCTGAACTCGTCAGGGTGTATGGAACAGCTGTTTTTTTTTTGTGATTTCAGGGTTGGTTCCATAGTAAAAGTTATTCCTAGTGATGAGTATAATACCGTCCTTTCGGCATTAAAACGACTTAAATGTAACGGTGTATGTAGGGGCGGTAGCGAGCACCGGCCGCAGCATCAGCTGCTAGTCATCAGATCAGATAACTGTATTGTTATCGGGACTACCTAAGTACTTATTCAGGTACGTACTACAATCTTGGTTTTCTACAATGTGCAAATTCAGTTTAACAAATCTGGGTATTTTGGCAATACTGTACAATCTTCTATCTATCTATACTTATAATAAATCTGTAGAGAGGTCAATTCTGTACATGAAATATATTTCCAAAATAACTATCAGCGGGTGATTAGTGATCGATACTGACGCCAAAAATGCAATCAGTAAAATTTTTGTCTGTCTGTCTGTATGTTCGTTATAGAACCAAAAACCACTCGACGGATTTCAACGAAACTTGGTACAATTGTTCTTCATACTCATGGGTAGGTTATAGTATAGTTACATTTCATCACGCTACGATCAATAGGAGCAGAGCAGTGAAGGGAAATGTTGGGAAAATGAGTGATTCATGAGAAAGGTTTCAAGCTATAAAACATCACGCTACAACCCTTAGGAACGGGGCAACGCAGGTGAAACCGCGGGCGAAGAACTAGGGAACAAAGTAACTATTCCACGCGGACGAAGTCGCTGGCAAAAGCTAGTAGAAAATATAAAGACTTTTTTTTTAAACTGCCTCATTAGCCTAGTGGACCGCGACTGGTATGCTAGAGTCCTTTTTTTATTCGTGATGGGCTTACGCTTACCGCCAGTTCGCTGCGATCTACGATGGAGCACGCTTGCCTAGAAGAAATCGATTCAGTCGTGATTTAAAGACACCCAAATTATATCTATCAGGGAAGACCCACTCGGTCCTGGGTTCAATTTCCAGATCGAACAGTCTTATTGGGTTTTTCTGTGAAATTCTCAGTAGCAGCTCGGACATACTTACAGTACACCTCTGCCTAACCCTTCGGGAAATATAGACGTGATGGTATGTTATGTGTTGTTTTTTAAAAAGAAAACGTTTATTAGAGTGAATTATTAATTAGTTTATTAAAGAGAGAAAAGATAGGTAATCTTCTGATATAATCGTGTTCTGTAATCTTCTCTAGAAGATATCTCTTAGACAGAGACACGATTCTCCGCGGTCTCAGGCCATTCTCTGATGGGGCGGCAGGTTATTATGAACGACTTTCTCCAGTTAATTGTGTACTAAGATGGTAGATTACCTACCATACAAATGCTAATAATGCAAATTTTAGATAATTATCATCATTCTCTACCATTACGCTTGTATTCCCCGAAGGGTTAGACAGAGGTATACTAATGTACACGCACGGCCCGCCGCCGCGCCGGTATATTTAGGTCCTATGTGACTATAAGTCACCTTTCAGAAGCTCTTTATAATTCTTATAAATATCGACAAAGAAAACCGTATTTCATCCTATAACTGAGGCAAGCGCCATGGAAATTACTCACGAAATTATCCAGATTTTTTGACAAAATACCTACTAACGCGATATTTCTGATTTGGTTCTAACTAGGCACCCGTAGCTAGGTAAGCGGGATTCAAAAATGCATATTCCCTCATAAAAGCTCACCCGGTAACAATTTAACTCTATAGTAAACTGAGTTTTAAATTAACAATTATGTACATTATAATCGTCCTACGCTGAGTTTAATTAACTCGGTGCCAAGTTCCATCAAAAAATGTTGAGTAGTTTATGAAGAAGAAGAACAAACTCTTTTCCGTATTCAAGAGTTAAAGGATTGAAAAACAAATAACGATGATCTATAGAACTGTAACTCAATCAACAGGAAATATCTCGTCTTATAATAACGTTGCCATCAACCGTTATACTAAGCCGACCGTATAAACGTAAAAATAGATTTTGCTCTACATACATTATTACAATTTACAGAAAAAATAAAAAGGACTTAATATCGCACCTTCGACCCGATTTGATTGCCACACTGTCCCGCCTGCAAATGCACAATTTCACGCATTTTCAATGTTTTCACTTGTAAATACACCCAATCTATACAAACAGTTCGTGGGAAATGGTACTAATAATAGAACTATCGTCTACGTGCGTAGAAACCACGTGGGATGATTAATACTTTGTAAATTCGTAATTATTATGTTCTTTATTAGTTCTACGTTGTAAAGAAAGTATTCGACTTGATAGTTTCTTTAAAATTTTCTTAAAAATCTGCAAAAGAAAATCGTATTGCGAGCGGCAAGTGGGGCTTGTGCACAAAATTTACTACAGCGCCATCTATTAATCATTTTTAAACGGCTTAATTAAAGTTATTGCCTATCAGAAATCTATTTTATGTTATCATAAAATTTTAATTATTATACATATTTCGTTATCTAATGAATGTTTGTAAAATAATTGAATTGATTACATTCAACCATGATAACAAAACGCATTCTAATCGGGTCTCATTGCGTGACGTTTCTCTGATTTTCTGACAAAGCAAATGTCAAATTAAATTCGCCACAGTTTTTTATCGCCGAACCCGTAAAATTATCAATCTTCGCTTTAATTCCTTCCAATGAATTTACAGTTATAGTAATTGTGTTCATTTGTGTAATATTTCCGTGCATCAGTTGTGAGAGTATGATAAATTCGCTGTTGGTATGTGTGTTACTTGAAAGCGCAAGCCATTTTAAGCTTGCTTACTGGATCAAAATCTTTTGTGCGGGATGTTGATAAAGTTATGACGTGTTAGTGTGAAGTGCACCGATTAACTAGTTTCTATACAACAAAGTGAGTAAAGTAAGGTTTTATTACTATATTTAGAAACTAAAAACTTCGATTCGCTGAGACGCCGTGACCGAGTTACGGCAAAAACAGGTTAAGGATGTTAATAAAAAATATTTATTACATACAGTGTCCTGGGTTTATCGAAAATGTATCCTTATTATACATATATTTTTATCATTTCAATGTAATATTTTAACCCTTGGCTGTATAAGTTTTTGCCTTTGTTTTATTATTTTGATAACATTAAAAACTCCCGATTACCATTCTGCCCCTAAAGTGACACTGACCCTATAAAATATTAATATGAAATTGTGGCTGGTTTATTTTGAATTAGTCAAATAAATATCATTTAGTTCACAACAGTCCCACTATTGGGCACTGGACTTCCTTCTATTGATATAAATAAAGAGTATATAATATTCTAATATCAAAGTGAATACTTATTAAAAAAAAACAAAATGAGGTAGAAAAGTTAACAGACAGATATTTAATAAATTTATTGTACTATGCTTACCCCTGTGGCAGAAAGGTGTGAGTATATGTATGTATTTCATAGCTCTTGCAGCTATAATTTATTACTGTGACCACAGTTGGTCTGTCGAGGTCACCACTATCCTACACCTATAAAAGATACTTAAAATATAAAATCAGTTCATATCAATTTGAGGACACACACATAAAATTTTCACCCACAAACCCACTAAATCTTTCACACTTGTCTTCTGCTAACACTTACAAATGTCTACACAACTGCATTTATTTTACATGTATTTATATGTCAATACAGCATGTGAGAGGACACTCTGATTTCTGTAATACAGGTATTTGTGCCTAGCTCAAAAATCAGGGCAGGGCAGTTAGCTTTATGATATTTAAGTAACTTTTTATGTCAAGACTTACTTATAAAAAAATTACATTTAACAATGCTGCAAAAAATTAAGCAGCACTGCAGCTTTGAATTCATGAGTTGTGCTCCTCAGATGCAACCGGCATCCAAATGTATGCGAAGTGTAGCGTTCAACCGCTGTGTTGAGCTTCCAAAAAACGACTAAATCGCCGCCTTTGGCCTTTTTAAGTGTGCGGTGTGGCATGTTTGGTTACTGCAATTAGATTTTAAAAAGCGCCTAAATCACTGATCGCTGATGCTAAAAGTAGTCTCTCCATCCAGATTTAGAGGAAGTAGGCTATAGTCTACCACACTGGCCTAGTCCAGATTGGCAGATTTCATATGCCATCGAGAAAATCTCTCAGCCATGCAGGTTTTCTCACGATGTTTTCCTTCATCATTTAAGCGTATGATAATTAACTATTAATACGCTCATGACTTGAAAAAGTCAAAGATGCATAGACTTTTGACTTGGCTGTCTATAGGCTATCTCTGCACTGTAACTTTTGGTGTTGTTAGATTCATTTAATTTATAGAAATAAAATCTCCTTTTCCAGATCAAAAATGGAAGACGTCAAGCTGGAACCGCAGCCTCAACCAGTCATGAAGTTCATCAGCGTGACAAGTGAGGTCCTGACAGAGGAACAACGCGAGATGTACGAGTCTGTTCTCTCTACATGGAAACCGGTAATGTTCCCCAAAGCTGTGAAACGGTACATCTGTACTAAATGCAACAAAGAGTTCAAAAATTATCAGAATCTATACCTTCATACGACAAGAGTTCATTCTTCCGAGGATTCTGCTGTTATCTGCGATATTTGTGACAAGACATTTAAAAATAAGCATTATTTGTATATGCATAGGATGAATAAACATTATTCTGAGCTGGAGAAATGCTACTGTCAATTCTGCCTCCAAGAGTTCAGGACGCGGAGAGCGCTACACATGCACGTCAAAAGAATTCATCCAAGTACACTACCAGAAATCAAGTGTCACGAATGTGGAAAAGAATTTGCCGTTCCATACAAGCTCAAATACCACATTGAAGCATGTCACAGAGTCGACAAAGAGAAATACAAGTGTCATTTATGTCACAAATTGTATAAAAACGGATTGAATTTGAACAGGCATCTGCAGTTGCAACACGCCCCGGTAGAAAGGCATCCTTGCGTATTTTGTAACATGACTTTTAAATCGCGCCATCACATGAAGAGACACGTCTTAAACATTCATCCTCCTTTGGAGTCTAAAGTCACCTGTCCGGAATGCCTAAAAGAATTTAAAAACGACCAGTACTTAAAGGAGCACATGCAGGTCCATTCGTCACCGGATTCCAAGGTCAAATGTGACATTTGCGACAAATTCTTCCACTCCGCCGTTCGTCTGAAAAAGCATAAAAAGATCGTGCATCCATCCAAACCAAAATTACGTTGCGACAAATGTAACAAAGAATTCGCTCACCCCCATTACTTACGTCGCCATTACAACGCTGTTCATTTAGAAATAGATGAGACAAACTACCCTCATGCTTGTCAACAATGTGGTAAAAAGTTTAAACTCAAGAAGTATCTAAATAACCACATTCAAAGGCATGAGCAGCAGCATTTGAAGCGGATTTCGCAAATGGTCAAAACTGTGATGGGAGATGAGAAAGAGAGGCCGAAACCACCTCCTAAAAGAAGAGGGCGGCCCAGAAAAGCGAGGGCCGAAATCGAATTTATCAAGTGCGAACCGGTTTCGAGCTCGGATTCGGAGTCTGGGGAAACGGAATCCGATTCGGAATGAGTTTCTTGTTACAACAGATTCTTCTGCATGGTTTCATAATTGAAAAATATCGTTTTTGAAGTGCAAAAGTGTAATATTGAGTGCGTAATTCGAGATTCATTGAAGAATTGTAATATTGTGTTTGGGAAAGCAAAAGTCAAAAGTTAATCAACATATTTACTCATGCTCAATTATATATGTATATATATATATATATATATATATATATATACCATCACGCCTGTATTCCTCGAAAGGTTAGGCAGAGGCGTACTAATGTACACCACAGTACAGTTCGCCGGTATGTTTTAGGTCCCATGTAATAGGGGGCGAGCCTATTGCCATTAACCGGGCACAAATCCAGACTCCGAGCTGCTACTGAGAATTTCATAGAAAAACCCAATAACATTTTGCTCGACCTGGGGATCCAACCCAGGACCTCTAGCGTAGCAGTCGCGCTTAGGACCACTAGACTAATGAAGCGGTAGCCTAATGGCTAGGGCGTCGGACTTGCGATCATGTGGTTGCCGGTTCGAAACCCACCCATTGCACTACCGACGTGAACCCATTCGTAACACAAGCATTTAGCTTAGCACGAGGGCTTAACAAGAATACTAGTAATGTGCGAATCACATTGCTAGTAAGCCTGTTTAAAAAAAAAATACTGCGTCATTAGCTGAGTGACATCTGAGCGGTTTTGAGTTCGATTCATGAACAGAACAGTGTTATTGGGTTTCCCTGTTAGAATATTCTCAATAGCAACGCAAAATTTGAATATCAGGTTACCAGCTGTTTCTTAATTCAGCACCTATTACATGAGACATAGATAAACATAACTGGTGTACATTAGTACACCTCTAAACAGGCAAAACAGGCGTGTTCGTTTTCTAAATTCAAACTGCAGGCTACTGAAAATGTCCTGACAAGGTCGAATAACGTACTGGTTTCTGACACTTACGCGAATATTAGACATTGAAATAAAACTACTTTTTACGGATTTTATCGCGTTGTATTGATATTATTTAATTCCCGACGTTTCGGATCCTTTACAACATGGTCACGGGTAGGCTAAGTTACGTCGAGACGTCGGGAATTAAATAATATGCCTCATTAGTCTAGTGGTCCCAAGCGCGACTGCTACACTAGAGGTCCTGAGTTCGATCCCCAGGTCGAGCAAAGTGTTATTGGGTTTTTCTATGAAATTCTCAGTAGCAGCTCGGAGTCTGGATCTGTGCCCGGTGAATGGCTATAGGCTCGCCCCCTATAACATGGGACCTAAACATACCGGCGAACTGTGGGTGTACATTAAGTACGCCTCTGCCTAACCCTTCGGGGAATACAGGCGAAATGGTATGTTTAATACAACGCGGTGAAATCCGTAAAAAGTCGTTTTATTTCAAGGTCAAATAACGTTTCGCATAACTCGGTATTCGAATCAACAGCCATGTTTGCGACGAAGGTACGAGTACAGCTTTGACAACTAATTAATATAACAAAGAAAGATTTGGTTAATATTTTGTCATTTGCTTTCTTAAACAATATTGACACAATTCGTTGTCTGGGCTAGGTTGCTGCATACCGTTTTAGTTATGTACCAAGAAATTATTAAGATTATATGTAAGTATTGAATCGTATAGGGACTACATTTTTCAAATTATTCCTATCTTAAGAGATTCCCCTGACTTTTCAGGGTTATCATAGAATAGAAGATTGGTTGAAAGTTAGTTGGAAGACCAAAATGTTTTATTTTAATAAGGGATTGCCTTAAAGTAAGTCGTGTCGGTTGAGAAGCAAAGTAACTTGCTTTTCAATAGATGTCACCAACGTCACCTTATGACGTAAATTCAGAATGTGAAGGCAAATTTCGATCAAGCGGGTGGGACTCGCGGTGGCTTAGCGGTCAGAGCGTCTGGTGTATCTTAACAGAAGACGCAGGTTCGAATACTGCCCGCGATTGAATTTTTCCTTCACTAAAATAATGTAATTCTTGATAACTTTACCAAGTTTGCAACGAATTTACGGCCGTTTATTTCCAGTGAAGTAGTAGTAGACGAATTAGTATCGTAGGAACCTAGATTAACGGTATCCAAATCCGAATAATAACATAATTTGATAAAGTATTGTCTGGATTACGATTTATGTCGGTATTACGTTTTTGTGGGCAATTCAAGCTCCGCCGGATCCTTAACAAGGATACTAGACCACATTGCTAGTAAGCTTTAAAAAAATATTAAGACTATTATTAGGTACTAGCTTCCGCCAGCGGCTACGCCCGCTTTATCAACGACCCATGTCACTTCCCAGAACAAAATAATCAAATAATTTTCCCGTTTTTGCAACATTTTTTAATTGTGCTCCGCTCCTATTGATCGTAGCGTGATGAAAAGTATACTATAACCTGCCCAGGAGTATGAAGAACAATTGTACCAAGTTTCGTTGAAATCCGTCGAGTACCGAGGAACCTAGATTAACGGTGTCGGAATCCGAATAATAGAATTAGAATAAATTGTGTTTGAATAACGATTTATTTCGGTATTACGTTTGTAAGAAAAATTCGGTCCGCAGGACCTTGAACCTCTCGTGCTAAGCTAAAATGCTTGTGTTACGAATGGATGGGTTTCGAGCTGCCATCCACATTGTCGCAAGTCCGACGCCCTGAATTAAAATGAAACATTTGACATACAATACAAGCCCAATCTTCTATTCGACGTGTTTTTAAATAAATTTTTCGACACTATCGAATCTTATAAGCTAACTTATTGAGCAATTTAAAAAAATCTTGAGCTGATCGGTAGAGGAGTATAGGGCGTTGATAATTTAAAATTTTAATAGTTTTTCTCTTAGTAACTGTTTCTTTTTTGATAGATTTATATTGATCATGGCAACATTGAGATTTTGGTAGAAAAGATTTCTAAAGAATGGATACTGTTGTGACTCGTGATAATATGTAACCAACCCTAAATTTTTTGTACAGAGCACCTGGTTCAGTTCTCTAAAGGTCTTCTATATAAAATACCGTATTGATGAAAGAATATTAGCTTAATCTATGTAAATGATATAAGTACATATAAGAACGGCCGAGTTTTCCTATGCATAGACTTGTTACTATAAATTTTTTGCTTTGAAAAAGACAACACGAAGATTCGTTGACTCGAATGTCAGATTGCTGTCTACCGCGATAGTGACAGAATCCAGTGTTGCCATATCAAAATTGTTATCTATTTTGGGGTCAGTAATTTTAATATTAAGTAGCTAGGCTTTTAAAATTATGAGGATATTCCTAATGATTTTGTGTTAAATATTAGATGACGTTATTACATTTAATGAAATCATTGCCTTGACGTGGCGAAATAAGCAATCAAAATAGGAAAAACTTTTGCTCGGTGGTTGGACCTCTCGGGGTCTGGCTGGGCTGGCGATCACCCTTACGTCGCAGTCTGTCGTAAAGCACTTTTGTGTCTGTTCCGACTTTTGCGCGAATGAGCCAGTTCTCCCTCGGTTGCAGCGGCTCTGGCAATCTGCGGTCCATAGGGGTTCTTAAAGCTAGGCAACGCATCAGCAACTCCTCTGGTGCTGCAGGTGTCCACGGGCGACGATGACTACTTACCATCAGGTGGCTCGTATGCTCGTTTGCAGACCTAATCAATAAAAAAAATATGTCCCATACAAGTTTGTTAGATCATCAATTTAATTTGTATAAGAAGTTATATTATTATAAATCAATCGGTGTGTGTGTGTATGACAAGATGTATGAATGTGGAAGAAGCAAAAGAAGTATGCACGTATCAAGTGGCGGTCTGTCTGTAGTGTCTGCTTACCCATGTGAGAAGATAGCGTGAGTGTATACATGCATGTAATTTAATAAATTGCTTATAAAGTTTTGCAAGGGTTTCAATCCCCAGTTCAGGTAATATAATTAAAAAAAAAAACTTTTATAACATTTTTTTACAAACAGCACTTATTTAGAATTACACACGGAAAATCTTATAAATAGTTTTACTTAAGGCTAACCAAATATTGTGTAAATAAAACAGTAAAATTACCGGTGCACGGGAAATTGATTCAATTAACGTCACCTTATGACGTAAATTCAGAATGTGAAGGCAAAATTTCAATCAAGCGGGTAGGGTTCGCGGTCGCTTAGAGGTCAGAGCGTATGGTGTATACAACCAGGAGACGCAGGTTCGAATCCTGCTGGCGTTTGTATTTTTTCCTTTAAGTTTCCTAAAAAAATAAATTGATTCAACTTAAATTTTAAGATGCCACCTGCCTGAACTTGGTTCTATACAAACCTGTGCTAAAATATATCGGCTATTTAGTCAAAAATCACAAACAATACAGGGTTATTAGTAATCATTCGTAAAATACAAAATGGCTACTTCTCTACACCATTATTAAACAACTTTTGAATATTCATTAATATTTTTTCCTATACTAAAACAAAAAACTACAAATCTACACTAAGATTATCATATTTATTGTATGACTCAGCGCGGCACTGCGCTTTTTTTTTAATCCCGTCATGGGATATGGCGCCACACTTTATGTGTTTGCCAGTGTCAAGTATACAGAATAATCCCCAGTAAAACAGTGGAAACTTCACTAAGGCTTCGATGGAGTTTAGCAGTGAACACAAAAGTCACGATTTTTAATTTTATAACATTTGCCTACACTCGCACATGTTCACAAACACTTAATGGTTAACTATCCACTATAATTACACATTAAACTTCGGAGAAACACAAGTTTTGGCAAATATTATAAAACCGACAAAGTGCACTTTACATTTTCCCGCGTAATCTCCAGGCACTGCGCTCGGTCGAGACGCAAGGTGCTCCGCGTCTAAAGAGCTCAGAAATATCAGAGAGTACATACTGGCAGAAATTGAATATTTTTTTTGTGATAAATGTATTAGGTTTTGAGAAAAATCATAGAACAAGAGTTGTTCGTTATGGTGTACAGAAGTAGCCCACATGCGTTTTACAATTTGACTTCAAATAACCCTGTATACATAATATATTCGCTTTGGTTATGTGCAATATTTTTTTTACAATTTAGGAGTAAGTAATATTTTTTTATTTAATAATAATATCGTATAATATGAAGGTATGCTAATGTTTGTTGGCGGTTGAGAATGTTTAACTTTATTTTCCTAGAAATAAGGTTCAAAATTGGTCATCAGCCAAGATAGTCGATTTTCATGTGATATGCAAAACCCATCATCACATAGAAACATTATATAGTAAGAAAGTAATAGTAATTATCTGCTGAGTATTTTGCATGTTTTCAATGAATACTGAAGCAAATCTTGCATTTTTTTAATGCCTTAAACCTAGATATTTTCGCCGCCGACGCGTTTGCGAATGAATAAATGAATCGTTCATTTCATTCAATAAATTTATTCATCATTTCATTAAAATCCTCATGATTTTAAAAGAATTTTCGCCTTGGACTATTGGACAATGTAATTTTTCTCTAAAATTATAACTGTAATTCGCTTAGAATAGTGTTCACGATATAAGCCACACTGTGTCTAAGTACAGTGATGTTGCACATTGCTGCCGTGTTGTTGGCAACATGTTGCGGACATCATATTGTTGTCTACACATTGTACTGCTGTGTTGAGCAAGATGTTGCTGGCGACAAATTATGTATACACACTAATAAATTAAGTCCTAACAATGGACTTAATTTATTATTTAATGGGGACTGTTTCTCAAAGGTTTCTATTCAGTAAGAGAATATTTAGATGATATAAATGCCTGATGAACGAGGCCATTACACTGATAATAATTCTGACATATCTGACATTATTAATTTTTTTTTTTATCTGACATTCTTTGACATTTTACAATTGTTATACCAAAATGATGACATTATTGGCAAATATATTATTCATTCAATAAATAATGCAATTAAATTAATATTATAAGGATTTTATGGAAATCTGAGCACGATGTAGAATTGTAGATTTCGACGACGTCTTTTAACTATTTGGTGGCTTCAAGATTTTTTATGTGGCCCACGGAAATGTTCCGCCGATCAGGTATCGTCGTGTGACGGGTTGGTCGAGCTACACAATGACTGATGCATGCGTGCCTTCGGAATGGGACTGGTCTACTCAAAGCCGCTATGGATGTTTTTTCAAAAAGCCATTTGCCCTACATTGTATCACTCACATATTCTGATATTATTATGTCTGGAATTCAAAAGAGACCATGATTCTCTGAATTTGTTTCGGTGTTTCTTCTCAGAGGTCGTCAGCAAGAAAATGCTGACACCATATAGTACTTAAAATTGACATCTAAAAGTATCTTTAAAAGATCTATTTACAGAAATATCATTTCATTTCTCATTGCTGGGAAAATCTTGAGTTGTATTGTTCGTGGCGACATTGTTGCAGTGTTGATGGCAACATGTTGTTGGCAACATTTCGTTTCTGTGCAGTGTTGTTAGCAACATGTTGTTGGCCATATAAATATAATCTTGCAGTGATATTAGCAACATATTTTTGATCTGGATTTCTTTTATTAGCAGTTATTGACCAAAATCTACTCTATTACAATAACTACAAAGTTTATTTTTGACATTAACTGCCAGCCAGTCAACGTGTGCATACATCCTTGTCTAATAGGTCCACGGCAGAATAATATAAAGTACATAATATAATGTTATACATATGTAAATAAATACAATTTATTTGTTAGTTGATGAAGACCAATTTTTCAAGAAGAAATATATGAATATTGAGGCCGTCAATTTGCTGGGAATCAAATAAAAGCGCCACAGATTTGATCACAGAGAGAGGTGTCCGATTTTTGCACTTATGTTCTTGATCATAATGTTGAAAATTGGTCAAATGCTAACACTGGCACTTGTGCCAAGGCAAGGATTCGGGATACCAGTATCCTTTTAAAACGAATCGCCTGATGTAAGCGGCAACCGCATCCTATAGACGCCAGCAACACCAGTGGTATCACTCGCGCGTTGTCATCTTGAGATCTTATTTGCTCAGTAATTTTACGAGCTAACAAATTGTCCTTTATAACTTGTCTGAAAAATTGGTCTTAAGGAATTATATGGGGAATAAATATAGAATAATTTAAATATATTTTATTTTTTAAATTAATTCATTATTGTAAATAAAATATTTTGATGTGAAAATATTATTTCTCTCTTTTTTAATTATAACATAACATACCATCACGCCTGTATTCCCCGAAGGCAGAGGCGTACTAATGTACACCCATAGTTCACCGGTATGTTTAGGTCCCATGTAATAGGGGGCGAGCCTATTGCCATTAACTGGGCACAAATCCAGACGCCCTGGTGCTACTGATAATTTCATAGGAAACCCAATAATAACACTGCTCGATTTGGGGTTCGAAACCAGGACCACTAGCGTAGCAGTCGCGCTAGGGACCACTAGACTTATGAGGCATATCCATCATGTTAAAAATACCCTGTCCGATCCGGAAGGGGCATGTAGGTATCCCAATCACATCACCAAATATAATAAGAAATATTAAATATTCACAAAAGTAAACATATTAATGAAGTTTAAAATTCAAGGTCGTCGAGCTCAAATTGCCACAATTACCCCAAAATCCAGCAATTTTTTTAAAGTTTATAAGACACAGGCCAAATTGTTTGGCACCCAGGGCCATGTATGTTTCCCAGTTTCCTCGTTTTTAATTATTTTTTCTTGTAAATCACTATCAGTACATAGTATAAAACAAAGTCGCTTCTCGCTGTCGGTCTGTCCCTATGTATGCTTAGATCTTTAAAACTACGCAACAGATTTTGATGCGGTTTTCACTAATGGATGGAGTAATTAATGAGGAAGGTTTTAAGCTATTTCACGCGGGACAACGCGGGTGGGTCACTAGTTGGAAATAATATAAGAATAGAAGCGGATTTCGATACCTAACATGTACTTATGTGGGTACTAAAGACAGGACACGCGCGTTTTGATGTGTCAATATATATCGAAATTGCGATAATACTGTTTAAAAATATCGATATATTTTTAAGCTATTGCATAGCTTCTATCGCGGGCCTTGAGCGTGGGGACCGAATCCAGAAATTCCGTAACGAAAAAAACCTAACACGCTTGTCTCTTTAGTTCAGCAACCCGCCTTTAGGTGGCATTGGTTGTATTACATAAGTTGATAAAATACGCTATGCAATAGCTTTACCGCGGCAGTCCCCGAGTGCCACACGTTTTTTTATTTTATCATCCCATTACCCAGAATGTGGTTCTGGGTAATGGGATGATAAAATAAGCTCGATAACAAAAGAGGCAAGAAATAAAACCAGAGTTTTACAAAATACTTTTATTCACACATTTATAATACAATACACTCCTTAATTCCAGTCTCTATACATAATATTCGTTGGAGCCATGGCCTTAAAAAAACATAATTTTCCCGGAGGCCAAAATAGTCACATGATGAATCTTAATAATTCGTACGCTTATTAATTAACTGGTGTTCGCGATGGAACAAAAGAAACCCAAAGTTATCGCAACAGAAGTTTTATAACTTGTAATAACAGATTTAAGTTTGATTTTTAACGAAGAAAGAAAATATGAATATATATTGTATATGACGACATATTGCGAGGAGGTCATTGGTTGTAGAAATATCACGTCATTTTCTCGTGCATCGATTGGACAAGCGGTGGCGCGAACAAGGAGATAGGCAAGAATCAAGTCACACTCATGCATAACCATTTATTAAATCAATTTATGGATCTTAGAACTATAGATTTATTTTAGGTTTTAAAAAAACTTGATATAATTTACTGGATTCTGACACTTACGCGAATATTTTGGATTTACGGATTTTATCGCGTTGTATTGATATTATTTGATTCACGACGTTTCGGATCCTTTACAGCATCAAAAGGATCCGAAACGTCGGGAATCAAATAATTGCCAATAACTATACCAGCGCCCTAATTATAGATTACTTCTCCCAAAAAAATCAGTATACCATTAAGCGAATTATGAATCATACCATCACGCCCATTTTCCCCGAAGGGTTAGGCAGAGGCGTAGTAATGGACACTGAATTGTTACATGCTGTCTTTTTGTAATTTCTAAAGTTTAGACGCAAATTGAAAATCACACACCGAATGACAACACGGCATTTTATTAGACACCTCAATAATAAAACATTACTGATATTGAGATCAAAATAATTATTAATTAATTATTACTAACATCCGCACTTAAAAATAACTTAAGAAACGATAGATTTCTGAATAAAGACATAGAAAAAAAAAAAAAATTATTGGATTAAAATTCCAAGAAATTATAAGCATTGAAAGTTTTTGGTGGGGATTGAGAGGGGATGCTTTGTCCCTTTCCCGCAAAACGAGTGTAAGTATAGGATTTATATGGCGCATCGGTTTATGACGTCACAACTCACTATAGTAACGTCTCTGTCTAGCATAACAATAAAAATGATTATAACTTCCTTATTTTTTAACCGATTTTGTTTTTGTTTGTTGGACTTTATTTGTGATAAACATTTTTACCTAGCCTATTCTAAACTCTATTTAAAAATTATAACATACCATCACGCCTGTATTCCCCGAAGGTTAGGGCAGAGGCGTACTAATGTACACCCACAGTTCGCCGGCATGTTTTAGGTCCCATGTAATAGGGGGCGAGACTATTGCCATTAACCGGGCACAAATCCAGACTCCGAGCTGCTACTGAGAATTTCATAGAAAAACCCAATAACACTTTGCTCGACCTGGGGATCGAACCCAGGACCTCTAGCGTAGCAGTCGCGTCCACTAGACTAATGAGGCAGTCTTAAAAATGATTTTATTGCTAAATGAGAACACGTGATGGTTTAAGGGCCGGCTGTGACCTGGAAGTAGACATCACAGGGTTGTCTCCAGGGCTCCATTAAAGCTGGCTCCGGTTTGAATACCTCTAGCGGTGGCGATCGAGCCGTCAGCGGTACCTCCGGCTTGATCTGAAAATTAAGAAATAATATGAGGGCTCGTGACTGCGTACAGTTTTTATGAAGTTAAGTATGAATCAACATAACATAATCAACCCATTATACTGTCCCACTGCAGGGCACGGGTCTCCTCTCAGAATGAGAGGGATTAGGCTACAGTCCACCACGCTGGCCTAGTGTGGGTTAGCAGACTTCACACGCCGTCGAGAACATCTCTCAGGCATGCAGATTTCCTCACGATGTTTTCCTTCACCGTTTAAGCGCGTGATAATTAACTATTTAATACGCACATGACTTCGAAAAGTCAAGGTGCGTGCCTTGGGTTCGAACTCGAGACCTTTGACTAGGCTATCACTGCACTGTTGAGTACAAATTGCGTATAGTTAATTATAAATAAACAAATGTTAGGTAACTATCTTTTTGTGATTTTTTTGCATTTTCCATGCTAAGATTACATAACATACCATCACGCCTGTATTCCCCGAAGGGTTGGGCAGAGGCGTACTAATGTACACCCACAGTTCGCCGGTATGTTTAGGTCCCATGTACCATGCCATTAACCGGGCACAAATCCAGACTCCGAGCTGCTACTGAGAATTTCAAAGAAAAACCCAATAACTTTGCTCGACCTGGGGATCGAACCCAGGACCTCTAGCGTAGCAGTCGCGCTTGGGACCACTAGACTAATGAGGCAGTCGATGCAAAAAAAAAAACACAAAAAGATAGTTAAAAGGTAAGGTGGCATCGTACGATATCGAACTAACTGTAAAGTAAGTCGTGTCGGTTGAGAGGTAAGGTAACTTGCCTCTCATAGATGTCACCAAACGTCACCTTATGACGTAAATTCAGAATGTGAAGGCAAATTTCGATCAAGCGTAGATCGCAGTATCGCTTAACATCAGGCAAACTGGCGATCAAGCGTAAGCCTATCACGAATAAAAAAAAAAGCGGATGGGACTCGCGGTGGCTTAGCGGTCAGAGCGTCTGGTGTATCTAACCAGAAGACGCAGGTTCGAATCCTGACCGCGATTAAGTTTTTCCTTCACTAAAATGCTGTTAGATTCATCTCACTGTATTTTATGTGTTATGTATTGTATTTTATGTTATTTTATGTACATATATACATAGACTCACGCCTTTCTCCCACCGGGGTAGGCAGAAACTATAGACTGCCACTTGCTACGATTCTTGCATACTTCTTTTGCTTCTTCCACATTCATACATCTTCTCATACATACACGCCGGTTGCGAGTGCTACGCACCTGACCTTTTTGAAGCATTTCGCCAATAAAATCGGCGTATGTCCTTCTAGGGCGACCTCTACCGGCGCTGCCGCTGACATTCGCCTTATAAATTCCTTTCGTTAATCGTCTTTCATTCATTCTTTCAACATGTCCAAACGTGTTATTTTATGTATATAAATATTTATGTAATGTATAGTATTATGTAAGTTTATAGCTTTGGTAAGTCTTCAAATCACACATTTCACTTCTATTCTTTTGGTGCATCTACCGCGATCGTCTCTGCACCGCCCTAAGGTCGTCTGGTAGAAAATGCGTAAGGCATTAAGACCTTTGTACACTTCTGTACATGAAGCATAAATAAAATGGTAGGTAACCTTAGCGCTGCGCCTGATCTTGAGGTGTACGAGCTTGACGTGCGTGCGCATGGCGGTGCGCTGCGAGAAGCGGCGCCCGCACTCGCCGCACTCGAACGGCTTCTCGCCCGTGTGCGTGCGCACGTGGTTCGTCAGCACGCTCTTACCCTGGAAAGGGACAATTGCTGATTACTGAAAACATGATACGCTGAAATTACGCCTGTATTCCCCGAAGGGTTAGACAGAGGTGTACTTAATGTATACCCACAGTTCGCCGGTATGTTTAGGTCCCATGTTATGGGGCGATTAACCGGGCACAAATCCGGAGTCCGAGCTGCTAATGAGAATTTCATAGAAAAACCCAATCAACACTTTGCTCGACCTGGGGATCGAACCCAGGACCTCTAGTGTAGCACTAGACTAATGAGGCAGTCAAACGGTGAAATTAGACGGGACAAATCTCTATATACAGGGTTAATTTTCAGACCGGCCAAATTTTATAATTAAGTAAGACATTAAGGTCAAACTCAAATTGCATTTTAAACATTATTGTCAAATTAACACAATATTATTGTAAAAACATACCTTTGAAAAAGTCTGAAAAAATCGAAATTCACCCCGTGTGGGGACGGGTCGATAGGCATCCCATAAGAGGAGCCCGGGGCACGTGTCGAGTGTGGTATATACTGACCCGGAACAGCTTGCCGCAAGTGTCGCAGACGTGTCGCGGCGGCGGGCGTGCCCCGCGGTGCACGTGGCGCGCGTGCTTGGCGAGCGAGGCGCGCGAGGCGAGCGCGGCGCCGCAGTCGGGGCAGGCGTGCGCGCGCAGCCCCTCGTGCTGCACGGGGCACGTGTCGAGTGTGGTATATACTGACCCGGAACAGCTTGCCGCAAGTGTCGCAGACGTGTCGCGGCGGCGGGCGTGCCCCGCGGTGCACGTGGCGCGCGTGCTTGGCGAGCGAGGCGCGCGAGGCGAGCGCGGCGCCGCAGTCGGGGCAGGCGTGCGCGCGCAGCCCCTCGTGCTGCACGGGGCACGTGTCGAGTGTGGTATATACTGACCCGGAACAGCTTGCCGCAAGTGTCGCAGACGTGTCGCGGCGGCGGGCGTGCCCCGCGGTGCACGTGGCGCGCGTGCTTGGCGAGCGAGGCGCGCGAGGCGAGCGCGGCGCCGCAGTCGGGGCAGGCGTGCGCGCGCAGCCCCTCGTGCTGCACGGGGCACGTGTCGAGTGTGGTATATACTGACCCGGAACAGCTTGCCGCAAGTGTCGCAGACGTGTCGCGGCGGCGGGCGTGCCCCGCGGTGCACGTGGCGCGCGTGCTTGGCGAGCGAGGCGCGCGAGGCGAGCGCGGCGCCGCAGTCGGGGCAGGCGTGCGCGCGCAGCCCCTCGTGCTGCACGGGGCACGTGTCGAGTGTGGTATATACTGACCCGGAACAGCTTGCCGCAAGTGTCGCAGACGTGTCGCGGCGGCGGGCGTGCCCCGCGGTGCACGTGGCGCGCGTGCTTGGCGAGCGAGGCGCGCGAGGCGAGCGCGGCGCCGCAGTCGGGGCAGGCGTGCGCGCGCAGCCCCTCGTGCTGCACGGGGCACGTGTCGAGTGTGGTATATACTGACCCGGAACAGCTTGCCGCAAGTGTCGCAGACGTGTCGCGGCGGCGGGCGTGCCCCGCGGTGCACGTGGCGCGCGTGCTTGGCGAGCGAGGCGCGCGAGGCGAGCGCGGCGCCGCAGTCGGGGCAGGCGTGCGCGCGCAGCCCCTCGTGCTGCACGGGGCACGTGTCGAGTGTGGTATATACTGACCCGGAACAGCTTGCCGCAAGTGTCGCAGACGTGTCGCGGCGGCGGGCGTGCCCCGCGGTGCACGTGGCGCGCGTGCTTGGCGAGCGAGGCGCGCGAGGCGAGCGCGGCGCCGCAGTCGGGGCAGGCGTGCGCGCGCAGCCCCTCGTGCTGCACGCGCACGTGCCGCGCCAGCGCGCGCACCTGCTCGAACCGCTTGTCGCAGCGGGAACACGAGTACCTGCACAAATCACCATCCCACTTAACGCTGATCACCATAATGATTAAACACTGTGTTAAAAATACCCTGTCGGATCCAAAAGGGGCATACAGGTATCCCAATCACATCACCAAATACGGGACATTAAATATTCATGAAAGTAAACATAATATTATACTAGGAATTGAAAAGCAAGTTACTTTGCTCTTCGAACCTGCGTCTTCAGGTTAGATACACGAGACGCTCTGACCTCTTAGCCAATAATCTCTAAGCTAATAATATTAGCATGGAATTGCAAAAAAATCACAAAAAGATAGTTAAAAAGTTAGGTGGCATTATACGACATCAAACTAACTGTAAAGTAAGTCGTGTCAGTTGAAAAGCAAGTTACTTTGCTTTTAAATTTCTAATATAATATTATGTTTACTTTCATGAATATTTAATGTTCCGTATTTGGTGATGTGATTGAGATACCTATATGCCCCTGTCGGATCGGACATAATATGTATTATATTATACTAGGAATTGAAAAGCAAGTTACTTTGCTTTTCAATCGACACGACTTACTTTACAGTTAGTTTGATGTCGTACGATGCCACCTAACCTTTTAACTATCTTTTTGTGATTTTTTTGCAATTCCATGCTAAGATTATTAGCTTAGAGATTATTGGCTAAGAGGTCAGAGCGTCTCGTGTATCTAACCAGAAAACGCAAGGTTCGTAATTTCGAATCCTGCCCGCGATATAACTTTTCCTTCACTAAAATAACTGAAATGTTGTCAATTGTATTTAGATTGCTTAAAACTGATTTTTGAGGAGTATCGTTTTATTACACGCCCAAGTTATAAATATAATTTGGCTTTTTAACCAAACCATTTAGTATAATATCAAAATATTCATATTAAATCTTCAAATAAAGCTAAATTATGTAATCAGATTTTGTTTTTATATGTTTAAATATTTAATAATACAGTAATTATACATTTATCTTTTTTTTAAATGTAATGTTTATAAAGTACCGAGTACCGATTTTTAGGAAATCAATTTTATTCGGTCAAAAAGCGGCTTTTGACGATCACAACACTGCGGCAACCAACCTAAAGACATGACACTGTAATAATGTCATGTCTTTGGGTTGCGAATACGTGGGAGAGCCATGCTTCGGCACGAATGGGCCGGCTCGACTGGAGTGATACCACGGCCTCACAGAAAACCGGCGTTAAACAACGCTTACGTTGGGTTTCGCCGAGTGAGTGAGGTTACCGGAGGTCCAATCCCCTTTTAAAAAGTCGGCAACGCATTCGTGACTCTTATGGTGTTGCGGGTGTCTATGGGCGGCGGTAATCGCTTACCATCAGGTGCATGCAGGTCCATCTGCTCGTGTGCCCTCCTATCCCATAAAAAAAAATGACCGTCGGAATGTTGATCAACGATTAATTCATTTTTTTATACCACTAAGGTGGCATACGGTCCGCCTGATGGTAAGCGGTTACCGTAGCCTATGGACGCTTGCAACACCAGGGGTATCACTCGCGCGTTGCCGACCCTGTAAATTAAGGAGAAATAGTTGGGCCGGAAGCATAGGAGACATGCTGCCATGCATGACAGCGGCGGAAACAAAAGACCACCGGTCCCCCACACTGCCAACACAACCCTTCCTCGCGGAGCTCTGGCGACCTTGCTCACCGTTAGGAACACAATATAGCACGGAGCTGTTATTTGGCTACTATTTTCTGCACTTCTCCGGTCGGGCAGCTCCAATTGTGAGTGCAATTATTCGATTCCACTATGCCCTACCTCCCTTCATGATTTTATGTGTTTTTTTTTTCACAATATAGATGCTTACGAATGATACTCGTTGTTATGTTGGTAACATAGTAATTAAACAGGATTATGAATTTGATTTTTCAATTTCTTACGTAGACGTTCATACAAAGTTATCGCGGCCAATAAAATGAGAAACGTCAAATCGGACTACTTGGATTGTCGCGACTCTAGTCAATTAATATTTATTTAAATTTTATAAATTAACTTTAACTAAAAACAAATAATAACGTTATGTACGAAACAGTTTCGGAAGTCGGTGACTTTCGAAACTATTGCGTACATAATGTTATTTTTTATGTTTTTAAGACGGTTTTACTTTTTCTTAAAAGGTAATTTATTTCAACATTTTTAGTAGCGATTAGAATTTTACGTATAACCTAGACGACGTTATCATTTTATCATTTCCTCTATCGTTACGTGGTATTGTCACTTTGTTCTAAATTTTGCGATCAGATCTTGACCAAATTTATGAGACCACCTCTGAAGTATTACATCGGTATATATATCATCGGTTCATAATCGCGTAACATACAAAAAAAAAACACATACAGTGGAATTGAGAACCTCCTCCTTTTTGGGGTCGGTTAAAAAGGGGAGGAAGGTCTTTGCCCTTTGGACCATAGAGTTCAAAAAGTTACTCACTTGAAAGTTTGCTTGTCTTTATGTTTGAGACTCTTCTGAAGATGCTGTCTGAGACTGTGCGCTGATTTGAACCTGTATAATAAACACACGCACATTTTACAAAATATGCATTTAAATTTGTGAACAGCGTTGTGGGCTGCATTATTATTAAGATCACTATTATAAAACTACTGGTAAGATGGATAATGTGGTTGTTTGCTGTTCCTTTGAAATAAAATAGAATAAAATAAAATAAATATAGAAAGAAATACATTTACGTTGTTATGTAGACTTATATAAGTCTTTTACGTGGGAGAGCCATGCTTCGGCACGAATGGGCCGGCTCGACCGAAGTGATACCACGGCCTCACAGAAAACCGGCGTCAAACAACGCTTACTTTGTGTTTCGCCGAGTGAGTGAGGTTACCGGAGGTCCAATCTCCTTTTAAAAGGTCGGCAACGCACTTGTGACTCCTCTGGTGTTGCGGGTGTCCATGGGCGGCGGTAATCGCTTACCATCAGGCGATCCGTCTGCTCGTTTGCCCTCCTATCCCATAAAAAAAAGGTGGAGGTACTTCCCCAGTCGGGCAGCTCCAATTGTGAGTGGAATTATTCTAAGCTTTACCTCTATTCAGTATAATTTCTGAATTCTTACCTAACATCGCACTCGACGCAGTAGTAATCTTTGACGTCACTGTGCGTCAGCTGATGGTGTTTCACTTGAGTTCTCGTTCTGAAACGCTTCCCGCATTGATTGCATTCGTAATTTTTAATGCCCTGATGAATTCTGAAAATTAAATAGGTGAAATAAAAAAAAACCGGACAAGTACGAGCCCGCGAGGGTTCCATACAAAATTTGTAGGTACATATTATAATTAACTAGCGACCCGCCCGCGGTTTCACCCGCGTTGCCCCATTCCTAAGAGTCGTAGCGTAATGTTAAATAGCTTAAAACCTTCCTCTTGAATCACTCTACCTATTAAAAAAAAACGCTTCAAAATCCGTTGCGTAGTTTTAAAGATTTAAGCATACATAGGGACGGACAGACAGCGACAGTGACTTTGTTTTATACTATGTCATCATCATCATCATCATCATCAGCCTATAGCAGTCCACTGCTGGACATAGGCCTCCCCCAATGTGCGCCATTTCACCCTGTCCTCGGCTTGTCGCATCCAGCTTCCGCCCGCAACCTTTCGCAAATCATCACTCCATGTTGCCGGAGGGCGGCCTACGCTACGTTTGCCGAGTCGCGGTCTCCACTCAAGAACACGTCTACCCCAGCGGTTATCGGTTCTTCGACAGATATGACCAGCCCACTGCCACTTCAGCTTGCTAATTCGGTGCGCTATGTCGGTAACTTTGGTTCTCTGTCGGATAACCTCATTGCGGATTTTATCCTTCAGAGAACTCATACTATGTAGTGATTACAAATTTACAGTTTTCAGATTTTCCCCTATACTTGTAGTATAAGACTATATTACTTGCTGAATTTCATAGTTCTAGGTCAACGGAAAATACCCTATAAATTTTGATTCCCTTGAGTGTCGAAATAAACGTATTTTGCGGCATAAATGGCCGTATCTTTTTTTTACATTAACTTAGGAGTTTGATTTTTTCACAGCTTCAAGGGACTGTAGACCTGAGTATATGGTTTTAATTTCAACTCGATACCTCGACGCGTTCCCGAGATAAAGGGTCTTGATAGACAGACGGACAGACGAACGAACAACAGTCAAACAAGAGATCCTATAAGGGTTCTGTGTTTTTTCATTTGAGGTACGGAACCCTAAAAAGGGGCAATATACTTAGATATCTCAATCACAGCACCAAATAAAATAAGAAACATTAAATATTCATGAAAGTAAACATAAATATAGGATGAAGTAAAATTCAAAGTCGTCGTGATCAAATTGCCGCAATTACCCCAAAATCCAGCAAATTTTAAAAATTGTTACAAAGCCATCATAGGCCTTACTATGGTTAGCACCCAAGGACTCTGTCGCTACCACTGTAAGTATTGCCATGTGAGTTTCCTCGTTTTATAATATACTTCCGCCAGCGGCTACGCCCGGTTTATCAACGACCCATGTCACTTCCCAGAACAAAATAATCAAATAATTTTCCCGTTTTTGCAACATTTTTTAATTGTGCTCCGCTCCTATTGATCGTAGCGTGATGAAAAGTATACTATAACCTGCCCAGGAGTATGAAGAACAATTGTACCAAGTTTCGTGGAAATCCGTCGAGTGGTTTTTGTTTCTATAACGAACATACAGACAGACAGACAGACAGACAAAAATTTTAATGATTACATTTTTGGCGTCAGTATCGATCACTAATCACCCGCTGATAGTTATTTTGGAAATATATTTCATTATTTAATAGTAAAGGAAAAAATTCAATCGCGGGCAGGATTCGAACCTGCGTCTTCTGGTTTGATATACCAGACGCTCTGACCTCTAAGCCACCGCGAACCCTACCCGCATGATTGAAATTTTGCCTTCACATTCTGAATTTACGTCATAAGGTGACGTTTGGTGACATCTATGAGAGGCAAGTTACCTTACCTCTCAACCGACACGACTTACTTTACAGTCAGTTCAGTGTCGTACGATGCCACCCTACCTTTTAACTATCTTTTTGTGATTTTTTTGCATTTTCCATGCTAAGATTATTAAGTTATTTAATAGTAAAGGAAAAAATTCAATCGCGGGCTATTTTCTTGTAATTGGAAAATAATTCTAAAATAGAACCGGATCTCGATACCTAACAATACCTTCACGGGTCCGACAGGGTTTTCTTAACGCATTGTATATTGTATTGTATGTATTATTATTTTGAAATCACTACATAGTATAAAACAAAGTCGCTTCCCGCTGTCTGTCCGTCCATATGTATGCTTAGATCTTTAAAACTACGCAACGGATTTTGATGCGGTTTTTTTTAATCGATAGAATGATTCAAGAGGAAGTTTTTAAGGTATTTAACATTACGCTACGACTCTTAGGAATGGGGCAACGCGGGTGAAACCGCGGGCGGGTCGCTAGTAAATAATATTTATACTAATATTATAGAGGTAACGTTTGTGAGGTTGTAGGGGGTATCTCTGGATCTAGAGAACCGATTTTGAAAATTCTTTTTGTGTTGGATAGTATATTTATCGAAGAAGGTTATAGGCTATATAACATCACGCTACGCCTCTTAGGAACGGAGCAGCGCGGGTGAAACCGCGAGCAGGTCACTAGTATTTATATACATACTGTATGATAGGTGATTGTGGTGATTACTCACTGCTGATGTTCCGCCAAGGAGTCCTTGTTGACGAAGGTCTTACCACACTGGTCACACTTAGGTCTATCTCCACTGTGGTGATTACGCATGTGACCTTTATGCGTTTTATTATTACTGAAATTTTAAAAATAATAATAATTAAGGGTCGGAGCCAGAATCGTATACAAAAACGTAATACCGAAATAAATCGTAATCCAAACAATATTTTGTCATAAAAGGTCAGGTGCGTAGCACTCGCAACCGGCGTGTATGTATGAGAAGATGTATGAATGTGGAAGAAGCAAAAGAAGTATGCAAGAATCGTAGCAAGTGGCAGTCTATAGTTTCTGCCTACCCCTGTGGGAGAAAGGCGTGAATGTATGTATGTATGTATTTATTTTGTCATATTGTGTTATTATTCGGACTCGGATACCGTTAATCTAGGTTCCTACCGTGCCATTTTGTCTACTACTACTTCACTGGAAATTAACGACCGATAAATCGTTTCAAACTTGGTAAACAAGGGGAGCAAGGTCGCCAGATCTCCGTGAGGAAGAGTTGTGTTGGAAGATAAGATAAGTATCTCGCTATTGTCTCCTATGCTGCCTGCCCAACTATTCCTCCTTAATTTACAGGGTAATGACTGCCTCATTAGTCTAGTGGTCCCAAGTGAGACTGCTACACTAGAGGTCCTGGGTTCGATCCCCAGGTCGAGCAAAGTGTTATTGGGTTTTTCTATAAATTTCTCATTAGCAGCTCGGAGTCTGGATTTGTGCCCGGTTAATGGCTATAGGCTCGCCCCCTATAACATGGGACCTAAACATACCGGCGAACTGTGGGTATACATTAAGTACACCTCTGCCTAACCCTTCGGGGAATACAGGCGTGATGGTATGTTATGTAATTTACAGGGTCGGCAACGCCGAGTGATACCCCTGGT
Source organism: Acronicta aceris (assembly GCA_910591435.1). NCBI lineage: Eukaryota > Metazoa > Arthropoda > Insecta > Lepidoptera > Noctuidae > Acronicta > Acronicta aceris. The sequence goes on along the minus strand of OU342787.1, from coordinate 6,218,062 downwards.
GTTGCAAGCGTCCATAGGCTACGGTAACCGCTTACCATCAGGCGGGCAGTATGCTTGTTTGCCACCTTAGTGGTAGGTATAAAAAAAACAATCAAAGTTAGGTATCAAAGCAAAGCATTTGCTTACATAAAGTAAAGTATTTTGGACGAAATGGTAGAGTAGGAACCTAGATCACCGGTATCTGAAATTAGTGAAGGAAAAATTCAATCGCGGGCAGGATTCGAACCTGCGTCTTCTGATTGGATACACCAGACGCTCTGAAGAACTAACTGTAAAGTAAGTCGTATCGGTTGAGAAGCAAAGTAACTTGCTTTTCAATAGATGGCGCCAACGTCACATTATGACGTAAATGCAGAATGTTAAGGCAAATTTCAATCAGGCGGGTGGGGTTCGCGGTGGCTTAGAGGTCAGAGCGTCTGGTGTATCCAACCAGAAGACGCAGGTTGGAATCCTGCCCGCGATTAATTTTTTCCTTCACTAAAATAACTTTAGACTCTTAGCATTAAACGTGGGAGAGCCATGCTTCGGTACGAATGGGCCGACTCGACCGGAGATACCACGGCTTCACAGAAAACCGAAGTCAAACAACGCTTACGTTGTGTTTCGCCGAGTGAGTGAGGTTACCAGAGGCCCAATCCCGTTTTAAAAGATCGGCAACGCACTTGTGACTCCTCTGGTGTTGCGGCGGTAGTCGCTTACCATCAGGCGATCCGTCTGCTCGTTTGTCCCCCTATCCCATAAAAAAAGCATGGGAAATGCAAAAAATCAATTGATTAAATTGTGTTTCAGTTACGATTTATTTTGGTATTACGTTTGAATAGCTAATTCGGTCTGCGGGACTCTTAAAGACTCCGCGACTGCTACGCTAGAGGTTTTTCTATGAAATTCTCAGTAGCAGCTCGGAGTTTGGGTTCTGTGCCCGGTTAATCGCGCCCCCTATTACATGGGACCTAAACATACCGGCGAACTGTGGGTTAGGTTAAAGGATACAATGGTATTGTTACTTACTTTGATACTTTCCCACATAGGTGACACGTGTACATTGTTAATAAGCCTTCGTGCTGTGTTCTGAAAAAAAAAGCAAAATATGAGATCATCAGGACCCCATGATATAGGCTTGTCTAGTGTTGGGACCATGGAAAATACCGTAGTAGTAGAATACTGTTCCTCACTGCCTTTCATATAGGCATCCCGTAAGAGGCGTGAAAATATCTGACTTGCTCGGTGGTAGGACCTCTCGGGGTCTGACTGGCTGGCGACCACCCTTACGTCGGAGTCTGACAACACAACATAAGCATGGAGTTATGTTATTTGGCTACGATTTTCTGCAAGGTGGAGGTACTTCCCCAGTCGAGCAGCTCCAATTGTGAGTGGAATTATTAGATTCCACTATGCCCTACCTCTTAAAATATTTATCAAATGAATCATAATAACCTCAAGGCTTTTAAACGAGAGGTATATTCAAAAAATTTGATGTTTTCTACTCCGTTCTGTTTCTGTTTAGTGATAATAAATTTACGAGATCAACTCGTTACACCCTACCAAACCCGTGTAACGAAACCATAGCGCGATTCAGACGGAGCGCACACCGCCATCTATCGAGGGGTGGTGTAAACTTATACGAATTTATATTGCATCTTACAACTTGTAACCACATTGTATTTTGTATTATTTGTATTTTTAATTTATAGAATATTTCCTTCTCATTCTGTTTAAATACTGTTTATGTTTAATTAACTCATGTTATCTCTGGGTAAGCACAGCAGTCAGCACTTGAGAACGGCACTTAATAAACCGAATAAAATACAAATTGGAAAACTTTCCAGTAAAATTGACATTTTATTTGAAACTAGATCGAAAAATAGGATACCCGTATTTTTTATTTTCCTGATATTCAATCATTTTCGTATTTATTGTCGACTTTGAAGTTCCTTCTATTCTAAACAGACGTAAGTGACAAATGACGTCATTTGTACGGTGAAACGGGTTAAACGGTGACAATTGTTGGAATTTTTCTGACCCTTCAAATTATTATAATTATTATATAATTTTATTATAATTATTCATAACATTACATTACCTATTTCGTTGTTGATTTACTATTATTTCGAAAAACTTTCAATTTTCGCAGTTTCCGCCGTATAAGTGACGTCATCATCACGTTTTTTATTTTATTTTCTCCGAAATTAAGAAATATAGAAACGTTATATTTTTTTTTGTGTTGTTGCTTTAATATTTTTGAAATGTTGTCAATTCTAAAAATGTACACCGGAAACTACCGAAAGTGCTGTTTTGTATGGGGTTTTGGTATATTTAGCGTGTCAGCTACTTAATAGCTACAAATCTAATTAAAACAAATAAACCATTGAATTTTTTCCCGTGTGGGAACGGGTAAGAATATAGTGTATAATCTTTACGTGGGAGAGCCATGCTTCGGCACGAATGGGCCGGCTCGACCGGAGTGATACCACGGCCTCACAGAAAACCGGCGTTAAACATAGCTTGCGTTGTGTTCCGCCGAGTGACTTAGGTTACCGGAGGCCCAATCCCCTTTTAAAAGGTCGGCAACGCACTTTTAACTCCTCTGGTGTTGCGGGTGTCCATGGGCGGCGGTGATCGCTTACCATCAGGCAATCCGTCTACTCGTTTGCCCTCCTATTCCATAAAAAAAATCCGTACTGCCATTTAGATAGGCATCTCGTAAGAGCTGAGAAAATATCTGACTTGCTCGGTGGTAGGACCTCTTGTGGTCTGACTGGCTGGCGACCACCCTTACGTCGGAGTCTGTCGTAAAGCACTGCGGTGTGTGTTTCGACTTTTGCGCGTGAGAGCCAGTTCCGTACGGTTGCTGCGGCTCTGGCAGTCTGCTCTTAAAGCTCAGCAACGCATCAGCAACTCCTCTAGTGTTGCAGGTGTCCATGGGGGACGATGACTACTTACCATCAGGTATCTTGTCTGCGCGATTGTCGACCTAATCAATAAAAAAATGCACTATTATTTTTACAGTAGCAAATCTGCCAGAGTATACATACCTATAATGGTCTATGATGCTGGCTCTGTCTATCATCCGTCGGTTGCACTGTACGCACTCGTAGCGGCGGGTGTGGATGAGCGAGTGCACGCTGTAGCTGTACGAGGTAGGCAGGTACATATGGCATAGAGTACACTCGTATGAACCACGGGACTGCAGACAAAACAATATCATTTTATCTTTTTGTGATTTTTTTGCATTTTCCATACTAAGATTATAAAGTTATTTTTGTAAAGGAAAAACTCAATCGCGGGCTGGATTCGACCCTGCGTCTTCTGGTTGGATACACCAGACGCTCTGACCTTTAAGCCACCGCGAACCCCACCCTCCTGTTTGAAATTTTGCCATCACATTCAGAATTTATATCATAGATGTCTCCAACGTCGCCTTATGACGTAAATTCAGAATGTGAAGGCAAAATTTCTATCAGGCGGGTGGGGTTCTCGGTGGCTTAGAGGTCAGAGCGTCTAGTATATCCATCCATCCACTAGTTGCTTTTACGTGCAGTTTCACTCACGTCCCAAAAAGATTAACATACTATAAGTCCGATTCTAGGTGGCGTATTAAGATGAAACATGAACCAGATTTTAAGTTAGACCTCTAGTAATACATCGGGGAAAATTGCATTCAATACCATGCAGTAGTTTTTTTTTTAAGGGATAGGAGGGCAAACGAGCAGACGGATCGCCTGATGGTAAGCGATTACCGCCGCCCATGGACACCCGCAACACCAGAGGAGTCACAAGTGCGTTGCCGGCCTTTTAAAACGGGATTGGGCCTCCGGTAACCTCACTCACTCGGCGAAACACAACGTAAGCGTTATTTGACGCCGGTTTTCTGTGAGGCCGTGGTATCACTCCGGTCGAGCGGCCCATTCGTGCGGAAGCATGGCTCTCCCACGTTAAAAAAATCCTTTATACCAAAAATAATTAAAATTGGCTCAGCAATTTAGGTGAAATGATAAAAAACAGAATATTAAGTATTCATAACTCACCGGACTGTGTTTGCTCATATGATTTTCTAGTTTAGACTCAAAGTTGAACCCTTTATGACATAGATGGCACTTAAACGGGAACTTTAACCCGGCTTTGCTTTCTTCCTGAAAAAATAAATACAAAAACATTATTACAATAATATTAATAATACTGCCTCATTAGTCCAATGGTCCCAAACGCGACTGCTACACTAGAAGTCCTGCGTTCGATCCCCAGGTCGAGCAAAGTGTTATTGGTTTTTTTTATGAAATTCTCAGTAGCAGCTCGGAGTCTGGAATTAATGGCTATAGGCTCGCCTCCTATGACATTGGACCTAAACATACCGGCGAACTGTGGGTGTACATTAAGTACGCCTCTGCCTAACCCTTCGGGGAATACAAGCGTGATGGTATGTTATTTTTTTAATAGGTACAGACAACAGATTGAGTGTTACATAGAATAATCCAACTACCTACAAGCTATAAAACTGAAGTCTAATTACGAATGTACACACAGCATTGAAAATATTATTAATTCTTAATTATTACTAGCTTTTGCCAGCGACTTCGTCCGCGTGGAATAGTTACTTTGTTCCCTAGTTCTTCGCCCGCGGTTTCACCTGCGTTGCCCCGTTCCTAAGGGTTGTAGCGTGATGTTTTATAGCTTGAAACCTTTCTAATGAAGCACTCATTTTCCCAACATTTCCCTTCACTGCTCTGCTCCTATTGATCGTAGCGTGATGAAAAGTATACTATAACCTGTGGTTTGGGCTGTGCGTTGATAGATCACTATGTCAGTCAGTCAGTCACCTAACGTAAGAGTAGACAAATATAATCAGAAAGCTCCGAACTGCTAAGCTATCGGGAGTTACACGTGTTATTGTGAGTCAACCATAAAAGATAGACATTTGCTGTCGTGGAATATTTTTTATAAAATTTTAAAGAGAACATTTCCGTCATACATGATTTCTGTGTAGCTTTAACCATTAAGGCTGCACACGCGACGGAAGCTTAAAAAATGGAGTAAGTTCTCCTGTTTTCCCAACATTTCCCTTCACTGCTCTGCTCCTATTGATCGTAGCGTGATGAAAAGTATACTATAACCTGCCCAGGAGTATGAAGAACAATTGTACCAAGTTTCGTTGAAATCCGTCGAGTGGTTTTTGTTTCTATAACGAACATACAGACAGACAGACAGACAGACAAAAATTTTACTGATTGCATTTTTGGCGTCAGTATCGATCACTAATCACCCGCTGATAGTTATTTTGGAAATATATTTCATGTACAGAATTGACCTCTCTACAGATTTATTATAAGTATAGAAGATTAGTTTTTTGCCCGCGACTTCGTCCGCGTGGAATAGTTACTTTGTTCCATATGAACTTTCATCCGCTATTTTATCCCCTTGAGGGTAGAATTTATCAAAATCCTTTCTTAGCGGATGCCTACGTCATAACATTTACCTGCATGCCAAATTTCAGCCCGATCCCTCCAGTGGTTTGGGCTGTGCGTTGATAGATCACTATGTCAGTCAGTTTTATATATAATTATTTAGATTTAGATTACTTCTATGACATATTTATTTCTGAGACTTACGCGAATATTCGACATATTGAAAACAAAACAGCTTACGGATTCTATCGCGTCGAACTCACATTAATAATCCCGACGTTTCGGACCCTTTACAGCGTCCATGGTCACGTGCAGACCCGTCCCATGACCCGTGACCATGGACGCTGTAAAGGGTCCGAAACGTCGGGATTATTAATGTGAGTTCGACGCGATAGAATCCGTAAGCTGTTTTGTTTTCAATACTTCTATGACAATTTACATAATCCATTACATTGTCCCACTGCTGGGCACAGGTCTCCTTTCAGGATGAGAGGGATTAGGCTATAGTCTACCACGCTGGCCTAGTGCAGGTTGGCAGACTTCACACGCCGTCGAGATCTCTCAGGCATGCAGGTTCCCTCACGATGGTTTCCTTCACCGTTTAAGCGCGTGATAATTAACTATTAATACGCACATGGCTTCGAAATGTCAAGAGGTGCGTGCCTTGGGTTCGAACTCGAGGTATCGGTCTCGAGGTATCGGTGTCGAGGTATCGGTCTCGAAGTTTCAGTTTCGAGGTATCGGTTATCAATTAAAAACCACTGTAATCGATTCAGTAGACGATTCTGAACAAACTACTTTCAGGTGTTGCGCTTATTCTGTTACAAGTTGTAAATGCGTTACCTCTCTTTGTTTGATTTGTTCTTCAGGTTTTAACACCACAATTCTTATCTTATTTGGATCTAGTTCTACTGGTTTCCTTATAGAAGACTTGGCTGAAGGCGTTATGGCTTGAGACTCATCCTCTGTAGGCGTTTCACTGAAAAAATACAGGCACAAACGTTTTTACAGGGTAAAAATTGGCATAAACATCTTTACAGGGTAAAATATTGACATATAAATTTTTACACGGTAAAATATTGGCATAAACTTTTTTACAGGGTAAAAAAATGGCATATAAATTTTTACAGTGCAAAAAATTGGCATAAACATGTTTACAGAGTAAAAAATTAGCATAAACATATTGACAGGGTAAAAACTTGGCACAAATTATTAGGAAATCAATTTTGACCGTTAAAATAATATATAAATATACTGTTCGATCGCCTTTTTATGGATTAAGTCAGCAATCTTTTTGTGATATTTTTTTTGCATTTTCCATGCTAAGATTATAAAGCTATTTTAGTAAAGAAAAAATTCAATCGCGGGCAGGATTCGAACCTGCGTCTTCAGAACAAGTTTGATGTGGTGTATCAAACCAGAAGACGCAGGTTCGAATCCTGCCCGCGATTGAATTTTTCCTTTAATAAAATAACTTAAGTCGGCAAATGAGCTGACGAGTCACCTCGTGGTAAGTGGTCATCGTCGCCCATGGACACCTGCATCACTAGAGGAGTTGCTGATGCGTTGCCGAGCCTTAAGAGCCCCTACGGACTGCAGACTGCCAGAGCCGCTGCAACCGAGAGGAACTGGCACTTACGTGCAAAAGTTGAAACACACACCGCAGTGCTTTACGACAGACTCCGACGTAAGGGTGGTCGCCAGACAGTCAGACCACAAGAGGTCCTACCACCAAACAAGTCAGATATGTTCGCGGCTCTTACGAGATGCCTATCTGAAAGGCAGTGAGGAACAGTATTCTAACCCGTCCCCACACGGAGCGTCCATCTCTCCCCTCTCTCTCATTACCCTGCCTCGATTCTTCTCCTCTCTATCTCTACTAAAACTCACCTATCTTTTTTCTTCTTCACTTTAACTTCTTTCGTTTTAGTTTTCCTCTTCTTCTTCACCTCTGGTTCTTCTTTGATCTCCACTGGCACAGAGTCTTGTAGTAATGACGCGATATCATCTTCTGTGATCTTTGTGGCTACTGATCTGAGGAGAATGGAGAAGATATATGCAGTTAATTTTTGCGACTGCTACGCTAGAGGTCCTGGGTTCGATTCCTAAGTCAAGGAGAGTTTTTCTATGAAATTCACTATAACAGCTCGAAGTTTGGATTGGTGCCCGGTTTTTTTTTATGGGATAGGGGGACAAACGAGCAGACGGATCGCCTGGTGGTAAGCTATTACCGCCGCCCATGGACACCCGCAACACCAGAGGAGTCACAAGTGCGTTGCCGACCTTTTAAAAGGGGATTGGGCCTCCGGTAACCTCACTCACTCGGCGAAACACAACGGAATCGTTGTTTGACGCTGGTTTTCTGAGAGGCCGTGGTATCACTCCGGTCGAGCCGGCCCATTCGCGCCGAAGCATGGCTTTCCCACGTTAAACAAATAACAATAGGCTTGCCCCCTATAACATGGGACCTAAACATACCGGCGAACTGTGGGTGTACATTAAGTACGCCTCTGCCTAACCCTTCGGGGAATACAGGCGTGATGGTATGTTTAATGTTATTTTTATTTTATATATATATTTTTTATATTTTTATTTTATATTGTATGGTGCAGGGTGATTTTACATTTTGGCACAATTATTCTTGTAGGATCTCTTTGGCTGTACATACGCCACGATCAGACAGATTACTTACCTAATTTCTTCTAAAGTAATATTATCTTCATAATCAGAGAACGTTGCCTCCTCTTTGACCCCGTCTTCCACCTTACCGAGTTGAGGTAAGTCAGCATCGTCCAACCCTGACTGCTGGGCTTGCTTCTCATGCTGAAATAACATAAACATTTCTTTTTATACCATTAAAGTGGCAAACAAGCAGACGGGCCGCCTGATGGTAAGCGGTTACCGTAGCCTATGGACGCTTGCAACACCAAGGGCATCACTCGTTGCCGACCCTGTAAATTAAAGGGGAATATTTGGGCTGGCAGCATAGGAGACATGCTGCCATGCATGACAGCGGCGGTAACAAAACACCACCAGTCCCCCCACTGCCAACACAATGTTTCCTCGCAAACCTCTGGTGACCTTGTTCTTGTAAAAAAAAGCAGTCCATAAAAGGTAGAGCCAAGCTTTACTTGGGAGAGCCATGCTTCGGCACGAATGGGCCGGCTCGGCCGGAGTGATACCACGGCCTCACAGAAAACCGGCGTCAAACGACACGTTGTGTTTCGCCAAGTGAGTGAGGTTACCGGAGGCCCAATCCCCTTTTAAAAGGCCGGCAACGCACTTGTGACTCCTACGGTATTGCGGGTGTCCATGAGCGGCGGTAATCGTTTACCATCAGGCGATCCGCCTGCTCGTTTGCCCTCCTTTCCCATAAAAAAAAGGTAGGAACCTATGATCAAAATCTAGGGAGACTAAAGTTATCATTTTGATACTGACCTCCAACACGTGAAAGTAGCCAAGTTTACCCCTGCCTACTATATCAATAGTGAGTGTGTTGGTAGAACCGAGGTGTGGACTTGCATATTTAGATAACTCCTCATCCTGAGCATCGAGAGGAAACTGAAATACAAGACATGACATGACAGTTAGCATCAGGGTGGTTGCGGATACAAGAATTTTGACATCCGCAGATGCGGATATTAGTTTTTTTTTCACATATTTCAATTTTACAAAAAACTAAACAGTAATTATTGGAAGGTGAAGTCAGTCATTATAATTCAAGCTTGAGTGATTCGACCGCAGACAGGATTCGAACCTGCGTCTTCTGGTTAGATACACCAGATGCTATGACCTCTAAGCTACCGTGAGTCCCACCTGCCTATTGGCTGCCTCTAATATCCCCTTAGGTTTAGGGCAAATCCACCACTGCTGCTTGCTGAGGCAATTAAGGACACTTTTTGTAAATGCCGTTTCATTATTAAATACTCACAGGAGCACACCGGGTGAGGTATTCGTACAGCACATTGTGAGCTCGTAATATCTTGTGTTTGAACCTGACCGCTTTTTGTAACAGTGTAGCACATTCATAACATAACCACTGCGGCAGTCCATCTGACTCCTGTATCTGAAATATTGTGAAAATATATATATATATGTTGTAGTTGTTTGTCTTTACGTCGGCAGATGTGGGTGATCTGGTGATAGAGAACGATGGCCAGCCAGAAGACGGAGCCACGCAGGACATATCGTGATGTCACTCTAGCTATTTTAATATTCTCATTATGGACGACACACAATTATTGTAAAACCTTGCATCTATAATGAATTTATAATCTATTCATACGAAGAGGTGATTTAACCTTTCCACCGCCACAGTCATGTATAGATGACAAACCAAATTGTGCCCAGCACACCACAGTCTGAATGGGTGACAGATTTGTGGGTAATATGGATCACAGGAAATTCGGAACATAGTTCAAGGGGTTAAAAATAATAACAATAAATATTCTATTGGTGTACACCAATGTTACAACGCCTATAGCCTAGACTTATCGGATCAGCAGTTTCTAAATAATCATTGTCTTCAAAGTCTAGACATATAATGCATGCATGCAGGCATGTTGTAATGTGACCGAAGTGTGTTCTAAAACCCCCTCAAAATGTTTCCTGTCTCTGGTTCAGAGCTTTAAAACCCCCTGAAATTAATACATTGTCATGGATCACTTTGAGCACAGCATGGGGCTTCTTGGAACTTCGGTGATTCTTTGTATCCATGACCAAGTAGAATGCAAGAGCATTGCCATACAATACAAAATTACCATGTCAAAGACAGATGCTAGAATGTCAGACAGTGTAGATATCCTTGTAAAATACTAATATATATGTCCTGTCCTATATTAATTTGGTGTACAATAAAGTATATAATAAATAAATAAATAATATACAGCCACTCTGATAACAAAATAACCCTAAAGACGTTAAAATAAAGCCTAAAAATATGATATTTATTCCCTAACTCTAAAACCAGCACGATAATATTAAAACAAAAATTAATTACCTTTCGTTTAGGTTATCGGAGAAAAATGTAATGCTAACTCTAATAACTCTATATAAAATAAACACATATCTATTCTTAAAGATAAAATACGTAAGATATATTAATTTACTCACGTTTATGCCCGTCAAATCTTTAAAAAATGCTTCGAAGTAAACAGAATCGTACATTCGTTTTTCTGTTGTCAAACAGCACCTGCATATTGTTTTCGTCTGTTCCAGATTTTCAAAATGATGTTTTATATCTTCTTCGTTACCCAAACTCATTGTTTCCATTTTATTTACAATATTCAACTATAAAAATTAAAAATCACACGCAAGTCTCAACACCCGATACAAATTGTAAACAATATGGCGGTTTGACATTTAACTTTTTTTGGTGGCTTCGTTTAGTTATTCTGCAGAATATGTTTTATATCTCGCTTTATGGGCAATACACGCAGACTACGCATTTTAAATAATGTTATGTTATTTCATTAGTTTTTATTTCGTAAGATAAAATTATATAAAAATTACCTAGCTCTTAACAAAAGTGATTGCCACCTTACATTAGTATGTAGAACTAGCAAAGGTAAAACATAACGTACTCATCAATCCTCGTTTGTGAAGTGGCATGTACAGGATTGCAAGCAGTAGCCAACAGGTAATTATTAGTGTTGTAAGCTGTTGTTACCCGTGGTTTCAATTGCATTCCAAATGACTTTTTGAGCCGATGTCCTTCTCCAAGGTCCAATCTGTCGTACAAAAGTTCAGCGGTTTAGGTGTGAAAACGTTACAAATAAACAAACAGAATTACTATCGTATTTAAAATATTAGTATGGATGGTATGCATAAACTGTTATAATGGCACCGTAAAAAATTTAACACATTTAGTTATCATAAAAATGTTGTCAGATATATAATAACTGGTATATTATATCTATCAACTGGTTTACGATTTTGACGATCGTATTTCATACTTAATAATACCAATACTGATGCGAGTCCGGCGGACTGAATTTCTCTCACAAACGTAATAAATAAAAATAAAATAATATAAATAAAATAATCGTAATTCAAACATTAATGAAGTGTTCGGTGGAGCTTGAATTGCCCACAAAGACGTAATACTGAAATAAATCGTAATCCAGACAATATTCTATTCGGATTTGGATACCGTTAATGGAGGTTGCTACTGTACGATTTCATCCAAAATACTTCACTGTAAATGAAATTATAAAGAAGACACAATAATGACGGTAATTTTGAGAAGAAAACATTAGATTTATTATTGTGAAATGTGTTTTTGTGTAAAAAGTTTGAAAAAAAATGTGTTATTTTATAAATATGACGACTTTAGTACGAAAAAGTAGCCTATTTTTAACATCGAATTAACATTATAATACGAAGTAAGTGAACCCATATAAGATAAGAGCAATATATATATGTTTTATTTATTATAACCTCTAGACAGTTACGTCAGAGGTATCTTCAAAAAATCTAAATGTTTTCCTTCACCGTTTGGTGATAATCACATTTAGCTACGAGAATTCGTGTACCCAACTAAACTCATGTAACGAAACCATAGCGCGATTCAGACGGACGGCACAACGCCATCTATCGAGCTGAGAAGTAAACATTTATGAAATAACACTCAAAGCAAACTGTAAATAATTTATCGTCTAAGGTATTTACAAATAAACTAAGAGTAAATTAATTACGACAGATTTAGTCTTGTCCTGTCCAAATTTCTAGGAATTATATTACAAACATCCCAAATAAAAAAGTACTTTCAAAACCCGTTCAGCCGTTCTTGCGTGATTTTATTGTTGTATTGATATTATTTGATTCCCGACGTTTCTTAACGAATCCTTTATGAAGATGATCCGCGAGGCTATTGAAATTAAAAAACACCCAAATTTCATTAGAGAAGATGGCTGGGGCTTACCACCTGCTTGGAACCCCATTATAGATTAGATCCATTAAATCAAAATCCAAGCCCAAAACTGCAAGATCGTAGTATACGGTGAGCTCGTTCTGCGTGAACCGGATCGCCAATAATTAACAAAAATGTAAGGTAGCTGTTAGTAATTGTAACATTAAGACGTCCAACAACTTAGTCTACCCGTGACCATTGATGCTGTAAAGGATCCGAAACGTCGGGAATCAAATAATATCAATACAACGCAAAAAATCCGTAAAAAGTAGTTGTATTTCAATGTTTAATATTCGCGTAAGTGTCAGAAACCAGTATGTTTAATATTAGTAGGATATAATATCTCTTTTAGGACACTTTTCGGACCATTTTGTTTTAAATAGCCATAGACAGGTAGGCTAAAATGTCGTACGGTATAGTATGTACTGCAGCATACTCTGTAAGATTCTAGGCGGCGTATCAAGATGAAACATGCACCAGATTTTAGGTTAGACCTCTAACAATACATCGGTGAAAACTGCATTCAATTCCATGCAGTAGTTTTTGCGTGATGCGCATACAAACATACAGACAAAAATTCTAGAAATTGTTATTTTGGCTTCTGTTGCTCTAATAAAGACGTCCTAGGTTTTCTTTAATATCTATAATGTACAGACATCGGCCTGTTACAAATGTATTATAGGTATAATAGCCTACTTTAGACTGCCCCATTAGCCTAGTGGTCCTGGGTTCGATTCCCAGTTCGAGCAAAGTGCTATTGGGTTTTTCTATGGAATTCTCAGTAGCAGAGTATGGAATTTGTGCCCGGTTAATGGCAATAGGCTCGCGTCGCCCCTTTTTAACTACATGGGACCTAAACATACCGGCGAACTGTGGGTGTTCATTAGTACGCCTCTGCCTAACCCTTCGGGGAATACAGGCGTGATGGTAGTACGTTATTAGCTATTCAAAGTCAAAGTCAAATCTTTTATTTCAAATAAACCAAATGGTACAGGTACTTTTGAATTGTCAAACTAGGTGCACTATCTTACCAATTATCCACATTCACACATTTTACCGTGGGAGAGCCATGCCTCGGTACGAATGGGCCGGCTCGACCGGGGTGATACCACGGCCTCACAGAAAACCGGCGTCAAACAACGCTTACGTTGTGTTTCGCCGAGTGAGTGAGGTTACCGGAGGTCCAATCCCCTTTTAAAAGGTCGGCAACGCACTTGTGACTCCTCTTGTGTTGCGGGTGTCCATAATCGGACGGCGGTAATCGCTTACCATGAGGCGATCCGTCTGCTCGTTTGCCGCCCTATACATAAAAAAAACACCATTGAAACAAAAAATGTTAGGAATAATATTATAATTTATTTAGTTTTTACATGCCAGCAAATTTCCACAGTAACCTATTACATAATCGCATATTATACCTATCTATACAAAAATAATATGATTTATTCCATTTTACTGTGATCACAAGCTAGTACATATACCGGTGGAGCTGGTAACAGGAATACTGGAGCATCTGAAAAAAAAAAACAACATAAGAGAGGTAGGGCATAGTGGAATCGAATAATTCCACTCACAATTGGAGCTGCCCGACTGGGGAAGTAGAAAGAAAGAAAGAAACCATTTATTCAGCGAACAGTAAAGACAAGTAGGTACATAACTGTGAATGGTTTGTTATTTAGTGAGTACTTCCACCTTGCAGAAAATCGTAGCCAAATAACATAGCTCCGTGCTATGTTGTGTTCCTAACGGTGAGCAAGGTCGCTAGACCTCCGCGAGGAAGCGTTGTGTTGGTAGATAAGATAAGCATCACGCTATTGTCTCCTATACTGTCAGCACAACTATTTCTCCTTAATTTACAGGGTTTGCAACGCGCGAGTGCAATACCCCTGGTGTTGCAAGCGTCCATAGGCTACGGTAACCGCTTATCATCAAGCGGGCCGTATGCTTGTTTGCCACCTTAGTGGTATAAAAAAATAAATAAACAACTCTGTCTACTTCAGGGTGGCGCTGGGCGGGAATACGCCCTGGGCCTTAAGGCGGATCGTTTCGCTGTGCCCGCGAAATTCAAATTCCGAATGGTTTTTCGCAGTTTGTAGGTCTATAACAAGTTCTAGATTCATGGCAGTTGTAATTGCGACATCAACTATACAACATTAACAACTGAGAACTAAAACCTTTACTAATAAATCCTTATCAAGCCAAAAATTTGGCGCAATCTGTGTAATTGGTCAAAATTGTCATTTTACACTATTAGCTCCATTAATGATTTTTAAACAATGGTTTTAGATAAAAATTGTGAATTTTGTATAGTTAATGTCGCAATTACCATTACCATGAATGCAGAACTTATTATAGACCTAGAAACTGCGGAAAACCACTCGAAATTTGAATTTCGCGGGCACAGCGAAACGATCCGCCTTAAGTAGATATTATTTAGTATTTATCACAATCAAAATGTACAGGCTACATAATCAACAATTCTAAATTCAAAGACTTTAGAATTGTCGATTATGCTATATATACTAGCTTCTGCGCGCGACTTTGCGTAGACTTCAGAATTAGATCCGACCTGGATAAACAGTGGTGCTATTGCAGACTATAATCTATCTCTGTACCATTTTCATCCAGGTCCGTTCAGCCGTTCTGACGTGATTGAGTAACAAACATCCTTATCCTCACAAACTTTCACGTATAATATAAGTAGGAAGTAGGATTATTGTAGTCCCATTGGACGACCATTCTGATTGGGCTCTTCAGGTAGTGTCCATCGAAGTATCAATGTATCTCAATACAATTGACAACGTTTAAAACAGAAATACTGTTTCTTTGTTTTCCTATCCTGAGTTCCAAAAGATTAATAATATTTTATTATATTTCTTCATTTCGGAGAAAAAAAAAATTCAAAAAACGTTTGATAACTTCACTGGAAACTGAGAAAATTGAAATTTTGTCGAAATAACCACGAAATAGGTAATACAAGGTTATGAATAATTATTAAAATACCAAACTGACATGAGACAATTTTTTGAAGGGTCAGAAAAATTACGTCTCTTATCACCGTTTAACACGTTTGACCGTACAAATTACGTCATTTGGAAAGAACTTCAAAGTCGAAATTAAGTATGAAAATGATTGAATATCGGGAATATAAAAAATATGGGTATCCTAGTTTTCGATATAGTTTTAAATAAAATTTATGGGGTTTTAAAAAAATTAAAAGTCATTAATTTTTTAGTTTACTGGTATTTTGTAGACTGAAAAAATATATGACTATTTTTTGACAACTATGTCAAAGCTCTCGCGTTTGAATTGAGGTTTGAATCCATGGCTCTGACTTTTCGAAGTCAAAAATTGTTACTTAGATTGGTATCTACTTACAATTTATTGTTCTTACTTACCGGCGCGTATGTGTGAATGTGGAAGAAGCAAAGAAGTGTGCAAGAATCGTAGCAAGTAGCGGTCTATAGTTTCTGCCTACCCCTGTGGGAAAAAGGCGTGAGTATTTATGTATTATTCTTACCTAAGACTTGACAATGATTTTTCAAAGTGTCCAATGATCCGTGACGACAGTTTTTGCTGAAAAAAAATACAATGTTTTTTAGTACTGGTAACTTAACATACCTACTTGGAAAGATTCGAAACTTAATTATTAAGATTGATGATCGACCAGGGGGCTTACTCTTGAACTCAATTCCGATACATCGACATTGGAATTGTGCCGTTTCGTCAAGTTTCGTACTCTTGAATCCGAGACTAGCGCTAAATTGTTTTTACGTGGGAGAGCCATGCTTAGGCACGAATGGGCCGGCTCGACCGGAGTGATACCACGGCGTCACAGAAAACCGGCGTCAAACAACGCTTACGTTGTGTTTCGCCGAGTGAGTGAGGTTACCGGAGGTCCAATCCCCTTTTAAAAGGTCGGCAACGCACTCGTGACTTCTCTAATGTTACCTACGGGTGTCCATGGGCGGCGGTAATCGCTTACCATCAGGCGATCCGTCTGCTAGTTTGCCCTCCTATCCCATAAAAAAAAAAGTTTCAATACTGCGCGGTGATTAAGTGAACTAAATAGGATTGGGAAACGACCCAACCATTGGCCAATCAGGGATGCCGATACAAGGTTAACGGATTTGTGCTCAAGAGTAGGAAATCGCCCGACAGCCAAATTGACATTGGAATCGGATCACGTTTGGATTGGTATTGTAAGTATTGTTTTCAAGAGTAAGCCTGCTGTCCGCCAGATAAGCCCATTGAATAGGTAGATAGTGACCCGTATTACCGTTTATTGGTAGGTACAGAACTAAATTCCCGGTTGTTTCTTGTTAAGTTTCCTTACAGGATGAATACAATACTTTCCGGGCTGAGAATCACTTTAATTTTTTAGGTAGAATACATTTTTCTAATATCTTAGACGGATTACATCGATTTAAAATGATAGACGAAATTTCCGTTAAATTCCAAATACCCCCGTGATACCTATTCCCCGTGTGGGGACGGGTTAGAATACTGTTCCTCACTGCCATTCAGATAGGCATCCCGTAAGAGGCGTGAAAATATCTGACTTGCTCGGTGGTAGGACCTCTTGTGGTCTGACTGGCTGGCGACCATCCTTACGTCGGAGTCTGTCGTAAAGCATCTTGATGTGTGTTTCGCCTTTTGCGCGTAAGAGCCAGTTCCTCCTCGGTTGCCTGCGGCTCTAGCAGTCTGCAGTCCGTAGGGGCTCATAAAGCTCGACAACGCATCAGCAACTCCTCTGGTGTTGCAGGTGTTCATGGGCGGCGATCACTACTTAGTTACCATCAGAAGGTGGCTCGTCTGCTCGTTTGCCGACCTAATCAATAAAAAAAAAATACTGATCGAAATTCTATTATTTTTCAAACTTACCAATTATCACCCAAACTATTTAAAGATCTCGATAGAGGGCACTGTGCGCTAACATTTTGTAAATCTGCAAGTGAACAAGCCTGTCTCAACCGAGCTACAAGTTTATGTGGAATAGTTAAACTCTGGCAACTACTTGAGCAATCACTCCCAACATTTCCACATTTCCCATCATCTGCATTTTCCACATTAATTTTCGGAATGTTCACGTCATTTTGATTTTGACAGCTGCAATTCCCGCCAACAATAGTGTTGCCAGCTTGGGAATTTTGCGCAAAATTAGTAGAATTTGTAGGGGCGTGTGACGATCGATGAATGTTGGGGTCGGAAGCGTAAGTTTGTCCGAATTTCTCAGAGAAATGTACGGTTTTCTTGTTTCTGTTCATCATTGAGTGCTGGTATTGTCCTCTTCGGTTTGGTGATGGTGATGAGGATGGGGACCGCGTTGGTGATGTGTACGCTGATGATGTATGTGTTGGGCGTTTAGCTCTGGGGTTTTTCAGTTCATATTCTGCTGCTATTGCTTCGAAGACCTGTAAAAGTTAATTATAAGAATACGTATTAATTATTAGGACTGCTGTTTTTAGGATTAAGGTCTCTAAACTTTAGCAATCACTACAAAAAGCATGGAAACACAATTTTAGAGCTTAGAACACGGACAGGGCACGGCACGCGGTAGTGCAATTATAATTTTACCTGTTCAGCCACCAGGTTTCTCGCGTAAGGCGAGTTCTTCGCAGGCAGCGCTTCTCTGCACAATGCACAACGTTCTAATCTTGTCCAACACGCTGAAAATATATTAATTAAACTATGAAGAATTATTAATTAATGAACTGCAATATTAGTTTAGTGGTTCTACAGGCGACTGCTACGCTAAAGGGGCAACAAGAATAATAGTAATGTACAATCTTATATAACTAAATAAAGTTGCATCTTTTAGTTCATCTGTTGCAACTAGATGGTGTTGTACCGGTCGGCTGAATCGCGGTATGGTTTCGTTACCGGCAATATTATAAGTATATTTTGGACCTATAATAAATTACCTTCGATCACATGAAAGCTTGGTTTTGTTCAGTAATGTGCCATCCAAATAGCAAGTTATTTTTTAAATAGTCTTGAGTACAGGTCTACTCCATTTTTACCCCATTTTTCTCGTTGTTGATTCAACCATTCAAACATACAACAGTGAAAAAAAAAATTAAATGAACCACTGTCTAACAGTGGTGCAGTTCGCTGGTATGTTTAAGTCCCATGTAATAGAGGCGAGTCTATTGCCTTTACCCTGGCACAAGTTTCTAACTCCGAGTTGCTCTTAAGAATAATTATCATAGGGAAACCCAATATCACTGCTCGACCTGGAAATCGAACCCAGGACCTCCTAGCATAGCAGTTGCGCTTGGGAACAATAAAACTAATGAGGTAGTCTTCAGATTCTATCTTAATATTGTGAATGAACTGTGTGTTTTAGACATAAAAAATAATAAAATAAGGATAATAGAACAGTGAACGTGAGAGTATGTATGTGTTTGTGAGTAAGTGGGTGTGTGTGTACAGATGGGTTTCTGCCCAGGCATTTTGGGCAAGAAAATAATAGCTTTCGCATAAACCCGTAAAACGTAAATAAAACTGCCCAGGTTCTTTCGGCAGAATTGGGCGAAAAAAATAAATGCCCTGGTATAAACCCATCTCTCGATGTGTGAGTGTGTGGGTGAGTGCGCGCACGCCGTGTTCTTATTTGATCAATCGGAGTTAACTCACGTTCGCAGTATAAGTGTGAGCGCGCGCAGTTGAGCGGCGTGGTCGCCGTGGCGGCGCACACGCAGCACGCCAGCGCGCGCACCGCGCCCGCCAGCGCGCGCCGCGACCGCTCCCCGCGCAGCCCGCCGCCACAGCTCCACAACAACTACATACGGACAATTATCAGAAGGTTGCGTGTTCAGTGTTGCCTCTCCAACCAAAGGGAGGATTCTCCGAACAGGTGTTTTGCCTGGCGGGCCACGGCCCGACGGATGATGTCGGGCGGTTGTATAGTATATTTAAGTTGCGTTGCAAACTTCACTTGCGCGATTCAGGACTTGTTCGTCTTGTTTTTATGTAACACGATAGATGTCGCTATACTGTTTTTTTTACACTTGGACGTCTCGTGTTGATTCAGGGAATCGTTACAGCGTAACCGGACTTTTTCTTTTTTTATTCATGATAGGCTTACGCCTAGTTCGCCTGATGTTAAGCGATACTGCGATCTACGATGCAGCGTACTTGCCAGCCAGGAGCAACTTATAAACTAACCAACAGCATTTAACAGGAACTCGGCTTAGGGCGTTTCTGGGGGGGATAGCTAGGAACGGCTGGATCTGGGTTACATTATTTAGGGGCGAATTTAAAGCTACTGGCTCGGCGCGAGCCAGCTCGAGCTCGAGATATTGGATTAAATAGTAAAATACGACCGTCCGAACAATTTGCTGCGTTTGCTATACATGAAACTGTATACTATTAAGTGAATGGTATGGACTAAAATAAATTATAATTAAATTTATTAGAAACATAACTACAGCAAACGCTCAAAAGTCCATAGGCACGCTAAGGATTACATTGCTATGAACAGTAAGAGCGAGCTCGATACAGCCAGTGCGTGTCACTTGTTAACGATAATGAATAGAAGGTCGTAAGTCAAACTAAACGTCAAGCTATTGCGTTGTGAGATTGCCTATGTACTTTTGGTCGGTACTGTTTGCTACAGCTCCCGATGACAGTCGACCCCGCGCGAAAGTTCTCGGCAACAATAGGACTGGTTCTTTGGCGCCCGCTTTTTATTCGAAACCTATACAAAACTTCAATAGTAAACTTACCTCGGGGTCATCTTTGGGGTCCACACCACAGTTCCACACGAGGAGAGACACGCCACCCCCTGAGCCGTCACCTCTAATCAAACCAGCAACTTGACCCACCTAGAAATTGAGAACCAGTATTGTAAGGGTGATAGACAAAGTATACAGCTCGCTGGTCCCCTGATGGTTAGCGATAACCGCAGCCTATAGACGCCAGCATCACCTGTGGTATCCAGGGGCCATATTATGACGTGTAAACGCCATCATTTTTAGGTTTTAAGAAAGAGATGAGGCTATTTAATATGTAGAGCGGCGTCTCTTTCTCACAACCTAAAAATTATGGCGTTAACACGTTATAATACGGCCCCTGGGGTGGTATCACTTGACACCTCAGTTGTTAAGTCTCATTTGCACAGTAA
Organism: Acronicta aceris; assembly: GCA_910591435.1. Lineage (NCBI taxonomy): Eukaryota > Metazoa > Arthropoda > Insecta > Lepidoptera > Noctuidae > Acronicta > Acronicta aceris. The sequence continues at coordinate 6,197,625 of OU342787.1, read as the reverse complement.
TATCACTGGCTACATTGCCATTCAAAGCGGACCACAATAATGTCAGCACATTATTGCTTAGCGGCAGACTAAGAATTATTTTTATTTTATTTTATTTATTTATTAGGACAATAAATAGCTACAACAAATTTTACAATAGGCTATTTGACTGATTATTTTTTATCGTCTTACGGCCAGTTTCTATATCCAATCTGTCGATAGATTTGCTTACTAAAGATAGAATTTTGACATAAGCTCCATACAGCTACTATCAAAATCCTATCTATAGCAAGCAAATCTACTGACAGATAGGATATAGAAATCAGCCGTTATGCAAATGTTTACCATAAATAGAAACCATCAACGAAAACAAAATTAAAATCAGCTCAAAAATAAGGAAGTTACAAGCATTTTAATTTTATGAAAGAAAGAAAGAAAGAAAGAAAAAGAGTTTATTGACACAGTCACGGACACTGCACACATAGCATAAAAAAAACTAAACTAATTATCTGATAAAATAATGAGACAGGGAACGCACTATACTTGTTTATGACGTCACAAACCAATGCGCCATACAAATCCCATACTAACACTCATTTGGGGGAAAAAGACAAAGCATCCCCTCTCAATCCCCACCAAAAATTTTAAATGCTTATATCTTTAAACTTTATTAACCGATTTGAATTATTTTTTCAGAATACGATTTGTATTTAATTTAATTTTTCACTCAGTTTGGAATTTTTAATTATTCAAACATTAGTCAAATACCCTATTAGGTTATCTTACTAGTGTTTTATCAACTACTTATTGTCGTGTTCGGCTGCCAGTCTATGTGCCTGAATATCAATATTTTACACGAATCGATTGCCAAAGGTTTGTCCTCTGCAACACAATTTAAGGGTCTATATTCCTGGGACTTTTTTCAAGCGAACAGTCAGCCCTATCTGTTGACGGTTTAGAATACTGTCCTTCACTGCCTTTCAGATCTCGTAAGAGCCAAGAAAATATTTGACTTGCTTGATAGTAGGAAGTCTTGTGGTCTGACTGACTGGCGACCACAATTACGTCGGAGTCTGTGTGTAAAGCACCGCGGTGTGTTTAGAATTTTCCACGTAAGAGCCAGTTCCCCCTAGGTTGCTACGGCTCTGGCAGTCTGCAGTCCGTAGGGGCTCTTAAGAGTCCGGCGGAGCGAATTTTTCTTACAAACGTAATACCGAAATAAATCGTAATTCAAACAATTTCATAAAATTCTGTTATTATTCGGATATCGATACCGTTAATCTAGGGTCCTACGCTACCATTTCGTCCAAATACTTCACTGGAAATAAATGTAAGCTAATGCAATTTTTGGTAACTTTGCCAAGTTTGGAACGATTTTCCGGTCTTTTATTTCCAGTGAAGTAGTTGTAGACTAAATAGTATTGTAGGAACCTAAATTAACGGTATCCAATAACATAATTTGATAGAATATTGTCAGGATTACGATTTATTTCGGAATTACGTTTTTGTGGGCAATTTAAGCTCCGCCGGACCCTTAAGGCTCGGCAAAGCATCAGCCTTTTATAAAAAAATTGTTTGAGTTGTTGAAAGACTTACAGGCAACCCAAGCAAGTCCTTTCCATCTGCTTGCAGCAAACAGTCCCCAGGCTTCAGTCCTGCATTGTCAGCTCTGCCTCCAGGAGTCACTTCACGAACCTGAAGAACATTTTAATACATACTTAATATTATTTATGTAAATATATATTTTTTTTATTTATGTTCAAGCACCTATATACACTTATTTTTTGTCCGATTTGTGTATGCAAAGAGTTCTTGCATACTTCTTTTACGTCGTACTTTCATGACATCTTGACATACATACGCGCCGGTTGCTACACACCCTGATTTTTTAAAGACCTCGCCAATTAGATTACTTAGTGTATGTCCTTTTAAGGCAACCTCTCCCGACGCTACCGCTGACATTCGCCATATAAATCACTTTTACTTACTATGTGTTTAATCGAGCCTCATACAAACTAGGTACCCATCTAGGATGTATGAGGGGAACAGGGTAGGCTGAAGACCTAAAGAGTTAGAGAACCTATACAAAAAACGTTTCCCCACACTAAGAGTTTCATTCATCTATTATGGAACTTGAAGCACGGCAATTTGTTGTGGACTTTACCCAAGGATATGGATCCCACAGGGTCCTCGTCAGCCGGAAACCAAGACCTTCGCCTTCATCTTCTGGTAGATTTAACTGAAACAAATTGAGCAAATGTAACATTCTTACTCGACATCATCTCTTGAAATTGAAATTATTTCTTAATTATTTTAATTGTAAGTACTAAGATGACAAACAAGCATACAGGCCACCTAATGGTAAGCGGCAACCGCAGCCTATAGACGTCAGCAACACCAACGATATGTATGGTATGTATATGGCATGAGATGGTATCACTCGCGCGTTGTCATCTTGACACCTCAGTTGTAAGTCTCATTGTCACAGTAATGTCACTGGCTACATTACCCTTCAAACCGGAACACAATAATGTAAGCACATTATTGCTTAGTGACAAAATATTTTAGTAATGCGGTGATACCAACAAAGACCAGTAGCATTTTCAAACATACAACATAGGGACGTCTGTATTCCGCGAAGGATATGTTATGTTATTATAAAAGATACTAGCGACCCGCTCGCGGTTTCACCCGCGCTGCTCCGTTCCTAAGAGGCGTAGCGTGATGTTATATAGCCTTTAACCTTCCTCGATATATGGACTATCTAACACAAAAAGAAATTTCAAAATCGGTTCAGTAGATCCAGAGATTACCCCCTACAACCTCACACACTTTACCTCTTTATAATATTAAATAAGATACTAGCGACCCGCCCGCGGTTTCACCCGCGTTGCCCCGTTCCTAATAGTCATACCGTGATATTGAAAATATCATCATCATCGCCATCATCAGCCTATATTTGTCCACTGCTGGACATAGGCCTCCCCCAATGGCCGCCGTCGAGACCACGTCTTCCCCAGCGGTTTTCGGTTCTTCCACAGATATGGCCCGCCCACTGCCACTTCAGATTGAAGTGACAGTGGCACTTCAGCTCGATGTATAATTAAAATATACATTTACCAAAATAAAAAGCACTACCATTACCAAAGTGCACTCAGCGAAAAAAATACCTTTGTAACAGTGAAAGAATATTCAAAATCAGATCGGATCGGATTACCCTGAACATCCAAACTCACAAACTTTACCTCTCTAATACTTTTTTTATTCGAGTTAGGCTTACGCTTGACCGCCAGTTCGCCTGATGTTAATCGACACTGCAATCTACTTATGTCTTGAGAAAGAAACTCCCACTCGAGTTTTTACTCGGTGTTACTCCAAATTCCCGCCCTAAGACCCTCAGAGAAATGAATATATTATAATACTCGTAATCTATACATACATAATATTATAGAGGTAAAGTTTGTGACGTTTTAGGGGGTAATCTTTGGATCTACTGAACCTATTTTGAAAATTCTTTTTGTGTTGGATAGTCCACTTACCAAGGAAGGTTATACGCTATATAACATCACGCTACGCCTCGTAGGAACTGAGAAGCGCTGTTAAAACCACGCGCGTGTCGCTAGTAATCTATACTGTATTATACAGAGGTAAAGTGTGTGAGGTCGTAGGGGGGTAATCGCTGGATCTATTGAACCGATTTAGAAAATACTTTTTGTGTTGGATAGTCCATTTATTGAGAAAGGTTATAGGCTATATAACATCAAGCTACGCCTCTTAGGAACGGATCACCGCGGGTGGAACTGCGAGCGGGTCGCTAGTATATTATTATAGTATATATTAATCGTGTAGGAAGCACGACAATATCAACAAAGTCACTCTAAATCCGGTTGGCAATGAAGTTCAATCTTCAAATATCACCTTCACATTTTATCGTCGCAAGCTTTCGGCGAACCTTGGTAGACCTTACATTCATATAGTCTTGACATTGGACTCTGTGTTAATGTTTCTTGTGTAATGGTGTCGGAAATGACCCTAACGATGATTTTAAAGATAATTTATTACTGTTCTCGGAAGTTAAATTTACATTTTGATGGCGTAATTTCAGTGTACGGATTTTCCGCTATCGATTTTATTACTAGTTGGTAGTTTTCCGGCGGGAAGGATTTTAAACTTACGCGAATACATTGAAATAAAACTACTTTTGCCGAGAAGAGAAGATTTTATCGAGAAGAAATGAAATAAATACCTACCCACACTGCTTGACCTAGGGATCGAATCCAGGGCCTTGAGCGTAGCAGTCGCGTTTAGGACCACTAGACTTCTTATCGAATCGATAGCAAACGGAAAGAGAAGGGCAAAGAAGAGAAATAATTAACAGACATTAAACTAGATTGACCCAGTATTCCGCTATCTCTGAATCCGAATGATAACATAATTTGATAGAATATTGTCTGGATTACGATCTATTTCGGTATTTCGCCGGACTTATCGGTCCGCCGGACTCTTAAGGGTACGGCGGAGCTTGAATTGCCCACAAAAACGTAATATCAAAATAAATCGTAATTCAATCCCAATTTCATCAAATTCATGTGTCATTAATCGGATTAGGATACCGTTAATCTAGGTTCCTACCGTACCAATTCGTTTAAGATTAACGGTATCTGAATCCGAATAATAACATAGTTTGATTAAATTGTATTTGAATTACGATTAATCTTTGTAGTACGTTTGTGATAAATTCGGTCCATCGGCCTCTTAAATGGGGATTTATTTTGGTGATCATTAATGGCAATAGTTATAGTGATTTTTTTGCTAAGTCTGGCGGTTCCCTAAAATAGCCAAAAATAAATAAATAAGCATCTATAGGCTACGGTAACTGCTTACCATCAGGCGGGCCGTATGCTTGTTTGCCACCTTAGTGATATAAAAAAAGTGTCATAACAGTAATTTATCGACGTACTCTAACCACCATTATGACGTAATATCACTTACCACTATAACTCTTACACCTTCGACGAATTCTCCTTCTTCCTCGGTCGCTGGAGAATGTTCTGCTGCTGATGATGAAGTCTCCATTTTATAACTTTCTACCAATTTAGTAGTTCTTTTTCTGAGGCTGGCAACAATTAAATAAACAAGGGTAAATTCATGAAGGTAAATTATTGCTTATCATACCATCACGCCTGTATTACCCGAAGGGTTAGGCAGAGATGTACTAATATACAACCACAGTTCGCCGGTAGGTTTAGGTCCTATGTTATAAAGGGCGAATTACGAAGGCTGAAGCCGGAGGATGCAAAAATATCAATTTTTATTACAAATTAAATTTATTGAATAGAATTACAATATTACTTAGTAACAATTCGACACGACTGGCGAAACAGTTGAGCGATCGGCTTCTACGCCACGTGTTGTGGGTTCGATCCCCACACGGAGCAAATATTTGTATGATCTACAGGTAGTTGTTCCGGGTCTGGGCGTTTGTGTATGTGAGAATTTGTGTTTGTAAACGCACCCACGATACAGGAGAAAACCATAGAGAGGGGCAACGTTTTTTTAAACAAAAAAATGAAGTAAAATTTAGGGCTCACCTGTTACGCTACGGTGTAACGTACGGACAGCTGACTTTTTCTCCTGTATCGTGGGTGCGTATAAAAATAAAGAGCATCAAAGTCGACGTCACAATCTCCCACTCCAGAACTTTGATGTATAATATTTCCTGAAACTTGTACGAAACCGTGACGTCATGCGAACCTTAAATGCACTGTATCGCTGTAATTTTTTGTTTTAGGGTTCCGTACCTAAAAGGAAAAAACGGAACCCATAAAGGATCACTTTGTTGTCCGTCAGTCCGTCTGTCTGTCAAGACCCTTTATCTCGGGAACGCGTGGAGGTATAAAATCAAACTTCGTTATTATTTGAAAGTTAACAGGGTCACAAGGGAATCAAAATTTATAGGGTATTTTCCGTTGACCTAGAACTATGAAATTTGGCAAGTAATACCGTCTTATACTACAAGTATAGGGAAAATCTGAAAACTATACATTTGTAATTAATAATAATATGTCGGCCTCATTAGTCTAGTGGTCTCAAACGCGATTGCTTCGCTAGAGGTCCTGGGTTCGATCCCCAGGTCGAGCAAAGTGTTATTGGGTTTTTCTATGAAATTCTCAGTAGCAGCTCGGAGTCTGAATTTGTACCCGGTTAATGGCAATAGGCTCGCCCCCTTTTGCATGGGACCTAAACATACCGGCGAACTGTGGGTGTACATTAGTACGCCTCTGCCTAACCCTTCGGGGAAGACAGGCGTGATGGTATGTTATGTTAATAATAATATGTACCTACAAATTTGTACAGAACCCTCGGTGGGCGAGTCCGACTCCCACTTGTCCGGTTTTATTTATAATCTCACGATCAAACAGATTTTTTTAAGTCATGTAGCCTGTTACCCCAATATTGTGGGTTCGATTTTCATGCCAGACAAATAATTTGTGTGATTCACAGATATTTATTTCGAGTCCGTACTTCATACACGACATTCTCAGTCGTACAGCGATACGTAAACATGATATAATAATTATTTTATTACTAGCTTGGTTAAAGGAAAACATTGAGAGGAAACCTGCATGTCTGAGAGATTTTTACGAGACGATTTTGAAACGGGACACTTGCATAATAAAGATAATTTTGGATTATATTTCATAATTCCGAAAGCTTCGGAATTTCGAAACGCTTTAAGGGTCCACAAACACGTAATACCGAAATAAATCGTAATCCAGACAATATTCTATCAAATTATGTTATTATTCGGATTTAGATTCCTACGGTCCTATTTCGTCTGCTACTACTTCACTGAAAATAAAAAAAGGGAAAATCGTTCCAAAGTTGGTGAAGTTATCAAAAATTGCATTCGCTTACATTTATTTCCAGTGAAGTATTTTGGACGAAATGATAGAGTAGGAACCTAGATTATCGGTATCGGCATACATATAATAACAGAATTTGATTAAATTGTGTTTGAATTACGATTTATTTCGGTATTACGTTTTTAAGAGAAATTCGGTCCGCCGGACTCTTTATCTTGCGTACCGCTCAAAAGTGGAATGCGCTTCCCGAGTGGGTATACCCCGATAGATATAATCTGGGTGTCTTTAAATCACGAGTGCATCGGTTTCGTCTAGGCAAGCGCGCTCCATCGTAGATCGCAGTGTTGCTTAAGGCGCTGACAACAGCTAATGAAATTCGATGTTTCGGTATTTTAGCCACGCCCACTATTGCTCCGATTACCTAGCGCTCTTTTTTAAAAGGGCGGTGATACAGCGAACTACCAAATAAGAAACAAAGCGACGCGGTCAATAATGAACATTGAGTCAATAGATGGCGCTGTTTTATTTATTGCTCTGTACGAAGAACTAGTAACAAATTAGACAGGACGATTAAAAAATAAAGTACCCATGTATAGGTAATTATTTTATGAAACTTTATTTACAATTAATTAAAAACAATATACCTAAGCGTAAGGAAAATAAAAACCCAAACTACCTACTTATATTAGCAAAATTTTCATTAGTTTTACATGCACTGTTTATTTGCTTTTTTATATAAAAATATATTGGTCTAGCTCAGGTGGTCCCCAGCATGTGGAATGTGGAGTCGAAAATATTTATACATATTATTATGTTTTTATTTTAAAGGAGTACACTACTCACGTTTGTGTTTTATGTACCACTAACGATAAACTATATACATTATGAAAAGAAACGTATTATTATAGAATATTTACATAAAATACATGAAAGTAAGAAAAAAAGCTATATATATATATATATATAAATCTAAAAGACAAAGGCGTGACTAAGCTTCAAAGTATTCCTCGGCATCGCTGAAGCCAGAGACCTGATTCCCATTCACCCACAGCCATCAGACGAGCACGCTCCGCAGTATTGACTGACGTATTATGTAGTTCTTTCCGCGTCAAACTGCAAAGCGGCTCATCCCAAAGCCTTTGGGAAGATGGGACCAGGAGTAAATCAGCACTGGGACAAGCCATTCTCCAAACGGTCATAGCGTCAGTCAGAAACGGTACTTCCAAATCAACCAGAAGGTCCTAAGATATCTCTGACTAACTTTTCGGTACTGTGGACTGAGGTTATGAACGCGGGTAAACTGATACTAGAAATTTTGCGGAATTCTTTCAATCTTCTTGTTAATTTTAATTATCCTTACCTTTATTCATTATGTACATATTTAAATACATTTTCAAATATTTGAGTTTAAAAATAAAAATAAAAACATTTAAAAATATAAAAAAATAGTAGTCCACCGGTATCGGGAGCAGGGTCCAAGCTACCGGTGGTCAGGGCCCCACAGAAAGGAACCTCCTAACAATACGCGCCGTATCCCAGAGTACCGCTTTCTGTATCAGGCCCTTAACCCAGCTGTCTAACGAGAGCCTCCATAGGTGTGAGTCGAGGCTCTTGGCTATTAGATCATTGGCGGTCACAACTATCGGTACAATGATTGCCGAGTCAATATCCCACATGTCGACAATCTCATGCGCCAAGTCTAGATATTTAATTTGCTTATCTTTTTCAGCTTTCACGAGATTCTCGTCATGCGGAACACTGACATCAACAATAATTCCACGGCGCTCTGATCGATCTATCACCACTATATCAGGCTTATTGGCAATAACAGTCCTGTCAGTGATGATAGATCGATCCCAATACAGAGTTACACAACCATCATCAAGAACTGGGTCGGGCACATACCTATAGTATGGTACCTCTGAGTCCACAAGTTTATATTTTAGAGCAAGTTGTTGATGGATAATCCTAGCTACTAGGTTATTTCTGTGCAGGTACTCGCTGTTAGCAAGATGAGAACACCCAGAAATAATATCGATTCGATCGATTCTCCTGGGCGTTGACTTGCCCGACAAATGTCAATCGTGCCATCCTTTATAATATATTTCCGGTAGTTGTTCGTCATTATAACTTCGTCCATAATTGCACAGACAAAACCCTCGGTTTCCCCAAAGAGGTTCCCGAAGCGTAGCCAGGACACAGACGCTAAAAAATCTACATCGAGTCCATGAAGGGCCCGATAAAAGCGTCCGTGAAGTTCCTTGCTTTGCCATATCTCCTTGCGGCCAGTAGTATCAAGTGTTATAGGTTTGCGCCAGTTCTCTTTAGCCAAGGATAGCGGGGTGAATCCTTTATCCCCTGCAACTACATCTCGGTGCATCCCCACGTCAGTCTTAAGGAAGTACCTACTGTCTAAGCCTGTACACCTCGCGATTGTGGAGGGTTTTAGCGTTTAAATAGCCTCGCCCTCCACATTTCCGCGGGATGTACAGTCTCATAACTGATGAACGCGGGTGATGCAACCGATTTGTAGTCAACAATGTACGGACTCTTCTATCCAGAGCATCAAATTCCATCTGCGTCCACTTGAGTATACCGAAGGAGTACATCAAGACTGGCATGACCCAACCATTATAGGCGCGCACCTTATTTCCGCCTGATAAAAGACTTTTAAGTACTTTTTTCAGACGGCCAAAGAAGCGCTCTCGTAATGATTGCTTCATGTCAGCCTCTTTGATTCCTAACGCCTCCGACATACCCAAGTATTTGTAGGTTTCAGTTGAAGAGAGGGATTTAAGATGTATGGAGTCCGAAAGATGAGTTTCCTGGGACTCCATAATCGCGCGTAATTATTTTGTCCCGCGAATATTTTTATTTTGCGATATCTTCTAAGATATTTGTTTAAACTATATAAAGTTAAGGGCACAAATATTCTATATTTAATTTCCGTTTTAATAAACACATTTATTTTGATACAGATTAATAGATACATATGGGTTAAATAAGCTTCGCAAAAATGTATTCCTTTTTAATCTAAAATTTTAATAGTAAAAGCAGTTATTGTGAGTTATCCGTCGGAGATAGGCATATGCTATCGACTTTTTTATATTAATTTATAATATTAGGGAAATTTGTACACATCTCATTCTTGATACTGAATGACCTATACTCCATTTGGTTAGGTACTTAACTAAAGGTAAACAATAAAAATGGCGGCGTTCAGGGCTGTTCAACCTTTTATTACAATAATATGAATTGGGAGTGAAATGAATATAGGTACCATTAATTGATTTTATAAGTTTTAATCTGAATCAGATGAAAACAATCATCAACACTAATATTAAAACGATCACAGGTGTCACCTAGTACAGGACTCAGGATCACTTTTTTAATGATTAAAATTAATAACAACACAACTAACAATCAATAAAAACAACGAACAAACAAAACAATAACTAATTAACACAATTTATGGCAAAAGAAACACAAAAACGAACGAAAGTAAAGTAAACAAACTATCACGAATGGCGTCTGGTTACCCGACTAAGTGTAATATGGGTTAAATATTTTGCTGCGGTTCCTCGCAGTACTACTTCTCAATTTTTCGAGTTATCAAAAGTCTAATACGTAGAATAATGTTTTGAATACCTGTCTTTTTAGGTTCTTTTTAGTAGGCACATTGCAATACGTTATGACATAATTATATTTTTTAATTTAATTAATTGTTCACAAGCTTAAGAATTAATAATAACCATTTAATATTAAACAAAGTAGTTAAATATGCTAGTATATAAAAGTAAAATATGGTTTTATATTATTTAAAAATATTTTGGTTACGTTTTATTTCGAAAGGAAAAATGGCCCTCTAAAAGAACCTTTTTATGATTTGTTTACCTTTAGTTAAGTACCTAACCAAATGGAGTATAGTAAAATTTAGGGGTCACTATACTATCACTTTCTGATGTAACTGCAACTGGAACGTTTTGTAATCTGCAAAAAAATACATTCAGATTTGGAAGATCTTTTTTCAGCACTAAATGTACCTCTCAGGTCTAATAAAAAATAGCAAAGCCTGCACGGTGATTTATATATAAGGTCAACTTAAATTAGGTAGGTAGCAAAACTCCGCAGACATGATGGGTATCGATATCTAAATACGCCAAAATAATAATTTTGATTTTTTGGGGGTCAGTTACCGCTGGTGGTGTTCTTACTTAAATATTTGCTGAGAAAATTGTGGTATTTTTTGTTTTATCGTGTTTAGTTATCGATATTCATTACGTCTGTGAAGTTTACATAAAGAAAACAGAATTTCAAAAAGACACGCACGTGGTTGTCTTTTTGATCATGTTTAGACCCATCACGACTGCAGAGTTTCGTTAGCTAATTTATTTTGACCCTGTACAATGGGCAAGAAACAATAGACAAAGTTACGAGTATTTTCCTATAGGTCCAGTTCTAAGAGAGTCATAGGTCTATGGAAATTTGATGTTTATCACTGGATTTATTTGTGATTTTTTTTTCTAAAAGTAAAGGGGATCCTTTTTGTCGCTATCCCCGCTAAATAATAAATTATTATACGTATAATAATATGATTGTAACATCACAATCTTACTGGTGAATTACTATTATTACTGTTAGTAGTATTTATACTTACTATATTATTATTAGTAAGTGTATTTATTGTATATAAGATGTCTAAACTGTTAAAGTATTATAGGTAAGTTGCCACACTATCGCATTAGGTTTAAGACCTGTAAAGATAGGTATAATGGTAAATAATAAATAAACAAAAAATAAAAAATCCGAGGCTACACCTGTTTCTAAACTTCGCCAAACGTCTCTTTTTACTGTAGAGAAAATTAAATAATTCAAGGAAATTATTAAAATTAATAATTATTATTCTAAAAACTTAAAATAAAATAATAAAAGATCATAAACTTAAATTACACTAGTCGCCAGCAGATTACGAACTCGAAACTCCTTTTTCCGAATCCTTTGCATTTACCGCTAGACCAATCGAACACTGCCGACGTAGCCGAATTTGCGCTATCAGTTGTAGAAAATAACGTAAGTTTCATTTTAGTTATTTAGTTAGAATTTCATTTCTGTTCGTGTATCTGTTTTTTCACATTCTATATCCATGAGATGTTTTTGTTTGTTAGTATAAAAGCGCTTTTTGTCTGGCCTCCGGCATTTTTGTTTGTTTCTCTACTATTTTCACTACTTAGAACTTTATTTATATTTACAACTTAGAACTCTAAATGTTTATAATTACAGCTTAGAACTATATTTATCGTACAACTATATCCTTTTAATTAAATTGAGAAGAAAATAAAATGTGTAGGTATGTTTATGTTTGAAATTGTCATACAGCAAAATACGTAATGACGGATAGCGCGCGGAATAAAGCGACATACGTCCGTCTAGCAGGGCGCCTATGCGCTCACTGTCGGATTGCATAGAAAAGAAAGAGAAGTGGGATGATGCAAGGCTCGCAACTTATTACAAAACCATAAAACATTAATTACTTCAAAATTTGTTAAGTATTCGAAAATATAAAACAACTAAGTTTTGTATTTAAATGTGATATGTTATTGTGCTTAATTTTACCAATGTGCATTGATTAGTAATACAGATTTTTTTGTTGGAAGGTCGTTTTAAGAGGCAAGTTTACCATTTTTTTGTATCGAGAAAACTTTTCAAAAACATGTTTTGAATACAACTATGTTCTCCGAAATATGTTCAAGATTAACATATATTTTTTTCGCTATCACAAACTGTATGGGTTTGGCTAAAAAATTGTTTGAGATATGCCTATTTGGGTGTTGTCAGCGCCTTAACATCAGGCGAATTGACGATCAAGGCTCAAAAGGCCATTTCAGATATTACCCTATATCGTGCCACTTATATATAAGTGTTCTTCCATGTCTGGACTTTAAAAGAGACCATAATTCTCTGAGTTTGTTTCGGTGTTTCTTCTCAGAGGTCGTCAATTAGGAAATGCCGAAGCCATCTAGCTATAAAAAAAACCAAACTATTGACATGTAAAAGTATCTATAAAGATCTACTTGCAGAATAAATATCATTTCATTTCATTTCATTTCAAGCGTAAACCTATCACGAATAAAAAAAAATTATAGCAGAGCCACCCCGTGTGGGGTTGGGGGTTGGGTGCTTTACAACAGACTCCGACGCAACGGTGGTCACCAGCCAGTCAGACCACAAGAGGTCCTACCACCGAGCAAGTCAGATATTTTCACGCCTCTTACGAGATGCCTATCTGAAAGGCATTGAGGAACAGTATTCTAACCCCACACGGGGCAAGAATTGTCTATGAAATTCTCAGTAGTTGTTGGGATTTGTACACGGTTAATGGCAATAGGCTAGCCCCTTATTACATGGGACCTAAACATACCGGTGAACTGTGGATGTAGATACATTAGGATACCTCTGCTTAACCGTTTGGGGAATACAAGCGTGATGCTATCTTACTATAAAGTATTTATGTAGGTATAAATATATGTTACTGTACTTACGTTTTATTTCTGATTCCGCAGATTACCTATGACTCCTATGAGTTCATAAATAAGAGAAAAAAACAAGTTTTTTTTTTAAATAAATCTTCCTTAATCTTCCTCTAAGATGCAAACACACTTCTTATAAAACTGTTCACTCCCACTTTTTAATAATAGCTTTTTATTTATTACTTAAATGTCCATTTTGTTCACACTTGGATTAATAGTGTATGTTGTATCGAGGATAAGATTCGACTGTCGATAATCGGTGATCATAGAGCCATAGTGAGGAGCAAATCGTGTGAAAGTATATCGATAAATGTATCGATAGTTGTACTAAAAAAAATTCTGTTTTTAACGCGGTTTTTTTTATTTAAGAGTTCGGCGGACCCAATTTCCTATACAAACGCATTACTAAAATAAATCGTAATTCAAACACAATTTAAGTAATCAAATTGTATTATTATTCGGATTCCGACAACGTTAATCTAGGTTTCTATTCTAATAATTCATTGGAAATAAATGTAAGCGAATGCAATTTTTGATAACTTTACCAAGTTTGGAACGATTTTTCCGTAGTTTATTTCTAGTGAAATAGTAGTAAACAAAATTGTATGTTAGGAACCTAGAATAACGGTATTCTAATCCGAATAATAACAAAATTTGATAAAATATTGTTTGGATTACGCTTTAATTTTGGTATTACGTTTTTGTGGGCAATACAGGCTCCGCCGGAACCTTAAGAGCTCAGCAATCGCCACTGTTCTGTATCTTCTGCTTCTGCTTATCGTGGTTAGATACCTAATATTTAATTAACTCTTTGCGTATACCTACAGACGGTATGCTAAACACTTTGCGAATCTTCTGGACATACATGGAAGGCGTTGATTGTGAAAGGTGCGATAGCTCTAATATCTGTATTGTCGCACAAATTTTAAATATGGTAGGACTCTGAGGCTTGTGGGGTAGTGGTATCACCGCACTGTCAAATATTCTGCAATAGTATGCTGACATTATTGTGTTGTGTTCCGGTATGACGGGCAATGTACCCAATGAAGGTACTGGACATAATATGCGACTTAACAAGATGACAACGCGCTAGTGATGCAATGCTGCATTAACCGTTTACCATTACAAAACATCGATATCGATTCATCATTACGCACATCACTAGACAACCAGTTCGCCTCACTTGGCGGCCGGTGTCGAGGTCTTACAATCAGGTTACATGCATAATATTAAATTGCACAACAAACAGCTCTTATGTGATCGACCGATCACGTTCAATGTGGAGTGTTAAGATGAACATAAATATCTACATTATACATTCACGCCTTCTTCCTGCAGGGGTAGGCAGAAACAACAGACCACCGCTTGCTACGATTCTTGCATACTTCTTTTGCTTCTTGCGCATTCTTACACACGCGCTGGTAGTGAGTATTACACTATCTCTTCAATAGGATGGGCGTAGGTATGTCAACTAGAAATTCTAGTCCGACTTATTCCGACGCTACAGCTGACATTCGTTTTATAAATCCCATTTTTTATGGATTAAGTCGGCGAACGAGCTGACGAACCACCTGTAGGTAGGTAGTCATCGTCGCCCATGGACACCTGCAACACTAGTAAAATGAGCCCCTATGGACTGCAGATTGCCAGAGCCGCAGCAACCGAGAGGGAACTGGCTCTTACGCGCAAAAGTCGAAACACACACCAAGGTGCTTTACGACAGACTCCGACGTAAAGTCGCGATGGTCGCCAGTCAGACCCCAAGAGGTCCTACCACCGAGCAACTCAGATATTTTCGCGCCTCTTACGGGATGCCTATCTGAACGGCAGTAAGGAACAGTATTCTAACCCGTCCCCACACAGGGAATTCTTTCATTAATCGTCTTTCATTCATTAACTCAACATTTCCAAACCATCTCAGCATATTCTTTTCAATACGTGTCACTACATCATCTTTAAGCCCACAACGTTGTCTTATCACACTGTTCCTCAAGCTATCATTCCGAGTTACCGCACATACTTCGTAAGGAACGCAGTTCCACCCCATTTATTCTACTTTCATGTCTCTTCTGCCACACCCAACATTCACTTCCATACATAAGTGTAAGTATCAGCACACCATTGTGGATAGCTAGCTGTGCCTTTTTTACACAGACTAGTTAATTAGCCACAATTGCATAGCACCATTCACTTATTTCCTTCATACACTTCCTTTCCACATTTGCATCAATTTTATGATCCCTAAATAAACAGTTCCTAAGTAAGGACTGCTCCGCTTGGGAGAATGCCAGGATCACGGTCAGGAGTCCCACTTGCTGATTGATCAACTATTTGCCAGATTGATTTAATGGTAAATACATCAGGCTCATCAAGACCAATCTGATATATTTTTTTCGGATCGCCTGATTGTAAGCGATAATCGCCGCCCATGGACACCCGCAACACCAGAGGAGTCACAAGTGCGTTGCCGGCCTTTTAAAAGGGCATTGGGCCTCCGGTAACCTCATTCACCCGGCGAAACACAACGTAAGCGTTGTTTAACGCTGGTTTTCTGTGAGGCCGTGGTATCACTCCAATCGAGCCGGCCCATTCGTGCCGAAGCATGGTTCTCCCACGTAAAACATACTATCACGCCTGTACTCCCCGAGGGGTTAGGCACAGGCGTACTAATGTAGGTACAGCCACAGATCGCCCGTATGTTTAGGTCCCATGTAATAGGGGGCGAGCATACTGCCATTAACCAGGTAATATTGCAAGCTCCAAACTGCTTTTGAGAATCTCATAGAAAATCCCAATAGTACCCAGACCCTCCAGTGTAGTTGATCGTGTTTTATTTGCTCATTTTATGTGTGTGTTGTACGGGAACTTGTCTCAATAAATTTATTTTTCTTTCTTTCTTTCTTTCTAGTAGTCGCGCTTGGAACCATTAGACTAATGACGCAGTTAAATCAATCCTAGTAATATTATAAACGTGGAAGTTTGTGAGAATGTACGGATGTTTGTTACTCAATCACGTCAGAACGGCTGAACCGATCTGGATAAAATTACATAGAGGCAAACGGCCCGCCTGATGGTAAGTGGTTACCGTAGCCTATATGGACGCTTGAAACACCAGGGATATCATTCGCGCGTTGCCGACCCTGTAAATTAAGGTGGAATAGTTGCGCTGGCAGCATAGGAGACATGCTGCCAACCCATGCATGACAGCGGCGGTAACAAAACACCACCAAAACGCTTCCTCGCGGAGCTCTGGCGACCTTGCTCACCATTAGGAACACAACATAGCACGGAGCTATGCTATTTGGCTACGATTTTCTGCAAGGTGGAGGTACTTCCCTAGTCGAGCAGCTCCAATTGTGAGAGGAATTATTCGAATGCACTATCTAACCAGAAAAAAATGGGGGCATTGTGTGTGGGCGTTGAGGTGATTTGTAATTTCATCTAGCTAGGAGGATTCAGACACCGACCGAGCTCTCGACTCTCGACTACAACTTGTGGACATCAACAAATATTAATTAAGAGATTGCTCAAACTCGGTTAATTAATTTATACTCAATACTCAATTCGTTTATTGCACTCCACAATTTTAACAGGTGTTAAAAAATAAATATAAAAGTATCAATCATGGACCCTGTCGGGCACGGCAATGTAGGAGAGAATATTTAATTTGATGTTAGTGGTTTTTTTTTTTTTTCTGCCTTTCCCCGCCCATGGGGCTCGGCGGGACCTTATTATTATAGTGGTTTTTAAGTAGGTGACAAAATGGGGGCGCTAAAAAATTATTTATTCTCAAAGTGGGCAATAGACAAAATAAGTTTGGGAGCCCCTGGTCTAGAATAACACATAGGCTACTTTTTGTCCAGGTTCTCAGATCCAATTCTGAAGTCCACGCGGACCAAATCGCAGACAGAAATTATCCTACAAATAAATAAGAACAATGTTTTAATAACGATATTATTTCATAACCATCACTTTGTTTGTTGTTTAAATCTTGTATAAACAACGTGGTAACTCAAGCACGCGAAGTATGTAAGCTGCCTCATTAGCCTAGTGGTCCTGATCGCGACTGTTACGCTGTAAGTCCTGGGTTCCGCTTCTCAGGTCGAGAAATGTTATTGGGATTTTTTAAGATTAAAAAAAAAAGCTTACTAGCAATGTGGATCGCACATTACTAGTATTGTGGTTAACCCCTCGTGTTAAGCTAAATGCTTGTGTTACGAGTGGGTGCACATCAGTAGTGTAATGGGTGGGTTTTGAACCGACAACCACGTGTTCGCAAGTCGGACGCCCTAGCCATTACGCTACCGCCGCTTAAATTCTTAATAGCAACTCGGAGTTTGGGATTTGTTCCCGGTTAATAGAGGCTCGCCGCCTATTACATGGGGCCTAAACATACCGGTGAACTGTGGGTTTACATTAGTACGCCTCTGCCTAACCCTTCGGGGAATAGGTACAGGCGTGATACAGGTATGCAATTCCAAAGAGTTTATTATTAATAGCTCACAATTCAATGTCTTATTTGACATACCTACTGTAATATTAATAATCTAATACCTAAAAAAAAGAGATGTTCATCGCGTCATCCATCCGATAACTGACTGTGTGTAAATCGATTAAGGCGGATCGTTTCGCTTTGCCCGCGAAATTCAAATTTCGAGTGGTTTTTCGCAGTTTGTAGGTTTATACTAAGTTCTGCATTCATGGTAATGGTAATTGCGACATTAACTATACAAAATTCTCAATTTTTATCTAAAACCATTGCTTAAAAATCGTTATTGGAGCTAAAAGTAGTGTAAAATGTCAATTTTGACCAATTACACAGATTGCGCCAAGTTTTTGGCTTGATAAGGATTTATCTTATCAGTAAAGGTTTTAGTTCTCAGTTGTGAATGCTGTATAGTTGATGTCGCAATTACAACTAACATGAATCTAGAACTTGTTATAGACCTACAAACTGCGAAAAACCACTCGAAATTTGAATTTCGCGGGCACAGCGAAACGATCCGCGTTAAGAAAAATGATTGGATCGAATAATTTGTCTAAGACCAGTACGAATATTTCCTGACGATGATAAACAGATAAACAAAAAACTAAAATAGTATTCGGTCCTACCATTGTATGTTCTAATATTCTTCGCTCTTCTCGTTTTATTCATGTTTTAATTAAGATTTTTTTTTATATCATTAATACGCTTAGTACTATGATGCACGATTTATTTTCAATAGCTTAAATATTTTTCTAACAAAACCCCAATCTGTATTCTGTCATTGTCAATATTGTCATTATTTGTCATCTGTCGCGCGTATCAAACAAGCTATAGTACAGTAAAAGATACTAGTATCTCTTTACTAGTCTGTGGTCTGTGAGTACAAGAGACCGTTTATCACAAGAGTATTGATTGTTTTTCTCCGTTGAGTTGAGCGAACGTTCCTCCGGATAACTGATTTTGTGAATTTTAGGACTGGGGTAGAACGCCTTGTGCTGTTTGGTTATTTGTGTTTTGGAAAGTACTATTAGTTATTTAAGTTTTATCACGATTATCCATTCATTATGTCATCAGACAAGCATTGCTGTGTTCCTGGTTGTAAGGGTAGTGAAGGTTCGTACCTACCAATGTGATTGTTTGACATTAATCTCAATGAGCTCGCATCGCATCTCTTTCTTCATAAATACTAATTTGACGGCACGTTTAGCATAGCGGCTGAGCGATCCGCTGCTACGCTGCGTGTTGTGTGTTCGATCCCCACACGAAACAAACATTTGTATGGTCTACAGGTAGTTTTTCTGGGTGTTTGTGCGTGTGATAATTTGTGTATTTTTTTTATTCATGATACGCTTACGCTTGATCGCCAGTTTGTTTGTGAACACACCCATGATACGGGAGAAATTCCTAGTGGGGGTCAACATTTTATAAAAATATTGTTATTAAACATTAGGTCCCGCCCGCGGCTTCGCTCACAACATTTTTCATTGATGCTCCCCTCCTATTGTTCATAACGAGATGTTATATAGCCAACACAACAATTTTTTTTTTTCAATTCAAACCAGTAGTTTCTGAGATTAGTGTGATCTACCAAACAAACAAACTCCAGCTTTATAATATTAGTACAGATAGACAGACTTTGTCTGTGTGGACTTCAGGATTGAAGATTGATGATTATTCCAGGCTATAATCTATCTGTGTGCCAAATTTTATCCAGATTCTTACAGCCGAAATGGTGTGAAAGAGTAACTAGCATCCATACTCACAAACTTTCACATTTATAATATTAGTGTGGATATTATCATCTTTCACACCATCCATCTCTTTGCTCTCCCTCTTTCTCCATACCATCAGTTTCTGTTAATTGTCATCTAAACCTATATCATTAATTTATCACTGTAATCACTGCTTTTGTACTTTCACTTGAAAAGTAAACTACATCCTTTATCAAAAGCAGTTCATGAATATAAAACTAAGTAATTCATCATCAACCCGTATACGGTCCTGCTGCTGGCCATGGGTCATGTCTTAGAAGGAGAGGAATTAGGCTAGTCCACCATACTGGCATATT
The DNA here is from genome assembly GCA_910591435.1 of Acronicta aceris. Classification (NCBI taxonomy): domain Eukaryota; kingdom Metazoa; phylum Arthropoda; class Insecta; order Lepidoptera; family Noctuidae; genus Acronicta; species Acronicta aceris. The sequence continues at coordinate 6,177,699 of OU342787.1, read as the reverse complement.
ACAAGTTATTTTTTAGTAAAGGAAAAAATTCAATCGCAGGCAGGATTCGAACCTGCGTCTTCTGGTTTGATACACCAGATTTTTCCTTTACTAAAAAATAACCTAATAATCTTAGCATGGAAAATGCAAAAAAATCACAAAAAGATATTACAAGTTGCCAGACTTGATACTCCATGTGAAATTTTCCTTCACCATTTAATCAATAATACACTCATGATTCCAAAAAGTCAGAGGATTCTTTTGGATTCAAACTCGAGACCTTTAACTTGGCAGTCTAGTGGTCATACCCAGGGCCGGATTTAGAAGACGGCATCCACAAAAGAGGGGTTTAATTTATTTGGAAAATAATTAGGGACTCCACTATAATATAAGTAAGATAAGTGACAAATGACGTCATTTTTTGACCCTTAAAAACTTGTCTTATGCCAGTTTGGAATCTCCTATTTATTCATAATGTTACATTTTTCGTTGTTAATTTACTATTTTCTCTACTAAGTTTTAATTTTCTGTTTCCATCTAATAAGTGACGTCATCACACGTTTTTTTATTTTTATTTCTTTTCTCCGAAATGAAGAAATATAAAAAAATAATAAAAATGTTTTGGAACTCAGGATAGGAAAACAAAGAAATGGTATTTTTGTTTTGGTGGCATAATATATATACTGTCTGGACTTTAAAAGAGACCATGATTCTCTGAGTTTGTTTCGGTGTTTTTTCTCAGAGGTCGTCAGCTAGGAAATGCCGGCGCCATCTAGTTTAAAAAAAATGTAAAGAATTGACTTGTAAAAGTATCCTTAAATGATCTATTTACAGAAATAAATATCATTTTATCATAATTTTTTTTTATCATCAATAATTTTGAAATGTTGTCGATTAGTGTATTCCCAATTTTAAGAATTCCATAATTTATTTTAGGAATGCACCGAGTACTTCATGGTTTCCCAAAACCAGAAAAAGATAGAGAACGGTTCAACTCATGGTTATATGCTATTGGTGGAGGCATAATTGGTCTGGAAGAAGAGCACATATATAAGTACCGCCGAGTGTGTCATTCTCACTTTGAAGAAAAATATCTGTGTCGCAACAACAGAATAAGCAATATTGCTGTGCCCACGCTAAACTTGCGAGGTTTGTATAAATCTACTATCATCTGTCCGTGACGTTGTCTGCGTGGACTTTAGAATTGGGTCCGACCTGAATAAAATGTATCCTAAGTGTTATTCCAGACTATAATCTATCTTTGGTTCGGTCCGGTCTCCGTTATAATATTATTAAGGATTAAGCCTCCATTACACTATTCGCGAAGTTGCGAACTATACCGAAGTTCGAAATGTAGGTTTTTTTTATGGGCTAGGAGGGCAAACGAGCAGGCGGATCTCCTGATGGTAAGCGATTACCGCCGCCCATGGACACCCACAACACCAGAGAAGTCTTAAGTGCGTTACCGGCCTTTTAAAAGGGGATTGGGCCTCCGGTAAACTCACTCACTCGACGAAACACAACGTAAGCGTTGTTTTACGCTGGTTTTCTGTAAGGCCGTGGTATTACTCTGGTCGAGGCGGCCCATTCGTGCCGAAGCATGGCTCTCCCACGTTAAGAAACTACTCAAGGAAGAAGGTACTCTGAATTCATAGCAAAAATGTCTGAGGTTGCACATATTTTCCTTTTTTTTTAATAGTATAGAGTGTAATTTACGTTCGAGTTGATTTCGCTACTCAGTATTTACTAATCATGTTGGAAGATAAACATTCCCATTGTGTATTTACTTTCTAAATCACGTCACGTAGAGCACTTGGTGCTCTTCCGTGATTTACATAACATAACATACCATCACGCCTGTTCTCCTCGAAGGGTAAGGCAGAGGCGTACTAATGTACACCCACAGTTCGCCTGGTATGTTTAGGTCCCATGTAATAGGGGGCGAGCCGGTTGCCAGACTCCGAGCTGCTACTGAGAATTTCATAGAAAAACTCAATAACACTTTGCTCGACCTGGGGATCGAACCCAGGACCTCTAGCGTAGCAGTCGCGCTACGGACCACTAGACTAATGAGGTAGTCTTCCGTGATTTAATCGAAAAAAAAAAGAATTGCTTTGGCCCTCTGAACTTTGGATGATTTATGTGTGGTGTGTAAATAACAATGTCCGGAAAAAAGTGTTGTGTGCCTGGCTGCCAAGTTATCAAAGATGAAGGTAAATATAATATTTTATATATTTCTGATTGCACATACATAATTACCTGAAAAAAATGTTTATTTTTTTTAAGGGATAGGGAGGAAAATTGAGCAGACGCATCGCCTGATGGTAAGCGATTGCCGCCGCCCATGGACACCCGCAACACCATAGGGGTCACAAGTGCGATGCCGGCCTTTTAAATGAGGATTGGGCCTCCGGTATCCCCACTCACTCGGCGAAACACAACGTAAGCGTTGTTTTACGCCGGTTTTCCGGCCCATTCGTGCTGAAGCATAGCTCTATCACGGTGAAAAATAAATTAATCTACTCTTTATTATTTACCACGTAAACTATCAAAGTACTTACTTAAAATATATAAGTACAGTTCCCATCATACCCGGAACCTATTCCTAATGCCAGTAGGCTAATACAGTTTTTTTGTTACCCGCCCCTGATGTAGTTTACCTAACATCCCCGTTGGATTATCTTAAAATTTTCTATTATACAAAGTTACCAACCTTATCCTGACAATTGAAACTGCTAAAATCGGTCCAGCCGTTTTCAAGTGATAATCTTACATACTTGAGGCAATTTAACATTTTTTTTTATTATTCAGCCGTTGTCGTCCCACTGCAGAGCAAAGGCCTCCCAACCCTCTTTCCACTCCTCACGACTCATCCTCCTGATCCTTCCTGAAGAAGTCAGGCTCATCCCGCCATCTCCGTCTAGGTATGCCGCGTTGTCGTCTACCGTTATGTGGGACCCACTCGCTAATTGCTAATTTAACATTGAATGAGTAAAAATTTAGATAAATTTTAATCTTATTTTGAGAAAAATCGAAATAATTTTAAATAAATACGAATTTACGAATAAATTTAGGTGTTTGAGCCTTCGCATAAACCACATATGAGAGAACCCTTTCAATGTTCACTGATTACCCTCATTTTTAAATTATATTTGACGTGTTGGAGTAGTGCTTACCTGACGTCACTATATCTATCTTTGTCTATTATACGTCCGGCAGCGCAGGCGGTGGGAGCTCTTTGCTTTTCAGTACGCTTTCAACGTTCACACCATCAAGACGTATACTTACTTCGTAAAATCTATACTTATAATAAATCTGTAGAGAGGTCAATTCTGTACATGGAATATATTTCCAAAATAACTATCAGCGGGCGATTAGTGTTTTTATTTCTTGTATATATTAATGACTTACCTAGCCTAATAAAAGATAGTCACGAAGTAGTGTTATTTGCAGATGACACATCACTTTTATTTAAATTGAAACGACAAAAGCCCATAACTGACGATGTAAATAACGCTCTTTCTAAGATAGTACATTGGTTTAATGTTAATAATTTACTTTTAAATAAAAAAAAGACTAAGTGTATTCGATTTATAACACCTAATGTTAAGCAAGTGAAAACCAGTGTATTAGTAGATGGGGAAGAGTTGGACCTTGTGGATACCACTACGTTTTTAGGTATCACTTTAGATTCAAAACTACAGTGGGGCCCACATATAAATAGGTTGGCGAAAAGGCTCAGTTCTGCAGCGTACGCGGTCTTTAAAATTCGCCAGTTGACTGATGTAGATACGGCAAGACTAGTATATTTTAGTTATTTTCATAGTGTAATGTCGTACGGCATTTTATTGTGGGGAAATGCTGCCGACATTCAAACTATATTTGTATTGCAGAAAAGGGCAATTCGCGCAATTTATAACCTTAATTCTAGACATTCACTGAGGGATAAATTTAAAGAAATTGACATTATGACTGTCGCATCGCAATATATCTATGAAAACCTGATTCATGTCAAAAAGAATATTACACAATACTCTAGGAATTGCGATATTCATGATGTCAATACTAGAAATAAAAATAAGCTAATATTACCAATGACCAGACTCCAAAAAATCAGTAATTCATTTAAGTGTCAAAGTATTCGTTTCTACAACAAAATCCCAAGCCACATTCAAAATCTAACTATCAACAAATTTAAATTGCATATTAAAAATGTACTATGCAAAAAGGGTTTTTATAGAGTCATCGATTATTTGAACGATAAAAATGCTTGGGATTGAGCTGCTCTGATGAACCGGGCTATTACCATGCTAGTTAGTTGACATTGTGTATCCGAAATTTAATGTGACAATTTTATTTTAAGTGTTGACATTTTAATTGTTATGAAATTTTAATTGTTGACATTTTAATTGTTGACATTTTAATTGTTGACATTTTAATTGTTGACATTTTAATTGTTGACATTTTAATTACTCTCATATTATTGAATTTTGACATCTATGAATTTGTTAGTATTTTGCCGCGACATTATTGAACCGTGACATTTATATTGCAGTCATAAAAAATATATATATATAATTTGTAAATGTGAGTACCATGTAGGCTTTTGATACATGTTAATGAAACTAACTTATTATAGTCTGGAGGCTTTGGGAACTTCATTAGACCTACACGAATGTCCTGCTGATCTGGTATGGCCGTGCGACAGGTCGTTGAGCTCCCTAAATTATGGTTGAGCTACACGATGACTGATGCATGCGTGCCGTCAGTTGGGACTGGTCTACTCAAAGCTGCTATGGTTCTTTCCTCAAAAGGCCATTTCAGACATTACCCTACATCGTACCACTCACTTATAAGTGTTCTTTCATGTCTGGACTTTAAAAGAGACCATGATTCTCTGAGTTTGTTTCGGTGTTTCTTCTCAGAGGTCGTCAGCTAGGAAATGCCGAAGCCATCTAGCTAAAAAAAAACCCAAACCATGACATGTAAAAGTATCTCTAAAGATCTACTTGCAGAATAAATAATTTCATTTCATTTCATTTCATTTCATTTCATTTCATTTCAGTGATCGATACTGACGCCAAAAATGCAATCAGTAAAATTTTTGTCTGTCTGTCTGTCTGTCTGTATGTTCGTTATAGAAACAAAAACCACTCGACGGATTTCAACGAAACTTGGTACAATTGTTCTTCATACTCCTGGGCAGGTTATAGTATACTTTTCATCACGCTACGATCAATAGGAGCAGAGCAGTGAAGGGAAATGTTGGGAAAACAGGAGAACTTACTCCATTTTTTAAGCTTCCGTCGCGTGTGCAGCCTTAATGGTTAAAGCTACACAGAAATCATGTATGACGGAAATGTTCTCCTTAAAATTATATAAAAAATATTCCACGACAGCAAATGTCTATCTTTTATGGTTGACTCACAATAACACGTGTAACTCCCGATAGCTTAGCAGTTCGGAGCTTTCTATATATGTCTACTCTTACGTTAGGTGACTGACTGACTGACATAGTGATCTATCAACGCACAGCCCAAACCACAGGCTATAGTATACTTTTCATCACGCTACGATCAATAGGAGCAGAGCAGTGAAGGGAAATGTTGGGAAAATAAGTGATTCATGAGAAAGGTTTCAAGCTATTAAACATCACGCTACAACCCTTAGGAACGGGGCAACGCAGGTGAAACCGCGGGCGAAGAACTAGGGAACAAAGTAACTATTCCACGCGGACGAAGTCGCTGGCAAAAGCTAGTATCAAATAAATATCTTCAGAAAGTTACTTACCCTTTTCGCAGTGTCGAGTAACCGTCGAAACGCAACAGTGAGTAAAAATATTAAATAATGTTCATGTCTGCACACTGAAGCCCGCTCGGCGCTCACAAGCCCAGCGCCGGCACCCTCCCCTCGGCGCCCTTTGGCCCAGCGACGAGTCGAGACCTGCCTCCTGTACGGAGCTGTCTTCGACCAAAATCGAGTATATGCACATGCTTAGAACATCTGCATTAACTACGTTTTATGAATCGCAGGTCGATTCACGATTCAAATCGTTGTCGATTAGGCTGAATCGACGTGAAGAAATACCTTGCCGATTCACAAATCGAATCGTCATCGATTAAGCTTAGTTGATGTACTAACCTACATAGTGACGTGACATTTAATGCTGGTACGAGGGCCCTTTCCCCTCTTGAAGAGAATGATTCCCTGGAAGTGAACAATTACTTATTTTCAGATCATGTCGCCACAATTAACCTCCATGGGGGAATTGGCACGCTTATCTTGCTGTATCGAAGATGAACAAGCCCTTGAGGCAATCGTGAGTTCGTTAGATCTTCACTACCCAAGCAAACTGGCGAGATTGGAAAGTCTTCAACTTTTCGTTTGAAGAGTTACTCGGCAGTGAAGAAATTAATCGTGCAGTCGAAATTAAACTTAGATTCGCCGACCGTGGATCGCACGAGCTTTCGAGCCATCTGCTACAGCGTTGTCTGAGCGCACATATACGAATAGTCGAAACATTATCCTGAGGTGGCCCTTGGGGAGAGCTTTATTATATTCCCCACACAAATTTGTGGAGAAGATACACGCTCAATCTTATGAAGTCTTTATGGACACAGTAAAATCATTAAAACACTTATTTATAAATAGGACAGACGCCTGATCAGAACTCAGTGGAAGCAAAACTTTTCTGAAAAAGCGTCCAGCAGACATATCAGCAATCGATAGAAGGAAATCCAAACGCAAGCGAGGTAGCGATCATCGCATCACGCCATATGACGATTCTACTACTCGCGAAGAATGCTGTCCCCCAACCTGTTCAACACCAAAGAAATGTGATGACGATCAGCTACTAGCGAGGGTACTGCAACAGCAAATGACGCTATTCAATAAATTAATAGGCATCCAGTCAGAGCAGGGTGAAAACGTGAGGCAGATCAAAAAGCGTCTCCTAGGCCTTTAATTAACCCTAAACATCTTGGTTGGATAAATGCATCCCTGGAGCCAAATCTTGACACAACCAGTTATTTTTCAATTCCAACCTGAGATAAACGCGTTCAAACAAACAAACAAACAAACTCTTTTAATATTAGTATAGATTTCACTCGAAACATTTCATTTTTCTGAAGGATTTTAGTGGGTTTTAGTTGAGTACATTTGTGATAGATGGCGCTGTATACTGTTTTAATCCACAGTTCTCCAAAAACAAACCTAAAACATGAGTAATGTTTTTTGTATTTTCAGAATAAATATGTAAGAATGATTTCCCTCAATTATAAAAAAAAAACATCCAAATCCCGTAATTAGATTTTTTTACACTGGCATTGTTTACTGGTCTCGCACACACAGTTACTAATTTATAGCAACACAATCAAAATAAAGCTGCTTTCTTTCACGCAGTCATGTAGTCAGTTTTAAATTGTTTACAATCCAGCAATCAACGAAAAGACACATAAATATCTTATTAAATCAAATTCAGATAAATTTTATCTTATTTGCATTGACATATAAAATGATTCCTACTTTTGTGATAGTATTTTCGAATCTATATATATAAAATTTAATTGCTGTTCGTTAGTCTCGCTAAAACTCGAGAACGGCTGGACCGATTTAGCTAATTTTGGTCTTGAATTATTTGTGGAAGTCCAGGGAAGGTTTAAAAGGTGAATAAATATGAAAATGCTCGGAATTTAATAAAAACAACAATGAGGCAGTACGAAGTCTGCCGGGTCAGCTAGTCAATATAAATGTAGTTATGTACTGGGTTGCGAGTAATGGAACGTTGTATGTACGTTTGATTCGGACACAGATTCGGATTCATCTGCCATCTTGTACGTATATCTCTATGTAGGCGTATGTAGGCTCCATCAGGCGATCCGTCTGCTCGTTTGCCCCCCTATCCCATAAAAAAACCTATATATTTAGCGATTGATGGTCATTAATATTTAAACCGGTTATTTTGTTATTCATATACTGTTTTTATTTACTACCATAATGGAAGTTTATTGTATGTTTGTGGGTACTGACTTTAAGGATGAATATTATTATCTTTATATTATTAATTACTCTTCTAGTTTAACTAAGTGACACTTATTTTGAATCAGTAGTATTAAGTACATACTTTGGTATTATTTTAATACGCAATACTCAATACTCAATACATTTATTGCACTCCACAAGTTAAATAGATGATAACAATAATATAAGAAGAAACATGTGTGGGCCTTGTCAGGCACGGCAAATGTAGAAGAGAGGAGGAACTTGTGTTTATGACTATAGGTATAATATATACTTTGTAATATTATAAGTTTGTATTATTTTTGCTATTTATATTATTATAGTTACTTCGTATTATTTAATAAAATAATTGAATTTTAGAAACTATATTAGGATTAATAAGATTCATATTATATTGTATTGTATTTTTAATTTGTTATTTATTAATTTTTTCCTTTATTTACGATATTATTATATTTTAAATCAATTTTAATAAGTGTGTTTTTTAATTATTATTTTAGGAATTTTATTTATATGATATTAATAGAATTAATATTATTAGAATTCGTTAATTGGGTAACGTTTTATTTTATTATATTATATTATCATTTAAATATTCATTTATATTATAGTAGGATTTTTCATAATAATATTCCAAACGGAGCTAGTAGAAGCTCGTAGTTTCAGACACTGGTAAAATTAAATGTCTTATGTCACTGGTGTCATGTCAAGTCAAATCATCAAATGGAGTTTAGGCGGGAAAATGTAAAGTGCACTTTGTCGGTTTTATATTATTTTCCAAAACTTGTGTTTCTCCGAAGTTTAATGTGTAATTATAGTGGATAGTTAACCATTAAGTGTTCGTGAACATGTGCGTAAGTGTAAGTGTAGGCAAATGTTATAAAATTAAAAATCGTGACTTTTGTTTTACTCCTAAACTCTATCGAAGACTTAGTGAAGTTTCCACTGTTTTATTGGGGATTATTCTATATTTAAACTTGACACTGGCAAACACAAAAAGTGTGGCGCCTTAAAATATAATCCCATGACTGGAATCTGTCTTTCCTCTGAGACAGGAACTAATAAATATTACTTGTTTATTCTTCGACATTGGCAAAAGTACAAAAAGTGTGGCGCCATATCATGACGAGATTAAAAAAAAAGTCAAATGTCACATTGACATTGCGATGATTGCTAACCCTCATCTGCAATTAGAGTCTATGCGTTTTGTAGAGAAATTGCGATTTTCGTTGTGTGCTCGTTGTTTTTCTGCATTTTTCTCCTACTCGTAAGATATCCTTGTGTTCTCTTCATGCTATGTTTGTGGAGTAGAGCCCTTGCTCCTCCAAACTAGCATCGAACGCCGGAGTGATAGCTTTTTTAATAAAATAAATTGAGATATTAACTCCAGTTTGCTTCAGTGACAGTGTATTTTGTTCCCATCAATTCGGTAACAAATGCGTACGTAAACATGTCTTCCGAGAAAAAGTCCTGTATCCCTGGGTGTTCTGGGAATTTTGGTATGTACGTTATTATCTAACGTGAAGATCGCTATGCCGATTGCAACAGAAATAAGGTTTAATTTAGTTTCGCATACTTGTTCAAATAAATTGCAGATATAATCTTCATATTCTTTGTTGTTCCCTGAAATAACCTTATTGCATTCCTCATACAAACAAAACTAAATTGTGTTATTGATATTTAAGGGGGGTTAAGTCAATTTAAATATATATTCTTTTATAATATGGAGATGAATCTGTACAATAATTGTATTTAAATTTATGTATCTTTATGTCTTATTTCATAGACAATCTTGGCAATATGTTTCATGCCTAATCCAATAAATTTGGTGTTGCTTAATACCTTATATATAGATATATTTAGATTATATGTAGATAGTAAAGAAAAACTAATATGGCTTTATTAGAGCAACAGAAGCCAAAATATCAATTTTTAGAATTTTTGTCTCTGTCCATCAGTCTGTATGTTTGTACGCTCATCATGCAAGAACTACCACATGGAATTTAATGCAGTTTTTACTGATGTATTGCTAGAGGTCTAACATAAAATCTGGTGCATGTTTCATCTTAATACGCCGCCTAGAATCGGACTTATAGTATGTTAATCTTTTTGGGACGTGAGTGAAATTGCGGGCAACAGCAACTAGTATTTTAATAAAAGGTTTGAATTAATATTTTGATACATTTCAGATTCCCACACCATCCTGCATCTTGTTCCAAACCCTGCAAAGGATATGGATTGTTTCATGTCTTAGGTCTTCAATATTGGTGGGGACATCTTGAGATATAGTAATGAGTACATATACAAATGTCGCAGAGTTTGTCATGTTCATTTTGAACCCAAATATTGTTACAGATACAAGAGAATCCTACTTTAAATATGCTAGATGAGATAATAGGGTTTACTGGTTTTGGACAGGTTCTTTTAAATGGACTGATTATTATTTAGGTAGGTTCAATCCAATTCCATGGCATCTTCCATTCCAGTAAAATAATGCTTATAACTAATATATAAACTTGTGACATTTTTTATTATAACACTGTCTGTGAAAAAGGCGTAGAGTGTCTAATAACTGCTTTCAGATACAACAACAAATGGCTCGCGCCTTTTCTTTCTTTCCATTTTCGCAAGCTTATGCAATCTTTCATTTCTGTTAAGCAACAGAAATGATAGATTGCATAAGATAAGTGTGTCGATGAGTTAAGTGTGTTAACCTCCTCCGTCTTAGCTATTGCAGACTGAACTTGTGTTATTAGTGTTGAAATAGTGACTCTTATTATAATATGGACACTTAAAATGCCTCAAAGGATGTGTTGTGTTCCTACCTGCAATTCTTCACTCATTGAAGGTTAGTACTATGAACATCATAAACCATAATAACAAATAAACATAGCCTCAAAACTATTGCTTGCCAGTGTCCAAACATTAATTTAATGAAATTGTTAAAAATATACGCTTGACTGAAAGAATATAAAACTCGGAATGTCTAGCATCGAGATTCTTATTACAGGTTTACACTTACTCTGCCAAGTCAAAGGTCTCGTGTTCGAACCCAAGGCACGCACCTCTGACTTTTCGAAGTCATGTGCGTATTAAATAGTTAATAGTTATCACGCGCTTAAACGGTGTTTCCTTCACGAAAACATCGTGAGGAAACCTGCAGTCCTGAGAGATTTTCTCGATGGCGTGTGAAGTCTGCCAACCCGCACTAGGCCAGCGTGGTGGACTGTAGCCTAATCCCTCTCATTCTGAGAGGAGACCCGTGCCCAGCAGTGGGACAGTATAATGGGTTGATTATGAACTTACTCTGCTAGTCAAGTCTTCAAGGGGTCCCCTTGTAAAACTAATCTTGATGAGTAAGTGTGAATATCTCAACTTCATAAACATTATTTACATACATAGCTTATACACTATGTTAAAAAAAACCTGTCCGATCCGAAAGGGGCATATAGGTATCCCAATCACATCACCAAATAAAATAACAAACATATACAATATTCATGAAAGTAAACATGTAATTGAAATTAAAGTTCAAGGCCATTGTGCCCAAATTGCCGCAATTACCCCAAAATTCATAAAACCGTCGTTGGCCTTATTATGTTTTGAACCTCTGGATGGGGTCACTGCCACCGTAAGTATAATATATTATTTTTTTATAGTCTTATGCAAATGTTTACCATGAATAGAACCTATCAACGAGAACAAAATTAAAATCCGCTCAAAAATAAGGAAGTTACAAGCATTTTAATTTTATGCTCAGAACAGACACAGAACATACTTGTTTATGACGTCACAAACCAATGCGCCATCCAAATCCAATACTAACACTAATTTGAGGGAAAGAGACAAAGCATCCTCTCTCAATTTTATTAACAAATTTAAATTATTTTTTCAGAATACGATTTGTAACTTAATTTGATTTTTCACTCAGCTTGGTATTTTTAAATATTCGAACATAAGTCAAATACTCTATTATGATTTTTCGGGGAATTTTTCTTTTATTGTAAATTGAACATTTATACAATAAATAGAAATTGATCTCGATACCCAAGAATCCGTTCACGGGTCGGACAGGGTTTTCTTGACACATTTTATATTTGAAGAATCCTCTGGGCACAGCTAATTTTTCTATAAACTACAAACATCACTGTGCATTCTTAAGAGCCCGGCGGAGCTTGAACTGCACACAAAAACGTAATACCGAAATAAATCGTAATCCAGACAATATTCTATCCAATCATATTATTATTCGGATTTGGTTACCGTTAAATCTAGGTTCCCACGTTACTAAGTATTTCGTCTACTGCTAAGTACTTCACTGGATATAAAAGATTGAAAAAACGTTCAAAACTTGGTAATTTTATCAAAAATTGCATACGCTTACATTTATTTCCAGTGAAGTATTTTGGACAATATGGTAGCTTAGGACCTTAGATTAACGGCATCGGAATCCGAATAATTACATGATTTGACTAAATTTGAATTACGATTGATTTCGGTATTACGTTTCTAAGAGAAATTTGGTCCGGCGGCCTCTTAACTAAATAAACTTATAAATATTGGGTCCTTGTACAACTTTTTACTCTATTGCATTTCCAGGTGCAGTGTTGCATGCCTTCCCTAACCCTTCAACTGACTGTGACAAGTTTCATACATGGGTTGTCAATGCTGGTCTTATAGGCGAGGATAATGAATACGTTTTCAAAAACAGAAGAATTTGCCACCTCCATTTTGAACAAATTTACCATTATCCGAAAAATAGATTGAATAGATTAGCTGTGCCAACCCTGCACCTTCTAGGTATGATATTGTTTCAATTTAAAGTGCCCGATACCAACGCGCGTGTGAAGTTAGCTGTTGCAAACAGCCGCACGCCCGCACTCCTCAAATAACTTAAGAGTAGTGTTGTAAAAACAAGCCCTGAGGCCGAGCCTCGAGCGCTCAGATACAAGGCTCGAGCCTTCAACGCTCAAGCGCTCAAGTCTCACGAGTGTCGAAAGCTTGGATTATAACGCTTGAGCATGCGACTTGAGCGTTATAGTCAGTCCAAACTCGTCTAACGTGAGAGGGGAGACTTGAGCGCTTGAGCATTGAAGGCTCGAGCCTTGTATCTGAGTGCTCGAGACTCGACCTCAAGGCTCATATTTACAACACTACTTAAGAATCTGGCGGAATTTCTCTCACAAACTTAATACCGAAATAAATCGTAATTCAAACACACTTCAATCGAATTCTGTTATTATTCGGATTCCAATACCTTCAATCCAAAATACTTCACTGGAAATAAATGTAAGCGAATGCAATTTTAGATAACTTTTCCAAGTTTGGAACGATTTTCCGCGTTTTATTTTCAGTGAAGTAGTAATAGACGAAATAGTATCGTGGGAACCTAGATTAACGGTCCAAATCCGAATAATAACATAATTTGATAGAATATTGTCTGGATTACGATTTATTTCGGTATTACGTTTTTGTGGGCAATTCAAGTTCCGCCGGGCCCTTAAGTGATCTTATGCAAAAATATCTAAATCAGTAAGAACAATATTCATGAATTCGAAACAATTACGACTGCAACTATCTTTACACAGAGTCTGTATATTAAAATTGACCACTGCAAAACCTATAGGGTCAAAAATCTATAGGGTCTGCTGTTTCGCCGAAATCTCCACAAATTATGGCTGATGAGCAGAAATCGGAATAGGTAGAGCTATTTTTGGTACTTGTGGTATGATGTAATAATATGGACATGCCCTACGTCCCGGAATTAATTGCTAATAGAAAATTGTAATACGTTAGAAAGAGATGATACATACTTGGCGTTAGGCAAAGAGTGTCCCGCATTCCCGCTATTGTTCTCTTTTGTTACCACAAGCTGTGTTTTGCATCCTGCAAGGACGGCAACAACGCGCGTGTGCGCATTGAACTTTTGCACCTTCGGACATCCGATGTTGTTGATGTAAGTTTGCCAAAGTCACGTGTGCAATGGTTTACCTAAAACAAAATATTACATTATTCTATTTCCTACATTCATTTATTTTTAAAATCCCGGGATTGTAGTCGAAATCCCGGGGTATGTCCATATTAACATATATGTTTGCGGTCAATGAACCAAAATAGCTCTACCTATTCCGATCACTGCTGATGAGCTTGCCTGTTTTAAAAACCATGGAGTTTATCAGTAGGCGAACAAGGATGATTCCATTAATCTTAATTAAATATGACATTACAAATACACTTAAGTACCGATTAATTACAGGAAATTGTTGAGACTGTTGAAATTCTATGTCATCGAGTTTATCAGAGCTATATTATAATTATTTTTGTATGTTTTCTTTTTATAATAAAGGAGCTATTTTCATAAATGTGTCTTAACTTTTAACATCTCTCTCCCTTGGTATTGTATGGTATAGCGGATTGTTTTCCGCAACTCCATGACAAGGCGCGTATTTTGCGTGCGGGTGGAAAGGATGTTACTTGAGCCAACCCTAACTCCTCAAGAAAGGCCTAGTCACCATATGACCTAAATTCTAGAAGGTGAAGGCATATTTCAATCAGGCGGGTGGGGTTCGCGGTGGCTTAGAGGTCAGACCGTCTGGTGTATCCGACCAGAAAGCGCAGGTTCGAATACTGCCCGCGATTGAGTTTTTTAACAAAAAAAAATTTTTATGTTATTATTGGGAGGATCTGTGTATACAATATTAATACTCCATATGCCTCAAGTTTCTTAAACAATTCAGTTTTTTTAGGGGATGAAGTCAAGGTTGTCCCGTATAACATTTAATAAGATCCTGTTTTGAAAGTATGCTCCCTGAAAATAACTTCAAATTTTTCCACCCAAAAAAACCCAATATATCTTCTCTATAAAGGCATTTAAGAGTCCGGCGGACCGAATTTCTCTTACAAACGTAATACCGATATAATTCGCAATTCAAACACAATTTAATCAAATTCTGTTATTATGCTAATTACGATACCGTTAATCTAGGTTCCTACGTTACCATTTTGTCCAAAATACTTCACTGGAAATAAATGTAAGCAAGTGCAATTTTTGATAAAATTACCAAGTTTGGAACGATTTTCCAATTTTTTATTTCCAGTGATGTAATAGTAGACGACATAGTACCTTAGGAACCTAGATTAACGGTATCCAAATCCGAATAATGACACAATTTGATATAATATTGTCAGGATTACGATTTATTTCGGTATTACGTTTTTGTCGAAAATTCAAGCTCCGCCGGATAATATTCATTGAATATTGCAATAATTTGAATTTAACATGAACTTGTATTACGTCTTTCTAAAGTTTTTATTTACATTAACAATAAACTATATACATTATGAAGAGAAACCTATTAATATACACTATTTACATAAAATACATGAACGTAAAAAAAAGCCATATAGTATATAAATCCAAAAGACAGAGGCGTGACTAATATTTTATACTATACCAACAACCCGCTCGCGGTTTCACCCGCGCTGCTCCGTTCCTAAGAGGCGTAGCGCGATGTTATATAGCCTATGTAACTCAGTGATAATGTAGCTTTCTAACGGCAAAAGAATTTTTGAAATCGGTCCAGTACTTTTTGAGCCAATTCGTTACAAACATACATACAAATCTTTCCTCTATGATATTAATATAGATTTATTTGTATTTAATTTTAATGTATTTTTGTTTTAGGGCACACTTCGAGGCAATGTGAGGATGTGCCACATACATCTAGAGATATTGGAACAGACATTCAAAAAGAAATTATTGGTGAGTAAAATGTATGTTATAGCTAGCTTTTCCCGCGGTTTAACCCGCGTTGCTCCGATCCTAAGGCTTAAGGGCATTACATCGCTCAAATCCAAAAAACACCCTAGTTTAAAGAAGTTTCTAGTGGAATCCTTATGTGCGCTTGCTATATAAAAAATATATGTTATACTTAAGATCATCACAAACAAATTGTATTGTTTAAATTTTTTATAAATTTGCCTCAATTTTGGATAATAATTGGAGTAACTAGTTCTTTTTTAACCTAATTTGTATTTTTTCTCTTTAACGGCTTAATAGTCATGAATTTTATACCGAAAAAATTGAAATGACGTAATTAACAATTTGTATTGTTTTTATTTTCTTATTTCTTTGAATATTTAGAAATAATAAAGAAATACCCGAAACCTCACTAGCACTCCGCGTGAAGCACCCCCGCAATGCCTGTGACTAATAAATACTAGCACAAAGACTAAATCCTCAAAGTCATTGGGCAATGCTCGACCGACGTCAGTGACCCAAGTCACAGTTCGTCGGTTGTTAGTAATAGGAAGCGAGCCTATTGCCATCAACCGGGCACAAATCCTAAACTCCGAGCTGCTATTGGGAATTTCATAGAAAAACTCAATAACACTGCTCGACGTGGGTATCGAAGCCAGGACCTCTATAAATTAAGTAGTTTATCGGAGTATTCCTGTTTCGGCTCCAATTTTTTGAGCACCTAAGCTGTTCCACTTGCATCACCAATAGGTATATTAGCTCGGTGCTCAATATGGAACAAAAAAAATATTAACATTTTGTTCCTCATTCATCACCTACGGTGCGGTAGGTTGTCAAAACCTATCGCACCGTATGTATATAGATGCCTAAAAACATGTTGCCGAAAGAGGAATACTCCAGTTCATCAATCAAATAATAATAATTATTATTCATTGAATATTGCAATAATTTTAATTTTATTGTATTTTCGTTTTAGATCACACTTCAATGCCATGTAAGGATGTGCCACATACATCTATAAATGTTGGAATAAACAATATTGGTCAACAAGAAAATATTGGTAAGTAAAATGTATGTTATAATAGCCTATCGCCCGCGGTTTCACCCACTTTGCCCCGTTCCTAAGAGTTGTAGCGTCACGTTAAATAGCACATAGGTACTCTGTGGCGATGATAGTGATGTATCGTCACGTCATTTTGTGTGTGTGCAAGGAGTTCTCGTATAACTACAGAGATCTTTGTGTGTGTGTGTGTGTGTGTGTGTGTGTGTGTGTGTAAATTATCGTTTTTTTAGTGTAATAATCAGTGATCGTAATAGGTAGAGCTATTTTGGTTCATTGACTGTTAAAACATATATGTTAATATGGACATACCCCGGGATTTCGACTACAATCCCGGGATTTTAAAAATAAATGAATGTAGGAAACAGAAAAATGTAATAGTTTGTTTTAAGTAAACCATTGCACACGCGACGTTGCCAAACTTACATCAACAACATCGGATGTCCGAAGTTGCAAAAGTTCAATGCGCACACGCGCGTTGTTGCCGTCCTTGCAGGATGCAAAACACAGCTTGTGGAAACAAAAGAGAACAATAGCAGGAATGCGGGACACTGCCTAACGACAAGTATGTATCGTCTCTTTCTAACGTATTACAATTTTCTATTAGCAATTAATTCCGGGACGTAGGGCATGTCCATATTATTACATCATACCACAAGTACCAAAAATAGCTCTACCTATTCCGATCTCTGGTAATAAATAACACATGAATTTTGTATAGGCACAAGATTGTTTGGATATTGAAATTGTTGTTATTTTGAGACTAAATTGTATTTATTTGCAACCATGTAATTTACAATATTCTATTATTGTTCGGACATTTTTGGTGGATTTTTGTTGAATTGACCACAGACTTCATAGAAAAACGGTGACAGTAACAAATGACAATCGACAGCCGACAGATAGAGGCGCTCGTACAAATATTATGGAAGATTTACAAGCGTGTCGAGTATGCTTCGCTGCTAACGTGAAACTACACGATATGTATAAATATAAGCTGGAAGATGTGTTCAAAGTGATTAGATTCTTTTTTATACAACTAAGGTGGCAAACAAGCATACGGCTCGCGTGATGGTAAGCCGTTATCGTAGCCTATGGTCGCTTGCAACACCAGGGGTATCACTCGCGCGATGCCAACCCTGTAAATTAAGGAGGAATAGTTTGGATAACAAAAGTTCAGCGGTAACAACACCACCGGTCCCCCACACTGCCAACACAACGCTTCCTCGAGCGAACGAGCTCTGGCGACCTTGCTCACCGTTAGGAACAGGCCCCTCTTTTCCATTGAGCACTATAGGCAAATGTCCAGTGCCCCGCAATGCATAGGGGCTCCCCTGGTACCCACTGGTTTTGGTTTTTTTTGCATTTGTTTAAAAAAATAGTCCCCTGACATAACATTGTCACTGCAGATTAAGATTAAGTATTAAGATTTTCTGCAAGGTACTTCCCCAGTCGAGCAGCTTCAATTGTGAGTGGAATTATTCGATTCCACTATGCCCTACCTCTCTATTACGTAGAGGTATTAATTATTTGTATTTATCTTTTAGATCACACTTCAATGCCATGTAAGGATGTGCCACATACATCTATAAATGTTGGAATAAACAATATAGGTCAACAAGAAAATAATGGTAAGTAAAATGTATGTTATACTAGCTTTTCACCCGAGTTACCCTGTTTGGAAATTGGTCTCTATCCTTACTAATATTATAAACGTGAAAGTTTGTGAGTGTGGATGTATGGTAATTTGTTACTCTTTCACGTCAGAAGGGATCTGGATAAAATTTGGCACACAGATACATTATAGCTTGGAATAACACATAGGCTTTTTATCCAGGTGGGATGATAAAGCACTCTGTGGCGATGATAGAGTGACGTAACGTGACGTTATTTTGTGTGTGTGCAAGGAGTATAATTATAAAATTCTTTGTGTGTGTGCGTGTGTGCGCGCGTGTGTGTGTGTGTGTGTGCGCGCGTGTGGGTGTGTGTGTGTGTGTGTGTGTGTGTGTGGGTGTGTGTGTGTGTGTGTGAATATGGCCGTTTGATAATAATCCTGTAAATAAGAAATTATCGTTTTATTTTAGTGAAAAAGCACATGAATATTATGGAAGATTTACAAGCGTGTCGAGTATGCCTCGCCACTAACGTGAAACTATACGATATGTACAAATATAAGCTGAAAAATGTGTTTGAAGTGATTAGCGGTATTCAAGTAAGTGTTTTTATTATTGTTTAGATATTTTGTTAACTGATAAAAAAAAACGACCATGATTTATTTGTAATTTGATTAAATTGTATTCATGCATGCTGTGATTTCCTGTAAATGAAGAAACACAAGGTAATAATTATTGTATCTGAATTGTATATGTTTATTGTATGTAATGTGTATTTTTCGTTGGAAATCCTTATAAATAAAATAAAATTAAAGAAAAAATAAACTGTAAAATTATTTTACTGGTAGGTCATAGGTCCCACTATAAATTTATTCGTGGTCTCGGCCATTCTCGGCCAAAAATTTAATCTCGTTCTCGGCCATTCTTGACTAAAAATATATTCTCGGCCTCGAATATTCTTGGCCATTCTCGGCTAAAAATATATTCTCGTTCTCAGTTTCGGCTATTCTTGACTAAAAATATACTGGCAGTCTCGACCATGCTCGGCTAATAATTTATTCTTGGTCTTGGTTATGGCCATAAAACGATTCTCGATTTCTGTATCGAACATTCTCGGCGCTAAAACTATTCTCGATTTCTGTCCCGGCCAATCTGGGCTATTAGTCTCGATTTCTGTCCCGGCCATTCTAGGCTATAAAACTATTCTCGATTTCTGTCCCGGCCATTCTGCGCTATAAAGCTATTCTCGATTTTGGTCTCGGTCTCGGCCATTCTCGGCTATAAAACTATCCTCAATTTCTGTCCCGACCATTCTGCGCTATTAAGCTTTTCTCGATTTTGGTCTCGGACAAAAATCTATTCTCGGTATCGGCATTTCTCTGCTATAAATCCATTCTTGGTCTCAGCCATTCTTGGCTAGAAATATATCTCGGTCTGGGCCGGATTGAAACCACCTTAATATTTGCTATAATATCAGTATTGTCTCTTGTTTCCAGGTGTCCCCCACAGACAACTATCCTCAATACCTGTGTTCCTACTGCAGCATGTTGCTGAACAAATGTGGCGCCTTCAGGGACAAGTGCCGGAGCTCACAGGAGCTGATGAAGTATGCTGAAATGAAGGATACATTTGTAAGAACTTTGAATGTTCTTGCTAATATGTAAAGCTGTGGCTTGCCTGATTTTTTCCCTGTATAAAGTATGTACAGTACTGCAAGATAAATAATGGCTATTGGCAAACATCGGAAACAATCATCTAATGTATCAAAGACAATTAACAAAAAGTAGTTTGTATATATCAAACCAGAAGACGCAGGTTCGAATCCTGCCCGCGATTGAATTTTTTCCTTTACTATTAAATAACTTAAAAAGTAGTTTGGTCCTAAAGTTCGTTTACAATTTCAACTTTATTGCAATGAAACAAAGCTGCTAGCTTATCGGTTTTTTATCGGATACATTTCGGAGCGTCTGCATCAGATCTCCACGATCTTATTCCCCCTAGCCCTTTCTACTATCGTACGACCAGAAGCACGAAAAAGCGACATATCGATGTCGCTTTTTCGTGCTTCTGGTCGTGGACGGTGGACATTCCAAAAACCCGAACGAAACGCTTTAAGTCCACTTTTATCATGCGTACCGCTGAAATGTGGAATGCACTTCCCGAGTGGGTCTTCCCCGATAGATATAATCTGGGTGTCTTTAAATCACAAGTGAATCGGTTTCTTCTAGGCAAGTATCGCTACCGTTTTGTAGAAACATACAAACAACGTAAACGGTATTTTTTTAGTAAAGGAAAAAATTCAATCGCGGGCAGGATTCGAACCTGCGTCTCCTGGTTGGTTACACCAGACGCTCTGACCTCTAAGCCACCGCAACCCTACCCGCAAGATTGAAATTTTGCCTTCTGAATTTACGTCATAAGGTGACGTTGGTGACATCTATGAGAGGCAAGTTACCTTACCTCTCAACCGACACGACTTACTTTACAGTTCAGTGTCGCACGATGCCACCCTACCTTTTAACTATCTTTTTGTGATTTTTTTGCATTTTCCATTCTAAGGTTATAAAGTTATTTTTTAGTAAAGGAAAAAAAATCAATAAAAGATAACGTAAACGGTGTTCTGTGAGGCCGTGGTATCACTCCGGTCGAGCCGGCCCATTCGTGTCGAAGCATGGCTTTCCCACGTTGATGTTATATGAATAGACTAGCTTTTTGTCCGCGACTTCGTCCGCGTGGAATAGTTACTTTGTTCCATATGAACTTTCATCCCCTATTTTATCCCCTTGGGGGTAGAATTTATCAAAATCCTTTCTTGGCGGATGCCTACGTCATAACATCTACCTGCATGCCAAATTTCAGCCCGATCCCTCCAGTGGTTTGGGCTGTGCGTTGATAGATCACTATGTCAGTCAGTCAGTCAGTCACCTTTGAGTTTTATATATATTTAGAAGATAGAAGAAGATAATAATTTGTATTTTGACATCTTATTTTCAGCTTACAACACCTCAAATTAACTCATTAGCGGTATCCAACAACACATTACTTCCTTACTCTATAGCTTCAGTTTACTTCATCGAAATAGACCCTGATGATGACTTAGTCTTCAAAGAGGAATTACCAGACGAGAGCGATGAGGAACCACTGGCTAATAAAGTTAAGCAGAAAGAATTAAACGATGATTTGGAGGATCCAGGAACACAAGACGATATGGAAATTAATTATTTAGATGAGAATGTGGAGGTGTTTGAACAGGAAAGCAATGTGGACCTACCGGTGAACGATATAGAGGTGAGAATCCTATAGTGTTGATTTTTGAGGTTTCTTTTTTTTTTGGGCATAGAAGGGGAAAGTAGCTGGCGGATCGTCTGATGGTAAGCGATTACCGCCGTCCATGGACACCTGCAACACCAGAGGAGTCTTAAGTGTTTTGCCCGCCTTTTAAAAGGAGATTGGGCCTCCGGTATAGTCAAAGTCAAAATTATTTATTTCAATTAGACCATTAAAAAGGTACTTTTGAAAAGTCAAACTGCAATTGCACTGTTCCAAAGAGTGGGTCTTATGAGAGCCATGCTTCGGCATGAATGGGCCGGCTCGACAGGAGTGATACCACGGCCTCACAGAAAACCGACGTCAAACAACGCTTACGTTGTGTTTCGCCGAGTGAGTGAGGTTACCAGAGGCCCAATCCCCTTTTAAAAGGTCGGCAACGCACTTGTGACTCCTCTGGTGTTGCGGGTGTCCATGGGCGGCGGTAATCGCTTACCATCAGCCGTCTGCTCGTTTGACCTCCTATGACAAAAAAAATTAAGTAACAAGTAGGTCGTTCAGGTTTTTGGAATGTCCGCCATGAATCGATGTCGAATGGCGAATTTTTGGTTTTCTAATATACTTTTTAATAATTTTCAGGTGTTATATCTGTCGAAAGAAGAGCAGCTTCAAGAGATGTTGGCTCGCAAGGAGTCATATAACTACATACAATCATTCTACAAGTGTTCCTACTGCTACAAAGGTTTCCAATTAGAAGGGACATACAAAAATCACATGCTTCGACATGATCCGGTTAGCAACTTTTTTATACTCTGCGCACACCACGTCTCTTCTCTCTGCACCGTCCCTCTTTTCTGCACACTGCTCTCCTCTCTGCAGCGTTCCACTCTTCTCCACACTGCTCTCCTCTCTGCACCGTTCTACTCTTCTCAACACTGCTGTCCTCTCTGCACCATCCCTCTCTTCTCCGTACTGCTCCTCTTCCCACCGTTTCTCTCCTCCGCACTGCTCTCCAATCTACACCGTCCCTCTTCTCCACACTGATCTCCTCTCTGTACCGTTCCACTCTTCTCCACACTGCTCTCCTCTCCACATTGGTCTTCTCTTCTACGCACTGTTCTCCTCTCTGCATCTTCCATCTCTTCTCCACACTACACTCCTCTCTGTACCATACGACTGTTCTCTGCACT
This sequence comes from Acronicta aceris, assembly GCA_910591435.1. NCBI lineage: Eukaryota > Metazoa > Arthropoda > Insecta > Lepidoptera > Noctuidae > Acronicta > Acronicta aceris. The sequence goes on along the minus strand of OU342787.1, from coordinate 6,154,812 downwards.
GCTCCTCTCCGCACTCCGTTCTCTGTTTATTTATTTAATTTAATTCATAAACAATTTACATTGTATTAGGTACAAAATTATTAGATACAATAACATTTGAATACATTACAAGAATATTACAATATTAACATAACATAACATACCATCACGCCTGTACTCCCCGAAGGGCAGAGGCGTACTAATGTACACCCACAGTTCGCCTGGTATGTTTAGGTCCCATGTAATAGGGGGCGCGCTTATTGCCATTAACCGGGCACAAATACAGACTCCGAGCTGCTACTGAGAAGTTCATAGAAAAACTCAATAACACTGTTCGACCTGGGGATCGAACCCAGGACCTCTAGCGTAGCAGTCGCGCTTGGGACGACTAGACTAATGAAGCAGTCATTACATATTACAATATTATTAGCTACAATAACATATATGTACAGTCACACACAATAATAACACACACAGACAGACATAGAACAATAATCAGTCTTACAATTACTGATTCGTACAATTCGATTAAACACATAAATATAATATGCCAATTTGTAAATTTTAGGCTATGGAAGAATAATTGAATACAATACAATAGTTGTTCTCCGCACTGCTCTCCTCTCCACTCTATATCTGCCCTCTCTTTGCCGTTCCTCCTCTCTCTCTCTCTCTCTCTCTCTCCGCAGTATAACTGGTTAATACAAACATAATGGTATACTATGTTTTACAGGCATACGGCAAAGAGACATGTGACATCTGTAAAACGAGATGGCCGGATCTTCGTTCACTGAAATCGCACACCACAGCCGCCCACGAGAAGAAATTCATTTGCAAGCTTTGTGACCAGGTCTCTAAGAGCAGCCATAGGGCCAAGGAACATTTACAATGGCACAAAGGACATAAGTTTATCTGCAAGACATGTGGGGCCAGTTTCTCCAAGTCTACGAGCTACTTGACACATCTGAGACTTCAACACCCAACTAAATATTGCTGTGAAATCTGTGGAGAGAGCTTTCTAGGAGAGATTGGACTGAATATGCATGTGAAGAAGAGCCATAGAGAATTTGAGGTAGGCATTTTTTTTTTCAATTAATCAATCATTTTTTTGTCAAACATGATTATAGAACATTGTTATAATTATAAATATGGCTTACTATGTTTTGCCAATAGGTGGCGCACAAAATTTGGGGAAACAATAATCAATACATAATACAATTCAATGAAATCAGAGATGTAACATGTCAATATATATATTTTTTTTAACATTCAAAAATATCCGAGAAATATCTCACTCTGAGAGGTGACCCGTGCCCAGCAGTGGGACAATATAATGGGTTGATTAAGTTATTCAAAAATATCGATATTTTTACAGTATCGATAACTATCTAGTGAAATATATTGATACTAGCTTCTGCCCGACTTTATCTGCATGGACTTCAGGTTTGGATCCAACCTGGATAAAAAGTAGCCTATGTGTTATTCCAGGCTGTAATCTATCTGCGTGCCAAATTTTATCCAGATCCTTTCAGCCGTTCTGGCGTGGAAGAGTAACAACCATCCATCCATACATCCATCCAAACTAACAAACTTTCACGTTTTTATGTAAGGATTTTGATGTATCGACATTTCTTTTTTTTTTTCAAAACTCGCGCGAGGTTCATCTGAGGACTAGTTAGTAACATAAATCCTAGAGTTGCGTAAAACATATCAAATTTGATTTGAATTTGATACTCTAAAATAAATATCGAATATAGATGTATCGTGGATTAAAAATATCGACGATATATATCGATATTTTTGCCCATCTCTAAGCCGGGGTACCAAAACGTGAGCCAATATGGTAATGGCAACTCATTAACCGACCACAAATCAAAACTCCGAGCTGTTATCGGGAATTTAAAAACCCAATAACACTGCTCCACCTTGGAATCGAACCCAGGATTTAATCATCATGTTTATGATTCCGGGATTTTAGAGGAGGTATTATCAACTCTATGTTACTTATTTCCTCGAACTTTGGGTAAATAGGAACATTAAGAGAGGTAGATCATAGTGGAATGGAATAATTCCACTCACAATTGTAGCGGCTCGACTGGGGAAGTACCTCCACCTTGCAGAAAATCGTAGCCAAATAATATAGCTCCGTGCTATGTTGTGTTCCTAACGGTGTCGCCAGAGCTCCGCGAGGAAGCGTTGTGTTGGCAGATAGGATAAGCATCACGCTATTGTCTCCTATGCTGCCAGCACAACTATTCTTCCTTAATTTACAGGGTCGGCAACGCGCGAGTGATACCCCTGGTGTTGCAAGCGTCCATAAGCTACGGTAACCGCTTACCATCAGGTGGGCCGTATGCTTGTTTGCTACCTTAGTGGTATAAAATAATAATAATATATAATTATATACTCTGCGTATTTCCATCTCTGGTGTTGTAACACTTTGATTTGTCGTTTCAGCAATTAAATGTGAAATTGGAGTTCAAATGTGGCGTGTGTGGTGTTTTTTTTAAATCTATGGAAGCTGTTAATCGACATATCAGTGGGTTTGAAAATGAACTATGTGACAATAGCGTAAGGTAAGTTAAATATTATACAGGATGTCAAACACACAAGTCAAAAAATATTATCAAAGATATTTAATAATATTTTGCGATTTTTTTGCATTTTCCATGCAAAAAAAATCACAACGTCACCTTATGACGTAAATTCAGAATGTGAAGGCAAAATTTCAATCATGCAGATAGGGTTCGTGGTGGTTTAGAGGTCAGAGCGTCTGGTGTATCCGATCAGGAGACGCAGGTTCGAATCCTGCCCGCGATTGAATTTGTTCCTTTACTAAAAAATAACTATATAATTAAATAATTAAGCGGCGGTAGTGTAATGGCTAGGGCGTCGGAATTGCGATCATGTGGTTGCCGGTTCGAAACCCACCCATTGCACTACTGATGTGGATCTACTCGTAACTCAGCATTTAGCTTAGCACGAGGGGTTAACAAGAATACTAGTAATGTGTGACCCACATTGCTAGTAAGCTTTAAAAAAAAATCACCTTTACAAATCAATGTTGTTATTAGGGTTCCGTACCACAAAAGGAAAAATACGGAACCCTTATAGGATCACTTTGTTCTCCATCCGTCCGTCCGTCTATCAAGACCCTTTATCTCGGGAACGCGTGGAGGTGTTGAAATTATCCCTTAAAGCTGTGAAAAAATGAAACTTCTAAGTTAACGTAAAAATAAATACGGCCGTTCATGCCGCAAAAACCGTATATTTCTACACTCAAGGAAATCAAAATTTATAGGGTATTTTCCGTTGACCTAGAACTATGAAATTTAGCAAGTAATACCGTCTTATACTACAAGTGTAGGGGAAAATCTGAAAACTATATCAATCAATCAATCAATCAAATCAGCCTATTGCCGTCCACTGCTGAACGTAGGCCTCCCCCAAGGAGCGCCGAAAACTATATATTTGTAATGAATTAAAATAAGTATCTACAAATTTGTACCCGGGAACCCTCGGTGGACGAGTCCGACTCGCACTTGTCCGGTTTTTTCCTGGGTTCGATTCGCAGGTCGAGCAGTGTTTTTCTTTGAAATTCTCAGTAGCAGCTCGTAGTTTAGGAGTTGTGCCCTGTTACTGGCAATAGGATCGCCTCTTAAACTCATGGGACCTATACATACCATGTACCATGTAGTTATGGTTTTTTATTAAAAATAAAATTTATTTTCAGTTCGTGTTTTCAATGTGGTGAAAATGTATTAACACAGGAGTTGCTGAAAGAACATATGAAAACTCATGAAGTGGGGTTCAGGTGTGATGAGGTGAGTTTGGGGGTCTAAACGGCCCTGGTCTCTACCACAATGCTCCTCTCTACTCCGCTCCACATCTCTCTCTCCTTTCCGCACCGCTTCTCTTCTCTCCGCAACGCTCCTCTTCCCTCAAAGTCAAAGTCAAAATGTTTTATTTCAAACTAGCCTGCTCGCCCGCGGTTTCACCCGCGTATTTAATTCCGAGCATTTTCATTTTTATTCACCTTTTAAACCTTCTCTGGACTTCCACAAATAATTCAAGACCAAAATTAGCCAAATCGGTCCAGCCATTCTCGAGTTTTAACGAGACTAACGAACAGCAATTAATTTTTATATATATAGATATAAGATAAACTACTAAAATAGGTACTTTTGAAAAGTCAAAACTTGTTGCACGGTTCCATAACTCCTCTATACCAACCCGCTCCACATCTCTTCCTTTCCTTCTCCGTATTGCACCTCTCCAGTCCGCTCTGCTCCTCTTTATACCAACCCCTCTCTCCCTTCTGCTCCACTCCTCTTCAAGACGTTCCACTCTTATAAGCACCACTTCACATCTGCAATTCAAATTCACTATCGCCCTCTCCTCTCCTCTTCGCTCTAATCCTTTTCTTTCCATACTGCTCTTCTCTTCTCCGCTCTATTCCTTTCCTCCATACTGTTCCTCTCCTCTTCGCTCTAATCCTTTCCTCTCCATATCACTGATATACATACACACACATAATTAATTAACGATGATATCGTCAAGATTATGTACCGCTGTCATTCGCTGTTGACATTTTGACAATTGTTTTCTTCCTTATAAATTGGACTTAAGAGTCCGGCGGACCGAATTTCTCTACAAACGTAATATCGAAATAAATCGTAATTCAAACACAATTTAATCCGTTAATCACCGTTAATCTAGATTCCTACTCTACCATTTCGTCCAAAATACTTTAAAGACTTTAAAAAATACGGTAAAGTTATCAAAAATTGCATTTGCTTACATTTATCTATATGAAATAAAATGGAAATAAATGTAAGCGAATGCAATTTTTGATAACTTTACCAAGTTTAGAACGATTTTCTGGTCTTTTATTTCCAGTGAAGTAGTAATAGACGAATTGGTATGGTAGGAACCTAGATTAACAGTATCCAAATCCGAATAACGACACAAATTGATAAAATTGTGTTTGGATTACGATTTATTTTGGTAGTTATTACGTTTTTGTGGGCAGTTCAAGCTCCGCCGGACCACATTTTATGATATTAATCTCCATGGTGTATGTACAGTGGGCACAGTATATTTAAGTACAGAAAATTACCTACTACGGGAACTCTAGTTATGTTATCTATACTCGTACTAACATTATAAAGAGGAAAGATTTGTATGTAAGTATGTTTGTAACGAATTGGCTCAAAAAGTACTGGACCGATTTCAAAAATTCTTTTGCCGTTAGAAAGCTACATTATCACTGAGTAACATAGGCTATATAACATCACGCTACGCCTCTTAGGAACGGAGCAGCGCGGGTGAAACCACGAGCGGGTCGCTAGTATAATATGTTATGTTTTTTAAATTTCAGTGCAACAGAAACTTCCAAAACGAGCGATCCTTCTCAATACATTACCAGCGTGTACATTTAGGTATTAAGATGAAACACTGTAAGCCTAATAACAAGATAAAGCGAGTTGTCTGGGTCTGCGAGATGTGCGGGAAGAAATGTTTCGTAAGTATACTACATAATCAACCCATTATACTGTCCCACTGCTGGGCACGGGTCTCCTCTCAGAACGAGAGGGATTAGGCTATAGTCCACCACGCTGGCCTAAAGCGGGTTGGCAGACTTCACACGCCATCGAGAAAATCTCTCAGGTATGCAGGTTTCCTCACGATGTTTTCCTTCACCGTTTAAGCGCGTGATAATTAACTATTTAATACGCACATGACTCCGAAAAGTCAGAGGTTAGAACTCGAGACCTTTGACTTGAGAGTCCAACGGTCATACGACTAGGCTATCACTGTTTATATATATATATATATATATACTTTATTGTATACTACAGTTTGTTAAAATAACTATAGATCTGTACATTATAGATATTAAAAAAAAACTTATATGGGGGGGGGGTCTTTATTAGAGCAACAGAAGCCAAAATATCTATCTTTGCCCATATGTTTGTATGCGCGTCACGCAAAAATTACTGCATGGAATTGAATGCAGTTTTCACCGATGTATTGCTGGAGGTGTAACCTAAAATCTGGTGCATGTTTCATGTTGATACGCCGCCTAGAATCGGACTTATAGTATGTTACTCTTTTCGGGACGTGAGTGAAGCTGCGGGTAACAGCTAGTCATGAATAAAAAAATTAACGTCAAATCCGACACAAAAACTGCAACATCTACTAAATTATTTTAGTGAAGGAAAAATTCAATCGCAGGCAGGATTCGAACCTGGGTCTTCTGGTTACATACACCAGACGCTCTGACCGCTAAGCCACCGCGAGTCCCACCCGCTTGGTCGAAATTTGCCTTCATATTCTGAATTTACGTCATAAGGTGACGTTGAATTTTTCCTTTTTTTTTAATTATACTTTTTCTGTATACAGTCCAATGCCGCCCTAGTCTACCACCAGCGCATCCACACTGGAGAAAAGCCGTACGAATGTAAGGAGTGTCCCAAGAAGTTCAGCATCTACCAGAGATTAAAGGTAAATCTAATCCTATTTGTTAAAAAGAACCTATCACTGTTTGAAACCCTCTCTAGCAAAAAGGCATCAACACAAAATATGTATTCCATCGAACAAAACTCATTTCCTAAATAATAGTGTTTACTGTATGGCTCCTCGTGTGTATAATCATTTACCTAAACACTTTCATGAAAAATTATTAGTGTAAATTTATTCAGAAGCAACCTCAAACAATTTTTAGTTAAAAAGGCTTACTATAGTGTACATGACTATCTATCCGACAAACTGTAATATACCCGTTATTCTATGATTTGTATAATATTATTTAGATAAGTTAGAATATATAAACATAATATATCTGTTTGTGCCTAACTAAAATTATAAATATTTGTACGCCCAAAATGGCAGAATATGCTGAAACATTATATACCACTGTAAGACCCATTCTACCTACTATGTTCTAACAAATAAATGATTTGATTTGATTTAAATGTATACTTGAAATAGTAAAAGTATCTCAAAACTTTAAAATAACCTACTGACCCCCATATGGTATAATATGTCAACAAGATCCATTACTTTCAATATGATATCTAATGCAACTTCCACATGACCCCGATCCTTATATCATCCTGTAACCCCTACAATGATTTAGGGCCCACTCCTCAAGCGAACCGCAATCCCAAGATCCCAAGCATTTTATGACCCCAAAACTATCACCAACATCGTGAATGGCAACACTAGAGCCTGATGATTCAATTTGTAAACTCCGTCAAACGAACGAACGATTCACGATGATCCTCAAAGCACCCTCAAACGCCTTTAACATCCCCAAACAGAATCACGGCATTAATATCCTCAACTCCTCAAACTTACTCAAGACTTCAAACATACTTAAAACACTAAAATCCTCAAGACCCCTCCACTCATACACCAAAATCGACAAGACTCCACTCCATACTGCAAAATCATCAAGACTATACCCCTAAAATCCTTAAGACACCGACATTCTCAAGACCCCGCCACCCTCATAACTAAAAATCCTCAAGACCCCACAACACCATACCCCAGAATCTTCAAAACCCCACCACTCATATTCCAGAATCCTCAAGACCCCACTCGCCAGTTCTTACAGAACCATATTGTTCACAGATCCATGTCCGCACACACACTGGTGAGCGACCTTTCAAGTGTACCAGTTGTCCAAAAGCCTTCAAGCATAAAGCAGCTCTCAACAGACATGACCGGGTAAGAAAATTTTATTAATATTATTATTATTATTTAACCGGAATTATCCCAGCTTGACCGTTAGTTCGCTTGATTTTAAGTGATAATGCGATCCTCCTCCCTCTTTTTCCATGTCAGTTGGTTGCCCGCATCTGCATGCAGACAAAGCCTAGTTGAAATATAAATTGGATACTTCAGGGAATACCAAAAAATATGTTTTACGTCTTAGTAATGTAACAGACTGAAATATGTTGCTAGGCAGTTTGTTTCCGCATTTCTTCATCCCAGCAAAATACTAGGATGCGGTGAATGTAATAGGGAAAAGCTCAGTACTATTCATCATCATCATCATCATCATCATCAGCCTATAGCAGTCCACAGCTGGACGTAGGCCTCCCCCAATGCGCGCCATTTCACCCTGTCTTCAGCTTGCCGCATGCAACTTCCGCCGGCAACCTTTCGCAAATCATCACTCCATCTTGCCGAAGGGCGGCTTACACTACGTTTGCCAAGTCGCGTTCTCCACTCAAGAACACGTCTACCCCAGCGGTTGTCGGTTCTTATACAGATATGGCCAGGCTTGGTAATTCGGTGCGCCATGTCGGTAACTTTGGTTCTCTGTCGGATAACATCCTTCCGAGCATAGTGCGCTCCACGCTGAGCGACTTTAAATTGGTGGACTACCCGTATTGTGAGTGTCCATGTCTCAGCACCGTAGGTCATGACGGGTAGGACGCTCTGGTTGAAAACTTTCTTTTTCAGGCTTTGCGGTATGGTTTTTTTTTTCTTTAAAAAAAACGTTGCCCCACAGTAGGATTTTCTCCTGTATCGTGGGTGCGTTTACAAACACAAATTCTCACATACACAAACGCCCAGACCCGGAACCACTACCTGTAGATCATACTGTTACGAGCTGGGGTTCGGGATAAATTTAATTAACACCAATTTCACCGAAACAACAAATATTTTAATTAACTTGACAAACACACAACAGAAATTACTGAGAGAGTCACTACAGTATCACTTATCGCACTATAATGTCGCACTTGTAATCACTTAACTTCACTTCGATATTCACTTCACCGTGTTCAGAACTAAACTGCCCTGGCCGACCCTCACGACCAGTATTTATATGAGTCACGAAGATTCTAGAATCGAACATTCTCGATAGGTCCACAAAATACGAGTAGGTACCTAAGTACCTACTTATAAACAAATGACGATAAAGTGATCGTCTATTGTTTACGGTCATCCACCTTGAACCCGGCTTTTCTTCGGATGTTCTACGTGCTTCTACGACTTATCTAGAATCTTCGTGATCCATCCTCGTACCAATAGTTACTCGGCGTAACAATACAAATATTTGCTCCGTGTGGGGATCGAACCCACAACACGTGACGCAGAAGCCGATCGCTCAGCCGCTACGCCAAACGTGTCGTTAATTATTCATTACTATTAATAATTGTTTATTCCTCAGGTACACTCGGGGGCGAAGCCCTATCAATGTGGGCACTGTGGGAAGACGTTCTCCCAATCGAACTCCATGAAACTTCACGTGAGGACTGTGCATTTGAAGTTACCAGCGCCGTACAGGTCTAGAAGAGAGAAAAATAACGAGTGCGAACTGTTGGAACACTAGTGAATTTCAGTATTATTATGTAATGTTGTCTATGTAAATAAATAATATAGTATGTAAGAATTAATGTTGCTTTTATTAAGAAACAGTGGCCTGACGGCCATTTTCTATATCCAATCTGTTGGTAGGTAGTTGGCTACTAGAGGAATTTTGACATAAGCTCCATACAGCTACTGTCAAAATCTTACCTCTACTAAGATAAATGGAACGGAAAAAATAAAGAATGACAGTGACCGAAATCTTTGTTTTTAATACCGAGTAAGTACTTTTTCTATAGCTGGGGAACACCTACAGCCGATTTCTATATCCTATCTGTCGGTGCTTACTAGAGATAGGATTTTGACAGTAGCTGTATGGAGCTTATGTCAAAATTCTATCTCTAGTAAGCAAATCTATCGAAAGATTGGATATATAGATTAATGATCTGCCCGCCATCGGGCCATAGAATATTAATGTCAATACGATTTCAACGCTGCAGCAAGTACAGACAGACCGTTCACCGCTCAGAGGCACCTGCCGTGATGTTGGCACTATTGCTTGTCATTTTGTAAAGGCACTATTGATTGTCACAGTGTGGAGTATTCCGATCGTTTTTGTGTTAATTTAAATTATTATTTTTCGAATTAATCATGCCGAAGCCGTTTAAAAGCAGTGCAAGAGAGATTGTGTTGAAGGTGCGTGCCTTTACAAAATGACAAGCAATAGTGCCAACATCACGGCAAGGGGACATCTTACGGTGAACGGTCTGTAATTTCTAGTGCTTTGCTCATGCTTTGTGAGTATCAAAGACTAAAAAGTATAATAGCTATAAGTGGGTATTATTATTAATAATGAATACATACAACATTGATTTCTCAATAAAATAATTTCTACTCTTCTCACTTCGCTGGTTTGGCTGGACTTTTAAAGTCCAAATCAAGTCAATGTCACACTTTATCAAATGACAGAAAAGGGTTGTTCATTGCGTCATCTATCGTTTGACTATAGATAATCGATCATGAAAATAAATGAACCGAATATTTTGTTTTAGCCAGTACGAGTCACCTGACGCCTTATATACCAAAGACTAATATTATATCTATCATTGTATATTCTAATATTTTTATCGTTTTAATTCATGTTTTAAGTCATAATAAGATGTGATTTTTTGCTTTCTTGCCCGCGATTGAATTTTTCCATTACTAAAATAACTTCTTAATAAGACCAATTCTATTTATAATATGATGGTTAAAACGATGATTGATTTTTTCTACATCATTCGTTAAATGTTAATCGATTTTTTCTAACAATACCCCAATCCTAGAAATGTCATTCTGGCATGTGTCGCGCGTATCAAGCTATTTAACAAACTGAATTAAGTATCTACATAAAAACGTACAAATTTTTAGGAACATTGAATAAAAAAAACAATAATAAACTGTGGAACTTTATCTCTCAGATGGCTCCGCACGAACTGTACCTATCTTTATTCTCATAAATCCTGGGTGGCTAGTGATGTAGGATAAAACTATTCGGTATTAGTCGATAAACTCAGGTAACTAATAATTAACGAACGAATGCTCTTATTAAATTATTTTTTAAATATTTTAAAGTTATCCGCTGGGAATAAATTTAAAATTTAGAAAATATTGTGTCCCTAAATAGGTATCCCTCAAATTTGCTGCGCCTTTAAAAGACCGCTAACTATTACTTACCTACTGATATAATAAAACCTAATTTAGAACAATTACCTAGTAAGCATAATAAGTGATTTGATTCATACCATCACGCCTGTATTCCCCGAAGAACCCTTCGGGCAATACAATAGGCAGAAGCGTACTTAATGTACACCCACAGTTCGCTGGTATGTTTAGGTCCCATGTTATAGGGGGCGAGCCTATAGCCATTCACCAGGCACAAATCCAGACTCCGAGCTGCTACTGAGAATTTTATAGAAAAACCCAATAACACTTTGCTCGACCTGAGGATCGAACCCAGGACCTCTAGTGTAGCAGTCGCGCTTAGGACCACTAGACTAATGAGGCAGTGATTTGATTCATTGATAGTTGCAATAACTAATAATCATATTTCTATTTCATCATAATAAAATCAAGTAAAATTTCTGATTTCAATGACACTACCTCGCCAGGAACGATATTAACATGAGACACGGTAGCAAAAAGTGTTATTGTAAAGATAATAAAATTGGTAGGAAAATCAATATGGAAAAATAATTTATAAGGGATAAATTATAAGTTAATATTCATAATGGAAGTTTTGCTTTTAGAATCGTCTCGGAATATGGACCTAAAGCCTTGCAATGTCGATATCCGGCTTGCAACATGATCATTGCAAGCTCGTTAAAGCCGGATATTTGATCGACATCGCGTATGAATTTCGTCAAAATTAACATGAATTTTTCTATTCATGTTAATTTTGACGTAATTCGTTTGTAATTCTCTATTTCGCATTAATTAAAAAAATAATTTAATTTAGTAGTTACTTTTTTTTACTATAAAAACAGTAAATGCGTAAAATTCAACGAGATTCATACGATGTTCTTAAAGTATTCATTTACGTTTTTCATTATTATTCGTTTGCAGCTATAGTACCACTACGACCGTAGTCGGTCTATTGTAATCGCCACTCCTTCGCCTACTCCATTATTACTCGAAACTCGAAAATCGCCTAGGCCTACTATCAAATCGATTCTGTCACAAGAAATAGTTGACTATACGATCAACCACTTCACGTGGACATCCCTAGCCTTACAACACAGAAAATAGAAAACAAGATGGCCGAGGCATAGAAAATTAATATCAGGCTTTATCATTTTATTACTAATCTGTGCTTGAAAAGCTTCGCGATGTCCGACGATAATATGTTCTATTGCTCTTTTGTGAGTATCCATTATATTATCTGTGAGTGTGGAGAAACATTTCCCACCGAAGAAGAATTAAAATGCCATTTGGAACGAGATCACGCTCTGAGAAAGGAGAGAAAAGAATTTAAATGTGGAGTTGTAAGCCTTATTTTTGTTTCTTCGTCAAGTATTTGATTTTGTGACCATTCGGTAAGAAGGTCGCCCTTACTCCTTTACATCAATCATCATCTTCCTTGTCATCTACAGGGTCCTGATGAGCTCAACATTGTGACAAGCTTCAGATTGACACTGAAGAACTAATCTTTATCTAATACCTACCTACATAGATAGAGATTAGTCTCTAGACCTACCTTTAATGGTAACTATTATTAAAATTTCACTAACAGCCAGTTCCATTTAACAAATCTGTTGATAGATTTGCTTACTAGAGATAGGATTTTGACATTACTTGCATTAGCAAATCTAGTGACTGATTTGATATTGGAACTGGTCAAGACCAATATTTGTGTGTTATACTAAGTTGGATCAGTTACACACATTTGATGTCTTCTTAAAACCTGCCCCTAAAGAGATCCACTCTTGTAAAGGTTGTTTGTAAGACATCACTTGAGTAGTGGATTCATGGGGTTTAAGGAGCTCAACCTCCCTCCCAATTGTATCTTGGTCTGGCTGGCTGGAGGTCTGGTGACCTATAATACAGGTATTCCTTACCTGCCTCAAGCACCTGACTCTCAATCGGTAGGAAAATCTTAGGGCTGCCACTAAGTAACTGTACATCATCATCTTCCTGCCTGTGTCAATTTATTGGTGGAGCAGTATATCTTTTTCAGCTGTCACCTCATCATTCATTCACTACTGTTTTAGTCAAATGTGTTCCATCGTTCCACATGCCTATACCAAGACAAACAATTCCCTTTCAACTTTTCGGTCACTGGTGCCACTTTCAGACTTCCTCTAATATACTCGTTCCTTATTTTGCCCATTCTAGTCACTCCACACACCTTAACATTCTCATCTTTACACAAGAAACTTTGTATTTATATGTGTTACTGTAAAAGCCTGAACTACAGCAAATCCTAAGATTTACCAACTCCGATAAATGTCCGAAATTTTCCAACTTGGTTAGGTTGTTAGCTTTTTTAAAAAAAAAACCATAAACCTAACCTACCCTTGGTGGTACACTTGCATGGCATTGTTACCTAAGCTTGACTGCTATGCTAGAGGGCCTGGGTTCGATCCCCAGGTCAAGCAGTGTTATTGGGTTTTACTATGAAATTCTCAGTAGCAGCTCGAACTCTGGATTTGTGCCTAGTTAATGGCAATAGGCTCACTCCCTATTATATGGGACCTAAACATACCGGCAAACTGTGGTGTACATTAGTACGCCTACTCCTAACCCTTCAGGGAATACAGGTGTGATGGTATTTATAATGGTACTATAATATTGTGTCTATTACAGTGTGAATCACTATTCGATACTGAGGAAGCGTGTATCAAGCATTATGAGAACACACACCTGGAGATCAAGCTTGAACATGATTATGTGGAGATGGAACCAGTGGAGGAGGACAGCCAGGATGGCGAGAGTTGTGAAATGGTATGTATTCTGCATCATTATCATCCGAGCCTTTTCCAAACTATATTGGGGTCAGCTTCCAGTCTAACCAGATGTGGCTGACTTTTATTTTATGGATTCTTGTGACTCCTCTGGTGTTGCGGGTGTCCATGGGCAGTGGTAATGATGGCGTTCATGATACAGGGCTTACTTAGTACGAGTTTAATAAATAAACTGCTATATTGTTTAACTAGCGGCCCGCCCGCGGTATCACCCGCGTTGCCCCATTCCTAAGAGCCGTATCGTAATGTTAAATAGCTTAAAACCTTCCTCTTGAATCACTCTATCTATTTAAAAAAACTGCTTCAAAATCCGTTGCGTAGTTTTAAAGATTTATTTTACATAGGGATGGACAGACAGCAACAGCGACTTTGTTTTATACTATGTAGCGATGATGTAAGGAGATTCACTGTACACATTTTCTAGAAATAAATAATTATGAATTAATCACTTACCATCAGGCGATCCGTCTGCTTGTTTTCTCCCTATCCCATAAAAAAAAATGTGGGTTGGCAGACTTCACAAGCCGTCGAGAAAATCTCTCAGGGATGCAGGTTTCCTCACGATGTATTCCTTCACTGTTTAAGTGTGTGATCATAATGTACTATTACTGTACATATTTTCTCAATTTGTTAGTCTAAATATTGTGGGTACATGAAATAATTAATCTATAAATGTTTGTTAAGAGTTGGGCTTGCTTGTTTACTTGCATGTAATAATAACACAATTTAATCAAATTGTGTTTTCGTCCAAAATACTTAACTGGAAATAATTGTAAGTGAATGTAATTTTTGATAACTTTGCCAAGTTTGGAACTATTTTCGGTTTTTTTTTCCAGTGAAGTAGTAGTAGACGAAATAGTACCATAGGAACCTAGATTAACGGTATCCAAATCTGAATAATAACATAATTTGATAGAATATTGTCTGGATCCCGATTTATTTCGGTATTACGTTTTTGTGGGCAATTCAAGCTCCGCCGGAACCTTAACCCCTCGTGCAAAGCTTGTGTAACGAGTGGGTTCACGTCGGTAGTGCAATGGGTGAGTTTCGAAACGGCAACCTCATGTTCGCAAGTCCGACGCCCTAGCCATTAGGCTACCGCCGCTTCGAGTCATTAATTAACATTATTTTAGAAGTGACCTTTTATTATTTTTTCAGAAATATGACCCACACGCTGAGAGCGTGGAACCCAACACAGAGACAAATTTACCACAATTTACTGAGATGAGTGAATTGACTGTCATAAGTAAGCCACGTGAGAGAAAACCCAAATCATATTACAACATTAAAAACATCGTCTGTGAGGTCTGCGGGAAGAGATATGCGGTGAGTTATAACTTCGGTAATAGGGTCATAGGTTCTTCGCTTTATTTTAAAAAATGGTGCTATTGAAAAATGTTATTAAAAGTAATTCATAGACTGAAAATATAATAATTAAATCACGTCATAAATTTCTGTCCCCTTTCCCGCAAAAAGAATGTCATTGTAGAATTATTATGGCGTATGAACGCTGCCACAACGTGCAGCGTTCATACGCCATAATAATTACAACGTATTATAGTATGCTCTCTGTCTAGAAATATATTCCTTATATATGGAATAATAAAATCAAAATCGGATAAGATTTTGATTTGTTTTGTTGTTCAGCTCTATTTATGGTCAACCTTTGTATCAGACCAAAAAAAAATATCAGTCATTTAGCAAATTGGCTAGTTTTTTTTTGCCGACTACAAAAAAAGAGGAGGTTCTCAATTCGACTCTGGTAATCTGGGTGTCTTTAAATCACGAGTGAATCGGTTCCTTCTAGGCAAGCGCGCTCCATCGTAGATCGCAGTGTCGCTTAACATCAGGCAAACTGGCGGGTCAAGCGTAAGCCTATCACGAATAAAAAAAGATTGGTTTTGTTGTTGTATGTTACGCGATTATTTCGTCAATTTTTTTTTTTTTTTAAAGATGTTGCTCTGCACTAGGATTTTCTCCTTCGGAACAACTATCTGTAGATCATACAAATATTTGCTCCGTGTGGGGATCAAACCCATAACACGTGGCGCAGAAGCCGATCGTACAGCCGCTACGGCAAAAGAATGAAAAAGCGCCAAAAAAAATTAATGTATTAATTTGTTTTCACGCGTGTAATAACAAACTTTAAAAGCTATACTTCAGGATCTTACTCGATAGTGGCGCCATCTAGCGAGCTTAAAACGGTACCTCTCATTCTGAAGTAGCTAGTACAGTGGCGACCAAAAGTCCATAGGCAATCTCACAACGCAATAGATTGACATTTAGTTTCACTTACGACCTTCTATTCATTGTCGTTAACAAGTGACGCGCACTGGCTGTATCGAGTTCGCTCGTACTGTTCATAGCAATGTAATCCATAACGTGCTTATGGACTTTTGAGCGTTTACTGTACATAATAAAACCTCATACTTACGCAGTTATTTGTTCTGTCAACAGTCCAATGCAGCTCTTAAGTATCACCAGCGGGTGCACACCGGAGAGAGACCGTACAAATGTACAGAGTGCCCAAAGAGCTTCACCATGCCGCTGTTCTTACAGGTATATATTTTTTTATTGATTAGGTCGGCAAACGAGCAGACGAGCCACCTGATGGTAAGTAGTCATCGACGCCCATGGACACCTGCAACACCAGAGGTATTGCTGATGCGTTGCCGAGCTTTAAGAGATTTATGGACTGCAGACTGACAGACAGAAAAATATTTCTGACTGTTAAAAAAAAATATTTTGTTAGTTTGGCATCTATCATAATTATTCATAACCTTATATTACTTCGTTGTTGATTTACTATTATTTCGACAAAATTTCAACTTTCTCAGTTTCCACCGTATAAGTGACGTCATCACACAGTTTTTTATTTTTATTTCTCTAATGAAGAGATATAAATAGTGATAAACAGTGATAGCCTAGTGGTATGACCGTTGGACTGCCAAGTCAAAGGTCTCGAGTTCGAACCTAAGGCACGCACCTCTGACTTTTCGAAGTCATGTGCGTATTAAATAGTTAATTATCACGCGCTTAAACGGTGAAGGAAAACATCGTGAGGAAACCTGCATGACTGAGAGATTTTCTCGATGGCGTGTGAAGTCTGCCAACCCGCACTAGGCCAGCGTGGTGGACTATAGCCTAATCCCTCTCATTCTGAGAGGAGACCCGTGCCCAGCAGTGGGACAGTATAATGGGTTGATTATGTAACGAAGAGATATAGAAATAAATAAAACTGTTTTGGTGACAATAATTTTGAAATGTTGTCAATACTATGGTAAACTTCATTAATATGTTTACTTTCATAAATAATCTTGCTTAATTATAATTTTTTTAACACTGAATATTGAATTTTAACAGATCCATGTCCGCACACACACCGGAGAGCGTCCGTACGAATGTGCGCTGTGCCCGAAGGCATTCAGCAATAAGGCCGCGCTACTACGTCATGATAGAGTGAGTAGAATTACATCATAACATACATACCATCTCACCTGTACTCCCCGAAGGGTTAGCCAGAAGCGTAATGTACACCCACAGTTTTTTTATAACATGGGCAATGTTTTTACCACACTAGGATTTTCTCCTGTATTGTGGGTACGTTTATAAACATAAACAGCCAAATCTGGAACAACTACTTGTAGATCATACAAATATTTGCTCGGTGTGGGGATCGAACCACACAACACTTGGTGCAGAAGGCGATTGCTTAGCCGTTACGCCAAATGTCGTAGTTCGCCGGTATTTTTAGATCCTGTGTAACGGGGCGAACCTATTGCCATTAACCAGGCTCCAGACTCCGAGCTGCTACTGAGAATTTCATAGAAAAATCCAATAACACTTTGCTCGACGTGGGGATCGTCCCCAGGACAGCGTACTAGTCGCGCTTGGGACCACTAGACTAATGAGTCTTTAAATCACGAGTGAATTGGTTACTTCTTGGCAAGCACGCTCCATCGTAGATCGGAGTGTCACTTAACATCAGGTGAACTGGCGGTCAAGCGTAAGCCTATCACGAACAAACATAACATACCATCACGCCTGTATTCCCCGAAGGGTTAGGCAGAGGCGTACTAATGTACACCCACAGTTCGCCGGTATGTTTAGGTCCCCTGTAATAGGGGGCAAGCCTATTGCCATAACAAAAATATATAATAAGATCACAACCAATTGTAAACCTTATAACAAGTTTCTTATGTGTCAGTCTTCCCTTTCCAGGTCCACACCGGCGTGAAGCCCTACGAGTGTCCAGAATGTGGTAAATTCTTCACTCAGTCCAATTCTATGAAGCTACATGTGAACACAGTGCATTTGAAAATGCCAGCGCCTTATAAGAGCAAGACGAGAAAGAATAAAGCGAAAGAGAGGGAGATGCTGAGGAACGCGCTAATGAGGGTCATGGACACCGAGGAGACCAGCGCCGGTACGATATTCTATTTATATTATTACTTCGGGGCAATTTTGCCATCATGAGGCAATTTTAGGATAACAAGGCAATTTTGTCGTCATGAGGCAGTTTTGGCATAACAAGGCAATTTTTTTATCATGGGGCAGTTTTAGTATAAGGAAATGTTGCACATCGTGGGGCAATTATAGGTTGACACGGCAATAGGGAATATGCATGTCTTTTTTTTACATTTTCAGTCAATACGTTTACATTATTAAAGCTCTGTAAAAAAAAATTGGCAAAAATATTAATATTTCATCATAAAAATAAATATTGATCGTTTTATCCAATCAATTATCTATATTTTTAAGTTAACTAATTCGAACATGAGAGATAACTGAAATCAATTGTATACCTAGTAATTACAAACCTAAATGTTTACGTTGACGTCCAAGGGCGTCGCCAAGGGGGGGCAGGGAGAGGCAGCTGCCCCCCCCCCTAGAGATTCTAAAAAAGTTGTCAAATATAATGCAACCAAAGTCCTAAGTCTTTGAGTTGATTTGCTTGAAGTTCAAGCCTTGAACAATCATTCCCGTACATCGAAACTCGAATGAATTCACCAATTCCACTCCTAATATTTTGATCGCTCTTCCATGCACGACGTGTACGGTAGAGCGATCGTTTAGCAGCCTCAGGAGACTAAAAACCTGGCTAAGAAGCACTATGAGTGAAAATCGCCTCAATGGTTTGGCCATGATGAGTGTGCACCGAATCCTCGAAAATTATGTTTTAATTAACCTAATATAAACAAACAACGACCACTATAATATTAAAATCTGGTAATTTAAAAAAAATACGCTGTACGCTGTACATTTATTCAAATTCAAACTCCTTTTTATTCTATTTTTCTAATAAATGTTATTATAACTTATTTACAAGTTTTTTATTGCATAGTCAAGAGCTCATGCTCGTGTAGCTTTACACATTGGACTCTGTACTGTCACAGAATATATATGTATATAGTACTAAGATACTGTTGTTATTACAATCGCTGTAGATGTAAGGCTCGTAGTACAAGTGAAAAGCTTCATGTGCTGTCGACTTTACCTACAATTCATACCTACTTTTCGCATTCATAGAGAATGAGCAAAGTATGAATTGTAGTAGGTAAAGTCAACTTGCCCCCCCCCCCTGCGCCATCGGCTGGCGACGCCCTTGTTGACGTCATGAGAGCGGACTTAACTACTAGGTGGACGAGTCCGACTCAGACTTGTCTGGTTTTTTTATAATACTATTTCTTTCTTTCCAGTTGAAAGCATAAGCGAGACTAATGAACCGGAAATATTCATTAAACCAGAACAAGGTCTATACCAACAAGAAGTAGAAGAGTCTGAAATAATGTATGAAGATGTGGATTCCAGGGAAATCACCTATGAAGTGATATACGAAGAATAAATATTAAAAAATTACGATAAACAAGTTTGCGAATCTTCATTCAATCAGGCGTTCATTTATTTTGAGAAGAGAAAAAATCTATTTTATTTAATCTGTCTATGAAAAAAAAAATACAACCAAAGTTATATTGAATAATCGTGAGTATATACTGGTTTCTGACACTTACGCGAATATTATTACTTACAATATTCTATCAAATTATGTTAATATTCAGATTTGTACACCGGTAATCTAGGTTCTTATGATACTATTTCGTCTACTACTACTTCACTGCAAATAAAAGACCGGAAAATCGTTCCAAACTTGGTAAAGTTATCAAAAATTGCATTCGCTTACATTTATTTCCAGTGAAGTATTTTGGATGAAATGGTAACGTAGGGACTTAGATTAACGGTATCGGAATCCGAATAACAGAATTTTTTTGAATTACGATTTGTTTCGATATTACACTTGTAAGAGAAATTCGGTTCGCCGGACTCTTAAGTATTATTGGGGCCTTAAATGTTTAGCATTCTTGATTATTGTCCGTAGTGATTTCGATATTTCTGCACTATACTTCGATTTTTGATTGTATTCAGTAACAAGACAGTTGAAGGGTTACCAAGTTCTAAAAAAAAGGTGGTAAAAGTTGTTAGCAGGCCGTGAAGTTTCAGGGATGATCACTGAAAAATATCGATCATGAAATAAATTGTAGCTGAAATCACAGAAAGAATCTTTTCTTTAAAATAAATATGAATGAAATGTAGCAATAATTTTATTTATGTTGCGAATAGTGATTATTTCATAATAATTACAGCAGACAGCGATTCGCATAATATCGCAAACACTATATCAAACAATACATGTTTATTTTTAATTAAGGTTTTAATATGTTATCAATAAATAACTGTTTTTAATAAGTTGTTTTATTGCAAATTCAAGTTGCCTGAAATTCAGGGGTCGTCCAATGATCATGTGTGATTCAAAGGAGGGGGGACACTTTACTATTTATCACAAAGGGGGCATTTGACATATAATTATATCAGAATGCCTTGCTATAAGCTATCGTCAACATGATCAATCGTGAAATCTTATTAACTATGCTACTCAAATTTGATGACATTGAGGTCTAGACTGGAGATTCTTTATGGAAGGGGAGGAATTCTTGATTAGAGACAGTAACAACTTTATTTGAAACATTCAACCCATCAACCAGTGTTGCAATTAAATTAATTGCAAAGTTATTGTAATGAATCCTGCCGACGGTCGAATTTTTTCTTCACCAAAGTAACTTAATAATCTTAGCATGGAAAATGCAAAAAAATAAGATAATTGCAACTAAAATTTATTATATTAACAATTTTATTAGATTTAAATTTTAATTGTTAAAAATGTCTATCTTTTTGTGATTTTTTTGCATTTTCCATGGTAAGATTATAAAGTTATTTTAGTAAAGGAAAAATTCAATCGCGGGCAGGATTCGAACCTGCGTCTTCTGGTTTGATACACCAGACGCTCTGACCGCTAAGCCACCGCGAACCCCATATAATAAGGTGACGTTGGCGACATCTATTGAAAAGCAAGTTACCTTGTTTCTCAACCGACACGACTTACTTTACAGTTAGTTCGATATCGTACGATGCCACCTTACCTTTTAACTATCTTTTTGTGATTTTTTTGCATTTTCCATGCTAAAAAATCACAAAAACGTCTGGTGTATCAAACCAGAAGACGCAGGTTCGAATCCTGCCCGCGATTGAATTTTTCCTTTACTAAAATAACTTTATAATTGTTAAAAATACCCAACTATGCCGCTAACCCCTGTCTAAGCCCATGTGTCCGAGTGCTAATACTTCCAGTCTAAACTCCTCATCCGTCTATCATTCTAGGCTTGCTTGCTGTCCTCTGGCCTTGTTGTCTCCCTACATTAGTGTTAGGTATGCTGCGGAGCGGACACGGGACGGACAAGTAGTGATGCGACTCGAGTCCGATTTTACCACTCGAGTCAAGCGAGTCATTTTGCAATAATAATCGAGTACTACTCGAATGGTCGAGTACCACTCGAATGGTCCAGTCACTCGAGTGGTTTTCCAGGACAGAAATCACTCGAGTAATCGGTCATAATCCTTGATAAAAACATGTACCTATCAAAAGAAACAGCAGCGTAATAATACCATAAGTTTTAACCGAGCACTAGAGTTTTCTTTATTATCCTGTATTTTTATATAATCCGTACTGTAACAGGTTATCTAAATACACCAAAATTTTTATTTATACCCTAAAACTTGTGGGTGTACCACAATCGTACTCACAATGACTACCATATCGATGCGCACACGCACACAATAACAATTTGTGCAAAAAGGTTTCAGTTTTCCATGCCTCGACTCACTGATGGATCAGGGGGCCATATTTCAGGTATTAAAAAACAATTAACAAATCACTTTTTTTCAGTTGTATTTATTTCGAAACAATTCCAAACCATCGACTTTTTTTTTAAGGAGTTTTATGACCTGGTAACTAAGACCTTTAAGTCATGTCTTTTTTTGTAGTTTAAAACACATCACTTTATCCTCAGTAAAACAGTGGAAACTTCACTAAGGCTTCGATGGAGTTTAGGAGTGAACACAAAAGTCACGATTTTCAATTTTATATCATTTGCCTACACTCGCGCACGTTCACGAACATTTAATGGTTAACTATCCACTATAATTACACATTAAACTTCGGGGAAACACGAGTTTTGGAAAATAATTTAGAACCGACAAAGTGCACTTTACATTTTCCCGCCTAAACTCGTCGATCCCAAACCAGCGACTTTTTACCGGTTTCTGTATTATCTTCACTCATTTTGAAAATAAAAGCTTGTAAGAAAATAAACACTTTTATCTTAATTTAATTCAATTAAGATTATTCACTCAACACATCAACACAACACTAGTGTGTTAACTTGTAATTCTCGTACTGGCATAAACTTGTTTGTCATGGCGAGAGACTCGAGTTCATGTGAACTCGATTCGATATTTTTTTTCACTCGAGAACGATTTTTTCCGTAATGACTCGGGTCACTCGGAATAAAAGTGAACTCGAGTCGCATCACTATGGACAAGTAAAACAACTGCTGGCTAGAAACGCTATTTTTATATCACTAAGGTGGGCAAACAAGCATACGGCCCGCCTGATGGTAAGCGGTTACCGTAGCCTATGGACGCTTGCAATACCAGGGATATCACTCGCGCGTATCAGGCAACACCAGGGGTATCACTATTTCTCCTTAATTTTCAGGGTCAGGGCTTAAGTTTCAGTTTCGCGGACGGCGGCGCCACGCATGCGCGGCTTACTCAACCCTAGAATGTTCATTCCCTAATATACAACAATTAGCTATGTAGCAGACATGTCCAGCGCACCTCCAAGCTGATAGCTCAAGGCTTGCAATCCCAGCTTACTAAGAAAATTTGTCACATTTATTCCTTGAAAAAAATCTTCATAAATTATGTAATTTTATTCTTTGCTACTTTTATATGACCATCTGTGTGTATCTGAAAAAGAAATGAAAATCTATCAGGCAAGGCTATGTCTGGAAATTAATGATAAATGATTTTACGTGGGAGAGCCATGCTTCGACACGAATGGGCCAGCTCGACCGGAGTGATACCACGGCCTCACAGAAAACCGGCGTCAAACAACGCTTACGTTGTGTTTCGCCGAGTGAGTGAGGTTACCGGAGGCCCAATCCCCTTTTAAAAGGCCGGCAACACACTTGCGACTCCTCTGGTGTTGCGGGTGTCCATGGGCGGCGGTAATCGCTTACCATCAGGCGATCCGTCTGACCGTTTGTCCCCCTATCCCATAAAAAAAATGTAATTCACGGAGACACTTTTACAAGTCAATGTTTAAAATTTTTGGACTAGTATTTTTGAACTAACAAGTCCCGAGAAGAAACACCGAAATTCATAGAATCATGGTATTTTAAAGTCCAGACACAGTAGTAGCAAAATATGTGACACAATGCAGGGAAATGTCGGGAATGGCCTTTCGAAGAAAGAGCCATAACAGCTTTGAGTAGACCAGTCCCAGCTGACGGCACGCATGCATCAGTCATTGTGTAGCTCGACCGTAATCTAGGGAGCTGAACAACCCGTCACACGACAATACCAGTGGAACATTTGCATAAGTCACATAAAATTCAAAGCTACGAATGTATTCTATACCAGCTTCTGCCCGCGACTTTGCCTGCGTGGACTTCAGGATTGGGTCCGACCTGGATAAAAAGTAACCGATGTGTTATTCCAGACTCTAATCTATTTTATCCAGATCCGTTCAGCCGTTTTGGCGTGAAAGAGTAACAAACATACAAACTTTCACGTTTAAATTGTTAAGTATATTCAGCTCTACGACCCGACACACAACAATAGCTAATCTAGTATAAATACTTACATGTTCATGTGCCCTTAAAGCTGATAATCCCTTGAAAGCTTTCGGACATAACTTGCAAGTGTAGGGGCGATCATTTGTATGCACTCTTAAATGTGACTGAAAATTAATATTAAATATTATTAAAACAGCTAACTATGGTAATTAATAAAAGACGAGAAAGTTCTCTAGAATGTTCTAGAAACGTGTAGAAGGATCAATAGTTGTCGTCTAAAATTTGCTATAACTATGTAGTAAGATGTCAGAATGCCCTGAATTTGTTCTAGAAATTTATAGAACACACAATAGTTATCTTGAATGTTTCAGAGAGTTCTAGAAACCTGTAGAAAAATATACTTTTCTAGAAGGTTTTGGGTTATAGAACACAATTATTTATTTACAGCATTATTTAACTAAAATAAGAACTATAAAAAGTGACAAATTCAAATTCAAATGTTTTTATTTCAAATAAGCTATTACAAGCGTTTATCAAACGTTAATGAGTGTAGGTGCACGGTTCCAAAAAAGTTGATCCTATGGAGAAGAATCCGGCAAGAAACTCCATGGACACTTTTTAAAATAATTTGTATTACTATCTTCAAGCAGGTACAATAATGCAATAACAGGATGTGCTGACATTGATTTAGTGTCCAAGTTGGACCGAAGTCGATAATAGAAAAACAAAGTTCTCAGCATTCGAGAACTGAATGTCATTATGTATAAAAAAAATAATAAACCTAGTCACGCCTAGGCGTCAAAGTATTGGTAACGTACCCAGGAGACTGGCAACATTGGCAGATTCAATGGCAATGCTAATTCTTTGACCTAAGAATAAAACAGTCCTCTGATCACGCGAAGAGTCGACAAGTGTCTTAGATTTTTTTTTGGGTTATTGTTCTAGAATCAGGATTGTTATAGATTAGGACAGCAGTCGTCTTAAATGTTCTGAATTATTCCGTATCAGAAAGTTTATTCTGACATTCAAAACAAGATCAAATAATAAAACAATAGTATGCCTTCATCAGTTTAGTGATCCTGAGCACAACTGCTATTCGGGAAATTATTAGAAACTGCTAGTCTTGGGAGCAATTCCCCGGTCGAGCAAAATGTGATATTGAATTATAGATTTATAATAGATATCTTTGTAATGTTTAAGATGTAAATAACGTTGTGTTTAATTTAATATTTAATACATAATAACGATGTGTTTCGCCGAGTGAGTGAGGTTACCGGAGGCCCAATCCCCTTTTAAAAGGCGGGCAACGCACTTGTGAGTCCTCTGGTGTTGCGGGTGTCCATGGGCGGTGGTAATCGCTTACCATCAGGCGACCTGTCCGCTCGTTTGTCCCCTTATCCCATAAAAAAAATGATAATGTCTGTTATATTGTCTTGTGTTGTGATATTCTTACCTGTAATAATTTCCGCATGGTGAATCTCTTCGGGCATTGACTACAATGATATGGTTTTTCCCCTGTATGATTTCTTTGATGGTACAATAGCACGCATTTATTCTACAAAAAGACAGGTACAGTTTTTGAAATTTCAGTTCATGTTGAGAGAATAATGAAAGACTATTTTATTGGCGAGATCCTTCAAAAAGGTCAGTTGCGTAGTACGAGTACTCGCAACCGGCGCGTATGTACGAGATAATGTATGAATGTGGAAGGAGCAAAAGAAGTATGCAAGAATCGTAGCGAGTTTACTAAGTTTTTTTACGTGGGAGAGCCATGCTTCGGCACGAATGGGCCAGCTCGACCGGAGTGATACCACGGCCTCACAAAAAACCGGCGTTAAACAACGCTTACGTTGTGTTTCGCCGAGTGAGTGTGGTTACCCGAGGCCCAATCCTCTTTTAAAAGGCCGGCAACGCACTTGTGACTCCTATGGTGTTGCGGGTGTCCATGGGCGGCGATAATCGCTTACCATCAGGCGATCCGTCTGCTCGTCTGTCCTATCCCATAAAAAAAAAATAACAGTGTGCTTCTGAACTTGACCGTAAGTGGTTTTGAGACACGGTTGGTTGTTAAGACAAGTTATTAAATTTAAAATAAAAGTCTGCATGCAAGTACTTCATATTATGTTCATTCAATTCATTCATTCATTCATTTATTCATTTTTTTTTGTCAAAAACTGGTAACCCTTAAACTGTCAAGTTTTTTTTATGGGATAGGAGGGCAAACGAGCAGACGGATCGCCTGATGGTAAGCGATTACCGTCGCCCATGGACACCCGCAACACCAGAGGAGTCACAAGTGCGTTGACGACCTTTTAAAAGGGGATTGGGCCTCCGGTAACCTCACTCACTCGGCGAAACACAACGTAAGCGTTTTTTGACGCCGGTTTTCTGTGAGTTACTGAATACAATTAAATGTCGAAGTATAGGTATTTATTCCGATATTTTTGCACAAAAACATATACATAACATAACCAACCCATTATACTGTCCCACTGCTGGGCACGGGTCTCCTCTCAGCATGACAGGGATTAGGCTATAGTCCACCACGCTGGCCTAGTGTGGGTTGACAGACTTCACACGCCATCTACAAAATCTACGTAGGAACGGAGCAACGCGGGCGGGTCGCTAGTTAAATATACTTACTGGAAGAGACTTTCCGCACACCTCACAGATCCACGGTCTTTCTTTTCTTCTAACAGTTTTCTCTTCAGAATCCACGTGGATTCGTTTGTAGTGAGCGCTGTATAACGATTCTCGGGAAAATGTCTTGTCGCACTGTGTGTTAATAACATCGTTATAATGTTATTTTAACAATGTTATACCTGCGTCTTCTGGTTGGATACACCAGACGCTCTGACCTCTAAGCAACCGCGAACCCTACCCGCCTGATTAAAATTTTGCCTTCAAATTCTGAATTAACGTCATAAGGTGACGTTGGCGACATCTATGAAAGGCGAGTTCAATCAGGCGGGTAGGGTTCGCGGTGGCTTAGAGGTCAGAGCATCTGGTGTATCCAACCAGGAGACGCAGGTTCGAATCCTGCCCGCGATTGAACTTTTCCTTTACTAAAATAACATTATAATCTTAGCATGGAAAATGCAAACAAATCACAAAAACATCGTTATAATGTCCATATTAATGTAAGCACGTAATTTCCTAATCATTTATTTATGAATAGCTTTTGCCCGCGACTTCATCCGTTTTGAATAGTTACTTTGGGCAGCATTTTTTATTTTTTAGGATAGATACTTATTTTGCAAATAATAATCTTTTTTTTAAAGCTTACTAGCAATGTGAATGAAGCGGCAGTGGCTAGGGCGTCGAACTTGCGATCATGTCAATCCCGGTTCGAAACCCACCCATTGCATTACCGACGTGAACCCACTCGTAACACAAGCATTTAGCTTAGTAAGAGTTAACAAGGGGTTGACAAGAATACTAGTAATGTGCGACCCACTTCTTTTTATAAGTAGTATTCTTGTTAACCCCTCGTGCTAAGCTAAATATATATAATAATAATAATAATAAAAAAAAAATTTTTCAAATTCGATATATTTCTTTTTACGCTACTTTGACCTCACATGTATCTTGCGCACGTTTTGAAAAAATATCGATATATTGCACTCGATAGTTATCGATACTGTTTAAAAGTATCGATACGATAAATATCATCTCCTTTTTTCATTTGCCCATCCCTATTTCCTACTTCAATCGGAGAAAGGCATGAAAATTTGCATGTAGGTATACTCACCTTTTCACAAGCAAAGACCTTACAACTCCTATGCTTCTCCAGCAAATGATCTCTTAACTCCAACGCTTGTTGGAACGTATCTCCGCATCTCACACACGAGTGTCCGTCACAAGTGTCGAGTGTCGAGTGTCGCTCTAGCGCTGTCGAGTGCGCGAAGCATCTGTCGCAGCGGGGACAGCGCGACGGGAGGGGAAGCTACGAACGAATGAGTGAATGAATGAATTTGTAAAAAAGAAAAGCTGCTATCATCTATAGTGTTCCTATGTTTCAATCTTTTCTAACATCATAGGGTGAACGAATGAGTGAATGGAACAGAAACGAATGAAAGAGCGGAGCGAGAGTTTCGCCTGATGGTAAGCGATTATAAGCCGCCCATGGACACCCGCAACACCAGAGGAGTCACAAGTGCGTTGCCCGCCTTTTAAAAGGGGATTGGGCCTCCGGTAACCTCACTAGTAAGTGAAACACCGGCGTTATTTCGACGTTGTTTTGACGTGGCTTTGAAACGGTTAAAAGAAAATGCAAACCAATCAGATATGATTCATTTCATTCTTCAAATACGAGTATATAGAACGAAAAGGAGATTTCTCTTTCTATCTACATATTTATAAGAAGAACCTGACTGACGTATCACCGCACAGCCGAAACTACAGGAGGTAGATCCCTGAAAGTTTGCATGCTGGTTCCTTCTGCACTGTAGTCGAGCACTAAGAAAGGATTTTCGGGATTTTCTTATTTTAAGGGGGGATTAAAATTGAAGCATCAATTTAGGTTGCGAGTGGAACAGCTAGTATTTATAAAAATAAATATCATCAATAGGCATAGGAATACCTATGCATAAGATTCAAATTTGAGTAAAATATTTTTATTTGTAATCTTTATTGTTAAAGAATGTTGTCCATGTCATAATTTTTTACCTAATGGCTTTTTCCAGCAAGATATTAATTATTAAAAAGTTGAAAAAGTGCGCGGCAAATTTAACAGATCAAAACGGAACTTATGACAAAGTCTACGTTGTGACGCTCTCATGACGTCACCGTAAACATTTAGGTTTGTAATTACGAGGTATAAAATTGATTTCACTCCTCTCCCATGTTCGAATTAGTTAGAAAACTTAAAAATATAGATAATTGATTGGACAAAACGATCAATAAATTTATAAAACGATATACCAGAACGATATAAACGACTGTTTTTGCGATTACTGACGTCACAGTACTCGCGGCCAATATGGCGGCGTTTAAATCTCCCGTATCTGATTGACAGTTTTGAATATTTATTTTTATGATTAAATATTAATATCGCACTGGTAACACAAGACTGTATCAACTCAAAAAAAGACAAATTCGGCTTATAAATAACTCATCCTTAATAACTAACTTGATAACCCGCAATCTCAGAAATTACTCATAATTAAAGAAATGCCTTATTTTTTATCACTATTTTTAAAACAGTGTTCACATTTTTACAATCGTTTACAGGAAACGATTAAACAGTTTTCCATCATTTCTGAAAAAAGGTTCATTTTGAGTTGATACAGTCTTGTGTTAGCAGTGCGATATTTTTGTCAAAGAAATATTTTTTACGATGCTTTAATGAAGTAAACTATTGATTAAAAATAAAAAAAAGACATGCATATTCCCTATTATAAAAGAACGAATGAATGACCGATACGTACATGTCGGTGCGCTCGTTTCTTGTGCGCGTTAAGACCGAACGTTCCAATGAACGCCTCTCCGCACAGATCACACCAGATGAACTCCGAGGGATGCTGCAGACGCAAGTGGGAGAGATGACTCGACAGCTTCCTGGTAACAAAGATAAAACTATCTTTATATATATAATTCTTCTGTGAGTGTGTATGTGACTGAATTTCTCTCAAACGACTGGACCGATTTTGATGAAATTTTTTGTGTGTGTTCAAGGGGATCTGGGAATGGTTTAGATTCACAATTGGACCCGGTAGGTGGCGCTGCAATCGAGTTTTGGGTTATTTTCAGGGCAGGACAACGTCTGCTGGGTCCACTAGTATATATATAAAGGAAGAACCTGACTGACTGACGTATCAAAGCACAGCCGAAATTACAGGAGCTAGATCCCTGAAAGTTTGCACGATGGGACATTTTGAAATGTAGACGAGCACTAAGATAGGATTTTTGGAAATTCAACCCCTAAGGTGGTGAAAAGGGGAGTGACAGTTTGTATGAAAGCACACACTACGATGAGTTTGACATACACCCACATAGGATTCCAAAGTACAGCTGTCATTCGCTGTTGACATTTTGACAATTATTTTCTTCCATATAAATTAGACATGAGACATTGTATGATATGAAACCTCCATGGTGTAGGTATTCAAATTCAAATCATTTATTGCAGACTAAGTGTACATTTGGGTAATAATTATGTTATGGTAGGTAGGTACTTGAGACTTAGTGCCTTTTCCAAGCATTGCAACATCGAGGGCAGAATACTATAAACATTAAATTCAATTAACAGCAATGTCTCTATAAATATAATAAACCATTAATTATGTCAGCTAAAGGATTCATTTATACATGTCTAGTAGCATTAAGAATTATTATATTATAACATAACATACCATCACGCCTGTATTCCCCGAAGGGGTAGGCAGAGGCGTACTTAATGTACACCCACAGTTCGCCGGTATGTTTAGGTCCCATGTAATAGGGGGCGAGCCTATTGCCATTAACCGGGCACAAATCCAGACTCCGAGCTGCTACTGAGAATTTCATAGAAAAACTCAATAACACTTTGCTCGACCTGGGGATCGAACCCAGGACCTCTAGCGTAGCAGTCGCGCTCGGGACCACTAGACTAATGAGGCAGTCAATTATATTATTAACTAATTAATTACAATTATATCATTATGAAATAACATAGATGACGGTACAGTGCGCTCAGTTTATTTAGGAACGAAAATTATCTAAGTACGCAGGCGAAGATGCGCGAGGGGAGTCTACATCTAGTACATACATATATACCATAACGCCTGTTAGTATTCTTCAAAGGATTAGGCAGAGGTGTACTAATGTACACCCACAGTTTGCCGGTATGTTAGTAGCGGACTGCTACGTTAGTAGCATTTACGATGGTGGAGTAGAACAAA
The DNA here is from genome assembly GCA_910591435.1 of Acronicta aceris. Classification (NCBI taxonomy): domain Eukaryota; kingdom Metazoa; phylum Arthropoda; class Insecta; order Lepidoptera; family Noctuidae; genus Acronicta; species Acronicta aceris. Next base: position 6,123,930 of record OU342787.1, on the reverse strand, counting down.
CTGTTATTAGGTTTTTTGTTTTTTAATAAAAACGTTGCCTCACACTAGGATTTCCTCCTGTATCGTGGGTGCGTTTACAAACACAAATTCTCACATACACAAACGCCCAGACCCGGAACAACTACCTGAAGATCATACAAATATTTGCTCCGTGTGGGGATCGAACCCACAACACGTGGCGCAGAAGCCGATCGCTCAACCGCTACGCCAATCGTGTCGTCAAAGGTTTTTCTATGAAATTCTTAATTAGCTCAGGGTTTGGATTTGTGCCCGGTCAATGACGATAGGCTCGCCACCCATTACATAGGACTTAAACATACCGGCGAACTGAGGGTTACACACTGTGGGTTGTGAGTACACCTCTGCCTAACCCTTCGGGGAATACAAGCGTGGTAGTATGATTCACATACTCACTCATAACATTTCCCGCAGTGTCGACACTCATGCATGCGTCCACCGTGCATTTTGAAATGTTCTTTTGCATTGAATCTGAAAGAAAAAATACTACCATTTCAGACATTGTCCTACGTTTAGTACTGAATCGATCCAGTGAATCGATATTTCACCATAGAAAATCGATTTTTTTTTCTGTTTTCGTAAGAACTAGAAAAATATTTACAAATTAGTTTTATGTATCCAATCCAACCAAATACATTATCCTAACAATCCTTTATTATTATTATTAAAAGCCCGTAGTGTCCCACTGCAGGGCAAAGGCTTCCCCACTCTCCTTCCACTTCTCTCTGTCTATTGCTCTTAAGGACCAGTCTTTTTGAAAAGAGTCCAGCTCATCCTGCCATCTCCGTCTGTGCCTGCCGCGTTGGCGTCTGCTATTAAGTGGAACCCATTGGGTTGTCAGTTTGGCCCATTGTTCGTCTGGCATGCGGCGGATATGTCCAGCCCAGTTCCATTTCCAACTATCCTTTAACTCTTATAAATGCGAAAGTGAGTTTCTTTGTTACACTTTCACATCTAAAGCGCTAAACCGATTTTAAAAGTTTTTTCGCCAATAGAAAGTAGGCTGTATTTTTGTTTGAATTAGAGATCCCTATAAATATTACAATAACGCTGCCGTTTTGTTATTTGTTTGAAAATGTAGGTAAGGTACTCTTATCTACTATAGAGATCCCTTTGACTCTTAACTTTCAACTATGTACCTATAAGTGTAAAAGTTTTTTTTATGGGATAGGGGGACAAACGAGCAGACGGATCACCTGATTGTAAGCGGTTACCGCCGCCCATGGACACCCGCAACACCATAGGAGTCACAAGTGCGTTGCCGACCTTTTAAAAGAGGATTGGGCCTCCGGTAACCTCACTCACTCGGCGAAACATAACGTAAGCGTTGTTTGACGCCGGTTTTCTGTGAGGCCGTGGTATCACTCCGGTCGAGCCGGCCCATTCGTGCCGAAGCATGACTCTCCCATGTTAATTTTAAAAATGAGGGCGAAACGAAGTCCCATAGAAAGAAAAGAAAGAAAAATATTTTATTTTGCACTCCACACAAAATAAAACACAATGAGATAAAAAAAACAAGCAGCGTACAAAACCTAAAAGTGTGTGAGGCCAAAATATACTCAATACTCAATACATTTATTGCACTCCACAAGTTAAATAGATGTTACATACAATATTATATAGAAACATGTGTGGGCCTTGTCAGGCACGGCAAAGGAGAGAGGAGAAAGTTTATGACCTTTTTTTATTTGACTTAGTATTATGTTATATTATTTGCAATGTGTTTTAAATACCTACCTAATATCTGTTTTTGTGATTTTTTTTTGCATTTTCATATGACGTTGGTGTCATAGATGACACCAACGTCACCTTATGACGTATATTCAGAATGTGAAGGCAAAATTTCAATCATGCGGGTAGGGTTCGCGGTGGCTTAGAGGTCAGAGCGTCTGGTATATCAAACCAGAAGACGCAGGTTCGAATCCTGCCCGCGATTGAATTTTTTCCTTTACTAAAAAAAAATAATAATCTTAGCATGGAAAATGCAAAAAAACCACAAAAACAGATAGTTGAAAGGTAAGGTGGCATCGTACGACACTGAACTAACTGTAAAGTAAGTCGTGTCGGTTGAGAGGTAAGGTAACTTACCTCTCATAGATGACACCAACGTCACCTTATGACGTATATTCAGAATGTGAAGGCAAAATTTCAATCATGCGGGTAGGGTTCGCGGTGGCTTAGAGGTCAGCGCGTCTGGTATATCAAACCAGAAGACGCAGGTTCGAATCCTGCCCGCGATTGAATTTTTTCCTTTACTAAAAAAAAAATAAAAAATACCTACTTACTATTTAATGTCGCTTTTATTTATTTTATTTGGATACTAACATTACTTAGATGATTATGGAAGAGTTAGTAAATGTATCAATATGTATCTATATGTTTTTATAATAAGTACTTGTATTTGTGTTCATGTTAATATTAATTTAAATTTGTATTTATTACGTGTTATGTGCATTTATCATTTAGGTATTCGTTTATATGGTAGTAACATTTACTTAAAAGCATTTGTATTAGTTTTTTTGGCGCCAATCTCAGCTGAAGTTGCAGCAGCGCTTATTTTTAATAAGTAATAAGTAAGTATTTGTAATAAGAAAATATCGGTGTTCAGCGAGCTATTTAATTAAGTATAGCATCAGCTTTTTTGGATGTAATATTATAAACGTGAGTTTGTGTGGATGTATGGTTGTTTGTTACTCAATCACGTCGAAATCGCTGAATGGATCTCTATGAAATTTGGTATCAATAGACAGATTATTTATTTATTTATTTAGTTCTTTACATACAAATATCCTTACAGGCTAAATCCAATGCGATATTGTAGCATATCCTAAACACAGCTATTTAATATCACGCGCACACGAACTTACACCTACAATCATTCACACACACACACGCACGCACGCACGCACGCACGCACGCACGCACGCACGCACGCACGCACGGCTCGTTCAGCGTGAATCGCCAATAATTCATAAAAAAATGTACAAATGTACAATGTCTAAGTTGTTGGACGTCTTAATTAACATTAAGACGTCCAACAACTTAGTCTACCCGTGACCATGGATGCTGTAAAGGACCCGAAACATCGGGAATCAAATAATATCAATACAACGCGATAAAATCCGTAAAAAGTAGTTTTATTTCAATGTCTAATATTCGCGTAAGTGTCAGAAACCAGTAGGTAGTAGTTAATTTACCTATACACTAAATATCACAGAAATCCGCCGTTAGGCTTCAGTATCGCTTATGCTGTATACCTGTAGCTCTTCTCCAGCAATTTTTTCTTAATTATCTGGCAATTGACTTGCCTATTGACGACAAGATTGGCGTAGCAGTTGAGCGATCGGCTTCTGCGGCACGTGTTGTGGGTTCGATCCCCACACGGAGCAAATAAATATTTGTATGATCTACAGGTAGTTATTCCGGGTCTGGGCGTTTGTGTATGTGAGAGTTTGTAAACGCACCCACGATACAGGAGAAAATTCTAGTGTGGGGCAAAGTTTAAAAAAAATAAAAAAAATTACAGACACGACTTTTCTACAGACTTATCTATTATTAATGTATAGATTACTCACGTAGTCCTGGACACATATGGGCACTGTTTACAGGCAAACTTGAGGCGATGGCTCTTGAGATGCTGAGTGAGACCTCGACGATCCTTGTAGCGAAACTGACAGAACTCGCACACAATCTCACCTCGACTCTGAAATAGTTATTTTCACGTTTAGTTAGTTAGGAGAGCCATGCTTCGGCACGAATGGGCCGGCTCGACCGGAGTGATACCACAGCCTCACAGAAAACCGGCGTAAAACAACGCTTACGTTGTGTTTCGTCGAGTGAGTGAGGTTAGCGGAGGCCCAATCCCCTTTTAAAAAGTGGGCAACGCACTTGTGACTCCTCTGGTGTTGCGGGTGTCCATGGGCGGCGGTAATCGCTTACAATCAGGCAATCCGTCTGCTCGTTTGTCCCTCTAACCCATATAAAAAAAAATACGTATAAGTAATAAGACTTTACACAGGGTACGTTTTAACCCTATGACCGCCGTATCAAAACAGAAATAGCGTTGAAATAAAACTACTTTTTACGGATTTTATCGCGTTGTATTGATATTATTTGATTCCCGACGACAACGCGATAAAATCCGTAAAAAGTAGTTTTATTTCAATGTCTAATATTCGCGTAAGTGTCAGAAATAGCGTGCTCTCGACGCCAAGCTGTGAATCCCCTATAGAAATCTGTTACCCAGTCGCGACCGTGGCGTGCTGGGCACACTTTGGTTTGTCGTCTATACAGGATTGTGGTTTTGTTGGTGATTTTTCCCGCTATACTGGTCTACTTTATCCACACACACACACCTTCATGAATAGCCGTAAAGTTTCCGAAAAGGCGCGACGCGCTGTAATTGGGGGCGTGCTGGCGCCGACATTAATGTATGATAGTGAAAGTTGTTTTTTTTTTATGGGATAGGAGGGCAAATGAGCAGACGGATCGCCTGATGGTAAGCGATTACCGCCGCTCATGGTCAACCGCAACACCAGAGGAGTCACAAGTGTGTTGCCCGCCTTTTGATTGGATTGGGCCTCCGGTAACCTCACTCACTCGGCGAAACACAACGTAAGCGTTGTTAAACGCCGGTTTTCTGTGAGGCCGTGGTATCACTCCGGTCGAGCCGGCCCATTCGTGCCGAAGCATGGCGCTCCCACGTTATACACCTAATATGGACTATCGACCTCAGCATCTGGTATAAATTTCAACTTTGGTACGTCCATCCGTTCCTGAGAAAATCGGCGGGGACACACGGACAGACAGTGACAAGAGAGTGATCTTATAAGGGTTCCTTTTTTTACCTTTCAAGATACGGAACCCTAAAAATGAGCAGGTAAGTACTTACCGAGTCATGTTGAGATATAAAATGTTTCTTCAATATATCTGCTTGCATGTAGCCTTTGAAACATAATTCACATTTATATGGACTATGCAGATAATTTAAACTCAATTTTCTTTCTAAAACATCCTTCATCTGTTGATCTTTACTCAACACCGTTATTGTGACGTCATACGCTTTTTCAAAATCACACATATTGTCTTTCGTCTCGAAATATTTTCCTCTCTTTTTGATACTTTCATTTTTGCTTTTTTTTGGAACTAATTCCGTGTCATCGGATTCTTGTGTTTCAATTTTAATGGTGTCTGTATATATTTTCATGGTTTCTGGATTTGGTGATAATATATGTTGGTGATTATATTCATGGTTGTTGTCGAAATGGTGATCAGTATCGTCAACTTTGAGACTGTTACATATATTTCTGTTGTCAGATATACTGTTGGTTTGAGTATGGTTCAGTTCAAGCTTATCAAATTCCTGTAGTTGAAAGTTTTTTAAATATTCTAATGTTATCTGTAAAAAAAATTGCATTAGTCTAGTGGTCCCGAGCATGCTATGCTAGAGGTCTTGAGTTCTATTCTCAGGTTAAGCAGTGTTATTGAGTACTTCTATGAAATTCTTAGTAGCAGCTCAGCAGGCTTACTCTTGAAAACAATACAATGCCAATCCAAACGTGATCCAATTCCAATGTCAATTTGTCTGTCGGGCGATTTCGTACTCTTGAGCACAAACCGGTTAACCTTGTATCGGCATCCTGATTGGCCAATGGTGGGGTCGTTTCCCAATCCTATTAAGTTCACTCAATCACCGCGCAATATTGAAACAATTTGGCGCTAGTCTCGGATTCAAGAGTACGAAACTTGACGAAACGGCACAATTCCAATGTCGATGTATCGGAATTGAGTTCAAGAGTAAGGAGATATGTCCGATGATATAAAAAGAATAGCAGGGCCCACTATGGCTACGACTTGCTAGAGATAGAGACGAGTGGAGAGAGCTGGAGGAAGCCTATGTGTCACAAGACACACCAACTAAGCAGGAAACAGCATTCGATGTGCCATTACTACACACCTAAAAAAAATTAAAGTAAGAATAAATATAATTAAGGCTCTATTAAGATGTGAATTTTTTTAATGCATGTTACGTCATAAGATGACGTGAAGGCAAAATTTCAATCAGGCGGGTGGGTTTCGCGATGGCTTAGAGGTCTGAGCGTCTGGTGTATTCAACCAGGAGACGCAGGTTCTAATCCTGCCGGCGATTGAATTTTTCATTTACTAAAATAAATTTATAATCTTAGCATGGAAAATGCAAAAAAAATCACAAAAAGATAGTTAAAGGCTTTGATATTGAAATTGATATGGAGATACGCTCACCCTCAATTACAAGGGACCTAAACATATCAGTGAACTGTAATCCTTCGGAGAATACAAGCGTGTTGCCTTTATTTTTACCCGACTACGAAAAAAGGAAGGGTAATAAGTTCCAAAGTCCATGTATGTATCGTATGGATGTTCGATCCTAGCTCAAAAACTACTCATCAGATTTCAACAAATGACGTGTTGATTTCTTTTTGACATCTTTAGAGTGTTAAGTTTATTTTAAACCCAAAGGTTATCTGGTGGAGAACGCCTTACAGCACTAAGTCTTTTGTACCAGCTGTTTTTTTGTTTGTACCATGTTTTTTTTATGGGATTGGTACAGATTGGCAAACGAGCAGACGGAAAGCCCGATGGTAAGCGATTGGGCGTCCATGGGCCCTCAGGTGTCATGGTATTCATGACCATGGTACCCAGGTATCCATGGTGTCCATGGTGTTGAACGCAAGAGGAGTCACAAGCGCGTTGCCGGCCTTTTAAATGGGAGTATGGGGGTTAGGGGATTGGGCCTCCAGTATCCTCACTCACTCGGCGAAACACAACGTATGCGTTGTTTGACGCCGGTTTTCTGTGAGGCCGCGATTGAAGCCAAGCGCAAGCACATAAAAAAAAAAAAACTCACAACAATGTTTCTCATTTGTGCTTCCAGTAAGTAGCTCCTAGTTTGATGACAGAGTTCTCTAAAGGTTCTGTATTTTATTAAATTATCGGAACAGTTATCACAAATGTATTGTGGTAGTGTATCATACGGAGACACCTGAAAGAATGGAATTAATGTTTTTTTTTATGGTATACAGGGACAAATCAGCAGACGGATCGCCTGATGGTAAGCGATTACCGCCGCCTGTGGACACCCGCAGCACCAGAGGAGTCATAAGTACGTTGCCCGCGGTTTAAAAGGGGATTGAGCCTCCGGTAACCTCACACACTTGGCGAAACACAACGTAAGCGTTGTTTGACGCCGGTTTTCTATGAGGCCGTGGCATCACTCCGGTCGAGCCGGCCCATTTGTGCTGAAGCATGGAACCCCCCTGGACCTGCTACTGCAGTAGTGGCCAACATGTTGATCAGGGCTATTAGCTAAATAGATCGTGGCACGACAAAAACATAACAGTTTGTTAAGTATACCTACTGAACTTCATTGATTCATTAGGGCCGGATTAAGAGGTTTGGAGGAACTGGGGCAAAAAAGGAGTGAAGTCCTGATCCCTAATTATTTTCCAAATAAAATATTATCATGGTAAATTACTTTTTTTTGTTGTATCGTAAGTTATTAATGATTATTTAATTTACTAGTGTTTACTCGAGGGAATTTAAGTTTTTTTTTTCGAAGTCTATTATGGGGGCCCCTTTTTTGAGGAGGCGGAGGGGCTGTAGCCCCGGATGCCATCCCCTAAATCCGGCCCTGCATTTAAAATTCCAAGAAATATATAATTCTTAGATTGAACAGGTCTAGTAAACAGTAGATCTTGAGCCTAATAAAGTTGACTACTCTTGTTATAAGGCTAGTGTTGAGGACTTCCAAGTTAATGAGTTATGAAAGTTATTAATGTACCATTGCCAGAAACACTAGCGGTATCCACTTACTTGGATTCCGCAAAGATTCTTGTATGCTTCGGAAAGTTCATCTTGATTTATGCTATTTAACTTTGTGTTCGTTGCCAAACAAGCTCTGCAGGCTTGTATATCTTCGGTAAATTCGTTTTTAACCGTAACTAGAGACATTTTAATTTATAATTTGCAAAATTGAGAGTAATTTCTTTACGACAATACGTAGGTCAAACCAAAATAATAAAGTTCAGCTGTCAATGTCAAGTCATGTTGATTTGACTTATCTTGTCAAAAGTCATAAGGTTTTTTTTTTTAATTATTTTAATGTCATGACATGTTAGTTTTTTATATTATTCTTAGTTTATGTCTTAAATTCATTTCACATTATGTAACAAATATATAGGTATTTGTTACATAATGTGAAATGAATTAAATACCTAATGCTAAGTATTGGATATAATTACGAATCGATTGAATATTATATTTTCTATGTTACACTTTTTAATTCAATGTTGTCATTAGACATTTTTGTATTCTCCTAGTCATTTACTTCCGCTACCTACTTTCGTGGTGTTTTCAAGTTTCAGTTACCTACGACATAGATTCAAAAACAAACCGGAATATCATTAAAATATCAGATAAGTATTGATTTGTACGAGTATAATTTTGTACGATACATACAGTATCTAACTGAATATTTTGTAATATAAAAAAAACTAACGACCGGCGCGGCGGAGTGTAGAAGTCTCGAATTTATAGGCCAAAAAAATTAATTTGCTATTACACTGGCAGCTGGCTAATACTTCTGCCTTAGTCCAAATGTAATTAATTAATAATGTAAGTAAATACCACCTCTATGAAATCGGGGGTGATACTGTTTGCCATTATTCGGGCAAAAATCCAAAGTCCGAGGCGCTATTGACTATTTTTATTTATACAATTAAGGTAGGAAACGAGAATATGGCCCGCCTGATGGTAAGCGGTTATTGTACCCTATGTACACTTGCAGTTGCAACACCAGGGGTATCACTCGCAAAAAACAAAGAAACACTGCTCAACCTGGGAAACGAAATGAAATTGAAATTAAATTAAATGAAATTATTTATTCTGCAAGTAGATCTTTAGAGATACTTTTACATGTCAATGGTTTGGGTTTTTTTTTTAGTTAGCCCAAGATATCTAGTGTAGGATTAGACTAATGAGTTAAAGCCAGAGTTGGGGCCATTTTCCATTGCCAAATAACCAAAATAAAAAACTTTATAACATAACACAACATACTCTAACGCCTGTATTCCCCGAAGGGTTAGGCAGAGGCGTACTAATGTATACCCACAGTTCGCCGGTATGTTTAGGTCCTATGTAATAGGGGGCGAGCCTATTGCCATTAACCGGGCACAAATCCAGACTCGGAGGTGCTACTGAGAATTTCATAGAAAAACCCAATAACACTTTGCTTGACCTGTGAATCGAGCCCAAGATATTTAGTGTAGGACTAATGTTTAGTATAAAAAACTAATAAATTCGAATTTTTGACAGTGTTTCTATGCAAAATTTGTCAAAAGTCAATTTTAATCCTCAATTAAAAGTTATCTCCATAAAAGATGAATGTGATTCATCATGCCAATCGTTAATCATGGCTTACATTCGTCAGGCTAGAGGAAGATACGTAATACAATGAAACACAATAATTATAATAAACTTACACGTTTATTTACTACATACAGGGTCGAGTTTTTCTTTTTTCTCAAATAAAAAGGCGATTTTCTACAGCCCATCAAATTTACACTTCGTTCAAACTATATTATTATATTTTTTATATACCAAGTATTTTTTTTTTCTAAAAAATTACACCTAAATTCTCGTTAAAAAGAATTATGGCCGATTAGTTATTTATTTTAATTACATTAATGTTTTATTCAATTTGAGAAATAAAGTCTTAAAAGTATTTTAAAAAACTTTGATGTAAAATATCGTTATGTCGGCAGTGATAATAGTCATGAGACAAAATTTTGTACACAAAATTATTGCATTTTAAATGATATCAAAATAGATTTATTACTGTGAAATGTTTAAAAAAACGTTAAACAATAATTTGAATCCAGTTATGTAGTTGTACCTAATCATTAATTGTTTATTATTTAAAATTAAATGTTGCACTCTTGCATTTATAACAATCTATTTTAAAGTATAAATAAAAGAAGCGGCTATTTCATTGCAATAAATATAATTTATTATTTTTCTAGCGTCTACGTTCCTAAAAACACTTCACAGAAATCTTAAATTAATTAAAATTATTTTAAGTATGGGTCCTGTTCTCAATGAATAATATTACCATTTTTTTATATAATAAACTGGAAGCTGGATGCAAGCCGAGGACAAGGTGAATTGGCCCATATTGAGAGAGGCCTACATCTACAGTGGACTGTTTATAGGGTGATGATGAAAAAGAATAAAAATATATGTGCGATCGAGGTGGCGCAAAGTGATGAAGATTAGATAGTAAGCAATCTAATCTTCTCACCAAGCCCCTAAAAAACCCTTGATCCCGTCCTTTATTTATTTTTTTATGGGATAGGGGGCCAAACGAGCATACAGATCGCCTGATGGTAAGCGATTGCCGCCGAACATGGACACCCGTAACACCATAGGAGTCACAAGTGCGTTGCCCGCCATTTAAAAGGGGATTGGGGCTCCGGTAACCTCACTCACTCGGCGAAACACAACGTAAGCGTTGTTTGACGTCGGTTTTCTGTGAGGCCGTGGTATCACTCCGGTCGAGCCGGCCCATTCGTGCCGAAGCATCATGGCTCTCCCACATAATAAATATTTATCATAATTATTGAAATCCTTCCCCTTATTTCTTTGTTTCTGTTAAAAAAACGAAACGTTATCTTTACTAATATGTAAATCTAATGTAGGTAGGGTAATATTTCCAGTATTATCCACTGAGTACAGTAACAATACTTGTCATAATATTTTTTCTTACAAAAACCTAGTGATGTGTTCAAATATTGCTTTCGAATTCACGCTAAAATTAATATTGCACCTAAATTACGTTATATTCAATGAGGACTAAATTTAGCTTCGAATTACGGCGTTTTTCAACGGTGATAGTGTGTGTAGAGATTACAAAACTGGTATTACCAATCACTATAATATAGTCTTTTGTCCGTCCGTCTGTCCGTCTTTTGGCTTTACCCATAATTATGTAGCTTGCAGTTTTTTTCGTGATTGGTTTCAATTGAATCAATTAATTTTCGATATTTCAATTTGTGTTTTGTGGTCTTCGCTCGTTCAAGCATTCTTGGGAATTGATGTTTCTGAGTGTCTTAAATAACAATTTCTTTTCGTTGTTTAGTGTTCTTCGCGTTTAAGCATCACTGGACCGCCAATAGTCTAATAAAAATAATATTCTTTTGTGTCTGCTGTCAGTTACGAGAGGAAAGAATCACAGCAAAGATATCTACGCTGACACTTCACGATTAGCGCTGATATAAAATCCGGCAAACATCTTAAGCAGAGAAGAATGCTAGAACAATGTTGTGTGACAGTGCAAACTACGTCAACTTTAATAATTGTTCAATACAAATCGTACTTCACCACTCACTACCACCATCAAACCGACCGAGTAACGCTTGAAAATAAATAAAATACAATTATTTTACTTCTATATAGCATTATCACTAACACGATTTATTGCTTACTTAATTGAAATAATAACTAGGACGCTACTGCGATTCGCCATCAGAACTGAGAGGTTTACATTACTTAGACACCGAAACGAAGATTCTATGCAATGGCTACAGATCCAATTAGGTATACATTTCCAGTATAGTCTAATTTCGTATAGGCTTTCGGTACACTCAGAAGTCAGATTATTTGTTATTTTTAATACATCGAGACCCCTCCGTGTCTAGAAAGCACGTACAGCTGTCGATCCTGGTTGTCATACGAACTCCTATGACAATCGTAGTTAAAAGCCAAAAAAACCTGACAACTAGTCTATCCTCAGCATATCCATATCGCACAGACCTAATCAGGTTGCCGAGTTCATATGAGGATGATATTATAATTTTAACAAAAAAAAATATTTTAAATACTCTTTGTTTCGGTGTATGATGTACGTAACATTGCAATAATGATCAAACGAACGTTGATTATCAAAAACGTCTTTTTTAAATTTACGACAGACAGCATCCAGAATTTTGTAGTCTCCGACTTTACAAGTTATTTAAAGTTAACTTAAGTCAAGCTTTTATTTTTGTTGATTCAATTTCCAAAATTTGGAAACACTTACGAGTAAATTATTAACTACGTATATTAATAAATTCACTTTATACGGATGTTATTTAAAGTAGCAGCAATGAGTGATTGTATTGATGAAAAAGAAAAATGTTTTCCACAGCTCACAATGATCTAGTTTTCGCCAATCTCGTGGGAAGTGAACTAAGATGTACTTATAAAAATAAAGGTCTTTAAAACTCGAGTTTCTAGATCAGAGGGATTATTTTGTATAAAAAATGTGACAGTTGAAATGACTAAGAACATGTCTTCCTATTTTCGCTTATGCATTTTTTCATAACGGAATGGCATGCTTTTTTGGAATTACTACTGTCAGGCTTTTTTTACAGAATATGGGGGGAGGCCGGTTTAAGCAGAGCGTTTGCTGACAGTAAGTATGATAGTACTATTAACCTTTGACCGACAAAACAGAAAAAACGAGCCCTCAGCGTCAAGCTCCGAATTTATCCTTAAAAATCTATCAAGCAGTCACGATCGTGGCGTGCTGGACACATTTTGGTTCGTCGTCCATACATGGCTGGGCCGGTCAAAAGGTAACAGCACTAAGTAGGTAGATTTTGTTTATTTCAGTTATTAAATACCTGTCGAAACTAACCTTCTTTCTACATAAATAGGATCACTCGTTGCATCAGTGTCGTAAAAAATATTATTACGTTTGTAAAATATGTTATAAAGCGGCTATTTATGCGAAATTATATATTAACTATGTAATGACTAGATCTTATAAGGTTCCGTAGATAAATATAGTTAATATACATACATAATATTATATTTTCTACTTTAACTTAAATGATTACGGTGATTTTTTACGGCGCAGCAAGTGACATACCATCATCATTACGCTTGTATTTCCAGAAAGGTGAAGCAGAGGCATGCTAATGTACATCCAAAATTCGGTATGTTTACGTTCCATGTAATAGGGAGCGAGAATATTGCACTTAACCGGGCACACATCTCCAATTCCGAGCTGCTACTGAAAATTTCATAGAAAATCCCAATAACACTGCTCGACCCAGGAATTGAACCCAGGGTCTATTATAGCGTAGTCGTTGCTCTTACAACCACTAAACTAATGAGGAGCAAGTGACGTCTTGTAATGATATCTATTTGATACTTTTTCGCTGAAAAAACGATGAATTGTTGCGAAGAAAAACAGCAAAGAGTCACCGTATATAAAAGCGCTTAAATATTAACTAGAAACTTATTATGTTAAAATATTATACTTATAATGTGCGTAAGTATTCACAAGAAACTGGTATATTGATAAAATAAATATGTTTTTATTATATTCTAGGGAACCCTAAAATTTATGCGTTTTTTACAAAATGGTAGGATGAATCGAGGTATGGTAACACTAATGTAAGCATCGTTGAACGCCATTTTTGAAATGGTTTGCGCGCGATTTTGATTCTACGTCAGTTGCATTTTCAAGTTTGCAGTTTATTAAGTTCCACGGTCGAAAAATCCGTGCGCGTCTGAAGCTCGTTCCGATCGACCGCGCATTATAAAATTATTTGTGTTGTTTGTGCAATAATAGGTACATATGGAAATCAGTACATTAATCACGAATGCGAAACATTTAACTAAACCAACTATATTTATCACTGCAAAATCATTTGCTGACAACTTCAAACGCGCTCAATTATTTCAACGGAACTGTAGGTATATGTGAGCTTGGTGGCTAGCCAACCAAGCAAATATATTTTTAAATCGCGCGCAAACCAAAAAAGCTATCTTAATCTCATAGTAAAAAAATGGCGTTTATTACAATCAGCTGTCACAACTCTTAAAAAAGCTTAAATCTAAAACGTGTTGGTGTCTCATCGTTTCACGATAAAAAAAAACAGTTCGAAAACGTCAAAATGAAGGGCGTTGATTGGTCGAAATTCAAATTAGGCGCGTAATGAAGGTGTGTAAGGCTAGAACAAGATTTACGGCGGTTTTCGTCAGTTGCTGTCTGTCTGTTGAGGAGAACATTGGTGTCAGTTCGTCTGCGTGAGCCGTGTGAGTGCCTCCGAGCGTATGGAACTGGAAAATGTCGCTGACCTGGAATACATAGGTAGAAAAATATGTTATTTAAATAAAATTATTAATATACATATAGGTACATCTTCCTCTCTCGTACTGAGCTGTGCTGTGCCCAACAGGGTCCATAATTGATCCTTAGTTTTAAGCTTACCATCTGTTTTCATTTATATGTATGTACATTATGGAATGCAATAAACAATTGAATTGAAAAATGTATAGGAGCTATAACTGTCAGTTGTTAGCTGTTAGAAGTCAAAACACACTTGGAGTGTGGAATACTCGTAGTATGGTTATGGGAAAAGTTAATCATATATTGGGGTGAGAAAGGAAATGCCAACGGCAATGGTTTTGGAACAGGGATGGGTGTGAGAAGTTAGAGACAAGACAAAAAGTGGAATTAGCTTCTCGGACTAAACAGGAATTGACAGGACAAGAACCGGATTTATATCTGGATCCTGTGGAATGTTATGATTCTGGAAATGGGTACTTATACGAATGGGCAATGATATGGGAATGGATCTGAGAAAGGGAATACGAATGAGTGTAAGAAAGGGAATAGGTAAACCCTTTTTCTTTTTATTTCGTTCTTTCAATAAACCCCTTTTCTTTCAATATTTTTTTTATGGGAGTAAACGAGCAGACGGATGGCCTGATGGCTAACCGATTACCGCCCATGGACACCCGCAACACTAGAGGAGTCAAATGCGTTGCCGGCCTTTTAAAAGGGGATTGGGCCTCCGGTATTCTCACTCACTAGGCAAAACACAACGTAAGCGTTGTTTCACGCCGGTTTTTTGAAAGGCCGTGGTATTACTCCGGTCGAGCCGGCCCATTCGTGCCGAAGCATGGCTCTCCCATGGTGAAAGGGTGTTTCTTTCAATAGACCCTTTTTATTTCTTTCAATAAATTCCTTTTTCTTTCAATAAACACTTTTTCTTTCAAAACCTTTTTTCTTTTAATAAATTCTTTTCCTTTCAATAGAACCTTTTTCTTTGTTTCAAAGAACCCTTTTTGTAGTTAATTACCTCGTTCCACCCGTATCTGTTCTTGGCCTGCACGATGGCCTCGTAGACGGCGCCGGGCGTGAGCGCGCGCAGCTCGTGCGCCACGCGGTGCGTGAGCGAGCCGCCGGGCGACGGCGCCGGCGCCGGGATCACCACGTCGTGCCACCGCCCCGGCTGCTGGAACGACTCGTTTATCTGCAACAATGGGGTTAAGGTCAAATGCGTTGGAGAGGAGGTTGATAGCGGATAACACCGTTTTTAGAAATGTGTGGATTGATGGATGAATGGTAGGTAGAAAGAGTAAATGGATGCATGAATTGATGGATTAACAAAGGGGTGGATGAAAGGATACATGGATGGATTGCTACATAGATGATACATGACTGTATCGATGGATGATCGACTAGATCTATCGAGGAATGAATGGATGTAACAATGGATGAATGGCTATATAGATGATAGCTGTCTGTATCGATGCATTTTTTTTTATGGGATAGGGGGCAAACGAGCATTCGGATCGAATGATGGTAAGTGATTACCGCCGCCCATAGACACCCGCAACACCAGAGGAGTCACAAGTGCGTTGCCGACCTTTTAAAAGGGGATTGGGCCTCCGGTAACCTCATTCACTCGGCGAAACACAACGTAAGCGTTGTTTGAGGCATACGTAAACGATGAACGACTATCGATCGAGTCGATCCAATTTATAAGGTTCACCTGGATACCTACCACAATTTAGTTAAAAAGTAAGTAGTTATATTACTTTCCTTATTGTGTCCTTTTACAAATAAATATATTTCTTTCTTTCTTTCTGTATCGATGGATGAACGACTGTATCGATCAAGAAATGGATGGATGTATCAATGGATGAATGGACGGATGCATGGACGGATAATTATATACATATATGTCGGCGTAAGGAAATTATTTATGAAAAGTAAATATTAATATACCTACAAACGCGACAATGTAGTATCTCTCAATGAATCAGGCGCAGTGTGGAGGGGGTCGGCGCCTATATAAGGCGTGTCTGGGGATAATGCGAGGCATTATGGTTGAGGCGACCGCCCCGTCCGCAACTCTAATTGTGATACGGATCACGCCTGAATCATTCTACTTTAATAATGGAGAAAGGAAACCCACGTAGTGACGTAGACCCCGTGGAGCGCAGGTCATTGTCACCTATACTTCGATCGGGCCACTCTCGGCCCGAAATATATGAATAAATGTATCGATTTATATATGAATGGATGTATACACAGATGGATAAATACATGTAAGAAATGAATATCATTATAAAATGCAACTCACCGCTAACTGGCGATACAGCAGGCGGAGCTCGTCGAGCGGCGGGTAGCTGTCGACGGCGAAGGCCAGCGTGTAGCGCGTGTGCGAGCGAGCCAGCGGCGCCGACGTGAAGCGCGCCGGGCCCGGCCGCCCCGACACCTCCACGTGCTGCCGCGCCCGGCCCAGGCTGTTGTCGGCCACGCAGCTGCCGACATACACACATATTTTTTTAAAAAAACGTTGCCCCACACTAGGATTTTCTCCTGTATCGTGGGTGCGTTTAGAAACACAAATTCTCACAAACACAAACACCCAGACCCGGAACAACTACCTGCAGATCATACAAATCTTTGCTCCGTGTGGGGATCGAACCCACAACACGTTGCGCGGAAGCCGATTGCTCAGCCGCTACGCCAAACGTGTCGTCAATATATATATAGTGGATCATGGCCGTAGGTAGGAGGGGTGGTTGGGGCTTTTAATATTGTATAATTTCATAATTAGAAAATTGTAATGTGTGAGTCTAATGCAGATATTGATGTAGCAATCTGTATAAGTACATACATATATTTATCTGTAAAATTATTGTGCTCGCGGTCTGAGCTTGTCATGCTCACTTAAATGTCCTGCTGATGGCGGCGTTGTGTGTCGGGTTGTTTTATTCCCTACAATATGGTTGAGTCGAACCACGCCGATACGCACGTCATGCTCGTAGCTCTTACTTGCTGTGGCAATCCCTAATTCTTTTTGTATATTGAATAAATCTTATACATCAAACTGCAGAATTCTCAGCAACTAGTTGGAACAAAGTTGTAAAACATAATATTGTAATCAAGATTTTTTTTTAAAGAGTATCTATGGAGTTTCTTGCCGGCTCTTCTCCATACGACCCAATTTTTGGAACCGTGCAAATAGTTTTGACTTTTCAAAAGTACCTATTTAGTGGTCTAATTGAAATAAAACATTTTGACTTTGACTTTGTTGGGGCTTGAAACACTCTCCTAAACAGCCAGTTTCAAATAAAATTGTTACTACCAAAACCCCCAAAATATTTCCTGCCTCTACAGCCTTATACTGGATACGATTAGAGCAGCATTTCCCAAAAGAAGCGCGATCGGAGATTCTATGTGCCCTGATAAACTAGACATCTATCTTCTTCTATACTTATAATAAATCTGTAGTGAGGTCAATTCTGTATATGAAATATATTTCCAAAATAATAATAACTATCAGCGGGTGATTAGTGATCGATACTGACGCCAAAAATGCAATCAGTAAAATTTTTGTCTGTCTGTATGTTCGTTATAGAAACAAAAACCACTCGACGGATTTCAACGAAACTTGGTACAATTGTTCTTCATACTCCTGGGCAGGTTATAGTATACTTTTCATCACGCTACGACCAATAGGAGCGGAGCACAATTAAAAAATGTTGCAAAAACGGGAAAATTATTTGATTATTTTGTTCTGGGAAGTAACATGGGTCGTTGATAAAGCGGGCGTAGCCACTGGCGGAAGCTAGTTCATAATATACGAGTACATAAATATAACGCGATAAAATCTGAAAAAAGTGTTTTTTTTTAATCTGTGTTTATCTTTAGCTTCTGCATGTCACTTCGACTGCGTGGAATTCAGAATTGTTTTTTTTTATGGGATAGGGGGACATCCGAGCAGACGGATCACCTGATGCCAAGCAATTACCGCCGCCCATGGACACCCGCAACACCACAGGAGTCACAAGTGCGTTCCCCGCCTTTTAAAAGGGGATTGGGCCTCCGGTAACCTCAATCAATCGGCGAAACACAACGTAAGCGTTGTTTGACGCTGGTTTTCTGTGAGGCCGTGGTATCACTCCGGTCGAGCCGGCCCATTCGTGCCGAGGCATGGCTCTCCCACGTAAAAAAACCTATGGCCGCCCTGGATAAAAGTAGACTATAATCTATCTCTGTGTCAAATTTTAGCCGTTGTGGCGTGAAAGATAACAAACATACATACGTCCTCACAAGCTTTCACGTTTATAATATTAGGGGAAAAAATTGGGGGAGTTATTTATTGTATTCGTCATTAATGTAGAACATTGTAATGTGACTGTACTGTACCTGTAATTTCCGAAGTCTTCAGGCTGCACGTTGGCTATGAGGAGTGTGTGATTGTTGCCCCTCGCAGACATGGTGACCCTCTCGGAGGCACTCAGAGGAAATGAGTTCTGGTACCAAGTCACCTGAAAATATAACAGTGTCGATTTTAAACACGTTTTAATGCAGGGTAGTCATAACTGTATCGATCGAGGAATGGATGGATGTATCAATGGATGAATAGATGATAGATGGCTGTATCAATGGATGTACGACTGTATCGATCGAAGAATGGATGGATGTATCAATAGATGTGTGGCTGTATAGATGATCTTATCTTATACTAGCGACTTGCTCGCGGTTTCACCCGCGCTGCTCCGTTCCTAAGAGGCGTAGCGTGATGTTATATAGCCTATGTTACTCAGTGATAATGTAGCTTTCTAACGGCAAAAGAATTTTTGAAATCGGTCCAGTACTTTTTGAGCCAATTCGTTACAAACATACTTACATACAAATCTTTCCTCTTTATAATATTAATGTAGATAGGGCCCAGGCAGCAGTGCACTTCGACCCAATGGGATCTTTTGTGCTTCCCCTAGATACCTATTCCACATCCTCACGCAGATCTTCAAACAGCTCTCCCATGAGCTTTATAATGGGGCCTGGGGGAATGAGTCTGTAGTCCTCTGGTCTTGGATGGCCCTGCCCTAAGAGGCGCATTCGCTTTCTAGCCATTGCATCGCATGTACATAGAAGGTGTTCCATGCTCTCAATTTCCCTTTTGCAGGCCCTGCAGGCTGATGTCTCCGTCAGACCTATCTTTAGATAGATCTTTACATTATAGATGATAGATGGCTGTATCGATGGATGAACGACTGTATCGATCGAGGAATGGATGGATGTATCTATCTTATCTTTACGTGGGAGAACCATGCTTCGGCACGAATGGGCCGGCTCGACCGGAGTGATACCACGGCCTCACAGAAAACTAAATGCCTGACGCCTGATGATAAGCGATTACCGCCGCCCATGGACACCCGCAACACCAGAGGAGTTACAAGTGTGTTGCCGGCCTTTTAAAAGGGGGTTGGGCCTCCGGTAACCTCACTCACTCGGCGAAACACAACGTAAGCGTTGTTTGACGCCGGTTTTCTGTGAGGCCGTGATATCACGGTCCATTCGTGCCGAAGCATGGCTCTCCCACGTAACGAAGCATGGCTCTCCCACGTAAAAACCTGATCCTCTCGGAGCTAGGTACGGATGGTAATGGGTTCATATGGGTATATGGGTGACATGCAGGTTGTCACTCACCTCGGCTGGTGGGTCAGCTAGCACAGTGCACAACAGTTCAGCTCTGAACCCTTCTCCTGTGTGTACCCACGAGCGTTCCACTGTGATTTCTGGTGGATCTGTAACAGACGAATTATTTATTTTTATTGAGGGGCTCGTGGTTAAATAATAACTAAGCCTATCAACTGATCTGCAAGGTTAAACCATTCTTAAGAGTCCGGCGGACCGAATTTTCCATACAAGCGTAATACCAAAATTAATCGTAATCTATACTTATAATAAATCTGTAGAGAGGTCAATTCTGTACATGAAATATATTTCCAAAATAACTATCAGCGGGTGATTAGTGATCGATACTGACGCCAAAAATACAATCAGTAAAATTTTTGTCTGTCTGTCTGTCTGTCTGTCTGTCTGTCTGTCTGTCTGTCTGTCTGTATGTTCGTTATAGAAACAAAAACCACTCGACGGATTTCAACGAAACTTGGTACAATTGTTCTTCATACTCCTGGGCAGGTTATAGTATACTTTTCATCACGCTACGATCAATCGGAGCAGAGCAGTGAAGGGAAATGTTGGGAAAATGAGTGATTCATGAGAAAGGTTTCAAGCTATAAAACATCACGCAACAAACCCTTAGGAACGGGGCAACGCAGGTGAAACCGCGGGCGAAGAACTAAGGAACAAAGTAACTATTCCAGGCGGACGAAGTCGCTGGCAAAAGCTAGTTGAAATATATTTTAATTAAACTGCTATTATTCGGATTCAGATACCTTTAGTCTAGGTTCCTACTCTACCATTTCGTCCAAAATACTTCACTGGAAATAAATGTGAGCGAATGCAATTACTGATAACTTTACCAAGTTCGGAACGATTTTCCGGCCGTTTATTTCCAGTGAAGTAGTAGCAGACGAAATAGTGTGGTAAGGACCTAGATTGACGGTATCCAAATTCGAATAATGACTCATCACTTCAGCCTACTGATGTCCACTGCTGGACATAAGCCTCCTTCATGGCGCGCCATTTCTCCCGATCCTCTGCCTTCCGCATCCAGCTGCTACCGGCTATCCTTTTCAATAATGACTCAATTTGTGAAAATTGTGTTTGGATTACGATTTATTTTGGTATTACGTTTTTGTGGGCAATTCAAACACATCGAGACCCCTCCTTGCCTCGGTGGGCACGTAAGGCCGTTGGTCTCGGGTGTTATACGAACATCTGTGATAATTGTTAGTGTTACTAGAAACCCAAAAAATGCCCGAGTCAATATCAAATCTTTTATTTCAAATAAACCAATATTACCTACTTTTGAATCAGGGGCGTAGCTACCGCCGTATCTGCCGTATCAATTATACGGGGCCCCCGGGCCACGGGGGCCCCCAGTGTGTAAGGAAAAAAATAAAAACTTTCTAATTTATTTTATTTTACAAATGACAAAATTCTATAAAGCAATTACTTTTTTTCCCGCCTTAAGCGTGCGTTCAAAAGTTGGCAACACTCTACATCGTTATGGCGGGCTGCGGGACTTCCCCGTTTTACTTACTTCATCTTCAACTCAGCATTTTTAAGTTATTTAATAGTAAAGGAAAAAATTCAATCGCGGGCAGGATTCGAACCTGCGTCTTCTGGTTTGATATACCAGACGCTCTGACCTCTAAGCCACCGCGAACCCTACCCGCATGATTGAAATTTTGCCTTCACATTCTGAATTTACGTCATAAGGTGACGTTTGGTGACATCTATGAGGGTATCATCATCTAGGGTTCGCGGTGGCTTAGTGGTCAGAGCGTCTGGTATATCAAACCAGAAGACGCAGGTTCGAATCCTGCCCGCGATTGAATTTTTTCCTTTACTATTAAATAACTTAATAATCTTAGCATGGAAAATGCAAAAAAATCACAAAAAGATCAGCATTTTTATTTATAAAATGGTTAAATTATGTTATGTTAAATAAATATTTCTTTTCACAATATTTTTTTTCTTTTGTGAAAAATCTTTACCCCCATATAATTTGCTTGGAGGCCTCCAAGCAAATTTTATATACGGGGCCCCGACAAGACACGCTACGCCACTGTTTTGAATTGTAAAAACTAGGTGCATGGTTTCAAATAGTGCGTCTTATGGAGAAGAACTTGCTAGCTTATAAGTTTTTTATCGGATACATAGTGTGCATCAGATCTCCACGATCTTATCCCCCCTAGCCCTTTCCACTATCGGACGACCAGAAGCACGAAAAAGCGTCATCGATTCATGGTGGACATTCAAAAAACCTGAACGAAACGTTTTAAGTCCATTTTTATCATGCGTACCGCTGAAATATGGAACGCAATTCCCGAGTGGGTCTTCCCTGATAGATATAATCTGGGTGTCTTTAAATCACGAATGAATCGGTTTCTTCTAGGCAAGCGCGCTCCATCGTAGATCGCAGTGTCGCTTAACATCAGGCGAACTGGCGGTCAAGCGTAAGCCTATCACGAATAAAAAAAAACTTACATAGTACTTGCAACTGGAACTCGGCGACTAGAGGTGCGCCGACGCCGTTGTCTACAGTACACGCGTACCGCCCGCTGTGTCCGCGCTCTAGTCGCGACAGTTGGAGCTGCGGGCCCTCGCCGAGTCGCGTATTGGTGTCATTCTGGTAAACAGGAATTATCTACTTATATAAAAAATGTTCTCTGACACAATGGCTAAGTCTTTGGCCAGGAATTCATTATTTTTTTTTTAAAAAAAAAAACGTTGCCCCGCACTAGGATTTTCTCCTGTATCGTGGGTGCGTTTACAAACACAAATTCTCACATACACAAACGCCCAGACCCGGAACAACTACCTGTAGATCATACAAATATTTGCTCCGTGTGCGGATCGAACCCAAAACACGTTGCGCAGAAGCCGATCGCTCAGCCGCTACGCCAAACGTGTCGTCAAAATTATAACAACATAACGGTATACACCAATTCAATATTATAAGAATTACTTGAGTTTGTGCATTTCTATACAATGTTATAGATCATTCATATTTTGAAAAAATAATTTAAACATAACATACCATCACGCTTGCATTCCCCGAAAGGTTAGGCAGAGGCGTACTAATGTACACCCACAGTTCGCCGGTATGTTTAGGTCCCATGTAATGACGAGCCTATTGCCATTAACCGGGCACAAATCCAGACTCCGAGGTGCTACTGAGAATTTCATTTCAACACTTTGGTCAACCTGAGGATCGAAACCAGGACCTCTAGCGTAGCAGTCGCGCTTGGGACCACTAGGCTAATTAGGCAGCATTATTAATAATATTTTTCAATATCCTTACTAATATTATAAACGTGAAAGTTTGTGAGTATGGATGTATGGATGTTTGTTACTCTTTCACGCCAGAACCGCTGTTGAAATTTGGCACACAGATAGATTATAACCTGGAATAACACATAGGCTACTTTTTATCCAGGTCAGACCCAATCTTGAAGTTCACGCAGACAAAGTCGCTGGCAGAAGCTAGTTTTTAATAAACTAAAGACCAGTCATCTACCCCATTCTTAAGCCCACGCAGACGATGTCGCGGGAGGAAGCTATATAGTAATCATTAAAAAAAATTATAAGATACATATAGCGACTCGCTCGCGGTTTCACCCGCGCTGCTCCGTTCCTAAGAGGCGTAGCGTGATGTTATATACCCTATGTTACTCAGTGATAATGTAGCTTTCTAACGGCAAAAGAATTTTTGAAATCGGTCCAGTACTTTTTGGCCAATTCGTTACAAACATACTTACATACAAATCTTTCGTCTTTATAATATTAGATAGATAAACTTTTATAAAAATATTAGGTCCTTACAAGTTTATGCCAGGTGACCGTTGGCACAGGGTTTCCAGCCGCCCTACACTCGAGGACAGCGGCGCCGCCTCTCCGGGCGGCCGCGTGACGAGACTCCGGGGACGCCCTGACGCTGGGCGGCACCAGCACTTCCACTGTATGCACCTGATCCCTAGCCACGCGGTCTGATATCTGGCATACGTAATCACCAGCATCCTGGAAAGATAAATTATGTTACTTACTAGCAGCTGTTGCCTGCAGTTTCACTCACGTCCCAAAAAGATTAACATACTGTAAGTCCGATTCTACGCGGCGTATCAAGATGATACATGCACCAGATTTTAAGTTAGACCTCTAGCAATACATGAAAAATTACAGTATTGCCATTAAGGGTCCGGCGGAGCTTGAATTGTCCACAAAAACGTAATTTCAAAATAAATCGTAATCCAGACAATATTCTATCAAATTACGTTATTATTCGGATTTGTATACTGTTAATCTAGGTTCCTACAGTACTATTTCGTCTACTACTACTTCACTGGAAATGAAAGACAGGAACATCGTTCCAAACTTGGTAAAGTTATCCAAAATTGCATACGCTTGTATTTATTTCCAGTGAAGTATTTTGGATGAAATGGAACAGTAGGAACCTAGATTAACGGTATCGGAATCCGAATAATAACAGAATTTGATTAAATTATGTTTGAATTATGATTTATTTCAGTATTAGGTACGTTTGTAAGAGAAATTCGGTCCTCCGTCTCTGGTCCGACTCTTATGAAACAACAAAACAACACAACGTCCCCGTGTGGGGACGGGTTAGAATACTATTGCTCACTGCCTTTTAGATAGTCATACCGTAAGAGGCGAGAAAATATCTGACTGGCTCGGTGGTAGGACCTCTCGTGGTCCGACTGGCTGGCGACCACCCTTACGTCGGAGTCTGTCGTAAAGCTCTTTTGTGTGTGTTCCGACTTTTGCGTGTGAGAGCCAGTTCCCTCTCGGTTGCGGCGGCTCTGGCAGTCTGCAGTCCGTATGGGCTTTTAAAGTTCGGCAACGCATCAGCAACTCTTCTAGTGTTGCAGGTGTCCACGGGCGACGATGACTACTTACCACCAAGTGGCTCGTCAGCTCGTTTACCGAATTAATTCACAAAAAAAGCTTGTGTAGTTACAGTGTCATATTGCTACAGATGTATTTATTTAAGTTGTTCCGGATTTTATCCGGTATCATGGGTAACCACCAAGACCCGGGATAACTACCCGTAGATCATAACATGCTAATATTTGTTCGGCGCGGCATGTGTGTGTGCGCATCAGATCTCCACGATCTTATTTCTCCTAGCCCTTTCTACTATCGGACGTCCAGAAGCACGAAAAACCGTTAGTGAAGTAAAAATCGACTGTGGGCAGGACTCGACCCTGCTTCTTCTGTTTAGACACACCAGACGCTATGACCACTAAGCCACCGCGAGTCCCACCCGCCAGATCAAAGCCTTCACATTCTGAATTTACGTCTTTTAAGGTAACATCAATGACATCTTTTGAAAAGCAAGTTACTTTGCTTCTCAACCGACATGACTTACTTTACAGTTAGTTCAATGACGTACGATGTGAACTTACCTTTTAACTTTTTTTTTTTGCATTTTTCATGCTAAAGTAACTACTGATAATATTATCATGTCTCGAATTCAAATCCAAGGCTTAACATCAGGCAAACTAGCGGTCAAGCGTAAGCCTATCATGAATAAAAAAAGAAAAAGGCACGCGCATGAAACTTTTCGAAATCTGTGATCAGAATTGGGTCACTAAAAGGCTTGAAGATGAAATCTTTATAAAATTCGAATGTTCTCATTTCCACTAATATTTTCTAATTTCAGATTCAGCAAAACCTTAAAAAAAATTCAAAGTCTTCAAAATAGTTCCCAGGATGAACTTAAAATTCAAATCCTCTGTAACGAGCCCCAAATTGGTTTTATAATACCAAAAATCGCTCCATATTTTTTTTTCGCCGTCAGAAAATGCTAAATAGCGTCCTAAACGGTAATTGGTTGGGAAAATATGATAATGGTCGCATAAAAACCTTTGTGGTATACACCCTCGTTATTTTTTATGTGTTGCAACACTGAGGTACGATTTCCCGCGCAATTTTAGTCGGCCATGTTGGTTTTTATTATATTTTTCTGCAAGAAAGGTTTGACATCAAAATAAATCTTTTTTATTTAAGGTGTCGGCTAGGTAATACGCTAGTTACTTTTTTTTATTATTGGCTCTCGTTGATAATTTTATTCAAATTTTTTGTTTTTTTGAAGTCAGTCAAAACTGCTTCATTAGTCTAGGGGTTGTATTTTTATTATGGAATTGAGTCAGCAAACGAGCTGACGAGCCACCTGGTGGTCAGTAGTCATCGTCGCTCATGGATACCTATAACACTAGAGGAGTTGCTGATGTATTGCCGACCCTTCAGAGCCCCTACGGACTGCAGACTGCCAGAGCCGCTACAACAGAGGGGAACTGGCTCTCTCGCACAAAAGTGCGAAACACACACCAAGGTGCTTTACGACAGACTTCGACGTAAGGGTGGTCGCCAGCCAGTCAGACCACGAGAGGCCCTACCACCGAGCAAGACAGATATTTTCACGCCTCTTACGGGATGACTATCTGAAAGGCAGTGAGGAACAGTATTCTAACATGTCCCCACACGGGGAAAATACCTAATTTTCGATCAAGAAGATATTGTAAGGCAGGAACGCAGGTTTGAATCTTGCTTGAGATCTAATTTTTCCTTCGCTAAAATATATACCTTCAACGTTGCTATTCAATTAGTAATTACAAAAATCGATTATGGCTTCATGGTAAATGACTGCATTTAACGTCACTGGCATTGGAGATTTAATTAACAGATTAGGTCGCGAGATTCGTGATGGAATACCAATTAAAATTCATGAGCTGACAGCGAATAGGGTTGCTATCGAAGTAGTATAGTGTAGGGTTTCGTCGAAGCTTAGTCTAATATTGCCATCCTTGCCCTTTCTACTATCGGACGACTAGAAGCACAAAAAAGCGACATCGATTCATGGTAGAAATTCCAAAAAACCGAACGTAACGCTTTAAGTCCACTTTTATCATGCGTACCGCTGAAATGCGGAATGCGCTTCCCGAGTGGGTCTTCCCCGATATATATAATCTGGGTGTCTTTAAATCACGAGTGCATCGGTGTCTTCTAGGCATGCGCGCTCCTTCGTAGATCGCGGAGCTCCGGCTACCTTGCTCACCGGAACACAACATAGCACGGAGCTATGTTATTTGGCTACGATTTTCTGCAAGGTGGAGGCACTTCCTCATGTGGGACAGCTCCAATTGTGAGTGGAATAATAATGGAATAGTGGTCTGTCTGTCTGCTCTGCTAGCAACTTTGCTGCGTCCATCGGCGGCAATCTTCTTGCAACGTTTTCCTTATCTGCCTTTCCTTGCCCTATAGCGGCCATGTGCCATGAGGTTCCTTATACTCACCACGGTCATGACATGCTGTTGTCGGCTACGATAATAAGAGCTGGGTCAGTTACCTGGGGTCCTACATCAGTGATCTGTAGGTTGTATCCATCAACGAGTCGGAAGCGCTCGTCTCTCGTTACCATCAGGCTCGCTGCAGTCAGGACTGCTGGCCCTCTCCGCCATAATAGGACTAGTGAACCTGTAAGACAACACAATAATATTATAAATGGGTTTTTCAAATGATTCTTTTTTTGAGCGGTAGAGGTGGTCCCATAGAAATTTGGTCAAGATCTGATCACAAAATTTAGAACAAACTGACAATAACACGTAACGATTGAGTAAATGATAAAAAGATAACATCGTTTACGTATACATAAAATTTTATTCGCTACTAAAAATGTTGAAATAAAATAACTTTTAAGAAAAAGTAAAACCGCCTTCAAAAACAGAAAAATAATGTTATGTGCGAAACAGTTTCGGAAATCGGTGGCGAAATCAAAAGATCCGATGAAATCAAAGGCACCGTGTTATTGTCATTTTGTTCTAAATTCTGTGATCAGATTTTGACCAAATTTTTATGGGACCACCTCTGAAATATGACCTACCGATCAAAAAAAAAGAATCATTAAAATCGGTTCATAATTGACGGAATAATCGCGTAACAAATATACAAAAAAAAAGACGTGTGGCACTTGGGGACTGCCGCGGTAAACCTATTGCATAGCGTTTTTTATCAACTTATGTAATACAACCAATGCCGCCTAAAGGCGGGTTGCTGAACTAAAGAGACAAGCGTGTTTCTCTAAATGATTATATAATTTGAAGTTGTATGACAACTGCTATAATTTATGCTACCCTGGTACTGTATCGTACGGTTATCTCTTTCCTACAGTTATTTTATTCCAATTTGTTTTCGTCCATATGCCTATACTTTATGCTATCCTGTATCCTGGTTAAGATTACTGAGGATTACTGTAATTTTTATTAGTCTCTGGTACTGGAAAGCGGAAGTGACCAGTAGCCTTAGCACGAACAACTTGCGAAAAAGTATTCGTATCGTCACGATAAAAGCGCTGTTCCAAATCTCATACAAATTGGTCTCCATGACGATGCTAAGGCTACTGTTCAGTAGCCTTAGCACGAACAACTTGCGAAAAAGTATTTGTATCGTCATGGAGACCAATTTGTATGAGATATGGACCAGCGCCTCTATCGTGACGATACGAATACTTTTTCGCAAGTTGTTCGTGCTAAGGCTACAGTACTAAAATTCTATAATCTAAGCTGCTATAATTTATGCTATCCTGGTACACAGATAAGAAAATAGAAGCAAGTCGGTATAATAATTATCATTGCTCAGCTTAATTTCTATACACTTTATGCTATCCTGGTACCGGATAGCTTAAATAGATAGAAAAAACAAGCGTGTTAGGTTTTTTCGTTACGGAATATCTGGATTCGGTCCCCACGCTCAAGGCCCGCGATAGAAGCTATGCAATAGCTTCTAAATATTTATCATTTATTCGGTACTAGCTTCTGCCCGCGACTTTGTCTGCGTGGACTTCAGATTTGGGTCCGACCTGGATAGAAGTAGTCTATGTGTTATTCCAGACTATAATCTATCTCTGTGCCAAATTTCATTCAAATCCGTTCAGCGGTTCTGGCGTGAAAGAGTAACAAACATCCATACATCCATACTCACAAACTTTCACGTTTATAATATTTGTAAGGAAGTAAGGATCTGTGGTGTGCACTTACCTAGGTTCTGTACTTGGCATGGTAGCAGCAAGGTGTCTCCTACCACAGTCCTGAAGGAGTGTCCCCGGGACAAAAACCTTGGACCGTCATCTGGAAAGGCAATTTAAATTACAATGTAGCAAAGAAAAAGTAGGTAACGGCCTAATTGACAACATTTCAAAATTATTAAGTCACAAAAACAAAAATAATGTTTCTGTTAAGCGCCATCTGGCCGCAGCCGCGCGTAGCACCGCAGATAATGAGTATAGGTTTTTGGTACCTTGGTACGCGCGGGGGCGACTAGATGGCGCCGCGAAGCATAAACAAAATTATTAAGTTTCTATATTTTTCTATGGTTTTTAAAAAAGTAAACACTGAAATAAAACTACTTTTTACGGATTTTATCGCGTTGTAATGATATTATTTGATTCCCGACGTTTCGGTTACGTTTCGGTAAACACTGTCAAATTTTCTGAATTCGAACAAACATGTGTTTTACACACTAAAATATATAATTCCGAACTCAATTTTTATACAAACGAAACAAAATATACAGTTTCTTTGTTTCCCTATCCTGAGTTCCAAAATATTTTAATTTATTTTTTATCTATACTTATAATAAATCTGTAGAGAGGTCAATTTTGTACATGAAATATATTTCCAAAATAACTATCAGCGGGTGATTAGTGATCGATACTGACGCCAAAAATGCAATCAGTAAAATTTTTGTCTGTCTGTCTGTCTGTATGTTCGTTATAGAAACAAAAACCACTCGACGGATTTCAACGAAACTTGGTACAATTGTTCTTCATACTCCTGGGCAGGTTATAGTATACTTTTCATCACGCTATGATCAATAGGAGCAGAGCAGTGAAGGGAAATGTTGGGAAAATGAGTGATTCATGAGAAAGGTTTCAAGCTATAAAACATCACGCTACAACCCTTAGGAACGGGGCAACGCAGGTGAAACCGCGGGCGAAGAACTAGGGAACAAAGTAACTATTCCACGCGGACGAAGTCGCTGGCAAAAGCTAGTATTTCTTATAAAAATCAAGAAAGGTCGACGTCACTTATACGGCGGAAACTGAGAAAAGTGATTTTTTGTCGAAACAATAGTAAATCAACAACGAAATAGGTAATGTAAGGTTATTTATTATTATTTATTTATTATTATTTTCTTACATATATCTTATTGCTAACAGAGCATACCTTACGCAACAAGTGATTACGATAATTTTATAATTTAAATCAGTATAACTATGATGTAAAGTATAATAATATAAAGTGTATAAAAAAAAACTCGTGTAAAAATTCCTGTTAAAAAATAATACAATATACCTATGTGACAATTAATCTAAGAATTGTATCATTAAACATAAAAAAATATATCCATATGCAGAACAAGGTTTATGGTATAGTACTAGCAATTGTCAACGTCTCCAGATACCGCCCTGCCACTGTAAGAAACGCTTTTTCAGTGCATGAGAATAAATCAATTGTTGAGTCATAAGCTAAAATTCCATTAATATAACGATGAGCACGGGACAAGGGCGCGAATCGAGCCACGTTAGTGCGCGCGGGCGGCACTGCCAGCGGACGGTGGCGGTGTTCACGCACTGCATGCGTGCCCAGCCGCGGGATATGGAAGTTTACTTGCGCTAATAGTGCCGAGTTATAAGTATAACCACGTATAAGTCGGAAAAAGTATGTAACAAGAGTGATGTTACGACGTACTGCCAACATCTGATAGTCTACCATACCAACTATGTATAGTGTGGGATATAAATATGGATAATAAAAATATTGCTTTTTAAATAGGTATCTAACAAACGATTTCTGAATTTTTTCGACTTTCTGTATATAATGCAGTTGGTATGGATTCCATATCAGCGCATTGGTTTCAAGAGTACTTCTGACATATGCATTGTATAATACACACAACGTCAATCGGTTATTAAAACACCTTGACTGACGCAGAACAAATCCTAGACTCTTTCGGGATTTATCACATATTTTCGTAATATTTCCGTTAAAAGTTAATTGGCCATCGAACCATGTTCCCAAATCCTTGACAATAGATACGCGTTGCAATGTGGTGTTGGATATTGTATAAGCCCCACAGATTGGTGCACGCGCACAGCTGTAGGACATAATTACGCACTTATTAATATTTAGATTTAGGCTATTGTCATTTGACCATTTCAGCACACTATTAATGTCACTCTGGAGTAACGCACAATCAGATATTGAAGTTATTGAAGAAGCCAATTTTACGTCATCTGCGAACATCAAACAGGTGCTGTGTTTTATTATACACGGTAGGTCGTTCATAAGTATTAAAAACAATAACGGACCAAGACAACTACCTTGTCCAACGCCAGAATTAACTATATATTGTTCGGATTTGCAATTTTCGTATAAAACGTATTGCTTACGATCTGCTAAATAGCTGGAAAAAAAGTGGATAAGGTTTTTTGAGAAACCTATGCTTGCCATCTTGCGAAGAAGCACATCACTATTCACTTGGTCAAATGCCTTTTGGAAATCGAGGTATGCAACATCTACCTGTCTTCTGGCATCGAGTTCTCGAGCCAAAAGTGATGAAATATTTAGCAAGTTACTCGTAGTAGAACGTCCCGGCAAGAATTTTATGATTAGTGATGATAATGCCAAACTAACACAAGACAAGTTTTTGAAGGGTCAGAAAAATTACGTCACCGTTTAACCCGTTTCACCGTACAAATGACGTCATTTGTCACTTACGTCTGTTTTTTTATGGAATAAGAGGGCAAACGAGCAGACGGATCGCCTGATGGTAAGCGATTACCGCCGCCCATGGACACCCGCAACACCAGAGGAGACACAAGTGCGTTGCCGACCTTTTAAAAGGGGATTGGGCCTCCGCGGGCAGGATTCGAACCTGCGTCTTTTAGTTGGATACACCAGACGCTCTGACCTCTAAGCCACCGCGAACCCCACCCGCCTGATTGAAATTTGCCTTCACATTCTGTTCTGAATTCACTAAAATAACTCTTAGCGTGGAAAATGCAAAAACATCACAAAAAGATCTTATTTCGACTTTGAAGTTCTCTCTATTTTAAACAACAAACAAACCGGCGTCAAACAACGCTTACGTTGTGTTTCGCCGAGTGAGTGAGGTTACCGGAGGCCCAATCCTCTTTTAAAGGTCGGCAACGCACTTGTGACTCCTCTTTTGACTTTGACTCCTCCTCCTTCTAATCCAGACGGATTACCATCAGGTGATCCGTCTGCTCGTTTGCCCTCCTATCCCATAAAAAAAAGTAATACAAATACTATAAAGGCATAACATTTTACACAATGCCAAAATACTTTCATGTCATGAAAACAGTATTCTACTAACCAAGTATGAAGTTGAACTTTAAATAGTTTCAATGGGAGTATTTTAATAGCCTTTGGAATATTATTAAACACGAAAACGGAGAAAATGGAGTAATAGAAAATCAGAAACCATTTATCATAGCGGCCACTTTTAAAAATCCATTCGGGCTAGTTCAATGAAAATAATATACGACCAAAGTTGTACAACTCTCAAACACAGATTTGCGAAGAGTTTCCCAAACTTAAGAATATGTGGTTTTGGCGGATGGAAATGATTTATGTCTGTAAGTTATCTGTACTTTTGTTCATTGTATTTGATGGTGTAAAATCCAACTAAATAAATATAACACCTACTACTGAATAAATCTTACACATCAAACTGCATAATTGTCAAACTATTGAAAACAAAGTTGTAAAGATTAATATTGTAACCATGTTTTTTTTAAAAAGAGTTGGAGTTTCTTGCCGGCTCTTCTCCATAAGACCCACTTTTTGGAACCGTCCAATTAGTATGACTTTTCAAAAGTACCTTTATAATGGTCTAATTGAAATAAATATTTTGGACTTTTTGACTTTTGACTACATCTGGTTAGCCTGGTACCGGTCCCCAACATAGCTTTTTTATTAATTAATACTAGCTTTTGCCAGCGACTTCGTCCGCGTGGAATAGTTACTTTGTTCCCTAGTTCTTCGCCCGCGGTTTCACCTGCGTTGCCCCGTTCCTAAGGGTTGTAGCGTGATGTTTTATAGCTTGAAACCTTTCTCATGAATCACTCATTTTTCAAACATTTCCCTTCACTGCTCTGCTCCTATTGATCGTAGCGTGATGAAAAGTATACTATAACCTGCCCAGGAGTATGAAGAACAATTGTACCAAGTTTCGTTGAAATCCGTCGAGTGGTTTTTGTTTCTATAACGAACATACAGACAGACAGACAGACAGACAGACGGACAAAAATTTTACTGATTGCATTTTTGGCGTCAGTATCGATCACTAATCACCCGCTGATAGTTATTTTGGAAATATATTTCATGTACAGAATTGACCTCTCTACAGATTTATTATAAGTATAGATAGAAGAAGATGACAAACAAGCATACGTGCCGCCTGATGGTAAGCGGCAACCGCAGCCTAGAGACGCTAGCAACACCAGCGGTATTGCTGGCGTTGTCATCTTGACATCTCAGTTGTTAAGTCTCATTGGCCCAGTAATGTCACTGTCATTGCTGTCAATAGCGCTGTCAAACACACTTCTGCACCTTAGGTCGGTCAACCGCATGAGTCATACTACAAATTACACATTGACCACAAAACAATATTCGCGTTTGAAGGATGATAACGTGTCTACCTCTTTTTGACTATTTAATGTCATTGGCGTAAATGGCGAAATGACGTCATTTTTAAAGCTTACTTAAGAATAAGAAAAATAATTTTAACGTGGGAGAGCCATCCTTCGTCACGAATGGGTCGGCTCGACCGGAGTGATACCACGGCCTCACAGAAAACCGGCGTCAAACAACGCTTACGTTGTGTTTCGCCGAGTGAGTGAGGTTACCGGAGGCCCAATCCCCTTTTAAAAGGCGGGCAACGCACTTGTGACTGCTCTGGTGTTGCGGGTGTCCATGGGTGGCGGGAATCGCTTACCATCAGGCGATCTGTCCGCTCGTTTGTCTCCCTATCCCATAAAAAAAATATTTTTTTATAGATACGTTAATTTCATTTCTACTATTTGGCATTTTATCCCCTATAAAATACACACCTAAGATTTTATTTCCAAAATAATTCCCCCATTTTCTATTTTATGGGACGAAAACCATTAAAATGGACCGGTCCCCTTGCCGTCGGATATAATAAATATGGCGGCGTTGCTACCGGAAGTGACAATCCGTTGCGTCACATCCGTCGCCCAAATGTTTCGCCCGAATGTCAGTTAATTGTGTTTTGGTGTTTATTTTGTTTATAAACAATTGTCTGAGATGGTATTCCGTTGGGGTTGTTATTTATGGGGAACTGACCGGAAACTTGCAAACCATCAAGCAAAGTTGCAAAGTTGCTAGCTTATCGGTTTTTTATCGGATACATTTCGGAGCGTCTGCATCAGATCTCCGCGATCTTATTCCCCCTAGCCCTTTCTACTATCGGATGACCAAAAGCAAAAAAGCGAGTTTGTGGACATTCCAAAAATTTAAACGCAACGCTTTAATTCCACTTTCATCATGCGTACCGCTGAAATGTGGAATGCGCTGCCCGAGTGGGTCTTCACCGATAGACATAATCTGGGTGTCTTTAAATCACGAGTGAATCGGTTTCATCTAGGCAAGCGCGCTCCATCGTAGATCGCAGTGTCGCATAACATCAGGCGAACTGGCGGTCAAGCCTATCACGAATAAATAAAGGTCGCCAGAGCTCCGCGAGGAAGCGTTGTGTTGGCAGTGGGGGGACCGGTGGTGTTTTGTTACCGCCGCTGTCAAGCATGACAGCATGACATGTCTCATATGCTGCTAGCCCAATTATTCTTCCTTAATTTACAGGGTCGGCAACGCGCGAGTGATACCCCTATTGCTGCAAGCGTCCATAGGCTATGGTAACCGCTTACCATCAGGCTGGCAAGATACTTGTTTGCCACCTTAGTGGTATAAAAAAATATATATTATTGGATTAATCTGTGGAATTCTCAGTAGCAACTCGGATTTTGGGCTTGTGCTTGGGAAGAGCAATTGGCTTGCCCCCTATTACATGAGATGTAAACATACCGGCGAACTGTGGGTGAAAATTAGTCCACCTCTGCCTAACCCTTCGGGGAATAGAGGCGTGATGGCACTTACTTCTATTGTTTTGCGCGTGCGCCGCTATGAAGACGGCAGCGAGCACCACCCACGACACTTCCATGGCGTCAACCACGACCCTCGCACCGCGCTAGAGTATCCCTCATCTGAAACAAGAAACAAAAAAGGTATAATATCCAAAGCCATTTGATTCTTAAAAAAAAGGTATTGCAATGGATCAAGCCATGGTAAGTAATATAGTAAGTAGGTATCCCACGTGTGGGGACGGGTCTTAATACTTTTCCTCACTTCCACTCAGATGGGCATCTCGTAAGACGCGAGAAAATATCTGACTAGCTCGGCGGTAGCACTTCTTGTGGTCTGACCGTCTGATGTTGGAGTCTGTCGTTAAGGGTATTACATTGCCCAATGACCTTGAGGATTTAGTCTTTGTGCTAGTATTTGTTAGTCACAGGCATTGCGGGGGTGCTTCACGCGGGGTGTTAGTGAGGTTTCGGGTATTTCTTTATGATTTCAAAATATTAACTAGTGGAGCGACTCCTCGCCGGCAGTGTAAACAGTCAGCGATCAACTATTTATATATGCATCTCTTTTCTTTACACGGAATGTGTATCTAATGTACTATTACGTTTCTTGAGCGAGAAGATAGTCGATAGTTGGTCGTTTCCTCGTCGGCGGTGGGACAACTACCTAAAAATATAGCTTATTATAACTTCTTATAATTCATCAAGTGCCACAGTATTACACTTTTTAAGCTATTGCATAGCTTCTATCGCGGGCCTTGAGCGTGGGGACCGAATCCAGAAATTCCGTAACGAAAAAAACTTAACACGCTTGTCTCTTTAGTTCAGCAACCCGTCTTTAGGTGGCATTGGTTGTATTACATAAGTTGATAAAAAACGCTATGCAATAGCTTTATTTCTTTGTTGAATAAAGATAGGCTCTCTATTCGATCATTCATAAAAGTCAAGTTTCTTTGCACTTCTCGGCAGGTTGCAAGTTACTGCAAAATAGTTTGCATTCGCATTTATAATGAAGTCATTTATCTTCAAGATGATACTGGCCGATAGGTTAGACTTTGATACATGGCATTTATTTTATGAAACTTGCAGGATTTTTTTTTTCTTTTATCTTTATTAAAACTTTCAAAAATTACAAAGTTATGCAAAGCCCCACAAAACCGTCGTTACGGTTTGTCTGTGGGTACAGAAAACAACTTACGCACTAATATTATAAACTTATTTAGCTTATTGCACTAAACACAAAAAACTTAGTAGTAATTCTACAATTACACAATTTCTGCAAAGGTAACAACAATGTATCAGAAAGTATGATGGTAGGTGGGTAGTAGGTATAAAGTCAGTGTACTGTTAAAGGAAATTTAATAGGAATTCTTTACGCAATTTTACAAATTTACTTTTTTTTTTAAATTGATCAATGTCACCCAGGCTTTAAAGAACATATATAATATATAAGGCTTGTGTTTAACTAACCACCAGATCTACTAAAATATAACGGCAAAAAATCACTTTATATTGCCAAAATGGATAAATGATCACCAAAAAATAGTAAATGATCACCGAAATAAGTTCTAACCTAACCTAAACCAAATTTGGTGACCATTTATCTATTTTGGTAAGCATTTTTGGTGATCAATTTACTAAGTGAATTACACCTGGGTACCATAGATGTAACTTATTAATTATTTGATTTCTTTTGTGTACTTGGGTGTCCTTTACAAATAAATTTAGTTTCTTTCTTTTCTTCTTTCTTTCTTTCTAAATTTGGTGGTCATTATATCCTATATATAATAACATGCCTGTATTCCTCGAAGGGTTGGGCAGACGTATACTAATGAGCACCTACAGTTTCTTGCCGGCTCTTCTCCATAAGACCCACTTTTTGGATCCGTGCAGCTAGTTTTATCTTATCAAAAGTACCCTTTTTGAACGGTCTAATTGAGAAAATTTCAAACTTATTATGCCACCAAAACAAAAATTCTGTTTCTTTGTTTTTCTTTCCTAAGTTCCAAGACATTTTTAATATTTTTTTATATTTCTTGACGTCACTTATACGGCGGAAACTGAAAAAATCGTAATTTTGGCGAAATAACAGTGAATCAACAACGAAATCGGTTATGTAAGGTTATGTATAATTGTGATAATGCCGATCGAAGACGAAGGGTCAGAAAAATGACATCATTTCACCGTTTAATCTGAGGTTTAACCACGTCATTTGTATGACGTCGTTTGGGAAGAACTTCAACGTCGAACATAAATATGAAAATGATTGAATATCGGGAAAATAAAAAAAAACGGGTAAGTATCCTATGTTTCGATCTACATGATTTCAAATAAAATTATATGGGTGTTATCTATCTATACTTATAATAAATCTGTAGAGAGGTCAATTCTGTACATGAAATATATTTCCAAAATAACTATCAGCGGGTGGCGGGCGGTAAAATTTTTGTCTGTCTGTCTGTCTGTCTGTCTGTCTGTATGTTCGTTATAGAAACAAAAACCACTCGACGGATTTCAACGAAACTTGGTACAATTGTTCTTCATACTCCTGGGCAGGTTATAGTATACTTTTCATCACGCTACGATCAATAGGAGCAGAGCAGTGAAGGGAAATTTTGGGAAAATGAGTGATTCATGAGAAAGGTTTCAAGCTATAAAACATCACGCTACAACCCTTAGGAACGGGGCAACGCAGGTGAAACCGCGGGCGAAGAACTAGGGAACGAAGTAACTATTCCACGCGGACGAAGTCGCTGGCAAAAGCTAGTAAAAAATAAAATGTTGTAGAACATTTTGACATTTCAACTTAATAATCATGTTTTTTATACTTTAATATCGACAATTCACATCGGTCGAAGGAATGCAATCATACGGGTAAGTACCTATATGTTTTTTTTAGTATAATACGTCTGGTCCCTTTCGCTCCCTACACAGGGACCAAGTCAAACGGAATGAAAGCACTTAGGGGAAACGTGGGGTTGGGATTTCAATTCTTTTACAAGCGCTTGTTAAATGTTAGGTTGGGTTATAAGATTAATTTTGGAAAATACGTATAAAAAATAAGCTGTTTCTGTATTTTTTACATTATACTTACCCTCATTAGTCTAGTGGTCTGCCTCATTAGTCTAGTGGTCCCAAGCGCGACTGCTACACTAGAGGTCCTGGGTTCGATCCCCAGGTCGAGCAAAGTGTTATTGGGTTTTTCTATGAAATTCTCAATAGCAGCTCGGAGTCTGGATTTGTGCCCGGTGAATGGCTATAGGCTCGCCCCCTATAAAATGGGACCTAAACATACCGGCGAACTGTGGGTGTACATCAAGTACACCTCTGCCTAACCCTTCGGGGAATACAGGCGTGATGGTATGTTATGTTATTACCCTATTTTTTCCTTACCCACTTTACCTTGTCTTTGTAAGCTTTAGGAATTTACCCTTAAATTATTTTTGAACCGACATAATCTCGTAGACTACCCCTTAACAGTGCACCCCTACTAGTGGAATCAATCGCCGTGCACAAGATTGTTAGGGGTGGTGGTACCACACAATGTTTATTTATTTAAAATTAGGGGAGAACGCTTTTTCCGAGAGAAATCAATTATTTTTCGAGTTAAACCATGTTTTTTAGGCAACTTATTAGATGTATGAATTTCTTTTTAACCCCCAAGGCAAAGAGGGGTGTTATAAGTTTAGTGTGTGTATGTCCGTTGCCTCGTAGCTCTCAAACGAATGGACCGATTTTGATTCAATTTTTTTAGTCTGAAAGGCGACTTGATCGAGAGTTATTATTATTTTTTTTTAGTAAAGGAAAAATTCAATCGCGGGCAGGATTCGAACCTGCGTCTCCTGGTTGGATACACCAGATGCTCTGACCTCTAAGCCACCGCGAATCCTACCCGCACTTACGCGCAAAATTCGAAACACACACCGCAGTGCTTTACGACAGACTCCGACGTAAGGATGGTCGCCAGCCAATCAGACCACAAGAGGTCCTACCACCGAGCTAGTCAGATAATGTCT
The DNA here is from genome assembly GCA_910591435.1 of Acronicta aceris. NCBI lineage: Eukaryota > Metazoa > Arthropoda > Insecta > Lepidoptera > Noctuidae > Acronicta > Acronicta aceris. The sequence continues at coordinate 6,084,884 of OU342787.1, read as the reverse complement.
CGGCTCTTACGAGATGCCTATCTGAATGGCAGTGAGGAACAGTATTCTAACCCGTCCCCACACGGGGGAACTTACGGAACCACGAGCCAAATGTTCCCATATAAATACATGCAGATTAGTTTAATTTATGCAAAACCATGACAACCCCTCAATTTGTTTGTCTGTCTGTCTTTCAAAATGTCGGGGAACCAGTGTGTAATACTTTCCCATGGCTAATTTTTAATTACAGGGGGGATTAACTAAAAAATCTTATATAATCATTCGTTAAATGTCACCGACAGCATTAAAATTTTCGCTCAAAAAGGGGTGACGTGTATTTAAAATGTTTTGGGAGGGTATTTTTAATAAGTAAATGATGTACTGGTTTCTGACACTTACGCGAATATTAGACATTGAAATAAAACTACTTTTTACGGATTTTATCGCGTTGTATTGATATTATTTGATTCCCGACGTTTCGGGTCCTTTACAGCATCCATGGTCACTGGTAGACTAAGTTGTTGGACGTCTTAATGTTACAATTAACATGACCGTGGATGCTGTAAAGGATTTTTTTGTGTTCAAAATTGTCATATATGATTGGTACTTACATAATATGTACCTAAGTTTATTTTTAATCGATTCGTTAATTGTGTATTGGTATAAGTATAGCAGCCTCTGCCTAACTGAACATATGCGCTTCCAAACGAATAAGTACTTTATTTCTCGTCCTTCAAGCTAACAATATTATTTTGTCGATTTAATCCGACCTCTTGACCATATGACGAAATATCTAGCATTGCACAACCCTAATCGTAAAGAGTGCGTTTACATTGGTAGAGTTACTTGCCTGCTAAAACTTCAATATTATGCCGCGGCAAGTGGCGAGTGATTGCTGGTGGAAGCTGGATGCGACAAGCCGAGGACTGGGTGAGAATTGGCGCAAATTGGGGGAGGCCTAAGTCCAGCAGTGAACTGATATAGGCTGATGTTGAATTTTTGCGATATCAAATAACTTCGAATTTCATGTGTTTTTTTTATATTAACCTTAAAATAATTATTTCATGTAAGCTAGTATAGACCTTGCCGTGATAATATTAATTCTTGCATTTCCAGTGAAGTATTTCGTCCAAAATACTTCACTGGAATTAAATGTAAGGGAATGCAATTTTAGACAAAATTACCAAGTTTGGAACGATTTTCCGGCCTTTTATTTCCAGTGAAGTAGTACGTGGGACGTTACGTGGGAGAGCCATGCTTCGGCACGAATGGGCCGGCTCGACCGGAATGATACCACGGCCTCACAGAAAACCGCTTAAACAACGCTTACGTTGTGTTTCGCCGAGTGAGTGAGGTTACCGGAGGCCCAATCCTCTTTTAAAAGGTCGGCAACGGATTTATGACTCCTCTGGTGTTGCGGGTGTCCATGGGCGGCGGTAATCGCATACCATCAGGTAATCCGTCTGCTCGTTTGCCCTCCTATCCTATATAAAAAAAAGTAGACGAAATAGTACTGTAGGAACCTAGATTAACGGTATCCAAATCAGAATAATAACATAATTTGATAGAATGTTGTCTGGATTACGATTTATTTCGGTATTACGTTTTTGTGGGCAATTCAAGCTCCGGCTGACCCTTAACTGATCTATTTACAGAAATAAATTTGATTTAATCATTTACACAAATAATATTTAGAACTTTTGTATTTTTTTAAAGGCTCACTACCAATGTGGGTCGTACATTACTAGTATTCTTATTAACCCCTCGTGCTAAGGTAAATGCTTGTGTTACGAGTGGGTTCACGTCGGTAGTGCAATAGGTGGGTTCAAACCGGCAACCACGTGATCGCAAGTCCGACGCCCTAGCCATTAGGCTACCGCCGCATATAATTTGTCTGTCTGTCTGTATATTTGTACGCGCCTCACGCAAAAACTGCTGCATGGAATTGTATAAAGATTTCACCGATGTATTGCTAGAGGTCTAACTTAAAATCTAGTGCATGGTTTCATTTTGATATGCCGCCTAGAATCGGACTTATAGTATGTTAATCTTTTTGGAACGTGAGTGAAACTGCGGGCGACAGCGAGTCTATACTAATATTATAAAAAGGAAAGATTTGTATGTAAGTATGTTTGTAACGAATCGGCTCAAAAAGTAATGGACCGATTTCAAAAATTATTTTGCCTAAATTATTAACTAGCGGGTCGCTAGTTAATAATTTAATCGTGCACTCGACCGCTTACTGTACCGAATGTAAACGCGCCTCCATCCTAACAATTACAGGGGCCCGTAATACATTTTGAAAAGTAAAAAACCCGTGGAATTGTGATTGATTTACACTCTATATTGCATGTACATAATATTTGTATTCGGGGGCTTTCGATAAATATCATCTCAATAGGAACTAGTGAACAGGGCCAGCCAAGCCAAATCAAAGTCTCGAGTTTGACTCAAAGGCACCTCTGATTTTTCGAAGTCATGTGCGTATTAATGATTAATTATATTATTAATTACTAGCTTTTGCCAGCGACTTCGTCCGCGTGGAATAGTTACTTTGTTCCCTAGTTCTTCGCCCGCGGTTTCACCTGCGTTGCCCCGTTCCTAAGGGTTGTAGCGTGATGTTTTATAGCTTGAAACCTTTCTCATGAATCACTCATTTTCCCAACATTTCCCTTCACTGCTCTGCTCCTATTGATCGTAGCGTGATGAAAAGTATACTATAACCTGCCCAGGAGTATGAAGAACAATTGTACCAAGTTTCGTTGAAATCCGTCGAGTGGTTTTTGTTTCTATAACGAACATACAGACAGACAGACAGACAGACAGACAAAAATTTTACTGATTGCATTTTTGGCGTCAGTATCGATCACTAATCACCCGCTGATAGTTATTTTGGAAATATATTTCATGTACTGAATTGACCTCTCTACAGATTTATTATAAGTATAGAAGATGAGGCGAATGTCAGCGGCAGCGTCGGTAGAGGTCGCCCTAGAAGGATAAACGTCGATCTTATCGGCGAAATCCTTCAAAAAGGTCAGGTGCGTAGCACTCGCAACCGGCGTGTATGTATGCGAAGATGTATGAATGTGGAAGAAGCAAAAGTATGCAGGAATCGTAGCAAGTGGCGGTCTTTAGTTTCTGCCTACCCCTGTGGGAGAAAGGCGTGAGTGTATGTATGTATGTATGTATATTATTGGTGTTACTACATGTGTAAATTACTAATCCTTTCGGACTAAACAGCATATACACCGTCACATTTATTCCGTGGGAGAGCCATGCTTCGGCACGAATGGGCCGGCTCGACCGGAGTGATACCACGGCCTCACAGAAAACCGAAAACTGGCGTTGAATAACGTTTACGATGTGTTTTCCTCACGATATTTTCCTTCACCGTTTAAGCGCTTGATAATTGACTATTAATACGCACATGACTTCGAAAAGCCAGAGGTGCGTGCCTTGGATTCGACCTCGAGACCTTTGACTTGGCAGTCCTATGGCTCTATCACTAGGCTACCACCGCTTCAAGAATCAAAACAACAATATTATCAATCACAAAAAAATATAAATCATAAATTACATATAACAATTATTTCAGTCCGACCTACCGTCCACGCGTCCGCCCCTCGCTGTCAATATTGAGTTTAATGTCAAATTAGTGACAATCCCCACGACCTCATGCTCTTTGATCCGTCATAAGGGTTCCCACGATTGGGGTGCGAAAATACCCCAGACGATACGCTTCTAGTACTCTGCAAATTTATGTGGCTTTACAAATGACTAGTGGGACTCGTGGTTACAGTTATGTATGAAATGAAATGAAATTATTTATTCTGCAAGTAGATCTTTAGAGATACTTTTACATGTCATGGTTTGGGTTTTTTTTTAGCTAGATGGCTTCGGCATTTCCTAACTGACGACCTCTGAGAAGAAACACCGAAACAAACTCAGAGAATCATGGTCTCTTTTAAAGTAAGTAAGTAAGTATGATTGAAATAACTGCGTGCGTCCCGAAATTGTCCGCTAGTGGTAAATTTTAATATTAAAACTCGATGTACTCGTAATAAACTATTAGGCTCGTTAATTGATATTATTTAATGGTCTATAAACTAACTAGGCTGAAGGCAACACAGAGAGTTGAGTAGAAACAAATAGCTAAAATACCTTATTATTTGATAAACTGATAACCTATAAATAACTTACATATACTTCAATAATATAATCTAATTTCAATACAATCTAACAGAGCAACTGTTTCACACGAAATCCGAAGTAAAAAGAGAGCGAGCCGTTGGTGTCCAGTCTTTTTATCTTCTCGTACTGACAGTAGCTAGGTAAGTGATCACGGTCGTCCGTAGGAGGCGCTGGGGTGGCTGCTACCGGTCATTGGGTTGCCAACAGGTCTCATAAAAAAATTTACCTTAAACAGAGCCGAAAAACAAAATCAAATCAAAATCGGTTCAAAAATAAGGAAGTTATAAGCATTTTAATTTTATGCTTTTTAGTATATTACTCCGTGTGGGGACGGTGAGAATACTGTTCCTCACTGCCTTTCAGATAGGCATCCCGTAAGAGCCGAGAAAATATCTGTCTTGCTCAGTGGTAGGACCTCTTGTGGTCTGACTGGCTGGCGACCACCCTTACGTCGGAGTCTGTCGTAAAGCACTGCGGTGTGTGTTTCTACTTATGCACTTAAGAGCCAGTTCTCCCTCGGTCGCTATGGCTCTGGTAGTCTGTAGTCCGTAGGGGCTCTTAAAGATCGGCAACGCATCAGCAACTCCTCTCGTGTTGCAGGTGTCCGTGGGCGACGATGACTATTTACCACCAGACTGCTCGTCAGCTCGTTTGCCGACTTAATCCATAAAAAAAGTATATATTGACAATTCAAACATCAAAACAAATGTAAAAAAAAGACGTGTGGCACTCGGGGACTGCCGCGGTAAAGCTATTGCATAGCGTTTTTTATCAACTTATGTAATACAACCAATGCCACCTAAAGGCGGGTTGCTGAACTAAAGAGACAAGCGTGTTAGGTTTTTTTCGTTACGGAATTTCTGGATTCGGTCCCCACGCTCAAGGCCCGCGATAGAAGCTATGCAATAGCTTAACAAAATTCTAAACAGAATTACAATACATAACATAACATACCATCACGCCTGTATTCCCCGAAAGATTAAGCAGAGGCGTACTTAATGTACACCCACAGTTCGCCGGTATGTTTAGGTCCCATGTTATAGGGGGCGAGCCTAAAGCCATTAACCGGGCACAAATCCAGACTCCGACTCCGACCTACTGAGAATTTCATAGAAAAACCCAATAACACTTTGCTCGACCTGGGGATCGAACCCAGGACCTCTAGCGTAGCAGTCGCGCTTGGGTCCACTAGACTAATGAGGTTGTCAAGTTCAAGTTCAAGTTTAAATGTTTTTATTTCAAATAAGCTTACAAACACAGCCGAAAAACAAAATCAAATCAAAATCGGTTCAAAAATAAGGAAGTTATAAGCATTTGAATTTTATGCTTTTTAGTATATTACTCCGTGTGGGGACGGTGAGAATACTGTTCCTCACTGCCTTTCAGATAGGCATCCCGTAAGAGCCGAGAAAATATCTGTCTTGCTCAGTGGTAGGACCTCTTGTGGTCTGACTGGCTGGCGACCACCCTTACGTCGGAGTCTGTCGTAAAGCACTGCGGTGTGTGTTTCTACTTATGCACTTAAGAGCCAGTTCTCCCTCGGTCGCTATGGCTCTGGCAGTCTGTAGTCCGTAGGGGCTCTTAAAGATCGGCAACGCATCAGCAACTCCTCTCGTGTTGCAGGTGTCCGTGGGCGACGATGACTATTTACCACCAGACTGCTCGTCAGCTCGTTTGCCGACTTAATCCATAAAAAAAGTATATATTGACAATTCAAACGTCAAAACAAAAGTAAAAGAAACAAAATTCTAAACAGAATTACAAAACATAACATAACATACCATCACGCCTGTATTCCCCGAAAGATTAAGCAGAGGCGTACTTAATGTACACCCGCAGTTCGCCGGTATGTTTAGGTCCCATGTTATAGGGGGCGAGCCTATCCAGACTCCGAGCTGCTACTGAGAATTTCATAGAAAAACCCAATAACACTTTGCTCGACCTGGGGATCGAACCCACGACCTCTAGCGTAGCAGTCGCGCTTGGGTCCACTAGACTAATGAGGCAGTCAAGTTCAAGTTCAAGTTCAAATGTTTTTATTTCAAATAAGCTTTTACAAGCGTTTATGAAACGTTATGATTCTAGTTGCACGGTTCCAAAAGGTTGATCCTATGGAGAAGAATCCGGCAAGAAACTCCATGGACACTCTTCTATCTATACTTATAATAAATCTGTAGAGAGGTCAATTCTGTACATGAAATATATTTCCAAAATAACTATCAGCTGGTGATTAATGATCGATACTGACGCCAAAAATGCAATCAGTAAAATTTTTGTCTGTCTGTCTGTCTGTATGTTCGTTATAGAAACAAAAACCACTCGACGGATTTCAACGAAACTTGGTACAATTGTTCTTCATACTCCTGGGCAGGTTATAGTATACTTTTCATCACGCTACTATCAATAGGAGCAGAACAGTGAAGGGAAATGTTGGGAAAATGAGTGATTCATGAGAAAGGTTTCAAGCTATAAAACATCACGCTACAACCCTTAGGAACGGGGCAACGCAGGTGAAACCGCGGGCGAAGAACTAGGGAACAAAGTAACTATTCCACGCGGACGAGGTCGCTGGCAAAAGCTAGTAATAGAATATAAGTGAACTATGTGGTAAAGTACACACATCATCAAAGCAGGATAAATTAGGAGTCCACTCAGACATGCCACAATGTACACACATTTACAGTTTCAGTTGAGGTAAACAATACTAACCATATGAAGACATCTCGAAATTAAAGTAAAGTCAATTACAATACACTGTCTATTTATTTTTTCTTCGAAATTTCGAGTGAAGTCAGCAAGCATTGCTAGTACGATACAATTAGGAATCACGCGCGAAACTTGCAAATTGCCACAGAAGACAGGTGGCGCTAACGACTGAGGAATTATGATTGTTAATTGTGAGTGGAAATATACGAGACTGTATTGTGGGCAGGCAAAGTTAGTGCGGTTTTTAGCCGGTACGATTTCAACTTTATGCTTCGAAATTATTTTTTTCAATACTGAAATGATAATTACATACATACCATCACGCCTGTACTCCCCGAAGGGTTAGGCAGAGGCGTACTACTGTACACCCACAGTTCGCCTGGTATGTTTAGGTCCCATGTAATAGGGGGCGAGCCTATTGCCATTAACCGGGCACAAATCCAGACTCCGAGCTGCTACTGAGAATTTCATAGAAAAATTCAATAACACTTTGTTCGACCTGGGAATCGAACCCAGGATCTCTAGCGTAGCAGTCGCGTTTGGGACCACTAGACTAATGAGGCAGTCAATGAAAATGAAATGATATTTGTTTCTGTAAATAGATCTGTCAAGGATGCTTTTACATGTCTTTTTTAAGCACTAGATGGCGGCGACATTTCCTAGCTGACGACCTCTGAGAAGAAACACCGAAACAAACTAAGAGAATCATGGTCTCTTTTGAAGTCTAGACATAATACTGTAAGAATATTTGAGTGATACAATGCAGGGCAGTGTCTGAAATGGCCTTTTGAAGAAAGATCCATAGCGGCTTTGAATAGACCAGTCCCATCCGACGGCACGCATGCATCAGACATTGTGTAGCTCGACCATATTATAGAGAGCTCTACTCAATACCCAATTCGTTTATTGCACTCCACAATGTTAACAGGTGTTAAAAAATAAATATAAAAGTATCAATCGTGGACCCTGTTGGACACGGCAATGTAGGAGAGAGGAGGAAGGCTTATGTTTTGTCGTGTATAATATAGTATCTACATATTTGGTAATTACCATTTCTTTATTTGTTTAGTTTTACTTTATTTATATTTATATATCAGTTTTTTTATTTTTCTAGTACTATTTGTATTATTAGTGTAGCGCAGTGATAGCCTAGTGGTATGACCGTTGAACTGCAAAGTCAAAGGTCTCGAGTTCGAACCCAAGGCACGCACCTCTGACTTTTCGAAGTGATGTGCGTATTAATAGTTAATTATCACGCGCTTAAACGGTGAAGGAAAAACATCGTGAGGAAACCTGCATGCCCGAGAGATTTTCTCGATGACGTGTGAAGTCTGCCAACCCGCACTAGGCCAGCGTGGTGGACTATAGCCTAATCCCTCTCATTCTGAGAGGAGACCCGTGCCCAGCAGTGGGACAGTATAATGGGTTGATTATGTTATGTTATTTGTATTAATTATATGTATAGGTAATATTGTGATAGGCTTACGCTTGACCGCCAGTTCGCCTGATGATAAGCGACACTGCGATCTACGATGGAGCGCGCTTGCCTAGAAGAAACCGCTTCACTCGTGATTTGAAGACACCCAGATTATACCCACTCGGTAAGCGCATTCCACATTTCAGTGGTATGCACGATAAAAGTGGACTCAAAGACGTTTCGTTCGGGTTTTTAAAATGTCCACCATGAATCGATGTCGCTTTTTCGTGCTTCTGGTCGTCCGATAGTAGAAAGGGCTAGGGGGGATAAGATCGTGGAGATCTGATGCACACTCTCCGAAATATATCCGAAATGCACGCAACGTCATCGGTCAATTGCTAAGCGAGTAACTATAATATTGGTTAGTTGTATAAATATCGGTATTGCTCAGAAATTGTGTTTTGGAGGTCATAAGGAATCGCTTTTTTTTATGGAATAGGAGCAGACGGATCACCTGATGGTAAGCGATCACCGCCGCCCATGGACACCTGCAACACCGGAGGAGTCACAAGTGCGTTGCCGACCTATTAAAAGGGGATTGGGCCTCCGGTACCCTCACTCACTCGGCGAAACACAACGTAAGCGTTGTTTGACGCCGGTTTTCTGTGACGCCGTGGTATCACTCCGGTCGAGCCGGCCCATTCGTACCGAAGCATGGCTCTCCCACGTGTTATAAAAAGTCGAAGTCGAAGCCTATTGCTTAGCAACAGAATATTATTTTGGCAATGCGGTGGTACCAACACAGACGGACTCAGCAGCACAGTATCATCCTAATTAATAAGTTTGTATTGTAAAGCACATTCATCAGAGCTGTATAAACGCCAGGCTAATAATATGGACCCTAGAAATGAAATTAAACTCGAGACGGACACGCACGCAATATATTTTAGTATGTTTTCAGTTGATATTATAATTGAGAACAGATACCATGGTTTGTGGTCACAACTTGGTTTAGATATATTTATGAATTATTATTGGAACGAAGTTCCTTATCGCGCGTTGTGAAAGGGGGCTAGACGGAAAAAATTCTTACGAAAAGTCACTTTTTGCTATAGTAAGCTATTGTTTATTAAGATAATAATAAGATAGTAGTTCCTTTCGATTAATTTGCCATATGCGAGCATACGTTTATATTATGATTATGATTATGATTATGATTATGATTATGATTATGATTATGATTATGATTATGATTATGATTATGATTATATGTATAAATACTCGCTCCGTGCTGATTTTGAACTTGCATCCTATGGCACTGCGCTAATCGAGCCTTCAACTATTTATAAATTTAAACTTCGTTCCATCCGGGTGTCCCTTGACACCTCTCAAGTATTTTTTATTCTATAATAATTATCCTTACTAATATTAGGCTTCGATGGAGTTTAGGAGTGAACACAAGTTACGATTTCCAATTTCATATCACTTGCCTACACTCGCACACGTTCACGAACACTTATTGGTTAACTTTCCACTATAATTACACATTAAACTCCGGAGAAACACAAGTTTTGGAAAATAATATAAAACCGACAAAGTGCACTTTACATTTTTCCGCCTAAACTCCTAGGAAACGTGTCTTCTAGTTCATAATCAACCCATTATATTGTCCCACTGCTGGGCACGGGTCTCCTCTCAGAATGAGAGGGATTAGGCTACAGTCCACCACGCTGGCCTAGTGCGGGTTGGCAGACTTCACACGCCGTCGAGAAAATCTCTCATCCATGCAGGTTTCCTCACGATATTTTCCTTCACCGTTTAAGCGCGTGATAATTAACTATTAATACGTACATGACTTCGAAAAGTCAGAGGCCTTGGGTTCGAACTCGAGCCCTTTGACTTGGCAGTTCAACGGTCATACCACTAGGCTATCACTGCTTCTAATTCACTGATCGGCAACGTGTCTTTTAGGTCGTTCGTTCAGGATATTGTACGTGGGAGAGCCATGCTTCGGCACGAATGCGCCGGCTCGACCGGAGTGATACCTACGACGGCCTCACAGAAGACCGGCGTTAAACATCGCTTGCGTTGTGTTTCGCCGAGTGAGTGAGGTTACCGGAGGCCCAAACCCCTTTTAAAAGGTCGGCAACGCACTCGTGACTCCTCTGGTGTTGCGGGTGTCCATGGGCGGCGGTAATCACTTACCATCAGGCGATCCGACTGCTCGTTTGCCCTCCTATCCCATAAAAAAAAGGATCTACACAAGACTATGACGCTGATAATACTTATAAAGACGATAAAACCTAGCGTACTGCTTACCACATCGCTAACGTAGCGTAAATTTACACTTATTATAAACTCATAGTGTACAGTTTCGTCCCCAGGCGGACATTACGACCCCTAATTGTAACCACCCCCAATGACGTCACCGCCGCGTGTACGATACATCATTGTGTTTAATACCAGTTGTAGGGTAGGTTGGGTTCTGTGTAGAAACTTGTTTCTTTTTATGCCGCTGCGACGTAGTGATAAACTAGTATTTTAGGGTTCCGTAGATCAAAAGGTAAATATAGGAACCCTTATGAGATCACTCTCTCGTCCATTTGTCCTTCCGTTTGTCACCACCGATTTTCTCAGGAACGGGTGGACCTAGAAAGTTGAAATGTATACCAGATACTGAGGTCTATAGTTCCTATTAGGTGTAAAATTCAAAGTCCTGTGTCAACACGATAAAAAGATATGGGCAAATTTAGATTTTCGCGAAAACTTGTAAGTACCAAAACTTACCTTTGTAATTTTTATTTTCATCTCTTTTTATTTTTTGGTATTTCCTTATAACCAAAATTGACAATTCTAGGTCAACCGGACCCTATAGATTTTGGGTGAAAAACCTATACGGTAGTTCCCGTTGACCTATCACGAAATTTGGCAAAAAGCAAGGTCTTACAGCCAATTTTATTATTTTATGTGATAGGGCAAACGAGCAAATGGATCGTCTATATATATCGTCGTGGTAAGCGATTATCGCCGCCCATGGACACCCGCAACTCCAGAGGAGACACAAATGCGTTGCCGGCCTTTTAAAAGGGGATTGGGCCTCCGGTGACCTCACTCACTCGGCGAAACACAACGTAAACGTTGTTTTACGCCGGTTTTCTGTGAGGCCGTGGTATCACTCCGGTCGAGCCCGCCCATTCGTGCCGAAGCATGGCTCTCCCACGTAAAGATATAATATAAATATTGAAATAAAATAACTTTTAAGAAAAAGTAAAATCGCCTTCAAAAACATAAAAAATAATGTTATGTGCGAAACAGTTTCGTAAATCGGTGGCGAAATCAAAAGATCCGATCAAATTAAATGCACCGACTTCCGAAACTGTTTCTCACTTAACATTGTTTTTGGAATTTTTCTTTTTCTTAAATGTTATAAAATGTATTAGCCCTGCTAGCTCTTTCCATTTATTATCTACAGAATCATAGCAATGTTAGATAAGCTTAGTTTGCAAACAATATAAGCAACTCCATTCGTACGCAATACAATAAGCACGTATTGCTAATCACATTATCACAAAGACAGTAACAATTTAAGATTTGGCGACGAATTTACCACAGATTAATATAATATTTGGAGCCCCTACTTTAGCGGATAGCGTGCTTCCCTCGCGAACCGATGTCTGTCTTAGATATGTTTGTACACGTATCACGCAAAAATTAATGCACGAAATTGGATGCAATTTTCACAGTTGTATTGTTGAAGGTCTAACTTAAAATCTGGTGCATGTTTCGTCTTGATATACTGCCTAGAACCCGAATAAGTAAATCCTAGGATTTACTTATTGCTACTGCCTAGAAGCCAAATACAGTGAATCCTACATAGGTTTTACTTTGCTTCTAGATCGTGATTTAAAGACACCCAGATTATATCTATCGGGGAAGACCCACTCGAGAAGCGCATTTCACATTTCAGCGGTACGCATGATAAAAGTGAACTTAGCGTTTTGTTCGGGTTATTGGAAAATCGATGTCGCTTTTTCGTGCTTCTGATCGTCCGGTAGTAGAAAGGGCTAGGGCAAGAAGATCGTGGAGTCCTAATGTCGCCTCCTAACAGAACTGACTGTACAATGTTAAGTATTTATGTAATGTATTTACTTGTTATGTCAAATGGATCTTCCTATCTGTGATTATCGCTCTCTTAATGGCCTCAATTCAACTTTGAATGTCAAATTATTACTAACTCGCTTATAACTATTGTTTCGTGAGCGGTGTATCAATCACTTTATTATCTCAAATACATTATCATTTTGGAATAAGTAGAGTTATAGGTACCAGTTATTTGAGAGGCTGGTTATATCTCTCAGTTAACCGACAAACGATCCCAATCTCACAAACGGCCTAGAAATGATATGAAGAACATTATTTTTATTCTTAGATTATTTCTACATAATAATTATAACATACCATCACGCCTGTATTCCCCGAAGGGTTAGGCTGAGGCGTACTAATGTACAACCACAGTTCGACGAGCCTATTGCTATTAACCGGGCACAAATCCAGACTCTGAGCTGCTACTGAGAATTTCATAGATAAACCCAATAACACTTTGCTTGATCTGGGGTCCAATCCAGGACCTCTAGCGTAGCAGTCGCGTTTGGGACCACTAGACTAATGAGGCAGTCTAGTTTATTTTTATAAAAAAAAAGTAAAATGCTTTTATTAATAACTAGCTTTTGCCAGCGACTTCGTCCGCGTGGAATAGTTACTTTGTTCCCTAGTTCTTCGGCCGCGGTTTCACCTGCGTTGCCCCGTTCCTAAGGGTTGTAGCGTGATGTTTTATAGCTTGAAACCTTTCTCATGAATCACTCATTTTTCAAACATTTCCCTTCACTGCTCTGCTCCTATTGATCGTAGCGTGATGAAAAGTATACTATAACCTGCCCAGGAGTATGAAGAACAATTGTACCAAGTTTCGTCGAAATCCGTCGAGTGGTTTTTGTTTCTATAACGAACATACAGACAGACAGACAAAAATTTTACTGATTGCATTTTTGGCGTCAGTATCGATCACTAATCACCCGCTGATTATTATTATTTTGGAAATATATTTAATGTACAGAATTGACCTCTCTACAGATTTATTATAAGTATAGATAGATTATTAATTATTCTTATGGTTCATATTTTAATACATACGAATTTTTAAAAAAATATTTTAATTATACCATTTTTGTCATTCGTTCTTTACGCAAAATCATTTACTGCCCCAACACTATTATTATTTTGTAGTATGGTATTATTATTTTTCTTTGAACTGGCAAGTTACTGAATACAATTATTTAAAAGTCGGCAGTTTAGGCGGGAAAATGTAAGTAAAGTGCACTTTGTCGGTTTTATGTTATTTTGCAAAACTTGTGTTTCCCCGAAGTTTAATGTGTAATTATAGTGGATAGTTAACCATTAAGTGTTCGCGAGTGTAGACAAATGATATAAAATTGAAAATCTTGACTTTTGTGTTCACTCCTAAACTCCATCGAAGCCTTGTGAAGTTTCCACTATTTTACTGCGGATAAAGTGATGTGTTTTAAACTACAAAAAGGCATGACCTAAAGGTTTAAGTTACCAGGTCATAAAATTCCTTAAAAAAAATTAAAAGTCGGTATAGGTGACAGATAGTCCCGACAGACAGCATACTTTCACGAGAATGACGTGTGTATTATCGTTCGACTCAACCATGTTGTAGGGAATAAAACGAGCCGACACACGAGCCATTTGCTTCCAAAATTAACAAGATTTTAGTATAAGCTTGCCCTCCGACCCCTCGTATATCGACTTAATGAGGCACGCGACCGCCACGCGACGTCCGCACAGCCACGTGGCGACCACGACACGATAACGACCCCCGTTTGTTACGCTCAATTGTCTTGGACACCCGTTTTGAAGCTTCTATGTATATATCTGTAAGTTATACAGAGTAAAGATATTATGAAATCATATTTATTTCTTTAAGGGCCGATTTTTTCCAGATAACTTTTAACTGAGGATATAAAATTGATATTTGACCGAGAATTTGAAAATCATCTTGATTTTTGAAAATCTGTCAAAAATTCGAATTTATTCTTCCTTTATAGTTTTTTTATACCACTAAAGTGGCAAACAAGCATACGGCCCGCCTGATGGTAAACGGTTACCGTAGCATATGGGCGCTTGCAATACCAGGGCAAGTTATCTGGCAATGGAAAAATCGGCCCCTAAAGATTATTTTACAAGTCAATGTTTTACATTTTGTTAACTAGATGGCGCTGGTAACTCTAAGAAGAAACACCGAAACTCAGAGAATCACAGTCCAGACCTCAGGACCTCTAGCGTAGCAGTCGCGCTCAGGACCACTAGGCTAATGAGGTTGCTTCTTCAGGTTAAAAATAAAGAGACGTATTCAAAAACACATTTTAATGTAACTCCACATAAATAAACATAACGTAAGCTATATTATAGATATATTATTTATGAATGAACATTATATTTGTGTATTGAACATAAACTCGTTAAAATGAGTGAATGAACGAACTCTGTCAGTTATAAGGGAACAATTTTCAATCTGCGAGGCTAACTAACCGGGAGCTAGGGTTGTCACCACAAGGATTGAAATAAAAATAACAAAATCATATTTTTTGTGGCTGTTTTTTTCAAAATTACAGTCATATGTTTGATTTCAATTAGACTATGGCTATTGGTACTTTAAAATTGTCAAATAATTGTTGAACAGGTTCAAATAGTGGGTTTTAAGGGAAAGAAGTGACAAAAAACTATATTATTCTAGTGGTCATAAGCGTGGCCGCAGGTTGGGTCGAACAAAGCACATAAGGTTTTATAGAATTCACTGCAAGAGCTTGCAGTTAGGATTCGTGCCCGGTTTAATGTAATAATGGTTAATAGTTTTAACCCAGGGCAATAGTAGCGTCACTCACTACATTGCCTTTCAAACCGTAGCATGATGATGTCCATAACCCAGACGAATGTCTATAGAGTTCCTTGCCGTATTCGCCGTAGGATCAACTTTTTGGAACCGTGCAATTACTAGACTCCTAACGTTTCATATTTATTTGTAAAAGCTTATTTGAATAAATATTTGAAGATGGAACTATGCATCAAAGTTCTACTCTACAAAAATATGTCCCTTGTACAAAAGATTTTGTCTCAAATCCCTTATCCAGATCCGACCTCAGATTTGTACCGACCAATCGGTGCAGTTTAAAACAAAGGCATTTTTAGAGCTCAGTGACAAAGCCGAATCTCTTTTACGGAACCGCTTCAATAGGAATATCCGCATAGTGGCGGATATCCACAATATATATCCGATAGTAGACAACCCTATTGTACAATGGCCCGATTGCGGATGAAATTGAAAATTCCTGCCACCAATAGGTATGGTAACGATGGTTTCGTCGTTACAATTTAGAATTTTTAACCGACATTAAAAAACGAAGAAGTTCGTTCCATCAGGTATAAGCCATACTAATCCTTACTAATATTATAAACGTGAAAATTTGTGAGCATGGATATAATATGGACGTTTGTTACTCTTTCACGCTAGAACGCCTGAACGGATCTGGATAAAATTTGGCACAGAGATATAGCCTGGAATAACACATAAGCTACTTTTTATCCAGGTCGGACCCAATCCTGAAGTCCACGCAGACAATGTCGCGGACAGAAGCTATTATTATAAATTTTCTCATGAGAGTACGTTTGGCGTAGTGACTGATCGATCGGCTTCTACGCTACGTATTGTGGGTTTGATCCTCCTACGGAACAAATATTTTCCAGCCCTACAGGTAGTTGTTCCGGGTCTGGGCGTTTGTGTGTGTGAGAATTTGTGTTTGTAAACGCATCCACGATACAGGAGAAAATTCCTAGCGTGAGACAACGTTTTTAAAAAGAAAAATACGAAGGTAATTCTTTCTATCTTTTAAAAATACGAAATTAATTATTTCTATTGAAGCGGCGGTAGTCTAATGGTTAGGGCGTCGGATTTGCGATCATGTAGTTGCCGGTTCGAAACCCACGCATTGCACTATCGAGGTGAACCACTCGTAACACAAGCATTTAGCTTAGCACGAGGTGTTAAGAGTCCAGCGGACCGAATTTCTCTTACAAACGTAATACCGGAATAAATCGTAATTCAAACACAATTTAATCAAATTCTGTTATTATTCGGATTCCGATACCGTTAATCTCGGTTCCGGTACTGTACTGTACCATTTCCGGTACTGTACCATTTCGTCCAAAATACTTCACTTCACTATAAATGCAATCAAATGCAATTTTTGAAAACTTTACCAAGTTTGGAACGATTTTCCGGTTTTTTAATTCCCGTGAAGTAGTAGTAGACGAAATAGTACCGTAGGAACCTAGATTAACGGTATCCAAATCCGAATAATAACATAATTTGATAGAATATAATATTTATGGGCAACTCAAGATCCGCCGGACCCTTAAATGTAAACATGTCTGGACTTTAAAAGAGACCATGATTCTCCGAATTTGTTTCGGTTTCTTCTCAAAGGTCGTCAGTTAGGAAATGCAGGTGCCACCAATTTTTAAAAAAAAACAACATTGACTTGTAAATGTGTCCTTATAAGATTTATTTACAGAAATAAATATAATATAATCAAATCATATATTTATCAGCCGCGCCAGCAAGCCAGAATACAACAAACGGAATTCTAAAATACTTTTTTTAATTACAAAAATCTATCCCCTGTTTTCGTCTTAACTGTCAAAGTTTTAAAACATTCTTAGTACAAAATTTAGCGACGCGTTTCCGTACTTAAATGTCACTTCCGTACTTTGCATACTTCGTATCAATTTACGAGATCGATCTTCGGACACAGGAATTTCGTTATTAAATGTCAAAAGATGTGTGTCTATAGAATTTGATTTTACAAGAATTAAGTAGTGTTATTACCGATAAATTTGGATTTATCTTCTATCTATACTTATAATAAATCTGTAGAGAGGTCAATTCTGTACATGAAATATATTTCCAAAATAACTATCAGCGGGTGATTAGTGATCGATACTGACGCCAAAAATGCAATCAGTAAAATTTTTGTCTGTCTGTCTGTATGTTCGTTATAGAAACGAAAACCACTCGACGGATTTCAACGAAACTTGGTACAATTGTTCTTCATACTCCTGGGCAGGTTATAGTATATTTTTCATCACGCTACGATCAATAGGAGTAGAGCAGTGAAGGGAAATGTTGGGAAAATGAGTGATTCATGAGAAAGGTTTCAAGCTATAAAACATCACGCTACAACCCTTAGGAACGGGGCAACGCAGGTGAAACCGCGGGCGAAGAACTAGGGAACAAAGTAACTATTCCACGCGGACGAAGTCGCTGGCAAAAGCTAGTCTATAATAATAAAACTTATTGTAATAAAACATAGACCAGTATAAGCAGAATGATGCGGTATTTACACGAAGCGGCTGTCATCAGACCTCCGCAATACAATTTGGGCAATGTCAATGTCAAAGTCAAAGTCAAAATGTTTTATTTCAATTAGACCACTAAATAGGTACTTTTGAAAAGTCAAAACTATTTGCACGGTTCCAATACTTAAGAGTACCAATGAAATCGTAATTCAACCACAATTACTTAAATCAAATTATGTTATTATTCGGATTTCGATACCGTTAATCTTGGTTCATACGCTGACAGTTTGTCTAAAATACTTAATTGAAAATGCAATTTTTGATAAAATTACCAAGTTTGCAACGATTTTCCAATTCTTTATTTCCAGTGAAGTAGTAGTAGACGAAATAGTACGGTAGGAACCTAGATGGTATCTAAATCAGTATAATAACATCATTTGATAGAATATTGTCGGGATTACGAATTATTTTGATATTACGTTTTTGTGGGAAATTCAAGCTCCGCCTCATATGTACTTATTTTTTGGTTTTCTGACTTTTTTATCGTTAGGTGACAATCGTTGCATAGATATAATTTGTAAATAATAAATTCATGTTATTTATTTCTGTAAATTGGTAGATATCAATTTCAATAGGTTATTTAAAAACACTTTCATTATGTACCTAATATTCTATTTTGTTTATTAAAAATAGAAAACTAGATAAATCCAGCTCGGAATACTTACGCTGCTGTAGATACTTTCTTCTCAAATATTGATTATATTAAGCACCAGCAGCGCTATCAAAATCTTATCTAAACGAAGTGATGTCATAAACAAAGTCGAGAATAACAGCTAATTAAGTTTTAAAACAATATGTACATACTTACTGTTTCACTGCTAGTCAATAATGTTTTTAATTGTTTGGACCAAAATAGTTTTTACTAATTAAAAAAAAAAGTATGACCATGTATTTTAACTCTAATTTCACTAATCACTTATTAACTTTACTTTGGGTATCCTCTTTTGTGAACCACTGGGAATATGTAATTTTCTATTTCACCAATTTTCACTCGGGTAACTTGAGTATTTAAAAAGTAATTACATTATACTTTTTATTTGCAACACTTTAAAAAAACTTTTTTTTCTACTATTATTAAAAACGCACTGCATTTAATGTCTTAAAATGAAAACATTAAAAGCGTTCTTAAAATTCACTTGCACATTCTAAAGAGGTTTGCAAAAAATCCAACTCTATCTAAAAATCACGCACGTAAAATTGTTTTTTTTTTTTACTATTTTGTCGTTAGTTTTTCCGAATTTAAAAAGTCACGGAGGGACGTTGTCTCCCCTTCGGTTCTCACAGAGTACTGACCTCAACCAAGTAATTTTTTTAGTACCGGTAGGGATTATAGGGTGTCCGTATAAATGGGATAGGTACATAAGTTTTTACGAAAGTAAATATTAGTGGAGAAAATATATTATTAACTAGTTGCTGTTGCCACGGTTTCACTCACGTCTCAAAAAGATTAACATACTATAAGTCCGAGTCTAGGCGGCGTTTCAAGATGAAACATGCACCAGGTTTTAAGTTAGACCTCTAGCAATA
This sequence comes from Acronicta aceris, assembly GCA_910591435.1. Taxonomy (NCBI): domain Eukaryota; kingdom Metazoa; phylum Arthropoda; class Insecta; order Lepidoptera; family Noctuidae; genus Acronicta; species Acronicta aceris. Next base: position 6,065,569 of record OU342787.1, on the reverse strand, counting down.
GATCGGTGAAAACTGCATTCAATTCTATGCAGTAGTTTTTGTGTGATGCGCAAACAAACAGACAGACAAAAATTCTAAGAATTGTTTTATATAGTTTTTCTTTAATATCTATAATGTACAGACATCGGCCTGTTACAATTTGAGCACAGGTATAAGTAGATTATGTAGTAAGTTTTTTATCTCAGGGATTGAAATAAAACTAGGTACTTTTTACGGATTTTATCGCGTTTTATTGATATTATTTGATTCCCGACGTTTCGGATCCTTTAGAGCATCCATGGTCACGGGTAGACTAGTTGTTGGACGCCTTAAGGCGGATCGTTTCGCTGTGCCCGCGAAATTCAAATTTCGAGTGGTTTTTCGCAGTTTGTAGGTCTATAAAAAGTTCTAGATTCATGGCAGTTGTAATTGCGACATCAACTATACAACATTCACAACTGAGAACTAAAAACTTTACTAATAAATCCTTATCAAGCCAAAAACTTGGCGCAATCTGTGTAATAGGTCAAAATTGTCATTTTACACTACTTTTAGCTCCAATAATGATTTTTAAGCAATGGTTTTAGATAAAAATTGTGAATTTTGTATAGTTAATGTCGCAATTACCATTACCATGAATGCAGAACTTATTATAGACCTACAAACTGCGAAAAACCACTCGAAATTTGAATTTCGCGGGCACAGCGAAACGATCCGCCTTAACCTTACATTTTTGTTAATTATCAAATAATATCAATACAACGCGATAAAATCCGTAAAAAGTAGTTTTATTTCAATGTCTAATATTCGCGTAAGTGTCAGAAACCAGTATCCCAGGGATTGTTGTGATAGACTGACAGGTGGCTTATTTTTTTATTAGAATGCTCCATTTTTCACAACACTATTATGTTATATAAATATAACGATTGCTTTATATAAAAAAATAAACACTTTAATTTTTATTTATTTTTTAATCTAAAAGGGAGAAATCTTTCAAGAAATCTTTTACGTAGGAGAGCCATGCTTCGGCACGAATGGGCCGCTCGACCGGAGTGATACCACGGCCTCACAGAAGATCGGCGACAAACATCGCTTGCGTTGTGTTTCGCCGAGTGAGTGAGGTTACCGGAGGCCCAATCCCCTTTTAGAAGATCGGCAACGCACTCGTGACTCCTCTGGTGTTGCGGGTGTCCATGGGCGGCGGTAATCGCTTACCATCAGGCGATCCGTCTGCTCGTTTGCCCTCCTATCCCATATAAAAAAAATCTAGCTAAAGTATTTTATAATACAACTAACTGGTTTTGACTCTACAAAAGTATCAATTTTAATGATTTAGTAGAAATAAAACATTTTATTTATTAGAATTATGTTTGCTTCTGTACGTAAGAACTATAAAAGACACGTTTATAAGACAATGTGTTTTTTTAGTAAGTACTTATAAGATGGCGGGATGGAATCTTTTTTTTTATAGGATAGGAGGGCAAACGAGCAGACGGATCGCCTGATGGTAAGCGATCACCGCCGCCCATGGACACCCGCAACACCAGAGGAGTCACGAGTGCGTTGCCGACCTTCTAAAAGGGGATTGGGCCTCCGGTAACCTCACTCACTCGGCGAAACACAACGTAAGCGTTGTTTGACGCCGGTTTTCTGTGAGGCCGTGGTATCACTCCGGTCGAGCCGGCCCATTCGTGCCGAAGCATGTCTCTCCCACGTAAGTATTTGTCGAAAATAATAATAATTAATTTATCATTTATATTATGGTTCTGACATGACTCAGCCAGGAACCCCTCATGATTTTAGACGCACAGATTATTAATAATTTCTTTTTGTAACAATATTTCAACGGGTAATTGAAAGCATTTAAACATAAATATTGTATGCCAAGCCGCACCGGGGTGTACCATAACTCCTAATAAAAAATACAATTTATCAAAGACATGCAATATGAATTCCTTGGGGCACGGCTCACTCCCCTATCTAGTGAGCCTCCGAAATATGTTATTTCAAAGCATCCCTTTTACCAAAACGAGATTTTTAGATACATACATACTTTCCGTCCACGATTTTGTTCAAATAGGTGTTTAAGTAGGGTTGTTGACTGATATATTTATTGGTTTCAGTTGATTTCAATTCCTTGAACTCTGAGGAAAGTTTTTGTAAAGAGAGTAATTTGAAAAATTGCAAAAAAACGGGGCAACGCGGGTGAAACCGCGGGCAGGTCGCTAGTACCTAAATAAAAATGATACGCAAAATTTTTTACTAAGCGTAAAACTCGAAGACGGCTGGACCAATTCGAGTAATTCTTTTTTGATTTATTCCTTGAACTCTGAGGAACGTTTTTATGGAGAGAAAAATTGCACGCAACAACTAAAAAACGGAACAACGCAGGTGAAACCGCGTGCGGGTCGCTTGTTTGAAATAATTATAAGTATACATAGAACCGGATCTCGATACCTAACAATACCGAATTGCTTTCTGCGACTTGCGAGGACTTTTGGCCGCAAGACGTGGTGTGCCGTCGCATCCGCGGACAAGTGCCACAGGACAGCACTAAGACAATAACGGCCAGTTTCTAATCAAATCTATCGGTAGATTTGCTTACTAGAGATAGGATTTTGACATTAGATGTATGGACTATATGTCAAAATCATATGTCTAAAAAAATACCTTCACGGGTCATACGGGGTGGACTCCTAATTTATATCCTGCTTTGATGATGTGTGTATTTTACCACATAGTTCATTTATTTTCTTATAATGACATCGAGTTCTCAAACACTGAGAACCCTCTAGTAATTATCGACTTTGGTCCAACTTTGGCATTCAACGTTCACACATCCTCATATCGCAACATTGTACCAGTGAAGATTGTAACACCATTTATTTATTTTAAAAGAGTGTCCATGGAGTTTCTTGCCGGATTCTTCTCCATAGGATCAACCTTTTGGAACCGTGCAACTAGAATCATAACGTTTCATAAACGCTTGTAAAAGCTTATTTGAAATAAAAACATTTGAACTTGAACATACAGGGTTTTCTTAACACATTGTATTTATAAATACTGACTCAGAATAAGCAATAGTTATCTTGTTGGTTACATTACTCATATTCTCATACACAATTTAAATGCTTTATATCTCTATTGTAGTCAATTGGTCGTTTCCGCCAGCATCCAAAACAGCAGTATAGAAAATGTAGACACCACATATACCAAACTCCATAATACTCGCATTTATAGAAGAAAATCATTGTAAACATCAATTACCTATTTAAAAGAGTATCTATGGAGTTTCTTGCCGGCTCTTCTCTATAAGACCTATTTGCAACCGTGCAAATAGCTTTTGACATTTAAAAAGTACCTGCATATGGGATAATTGAAATAAAAAAAAAGACGTGTGGCACTCGGGGACTGCCGCGGTAAAGCTATTGCATAGCGTTTTTTATCAACTCATGTAATACAACCAAATGCCACCTAAAGGCGGGTTGCTGAACTAAAGAGACAAGCGTGTTAGGTTTTTTTCGTTACGGAATTTCTGGATTCGGTCCCCACGCTCAAGGCCCGCGATAGAAGCTATGCAATAGCTTAATAATGTTATGTTAATGTTAATAATGTTATTTGTTTATTTTTTAATCTTTGAATTTTAATATAATAATTTCTATACTATCGGTTTGGGAATCTCCTGTAATGGCAGCTGTATAAAAAAAAATGTCTTAAAAAAAAAACTTATTTGAGTTTAAGGGGTTTAAGGGAGCTTGAATTGCCCACAAAGACGTAATACCGAAATAAATCGTAATCCAGTAATCCAATCCAATATTCTATCAAATTATATTATTATTCGAATTTGGATACCGTCAATCTAGGTTGCTACGGTACTCTTTCGTCTACTACTAATTCACTGGAAATAAAAGATTGGAAAATTGTTCCAAACTTGGTAATTTTATAAAAAAATGCATTCGCTTACATTTATTTCCAGTGAAGTATTTTGGACAAAATGGTAGCGTAGGTACAGTGGCGACCAAAAGTCCACGGGCAATCTCACAACGCAATAGCTTGACGTTTAGTTTGACTTACGACCTTCTATTCATTGTCGTTAACAAGTGACACGCACTGGCTGTATCGAGCTCGCTCGTACTGTTCATAGCAATGTAATTCTAGGCGTGCTTATGGGTTTTTGAGCGTTTACTGTACCTAGATTATAGGTATCGGAATCCGAATAGCAGCACAATTGGATTAAATTGTGTTTGAGTTACGGTTTAACAGTCTTTTTGGTTCTTTTTTTATGGGATAGAAGGGCAAACGAGCAGACGGATCGCCTGATGGTAAGCGATTACCGCTACCCATGGACACCAGCAACACCATAGGAGTTACAAGTGCGATGCCGACCTTTTAAAAGGGGATTGGGCCTCCGGTAACCTCAGTCACTCGACGAAACACAACGTAAGCGTTGTTTAACGTCGGTTTTCTGTTTACGTTTGTAAGAGAAATTCGGTCCGCCGGACTCTTAAAGTCTATACTTCTATAGCGACATGTCTCTCTCAATCTCCTTTGCAATAATTTACTTGCCTCTTTTTTCCAGCCAGTTTGTGGATCGCGAACCTGCGTTTATAATCTGTAACAAAAGAAAAATTGACAATAAAGTATTACGCTAGTTGACTGATACCACACACACCGCGACGCGTTACACACACACACACACACACGCGCGCGCACACACACACACACACATGTGTATGTATTAATGATTTTATAAAAAAGTTAACCATAAACAGAGCCGAACAGCAAAACCAAAATCAAAATCAGTTCAAAAACTTAAGGAAGTTATAAGCAATTTTACCACGCACGTTGTGACGTCAGCCTTGCATGCGCCATTCAAATTCTAGGGCGTTTTGCAGGAAAGGGACAGAGCATCCCCAGTCAATCCACACGAAAAACTATAAAAGCTTATATCTTAGAACATTATGACTCGATTTGAATTATTTTTTCGATCTAGGAATTATTTCAATAGGACCATTAATATTATTATCATCACTACATAGTATAAAACAAAGTCGCTGTCGCTGTCTGTCCGTCCCTATGTATGCTTAAATCTTTAAAACTACGCAACGGATTTTGATGGTTTTTTTTTTAATAGATAGAGTGATTCAAGAGGAAGGTTTCAAGCTATTTAACATTACGCTACGACTCTTAGGAATGGGGCAACGCGGGTGAAACCGCGGGCGGGTCACTAGTAATATTATAAAGAGGTAAAGTTTGTGAGGTTGTACGGGATAACATCTGGATCTACTGAAACGATTTTAAAAATTCTTTTTGTGTTGGATAGTCCATTTATCGAGGAAGGTTATAGGCTATAATATCACGCTACACCTCTTAGGAATGGAGCAGCGCGGGTGAAACCGCGAGCAGGTCGCTAGTTTTTAATAAATCAAAGACCAAATTATTTTAGTGAAGGAAAAATTAAATCCCGGGCAGGATTCGATCCTGCGTCTTCTGGTTAGACACACCAGACGCTGTCGCCAACATCACCTCATGACGTAAATTCAGAATGTGAAGGCAAATTTCGATCTAGCGGGTGGGACTCGCGGTGGTTGGTCAAAGCGTCTGGTGTATCTAACCAGAAGACGCAGGTTCCAATTCTGCCCGCGACCTAATTTTTCCTTCTGTAAAATAACTTTATTGTCTTAAAAAAATCACGAAAAGATAAATCAAAGACCAGTTATATAACCTATTACAATAGATATTGTATATTATAATAGCAGTGATAGCCTAGTGATATGACCATAGGACTGCCAAGTCAAAGATCTCGAGTTCGAATCCAAGGCATGCACCTCTCACTTTTCGAAATCATGTGCGTATTAATAGTTAATTATCACACGCTTAAACGGTGAAGGAAAACATCGTGACGAAACCTGCATGCCTGAGAGATTTTCTCGACGTCGTGTGAAGTCTTCCAACCCGCATTAGGCCAGCGTAGTGGACTATAGCCTAATCCCTCTCATTCTGAGAGGAGACCCGTGCCCAGCAGTGGGACAATGAGTTGATTATGTTATGTAGTAGATATTGAACTACATAAGTCTTTTATGGTTTTTAAGTCGGGAATATTTTGCACGTTGTCGATTTTATCCATTTCTTTCTTACGTGCTCTGCGACACGAATCTCACATGAAGGTCAAAGTACCAGATATTGAGCTCATAAATTATCGGCACCAGTATGTGACGTCATTGCGGCGGCCATGATTGATGACGTAGATATGATTGTTATAAGAGATACGAAGGAGTGACAGTTTTTTTTTTCTAGATTTTTTCTTATTGTTTCTGACTTGACATGTCTCCTTGCAGTTCATTGTCGTTTTCAAACCTGAGATGAAACATACCATTAGCCTAGTGGTCCTGAGTGCGATTGCTACGCTAGAGGTCTTGGGTTCGATCCCCAGTTCGAGCAGTGTTACTGGGATTTCAACTGACTTCAAAAAAGAAGGAGGTTCTATGTTCGTCTGTATGTATTTTTTTATTTATGTTTACCGATATTTTCGTCAGTAGAGAGCCGATTTCAAAAATTTCATTTTTATATAAAAACGTAGGTATACTCCCAGGGTAGTCCTAAATTTGGCGAATATCTAACGACAACATTTAGAATACTGCCCGTTAGTTTAGTGGTCCCAAGCGCGCCTGCTACGCTAGAGGTCCTGGGTTCGATCCCCAGGTCGAGCAAAGTGTTATTGGGTTTTTCTATGAAATTCTCAGTAGCAGCTCGGAGTCTGGATTTGTGCCCGGTTAATGGCCTATTCAATTTGTACATAAATCGGCTAATTGTTGAGCTCAGCAGCACTAAAGTTGGATGCCATATTGACGGCGTCTGTATGAATAACATTAGTTATGCGGATGATATGGTGCTGCTGAGCCCATCAATTGGCGCATTGAGGACACTTGTGGCGATTTGTGAGTCCTATGCTGTGTCCCATGGGCTCAAGTACAACGTTAAAAAGAGCGAACTTATTATGTTTAAAGCGTGTGCCATAAACTATAGTGATATCCCCGGTGTCTCCCTCTGTGGCACTCCTTTAGCTTGGGTAACTAAGTTTAAGTACTTGGGTCATTGGGTCACTGAGGATCTTAAGGACAATATAGACATAGAAAGGGAGCGCAGGTCGCTGGCTGTTCGATGTAATATGCTGGTTCGAAGATTCGCACGTTGTACGAATCAAGTAAAAGTTACCCTTTTTAAAGCTTTTTGCCAGTCTTTTTACACGTGCAGTCTTTGGACCACTTTTACGCAAAGGGCATACAGCGATCTGCGTGTCCAATACAATAACGCGTTCAGGATACTGTTGGGGCTGTCTTGGCGTTGTAGTGCGTCCAGAATGTTTGCTGAGACGCATACAGACGATTTTTACGCCATAATAAGGAAGAGGACCGCCTCTATAGGCAGTCGGTTGCGCGCCACTACTAACAGTATTCTGAGCGTGTTTATAGATCGATGGGACTCCCCTCTGCTGCGTCACTGGGTAAGGATCCATACGAGCTGAGTCTTATAAGACATTTACCCCTAATTACTAACATTAGTTATTAAGTTATTTTGTTTTATACTAACACTATGGACTCAAGTCTGAATTAAAGTATTTGAATTTGAATTTGAATTTGAATAGGCTCGCCCCCTATTACATGGGACGAATAAAATGATAATTACAAGTACCGACGGAAGAAATGATGATATCATCTAGGTACGCAAAATTCTACTCGCCATTCAAAATTTTGAAATAAAATAACTTTTAGGTCCCATCATGAGACACGTGCATACATCTCACTCTGTTTACCATTTATTTATTTATGCTAAGCTTTGCCTCTGTATTTTTTCTTCTTTTTAAAATTTTTTGCTACACAATGACTGAGGCATGCGTGCCGTCAGTTGGGACTGGTCTACTCAAAGCTGCTATGGTTCTTTCCTCAAAAGGCCATTTCAGACATTACCCTACATCGTACCACTCACTTATAAGTGTTCTTCCATGTCTGGACTTTAAAAGAGACCATGATTCTCTGAGTTTGTTTCGGTGTTTCTTCTCAGAGGTCGTCAGTTAGGAAATGCCGAAGCCATCTAGCTAAAAAAAAACCCAAACCATGACATGTAAAAGTATCTCTAAAGATCTACTTGCAGAATAAATAATTTCATTTCATTTGTAACCAGGCATTGGTTTTATGATGTGGTTTACCAAATAAACGTTTTTTCTTTCTTTTCTTTTCCATGTCCGAGCAGACGGATCGCCTAAGAGATTATCGCCGCATATGGACACCAGAGAAGTGGTGTTATGCATTGCCGACGACGAAAAGGGGATTAGGCCTCCGGTAACATCACTCACTCGGCGAAACACAACGTAAGCGTTGTCTTACGTGCCTTGGATTCGAACTCGAGACCTTTGACTTGGCAGTCCAATGGTCATACCACTAGACTATCACTGCTATATCTAGAGGACCTTATCATTTACTCGGTAGGCACGTGTTATTATCATTTTGTGGTAAAATTTTAGATCTTGACCATCATTTTAATGGGACCACCTCTGAAATATGAGTTATCGATCAAAAAAAGAATCATTAAAATCGATTCTTATTTGAAGGAATAATCGCGTAACAATCATAGAAAAGAAAAACGTACAGTCGTATTGAAAACCTCCTCCTCTTTAGAGACGGTTATTTAATATCCTTTTTATTCCGCGACTGTACACAATGCACAGAGAGGCAACCCTACCTGTTCACGCACACATATGCACGTTCACACACGTCATTATTGCATGTAGTTGTAGTAGACATCGGAATAAAAAACCATGGAGTATCACGTTTGCAGACCGTACACATATTTAGTTCTACGCAGCAATCGACTTTACACGTCGGAACATAGAAACCAATTTCAAACGAGCAGTCTTTTGTGCGAATAAAATTAGAATTCCATCCTCATTCCTCCACAGATTACGTTCAAAGTTGCGTTTACGTCTAAGTTTTCCCCAAAACTCGGATCATTAACATACTTAAACAGTTTTTGATGAGTTGTCAAGGACAGTGGCGGACTAACGGTAGGGCGAAAGGGGCGGTCCACCCCAGGCCCCCGGTCTTGGGAGGCCCCAAAATCTCGAGAAGGTCTTTTTGGTCAAATTCCTATCAAATTTAAGTCAGTATTTAATTGATTTGTGAGACTTACGCGAATATCCGACATATTGACGCGATAGAATCCGTAAGCTGTTTGATTTCAGTATTTAAATGTTATTATTATTATGAGTTCACCAACAGACCTATACATACCAAATACATACCTATATACAACTTAAGGTCTAGTATAAGAAGGCATGTTGTTGATATGTACTTATACAATAACTAGCTTCTGCCCGCGACTTTGTCTGTGTGGATTTCAGGATTGGGTCTGACCTGGATAAAAAGCTATACTTAAATTGGGTTATTATAGCCTATATGTTATTCCAGGCTATAATCTATCTGTGTGTGAAATTTCATCCTGCCGTTCAGCTGTTCTGGCGTGAAAGAGTAACAAACATCCATACATCCATACTCACAAACTTTCACGTTTATAATATTAGTAAGGATTATAGGTGTACCTACATTACATTTTTTTTATGGGATAGGAGGGCAAACGAGCAGACGGATCGCCTGATGGTAAGCGATCACCGCCGCCCATGGACACCCGCAACACCAGAGGAGTCACGAGCGCGTTGCCGACCTTTTAAAAGGGGATTGGGCCTCCGGTAACCTCACTCACTCGGCGAAACACAACGTAAGCGTTGTTTAACGCCGGTTTCCAGTGAGGCCGTGGTATTACTCCGGTCGAGCCGGCCTATTCGTGCCGGAGCATGACTCTCCCACGTAAACAAATAATGCCTTTTCAAAGAGACAAATATTTTTTTTTTACACCTATAGGATCAAGCAAAGCATATCAATAACGAATACTTACAAGGGTGCATGTACTCTTGTACGTGAATTTTAAACTTTACTACGGAATTAACTCAGAAATTGCAAAAAAATATTCGTCTATTCCTATATCATAGTCACAACCCCCGCACGCGCTCTGACTTGTATTAGGGGGCCCCATTTAGTGCTTCCGCCCCGGGCCCCCGTGGAACTTAGTCCGCCACTGGTCTAAGAATGGCGTGTTTGTAATAATACCGTGTTTAAATGCATACGTATCTACATTTTAAATGGAGTTTTAAATGAACATTAGTTTTATGTCATGTCTTGTTTTAGTAAGTCTGTGACATGTTATTAAAACGATAATATGGAATTATAATAATATCAGAACTCAGTGGCGCGTAGACACAGTAAAAATAATTACCACATAACATAACATACCATCACGCCTGTACTCCCCAAAGGGTTAGGCAGCGGCGTACTAATGTACACCCACAGTAAAAATAATTACCATAGTTTTTTAAAAAAAAAAAAAACGTTGCCACACTAGGATTTTGTCCTGTATCGTGGATGCGTTTACAAACACAAACGCCCAGACTCGGAACAACTATCTGTAGATCATACAAATATTTGCTCCGTGTGGGAATCGAACCCACAACACGTGACGCAGATGCCGATCGCTCAGCCGCTACGCCAAACGTGTTGTCAAATAGTTATAGTATAGTTATATCTACAACAGGAGTAATTCCCACAACGTTCAAACCGAACCTCGACCTCTTACATATGCCATCATTAATAATATTTCATACATACATACATACACTCACACCTTTCTCCCACAGGTGTAGGCAGAAACTATAGACCGCCACTTACTACGACTCTTGCATACTTCTTTTGCTTCTTCCACATTCATACATCTTCTCATACATACACGCCGGTTGCGAGTGCTACGCACCTGACCATTTTGAAGGATTTCGCCATAACGATCGGCGTATGTCCTTCTAGGGCGACCTCTAACGGCGCTGCCGCTGACATTCGCCTTATAAATTCCTTTCGTTAATCATCTTTCATTCATTCTTTCAACATGTCCAAACCATCTCAGCATATTCTTTTCAATACGCGTCGCGGCACCATCTTTCAGCCCGCAACGTTGTCTTATCACACTGTTCCTCAATCTATCATTCAGAGTTACACCACACTACTTCGCAAGGAACGCATTTCCACTGCATTTATTCTACTTTCATGTCTCTTCTGTCAGCCGGCTGTATGGTTAGAAACAAATGATTACCGACTGTTGACGACATAACACACTGTAAGATTATTTTTTTTATTTATATTCACAATGCTCTTTTACGTGGGAGAGTCATGCTTCGGCACGAATGGGACGGCTCGACCGGAGTGATACCACGGCCTCACAGAAATCCAGCGTTAAACAACGCTTACGTTGTGTTTCGCCAAGTGAGTGAGGTTACCGGAGGCCCAATCCCCTTTTAAAAGGTCGGCAATGCACTTGTGACTCCTCTAGTGTTGCGGGTGTCCATGGGCGGCGGTAATCGCTTACCATCAGGTGATCCGTCTGCTCGTTTGCCCTCCTATCCTATAAAAAAAACATGATTACATTATTAATCTTTACAATTTCGTTTTAAAATTAAATAGTTTGAGAATTATGCACTTTTAACGTGGCTGAGCCATGCTTCGGCACGAATGGGCCGGCTCGACCGGAGTGATACCACGGCCTCACAGAAAACCGGCGTCAAACAACGCTTACGTTGTGTTTCGCTCATATTCTATAAAAAAAGCGACGGAACACCACTCATTCTCATCCTTTAAGTACAGGTAAACGGGTTTTCATTGCTCAATTACTGCTTACCAGAAAAATCAACTCAAGCGTGAAGATAAGAAGAATTACTTCTAGTCAGTGAACTAAAGAGAATTTATCGTGACAGAGAGTTGTACACTCTAGTCACTGCCTCATTAGCCTAGTGATTCTAAACGCGACTGCTACGCTAGAGGTCCTGGGTACGATTCCCAGGTCGAGCAAACTGTTATTGAGGTTTTTCTGTGAAATTCTTGGCTCCTATTACATAGGACCTAAACATACCGGCGAACTGTGGGTGTACATTAGTACGCCTCTGCCTAACCCTTCGGGGAATACAGGCGTGACGGTATGTTATCTAGTACCTATATACAGGAGGTACTTATAACGAAAAAAAGCAAAAATATGGAGAAGAGCCGGCAAGAAAAGGCATATTCTGACATTACAAAGACACTTCAATTGCATTTACTTATTTTTTTTTATATCACTAAGGTGGCAAACAAGCATACCGCCCGCCTGATGGTAAGCGGTTACCGTAGCCTATGGACGCTTGCAACACCAAGGGTAACTCTCGCACGTTGCCGACCCTGTAAAAATCTTTTCACACGCTTTTTGAAGAAACCCATGCTCTAGTCCTTTATACATATTGTGTCCTATAGATATAAATTTTTTTTTAATTATAAAACTTTTGCGGACTCCAGTTCTTCCTCATTGACTTAAAAGAGTTTTTAATTAAAACAAAAGATTCATTCAGAGTTGGGAATCGCGGGTTTTAACTTTTTTTATTCAGTTCATCTACTCTAGGATTTATTTGTAAAGGCGAGTCCGTCTATGGTTTTAAAGACTCCTTTTTTATTTCAAATGCTGTAGTCTGTGGCCGCTTTTGTGTCTTTATAAAGGCAGTTTTTAGAGTTTTTATTAACTTCGTTAAGGGTTTTATAATTAAACTAGCGACCCGCCCGCGGTTTCACCCGCGTTGCCCCGTTCCCAAGAGTCGTAGCGTAATGTTAAATAGCTTAAAACCTTCCTCTTGAATCACTCTATCTATTAAAAAAAACCGCTTCAAAATCCGTTGCGTAGTTTTAAAGATTTAAGCATACATAGGGACGGACAGACAGCGACAGCGACTTTGTTTTATACTTAGAGTGAAGAATTATCACTAGGCATGTTCTTGCTCGGACATTGAAAGGAGCGCTCCGTACTAGTACAATCCTTCATCTTTCAAATGTACTAGTTCGGTCTTCTAGTACAGTTATGTTAGTACATTTAGTACTGTAGCACACTGAAGGAATAGTGATTGTTGTAGTCATGAACATAAAGTTCAAAATAGTTTTATGAATCCATCAATGAAATCCATAATCATTCCCGCTCGTTCAGTCGCGTTCCGTGTGCTAGCTAGCGACAGTTCTAGGCCAGTTCGTACATAGTTCCTTGCGTAGTTCGTACAGAACCAGAAACTAAGAATACATCGCGAATGACGAAGTACTAAATGAATACACACACACACACACACACACACACACACACACACACACACACACACACACACACACACACACACACACACACACACACGAACGCACGCACTCACGCACGCACGCACGCACGCACTCTCACACTGTTACTAAGTTTTAATATATTAACATTAATTTTATCACCTCCTCCTTTGTTCATGATCCTTAATTTTACACACACAATCCGGAAATTATACATTCACACATTTTGATTTTCACTTGAATAAGTTGCAACTCTGGTCCCCAAGATACAGACACACGTCTAGTTTGGTTGGACACTGTTACTATTAAGTGTGATACCTTCCCTATGTAACAAAGGACTTAATAAATTTATTGAATTATTGAATGATGTGCTAAAAAGGAAAAGGAATAGTTCGTACTAGTCAGTGTCGGGAATTAATTCCTAATAGTACTTAATACATGTACTACACAAGCATCACTATCACGGTTGTATTCGCGAGGGAGTAGTCAGAGGAGAACATAATACATTCCACAATGCACTAGTGATTTTATTGGAGGCTTTGGCCGCTTTAATATAATGGGGTTCCTTTGACTATGAAACCAACGTGGGATGCCATGCTCCGGCATGAATGGGCCGGCTCGACCGGAGTGATACCACGGCCTCACAGAAAAGCGGCGTCAAACAACGCTTACGTTGTGTTTCGCCGAGTGAATGAGGTTACCGGAGGCCCAATACCCTTTTGAAAGGCAAGCAACGCACTTGTGACTCCTCTGGTGTTGCGGGTGTCCATGGGCGGCGGTAATCGCTTACCATCAGGCGATCCGTATGCTCGTTTGCCCTCCTATCTCATAAAAAAATAACAGAGGCTTATCTACATCTACACTACTAAAGAGGAAAAATTTGTATTTTTGTTTTTTTTATACCACTAAGGTGGCAAACAGGCGTACGGCCCGCCTGATGGTAAGCGGTTACCGTAGCCTATGGACGCTTGCAATACCAGGGGTATCACTCGCGCGTTGCCGACCCTGTTAAAATCGTTTCACTTTTCATCTCCTAAGAGATGTTATATACTCAAATTCAATTGCGTTATTTATATCTATTATATGTATTATATAACTTGCTTTTCATAGATGTCGCTAACGTCACCTTATGACGTAAATTCAGAATGTGAAGGCAAATTTCAATCAGGCGGGTGGGGTTCACGGTGGCTTAGAGGTCGGAGCGTCTGGTGTATCCAACCAGGAGACGCAGTTTCGAATCATGCCCGCGATTGAATTTGTCCTTTACTAAAATAACTATATAATCTTGGCTATTCCTTTGTCAGATGAAGCAAGAATGTTTTCTCTAGGCAAGCGCGCTCCATCGTAGATCGCAGTATAAAACGTAATACCAAAATAATTCGTAATACAAACAATATTTTATCAAATTATATTATTATTCGGATTCGGATACCATTAGTCTAGGTTCCTACAATACCATTTTGTCTTCTACTGCTTTTCTAGAAATAATCGACCCGAAAATCGTTCCAAACTAAGCAAAGTTATCAAAAATTAAATTCGCTGACATTTATTTCCAGTAAAATATTTTGGACGAAATGGTAGTGTAGGAACCTAGATTAACATTACCTGAATCCGAATAATGACACAATTTGATTAAATTGTGTTTGAATTACGATATATTTTGGTAATACGTTTGTGTTAAAAATTCTGTCCGCCGGACTCATAACATCAGGCGAACCGGTGGTCAAGCGTAAACCTATCACGGATGAAACAAAAAGATGGACGCACCGCGCGAATATTTTGATACTTGCTTAAATTTTCTATTATTTTTTTTTATAACAAATATTTCTTTTTTTACAATTTAGGTTATTGAAATAACTTTTTAAAATAAATAAGTAACGGTTACTAAACCTCCAGTTTCGATTTCACCTATGTTCTCAAAGTCACCCGTATAAGTGATTTTTCCGGAAAATGAAATCGATTTACAATTATTTATACAACGCTGCATTTCAAGCGTAGAAATGTATGAAAATAACATTTTAACGATTTCAATATGAATAAAAATTGGAATAAATTTAGTTTATAATACAATATTTTTCAAAACAATATTATTACAAATTTTAATAATATTTGCCCACAGTTTCACAAAAGGTAGCGTATGTCCTTCTCCAAAGTTCAATCTATCTCTATACCAAAAATCGTCAAAATAGGTTCAGCAGTTTAGGCGTCAAAACGTAACCAATACACGAATAGACAGAGTAACGTCCGCACGACCCCCACGTACAACCGCCTCCCCCCCCCCAAACGTACCTACTACAAGCAAATTGTTCTCAAAAAAGATCAGGTTAAGGGTAGATACTTTACACCGAAGATCATGCATAAGGAGGATAATGACCGTAGATAAAGCATAAGTGGTGTGCCAGGATCGTAGCAAGTGGAAATCTATAGTCTCTGCCTACTCCATAGTCAAAGTGAAAAGTCAAACTAGTTGCACGGTCCCAAAAAGTGGGTCTTATGGAGAAGAGCCGGCAAGAAACTCCATAGATACTATTTAAAAAAAAAACATGATTACAATATTAATCTTTACAACTTAGTAATATAATATAATATATTAAACTTAGTAGGTAATAGTTTGACAATTATGCAGTTTGATGTGTAAGATTTATTCAGTTTGAGTAGGTGTTATATTTAGTAGTTATATAGGAAGAAAGGGATTGCCACAGCAAGTAAGAGCCGACCAGTCTCTACATACAGCACCCGTTCACGAGCATGACGTGTGTATCGACGCGGTTCGACTCAACCATATTGTAAGGAATAAAACGGACCGACACACAACGCCACCATCAGCAGGACATTTAAGTGAGCATGACAAGCTCAGACCGCGGGCACAATATTACACAAATTGTTACATCAATATTTGCATCTGCATGCTATCTCCAATGGAAGACAGGCTATGTATGTTCTTATTTAAAAACAAACGTTTACCAGTGTTGCTGGCATCTATAGGCTGTGGTTTACGTCTACCACCAGGCAGCCTGTATGCTTGTTTGTGATGTCATTACAGCAAAAAATAAACCTAAGGCAAACCTATGTAGGTAAGTCTAGTATAAAAAAAATGTTATAAAATAGGTAATAAATCGATTACACCATAGCAGTGTTTTTAAAGCATAACTATTGTAAACAAGAGTGGGCTTAAATATTAACGCAGTTGCAGTGTTTTCAACAAATTTATTTTTATATAATAACATAAGTATATAAAGATATAGCAATGTGGAGAGTAAGGACTTATATTTTGCTTTTAATATTGAATGGTAAGTCAGATCTCTACTTCAATTAATAATATATATGGTAAGCTAGAAATACCGCTAACCTACCGCTACTAGGCTAACCGGACATATATTTCGGAGAGTCTGCATCAGATCTCTACGATCTTATTCCCCCTAGCCCTTACTACTATCGGACGACTAAAAGTACGAAAAAGCGTCATCGATTCACGGTGGGCATTCCAAAAACCCGAAAGAAATGCTTTAAGTCCACTTTTATCATGCGTACCGCTGAAATATAGAATGCACTTCCCGAGTGGATCTTTCCTGATAGATATAATCGGGGTGTCTTTAAATCACGAGTGAAGCGCGCTCTATAGTAGATCTCAGTGTCGCTTAACATCAGACAAACTGGCGGTCAAGCGTAAGCCTATCAAGAATAAAAAAAAACATTTCGGGACTACCGCACTCCTACAAAAGATGGGCCTAACGGAGACATGAGCCTGCAGGGCCTGCAAAAGGAAATTCAGAGCATGGAACACCTTCTGTGTACATGCGATGTAATGGCTAGAATGCGAATGCGCCTCTTGGGGCAGGGTTATCCAAGACCAGAGGAGTACAGACTCATACCCCCAGGCCACATTATAAAGCTCATGGAAGAGCTGTTTGAAGAACTGGGTGAGGATGAGGAATAGGTATCTAGGGGAAACACAAAAGATCCCATCTGCAAACAAGCTTACGGCCCGGCTGATGGTAAGCGGTTACCGTAGCCTGTGGTCACTTGCATCACCAGGGGTATCACTCGCGCGTTAACTAAGGAGGAATAGTTGGGCTGGCAGCATAGGAGACAATAGCGTGATGCTTATCCGATCTGCACTACACAACGCTTCCTCCCGGAGCTCTGGCGACCTTGCTCACCGTTAGGAACACAACATAGCACGGAGCTATGTTATTTGGCTACGATTTTCTGCAAGGTGGTGGTACTTCCCCAGTCGGGCAGCTCCAGTTGTGAGTGGAATTATTCGATACCACTATGCCCTACAACTTCACCAAAACGAACATACATAGACCATTAAAATTATACATTTTGTTTCCAGTGATGCTGAGTTTCTCTTCAGCCAGACCTCAGGCTCTGGGTAACAGCACAGACCCACAGAGTGCCATGTCACTCCTGACGCTGCCTCTACAGCTCCCAATGAACTTTTTATCAAGTTTTATGAAAGTGTGAACTGAATACATTTTTAGTTTTATTTCTTGAAGTTTCTTTTAATAACTGTGTTATATTATACTAGTAATAAGAATCACTAGCCTAATGTTACTATTTTGCCGCGACATTATTGAACCGTGACATTTATATTCCAGTCATAAAAAATATATACAATTTGTAAATGTCAGTACCATGTAGGCTTTTGATACATGATAATTAAACAAGCTTATTATAGTCTGGAGGCTTTGGGAACTTCATTAGTCCTACACGAATGTCCTGCTGATCTGGTATGGTTGAGCGACAGGTCGTTGAGCTCCCTAAATTATGGTTGAGCTACACGATGACTGATGCATGCGTGCCGTCAGTTGGGACTGGTCTACTCAAAGCTGCTGATGGATGGTTCTTTCCTCAAAAGGCCATTTCAGACATTACCCTACATCGTACCACTCACATATAAGTGTTCTTCCATGTCTGGACTTTAAAAGAGACCATGATTCTCTGAGTTTGTTTCGGTGTTTCTTCTCAGAGGTCGTCAGTTAGGAAATGCCGAAGCTATCTAGCTAAAAAAAAACCCAAACCATTGACATGTAAAAGTATCTCTAAAGATCTACTTGCAGAATAAATAATTTCATTTCATTCCATTTCATTTCAATTCATTTCATTTCATTTCAATGGTCCTAAACATGACTGTAGAGGTCCTCGATTTATTTTCCAGGTGAGTAGAGTTATCGAGTTTTTCTATGAAATTCTCAGAAGCAGCTCGGATTCTGGATTTGTGCCCGGGTAATGGCAATAGGGTAGGTATTTATTACGTAGGACCTAAAACACCGGCGAATTGTGGGTGTACATTAGTAAGCTTTTGCCTAATCCTTCGGGGAATACAGGCGTGATGGTATGTTATTTATTTTATGTATCAATTTTTCCTATATTATTTATTTCAATTATTATTTTTTGTTTCATTTGATTAGTTATGTAACATTTTTGTTAATGTGATATTTATCGAGGTATATAATAAAATTTGATTTTACAAGTTATATTAGTAAAGGAAAAATTCAATCGCGGGCAGGATTCGAACCTGCGTCTCCTGGTTGGATACACCAGACGCTCTGACCTCTAAGCCACCGCGAAACCCACCCGCCTGATTGAAATTTTGCCTTCACATTCTGAATTTACGTCATAAGGTGACGTTGGCGACATCTATGAAAGGCAAGTTACCTTGCTTCTCAACCGACACGACTTACTTTACAGTTAGTTCGATGTCGTACGATGCCATCATAACTTTTCAACTATCTTTTTGGGATTTTTGTATTTTCCATGATAAGATTATAAAATTAAATGGCTTATGTTTAACTAACCACCAGATCTAGTAAAATGTTATGGCAAAAAATCACTTTATATTGCCAAAAATAGTAAATGATCACCAAAATAAGTTCTAACCTAACCTAAACCTAATTTTTGGTGACCATTTATCCATTTTGGTAAGCATTTTGGTGATCAATTTACTAAATTTGGTGGTCATTATATTTTATCTACTTACTTTACTTTACTAATATAACTTTATAATCTTAGCATGGAAAATGCAAAAATCACTAAAAGACAGACAGACAGACAATATATCTATACTTATAATAAATCTGTAGAGAGGTCAATTCTGTACATGAAATATATTTCCAAAATAACTATCAGCGGGTGATTAGTGATCGATACTGACGCCAAAAATGCAATCAGTAAAATTTTTGTCTGTCTGTCTGTCTGTCTGTATGTTCGTTATAGAAACAAAAACCACTCGACGGATTTCAACGAAACTTGGTACAATTGTTCTTCATACTCCTGGGCAGGTTAAAGTATACTTTTCATCACGCTACGATCAATAGGAGCAGAGCAGTGAAGGGAAATGTTGGGAAAATGAGTAATTCATGAGAAAGGTTTCAAGCTATAAAACATCACGCTACAACCCTTAGGAACGGGGCAACGCAGGTGAAACCGCGGGCGAAGAACTAGGGAACAAAGTAACTATTCCACGCGGACGAAGTCGCTGGCAAAAGCTAGTATTATATATAAATTATAGCGTTAGGTATTAAAAAACTGCAACATCATAACCTAAATGATACATATATTTTATAGCTGGACCATTAACCGGACACAAATCTAAAGATCCGAGGAATAAATACGTAAGTAAGGAATAAATGGCCCGAGAATGCTCCCTTGCGGTACCTATAACACAAAGTATAACATTTTTAATAGTTTTTTTTTAAAAAAAAACGTTGCGCCACACTAGGATTTTCTCCTGTATCGTGGATGCGTTTACAAACACAAATTCTCACATACACAAACGCCCAGACCCGGAACAAGTACCTGTAGATCATACAAATATTTTGCTCCGTGTGGGGATCGAACCCATAACACGTGGCGCAGTAGCCGATCGCTCAACCGCTACGCCAAACGTGTCGTCAAATTGTCAGTTTAATGCAATCTTTATTGTTGTTGATGTTTATACTGATATTTTTAATATAATTACGATAAAAAAAGTACTTATAATATTGTAGATACATACTGTGAAATTTTAAAAGGTCCTTACTACTTATTAGGTAAGTATATTATATCCCAATATTACCTGCAATAATTAAATACCAGAAAGATAACGTAAAATACATAGATTACTCAACTTGGACATTAAATCAATGTCAGCACATCCTGCTATTGCACTATTGTACCTACTTGAAGATTGTAATACAAATTATTTTAAAAGAGTGTCCATGGAGTTTTTTCCGGATTCTTCTCCATAGGATCAACCTTATTGGAACCGTGTAACTAGAATCATTAACGTTTCATAAAACGCTAATCTATCTATATCTATACTTATAATAAATCTGTAGAGAGGTCAATTCTGTACATGGAATATATTTCCAAAATAACTATCAGCGGGTGATTAGTGATCGATACTGACGCCAAAAATGCAATCAGTAAATTTTTTGTCTGTCTGTCTGTCTGTCTGTCTATCTGTCTGTATGTTCGTTATAGAAACAAAAACCACTCGACGGATTTCAACGAAACTTGGTACAATTGTTCTTCATACTCCTGGGCAGGTTATAGTATACTTTTCATCACGCTACAATCAATAGGAGCAGAGCAGTGAAGGGAAATGTTGGGAAAATGAGTGATTCATGAGAAAGGGTTCAAGCTATAAAACATCACGCTACAACCCTTAGGAACGGGGGCAACGCAGGTGAAACCGCGGGCGAAGAACTAGGGAACAAAGTAACTATTCCACGCGGACGAAGTCGCTGACAAAAGCTAGTTCGAAATAAAAACATTTGAACTTGTAAAAAAAACTTGAACTCGACACAGTCAGATTCAATTTGTGTAAATTCCAATTTGATTCCAAATGCATTGACAGTTGAAATATTATTGCTAACACGTTCATTTGTACTGTACACTGTATTTAATGTACACGGTTCATTTTGTCAAAGTAACTATTATAAAAAAGGTTTTATTTACATTAAATGTATCAATTGTTGGGTATGGCAGAAGAGACATGAAAGTAGAATAAATGCAGTGGAAATGCGTTCCTTGCGAAGTAGTGTGGTGTAACTCTGAATGATAGATTGAGGAACAGTGTGATAAGACAACGTTGCGGGTTGAAAGATGATGTAGTGCCGCGTATTGAAAAGAATATGCTGAGATGGTTTGGACATGTTGAAAGAATGAATGAAAGACGATTAACGAAACGAATTTATAAGGCGAATGTCAGCGGCAGCGCCGGTAGATGTCGCCCTAGAAGGACATACGCCGATCTGATTGGCGAAATCCTTCAAAAATGATAGGTGCGTAGCACTCGCAACCGGCGTGTATGTATAAGAGGATGTATGAATGTGGAAGAAGCAAAAGAAGTATGCAAGAATCGTAGCAAGTGGCAGTCTATAGTTTCTGCCTACCCCTCTGGGAGAAAGGCGTGAGTGTATGTATGTATGTATCAATTGCTCTAAAATTTTCAGTCCTGGATTGCCGTACTGCTGCGCCAATTACAATTTATTATGATAAACTCTGTCGAAGGCTTTTGATAAATCTATAACATAAGTATTGTTACGCCGAGTAACTAGGACGACGGAGATGGGTCACGGAGATTCTGGATTAGTCGATGAAGCAGGTAGAAAACAAACAAGAGGAATATGCTAGAATGCGGCACCCGCAACAAAAAGAAAGACAAACAAAACACAATAGCGTGAGACCGGGCTCAAGGTCAAGGATTAACAATGGCGATTGTAAACATCTATTGTTCGCAAGTTGAATAAAGGACGTAAACATCTATTGTTTGCAAGCTGAATAAAGGACGTAAACATCTATAGTCTCAAAAATGCGGGCGGGTCGCATTATTGAGATTTATCGAGATTTTTCGAATCCAGAATCTTCGTGGCTCATATAAATAATGGTCGACAGCGTCGGCAAGGGCAGTTCAGTTTTGGACGCATCCAAGTGAAGATCGAAGTGAAGTTACAAGTGATTATCAGTGCAGTGTAACAAGTGCTAGTGTATAGTGACTGTTCGTGTGATTTCTGTGTGTTTGTGTGGTGAATAAAGTGACTGTTTTCGGTGAAATCAGTGATTTTAATTTATCCCGAACCCCAGCTCGTAACATTTGGTGTCAGAAGTAGTGGGATAAATTATGCCGGTTTTACCGAAAGAAGATACGGAGGGTATCCGGACAAGAAGTCAGCGGCAGCAGGAGATGGACCAGAGACGATTTGCAGATTCGCCGTCACTACCTTCGGGTCATGAGCAACCACCTAATGACCCAGTCGCTGGTCCATCCGGGACATCTCCAGCACCTGCAGTTGACCTTGCAGCCTTAATGGCACTGATGCAGGAGCAAGCCCGCCGTCAGGAGGAGCAGGCCCGCCGTCAAGAGGAGCAGGCACGCCAACTGCAGGAGCAAATGCAGAAGGATAAGGAGGAGCAAGCCCGCCGTCAAGAGGAACAGGCACGCCTACTGCGGGAGCAACTGCAACAAGATAAGGAAGAGCAGGCACGCCGGGAAGAGGAGCAGGCCCGCCGCCAAGAGGAACAGATGCTCCTTATAAAAGACCTTCACAGAACTCTTGGCAAACAGCTAAGTGCAATGAAGGAGCAGGTGGAACAGCATGAGCGTTGGATTTCCGAAGCCAAAATTGAGATGGCTGATATAAGGAAGGCCCTTAGTGATCTGAAGGCAGGAAAAGGATTTGTGGCTCCTGTGGTTGATACTCCCGCGACCCCCTCAGTACGTGGATTTAAAATGCCACCGTTTGATGGAACGCGTTTGTCGATGGAATACGTGACCTAGAAGTCAGAGCCACTGTGAAACTTGGGCACCACAAGACCTTAAAAGACGCGTTGGCCCATGCTTTGGAAGTGGAAGTAGTCAGACAGGACTATCGAGCTCACCGTATCCGGGAAGTTGAGTTAACGACGTGCCACCTGTGCGAGGAAAAGGGCCATTCCCAGGAGGGTTGCCCGAAGCGCCGCGAAGTACGAAGGGAAGGTGTAACATCACCTAGATGCTACATCTGTGGAAGACGGGGACACTATCAAGCTAGTTGCTGGAGAAAGGAAGATAGAGAAAAGAAGATTATGGCTGCCCCAAGATGTCACATCTGTGGAGAAAGAGGCCACCTCCGGATGAATTGCCCGAAGCAAAACAGGTCCCGTGGAAGTTTTCCGGGTAGACCGTGCTCTGAAAACTGGAGGAAGAATAGAGATGACGCATATTCTGTAGTCAGGCAAGAGACTAAGGAAGCAGTACCCGTGCGGATGTTAAGAACAGGGCTGAGTGATATACAAAAAGGAAGCAAGGAGCATGTCAGACAGTCAAGCCAACAAACATCTGAGAGGATGAAGACCCGCTATGACCGCAAGATGAACAACAAAGGCTTCGACGAAGGCTCACTAGTGTGGCTACATAACCCGGTACGCAGCAAAGGAAAATCACCGAAGTTACAGGCAAAATGGGACGGTCCCTACCGAGTCGTGACTAAGAAAAACGATGTGACCTACCGGATACAGAAAGGACCAAGAGGTGCTCCGAAGATCGTTCATGTGGATCGTTTGGCACGTTATCACGGATGTAATAATGCTCGGGACGAGCATGTCTTAGGAGGGGGCAGTGTTACGCCGAGTAACTAGGACGACGGAGATGGGTCACGGAGATTCTGGATTAGTCGATGAAGCAGGTAGAAAACAAACAAGAGGAATATGCTAGAATGCGGCACCCGCAACAAAAAGAAAGACAAACAAAACACAATAGCGTGAGACCGGGCTCAAGGTCAAGGATTAACAATGGCGATTGTAAACATCTATTGTTCGCAAGTTGAATAAAGGACGTAAACATCTATTGTTTGCAAGCTGAATAAAGGACGTAAACATCTATAGTCTCAAAAATGCGGGCGGGTCGCATTATTGAGATTTATCGAGATTTTTCGAATCCAGAATCTTCGTGGCTCATATAAATAATGGTCGACAGCGTCGGCAAGGGCAGTTCAGTTTTGGACGCATCCAAGTGAAGATCGAAGTGAAGTTACAAGTGATTATCAGTGCAGTGTAACAAGTGCTAGTGTATAGTGACTGTTCGTGTGATTTCTGTGTGTTTGTGTGGTGAATAAAGTGACTGTTTTCGGTGAAATCAGTGATTTTAATTTATCCCGAACCCCAGCTCGTAACAGTATTATATTTCTTCGTGTTGGAGAAGTCTAGGGTATTAACGATGATGTTTGTGAATATAGATTTTTTTTATGGGATAGGAGGGCAAACGAGCAGACTGATACCCTGATGGTAAGCGATTACCGCCGCCAATGGACAACCGCAACACTAGAGGAGTCACGAGTGCGTTGCCGACCTTTTAAAAGGGGATTGGGCCTCTGGTAACCTCACTCACTCGCCGAAACACAACGTAAGTGTTGTTTAACGCCGATTTTCTGTGAGGCCGTGGTATCACTCCGGTCGAGCGGGCCCATTCGTGCCGAAGCATGGCTCTCCCACGTAAAAAATAATATAGTTGGGCGAAATGTGTTTAAACATAATATAGTAAAGTAACTCATAATTTTGACGACACGATTGGCGTAGCAGTTGAGCGATCGGCTTCTGCGCCACGTGTTGTGGGTTCGATCCCCACACGGAGCAAATATTTGTATGATCTACAGGTAGTTGTTCCGAGTCTGGGCGTTTGTGTATGTGAGAATTTGTGTTTGTAAACGCACCCACGATACAGGAGAAAATCCTAGTGTGGGGCAACGTTTTTTTTAAAAAAAAAAAAAAATTATATGTGTATACAAATGTAAAATAAATACAAAATAATAAGAAATAAAAACGAATGATACTGTATTTCATTCCAAACCATAAATTTTAATGCTTCCAAATAACATGTCTTTTCAAATTACTGAAAAATTCAACTAAAAAATTTACAAAAACAAAGCAATTTTTATCACTAATCGTCAAATTTTATCGTCGATTCCAAAAATTACTAGCGTCAATTCCAAAAATTACTAGCTTCAATTCCCAAAACTTTTATTGCTATCAATCGTCAATTAGTAGCACGGGCATGGCGGTGGTGGACAGGGTTCGGGGCAAGGTGGCTGGCACGGGCAAGGCAAAGGGCATGGCGGGGGCGAGGGCGGTGGCTGGGGGCACGAGCATGGGGTGTACACGGTGGCTGGTCCCGTGCAGGGGGGGCTAGGCCTGCCGATGCATATCGCCGGGGGGCTGATGCAGGGCTGGCCTTGCTCGCCGAAGCAGACGGTGCTGCCGTCACACGTGCTGTAACACCGCCATGGTGCGGCGGCTGCGCAACCGATGAGTGCTAGAAAATCCAAGAAATAATGTAATGAGAAATGTTACACAATATTTTTCTTAACTGTGGAAGCTGGCAACTATTTTGTTTGAATTCGGAGACAGAGTTACGTACCTCAGGTTAGAATTAAGACTACCATGTTCTTTTTTGTAATTGACGCTTTAGTATTACTATTTTCGGATGATAAACAGGCAAACTGTAAAAACAGTTTTGTGGGGCTGTGTTCCAAGTTATTGTGAAAGTTTAAAAATAAAGATACATATAATCAAGAACTGTGACTGAAAACAAAAATGGCCCAAGAATGCTCCCTTGCGGCACATTTTTTTATACCGACTTCAAAAAAAGCAGCGGGTACTATGTTTGTCTGTATGTTTTTTTTTTCACAATAACACGTACCTACCGACGGAAGAAATGATGACATCGTCTAGGAACGCCAAATTATGCTCGCCATAAAGCCTTTTTACACGTAAAAAGTAAAACTGCCTTCAAAAAAAAAAATAATGCACATGAATTTCAGAAATCGGTGGCGAAGACAAAATATCAAACCAAATCGAAGGCGATGGTAAGAGGTTACCGTAGCATAAGGACGCTTGCAACACCAGGGGAATCAGTCGCGCGTTACGGATCCTGGAAATTAAGGAGGAATACTTGGGCTGGCAGCATAGGAGACAATAGCGTGATGCTTATTCTATCTGCCATCACAACGCTTCCTCGCGGAACTCTGCGACCTTGCTCACCGTTAGGAACAAAACATAGCACGGAGCTATATTATTTGGCTAGGATTTTCTGCAAGGTGGAGGTACTTCCCCAGTCGGGCGGCTCCAATTGTGAGTGGAATTATTCGATTCCACTATGCCCTACCTCTCTATGGAAATGATGAGGTCTTTTTCCACTCATCATCCTCCGAGCCTTTTCACAACTATATCGTGGTAGGCTTCCAGTCTAACCAGATGTGGCTAAATGTCACTATTTAACACGAAGCGACTGCCATCAGACCTTCGAAACACAATTTCTGGGCAATACCGATATCTGGAGGGAAGACTGGTTGTCAGGATTTTTTGGGCTGCTGACTACCGCTCACAATTTTCATAGATTATTCGTATGACAACCAGCACCGACGGCTTTACGTGCTCTCCGAGGGAAGGAGGGTTTATCGATGTGTTAGGGATGGTCACCCATCCGCAAACTAACGCAGCGAGAGCAGCTTAACCTTGTCGATCAGCTTAATTATTACTCAGCCACGACGAATTGTCTCACGATAAATAAAAAAATATAGGAAACCTTTCGCCGTGTGGGGACGGGTTAGAATACTGTTCCTCACTGCCTTTCAGATAGGTATCCCGTAAGAGGCGTGAAAATATCTGACTGAGTTGTTCCTGTTCTTGGTTGTTTGGACCTCTTGTGGTCTGACTGGCTGGCGACCCTTACGTCGGAGTCTGTCGTAGAGCACTGCGGTGTGTGTTTCGACTTTTGCACGTAAGAGCCAGTTCCCCTCGGTTGCTGCGGCTCCGGCAGTCTGCAGTCCGTAGGGGCGCTTAAAGATCAGTAACTCCTCTGGTGTTGCAGGTGTCCATGGGCGACGATGACTAATTACCACCAGGCGGTGGCAACTGTGGTCAACTCGTTTGCTGACTTAATCCATAAAAAAGGAGACTTACCGAGAACCAATATTGCCTGTAAACCCATTGTGCCTTCAGTACATTAACAAGAGCCAACCAGAGCTTATATACATAAGACATCAATGTATGTTTTGACATGCACGGCGAACTGTAAAGATAATGGTGGTGTGTGTTAAATGTATGTTTTACGGTTGTTACGATAGGAGTTCCACGTTACGTGAAAATTTGTGATGTTAAGTTGTGCTGGCCGCGGCCATTTCTTGGATGGGTGATCGTTTTTAAAAAGACAATTTTTTTTTTTAGGGTGCCGTACCTTAAAAGGAAAAAACGGAACTCTTACAGGATCGCTTTGTTGTCCGTCCGACCGTCCGTTAGTCGGTCTGTCAAGACCCTTTATCTCGGGAACGCGTGGAGGTATCGAGTTGAAATTAAAACTATATACTCAGGTCTATACTCGCTTGAAGCTGTGAAAAAATCAAACTTTTAGGTTTACGTAAAAAAAAAGATATGGCCGCTTATGCCACAAAAAACGTATATTTTGACACTTTCAAGGGAATCCAAATTTATGGGGTATTTTCCGTTAACCTAGAACTATGAAAGTTAACAAGTAAAACCGTCTTATATGTGTATACTACAAGTGTAGGGGAATGTCTGAAAACTATACATTTGTAATTAAATCTTTAAAAAAAAGACGTGTGGCACTCGGGGACTGCCGCGGTAAAGCTATTGCATAGCGTTTTTTATCAACTTATGTAATACAACCAATGCCACCTAAAGGCGGGTTGCTGAACTAAAGAGACAAGCGTGTTTCTCTTTAGTTCAGCAACCCGCCTTTAGGTGGCATTGGTTTTTATCAACTTATGTAATACAACCAATGCCACCTAAAGGCGGGTTGCTGAACTAAAGAGACAAGCGTGTTAGGTTTTTTTCGTTACGGAATTTCTGGATTCGGTCCCCACGCTCAAGACCCGCGATAGAAGCTATGCAATAGCTTAAAAAAATAGTTACAAATAAAAAAGTCCTTCAAAAAGGCCAGGTGCGTAGGTTATACTCGCAATCGGCGTGTATGATAAGATGTAGTCATGAATGCAAAAGAAGTATGCAAGTTTAATGTCTCCCTGTATAGTACTGCCCACCCCTGTGGGAGAAAGGCGTGAATGTATGTACGTACGCTGTCCTACAAAAGATGGGTCTGACGGAGACATCAGCCTGCAGGGCCTGCAAAAGGGAAATTGAGAGCATGGATCACCTTCTGTGTATATGCGATGCAATGCATAGATGCGAATGCGCCCCTTGGGGCAGGGTTATCCAAGACCAGAGGACTACGGAATAATACCCACAGACCTCATTATAAAGCTCATGGAAGAGCTGTTTGAGGAACTGGGTGCGGATGAGGAATAGGTATCTAGGGGAAGCTTAATAGATCCCATTGGATCGAAGTGCACTGAGGCCTTGCAGCCTTTTTTTATGGATTAAGTCGACAAACGAGCTGACGAGCCACGCCAGCCAGTCACGCGAGCCAGCCAGGTAAGTAGTCGTCGTCGCCATGGACACCTGCAACACCAGAGGAGTTGCTGATGCGTTGCCGACCCTTAATAGCCCCAACGGACTGCAGACTGCCAGAGCCGCAGCAACCGAGGGGAACTGGCTCTTACATGTAAAAGCTGAAATAAACACCAAGGTGCTTTACGACAGACTCCGACGTAACAGTAGTCGCCAGCCAGTCATACCGTACCACCCATATAAGAGAAGATAAGATGTTACAAGAGAAATAAATTTATTACGTGGAAGAGCCATGCTTCGGCACGAATGGGCCGGCCCGACCGGAGTGATACCACGGCCTCACAGGATACCGGCGTCAAACAATTCCCTTTTAAAAGGTCGGCAACGCTCTTCTTACTCCTCTGGTGTTGCGGGTGTCCATTGGCGGCGGTAATCGCTTACCATCAGCCGATCTGTCTGCTCGTTTACCCTCCTATCCCACAAAAAAAAACATATTAGTGCTAAGTACCTACTAATCAGAAAACACTTCCAAATAGGTACATCTGCTACAATCGAAAGCCTTGAACCGAGAATTAAAACAATTCAGTTTAAACATTTTACGTTTACTTAAGAGTCAGTGAAGCGAATGTTAATGGTGAATTTCGGTAAAATAACAAAGTATTGGTTGGTAGGGTATAAAAGGTTGCTGGGTTGGGTGGCTTATACACAAGGTTGTCAACCATGGGGCGTTTAACGGCATTGGGTATAATAGGTAATTACATCTTTATTACAAATAACCATTATCATTAGTGACATCACAAAGTTACCATCTTAAACACAGCGCAGTTTTTTTTTGAATCAGCATCCTTTTTTTCATAATTTTCCTGTCCATCCAATGGCTTTTTTATGGGATAAGGGGCAACGAGCAGACGGATCGCCTGATGGTAAGCGATTACCGCCGCCCATGGACACCCGCAACACCAGAGGAGTCACAAGCGTTGTCGGTCTTTTAAAAAGAGGTTTGGGCTTCCGGTATCCTCACTCACTCGGCGAAACACAACGTAAGCGTTGTTTGACGCCGGTTTTCTGTGAGGCCGTGGTGTCCGGTCAAGCCGGCACATTCGTGCCGAAGCATGGCTCTCTCACAGTAAAAGCTGTCTTTGAGCTTTCACAATAAATAATAAAGGAAGTCTTAGTTAATTTTTCATTCAGTCTTAATCGTCAGCTGTAGGGCAAAGGTCTCCCTATTCGCCATGCACTCCTCTTTAATTTAGAGCCTTCTGCAGCCTTTTTGCGAAACTCAACTGTCAAATAATCTCACCATCTTCTTCTGGGTCTTTCGTGATGTGAAATAACGTGAGGAGCTCTTGAATTTGTTTTTGTTTTCAGCATTGATTGCGTCAGCGGCAGCGGCCCCAGCGCCCCAGTTTTGTCCGTGCCCCTGTCTGCCGCCCCTACCGCCGTGCCCGTGCCCGTGCCCGTGCCCGTGCCCTCCGCCGCCGCCGCCGTGCCCGCCACCCGTGCCCCCGCCATGCCCTTGTGATCCCTGCGCACCGCCACCTTGTAAGTATTGTTTAGTTTTATTTGTGCGTTCGTCTTTTGTTTTGTTTAGTCTGCAATAGTAAGTATTGACTAGTAAGTAGTCATCGCCGTCTATGTAAATCTGCAACACCAGAGCAGTTGCTAATGCGTTATCCTTAAGAGCCCCTACCTACTGCAGATTGTCAGAACCGCAGCAACTAAGGAGGAAATGACTCTCACCTACACCTTGGTGCAGACTCCGACGTAAGGGTGGTCGGCAGCCAGTCAGACCGCAAGAGGTCCAGGCACCAGCATAAGCATTATAGTATTAGTATTTTCTCGTCTTTTGAAACAATATCAACTGACTAAAAATGCCTATACTGGGCCATATTGAATTCGTATATGGCATATTTTATGTGGCCATATTACTAATATTGGACCAATATGGACCGCTATGCATCCGTGTCTTGGTTGCTATTTTAGACTCTTAGGACACAATTTTTATATGTTCCCAGCACCCTGCGGCGATGGTCCTGTCAAGGTACTGCTACAGAAGAACTGCGTCCCCGAGCGTCTGAGGGCCGCCGGCTTCCAGGAGATCGCCGTGCCCGGAGGAACCTTCTTCATCAGCGCGTCCCCTGACGTGATCATCCAACCGCCCCCAATCCTGGTGCGACCTCCCCAACAGGCTCCCATCACCCCACCAGCGATGACCGTGCAGCCACCAAGCCTGCCCCCAGTGACGCCAAGGCCGATCTGCGTCAGGCCCCCCCCTCTGCCCCCGATCACGCCCCCGCCGGTGCTTGCCCGCCCTGGGCCTGTGCCGTGCGTGCAGCCGCCGCCTCTGATCGTGAGAGTGCCTAAACCAGCGCCAATCCAGCCTGCACCGATCAGTGTGACCCAGCCCCGTCCGGCCCCGATATGCCCGCCCCAGATTGTGGTGAGACCACCGCAGCCGCAGACGATTCAGCCTCCTACAATCTGCGTGTCGACGTCGTCGTTGCCTGCCCAGCAGTCGCCTTGCCCATCGCCTTGCCCGTCGCCCTGCCCGCCGCCGCCCCCGCCGTGCCCG
This sequence comes from Acronicta aceris, assembly GCA_910591435.1. NCBI lineage: Eukaryota > Metazoa > Arthropoda > Insecta > Lepidoptera > Noctuidae > Acronicta > Acronicta aceris. The sequence continues at coordinate 6,034,414 of OU342787.1, read as the reverse complement.
TGCCCGTGCCCGTGCCCGTGCCCATGCCCGTGCCCGTGCCCGTGCCCATGCGCACCTCTACCGCCTCCACCGTGCCCATGCCCGTGCGAGCTTCCGCCCCCTTGCTCCTGCGAACAGCCCCCATCCCCATGCTAAATGACGACGCTGATATTTAAGGTTTATTTTTAAAAATGACAGTTTTGCTGCTAAGAATTGAGAAACGTGGGGTTAAAAGTAAATCTTTTGAAAATCGCCGGGGGTCGAAGGAAGTAAATCGTCGGAAATTATCCACGTAAAACAGTAAAATGCATCATTTTATCTACAAATTTTCCTTTGATATAATTCATAAGATTATTTTGATCCCAAAAGAAGTGAGTAACATCTATGAAAGATACCACAGTGTAGCAACGAACAGCAGTGTGACAACATAGAAAATGATTCTCCCACTGGAAAATGTACTCTGTACTCTGTCGTTTTAAAAATAAGCTTTATTTATATATATTAGTATGTAATTAAAGATCTCTGAAGCGGATATTGACAACCGGCATGCAAAAGGATTGAAGATTGCCCGTACGAATTTCGAATGTGTGATGTTTACAAATGTATATTTAAGTATTTATATATTGTAATAAAGAATTATTATACGCACATATGTATTATAATATTGGAGTTTATTTTTAACTAGAGTTCCCATGCGCAGCTTCACCGGCGTACTTAGGTTTTTTTTTAGGGGATAGGAGGGCAAACGAGCAGACCTATTTGCCTGATGGTAAGCGATTACCGCCGCCCATGGACACCCGCAACACCAGAGGAGTCACAGGTGCGTTGCCGGCCTTTTAAAAGGGAGGGATTGGGCTTCCGGTAACCTCACTCACTCGGCGAAACACAACGTAAGCGTTGTTTAACGCCGGTTTTCTGTGAGGCCGTGGTATCCGGCTGGCCCATTCGTGCCGAAGCATGGTTCTCCCACGTAGGTAATTTTCGTTTCTAAAATATATTGTGCCCACTGTACCTACATCATGGATGTTTCATACCATAAAATGTATTAAGGGTCCGGCGGAGCTCGAATTGCCCACAAAAACGTAATACCGAAATAAATCGTAATTCCGACAATATTCTATCAAATTATGTTACTATTCGGATTTGGATACAGATAATCTAGGTTCCTACGGTACTATTTCGTCTACTACTACGTCACTGGAAATAAAAGGTCCGGAAAATCGTTCCAAACTTGGTAAAGTTATCAAATATTTCCAGTCAAGTATTTTGAACTGAATTTCCAAAAATCCTTTCTTAGTGCTCATCTACGGATACAGTGCAAATAGAACTAGCATACAAACAGTGATTTAGCTCCTGTGGTTTCAGCTGTGCGTTGATACGACAGTCAGTCAGCTGGATATGGCCGAATATAAGAGTATATTACACGAATTGAGTTCCATTATATCTCTACCCATTATACTGTCCCACTGCTGGGCACGGGTCTCCTCTCAGAATGGGAGGGATTAGGCTATAGTCCACCACGCTGGCCTAATGCGGGTTGGCAGACTTCACACGCCATCGAGAAAATCTCTCAGGCATGCAGGTTTCCTCACGATGTTTTCCTTCACCGTTTTAAGCGTGTGATAATTAACTATTTAATACGCATATGATTATGTATATCTCTACAACAATTTCCAAAGGATGGACTCACAAACATCGCCGTTCCAAGAAGTCAGCAGTTTGTGGAATATCTTTGACAAGGCCCAGGACTACATCAGATTTGATTAACCATAAGTTCTCGCAAAAGATTCCTGCCTGGGTGATTCGTGAGGCTATTGAAATTTAAAAATCGGACAAGTGCGAGTGCAGACTTTTCCCTATACTTGTAGTATAGCCAAAATATATTGCCAAAAGTCCATAGTTCAAGGTCAAGGGAAAATACTCTATTTTGAATCCCTTGAGAGAAAATGGCTGTGTTAAAACCAAAAACCTTGAAAAACTTCACTCGGCCTGGGAATCGAACCTCTTACTCAGCCGTCGCACTTACGACCACTAAACTTATAAAGGCATTAAAATATTCTATTAAAACTAAATCCAAGCATAAGGCTAGAATTCCTCCTACGCTGACATCGGTCGCTGACGTCGGTCGAGCGTACCGTCAGTGACGTATGTAACAGAAAATCTACCGCGCACGTCAGCGTCTCTTTGCGGTGTCTCATAGAACATTGTGTTATCTATACGCTCGACCGACGTCAGCGACCGATGTCAGCGTAGGAGATCAAGACTAAGACGTCAGTAAGACACGGTGACGTCATTCTGCGTGAATCAAATTGCTAATAAGGCATGAAGACGCCCAACTAGTGATCGACAATTCTCAAGAAAATTTTCGCATCGAGAAGTTTGATTATTTTATAGTAAGTACCTTAAATTTGCAGTAAAGTCTTTAAAAACCTACGTGAAATATTATTTACTGATAACATTATGAAACTAACGAGAATATTCTCGAAAATGTATCAAAAAACTTGACTAGAATGTTCCTGAATGATTTTACTGAGTAATAAGGTTCTATAGCTAATTATAATTCACGTAAACTTCATAAAACATTCAAATAATATACAATCTTTTTATCTTGGATAGATAAGCGAAAATAGTTATTATATTAGTTATATTATATTAATAGTTATTATAAAACTAATTATGTTAAGTTCTCAATGCGCAAACTAACATCTACTAATACTAACCCAACATTATTCGCTCATTACTGTAGACAACAAAATGAAAACCAATGTGTGTGTCCCGAGATTCAAAGTTCAAACAAAATAAAATACCTAGGTGTCATATTAGAGGAAACTCTTTCGTTCAAGCAACATATCGAAGCTTTATGTAGCAAAATTCGGAAGCTGATATTTGCCTTCAAAAAGTTACGAGATATTGCAGACTCAAAAATAATAAGACAAGTTTACTTTGCTCTTTGTCAATCAATATTGACTTACTGTATTACCTCACGGGGTGGTGCAGGTAAAACATTGTTACTGACTGTTGAGAGAGCTCAGAGAGCGATTCTCAAGGTGTCTACTTTTCGTCCTTTCCTGTTTCCCACTAACCTCCTCTATAAATCTTGTGAAGTACTAACAGTTCGTCAGTTATTCATAATGAACATAGTATTAAAGCAGCACGCAGCAGTTCCGTACAGCACTAACTATACTAATAAAAGACGGAAAGATATAGTTTGCATTCAAAATACAGGAACTAAACGTGCATTTACGACAAAATTTTATGTCTTCCTAGGATCACTTCTTTACAATAGACTAAATGCAAAATTAAACATCTATCCCCTCAAATTAAGTAATTGTAAAAAAAAAAACTCAAAGAGGCCCTTCAGTGTATGTCGTACGAAGAAACAGAGAACTTACTAACTGTGCAAAAATAACATTAATTATAGTTTTGATATTTGTTACTTTCGATTAATTTATTTTTTGTTGTGTATTTTGTTTGTAATTATTTTAGATTTGATTAGCCCATTTAGCCTGAGACACAGGATTATCTAGTTCAGGCATATGTATTTTAAGGTAACTATTTTATACTTTTTATTACCTAGTTTATACTTATGTTAAGCAAACTATGTTTTCTGAATAAATTATTTATTTATTTATTTATTATATTATTTTTTAGTAAAGGAAAAAATTCAACCCCTAAGCTGTTGAAAAGGGCAGGGGGGTGAAAGGTTGTATGAAAGTTCGCACACACTACGACTCGTTTGACACATATACATATTAAATAAACGTCCACAGTACCGCTGTCATTCGCTGTTTTTGACAATTGTTTTCTTCCTTTTTAATTATACTTAACACATTTTTATGATAATTATGAAACCTCCATGGTGTAGGTACCGTCTTCTTCTTATCGAATCGACAGAAAACTGAAAGAGAAGGGCAAAAGAGGAGAAATAATTAATAGAAATTAAACTAGATGGGCCCAGTATTCCGTTACGCGCACGGCATTTTCTGTAGCGGCCATTAGGTATTTGTCAGGTGTCGGGGCATGCTGGGTATGATAGCGTATGGGCCATATCTTCCACAGCACCGCACCTACACAATAAGTAAGTGCCACTGGCGAATCCCCACCCGAACATGTTAACTTTGCTCTGACCGATCTGTGTACGAAGTCTGTTGAGAGACTTCCAGTTAGACCAGGAAAGCCCATGTCCCGGGGGGAGTTCCTCAGCCGGCTTGACAAATGTAGGGTACAGTGAACACAGTATATTTTAGAAACAAAATTTACCTAAGTACGCAGGCGAATCTGCGCACTGGAATAATCCTAATACCTATCTTGTGTAGAATATATAACACCATTAAATCCATAAAAGTACTCTTCTTTCGGTCTTATCTAATATTTATTTTCAATCATTTCATCCTACTTATTAATCTTGTGGTCCCAAGCACGACTGTTACGCTAGAGGGTTCGATTCCCAGGTCGAGAAAAGTGTTATTGGCTTTTTTTATGAAATTCTCAGTAGCAGCTCGGGGTTTGGATTTGTGCCCGGGTAATAGCAATAAGCTCGCGTCTTAATATATGAGACATAAAACATACCGGCGAACTGTGGGTGTACATTTGTACACCTTTGCGTAATTCCTCGAGAAACATAGTTATGATGGTATGTACAGTGGCGACCAAAAGTCCATAGGCAATCTCACAACGCAATAGCGTGACGTTAGTTTGACTTACGACCTTCTATTCATTGTCTTCAACAAGTGACACGCACTGGCTTTATCGAGCTCGCTCGTACTGTTCATAGCAACGTAATCCTTAGCGTGCTTATGGACTTTTGAGCGTTTACTGTACCTACAGATCTAAAAGTAGAACTTAGTCAAAGTATTACAATAGCTACGTTCTCAGAACGTATTCAAGTTTTCCCTCAGTTTGTGGTCGGAAAATTCTGTCTGAAATCACCTATGCTAACAATTCGTTACGTGCTTCGGTTAAATGCACTAGAGTTTCAAACTTTATTCTTTGTTCGTTTGAAAACAAAATTGACACAAACCTCGCGAAATAGATTCTGCAATTGATCTTTTTAATTATACTTTACCTAAATATTTTACAAGTCATTTCACGTGGGAGAGCCATGCTTCGGCACGAATGGGCCGGCTCGACCGGAGTGATACCACGGCTTCACAGAAAATCGGCGTCAAACAACGCTTACGTTGTGTTTTGCCGAGTGAGTGAGGTTACCGGAGGCCCAATCCCATTTTAAAAGGCGGGCAACGTACTTGTGACTCCTCTGGTGTTGTGGGTGTCTATGGGCGACGGTAATCGCTTATCATCAGGCGATCCGTCTGTTCGTTTGCCCTCCAATCCCATAAAAAATACCTACCTGTGTTTTACCTAACTCTAGATTGAATAACATTAAATTTACAATAAAAAAAACCCCGCAGCATCGAGACAAGATTATCATGTTCTTGCAATATCATTGAAGTAACTGGATACCAAATTTAAAGTTAATCAGATCTGTGGAAGTTGCGCACAAAAAGAGCTGATAATCTTCAAATGGCTGGCCAGATTTTCTTAAATCATAGCTAAGAACACTCTCGATCAAGTAACCTTTCAAACAAAAAAAACTGAATCAAAATCGGTCCATTCATTTGGACGCTATGATGTAACAGACATACACACAGATACACACTACAAACTTAAAACCCCTATTTTTCGTCAGGGGATGATAGGGAGAAACTAGACCAGGACTGGCCGAGACAGACCCAGGTGGCGAAAGATGGAGGAGGCCTTCACCCAAAAATGGATGACTCCTTAATTTTTTTTTACATACATAAATACATATCATCGCGCTTAGAAGCGTGCTAAAACACCCAAAGTTCGCTGGTATGTATGAAACATACCAGCGAACTATGGATAATAAGAATCACAATAGGCTCGCCTCCTATTAAATGGGACTGAAACATACGAAAGGAATTTATAAGGCGAATATCAGCGGCAGCGCCGGTAGAGGTCGCCCTAGAATGTGGAAGAAGCAAAAGAAGTATGCAAGATTCGTAGCAAGTGGCGGTCTATAGTTTCTGCCTACCCCTGTGGGAGAGAAAGGCGTGAGTGTATGTATGTATGAAATAAAACTACTTTTTACAGATTTTATACGCTTTGTATTGAAGCATTGATAGCCTAGTGGTACGACCGTTGGACTGCCAAGTCAAAGGTCTCGAGTTCGAAACCAAGGCCTCTGACTTAAGTCATTTGCGTATTAAATAATTAATTATAACGCGCTTAAACGGTGAAGGAAAACATCGTGAGGAAACCTGCATGCCTGAGAGATTTTTTCCAAGGCGTGTGAAGTCTGCCAACCCGCACTAGGCCAGCGTGGTGGACTATAGCCTAATCCCTCTCATTCTGAGGGGAGACCCGCAGTGGGGCAGTATAATGGGTTGATTATATACATATAATGTATAGTCGGCCAGTCGGCTGCGTGCAGCGCAATGAATCAAATGAATGATCTAATAGCTGTATGTGTCTATTCATTATACATTTAATATAAGAAGTAGGTACTGTGGGATTAGAAGTCTCACCGCCCCGATGGCAACTGGCTTAGACCGGTTTAGTTGCTACCGTGCTGCGTGTAGTGTGGCGATGCAAAATATTATTCTTCTTATAATTATTATTTATATAAGTATTTGTCTATTGAACACGGTCGCTCTTAATAATTTATTATTTATACATTATTTATTTATTATACAACTATTATAGGTATTACATAACTGATTTACATCCGTAACTCCTCGCAAGGGTCCAGTTGAAAATCAGCGTCAAGCACTGGTGGCTTGACAAAATGCTGAACTGGTCCTATTTGGCACAGCCGCGAGACACAGACTGCTTATGAATACACTTATACTATGTACTTGTGTGAACTGCGTAAAGCTGTGCTAAATAAATTTCTTTCTTTCTTCTTTCTTTCTATATATATATTGATATTATTTAATTCCTGACGTTTCGGATCCTTGACAGCATCCATGGTCACGGGTAGACAAGTTGTCTTTGTTTTTTTATTATGACTGCTAATTGTTCCTTAACCTTGAAAGGAACAGGAACAGCGTGATAAGGGAACGGTGTGGTGTGAAAGAAGATATTTATATTGAGGAAGGTATGTTAAGGTGGTTTGAGAATATAAAAAGTGTAAATAAATGGAGATTGACGAAGCGAGTCCCAATACATGACGAGTACAGATGGCAGAGTTGGATGGGCCCGGCATCAGCGACCGTACCACAATCAAATTGCGGACGTTCTCAAAAAAGGTCAAGATAAAAGCACCCTAGACCTAGACCTAGATCATGCATAATGAACGTAGATAAAGCGAAGCTGGTGTGCCAGGACCGTAGCAAGTGGAAATCTATAATCTCTGGGTGGGATCGGGTGCTGTCTGTCGGGGCTGGTCAGCTCTTACTTGCTGTGGCAATCCCTAATTCCTTTTGTATATTGAATAAATCTTATACATCAAACTGCAGAATTCTCAGCAACTAGTTGGAACAAAGTTGTAAAACATAATATTGTAATCAAGATTTTCTATTTTTTTAAAAGAGTGTCTTTGGAGTTTCTTGCCGGCTCTTCTCCATACGAACCACTTTTTGGAACCGTGCAAATAGTTTTGACTTTTCAAAAGTACCTATTTAGTGGTCTAATTGAAATAAAACATTTTGACTTTGACTTTGACTTTGACTTTGACTCTGCCTACCCCAATGGGAGAAAGCGTAAAATATGCATGTATGTAATTGTTCCTTGTCAGGTTATATAATATGAACTCTTGAAATATCAAAAACTCATTATCCTTCCCTTTTTAGTAGTCGGGTAAAAACTAGTTGAAAAGATTTTTTTTATTCGTGATAAGGTCACGCTTGACCACCAGTTCGCCTGATGTTAAGCGACACTGCGATCTACGATGGAGCGCGCTTGCCTAGAAGAAACCGATTCACTCGTGATTTAAAGACACCCAGATTATATCTATCAGGGAAGACACTCGGGAAGTGCATTCCATATTTCAGCGGTACGCATGATAAAAGTGGACTTAAAGCGTTTCGTTCGGGTTTTTGGAATGTCCACCAAGTAGATCCAAAAAAACATGTTTACATTATAATAATCTTTAGTTTCGTCCGTTTCGTCTTACTAAAGTAGGTATTGCATTTCTTATCTGTGTAACGAATTAACAGAATTTAAATATTTTAATTTAAAAAACTTACATCAAAATTTGAGAGTCAAAACCGTTAACACTGTCAGTGTTGCGAAACTAAATAATTTTGAATTTAAAAAATAATTCTCTTGGACCATTTTTAAATAATTATTGAAGAATGACAATACAAATTCTAATTATTAAATTGATAAAAAATAATCTTTTTGGCGCAAGGAATTAGGTTGGATTTTAAACGAAGTTCTCACGTTTATGATGGCGGCAATAATTTCGAATTTAGAATAAGTTTGAGTATTTAAGACCTGTTTTCTGTGGGTTTTTCATCAGACGATCGAAAAATGGCGAAGGGCAAAGTCATATGGTTATCGGGTAAATACATATATTTATATATTTTATTAATATTTTTTTCCTGTAGGTAAAACAAATATTTATTAACGCATTTAAATATAATTAATGACATGAAAAAGATCTCTGTAGGGATGGATTGATCTCAATACCTACGCGTTGACTTCAATACGGATCAATCAAATCAAATCGTTTACCCGAATAGGTAAATAAATAGGTGACAGTATAGTAAATAAATAATTCAATACATTCAAGAATAATTTGACATGCAAATAATATAGGAGTTATTTAAAAAAAAAACAATAACTCCGAATTCAATTGAAGTTATCTTATAAGAAATCTTAAAACGGGGATAAAAATACGGATTTCAATCTCAATTAGAGTTGATCGCAATACGGATCTTAAGACGAGTAACTTAATCTCAACAGAGGTAAATCTCATTTATGTTGATTTTACTACAGTTTGGCGCCAATATGAGTTGATGTCAAGTTGATCTTAATACATCTTAGTACGGTTGATCTCAAAACGGGTTATTGCATAATTATTATAATCTTTTGTTCCTAGTTCTTTTCCTGGGCACAGTGCTGGGGCAGCCGTGCCCGCAGCCCGAGCCTCAGTTCCCGTGCCCGTGCGAGCAGCCACAGCCGTCCCCATCGCCATGCGACGGGGCGCAGCAGATAGGGCCATGCAACCCCTGCGAGCCCCCTGTCAATTACGTGTACGGCCAGGCCCCTTCGGGTAAGTGTGACACTTCCCCAGGTGGATAGATAGATAGGTACATGAGAATTTCCCGCACTCCGAAAAAAGAGCTCCTTCATAAGATTTCGGATATAGCCTTTATTTTAGGGACAACGAATTGTACAATGTAGTAGGGAGAGCGGTGGGATACCTATCTAAAGTCCGAGAAGGTCGGAGAATGACCATTCTGTACTAAGTATTAAGTAGTTTGTCTACGCTTACACACAAATCCTTACTTTTTGATGGATGTATGGATGTTTGTTACTCTTTCACGCCAGAACGGCTGAACGGATCTGGACGAAATTTGGTACAGAGATAGATTATTAGGCTGAAATAACACATAGGCTACTTTTTATCCAGGTCGGATCCAATTTTGAAGTCCATGCAGACAAAGTCGCGGGCAGAAGCTACCTATAACACTCAAAACAATATTATTCAAAGGAATATTTATGGAGTTTCTTGCCGGCTCTTCTTCATGAGACCCACTATTTGAAATCGTGCACCCAGTTTTGATATTTCAAAAGTACATAAATTGCTCAAAAGGCCATAAGCACGCTAAGGATTACATTGCTATGAACAGTACGAGCGAGCTCGACACAGCCAGTGCCGCAGTGCGCGTCACTTGTTAACGACAATGATGATTCATGAAAATAGATGGTCGTAAGTCAAACTAAACGTCAAGCTATTGCGTTGTGAGATTACCTATGGACTTTTGGTCGCTACTGTACATACAGAATAGTGGTCTAATTGACTTTGAAAACTGTGTAAAATAAGGAAGATTTAATCTTTTTACAGGTTCCATCCTAATCAGGCCGGGACAAATTAGGTTCCCAACACCACCCCCAATAGTGGTGCGGCCCGGTCAGATCAGGCTGCCACAACCACCCGCGATTTGGGTGAAGCCAGCCCCCGTCCAACCGCCCACCCCCGACCCAATAACTGTGAGACCACCGCCGGTTCAGCCGCCCACACCAGCACCATTCTACGTGCGTGTACCGGCAGTTAACCCACCACAGCCGCCTCCCCTGATTGTTAGACCCCCTCCCGTCTGCGTGCCTAGACCACCACCATTAAGGGTAAGTTGGTTCATTCATTACTCAATTTGATCATTGCATTCCACAATGCTCGGCACAAATTCGGCAAAATTCGTCGAGTCTTCTCGCAACCCATACCACAGTGCCTTAAGACGAACGCTTTCAATGCTTGCGTACTACCATCAGTTATGACCTACGGTGTCGGAATCTGAACACTAACGGTGAGACTGGTCCACAAGTTTAAAGTCGCGCAGCGAACTATGGAGAGTTTTTCTGAGGGATAAAATCCGAAACTTAGTTATCCGTCAGAGAACCAAAGTTACCGTTATAGCTCAAAGGACTAGCAAGCTGAAGTGGCAATGGGCCGGTCACATCTGTCGGAGAACCGCCAGACGCTGGAGCAAACGAGTTCTCTAGTGGAAACTGCGTCTAGGTAAACGTAGTGTCGGACGCCCATCGGCCAAATGGAGTGACGACTTGCGGAAATACCAAAGGCCGGGCTCTGTGGCGATTACTAGGAGTGGCCTACGTCCAGCAGTGGATGAATATAGGCTGATGATGATGATGACTTCACAATGTTAACAGGTGTTAAAGTAGATATAAAAGTATCAATCGTGGACCCCGGCACGGCACCCGTTTATTTTCACTGTGCCTCGGAAGTCATCGGTCCCAGTTGTCTTAGACACTTATGATGATCGTTAGTGATATTACGTGTAATCTCAACTCTTACTCCAGGTACAACCACCACCGGTGCAGCCACCAGTACCCGGTGCCCTCGTCGTGAGACCGCCCAAGATCATCGTCCCCGCTCCACCGACTATCTGCTTCCGCCCTAACCCGCCCCAGAACTTCAGGACCCTAGGAGCTGCGACCGTCTGCAGGGTGAATGCCCAGCCTGAGTGCCCACCGCCTCCACCGCCATGCCCATGCGAGCAGCCACTGCCTGAGCCGTGCCCGCCTCCGCCCTGCCCCCCACCACCATGCCCGCCCCCCTGCCCCGAGCCCCTGCCACCCCCGCCGTGTCTATGCGGAAATTAAATAGATATAAATAATATATGTATATATATATATATGATGTAATTATACGTTTGTAAATGTGTGAATGTTCGAAATACAGTACGGGTAATAGAGCATATAATTGAGTGTTGTTTTATTTATTTGCTAGCTTTTGAGCCCTATTACATGGGACCTAAACATACCAGCGAACTGTGGGTGTACATTAGTACGCCTCTGCCTAACCCTTCGGGGAATACAGGCGTGATTATGTTAGATAGCCTATTAGTCAATTGCCTAGTAGTACCGGCGTTAAACAACGCTTACGTTGTGTTTCGCCGAGTGAGTGAGGTTACTGGAGGCCCAATCCTCTTTTAAAGGTCGGCAACGCACTTGTGACTCCTCTTTTGGTATTGCGGGTGTCCATGGGCGGCGGTAATCGCTTACCATCCGGTGATCCGTCAGCTCGTTTGCCCTCCTATCCCATAAAAAAAAAATAGTAACGTGATTGCTTAAGAAATGATAAATGATATTTATTTCTGTAAATAGATCTTTTAAGGACACGTTTACATGTCAATGTTTTTTTTTAACTAGATGACACCGGCACTTCCTAGCTGACGACCTCTGAGAAGAAACACCGAAACAAACTCAGAGAATCATGGTCTCTTTTGAAGTCCAGACATAATACTTAGTAGCAAATATGTGAGTTCCAATGTAAGACAATGTCTGAATTTGGCCTTTTGAAGAAAGAGACATTGCGGCTTTAAGTAGACCAATCCCATCTGACGGCACGGTCATAACCATTATTGGTTATGACCAGAATCCATGGCAGGAACACAATTTTTTTTAAATCATGAACGTAATACTTATTTAAGTATTTTTTTTTAAACGATCACTTGCTTAAACGGAGAAGGAAAATATCGTGAGGATGTAATACGGATTGGCAGACTTCACACGCCTTTGACTGCTGATGACATTAGCAGCCTGAATTCAAACGTAAACAAGAGTGTTTCAAAATAAACACAAAATACACCTTTTTTGGTTTCAAAATTAATAAAACAAAAGGATCAAATACATACAATTTATTAGCCAATGATTATATATATACATACATAAATATATTATAATAATTAAGAATTTTGAATACAATGATTACATTTTTTTTTTAATCCAGGCATACAAATAATTTTTGTTACCAAAAACTAAAAATATTATTTTTAAATTTTAAATTGAGATCTTGGAATGGATGCATTTAAATTCCTAAAAAATTTTTCACTCGAAAATGTATTGTCGACATTTTTTTCTTTAGTTAGCAGACACTAGGGTTGTCAAAATTTGTTTTAATTTGGAAAAAACATGCCTGAAGTATTTTTTTTAATTTGCTTAACTTAAATTGCTACAGCCATCGTTCTCGCCTGATCGTTATTGCTATAACTGTTATTTAAAACCGTCTGCCAGGGTCCAGATATTCGGGTGTTACTGCTATAAGATGTCGAGGAGCTGTGACTGTTTATAAAAAAGGGCGCCCGAGAAGGCCGAGGCCGAGTCCCGGATAGCCGACGCCGAGGCCGAGACCTAGATTCGGCGCGGACTCACACACGCTCACAGATGCACCGCCTAAGCCCGAATATCCAAGACCACCGAGTCCTAGGCCACCGAGTCCAACCCCGTATCCGAGTCCGCCTACACCTCCGAGACCTAGGCCCCACGGGTAGCCCCCAATACCACCGATTCCACCCCAGCCCCCGAGTCCACCTAGACCGTACGCTGGTGCCGATTCGCAGACAGTCGTTGCCCCACCCAAACCTCCTAAGCCACCCAAGTATCCGAGTCCGCCGATTCCACCATAACCGCCAAGACCGCCAAGACCACCAAGACCGCCAAGACCGCCAAGACCGCCAAGACCGCCAAGACCGCCAAGACCGCCGAGGCCGAGGCCAAGACCTCCAAGGCCATAATTGGGCGTAGACTCACAGACTGTTGTAGCGCCCAATCCTCCTAAACCACCCATTCCACCCATGTATCCTAGTCCACCGAGGCCATAAGCCGGAGCAGTCTCACAGACTGTTGTCGCTCCCATTCCACCTAAACCTCCCAAACCTCCCAAACCTCCCAAACCACCCAAGTATCCCAGTCCACCGAGGCCGTAAGCCGGGGCCGACTCGCAGACTGTGGTTGCCCCCAATCCACCTAAACCACCCAAACCTCCCAGGCCACCTAAATACCCCAGACCGCCGAACGCAGGCGCGGATTCGCAAACAGTTGTCGCTCCGAGGCCACCCATAGGAACGCCCATACCACCCCAACCGTAGGCAGGTACGGACTCGCATATAGTCGCTCCACCGAGTCCGCCGAGGCCGCCATAGAGTCCAAGGCCACCTAGGTACCCCAGGCCACCCAGCAACGGTGATGATTCACAGACTGTCGTGGCAAGTCCAGGCAGGTAGTTGGGCCCAGACTCGCAAACCGTCGTCCCACCCAAACCCAGGGGGTTGCAGCGTGCGACGCACAGGAGAGCTGGAAAGCAACGTTACAAATAAGCTGGTATTGTAAATAGATAACATCTGGGTACCTTTCCGGGTGAGAGCGATGCGGAGGAGTTTCTTGATGAACTTTTTTAGTTATATTTATCTAGTTGACTGCCTCATTAAAAAAAGTACTTAATAAATTATTTTTTTTTTTTTTTATTAGTCTAGTGGTCCCAAGCGCGACTGCTACACTAGAGGTCCTGGGTTCGATCCCCAGGTCGAGCAAAGGGTTATTGGGTTTTTCTATGAAATTCTCAGTAGCAGCTCGGAGTCTGGATTTATGCCCGGTTAATGGCAATAAGCTTGCCTCCTATTACATGGTACCTAAACATACCGGCGAATTGTGGGTGTACATTAGTACGCCTCTGTCTAACCCTTCGGGGAATACAGGCGTGATGGTATATTATTTATCTAGTTTTATTTTAGTTAGAAATTATTTTAGGTAGAGTATTCTTTATTGTATACCAAAGGACAGTTCAGTTTCTCATTTTAGTTAGATAAGTTTTGTAAAAAAAAGGCTTTATAATCCTTGTATTTTTATTTTCTTGCAGTTTTTTTTATGGGATTGGAGGGCAAAGGAGCAGACGGATCGCCTGATGGTAAGCGATTACCGCCGCCCATGGACACTCGCAACACCAGAGGAGTCACGAGTGCGTTACCGACCTTTTAAAAGGGGATTGGGCCTCCGTTAACCTCACTCACTCGGCGAAACACAACGTAAGCATTGTTTAACGCCGGTTTTCCGCGAGTTATTTAGTTTTGCAGTTATTTAGGTTACTTGCACATATTTAAGTTAATAAATATATTTTTTTAAACATGTATGAAACTTTATGAGTCCCGACTTTATTTGCACGGTTCCAAAAAATTGATCCTATGGAGAAGAATCCGGCAAGAAACTCTATTTTCAATAAATATAATCTAAATCGAATCACTAGATCGAAGACTTCTGGTATAGTAACCGATTTTTAAGGGTATTACATTGACCTTGAGTGACCAAAATGACCTTGGGGATTTACTCTTAGTGCTAGTATTTGTTAGTCAAAAACATTGCGGAGGTGCTTCACGCGGGTCGCTAGTGAAGTTTCGGGTATTTCGTTATGATTTCAAAATATTCAAAGAAATTAGAAATTAAAAAAATATTAATTGTTAATGTCATCACAATTTTTTTGGTATAATATTCATGACTAATTAAGCCGTTAAAGAGAAAATATACAAATGAGCTTAAAAAGGCCTATTTACTTCAATTGTTATCCAAAATTGGGGCAAATTTATAAAAATTTTAAACAATACAATTTGTTTGTGATGACCTTAAGTATAACATTATATTTTTTATATGGCAAACGCACATAAGGATTCCACTAGAAACTTCTATAAAGCTAGGGTGTTTTTGGATTTGAGCGATGTAATGCCCTTAATGGTACCATTTTGGATCGGATGCAAACCTCGGGAAACAGCCAGTATTATCTATCTTCTTCTATACTTATAATAAATCTGTAGAGAGGTCAATTCTGTACATGAAATATATTTCCAAAATAACTATCAGCGGGTGATTAGTGATCGATACTGACGCCAAAAATGCAATCAGTAAAATTTTTGTCTGTCTGTCTGTATGTTCGTTATAGAAACAAAAACCACTCGACGGATTTCAACGAAACTTGGTACAATTGTTCTTCATACTCCTGGGCAGGTTATAGTATACTTTTCATCACGCTACGATCAATAGGAGCAGAGCAGTGAAGGGAAATGTTGGGAAAATGAGTGATTCATGAGAAAGGTTTCAAGCTATAAAACATCACGCTACAACCCTTAGGAACGGGGCAACGCAGGTGAAACCGCGGTCGAAGAACTAGGGAACAAAGTAACTATTCCACGCGGACGAAGTCGCTGGCAAAAGCTAGTGTATAATAAATTATTCACTTACCAGCTAAAATAAGAGCCTTTGTTGCCATTTCTGTGCCGTGACAGTCTGTGTCAAATCCTCGAGAATCCACACTTTTTATACCAAAAAAACTAATAATCCTTTTATTATTAAAACCATATTTTACGCATCAACGATTAACACCATAACACATGTCTTTGGGAAAACAAAATTCCTTTTATAATGAAAAAATGTTAATCAAAACATTCTTAATTAAAATCTTAAATTGCATAAATGTTACTGACTTCTATATCACACCTTTTTCTAAGAGACATAACACACCATCACGCCCGTATTCCCCGAACGGTTAGGCAGAGCTGTACTAATGTACACCTACAAATGGCTACTTGACTGATTATTATGGACTCATGAATTAAAATCGGTTAAAATATAAGGAAATTACAAATTGCACGTTTTTTATGGGATAAACGAGCAGATGGATCGCCTGATGGTAAGCGATTACCGCCGCCCATAGACACTCGTAACACCAGAGGATATAACCCAGGACCTCTAGACTAATAAGACAGTTATTATTGAGTTGATATTCATTTTTTTATGGGATAGGGGGCAAAACGAGCAGACGGTCACCTAATGGTAAGCCATTACCTCCATATTTATTTTGATAATAACTTCTGCTCGCGACTTTGTCTGCATGGACTGTAGGATTGGGTCCGACCTGCGTAAAAAGTAGCCTGTGTGTTATTCCAGGGGATAACATATCTGTGTGCCAAATTTTATCCAGATCCGTTTAGCTTCATGGTGGCCTCGGCGGCTGTCCGGGCCCCCCCACCTCGATGTGCGGTCCCGGCGGCGGCGCCCGTCGGGGTCCGTGGAATGTGATGGCCTCCGACTTGGTGGGGGCCGCCGTATGCGGCCCATCAGCAGTCGGGGGTCGCGGACGAATTATCTGTTTCCCGTAGCCTCTGACGCAGCAGGTGCAGGAGGGAACACCGTGTGGTTTTTAGTCGGTAGGTCACCCACTCTGGGAGGAGTCCGACACTCCCCGTCGCCTCCCCGGGCGGCGGAAGTCCATCAGTATTTTCCAGACGAAACCAAAAAAAAAGGGTATAATCCATCTGTGAGCCAACTTTTATCCAGATCCGTTCAGCCGTTCTGGCGTAAAAGAACAATACATCCATACATCCATACTTTCACGTTTATAATATTAGTAAGGATTATGTTAGACAGAGAACGTACTATAGATAATTGTGACGTCACAACTCACTGCGCCAAACAAATCCTATATTAACATTCATTTTGCGGGAAAGGGACAAAGTATCCCAAAAAATTTGATGCTTGTATCTTAGTACTTTATTATAAAAAAATAATTATTTCAGGTACTGTTCACCCATATTTTGAAATAATATTAAATGATTATTTATTTATTTATTTATTTATTTTATACTTTATGTACAAAAATGTGTACAAAGGCGGTCTTAATGCCTTAGGCATTTTCTACCAGACGACCTTTGGGTGGTGCAGAGACGAACATGGTAGATGCACTAAAGAAGAAGGAGTAAAATGTATGAGGCGAAGACTAGCGCGAACTATAAACTATGACTATAAACTTACATAATATACATTAAATAAATATTTATATACATATATAACATAAAATACGATACATATATAAAATACATATTAAATATAAAAGAAAAAAGTCAGTGACGAGATGAATCTAGGATTGTTTTGTCCAGCAAGTATTTGCGCACACAAGTTTTAAACGACTGCCGAGTGTTAAGCATTCTGATTTCAAGGGGGAGAGCATTCCACAACAGTATAGATTGGACGAAAAAGGTAGAATGTATAAAGTCAGAGTGGTGAGAAGGACATTGAAGAAGACGATTATTAGATGAACGAAGATGTTTATTGTGGAAGGAAGCAATATACTGGAAATGAGAAGATAAGTACGATGGAGAATTAGGAGAAAAAAGTATAGAATACAGGGTAGTAAGCGCCCTCAAATTCCTGCGTTGGCGAATGGGCAGCCATTTCAAGTTTACTCGATATTCTGAGACGTGGTCATATTTGCGGAGATTAAAGACGAATCGAATGCAATTCATCGATTAATGAATTACTAGATTAAATTAGGCGATATTAATTATTTTCAGAATACGAATTGTATTTCATTTAAGTTTACAATAAACCTGTTATTTTCTAAAATCGGTTATTTATGTTATTTTTAATAAACACACACACACAGTACACAATTTAAAAAAAAAGGCGCTATCAGCATTGCAAGAAATCCCAGGTCTAAACTTGGATGTAGTTGCAACTTTGCAAAGCTAGAGGTCTCTGCCCACCTGTGGAATATTGGCAGTGGGAGGTTGACGGTTGATTGAATTTACATTACCTGCTTTTCAGCTCAAAACGTACCTGAAATCAAAGCAAAACAGCAATTAATCGGACTTCTTACAGGTGAGAATTAAAATACAGTACCTTGTAATTGAAATTCTTGCAGTTTATACAGTTCTTTACTGCTAAAGGGTCCGGCGGAGCTTGAATTGCCCACAAAAACGTAATACCGAAATAAATCGTAATCCAGACAATATTCTATCAAATTGTGTCATTATTCGGATTTGGATACCGTTAATCTAGGTTCGGACTGCCTCATTAGTCTAGTGGTCCTAAGCGCGACTGCTACACTAGAGGTCCTGTGTTCGATCCCCAGGTCGGGCAAAGTGTTATTGGGATTTTCTATTAAATTCTCAGTAACAGCTCGGAGTCTGGATTTGTGCCCGGTGAATGGCTATAGGCTCGCCCCCTATAACATGGGACGTAAACATATTGAATCGAACTGTGGGTGTACATTAAGTACGCCTCTGCCTAACCCTTCGGGAAATACAGGCGTGATGGTATGTAATCTAGGTTCCTACGGTCCTAGAGACCCCCGGCTTTGGCAACATTTTTATATTTTTTTATTTAAGCAGAATTCGAACAAGAAAACAATATTCTTATATACCCACAAAATCTACAAATAAAAAAAATTGTATAGTATACCTATTTTTAATATAATTTATGCCTACAAAGTAGACCACATTAAACCGGTTTTGTCTCTTAATCCCGGTTTTCAAATTCGGTATTTTTTTTCGGTTTTCAGCAAAACCGGAAAACTGGGATTGCACATCCTAGTGGTAGGACCTCTTGGGGTCTGACTGGCTGGCGACCACGCTTACGTCGAAGTCTGTCGTAAAGCAACTTGATGTGTTTCGACTTTTGCGCGTGAGAGAGTTCCGTTTCGGTTGCTCCAGCTCTGGCAGTCTGCAGTCCGTAGGAGGCTCTTAAAGCTCGGCATCGCATCAACAACTCCTCTGGTGTTGCAGGTGTCCATGGGCAACGATGATTAATTAACATTTTATACCTCTGCCTACTCCTTTGAGGAATATAGGCGTGATGGTATTTTATGTTTTTATTATCTTAATCAATTAACGACGAGAATTATTTTAATTTAACTGTTAATATCAAATAATAATAAACGACATTACAATGAAATCCAAACTTTATAATTTTCCGTATAGAGTCAATTTTTAAGTACAAATGATATTGTATGTTTTGAAAGAATTTTTTATATAAAAGGGTCTGCTTAATAATACTTCAGTTTAGTCCAAATCATAATGAGTGGGTTGTTTTTAATTATATTTGGTAGGTATTTTCTATAATGATCCTTTTTTAAGGATCCGGCGGAGCTTGTATTGCCCACAAAAACGTAATACCGAAATAAATCGTAATCCAGACAATATTCTATCAAATTATGTTATTATTCGGATTTACTGGTAATCTAGGTTCCTACGGTCCTATTTCGTCTGCTAGTACATACTTCACTGAAAATAAAAGACCGGCAAATCGTTCCAAACTTGGTAAAGTTATCAAAAATTGCATTCGCTTACAATTATTTCCAGTGAAGTATTTTGGACGAAATAGTAAAGTAGGAACCTAGATTAACGGTATCGGAATCCGAATAATAACAGAGTTTGATGAAATTGTGTTTGAATTGCGATTTATTTCGGTATTACGTTTGTGAGAGAAATTCGGTCCGCCGGACTCTTAACAATGATCGGTATAGGTATTGCATAATCTACTTAACCCTTCGGGAACTACAGTCGTGGTGGTATATTATGTTGGGGTTAGCTACCAGCTGAATATTGGTATTTACAAGAAAGCAACCTCTCACAGTAGGACAATAGAATAATAATAATGGACGGTCTTATCGCTAACAGCGATCTCTTCCAGACAACCGTTGGATGGAATTTCTTCTTCTTCTCTGTCGTCACAATCTTGGCAGAGTGGTCGTGGTCGTCATGATAGGGGTGGTGGCAAGCCATACCTCTCGTACTGTTGCTTGCTTCGTGCATTCGTGGAGTAGACCATTTAGTGCAGTTTTGACTTGGTCGGTCCAGCGCATTGGTGATCTACCGCGCGCCCTCGTGCCCTCAATTTTACCCTGAACCGCGAGTCGCTCCACAGACGTGTCCTCTCGACGTGTAATATGTCCAAACAAAGTGAGAATACGAACTTGGATGGACTTTAGTAGATAGATTTTTATTTCTTTGATTCAGAGATTTAGTGCATTAATTAATTGTTTTTTTTATTGATATAAGATGACGTCAGCAACAGCAAATTGTCATCTTGACACCTCAGTTGTTAAGTCTCATTTGCACAGTAATGTCACTGGCTACATTACCCTTCACAGCGGAACAGAATAATGTTAGCACATTATTGCATAAATATCATGCGCTTAAACGGTGAAGGAAAACATCGTGAGGAAACCTGCATTCCTGAGAGATTTTCTCCCGCACTAGGCCAGCGTGGTGGACTATAGCCTAATCCCTCTCATTCTGAGAGGAAACCCGTGCCCAGCAGTGGGACAGTATAATGGGTTGATTATGTTATGTATTATTGTTGTTTAGCCGCAGAATATTTAGAAATGCGGTACGGTTCTAATTCGTCTTAAAAAAATTCTTCCCCATTTTTATGAGATTCTTTTCTATTTCCAGGTCTTCTTATCTATTTAGTGGCAGCTTCACCAGGTCTCGGCTTCGGTATCGACGCAGATAATAAACAGCTCCTGTTCAAATACAACTTTATACCGAGGATACCGCCAAAATTTACTGATTTTCCAACAATTTCTATCAACCCCTAAACTGTGTCCTATTTGGAGTCATGGTTCCTATTGACCCCCTCATAAAATCCTACCTGGGGTCTTCAGTTATTTTGGATTATGTGTGATGTAAATTTGATGTACAATGAAGACTGTAATAATAGTTATTATTATGAATAACGAATTTATGTGAGGTTTTGGTGGCTATATGACCACATCCCTACCTAGGATACTTTAGCCCCCCACAAACATATCACGACTTTTTAATGCAGAAATCGAATGTGGAAGATAAAAAGGAAGGGTGACCTAGAGACAGTCAAATAGTGGGGTCCCAGTCCTGGGGTCTTGAGGTACCTACTTTTTCCTGTGAAACGACTCCCGAACTAAGTATATATTTTGTTACTCAAAATTATTTTGTAATATCACATCTAATACACATAATTTTAGTAGGTAGGTACTAATATTTCTTAATTAACTAAAATAAAATCAAATGTACAATTGAACGGATTTATATTTTAAACTTTTTTTATATTTTTAGTCTAAATGCTATGTGAGCAAAAGATGTATGCAAAAATCGTAGCAAATGGCGGTCTATAGTTTCTGCCTATCCCTGTGGGAGAAAGGCGTGAGTATATATGTAGTCTCACTGCCTCATTAACCTAGTGGTCCTAAAACTACTACGCTAGAGGTTCTAGGTTTGATTTTCAGATTGAGGAGTGCTTTTGAGTTTTTCTTAGACATTCTCAGTAGCAGCTCGGTGTTTGATATTGGCAATAGATTCACCCCTCAAATATACCAGCGAAATGTGGGTGTAAATTAGTACCCCGAAGAAAGAAATAGCATGTTTTTTTTATGGACTAAGTCGGCAAACGAGCTGACGAGCCACCTGGTGGTAAGTAGTTATCGTCGCCCATGGACACCAGCAACACCAGAGGCGTTGCTGATGCGTTGCCGATCTTTAAGAGCTCCTACGGACTGCAGACTGCCAGAGCCGCAGCAACTGAGGGGAACTGGCTCTTACACGCAAAAGTCGAAACACACACCGCAGTGCTTTACGACAGACTCTGACGTAAGGGTGGTCGCCAGCCAGTCAGACCACAAGAGGTCCTACCACCGAGCAAGTCAGATGTTAACGTTTAGAATCGTTTCGGTTCTGATCAAAATTTACATGTTACAAAATTTACATGTTATTTTAGATTATTCGAGGTGTTATTTTAAAAATTCGACGGCGGGCAGGATTGGATCCTGCATCTTCTGGTTAGATACAGTAGACGCTGTGATCACTAAACCACCGCGAGTCCCACCCGCCACATCGAAATTTGCCTTCACATTCTGAATTTCGTTTTTTAAGGTGACCACGGTGAAGAATACTTAATTATGACAATACGTATGGTGTAGCGGCTGAGGGATCGGCTTCTGCGCCACGTGCCGTGGGTTAGATCCCCACACGAAGCAAATATTTGTATGATCTTCAGGTAGTTCCGGGTCTGGGCGTTTGTGTATGTGAGAATTTGTGTTTGTAAACGCATCCACGGTACAGGAGAAAATCTTAATGAAACGTTTTCTTTAAAAAAAAAAAATATTTTTTACAAACTAAAAAAAATAATTCTATTAAAAAAAAGACGCAGGTTTGAATCCTGTTTGCAGTCGAATCTTTCCTTCACTAAAATAAATTCATAATCTTTGGAAAATGCAAAAAAATACAAAAAGATAAATGGTGTATTCTTTTACATTGAGATCTACGATGTCGTGACCTGATATTTATTCCGTGTCGGTACAATCGTGTGACGTCATAGATGAACGCCTGCAAATCTCAAGTTGACGTGATCGATAGCCGCGTCACGAGGAGCTAAAGCAGATTGACAGATTGATAGCTCTGTGTGTGTGTGTGGTTTACTGTATGTATGTAGCTACGAAAAATAATATTTATTTTTGAAACATAATTAAAAAGGATATAAATATATAATATATACAACCAAATTTAGTAAATTAATCACCAAAATGCTTACTAAAATAGATAAGTGTTCACCAAATTTTAGGTTTAGGTTAGGTTAGAACTTATCTTGGTGATAATTTACTATTTTTGGCAATATATCTAAAGAGTTTTTTTGCCATTACATTCTAATAAATCTGGTGACTAGTTAAGTGCCGAGAGTGCAGCTGTTGGAGTCGCACCGCAACGTCAACTTTAAGGCGTTTGTAGTGCGAGTACCAACGTGTTATCTGCACCTCGTCATGGAAGAGAACTTCTGGCCGCAGGACGTGGTGTTCCGTCGCTTCCGCGGACAAGTGCCACAAGAACGCACTGTGACGGTGACTAGTGCCAAGTGAAGTGTTTTACTAACATAGGTTAAGTTTATATACTAACATCTATTGTTATTTATTTTATATATTTTAGTGTGTAAGGTATGTATCTATGGGCCCTAGATGCCTGAAAATAAATTATTTTGTACGAAATAGGATCGTAGGAATCTAGATTAACGGTATCTAAATCCAAATGATAACATAATTTGATAGAATTTTGTCTGGATTACGATTTATTTCGGTATTACGTTTGTGAGAGAAAATCGGTCCGCCGGACTCTTAAGTTATAAATAATATCGACCATCTTTTGTTTCGTTTTTATTGATTATGTCTGCAAACGGGCAGACGAGCCACCTGATGGTAAGTAGTCATCGCCCATGGACACCGGCAACACCAAAGAAGTTGTCGATGCGTTGCCCAGCCTTAAGAGACTACAGACTGCAGACTGCCAGAGCCGCAGCAACCGAGGTAAATGGCTCTCACGGGCAAAAATTTAAACACACACCGCAGTGCTTTACGACAGACTCCGATGTAAGGGTGGTCGCCAGCCAGTCAGACCACAAGCGGTCCTACCACGGAGCAAGTCAGATATTTTCGCGCGATGCCTATCTGAAAGGCAGTCACTGTCGTTTTGGCACAAATCCAAACTCCCGAGTTGCTATTGAGGATTTCATAGAAAAACCTAATAACAATTGTGTTTCGTCGAGTGAGTGAGGTTACCGGAGGCCCAACCCCCTTTTAAAAGGCAACGCACTCGTGACTCCTCTAGTGTTGCGGGTGTCCATGGGCGGCGGTAATCGATTACTATTCGGTATTTACTGTGTTGTTAGTTAAGGTTGACTGCCTCATTAGTCTAGTGGTCCCAAGCGTGACTGCTACGCTAGAGGTCCTGGGTTCGATACCCAGGTCGAGCAAAGTGTTATTGGGTTTTCTATGAAATTCTCAGTAACAGCTTGGAATTAAATGAAATAAGGATATTTATTCTGCAAGTAGATCTTTAGAGATACTTTTACATGTCAATGGTTTGATTTTTTTTATAGCTAGATGGCTTCGACATTTCCCTGGACTCTGGATTTGTGCCCGGTTAATGGCTATCGGCTCGCCCACTATAACATGGGACCTAAACATACCGGCGAACTGTGGGTGTACATTAAGTATGCCTCTGCCTAACCCTTCGGGGACTACAGGCGTGATGGCCTTATGTCCTTATGACCGTACACATCAAACTGCATAATTGTCAAACTATTTAAAACAAAGTTGTAAAGATTAATATTGTAATCATGTTTTTTTAAAAAGAGTATCTATGTAGTTTCTTGTCGGCTCTTCTCCATAAGACCCACTTTTTGTAACCGTGCAATTAGTTTGACTTTTCAAAAGTACCTTTTTAATGGTTTTTTTTTATGGGATAGGAGGGCAAACGAGCAGACGGATCACCTGATGGTAAGCGATTACCGCCGCCCATGGACACCCGCAACACCAAAAGAGGAGTCACAAGTGCGTTGCTGACCTTTAAAAGAGGATTGGGCCTCCGGTAACCTCACTCAATCGGCGAAACACAACGTAAGCGTTGTTTAACGGCGGTTTTCTGTGAGGCCGTGGTATCACTCCGGTCGAGCCGGCCCATTCGTGCCGAAGCATGGCTCTCCCACGTGTATATGTTTTTTTGTTTTTTAAAAAACGTTGCCCCACACTAGGATTTTCTCCTGTATCGTGGGTGCGTTTACAAACACAAATTCTCACAAACACAAACACCCACATATGTGTACTGTAGGTGTACTTTTTAATCGAAATAAATAATTTTGACTTTGACTTTGATGGTATGTTATGTGTGTTAGTTAAGATGTGTGGTGTGAGAGTGGAAAAAGAGTGGTATGGAAGTGGTAGGAGTGTGGTGTGTGTGTGGTTGGCGAATATTGTGCAGAAGTGCAATAAAGGTATGACTATGTTCACGTGGGAGAGCCATGCTTCGGCACGAATGGGCTGGCTCGACCGGAGTGATACCACGGCCTCACAGAAAACTGGCGTTAAACAACACTTACGTTGTGTTTCGCCGAGTGAGTGTGGTTACCGGAGGCCCAATCCTCTTTTAAAAGGTCGGCAACGCACTTGGGACTCCTCTGGTATTGCGGGTGTACATGGGCGGCGGTAATCGCTTACCATCAGGCGATCCGTCTGCTCGTTTGCCCTCCTATCCCATAAAAAAAAACAAAATGTAATGAACCAAACTCAGGCCCTCTAGCGTAGCAGTCGTGCTTAGGACCACTAGGCTAATGAGGCAGTGTCTATTTATAACCAACCCATTATATTTTCCCCCTACTGGGCACGGGTCTCCTCTCAAATGAAAGGGATTAGGCTACAGTGCACCACGCTGGCCTTGTGCAGGTTGGCAGATTTCACACGCCGTCGAAAAAATCTCTCAGGCATGCAGGTTTCCTCACGATGTTTTCCTTCACCGTTTAAGCGCGTGATAATTAACTATTAATACGCACATGACTTCGAAAAGTCAAAGACGTGCCTTGGGTTCGAACTCGAGACACACTGCCCTGCATTGTATCACTCACATATTCTTACAGTATTATGTCTGGACTTCAAAAGAGACCATGATTCTCTGAGTTTGTTTCGGTGTTTCTTCTCAGAGGTCGTCAGCTAGGAAATGCCGACACCATCTAGTACTTAAAAAAAAAAGACATGTAAAAGCATCCTTGAGAGATCTATTTACAGAAATAAATATCATTTCATTTCATTTCATTAAATATCATTTCATTTCAGACCTTTGACTTGGCAGTCGAACGGTCATACCACTAGGCTATCACTGCTCATTAGGCTATCACTGTGTCTATTCAATGACATTTAATAGTTATCATTGTACGGAACACTAAAAAATAATATAAAATTAATTTAATATTTATTTCAATCTAAAAATCCAATCTAAAAACAATATCTAAAGTTGATTTTTAATTCTAAATCAATCGAATCGATCGATTACAAAAATATAAATTATTCACACGTCGATTTGAATCTTTATACTAAAACAAATAAGGTTGGCATTAACTTGCATGGTTAATAAATACAGAAGTTATATAAAATAAGATTTGAAATTAATTTCAAATTGTCATTAGCAATTTAGGTCATAAAAGACATGTTAAAATGGCTGTGTTAAGTGTAATCATTTTATTAATATTTTTTGGTAAGAAACAATATTTTTTTTTGTACGTTTATACAACATCTTTTTTTTATGGGATAGGAGGGCAAACGAGCAGACGGATCGCCTGATGGTAAGCGATTACCGCCGCCCATAGACACCCGCAACACCAGAGGAGTCACAAGGGCGTTGCCGACCTTTTAAAAGGGGATTGGGCCTCCGGTAACCTCACTTACTCGACGAAACACATCATAAGCGTTGTTTGACGCTGGTTTTCTGTGAGGCCGTGGTATCACTCCGGTCGAGCCGGCCCATTCGTGCCGAAGCATGGTTCTCCCACGTAGAACATCTATATAACTATGGAATAACCTCCCTGCGGCAGTATTCCTGAATCAATACGACATGGGGGGCCTTCAAGAAAAGAGCATACTTACATACATACACTCACGCCTCTCTCCCACAGGGGTAGGCAGAAACTATAGACTGCTACTCACTACGATTCTTGCATACTTCTTTTGCTTCTTCCACATTAATACGTCTTCTCATACATACACGCCGGTTGCGAGTGCTACGCACCTGACCTTTTTGAAGGATTTTGCCAATAAGATCGGCGTATGTCTTTCTAGGGCGACCTCTACCGGTGCTGCCGCTGACATTCGCCTTATAAATTCCTTTCGTTAATCTTCTTTCAACATGTCCAAACCATCTCAGCATATTCTTTTCAATACGCGTCACTACATCATCTTTCAACCCGCAACGTTGTCTTATCACACTGTTCCTCAAGAAAAGGGCATACACACACTTAAAAGGCTGGCAACGCATTGGTGACAGCTACAATGTCGCTGATGTCCATGGGCGGCGGTAGCCACTTACCATCAGATGACTGCATGTTCGTTTGCCCACTGATATAAAAGAAAACATGTTAAGAAAACCCTGTCCGACCTGTGAAGGTATTGTTAGGTATCGAGATCCGTTCTATTTAAATTCTTTTTGCAATTTACAAGAAAAAAAAATCTTGAAACGCAACTACACGGGAATCACCAGCATTCAAATAAAAAAATAATCATCAAAATCGGTTCACCCAGTGGAAAGTAATGAGGTAACAAAAGTAAAAAAAAAAAACAAAAACAAAATAAATACAGTCCAATTGAGAACTATTATAAAATTTTAAAATTATGCTGGATTTTAAACTTTAATTATATATGTTTTTTTTATACCACCAAGGTGACAAACAAGCATACGGCCCGCCTGATGGTAAGCGGTTACCGTAGCTTATGGACGCTTGCAACACCAAGGGTATCACTCGCGTGTTGCCGACCCTGTAAATTAAGGAGGAATAGTTGAGCTGGCAGCATATGAGACATGTTGCCATACATGACAGCGGCGGTAACAAAACACCACCGGCCCCCCCTGCCAACACAACGCTTTCTCGCGGAGCTCTGGCGACCTTGCTCACCGTTAGGAACACAACATAGCACGGAGCTATGTTACTTGGCTAAGATTTTCTGCAAGGTGGAGATACTTCCCGAGTCGAGCAGCTCCAATTGTAAGTGGAATTATTCAATTCCACTATGCCCTACCTCTCTTATTTTACTGTATGTATATATGTTTACTTTCATGAATATTTAATGTTTGATAATTTATTTGGTGATGTGATTGGAATACCTATATGCCCCTTTCGGATCGGACAGGGATTTTTTAACATAGTTTTTTAAATAAAACTACTTTTTACGGATTTTATCGCGTTGTATTGATATTATTTGATTCCCGACGTTTCGGATCCTTTACAGCATCCATGGTCACGGGTAGACTAAGTTCTTGGACGTCTTAATGTTACAATTACTAACAGCTACTACACTATACTCGTACTGAATAAATCTTACACATCAAACTGCATAATTCTCAAACTATTTAAAACCAAGTTGTAAAGATTAATAATGTTATCATGTTTTTTTTTAAAAGAGTATCTATGGAGTCCATGTAAAGGCTTGCCAGCTCTTCTCCATAAGACCCACTTTTTGGAATCCTGCAACTAGTTTTTATTTTTCAAAAGTACCTTTTTTAATGGTCTAATTGAAATCAATCATTTTGACTGTGACTTTGACTTTGTAAATTAAAAATAAATAAATTATATCTTAGCGCCTAAAAAATCATGTATTTTTTCTTTTCAGAACCTCTCGCTGTGTTCAGCATGGCGTTCAATACCTACTGTTCTCTGCCATGTCCGTTCATGAATCCAGCCCCATCACCATGGTACAATGATGGTATAGATCCCAGAAAGCCACGAGCCTACCCACGGTCGCCCTTTATTGGTAACTATTCTGGTTTTTGAGCATGCGAGTCACTTGATGGTAATTTTTTTACGTGGGAGAGCCATGCTTCGGCACGAATGGGCCGGCTCGACCGGAGTGATACCACGTCCTCACAGAAAACCGGCGTTAAACAATGCTTACGTTGTGTTTCGCCGAGTGCGTGAGGTTACCGGGGGTTCCAATCCCCTTTTAAAAGGTCGGCAACGCACTTGTGACTCATATGGTGTTGCGGGTGTTCATGGGTGGCGGTAATCGCTTACTATCAGGTGAACCGTCTGCTCGTTAGGGAAAGGAGGTATCCCCTAAAAAAATTCGACGCCTATAGACACCTGCAATGCCAGGGGAGTTGTTGATGCGTTGCCGAGCCTTAAGAATTCCTACGGACTGCAGACTGCCCGCATCATGTAGCCGCAGCTGCAGTCCCCGAGCGGGAACTGGCTCGGCAACACATGACTGACTGACTGACTGGCCAGTCAGTCAGAACACAAGAGGTCCTACCTACCACCAAGCAAGTCAGATATTTTCTCGTCTATTACGAGATGAGAGGAACTGTATATTAGGCAGAGGTGTACATGAATATACCCATAGTTAACCAATATAGCTGATATTAAAAAAAATGTAGCAAGTGAAATATCTTGGTGATGTAGGACACTTTATTTAATGTATATCTTACTGGCCGCGATTTCATCTGCGTGGACTTCAGAATTAGGTCCGACATGGATAAAAAGCCTAATGTGTTATTTCAGACTATAATCTATCCTTGTGCCAAATTTCATCCAGATCCGTTCAGCCGTTCTGGCGTTAAAGAGTAACAAACATACATACCTCCATACTCATAAACTTTAATGTTTATAATATTATCTAGTAAAGATAATATTATAAACATGAAAGACACTCTGGCTGTTAAGACGAATCAATTGACACCACATTCATCAAAATCTGATCAGTAGTTTTTGACCTATGATCTACCTAACATCCATACATACTATTTAACTATAATGAACTCATTACTTGGGGTAAACTTTTTCCGTTGGGTAAAAATAACAATACACTATTTGACTGATCATTTTTTATCGTCTTATGCAAATGTTTACCATAAATAGAACATATCAACGAAAACAAAATTAAAATCGGCTGAAAAATAAGGAATTTACAAGCATTTTAATTTTATGCTAGACAGAGAACGCACTATACTTGTTTATGACGTCACAAACCAATGCGCCATACGAATCCTATATTAACACTCATTTGTGGGAAAGGGACAAATCATCTCTCAATCGCAAGCAAAAATTTTAAATGTTCATATCTATGAACTTTATTAATAGATTTAAATTATTTTTTCAGAATACGATTTGTAATTAATTTGATTTTTCACTCAGCTTGGTATTTTTAATTATTCAAACATTAGACAAATACCCTATTCCGTTTTCAGATACCGGTTTCGGCGATGACGAAGACTATTCTGAAGGATCCAAACCACCAATAACACCCCGTCAACCAAGTATTAACAGCCAGCCTTCCATACCAACCGCTCCAGCACCAAGTTTACCACCACCAGATTTAAGATCCACACCAAGCCCTGCCAAACCGGAGCCAAGTTCAAACCCAGATTCACCTACCCGAAGATCGGGGTCACAAGATCCAGTACCGCGGCCAAGAACGATTTCTTCATGTTCTCCATCGCAGAAAAGATTCTTCACCAGTTTATTCTCAATACCAGGGGCTGTAGTTGATACTTTGTTGAGTGGAGAAGTGGTATTATAGAAAGATATTTACTTTAATCGCGTGTTTTGAAGTAGCTTTTTTATTACAATAATATGACAAACAAGCATACGTCCCGCCTGCATGGTAAGCGGCATCCGCAGCCTTTAGACGTCAGCAACACCAGTGGTATCACTCGCGCGTTGTCATCTTGACACCTCAGTTGTTAAGTCTCATTTGCACAGTAATGTCACTGGCTACATTACCCTTCAAACCAGAACACATTAATATTAGCATATTATTGCTTAGAATACTTGGCAATTCGGTGGTACCAATACAGACGAACTCAAAAGCAGAACTTTACTTCCTGGTTTTGGGGCTCCAAATTAACACTAACTTTTTTCTACAATACATAACTACAACGGGTAACTTATTAAGCGCAAGACCTTAAACAGGTCGATTAGAATATCGAGTCATAATTATAATAACGAAACCCGAAAGTCATTTTGAGACATGTAAGCATATTTTTTTCAAGAAATTAGTTATATCAGCCAAACATAAAACTCGTGGCCGCACCACAATCGTACTCGTAACGACTACGATATCGATGCGCACCCGCACACAATAACAATTTGTGCAAATAGGTTTCAGTTTTCCATACCTCGACCCACTGATGGATCAGGGGGCCATATTTCAGGTTATAATTTCTATTTTAATTTAGCACATTAAAAACCACTGTAATCGATTCAGTAGTCGATTCTGAACAAACTACTTTCAGGACTTGCGCTTATTCTGTTACAGGTTGTATACAATATTGACAAAAGTACTATTTAGCACTGACTATGCTTTATTTGACTGCCTCATTAGTCTAGTGGTCTCAAGCGCGACTGCTACGCTAGAGGTCCTGGGTTCGATCCCCAGGTCGAGCAAAGTGTTATTGGGTTTTTCTATGAAATTCTCAGTAGCAGCTCGGAGTCTGGATTTGTGCCCGGTTAATGGCAATAGGCTCGCCCCCTATTACATGGGACCTAAACATACCGGCGAACTGTGGGTGTACATTAGTACGCCTCTGCCTAACCCTTCGGGGAATACAGGCGTGATGGTATGTTATGTATGTTATGCTTTATTTGGTACTTTTTTCTACCAATCCTCCTTCTTACTTAATTTCTCACTTTCAGTATCTTTGTACTAATACTAAACACACTAAATATTTGCGATCTTCTAATAATCGTCTTCTTCAATGCCCGACTCATCGCTCTGACTTGGTCCACTCTACTTTCTTCATCCAGTCAGTTTTCTCTCCCATCTGAGATCAGGATGGCAAACAGTCGGTTGTCTTTTAAATACAAGCTGCGTAAATACCTTCAAGTCAGTACCTAAGCAGGTTCATCATCTCTACTTTGACCTGTCTGTATATATATTTATGTATATATTATAGATATGTATTATATAATTATTATATATGGCATGTAGTCTATGTATTTTTATGTATAGTCTGATAACAGTGTCTCAATGTTACGAGTGCATCTACCGTTTTATTATTTATCTCTGCATCACCCTAAGGTTGTCTGGCAGAAAATGCCTAATGGCATTAAGACCGCCTTTGTACCAACGGTGCATAAAGTATTATATAAAATACTATCTATGTGTAAATTATAATAAAGTTTTAAGAAGTAAAACCACCTTCAAAACGGTAAAAATAATATTATGTGCAAAACAGTTCGAAACAAATCGATGCACCGACTTCCGAAACTGGTTTTTTTATGGATTAAGTCGGCAAACGAGCTGACGAGCCACCTGGTGGTAAGTAGTCATCGTCGCCTATGGACAGCTGCAACACCAGAGGAGTTTGCCGAACCCTAAGAGCCCCTACGGACTGCAGACTGTCAGAGCCCAGCAAACAAGGGGAACTGACTCTTACGTGCAAAAGTCGAAACACACACCGCAGTGCTTTACGACAGACTCCGACGTAAGGGTGGTCGCCAGACAGTCAGACCCCAAGAGGTCCTACCACCGAGCAAGTCAGATATTGTCACGCCTCTTACGGGATGTCTATCTGAAAGGCAGTGAGGAATAGTATTCTAACCCGTCCCCACACGGGATAAAACATATAACATAATTTTTGCCCATAAATTTATTTTTATACTTTTTGTTAAAAGTTATGCAGTTATCCTGTGATCTCCAATTAGGATAGCCAGATGTCCGGTTTCTTACAGTCGTGACCGGTTAAATTATCGGCCTATCCGCCTTTAGATCAACCCTTACATACACACTTCAGAGAAAACCGGCGTCAAACAACGCCTACGCTGTCTTTCGACGAGTGATTGAGGTTACCGGAGGCCCAATCCCCTTTTAAAAGGTCGGCAACGCTCTTATGACACCTCTGGTGTTGCGGGTGTCCATGGGCGGTGGTAATCGCTTACCATGAGGCGATCCGTCTGCTCGTTTGCCCTCCTATACCATAAAAAAACCATAGATGCCGAACGAAAGCGCTCGGGCGACTCCCGCGGACATACCTATATGATTTTTTATTCTTCTAAAAATCAGCACAAAATGTCCGGCTAAATATGAATCTGTGTCCGGTTTTTCGATTCATAGTCCTGGCAACCCTATCTCCAATACAATAATCTAATCAAATCTTCCCCGATAGATATAATCTGGGTGTCTCAATCACGAGTGATTCGGTTTCTTACCGACCCTGTAAATTAAGGAGGAATAGTTGTGCTGGCAGCATAGGAGACATGCTGCCACACATGACAGCGGCGGTAACAAAACACCACCGGTCCCCACCACTGCCAACACAACGTTCCCTCGCGGAGCTCTGGCGACCTTGCTCACTGTTAAGAACACACCGTTGGCTACGATTTTCTGAAGGCAAGAGTTCGTTGTAGCGTTCGTAAACAAAATAGTATGCACATATATATACATGTTATAATCGATGTAGGACTTATAATATTTTTAAAAGGAAATAAATACTACCTAAAACTAAAGATGTTTTTTTTACATTCAATAGTCAATAAAAACACGCAAACGAGCAGACGAATCGCCTGATGGTAAGCGATTACCGCCGCCCATGGACACCCGCAACACCAGAGGAGAGAACCCCCTTTGCTGCTGGCAACGCACTCGTGACTCCTCTGGTGTTGCGGGTGTCCATGGGTAGTGGTAATCGCTTACTATCAGGCGATCCGTTTGATCGTTTGCCCCCTATCCTATAAAAAAAAAACACGCAAAAACGGCTGAACGAATTTGGACAAAATCCGGCACACGTTTATAAACCTGGATTAATGGTTTGGATGGTTTATTTTGTGTCCAAGTTGGGCGCAATTCTGAACTTCATGCAGACAAAGTCGCGGGCAGATAAAACAATGAATGCTATCGTGCTATCTTTTTGTATTTTTTTTTTGCATTTTCCATGCTAAGATTATAATCATAATCATAATCATAATAAAAAATTCAAGATACATCAGATCTGACGTATCTAACACCAGATCTGGTTTATCTAACCAGAAGACGCAGGTTCGAATCCTGCCCCCGATTGATTTTTTTCCTTCACTAAAATAACTTTATAATGAATTCGTGGCCAGCGTAACTGAGATTGAAAATTCGGAATTGCAACAATTATATCAAAAAAGTTTGGTCATTTCAACTTTTTTCACAATTTTTTATTCCTATCTCAATGGACACGAAAAGTAATTAAAAACATTTGAACAAAAAAAAAATGTTTCAGCAATTTGTAGCTTTCCAATTGAACATCCTGATTTTCTGATAGCTTCTGCCCGCGATTTCCTCTGCGTGGATTTCAGAATTGGATCCTACCTGGATAAAAAGTAGCCTATGAGCTATTTGAGACTATAATCTATCTCTGTACCAAATTTCATCCAGATCCGTCAAGTGGTTCTGACGTGATTTAGTAACAAACATCCATACATCCTCATAAACATTCACGTTTATAACATTAGTAGGATAAGTCATTGAAATAAAATTACTTTCTCTACGGATTTTAGTGCGTTAACTTGATTCTGCAAGTCGGTAGTCATCGTAAACGAGACAGCTACGCTAGAAGGCCTGACTTTGATTCCAGGTTTCCAGGTTTGATGTCAAGCAAGCAACATCCAATAACGGATTTTTCTATGAATATCTCAGCAGCAGCTCGGGGTTTGGATTTGAAATGCATTATATTAATAGCATGGTAGTCACAACTAAACTCTTTTTCTTTCTTTCTTTCTTTCTTTCAACTACTTCCAAATAGTAAAATTTAAATCGTAGCTTCAAGACATGGATACCATGTCCTTGCAATATCATTGAAGTAACCGGATACCAAATTTCAAATCGATCAGACCCGTGGAAGTCGCTCACATACATACATACACTCACGCCTTTCTCCCACAGGGGTAGGCAGAAACTATAGACTGCCACTTGCTACGATTCTTGCATACTTCTTTTGCTTCTTCCACATTCATACTTCATCTCATTCATACACGCTTACATCCCTTCATTAACCCGAAAAGAATTGATAATCTTCAAACGGCTGGCCAGATTTTCTTAAATCATAGCTAAGAACACTCGATCAAGTCACCTTTCAAACAAAAAAATATTTAATCAAAATCGGTCTATTCGTTTGGGTAATACGATGACGACGACGACAACAGACAGACACACAGGTACACACTATAAACATATAACTACCCTCTTTTTCGTCGGGGGTTAAAAAACAGAAATATTACTTTTTTATGGATTAAGTCGGCAAATGAGCTGTCGAGCCACCTGGTGGTAAGTAGTCATCGTTGCCCATGGACACCTGCATTACTAGAGGAGTTGCTGACCCTTAAGAGCCCCTACGGACTGCAGACTGCCAGAGCCGCAGCAACCGAGGGGTACATGCTCTTACGTGCTAAAGTCGAAACACACACCGCAGTCTTTTACGTCAGACTCCGACGTAAGGGTGGTCGCCAGCCAGTCAGACCTACCACTGAGCAAGTCACATATATTCACGCCTCTTACGGGATGCCTATCTGAAGGGCAGTGAGGAACAGTATTCTAACCCGTCCCCACACGGGGAGCAATTTAAAAAAAAATACTTACGTAAGTAAATCTTTAAAAAACAATCACGTCACCGTTACTAAAGACGGTATTTAACTGAAACGGTATTTTAGATATTCTGTAAATCTTAAAAAAACAAACGATAGAGAAGCGTGACTGATTAATTTTAATATTTTTTTTTAAAAACCACTCATGACTGAAGATAATTTTAGTAAAATTACACGGTTTACAGAATAACTTACTTATGTAGTTCGTTACAAAGTATTTTAGTTTTGCAGTGTGAAGCGTAGGGGACGCTATTTACTTTAAATAGTTAAAAATTTTAATAGAAATTGTTTGTGTTAACTCTTAATACCTCGAGGGCGTTCACTGGTGGACTATGAGGTAATAATATGAATCATATTTTTTTTTATGGGGTAGGAGGGCGAACGAGCCGACGGATCGCCTGATGGTAAGCGATTACCGCCGCCCATGGACACCCGCAACACCAGAGGAGTCACAAGTGCGTTGCCGGCCTTTTAAAAGAGGATTGGGCCTCCGGTATCCTCACTCACTCGGCGAAACACAACGTAAGCGTTGTTTAACGCCGGTTTTCTGTGAGGCCGTGGTATCACTCCGGTCGAGCCGGCCCATTCGTGCCGAAGCATGACTCTCCCACGTAATTATATGTATAGAAAGAAAGAAAGTGGTTTATTGACACAGTCACTCTACATAAAATAACATAAAGACAAAGAAAAAACTACCTAAACAATTTCCTTACTAATATTATAAACGTGAAAGTTTGTGATTGGATGCATGGATGTTTGTTACTCTTTCACGCCACAACGGCTGAACGGATCTGGATTAAATTTGGCAGAGAGATAGATTATAGTCTGGAATAATATATTGGCTACTTTTTAGCCAGGTCGGACCCAATCCTGAATCGCGAAATCGCGAAGCGTGAAATCGCGAGCAGAAGCTTGTCTAGAATAAACCAAAAGCAAAATAAATCTATAGGTACCTATAATAAAATTGTAACAGGCCGATATATAGCCGATATAGATATTAAAGAAAAACTAATATAGGGGGTCTTTATTAGAGCAACACAAGTAAAATAAAATAAAAATAGTTTCTTTTTGCCTTTCTGTCTGTATGTTTGTACGCTCATCACGCAAAAACTACTGCATGGAATTGAATGCAGTTTTCACCAATGTATTGCTAGAGGTCTAACTTAAAATCTGGTGCATGGTTCATCTATAGAACTTATAGTATGTTAATCTTCTTGGGAGACTGCCTCATTAGTCTAGTGGTCCCAAGTGCAACTGCTACACTAGAGGTCCTGGGTTCGATCCCCAGGTCGAGCAAAGTATTATTGGGATTTTCTATGAAATTTTCATTAGCAGCTCGGAGTCTGGATTTGTGCCCGGTTAATGGCTATAGGCTCGCCCCCTATAACATGGGACCTAAACATACCGGCGAACTGTGGGTGTACATTAAATACACGTCTGCCTAATCCTTCGGGGAATACAGGCGTGATGGTATGTTATCTTTTTGGGACGTGAGTGAAACTGCGGGCAACAGCTAATCTAAAATAATATAAAATATTGCGTGATCCATGGCTGTGCCAAATAGGACCGATTACGTATTAACTACCATTTTGTATTTCTTTGCACTTTTCATGCTTAAATATGAATAGAATCTGGTGTATCTAACCAGAAGACGCAGGTTAGAATCTTGCCCGCAGTCGAATTTTCCCTTCACTAAAATAACTATTTAATGTTTGTTATTTTATTTGGTGATGTGATTGGGATACCTATATGCCCCTTTCGGATCGAACAGGGATTTTCTTTAACATGTTGTATAATAAAATTGTAACTTGCCAATGTCAGTAAACGCTCAAAAGTCCATAAGCACGCTAAGGATTACATTACTATGAACAGTACGAGCGAGCTCGATACAGCCAGTGCGTGTCACTTGTTAACGACAATGAATAGAAGGTCGTAAGTCAAACTAAACGTCAAGCTATTGCGTTGTGAGATTGCCTATGGACTTATGGTCGACACCGTACATTGGCGATCATTATCAATAACCTATTAGTAGTCTCACTGTTGGGAACGGGTCTCCTTTCAGAATGAGAGGGATTAGGCTATAGTCCATCACGCTGGCCTAGTGCGGGTTGGCAGACTTCACACATAATCAATCCATTACATTGTCCCACTGCTGGGCACGGGTCTTCTCTCAGAATGAGAGGGATTAGGCTATAGTCCATCACGCTGGCCTAGTGCGGGTTGGCAGACTTCACACATAATCAATCCATTACATTGTCCCACTGCTGGGCACGGGTCTTCTCTCAGAATGAGATGGATTAGGCTATAGTTCCTCACGATGTTTTCCTTCACCGTTTAAGCGCGTGATAATTAACATACCATCACCAGCACCACTACCATGATGTTTTATAATAACTATAATTTTAGATAGTAATGGTTATTAGTTTCAGTTAAAATGTTAAACATAACGCTAACACTAGACAAGAGGGCTTCGAACAAAATGGCCGTTTTTAATTGTTTTTAACAATGAATTAGGTAGTGATTAAAAATTGTGTTTCGGCTTGTTTCTAAAGGTAACTGACAGAATGCCTCATTAGTTAAGTGGTCCCAAGCTTGACTGCTATGCTAGAGGTCCTGGGTTTTTAGGGTTATGATTTTTAGATTAAGTAAAATGTTATTGGGTTATTCTATGCAATTCTCAGTAGCAACTGAGAGTTTGGTCTTTGTGCCCGGTTAATGGCAATAGTGGCGCCCTATAATTATGGGACCTAAACATACCAGTGAACTGTGGCTGTATATTAGTACATCTCTACGTAAACCTTCGGGGAATACAGGCGTTTTTTGCATTTTCGCTCATGCTCGGTGGTAGGACCTCTTGTGGTCTAACTGGCTGGCAACCACCCTTACGTCGGAGTCTGTCGTAAAGCACCGCGGTGTGTGTTTCGACTTTAGCACGTAAGAGCCAGTTCTCGGTTGCTGCGGCTCTGGCAGTCTGCAGTCCGTAGGGGCTCTTAAAACTCGGCAACGCATCAGCAACTCCTCTGGTGTTGCAGGTGACCATGGGCGGCGATGACTACTTACTATCAGGTGGGTCATTCGCTCATTTGCCGACCTAATCAATAAAAAAAATGTCTATGCTAAAATTATAAAGTTATTTTAGTGAAAAAAAAAATCTCGTGAGTGGGACTCGCGGTGGCTTAGTTTGGTGTATCTAACCAGAAGACATAGGCACGAATCCTGCCCAAATGTTTCCTTCAATAAAATAACAATTTATTTTTGTTTTTTTTTCTTCAGGTAACATCCTAAATGTCAATTAAACGCTGTGCCCGATATGAAAATACTAGAATCGACCAGGATCCGGATTTTATTATGTGAGTACAAATTATTATTTACTTAAGAGTCCGGCGGACCGAATTTTTATTACAAACGTAATACCGTAATATATCGTAATTCAAACACAATTTAATCAAATTCTGTTATTATTTGGATTCCGATACCGTTAATCTAGGTTCCTACTTTATCATTCCGTCCAAAATACTTCACTAGAAATAAATGTAAGCGAATTTGCAATTTTTGATAACTTTACCAAGTTTGGAAACATTTTTCGGTCTTTTATTTCCAGTGAAGTAGTAGTAGACGAAATAGTACCGTAGGAACCTAGATTAACGGTATCCAAATCCAAATAATAACATAATTTGATAGAATATTGTCTGGATTAAGATTTACTTCGGTATTACGTTTTTGTGGGCAATTCAAGCTCCGCCGGACCTCTAAGGTAAATATTAGCTATCATGTATAAATTATTTTGACTTTTAACGGTACCATTTTCCCTTAAAAAAGTCTTATTAGCAATAAGGGTCGCACATTACTAGTATTCTTGTTAACCCCTCGCGCTAAAATAAATGCTTGTGTTACGAGTGGGTTCACGTCGGTAGTGCAATGGGTGGGTTTCGAACCGGCAACCACATGATTGCAAGTCCGACGCCGTAGGCATTATTCGCGTAAAAATCAGGAACCAGTATAAAAATATGATGTATTTAAATGAAATTAAAGTCTCAAAAACAGTAATAAAACTAAGCGATCAATAGCCGATCTGTAGCCGATTTTGAACAACCTACTTTCCGTACGGTACGTTACAAGATGTATTTAATTTATATATAGTATTTACTTACTGGACCAAAGAAGGGCGCTCAAATAGAAAAATGACAAACAAGCATACGCCCGCCTGATGGTAAGCGGTAACCGCAGCCTATAGACGTCAGCAACACCAGTGGTATCACTAGCGCGTTGTCATCTTGACGGGATCGTTCCGTTTGGCAAAATATTATTCGTCAAATTTTACTTCCCAAAAAACTTATCGCACGAGTTTCATTTCTCAAAAGAATCTTTATCAAATTTATATTTCGCATTTTAATCACTTGGTCAAATATTAATTTGGCAACTTTTTACTTGCTCAAATTGTATTATGTCAAATGTACATTAAGCAAATGTTTTATTTTGTAAAAAAATATATTCCGAAAATAAGTTAGTTCAAATTTTACTTTTTTGCACAATTCTGGGCTTGAACTTGCCTGGAACAAAAATCATGTCTCATTAATAATTAATTATAAATGAATTATAAAAGTGGGTTAGGTTAGGTTAGAACTGTGAGCCCAACAGAGCGCGAGCCGAGCGAGCGTGCCGCGGCAACGGCCGGCGAAGCGCCGGAATTGCTCTGCTCTCTATAATAAAATAATTATTATTTATAATTATTATAGAAGTTCTTACCTGTAAATTATTTATTTTATTTGACTACTTAATACTTGATAAAATGAAACATTGCCATGTAATTATTTGTTA
Source organism: Acronicta aceris (assembly GCA_910591435.1). NCBI lineage: Eukaryota > Metazoa > Arthropoda > Insecta > Lepidoptera > Noctuidae > Acronicta > Acronicta aceris. Next base: position 5,994,256 of record OU342787.1, on the reverse strand, counting down.
AACAATAAATTGCCGAAAATAGTATTGCTAACTGTAAAATTGCGAAAAGTTGTTTTGCCAAAGAAAATTTGGGAAACATACTTTGGCATGTGATTTTTTGGGGAAACGTTTTTTTACCCAGAAATTAGTAATCCCATCTTGACACCTCAGTTGTTAAGTCTCATTTGCACAGTAATGTCACTGGCTACATTACCCTTCAAACCGGAACACAATAATGTTAGCACATTATTGTTTAGCGGGAGAATATATTAAAAAAAACGCTTACTAACAATGTGGGTCGCATATCAAGTTCAATTTCAAATGTTTTTATTTCAAACTAGCTTTTGCCAGCGACTTCGTCCGCGTGGAATAGTTACTTTGTTCCCTAGTTCTTCGCCCGCGGTTTCACCTGCGTTGCCCCGTTCCTAAGGGTTGTAGCGTGATGTTTTATAGCTTGAAACCTTTCTCATGAATCACTCATTTTCCCAACATTTCCCTTCACTGCTCTGCTCCTATTGATCGTAGCGTGATGAAAAGTATACTATAACCTGCCCAGGAGTATGAAGAACAATTGTACCAAGGTTCGTTGAAATCCGTCGAGTGGTTTTTGTTTCTATAACGAACATACAGACAGACAGACAGACAGACATAAAAATTTTACTGATTGCATTTTTGGCGTCAGTATCGATCACTAATCACCCGCTGATAGTTATTTTGGAAATATATTTCATGTACAGAATTGACCTCTCTACAGATTTATTATAAGTATAGATAGATAGTTAAACTAAACTCATTTTCGCAACCTTCTGGGAGACAATTAATCATGAGGTTATTAATTAGCATAATGTTGGCGTGCCCGACAACTATTACTGTTTTGTTTTTTTGCTAATTAATTCTTATAAATCTACACTGCCAATCAGTTTAATGACACTGTGAATTTAATATTTGCCATTTTTGTAACACTATACGAATTGAATTGACAACATTGTCCCTATGACAATTTAGGATTTTATTAGTTTGAAAACTGACACTTGACTTCCTCATTAGTCTAGTGGTCCCAAGCGCGACTGCTACGCTAGAGGTACTGGGTTTGATCCCCAGGTCGAGCAAAATGTTATTGGGTTTTTCTATGAAATTCTCAGTAGCAGCTCGAAGTCTGGATTTGTGCCCGGTTAATGGCTATAGGCTCGCCCCCTATAACATAGGACTAAAACATACCGGCGAACTGTGGGTGTACGTTAAGTACGCCTCTGCCTAACCCTTCAGGGAATACAGGCGTGATGGTATGTAGTTTGAAACACAATACTACATACCATCAATCTAAATAATCTTTACCATAGGTAAAGATTCTTTGATCTTTGCCAAAGGTTTGTTTCAAACTACATACCATCACGCCTCTGCCTAACCTAAGGGTTAGGCAGAGGCGTAGATACTTAACGTACACCCACAGTTCGCCGGTATGTTTTAGTCCTATGTTATAGGGGGGTCCTATGTTATTGTTATATAATATATTTACATATATCAAATAAAATTATATTTTATATATATATATATATATATATATATATATATATATATATATATATATATATATATATATATTAAAATTTTATTTGAAACTAGATCGAAAAATACGATACCCGTATTTTTTATTTTCCCGATATTCAATCATTTTCGTATTTATTTTCGACTTTGAAGTTCTTCCTATTCTAAACAGATGTAAGTGCCAAATGACGACATTTGTACGACTAAACGGTAACATGGCGTAAGTTTTTTACCCAGAAAAACTTGTCTTATGTCTTGAACTTGTCTTGACTTGAACCCAAATTAGTCTTGTGTAGTTGGGTATCTATCTTAATTATTCGTAACCTTACATTACTTAGATATTTCGTTCTTAATTTACTATTATTTTGACAAAATTTCAATTTTCTCAGTTTCCGCCGTATAAGTGACGTCATCACACGTTTCTTTTCTACGAAATGAGACATATAAAACATAATACGAGTATATAAAAATGTTTTGGAACTCAGGATAGGAAAACAAGGAAACAGTATTTTTGTTTTAGTTAATCAATTAATTCTTAATCATTTTGAAATGTTGTCCATTGAGAAGTTCCTCCTCTTTTGAAGTCAGAACTCTCCTTTTTATCCGGATCGTTCAGTTGAGCCCGCGAAATTCAAATTTCAAGTGATTTTTCGCAGTTTGTAGGTCTATAGTAAGTTCTGCATTCATGGTAATGGTAATTGCGACATTAACTATACAAAATTCACAATTTTTATCTAAAACCACTGCTTAAAAATCATTATTGTAGCTAAAAGTAGTGTAAAATGACAATTTTGACCAATTACACAGATTGCGCCAAGTTTTTAGGTTGATAAGGATTTATAAGTAAAGGTTTTAGTTCTCAGTTGTGAATGTTGTATAGTTAATGTCGCAATTACAACTGCCATGAATCTAGAACTTGTTATACACCTACAAACTGCGAAAAATCACTTGAAATTTGAATTTCGCGGGCTCAGCTGAACGGTCCGCCTTAAAAGCTGCTATTCAGCATCAAGTCAGACCAAAAGTATCTAATTGGGAAAATTCTAAAATGAACGATTGGTGTTCAAAAAAAAAACAATAATAAAAACCCAAGGCACGACTCCATTGTAAACTTTTCGGGAATTAAATACTGCTACGCCATAGCCTAAAAAGAAATCTTCATAAAAAAATATTCCCGATCCACTTTGAATAAGTAAGGGAGTGATCGGAGTGCAGAATGAGGTACGTCCTTCAAAATGGCGCTGGATAGCGAGCGAAGCGATCCTTTTTTGACAGCTCAAATATTTATTTGAAAATCGAAGATAATTTGAAATGACAGTTGCTTGTCACTTGAAAAAGGGAGGGAAAGTTTTTTTTTTGTTGACAACTTGATGGCTCAGGAAGGTTTTTTTTAACTTTTAGGGCTAAATAACAAGACCAAAAGCTTTCTAATCGAAACCAAAAAAATAATAATTTTTTTATACCACCAAGGTGGCAAACAACCATACGGCCCGCCTGATGGTAAGCGGCTACCGTAGCCCATGAACGCTTGCAACATTCGCGCGTTGCCGACCCTGTAAATTAAGGAAATAGTTGGGTTGGCAGCACAGGAGACAATGCGTGATGCTTATCCTATCTGCCAACACAACGCTTCCTCGCGGAGCTCTGACGACCTTGCTCACATAGCACGGAGCTATGATATTTGGCTAAGATTTTCTGCAAGGTAGAGGTACTACCCCAGTTGGGCAGCTCCAATTATGAGTGGAATTATTCGATTCCACTATACCCTTCTTCTCTTACGATATTTTACCGATAGATTATCAGGCTTTTCGGGCTACGAAAGAAAGAGCCATATCTTTGAATAGACCAGGCCTAGCTGACGGCACGCATGCATCAGTCATTGTTGTCCTCACATGGACAAGAACCTCAAATCACTGTCTGCTTTCATTATTTTCTGAGTTTAACCCGTGTGGGGGTTAGAATAGAGTTTCTCACTGCCATCCAGATATAAATCTCGTAAGAGCCGAGAAAATATTTTACTTGCTCGGTGGTAGGACCTCTTTACATCTGACTGACTGGCGACCACCCTTACGTCAGAGTCTGTCGTAAAACACCGCGGTGTGTGTTTCGACTTTTGCGCGTAAGAGCCAGTTCCCCCTCGGTTGCTGCGGCTCTGGCAGTCTGCAGTCCGTTGAGGCTCTTAAAGCTCGGCAACGTATCAGCAATCCTCTTGTGTTGCAGGTGTCCATGGGCGGCGATGACTACTTACCATCAGGTGGCTCGTCTGCTCGTTGGCCGACCTAATCAATAAAATAGACGTTTTTACTCAGGATTTCCTAACCAACCTTGGTTAGGAAATCCTTGCGTTATCTACTACTTGAAACAAACGTGGGAGAGCCATGCTTCGGCACGAATGGGCTGGCTCGACCGGAGTGATACCACAGCTTCACAGAAAACCGGCGTCAAACAACGCTTACGTTGTGTTTCGCCGAGTGAGTGAGGTTACCGGAGGCCCAATCCCTTTTTAAAAGACGGGCAACGCACTTGCGACTGCTCTGGTGTTGCGGGTGTCCATGGGCGGCGGTAATCGCTTACCATCAGGCGATCCGTCTGTTCCTTTGTCCCTCTATCCCATAAAAAAAGTCGTTAGTTAAGAAATTCCAGCGGTATCCAGGATTTATGTTTTGTTAGCCTGTAATAACAAAAAATCATTGACTTGTAAAAATGTCTTTAAAAGATTGATTTACAGAAATACTCGTAAATATCATTTAAAAGTAAACTCCAAACTACGTGTAAAAAAATAAATCCAATGTTAACAAAAGCAAAACCTACTTCAGAGAACACCTGAGCATTGTTTATTGTTGGAACTAATTACCGCCATTTTGGGGATTAACCTTAATTTTATTTATATCCCAGGATGATGCGCACATTTGACTAGGTAAATTTGATTTTTCGCAAATTTTTAAGTCTTTATTTTATAATTAGCTTTATAATTAGCTCATGGCTCTCATGTTTTACGATATCACAGAATAAATATTAGTTTTAAAGTTATTTTAGTGAAGGAAAAATTCAATCGCGGGCAGGATTCGAGCTTGCGTCTTCTGGTTAGATACACCAGAAAATAAGATAGCATGGAAAATGCAAAAATATAGTTAATAAAAGTCATAAAGTAAGTCGCGTCAGTTGAAAAGCAAAGTAACTTGCTTTATAATAGATGTCGACATCGTCACATGAAGGCAAATTTCGATCTAGCGGGTTGAACTCGCGGTGCCTTAGAGGTCAGAGTGTCTGGTGTATCTAACCAGAAGACGCAGGATCGAATCCTGCCCGCGATTGAATTTTTCCTTTACTAAAATAAATTTATAATCTTAGCATGGAAAATGCAAAAAAAACGCAAAAAGATAGTCTTCAGAATTAACTCATGTTTTTGTTTTACGGTATCACAATAATCTATACTTATAATAAATCTGTAGAGAGGTCAATTCTGTACATGAAATATATTTCCAAAATAACTATCAGCGGGTGATTAGTGATCGATACTGACGCCAAAAATGCAATCAGTAAAATTTTTGTCCGTCTGTCTGTCTGTCTGTCTGTCTGGATGTTCGTTATAGAAACGTTCAAACGTTCGTTACAATTGTTCTTCATACTCCTGGGCAGGTTATAGTATACTTTTCATCACGCTACGATCAATAGGAGCAGAGCAGTGAAGGGAAATGTTGGGAAAATGAGTGATTCATGAGAAAGGTTTCAAGCTATAAAACATCACGCTACAACCCTTAGGAACGGGGCAACGCAGGCGAAACCGCGGGCGAAGAACTAGGGAACAAAGTAACTATTCCACGCGGACGAAGTCGCTGGCAAAAGCTAGTAAATAATAATTTTATAAACTGCTTCATTATTCCAGTGGTCCCAAGCACTACTGCTACGCTAGAGCTGTTTTCGATTCCCAGGTCTAGCAAAGTGTTATTGGGATTCTCTATGAAATTCTCAGTAGCAGCTCGGAGTCCGGATTTGTGCCCGGTTAATGGCAATAGGCTTGATTTAGATGATTTTTTTTTATCGGTAGATCATACTTCAAACGTGGTCCCATAAAAATTTGGTCAAGATCTGATCACAAAATTTAGAACAAAATGACAATAACACGTAACGACCGAGTAAATTATAACGTCGTCTAGGTATACGTAAAATTCTACTCGCTACGAAAAATTTTGAAATAAAATAACTTTAAAAAAAAAGTAAAAAGCGCCTTCAAAAACATAAAAAAGAATGTTATCTGCGGAACAGTTACGGAAGTCGGTGGCGATATCAAAAGATCCGATCAAATCTAAGGCATCGACTTCTAAAACTGTTTCGCATATAACATTGAATTTTTATGCATTTGAACGCGGTTTTACTTTTTCTTAAAAATTATGTGTAATTTTATATACCTACATAAAATAAAAATATTGAATTTTTTCCTTTACTATTAAATAACTTAATAATCTTAGCATGGAAAATGCCAAAAAATCACAAAAAGATAATAAAAAACATGTCAAAAAAAGTAAATTGTCTAAAACTGACTTTCCAATATTCAAGGAATGTTACTCTGCATGACAGGTAGGATCTCCCCTTTAACAGGTTCATCGCCATTTGTATAATCTTCAGGGTCATCACGTTTTACACTTTATCAAAATTTTAATTTAATTAAGGAGCTTGTGATCCTTTATCTTAGTCAGTGTTTTTATAGATGTTCTCTTGTTTGTTACCTCAAATTCCGGAAAAGTTCGCTTAGAGAAATAGAGAGGGAGAAAGAGAAAGGGATATTTTATTTGTAAAACATGATTCATGCTGAAATATGGAATGCGATTCCCGAGTCTTCTCCGATTGATATAATCTGTCGGAATCGGTTTCTTCTAGACAAGCGCGCCCCATAGTAGATCGCAGTGTCTCTAAACATCAGGCGAACTGGTAGTCAAGCGTAAGCCTATGAATAAAAAAAGCTATAAAAATATAATCTAAGTAATGTTTTTTTATACCACTAAGGTAGCAAACAAGCATACGTCCCGCCTGATGGTAAGCGGTTACCTATGGACGCTTGCAACACCAGGGGTATCACTCGCGCGTTGCCGACCCTGTAAATCAAGAAAGAATAGTTGTGCTGACAGCATAGGAGACAATAGCGCGATTTTTATCTTATCTGCCAATATAACGCTTCCTCGCGGAGCTCTGGCGACCTTGCCGTTAGTAACATAACATAGCACGAAGTTATGTTATTTGGCTACGATTTTCTGCAAGGTGGAGGTACTTCCCCAGTCGGGCAGCTCCAACTACCGCTCTTTCACTATGCCCTACCTCTCTTCCATGTTTCTCATTCTTGATTATTGTCCTTATTGATTGCTACATTGTTGCATAAAAATACTTATTTAAGTATTTTACCTACGGGGCTGTTCGAAACAGCAAACTTCAGACACCTCCAGCTATTTAATTCCAGTACATAGCAGCTCCAATTGTGAGTGGAATTATTCGATTCCACTAAGCCGTAGGGCTCTCTAAAGAAAACGTAGAGTAAAGTAATCCTCCACATCACTGTTATCTGGTACGTACCCAGAAGTCTGGCAGAATTGCCACATGGAATGGTAATGCTAATTAACCTAAGAAAAAACCAGCCCACTGGACACGAAAAAAATTTAAATTTTAACTTTCTTATTTCGTGATCGAACATATCGATTCTGTACAGCCTGTGTAAATTAGGCCGGTCATTAAAAAATAACCCTGTATACTCGTACGTGAGTGCATTGTGTGTAATATGCATTTATTTACAGGTTCAATAATAGTTTCAAGTATAACAGCAGAGCATGCCTCAACACATCGCAATGGATTACCACGCCATGCCGCCACCAGCTCACCAAAAAAAAAGTCACAAACCTCAACAGTGCCTATTGGAATTCAGGTAAAAAAACTTGCCTACAGTTTGTTAATTATAATATATAATTATATAATATAATTATATTAATAATAACGCGCGCTGTCGCGCGTAATAATATAATTATATTATTACGCGCGACAGCTGTCATCGAGGTCACGCGCATGAACTGGACTGCTATATGCTGATGATGATGAGGTCCAACCCTATGAGATTGGTCATCTTGCTTCCATCTTTTTTGGCAGTCGGGTTTTTTTATTTTATTGCGTTCTAGATTTTTCTGTCTATAAAATTATATTCTACACGTTTCAGATGCCAGAGAAAGTTATGGCCACTCAAGAAGTGTCCTGTATATCTGCAGACTCAAATATCTTTGACATTATGAATGAAGCAAAGAAAACCTGCAAAGGTAATGATATGAAGTGCACATTTTACCTTTTTTCTAACTTAAAATATTACAACATCGGATCTTTAGACATCAACAAAGAACTATTTGATAAATTACTAATGAAATATGATAGTTGGTTATTAACTGCTGAGAAAATTGCTGCTAAAGATACCGTAATTTATTCAAAAAGAGATGAAAAATATAGTGGAAGAGTAAAAGAAGATGATACATTTCCTAAAAATGATAGTCCTCTTTTTACTGAAGTAAATAATATGGATATTGATAGATATGATTCTGATAATAACAATGACGCCATTAGTCATGATTTCTATAAAGAACATACATCAGATATTAAAAAACATAGTCGTAATCACGTGGATAAAGAAAATCCTGTGAGACACATAAATGTTAAAGAAAAAAATGAGAAATATATTGAATTAGATCCGAAATATGACAAAGAATATAAATATTTTGAAGTGTTTCTTCCCGAAAATCATGACCGAGGGAAACCGAGAACAATACATGTTAATATTAATAATGAAAATGACAAACCCAATACGAACGAACAGGAAATTGACACAAAACCTAATGGATTAATGGCAAATAAACTGGAAGAAGTGCCAATGGTTAATTATTATGATGCTGCTTATGAAAATCAAAGAAAAAGTGACAAGTTTGATCTATTGTCAACTGACATCCGTAAATATGATGGAAAATATCTTAATGAAAATTCATACCATGATCAAAGAGATTTAGAAAGTAAAGATACGACAGCATCATTAAAACCAACAGAAATTGGTGATCCACTTATTACCAATAATATATCTACAGATTTTTATTTAGAACAACCAGAAGTAGAAATAAATGACTATATTGACAAAATAAACACTAATATACAAAATGATAGTACATTAATTGTAAATACAAGTACTGATAAAATTTGTACCACAAGAGACCAGGAAAGGTTAACGATTGGTGTTAATATAGACGATGGTAGACAGGTATACTTTAATAATAGTGATTTCGTAATCACTAATAATACTACTCTTAATAAAGTGTCTTCACAGGATAACAGTAGTATTGAACTTACTGCAAATAACAGAGATCTTAACTATGCAACAGACAATGCAATAGAAGAAACACTTAAACGGTCGCAAAATAATGATAATGTTAGAGCTTTAAATGAAAACACTGGAACTTTAGTACTTAGTCATCCATCAGAAACTAATATCCTAAGCCCAGATATAAAACAAGACATCAACGAATATATGATTTCAAATACTGAACATATTGATGGACCAGAAAACGCTCATGAAAAACATAATTTAACACCTTTACAAAACGAAACGAAACACATGCATGACCTTGTAGATCAAGCTACTTTGAATGATGATTTTCATACACATCCATTAGAATATACAAACATTTACAATGAAGTTGATTTTGATGACACACATTTGACAGTACATGATAATAATACACTGAGATCATCAAACATACATCTGAATGAACCTGTGTTTCTTGCTGTAGATTCATTCAAAGAAAATAATTCGGAAACCTCACCGTATGTTATCGCTGTACCAAAATTTGAACCTTCATATAACACAATTTCAGATTATATGGGCACACAGATTGAATTAACTCCTACTAAGAATGTATTAGATGTTAGTGATATTTCTGCTTCTACAGCATCTGTTACATCAATGCCAACAAACCATATAACTTCAATACCGGAAAAAGTAATACCAAAAACTATAGTACCAGATATAAATTCACATTCAGTGCCAAATGTTGCATTTCCAAGTTCTACTGTCCCAGAAAACATTGTCTCCTCTTCAGATTCATTATTGTACTCCGATCTTGATTCATTACATGACTATGATGACGCTACCTTGCCAACATTAGCATTTGCACCAATGGAGACTGTTATAAGACCCTCTATAGGGTCAGAAGTTTCACCTACATTAGGATCATCAATATTTTTAGACGCAATTCCAAATTCTTTATCACTAGCAGAAGCTAATTCTACTTTGCATCAATATGAATCAACCATTTATATTGATAAATCTTCAAATCCAAATAATCGCAATATCCTAGAAACCCCTTTGTCAATCGAAGATGATATTTCTTCACAAATAAAATTTCATGTATCACCAAAATCAAACAGGCATATTGATAAATCAAGTCATTTTGTTACAACTCCCGTGAGTCCAGAAGCCGATGTATATTTCGAACAAAAACCACAGTCATTTTTATCAAAACCAACTGAATCCAGCATATTAGACTTAGATTTCATCCCAGGAACATCGTTATCCGAAATAGCCTCTGCTAAACCAATTTATAAACAAAAAGGCCAACAAATCCCCTCACTGACCAGACTTGAAAATCCTTACATTCTACAGTCACATACAGAATCAGAACCAGTCATATCTAATCAATTTCAAACCCCGACATCTAAAATCACAACATCTGAATCTAAATCTAAACCTACGTTATTTGAAACTAATTCATATCTAGATGAGATTTTTTCTAAAAATGCTGAACCTATTTCACTAATACCAATGACTTCTCTGGTACCTAAAAACCAGTTAATAGAATCTGGTATCTCAAATCCATCGATAAGTCATGACCAACAATTGCTCGTAAATAAAATTTCACAGCCTGATTTTTCTCCTATAACAAACATTATCTTATCGGATGTTAATTTACAAAATCACCTATCTACTGAAGAATTATATGATTTAACTGAAGGTGAACTACAAGTAGATCAAGTTCTTAAACCATCTTTAGGAACTGCTCCATTTTTAAAAGCAAAAGAACCTTCAAATATTTTGTACAGTATACCATCTCAGCATAAACCATTAATAAATCTGTCTTCTCCAATATTACTATCAAATGATTCGCCATTAACGCAATCAGATATAATTGGATCAGATATTGGCCTACCAGCTACGTTACCACAGTCTGGTATCCCACTATCAAAATATACAAACCCTCTTCCAAATAAACATTTTGCAGACATATCAAGTTTAATGCCATACTATTCCAAAATACCGCACAGTCCTACATCCAAAGTAAAACCAGTATTTAATACACAATTATCTCAGACACCACCTTTAATTTTAGATAATGATAGTATATTAAGCGCTCTGAATAAATTTTCAAAATCGACACAAGCCAATCCCCTGCTTGAAGAAGATTTTCAAAGTATAATTAAAGAATTACCATCCGATCTTACAAACTTATTACTTTCAGAATCATCTCACATTGATTCCCAACTAAAATTACCCATGACAGATTCCATTAGACCATCAGTAAATAAATTATTTAAACACAAAGCCGTACCCGCTCTGGACCAGTATACAAGTATTGATGATACAACTACGTCTAATGAAGAATTACATAATCTGCCGTTAACAGCATTCACTAGTTCAGAATTACAAAACATTTTACCTTCAACGTTAAGTACAACACCACAACATATTAAGCAGATAAAACTAGAACGACCTTCAAAATTAATTCAAGATAGTTTACCAAAACCATTATTACCCTTGGAGATTATTACGGCATTAAATAAAGACTCGTCTGCGTTTCCTAAACCAATGCTGGCAGAGTATTCTGAACTAACACCAGCTCTGATAGATTCACACACTCATGTTAGTACATCTTCATCGGTACCTATTCATCCCATCAAAGACTTTTCTATAGCCACCGAATCCAGTACTACATTACAACCATTGAATAGTAAGAAAGTACCTTTAGAGATGGAACCGATAACTTTGCAGCTGGACAAGTCAACACAAGTGTCACCTCAAACTTTACCTGTTCCAATTTTCGAACCAACACCTGGTTTTGAAGGTGTAGATAGTCCACTTAAACAGTTAGAAATCACACAAGACAATCCAGTAAGTCCTCAGTTCTATGAAGAACGTGAGTTTTTGTTAGAAAATTTGATATCAGATACAAAAACAGACTTAAAATCAAATTTTAAACTTACACAGTTTTATGAAGAGATTGAACCTGCTTTAGAAAACTCAATATTAGCAAATTTAGCCCAAGATGTAACTGAAAAAAGCACATCATTTACCTATAAACCATCATTCATACCAACGCTTACTAAAATTCCATCTCCAACGTTATCTTTAGCTCCTGAAGATTCAACAATTAGTTCTGAAATACAGAGCATGGAATCACCAGTTGACGGGCTTTCACCTTTGCCCAAAATTCCTGAACTATCCCATATTTCAGAACAAACAATGTCAAAAACTATGCAAAGCAATTCAAATGCCTTGATTAACTTACACATCGGCCCAAAGCCTCTAATTTTAAATCAATTAGAGGTTCCTATATCTAAAATATCATCGGTGCTATCAGAATCAACTCTTGAGCCTTTAACGCCTCAAGATTCTCTAACAAAATCCATAGTGCCACACTATGCTACAATTCTTCCATCTAACATTAGTCCTACTCATATTAACCAACTTTCTTTAGAACCTTTTATTCAATTCAATATTTCTCCTTCAGCGTCTCTTACTTTGCCTACATTAGCAAATATAAGCCCACTGTTAGATACACAGAAACTTCAATCCCAACGACCTATTCATCTACAAACTCCATTAATACTTCCCTCAGCATCATTGTCTTATACTGATCAACTAGAATCGCCAACATCACGTTTTGCTAGTACAACACTAGACGTTGATTCTGCTCTCATACCAAGCTATGAACCGTGTTTGGAATATATTCCTCAGCTTAACGTTCTTGGATACCCATCAAAGTCCATACCTAAGCTACCAACACCATTAACTTATACAAGTCCAGTATTTATGAAATCTAAACCAACAGTACCGCAAAATAGTAACCTATTAACTCCAAAAAGCTTTACTCATTCGGTTTTAAGCACGCAGCTTCCTTCACCGCAGTACAATATTCCTTTATCACCATTATCTATATCAGAAATGTCTCAACCCATACTGTATACACAATCTGAAGTAAAAAATGAATTGCCATTGCCATTAGGTGAAACAACAGGCAACATAATACCTATAGAAGATGCGGTCTTGCAACTCTCAAATGTATTTACCCCAGTATCATTGGTAGAGACCCTTAGCCACTTAGGTAAACCTTGTCAGAAAGAACTACAAACTCCTTTCACTGTACCAAACAAAAACTATGAATTCTTGACGGCAGCAGAAGCTGAAATAAATGATCGACCCTATATTGAATCCTCTTTGCCTTTAAATTTTAACACTGTACCTTTGAATCCTACTTACCAATCAGTAAACAACGATCTTTTTAAAAATATACCTTTAACTCCTTTTATATCTACTTCATCATCATCTTATGTTCCAAGAAGACCTTCATTAAGTCCAATATGGCAAACACCTTTGTTTGCAAAAAATCTCCAAGCATCAGAACCATCATTATACGTAAACTCTCAAGTCGAAATTTCAAACATTCCTTCAATACCAAGTAAGCCTATCAAACAGTTGTTAAATACAGCCTCCCAAAATGAACTAGCGACCGAATTTCTAACTCTCGATAGCCATATACCAGTAGAAGATATATCATCCACATTAGTAATGGCGCCATCATATTCGTCAACAATTGAACCTCTGCAGTATATTCCTGAATTGCCTAAATCTAGTCTTCTGCCAAATCTTGTCTTTACAAAATACAAACCAACATATCTTAATGATATTAGACCTTTACTGGATGAAGATATCTCTCAATTGCTTAAAAATATGTCTATTTTTCCTCTTACACAAACATATAAAGAATCTAAATTGGCTGCTCAAGAAATATCGGCACATAAAGATGAAATTCTACTTCCAGTAGAACCACCAATACTCACCACAGCATCTGGATTTAACGAAATTGGCATCAAACCAAAGAAAGACTGTGACATGTCTCCAATTAAGAAATATATTAAACAAATTCTGTTACCTTCAACTACACAAAAACCAAGATTACCGTTTCCAGATTTAATATCACCCATTCCACAATACGATATTTCCGAATTATCTTTACCAGTTGAGCCTGATTTTTCATTTGGAGAAGTTTCAACAGTTCCATCAAATGCAAATCCATGTTCACCTAAATCTGAATTACCTTTACCTTCTTTTTCAAGTCAGACATTAGATGTTAGTCTATTACCGAATACACTATCTCAATTAGAATATAAACGTCCAAGCGATATAAATCGTCCAATTGATACAAAATTAACACAGAAAGAAATGCCATCACAATTAATTACAGAGGTATTAGAAACACTTTCACAAGATAATTCACCATCATTTGAAAATATATTAAATCCTAAGTTAACCGCATTGCCACCAGTTTTGCCATCTCCCATACCTTGTCCTACGATATCACCATCGATCTTTTTAAATCGACCATCCAGCTTGAACTATCCGCAGAGCATACCATACCAATTACAACAACCGTTTAACTTAAAAAATATAAAAGACAACGCAAAGTTTTCTCAACCTATAATTCCGGAATCACTTTCCAGCATAGTATCATCTAAATTAACTCCTGCTACTTCTTATGCAGACATAAACTTTGCTGAGTTAAAACCACAAATTGCGCCAAAACCTGTAATTTCTACCGTTGTGCCATTACAATCGTCACCCTATTCTACACCTATGTTATTATCGCAAACATATGTATTACCAACATCTACAATAAATTCACATACACCACAGGATATTGTTCCCCAATATACTCCAAAATCTTCATTTTACCACCAGAACTTCACACCAATGAAGTCACAATACCAGATTATTCCAAATATTCTAGAGACTATAGATTCGATTTCAAATCCGAAACTTGCTTTAGAATCTCAGCAAAATTTGCAAGTATCATCTGTACCATGTTTACAATCTGTGGCAAAGGCATCAGCTAGTTCACCCCTGGGTGCACCTGAATATAGCACGCTAAGTCCTACTTTATTATCGTCTATCCAGACAAAACCATCATATACGAGCTCAATATTATCAACCTCTCCATTGCAAATTCGTCCTACGCCACAGTACATAACCCCAATATTACCAACCACTCCAGCGCCCCCATTGAAATCCTATTCTACCTATTTACAATCAAATTATGCTAAGCCTATTTCGCTAGCAGAGTCTATTCCAATATTACCTATCCAACCAGTTTCAAATGAATTCTTATCAGGTTATGCAATGCCATCATACGCACCTATTTTACCAAGTGTACCATTAAAAGCTCGTCCTGTAACAATAACACCATCACAGGTCTCAGTAAAACCTATGTCTATAGCAAACTATGTTCCACTCTTACTAGCCCAACCTGAGTCAGCTAGGCTACCGGTAGATATTTCTAGTATTCCACCTACTCCCACAACACTGTCACCCTGTTCTCCACAATTAGTCTATCCTAAACAAATATCACTATCTCCTTATCAACTATCTGAATCTCCTCCCAGTCTACAGACAGAGCATTTTCCTCCAACTTCATTTGTTGAAGCGATTCCATGGTCGCCGTCTTTTATGAGTAAACTATCAAAACCTTTAGCTGGTACTCAATCTTTTATTTCTCACCAATTAATTCCAGCATTATCTTCTAATTCCCAATACTCAATTCCTGCAGCTATTTCCAATCCAACATATACTAAAATGGCTGCTCCAGTATACACGGCACCAAAATTACCTTTTACTACGCCACAAAAGACCGTGGAATCTCTGTTACCAGAATATATCGCTCCTGTTTCGTTTACAAATACTTATCTTCCGTTATCATCTCCTAGTACTATAAATTCCTACACACAACCTTGTACAAGCCCGCATGCATATTTTGAACCATTATCACCAATAGATTTTAATTCTCAAGTAAAAAGACCACTATCGAAATCACAAGAAGCACCATTAAATATATCTTCGTATGACAAGAAGCCATTTGTAAATGAAATCCAAAATATACCAGTTACTTCAAATATGTACGCAATGAAAAATTTCGCGAAGTATAGATCAAAGTCGACACCATCATCTATTTCTAATATACAAATAAACCAAAATGACTTCGGAAACACTGTTATTGATGAAACAATTACTACTCCAAGTACAGAATCACAAATAAATCTCCAGCAAAGTACTTCTAATGCAAATATTTGCACAGACGCCATTGAAGCAAGTGAAAAGTTTAACAAAGACTCTATTAAAGGAACTTATTTAGATTCACTATCAAATATTTTAGAAATAGATGAAGCTACTGAGTCTTTACTCAATGATATTTTAACCAAAGGAGCTCAAACGCCATCTATGTCAGTTCCAAGTGTTATCAACATACCGTTATCGAAAACAATAATACATAAAAAGTCTGATCTTATACCTTCAAATATTTTAAAATTGGATGAAGGTAATGAAATTTTGCTTAATGAAGATTTGTTACAAAAAAATTACCTTCCATACTCAATTCGTAGTCTTCCTTCTGAAACGAAGACGGAAAGAATATTGTCTAGACCTCATTTAACACCTTTACACCCTTATATACCATTTGTGCCACTAGGCGTGGCCCCACAATCATTATCTTTGCAGTCATCTTCAAGTGCTATACCTATACTTTCTGCCCCGACATTGCCTTTAAAACCGAGTTCTAAATCACCAATGATTTATTCCCAACTTGCATCAGATATAAATTCATTACCAGGTGTAACAGGATCACTGATGAAACAACATTTATTCAATGTATTACCGTTACAAAAACAATCACAGCCTTCCATGTTATCTTTACCATATTTTTTAGTGCCTACCACAGAATATAAAATACGAGAGGAACAGTTACCTCCTAAATATAGTGAAGATTCAACATCATCGAATCTAAACCCATTAGCGGATATTATTTCTTCACAGGGAACACCACAATACACTCAAGTCCCAATCGTTTCGCATTCATATGTGCCTACACAATCTAACATAACGCCATTTTCAAATGTGGCCTCATCAAGCTCACCAGAATCCTATACACCTAGTCCTTACATTACGAATTATTCACCAAGACATATCAAGCCAAACTACACTATACCTTGGAAGCAAGGCTTGCTAGTTGAGACAACACCAATACCAATTAATAATTTCCTAACTGAAGTACCAATCACAACTTATTCTTCTCTACAAGATTCAAATTTACATGAAAGTAAAGAAAATATTCAACCTGTAAAAGATATAAATACGGAATCGTCCATTTTTTCTCAAAGTAATATTACACAAGCTGAATTTTCTAGTTCATCCAATCCTCTTACCGAATTAGAAAACTCTTTAACAACTCCCGATAACATTAAAGCATCGACAATCATAGACACTGACCTTCAAATATCACAGAGTAATATATTATTCCCTATGGGTAATATCCCAAAATATTCAAAACCAATAGAAAAAATACCATACTATACTTCGAGTAGACCTTGGCCAACTTTCCTTCCATCAGATTTAAAACCTAACACACATTTTTCTGAGAATCAATTCAAGATTCCATCAACAACACCACTTTCTTACGCTCAGTCTGAGGAAGCTACAGATTTATACGAAACTATTAAACCTCATCCAAAATTTATATCTAAACCAAGTAAAGATCAATTGAATGCTCCAATCTCCTTACCTCTTACTTACGTTGAACCAGAATTTACAGAGATTAATGAAATGTTTAAACCACATCCAAAATTATTAGTAGCATTTGATCAATCCGATATTTCACAATCAACAACTGACAATACTTTACCTGAAACACAATTATTTAGTCTACCTCAACATGCAATTCCATTCAGCGGTGTTCCAATTAGTTCTTCATCTTTAATAAGACCGCTGATGAGACCCCGACCAGAAATATACTATAAACTTCCAGAAAAGGTTGTTTCACCATCTCGATTGTTACCATTAAGCACTGTTGATGCATCTTTAGATAATCTTCACCCGAATTCGGCTGAAAGAGCTCCTACAGATCAATTGTATGCATCATCTTTGGAAAACAATTTAAGAAATCCAATCTACTCTGAAGAAGCACCAGGAAAGCAACCTGAGTACGTAAAGTTCGGGCCTCAATCTCCATTGTTAGTTCTAGGAGTACAATCACTGACTGATAGCAAACCATTCCAACCAACTCAAGGTCCTTTACTAAAACACTTACTCACTACCTCCCAAAATATACAAATACCACCAAATCTCGGAGAATATTTTGAAATTACTCCAACAAAACCGTCACCGTTAATTTCTAATTACGAATCTTTTAACCCATCATCACAAGAATTAAAACCACAGGTCACTGATTCCCCTATTATTGAAGCAGATATAACATTATCGATGCCGAATACTTTACAAAATTTGCCATTAACAAACAGATATCAATATTCACCTACAATGCTACCATGTGGCGCTCAAGATGTACTACATAAAAGTCACTCCTCACCTTTAATTAGTCCACCAATGAACATTTATTCCCCTGCTACCCTATCAAAACCTTTATCACTAACTTCGGCAAACGCAGAGATCTTAAAATCATCAATCCCTCAATTTATATCACCAACTCTTTCACCATTGGTATTAAATCCACTTGAATCATATAACACTCTTACTTCCAGGTGGAAATCAAGTCTACCGTCTTCCAATGACTCACAAGAACAATTAATATCGCCTTTACCAAATACTATAAAGTTACTCCCAAACCAGTATCAATCTTACTCACAGTATAAGCTCCTAGAATCTGTACCTAGTCCAGTAGCAGAGGAGAAAACGATGGAAATAACAAACTTCAAAGAAGAAGCAGCTATACCAATTACATGGTCACCAGTACCTACCCCAAAACCATTAGCTCTAAGCTCGATACTTGATACTGATATTTCTGAATTAACTGAACCAAACCATATGGTTTCTGAATTAAAGAGTTATTTACCAGTTTTAACTTCCACTTTACCCCAATCAAAGGAAGTTACTCAGATACCATTAGGATATCCCGATTTAAGTGTTTCATCCATTAGTGCCCCTTCATCACTACCTACTAAAGCTAAGCTGATAGACAATACAGACTTTACAGAGATTTATTCTCCAGTAGCACCCATCTCAGCTGGTCTTATTTCTCAAGGACCAGACTTTACAGAGATTTATTCTCCAGTAGCACCCGTCTCAGGTGGTCTTATTTCTAAAGGACCAATTTCTCAATCAAGTTCTCAAGCATTATTTTCTCCCAATATCCTACAATATTTGCCAATATCGAATAACACTGAACCTCGACCATTGACAAAGAGGCCATACATTGTATCACCTTCTTTTACATCAAAACTTTATACTGAACCTAGATATTGGCTGCAAACGCCAATCATTTCAAAATCTTCACAACTTTATGAAACACCATTCAAACAAGAAATAGCTCCACAGAAGGAAAATTTACAAATAAATCCATATAAACTTACACCTTCTGATATAGTGACGGCAAATATTGAAACATTAAAAGAAAGACACAATCTTCAAGACGTACTAAAATTGACTCTTGTTGAGGAACCTTTAGAGCTCAATTCTGTTAAACTCATTAACCCACTTGGGTTGGACACCCAAGACAAAGATATAAATCCAATGAAAATAACACTTTATCCGGCTGAATTTTCAGATATAGCAAACACTAAAACATTACTTAAAACTCCGACAAAACCTAAAATAAATCCGAATAAATATACGGAAGCAGAAATAAGCAAAGAAAATTATATAGATTATCAGAACTTAGGATCTGATAAACTCACGATACCTGCAATATCACAATATTTACCTACAAATAATATCTACACATATTCCCCATACATTTCTCCTACTAAAATTCCTAAAACCGAAAAACTTACAACTCCAGATATTTCTAAGTTGACTAAAGCAATTCACATTAATCCCATATCATTGAACCCTGAAATCACATCAGAATATGCCAATTTTTATGCCAACAATCATATAGGTAATACTCCTAAACTATTTAGTATTCCTTCAACAATTAGTATGAATGATAACGCACTACCAATAAATTCTGCCTATTCAGAAATATCCAATGATTTTATTGGTAACACAGTTGAGAACCTGGAATTTATACCAACATTAAAAGCCGCTCCACTTGCATTGAATGAATTTAAAACTATAATCCCCGTAGATACACCAGTCCCTATCTATAATACAGTGAATATTTTAACTCCTTGCAGTAAGTCCAGTCCAAAACCTACATCTTATAGTCCAATAGGAATATTCCAAACTCCAATAGACTCAACTGAAATGCCTTATGAACCTACTTCATTTATAAGCGATAATGAAATAAAATATCAAGGTTATAAGACTTATTATCCTTCTTCAAAACTTTTACAAAGTTCAACAAAATTCGCTCAACCACTCCCTCCGCCTAAAATTCTAAATACACCACCAAAGACAATACCTTTCCAAAGTAAATTGGAACTTGATAATATGCAACAAGGTTTAAAATTTGATGAACACATCCCTATTCAAGATATCCACGAACATAAGCAGGTAGATAAAGAATTAAAATCAATGTTAATTAATTATATAAACAGTAAGAAAGATATGAAGAACAACTTGTTTAACAATAATGAAGAATTGACTATACCTCTAGGTGATTTAGCTATTAACAATAAAAAAGTTACAAATGATTTTAAAACGATTGAAACTAATAACCCATCAATAGGTTTAAAAGTCTGGAAATCGAATGCTAAAATTGTGACAGCAGAGTTAAAACTGAAATTTAAGGAGTTATCAGTCAATAACTTCATGCCAGTTATCAATAATTTAAATGAATTTGATGTTGAAGAGATTCGGAAGATTGTCAAAGATTATATTGATGAAAAATATGGTAATCATATTGAAATTCGTGAGCCTTATACGATAGATAATCAATATGTTGTTTTAAAAGATTTTGATCATAATGCTTTTGATTATAGGTTTAATTTACTATGGCCAACAGAATATGTATAATTAGACGTAGATTTGCAAAATTCTTAAAACAAAAACAAAATCGGATTCAAAGCAATGGCTTTGAAATAAGCAACTTTAAATCTATTTCACAAAGTTCAATTTCAATTGTAAGTGAAACAGTTTAAAGACCTTATGTTTCTTCATTAACATTGGACAAGGTTTAGGGCCGATTTTTTCATCGCCACTTAACTTTTAACTATGGAATAAAATTGACGTTTGCCAAATTTCAAAAAGTCTGTAAAAGGAAGTCGCAGGTGTGACGTATAATAATTTCGTGTGATTTTTCGGCTTAGTAGTTTCGCTTCCTCTTTCGCACGAATCGGGCGAAACGACACTTCAAAATTGATTACTTAGTAGATGGCATTACGCACGAAGCGTTTTTATTTTTATGGTAAATTGACCACTTTATAAATAAGTAGTGCGAAATGTTCTATACACACAGAACACACAATTTTTGTCTCGTTTCGTTCCATTAAAAAAGAAACAAAAGAATTCTTGAATACAAAGCTAATTATATCGTTTATTACTAAGATAATAATACAAAAAATAAAATAATAATATAAAATAAGAAAAGAAAACCTATTTACCTAAAAATCTCAACATTTTTAATTTTTCTCAAATTTTATTCGGGAATCTTTTTAAAAAAATGAACAGATTATGAGAATTAAGATTTTAAGTGGGTAGGTGGGTGGGTTATTTGATTTAAATAATAACTATAACTATACAATGTAACTGACGACGACAAACATAATTTATTATTTTAGTATTGTTCTCAAGTAAGTGACATGTTATATGTTTTATTGAGAATAAAGTTTCTTTAACCATAAGTGAAATTTTAAGAACGAAATTTAGTTTAGAGAAAATTTATAAGAGAATTTTAATTAAAGAACCGGAAACAATATCATAATAGTTTTCTGGGAAGAAAAGTTCACCTAAGTCTAAATATTTAACTGTGTTTTTGTGATTTTTTTGCATTTTTCATTAAGACTATGAAGATTTTTTTGCATTTTTCACTAAGATTATGAAGTTATTTTAGTGAAGGAAAAATTCAATTGCCACCCAACGTCACCTTATGACGTAAATTCAGAATGTGAAGGCAAATTTCGATCAAGCGGGTGGGACTCGCGGTGGCTTAGAGGTCAGAGCGTCTGGTGTATCTAACCAGAAGACGCAGGTTCGAATCCTACCCACGATTGAATTTTTCCTTCACTAAAATAACTTTTTTCACGTGGGAGAGCCATGCTTCGGCACGAATGGGCCGGCTCGACCGGAGTGATACCACGGCCTCACAGAAAACCGGCGTTAAACAACGCTTACGTTGTGTTTCGCCGAGTGAGTGAGGTTACCGGAGGCCCAATCCTCTTTTAAAGGTCGGCAACGCACTTGTGACTCCTCTTTTGGTGTTGCGGGTGTCCATGGGCGGCGGTAATCGCTTACCATCAGGTGATCCGTCTGCTCGTTTGCCCTCCTATCACATAAAAAAAAAACTTCTTAAATATTTTTTTAAAATTCCCGGAAAAGTAATAAATTTTAAGAGAAATTAAAAATGCCGAGTGTTCTCAAACATTGAGCTTATAAAATAAGTTTTATTTTCTCTTATTCTCATTTGAACCATAATAAACTCCCATCCCAATTCTATTCCTGTATAATAAAATTCTTATACAAATAATATAAATAAACCACACCTATGGAAGCTCTCGTTAGGCAGCTGGGTTAAGGGCCTGATACAGAAAGCGGTACTCCTGGATACGGCGCGTATTGTTAGGAGGTTCCTTTGACTACCGGTAACTTGGACCCCGTTCCTGATACTGGTGGACTACTATTTTCTTAAGGGGATAAATATAATGACCACCAAATTTAGGGAATTGATCACCAAAATGCTTACCAAAATGGATAAATGGTCACCAAAAATTAGGTTTAGGTTAGGTTAGAACTTATTTTGGTGATCATTTACTATTTTTGGCAATATAAAGTGATTTTTTGCCGTAACATTTTACTAGATCTGGTGGTTAGTTAAACGTAAGCCTTTTTTTTATATTTTTAAATGTTTTTATTGTTATTTTTTATGAAAATATTTGAAAATGTATTGAAATATGTAAATATTTGGAATAAAGGATATAAATAATATATAATAATTTTATTGTTATTTAAAGTAGATATATTTTTATTTGTATAAGACTGAATGCATAAGCAATAAATTGAATAATATAAATTGTGTATTTTTAGTAAAATTTATCATTACGCTTTTATACTCAAGAGACTAGGCAGAGGTGTACATCCACATTTTCCCTCATAATCATTTAAATTAAATTTAGATTACATAATCAACCCATTATACTGTCCTACTACTGGGCACGGGTCTCCTCTCGCAATGAGAGGGATTAGGCTATAGTCCACCACGCTAGCCAAATGCAGGCAGACTTCACACGCTGTCGAGAAAATCTCTCAGGCATGCAGGTTTCCTCACGATGTTTTCCTTCACTGTTTAAGCGCGTGATAAATAACTATTTAATACGCACATGACTTTGAAAAGTTAGAGGTGTGTGCCTTGGGTTCGAACTCGAGACCTTTGACTTGGCAGTCCAACAGTCATACCACTAGGTATATATTACCTTTAAATAATTCATGCAGAGAAAATCAAAATGGATGATCTGAATCCATTCAAAGTTCAGCTTAAATATTTTAACAACCGCTGAAAATATGCATGGTGTTTGTAAAGTCAATCTTTCAGAGTTGCCTTAGACACCGGAAGAAAGGGGGGTGGGGGGGAGTGAAATTTATACCACTTTGAAAAGTATATGAATAATTCTAAGCTGCTTCATTGGTGAAGTGGTTTGAAGCGGCTTTTGAGAGTGTTGTTCTGAGGTTTGATTGTAAGGTCCATCTGTCGGGACTGGTCAGCTCTGACATGCCATGGCAATCCGGATTTACTTACTTAAGGGTCCGGCGGAGCGGAGAGCGCCGGGCAAAGTGGTATTGGGTTTTTCTATGAAATTCTCAGTAGCAGCTCGGAGTCTGGATTTGTGCCCGGTGAATGGCTATAGGCTCGTCCCCTATAACATAGGACCTAAACATACCGGCGAACTGTGGGGGTACATTAAGGGTCCGGCGGAGCTTGAATTGCCCACAAAAATGTAATACCGAAATAAATCGTAAACCAGACAATATTCTATCAAATTATGTCACTATTCCGATTTAGATACTGTTAATCTAGGTTCCTACGGTCCTATTTCGTCTACAACTCCTTCACTGGAAATAAAAGACCGGAAAATCGTTCCAATCTTGGTAAAGTTATCAAAAATTGCATTGCATTTGGACGAAATGATAGAGGAACCTAGATTAACGGTATCGGAATCCGAATAATTAAATTGTGTTTGAATTACGATTTATTTCGGTATTACGTTTGTAAGAGACATTCGGACAAATACAGGCGTGATGGTATGGTATGTATTTTTTGAGAGGCATTGCAGGTTTGGGATAGGATAGGGGGGTAAACGAGCCTGATCGCCTGATGGTAAGCGATTACCGCATGGACACCTGCAACACCAGAGGAGTAACGAGTGCATTGCCGTCCTTTTAAAAGGGGATTGGGCCTCCGGTAACCTCACTCACTCGGCGAAACACAACGTAAGCGTTGTTTCACGCCGGCTTTCTGTGAGGCCGTGGTATCACTCCGGTCGAGCCGGCCCATTCGTGCCGAAGCATGGCTCTCCCACGGCAAAGTTACAAAAAATCATTATTATTCGCTTTCTAAACGACTTATGTTTAACTAACCACCAGATCTAGTAAAATGTTATGGCAAAAAATCACTTTATATTGCCAAAAATAGTAAATGATCACCAAAATAAGTTCTAACCTAACCTAAACTTATTTTTTTTTAAACGTTGCCCCACACTAGGATTTTCTCCTGTGTCGTGGGTGCGTTTACAAACACAAATTCTCACATACACAAACGCCCAGACCCGGAACAACTAACCGTAAATCATACAAATATTTGCTCCGTGTGGGGATCGAACCCACAACACGTGGCGCAGAAGCCGATCGCTCAACCGCTACGCCAATCGTGTCGTCAAATCGTCATTTTTGGTGACCATTTATCCATTTTGGTAAGCATTTTGGTGACCAATTTACTAAATTTGGTGGTCATTATATTTATCCCCTTTCTAAACTACACAACATCTCTGCCTAACCTTTTGGGAAATAGAGGCGTGATGGTTAACAATAATAAACACAAAAATGTCTGTTTACCCTTTCTTGTACCGGTCAGTAAAACTTTTTACTTAGTCATAGGGAAAATTACAAAATTCTTGCGGGCGTCCCTTTTGAAGATAAAGATACAGCATTAGGGGATCATTTAAGCTTTTTACCCCTTGAGGGTTGAGTGGGGGCTGAGTCGAATGGAAATGTTTTAAGTATACTGCTTTCTGACACTTACGCGAATATTAGACATTGAAATAAAACTACTTTTTACATCGCCGATGTCAAACACCGCCGTTTCAAGAAGTCAGCAGTTTGTGAACATACTCTAGACAAGGCCCAGCACTACATCAGATTTGATAAACCACAAGTCCTCACAAAAGAAAACCGATTCCTTCCCAGGATCATTCGCGAGGCTATTGAAATTAAAAAATATCCAAATTTCATTATAGAAGATGGCTGGGTTTTACCACCTGCTTGGAACCCCATTATAGATTCCATAAAACCAAAACTGCAAGACCGAAGGATACGGTGAGCTCGTTCTGCGTGAATCGGATCGCCAATAATTAACAAAAATGGAAGGTAGCTGTTAGTAATTGCAACATTAGGACGTCCAACAACTTAGTCTACCCGTGACCATGGATGCTGTAAAGGATCCGAAACGTCGGGAATCAAATAATATCAATAAACGCGATAATATCCGTAAAAAGTAGTTTTATTTCAATGTTTAAAGTATTATTTTAGTTTGTAGTGTGTATCTGTGTGTTTGTCCGTTGCATGGTCTGTCTGTCTATCCGTCTGTCGTTGAGCTCCCTAAATTATGGTTGAGCTACACGATGACCTATGCATGCGTGCCGTCAGTTGGGACTGGTCTACTCAAAGCTGCAATGGTTCTTTCCTCAAAAGGCCATTTCAGACATTACCCTACATCGTACCACTCACTTATAAGTGTTCTTCCATGTCTGGACTTTAAAAGAGACCATGATTCTCTGAGTTTGTTTCGGTGTTTCTTCTCAGAGTTCGTCAGTTAGGAAATGCCGAAGCCATCTAGCTATTAAAAAAAAAACCATTGACATGTAAAAGCATCTCTAAAGATCTACTTACACAAAAATATCATTTCATCATCGGAGCGTCTGATCGGATGAACTGATTTTGATAATTTTTTTTTGTTTAGTTTAGTCGAGACCCACTCTTTTTTTTATGGTATAGGAGGGCAAACGAGCAGACGGATCGCCTGATGGTAAGCGATTACCGCCGCCCATGGACACCCGCAACACCAGATGAGTCACAAGTGCGTTGCCCGCCTTTTAAAATGGAATTGGGCCTCCGGTAACCTCACTCACTCGGCAAAACACAACGTAAGTGTTGTTTGACGCCGGTTTTCTGTGAGGCCGTGGTTTCACTCCGGTCGAGCCGGCCCATTCGTGCCGAAGCATGGCTCTCCCATGTATAGAACTCTCTAATAACACACCCGTGGTTATAGTTAATGTTGTGAATATTGTATAGTTAATGTCGCGATTACAACTGCCATGATTCTAGAACTTATTATAGACCTACAAACTGTAAAAAATCACTTGGAATTTGGCTGGGTCAGGTGAACGATCAGCCTTAAGGGTAAAAAACCGCGGCATGTGGATACGTTAACATTCAAGTATGTTTGCATATTTATAAATCGCAGGCAAAGGAAACATGTTCATTATGCCAAGTTGAAAACGCTACGCAGAACTGCATTTTTACGGTAGTTTACCGTTTATGTTTAGGTCCCATGTAATAAGGGGCTAGCGTATTACTATTAACCGGTAACAAATACCTACCAAACTCCAAGCCGCGACTGAGAATTTCACCTATAAATCCTATACCAATTTTCTCGACCTCAAGACCTCGAGCGTAACAGTCGCGCTTAGAACCACTAGACTAATGGGACAGCGTATTACATTAAAAAAAACCGGACAAGTGCGAGCCGGAGTCGCCCACCGAGAGTTCCGTACAAATTTGTAGGAACATATTATAATTAATTACAAATGTATAGTTTTCAGATTTTCCCCTATACTTGTAGTATAAGACGGTATTACTTGCCAAATTTCATAGTTCTAGGTCAACAGAAAATACATTTTGATTCAAAACACTCTCAAAGTGTCGAAATTGCGACATAAGCGGCCGTATCTTTTTTTACGTTAACTTAGAAGTTTAAGTTTTTACAGTTCCAAGAGACTGTAGACCTGAGTACCTATATGGATTTAATATCAACTCGATACCTTCACACGTTCCCGAGACATAGGGTCTTGACAGACAGACGGACGGACAAACAACAAAGTGATTCTAATACGGGTTCCATTTTTTCCTTTTGAGGTACGGAACCCTAAAAATCAAAATTGTAACTAAAGTTATTGAGCAAGATTACTCTATAATTTTGTAACTACAAGCAAGTCGAGCGCATTCAATCATGGAGTGTCACAGCCTAACTACGCAGTAGGTCTTTGGATATGATAAAATATTGTTGGACTGGTTTCGTGATAGATAACATCGGTTGACATGCCATGTATAGTGATTATACTGTGGCTTTGGAGTTGAGCTTACATATTACAAAATTATTTGATAAACATAACATACCATCACGTCTGTATTCCCCGGCGTACTAATGTACACCCACAGTTCGCTGGATTCCCCGAAAGGTTAGGCAGAAGCGTACTAATGTACACCCACAGTTCGCCGTTAGGTCCCATGTAATAGTGGCCGAGCCTATTGCCATTAACCGGGCACAAATCTAGACTCGGAGCTTTTTTATCATTTGATAAAAAAGCTTGACAGATGATCAAAACCTTTTTTATTTATTTCTGAAACTTACGCGAATATCAGACATTGAAATAAAACTACTTTTTACGGATTTTATCGCGTTGTATTGATATCTATTATTTGATTCCCGACGTTTCGGATCCTTTACAGCATCCATGGTCACGGGTAGACTAAGTTGTTGGACGTCTTAATGTTACAATTACTAACAGCTACCTTACATTTTTGTTAATTATTGGCGATCCGATTCACGCAGAACGAGCTCACCGTATCCTTCGGTCTTGCAGTTTCAAAATCCGTAAAATGTAGTTTTATTTCAATTTTAATTATCAGTGCGACGTTAAGTGTAACAAGTGCTAGTGACTGTTCGTGTGATCTCTGTTTGTGTCTGTGTAGTGAATAAAGTGACTATTTATTTCGGTGAAATTACTGTTTATAATTTATCCCGAACCCCAGCTCGTAACAGTAATATATAAATTTATTTCTATAATAAAATTCATGAAAATTCGTTTAGCGGTTTAGGCGTAACAAATCATCATCCAATAGAAGCCAATAGAAGTCCACTGCTGAACAAAGGCCTCCCCCAAAGACTTCCACAGGGACCGGTTATAAGCCGTCTGCATTCTGCTATTTATTTCTTTACGCGATCGAATAAAAAATAAAAAACTTCGTTGAAGAAAAGTTCCCAACATAGCTCAAAGGATTAGTAACACACAAACTTAAGGGTATGGCGGAGCGTGAATTGCCCATAAAAACGTAATACCGAAATAAATCGTAATCCAGACAATATTCTATCAAATTATGTTATTATTCGGATTTAAATACTGTTAATCTAGGTTCCTACGATCCTATTTCATCTGCTACTACTTCATTGAAAATAAAAAACCGGAATATCGTTCCAAACTTGGTAAAGATAACAAAAATTGCATTCGCTTCTATTATCTATATTTCCAGTGAAGTATCTTGGACGAAATATGTAGTAGAGTAGGAACCTAGATTAACGGTACCGGAATCTGAATAATAACAGAATTTGAATTATTATGTATTTCGGTATTACTTATGTGAGAGAAATTCGGTCCGCCGGACTCTTAATAAAAGTTTTTTTTTTATGTTCATAGCTTTCGTGGATAGAATTGCGATCAATAATATAATTGTGAAGTACGTGCAGACTATAGTGGGTGTCGTGCAGCCATGCATGCATGCATAAATATTGAAAATAATCACCATGTTGACACTATGTTTTACAACACGGAAGGGTACACGTGATTTTTATCGATTTCTTGGAATTTATTTCATAGCTGTTGCCCGCAATTTCACTCACGTCCCAAAAAGATTAACGTACTATAAGTCCGATTCTAGGCGGCGTATCAAGATGAAACATGCACCAGATTTTAAGTTAGACCTCTAGCAATACATTGGTGAAAATTACATTCAATTCCATGCAGTAGTTTTTGCGTGATGCGCGTACAAACATACAGACAAAAATTCTAAAAATTGTTATTTTGACTTCTGCTGCTCTAATAAAGATCTTCCATATTAGTTTTTCTTTAATATCTATAATGTACAGACATCGGCCTGTTACAATTTTATTAAAGGTATAGAGACAATATGACAATCGTCGTTACAAAAACTTAAGTGTTAATTTCTAATTAACAAAAACTGTAATTTATCTACCACTGAAAGTTTCAGTACGCGTGAAAGTAGTTATAATTAACATTCAGAGTATATCAAGTACAACAGGCTTCTAGTCTTGGTTGTACATAATATATTATTATTGGTCACGCAACTAGCCTAGTTTGCATAGGGTTGCCACACCCGACAATTTTTTTTATATACCGCTAAGGTGGCAAGCAAACATACGGCCCGCCTGATGGTAAGCGGTTACCGTAGCCTATGGACGCTTGCAACACCAGGGGTATCACTTGCGCGTTGCCGACCTTGTAAATTAAGGAGGAATAGTTGGGCTGGCAGCATAGGAGACAATGCGTGATGCTTAATTCTATCTGCCAACACAACGCTTCCTCGCGAAGCTCTGGCAACCTTGCTCACCGTTAGGAACACAACATAGCACGGAGCTATGTTATTTGGCTAAGATATTCTGCAAGGAGGTATACGGCCTCATAGAAAACCGGCGTTAAACAACGATTACGTTGTGTTTCGCCGAGTGATTGAGGTTACCGGAGGCCCAGTCCCCCTTTAAAAGGCCGACAACGCACTTGTGACTCCTCTGGCGTTGCGGGTGTGCATGGGCGGCGGTAATCGCTTACCATCAGGCGATCCGTCTGCTAGTTTATCCCTCATCCCATAAAAAAAATATAATTATAAATAACTACATTTACATAATAGAGTATAATGCAGATATTGATGTAGCAATCTTTATAAGAACAACGTGCTCGCGGTCTGAGCTTGTCATGCTCACTTAAATGTCCTGCTGATGATGGCGTTGTGTGTCGGGTTGTTTTATTCCCTACAATATGGTTGAGTCGAACCACGCCGATACACACGTCATGCTTGTGAACGGGTGCTGTCTGTCGGGGCTGGTCAGCTCTTACTTGCTGTGGCATTCCCAATTTTTTTTGTATAATTAATAAATCTTATACATCAAACTGCAGAATTCTGATCTACTATTTGGAAGCAAAGTTGTAAATCTTAATATTGTAATCAAGATATTTTTAAAAAGAGTATCTATGTAGTTTCTTGCCGGCTCTTCTCCATATGACCACTTTTTGGAACCGTGCAAGTAGTTATGACTTTTCAAATGTACCTATTTTAGTGGTCTCATTGAATTAAAACATTTTGTCTTTAATTTTGACTTTAATTTCGTTAAGGAGACAACCTTAGTCTCCCCCGCTTGGCACCCTAACTCATTAAACTCGGACATAATTAAGATAATAGTAAGTAGCGCCATCTATACCACTGTAAGTGCAACTGAAAATAAAATCCTGTCCTACAGAATAAAACTTACCATCACGCCTGTATTCCCCGAAGGGTTAGGCAGCGGTATAATGCACACACAATTCGCCGGTATTTTTGGGTTGGGTCTAATTTTTTTATGGAATAGGAGGGCAAACTTGCTGGCGGTTCACCTGATGGTAAGCGATTACCGCCGCCCATGGACACCCGAAACACCAGAGGAGTCACAAGGGCGTTGCCGGCCTTTTAAAAAGGAGTACGCTTTTTTCTTGCACGTAAGAGCCAGTTCCCCTCGGTCTCTACGGCTCTAGCAGTCTGCAGTTCGTAGGGGCTCTTAAAGATCGGCAACACATCAGTAACTCCCCTGTTGTTGCAGGTGTCCATGGGCGACGATGACTACTCACCACCAGGTGGCTCGTCAGTTCGTTTGCCGACGTAATCCATGAAAAAATATAACATTTCGCTCGACCTGGGAATCGTATTCAGGACCTCTAGCTTAGCAGTCAGTAACTTCAGTTATTGAAATAAAACTACTTTTTACGGACTTTATCGCGTTGTATTGATATTATTTGATTCTCGTTCTGCGTGAATCGGATCGCCAATAATTAACAAAAATGTAAGGTAGCTGTTAGTAATTGTAACATTAAGACGTCCGACAACTTAGTCTACCCGTGACCATGGATGCTGTAAAGGATCCGAAACGTTGGGAATTAAATAATATCAATACAACGCGATAAAATCTCTAAAAAGTAGTTTTATTTCAATGTCTAATATTCGCGTAAGTGTCAGAATTTCAGTTATGATAAATTATAATATTCACAAATCACTCTGGAATACGTACCCTGTGCAATTTATTATAAATGTCAAGATACTAATAATTTGAAATACCACGGACAGGGGGAGCCAGCAAAATGTCATATATGTAGATGAAAATTTTAAATGTCACAATTTTATTGTTTTTAAACGACTTTGTAATAGACCAGTAGTTTCCGGCCGAAACTAGTTTTTAAGGCCGAAACCGAATTTCGGCTTCGATCTCAGTTTCGGCCGAAACCAGAACGTCCATATAAGGTTATGTTCTCGTGAAAAAAACATCAGAATCAGTCTTAATTTTTTTTATGGGATAGGAGGGCAAACGATCGGCCGGATCGCCTAATGGTAAGCGATTACCGCCGCCCATGGACACCCGCAACACCAGAGGAATCACAATTGCGTTGCCGACCTTTTAAAAGAGGATTGAGCCTCCGGTAACCTCACTCACTCGGCGAAACACAACGTAAGCGTTGTTTAACGCCGTGTTTCTGTGAGGCCGTGGTATCACTCCGGTCGAGCTCGCCCATTCGTGCCGAAGCATGGCTTTCCCACGTAAAATTTTGACATTATTCATTCAGACTTACGTTTTATGTAAATAATTAATTAATCTCTGACACATTGACACGTCTGGCACATCAGGCGCATGCCTGACAAATGTTCTCGACTGCCTGTGAAATCTGCCAACCCGCATTAAGCCAGCGTGGTGGACTATAGCCTAATCCCTCTCATTCTGAGAAGAGACCCGTGCCCAGCACGACACGTTAGGCGTAGCGGCTGAGAGGTCGGCTTCTACGCAACGTGTTGTGGGTTCGATCCCCACACGGAACAAATATTTGTATGATCTACAGGTAGTTGTTCCGGGTCTGGGCGTTTTATGTATGTGCGAATTGATGTTTGTAAACGCACCCACGACACAGGAGAAAATCCTAGTGTGGGGCAACGTTTTTAAAAAAAAAAAGAAAAAAAAAAAGAAAAAGCAGTGGGACAATGTAATGGGTTGGTTATTATTGATATAAAAGATATCTTGAATGTACTTACCTCTTTAGCTACAGGACGCAGACAGGAATTGGACGCAATTAATACCTGGAATATTAAAATAAATTAAAATAATAATGGTAGGTACATAACATAACATCACGCCTGTATTCCCCGAAGGGTTAAATAGAGTGGTACTGATGTAAACCCACAGTTCACCGATATGTTTAAGTCCCATGTAATAGGATGCGAGCCTATTGTCATTAGGCATAGATCTGGGTGCAATGGGGGCCCATCAAATATCATTACGGGGCGTGTCTGTGTACCAAGTGCTTGCTTTTACTTTAAATCGAATAAACAGAGAATTTTAAAAACTTATTAGCGTTAAGTGCACTGGTGATCTCGAATCACAGGTCGTGCTGGGTTCAAATCCAATTTATTAAAAACCTAAAATGTTATTGAGAAAGGGTCATACCATCACGCCTGTATTCCGCGAAGGGATAGACAGAGGCGTACTAATGTACAGTGGCGACCAGAAGTCCATAGGCAATCTCACAACGCAATAGCTTGACGTTTAGTTTGACTTACGACCTTCTATTCATTGTCGTTAACAAGTGACGCGCACTGGCTGTATCGAGCTCGCTCGTACTGTTCATAGCAATGTAATCCTTAGCGAGCTTCTGGACTTTTGAGTGTATACTGTCCACCCACAGCCGGTATGTTTTTGTTTAGGTCTTATGTAATAGGCGAGCCTATTGCCATTAACCGGAGAATTTCATAGAAAAACCTAATAACCCAATAACCTGGGAATGGAACCGAGGACCTATAACTTAGCAGGTGTGCTTAGGACCACTAGTCAAATGAGGCAGTTGCGAGACATTGAAACAAACCTACTTTTTAAGAATCACACGATGAGCTCCTTGTGCAAAAAAACAAAAATGTAAGGTAGCTGTTAGTAATTTTAACATTAAGACGTCCAACACCTCCGTCTACCCGTGACCATGGATGCTGTAAAGGATCCGAAACGTCGGGAATCAAATAATATCAATACAACGCGATAAAATCCGTACAAAGTAGTGTTCTTTTATGTGTAAGAGGGCAAACTAGCAGACGGATCGCCTTTTGGTAAGCGATCACCGCCGCCCATGGACACCCGCAACACGAGAGCAGTCACAAGTTTGTTGCCTTTTAAAAGGGGATTGGGCCTCCAGTAACCTCACTCACTCGGCGAAACACAACGTAAGCTTTGTTTAACGCCGGTTTTCTGTGAGGCTATGGTATCACTCCGGTCGAGCCGGCCCATTCGTGCCGAAGCATGGCTCTCCCACGGTCCTGCTAATCATGTAATATAATACCAATCTATAGACGCCAGCAGCACTAATGTTATCACTTTAAATCTATTTATTATTAAATAAGTCGGCACACAAGCTGACGAGCCACTTGATGGTAAGTAGTCATCGCCGCCCATGGACACCTGCAACACCAGAGGAGCAAGAGTCCCTACGGACTGCAGACTGCCAGAACCGCAGCAACTGAGGGGAACTGGCTCTTACGTGCAAAAGTCGAAACACACACCGCAGTGCTTTACGACAGACTCCGACGTAAGGATGGTCGCCAGACAGTCAGACCACAAGAGGTCCTACCACCGAGCAAGTCAGATATTTTTACGCCTCTTACGGGATGCCTATCTGAATGGCAGTGAGCAACTGTATTCTAACCCGTCTCCACATGGATAGATATTAAGAAATCTCCTTAGAAACAGACTTGTGGACGTGAAAAGAATGCTCAAATATTATCTGATCATTAGAAAACGATTAGATAGTCATTAAGAGCTCGTAAATACCTTTAAAACTTGTTCATTAGTCCAGTGGCCCTAAGCGACTGCTACGAAAGAGGTCCTGGATTCGATTTATGACATGTTAACGCCATCATTTTTACGTTGTGAGAAAGAGATGCCGCTCTACATATTAAATAGCCTCATCCCTTTCTTACAACCTAAAAGTGATGGCGTTAATACGTCATAATAAGGCCTCTGATTGAAGTGTTTTATGGAGTTTTTCTATGAAATTTACAGCTGACTACCATGTCTGTATACATTAGTACACCTCTGCCTAACCCTTCGGGGAATACAAGCGGAAAATACTTCATATGTAAAACCTGTGTATAGAAATTGTTATTTTTTTATTTAAAACACGTCGCCCCACACTAGGATTTTCTTCTGTATCGTGGGTGCGTTTACAAACACAAATTCTCACATACACAAACGCCCAGACCCGGAACAACTACCTATAGATCATACAAATATTTGCTCCGTGTGGGGATCGCACCCACAACACGTGACGCAGAAGCCGATCGCTCAACCGCTATGCCAATCGTGTCGTCAATTTCGTAGCAATTGCGTAGCAGGTGCTACAGGTGTTGCTACGTCGTAGTCTGTATCGTAGCAAGCCGTTACATTTAGAGAAATATAGAATAGTAGCTATTTCCCGTGGATCCACTCGCATTCCAAAAGACTTTTTGAGACAAAAGTTAGCATATGTCCTTCTCTAGGGTCCAATCTATCTCTATACCAAAATTCATCAAATTTGGTTAAGCGGTTTATGCGTTAAAACGTTACAAACAGAAAGACAGAGTTAGGTACTTTTGTATATTTTTAGTGAAGAAAAAATTCAATCGCGAGCAGGATTAGAACCTGCGTCTTCTGATTACATACACCAGACGCTCTGACCGCTAAGCCACCGCGAGTCCCACCCGCTTCATCGAAATTTGCCTTCACATTCTGAATTTACGTCATAAGGTGACGTTAAAAATAACTATAATCTTAGCATGGATAATGCAAAAAAATCACAAAAAGATACTTTTGTATAGTTAATGTTTTATATATTATGTACACCATCATATTTATAATATTAGTTTGGATGGAAAATCATGACTGCCTCATTAGTCTAATGGTCCCAAGCAAAGTGTTATTGGGTTTTTCTATGAAATTCTCATTAGCAGCTCGAAGTCTGGATTTGTGCTTTATAATATTACTTTTGATGGAAAAGCCCAAAGTATTTTTGCTCGGTGGTAGGACCTCTTGTGGTCTGACTGGCTGGCGACCACCACTACGTCAGAGTCTGTC
This sequence comes from Acronicta aceris, assembly GCA_910591435.1. Lineage (NCBI taxonomy): Eukaryota > Metazoa > Arthropoda > Insecta > Lepidoptera > Noctuidae > Acronicta > Acronicta aceris. Next base: position 5,958,677 of record OU342787.1, on the reverse strand, counting down.
GTAAAGCACCGCGGTGTGTGTTTCGACTTTTGCACGTAAGAGCCAGTTCTTTGCGTCTGTAAAAGCTTATTTGCAATAAAAACATTTAAACTTGAACTTAAAGCTTACTAGCAATGTGGGTCGCACATTACTAATATTCTTGTTTCACGTGGGAGAGCCATGCTTCGGCACGAATGGGCCGGAGTGATACCACAGCCTCACAGAAAACCGGCGTCAAACAACGCTTACGTTGTGTTTCGCCGAGTGAGTGAGGTTACCGGAGGCCCAATTCCCTTTCAAAAGGTCGGCAACGCACTCGTGACTCCTCTGGTGTTGCGGGTGTCCATGGGCGGCGGTAATCGCTTACCATCAGGCGATCCGTCTGCTCGTTTGCCTTCTTCTAGGCCGCTTGCCTAGAAGAAACAGATTCATCTTCAGCTACATCATAGATCGTGGTGTCGCTTAACATCAGGCGAACTGCCGGTTAAGCGTAAGCCTATTAAGAATAAAAACAAACATATTTTTTCCTGCGGACATGGACCCCTTGTAGTGGGTATCACTTGTGTAGATCAACCATTTTACAGGAGGTCAACGACCCGGCACACGACACTACCAATCAGTAGAATATTTGCGTAGCTTTGAAATAAGATATCATGGTATAGGTACAGTAAACACTCAAAAGTCCATAAGCACGCTAAGGATTACATTGCTGTGAACAGTACGAGCGAGCTCGATACAGCCAGTGCGCGTCACTTGTTAACGACAATGAATAGAAGGTCGTAAGTCAAACTAAACGTCAAGCTATTGCGTTGTGAGATTGCCTATGGACTTTTGGTCGCCACTGCCGGTACAATATATTTACGAGTTTAACCTTCAATGTCCTCACATCCTGTGATCGTACTATTGAAAGTTAAAAACGTATTTTTTACGTGGGAGAGCCATGCTTCGGCACGAATGGGCCGGCTCGACCGGAGTGATACCACGGCCTCACAGAAAACCGGCGTTAAACAACGCTTACGTTGTGTTTCGCCGAGTGAGTGAGGTTACCGGAGGCCCAATCCCCTTTTAAAAGGTCGGCAACGAACTCGTGAGTCCTCTGGTGTTACCGGTGTCGATGGGCGGCGGTAATCGCTTACCATCACGCGATCCGTCTGCTACTTTGCCCTCCTATCCCTTAAAAAAAACGTAACACATAACATGGGTCTACATTAGTACATCTCTGCCTAAAGCTTCGGAGAAAACGTGCTATGTTATAAAAAAGTCTTAATAAATAACATAGTAGGCTTTTTAACTATCTAAGCTTTTCTGCAAGGTTAATCTCCGCTTCCGCTGTCAATCAATGGATGGGTGAGCAATCTTAACACATGGAGTTTCTTGCCGGCTCTTCTCCATACGACCCACTTTTTGGAACCGTGCAACTAGTTTTGACTTTTCAAAAGTACCTATTTAATGGTCTAATTGAAATAAAACATTTTGACTTTTTGACTTTGATTTTGACATTCAGTCCTCTCTGTGCCTTGGAGACCACGTAAAGCCTTTTGCCACTTTTCGGAGCAAACATGAGGGCATGATACTTACATTATTATTATATAATTTTTGACTGCCTCGTAAGTCTAGTGACCCCAAGCACGACTGCTACGAACTCGATCCCTAGGTCGAGCAGTGTTATTGGGTTTTTCTATGAAATTCTCAGTAGCAGCTTGGAGTATGGATTTGTGCCCGATTAATGGCAATAGACTCGCCATGGGAATACATACCGGCGAACTGTGAGTGTACATTAATACACCTCTGCCTAACCCTTCGGGGAATACAGGCGTGATGGAATGTTTATAATATTTTTTTGGTTTTTATTAAGTAGGTATAGTTTATTGTCAGCATAAGTATGTCTTTACTGTCACTGAATAAATTGTTAGATTCTTTCTTTCTTTCTAAAGCCGTCGGTCCTGGTTGTCATACGAACATCTGTGACAATTGTTAGTGGTCGTCAGAAGCCCAAAAAAGCCTGACAATCAGTCTACTCTCCGGATATCGGTATTGCCCAGAAATTGTGTTGCGGAGGTCTGATGGTAGTCGCTTCGTGTAAAATATCGATGTTCAGCCGCCTTTGGTTAGACTGGAAGCCGACCAGGACACAGTTGGAGAAACGCTTGAGTTAAAAGCGTCCTATTTTGACAAAAACCTAACACATACCTACGTTATATTGAAAAGAATCGTCGTTTAGGCTTACTTATATATTTCAGTCGCAATCCAGATCGAATTTCAAGCTGAAACCAACACTTATACACATAAAGAAACATCTTAAATCTACCTACCAGAATTCCACAATGGACAACTCCCGAAAAATTCACTGAAACTGAAAATTCCTTTAACAAGAATCTACCCAGCCATCTTGCTCGAGAACAATCTTAAAATACAACGCGATCTCACTTCAAAATTCACTCGAAAACACATTAACACACTCGAAATTCAATAAACTATATATAGTCACACGTTTTTAATTGTTTAAAAACGATTTTTATTCAGTTTTTTCAGGATTTTCCAACGGTAAACGCGCACGTAGTTTCCATTTCGTTTTCCGACACACACTGGCTCTCTCAGGTTCGATATTTTGGGTCACGGAGCTTAGAAAATATGTGTGCTTTCAGATGTGACATTGAGTTGGGATGGGCGGGTGGTAAGCTCGATTTTATTAGTATATTGATGGTGTCTAGAGGGTTTATAAGTTTTGGAATATTTTTTTATCCTACTTCCTTACATAATATAAATCAAAGTCGCTTCCCGCTGTCTGTATGTCCCTATGTATGCTTAGATCTTTAAAACTACGCATCGGATTTGATTGCGGTTTTTTTAATAGATACAATGATTCAAGAGGAAGGTTTTAAGCTATTTAACATTACGCTACGACTCTTAGGAACGGGGCAACGCGGGTGAAACCGGTAATATTATAAACGTGAAAGTTTATAATATTACCAGCGACCCGCAAAAAGTGAGTATGTATGGATGTTTGTTCCTCAATCATGAGAGTATGGCTGAACGGATCCGAATGAAATTTGGTACAGAGATAGACTAAAGTCTGGAATAGCACATAGGCTACTTTTTATCTTGGTCGGATCCAATTCTGAAGTCCACGCAGACGAAGTCGCTTGCAGAAGCTAGTAAGATATATATGTTCTAGATTAATCAAATAGACTGCCTCATTAGTCTAGTGGTCTCAAGCGCGACTGCTACACTAGAGGTCCTGGGTTCGATCCCCAGGTCGAGCAAAGAAATTCGAAATTCTCAGTAGCAGCTCGGAGTCTGGATTTGTGCCTGGTGAATGGCTATATGCTCGCCCCCTATAACATGGGACCTAAACATATCGGCGAACTGTGGGTGTACATTAAATACGTGTCTGCGTAACCCTTCGGGGAATACAGGCGTGATGGTATGTTATGTTAAGAACAATAGTTTGGACACTTTGAGGGTAACGATTTTATGCCTTGCCGATACATACTACCATTTCGTCCAAAATACTTCACTGGATATAAATGAAAGCGAATGAAATTTTTGATAACTTTGCCTAGTTTGGAACTATTTTCGGGTCGTTTATGTCCAATGAACTAGTAGTAGACGAAATGGTAGGTCAGGAAACTAGATTAACGGTATCCGAATCCTAATAATAACACAATTTGATAAAATATTGTTTAGATTACGATTTATTTTGGTAAAAAAAATATATTATTTTACTAGCTTTTGCCAGCGACTTCGTCCGCGTGGAATAGTTACTTTGTTCCCTAGTTCTTCGCCCGCGGTTTCACCTGCGTTGCCCCGTTCCTAAGGGTTGTAGCGTGGTGTTTTATAGCTTGAAACCTTTCTCGTGAATCACTCATTTTCCCAACATTTCCCTTCACTGTTCTGCTCCTATTGATCGTAGCGTGATAAAAAGTATACTATAACCTGCCCAGGAGTATGAAGAACAATTGTACCAAGTTTCGTTGAAATCCGTCGAGTGGTTTTTGTTTCTATAACCAACATGTGTTGTGGACAATTCAGGCTCCGCCGGACCCTAACTTATGCACGGTTAGTAGCAATAGGCTCGTCCCTTTACTTGGAACCTAAAATATACCTGTGGTCTGTGTGTGTACATTAGAACCTCTGCCTAACCCTTCGGGGAATACAGGTGTGATGGTTTGTTGAGAAAACAGATATTGCTCATTCACTAACTAAAATTCAGACAAGAAAATGCCGCATCCAAATTATGCTGATTCTCTGCCTTTCTCCCTACCAGCGCGAGACGCAAGATGTGCGAGGGAGACAGCAAATCGGCGCGAGTATCTTCATAAAAGTGTTATTGTTTTTTTTTATTGTAAGTTATTTATTATTAGGTTATCATGACATTAAGTACGATTCTGTTTTTGACCTTATATTATATCCGAGTCTTGCTAGTTATAAAAGTAAATAAATTGAGACTTCTGCGAATATGAATTTTTAATTGATTATTTGAAATCATACATCAAAAGTCCCTTATAAAAATAAAGAGAGAGAAAAAACACATATTTTCATGCCTGCCTCCTATTGGGGTAGGCAGAGACTATAGATTTCCACTTGCTACGATCCTGGCACACCACTTTCGCATCATCTACTTCCATTAATCTCCTCCATCCATAATCGTCGGTTTAGGGTGATTTTAACTTGACCTTTCGTCACGAGAACGTCCGCAATTCTCTTTATTTATTGTTTGAAATTCACAATTTATTATTTTTAGCTGTAATATTTTAATTAATGTACTATATAATTCAAACACTGACTGCCTCATTAGTCTAGTGGTCCCAAGTGCGACTGCTACACTAGAGGTCCTGGGTTCGATCCCCAGGTCGAGCAAAGTGTTATTGGGTTTTTCTATGAAATTCTCAGTAGCAGTTCGGAGTCTGGATTTGTGCCCGGTTAATGGCTATAGGCTCGCCCCCTATAACATGGGACTGAAACATACCGGCGAACTGTGGGTGTACATTAAGTACGCCTCTGCCTAACCCTTCGGGGAATACAGGCGTGATGGTATGTTATGTTATAATTCAAACACAATGCGAATTGTTATATGAATAAATAAATAAATAATTTGGTTTTGGTACGTTCGCCGAGGTCAGCTCCTTTCAACTCTTCGTTTCGTTGTTTCGTCAATCTCCGTTCATCAGAGCTACATTTCCAAACCACCATAACATACCTTTTTCAATCTTTATTACTTTATCTTTTTTTTATACCACTAAGGTTACAAACAAGCATACGGCCCGCCTGATGGTCAGCGGCCTGATGGTAATCCGCAGCCTATTGAAGCTTGCAACACCAAGGGTATCACTCGAGGAATAGTTGGGATGGCAGCATTTGTTTTTTTTAAACGATCAGACGGGTCGCCTGATGGTAAACGATTACCGCCGCCCATGGACACCCGCAACACCAGAGGAGTCACGAGTGCGTTGCCGACCTTTTAAAAGGGGATTGGGCCTCCGGTAACGTCACTCATTGGCGAAACACAACGTTAGCGTTGTTTGACGCCGGTTTTCTGTGAGGCCGTGGTATCACTCCGGTCGAGCCGGCGCATTCGTGCCGAAGAATGGCTCTCCTACACGGTAATCGCTTATCATCAGGCGATCCGTCTGCTCGTTTGCTCTCCTATCTCATGAAAAAACCCCACACATGTGTACTGACTTCGTATACGCCAAGCAGCGCTGCCAGACGTCCCGATTTATAAATGTCCCGCGCGGGACATGCTCTGTCCCACTTTTCAGGGATTACTCGACAGTGCGGTGCGCAAGGCGCCAGTAACGCAAGCAAGATCTACCTAGCCTTCATTTTTTTATTATGTCCCATATTCAACGAAGGAATCTCACATTTTTTATTATTATTTATAAACTACTAAGGTGGCAAACAAGCTGACAGCCCGCCTGATGGTAAGCAGTTACCCTAGCCTATACACGTTTGCAACACCAGAACTGTCCCTCGCACGTTGCCGACCCTTTAAAAACCTTATCACTCTTTTTTTTGAAAATTATTCAAAATCCCGCTTTACTCGAAAAAAACTGTCAACGCTGACACCAAACTGTCATGTCCAGTAAAAGCTGACCTCCCATTATACGGAAAGTCTATACATTGCAAGTTCAGCTTACAATGGAATATTATAGCTTGCTGTGCGCGGGCAATCTGTCACAAGACACGCAAAACGTCATGTTTTTCAATGAACAGTCGCGCCCCCTACACGCGCGAGTAATCATATTACTAAGATTAAAACGCAATCTCTGGCGGGACTCATTTGTGGCGCCGACTGTACCTCCCATTAAAAGGACAGGCGATGACAGAAGTGTTATTGACTTTTGGGACTGGTGTACTCAAAGATACAATAAATTGATATGTTTGGCGTAGCGGCTGAGCGATCGGCTTCTGTGCCACATGTTGTGGGTTCGATCCAAATATTTGCATGATTTTCAGGTAGTTGTTCTGGGCGTTTGCGTATGTGTGAATTTGTGTGTAAACGCAGCCACGATACATGAGAAAATCCTAGTGGGGCAAAACATTGTATTTTTAAAAAGGGGCCTGATTTGTAGAATACTACCACCCGCGGTTTCACCGTCGATGCCCTGATCCTAAGAGTCGTAGCGTAATTTTATATAGCTATAATCTTCCTGATGAATTACTCCGTCTTTTAGTGAAGATCGCATAAAAATCCGTTCCGTAGTTTTTGAGTTTATCGCGAACAGACACACGCGCTGACCTCGCTTTAACATAATTGCTAGCTTATCGGTTTTTTGTCGGATACATTTCGGAGAGTGTGCATCAGATCTCCACGATCTTATTCCCCTTAGCTCTTTCCACTATCGGAAGACCAGAAGAACGAAAAAGCGTCATCAATTCACGGTGGACATTCCAAAAACCCGAACGAAACGGTTTATGTCCACTTTTATAATGCGTAGGTACTGCTGAAATATGGAATGCACTTCCCGAGTGGGTCTTCCCTGATGTATATAATCTAGGTGTCTTTAAATCACGAGAGAATCGGTTTCTTCTAGGCAAGCGCGCTCCATCGTAGATCGCAGTATCGCTTAACATCAGGCAAACTGACGATCAAGCGTAAGCCAATCACGAATAAAAAAAAAATATGTTAAGATATTGAAGATTGTTTCAAAGGGCTTCAAAAGAAAGCTTTTCCCCCGTGTGGAGACGGGTTACAATACAATTCCTCGCTGCCACCGGATAGGCATCTCGTAAGAGGCGAGAAAAATCTTACTTGCTCGGTGGTAGGACCTCTGCGCCTCGAAAGGGCACTATGTCATGTACCAACTAAAATGGGTACCTATTTTTTTTACTCAAATATTTATTTGCAGACTAAAGTGTCTGCAACTAAATTTGACTTTGACTTTTGGGTTCTGACAGGCTAATGACCACACACACAATAATTATGTTATTACTCCCATATAATAATTAAGAGGCTCAACATTATCTGAGTAATACCTAGGCAAACTCCGAGCTGTTACTTAGGTACAAAGAATTGCATCATCATCAATAACATCATTGCCTATATTCATTCACTGCTGGACGTAGGCTTCTCCTAGTGAACGTGACAGAGCCCCATCTTCGGCTTTCCTCATCCAGTCACTGCCAGCTGCCTTCTGCAAGTCTTCACCCAATAACATTTTGCTCGACCTGGAAATCGAACCCAGGACCACGTATCAGTCACGCTTACGGCCACTAGGCTAAAGGGGCAGTTAGGTATATCTAGATAAAATTTGTAGGGATTAAATGGTTCAACATTTTGTGCTCGATAGTACAAGTAACCCTATAAACAAGGGTGAGAAGGGCAGGGGCTCACAGGGCACCCCTTAGCTTTTAATTGAGTGACAGCAAACAGGTACGGACTACAAAATTATAAAAAAAAACACCAAAAAATCGGTTTAGTAAGTAGGATGTTTGTATACATAGCTTGTGCCTCGGTAACTGACGGGGCTTAGAAAAAAAAAGAATAACTGACGCATTTTAACCGCCAATTTTTTTTTATTCGTGATAGGCTTACGCTTGACCGCCAGTTCGCCTGATGATAAGCGACACTGCGATCTATGATAGAGCGCGATTGCCTAGAAGACCCCGATTCACTCGTGATTTAAAAACACCCAGATTATAACTATCGGGGAAGACCCACTCGGTAAGCGCATTCCACATTTCAGCGGTACGCATGATAAAAGCGGACTTAAAGCGTTTCGTTCGGTTTTTCGGAATATCCACCATGAATCGATGTTGCTTTCGTACTTCTGGTCGTCCGATAGTAGAAAGGGCTAGGGGGAATAAGATCGTGGAGATCTGATGCACACTCTCCGAAATGTATCCGATAAAAAACCGAGACGCTAGCAACTTTGCGGCGTTGTTCCAGACTTTGGAGTTTAGCCCAGAAATTGTTTATCTATATATCTATATACTTATAATAAATCTGTAGAGAGGTCAATTCTGTACATGAAATATATTTCCAAAATAACTATCAGCGGGTGATTAGTGATCGCGATACTGACGCCAAAAATGCAATCAGTAAAATTTTTGTCTGTCTGTCTGTATGTTCGTTAAAAAACCACTCGACGGATTTCAACAAAACTTGGTACAATCGTTCTTCATCCTCCTGGGCAGGTTATAGTATACTTTTCATCACGCTACGATCAATAGGAGCAGAGCAGTGAAGGGAAATGTTGGGAAAATGAGTGATTCATGAGAAAGGTTTCAAGCTATAAAACATCACGCTACAACCCTTAGGAACGGGGCAACGCAGGTGAAACCGCGGGCGTAGAACTAGGGAACAAAGTAACTATTCCACGCGGACGAAGTTGCTGGCAAAAGCTAGTTAATAATATAGTTGATAACTCGGTGATCTTCTTAAGTTAGTTGTACATGCGTGGAACACACTATGTTAAAATCTTAAAAAAATCTTTTTTTTTTATGTGGGTCGCTCATTAATATTATTCTTGTTAATAGGGATTAACAAGAATAATCTTTTTTTTTATGTGGGTCGCTCATTAATATTATTCTTGTTAATCCCTCGCGCTAAGCTAATGCTTGTGTTACGAGTGGGTTCACGTCGGTAGTGCAATGAGTGGGTTTAGAACCGGCATCCAACATTTTTTAATTGTGCTCCGCTCCTATTGATCGTAGCGTGATGAAAAGTATACTATAACCTGCCCAGGAGTATGAAGAACAGTTGTACCAAGTTTCGTTGAAATCCGTCGAGTGGTTTTTGTTTCTATAACGAACATACAGACAGACAGACAGACAAAAATTATACTGATTGCATTTTTGGCGTCAGTATCGATCACTAATCACCCGCTAATAGTTATTTTGGAAATATATTTCATGTACAGAATTGACCTCTCTACAGATTTATTATAAGTGTAGATAGATAGAAGATAGATAGATAAAGTACGTCCATTACTTTTTCCACATGCTCAACCCCTCAATTCGCAAAAAACTTTGAATTTGGCTACGACACGATTTTGATTGGCAATTTACTCCAATTGTCAATCAAATTGTTTCAGTTGGCGATAAATCTAGGAACACCGGGTAGGTACTATTCGATTCGACACCAGTCCAAATACATTTGCCAATGAAATCCTGTCGTGTGGAATCTAACTCAATGTGTGGAACAGACATTACTTATATTAGCCGTCTGCTGCTGCTCTAATAAACATGAAAAAAAAACCCTGACAAGTGCGAGTCGGACTAGTCACTAAGGGCTCCGTACAAGTTTGTAGGTAGGTACATATATTATTATAATTAATTACAAATGTATGGTTTTCAGATTTTTCCCTATACTTGTAGTATAAGACGGTATTACTTGCCAAATTTCATAGTTCTAGGTCAACGGGAAATACCCTATAAATTTTGATTCACTTGAGAATGTCGAACAACTGAATTCTGTCTTCACACAGAATGTGAAGGCAAATTAAAATTAAAAATTGTTCATGATCATGAAATACAATAATACAATAATACAACGGAAAATACCCTATAAATTTTGATTCCCTTGAGTGTTGAAATATACGTTTTCTGCGGCATACACGGCCGTATCTTTTTTACGTTAACTTTGATTGAAGTTTGATTTTTTCACAGCTTCAAGGGACTGTAGACCTGTATATGGTTTTAATTTCAACTCGATACCTCCACACGTTTCCGAGATAAAGGGACTTGACAAACAGACGGAAGAACGGACAACAAAGTGATCATATAAGTTCCGGTTTTTTCCTTTGGAAGTACGGAACCCTAAAAAACGTTGAGTAGTAAAATTCAAGTAAGTACGATAAAATATTTATTCAATAAAATTAAGATATTATTACAAATTTAAACGATTAATTAATCATTTAACCGCCATGTAACGTAGATATAAATGTAACTGTATCTCTATCTTGTAGTTCATAATCTAGTTCTCCGTACAGCTCCCAATCTGTATCGTTGATTAAGACTAAGATGCCAGGCCGGACCGATTCTCCCTGAAACATAAAAATTATCATTAGAAAGCAGTACTCCTCGACACGCTGGATATCGTTAGGAGATTCCTCTCACTGAGGACCTGACCTGCAAGATCGTTCTGGGACCTCACTTAATCACGATGTCAAAAAAAGTACGTGGGAGAGCCGTGCTTCGGCACGAATGGGCCGGCTCGACCGCAGTGATACCACGGCCTCTCAGGAATCCGGCGTTAAACAACGCTTACGTTGTGTTTCGCCGATTGAGTGAGGTTACCGGAGGCCCAATCCCCTTTTAAAAGGTTGGCAACGCACTCGTGACTCCTCTGGTGTTGCGGGTGTCCATGGGAGACGGTTACCGCTTACCATCAGGCGATCCGTCTACTCGTTTGCCCTCCTATCTCATAAAAAAAAAGTTCCTCTCACTGAGGACCTGACTCCTGACCTGCAAGATCATTCTGTTACCTCACATAATCACGAAGATTCGACTGCCAAGTACTAGATCTGGAATTTGAAATCCAATGCTGTGTTCTGAATTTTGGTAATCATCTGCCTCATTAGTCTAATGGTCCCAAGCGCGACTCCTACGCTAGAGGTCCTAGGTTTGATCCCCAGGTCGAGCAAAGTGTTATTGGGTTTTTCTATGAAATTCTCAGTAGCAGCTATGGATTTGTTTGTTTTATGTAAGGATGTAGACTGTTGATTCAGGGAATCTTTACAGCGTTACCGAACTTGGTGGTGAGGCACCGAATACCTCCAGCCAGGAGCAACTTATAAACTAAGTAACAGCAACTAAGTGTGTCCCCTAACAGGACCTGTACCTCAGCTTTGGGCATTTATTGGGCTACAGCTAGGGATGGCTGGATCTCAGTTAAATTATTTAGAGGAAAATTTAAATCTACAGGCTCAGCGGGGTCTACTTTATTAAGGGTGGGGGGGGGGATTATTTGCCTAAGATGTTGCTACATTTTATATATATGCCTTTCTCCCACACAGGTAGGCAGAAACTATAGACTGCCACTTGCTACGATTCTTGCATACTTCTTTTGCTTCTTCCACATTCATACATCTTCACATACATACATTTCAACGGTTTACCTCATACGGTTGTTGCATTTTATACCTGCATAAATAGTTCCAATCTCTCCCTCAGTAAGTTTTCTTTCATCCACATCAACAATTCTCTTATTGTCCATTTTTCGTGCTGGCAATCTGGCATGAACTTTTTTAATGCTGGCAACTCAATCTCTCTCTTCTTTATTTTGTCAAATAGGAGCTCTGCTCCGCCTCCAAAGTGTATGCTTAGATTTAAAGTGTCTGTCATGGTGAGCTGTTTAAAAACATGTAAATATTATTTTCATAGACCTACTTAATCATATTTTACTGCATATAAATATAACAATACCTTTTTTTTTATTCGTGATAGGCTCACGCTTGACCGCCAGTTTGCATGATGTTAAGCGACACTACGATCTAAGATGCAGCGCGCTTGCCTAGAAGAAACCTGTTCATATTTATATAATACTGCCTATATTGAGCCTAATCTGGTGCTTAAAGTGCAGCAGCTAAACATGAGTTCCAGGGTTTGGTTCCCAGATTAAGCATTTCTAATGGCTATGTTTCCCATTTAAAAAAACAAGTTAAGTAAGGGTCCGGTGGAGCTTGTATTGCACACAAAAACGTAATAACAAAATAATTCTTAATCCGGACAATATTCTATCAAGTATGTTATTATTCGGAACTGGATACCGTAAATCTATGTTCCTACCATACTATTTCGTCTATTACTACTTCACTGGACATAAAAATTTGGAAAATCGTTCAAAACTTGGTAAATTTATCAAAAATTGCATTCGCTTACATTTATTACCAGTGAAGTATTTAGGACAAATTGGTAGCGTAGGAACCTAGATTAACAGTATCGGAATCCGTATAATAACACAATTTCACTAAATTGTGTTTGAATTATGATTTATTTCGGTATTACGTTTGTAAGAGAAATTCGGTCCGCCGGACTCTTAAGTTTTAAGTTACATCCTGCTCTGACATTGATCGAGGCAGAATACTAACAATATCGTTTCTAGGAAAGCGCGCTCGTAGATTGCTTAACATCAGGCGAACTGGCGATCAAGCGTAAGCCAGCCTATCAAGAATTAAAAAAAAACGTTCGAAATTATTTCTCGTCGTTTGGATTTGTATGTAAGTAATGGTGACAGGCTCGTCCCCTATTAAATGTCGATGGAACCTAAATGCATACTAGGCAAACTATACTGTATTCCTAAAAAACAGACCCTTATGCGTGAAAGTATGTTTGTTTATTATGACTGAAAAGGACAGGTCTAACTTCTAGGTTAGGTTAGTTTATAAGTTTAAGTATAAAATTAACATATTATAATACCTTGATTTAATTTCTTTTATATCTTAGCTACTAAAGAGTTCACTAACAATTAGTTTACACTACAAGTTTACACAAACAAAACACATGAATAGGTTATGTTTTGCTTCCAAATGTCAAAGTCAAACTGACAATTTGACGTTTGTCTTTGTCAGTTTGAAAGGACATTCCGTCATACGCATATTCGAAGATGGATGAATGTGGAAGAAGAAAAAGTATGCAAGAATCGTAGCAAGTGGCAGTCCATAGTTTCAGCCTACCTCTGTGGGAGAAAGGCGTGAGTGTATGTATGCACCAATAAAGTGGCAAACAAGCATACGGCCCGCCTGAAGTTAAGCGGTAATCGTAGCCTATGGACAATTGCAACACCTGAGGTATCACTCGCGCGTTGGCGATCCTGTGAATTAAGGAGGAATAGTTGCGCTGGGAGCATAGGAGACATGCTTCCATACATAACAGCTCTGGCGACCTTGCTCACCATAAGGAACCCAACATAGCACAGATATGTTATTTGGCTAAGATTTTCTGCAAGGTGGAGGTACTTCCCCAGTCGGGCAGCTGCAATTGTGAGTGGAATTATTCGATTCCACTATGCCCTACCTCTCTTGTTGTACTATCGGCCAACGCCATATCTAGCCACCGTAAAGGCTATATTTGCTTGCAGCCTCGGCTGCTATTCCAATGCTTACCTACGCTTATCAACCAATAGCATCGTCCTTTTTATGATGTCGAAATCGTATCTCTAATCATATAAACAAAAAAAGATATTGAAATAACACTACTTTTTATGGATTTTATCCTGTCATATTTATATCCTAAAAGCCAACACCACCGTATGCACGGGATTTTGTTTTCAAAATGGCTAGATATGGAGTTGGCTGATAGTACATTGGGTTGGTTGATGATGAAACGCAAGTAAAATAAAACCATTTCATACCAAATCGTAACGTTTTATTAATAACTTGTAAAGACACTGTATAATCGTATGCACACAGCACAAAAATAATATTCACAGAACATAATTAATTTTGTACTACAATGAGGAAATAAGATTATTAATTAAGTAAGAAATACGGTCGATGGTGCCTGTACGGTACGAGGTCAGTAGCCTTAGCACGAACAACTTGCGAAAAAGTATTCGTATCGTCACGATAGAAGCGCTGGTCCAAATCTCATACAAATTGGTCTCCATGACGATGCTAAGGCTACTGTTCAGTAGCCTTAGCACGAACAACTTGCGAAAAAGTATTCGTATCGTCATGGAGACCAATTTGTATGAGATATGGACCAGCGCCTCTATCGTGACGATACGAATACTTTTTCGCAAGTTGTTCGTGCTAAGGCTACTGATTATCCCTACTGGAAATATACAGGGTCAAACGTCAAAGGCCCGCCAAATTCCAAATTAAGACTTAAGGTAAAACCCAAAGTACATTTTAAACATTATTGTCAAATTAACACAATATATTGTAAAAATATTCATTTGAAAATGTCTTAAAAACCTAAATTCATAAAATTGCGTTTTTGTGGTCGTGTGCGTGCGCTGTCAAAATTTATATGTATCTGTAACTTGTCAAAATTGTGTGTATGTATTAATGTTTGCTTCTAGTGAACTGAATTGTGTTGTAGTATCCACGCGTTCATTAATTTAGAGGCGGATAAGGATAAAATCATGTGATATTGATATTGTTTAAAAAAGCGGCGGTAGCCTAATGGCTAGGGCGTCGGACTTGCGATCATGTGGTTGCCGGTTCGAAAACCACCCATTGCACTACTGACGTGAGCCCACTCGTAACACAAGCATTTAGCTTATCACGAGGGGTTAACAAGAATACTAGTAATGTGCGACCCACACTACAAGTAAGCTTTTTTTTACTTTTCATGTCGTACTATCCTTTTGTGATTTTTTTGCATTTTCCATGTCAACTTCACCTCATGACATAAATTCAGAATGTGAAGGCAAATTTCGATCTAGCGGGTGGGACTCGCGGTGGCTTAGCGGTCAGAGCGTCTGGTGTATCTAACCAGAAGACGCAGGTTCGAATCCTGCTCGTGATGGGATTTTTCCTTCACTAAAATAACTTTTTATAACGTAGATCGAAAATATTATCGATTCTGTACAGCTTCTGTAAAGGCCGGTCATTGAAAAATAGCCCTGTATAGCGGGATATGTATGTGACACAGAATAACCAATCTTATTACCTACTGTGTAAAATCTATATACATATAATAAGTCTGTAGAATAGTCGTGTCTGTAATTGCAAAAAAAATAAGTAGAGAGGAGTAATTGAACCATAATGAAGCCGAATTAAGGGCATTACATCGCTCAAATCCAAAAAAGCTTTAAAGAAGTTTCTAGTGGAATCCTTATGTGCGTTTGCCATATAAAAATATATGTTATACTTAAGGTCATCACAAGCAAATTGTATTGTTTAAAATTTTTATAAATTTGCCCCAATTATGGATAATAATTGAAGTAAATAGGCCTTTTTTAACCTAATTTGTATTTTTGCTCTTTAACGGTTTAATAGTTAGTCATGAATTTTATACCAAAAAAAATTGTAATGACGTAATTAACAATTTGAATTGTTTTTATTATCTTATTTCTTTGAATATTTTGAAATAATAAAGAAATAACGGAATCCTCACTAGCACCCCGCGTGAAGCAACCTAGCAATGCCTGTGACTAACAAATACTAGCACAAAGACTGAATCCTCGAGGTCATTGGGCAATATTTCTTTTTTCTTTTTTTAAAAAAAACGTTGCCCCACACTAGGATTTTCTCCTGTGTCGTGGGTGCGTTTACAAACACAAATTCTCACATACACATAAGCCCTTAAGCTAACACCATCATCTTTAGAGAGCATATCTCCCCCCATACCTAAATACCGGCACCAATCGACCATATTTCAATAAATATGACAGTTATACCCAATTTACCGACACAGGTGTGCTGCGTGGGGTATTGTGTTCTTTTTACTGGACGCGAAGAAACGCAGCGTGTCCCGCAGCGCCGCCGGGAAGTACGCCGCCTCTATACAGCGCGCTAAGCACGAGTAGCAGGGACCCAACGACCAGCGAATACGGCGGGTTTTGTCTTCAGACTGAAACAATCACAAATATACATTAAATATTTTTGCAAACTAGTTCGATCCCCAGACTGCCCAGATCACGATCAACTGACTGCCTCTATAGTCTAGTGGTCCCAAGCTGGACTGCTACGCTAAAGGTCTTGGGTTCGGTCCCCAGGTCGAGCAGTGTTATTGGGTTTTTCTATGAAATTCTCAGTAGCAGCTCGGAGTCTGGATTTGTGCACGGTTAATGGCAATAGGCTCGCCCCCTATTACATGGGACCTAAATATACCGGCGAACTGTGGGTGTACATTTGTACGCCTCTGCCTAACCCTTCGGGGAATTCAGGCGTGATGGTATGTTATGTTATTTTTGCAAACAGTAAATTACAAAAAAATTGGCTATTTTAGTGATGGAAAAATTCAATCGCGGGCAGGATTCGAACCTGCGTCTTCTGGTTAGATATACCAGACGCTTTGACCTCTAAGTCGCGAGTCCCACCCGCTTGATCGAAATTTGCCTTCACATTCTGAATTTACGTCATAAGGGTGCCGTTAGCGACATCTATTGAAAATAGATACAAATTATAGTACACGGCTTCTACGTTACGTGTTGTGGGTTCGATCCCCACACCGACCCAATATTAGTATGATCTACTCGTACAGGTAGTTATTCCGGGTCTGGGTGTTTGTGTAAGTGATAATTTGTGTTTGTGAAATGCACCCACGATACAGGAGAAATTGCTAGTGTGGGGCGACCTTTTTTTTAAAAAAATAACATAAAAAAAAAAACTTTTTCAACTAACACGTAATCCTTCAGAGTGTCGTGGTAATGGACTGCTAATGTCAGCGGGGTGGTTGAAAGCAGTTTGGGAGGACACAGCAATGGTGCGGGTTTCTGACCAGCCAGAGGGTTCCGCCACCTGGAGAAGGAAAGGAGGGGTGGATAGGATGGAACAGGTGGTGGAACCCTACTGTATAGGGGAAATGTGCAACCCTAATCGATTCAAAAGTAGGGTGAACAGACAATATCTTCTGGGTATGCTCGGTCTACCGTATACCTCATCTCTGCCCCGGAGGCAAGATTGAGGTCAATAACAAGCTCATTTTTAATAAAAAAAAAAAACTGAATGATACCTAAAATATATAGATTACTTTCCTGGGCCTTATATACCTCTCTATACCAGCATGGGTCATCATATTTGCTGCTGGGCCAACATGGGTCATACTGTGCACTTATTTGGGCCTGCATGGGTCATCATGCAAATCTACTTGGGCCAGCATGGGCCATTGTTTACTCTCCTAGACCAACATTGGCCCTTAAGTACACCTACATACACTGTTTACTCTCCTAGGTCAGCATTGGCCATCTTGTATACTCATACAGGCCAGCTAGCTTATCGGTTTTTTATCGGATACATTTCGGAGAGTGTGCATCAGATCTCCACGATCTTATCCCCCCTAGCCCTTTCCACTATCGGACGACCAGAGGTACGAAAAAGCGTCATCGATTCACGGTGGACATTCCAAAAACCCGAACGAAACGCTTTAAGTCCACTTTTATAATGCGTACTGCTGAAATATGGAATGCACTTCCCGAGTGGGTCTTCCCTGATGGATATAATATGGGTGTCTTTAAATCACGAATGATCCATCGTAGATCGCAGTATCGCTTAACATCAGGCAAACTGGCGATTAAGCGTAAGCCTATCAAGAATAAAAAAAGGAAGGGCCATCGCGTACACCTACATGGGCCAGCATGGGCCATTGTTTACTCTCCTAGACCAGCACGGGCCATAATATACACCCACGTGGGCCAGCATGGGCCATTATTTACTCTCCTAGGTCAGCATGGCCCATTATGTACACCTACGTAGGCTAGCATAGACCATTGTTTACTCTCCTAGGTCAGCATGGCCCATAATGTACACCCACGTGGGCCAGCATGGGCCATTATTTTCTTTCCTAGGTCAGCATGTCCCATTATGTACATCTACATGGGCTAGCATAGGCCATTGTTTACTCTCCTAGGTCAGCATGGCCCATAATAAACACCCACGTGGGCCAGCATGGGCCATTATTTACTCTCCTAGGTCAGCATGGCCCATTATGTACACCTACGTGGGCCATCATGGGCCATCGTGTACATCTACATAGGCGTCTACAATGTATAACGTTGAGCCAAGTTTTTATCATGGTTACCTTGATAAGTCCGAGCGCTGTAAGCATAGCGTTGGCCAGTATCCAGGCGGCGGCGTGCTGCTGTCCGGCGCGCTTCATGAGGATGGGGTACATGAGCTCGGCGATGTCGCCGGCGCGCGGACACTGCTCGGACAGTCCGGACACGCAGAACGTCGCGTCCACGTACGCCTGGATCAGGTCTGTGGGGTCCTTTATTGCCTGGAATAAACGAAATTTCGCGTCCGAATGTTTTGGTGTTTTTAAAATATAATCTGGGTGTCTATAATTCGCGAGTGAATCAATTTCTTCTACGCTCCATCGTAGATCGCAGTGTCGTTAACATCAGACGAACTGGCGGTCAAGTGTAACATAACATAATCAACCCATTATACTGTCCCACTGCTGGGCACGGGTCTCTTCTCAGAATGAGAGGGATTAGGCTATGTAGTCCACCACGCTGGCCTAGTGCGGGTTGGCAGACTTCACACGCCATCGAGAAAATCTCTCAGGCATGCAGGTTTCCTCACGATGTTTTCCTTCACCGTTTAAGCGCGTGATAATTGACTATTAATACGCACATGCCTTCGAAAAGTCAGAGGCGCGTGCCTTGGGTTGTAACTCGAGACCTTTTGACTTGGCAATCCAACGATTATACCACTAGGCTATCACGGCTGTAAAGCGTCAAGCTGTCAAGGGTAAGCCTATCAAGAATAAAAAACCGGCCAAGTGCGAGTCGGACTCGCGCACGAAGGGTTCCGTGTTATTATCTATAAAAACGGCAAAAAAACACGTTTGTTGTATGGGAGCCGCCTTAAATATTCATTTGATTATGTTTTTTTTAGAATTTGTTGTTATAGCGGCAACAGAATTACATCATCTGTGAAAATTTCAACTGTCTAACTATCACGATTCATAAGACTAATATTTTTATTTTATTTTTATTTTATTTATTAGGGACAACAAACAGCAGTATATTAAATATTACACATGATAGGAGTACTTAACTAATAGAATTAACAAATACACTACCCACGACGTTATCCACAAATTACCATATAAAATAATTAGCATAGGTGCTGTTAATAATAACACTAAGGGCAAACTTAAAGATACGCAATACAAGTTTAAAATTAATACTTGGTTTGTTGTTAAAATGTATCAAAGGGAGTGAAAAATAAGGTGAAAAAGTCTAATAATATCTGCGTCTTAAATACTGGAGACAAATATAAAGGCTCGAAATCAGATAAAATCGGCAAACAAAAAAGAAATGAGGTATATGAATCATAGTTGAGTAACATCGAAGGTCACGGCTGTTCCTTTAAAGTGGAAATAACTTGATTTTTGAACCTATTCTTGCTCAGAAATATAATATCAATAGATCCAAACTTTTTATTATAAGTGTCGACCAATCGGTGCAGCGGTGAGCGTGCGCCTGAGTTGGTATGACAAAAGTTAGTGGCAAACAGACACCGTGAACGTACTTCTCTGCTATGTACTGTGCGAGGGACCAGGTAGCACAAACTTCTCACAAGATCAGGACAATCAAACTTGTTACGGCATATACTGAAGAGGGTCATCATTTCTAGGAGTATGCGTCTAGATTGTAAGGACAAGATATTATATTTTTCGAGCAGTGATTGGTAGGAAATCCTTTTGCGAAAGCATCTATAGTGCACAGAGCGAAGGTATTTACGTTGAACTAACTCCAGTATTTCTATGTATTTTTTGTAAAAAGGATTCCAAATAGGGACTGCGTACTCTACTTGTGGTCGGATTATCGACTTGTATAAATGTAAATAAGTGGAAGGGCGGCGGAATTCTCTAGACGCGCGCATTACGAAGCCAAACATTTGATAAGCTTTATTGACTATATTATTTACATGCGCATCGAGATGAAGCATGGAGTCCAACTGAATACCAAGATCGCGGAGACAAGTAACATTACTTAGGACAGTATTGCCAAAACAATAACTAAACTTGATAACCGATTTCTTTTTGGTAAACGAAATACTATGACATTTGGAGTAACTAAGGTGAAGTTTGTTATGAGAGCAGTATTCTAAAAAGCGATCAAGGTCCCTTTGTAAATCTATGCAGTCAGATTGTTTGGTGATATTTTTATAAATCTTTAAGTCATCCGCATAAAGTAGAAATTTCGAAGACTGAAAACAATTTTTAACGTCATTAATAAATAAGATGAATAATAAAGGACCTAGAATGGATCCTTGCGGGACTCCGGATGTGACTTTAATGGGGCTAGACTCATAGCCGCTTATTACCACTTTTTGAGTCCTATCGGTGACGTATGAAACGAACCAGCGAAGCAGATTTCCTTTGATGCCGTTAAAAGCAATTTTATCCAGTAGTAACTTGTGATCCACTTTATCAAACGCTTTTTGGAAATCAGTATATACCGCATCAATTTGCTGTCTATTATCGAGGCTTTCAAATAACTGCGCTGTGAAAATGAAGAGGTTACTCACGCAGGACCTATCCTTTACAAACCCGTGTTGTTCCTTTAATATCACATGACGTAGGACGGGGTAGATCTCGTTGTGAACGAGTTTTTCAAAAAGTTTGGAGAGCGCCGAGAGCAGAGATATAGGGCGATATGTAGACACATCACTTTTAGAGCCGCTTTTGTGGACAGGAACAATGTTAGCTCGTTTCCAGATTTCTGGGAATACGCCATTAGAAATACATTTATTAAATAGTAAGAATAGAGGAAAGCACAGTGTGTCGCAGGTGTTTTTTAAGAAGATAGAGGGAATCCCGTCAGGGCCCGGCCCCTTGGATGCATCTAAAGACTTAAGTTCACTCTGTATCTTGTCCTTGGAAAAGTGTAAATTGCAGAGGTTAATATCATTATCAGAAGTGGGGGGCGGTGGTTCCCATGAATTATTATCAAAAGTAGAGGGTTCATATACCGAATGGAAAAATGTGGAGAATAAATTACAAGTGGCAGTTGGTTCATTGGATGACTGTTGTTGGTAATAGATTGTAGAGGGGATATTGTTACTGGATTTGCGACTGGAGACATACGACCAAAACGCCTTGATATTGACAGCCACGCTATCTTCCACCGTATTCATATATCTTTTATAACATATGTCCGCGTCCTTTTTAAATTTCGCTCTATAAATGGAAAATACTTCATAGTCGCTAATATTTCCGTATTTTTTCCACTTCGTCCATGCTTGTGATTTCTTTCTGTATGTATGCAAAAGTGATTTAGTAAACCAGTTCGGAAAATTAGAGCTTTTGGGTTTGTGCGTGGGAGTGTGTAGCTTAATGATGTCAAAGATCTTTTCGTAGAAAATTGAAACTGCTTTCTCAGGAGATAGTTCTTCTAGAAGGCTAAGCCAGTCTACGGCTTCGATTTCGGAATTAATCTCAGCATAATTAGATTTGTAATAATTAAATGGAATATGGTTTATTTGTTTAGATATACAAGAAGGTTTTCTAAAAGGTATTAATGCATAGAAGACTGGATGGTGGGAATCAATGGGCAAAAGTGAAACATTAGGAGTATAAGTCACAACGTGTGTGTTACAAAAGAACAAGTCCAGGATGCGCCCGTTGTCGTTAGTAATACTGTTATATTGGTTCATATCCAATAGAGAGCAAAAACTCAATAGATGACGACTAACATTTGAATAAGTGCTACTCGCGGCACACGCCATATGAGTTTTAGAGGTAATCCAATTAATCTCAGGTAAATTAAAATCACCGGCTAAAACAACGTATTCTAATGAGGGGTCGTCAATTAAAATAGCCAGTGAATCAATAAAGTTAACATAAATATCCTCAGTTGTATTTGGGGGTATGTAAGTGGCGCAAAGTAGTAAATATTTACTGTCGTGAACGGGGATTTTAATTATTTTATGTTCAGGTAAAATTAATGGAGGAGACAATGTGACGCATGACGAATTAAGGGCCTTGGCGATAGCTATTAGGACGCCTCCTCCATCTTTCTTATTAGAGACGGAACGATTACGGTCGCATCTGTATACCGCATAGCGACTATCAATAAATTCATTTTCAGAGATATCTGGCGTCAACCAAGTTTCGGTTAAGATAATGATGTCGTAAGAGTGAGCCAAAATGTTAATATACAGTGTATTCAGTTTAGTCCTGATCCCTCGGCAGTTCTGATAATAGATACACAAATTATTCTTATCTACAGCCATTATAAGAGTGTGGAAACATAGTAGAATTGAATTTGTAAGTATTGTTGAAAAGTATAGCATTTAGTTTTGAACGGGAATTAATTATTTGTATACAAAACAAAAAGGTATTCATGTGAACAATAAAGGTTTTGAGGTCTAATAACACAGTAAACAGCCGATACATAAAAGTATAATACGCATATGAGCATTTACAATCTAGATTCGAATAATTGAAAACAATAATACTAATAATAATAATAATATACCCCCTCTGGGACAAGCGTTACCTCATCATGAGACGTCAAACTAGACGGTAGATTAGAATCGCTTTTTACAAACCTTAGACAATAAAACAAAAAATGTGTCATAAGGTCTAATGAAAAGCGCACAAACCGCAGGGCAGCTTGTGGCGAGCTGATGGTGAGTGGCGACACTGCGGTCCTTATTGCTCCAGAGAGTCGGTCAGGGCCTCGTCTCTAGTTTGGCCGTGTTGGGTAGCTAGAGTGGAAACCCAAGAGCGCCCGCAGGACTCTCAACTCTGTCTTGACTTAATTGGCCGGCCAGAGGGGGGCTGCCAGAGCTATATGCTCGGGGGTGGAAGTGTCTAATGGCATAATAGCGGGGAAACCCAATCCGGGTCTTTTCGAGACTCGCGACGGTGAAACCGGGGCCGCACCTCTCTACACCCTTAGTCGCTCACACCGCTGTTGCCGCCTTCTGCCTGTACTGGCAGCTGTTTGGGGGGCCCAGCTAGTGAGGTGGCAAGTCACCGTCTGCCATCCCTATGGATGTTTATTCAAGGCTCAAGGCAGACGCCGTTTTCTTCCGGCAATAGAAGTTATCGATTCACCTAACACCCACATCCATAATCCCATCTTTAATTTCCATATTTTGCAATAGTCCTGCAGCCGCTCGGAATACTTCATGGCTGTACTCCCATAGTGCAGTTGTGGAGTGTCCCGGGTGTATGCCCCATCCCATATTAGATCAAAGTTCTCCGCGGGGCCTCTGCGCGTTGGACCTGTGTCCCCCCGCAAGCCTTCCAAAGGACCGGATGTCTTCCTCACGGGAGGCATGCCGAGTAAACCAAAAAGGAGATACAAATAATAATAATAATTTATGTGTGTATGTTTATGTTTGTGCGCGCGTGTGATGGTGTAGTGTACTATGTGTGTGTGTGTGTGTGTGTGTGTGTGTGTGTGTGTGTGTGTGTGTGTGTGTGTGTGTGTCATAATTTCATTAGGTCTTCCGTTTCCTGATAACACAGATAATAAACTAATGAGGGAGTCTTACCTGTAAATGTGCATCTATGACATCTGGTGCGTTCGCACCGAGCCTGTTGAGATTCTCAACCGTCGGCTGAGCTAAGAATCTACCCACGTCAGATTCCACCTCTTCTACACCTGAAAAAACACGAAAATATCAAATCAGTATCGTCGATGGCGAGTGTAATAGTCGAAAGTGGCATATTGGCATCAATAAGTTACTTTAGGATTTTTTTTATACCACTAAGGTGGCAAACAAGCAAACGGCCCGCCTGAGGGTAAGCGGTTACCGTAACCTATGGACGCTTGCAACACCAGGGGTATCACTCGTTGCCGACCCTGTAAATTAAGGATAAGTTGTGCTGGCAGCATAGGAGACAATAGCGTGATGCTTATCCTATCTGCCAACACAACGCTTCCTCGCGGAGTTCTGGCGACCTTGCTCACCGTTAGGAACACAACATAGCACGGAGCTATGTTTACCTCTAAGTCACCGCGAGTCCCACCCGCCAGATCGAAATTTGCCTTCACATTTTGAATTTAGGACTTAAGGTGACGTTAGCGACATCTGTTGAAAAATAATCCGGTGTGAAGGCAAACTTCGATCTTGTGGGTTCACTTAAATAACTCTTTATAATCTTAGCATGGACAAAAACAAAAAATCACAAAAGGATATCGAATAATTGAATAAAATTCAAAATATTGATACTGGTTATTTTTTTATGGGATAGGGGGGCAAACGAGCAGACGGATCGCCTGATGGTAAGCGATTACCGCCGCCCATGGACACCCGCAACACCAGAGGAGACACAAGTGTGTTGCCGACCTTTTAAAAGGGGATTGGGCCTCCGGTAACCTCACTCACTCGGCGTTGTGTATCGTCGGTTTTCTGAGAGGCCGTGGTATCACTCCGGTCGAGCCGGCCCATTCGTGCCGAAGCATGGCTCTCCCACGTACCCTCCTCCATTTCTCAGTGGGTGTACATAAGTACACCTCTGCTATACCCGTTGCAGAATACAGGCGTGATAGTATATTACCTGACGTGTCTAGAGAGATGTCCTGGCGGCATTCCACCACTGTGTCTAAATGCTGCGCGTCTTCTGTGGCGCTGTCTTCTGAATTCTCTTCCCCATCTTCTTCTTCGGAATGAGAATCCTCTTCTTCGGATTCTGATACATCTGTGGATTAATAAAATTCTCTTCTGTGCTCTTTCAAAGACAATTTAACAAGTCCAATGTTTTACATTTTTTATCAGATCTCCGAGGGCTCAACGATGATCATAAGATCTACGATGGAGCGCGCTTGCCTAGAAGAAACCGATTCACTCGATATAAAGACACCCAGATTATATCTATCGGGTAAGACCCAATCAGGAAGCGCATTCCATATTTCAGCGGTACGAGTGACTGCGTCATTAGTCTAGTGGTCCCAAGCGCGACTGCTACATTAGAGGTCCTGGGTTCGATCCCAGGTCGAGCAAAGTGTTATTGGGTTTTTATATGTAGTTTCTTGCCGGCTCTTCTCCATAAGACCCACTTTTTGTAACCTTGCAATTAGTTTGACTTCTCAAAACTACCTTTTTGATGGTCTAATTGAAATAAAACATTTTGACTTTGACTTTGACTATATGAAATTCTCAATGGCAGCTCGGAGTCTAGATTTGTGCCCGGTTAATGGCAATAGGCTCGCCCCCTATTACATGGGACCTAAACATAAACGAACTGTGGGTATACATTAGTACGCCTCTGCCTAACTCTTACAGGCGTATCATCATCATCATTCACAGCTTTTATCGCCCCACTGCAGGGCATAAGCCTCCTCCCTTTGACGCCATTCATGCCTATTTTACGCCATTCTTAACCAGGTCTTTCCAGTACACTATCATGTCATCACTCCACCGGGACATTGGTCTCCCAACACTCCGTGACCCTGCTCTCAGAAATACAGGCGTGATGGTATGTAATATACATACATACACTCACGCCTTTCTCCCACAGGTAGGTAGAAACTATAGACCGCCACTTGCTACGATTCTTGCATACTTCTTTTGCTTCTTCCACATTCATACATCTTCTCATACATACACGCCAGTTGCGAGTGCTACGCTCCTGACCTTTTTGAAGGATTTCGCCAATCAGATCGGCGTATGTCCTTCTAGGGCGACCTCTACCGGCGCTGCCGCTGACATTCGCCTTATAAATTCCTTTCGTTAATCGTCTTTCATTCATTCTTTCAACATGTCCAAACCATCTATGTAATATGTTAAAAGAAAAACATCTTGACTGTGACTTAATGAGAATTCCATGGTCACTAGTCTTGCCAGGTCTAGTGTGCCAAATTTCGGAACGGAAGGTTAAAATAATCGGGATTTTGGTTTTCAAATCGGGACAGCAACAATGGCTACATAAAAACCGATTTTTATGAATATTCGTTTATTTTAATCGGAGTGTAATTTTTTTTAATGGTATATTGCCTACGTTTAAAAAAATGGTCAAGGAGCATTATCTGTCGCTGTAGATTATTTGTTCTCCATTATTGAATTAATATATTTATATATATTATAATTATGTATTTGTTCAGTAGTATTTATATATTTAGCAGTATGTATATATTTTATATTTTCTTGTAATATATTGATAATACGTGTTTAAAAATTAAGAATCCTGTTTCTATCTAAGTACGCCAGACTACCTTAGTATTCGCCTTTCCTTTTCTCACAAGTCCATCCAAAGGTTGTCTGTAAGAGATCGCTATTAGCGATAAGACCGCCCATTGTACCTTTCTATGACTTACAAAATTTTACTTTACATTAGTTTTGTGGTGTGCAATAAAGAATTATCTATCTATCTATTACCATTGGTTAGTAGGTAACTAAAGAGGTTAGTGACAAATCGATGTGAGTAGGAACAATCTGCGCATTGTGACGAGAGCCTTGACAGGACATTGTTGTTTAAACAAGCACATGTGTACAGTGAAACTGCACATTATTATGTATGTAAGTAGGTTATGCAAGATCAGCGTTTGCGTACACGCGATCGATTAGGTATTATTTCAGTAAAAAATAAAATCAGTGGATTTACAGCACTCAACACGGGCGGTTTTATTCATCCCCGGTCTCAATCATTTAAGTGTAGAGAACGTCATCCCTACATTTTTTGGTCCTTCGAGCCGGATCTCAGGTACCTAATCGGTGAAGCAGCACGGGTTGCTCGGAATCAGGGCTTACTTTTTGAGTGCTTCGCGATAGTCCCGTCCGGTTATCAAAGTCATCCTACAACATGTTCAAACTAAGGTTGAGCGATACGCAAACCTGTCGACGCTGTGAGGAGGCTGATGAAACGCCACTCCACCTTCTTGGGGAATGCGGATCGCTAATACACAAGCGTAGTGTTCATCTAGGGAAACACACCTTTAGCCCGGATGAAATAAAGGATTTCACCCCTAAGAAAATCCTGCAGGATTCAGCAGTGAACTCTAACTCAACCAGTGGCGATCACAATAGACCGACAGCGGTCACAGTGATAGTATAGCCGCAATTTAATAATAATTTTAAAAAAAATAGAGAAAAATCGGGACATTCGGCGTCCCGATCAAGGGTAAATCGGGACATCCCGCGCAAATCGGGACACCTGGCAACACTACCTACCACCGAGCAAGATATTTTCTCGGCTCTTACGAGATGCCTATCTGAATGGCAGTAAGGAATACTTACTTTCATCGTCACTTCCCTCACCATCGCTGAGTTCGGCCGACGCACCCAATTTGTCCCGCATCGTCTTCTTATTATCGGCTCCACCTAAACTGTTACCTAAAATACAAGATTAGATTAGATTATTTTGCATCCTCCGAGCCTTTTTTTTATATTTAGACGTCGGCAAACGAGCAGACGAGCCACCTGATGGTAAGTAGTCATCGTCGCTCATGGACACCTGCCACCACCAGAGGAGTTGCTGATGCGTTGCCAGCCCTTAAGAGCCCTGTATATGCGCCGTTTGAAGATCCCCATGTCATAGCGCAGTGGGAACACCTCAGGAGAAAGACCATTCCAAATATTGGAGGTACGCGGGAGAAAGCCTCGCGACGCTCTAAGATTCTTGGGCCTTTTCCCAACTTCGTCAACTGGCGTTGGCTTCCAGTCTAAAATGCGGCTGAGTATCAATATTTTACATGAAGCGACTGTCATCAGACTTCCGATAACTCAATTTCTGGACAATAGCGATATCCGGAGGGTTTTTGGGCTTCTGACTACCACTAATATTGTCATAGATGTCCGTATGACAACCGGGACAGACGGCTTTACGTGCCCTCCGAGGCACGGAGGCGTCACCCACCAACTGACCGCAGCGAGCGCAGCTTAACCTTGAAGATCAGTTGATCAACTTTGTTTTTCTAACGAGTCCCTGTTCACCTCCAAATTTCCCTTTTCACTACGTTTTACCTTTTCACCCCGTTATACCTTTTCACCCCCTTTTCCAAATTCTCACCTTTTTTCGCCAATGCACCTATTTGTCACGTTATCACCCATCATTTCCCTATTCACCCCTTTTCCTGTTCATCCCTTTTCCTGTTCACCCCCTTTTCCCATTCCACCCCCCTTTTGTAACGGTCTGTTATTTACAACAAATGTAACACTAGTCTTATAGTGGGCACTTACCAGCTAGCACCACCCTGCTGAGTCGATCATAGCTGTCTGGCAGAGCCGTGATAGCGTCCACAACTTGCATGCAGGCATCGCGACCTATCTCATTGTGGCTCAAATCTAGAGACTGAAACAAAGAAACATTCGCGTAGAATAGCGTCATCATGGCAGAACAATGTCGATTTTGAAAAAAGTAAAAGAGAATCAGATACATATCTCTATATTTGTTACAAAATTATCGACATATGTATATCGTCGATTTTTAAGCTATTGCATAGCTTCTATCGCGGGCCTTGAGCGTGGGGACCGAATCCAGAAATTCCGTAACGAAAAAAACCTAACACGCTTGTCTCTTTAGTTCAGCAACCCGCCTTTAGGTGGCATTGGTTGTATTACATAAGTTGATAAAAACCAATGCCACCTAAAGGCGGGTTGCTGAACTAAAGAGAAACACGCTTGTCTCTTTAGTTCAGCAACCCGCCTTTAGGTGGCATTGGTTGTATTACATAAGTTGATAAAAAACGCTATGCAATAGCTTTACCGCGGCAGTCCCCGAGTGCCACACGTCTTTTTTAATCCACGATGTATTGACATATTCGATATAGTTCTTAACGCAACCCTAATTTCGTATATAATGTTACTTAGATTAACTTTTTAAGCTCCCCCCTCCCCCCGGTGTGTGCATGCGTGTGTGCGTGCATGTGTGTGTGTGTGTATGTATTACATATTTTTTCACAACTCTCTCAATATGGGTGTCAAATGAAAGGACTAGTAATCCTCCATAATCTCCACAAAAAAAAAAACATGTTGACCGCTACGCCAAATGTACAGTGGCGACCAAAAGTCCATAGGCAGTCTCACAACGCAATAGCGTGACGTTTAGTTTGACTTACGACCTTCTATTCATTGTCGTTAACAAGTGACACGCACTGGCTGTATCGAGCTCGCTCGTACTGTTCATAGCAACGTAATCCTTAGCGTGCTTATGGACTTTTGAGCGTTTACTGTACAGTCTAGTCATATTCGACGACACGATTGGCGTAGCGGTTGAGTGATCGGCTTCTGCGCCACGTGTTGCGGGTTCGATTCCCACACGGAGCAAATATTTGTATGATCTACAGGTAGTTGTGCCGGGTCTGATCGTTTGTGTATGTGAGAATTTGAGTTTGTAAACGCACCCACGATACAGGAGAAAATCCTAGTGTGGGGCAACGTTTTTAAAAAAGTTTGTGGAAGAAGCAAAAGAAGTATGCAAGAATCGTAGCAAGTGGCGGTCTATAGTTTCTGCCTACCCCTGTGGGAGAGAGGCGTGAGTGTATGTATGTTTTGATGAAGAATATTCTTACCTCTAATAGTAGCGAGTTGTCTTTGAAGGCCTTCGCGAGAGCTGAAGCTCCCTTACTTTTCAGGAGGCAATCACCGAAATTGATGCTTTTCAGGTTTTTCAGGCTGTAAAGAAAAAGATTAACAGTGATAGCCTAGTTATATTTATTTATTTATAATATTCACGAAATCCACAGTTCTTAATACATAACAGTAGTTCTTAAACTGATTAAACTTATCGCCAATTACGGTTAAGTATGTTCATACATATACCAAGTGTGGGCATCCTTAAAAAGCTGTGCCATCCATATACTAGGAGCTGGCAGTATAAACTAAGTGCGGCCATTAATATACAAAGTGTGGGCAGCCATATACCAAGCGTGGGCATCATTAAACAATCGTGTCATCTATATATCAAAGTTGGGCAGTTATAAACTACGTGTTTACATGAATATACCGCGCGTGGGCATCCATATACTAAATGTGGGCAACTTACTTGGGTAGCGCGGACGCTATGGCGCGGGCTCCCTTAGCACCTATAGTGTTATCGTTCAAGTTGAGCCGCGCCAAATGCGCGTTGTGTTTGAAGGCTTCCGATAGCGCAGAAATGCCCACATGGTATATACCATTTTGGGGCATAGCTAGCTCTTCTAGTGTGCCCATGTCCTGTAATAAATAACATAAAAAAAATATGTAAGAAGACAGAATACGCACATCATGGCATCAAAACCTGTCAAATTTCTTCAATCAATTCAATCTCCAAATTCTTATTATCCATTAGGGAAGATTAGAGTTTATTATCCATTGGGGAAATTTGACAGTTTGTGGTAACTTGTGCTTGTTGACTGTACTTAAACACGCTCTTAAACGCCAACAAAAACAGTATCACGCCCCCATTATCTTCTTGACACCTTAAAGGCTGATCATTCATGATCTCGCCAAATTTAAATTTCAAGTGGTTTATAATAAGTTCTAGATTCATGGCAGTAGTAATCGCGACATTAACTATGCAACACTCGCAGCGTACGAGTATAACTAAAACCTTTTTAGTTTAGATTTGCGTTGCCTTTCCAATTAAAATAAATAACATTTGAGATTAAGACAGCTGTCCCACAGTGGGGTCTGAGCACCAGTAATGGGCAAGATGAAAGAAGAAAGAAAGAAAAATATTTTATACTCAACTAGCGACCCGCCCGCGGTTTCACCCTCGCTGCCCCGTCCCTAAGAGTTGTAGCGTAATGTTAAATAGCTTAAAATCTTCCTCTTGAATCATTATATCTATTAAAAAAAACCGCATCAAAATCCGTTGCGTTGTTTTAAAGATTTAAGCATATTTAGGGACGGACAGACAGCGAAAGCGACTTTGTTTTATACTATGTAGTGAAGTGATACTCAATTCGTTTATTGCACTCCACAATGTTAACAGGTGTTAAAAAATAAATATAAAAGTATCAATCGTGGACCCTGTCGGGCACGGCAATGTAGAAGAGAGTAGGAAGGCTTATGTTTTGTCGTGTATAATATAGTATCTACATAGTATATAGTATTTCAGACTCGCACAGATAAAGTTAATACATGATGCTTAATCCTTACTAATATTATAAACGTGAAAGTTTGTGAGTATGGATGTGTGGATGTATGGATGTTTGTTACTCTCACGCCAGAACGGCTTAACGGACCTGGATGAAATTTGGCACACAGATAGATTGTAGCCTGGAATTTTATCCAGATCGGACCCAATCCTGAAGTCCTTGCAGACAAATTCGCGTGCAGAAGCTAGTAAAGAAATATTTGTGAAAACCCTGCACGAGGCAGCAAAAGGGCCATAACTCACCTTAACACGAACGACATTAAAAAACATAATGTCACAGCTAGTGTTGTAAAAATGAGCGCTGAGGCGGAGCGTTGAGTGCTGACTCGACGCTCGTTAGCTTGGAAGACTCGAGCGTTCAACGCTAAAGTGCTCAAGTGTCACAAGCGTTGAAAGCTTGGACTATAATGCTTGAGAATGCGACTCGACCGTTATACCGTCCAAGCTCGTCGGAATTGATCTCTTGAGCGTTGAGCGCTCGAGTCTTTAAGGCTCATGAGCATTGACTCAGGTCTCAACGCTCGGCCTCAGCGCTCATTTTTACAATACTAGCCACAGCGCTGGTTTTCAGTTAGGGTCATAATAAAAATATTTTACGTGATGACGAGGTCATCAATTTTTTACGTGGGAGAGCCATGCTTCGGCAAGAATGGGCCGGCTCGACCGGAGTGATACCACAGCCTCACAGAAAAACCGGCGTCAAAAAACGCTTACGTTGTGTTTCGCCGAGTGAGTGAGGTTACCGGAGGCCCAATCCCCTTTTAAAAGGTCGGCAACGCACTTGTGACTCCTGTGGTGTTGCGGGTGTCCATGGGTGGCGGTAATCGCTTACCATCAGGTGATCCGTCTGCTCGTTTGCTCAACCATCCCATAAAAAAAAAAATAGTGGAAAGGTGAGTTTCGCGAGGCTCTATGTAATGCATAAATCCTACCTACGTCCACGTCAGGCCGCGTTGTCTGAGGGGCCTGGTTTTTGGTACTTTTTTTTATTACAAAGCAGCATTACATACTTACTTGAAATACTTTGGCCAATACTTTGGCTCCATCATTCTCCAATCTGTTCCGGCCAGCGATGAAGATTTTAAGTTTTCTCGGGCGAGCTGACAAAGCACTGGCTAGCAGACGACCACCCGTTATTCCAAGTCCATTGTTATTTAATCTTAGCTCCTGTGAATGAGATAAAAAAGAAGATTTAAAAAACTGTCTGGACTGGATATTTTTGTCTGGACTTTAAAAGGGACCATGATTCTCCGAGTTTGTTTCGGAGTTACTACTCCGAGGTCGTCAGTTAGAAAATCCCGGTGCCATCTTGTTTAAAAAAAACTTGTTTACAACAATATTGACTGGTAAAAGTGTCCTTAAAAGATCTATTTTAACATAACATAACATACCATCACGCCTGTACTCCCCGAAGGGTTAGGCAGAGGCGTACTAATGTACACCCACAGTTCGCCTGGTATGTTTAGGTCCCATGTAATAGGGGGCGAGCCTATTGCCATTAACCGGGCACAAATCCAGACTCCGAGCTGCTACTGAGAATTTCATAGAAAAACTCAATAACACTTTGCTCGACCTGGGGATCGAACCCAGGACCTCTAGCGTAGCAGTCGCGCTTGGGACCACTAGACTAATGAGGCAGTCATTCTATTTTTTTTTATTTATTTATTGCAAAATGTACACACATATAGGACTAAGACTATACTAATGAGTACATGACTCTGTTAGGGTATCGCAAAAGAACAAGATAACATTTTAAATTCTAACTTACATCTAGGTATAGGTTATGTTTTAGTTTATATAAACTCAATGATATTTAACATAAATAAACATATACTGGTTTCTGACACTTACGCGAATATTAGACATTGAAATAAAACTACTTTTTACGGATTTTATCGCGTTGTATTGATATTATTTGATTCCCGACGTTTCGGATCCTTTACAGCATCCATGGTCACAGGTAGACTAAGTTGTTGGACGTCTTAATGTTACAATTACTAACAGCTACCTTACATTTTTGTTAATTATTGGCGATCCGATTCACGCAGAACAAGCTCACCGTATCCTTCGGTCTTGCAGTTTTGGGCTTGGATTTTGATTTTATGGAATCTATAATGCTGTAAAGGATCCGAAACGTCGGGAATAAAATAATATCAATACAACGCGATAAAATCCGTAAAAAGTAGTTTTATTTCAATAAATAAATATAATTTAATTATTTAAATATGTTCAAAAGTTAAGATTTCTGCCTACTTCTACGAGAAACATTCCTGAGTGTATGTACATACCTCGAGTTCACTGCACACATCACTTTGCAGTAGTTTGGCCAGTCCTTCTACTCCAATAGGTCCAAAAGCATTGTCACTAAGGTCCAGTACACTAAGGCGAGCTCCTGCTGCGATCATTCCATCTCCGAGTGCAGCCTGGAAAGAAAACATACAATGGATGTTATAATATTGGTTATTGGTTTCCAGCATATCCTGCCATAATATGACGTACAAATATTTCTAAATAAAAAACAAAGCATATATTAACTAGCCTATTAATATTATTATTACCTATTAATTATCTGATTAAAATATTACCTTACTAACGACATATCCTCTAAATATTCTTGAACACTGTAATAATTTTTTAGTCTGAATAATACCCTTTTGAACAACGAGAATGGCAATTCCTGAATATTATTGGGTAGATGGTTATATATGTATAATTGCCATGCAGTAGGTATTTCTTTTAAATATCATTAATTTTGTTTGGGGTAGTTTTAATTTGTCTTTGTTTCGTGTTCTACTATTTGTTTTGTAACTGCTTTTTTTGAAGAAGTTAAAATTGTTTTTTACAAAAATGCTTATTTCAAAAATATAAAGACATGGTAAAGACAGTATTTTAAATTTCAGAATTAAGGTTCTAAAAAGTTGGCTCCACACATTGCCCTGATGCATTTTTTTTGTCCTTTAAGGACTCTGTGTATGTCTACGGAGTTACCCCAACTATAGTAAGTGGGACTTGAAAATGTTTGCCGAGAGGCTTTTATAACGTTCAGGCAACTTATTATAGATCTTGATGGCCATAGTGTAACAGTTTCAGCGATACAGCTCAGTTCTTATGTTAGGCAACAATAAGCGGTCTGGATATCTTGTGTTAAAATTACAATAATCACTCCATTTATTATAATTAAATTAAATTAATTATAATCATATAAGTATTTGTCTATTAAACACGGTCGCTCTTATTATTAATTTATATTTATTATTTATACATTATTTATTATACAACTATTATAGGTATTACATAACTGATTTACATCCGTAACTCCTCGCAAGGGTCCAGTTGAAAATCAGCGTCAAGCACAAAATGCTGAACTGGTCCTATTTGGCACAGCCGCGAGACACAGACTGCTTATGAATACACTTATACTATGTACTTGTGTGAACTGCGTAAAGCTGTGCTAAATAAATTTCTTTTCTTTCTTCTTATTAAATAACTCCGGATGGGATTTTACAAAATTACAGCATTCTAATATATATAAACATCGCACAGACAATAGTTTTAATTTAGGAAAAAGGTTTCTGCAAGTAAGGGGCGATACTCCATAACATACCACCACACCTGTATTCCCCGAAGGATTGGGCGGAGGCGTACTTAATGTACACTCATAGTGCACCGGTATGTTTAGGTCCCATGTTATAGGGGGCGAGCCTATAGCTATTCACCGGGCACAAATCCAGACTCCGAGCAACAAATAAGTCCAAACACCTTTGAGCTATCTTCTTTTTGAGTTGCAGAAAATCCTCATGAGTTGTTCGCCATCAAAGGAGGTGACATCTTTTCGTTTCTAAATTAACGTTATTTTGAAAAACAGCAGGCAGAACTCGAACCTGTATCTTCTGGTTAGATACACCATTGTTATTTCAGGGCCTACTATCACTTTTTATTTTATTTATTAACAGTTATGCGTACTGGATACCACATACTAGGGCTATTTGGTATCCTCTAGTAAAGTAACACCATAAAAATTCTTACCAAGGCCGGTGGTATCTCAGTTTTCATCCTCCCAGTGAACATGTCTGAGAACCGTGCCACTTTCAGCTCGGGGTGGGCCTCCAGAGCCTTAGAGATGGCCTCGGCGGCCGATACTCCCAGGGTGTTGCCCGTGAGAGTGAGATATTGGAGGTGGGGGCATGCGTTGATGGCATCCACAATGGGTTGTGCTGGGGAAGAAGTTCAAGTTCACGTTTAACTGTTTTTATTTCAAAATATAAGCTTTTACAAGCAAGTTTTGAAGAAATATTATAATAGTAAACAAAAAAGCTTATATGACTGCCTCATTGGTCTAGTGGTCCCAAGCGCGACTGCTACACTAGAGGTCCTGGGTTCGATCCCCAGGTCGAGCAAAGTGTTATTGAGTTTTTCTATGAAATACTCAGTAGCAGCTCGGAGTCTGGATTTGTGCCCGGTGAATGGCTATGGGCTCATCCCCTATAACATGGGACCTAAACATACCGGCGAACTGTGGGTGTACATTAAGTACGCCTCTAACTCTTAACTCTTCGGGGAATTCAGGCGTGATGGTATGTTTATATAAGCTTTTAAAAGCAAGTTTTGAAGAAATATTATAATAGTTATAATAATAGTAAACAAAAAATATTATAGGTAGGTATAGCTATTTTTTTAAATTTATGATAGGCTTACAGTTTATCTAAATATAGGTAATTATAGACATACTTCCTTTCTCCTACATTGCTGTACCCGATGGGGTCCATAATGATCTAATTTATTATTTTTACTATCTAATTAAGTAAAATTCATAGTTCATCAAGGCTAGGCAAAAACTATAGACCGCCACTTGCTACTTCATTGTGGAATACAATAAATATTGAGTATAACAAAAAAAATTTGGTTATAAAAATTCTAAGAATTTAAAGTTTTAGTTGCGGATTGAGCTGCCCAAGACCGAGATGGTTGGCGCTCCTTGGGGGAGGCCTACGTTCAGCAGTGGACGGCAATAGGCTGATTTGATTGATTGTGGATTGAGTGGGGACGGGAACTCACACTCCCCTTCATGCATAGAATTTGCAATAACACATTGAATTGTGACCTCTGACTATCTAGCATAAATTTAAAATGCATGTACAGTACGCGCGGCATAAGTTGGCCGGAGTGAAGTTCGCCGTTTTAATGCGCAGTGGATTGTTTACGTTAAAAATTGTGTACTGCACAACCAAAAAACTGACAAACAGCTAACTTCAGTCCGGCCAAGTTATGTCGCGCGTACTGTAAGTTTCTTATTTTTGAATATATATTTTTTTTTTATTGATAGGCTTTATTTAAGGTAAACATTTATATTAGGTCAAAAAGAATTAGTCAACTAGCTCTAGCCTATTGCTAGGTGGGATGGCTATCCAATGAAGTCACAAGTTTATTGCTTTCCCTAACATAGTAATTACTGATATGGTACAGAGGTTTTATTTACTATATTATATATTTTCGTACTATATTATAGTACGAAAATATATGTACTATCTCAATGGCTTTATTAAGAGAGCATAGGGAAAAACTAGAAGGACAATTTTGTTTAAAAAAGCAAAACATGAATTTATAGGTTAGTTTCACCAACACCGAAAATGCACTTAGAAAGTTGAAGACAATCAACACATAGGATAGTAATAGCTTCAAAATGCTATTGGAATAGAATAAATACTATAGAAATAAGAATAAAGCAACAATAATGCGTGATAATTACCATCTTTTGCAGAGTCCAATTTTAACGATTTTCCCGAGAAATCTACACCACTGCTCGGCCTGCCGGAGTCAGATAGCGCGGTATCTATGGAGTTTAAATCGAAAGTCGACATTTTAATAATCACTTTACACGATTATTAAATAAATTCACGGTTCTTTATAAAATTATGAAAACAATGACAGTCAACGAACTTTTTTCAATTTTTTTGTCATGGATACCGATTGGCGTTTACCATGGTGCATCATGTTTTGTTTCCCTTGATTGCGTGGTATAGAAAGAGACAAAGATCAATCGAATGTTTAAAAACCGAAACATGGATCACTGGGACGCTATGGATGTTTGCTTGATTTATTAGGGCCGCGTTCAAAAATAAATCGGGACATTTTTTGTCAAAAATGCAAGTAATAAAAAAACAGTACCCGAAAAACGAGACCCCTCAGACTCAAACTAAGCGGCCTGACGCGATCGTAGGTAGGGTTTACGCAATACATGGAGCCTCCCGAAATGAACCTTACCCACATCCTTACATCCCCCGCCTTTAGTGCCCCGTTATTGGTGCTCACTTGCTCAAACCCCACTGTGGGACAGCTGTCTTATTCTCAATTGTTATTTTATTGGGAAAGGTAACGCAAATCGAAATCATGTCAGCACCATCGGCTGCTAAACCGCTGCGCTAGGTACTTGATGCGTTAGCTCTCTAAGTAGTCTGTGGCTACTTGAGTGCGTACGAACAGTGTCAGTGTCAAAACTGTCAAGTCGCAAAAAAGTAAAATCGAACGTCAAATTCTTATCAATCAAATATCACACGAATACGTGCTTTGCTGTACCTACTCTGCGATCGGTGAATGTTCAATATATTGGCCGTCGTGACGTTGATATAGTTAATTTCTCGATTTTCCCTTTTTAATCGGGATTCGGGAGGGTGTCTGTGCTAAATAACAACATCAAGGATGGCGGGTTAGTAACTAGTTCAAATTGTTACTTTTCACTATTCCAACTGGATTGGTTTTTGTATTTTATTACTTTTACTACCTATCAATTCCTGTAAATGCGAAGTAATAATAATAGACCATAATTTCAGCTTGATTTAGTCTATAAAATTGAGTTAAAATTTCTAAACTTATAGGTAGGTATCTACTTAAACTCCAGTGTTACAGTTTATGAATTTCTAAATTGATACGTAAGTAACGGTAACAGGAACCGGTTTATCTCGGCCAAGTACAGTATTAAGTCAGTGATTTTAACGTAAACATAAAGTATCTTCACGCCTGTCTCTCATTGGGGTAGGCAGAGACTATAGAATGCCACTTGCTACGATCCTTGCACACCACTTTTGCTTCAACTATGTTAATTAACCTCCTCATGTATGATCATAGTTTTAAGGTGGTTTTATCCATAGTTTGATATTTACCAAGGTCCGGCCCTTCCATCCATATTAAATTAATTTTGACAGTAGCTGTATGGAGCTTATGTCAAAATTCTATCTGTAGTAAGCAAATCTATCGGCAGATAGGTTATAGAAGCAGATCGTTAGTAGACAAATCTAGTAAAAATTAACAGCTCCAAAAGTCACCTAGTCACCATAAGGTGCCCAGCAAACTTTGCGCCTTACCTGGGTTGCTATTATCAGAATAATTTCCATATCATACAATTTAAATTGCAGTATTTAATAACCTCTATAAGTCTAGTGGTCTTATATGTGACAGCTATGCTAGACCTCCTGGGTGCAATTCCGAGGTCAGGCAAAATGTTATTGGGTGTTTCTATTAAATTCTCAGTTGCTGTTCAGTTTCATTGGATGGAAATACGCTCAATCACTATTATATAGGCTCCCTATTTATTCATTACTAATTACACCTCTACCTAACCCTGTAGGGTATAAAGGTGTGGTTTCAGACTCTTATTAGAAAAAAATTATTACAGTGTTCAAGAATATTTAGAGGATAAGTCGTTAGTAAGGTAATATTTTAATCAGATAATTAATAGGTAATAATAATAATAATAGGCTAGTTAATATATGCTTTGTTTTTTATTTAGAAATATTTGTACGTCATATTATGGCAGGATATGCTGGAACCAATATTATAACATCCATTGTACCATATTCTAGCAAATAAACATTTTTGAATTTTGAATTTGATGGTATGTTATGTTACGCCATTATCTACTATTATTTAGTTAGGACCTCCTAACAAATGTATTATAATCAGGGTCATACTTCAGGGTCGGTCCCATAGTAAAAATTACATTCATTTTGCTGCAGGAAAACAACCATTTATAGATTACTAGCGACCCGCCCGCGGTTTCACCCGCGTTGCCCCATTCCTAAGAGCCGTAGCGTAATGTTAAATAGCTTAAAACCTTCCTCCTGAATCACTCTATCTATTAAAAAAGCCGCTTCAAAATCCGTTGCGTAGTTTTAAAGATTTAAGCATACATAGGGACGGACAGACAGCGACAGCGACTTTGTTTTATACTATGTAGTGATATATTTATTTCAACATCATTACAGGCAAACCCAATGCAATATTGTAGCTAACTAATACTAAATCAACTGCCTCATTAGTCTAGTGGTCCCAAGCGCGACTGCTACACTAGAGATCCTGGGTTAGAT
Source organism: Acronicta aceris (assembly GCA_910591435.1). Taxonomy (NCBI): domain Eukaryota; kingdom Metazoa; phylum Arthropoda; class Insecta; order Lepidoptera; family Noctuidae; genus Acronicta; species Acronicta aceris. Next base: position 5,919,237 of record OU342787.1, on the reverse strand, counting down.
CCCCAGGTCGAGCAAAGTGTTATTGGATTTTTCTATGAAATTCTCAGTAGCAGCTCGGAGTCTGGATTTGTGCCCCGTTAATGGCTATAGGCTCGCCCCCTATAACATGGGACCTAAACATACCGGCGGCGAATTGTGGGTGTACATTAAGTACACCTCTTTTTTGATTATTAAATTGCGGCTATAGTATCACTGCGACCGCTGTCGGTCTATTGTGATCGCCACTGGTTGAGTTAGAGTTCACCGCTGAATCCTGAAGCTATTATGAACTGCAGGATTTTCTTAGGGGTGAGCTCCAAGTACACCTCTGCCTAACCCTTCGGGGAATACAGGCGTGATGGTATGTAATACTAAATCTTAAAAAATTGTTTTCATGGTGTATAATATGTGGTTATCATTCTTAACTGAATAGTTAACAGTTATGTCACAAGATAAAGTAAACTATTGTAGGATCAAAGGTGAAGATCACACATAAAATAATTTACATTAACATAATATATTTTTTTTTATATTTTGATAGGCTTACGCTTACCACCATATAAATCTTGTATCTGCTGTAATGGATCCGAAACGTCTGGAATTAAATAATATCAATACAATACAATAACAAAAAGAAATTATAAAATAAAAATTTAGACATTGAAATAAAACTACTTTTTACGGATTTTATCGCGTTGTATTGATATTATTTGATTCCCGACGTTTCGGATCCATTACAACAGATATAGATTATAGATTCCATAAAATCAAAATCCAAGCCCAAAACTGCAAGACCGAAGGATATGGTGAGCTCGTTCTGCGTGAATCGGATCGCCAATAATTAACAAAAATGTAAGGTAGCTGTTAGTAATTGTAACATTAAGACGTCCAACAACTTAGTCTACCCGTGACCATGGATGCTGTAAAGGATCCGAAACGTCGGGAATCAAATAATATCAATACAACGCGATAAAATCCGTAAAAAGTAGTTTTATTTCAATGTCTAATATTCGCGTAAGTGTCAGAAACCAGTATAAAAACATTAGTTTTGTTTCAATGTCGTATTACAATATTATCGTTTTTTTTTATGTAGGTATGTATGTTTCATTATTAAATTCTTAACTTGTACATATAAAGATATTTGTATTTTTTTCAGCTTCAAACAATCCATACAGCCATCTTTTGAAGTCGCTCGAAGTCAACGGAAAAACCTACAATTACTATGACGTCACGGCACTCGGAGAAAAGTATGGTAAGTGTTCTTCCGCCATTTATAAAAGTCCTCCCACATAGACCCCCCTGAACTTACGGGCCTCGGCTTCCCATCGCTCCAATCCCCTACTGGTCCGTAGCGCCGACTACAGACACTCCAAGATCAGCATAGTCCGCAGTCCGCGCTCTGACTTACGCCAGCGACGACCGATATACCGTCCTTGCCGACGAGGACTGACATCCGTGGAGCACAACGGCTCCAGATGAAAACCAGCATCAAGCATTAATCTTTGCTTGACATATTGCTGATCTGGAGACCCATTTGGTCCAGCCGTGAGACACACATTGCATAGCTTGCAGTTATTATATTGTTATTTTTATTGTTACTTTTTTTGTAATGTACCTAACTACCTGTGTCTCGATGTTGGCCAAATAAACGGTTTTTTCTTCTTCTTTCTAACGGTAACCCCCGTCCCTTGCTCGAGCCGGCCCGCGTAGAGCCAGTAGCTACAAATTCACTCTTAAATAATTTAGCCTAGGTCCAGCCTAGTCCCTAGCTGTTCCCTCCAGCAACGCCCTAAGCCGAAGTATGAGACCCATTAGGGGACACCCTTAGCTGCTGTTGCGTAGTTTATAAGTTGCTCCTGGCTGCTATTCGGTGCTTCGTCACCAAGTCCGGTTAAACTGTAAAGATTCCCATTACTTAAATAAATACGTGCCGCCTGATGGTAAGCAGTAAACGCAGCCTATAGACGCCAGCAACACCAGTGGTATCACTCGCGACTTGTCATCTTGACACGTCAGATGTTAAGTCATGTGCACATTAAGGGTATCACATTGCCCAATGAGCTTGAGGATTTAGTCTTTGTGCTAGTATTTGTTAGTCACAGGCATAGCGGGGGTGCTTCACGCGGAGTGCTAGTGAGGTTTCGGGTATTTCTTTATTATTTCTAAATATTCAAAGAAATAAGAAAATAAAAACAATACAAATTGTTAATTACGTCATTACAATTTTTTTTAGTATACAATTTATGACTAACTATTAAGCCGTTAAAGAGAAAAAATACAAATTAGGTTAAAAAGGCCTATTTACTTCAATTATTATCCAAAATTGGGGCAAATTTATTAAAATTTTAATCAATACAATTTCTTTGTGATGACCTTAAGTATAACATATATTATTTATATGGCAAAAGCACATAAGGATTCCACTAGAAACTTCTTTAAAGCTAGGGTGTTTTTTTGGATTTGAGCGATGTAATGCCCTTAATTGTACAGATTCAAATAAGTGTTTCTATGAAAAAATATCGAAATCAATATTAAAACTGGCTTTCGCCCTGTTTCACTCACATCATACAAGATCAAATCTATCTCTATACCGAAATTCATTAACATTGATTCAGCAGTTTAGGTGTGAAAAGGTGACACAGAAATAGAGCTACTTTCGCATTATATAATATTAGTATGAATGGATAAGCATGGATTTATTACATACATACTTTAGACACGCACATTAGGGATGGGCAAGTGAATAAAATGTCGATAAAGTATCGATGATTTTTCAAGGTTATTCACGAAACATGCGCGAGGAACATTTAAGGACTAAAAAAGTATCTAATGTCATTACACAATGTGGAATACGCTTCCCGAGTGGGTCGTCCCCGATAAATACAATCTGGGTGTCTTTAAATCACGAGTGAATCGGTTTCTTCTAGGCAAGCGCGCTCCATTGTAGATCGCAGTGTCGCTTAACATCAGGCGAACAGGGGGACAATCGTAGGCCTATCACGAATAAAAAGAAAATATTAAATACGAAGCCTGCCTCATTAAACTAGTGGTTCCAAGCGCGACTGCTACGCTAGAGGTCCTGGGTTCGATCTCCAGGTATAGCGAAGTGTAATTGGGTTTTTCTATAAAATTCTCAGTAGCAGCTCGTAGTATGAGATTTGTGCCCGATTAATGGCAATAGGCTTGCCCCCTATTACATGGGACCTAAACATACCGGTGAACTGTGGGTATACATTAGTACATCTCTGCCTAATCATTCAGGGAATACAGGTGTGATGGTGTATTAAATACAAATCCAGAATTGTTTTACGCGGGAGAGTCATGCTTCGGCACGAATGGGCCGGCTCGACCGGAGTGATACCACGGCCTCACAGAAAACCGGCGTTAAACAACGCTTACGTTGTGTTTCGTCGAGTGAGTGAGGTGTTGGGGGTGTCTATGGGCGGCGGTAATCTTTTACCATCAGGCCATCCATCCGCTCGTTTGCCCTCCTATACCATAAAAAAAGTTGTGTTGATATGTATCGAATTTGATAGGAATTCGATACTCTAACATAGATACTTATCGATGTTTTTACCCATCCCTAACACAGTTATTTCCTCTGTACCTGAGAAATGTTCTACGCTTCGTATTGATTGTAATGTTTACGATTACAGTTCAAGGATTCATTCAGATAACTATTTTTATTACCTCGATATTGATATAATAATATGTACTCTGAATAACATTGCTTATCAATGTAGATAAAGGTTGTAGGTAATTTTATTACACACAGAACGCAATTTTATGAAATATTATTGAAGTTTTAGTCAGTCGGGATCCCTGATTTTTTTCTAGTGATTAATGTACGGTACTTGCGACCCGCCCGCGGTTTCACCCGCGTTGCCCCATTCCTAAGAGCCGTAGGGTAATGTTAAATAGATTAAAACCTTCCTATTACACCTTACACTACATAGTATAAAATAAAGTCGCTGTCGCTGTCTGTCCGTTCCTATGTATGCTTAAATCTTTAAAACTACGCAACGGATTTTGAAGCAGTTTTTTTAATAGATAGAGTGATTCAAGAGGAAGGTTTTAAGCTATTTAACATTACGCTACGGCTCTTAGGAATGGAGCAACGCGGGTGAAACCGCGGGCGGGTCGCTAGTTTTAATATAAACGTGACATGATAGATACTATTACGCAACAGAAATGATTTGTCAACACACGTCACGACTCGCGAGCGATAACAATTAAGAATTTTAATTACTATTAACTTTTGACCCCCAAATTCGAACGGATATTATACTGTGTGTTTTGAAGACCCTCTCCGACCCGTGAAGGTATTTATTTGTTTAATTTACCTAGAAGACTACAGCTAAAAAATCGATATATATATATATATATATACTAGCGGCCCGATACGTGCTTCGCTACGTATAAAGCGGACAGCGGACAAAACCATTCCCAGATCCCCTTGAACACACACAAAAAATTTCATCAAAATCGGTCCTGTCGTTTGAGAGAAGTTCAGTGACGTACACACTCACAGAAGAATTATATATATAAAGATATATATTTTACGGGATAGGAGGGCAAACGAGCAGACGGATCGCCTGATGGTAAGCGATTACCGACGCCCATGGACACCCGCAACACCATAGGAGTCACAAGTGCGTTGCTGACCACTTTAAAAAGGGATTGGGCCTCCGGTAACCTCACTCACTCGGCGAAACACATTGTAAGCGTTGTTTAACACCGGTTTTCTTTGAGGCCGTGGTATCACTCCGGTCTAGAGCCGGCCCATTCATGCCGAAGTATGGCTCTCCCAAGCCAAGCCATTAATCCATGAGGTAGGTATGTAAACTCGGATTTTTCCCCTTAAAAGTGGACTGCCTCATTAGTTTCGTGATTCCAAGCGCGACTGCTACGCTAGAGATCCTGGATTCGATCTCCAGATCGAGCAGTGTTATTGGGCTCAGTAGCATCTCGGAGTTTGGTATTTATGCCAATAATGGCAATAGGCTCGCCCCCTATTACATGGGAACTAAACATACGGGCAAACTGTACTTAGTACACCTCTGCCTAGCCCTTCGAAGAATACAGGCGTGATGGTATTTTAACCTATGCTGTCTTCAGACCGTCTCCCCTTCTCCGTGAGAGTATTACTGGAGTCGTGTGTGAGGAACTGCGACAATTTCCAAGTCCTGGAGAAGGATGTGCAGAATGTACTGCAGTGGCAGACCAACCAGGACGTGGAGGGGGGCGTCGAGATTGCCTTCAAGCCAGCCAGGGTCATCCTGCAGGTAAGAGATTTAATTCTTAATGCGATACAATTTATTTTATTTATTTCAAATATACATAACATCAGAACCGAAGCCAATGCGTTATTTTGTTATATTATATATTATTTGGTATATTAAAAAAGAAATACAGTTAAAGTAAAAATAAAATATAAAATAGGTACACGACAACAAAAACAATGCATGGTAGGTATACTGACCTAATTACCAACAGTTTTTAACTGATTAACAATTTTTAATTTTTTACTATGTAATACATACTCCCTCCCTCTCACTCCCTCATTCACACTCACTCACTCATTCACACTCACTCACTCATTCATTCACACTCACTCACTCATTCACACTCACTCACTCATTCATTCACACTCACTCACTGTCTCTCTCACTCACATACACAAACAAACACAGGCCTGCAAACACAGACCATGATTCTCTGAGTTTGTAAATGCCGTATAAAAAACCTGGGTGGTGACCCACAGAAGATCACAGCTGGTATAGTAGATCGTGCTCGTTTCGTCGTGCTGATACGTTCCTAGTACAGTCATGATAGGAGAAGTGGTAGTGGGCAGACTCCTTAAAATATATATATTTTCTTCGTTCTGCGTGAATCGGATCGCCAATAATTAACAAAAATGTAAGGTAGCTGTTAGTAATTGTAACATTAAGACGTCCGACAACTTAGTCTACCCGTGACCATGGATGCTGTAAAGGATCCGAAACGTCGGGAATCAAATAATATCAATACAACGCGATAAAATCCGTAAAAAGTAGTTTTATTTCAATGTCTAATATTCGCGTAAGTTTGAGAAACCAGTATCGATAATCGTAACGATCTTATTCCCCCTAGCCCTTTCTACTATCGGACGACCAGAAGCACGAAAAAGCGTCATCGATTCACGGTGGACATTCCAAAAGCCCGAACGAAACGCTTTAAGTCCACTTTTATAATGCGTACCGCTGAAATATGGAATGCACTTCCCGAGTGGGTCTTCCCTGATAGATATAATCTGGGTGTCTTTAAATCTCGAGTTAATCGGTTTCTTCTAGGCAAGCGCGCTCCATCGTAGATCGCAGTATCGCCTAACATCAGGCAAACTAGGCCTATCACGAATAAAAAAAAAAGTATATTTTGTGTTAAAATAAAGGATTTACTTTTAATAACAATATTTGGCAATGCTATAGCATCCTCACGCACTCAGCAATACAGTTCAACCACCTCACTAAGTCTTTCTTGGCCAGGACCTCACGGGGGTACCGGCCGTCGTGGACTTCGCAGCGATGCGTGATGCCGTCAAGAACTTGGGTGGTGACCCACAGAAAATCAACCCCATATGTCCAGCTGACCTGGTCATCGACCATTCCGTTCAGGTCGATTTTTCCAGATCGTGAGTACCTAGCTTTTTTATTTCGTGGACCAATTGGCATTTTTTTCGATTTTATCTAGACCTTGCTTAGTTAGTATGAAATATATTATTTGCAAATTCTGCAAATGCATAAATATTAAGGGTCCGGCGGAGCTTGAATTGCCCACAAAAACGTAATTCCGAAATAAATCGTAATCCAGACAATATTCTATCAAATTATGTTATTATTCGGATTTGGATACCGTTAATCTAGGTTCCTACGGTACGATTTCGTCTACTACTAGTTCACTGGAAATAAAAGACCGAAAAATAGTTCCAAACTTGGTAAAGTTATCAAAAATTACAAAATGGTAACGTAGGAACCTAGATTAACGGTATCCGAATCCGAATAATAACAGAATTTGATTAAATTGCGTTTGAATTACGATTTATTTCGGCATTACGTTTGTAAGAGAAATTCACTCCGCCGGACTCTTAAATAGTTAATTATCACGCGCTTAAACGGTGAAGGAAAACATCGTGAGGAAACCTGCAAGCCTGAGGGATTTTCTCGATGGCCTGTGAAGTCTGCCAATCCGCACTAGGCCAGCGTGGTGGACTATAATACCTCTTATTCTGAGAGGAGACCATGCCCAGCAGTGGGACAGTATAATGGGTTGATTATGTTATGATAAGTATGTATGTATTCTTATAGTGCTACTCACTTTAAAAGAAAAAAAAATTAACTGTATTGAAATAAAGTCATGAAATTCTCAGTAGCAGCTCGGAGTTTGGAATTTGTGCCGTTTAATGGCAACATTACATGCTTGTCCATATTACATGGGACCTAAACAGGCAAACAATGTTCTTTGGCATTCAATGTTCACACATCCTCATATCGTAACATCGTACCAGTGAAGATTGTAACACCATTTATTTTAAAAGAGTGTCCATGGAGTTTCTTGCCGGATTCTTCTCCATAGGATCAACCTTTTGGAACCGTGCAACTAGAATCATAACGTTTCTTAAACACTTGTAAAAGCTTATTTGAAATAAAAACATTTGAACTTGAAAACTGTGGGTGTACATTAGTACGCCTCTGCCTAACCCTTCGGGGAAATACAGGCGTGATTAGAGATGGGTCTATACCAGGGCATTTATTTTTTTCGCCCAAAATGCCTGGGCGGAAACCCATCTATATAGATGGGTTTATGCCAGGGCATTTATTTTTTTCGCCCAAAATGCCTGGGCGGAAACCCATCTATATAGATGGGTTTATGCCAGGGCATTTATTTTTTTCGCCCAAAATGCCTGGGCAGAAACCCATCTATAGGCGTGATGGTATGTTTATGTTCATCTGTATTTTTTTTTCAGACCAGACGCCCTGAATAAGAATCAGGAATTGGAATTTGAGAGGAACAAAGAACGATTCCAGTTCTTGAAATGGGGTGCGCAGGCCTTCGATAACATGCTGATAGTGCCGCCTGGATCAGGGATCGTGCATCAGGTGAGCTGATGAACCTTGGTGTTTTTTAATTTCAGTAGCCTCGCGAATCATCCTGGGACGGAATCGGTGTTCTTTTGCGAGGACTTGTGGTTTATCAAATCTGAAGCAGTGCTGGGCCTTGTCCAGAGTATGTTCACAAACTGCTGACTTCTCGGAACGGCGGTGTTTGACATCGGCGATGTGTGTCTTTAACGCCTATCCGGTCCCTATGCTTGTTTTAGTTTGCCTTATGTATGAGAGACCGCAATCACAATCAAGCTTGTGCACTCCTGCATCTTGTAGAGGTATATGGCACTTGACAGGTGGTAGGAACTGACTGATCTTCAGCGGCTTGAAATAAGTTTGATTGAAGCACGCTTCAAGATGTAGCCAATTTTGTCTGTGACTCTTGGATACGGTGAGCTCGTTCTGCGTGAATCGGATCGCCAATAAATAACAAAAATGTAAGGTAGCTGTTAGTAATTGTAACATTAAGACGTCCAACAACTTAGTCTACCCGTGACCATGGATGCTGTAAAGGATCCGAAACGTCGGGAATTAAATAAAACTGATGAACCTTGATAAATAATATTCCCCGTATTATCCCCCGTCTGTATATCCCCGGTGTGGAGACGGGTTAGAATACTGTTCCTCACTGCCATTCAGATAGGCATCCCGTAAGAGCCGTGAAAATATCTGACTTATTCGGTGGTAGAATCTGAAAAGATGGCGACCACCCTTACGTCGGAGTCTGTCGTAATGCACTGCGGTGTGTGTTTCGACTTTTGCGCGTAAGAGCCAGTTCTCGGTTGCAGCGGTTCTGGCAGTCTGTAGTCCGTAGGGGGCCGTCCTGGGCTCTTAAAGCTCAGCGACGCATCAGCAACTCCTCTGGTGTTGCAGGTGTCCATGTTGGCGGTGATGATTACTTACCATCGGGTATTTGAAATCACTTATCCGTCATCACTTACCGTATTTGAAATAATAATATTAGAACTTGAACTACTGTACTAGTTATGTGCGACCCACATTGCTAGTAACCTTTAAAAAAAAGTCTAGTTAAATTTATTATAATACGACCCGCCCGCGGTTTTACCTGCGTTGCCCCATTCCTAAGAGCCGTAGCGTAATGTTAAATAGCTTAAAACCTTCCGCTTGAATCACTATCTACAAAAAAAAACCGCTACAAAATCCGTTGCGTAGTTGTAAAGATTTAAGCATACATAGGGACAGACAGCGGACAGACAGCGACAGCGACTTTGTTTTATACTATGTAGTGATGCCTGAACTAGGAGGATGAACCTTTGTTTCAGGGCAGAAAGAGCAAGTTACGAATTAAAAATAAAAATATTAGTACCTTACTTGCCAGTGTCGCCATCTGGTGAGCTTAATAAACGGCATCATGACTCACTCCGACATAATTATGTATGTATCCAGGTGAATTTGGAGTATCTGGCGCGGGTGGTGTTTATTGGTGATACCCTTCACCCTGACTCCGTGGTGGGCACAGACAGTCACACCACCATGATCAACGGGCTCGGAGTCGTCGGCTGGGGCGTCGGCGGTGAGCTTACATGATAATACACACGTGTACACACACACCCTATATGCACGCACACTCACACTCTCCCTATCTCTCTCTCTCTCTCTCTCTCTCTCTCTCTCTCTCTCTCTCACACACACACACACACACACAAATAACCTCGCAAGTGATCCTGGGCAAGAATCGGCTTTCTTTTGCAAAGACTTGCGGTTTATCAAATCTAATGTAGTGCAGGGCCTTGTCAAGATTATGTTCACAAAGTGACTTCCTGGAACGGTGGTGTTTGACATTGGCGATATGTTCTCTTTTGCATCTTCTAGAGGTATATGACACTTACCAGGTGGTAAGAACTAAGTTTTACGACGATTAAAGCACACGCACACATACACACACGCGCACAACCACACACACACGCGCACAAACACACACACACTCACGCACACACACACTCACACACTCACGCAGACACACATACACACACATACACACACACACACGCACACGCGCACACACAAACAAGAACACAGGCACACACACACACACGGACACGGCAGACACAAAAAACACACGAGCACATAATATTATGTACTACATAATGAGCACTATTTAAACACGTGATAAATATCTCAATATTTTCGTCCAGGAATCGAAGCGGAAGCAGTTATGCTGGGTCAGGCGATCAGCATGCTGTTACCCAAAGTGGTGGGATACAAGTTAGTGGGGGAACTGAACCCTCTTGTCACGAGCACTGATTTAGTACTTACTATTACTAAGGTAAGCAATTAAAAATTGGGTCGATTTTTTTTTACTCTTGATAGGCTTCCGCTTGACCGCCAGTTCGCCTGATGTTAAGCGACACTGCGATCTACGATGGAGCGCGCTTGCCTAGAAGAAACCGATTCACTCGTGATTTAAAGAGATTATGACTGCCTCATTAGTCTAGTGGTCCCAAGTGAGACTGCTACACTAGAGGTCCTGGGTTCGATCCCCAGGTCGAGTGTCAAAGTGTTATTGGGTTTTTCTATGAAATTCTCATTAGCAGCTTGGAGTCTGGATTTGTGCCCGTGGGACATACCGGCGAACTGTGGGTGTATATTAAGTACACCTCTGCCTAACCCTTCGGAGAATACAGGCGTGATGGTATGTTATGTTATTTTATGTTAAAGAGATTTTATCTATCGGGGAAGACCCACTCGGGAAGCGCATTCCACATTTCAGGGGTACGCATGATAAAAGTGGACTTAAAGCGTTTCGTTTGGGTTTTTGGAATGTCCACCATAAATCCAATTTGCTAAAGGAAAAAATTAAGAAAAATTTCGATCTCGCGGTGGCTTAGAGGTCAGAGCGTCTGGTGTATCTAACCAGAAGACGCAGGTTAGAATCCTGCCCGCGATTGAATTTTTCCATCTACCTTCAAGATAGCTCGTTGGGCTCGTTCTATAGCCAGCATTACTGTTTTTGGGGCTCCTCCCCAAGATAATAAATATAACTAAATACCACTTCATTTCAGCATCTTCGCTCACTGGGCGTGGTGGGTAAATTCGTGGAGTTCTACGGCCCTGGAGTGGAGGCTCTGAGCATAGCGGACAGGGCGACGGTCGCCAATATGTGTCCCGAGTTCGGTGCCACGGTCGCGCACTTCCCGGTCGACCTGCGCTCACTGCAGTACCTCAGCCAGACCAGTAAGTGTTATTAGCAGTGATGAGTGAGTATAGGATTTGTATAGCGTATGGGTTTGTGACGTCATAAACTATTAGTTTGTGACGTCATAAACAAGTATAGTGCGTTCTCTGTCTATCATAAAATTAAAATGCTTGCAACTGCCTTATTTTTGAGCCGATTTTAATTTTGTTTTCGTTGATGGGTTCTATTTATGGTAAACATTTGCATAAGACGATACAAAATAATCAGTCAAATTAGCCTATTTAATCAAATTATGTTATTATTCGGATTCCGACACCGTTAATCTAGGTTCCTACTCTACAATTCCGTCCAAAATACTTCATTGAAAATAAATGTAAGTGAATGCAATTTTTGATAACTTTCCCAAGTTTGGAACGATTTTCCAGTCTTTTTTATTTCCAGTGAAGTATTAGAAGACGAAATAGTACCGTAGGATCCTAGATTAACGGTATCCAAATCCGAATAATAACATTGTTTGATAGAATATTGTCTGGATTACGATTTATTTCGGTATTACGTTTTTGTGGGCAATTCAAGCTCCGCCGGACCCTTCAGTCTCGGCAACAAATCACCAACTCCTCTGGTGTCATGTCAATGTCGATGGCGATGTCTGCTTACCATCAGGTTGCTCGTCTGCTCGTTTGCCAACATTCAATAATTCATGACTGATCTTTCCACAGACCGTTCTAAGGAGAAGATTGACGTGATCGAAGCTTACCTGCGCGCTACGAAACAGTTCAGGGACTATAACAATTCTGACCAGGATCCTGTCTTCTCTGAGGTAAGCATAGTCTATGGAAACCTCTACTATACCACGTAATTAGCGACTTGACCATAATTTTTTTTACCATAGACTAGACTGCCTCATTAGTCTAGTGGTCCCAAGCGCGACTGCTACGCTAGAGGTCCTGGGTTCGATCCCCAGGTCGAGCAAAGTGTTATTGGGTTTTTCTATGAAATTCTCAGTAGCAGCTCGGAGTCTGGATTTGTGCCCGGTTAATAGCAATAGGCTCGCCCCCTATTACATGGGACCTAAACATACCGGCGAACTGTGGGTGTACATTAGTACGCCTCTGCCTACCCCTTCGGGGAATTCAGGCGTGATGGTATGTTATGTTTTTTTACCATAATGAGTAAAACTACTTTTTACTGATTTTATCGCGTTGTATTGATATTGTTTGATTTCGGATCCTTTACAGCATCCATGGTCACGGGTAGACTGAGGTGTTGGAAGTCTGAATACGAATAATACGAGACAAAAATAGCTAGGCTAGTAAGCAATTTATTTTATACTAGCGACCCGCCCGCGTTTTCACCCGCGCTGCTCCGTTCCTAAGAGACGTAGCGTGATGTTATATAGCCTATAACCTTCCTCGATAAATGGACTATCCAACACAAAAAAAAAAACAATTCGAACCAGTAGACTTACTCTTGAAAACAACACAATACCAATCCAAACGTGATCAGATTCCAATGTCAATTTGGCGGTCGGGTGATTTCGTACTCTTGAGCACAAATCCGTTAACCTTGTATCGGCATCCCTGATTGGCCAATGGTTGGGTCGTTTCCCAATCCTATTTAGTTCACTCAATCACCGCGCAATATTGAAACAATTTGGCGCTAGTCTCGGATTCAAGAGGACGAAACGACACAATTCCAATGTCGATGTATCGGAATTGAGTTCAAGAGTAAGCCCCCAGCAGTTCCTGAGATTAATGCGTTGAACCAAACAGACTCTTCAGCTTTACAATGTTAGTATAGATTTATGATAAACTAGCTTCCGCCAGCGGCTACGCCCGCTTTATCAACGACCCATGTCACTTCCCAGAACAAAATAATCAAATAATTTTCCCGTTTTTGCAACATTTTTTAATTGTGCTCCGCTCCTATTGATCGTAGCGTGATGAAAAGTATACTATAACCTGCCCAGGAGTATGAAGAACAATTGTACCAAGTTTCGTTGAAATCCGTCGAGTGGTTTTTGTTTCTATAACGAACATACAGACAGACAGACAGACAAAAATTTTACTGATTTCATTTTTGGCGTCAGTATCGATCACTAATCACCCGCTGATAGTTATTTTGGAAATATATTTAATGTACAGAATTGACCTCTCTACAGATTTATTATAAGTATAGAAAAAGATAGATTAAAATATTCCTTATTGGTATCCAAGATTTTAATCTATGGCAACACTGATTTTGAAAAAATGTCTTCGCTTTATACGCAGGGGCCGTCGATGGAAGTATCACAAATCAAGTCCAATAATAATAGTGCGTCTAAACATTTTCAGGTGGTCGAATTGGACTTGTCAACGGTAGTGACGTCAGTGAGCGGACCAAAGAGACCGCAAGACAGAGTATCCGTATCCGTTATGAAAAAGGACTTCCTAGAATGCTTGACTAATAAGGTTAGTGGCGTAATTGACAACATTTAATTTTGTTAACACCCATATATTATAATTTTATTTGAAACTAGATCGATATTCAATCATTTTCATATTTATTTTCGACTTTGAAGTTCTTTCTATTCTAAACAGGCGTGCCAAATGACCTCATTTGTACGGTGAAACGGGTTAAATGGAGACATGACGTAACTTTTCTGACCCTTCAAAAAATTGTCCTATGTTACTTTGGCATTTATTCTAATTATTCATAAACTTACCTATTTCGTGGTTGATTTACTATTATTTAGACAAAATTTCAATTTTCGCAGTTTCTGCCGTATAAGTGACGTCATCACACGTTCTTTTATTTTATTTTCTCGGAAATGAAGAAATTTTGAAATCGGTCCCTTAATTTTTCAGTTTATTCGTTATTTGCACGCGCGGACATTATTGAATTTTTACTTGGGATCCCTTGTTGATTCTTCTTATCGTTCAAAGTGATTATACATCATCCTGTGATCACTCGGCAGGAATCATCACTACACCCAGTGACAGAATTATGTACATGTCTTCTGAGTGAGTGATAACTAATGCTAATGTAAATAACCAAATCTTTTTTCTTCGTATCGCAGTAAATGATGAACCGTGATGATCGTTGTCACTGAACAACAGTAATCACTACATCCAGTGACAGAATTATACACATGTCTACTGAGTGAGTGAAAACTGCCACTAAGTAACTTGTAGAGAAGAATTACCTAGAAAAATAATGAAAATAAAGGTTAACCAGTACTACTCAGCGGTAGTAATCACTACATCTAGTGACAGAATTATACACATATATACAGATAGTGACAGCTTCTGCTTTAGGACTTTTAAGATACTCAGATCTTCTTACAAAAAGACATCGGCCTGGTTAAAGCAATTAGATGTTTTTAAAGTTCAATAATGATGATAATGAATAATCATCACTACAACCAGTGACAGAATTATAAACGTGTCCACTGACAACACAATAAATTACACAAAACAAGTTTTTTTTTTAAATAACTTTACAATCTTAGCATGGAAAATGCGAAAAAAAAATCCCAAAAAATAAGATAAAAAATGTTGACCAGTGTCACTCAGTGATAGTGATCACCCAGTGACAGAAATATGAACATGTCTACTGAGTGAATGACAACTACTACTAAGTGACTTGTAGTAGGATATTAGCAAAGTAAATAACTGAAAAAATATGATGATCATTGTCACTCAATAGTAATCATCAAACACCCAGTGACAGAATGAAAACATGTCTACTGAGTGAGTGACAACTACTACGAGTGACTTGTAGTAGGATATTAGCAAAGTAAATAACAGAAAAATATGATGATCAGTGTCACTCAATAGTAATCATCAAACACCCAGTGACAGAATGAAAACATGTCTACTGAGTGAGTGACAACTACTACGAGTGACTTGTAGTAGGATATTAGCAAAGTAAATAACAGAAAAATATGATGATCAGTGTCACTCAATAGTAATCATCAAACACCCAGTGACAGAATGAAACCATGTCTACTGAGTGAGTGACAACTACTACGAGTGACTTGTAGTAGGATATTAGCAAAGTAAATAACAGAAAAATATGATGATCAGTGTCACTCAATAGTAATCATCAAACACCCAGTGACAGAATGAAACCATGTCTACTGAGGGAGTGACAATTACTTGTGAGTAAAAATATATCTAGAAACACGTTAAAAAAATAGAAGCACATGTTTCACTTCTTCTGATGATGAAGGTCCCCAGCAGCAGTCATCACATTCCCAGTGACATACTAACATGTCTAATAAGTAACTAACAACTACTTTTTTTTTTTAAACGTTGCCCCACACTAGGATTTTCTCCTGTATCGTGGGTGCGTTTACAAACACAAATTCTCACATACACAAACGCCCAGACCCGGAACAACTACCTGTAGATTGAATACAAATATTTGCTCCGTGTGGGGATCGAACCCACAACACGTGACGCAGAAGCCGATCGCTCAGCCGCTACGCCAAACGTGTCGTCGACTTAGGACTACTTCTTTAGGACTTCCGAAAATTATAAGATCTTGAGTGACTTGTAGCTTAGGTATTTCAAAAGTGATGATGATCTGTGTCACTCAATAGTAATCATCACTAAACCCAGTGACAAAATTATAAACATGTCTACTAAGTGAGTAACAACTGCTAACTAAGTGACACGTAGTAGGATATTAGCAAAATAAACAACTGAATAAAATGTGATGATCACTGTCACTCAACAGTAATCATCAAACACCCAGTGACAGAATGAAAACATGTCTTTTGGGTGAGCGATAACTAGTTGGGAGAGACAACACAATAAGTTTTCGTACAAAACAAAATAAAAAATGGTGACTAGTATCACTCGGTGGCAGTGATCACTACACCCAGTGACAGAATTGTGAACATGTCTACTGAGTGTGTGACAACTACTAATGAGAGACAGAGCAACAAACTTCTGTTCAAAAAATAATGTAGGCCAGTGTCCCTCGGTTACAATAATCACTACACCCAGTGACAGAATTATGAACATGTCTACTGAGTGAGTGATCACTACTACCAAAAAACGTATAATATGGTATTCAATTCAGAATAAACATGGTTCGTAAACACATTTAATGTCTGTATGGAAACTCTCCAAATATGGTAAACTCTGCAATATTAATATACGATTTATTTGATTATGATTAGTATTTACACTATAACATGTCTGCTGAGTGAGTGACAACTACTACTAAGTGACATGTAGTAGGATATTAGCAGAGTAAATAACAGAAAAAATATGATGATCAGTGTCACTCAATAGTAATCATCAAACACCCAGTGACAGAATGAAAACATGTCTAATGAGTAAGTGACAATTACTTGTGAGTGAAAATATATCTAGAAACACCTTAAAAAAATAGAAGCACATGTTTCACTTCTTCTGATGATGAAGGTCCCCAGCGGCAGTCATCACATTCCCAGTGACAGATACTAACATGTCTACTGAGTAACTGACAACTACTTCTTTAGGACCTCCGAAGAGTATAAGATGTTGAGTGACTTGTGTTTAGGCATAAAGTGTTGATGATTGGTGTCACTCAATAGTAATCATCACTACACCCAGTGACAGAATTGTGAACATGTCTACTGAGTGTGTGACAACTACTAATGAGAGACAAAACAACGAAATTTCTGTTAAAAAAATAATGTAGACCAGTGTCACTCGGTTATAATAATCACTACACCCAGTGACAGAACTATGAACATGTCTACTGAGTAAGTGATCACTACTACTAAATGACGTATAATATGGTATTAAATTCAGAATAAACATAATAATATACGTAAACAAATTTAATGTCTGTATGAATACTCTCCAAATGTGGTAAAATATACGATTTATTTAATTATGATCAGTATTTACACTATAACATGTCTACTGATTGAGTAAAAACTGTTCCAACACGAACAGGTACATAATACTATGGAAATTACAAAATAGATTCCGTTGATTGGTTTTTTTGCTAAGATGATGAGTATCACTCAACGGCAGTTATCACTACACCCAGTGACAGAATTGTGAACATGTTTACTGAGTGAGTGGCAACTGCTACTGTTAGACAAAACAAAAAAAAACTAAAAAAAGTAATGGTCATTGTTACTCAACGCTAATAGACTTAACAACTGTGGTTGCAAGACACTGGTGTTGCCGCCGTCTATAGGCCGCCGTTGCCACTTTAGATCAGATGGCTCGTAAGCTTGTTTGTCATATTATTACAATAAAAAAGATTTAGAGTCATATAGCTATTTAGACAGTGATGATGATTGTTGTCACTCAATGGTAATCATCACTACACCCAGTGACATAATCGTAAACATGTCAACTGAGTGAGTGACAACTACTTCTGAGAAACAAAACAAGTAACTATTCAAAATATAATAAATAACTGATGATCATTGTGACTCAACGGCAGTAATCACTACACCCAGTGACAGATTTGTAAACATGTCTAGTGAGTGAGTGGTCACTGCTACTAAGTAACTTGTTCTGAAGAATTACCAAATCAAAAACAAAGAAAAAGTGTTGACCAGTATCACTCAGCGGCAGTTTATCACTAAACCCAGTGACAGAATTATAAACATGTCTACTGAGTAAGTGACAACTACTACTAAGTAACTTGCAGGGTTATATTAACAAAATAAAAAAAATATAACATATGAGGATCATATTATCACTCGTTGGTAGCTATTACTACACCCAGTGACAGAATTATTAACAAGTCTACTGAGTGAGGGACAACTACTAAAGAGAGATGAAATTTAAAATATTGAAAACAAAAGCCATATAAAAGTGTTGACAATTGTCACTCAGCGGTAGCTATTATTACACCCAGTGACAGAATTGTGAACATGTCTAATGAGTGAATGACAGCTACTTATAAGAGACAAAAAGTTACTATTAAAAAGAAGGAAATGACGCCCAGTTTCACTTAGCCAGTAATCACTACACCCAATGACAGAATTATAAACTTGTCTACTGACCGAGTGGTCACTACTGCTGCACTAAAACACAAGCTGTTATGGAGATAACAGCAGAGAGTGAAAACACTCGTAAAAAATGATGAACGGTATCACTCGACAGAATTATAAACATGTCTACTGCGTGAGTGACAACTACAAAAAATGTTACCTATGTAAGGATTCAATAAAATGTATTAACACTCCGGTCAAAATATAATCAAAACAAATGTACATAATAATGATATGACCAAGACATTTCACCATTTTTAAATGCACTTATGCTAATACAACCGGTCACTGTAAAGTTTAAATGAATACTGATTCAATTTTCGAAATATCAACTATTTATATCAAAATTGTTAATGAGATGTCCAGTGTGAGAAAAAATGCACTATACAGGATAATAATAGACTCCCACTCTCTTATACAATAATAGTTCTTACACCTCATTCTCTCCTCGCTAATTAGATAACAATTAGTAAATTACACTTAAATCTTTAAGTTACTTGAAAAGATTAAAATGAAATATTATGCCAATTACTTAATTAGTGTAATATTTTCGTAATAAGTTCCAATAAAAAATTACAAGTCTTGACATAAGTGATTAAGTTTCCAGAAATCAATTACGTGACGTAATATTTGTTATCTTAGATAAAAATAGTTAGTGGAACATTGTCATGCAAACTTGATCTCAATAGAGATTTTTTAGATCACAATAGACCCATATGTTCGCAGTGATACCATAGACGTAAACAAATAATAATAATAAAAAAAACACTGATTAGATAGATAGATAGATAGAATATTCTTTATTGTAAACCATTATTATTGTTACATAGTTACTAAAACATATTCATTTTGTGATTGATTAGTTTAGTTTTATAGATTAGTTATATATCATTGTCATTTGAAAATAACATACCTTAGGCGGTAATCATTACACAGTTCATCTAAAGACAATCACACACTAGTCTACTAAATTAGTGACAATTATTATCCTAGTTATTGAGGGATTAGAAAAAAAGACATAAACAAACTTAATTATAGATATGTCGATCAAGTCACTCAACTATAAATCATCACTACACCCAGTGACAGATTTATAAACATGTCTCCTGAGTGAGTGACAACTACATATGAGAGACAAAAGCAACCTTCAATGAATATAACTATGTATATTGATGATATCGGAGTAGAGATAGAGGTCGAAGAAGTAGAGGTCCTCAGCGGCAGTTATCACACTCCCAGTGACAGAATTATAAACATGTCTACTGAATGAGTGAGAACTACTACTAAGTTTCTAGTAGTGGGATATTAGCAATTAACAACATGATAAAATATGATGATTCATATCACTCAGCGGTAGTAATCAATACACCCAGTGACAGATTTAAGTACATGTCTACTGAGTGAGTGATAACTAATGTTAATGTGATGTATAATACCAAAACTTTTTTCTTTGATATCGCCCTAAATGATAAACCCTGATGATCGGTGTCACTCAGCGGCAGTAATCATTACACCCAGTGATAGAATTATAAACATGTCTACTGACCGAGTGATCACTACTGCTGAGAGTCAAAACACAAACTGTTATCTCCACTCGTAAAAAATGATGATCGGTATCACTCGACGGTAGATATCACCACATCCAGTGACAGAACTATAAACATGTCTACTGAATGAGTGACAACTACTTAAAGTGTAAAAATTCAACAAAATGTATTAAACACTGGCCAAAATATAATCAAAACAAATGTACAATAATAATTGATATTACCAAGAAACCTCGTCACTTTTAAATACAAGTAAGGTAATGCAACTCGTCAGTGCAAATTCTACTAAATTAGCTACATAGCACACAGTAGTCTACTAAATTAGTGACAATTATTATGGTAGTTATTGAGGGATTAGAAAAAAAGTCGTAAATAAACTTGAAAATAGATATGTCGATCCAGTTACTCAGCTATAAATCATCACTACACCCAGTGATAGAATTATACACATGTCTACTGAGTGAGTGACAACTATATATGAGAGACAAAAGCAACCTTCAATGAATATAACTATGTATATTGATGATATCGGAGTAGAGATAGAAGTCGGAAAAGTAGATGTCCTCAGCGGCAGTTATCACACTCCCAGTGACAAAATTATAAACATGTCTACTGAATGAGTGAAAACTGCTACTAAGTAACTTGTAGTGGGAAATTTACAACATGATAAAATATGATGATTCATATCACTCAGCGGTAGTAATCAATACACCCAGTGACAGAATAATATACATGTCTACTGAGTGCGTGATCACTAATGCTAATGTGATGTATAATACCAACAATTTTTTCTTTAATATCGCCCTAAATGATAAACCGTGATGATCGGTGTCACTCAGTGGCAGTAATCACTACACCCAGTGACAGAATTATAAACATGTCAACTGAGTGAGTGACAACTACATGTGAGAGACAAAAACAACCTTCAATGAATATAAATGTGTATATTGATGATATCGGAGTAGAGATAGAGGTCGAAACATGTTTACTGAATGAGTGAAAACTGCTACTAAGTTTCAGGTAGTGGGATATTAGCAATTAACAACATGATAAAATATGATGATTCATATCACTCAGCGGTAGTAATCAATACACCCAGTGACAGAATTAAGTACATGTCTACTGAGTGAGTGATAACTAATGCTAATGTGATGTATAATACCAAAACTTTTTTCTTTGTTATCGCCCTAAATGATAAACCGTGATGATCGGTGTCACTCAGCGGCAGTAATCATTACACCCAGTGACAGAATTATAAACATGTCTACTGACGGAGTGATCACTACTGCTGAGAGTCAAAACACAAACTGTTACCTCCACTCGTAAAAAATGATGATCGATATCACTCGCCGGTAGATTTCACCACATCCAGTGACAGAATTATAAACATGTCTACTAAATGAGTGACAACTACTTAAAGTGTAAAAATTCAACAAAATGTATTAAACATTGGTCAAAATATAATCAAAACAAATGTACATAATAATTGATATTACCAAGAAACCTCGTCACTTTTAAATACAAGTAAGATAATGCAACTCGTCAGTGCACATTCTACTAAATTAGCTACATAGCACACACTGGTCTACTAAATTAGTGACAATTATTATGGTAGTTATTGAGGGATTAAAAAAAAAGTCGTAAACGAACTTCAAAATAGATATGTCGATCGAGTGTCTCAGCTATAAATCATCACTACACCCAGTGACAGAATTATAAACATGTCTACTGAATGAGTGAAAATGCTACTAAGTGACTTGTAGCGGGATATTAGCAAAATTAACAACATAATAAAATATGATGATTCATATCACTCAGCGTTAGTAATCAATACACCCAGTGACAGAATTATAAACATGTCTACTGAGTGAGTGATAACTAATGCTAATGTGATGTATAATACCAAAACTTTTTTCTTTGATATCGCCCTAAATGATAAACCGTGATGATCGGTGTCTCTCAGCGGCAGTAATCACTACACCCAGTGACAGAATTATAAACATGTCTGAGTGAGTGATAACTAATACTAAGTAACTTGTAGTGGTATATTATCAAAATAAATAACTGAAGAAAACATAGTGATTATATCACTCAATGGTAGCGATCACTACACCCAGTGACAGAACTATAAACATGTCTACTGAGTGAGTGAAAACTGCTATTGAGTGACTTATCGTGGGATATTTGTAAAATAAATAAACTGAAGAATATAAACATGTGATCAGCGGTAGTTGAGTACAGCAGCGGCCTTGTGATTTGTAGTGAGATATAGACACAATATAAAGCAATATTAACTGTATTGACTATTCTGACTCGGCTGCAGTTATCACTACACCCAGTGACAGAATTATAAACATGTCTACTGAGTGAGTGAAAACTGCTATTGAGTGACTTATCGTGGTATGTTTGTAAAATAAATGAACTGAAGAATATAAACATTTGATCAGCGGTAATTGAGTACAGCAGTGGCCTTGTGATTTGTAGTGAGATATAGACACAATATAAAGCAATATTAACTGTATTGACCATTCTGACTCGGCTGCAGTTATCATTTCACCCAGTGACAGAATTATACACATGTCTACTGAGTGAGTGATCACTACTACTGAGTGACAGATGTCGAAAAATAAAAATATAACCGTATCAATATAAAATGTGGTGATCATATCACTCAATGGTAGCGATCACTACACCCAGTGACAGAATTATACACATGTCTACTGTGTGAGTGACAACTACTACTGAGAGACAAAAGCAACCTTCAATGAATATAACATGTATGATGAGGTTATATATATGTAAAGATCCTCAGCGGCAGTTATCACTACACCCAGTGACAGAATTATGAACATGTCAACTGAGTGAGTGACAACCGCTACTAAAAAACAAAACAATTAGATTCTTTTCAATATAAAATACATAAATAAATGTAATGAAAAATAAAATTTGATATAACCGTATCTAATTAAAATGTAGTGATCATATCACCACAATACTATGTGCTGCTAAGTGACTTGTAGAAAGGAATTACAAACAAAAAACAATGGAAATGTGTTGACCAGTGTCACTCAGCGGTAATAATCACTACACCCAGTGACAGACTTATACACATGTCTACTGAGTGTGTGAGAACTGCTACTGAGTGACAAATAACCTAAAATAATAATAAAAATATAACCGTATCAAAATAAAATGTGGTGATCATATCACTCAATGGTAGTAATCACTACACCCAGTGACAGAACTATAAACATGTCTACTGAGTGAGTGAAAACTGCTATTAAGTGACTTATCGTGGGATATTTGTAAAATAAATAAACTGAAGAATATAAACATGTGATCATCGGTAGTTGAGTACAGCAGCGGCCTTGTGATTTGTAGTGAGATATAGACACAATATAAAGCAATATTAACTGTATTGACTATTCTGACTCGGCTGCAGTTATCAATACACCCAGTGACAGAATTATACACATGTCTACTGAGTGAGTGATCTCTACTACTGAGAGACAAAAGCAACCTTCAATGAATATAACACGTATGATGAGGTTATATATATGTAAAGATCCTCAGCGGCAGTTATCACTACACCCAGTGACAGAATTATGAACATGTCAACTGAGTGAGTGACAACCGCTACTAAAAAACAAAACAATTAGATTCTTTTCAATATAAAATACATAAATAAATGTAATGAAAAATAAAATTTGATATAACCGTATCTAATTAAAATATAGTGATCATATCACCACAGTACTATGTGCTGCTAAGTGACTTGTAGAAAGGAATTACAAACAAAAAACAATGGAAATGTGTTGACCAATGTCACTCAGCGGTAGTAATCACTACACCCAGTGACAGACTTATACACATGTCTACTGAGTGTGTGAGAACTGCTACTGAGTGACAAATAACCTAAAATAATAATAAAAATATAACCGTATCAAAATAAAATGTGGTGATCATATCACTCAATGGTAGTAATCACTACACCCAGTGACAGAATTATAAACATGTCTTCTGAGTGTGTGAGAACTGCTACTGAGTGACAAATAACCTAAAATAAAAAGAAAAAATATAACCGTATCAAAATAAAATGTGGTGATCATATCACTCAATGGTAGTAATCACTACACCCAGTGACAGAATTATAAACATGTCTTCTGAGTGTGTGAGAACTGCTACTGAGTGACAAATAAACTAAAATAAAAAGAAAAATTATAACCGTATCAAAATAAAATGTAATAAATAAGTGATGATCATTGTGACTCAACGGCAGTAATCACTACACCCAGTGACAGAATTGTAAACATGTCTAGTGAGTGAGTGGTCACTGCTACTAAGTAACTTGTTCTGAAGAATTACCAAAACAAAAACAAAGAAAAAGTGTTGACCAGTATCACTCAGCGGGAGTTTATCACTAAACCCAGTGACAGAATTAGAAACATGTCTACTGAGTGAGTGACAACTACTACTAAGTAACTTGCAGGGTTATATTAGCAAAATAAAAAAAATTATAACATATGAGAATCATATTATCACTCATTGGTAGCTATTACTACACCCAGTAACAGAATTATAAACATGTCTACTGAGTGTGTGAGAACTGCTACTGAAAGAATTACCTGTTCTTCTCCGTGTGTTATAAAGCTTCACCATAATATTTTTACCGATTTTTTTACCGTAAAATTGACCACTGCATACACTACATGCGTAAAATTTC
The DNA here is from genome assembly GCA_910591435.1 of Acronicta aceris. NCBI lineage: Eukaryota > Metazoa > Arthropoda > Insecta > Lepidoptera > Noctuidae > Acronicta > Acronicta aceris. The sequence goes on along the minus strand of OU342787.1, from coordinate 5,894,696 downwards.
AACAACGCACAGATATTTTGTCCCATGTACATTATATCTCAATGGTATAAGCCATGTTTCAGAATAACACAGTACAGCAACTGTTATTCTTACATGAATTTTATACCATTGAGATACGTTCAATCGTGTTACGGGTAAATGTGAACACTCATCCTGAATATACTTAAGACTACTTTCAAGTGCAAATTCTAATGCAATACTGATTTGAATTTCGAAATTCACCACTATTTATATTAAAAATAGCTAATGAGGTGGACCTGTCTTCTTCTTAAGACCTTGTCGTTCTTAATTAGGTAACAATTACTAATTACCTAATAGGGTGAGGTGAAATGATAACGCTCATTGTCGCTAGATGGCGCTGTCCGACTAGCATCAATAATAAAGAGCTCCGTAACCATTTATTAAAAATAACAAGATAATCAAATGTTTCCCTTGTAAATATAAGTAAATTCAGTGACTAAAGTAATAACGCAGTTGTGAAAGTGTTTTCAAAAGTAAATTACTAATATGAAATAAAATATGCGCGAATACTAATCAGGCGGACTAAGTTTCAAATAATTTCATGAAATCTACAAGTGATGCCCTCGTTACTTTAATCTATGCGATTCTACTATATAGACATGGTGTTTACAATAATAAAACCAACAAAAAAGTGCACAGAAAACGGCCCAGAAAATAGTGACAAGTGGAACAAAGAACAGCTGGCAAAGAAATTCCAACTACATTAGTCATCATAACGAACTTTTTTGCTATCATAAAAGAAAAGGAACGACAATTTAGACAAGTAGCGTAAGCACTAGCTGGCAGGGTACATATGAGGCCCGACTGGTGAACCGCCGACAGTACGATCGATTCCCAGTAACTACATGCTCTTTTTGGATGTTTTTCTGTGTTTATTAAAAAATAAAATAAAAACTTGTGAGTAAGACAAGTGAAACTACCTTCTAAAAATTACCCACCAACAATGAATTTCTTCGAAAACATCACGTTTCGTCGTACGCGTACGAAGTCTGATTCGGTATCCCATGATGTCACGTCAGGAACAAACGAGAATCTAGACGATACAACAAACAGTCTTCCAGAGTTATCTAATGACGACATCGATGAATCAAAGCATGAGCTGATCACAAATTTAAAACAACAAATTGACAAACTTGTTCTCGATTTAAATAGTGCACATCAAGAAATTGATTTATTGTCTCTCGAAAATCGTAATCTTCAACAGCAAAATGATGAATTAAGGAAAAAGAACAACCTGTACAAAAAAATTACCTGCAGCCCTGCGAAGAAAAATAAAGTCCCTACACCGAATAAAAATACACAAACGAACAAATTTACACAGACAGAACCACCAACAACAATAAGAAATGTCCAACGTAATACGCCTTCTAGCATACAAAATACAGTTAAAAAAATGTCATCAAACCGTACTATATCATCTAACAACACCAAACAAGCACTGCGAAAACCAACACCGAGTAAGATTTGTATTCTAAGCAGTAATAACAGAAATAAAATAAGATCAATTGCGGAAGATAGTTTATATATTAAGTCTAATATATTGATGTCGCTGAACTTATGCCACTACCTGATGCCGCATAGCAATACAGAGCAATTAATGCATGGTGTTGAATCTAAACTGCAAGACTTCACTATGAACGACTTTTGTATTATCCTAATAGGTGAAGAGGATTTTAATACAACACAAGACTACTTCAACTTGATATTTTCCATTAGAACCACATTAGCCGAAATAAAACACACAAATGTTATTATCTGCACTCCAACATACAGAAACAGTTATTATTCAAACTTATATAATGTTAGAGTAGAGAATTTTAATAATTTACTGTGTCTGGACGTTTTGGCACATGAACACGCATACTTTTTGGACTCCAATAAAAACCTAATATGTGATCACCAAATGTTTGACATGAAAACCGGGACGCTTACTAACAAAGGCATGCGAATAATTTTTAAAGACATCCAGGAGCTTATAAATAATATTATGGATTATAACATATTGATGAATAACAACACTCGAAATAAATCTCAACAAATAGACGATAATCGAGCAAGTAATCAGTTTTTTCTCTGAAAAATATATAAATGTTCTTCATCAGAATATTGCAGGATTACTCCACAAGACGGATGCATTATTAATTAATTTAGAAGAACTCCGAGACACTAAGAAAATCATTGATGTTGTCTGTATAACCGAGCATTTTATTATGGCAGGGCATGAATTAAACCTGAATCTACCTAACTATGTCTTGGCATCATCGTACAGTCGTAGTAATAGTAAGAGGGGAGGAACATGCATCCTAGTGAAGAAAGGGCTTAAATTCAATGAACTTTCAGAAATTAACAAATTTTCTATTTCTCATGTATTTGAATGTTGTGCAGTTGAACTGCTTGAGTATAAAATTGTAATTATTTGTGTATATAGAGTTCCTAAACAAGGTAATCTAAATATGTTTTTCAGAAGGCTGGAAATTGTTTTGACTCATATTACCAAATCTAACTGTAAAAAAATTTTAATTGCTGGTGATTTTAATATTGACATTCTTAAAAGAAATAATGTTACCTTAGAGTTTGAATGCTTATTATTAAATTATAATTTCAAATTGGAGCTAAATGAACCGACGAGACTAGCTAGTCGAACATGCATTGACAACTTTGCACATAATTTAAAAAAAAAATGTAGCACTGAAATTATAGAACTGGGCCTATCAGATCATACTGCTCAAATAATAAAAGTTCCCGTTAAAAAGATCCTCACATTAAATTCTTGGCGTATCATAAAACGTGATTATAGCCCAGATAATATAAAGAAATTTAAAAACTGCATTATGAGCCTATCGTTTTCTAATATTTACCAAACGTCTGACCCAAACATAGCCTATCAAGATTTTATAGATAATTTCAAACTTTTTTATGATCTTTGTTTTCCACAAAAGCTTTCTATAATAAAAGTCAACAGTAAACCAAAATGGATATCACGTGGGATTAAAGTCTGCAGTAGAAGGAAAAAGGATTTACTATGGAATTTTAGACTTTACCGCACAAAAGAAAATAAATTAAAATATTTAAAATACAGTAAAATATTAAAAAAAATTGTTTATTTAACTAAGCTCGCACAAAATAATTATAAAATAAAAACTTCTACTAATAAATGTAAAACAGCATGGCGTATTATAAATAAAACGAGACTCAGTCTACCGAGAGAATCCATTGATACAATAAAAATTAATGATAATAATGTTATTAATAATCCGACAGAAATAGCCAACGCGTTTAACAATTATTTCATTGGAAGAGTAAATCCAATTCTAAATGCCGGGACAGAAGTAACTTATCTGATTAAGCACCAACTAAAATCAATGTTTCTTGCACCTAGTTCCCCCTGCCAGATATATAAAATTATAAAAAATCTGAAAAATACAAATAGTGTAGGACACGATGGCATTTCGACTAAAGTAATTAAAGCCGTAAATGAGGATATTTGCCATCACTTAAGTTTCATTATAAACCTATGTATATTAACAGGGACATTTCCAACTTATCTTAAGTTAACAATTATAAAGCCCCTGTTTAAAAAAGAAAATAAACAATTAATGGTGAACTACAGGCCTATTGCATTAATTTCAATATTTTCAAAAATATTTGAAAAATATTTGTACGGTGAAATTAACACATATCTTGAAAAAAACAAAATTTTCTGCAATGAACAAAAAGGTTTTAGACGGAATAAAACCATAAACATGGCTATTTATGAATTCATTGAAAATGTTTTATCCCATGTTGATAAATCATCTCCCGTGTGTTCCATTTACTGCGATATGTCACAGGCATTCGATTATGTGGACCATAATATATTAATCAATAAGCTCTACGCCTATGGCATTAGAGGCAATGTCTTAGAACTGCTCCAATCCTACTTATCAAATCGCCAACAGGTAACAGAAATATCTAGAGTAAATATTAGAACTAAAAAAGAGGAAAAATATATCTCCGAGAAACGCCATGTTACATATGGGGTACCCCAAGGCAGTGTACTGGGGCCACTTCTGTTCATTATATATATTAATGATTTGCCAAAGGTAACTACACAACCTATGACATTGTTTGCTGATGACAGTACTGCTACGATTGCATGTAAGGACATTATTCACTATAAATCTGACATAAATAATTCACTGACATCTATAATTTCTTGGCTAGATAATAATAATTTGAAAATAAATCTAACGAAAACTAAGATAATGCATTTCAACCAAAGATTACAAAACCCACTGAATATTAACGTAAGCTATAATAATTACTCTATAAATGAAGTAGCTACTGCCCGTTTTCTTGGCCTAACTATAGACAGTAAATTAAATTGGAAAGAACACATAGATGAATTAAGTAAAAAAATAAGTAGCTTATCATACGCCTTATATAAACTTGCTACAACCATCAACACTGATGCGCTACTCACTGCATACTATGGTCTCATTGAATCGTTACTTAGATATGGCATTATTTTCTGGGGGAACTCAACTAACAAAGATATTATATTTAAAATGCAAAAACGCTGCATACGTGCTATGTTCCGCATGCAAAGTACAGACAGTTGCAAGCCACTGTTTATTAAATATAACATTCTTACACTTCCATCACTATATATATTAGAAGTAGCTTTATTTGTGAGAAGCAACCCTCACTTATTTCCTCGGTTATCTGACAGTGTCAGACGCAATCGTCGCGATCACGATAGGCTCTGCGTTCATCCTGCTAAAACAGCGCTACTGCATAAAAGTATAGTCTGTAAGGCCCCAATAATCTATAATAAAATTCCAAATAACATTAAACAATTGAACACAAACTTATTTAAGAGAACATTTAAAAAAATCTTGACTGACAAATGCTATTATAATGTAAATGATTTTATTAATGACAAAAAAATTCCATAAATATCAATTATTTAATGTAATAATATTTCCTTATGTAATTATTGTTAACTATTTAATGTAATTATTTGTGGTAGGTAATATGAAAAATCCTGCCATTAGCAAAATCTGCTTCCGTATTTGTACACCTGTCACGGTAAAACATGTTGATCCGATCTCTAAACTCATTACATCCATAATATGCATTATAACTATGTACTATTATCTACACATGTTTGTTCAAATAAATGTATCTTATCTTATCTTATCTTATCTTAACGCATTTTTAAACTAATTACTCTTGACACCTTATTTCGGGAACAAATAATGTTTGTGTCAAAAATTCTTGCGAATAACAATTGAAGGGATTTTTTTTACCTGATTGGTAGAAAAACATGTTTTGGAATGAATAGAGGTTTGAGGGGTTATCTCCATGAAGTCCATATAAACATATTAAAAAATAACTTGTAACAGGAACTAAAACCGGCTCCAAAAACATAAATATTATTATCTTTTTGTGATGTTTTTGCATTTTCCATGCTAAGATTATTAAGTTATTTTTTAGTAAAGGAAAAAATTCAATCGCGGGCAGGATTCGAACCTGCGTCTTCTGGTTTGATATACCAGACGCTCTGACCTCTAAGCCACCGCGAACCCTACTCGCATGATTGAAATTTTTGCCTTCACATTCTGAATTTACGTCATGAGGTGACGTTGGTGATATCTATGAGAGGCAAGTTACCTTACTTCTCAACCGACACGACTTACTTTACAGTTAGTTCAGTGTCGTACGATGCCACCTTACCTTTTTAACTATCTTTTTGTGATGTTTTTGCATTTCACCAACGTCACCAAATCGGTTCAGTAGATCCAGAGATTACAACCTCACAAACTTTACCTATTTATAATGTTAATATAACAGATTAGTTATTGAAGAGTTTCGTTGTCTGTCTCGGAAAGTCATTATCAGATCTTAATGAAATTTAAATGGCACTATTTGGAAATAATCCTCTTTCGAACAAAAAAAGAATCATCCAAATCCATTCATTCCTGACGGAGATTCGCCCGAACGTACATAAGCAGTGTTAGCCTAGTGGCATGACCGTTGGACTGCCAGGTCAAAGGTCTCGAGCTGGACCTCTGACTTTTCGAAGTCACGTGCGTATTAAATAGTTAATTATCGCTTAAACGGTGAAGGAAAACATCTTAAGGAAATCTGCATGCCTAAGAGATTTTGTCCACGGCGTGTGAAGTCTGCCAACCCGCACTAGGCCAGCGTGGTGGACTATAGCCTAATCCCTCACATTCTGAGAGGAGACCCGTGCCCAGCAGTGGGACAGTACACAGTGGGTTGATTATGTATGTGGCCCAATCCCCCTTTAAAAGGCCGGCAACGCACTTGTGACTCCTCTGGTGTTGCGGGTGTCCATGGGCGGCGGTAATCGCTTACCATCAGGCGATCCGTCTGCTCGTTTACCCTCCTATCCCATAAAAAAATCTATGCCTATACCAAAATTCATCAAAATTGGTTCAGCGGATTACGCGTGAAAACGTAACAGATAAACAATTGCTGTCGCTACTACTAACTAATATTATAAACGTGAAAGTTTGTGAGTATGGATGTATGGACGTTTGTTACTCTTTCACGCAACAACGGCTGAAAGGATCTGGATGAAATTTGGCGCACAGATAGATTATAGCCTGGAATAACACATAGGCTACTTTTTATCCAGGTCGGACTCAAGTTCACGCAGACAAAGTCGCGGGCAGAAGCTAGTGGATAATATTTGTGGTACTGGAGAGGAAGGAATAATTTTCTCTCGTTTTAAAAAATAAAAGTACATTGGTATAGTGATAAAACTATATATTTCTTTATTTCTAAACTAAGAACTTTATAAGTTAATTGATTCATCTTTACATAGTACTAGTGGACCCAGCAGACGTTGTCCTGCCCTGAAAATAACCCAAAACTCGATTGCAGCGCCACCTACCGGGTCCAATTGTAAATCTAAACCATTCCCAGATCCCCTTGAACACACACAAAAAATTTCATCAAAATCGGTCCAGTCGCTTGAGAGAAGTTCAGTCACATACACACTCACAGAAGAATTATATATATAAAGATAAAACAAAGTCGCTGTCGCTGTCTGTCCGTCCCTATGTATCCTTAAATCTATAAAACTACGCAACGGATTTTGATGCGGTTTTTTTTAATAGATAGAGTGATTCAAGAGGAAGGTTTTAAGCTATTTAACATTACGCTACGACTCCTAGGAATGGGGCAACGCGGGTGAAACCGCGGGCGGGTCGCTGTTTATATATAAGAATAGTGACCCGCTCAATTTCACCCGCGCTGCCCCGCTCCTATTAGTCGTAGCGTGATGTTATAAAGCCTATAATCTTCTCCGATGAATGGACTATCCAACAAAAAATTTTTTTCAATTCCAACTAGTAGTTCCTGAGATTAGCGCGTTCAAACAAACAAACTCTTCAGCTTTATAATACTAGTATACTCATTACGCCTGGATTTGTGGCCGGTTAATGGCAATAGGCTCGCTCCCTATTACATGGGACCTAAACATACCGGCGAACTGTGAATGTTTGTTTTGTTGTTTTTGTTCATGTACGCCTCTGCCTTACCCTTCGGGGAATACAGGCGTGATGGTATGTTATGTTAATTAGTTTATTTTTATGTTTTTGTGTGCAGTATCTGTGACTGTGTCAATGAACCCTTTTTCTTTGTTTCTTTCACAACGTGAAAAGTATTTCAAACCGGCTAGACCCCTTGGCGCTGCGTAGAGATGTGGCCTCGCTATGAATCTTCTATCGCCTATACTATGGGGAGTGCTCCGAGGAATTGTTCGGATTGATCCCTGCTGCCTCTTTCCGCCACCGTTCTACGCGGCAGCAGTTCCATCCCCATCATCTTGATGTTTGGCAGTCCACAACAGTGCGTTTCTCTAGAAACTTTCTGCCTCGCACAACAAAACTGTGGAATGAACTTTCGCCTGCAGTATTACCGGACCAATGCGACCTTCAAACCTTCAAGAAAAGAGCGTACTCTTTTTTAAAAGGTCGGCAACGCACTCGTGACTCCTCTGGTGTTGCGGGTGTCCATGGGCGGCGGTAATCGCTTACCATCAGGCGATCCGTCTGCTCGTTTGCCCCCTGTTCCGTGTGTTGTGTAGTCAGTCTGTGAATGATATTGTGATCCATCAAAGCTGGACTTTTTAGATACTCGTGTTGACTGTTGACTTGTCTTCATCATCTTGTAGTCACACTCAATAGTACTATTTAGTGACTTAGCTTTATGATATTTTGTATTCACTTCATAAGCTAACTCACCAAATGGCACGCCTGAGTTATCATCGGTATCTCTTGAATATAACCTGAAAACTAGAAAGCAAAGAACCAAGAAAATGTATTTATTGGCACACACAGCAATACATATGTATGTATATATACACGCATGTGTTCCCCAAAGGGTTAGGCAGAGGCGTACTTAATGTACACCCACAATTCGTCGGTATGTTTAGGGGGCAAGCCTATAGCCATTCACCGGGCACAAATTCAAACTCCGAGCTGCTACTGAGAATTTTATAGAAAAACCCAATAACACTTTGCTCGACCGGGATCGAACCCAGGACCTCTAGTGTGGCAGTCTCGCTTGAGACTACTAGACTAATGAGGCAGTCATTACATTACATTATAATTATGTTGTACTTAATAATAATAATTAAAACATAACAAGAGCTTAATGTGTGTCTCTGCTAAGGACCATCAGCTCAGCATTATGTCAAGTGACAGTACCTGACACCAGACGCTGGTTTTCAGCTGCAAGCCCACGAGTGCTATACGCTCGAAAGGCAACTAAAATAACCTTCTCCCTAAAACTTCACGTTAAAATAACAGTTATTTTAGATATTACACAGTTATAGGCGATAACAAACATTACACATAACATGGAAAATATAATTTTGCTGTCTCAACACAATACACAAACACACAAACCGATTTCCAAGAAATCCGGGTAATACATAAAACATAGCATAGATATCCTAGTGATATTTATGCTTTATGACAAAAAAAAACCACAAAATTTGAATATCTAAGCAATAATCTGCTAACATTATTGTGTTCCGGTTTGAATGGTAATGTAGCCAGTGACATTACTGGGCAAATGAGACTTAACAACTGAGGTGTCAAGATGAGGCCTGGATGCCTATTACAACACAAGATTATTGTATTTATTTTTTATGGATTAAGTCGGCAAACGAGCTGACGAGCCACTTGGGGGTAAGTAGTCATCGTCGCCCATGGATACCTGCAACATCAGAGGAGTTACTGATGAAGTGCCGAGCCTTAAGAGCCCCTACGGACTGCAGACTGCCAGAGCGGCAGCAATTGAGAATTGACTCTTACGTGCAAAAGTCCAAACACACACGACAGACTTCGACGTAAGGGTGGTCGCCAGCCAGTCAGACCAAAAGAGGTCCTACTACCGACCAAGTAAGATATTTTCACGCCTCTTACGGGATGCCTATCTGAAAGGCAGTGAGGAACAATATTCTAACCCGTCCCCACACGGGGAAGAATTAGGAGCATTATGGTGAAGGAAGAAGTAATGGTTGGAAAATTACTCACCAAGTCAATAATATTTGTGACATTAAAGTTATTTTATGGTTACAACAAAATATATAACGTTATAATATGCATTATCAATTTTGTGGTTTTGTTTAATTATTCTGAATATGATTAGAGGATGTAGTTTTTAATTAAAGAAATAAACATTTCATTAAAATAATAGAACAGCGTATAAAACGGCGACAATACTTATATACCATTTATTATTACCATTTATAACACCATTTATTTTAAAAGAGTGTCCATGGAGTTTCTTGCCGGATTCTTCTCCATAGGATCAACCTTTTGGAACCGTGCAACGAGACTCTACTTGAACATGAAATAAGGTTCTTTTTCTTGTGTTCGTGTTTTGTATTTCAAGTTCAAGTTCAAATATTTTTATTTCAAATAAGCTTTTACAAGCGTTTATGCAACGTTATTGAGTCTAGTTGCACGGTTCCAAAAGGTTGATCCTATGGAGAAGAATCCGGCAAGAAACTCCATGGACACTCTTAATAATAAAAAATAATGACTGCCTCATTAGTATAGTTTTTTATGGGATAGGAGGGCAATCGAGCAGACGTATCGCCTGATGGTAAGCGATTACCGCCGCCCATGGACACCCGCAACACCAGAGGAATCTTAAGTGCGTTGCCGGCCTTTTAAAAGGGGATTGGGCCTCCAGTAACCTCACTCACTCGGCAAAACACAACGTAAGCGTTGTTTAACGTCGGTTTTCTGTGAGGCCGGTCGAGCCGGCCCATTCGTGCCGAAGCATGGCCCTCCCACGTAAATAAATAGTAGAATTTAAAAAATCAACCTGTATTTAATCACCACAAATTCCAGTATCAATGTAATTATTATAACAATTATGACGATAGCCCAATTCTGTCGTGGTCAAATTGATGAATACCTACGAGTATTTCAAAATGACATAACATCACGCCTGTATTCACCGAAGGGTTAGGCAGAGGTGTGTACTCTTTGAAATCCATTTTAATTTGCTTCGTCACGAATTTTTTTCTCAAGATACACCATATTGTTTTTATGATGTTGTTCGGTAATATTGTAGTATTGTAGCTGAAAAGACTGCCTCATTAGTCTAGTGGTCCCAAGCGTGACTGCTACGCTAGAGGTCCTGGGTGCGATCCCCAGGTCGAGCAAAGTGTTATTAAGTTTTCTATGAAATTCTCAGTAACACTACTAGTAAGCTTTTTAAAAAATAAAAATACTAAAGCTAGGTACTATGCAATGCCTTCAATAATTCTTAAGAGTCCGGCGAACCGAAATAAATCGTCATTCAAATACAATTTAATCAAATTCTGTTAGTATTCGGATTCCGATACCGTTAATCTAGGTTCCTACTCTACCATTTTATAAAAAATACTTCACTGAAAATAAACGTAAGCGAATGCAATGTTTGATAACTTTACTAAGTTTGAAACGATTTTTCGGTCTTTTATTTCCAGTGAAGTAGTAGTAGATGAAATAGTACCGTAGGAACCTAGATTACCGGTATCCAAATCTGAATAATAACATAATTTGATAGGATATTGTCTGGATTACGATTTATTTCGGTATTACGTTTTTGTGGGCAATTCAAGCTCCGCCGGACCCTTTAAGCTTATGATTATTATTTTACAGGAAATCGTTAAGACAAATTATTCAAATAGAAAATGTTACTAATAATCACATTATTAATTGAAGCGACGAACTGTAGTCATTAAGAACCTAATTAGCGTAAAATGATTTTAATTAAGCTCTTATTACATAATTAGTTCAAGTTAAACTTAACTTTTATAGATTCTAAGATTTCTTGATTCATTAGTGAGTATTACATACCACGGCTGTATTTTTTTTTAAAAAAAGCTTACTAACAATGTGGGTCGCACATTACTAGTATTCTTGTTAACCCCTCGTGCTAAGCTAAATGCTTGTGCTACGAGTGAGTTTCGAAGCGGCAACCATATTTTTTTTTATGGGATAGAAGGGCAAACTAGCCGACGGATCGCCTGATGGTAAGCGATTACCGCCGCTCATGGACACCCGCAACACCAGAGGAGTCACAAGTGCGTTGTCGACCTTTTAAAAGGGGATTGGGCCTCCGGTAACCTCACTCACTCGGCGAAACACAACGTAAGCGTTGTTTAACGCCGGTTTTCTGTAAGGCCGTGGTATCACTCCGGTCGAGCCGGCCCATTCGTGCCGAAGCGTGGCTCTCCCACGTTAGAAATCAAATATGATCCGCCCTAGCCATTAGCCTACCGCGGCTTTAAATTATTATTCGCCGTATTATTCGAAGGGTTAGACAGAGGTGTACTAAAGTACATCCACTGTTCTCCGGTGTTTTTGGTCCTATGTAATAGTGACCGAGTCTATCGCCGTTAAAAGTCCGGCGGACCGAATTTTTCACACAAACGTAATAACAAAATTAATCGTAATTCAAATACAATTTAATCAAACTGTGTTATTGTTATTTTAGTGAAGGAAAAATTCAATCGCGGGCAGTATTCGAACTTGCGTCTTCTGGTTGGATACACCAGACGCTCTGACCGCTAACCCACCGCGAACTCCACCCGCCTGATTGAAATTTGCCTTCACATTCTGAGTTTACGTCATATGGTGACGTTGACGACATCTATTGAAAAGCAAGTTACCTTGTTTCTCAACCGACATGACTTACTTTACAGTTAGTTCGATATCGTACGATGCCACCTTACCTTTTAACTATCTTTCTTTTAACTAGATTTCAATCAGGTGGGTGGGGTTCGCGGTGGCTTAGCGGTCAGAGCGTCTGGTGTATCAAACCAGAAGACGCAAGTTCGAATCCTGCCCGCGATTGAATTTTTCCTTTACTAAAATAACTTTTTAATCTTAGCATGGAAAATGCAAAAAAATCACAAAAAAAAACTGTGTTATTATTCGGATTCAGAAACCGTTAATCTAGGTTCCATTTCGTCCAAAATGCTTCACTAGAAATAAATATAAGCGAATTTAATTCTTGATAACTTTACCAAGTTCGGAACGAATTTCCAGTGAAATAGTAGGTAGGAACCTAGATTAACGGTATCGGAATCCGAATAATAACAGAATTTGATTAAATTGAATTTGAATTATGATTTAGTTCGGTATTACGTTTGTAAGAGAAATTCGGTCCGCCGGATTCTTAAGGGTCGGACGGACGGACAACAAAATTATCTTATAACAGTACCGTTTTTTCCTTTTGAGGCACGGAACCCTAAAAATCATATCTCGGGCAGGATACAAACCTGCGTTCTCCGTATTGATACACCAGATTCTGCCAACTAAGTTATGAGTCTAGTTACACGGTTCCAAATGATAATATTATCTACTTACCTTTTATTAGAACTCAAAATTGAGATGACTTTAACACATCACATCAACATCTGTCAATCTTGTTGCGTAGGTAACATATAACCAGACACACACGCGCGAAAAACACTACACCACTTTCACACAGTCGGTTAAGAATCACAGTAACATAACATCTAAACGTATATTGAAGAAATCAATCAATTATATAATAAAACATATCGTCTAAAACGTTCAGATTCAGCAATTTTTTAACTCTTCCGTATCCATATATATAATTATATGCTGAGTGAGTTTGTCTGTTTGTTTGTTAATATTTAGAATGCCTCATGACTAGTGGTTTTAGGCGCGACTGCTACGCTAGAAGTCCTGGGTTTGATTCCCAGGTCGAGCAAAGTGTTATTGCGTTTTTCTATAAAATACTCAGTAGCAGCTCAGTCTGGATTTGTGCCCGATAATGGAATAGGGTCACCTCTATTTCATGGGACTGAAATAAACGGGTGAACTGTGGGTATTCATTAGTATATCTCTGCCTAACTCTTCGGGGAATACAGGTGTGGTGGTATTTTATTGTTATCTTTAGATTACAACACGCTGGTTGCGAGTGCTACGTACCTGACCTTTTTGAAGGATTTCGCCAATAAGATCGGCGTATGTCCTTCTAGGGCGACCTCTACCGGCGCTGCCGCTGACATTCGCCTTATAAATTCCTTTCGTTAATCGTCTTTCATTCATTCTCTCAACATAACCAAACCATCTCAGCATATTGTTTCCAATACGTGTCACCACATCATATTTCAGTCCGCAACGTCTTATCTATTTGGGAAATTTTAGAATTTGTTTCTTTTTTATTAATTACTAGAGACCCGCCCGCGGTTTCACCCGCGTTACCCCATTCCTAAAAGTCGTAGCGTAATGTTAAATAGCTTAAAACCTTCCTCTTGAATCACTCTATCTATTAAAAAAACCTCTTCAAAATCCGTTGCGTAGTTTTAAAGATTTAAGCATACATAGGGACGGACAGACAGCGACAGCGACTTTGTTTTATACTATGTAGTGATGGAATTTGATTTTTGAAAATTCAACCCCTAAGGTAGTGACGCAGGTTCACATCCTGCCGGCGATTGAATTTTTTCCTTGACTAAAAAATAATTGTTTTCTTCCATATAAATTAAACTTGACAAATTTTATCATATGAAACCTCTATGGTGTAGGTACAGTGGGCACAGTATATATAAAAAATTAAAATTACCTAATTACGCAGGCGAAGTTAGGCACGGAGGCTCTAGTCAGATATATTTAAATTTACATATTAAATAAAATCAAGCAACGCCACAGCAAAAACGAAGTCACACAAAATGCTTAGCCTGCAAGGTTATTCATACGGAGAAATTCATTATTTGTGCACTCAGCGGAAATGTAATTGTTCTTATTATTAAATACTCACGTATTACAGACAGAAATACGATGTTATAACGACTTCCGCGTGTCTTCAATTTATCTACCTTCTATATTCTTTTTTAACCGACTTCGAAATAAAAAGGAGGATTCAATTCGACTTTATGTTCGTTACGCGACTATTCCGTCAATTATGAACCGATTTTGATAATTAGTTTTTTGATCGCTAGGTCATACCGACATCAATAGATGTCGCCAACGTCACCTTATGACGTAAATTCAGAATGTGAAGGCAAATTTCGATCAAGCGGGTGGGACTCGCGGTGGCTCAGCGATCAGAGTATGTGGTGTATCTAACAATTCGAATCCTGCCCGCGATTGAATTTTTCCTTCACTAAAATAACTTTATAATCTTAGCACGGAAAATGCAAAGAAATCACAAAAAGATAAAAAAACGGTAGGTCATACCTCAGTGTCCCATAAAAATTTGCTTAAGATCTGATCACAAAATTAAGAAAAAAATGACAATAACACGTAGGGACTTAGTAAATGATAACGTCGTTTATTACGTAAAATTGTACTCACCACTCAAAATGTTGAAATAAAATAACTTTTAACGAAATGTAAAACCGCCTGTACCGCTGTAAAAATGTGCGAAACAGTTTCGGAAGTCGGTCCCTTTGAATTGATCGGACCATTTGATTTCGCCACCGACTTCCGAAACTGTCGTGTACTGAGAAAAAGAGTCGTGAAACTTCCGAAACTGTGTAAAATTCCAGTATCAATGTAATTATTATGTCAATTTTACACGTAACACTGGTTTTTCTAAATTTTGTGATCCGATCTTGGCCAAATTTTTATGGGACGACCTCTGAGGTATGACCTACCGATCGAAAAAAGAATCATCAAAATCGGTTCGTAATTGACGGAGTAATCGCGTAACAAACATACAGTCCTATTGAGTAAATGTAATCGTTTTATTCCAACTATTAACTGCCTGCGGTTTCACTCACGTCCCAAAAAGATTAACATACTATAAGTCCAATTCTAGGTTATAATAATATCAAGGTTTTATATATAACTAGCTTTTGCCAGCGACTTCGTCCGCGTGGAACAGTTACTTTGTTCCCTAGTGCTTCGCCCGAGGTTTCACCCCGTGTTGTTGCGTTGCCCCGTTCCTACGGGTTGTAGCGTGATGTTTTATAGCTTGAAACCTTTCTCATGAATCACTCATTTTCCCAACATTTCCCTTCACTGCTCTGCTCCTATTGATCGTAGCGTGATGAAAAGTATACTATAACCTGCCCAGGAGTATGAAGAACAATTGTACCAAGTTTCGTTGAAATCCGTCGAGTGGTTTTTGTTTCTATAACGAACATACAGACAGACAGACAGATAGACAGACGAAAATTTTACTGATTGCATTTTTGGCGTCAGTATCGATCACTAATCACCCGCTGATAGTTATTTTGGAAATATATTTCATGTACAGAATTGACCTCTCTACAGATTTATTATAAGTATAGATTATAATATCAAGGTTTTTTTTTTGTTTTTATGCGATAGGAGGGCAAACGAGCAGACGGATCGCCTGATGGTAAGCGATTACCGCCGCCCATGGACACCCGCAACATCAGAGGAGTGCCAAGTGCGTTGCCGACCTTTTAAAAGGGGATTGGGCCTCCGGTAACCTCACTCACTCGGCGAAACATAGCGTAAGCGTTGTTTGACGCCGGTTTTCTGTGAGGTGAAAAATGCACCAGATTTTAAGTTAGACCTCTAGCAATCTGTGAATACTGCATTCAATTCCATGCAGGAGTTTTTGTGTGATGCGCGTACAAACATACAGATAGACAGACAAAAATTGTTGTTTTGGTTTCTGTTGCTCTAATATAGACCCCCATATTAGTTTTTCTTTAATATCTATAATGTACAGACATTGGTCGACTGGTAGAGAATGATTATAGCATTAAGTCCGCCTCTGTACAATAAATGTGCATAAAGGATTAAAATAAATATTTAAAATAAATTTTATTATACATAGATATCATATTTTAAACGACTCGTTAAATTTCCGAGTTAACTTTTTAACATCTTATATCAAGGAAATCAATTGCTGCTAAACCGTCCTCCTCTCTCCTAACTTAAACTATTGCTGTTCCCGACAGTCTTTAATGATCACTCCTAATAATTCCACCTTTGTAATACATCATGAAGCAGTGATAGCCTAGTGGTATGACCGTTGGACTGCCAAGTCAAAGTCTCGAGTTCGAACCCAAGGCACGCACCTCTGACTTTTCGAAGTCATGTGCGTATTAAATAGTTAATTATCACGCGCTTAAACGGTGACGGAAAACATCGTGAGTCAACCTGCATGCCTGAGAGATTTTCTCGATGGCGTGTGAAGTCTGCCAACCCGACTATAGCCCTCTCATTTTGAGAGGAGATCCGTGCCCAGCAATGGGACAGTATAATGGGTTGATTATGTATTATGAAACCACTATGGTTGGTATTTATTATTTTTTCTCGTGCAGGTCGGCTTCAAAGGCTACGGGCTGTCTCCAGCAAACCTGTCAGCGTCAGGCAGCTTTAGCTTCAGCGATGGGAAGACGTACAGCATCACGCACGGCTCCGTGATCATCGCTGCCATCACCTCCTGCACTAACACGTCCAATCCCAGCGTGATGCTTGGAGCTGGTGAGTCACTTCCCATTTGATAACATTTTATTTTTTAACACCCATAAATTATAATTTTATTTGAAACTAAATAGAAAAATACGATACCCGTATTTTTTATTTTCCCGATATTCAATCATTTTCATATTTAGTTTCGACTTTGGAGTTCTTTCTATTATATGCAGACGTAAGTGCCAGATGACGTCACTTATAGGGTTAAACGAGTTAAACGGTTACATGACGTCATTTTTCTGACCCGTCAAAAAATATTCTTATGTCAGTTTGCATGTATCATAATGATTCATAACCTTATATTACCTACTAGCTTTTGCCAGCGACTTCGTCCGCGTGGAATAGTTACTTTGTAAACCTTTCCCATGAATCACTCATTTTCCCAACATTTCCCTTCACTGCTCTGCTCCTATTGATCGTAGCGTGATGAAAAGTATGCTATAACCTGTGGTTTGGGCTGTGCGTTGATAGATCACTATGTCAGTCAGTCAGTCACTTAACGTAAGAGTAGACAAATATAATCAGAAAGCTCCGAACTGCTAAGCTATCGGGAGTTACACGTGTTATTGTGAGTCAACCATAAAAGATAGACATTTGCTGTCGTGGAATATTTTTTATATAATTTTAAGGAGAACATTTCCGTCATACATGATTTCTGTGTAGCTTTAACCATTAAGGCTGCACACGCGACGGAAGCTTAAAAAATGGAGTAAGTTCTCCTGTTTTCCCAACATTTCCCTTCACTGCTCTGCTCCTATTGATCGTAGCGTGATGAAAAGTATACTATAACCTGCCCAGGAGTATGAAGAACAATTGTACCAAGTTTCGTTGAAATCCGTCGAGTGGTTTCTGTTTCTATAACGAACATACAGACAGACAGACAGACAGACAGACAGACAGACAAAAATTTTACTGATTGCATTTTTGGCGTCAGTATCGATCACTAATCACCCGCTGATAGTTATTTTGGAAATATATTTCATGTACAGAATTGACCTCTCTACAGATTTATTATAAGTATAGATTATTATTATGTACGACTGTTACGATATATAAATAAATACATAGATAGAAAATAAACATACTTTGACATGAATGGGCCGGCTCGACCGGAGTGATACCACGGCCTCACAGAAAACCGGCGTCAAACAACACTCACGTTGTGTTTCGTCGAGTGAGTGAGGTTACCGGAGGCTCAATCCCCTTTCAAAAGGTCGGCAACGCACTTGTGACTCCTCTGGTGTTGCGGGTGTCCATGGGCGGTGGTGATCGCTTACCATCAGGCGATCCGTCTGCTCGTTTGCCCTCCTATCGCATAGAATAAACGAATTTCATCGGAAACCCAATTATACTTCATTCGACCTAGGAATCCCACTCAGGACCTCTAGCGTATAATTTTCAAAAACCATTTTCCTTAATTCCTCGTAACTCGTGTCTCTTCAGGTCTCTTGGCTAGGAAAGCTGTTGAAAATGGACTGAGCGTGCTGCCCTACATCAAGACATCGCTGTCACCAGGTTCTGGAGTCGTCACCTATTATCTAAGAGTAAGTGGTGTATAATTTTATCATACATTATACTTATTTTTCTAATGTAGTTTATTTTTATGGACTACGGCCCGCCCGCGGTTTCACCCGCGTTGCCCCATTCCTAAGAGTCGTAGCGTAATGTTAAATAGCTTAAAATCATCCTCTTGAATCACTCTATCTATTGAAAAAAACCGCTTCAAAATCCGTTGCGTAGTTTTAAAGATTTAAGCATACATAGGGACGGACAGACAGCGACAGCGATTTTGTTTTATACTATGTAGTGAAGTCGGTAAGCGAGCTGAGAGATGACTTTCGTGTTTCGTTATTATAATTATGACTCAATATTCTAATCGACCTGTTCGAAGTCTTGCGCTTATTAAGTTACCCTTTGTATATATTTATACTCGTCTTCAATTTCTTAGAGTTAACTTTTTAACATCTTATATCAAGGAAATCAATTGCTGCTAAACCGTCCTCCTCTCTCCTAACTTAAACTATTGCTGTGCCCGACAGAGTCCATAACGATAAATCCTAATAATTCCACCTTTGTAATACATCATGAAACAGTGATAGCCTAGTGGTATGACCGTTGGACTGCCAAGTCAAAGGTCTCGAGTTCGAACCCAAGGCACGCTCCTCTGACTTTTCGAAGTCATGTGCGTATTAAATAGTTAATTATCACGCGCTTAAACGGTGAAGGAAAACATCGTGAGGAAACCTGCATGCCTGAGAGATTTTCTCGATGGCGTGTGAAGTCTGCCAACCCGCATTAGGCCAACGTGGTGGACTATAGCCTAATCCCTCTCATTCTGAGAGGGTTGATTATGTAGTATATATTTGTTTTTTTTTTTCATTTACAGGAATCCGGTGTCATC
Source organism: Acronicta aceris (assembly GCA_910591435.1). NCBI lineage: Eukaryota > Metazoa > Arthropoda > Insecta > Lepidoptera > Noctuidae > Acronicta > Acronicta aceris. The sequence continues at coordinate 5,875,319 of OU342787.1, read as the reverse complement.
CCGTACCTAGAGAAGCTTGGTTTCGACATTGTTGGGTATGGATGTATGACGTGCATCGGCAACTCGGGTCCTATTGATGACAACATCGCCAATACTATTGAGAAGGTAAGATATTGTTGCTTTATTTTATTCATTTCATGATAAAATGACATAATCTTTTTGTGCCTGCCTCATTAGTCTAGTGGTCCCAAGCGCGACTGCTACGCTAGAGGTCCTGGGTTCGATCCCCAGGTCGAGCAAAGTGTTATTGAGTTTTCTATGAAATTCTCAGTAGCAGCTCGGAGTCTGGATTTGTGCCCGGTTAATGGGTCCTAAACATACCGGCGAACTGTGGGTGTACATTAAGTAAGCCTGTGCCTAACTCTTTGGGGAATATAGGCGTGATGGTATGTTATGTTATGTAATCTTTTTGTGATTTTTTTGCATTTTCCATGCTAATATTATAAAAGTATTTTTTTAAATAGATTATTTCGTGTGACACTGCTGGGCAAAGGCCCCCCCTAACTCAGTCCAGGATTTTCTATCCTGGGCTTCCTCATACTTCCTCAAAGTTATTTTAGTAAAGGAAAAATTCAATTGCGGCCAGGTTTCGAACCTGCTTCCCCTGGTTGGATACACCAGACGCTCTGACATCTAAGCCAACTTTCATTGTATTTTAATTAGCATCATTTTCTAGAACGAGCTGGTCTGCTGCGGCGTTCTGTCTGGCAACAGAAACTTCGAAGGTCGTATCCATCCGAACACCAGGGCGAATTATCTAGCATCACCACTTTTAGTGATTGCCTACGCTTTAGCGGGCACCGTGGATATCGACTTTGAAACGCAGCCGCTAGGTAAGACACTAAAAAAATATGAAAAAATCATAATCACCACATTGGGCTATTGTTACCCAGAGTGGTGATTAGTAGTACCAACTAGGTAAGACACTAAAAATATATGACACATTGATAATCACCACTGGGCTTTTCTGGGCAGAGAGGGGATTAGAAGCAGCAACTAAGTAATGAAATAAAGAATCTGAAAAAATCATAATCACAAAACTGGGTCATTATTACTCATAATATACTCATAAAATCATGTGAAATATTAAAATCATGTGAAATATATATTATATATATTAAATCATAGTAATAATGACCCAGTATGGTGATTATGGTGTAACAGCAATACTATACTTATGACACTATAAAATATGAACATACTGGGTAAATCTTACCCATAGTGATGATTCGGACAGATTGAATAAATATTACACTACTGAATAGGGATTTAATTCCAGTTATAGTAATAACCTGTCATTACAAAATTAATTTGTGCATAAAAGCCCGTTCTCCCTCGGTTGTTGCGTCTCTGGCAGTCGGTAGTCTCTTAAAGCTCGGCAACGCATCAGCAACTCAGCAGGCAGCCTGCGTATCAGTGTTTATTAAGAGTTTATATAACCGTCTTCGGTGTATATACAGGTTCTCGAGCTGATGGTAGTCCGGTCTTCCTCCGCGACATCTGGCCCACCAGGGCTGAGATTCAAGAAGTTGAAAACAAGCACGTCATACCTGGAATGTTCAAAGAAGTAAGTTACACAGATTTTATTGAAATAAAACTACTTTTCATGGATTTTATCGCGTTGTATTGATGTTATTTAATTCCCGACGTTTTGGATCCTTTACAGCATCCATGGTCACGGGTAGACGAAGCCGCTGGAAGTCTCAATGTTATAATAAAACTAGCTTCTGCCCGTGACTTTGTCTGCGTGGACTTAAGAATTGGGTCTAACCTGGATACAAAGTAGCCTGTGTTCCAGAGTATAGTCTATCTGTGTGTCAAATTTTATCCAAATCCGTGATGTGTACACCTTTAAGTGACGTATTTACACAGCATAAGAAAACATAAATATTATGCACCTAACAAATTTTCTGTAAATATGTCGTTGGTGTGCCTTATCATCAATCAATCAATCAAATCAGCCTATTGCCGTCCACTGCTGAACGTAGGCCTCCCCCAAGGAGCGCCAACCATCCCGGTCTTGAGCAGCTCGCATCCATCAGCTGCCTTATTAAATAAAATAAAATTAAAATAAATCCGTTCACCCGTTCTGGCATCAAAAAGTAACAAACATCCATACATCCACACTCACAAACTTTCACGTTTATAATATTACTAAGGATTACCAACTACTCTATTTATGTAAATTTTCTTCTAGGTTTACGCGAAGATTGAGCAAGGCTCTCCATCATGGCAGGCCCTGTCCGTGCCTCAGGGCAAGCTCTACGGCTGGGATCTCAGCTCCACCTACATTAAGAGACCACCGTTCTTCGACGGCATGACTAAAGTATGTACTAAACTCGTCTTATCAGCCATAAGAGCCATAAGCCACACTGCCGAACATAGGACTTCCACAAGAAAATTGTAAACATAAGAAAAATATTGTAAACCTCACATTTTTTTATATAAAAAGAAGCGCTGCCCCACACTAGCATTATCCATATTAAGATTATAAAGGTATTTTAGTGAAGGAAAAATTCGACCACAGACAGGATTCGAACCTGCGTGTTCTGGTTAGATACACCAAACTCTATGACCTCTAGTCAACGCAAGTCCTACCCACCAGATCGAAATTTTCCTTCACATTCTGAATATACGTCTTAAGGTGACGTTAGCGACATCTATTGAAAAAAAAGTTTAAAAAAATACTATAATCTTAGCATGGAAAATGCAAAAAAAAAAGATTGTCTAATTGAAATTCAACATTTGACTTTGATTACTATGATGTGTTGTCAGGAACCGAAGCCGCACCACGGCGTGAAAGGCGCCCGCTGTCTGCTACTTCTCGGGGACTCCGTGACCACGGACCACATTTCCCCAGCAGGTTCCATCGCCAGGAACTCTCCAGCTGCCAGATACCTGGCCGACAGAGGGTAAGTCATATATAATCATAATTTGACCGAATTAAGCGAAAATGATCCAATCCACACAAACTTCAACATATTAAAATATACCTTATTCGGACGACATAGTTGTCAAAAACACGAAATTTACAAGGTTGCGGATTGGATCATTTTTGCTTAATTTGGTCCAATTATGTTATTTGTTTATTTATTATTAAATGCTATATTATTTATTTTAGTGGTCCCTGACTGCTACGCTAGGAATCCTGGGATCGATTCCCAGCTCGAGCAGCGTTATTGGTTTTTCTATTCTCAGTAGCACAGTTAATGGCAATAGACTCGCCCCCAATTATGGGATCTAAACATGCAAACTGCGGGTGTACATTTGTACACCTCTCCCTAAACCATCGGGGAATACCAGCATGATGTTACGTAATTTTTTTCAGTCTAACACCTCGAGAATTCAACTCGTACGGTTCTCGACGAGGTAACGACGCGGTAATGTCTCGCGGGACATTCGCTAACATCCGTCTAGTCAACAAGATGTCCCCCACCCCGGGGCCCAAGACCACCCACCACCCCAGTGGCGATGTTATGGACATATTCGATGCGGCTGACAGGTAAATAAAAAAAATACACCGATCGTTCAATCACACTCAATCATTCATCGTTCATTACTCACTCGGTCACTGATTCATTTATTTCGTTTTTATCACTTGCGCGTTGCCGACCCTGTAAGTCGAGGAGGTATAGTTGTGCTGGCAGCATAGGAGACAATAGCGTAATGCTTATCCTATCTGCCAACACAACGCTTCCTCGCGGAGCTCTGGCGGCCTTGCTCACCTTTAGGAATACAACATAGCATGGAGCTATGTTATTTGGCTACGATTTTCTGCAAGGTGGAGGTACTTCCTCAGTCGAGCAGCTCCAATTGTGAGTGGAATTATTCGATTCCCTACTTCTCTTAAACTTAAGCTCGTTCACTCTTGTAAAAGCTACTTATATAAAATTATAAATACATAGACGAGTGAATGGTAAAAGGATTTAAGGCGGATCGTTCAGCTGAGCCCGGGAAATTCAAATTTCAAGTGATTTTTCGCAGTTTGTAGGTCTATAACAAGTTCTAGATTCATGGCAGTAGTAATCTCGACATTAACTATACAACATTCACAATGTTTAACTAAAACCATTGCTCAAAAATCATTATTGTATCTTTAAGAGATTTTTTTGCATTTTCCATGCTAAGATTATTAAGTTATTTTTTTAGTAAAGGAAAAAATTCAATCACGGGCAGGATTCAAACCTGTGTCTTCTGGTTTGATATACCATGGTGGTTGGTGGCTTAGAGGTCAGAGCGTCTGGTATATCAAACCAGAAGACGCAGGCTCGAATCCTGCCCGCGATTGAATCATTATTGTAGCTAAAAGTAGTGTAAAATGTCAATTTTGACCAATTACACAGTTTTTGGCTTGTTAAGGATTTATAAGTAAAGGTTTTAGTTCTCAGTTGTGAATGTTGTATATTTAATGTCGCGATTTATGAATGTAGAACTTATTATAGACCTTCACACTGCGAAAAACCACTTAAAAATTGAATTTGGCGGGCTCAGGTGAACGATCTGCCATAAATCCTTTTACCATTCACTTGCCACATCATTAACTTACCGATTACCACTTGCTCACTCATTCATTCAATCGGTCACTCATTTACTACCTCCATAAAGCTGTTGTTAATCGTCATGCTGTTATTATGCAAGCTTTTAACTGTTATTAACCTTCATTCAATCACTCTTATACTTACACAACGATGATTCTATGAATGTTTGTATTAAATCTATACTATCGTATAATAATTCTTATATAAATCAAATTATTTCTTCAACAGATACGCGTCTGAGAACGTGCCCCTAATCGCCGTGGTGGGCAAGGATTACGGCTCAGGATCCAGTCGCGACTGGGCAGCAAAGGGACCTTACCTCTTGGTAAGATACATTCCACTAGGGACAGGGGACGGAGTAAAGTGAAGGAATTTTACGCAAAATGTATTTTTTTTTCTTAAAAAGGTATTATTATTGTAACGCAGAATATCAGGGCCGAAGACATTTTTCATAAATGATATTTTCTTTCTGTAAATAGATTTGTTAAAGATTTTTACAGGTCATCATTTTCAAAATATGACCTGTCAAAATGCCTTATTAAGACTAATAAGACTAACTTAGCAGTCGCGCTACGTAGCGTAGCGCGACTGCTAAGTTAGTCTAACGCAACGCTAGAGGTCCTGGGTTCGGTCCCCAGGTCGAGCAGTGTTTTGGGTTTTTCTATGAATTTCTCAGTAGCAGCTCGGAATTTGGTTTTCGGCCCGGTTAATGGCAATAGGCTCGCCCCCTATTACATGGGACCTAAACATACCGGCGAACTGTGGGTGTACATTAGTACACCTCTGCCTACCCCTTCGGGGAATACAGGCGTGATGATGTGTATGTTATGTTATTTTCAAAATTTTAAAATTTTACGCTGTGGTAGCCTAATGGCTAGAACGTCGAATTTGCAATCATGTGGTTGCCGGTTCGAAACCCACCCATTGCACTACCAACGTGAACCCACTCGTAACACAAGCATTTAGCTTAGCACGAGGGGTTAACAAGAATACTAGTAATGTGCGACCCACATTGTTGGTAAGCTTTTTTTTTAAAAAAAAACAGAAGCATGGTCTTGTGGAGGGGCGAAGAGTAATGCCCCTCCTTCCAAAGGGAGGATCTTCCGACGTGGCGGATGTTTTGCCTGGTGGGCCACGGCCCGACAGTTGATATCGGGTGGTTTTATATATCTTAGTTGCGTTGCAAAATTCGCTTGCACGATGCAGTTTTTATCCGTCTAGTTTGTATCGAGCGCAGTAGATGTCGCTACATTCTCTTTTAAAGTCTAGACAGTAGAATTATCAGTTATACTAGTTTTACAATGTAGGGCAAAATCTTTACAGGCCTTTTGAAGAAAGAGCCATAGATAGCAGCTTTGAGTTGACCTGTCCTTACTGAAAATACCTACTCACTTTTTATTCCTAGGGCATTCGCGCAGTGATCGCGGAGTCGTTTGAACGCATCCACCGGTCTAACCTGGTGGGGATGGGGATAATACCACTGCAGTTCATGCCTGGGGAGAATGCTGATACCTTCGGGCTGACAGGCAGCGAAATATTTAACATCAATCTCCCTGAAAACGTTCAGCCGGGAGACATTATCACTGTACAGGTAAGTTGGCGCAAATCACCTTGGTAGGCAAATTGAATTTCACTGATCACCACCATGGGCAAATTAATTTCACTGATCACCGGCAAGGGCATATTAATTTCACTGATCACCGACAAGGGCATATTAATTTCACTGATCACCGGCAAGGGCAAATTAATTTTACTTATCACCACCCTGGGCAAATTAATTTCACTGATCACCGGCAAGGGCAAATTAATTTTACTTATCACCATCCTGGGCAAATTGAAATTATCACATTGTCAAAATAAATTCCACTAATCACCACATCGGGTAAATGTAGGTCAGTAATAACCATAAAAGTCAAGTTAAATCGTGACAGCGTGACCACTTTTGGTAGGTTTCTGATTTTTTAGTAGATTATAAGCCTAAATTATTAATGGCTATAGGCTCGCCCCCTATAACATGGGACCTAAACATACCAGGCGAACTGTGCGTGTAGATTAAGCACGCCTCTGCCTAACCCTTCGGGGAATACAGGCGTGATGGTATGTTATGTTATTATGATCATTTAGTAGGTGGAAATGCCTCTGGTGTTGCGGGTGTCCATGGGCGGGCAATCGCTTACCATCACGCGATCCGTCTGCCCGTTTGCCACGATATCCCTTAAAAAAATATTAATCCCAACATTTTCGCCCACAGGTGGACAACGGCAAGTCATTCCAGGTAAAAGTGCGCTTCGATACAGAAGTGGACTTAACCTACTTCCAAAATGGAAGCATTTTGAACTACATGATCAGAAAGATGCTGTAACTGTAATACATGAACTCAAATAGCTTAAGAACGAATTGGTTGTAACCCTTTATAGGGATTTAGATGTTCTAAGGTTTTCTCAAAATAAGGGGAGGTCTGGGCGGGCTAACCTTTAAAAAGTTAAGATTCTTTTTTAAGCTATTGCATAGCTTCTATCGCGGGCCTTGAGCGTGGGGACCGAATCCAGAAATTCTGTAACGAAAAAAACCTAACACGCTTGTCTCTTTAGTTCAGCAACCCGCCTTTAGGTGGCATTGGTTGTATTACATAAGTTGATAAAAAACGCTATGCAATAGCTTTACCGCGGCAGTCCCCAAGTGCCACGCGTCTTTTTTTTTTCAAGAAATTTGTTATATCAAAAACATAAAACTTGTGACCGTACAGCTTCAAGGGAGCTGAGTATAATGATGGTTTCACTCATTCCTGAGATAAAGGGTCTTGACAGACAGACGGACTGACAACAAAGTGATCCTATAAGGGTTCCGTTTTTTCCGGAACCCTAAAAATACCCTGAATATTTTTTTTTATTTAATGCCAATACAGTGGCAATCTTCACGGTGTGCCAAATGTACTAAGGCTAATGATGTGTTTTCACATGTTAAAAATTTTGTAGATTTCGGGGAAATTACGCACGACAATAGTGAATTCTACACTTCATTAATATTGAAATAAAACTACTTTTTACGGATTTTATCGCGTTGTATTGATATTATTTGATTCCCGACGTTTCGGATCCTTTACTTACAGCATCCATGGTCACGGGTAGACTAAGTTGTTGGACGTCTTAATGTTACAATTACTAACAGCTACCTTACATTTTTGTTAATTATTGGCGATCCGATTCACGCAGAACGAGCTCACCGTATCCTTCATTAATATGTTTACTTTCATGAATATTTAATGTTTGTTATTTTATTTGGTGATGTGATTGGGATACCTATGTGCCCTTTTCGGATCGGATAGGGTATTTTTAACATGTTTATATAATTTTGATCAAAGTGTCCCTTGGGGTAAGAAATAATTCCGATGTCGTTATCTCGAAAATATTGATGGCTTATATCTTGGAGACGTGATGCTTTACAATATTTTCTCCCATGACATTTCTTTTTGGTATAGTATAGATTTTTGAAGTTTTTAAGAGTGACCACTAATCAACGTTAGAAGTGGCGGTAACCTAATGACTAGAGCGTCGGACTTGCGATCATGTGGTTGTCGGTTCGAAACCCACTCATTGCAGTACCGAATTGAATTGAATCCACTCTTAACGCAAGCATTTAGCTTAGCACGAGGGGTTAACAAGAATATTATTAATATGTGATCCACGTTGCTAGTAAACTTTTTTTTTAAAATTTGCGTTTTTTTAGGTTAGTCTCCATAATAAAATCTTCACAACCCCTTTGCACGATGATATTAGATATTTTGAGAAAATCTTATATTATATTGTAGGTCTAGATGAACAGGGTAATAACTCAAAGAAGCATATTTTCAGGATAGTGATTTTAAAGTTTTCAAATCAATATATTATCAATTATTTACATAAATATCACCGTCCCCCGCTAATCTGACGTTATATCATGACGGCAAAATTTCAATCAGGCGGGTGGGGTTCGCGGTGGCTTAGAGGTCAGAGCGTCTGGTGTATCCAACCAGGAGACGCAGGTTCGAATCCTGCCCGCGATTGAATTTTTCCTTTACTAAAATAAATCAAGCTATTTTAACAAACAATAGTATATGGACTCTCCGGTAAGTGTTCATGGTTAACACATGTGAAGCATTTTATTTGTTATCATAGAGGCTGAAAACTGATATTGTGATGTTATTTTCTGTGCCTTTTATGCTCCTGTGATCGTTTTACAACGGGATCGTTTAACCAGAATAATTACAACCCAATAAGATTAGTCCTGCATACAACTATCATCCATGAGTAGTAATTACACGACACTGGCAGAAATTGTTTGAAAACATCGGCAGGTTGCCATAAAAAAAAATCTATTAGTAAAAAACTCGTAAATGAGTTTAAAAAAATCCTGTTCATTGAAACGGACAATATTCAAGTGTGTTTTATAAGGATTGTGGTGCAAGAGAATATATATTATAGCTGTTTTTAACAGTTGGTGTATAGGTGTTCGGGTTCCTTATTTGTTATTAATACAGGCCGACTGACGAGCAGAGATCGGAATAGGTAGAGCTATTTGGTACTTGTGGTATGATGTAATAATATGGACATGCCCTACGTCCCGGAATTAATTGCTAATAGAAAATTGTAATACGTTAGAAAGAGACGATACATACTTGTCGTTAGGCAAAGAGTGTCCCGCATTCCCGCTATTTTTCTCTTTTGTTTCCACAAGCTGTGTTTTGCATCCTGCAAGGACGGCAACGACGCGCGTGTGCGCATTGAACTTTTGCGGTTTCACCCGCGTTGCCCTATTCCTAAGGGTCGTAGCGTAATGTTAAACAGCTTAGAACCTTCCTCTTGAATCACTCTATCTATTAAAAAAAACCGCTTCAAAATCCGTTGCGTAGTTTTAAAGATTTAAGCATACATAGGGACGGACAGATGGCGACAGCGACTGTGTTTTATACTATGTAGTGATTATAACGAGAATCGTGTACCGAGTACTCTTCTTCAGTATCGTTGGTGTTTCAGTCAGTCTGTATATAGATAAAAAAGAACAAACCATCACCCCTGTATTTCTTGAAGGGTTAGGCAGAGGTGTACTAAACCTTTCTGGGAATATGATAACGGCTATAGGCTCGCCCCTATGAGACCAAAAATATACGAGCGAAATGTGGGTGTATATTTATAGTGACGTCATCTAGTTAGCTAAAAAAAAATCAAAACCTTGTGAAAATCTCTAAAGATCTATTTACAGGAATAAATATTATTTCATTTCATCATTCGTACACCTCTGTCTCACCCTTCGAGGAATACAGGCGTGATGTATGTTATATAGTAGTTAGGCTTGGACCATGTTATATAGAAAAATTAAATGACTAGGTTTTTTCGAATATTCGTAATTTGCCGAATATTCGTAGTTTTCCGAATATTTGTAATTTTTCGACTATTCGTAATTTTCCGAATTTGGGAACGAAAAATTTAACTTAATGCTGATCATTCTTCAGAGCCTTCCAAATTAAAATTTCACATAGTTTTTCGTAATTTGTAACTATATAATATTCTAGATTAATTGCAATAGTAATTGTGACATTAACTATACAATATTGACAACTGAGAACTAAAACCTGTGCTTTAAAAGTCTTATCAAGTCAAAATTCCAATTTAGGCCACTTCTAGCTACATACCATTATACCATCACGCCTGTATTCCCCGAAGGGTTAGGCAGAGGCGTACCTACTAAAGTACACCCACAGTTCGCCGGTCCCAAGTAATAGGGGGCGAGAGTATAAACCAAACTGACAATAGGCTCGCCCCCTATTACATGGGACCTAACAATACCGGCTAACTGTGCTAACTGTGTACATTAGTACACCTCTGCCTAACCCTTCGAGGAATACAGGCGTGATGGTATGTTATAATTTTTTACCATTTTGTATCTGTCTTAAGGAAATCCCAATGTATTTATATAATCATGTTTAGATTTAAGATTAAAATCACAAATATATTTGTTATATTTTGTTAATTAATTGTTTTATTTATCTCCCACTGCTGGTGACAGATCCCCTCTCGGTAAAGTTAAGCTATAGTTCACCACGCTGGCCTAGTACGGGTTGGCAGACTTCACACGCCGTCGAGAAAATCTCTCAGGCATGCAGGTTTCCTCACGTTTTCCTTCACCGTTTAAGCGCGTGATAATTAACTATTAATACGCAATGATTTCATAAAGAAGCGTATGCCTTGGAACTCGAGACCTTTTACATGGCAGTCCAATACCATAGTCAGCTCCATCTTTACCAGCCACATGCCCAGGGAGGGAGGAGGCGAGAGGCTCATAAAATCGATTATACAGTTTTTGACTTTACAAGGGCCCCTGCATGGTTGGGCTAAGCTGGGGAGGCGAGCGATCTCCAGATCGGTCATGTATAAATTCATATAACTTTTGAACCACTGACCAACTAATTTTGATATTTGGCGACAAATTTTTATGTCTGCCTAATTAGTCTACTGGTCCCAAGAGCGACTGCTACACTAGAGGTCCTGGGCTCGATCCCCAGGTCGAGCAGTGTTATTGGGTTTTCTATGAAATTCTCAGTAGCAGCTCAGAGTCCGGATTTGTGACTGGTGAATAGCTATAGGCTCGCCCCCTATAACATGGGATCTAAACATTCCGGCGAACTGTGGGTGTACATTATGTACGCCTCTGACTAACCCTTCGGGGAATACAGGCGTGATGATGGTATTTTACACACTACGAAATAATACGAAATTACGGATCCACATTGCTGGATCCAGCAAGGCAAAAAATGTCCTGGATCCAGCTGGATCGCTGTATTCTGGTTCCAATACGATCGCTGTATTCTGGATCCAGCAATTGCAATGCCTATTCCTAGCGCCAGCGATCTCTAAGGGGTTCCTAAGGTAGGGACCTAAGTAATATAGTTTTCTTCTGCGCTTTCTTAGATTTTAGAGGTGGTTCCTGTTGATGAGTACGTCTGTGTTGGTACGACAGTATTACCAAATACTCTGCCGCTAAGCAATGTGCTAGCATTATTGTGTTCCGGATTGAAGGGAATTGTAGCCAGTGACATTACTGTGCAAATGAGACTTAACAACTGAGGTGTCAAGATGACAACGCGCGAGTGATATCACTGGTGTTGCTGCGGTCTATAGGCTGCGGTTGTCGCTTACCATCAGGCGGCATGTAGGTTTTTTTTTATGTGATAGGAGCAACGAGCAGACGGATCGCCTGATGGTAAGCGACTACCGCCGCTCATGGACACCCGCAACACCATAGGAATCACAAGCGCGTTGCCGACCTTTTTAAAAGGGGATTGGGCCTCCGGTAACCTCACTCACTCGGCGAAACACAACGTAAGCGTTGTTTGACGCCGGTTTTCTGTGAGGCCGTGGTGTCACTCCGGTCGAGCCGGCCCATTCGTGCCGAAGCGTGGCTCTCCCACGTCAAAGTCACTTGACTCCTCCCCAGGTATGCTTGTTTGTTATCTTATAACGATAAAATAGTGTCTCAATAATCCATCTGCCTCAATAGGTCTAGTGGTCCCAAGCGCGACTGCCACGCTAGAGTTCCTGTCCAGCTTGAGTAAACTTATTGGGTTGTTCTATGAAATTCTCAGAAGCAGATTCAGATTTGTGCTTGTTTGGTTTGTGATTATGAAGATCTCGGATTTATGCCCGGTTAATTGCAATAGGTTTGCCCTATATTACATACATATATACACACACTCACGCCTTTCTCCCACAGGGGTAAGCAGAAACTATAGACCGCCACTTGCTACGATTCTTGCATACTTTTTTTCTCGTCTCGTATATTCGCGCCGGTTGCGAGGGACCTAAACATACCGGCGAACTGTGGGTTCTACATTATCACACCTCTGCCTAACCCTTCGGGGAATACAGCCTTGATGGTATATCATGTTCATTACACAAACAATAACACGATCTTATGAAAAATAAACAAATCTCAGCATTATTTACATTTACATTTATCTGGGAGGAATTCAAATAAATACATCTTGAATTACAAGAAATTGTAGATATTAATAAACAAATAAATCAATAATTGGAGTATATTAAGAGAGATTCTTTCATTAACACGGCAGTTTACTCTTATATCATCATAGTGAGAGTGTTATAAAGTGTAGGGAGGTACAATACCCCCGAATACAAGGAGTTTTGCCGTGGTAAATTTTAATATAAAATTAATTTATAAGAGGTAGATCATAGTGAAATCGAATAATTCCACTCACAATTTGAGCTGCTCGACTGGGGGACCTTACCTTGCAGAAAATCATAGCCAAATAACATAGCTCCGTGCTATGTTGTGTTCCTAACGGTGAGCAAGGTCGCCAGAGCTCCGCGAGGAACCGTTGTGTTGGCAGTGTGGGGGACCGGTGGTGTTTTGTTACCGCCGCTGTCATGTATGGCAAAATGTCTCCTATGCTGCCAGCCCAATTATTCCTCCTTACAGGTTCGGCAACGCGGGAGCGACACCTCTGGTGTTGCAGACGTCCATAGGCTACAGTAACTGCTTACCATCAGGCAGGCATTATGCTTGTTTGTCACCTCAATGGTAAACTCAATTTGCGTTACGCAAAATAATGATAGTTAATAAATTGAATTGTCAAAATGTATGTAAGACTAGCGACCCGCCCGGGGTTAAACTCGTAGCATGATGTTATATAGCCTATAACCTCCCTCGATAAAAAGGATCATCCAACACAAATGTAATTTTGAATTCAATCGTTTCATTAGATCCAGATTACTCCCTAAAACAGAGGTTTTCAAACTTATTTCGTTTACTGTCCACGTTGAGAATTAATTATTTTTGACGCCCCCCACATTTTTTCCCATTTTAATCGCTTCATCACCCTCGGATTTTCTCTGGGCCCTTTAGCGCCTTCCTGTAGGCTTCTAGCGCCCACAAGGGGGCATTATCGCCTACTTTGAGAAAGAGTGCCCTAAAACCTCAAACTTCCTCTTTATAATATTAAGTAAGTATATATAGATCACTATTTTGAAATTGACTTCGTTTTTTACTTTATTAATTTTGTAACATCAACGCCTCAGCCTACCCGCGAGCACGCACGTTATAAAGGATCCAAAACGTCGGGAATTAACACTTTACAGTACGCGCGGCATAAGTTGGCCGGAGTGAAGTTCGCCGTTTTAATGCGCAGTGGATTATTTACGTTAAAAATTGTGTACTGCGCAACCAAAAACTGACAAACAGCTACTTCAGTCCGGCCAATTTATGTCGCGCGTACTGTACCCGGATATTAAACCCGACTCCTCACTGTCAGCAACCGAGTTTACAACCACAACAATAAATACCTACACATTCTTTGTATGAATTATTATAAGATGAGTGTGCTCTGTCGTCATCAATCAACAATCCTTAATGTTTTTGTTTAAGAAAATTTCATTCATACTTGCGACGGTCATTGTAGTGTGTAGTGAGTGAGTGTCATAGTGAACGATAAATATTCTGGAAGGTAAATCAACAAGTTACAATCTTGAAGTGATAGAATAAGAGAGAGGCTCATCTCATTATTTGATTATTATTTAGAATAGAATAATTCCACTCACAATTGGAGCTGCCCGACTGCGGAAGTACCTCCATTTTGCAGAAAATCGTAGCCAAATAACATAGCTCCGTGCTATGTCGTGTTCCTAACGGTGAGCTAGGTCGCCAGAGCTCCGCGAGGAAGCGTTGTGTTGGCAGATAGTATAATAAGCATTACGCTATTATCTCCTATGCTGCCAGCCCAACTATACCTCCTTGACCCTTTACAGGGTCGACAACGCGCGAGTGATATCCCTGGTGTTGTAAGCGTCCATGGGCTACGGTATCCGCTTACCATCAGGCGGGCCGTATGCTTGTTTGCCATCTTATTGATATAAAAAAACAACAGCGCAAACTGTGATTAACTGTATTAGGTTACTATTGAATAGGGATTTGCAAAACTCCACTTGCTATCATATGGGGTGATAGGGGGTAGGTTTTCAAGGGGTGAGACATTACTTCGCAACGCATCGACTTTGACAATGGAAGGCCTACGGTACTAGCTGAATCTACTACGAATCTAGAGAAAAGGATGCTTCTCTTCCGTTTTTTTATGGGATAGGGGCGATCGAGCAAACGAATTGCCTGATGGTAAGCGATCACCGCCGCCCAAGGACACCCGCAACACCATAGGAGTCACAAGTGCATTGTCGGCCTTTTAAAAGCGGATTTGGCCTCCGGTATCCTCACTCACTTGGCGAAACACAACGTATCTAAGTCCTCACAGAAAACCAGCGTTGTTTAACGCCGGTTTTCTGTGAGGCCGTGGTATCACTCCGGTCGAGCCGGCCCATTCGTGCCGAAGCATGGCTCTCCCACGATAAACCGTTCCAACACCTCTAAGAAAAAATATCTAAATTTCAAGTGAGTCAGTGAGTGAAATCACTTTAACGCAGTGAAAAATATTCTAAGTAACGATTTAAGTGAACAGTGAGTTAATTTAAAAAACTATGATTTATATAACATTATTGCTATCATTAGCAATCAGTTCAGTGATATCAATGGATGCTGTCACGAAGGATCTCCTCACTCCGATGACGGAATACGGTGAAGGATGCGGGTATATGGTAAGCATAATTGAATCATTCATAATTATTAAACTAGCTTCTGCCAGCGTCTTCGCTTTAGGTTATCTGCTTAAGAAAGTATCTAAGGATTAAAACGATAGGGATATAAATATAATGACAACCAAATTTAGTAAATTGATCACCAAAATGCTTACCAAAATAGATAAATGGTCCCCAAATTTGGTTTAGGTTAGGTTAGAACTTATTTTGGTGATCATTTACTATTTTTGCCAATATAAAGTGATTTTTTGCCGTTACATTTTAATAAAATCTGGTGATTAGTTAAACATAAGCCAAACGATAGTACCTACCCTAAAAGTTGAGCAGTCTTTCTACCAGTTCTGTGCAATTATGATGCAATAATGAGCAATAATGATGCTAATATAATGATCTTTTACAGCATCCATTGTCACGGGTAGACTAAGTTGTTGGACGTTATAATGTTGCAATTACTAACAGCTTACATTTTTGTTAATAAAATTATTGGCGATCCGAATCAGATGCCGATCCGATTAAGACGTCCAGCGACCTAGTCTACCCGTGACCATGGACGCTGTAAAGGATTCGAAACGTCGGGAATCAAATAATATCAATACAACGCGATAAAATCCGTAAAAATAGTTTTAATTTTATAACATACCATCACGCCTGTATTCCCCGAAGGGTTAGGCAGAGGCGTACTAATGTACACCCACAGTTCGCCGGTATGTTTAGGTCCCATGTAATAGGGGGCGAGCCTATTGCCATTAACCAGGCACAAATCCAGACTCCGAGTTACTGCTACTGAGAATTTCATAGAATAGAAATCGAACCCAGGATCTCTAGCGTAGCAGTCGTAGTTTTATTTCAATATCATCATGTTCTGTTTCAGAGCTGCGCCCCCGTGTCAGAGGGGGTCTTGAATGTACATGTAGTGCCGAGCACTCATGGGGAGCTAGGATATACACGGACATTCTACCAACATTATACTGGATGTGAGTATTTTTTAATTAAGCTTACGCTTGACCGCCAGTGCGACACTGCGATCTACGATGGAGCGCGCTTGCCTAGAAGAAACCGATTCACTCGTGATTTACAGACACCCAGATTATATCTATCGGGGAAGACCCACTCGGGAACCGCATTCCACATTTCAGCGGTACGCATGATAAAAGTGGACTTAAAGCGTTTCGTTCGAGATTTTTGAATGGCCACCGTGAATCGATGTGCTTCTGATTATCCCAAAAAGATTAACATAATATAAGTCCGATTCTAGGCGGCGTATCAAGATGAAACATGCACCAGATTTTAAGTTAGACCTCTAGCAATACATCGGTGAAATCTGCATTTAATTCCATGCAGTAGTTTTTGCATGATGCGCGTACAAACACACAGACAGACAAAAAAATAATGTTGGCTTCTGTTGCTCTAATAAAGACCCTTAGATTAGTTTTTCTTTAATATCTATTATGTACAAACATCGGCCTGTTGCAATTTTATTATAGCGTTACGAGCTGGGGTTCGGGATAAATTTAATTAACACCAATTTCACCGAAACAACAAATATTTTAATTAACTTGATAAACACACAACAGAAATTACTGAGAGAGTCACTACAGTATCACTTATCGCACTATAATGTCACACTTGTAATCACTTAACTTCGCTTCGATATTCACTTCACCGTGTTCAGAACTAAACTGCCCTGGCCGACCCTCACGACCAGTATTTATATGAGTCACGAAGATTCTAGAATCGAACATTCTCGATAGATCCACAAAATACGAGTAGGTAAGTCCCTACTTATAAACAATAGACGATAAAGTGATCGTCTATTGTTTACGGTCATCCACCTTGAACCCGGCTTTTCTTCGAATGTTCTACGTGCTTCTACGACTTATCTAGAATCTTCGTGACCCATCTCCGTACTAATAGTTACTCGGCGTAACAATAGGATTTAAATTTTCTTTTCAGACGATGATTTCTATGCTCACAGCACTGTCAACATGAAAAACATCTTAGACGCTGTTATCACAGCGTTGTGGACACAAGAACATAGGAAGTAAGTACTAATACCATCTACTACTAGCGAACCACCCGGGCTTCGCACATGGTCATACCGGCGGATATTCGCATCCGCAACCGCATCCGCAAATGCGGAACATTCGCATTAATTCAGCGGCGGTAGCCTAATAGCGGCGGTAGGCTAGGGCACGGATTTACGATCTTGTGGTTGCCGGTTCAAAACCCACCCATTACACTACTGACGTGAACCCACTCGTAACACAAGCATTTAGCTTAGCACGAGGGGTAATAAGAATACTAGTAATGTGCGACCCGCATTGCTAGTAAGTTTTAAAGAAAAAAAGAAACAGACATCTTTATCCGCATCAATCGAGACGGAACTTTTACGGATGTGGATTTATAAGTAACAAAGCTGCAATTTTACTATTTATTATTAAAAATTCACAATTTTTTTTAAACATACCATCACGCCTGTATTCCCCGAAGGGTTAGGCAGAAGCGTACTTAATGTACACCCACAGTTCGCCGGTATGTTTAGGTCCCATGTTATAGGGGACGAACCTATAGCCATTCAACGGGCAGAAATCCAGACTCCGAGCTGCTACTGAGAATTTCATAGAAAAACCCAATAACATTTTGCTCGACCTGGACCTATTTTAGTTTTGTTCTTAAAATATGATCAAATAAACATAATAAATTAAAATTGAATCAATTTTAATTTATTTATGTACTTAAAATTGTTAAAAAATATCTACTGAAAGAATCCGCATCCGCGGATGTGGCCCTCTTATAATCCGCATCCACATCCGCATCAAAATTATTGCATCTCAACAAACCTGTTACATACGTATATAATTATATAGTTTAAGAGCAACCTAAACCGATAATCTTGTATGAGTAGATGAACTGAACGTAGATGATGCGAAAGTGGTGTGCCAAGATTGTGGCGTAGCGTAAATTATGTATGTATGTATCAGCGTTGCCAGTTTATTCTCGGATACAGCGGGACATTGAATCTTTTTGAGTAAAAGAATCGGGATTCTTCCGTCGAAAGCGATTAAATTCCAGTATTAACTGACCTAGCATTGCACAGGCTTTATTGGTAGCAAGTGGCGGTCTATAGTTTCTGCCTACCCCTGTGAGAGAAAGGCATGAGTGTAATTATGTATGTACAGTGGCGACCAAAAGTCCATAGGCAATCTCACAACGCAATAGCTTGACGTTTAGTTTGACTTACGACCTTCTATTCATTGTCGTTAACAAGTGACACGCACTGGCTGTATCGAGCTCGCTCGTACTGTTTATAGCAATGTAATCCTTAGCGTGCTTATGGACTTTTGAGCGTTTACTGTATGTATTAACTGAGCTAGCATTGTATAGGCTTTTTTTATGGATTAAGTCCGCAAACGAGCTGACGAGCCACCTGGTGGTAAGTAGTCATCGTCGCCCATGGACACCTGCAACACCAGAGGAGTTGCTGATGCGTTGCCGAGTCTTAAGAGCCCCTACGGACTACAGAGAGTAAAAGCCCACGAGACCTAGCTTTGATGTTCGTTATCTTTATTTCAGGTTTACGTTCTCTGACTTCGCTTACTTATTCCATTGGTGGAAGAATAGAGATGGAACAGGTAATTTGTCCTTCTTTTATAAGACTAAAAAAAGAAAAACCACTTTTGCCTTTTCTTTGCCCTATAGCCATGGCCATTGAATTCGTGATCTTCGCCACGGCTCCCTCTTTCTCTCCTCCAATAAGGGGCCATTTTTATGGGATAGGGGGCAAACGAGAATACGGATCGCCTGATGGTAAGCGATTACCGCCGCCTATGGACACTCGCAACACCAGAGGAGTCAAAAGTGCGTTGACGATCTTTTAAAAGGGGATTGGGCCTCCGGTAGCCTCACTCACAGCGCGAAACACAAAGTATGCGTTGTTTGACGCCGGTTTTTTGTGAGGCCGTGGTATTACTCCGGTCGAGCTGGTCCATTCGTGCCGAAGCATGGCTCTCCCGGCTCTCCCACGATTAAACGGCCATCCATAAATTACGTCACAGCTTACGGGGTGGGGGGGGGAGTAGAGAAGTGTGACAAGGATGCCATCAGCTTTGTAGTGTTACATGTAAAAATCTAAATGATTAAAACGCAGAACTTAAATGTTAACGAAAAACATAAGAGATTATTAATATGTGACATCACACTAGGGTGGATCTCACAAACGTGTCTGACGACACGTTTGGCGTAGCGGTTGAGCGATCGGCTTCTGCGTCACGTGTTGTGGGTTCGATCCCCACACGGAGCAAATATTTGTATGATCTACAGGTAGTTGTTCCGGGTCTGGGCGTTTGTGTATGTGAGAATTTGCGTTTGTAAACGCACCCACGATACAGGAGAAAAATCCTAGTGTGGTGCAACGTTTTTTAAAAAAAAAAAATGTGACGACGTGTGACAGGGATAAGGGGTGGGAGTCAAAAAGTCATAAGATTCGTGTGACGTAATTTAGTGATGATAATGTGTTGATGACCAAAACGAGGGCCTAAAATGGTGAATATGATAGCGAAAACTGGTACAGAATTAGGTACGGAGGTACGGAGCTTATTAGAGTCACATTTAGGTACAAAGAAGGAAAACAGCAATTCAAAAATCTATCTAAGAATGATAGTTTTATCACCAGTAAGACGGTCAACGGTCACCACAAACACCAGTGGTATCACTCGCGCGTTGTCATCTTGACACCTCAGTCGTTAAGTCTCATTTGCACAGTAATGTCACTGGCTACATTACTTACCTTTCAATCTGGAACACAATAATAATAGTAAATATTGCTTAGTGGACATGGCCAGGAAACCTGCATGCCTGAGAGTTTTTCTCGATGACGTGTGAAGTCTACCAAACCGCACTAGGCCAGCGTGATGAACTATAGCCTAATCCCTCTCATTCTGAGAGGAGACCCGTGCCCAGCAGTGGGACAATAAAATGGGTTGATTATTATCTTTTTGTGATTTTTTTGCATTTTCTATGCTAAGATTATTAAGTTATTTAATAGTAAAGGAAAAAATTCAATCGCGGGCAGGATTCGAACCTGCGTCTTCTGGTTTGATATACCAGGGTTGGGTTGATTATTACTTAGTGGCAGAATATAGCAGTTGGTCCCATACGATAGCAGCACCAGAGTAGCATCTTAAAAACTACATACACTGCTGGGCACCTGAAAATGAGAGGGGTTAGGCTACACTCCACTACGCTGGCCTAGTGCGGGTTAACAGACTTCACACGCCGTCGAGAACATCTCTCAGGCATGCAGGTTTCCTCACGGTGTCTTCCTTCACCGTTTGATGACATGGCTTATTCTTACAGTTCGTCGCATGGTGTACCAACTTCTCCGCCAGGGTCGGCTGTCCTTCGTCGGTGGTGGCTGGAGTATGTCTGATGAGGCCACCACTAGCTATCACGCGATAATAGACCACTTCACTTACAACTTAAGGTAAACAATTCTGTGCTATTACTGTCTCGTAATGAGCTAAAAATTGGCATAATCTTTATAAACTTTTTTAGGTAATTCTTCTGTACGTGTCTTGTTACCTAACTCCTCCTAAAAGCCTGGGAATCAGTCTATCGGCATTGCTAAGAAATCGAGCAGCAGCAACCGAGAGGGAACTGGCTCTCACGCGTAAGAGTCGAAACACACACCGCAGTGCTTTACGACAGACTCGTAGAGACAGACGTAAGGGTGGTCGCTAGCCAGTCAGACCACAAGAGCTCCTACCACCGAGCAACTCAGATATTTTTTTTTACTCTTACGAGATGCCTATCTGAATCGACGATACATTTGGCGTAGCGGCTGAGAGATCGGCTTCTGCGCCACGTGTTGTGGTTTCGATCCCCTCACGAAACAAATATTCGTATGATCGACAGATAGTTGTTCCGGGTCTGGTCGTTTGTGTATGTGAGAATTTGTGTTTGTAAACGCACCCACGATACAGGAGAAAATCATAGTGTGGGGCAACGTTACTCTAAAAAAAGTGACCATCTGTATTCTGTTACCGGAGGCCCAATCTCCATATAAAAGGCCAGTAACGCACTTGCGACTCCTCTGGTATTGCGGGTGTCCATGGGCAGCGGTGATTGCTTACCATCAGGCGATCCGTCTGATCGTTTGTCCCCCTATCTCATAAATAAAAATCCAACCAGTAGTTCCTGAGATTGGCGCGTTCAAACAAACTCTTCAGCTTCATAATATGAGTATAGATTACAATCGGTGCAAGCGGCGTACCGTAATACCGGCACTCCTCTCCGGCCGCGGTCTCTCAACCTTCAGCCGCAGTGTCGCTCACACAACACCGCGGCCCGCCTCAGTTGCGGTGCCTCCCATACGACACCACAACCTACAGTGGCCGCTCCAATGCAGGCTTCCTCGGCAATTCCCGCAGGAGCAGCCCCTCACTGGGATTCTACTTAACTTCGCCGTGGACCACCATCCCCGGATACTAAGCCGCCGCGTCAAGGCGAGAACCCCTTGGGGGGTGCAACTATTTCCCTGAGACAACTATCCTGGGTTTACCCTACCTACCTATAAATACAATTGGATCTCAATACCTTCACGGGTGGGACAGGATTTTCTTACATCTATATGTATACTCTATACTAATCACTACAGAGTATAAAACGAAGTCGCTGTCGCTGTTTGTCCGTCCCTATGTATGCTTAAATCGCGCAACGGATTTTGAAGCGGTTTTTTTTTAATAGATAGAGTGATTCAAGAGGAAAATTTTAAGCTATTTAACATTACGCTACGACTCTTACGAATGGGGCAACACGGGTGAAACCGCGGACGGGTCGCTAGTATATTATAAAGAGGAAAGATTTGTATGTAAGTATGTTTGTAACGAATTGGCTCAAAAAGTACTGGACCGATTTCAAAAATTCTTTTGCCGTTAGAAAGCTACATTATCACAGAGTAACATAGGCTATATAACATCACGCGACGCCTCTTAGGGACGGAGCAGCGCGGATGAAACCGCGAGCGGATCGCTAGTATTGTATAAAGATTTTTAAATCATTACAGAAAACTGAATTCAACGTTTTTGGAGTGTGGACGTCCCCTGGTGACGTGGCAGGCAGACGTGTATGGCCACTCCAAGGAGTTCGCGTCTCTGATGGCGCAGATGGGGTTTGATGGACACTTTATCAACCCAATCAGTTATGACGATGAGCTCACGAGGATGAAGACTAGAAGCCTGGAGTTTATTTGGCGAGGAAGCGATGATTTAGGTAAATAAATTAGCATTTAACTTCGAACTACAATCCTAGTGTTTTTTTATTCAAAATAACAGGTTTAGTTTAAAAATATAATTAGGTACAGTAAACGCTCAAAAGTCCATAAGCACGCTAAGGATTACATTGCTATGAACAGTACGAGCGAGCTCGATACAGCCAGTGCGCGTCACTTGTTAACGACCATGAATCGTCGGTCGTAAGTCAAACTAAACGTCAAGCTATTGCGTTGTGAGATTGCCTATGGACTTTTGGTCGCCACTGTACATACATACATACACTCACGCCTTTCTCCCACAGGGGTAGGCAGAAACTATAGATCGCCACTTACTACGAATAAAGCCTATGCAATGTCAGCCACAGCTCATGGAGGCCGGAGGTCTGTCGGTCGGATGATCGGAAGAGAAGTGGATAATTCTCTCTCCTTTTTTGCAAGCATAATTTGCTTTTCGCTGCGTACTTAAATCTTTTGTTGACTGTATATTAGAACACCTGCCTAACCTTGAGAACAGGCGGGATGGTGTGGAGGGGCGAGGTATGTTGCCCGTCACACCAAAGGGAGGATCCTCCGACAAGCCAGGTGTTTTGCCTGGCGGGCCCCGGTCCGACGGTTGATGTCGGGCGGTTGTATATATCCAAGTTGCGTTGCAAACTTCACTTGCGCGATTCAGGACTTGTCCGTCTAGTTTCTATGTAGCACGGTAGATGTCGCTACATCGCTCCCCCTGAGACCGGAGGTCGATGGTCGTTTCGATGAGTCAGCGTTCAGTGCGTCTGAAGAGCTTGCCAGTGCTAGTGGAGTGAGTGTTCCAGTGAGTCGGAACAGAATGCCGCGCAGTGACTCGGGACTGTGTTGCGTAGTCCTCAGTGAGTCGAGGTGGTGCAGTGTTGAGTAGTGGCTGGTTGCTGCGTCGACCAGGAGAAACTGCCTGTGCTTGTTTGACCGGCCGAAATGCAGTGTACTGTATTGCTTGATATGTACTGAAGGTGCTGACCAGGCAAGCGCGTTTGCTGCAGGCGTGTGGTCAGGATGTCCGTTGAACCCGGAAAGCGCTGGCTGGCTGTGTGACTCGCTCCTCGTGCTGTGAAGGAAGAAAGACGACGGTGATGATGAAGCTTACTGGTCTCCGAAGGCTGCGCTGATGTTCTTCTCGGGGTCCCCAGCGTGGATACACTGGGATCACGTCGGTGTCATCACTTTGGAGGGGCGAGGTATGTTGCCCCTCACACCAAAGGGAGGATCCTCCGACCAGGCAGGTGTTTTTTCCTAGCGGACCATGGGCCTACGGTTGATGTCGGGCGGTAGTATTTAACCAAGTTGCGTTGCAAACTTCACTTGCGCGATTCAGGACTTGTCCATCTAGTTTCTAAGTATGTAGCACGGTAGATGTCGCTACAATGGTATTTATGTATTTCAGGACCTGAATCAGATATTTACACTCACAAGCTGTTCGATGGATACTGGCCACCACCCGGGTTTTGCTTTGGTGGCTTCTGTAACGATCCCCTCATCGTCACGTCGGACACCGCCTTCGCCAATCTCGAGGATCGGGTAAATGATAAATTATATTTGTTTATTATTTTTTTATGGGATAGGGGGGCAAACGGGCAGACGGATCGCCCATTGGTAAGCCATCGTAGATCGCAGTATCGCTTAACATTAGGCAAACAGACAAATAAAAAAAAAAATACCGCCGCCCATGGACACCCGCAACACCAGAGGAGTCACAAGTGCGTTGCCGGCCTTTTAAAAGGGGATTGGGTCTCAGGTATTCTTACTTCACTTCAACTTTTTTTTCTGTAAATAGACCTTATAAAGACACTTTAAAAAGTCAATGTTTAAAATGTATAAATACTAGATGGCCAATGTAGAAAATACCGGCATTTTCTACATGACAACTCTGAGACGAAACTCCGAAACAAACTCAGAGAATCATCGACCTCTGAGAAGAAATGCTGATACAGAATCGGAATATCATGGTCTCTTTTAAAGTCCTGACCATATTTAGGGAAATGTTTGAGTTTCAATGTCTGAACTGGCAGCTTTCAGATCCATTTTCCAACAGACTTTAAAAACGAGGAGATTCTCAATTCTGTATGTTTTTTTTTTGTATGTTTGTTACGCGATTATTCCGTCAATTATGAATCGATTTTGATGATTACTTTTGTGATCAGTAGGTTGTACTTCAGAGGTACTCCCATGAAAATGGTCAAGCTCTCATCACAAAATTTAGAACAGAATGACAAAACCACGTAACGACTGAGTAAATGATAACGTCGACGAAGTTTTAGTAAAATTCTATTGAATGTTGAAATAAAATACCTTTAAAAAAAAGTAAAACTGCCTTCAAAAGCATAAAAAATAATATTATCTGCGAAACAGTTTCGGAAGTTGGTGGCGAAATCATCAAAGACATCGACTTCCGAAACTGTTTCGCACATACCTAACATTATTTTTTATATTTTTGAAAGCGGTTTTACTTTTTATTAATTATTTAAAAGAGTATCTATTAGTATTTATCCTCCTTGCCCTTTCTACTATCGGACGACCAGAAACACGAAAAAACGACATCGATTCGTGGTTGACATTCCAAAATCCCAAACGGTCCAATTTTATCATGCGTACCGCTGAAATGTAGAATACGCTTCCTGAGTGGGCCTTCCCCGATAGATTTAATCTGGGTATCTTTAAATCACGAGTGAATTCAGTGAATCAGTTTCTTCAAGGCAAGCGTGCTCCATCGTAGATCGCAGTGTCACATAACTTCAGGCGAACTGGCGGTCAAGCGTGAACCTATCAAGAATAAAAAAAATTGTTTGCCCTGCCCGACCTCAAGTAACAGAACGGCTAGATGCGTATTTTCTATCATAGAACCTATAGTTTAATAGTTGATTCGACACTCCCCTTATCTAACTCCGCCTATAACCATCATGGCGCACCGAAAACGCAACTACAGCGCAAGCGCGAATCTGTCATATTTGAGAGTTGACATCTGTCAACCGGTGTGAAAGCAAAGGCAACGGCCGTTCAGCCTACTTAGCTTTATAGGTTTCATGGGATATTTTATTACATATGAGTTAATTGAACATAGATTATTTACCAATTCGTTTATTAAATTGGAAATATGCTCAAATAACTTCAGCGTGGAATAGGAGTTGATTGATTATGTTTATCTCTTTTGAAAGCCTTGAAATAGTTGCACTTTATCTCTGTCTCTAAATCGATAAATGGGCGGTGCACAGAATAGATGAGAGAACAGGATGGTAAAGAAACCTTTCTGGAACCAATAGCGACATGTAAAATCATTGTGGAGCACCATATATCCAGCTTTTTCACTCCAGTTGTAAATGCATAACAAAACGTACAAAAATTCAACCATAAATTACTTCAAAACTCAAAAAGTAATCAAGAAAGCAAAAATTAACAAAGAATCTTAGTTTAATTTGCTAACGAGGACAGTATAAATATTACAGCTCAGTTTTTTGAGATTCGCTTAAAAAAATATTGAAATTCTAATCCTGAATCACGCAAGCGAAGTGTTTTCGGAGATTTCAAGTGAACTAGAATTTCGAATATGTTCGTTGGGGGGTCCGTAGCTACTTCGGGAACTGGTTAGCTAGGAGCCAGTCTAAGTCCTAGCATATTAACATCTCCGTACAGCTCTCAAAGCCAAACGTTACCTAACGTATGATTTAAATAATGTATTAATAAATGTCTGCAATAATGATGGGAATATGAGATCGCATCTCGACACCACGACAGTAGCTAATTGACCTCCTTTTTGCTTGTTTTTTTTTTTTAAATTAAAATACTTTTTGTATTTTATTTTAACGTACTCACTTTTTTCTTTGCTCCAATCAAAATATTCTCCATTATTTTCATTGGTTCCAATATTTTAAAACCATAACTAAAAAGGTGCAAATTTTTTTCGCAACATAATTTGATACATTGGTACCTACCTCTGTAGCCCTCTGTAACCCTTTGGGAATACGAGCGTGATGGAATGATTTTTTTTTAATGCGGCGAAATCAAAAGTTATTACACTTTTTTTTAAAGGATTTGGTACACAAAAGGGAAGCATCCATGTCGTCCAAGTAATACACCTTTCTTAAAGACATAAAACTAATAACACAAATATTAAAGTAGATAGGTATCATCCTGTTATCATCGCTTTACAATGACCATGAGAACATAGAGATTACACTTAAAATTACAATTTGTTGCGACAAAAAAATATTATAGATATTAGAAACAATAATGGTAGCGACATCTATGCGCCCTTGAATGAATTACATGGTCAGCTTTGGGGACACTGTGAACACTGATTGCTTTTGTCCCCAATAGATGGCGCAAAAACCTTTTATTCCATTTTTACATCTTGGTTCTTAGGTGCAAAATTCTAAAACAATAACTTTGCTCAGAGAATCAGCATTGCCATCCAACGTGGCAATGCAGCCAGCCTTCTGGGTACCCTTCCGGCTAATAGCGATGCGATATTTATCTAGTTTTATTTTAATTAGGTACCCAGTTTATTCTTTTAGATAATTTGGAAATGTAATCATAAATAACCAGCCTCACGGCGTACAAGAAAAGAAGGTTACGCTGACTGTACCTACCTAAGTACTTTTTTCTTGGTTGGCTTACGCTTGACCGCCAGTTCGCCTGATGTTAAGGGTCCGGGGAAGCTTGAATTGCCCACAAAAACGTAATACCGAAATAAATCATAATTCCAGACAATATTCTATCAAACTATGTTATTATTCGGATTTGGATACCGTTAATCTACGTTCCTACGATACTGTTTCGTCTACTACTACTTCACTGGAAATAAAAAACCGAAAAATCGTTCCAAACTTGGTAAAGTTATCAACAATTGCATTCGCTGTAAATTTATTTCCAGTGAAGTATTTTGGATGAAATGGTAACGTAGGAACCTAGATTAACAGTATCTTAATCCGAATAATAACAGAATTTTATTAAATTGTGTTTGAATGACTATTTATTTCGGTATTACGTTTGTAAGAGAAATTCGGTCCGCCGGACTCTTAAGCGACACTGCGATCTACGATGGAGCACGCTTGCATCTAGAAGAAACCGATTCACTCGTGATTTAAAGACACCCAGATTATATCTATCGGGGAAGACCCACTAAAGCGTTTCGCTCGAGTTCGTGTTGCTTACTGGTTTAGAAAAAAAAAATAATGATGTCTAAATCCGCAGATAAGAATTTTCTTGAAGCAAATGAATCAGCGTCAAGCACCATACTTTGTGACAAAAAATGTGATGGTGATTATGGGACAACGATTGGGGTACCACGATGCCCCAGCGTGGTTTGCCAACATTGACAAGCTCATAATGTGAGTATAATTAATATTGATTAACAGAAGACCTAACAATATCTCTAACCCTTCCAGCTAGGCAATGCAATCTCAACTCGAGATCGCAAATTCGAGATCTCGCGAGAGATTACAGGGAGATTATAGAGTTTACAATCTTGCGAGATACCGATATCTCAGTATTATTCGTAAAAGCTTATGTTTAACTTACCACCAGATCTAGTAAAATGTTATGGCAAAAAATCACTTTATATTGCCAAAAATAGTAAATGATCACCAAAATAAGTTCTAACCTAACCTAAACCTAATTTTTGGTGACCATTTATACATTTTGGTAAGCATTTTGGTGATCAATTTACTTATGGTGATCATTGTATTTATCCCCATTCGTAAATAATACCATGAGATCTCGAAAATACCGGGCCGTTTAGCCATGGCCATCTCAAAATTTAAATTGTATTGTCGCAATTTCTAAGTCTCGGCCTGCGCAGACGAGGGAAATTAGTTCGCAGAGGACAGAAATACCTGAGTCATTAATGTCCGAAAATGTCCGTCGAAAACTTGCCACGGACGGTGTACGATCATTTGTTGCTCGCCAAAGTCGGAAATTTAGTGAAGCGCACGCTATGGAAGCAAATCTTTATTTTTTTCTTTCTTTTTTTAAGAAACGTTGCCCCACACTAGGATTTTCTCCTGTATCGTGGGTGCGTTTACAAACACAAATTCTCACATACACAAACGCCCAGACCCGGAGCAACTACCTGTAGATCATACAAATATTTGCTCCGTGTGGGGATCGAACCCACAACACGTGACGCAGAAGCTGATGGCTCAGCCGCTACGCCAAACGTGTCGTCAATATTCTCAGATCACGTTGTGTTGTTGTGCAGACGAACTCAGAAGCACAACATTACAATCTTTGCGCTGTAGCATGGCGCAGGTGACAGTTCCCTGTATGACGTTGATTTAATTGTTTAATTTAATTAACTACAGTTATTAATGATTTAATATATTACGAATGTGGTACAGCTAAAATACTAAGTCATAATCATAACATAATCAACCCATTATACTGTCCCACTACTGGGCACGGGTCTCCTCTCAGAATGAGAGGGATTAGGCTATAGTCCACCACGCTGGCCTAGTGCGGGTTCGCAGACTTCACATGCCATCGAGAAAATCTCTCAGGCATGCAGGTTTCCTCACGATGTTTTCCTTCACTGTTTAAGCGCGTGATAATTAACTATTTAATACGTACATGACTTCGAAAAGTCAGAGGTCCGTGCCTTGGGTTCGAACTCGAGACTTGCAAAATACTAAGTCATAATTTGTAAATCCCGGCAACCTTCAAGAGTGAAACGAAATTTTATGAAACTGTCAGCCGCACCATGCCACAGCGTACAAAGTGTAGTAATGTTTAAATAACGATCTATATTTTTCAGGAGTGTGAACTCCAAACAGAGTGCTCTCGGAGGCAAGGTCACGCTGTATTATTCCTCTCCAGCATGCTATTTGAAAGCCGTACATGAAGCTTCGTAAGTATCACTACATAGTATAAAACAAAGTCGCTGTCGCTGTCTGTCCGTCCCTATGTATACTTAAATCTTTAAAACTACGCAACGGATTTTCAAGCGGTTTTCTTAATAGATAGAGTAATTCAAGAGGAAGGTTTTCAGCTATTTAACATTACGCTACGGCTCTTAGGAATGGGGTAACGCGGGTGAAACCGCGGGCGGGCCGCTACTTTTCTTCTAAATCAATCATTATCTACCTTTATAATGGAAGTAAAGTTAGTACTTAGTCCTCATAAAAAACTTGCGTATACTGTGCTCTAAAACCCAGGTCGCCGGGATAGGCCAAAAAGCGGCCAGCTTGTAATAGAAGATTAGTGTAATAGTTATTGTAATAGAGAAGAACTGGACTGGGGCTGTATTATATTGTTACGAGCTGGGGTTCGGGATAAATTAAATACCACTTATTTCACCGAAATAAACAGTCACTTTATTTCACTACACAAACACACACAGGAAAACACACGAACAGCCACTATACTAGCACTTGTTACACTGCACTGATAATCACTTGTACTTCACTCCGATCTTCACTTCGATGTGTCCAAAACTGAACTGCCCTTGCCGACGCTGTCGACCATTATTTATATGAGCCACGAAGATTCTGGATTCGAAAAATCTCGATAAATCTCAATAATGCGACCCGCCCGTATTTTTGAGACAATAGATGTTTACGTCCTTTATTCAACTTGCGAACAATAGATTTTTACAATCGCCATTGTTAATCCTTGACCTTGAGCCCGGTCTCACGCTATTGTGTTTTGTTTGTTTTTCTTTTTGTTGCGGGTGCCGCATTCTAGCATATTCCTCTTGTTTGTTTTCTACCTGCTTCATCGACTAATCCAGAATCTCCGTGACCCATCTCCGTCGTCCTAGTTACTTGACGTAACAATATCATTTTTACGTTGTGCGAAAGAGATGTCGCTCTACATATTAAATAGTCTCATCTCTTTCTTACAACCTTGGAACATACGGCCCCTGGACATGTCTGTCGCATGTCAATCAAGCTATGGGCTAAACGAAGTACGAACTACCATGGGAGAGCCATGCTTCGACACGAATGGGCGGGCTCGGCCGGAGTGATACCACGGCCTCACAGGAAACCGGCGTGAAACAACGCTTACGTTGTTTTTCGCCGAGTGAGTGAGGTTACCGGAGGCCCAATCCCCCTTTAAAAGGCCGGCAACGCACTTGTGACTCCTCCGGCGTTGCGAGTGTCCACGGGCGGTGATCGCCCGTCTGCTCGTTTGCCCGCTATCCCATAAAAAAAAACTACCGAATGATTCCTACAATATGGCAGACAGCGCGGCAGTCCTAGACGGAGATGGCAGATGAGCTTAACTTCTTCTGGAAGGATTCGCCCAAACTAGCCTTGAGCCATGAGGAATGGAAAGAGGGTAGGGAGGCCTTTAAAGTCAAAGATATTTAGATATTTTTACCAAAGAAAGATATATTTACCAATGGCTGAATGAAAATAACAATAACCCTTTATACGTCGTTGGGGACGGACTTGTCTAGAAATATATGCAGTCTTTTTGTGATTTTTTCGCATTTTTCATGGTAAGATTATAAATTTAGTTTAGTGAAAGAAAAATCGACCGCGGGCAGGCGCGAACCTGCGTCTTCTGGTTGGATGTCACTGCCATTCAGTTATGCATCTCGAAAGAGGCGAGAAAATATCTGACTTGCTCGGTGGTAGGACCAGTTGTGGTCTGACTGGCTGGCGACCACTTTAACGTCGGAGTCTGTGGTAAAGCTCCTGGTGTTAAAGGTGTGTGTTTCGACTTTTGCGCATAAGAGCCAGTTCCCTCTCTATGCCTCTGGCAGTCTGCAGTCCGTTGGGGCTCTTAAGGCTCGGCAACGCATCGGCAACTACTCTGGTGTTGTGTCCATGGGCGTTTATGACTAGGTACTTACCATTAAGTGGCTCCTCTGCTCGTTTACCGATATAAACAATAAAAAAGTTCGTCATTATTTAAATTGTTTTTATGATAGATTTTATTTTTATACCACTAAGGTGGCAAATAAGCATACTGCCCGCCTGATGGTAAGCGGTTACCGTAGCCTACGGACGCTTGCAACACCAGGTGTATCACTCACGCGTTGCCGACCCTTTAAGGAAGAATAGTTGGGCTGGCAGCATAGGAGACATGCTGCCATGCATAACAGCGGCGGTAACAAAACACCACCAGTCCCCCACACTGCCAACACAACGCTTCCACGCAGAGCTCTGGCGACCTTGCTCACCGTTAGGAACACAACATAGCACGCAGCTGTGTTATTTGGCTAAGATTTTCTGTAAGGTGGAGGTACTTCCCCAGTCGAGCAGCTCCAATTGTGAGTGGATTTTTTAGATTCCACTATGCCCTACCTCTCTTAGATCAGAGAATTGGCTTGTTACTGAGCTTTTCCGACATTTTCAGGCCAAAATTACCAACAAAGCAAGATGATTTCTACCCCTTCACTTATGACAAGGACACCCACGCTTCTGGCATGTATACTTCACGACCTGTCATTAAGTACCTCGCCAGAGAAATACATCATTTCATACAGGTAAAATATCATCAGTTATTATCTTGTGTTTAAACGGTGAAGGAAAACATCGTGAGGAAACCTTGCCTGAGAGATTTTCAGAACGGCATGTGAAGTTTGCCAACCCCCACTAGGCCAGCAGGGTGGGCTATAGCCTAATCCCTTTGATTCTGAGGAGACCCGTGGCCAGCAGTGGAACAGTAATGATGATGATATGGGTAAAAATACTTGATATAATTATGATTTTTTAATACCCATTTCATATTCTAGAACTTCTAAATAAATAGAATAAATATCATTTCATTTCAACATTATTGAGTTTCGGTTTGAAAGGTAATGTAGCCAGTGACATTACTGTGCAAATGAGACTTACAACTGAGGTGTCAAGATGACAACGCGCTAGTGATACCACTGGTGTTGCTGACGTCTATAGGCTGCGGTTGCCGCTTACCGTCAGGCGGGCGTATGCTTGTTTTTCATCTTATCACTAAAAAGAGAAGTTCGTAAAGGGAGCGTTTTAGACTCGAATGTTCCTTTCACAAAATGTATTAAGTACCTATAACCTAAAAGAATTTTATTTTGTTTGTCTAGATATCGAAGCAGCTACAAATATTCGCTCGATTGGGAAATAATGATAAGAGATTTGAAGAGATGATGTGGATTTCCGGTGAGTCAAACCTGTGCATATACTGTTAACGAGCTTTCATTTGCGTCGCATGAGTATTTGCCTAAGATCCTCCTTATAACATCAGCTATCTGCCAGTCTAACCGTTTCGAGGATTACCCGAACAAACACACAGACCCAAAATTTAAAATAAATGTTGTTGTAAGTACCGTCTATATACTTTCGAGTAAAAATCTGTTATATTGATATTCCAATCTAAATAGACACATACTCGTAAGTTTTATTTTATTTCCGTCAGTTGGGACTGGTCTACTCAAAGCTGATATGGTTCTTTCCTCAAAAAGCCATTTCAGACATTACCCTACATCGTGCCACTCACATATAAGTGTTCTTCCATGTCTGGTC
This sequence comes from Acronicta aceris, assembly GCA_910591435.1. NCBI lineage: Eukaryota > Metazoa > Arthropoda > Insecta > Lepidoptera > Noctuidae > Acronicta > Acronicta aceris. The sequence continues at coordinate 5,842,405 of OU342787.1, read as the reverse complement.
TTTAAAAGAGACCATGATTCTCTGAGTTTGTTTCGGTGTTTCTTCTCAGAGGTCGTCAGTTAGGAAATGCCGAAGCCATCTAGCTAAAAAAAAATCCAAACGACTGACATGTAAAAGTATCTCTAAAGATCTAATTGCAGAATAAATAATTTCATTTCATTCATTACCTTATTTGATTTGATGGTGGCTTTCCAGGAGTTCTACAAGACCACACGATAATCACTGGCGGTATGCGGCCCTACGTGAGTGAATATTACGCTAGGAAAGCGTATCTTGCGAAGGAGATCAGCATGCAGATGTTGAGACCTGCTTTCAAGTGAGTTCACGAATAAATATAGGTACTGTATTCATAATGTTTTTAAAAAACAAAAATGTTCATACATTTTCCTAGGCCCGCTCCTATTTAACCCCCTTCACGTTAAAATTAGAAGCGGCGGTACCCTAATGGGTAGGTCGTCGGACTTGCGATCATGTGGTTGCCGATTCGAAACCCACCCATTGCACTACCGATGTAAACCCACTCGTAACACAAGCATTTAGCTTAGCACGAGGGGTTAAGAGTCCGGCGGACCGATTTTCTCTTACAAACGTAATTCCGAAATAAATCGTAATTTAAACACAATTTAATCAAATTCTGTTATTATTCGGATTCCGATACCGTTAATCTAAGTTCCTACGTTACCATTTCGTCCAAAATACTTCACTGGAAATAAATGTAAGGGAATGCAATTTTTGATAACTTTACCAAGTTTGGAACAATTTGTCGGCCGAAGGCGAAATAGTATCGCAGAAACCTACAATAACGGTATACAAATCCGAATAATAACATATTTTGATAAAATATTGTCAAGATTACGATTTATTTCAGTACTAGCTTTTGCCAGCGACTTCGTCCGCGTGGAATAGTTACTTTGTTCCCTAATTCTTCGCCCGCGGTTTCACCTCCGTTGCCCCGTTCCTAAGGGTTGTAGCGTGATGTTTTATAGCTTGAAACCTTTCTCATGAATCACTCATTTTCCCAACATTTCCCTTCACTGCTCTGCTCCTATTGATCGTAGCGTGATGAAAAGTATACTATAACCTGCCCAGGAGTATGAAGAACAATTGTACCATGTTTCGTTGAAATCCGTCGAGTGGTTTTTGTTTCTATAACGAACAGACAGACAGACAGACAGACAGACAAAAATTTTACTGATTGCATTTTTGGCGTCAGTATCGATCACTAATCACCCGCTGATAGTTATTTTGGAAATATATTTCATGTACAGAATTGACCTCTCTACAGGATTTATTATAAGTATAGATAGATTACGTTTCTGTGGGCAATTCAAGCTCCGCCGGACTCTTCACAAGTATACTAGTAATGTGCGACCCACATTGCTAGTAAGCTTTTTAAAAATAAAACCGAAAATCCTTTCTTAGCGGATCCTTACGTTATAAAATAAACTAGTCCCTGGTCTAGTCTAGTGGTCCCAAGTGCGACTGCTATGCTAGAGGTCCTGGATTCCATCCGCAAGTCGCAAAGTGTTATTGGGTTTTTCTATGAAATTATCAGCAGCAGCTCGGAGTCTGGATTTGTGCCCGGTTAATAGCAATAAATACATATCGAACTGTGCCAAATGATAGTATGTTCAAAATTTCAGCTTTCTAGACTTTTTAGTTTACACTGCTTTGATAAATCAGTCAGTCAGGCAGGACAAGAGATTTTATAAGTGATGTACCTACGGACTGCAGGCTGCTGGAGCCACTGCAACGGAGGGTGAACCGGCTCTTATGCGCAAAAGTCGAAACACACACCGCGGTGCTTTACGACAGACTCCGATGTAAGGGTGGTCGCCAGCCAGTCAGACCCCGAGAGGTCCTACCACCGAGCAAGTCAGATATTAGACTTAGACGCTTATATTGAGAGATCTGCTATGGCAATGATTATGACTCCTAACCTAATTTTCTCTTGTTCAGTATACTGCGCAGCTCGCCCAAGGAGATGATTTATTACGCGTGTCATTTCAATATATCGTCATGCTGGACGCTAGAAGGAGACAGATTCTTTGTAAGTAAATATCTGTTTTTTAAAACTGCCCCTTAATAAGCTTAGTGGTCCTGAGCGCGACTGCTTCACTATCCTGGGATCGATATCCCAGGTTGAGAGTGAATATTCGAAGAACATTATTTAGCAAATCATACTTTTCAGTACAGCAGTTCTCTCTTTCATAGTTCGGGTTGTTTAAAGGGTAAAACGGGACCCTATTACTAAGACTCCGCTGTCCTTCCGTCCGTCTGTCACCAGAATAATCCAGACAATATTCTATAGAATCTGTCAATATCCAGACAATATTCAGAATAATCCACACAATATTCTTTTTTTTTTTTTTTTTTAAATAAAAATACGTTTATTTTTCCACCATAAATGAAAGATACAATTTATACAATGTTGATAATTCAAGGGTGGACTGGAGCCTAAACTAGGGAAAACCCTGTATTTCAGGACTCCAGGTCACTCGCCTACGGAACACATTTGTTGTATAAACGCAGAAACAGTGGGGTGGACATGGGATTTGATAGTGGATTAGGTTTGTTTGTGTATGTGTATGCGTGTTTAGTGTGTGTATGCTTACGTGCATGAGCGCGCGCGCGCCCGCACGTGTGTGTGTGTGTGTGTGTGTGTGTGTGTTTCTGTGCGTTGGTGTAGTGAGGTGCTTACTTAGTGATGGTTATGATAGATTCAGTGTCAATGTAGTTTAAGTTTAATAAGTAGGTTTTGACTATCCTTTTACATACCTTGAAGTTTTTTGGATATATATTTAAGAGGGAGTTAATTTTGTTGTAGAGGTATGGCGCGAGAAAATACGATTGTCTCCTGAAGAAGGCAGTGTGATGTGTGACGGAGTCGCAAATCCTGTTTCTTCTACGTGAGGAGTAATTGAGCTTTGGATCATACTTTAATTCTTTGTGTTTGCGGAGTGTAGTGTGCAAGACAAATAACTGTCTTACTGTCAGAATTTGGGAATTTTTGTGAAGTGTGTGTGTAGGGTGTCGAAAGGGCTTTCGTAGCATTACCTTAAGCAACGATCTCTGCGCTCGTTCGACTAGTATGATTTTTGTCTTGCACGCTCCACCCCATGCCGGAATGCAATACTGAATGACCGATTGGACCAGGGAGTAATAAACGCTTTTTAGCAGGGCTAGTTTGACTACATTTCGGAGTTTTTTCAAGATCCAAATCATCTTGCGTATTCTTGCCGATAAATGGTTCAGGTGGGTATTCCATGAGAGTGTATCATCCAGTTGGACGCCCAGGTACCTTATATTATTGGTTCTCTCAAGGTGTGGACAAAAACAGGTCATGGAGTCATCGTTGTTACATGTATGTATTTTAAGGGAAAAAATATTATTCGGTTGTGTGGATTTATTTATTGTGAAGGTTATATACTTAGATTTATTAACATTTAGAGTTAAGAGGTTTGAGTTTAGCCATTTTGATATTTGGCGGAGGGCTTTTTCAGCAAACGAGCGGGTTTCGGCCCAAGTCTCTCCCTGAAATAAAAGCGCTGTGTCATCGGCATATGAGAAAACTTTCCCATTTGATGGAATATATTTGCAAAGTTCGTTGACGTAAATAAGGAAGAGACTCGGGCCTAGGACAGAGCCCTGGGGCACACCGCAAGTTATAGGAAGTGGGCTGCTGATATAGTTGCTAATTTTTGTGGTTTGAGTTCTGTTAGATAGAAAATCTTGAAATAGTTGAAGAGGAATAATAACATAATTTGATTCTATCAAATTATGTTATTATTCGGATTTAGATACCATTAATCTAGGTTTCTACGGTGCTATTTCCTCTACTACTACTTCACTGGAAATAAAAGACCTGAAAATCGTTCCAAACTTGGTAAAGTTATCAAAAATTGCATTGGCTTACATTTATTTCCAGTGAAGTATTTCTGATGAAACGTTAACATAGGAACCTAGATTAACAGTATCGAAATCCGAATAATAACAGAATTTGATTAAATTGTGTTTGTATTACTATATATTTCGGTATTACGTTTGTAGAAAGAGAAATATTCGGTCCGCCGGACTCTTAAATATACCGGCGAATTGTGAGTACGTTAGTCCACCTCTACTTAACCCTTCGGGGAATACAGGCGTGATGATATGTATGCATTTTTTTTTCTTTTACAGTTTGTGGTGTACAATCCTTTATCCTGGCACGTAACTACACCAATAAGGCTGCCGGTCACCAGAGGAATTTATGCCTTATATGATCCTAAAGGTATGTAGATATCATTTTATGTTTTGATCACCAGATCGCCAGATGTTAAACAACACTGCAATTTACGATGGAGCACGCTTGCCTAGAAGAAACAGATTCACTCGTGATTTAACGGCACCCAGATTATATCTATCAAGGAAAACCCATTTGAGAAAACAAATTTTGACTTAAAGCGATGAAATGTTTATACCTCACTAACTGGTTTACGTGCTCTCTGAGGCACGAGTATGTCTCAATGTACCTATTAAGAAGATACCTAACAAACCCGCACTGGCTTCACATGGGTATGTCTAATCACTCTTTCCATTGGTGAAAACCGTATGAGAATTCGTTCAGTCGTTTCTGAGATAAGCTTGAACTTACAAGACGCGGTAGGAACTTTAATTTATAATAATTGTAGTGAAATCTGCCTAATTAGTCTAGTGATCCCAAGCGCGACTGCTACGCTAGAGGTCCTGAGTTCAATCCTCAGGTCGAGCAAAGTGTTATTGGGTTTTTCTATGAAATTCTCAGTAGCAGCTCAGAGTCTGAATTTGAGCCCAGTTAATGGCAATATCCTCACCCACATGGGATCTAAACATACTGGCGAACTGTGGGCGTACAATTTTTTTTAAAACGTTATTACTCCTTTGCCTGCCCTTTGGGGAATGCAGGCTTGATCGTATGTAGTAAAGTGAATAATATTTACTTTATTTTTCTTCCCAGGTGTGAAGGTAAATCATTCAATAGTAACAATACCGGATTTGGTAGCAACATTACCAGATAGGGGTGAATTTATAACAGAGGACGAACTCGTATTTATAGCAGAAAAAATACCGCCGATAGGATTTAAAACGTACTACGTCGACCGAATACAAGTTAGAACAAGAACCAAGCGATCGATAATAAAAAAACTTAACAAGAATTCGAAAAAGAAAAAATATTTGACAAGGCAAACGAATAATTTGAAGATAGATGAAAAGTCCCTGCTAGATGATATTCCAGATTATGAATACTTTGAAGATACTACAGAAAAAGGTTCTTCATCTGGTAATCTCAGTAAATCTAGAGAGCTAGATATTTATAATGACTATATGCTGAAGCCTAGGGCAAAGATTATAGAAGACCAGGATATTCTGGCTCGTCCTACTAAATCTAGTACTAGGTAATTATTTTTTTTATTTAAGAGTCCGGCGGACCGAATTTCTCTTACAAACGTAATATCGAAATAAATCGTAATTCAAACACAATTTAATCCAATTTTGATATTACTAGGATTCCGATACCGTTATTTTAGGTTCCTACGTTACCATTTTGCCATTTTTACCATACTTCACACAAATAAATGTAAGCGAATGCAGTTTTGAACGATTTTCCAATCTTTTATGTCCAGTAGTAAACGAAATAGTACGGTAGGAACCTAGATTAACGGTATCCAGATCCGAATAATACCATAATTTAATTGAATATTGTCTGGATTACGATTTACTTTGGTATTAGGTACGTTTTTGTGGGCAATTCAAGCTCCGCCGGACCCTTAAGTTCTTTTTCTTTTATACCACTAAGGTGGCAAACAAGCGTACGGCCCGCCTGATGGTAAGCGGTTAACGTAGCCTATGGACGCTTGCCACACCAGGAGTATCATTCGCGCGTTGCCGACCCTGTAAATAAAGGAGTGATAGTTGGGCTGGCAGCATAGGAGACAATAGCGTGATGCTTATCCTTTCTGAGACACAACGTGTCTTCGCGGAGCTATGTTATTTGGCTACGATTTTCTGCAAGGTGATGGCACTTCCCCAGTCGAGCAGTTCCAATTGTAAGTGGAATTATTCAATTACACTATGCCCTACCTCTCTCAAACTTCAAACTGCTAGAAGTCATAAATTTCTCAGATCGACCAAAGTGTTATTGGGTTTTTCTTCTATGAAATTCTCAGTAGCAGCGCGGAGTTTGAGGTTCGTGATTGATGGCAGAAGGCTCTTCCTATAACTAGGATCTAAACATACCGGCGAAATATGAGAATACATTACAATTGCTTAGATACAGCTCATTGAGATAGGCATCTCTTAAGAGGCGTAAAAATATCTGAGTTCCTCGGTGATAGGACCTCTTGTGGTCTGACTGGCTGGTGACTACCCTTACGTAGGAGTCTATCGTAAAGCACTGCGGTGTGTGTTTCGACTTTTGCGCGTAAGAGGCAGTTCCCCTCGGTTGCAGCGGCTCTAGCAGTCTGCAGTCCGTAGGGGCTCTTAACGTATCAGCAACTCCTCTGATGTTGCAGGTGTCCATAGGCGACGATGACTACTTACCACCAGGTGGCTTGTCTGCTTATGTATTTATTTATTACCTACGTTACATACAAATGTGATATTGTAGCCTATAATTTATGACATGCCATGCTTCGGCACGAATGGGCGGTTCGACCGGAGTGCTACCACGGCCACACAGAAAACCGGCGTGAAACAACGCTTACGTTGTGTTTCGCCGAGTGAGTGAGGTTACCGGAGGCCCAATCCCCTTTTAAAAGGTCGGCAACGCACTCGTGACTCCTATGGTGTTGCGGGTGTCCATGGGCGGCGGTAATCGCTTACCATCAGGCGATCCATCTGCTCGTTTGCCCTCCTATCCCATAAAAAAAAACTTATTTACCGATATAAACTAAAATTCTTTCATTATTTTCAGTACAACAACAACACCAAAACCAACACCAACTACAACTATAACACCAAAGTTAATCACCAAGGCGTTTGTCCCAGTCACCACACATCCTGACCCTGAATATTATTACGATGAAGTTAACGACACCAACGTTGAAAGCACCACGCCGTATTTTGACTTTGAGAAGTATTATAGAAGAATGGAGAAGTCGGGATACCATAGCATGGAATCCAAGGACTATTTTATAAAGAATGAGGTAAATATGAATTTAATGTCGGCTTTCTTAAATTTTCTGAAGTTCGTGTGTTGGTGTAATGTCGCTAAGCAATAATCTGCTAACATAATTGTGTTCCGGTTTGAAAGGTAATGTAGCCAGTGATATTACTGTGCAAATGAGATTTATCATTAATAATCATTTAAATTTAAATGAGACTCCCTTACTAGCCTAGTGGTCCCAAGCGCGACTGCTATGCTAGAGGTCATGGGTTCGATCCCCAGGTCGAGCATAGTCTTATTGGGTTTTTCTATGAAATCTCAGTAGCAGCTCGGAGTCTGGATTTGTGCCCGGTTAATAGCTATAGGCTCGCCCCCCCCTCGGACCTAAACATACCGGCGAACTGTGGGTGTACATTAAGTACGCCTCTGCCTAACCCTTCAAGGAATACAGGCGTGATGGTATGTTATGTAAATAAAAAAACTATTATTATATTATAACGTCACCTTATGACGTAAATTCAGAATGTGAAGGCAAAATTTTAATCATGCGGGTAGGGTTCGCGGTGGCTTAGAGGTCAGAGCGTCTGGTATATCAAACCAGAAGACGCAGGTTCGAATCCTGCCCGCGATTGAATTTTTTCCTTTACTAAAAAATAACTTAACTATTATTATTATTAAAAACCCTCGTCTTTTTTACAGTACATTCAAATTAACTTCGACACGAAACACCAACTGTCAAGCATCGCTTTGTCGAACGGAGTTAACATCACATTCAGTGTACAAATGTGTTACTACATATCCGACGATCCTATAAGAATGGGGACTGACAAGAAAAATCCTGGACCTTACATCTTCAGACCTATGGACCCCCAACCTATATTAATAGCAGATTATGTACAAACTAAAGTCCTAAAATCAGATATAGTACAAGAATTACAGATTAAATATTCACATTATGCTGGGATTTCCTTCAAATTGTATAAAGGGTTGCCAACTATTGAAGCTGATTGGGTGGTTGGACCGATACCGTTGGATGATGGATACGGCAAGGATGTATTTGTGAGATATTCAACGGATTTGGATAATAAAGGCGTGTTTTTCACTGACAGTAATGGAAGACAGACCATAAAAAGAATCAGAGATGTCAGAGCTACGTTTACTCCTGTCATAATTGACAGTATAGCGGGTGAGTTTTTTTTTTCATAGTGATGCATAACCTAACCACGTTGATTTTTAATTCACTGTTAACCCAGTGTAGATGTTTATTTACCCTAAGAAAATGTTTGAAATAGCTGATACTTTATCGATATTTCAGGGTTAATCTTATTTTGAAAGTTATTTTTTATTATGAGTTAGCACTCACTGAAAGGTTAAAAGTTAATTAAAAATTACTTAATTGATTTATTACTCAACAATAACTAATTTCTTAGCAGATTCCTTCATTCTTTATGGAATTTATAATACATACGTCAAAGTTGTAAGGATTGAGTTACTAACGATACATACACCAACATACCAAATTAGATTCTAAACGAGCATATTACCAATTCATAATCATCATCAGGTTACATTCCACTGTTAGACCTAAGCTTCTCCCAACGTACCATTTAAACCTGTCTTCTGCTACCCTTATCCAGTAGCTTCCAGATAATATCTTCCACAGGTCTTCCTTCCACCTAGCCATAGGACACCAAACGCTATATTTACCTAGATGATATGTTTATTCCATAACTTCCTTAATTCAGCTATAGAAATTGACGTCTCTATACATTTTTTCTTTTGATTTATACTTTATTCAGATCTCTTTCACTAGGTAACTTCTACCCTGTCACATCAAAGATCTACATCGAAGATACATCCAAGAATATCCGACTATCCGTTTTCACCGACAGAGCAGAAGGAGGCGCCTGCCTAATAGATGGAAACTTGGACTTAATGCTCCACAGACGAATTTTTACAGACGACAGCGGCATACAAGCGTATCTTAACGAAACGGAATTCGGGAAAGGCCTCATAGTCCGCGGGAAACATCATCTATACATCTCCAAAGCCGATTTTCGGCCCAACAAAGTTTTTGAAAAGAAATTTGCCAAAGAACTAGAATTAGGACCGAAAGTGTTCACCTCAATACATCCGTCGTACTCCAATATCAGTTATGAAGCTTGGAATGCATGCAATAACGAATATTCGGCTTTGAGAATGAAAGTTCCAATTGGCGTTCATATTTTGACACTCGAAAAATGGGGTGACAAGTTACTTTTGAGGTTAGAAAATTATCTAGAAAAATCAGACGTTGTCCGTAATGGTTTCAAGACAGTTTTTCTCAAAGATCTTTTTAAAGATTTTAGAATTTTAAGCGCAAATGAAACTACGCTTTCAGCTCATATGTGGCTGCAAGATTACATGCCTTTGCATTGGCAACGCGAGACATTTGTTAAAAGTTTCAATGATGTATATGGCAACACTAGTAATTTGGAGTTTACTAACGATGAGGGTAAATTTGGAAGACCTTTTGAATATGTAGATATAGATAAAGGCATCGATTTAGTGCCTCAACAAATCAGAACTTTCGTTATTACTTATGTAAGAGTGTAGCTAGTATTAATAAATGTTTATATTTTATTGTTGAATTTTTTCGCGTTTTATTTACTAGTAACACCATTCAATCAATTTTGAAATACGTTTGTTATGTTTATTAACTAATCTTCTATTACTTAGTCAAGAGTACCTTGGTACAGTACGCGCGGCATAAGTTGGCCGTTTTAATGCGCAGTGGATTGTTTACGTTAAAAATTGTGTACTGCGCAACCAAAAACTGACAAACAGCTAACTTCAGTCCGGCCAACTTATGCCGCGCGTACTGTACTCTTTGACTATGACTCCCCCAATCATTGGCTGGGACCACACCTAGCACTATTGTTTACTTAAGATAGAAAACGAAACAGAATTTTTAATCATTGCTATTTTATCTACAAATTCATGGTTCTCTGAAAAAAAGGTCCTTCATATTCACTGTTTTATGAGAGGTAGGGCATAGTGGAATTGAATAATTCCAGTCACAATTGGAGCTGCTTGACCTCCACCTTGTAGAAAATCGTAGCCAAATAACATAGCTCCGTGCTATGTTGTGTTCCTATGAAATGAAATGAAATGGTTTATTTGCCCGAAACATGGTACATATGGTGTTTATAAAATAGGGTCCTGCATGTTCCGCCAGATTGCTGGCATACAAAATATTAAATGAGTTTAAATACAATTATATGAATTTAAAAAATTAAAAATATTACGTAACTACACAATTAATATATTATTGATGTCATCTAACAAATGTCAACAATATTATTATTTATATTACATGTCAAAACTATTACAAATACACGATTCAAAATTATTTCATATTCCAGAACTCTTTCATGTCGTAGAAGCAGTTGTTAACTAGCCAAGTATGAAGCCGTGTTTTAAATAACTTCAAGGGGAGCATTCTGATTATTTTTGGAATTTTATTAAACACTTTTATTGTCATTATGTAACAGTTTCGTTGACATAGTGCTGTTTTACAGTGTGGCAAACTTAATTTAGTGGGATCTCTACTAGCGGATTGGAAATGTTTATATTTATCAAATTTTTCAAACAAATCAGGATGCTCCTTCACAAAAATTCCAGCTTGCATAATGTACAATCCAGTCAGGGTCAAATATGGTGAGCAAGGTCGCCAGAGCTCCGCGAGGAAACGTTGTGTTGGTAGTGTGGGGGACCGGTGGTGTTTTGTTACCGCCGCTGTCATGCATGGCAGAATGTCTCCTATGCTGCCAACCGAACTATTCCTCCTTAATTTACAGGGTCGGAATCGCGCGAGTGATACCCCTGGTGTTGCAAGCGTCCATAGGCTACGGTAACCGCTTACCATAAGGCGGGCCATATACTTGTTTGCCACCTTAGTGATATAAAAAAAACTGTAGGCAACCGCAGCCTTTAGACGTCAGCGACACCAGTGGTATCACTCGCGCGTTGTCATCTTGACACCTCAGTTGTTAAGTCTCATTTGCACAGTAATGTCACTGGCTACATTACCCTTCAAACCGGAACACAATAATGTTAACACATGAATGCTTAGGGGCGAAATATTTGAGAATACAGTTGTACCAACACAGACGGAATTCTACAATTTCATTTATTTATTTCATCTACGAATTTCTAACATGTTTTGCGATAAGATAAATGAAACGATCAAATTAGATAAAAAATACAAAATATATTTTTGGTTTATCATATTACATCACAAAGTATATGAGCTAAGACTGAGGATAATTTTTCGATATGTAGGCATTGTGGATTATAGAAAGAAAGATATAATTATCGACACAGTTTGTGCACAAATTAGTACATAGGCAAATTATTGATCAGGCAAACTATTGTTATAACATTTTTTATATACTTATCTAACATATTTTCATAAAATTTACATAAATTTGTCATTAATAAATAACACTATAACTTATATTACAGATAAACTGGTAATCTCTCCCTTTGAGTTTTGTTAAAGAAGGCACGATTATCAAAAAAATATTCCCAGCCTTAAATAACACAATTATATAGTAAAACATTTACGTAATAATTATAATTATTGATTATCTATTTTCTAGACGGAAATACAAATTCACACATTAATAATAATAACTTCTATTTTGGTACATTTTTTTAAATAATGGCAACACAATGAATACAACGAATTATAAAAAAGTATTTATTTCTTTATTTGATAACCTTTGAAAATTTGTTAGTAATCAACTAGTCTGATAAATGTGAGCTTAAAAAAATACATTAGTATTCCACTGTTGGGTACGGGCTTTCAGATTGAAAGGGGTTTATCTTTATTCCACCACGCTGGCCTAGTGTGGGTTGACAGACTTCACACGTCATCAACTATTAACGTGATAATAGACGGGAAAAAAAAGTTTAAAACATATCAAAAAAGAGCAGATCACAATGTAAACAAAATTCATACATTTCCTTACAACTAGGGCATCGGTAATGACTCTTTCCGATTCTTAAATTACGGGAATTCCCGGATTTGAGCGTTGTAACAATACTTTTCGGAACATCAAAACCCTGCTCCATCGATTATTTTAATAACCCGGGTAATATTTAAATACCGGTTACATACCCGGGACTGTATTAGTACCGGCCTCGATAAAATACCGGTTTCAAAATATGGCCGATCCTCGATGCCCTACTTACAACAAAATCAAAGAAATGATTCCTTGAAAGATTAAAATTCTGATTACAAAAATATGTACTTTTTGTCTGTGTAAATATGAACCAACTATATTTTGAAATAATATTACTTTTTACGGATTTTGTCATATTGCATTATTATCATAATTCATTCCCAACGTTTGAGATCCTATAAAGCCATGGCTATGAATCAAAATAAATCAAAATGTTAATAATTAACAAAAATGCAAGGTGCATGAATACCTTGCGTGTTAGTAATTATTAGACTCAAGGCTAAGCTGATAAATCGATCTGAATATGATTCTTAGCGTGGTCAGCCTAGAGATGGTCGTTAAGGTCTGACGGCAGTCGCTTTTTGTAATATTATAAATAAAAAATAACGCTGTCTGTTTGTTTGTTACATTTTCTCGTCTAAATAGACGGGACTTGGGAGGACATTTTTTTAAATCTTACTAGCAATGCACATTACTATTGTATTCTACATTGGCTATCATTTGTCTCAAAAAGTCTTTTGTAATGCGAATGAATGCGGACAACATCTAGCTATCAATCATCATCAATCGCATCTAGCTAATAATACGATAAATACGGTAAAAAGTAGTTTTATTTCAATGTTATATTCGCGTCAGTTAACGATTATGTTTCAACATGTTTTATGGTATAATCAGCTATAAAGGTTCTAATCTGTTTAGCTTTCAAAGTAATTTTAAAGTGATCATCATTAACGTTTACTTCTTCAAAATTATTTTCGAAATCATTTTCTTTATTCCAAATCCATTTTTCGTATTCATCTACCCAGATATTAGCAGCTAGCATCGTCTCTTTAATTCCATTTATTTCAATATTCTTAAAAATCGATCCTAAATCCACTTCTACGTTAGAACTGTCATCTTTTTCCAAATAATTTTCGATTCTTATCAATAATTTCGAATTCCAAGGTTCTAATGTCAGCAAATGTATTCCTTTCGGCAATTCTTTAGCCAACCAAGTGAAATGATTATTCAATTTCAACCATTCATCGTATTTTAAGTCTTTTGCGTCAGAGAATAGAACTTGTGGTTTTAAGTGCATTCCTAGTACGTTTTTGCTAATGAACTCTCTATCTTTACCGATTATAATTCTATGGTTACCTCTAACAACTAGACCTATATCATTTGCAGTCTCATTTAATGCTTCACCGACCCCAAAAGCGTCATCACATAAGAGCCTTCTATGTAACATAAGTTCAACTTCTCCCTCAACCAATGAGGTACCACCTTCAGACCTGTCAGTGAGAACTGTCACTCTGACGTCTTCATTTTCTATATAAATCTCATTTGTCACTGGGTAATAATTACCAGGCACTGGTTCAACTAATGTCAAATTCCATTGAGGACGAGTATTGATTTTTCTTTTCAAAATCTGTCTACCATTGGAATCGGTATAAAATTCTCCATTATTAAAGATATTTGTTTCATATTTCACAATGTACTCTTTACCGATATTATCGGATATCGGTATTGGACCAACTATCCATTCGGTTTCGATAAAATTTAGACTGTCGTATAGTTTAGTGCTTATATATCCGTTAGGTGATAGATTAACTCTGAATTCTTTAACAATATCTCCGTTTACAATTTCAGTTTTTTGTGTATCGAGTTTTGTGGGATTGTTGCTTATAGGCCTAAAAATGTATGCACCAGAAGACCGCGTATCGGGATTCCGATTATCTCCACAAGCTCCCGGGTAATAGTACATATTAGCGGTGAAATTCAAAGTAGTATGATCAGGGAACGCGATCTGATTTATCTTACCAGTGGCGGTGTTTACGTCCAGTTTGTAGAACTGTGGAAGAAACAATGTTTGGATCAGCCCCGTATTTCTGTTTTTAGGTAATATTGTTTATTACAGTATGCATACAGCATACAGTAAATTGAATAAAAAAATAATAACAAGACTCGCGTCTATGGAAAAGAAATGAAAAATTACACCCTATATGTACAAAAACTATACATATATACAAGTAATGAAGATATTTTGAGCAATAGCGACATGCCGAGTTTAGAAAGTTATTGTTAGGAAAGAAATATTGGAAAAGTATCCCGGGATAGTGGAAAAATTCGGGATTTTTTTTTACCTGAGAGACTTACTTCTCAAAGGGATTTCTGATTGATTTATCGTAATTTGAACACAATAACTCTCGAGTTACTAAGATATAAAAATCTCACCTCATTACCCAACACCACTTCATCATCAAACTTCTCCACAGTCCTGGGATCATCTGACAGCATCCTCATTTCGTCCTCATTCAGAGTAGGATACGGAAGTATCCTTCCCCCGGATTTCATCCTCCGTTTCTCCTCGTTCAAATATCTCTCGAGTTCCAGTACCTCAGCATCGTTATTACCATCTTTCAGAATATCAAGATTACCATCTTTGTAATCCAAATTGGAAATTTCAGGAGATATAACAGGGGCTAATGGTATTGCATTAATATTATTTATATTATTATTATTATTATCGCCTAAAGGCTTGAAATAAAAAGGTTCTTTAAGTTTTTGCCAATAATTGTTTACGTTGGAGTATAATCCGTAATCTTTTTTGATGTCTCGTTTAGATCGAGGTGTCTTCTTTATGTATATCGATTTGTAAGCTAGGGGTTTCAGATATATTATGAAGACTATCTCCTGGGTCGCTTTGGAGTTTCTTGTTGGTATGCTTTTGACCCTGTTTGGTAGCTGAACTAACTGCGTTTTGATTTGAGAACCTGTAAAGATGTTAAACTACTTTTGTAGGATAGTTAAACTTTGTACAATGTTTATAATAATAATATCTTGAAAAATACAATTTTCTTTTTGTGATTTTTTTTGCATTTTCCATGCTAAGATTATAAAGTTACTTTAATGAAGGAAAAATTCAATCAGGATTCGAACTTGCGTCTTCTCGTTAGATACACCAGCTAACTATAATTTTGTAGTTTTTTTGCATTTTCCACGCTAAGATTATAAAGTTATTTAAATGAAGGAAAATTTCCACTGCGGACAGGATTCGAACCTGCGTCTTCTAGTTTGATACACCAGATACAATGACAAGCAAAAATGCAAAAATACCAAAAGATAGTTAAAAGGTAAGGTGGCATCGTACGACATCAAACTAACTGTAAAGTAAGTCGTGTCGGTTGAGAAGCTAAGTAACTTGCTTCTCAATAGATGTCGTGAATGTCACCTTATGACGTAAATTCAGAATGTGAAGGCAAATTTCAATCAGGCGGGTGGGACTCACGGTGGCATAGTGGTCATAGCGTCTGGTGTATCTAACCAGAAGACGCAGGTTCGAATCCTGCCTGCAGTCGAATTTTTCCTTCACTAAAATAATATTGAAGTTTTCAAGATTATTTTACTGAACCAGTTTTGATTAAATACCATCATGCCTGTATTCCCCGAAGGTTTAGGCAGAGGCGTATTAACGTACACACACAGTTCGCCAGTATGTTTAGATCTCTTGTAATAAGAGGCGAGCCTATTGCCATTAACTGGGCACAAATCCAAACTCAGAGCTGCTACTGATAATTTCATATAAAAACCCAAAAATACTTTCCTTAACCTGGGAATAGAACCCAGAACCACTAGCATAGCAGTCGCGCTTGGTTAAAAATACATGTAAGTAAATCTTAATTCTAATGGCAATACGCTCGCCCCTTATTACATGGGACCTAAATATACCGGCGAACTGTGGGTGTACATTAGTACGCCTCTGCATAACCTTTCGGGGAATACAGGCGTGATGGTATTTTATGTTACGTTATGTTAATCTTACCATCTGGAGCGTATACTTCATATGTGCCATCAACAACAGGAATCCTAATAGGTTCTTTGATCGACCATCCTAAAGGATTGTAAAGAGTTACCTAGAAAAAAAACAATATATCTTCAAATCAATCTTTTTCCTGTGTGGGAAACGGGTTAGAATACTGTTCCTCACTGCCTTCAGATAGGCATCTCGTAAGAGGCGTGAAAATATCTGACTAGCTCGGTGGTGGGATCTCTTGTGGTCTGACTGGCTGGCGACCAAACTTACGTCGGAGTCTGTCGTAAAGCACTGCGGTGTGTTTCGACTTTTGCACGTAAGAGCCAGTTCTCGGTTCCTGCGGCTCTGGCAGTCTGCAGTCCGTAGTCTTAAGGCTCGTCAACGCATCAGCAACTCCTCTGGTGTTGCAGGTGTCCATGGGCGACAATTACTACTTACTGACTACTTACTTATGACTGTTCTACATTTTTTGATCAGATTAAAAAAAAAATTATGGGACCACCTCTAACCTAACGATAAAAAAAGAATCATATAATCGGTTCATAATTGACGGAATAATCGCGTAACAAACATACAGGCGAATTGAGAAACTCCTCCTTTTTGAAGTAGGTTATAAAGTAGTTCTACAGGTTGTTTCAGTTAAAAACGTCAGTAATTTTTTTTATGGGATTGGTGGGCAAACGAGCAGACGGATCGCCTGATGGTAAGCGATTACCGCCGCCCATGGACACCTGCAACACCAAAGGAGTCACAAGTGCGTTGCCAGACTTTTAAAAGGGGATTAGGCCTCCGGTAACCTAACTCACTCGGCGAAACACAACGTAAGCGTTGTTTGACGCCGGTTTTCTGTGAGGCCGTGGTATCACTCCGGTCGAGCCGGCCCATTCGTGCCGAAGCATGGCTCTCCCACGTAAAAACAAACAAATTACTTCAAATATCGCCAAAAACAGTGTTTTTAGAACTTTGATATTGGTAATCCCCAAATTCTGACGTTATAGAGCAATTTTGTTGCCGGATTTAGATTTAGCGTCAAGAAATTTACAAGAAACGATGTATCTCACATAGGTGCAAAAAAAAAAATATTATTCACTAGTAGTGAATTATATGGCTGTTACGATTGAGTTTTTATTACGAAATCTGATTCAAAATACTTACAACAAATTTTTCGCTGTTTTCAGAAATATAGCAGCTAGACTCGTTCAGATGACACCTTTGGAAATCAAAGATAGGAGGCTTGGTTGCATCTCTCTGTGTTACTTTACTGCAAAAAAAAATATATATCGTTATTTTTCAGTAAAGGAAAAAATTCAATCGCGGGCAGGATTCGAAAATGCGTCTTCTGGTTGGATACACCAGACGCTTTGACCTCTAAGCCACCGCGAACCCCACCCGCCAGAAAGAAATTTGCCTTCACCCTCTGAATTTACGTCACCTTATGACGTAAATTGAAGGCAATCATCTGAAGTCTGGTGTATCTAACCAGAAGACGCAGGTTCGAATCCTGCCCGCGATTGAATGTTTCCTTCGCTAAAATAAAAAGAAATCCCAAAAAGATACATAACATTATTTTTTATATTTTTGAAGGCAGTTTTACTTTTTCTTAAGGGTTCGGCGGAGCTTGAATTGCCCATAAAAACGTAATACCGAAATAAATCGTAATCCAGACAATATTCTATCAAATTATGTTATTATTCGGATTAGGACACCGTTAATCTAGGTTCCTACGATACTATTTCGTCTACTACTACTTCACTGGAAATAAAAGACCGGAAAATCGTTCTAAACTTAATAAAGTTATCATAAATTGCATTTGCTTGCATTTATTTCAAGTGAAGTATTTTGGACGAAATGGTAGAGTAGGAACGTAGATTAACGGTATCGGAATCCGAATAATAACAGAATTTGATTATATTGTGTTGGAATTACGATTTATATCGGTATTACGTTTGTAAAAGAAATTTGGTCCGCCGGACTCTTAAGTTATTTTATTTAAAAATTTTGAGTGGCGTGTAGCATTTTAAGTATTTGACAACGTTATCAATTATACGGTCGTTACGTGTAATTGTCATTTTGTTCTAAATTTTGATTGATCAGATCTTGACCAAATGTTTATGGGACCACCTCTGAAGTATGACCTACCGATAAAAACATCAAAATCGATTCATAACATAACATATCATCACGCCTGTATTCCCTGAAGCGTTAGCGACGTGTAATAATGTACACCGTCAGTTCGCTGGTTTGTTTAGGTCCCATGTAATAGGGGGCGAGCGTATTGCCATTAACCGGGCACAAGTCCAAACTGCGAGCTGCTATTTAGAATTTCATAGAAAAACCCAATAACACTGCTCGAACTGGGGATAGAACCCAGGACCTCTAGCGTAGCAGTCACTAGACTAACAAGGCAGTCATTTTTGAAGTAAAAGTACATAATCAACCCATTATATTGTCCCACTGCTGGGCACGGGTCTCCTCTCAGGATGAGAGGGATTAGGCTATAGTCCACCACGCTGGCCTAGTGCGGGTTGGCAGACTTCACACGCCATCGAGAAAATCTCTCAGGCATGCAGGTTTCCTCACGATGTTTTCCTTCACCGTTTAAGCGCGTGATAATTAACTATTAATACGTACATGACTTCGAAAAGTCAGAGGTGCGTGCCTTGGGTTCGAACTCGAGACCTTTGACTTGGCAGTCCAACGGTCATACCACTAGGCTATCACTGCTTTAGTAAAAGTACTTAATTATATTTCAATGAATAATATTCTCTTGTATGTTGGTTTGTTAAGGGTTAGCATACAATATCTTACTTGAAGGCTTGTTTCGCTATGGTGAGGGCGTCATCGATGGCTTGATTCAGCATTCTTTCATAATCATGGGTCACGTGCTGTTTCTCTGTTCCCGTTATAGCGTCGTGATGCTGCATAACTCCTACAAAAAAATATTGTTACGCCGAGTAACTATTAGTACGGAGATGGGTCACGAAGATTCTAGATAAGTCGTAGAAGCACGTAGAACATTCGAAGAAAAGCCGGGTTCAAGGTGCATGACCGTAAACAATAGACGATCACTTTATCGTCTATTGTTTATAAGTAGGTACTTACCTACTCGTATTTTGTGGACCCATCGAGATTGTTCGATTCTAGAATCTTCGTGACTCATATAAATACTGGTCGTGAGGGTCGGCCAGGGCAGTTTAGTTCTGAACACGGTGAAGTAAATATCGAAGCGAAGTTAAGTGATTACAAGTGCGACATTATAGTGCGATAAGTGATACTGTAGTGACTCTCTCAGTAATTTCTGTTGTGTGTTTGTCAAGTTAATTAAAATATTTGTTGTTTCGGTGAAATTGGTGTTAATTAAATTTATCCTGAACCCCAGCTCGTAACAATATTGTACAGTGGTGACTAAAAGTCCATAGGCAATCTCACAACGCAATAGCTTGACGTTTATTTTGACTTACGACTTCTATTCATTGTCGTTAACAAGTGACACGCACTGGCTTTTTTTTATGGGATAGGAGGGCAAACGAGCTGGCCGATCGTCTGTTGGTAAGCGATTACCGCCGCCCATAGACACCCGCAACACCAGAAGAGTCACAAATGCGTAGCCGACCTTTTAAAAGAGGATTGGCCCTCCGGTAACCTCACTCACTCGGCGAAACACAACGTAAGCGTTGTTTGACGCCGGTTTTCTGTGAGGCCGTGGTATCACTCCGGTCGAGCCGGCCCATTCCTGCCGAAGCATGGCTCTCCCACGTAAAAATTTGGCGCTAGTCTCGGATTCAAGAGTACGAAAGTTGACGAAACGGCACAATTCCAATGTCGATGTATCGGAATTGAGTTCAAGAGTAAGCCCACAGGTCGGACCCAATTCTGAAGTCCATGCAATACAAAACTAGTGGAATAATAATAATAATAATAATAATAGCCTTTATTTAACAATCTTCCTATATACAAAATATTTATTACTTGACACCGGTTTTGCGAAGATTGTCTTGCTTCCCAGCATAGGCCTCCCCTAGAGCTTGCCACAGAGTGCGATCGTATGTCTTCCTTGTGGAACTAGTGGAATAGTTCAATATAAAACTCACCCATAGCGCTTCGCAGTTCACTTAGTACGAATTCATTATGTTCTTCCAAATCAGCTAACACTTGTAATTGCTTCACCATCTACAAAAATAATGACGAATAAGCTATTTTTATTAACCACTATGTTAACAAAATCCTGTCCGATCCGAAAGGGACATATATGTATCCCAATCACATCACCAAATATAATAAGAAGCATTAAATATTCGTGAAAGTAAACAATAATTAATGAAGTATCTTTTTGTGACTTTTTTTTTGCATTTTCCATGCTAAGATTATAAAGTTATTTTAGTAACGGAAAAATTCAATCGCGCCAACGTCACCTTATGACGTAAATTCAGAATGTGAAGGCAAAATTTCAATCAGGCGGGTGGGGTTCGCGGTGGCTTAGAGGTCAGAGCGTCTGGTGTATCCAACCAGAAGACGAAGGATCGAATCCTGCCCGCGATTGACATTTTCTTTACTAAAATAACTTAATAATTAATGAAGTTTAAAATTCAAGGTCGTCGTGGCCAAATTGCCACAATTACCCAAAATCCAGCAATTTTTTAAATGTGTTAAAACCACCATCGTAGGCCTTAGTATGTTTGGCAGTCAGGGACGGTGTAACTGCCATCGGTAGTATTGCCATTTGAGTTTCCTCGTTTTATATTTTTTTTCGGGGTATTTTTTCTTGTAAATTGAAAACGATTATATAAATAGAACCGGACCTCGATACCTAACAATACCTTCTCGGGTCCGACAGGGTTTTCTTAAACACATTGTATAACGTTTTTTTTTTAATACGGAGCGGCGGTAGCCTAATGTCTAGGGCGTCGGACTGGCGATCATGTGGTTGCCGGTTCGAAACCCACCCATTGCATTGCAATACCAACGTGAACCCTCTCGTAACACAAGCAAGAGGGGTTAACAAGAATACTAGTAATGTACGACCCACATTGCTAGTAAATTTAAAAAAAAATCGTGATAGGCTCACGCTTGACTGCCAAATCGCCTGATGTTAAGCGACACTGCGATCTACGATGGAGCGCGCTTGGTTAGAAGAAACCGTGATTCACTCGTGATTTAAAGACACCCAGATTATATCTATCGGGGAAGACCCACTCGGGAAGCACATTCCACATTTCAGCGGTACGCATGATAAAAGTGGACTTAAAGCGTTTCGTTCGGGTTTTCGGAATGTCCACCATGAATCGATGTCGCTTTTTCGTGCTTCTGGTCGTCCGATAATCTGGAATGAGATCGTGGAGATCTGAGCATAATCATACCTGTAAATAATTATTTCCTTCTCTCTCAAAGTACTTGGTGGTAGGTCTGGAAGTGAAGTAGCCGGTCCAATAGGCAGTAGGGTCACTGGCGTACGGAAAGAAGTCGTCCTGTTTTGTGGGCAGAGTGGGGCTGGGAAAAAAGATAACACACCATAAAAACTCTCCACGTAATCGAGTTTTTGGGATTGTTCATTAGGGACAACCATTATCTACGTAACACGTTTTTTTTTTAAGGATTAAGTACGAAATGAGCTGCGCTTTTGCGCTTATTCTTTATACGTTGTATAGGTATATACTAACTAGAGTTCCTGTGCGCAACTCGACCTGCGTACATAAGTATTTTTCGTGTCTAAAATGTAGATCTTTAGAGATACTTTTACATGTCAATAGTTTGGTTTTTTTTTAGCTAGATGGCTTCGGCATTTTCTAACTGACAACCTCTGAGAAGAAACACCGAAACAAACTCAGAGAATCATGGTCTCTTTTAAAGTCCAGACATAACAAGAAGAACACTTATAAGTGAGTGGTACGATGTAGGGTAATGTCTGAAATGGCCTTTTGAAGAAAGAACCATAGCAGCTTTAAGTAGACCAGTCCCAACTGACGGCACGCATGCATCAGTCATCGTGTAGCTCAACCATCATTTAGGGAGCTTAACGACCTGTCGCGCGACCATGCCAGATCAGCAGGACATTCGTGTAGGTCTAATGAAGTTCCCAAAGCCTCCAGACTATATAGATATGTGCCCACTGTACCTACATCATGAAGTTTTCATATCTTTTTATGAAAAAAATACAATTGTCAAAATGTCAACAGCGAATGACAGCTGTACAATGGAATGACTTGACGATGTCATCGTTGATTAAATATGTATAAGTGTGTGTGTCAAAGGCATAGTAATGTATGCGGACTTTCATACAAACTTTCACCCCCCTTTTCACAACCTTTTGGGGTTGAATTTCCAAAAGTCCTTCCCTAGTAACATACCATCACGCCTGTATTGCCCGAAGGGTTAGGCAGAGGCGTACTTAATGTACACCCACAGTTCGCCGGTATGTTTAGGTCCCATATTATAGGGGGCGAGCTTATAGCCATTAACCGGGCACAAATCCTTCCTTAGTGTTTGTCCATAATGCAAAAGGAACCAGCATGCCAACTTTCAGGGATCTAGCTCCTGTAGTTTCGGCTGTGCGTTGATACATCAGTCAAACAGTCAGTAAGTCCGTCAGTCAGGTTCTCGATTTATATGTATAGAAGAAGAAAATATATACTCACTTCGCATCTCTAACAGCTTTTAAATAGCAGTCTGGTGTTGAATAAAACATTGTAATATTCAAACCGTCCTTGGCCGCTTTCAAATTGGTATACCTGCAATTTTGATACGAAATAATTAATAATTACAACGAAAGCATACGCCCGCCTGATGGAAAGCGGCAACCGCAGCCTATAGACGTCAGCAACACCAGTGGTATCACTCGCGCGTTGTCATCTGTACATCTCAGTTGTTAAGTCTTATTTGTTCGGCACGAATGGGCCGGCTCGACCGGAGTGATACCACGGCTTCACAGAAAACCGGCGTTAAACAACGCTTATGTTGTGTTTCGCCGTGTGAGTGAGGTTATCGGAGGCCCAATCTCCTTTTAAAAGGTCGGCAACGCACACGTGACTCCTCTGGTGTTGCGGGTGTCCATGGGCGTCGGTAATCACTTACCATCAGGTGATCCGTCAGCTCGTTTGCCCTCCTATCCCATAAAAAAAAAACAATCCCAGTTTTAACCTATACATTTTTTAATAATTTAATTTTTAGAATAAAAATGATAAGAAAACAGGTCATCCAGCATGCATATATCAGAAATGTCTTACAAAGTATACAAACACAAAATTTCATGCACAGATACCCAGACCCGGAAACACTATGTAGACCATCCAATCATTTATTCCGTCGAAGATCAAATATCAAACCCTCGATCGTACGCAACAGAACACGATCGAAATACACCTCAAAACACATAAAACATGCATGAAAACCAAAACCAATAAGAACACTTAAACTTATTGTGAAATTGATACCAAGTTCGAATTTTCTTAAATCTCAATCTTTTTATGGATTAAGTCGACAAACGAGCTGACGAGCCACCTGTTAGTAAGTAGTCGTCGTCGCCCATGGACGCCTGCAACACCAGGGGTGCTGCTGATGCGTTGCCGAGCATTAAGAGCCCCTAGACTGCCAGAGCCGTAGCAACCGAGCGGAACTGGCATTTACGTGCAAAAGTCGAAACACACACCGCAGTGCTTTACGACAGACTCCGACGTAGTGGTGGTCGCCGGCCAGTCAGACTACAAGAGGTCCTACCACCGAGCAAGTCAGATATTTTCACGCCTCTTACATTTTATTATAGGTATAGATAAATACTCACTGAATTAGTTTATCTAAATTGATATACCACATAGCTGCGTCTTGATATGTAAAATCTCCTCCCATTGTCAGAAGAACATTGTTTGTCCTATAATACCTAGCTTGATTCTTTATAGTGTCTAGAAAAACTGATACCTGTAAGTGGACAAAGATCTCTGGTTCACTCTTGAAATTAATTTCAAACTTAGAGTTTCACTCTTCCTATTTCTTCAATTCCCACTTTAATGCAATTTCAATTATGAACCAATACAAATTTTGAAATTAATTTCAATGTTCAACTGATATGAGTTTTGAAATTAATTTCATTGTATGACCGATACTAGTTTTGAAAGTAATTTTAATGTTAGGTAAATCAATTTTAAATTTGAAATTAATTTCAAAGTTCGCCCAATATAGAAATTGACAATAATTTCAGTATGTAGTTCCAATATGTCTCTTGAAATCAATTTCAATATCTGACCAATAAAATTCTTCTCTTAAAATTTAAATTTACAACCAATTACTACTTCAATGCGATTCCAAATGGGCCATTTAGGGCCGTGTATATTTTTTTTATGAATTGTAGGAAATAGTTGGTCGTATAGAAAATATAATCGGCTATAAGAAACTCCACGGAAACTTTTCTTTACGAGTAGGTTTGCTTAATCAAATTATAAATGGGACAAGTATTGAATCTTCGCTCAATTATAATAGCATCCCATAATACTTGCTAGATTCTAGAATATTCTAGAATCTATGCTAAAATTCTCTAAATCTGATTCAAGTTTAAATGTTTTTATTTCAAATAAGCTTTTACAAGCGTTTATGAAATGTTATGATTCTAGTTTCACGGTTCCAAAAAATCGATTGTATGGAGAAGAATCCGGCAAGAAACTATATGGACACTCTTTTAAAATAAATGGTGTTATATTCTTCTTGGTTACATGCAATGCCAAAAACATCGCTCTTGAAAAACATTTAAATTAAGCGCGACGAATTAACGCTGTTTTTAATTAGTTCAGGAAATAAATAACCGTTAAACAATTAAGAAATTATTTCTCTCTTTTCTACAAATGAATTAAGATAAAATACAACAAGCAACCTCGTTATTCTTTAGAGCAACTGCTGCGTTTCGATTCCTAGTAGGAAGTCCTCCGAGTTTAGATTTGTGACCGGATAATGGCAAAAGGCTTGCCCCCGTTACATGGGACCTAAACATACCGGCGAACTTTTTTTTATGGGATAGGGGGGCAAACTATCAGACGGATCGCCTGACGGTAAGCGCTTACCGCCGCATATGGACACCCGCAATACCTGAGGAATCAGGAGTGGACTTTTAAAAGGGGCTTGGGTTTCCGGTAACCTCACTCACTCGGCGAAACACAACATAAGCGTTGTTTGACGCCGGTTTTCTGTGAAGCCGTAGTATCACTCCGATCGAGCCGGCCCATTCGTGCCGAAGCATTGCTCACCCACGTGCAAAACTGTGGCTGTACAGCAATACATGTCTGTCTAACCCTTAGGGGAATACAGGAGCATGTAAGTGTTACAAAAATGATTGTTTTTTTTTTCTATTGACAACATTTAATTTTCTTAACACCCATATATTATAATTTCATTTAAAACTAGATCGTAAAATAGGATACCCGTATTTTAATTTTCCCGATATTCAATCATTTTCATATTTATTTTCAACTTTGAAGTTCTTTCTATTCTAAACAGACGTAAGTGCCAAATGACGTCATTTGTACGGTCAAACGTGCTAAACGGTCACATGACGTTATTTTTGAACCCGTCAATAAATTGTCTTAGGTCAGTTTAGCATCTATCATAATTATTCATAATCTTACATTACCTATTCGTTGTTAATGTACTATTATTGCGACCAAGTTACAATTTTCTCAGTTTCCGTCGTATAAGTGACGTCATCACACGTTTCTTTATTTATTTATTTTCCGAAATGAAGAAATATAAAAAATAAATAAAACTGTTTTGGAACTCAGAATAGGAAAACAAAGAAACACTATTTTTGTTTTGTTTGCTTAAAATTTTGAAATGTTGTCAAATAAAGAGACATCACAAAGGAATATTAGCTGGACTGTAGATGGAGCAGAAATGTGAGGATCTTTTAAAAACAAACCGCATTTTTATGCTAGCATGTGGTATACCAATCTTGATAAAGTATTTTTACAAACTGGAGCCCAAGTCTGTCATTTCAAATGTATCAGAGAGAGATTTGACACCATACATAATATTTCACAAATACATTTGAGACCCGAAAAATCAATTCTGAAATCATCTCTAACTATACCTATAATAAAATTGTAGCAGACCGATGTCTGTATATTAAAGACTAGCTTTTGCCAGCGACTTCGTCCGCGTGGAATAGTTACTTTGTTCCCTAGTTCTTCGCCCGCGGTTTCACCTGAGTTGCCCCGTTCCTAAGGGTTGTAGCGTGATGTTTTATAGCTTGAAACCTTTCTCATGAATCACTCATTTTCCCAACATTTCCCTTCACTGCTCTGCTCCTATTGATCGTAGCGTGATGAAAAGTATACTATAACCTGCCCAGGAGTATGAAGAACAATTGTACCAAGTTTCGTTGAAATCCGTCGAGTGGTTTTTGTTTCTATAACGAACATACAGACAGACAGACAGACAGACAGACAGACAAAAATTTTACTGATTGCATTTTTGGCGTCTGTATCGATCACTAATCACCCGCTGATAGTTATTTTGGAAATATATTTCATGTACAGAATTGACCTCTCTACAGATTTATTATAAGTATAGATATTAAAGAAAACCCAATATGGGGTCTTTATTAGAGCAACAGAAGCCAAAATAACATTTTTTAGAATTTTTGTCAGTCTGTCTGTAGGTTTGTATGCGCATCACGCAAAAACTACTGCATGGAATTGAATGCAGTTTTTACCAATGTGTTGCTAGAGGTCTAACTTAAAATCTGCTGCATATTTCATCTTGATACGCCGCTTAGAATCGGACTTATAGTATGTTAATCTTTTTGGAACGTGAGTGAAAGCAACTAGTTAATAAATAGAAAAATCTATAAGAAATTATATATCTCATCCTGAGGACAAAAATGTAGTAGACTAGTGTTATCTGTGTATAGTTTAACATAATATATTAGTTACAAGGAATCTTCAAACATGCACAAATAATAAAGCATGCACTTTTGAAACGATATGCAAAATATTATCATTAAATTGTTGGCTTAGCAGATTTTTATTCTTGTTTTGCTTGTTGTAATAATGACACACATTTCTTTATAAATTGCTAATTGACTATTATACATTATGTTAAGAAAACCTTGTCCAATCCGTGAAAGTATGATTAGGTATCTAGATCTAATTCCTTTTCAGATGACAAGTAAAAAAATACCCTGAGTAAAATTAAATAAATTGAGGAAAAATAGCAAATGCTTAAATGGCAATACAGTGACAAACTTCATTATATGCCATATTAAGGCTGATGGTGGTTTTTACACAATTAAAAAAATTACTAGAGTTTGGGAAAATTGTGGTAATTTGGGCACGACATCATTTATTTATTTATTCACTTAAGAGTCGACCGAATTTCTTTTACAAACGTAATACCGAAATTAATCGTAATTCCAACACGATATATTCAAATTCTGTTATTATTTGGATTCCGATACCGTTAATCTAGGTTCTTACTCTACCATTTCGTCCAAAATACTTCACTGGAAATAAATGTAGGCGAATGCAATTTTTGATAACTCTACTAAGTTTAGAACGATTTTTTGGTCTTTTATTTCCAGTGAAGTAGTAGCTGACGAAATAGTATCGTGGAAATCTAGATTAACGGTATACAAATCCGAATAATAACATAATTTGATAAAATATTGTATTAGATACCGTTAATCTAGGTTCCTACGGTACTCTTTCGTCTACTGCTACTTCAAAGGAAATAAAAGACGGGAAAATCGTGTCAAACTTGCTAAAGTTATAAAAAATTGCATTCGCTTACATTTATTTCCAGTGAAGTATTTTGGACGAAATGGAAGAGTAGTAACCTAGATTAACGGTATTGGAATCCGAATAATAATAGAATTTGATTAAATTGTGTTTGAATTACGATATATTTCGGTATTACGTTTATAAGAGAAATTCGGTCCGCCGGACTCTTAAGGGATGACATTAAATGATGTACATTAAAATCAAAATTGTACAATCACAGTGTTATAAACTTTGTGCTCATTAGTCGAAGGCAACCATAGCTTACGATACATTAGAGACCATGCAAAGGATATTCATTAATATGTTTACTTTCGTGAATATTTAAGTAATATTCCTTATTTTATCTGGTCATGTGATTGGGATACCTTTAAGCTTCTTTCGGATGGTAAAGTGTTTTATAACATAGTTTATAATTAAGCATGCATAAAATATCTATGCAGACTTACTCGATAAGTTTATCTAGATTCAGAAACCACATCGCGGCGTCTTGGTAGTTAAAATCTTCGCCCATTGTAATCAATATGTTATTCGTTCTATAAGCTCTTGACATATTTGCACAGATATCCATGAAGTTTTTTATCTTTAACAACAAAACGAAACAGTTATTATTGTGCCTTTGCTAAGAAGCATTTTGATTTATTAAAAGTCAAGTGGTTTAGTTCAATTGTTGTCAAAAATAGTTGCTCGATTCCAAATAGTGGGTTTTATTGAGAAGAGTCGTAAAGAAACTCTATAAATACTCCTATAAATAAGAATTATAACGTTGTTATTTTTGGTATAGGAGGGCAAACGAGCCAGCCAGAGGAGCACACCAGAGGAGTCACGAGCGCGTTGCCGAACTTTTAAAAGGGGATTGGGTCTCCGGTAACCTCACTCACTCGGCGAAACATAACGTAAGCGTTGTTTAACGCCGGATTTCTGTGAGGCCGTGGTATCACTCCCGTCGAGCCGGCCGATTCGTGCCGAAGCATGGCTCTCCCACGTAAAAAAATTCAAATTCCCAATTTTTGTTAACTATTTTGTTCTTATATAATGAGAGAATTATGTAGCTAGCAAGCCCATCACATCAAGGGTACAGCGGAGCTTGAATTGTCTACGATATTCTATCAATCTGTTTTATTATTCGAATTTGGATACCGTTAATCTAGGTTTTTAGGTAGATACTAATTCGTCTACTACTACTTCACTGGAAATAAAAGACCGGAAAATCGTTCCAAACTTGCTAAAGTTATCAAAAATTGCATTCGCTTGCTATTTTGGACGAATAGGAACCTAGATTAACGGTATCGGAATCCGATTAATAACAGAGTTTGATTAAATTGTGTTGGAACCACGATTTTTTTCGGTATTACGTTTGTAAGAGAAATTCGGTCCGCCGGACTCTTAATGCTAACATTCATGTCAATTATTTTCAACAATAATGTTATTGTGTTACTCTCTATGAGTACGTATGTTTTTTTTACTAAATTTGGTTAAAATATTTATAGACTGAATTTAATACAGCCTTTGAAATAAAGCTACTTTTTACGGATTTTATCGCGTTGTATTGATATTATTTGATTCCCGACGTTTCGGATTCTTGAAGACAGCATCCATGGTCACAGGAAGACTGAAGTGTTAGACGTCTTAATGTTAAAATTACTAACAGCTACCTTGCATTTTTTATTAATTTTATTGGCGATCCGATTCACGCAGAACGAGCTCACGTGTCCTTTGGTCTTGCAGTTTTCGGCTTGGATTTAAATTTAATAGAATCTATAATGAAAATCTTAATACAGTTTTAGTAATTCAGCCTGTGCTGTAGGTGATAAAATTTAGCGTTCGGTGACTGAAAGTGGTTGGGAGGAGACACAGACCACAAGTTGCCATTTTTGACTGAATGTCATTCATTGACATTACGTGAAATTTAGGTTAAGTGTATCAATTTTATATCTAACTCTTAATCAATAAACTATATGTATATACTAAGTAGGACGCAATTCCACTCGCGTGCAAGTAGTCACAGTAGAGGATTTTCTGTCCGGAGAAACCCTGTAGATACCTCTTCCGAGAAAAAGCTTAAAACATAGGGACACTACACAAGACAATATACAATCTGTAATAACTCAAACTAACACACACTAACAAACACAGAAGCTTAAGAGTCCGGCGGACTGAATTTCTCATACAAAAGTAACACCGAAATAAATTGTAACTCAAACACAATTTAATCAAATTCTATTATTATTCGGATTCCGATACCTTTAATCTAGGTTCCTACGTTATCATTTCACCCAAAATACTTCACTGGAAATAAATGTAAGCGAATGCAATTTTTTATAAGTTTACCAAGTTTGGAACGATTTTTCGGTCCTTTATTTCCAGTGAAGTAGTAGTAGATGAAAAGAAACCTAGATTAACGGTATCCAAATCCGAATAATAACATAATTTATTAGAATATTGTCTGCATTACGATTTATTTCGGTATTTATACGTTTTTGTTGGCAATTCAAGCTCCGCCGGACCCTTAATATCACTACCTTAGAAGATTATATCCATCTTATTCGAGAAAATAATGTTTTTGAAGATATCACACGTAAATTGATCTCCCCATTAGCCTCTGGAGTCCTGTAATACGTAAACAAATACATTTCCCCTCATCACCACACTGAACTTACTCAATAAGTTTATCAAGATTGGTGAACCACATGCCCGCCTCCTCATAGTGGAAGTCATCTCCCATGGTGATTAAAACGTTATTTGTCTTGTAATTGTCTGCCATAATTTGAGATATGTACAACAAGTCCATCACCTACACGAAGAGATTTTATTAGAATAAGATGACAAGAAGATATAGACGTCAGCAACACCAGTGGTATCACTCGCGCGTTGTCATCTTGACACCTCAGTTGTTAAGTCTCATTTGCCCAGTAATATCACTGGCTACATTACCCTTGCAATTGCTAGCGGCAGAAATCAGCTGCAAAGTTCAACCAGCTTTCAAAATAAGCATTACTTCTGTGTACCTTATTTAAAAATGTTATGTATAGTGGTATAGTCTGGAGGCTTTGGGAACTTCATTTGACCTACACGAATGTCCGGCTGATAGTGCGACAGGTCGTTGAGCTCCCTAAATTATGGTTGAGCTACACGATGACTGATGCATGCGTACCGTCAGTTGGGACTGGTCTACTCAAAGCTGCTATGATTCTTTCCTCAAAAGGCCATTTCAGACATTACCCTACATCGTGCCACTCACATATAAGTGTTTTTCCATGTCTGGACTTTAAAAGAGACCATGATTCTCTGAGTTTGTTTCGGTGTTTCTTCTGAGAGGTCGTCAGTTAAGAAATGCCGAAGCCATCTAGCTATAAAAAAACCAAACTATTGACATGTAAAAGTATCTCTTAAGATCTACTCGCAGAATAAATATCATTTCATTTCATTTATGTTTAGTAACCAAATCTTCTGACTAATTTGTTTGAACCGGCCGTTAGCCGTTTATAGCCTTTCACAGGCAGAAGGAATTATTGCGGGATTTCAATGTGCTACATTTTTTTATGGAAGTGAATGTTGGGTGTGGTAGAAGAGACATGAAAGTAGAATAAATGCTGTGGAAATGCGATCCTTGAGGAACAGTCTGATAAGAGAACGTTATGGACTGAAAGATGATGTAGTGACACGTGTTGAAAAGAATATGCTGAGATTTTTTTTATGGGATAGTGGGACAAACGACCAGACGGGTCGCCTGATGGTAAGCGATTAAAAGGGGATTGGGCCTCCGGTGAGATGGTTTGGATATTTTGACAGAATGTATGAAAGACGATTAACGTCAACGGCAGCGTCAGAAGAGGTCGCCGTAGAACGCTGATCTTATTAGCGACATAATTCAAAAAGGTCAGGCGCTTAGTATACGTATGAGAAGATGAGTATGAATGTGGAAAAAGCAAAAGATGTATGCAAGAATCGTAGCAAGTGGCGGTCTGTAGTTTATGCGTACCCTTTGGGAGATGTGTAAGGTAAGAAGTGTTCAATTTGGTAATTTTCTTCTTTATACATATAGCTGCCCGCCCTCGTCCGATAATCGGTGACCGATTTTTGGTAGGAGAAAAATAGAACGGAGTGATTGCAATAGTGCAACGCACACGTCCTGCAAAAGTCGGTCAGAAATACAATGAAAAATAAAATCAGCCCGATTATCGGCCCTACAAAAAGTCAGACGTGGGCGGACAGCGTACAAGAGGCATATAACCGGTCCATGTGGAAGTCTATGGACTGTCCTCGGCATCCGTGGCTACACAACTACTATGGGCCTTGCTTTAAATCAGCGCTGCAGCATCAGCTGAGATTGGCACCGTATTTTGGCCTCACACGCTATCTTATGTTCTTTTAGCTTTTTGTTTTTTATGTAATTTCTTTGTGTGATATCTTGTGAGAGGTGCAAAATAAAAGTATTTTCTTTCTTTTAACATTACATATTCATTTATGGTATTGCATTGAATTCGGAATTGGTCAGACATTGAAATTAATTTCAAGAGTGAACCATTTCAGTTAATGTGTAATGGAATTGAGATATATACAAAATCGTAAGATACCTATCAAGAATAAAAAAAAACACATGTCAAACGCTATAGTTAAGCTAAGCTATAGTCCACCACGCTGGCCTACTGCGGTTTGGCAGACTACACACGCTGTCGAGACAATCTCTCAGGCGTGCAGATTTCCTCACGATGTTTCCCTTCACCGTAAAATTGTCTAAAGATCTCCTCAGAGAAAAAAAATATAAAACTGTTCATGGACATGTTGAAAGAATGAATAATAGATTGGGGAACAGTGTGATAAGACAAAGTTGTGGACTGAAAGATGATGTAGTGACACGTATTGAAAATAATATGCTGAGATGGTTTCGACATGTTGAAAGAATGAATGAAAGACGATTAACGACAGGAATTTATATGGTGAATGTCAGCGGCAGCGCCGGTAGAGGTCGCCCTAGAAGGACATACGCCGATCTTATTGACGAAATCCTTCAAAAAGGTCAGGTGCGTAGCACTCGCAACCGGCGTGTACGTATCAGAAGATGTATGAATGTGGAAGAAGCAAAAGATGTATGCAAGAATCGCAGCAAGTGGCGGTCTATAGTTTATGCGTACCCTGGGGGAGAAAGGAGTGTATATGTTATAAAACTGTACCTTATTTTCCACATTATACATAGGTGAATCGGGATCGTCTATAATGGGTTCGTCAGAGCAGAGTACATCGAAACAAAATCCTGGAGGCGGCGAATATGTATTGTAGAGAATCCCAGTAAATATATCAGATGACTGACCTGAAAAAAAAAATAAAAAACGTCAATTTTAATTTCATTATTTTTATGGGACAGGGTGGCAAACGAGCATACGGATCGCCTGATGGTAAGCGATTACCGCCGCCCATGGACACCTGCAATACCAAAGGAGTCACAAGTGCGTTGCCGACCTTTTAAAAGGGGATTGGGCCTCCGGTAACCTCAGCGAAACACAACGTAAGTGTTGTTTAACGCCGGTTTTCTGTGAGGCCGTGGTATCACTCCGGTCGAGCCTGCCCATTTAAGCCGAAGCATGGCTCTCACACGTGTCATACTACTAAGATGAAAAATAAGCTTACAGCCCGCCTGATGGTAAGCGTCAACGGCAGACGCCAGCAACAGCCGTGGTATCACTCGCGCGTTGTCATCTTAACACGTCAGTTGTTAAGAGTCCGGCGGACCGAATTTCTATTACAAACGTAATACCGAAATAAATCGTAATTCAAACACAATTTAATCAAATTCTGTTATATTATTCGGATTTCGATACCGTTAATCTAGGTTCCTACTCTACCATTTCGTCCAAAATACCTCACTGGAAATAAATGTAAGCAAATGCAATTTTTGATAACTTTACCAAGTTCGAAACGATTTTTCGGTCTTTTATTTCGAGTAGTAGACGAAATGGTACCGTAGAAACCTAGATTAACAGTATCCAAATTTCGGTATTACGTTTTTGTGGGCAATTCAAGCTCCGCCGGACCCTTAAGTCTCATTTGCACAGTAACGTCACTGGCTACATTACCCTTCAAACCGGAACACAATAATGTTAGCACATTATTGCTCAGCACCAGAGTATTTAGCAACACAGACAAGCCAAAAAAAACTCACCAAGATTATCGTCTCCTCTCCACACCATCTCCATATGCTTACTCTGCATCCTAGTTTTCTTGTCCTGATAGTCTATACGGCCTAGGAACAAACCATCGTATCCCATCATGGAGAGAAGAGATGCAAACTCTCTAGAGTGACCGAATGGGTCAATTTGCCAGCCGACGCGAGGCCGTCCACAGAAGCCGAATGTTTGATTCAATTTACTGAAAGAAAAAGATATGAGTTATAACCAGTGATCGGAGAAATAAGCTAATTTACCTAAGTTTCAAAGAGAACAGAGACAATAAGTGGAGACTTCCTTACGACAACATTTATTTTTCGGGAAAATTGTCCCGGCTTTCGGGAAATCATTTAAATTTAATATTAATATCATTAATATAGAATATAACTGAGTTCCTTTCCTGATTTTGTTTCCCAAAATTGACACAAAACCAGTAGACACGTTTTTTATTGTTTTCAAAAAAATAAAAGACAATCTCCTTATCTTGGATTCAACGAAGTAAGAAACCGCGGCAGCTAATGTAATTTACATCCCATGTAATTATGTTGTTATGTTATGGACTCGCAACACCAGAGCACTAGACACTAAGGAGGCTGGATCAAGGGCTTGACACAGAAAGTAGTATTTCTGGACACGGCCCGCATTGTTAGGAGGTTTCTCACTCTGGGGCCCTGACTACCGGTAGCTTGGACCCTGTTCCCGGTACCGGTGGACAACTATTTTATTTTTAATGTTTTATTGTTATTTTTTTTAAATATTTGAAAATGTATTTAAATATGTAAATATAATGAATAAAGGAAATAATAATATGCCTTGTTCTTTTGTTCTCACAGGATGTAATTATTAACTTTGTAACAACACCAAGTTCCGAGAATTCACACGTACACATTGCAATGCCACCGTTCTTTCTTTTATTTGCAACGCATTTTGTATAATTTTTAAGTTCTGTTATCTTTGCATGTTTACAATTTCTACATTTCAATTGCATAAAAGTGACAAGTGGAAGCCCGAAGTCTCCTAACACAAGCAATTCCTTGCTTAAAAGGTGATCTCCAATAACATGTATCTAGAAGACTGTTGTAATTGAAATAAACTTTTTTTTTAATTTTTTATTTTTTTAAGATACATAATTTTTAACCGACTTTAAATTAAAAAAAGAAACTTAACACCAACGTTCGTTCGTTTGTATTTGTGTATGTTAACCGATATTTTTGTCAATTTGGACCAATTCCAATATATTTTTTTTAAACTATATTTGTAGATGAATTTTGAATGATTAATTTCATTTTTACGAGATGTACGAGAACAAAATAACAATAACACGTACCGTCGTTATGTTAAACGATAACATTGTCGTCGGTATCGGTCTCGGTATCGGTAGAAAAAGATAGTCTCGGTATCGGATTCAAAAGTTAGTATCGGTCTTGGTATTGGTACCGGTCTTGGTATTGGTATCAGTCTTGGTATTGGTATGGGTCTTGGAATTGATATCAGTCTTGGTATTGGTATCAGTCTTGGTATTGGTATCGGTCTTGGAATTGATATCAGTATCGCTGCTTACCTGAGTCCCCAGGTGAACTGGTCCACGGTACTCTGATAGTGGGAGGCAGCTTCGTCGTTCATGCTCCAAGCGCCGCCTACCATCTGGAGACGGCCTTGCCGTACCAGGGTATGAACCTTCTGCTGGACAGCATCTGATTGACGCACCCACCACTTCCAGAAGAACGCGGTCTCTACGTAAATGAACCTGTAAAGAAACATAACATATCATCACGCCCGTATTCTTTGAAGGATCAGACAGAGGTGTATTCTGTGGCTATTTCTTCAAAAGGCCATTTCGGATATTATCTTTTTTATTGATTACTATCTGACCCAACAGACGTTGTCCTGTCTTAACTATGAATATTGAATTCGAATGTTGGTTACCTAATTAATAAAAAATTGGATGCCTCAAAACCGATGAAAAATGGACTGCCTCATTAGTCTAGTGGTTCTAAGCGCGACTGCTACGCTAGAGGTCCTGGGTCCGATCCCCAGGTCCAGCAGTGTTATAGGGTTTTTCTATGAAATTCTCAGTAGCAGCTCGGAGTCTGGATTTGTGCCCGGTTAATGGCAATAGGCTCGCCCCCTATATTACATGGGACCTAAACATACCGGCGAACTGTGGGTGTACATTAGTACGCCTATGCCCAACCCTTCGGGGAATACAGGCGTGATGGTATGTTATATTATGTTATGTAATTAATTTAAAAAAAAAAACATTTTTTTTATTTGCGCCAACTGTCACACAGCTGGCAGTTATACCAAACGCCATAAGGTTATAAAAGGAGAGAAGGTTAAAAAAAGATTATATTAAGGTTAGAAAAGTTATATATATATGGTTGTTAAGTTTTTTTTATGGGATAGGAAGGCAAACGAGCAGACGGATCGCCTGATGGTAAGCGATTACCACCGCCCAAGGACACCCGCAACACCAGAGGAGTCACGAGTGCGTTGCCGACCTTTTAAAAGGGGTTGGGCCTCCGGTAACCTCACTTACTCGGCGAAACACATACGTTGTGTTTCGCCGGTTTTCTGTGAGGCCGTGGTGTCACTCCGATTCATAGTTTCACAATCACAACATTCTTAGTTTTTTCTTTCAACATATCCAAACTAGGACCAGGAAATTATAAGCATTTGCTATACTGCGATGTGACGTCATATCCTACTTAAGATGAAGATAAAGATAAAATAAAGATAGAGACAGATATAAAAATAAAGATAGGAGGTGAAGATATAATAGTCATGGATAATGACAAAAATAAAGATGGAAATGATAAAGGTAAAAATGAATTAAAATAATAATCAACCCATTATACTGTCTAACTACTGGGCACGGGCCTCCTCAGAATGAGACGGGTTAGGTTAGTAGTTAGTCTACAGTGCTGGCCTAAAGGTGATTTTAGACCGGCGAGGACAGGCGTGGACTGGATGGGCGAGAATTGTTTCTTTTTATGAGATAGGATGGCAAACGAGCAGACGGACCGCCTGATGGTCAGCGATTACCACCGCCCATGGACACCCGCAACACCATAGGAGTCACGAGTGCGTTGCCGGCCTTTTAAAAGGGGATTGGGCCTACGGCAACCTCACTCACTCGGCGAAACACAACGTAAGCGTTGTTTGACGCCGGTTTTCTGTGAGGCCGTGGTATCACTCCGGTCGAGCCGGCCCATTCGTGCCGAAGCATGGCTCTCCCACGTAATAATGACCACCCCACCTTTGGTGTAAAAATTATGAATGCGCGAGGATGTGCATAACGAGAACAGAAATATTTGCTAGTACAATATTGAACTTCACAGCTACAAAAATAGAGTATTTATTACTTTGTACAACGGTTTCACAAATCTCGCCCAGTCTCTTCTCCGTTTGCTGTCAAACGAAACGAGCCGAGAGACATCTCGGTGTAAAAGGGTCAGCGAGATTTCAATCCACGCCCATCCCAGCCCATGCCATCCTCGCCGGTTTAAAACCACCTTCAAACGGGTTCACCTTCAAAGATGCATTAATTTGTTTAAAAACATGTGCTACAAAATAGACACAGATGTTATTCACAATTTATTATATTTTTAATCTGCACTGTCCACGGTCTCGCGGAGGGCCCTGTCAGAAAATCAGCGCTGCAATTAGTTCATACTTCCTGTTAAAAGGGCCTTAGTAGTATTTTGGTCTTGTATAATGACTCAGAATGAATTTCCTTTTTTTTCTTACTAATAGAATATGTGTAAAAAATATATAATGTTAGAACTGCCTCATTAGTCTAGTAGTTCTAAGCAAGACTAGTACGCTAGAGGTCCTAAGTTCAAAAGTGTTATTGGTATTTCCAATGAAATTCCCATTAGCAGCTCGGAATTTGGATTCATACCAGTGTTTCGCCGGTATGTTTACGACCCAGATAATATAGAGCAAGATTACTGCCATTAACCGGGCATAAAAATGCACACTCAGAGGTGCTACTGAGAATTTTACAGAGAAAACTCAATAACCGGCGACGGTAGCCTAATGGCGAGGGCGTCAGACTTACGATCATGTGGTTGCCGGTTCGAAACCCACCCATTGTCTACCGACGTGAAACCACTCGTAACACAAGCATTTAGCTTAGCACGAGGGGTTAAGAATACTAGTAATGTGCGACCCGCATTGCTAGTAAGTTTTTTTTTAAATTAAAATACCACTGCTGAAAGTGGGAATTGGACCCAGGACCTCTAGCGTAGCAATTCGCGCTTACGACTACTATACTAATGAGGCATTTAAATAGATATGATAATTATGTATCAGAGATCAGATAGCTTTACCAAAGATAAATAATTGATTAATGATATTAATTTATGTAAATAGATTTTTTAAAGACAATTTGACAATCTTTTTGCATTTTCCATGCTCAGTATAAAGTTTTTTTAGTGAAGGAAAAATTCGACTGCGGGCAGGATTCGAACCTGCGTCTTCTGGTTAGACACACCAGACGCTATGACCAAGCCAGGCCAAATGTCGCCTTCACATTCTGAATTTACGTCTTAAGGTGACGTTAGCGACATCTATTGAAAGCAAGTTACTTTGCTTCTCAACCGACATGACTTACTTTACAGTTATTTCGATGTCGGTGCCATCTCATCTTTTAACTATCCTTTTGTATTTTTTTTTGCACTTTACATGCTATAAGATTATAAAGTTATTTCATTGAATGAAAAATTCTACTGCGGGCAGGATTCGAACCGTCTGGTTAGATACACCAGACGCTATGACCAACTAAGCCACCGCGAGAGTCTCCCGCCTGGTCGAAATTGGCCTTCACATTCAGAATTTACGTCTTAAGGTGACGTTAGCGACATCTAGTGAAAAGCAAGTTAGAATTAGAATGTGAAGGCAAATTTCGACCTGGCGGGTAGGAGTCGCGATGGTTTAGTTGGTCAATGCGTTTAGTGTATCTAACCAGAAGGTTCAAATCCTACCCGCAGTCGTATTTTTCCTTAACCAAAATAACAATATTGTAATTTTTTTACCAGATGGTACCAGCATTTTCTAACTGACGACCTCTGAGAAGAAACACCGAAATAAATTCAGAGAAACATGGTCTCCTAAAGTCCAGACATAATATTAGAAGCGAATATGTGAGTTACAATGCAAGACAATGTCAGAAATGACGCTTTGAAGAAAGAGCCTTAGTAGCTCTGAGTAGACCAGTCCCAGCTGACGGCACGCATGCATCAGTCATTATGTAGCTCGACCATAATCTAGGGAGCTCAACAATCCGTCACACTAACCTTCTTTTGGGGTCTTCCCACAGCTCTTTAATGACAGAATCCAAAATATATTGAACCCCCGCTTTTTGTATGTTGTTACGACCTGAAATTAAGAGAAATGTCACATACTGGTGTCTGACACTTACGCTAATATTAGACATTGAAATGAAATTGTAGATATTTTACGTGGGAGAGCCATGCGACGAATGGGCCGGCTCGACCGGAGTGATACCACGGCCTCACAGAAAACTGGCGTTAAACAACGCTAACGTTGTGTTTCGCCGAGTGAGTGAGGTTACCGGAGGCCCAATCCCCTTTTAAAAGGTCGGCAACGCACTCTTTACTCCTCTGGTGTTGCGGGTGTCCATGGGCGGCGGTTATCACTTACCATCAGGCGATCCGTCTGCTCGTTTGCCCTCCTATCCCATAAATAAAAAAAATACATATTATCTGCTAAACGTCATTCAGCTGCTGTTTAAAACAGCTAGCGGTTTTGTAAAATAACGAATTATATAATCAAACTGCGATATATGTAGTTATGTATATACTCACTTCCATAGTAGTACTGGTCCACAGTTTTCAGCCAGCCGACGTCATCGTGTGTGTGCGGTACAATATGTATATTTAAAACGCCAGGCTGCGTCACGTGACAGCTCTGAAAAAATAAAAACATACCTACACATACCACCTTTTTGTGATTTTTTTGCATTTTCCATGCTAAAATTATAAAGTTATTTTAGTAAAGGAAAAATTCAAAATCACAAAAAGATAGTTAAAAGGTAAGGTACGGAAGGTAAGGTACGGTACGTACGACATTGAACTAACTGTAAAGTAAGTCGCGTCGGTTGAGAAGCAAAGTAATTTGCTTTTCATAGATGTCGCCAACGTCACCTTATGACGTAAATTCATAATGTGAAGGCAAAATGTCAATCAGGCGGGTGGGGTTCGCGGTGGCTTAGAGGTCAGAGCGTCTGGTGTATCCAACCAGGAGACGCAGGTTCGTATCCTACCCGCGATTGAATTTTTCCTTTACTAAAATAACTTTATATACATAACATTTTTTTATTGATTAGGCCGGCAAATGACCTATCGAGCCACTTGGTGGTAAGTAGTTATCGCCGCCCATGAACACCTGCAACACCAGAGGAGTTGCTGATGCGTTGCCGAGCTTTAAGAGCCCCTACGGACTGCAGACTACCAGAGCTGCAGCAACCGAGGGGGAATTGGCTCTTACGTGCAAAAGTTGAAATACACACCAAGGTGCTATACGACAGACTTCGACGTAAGGGTGGTTAGACCAGTCAGACCCCGAGAGATCATACCACCAAGCAAGTCAGATATTTTCTTGGCTCTTACGAGATGCCTATCTGAATGGCAGTGAGGAACTGTAGTCTAACCCGTCCCCACACGGGGGATACCCGTCCCCACGCGGGATATACCCATCCCCACACGGGGGGGAAATGTCTGTATTCCCCGAAGGGTTAGGCAGAGGTGTATTCATACCCACAATTCACCTTATAATTCAGTCCCATGTAATAGGGGGCGACCCTATTGCCATTAACCGATTTTTTTTACGCTTTTAGGTTTACGCTTGACCGCCATTTATTAAGCGATACTGCGATCTACGATGGAGCGGGCTTGCCTAGAAGAAACCGATTCACTCGTGATTTAAAGACACCCAGATTATAACTATCGGGGGAGACCCACTCGGGAAGTGCATTCCACATTTCAGCGGTACGCATGATAAAAGTGGACTCAACCCTTTAAGGCGGATAGTTCAGCTGAGCCCGCGTAATTCAAATTTCAAGTGATTTTTCGCAGTTTGTAGGTCTATAACAAGTTCTAGATTCATGGCAGTTATAATTGCGACATTAACTATACAACATTCACAACTGAGAACTAAAATCTTTACTTATGAATCCTTATCAAGCCAAAAACTCGGCGCAATCTGTGTAATTGGTCAAAATTGTCATTTTACACCACTCTTAGCTACAATAATGATTTTTAAGCAATGGTTTTAGATAAATATTGTAAACTTTGTATAGTTAATGTCGCAATTACCATTACCATGAATGCAGAACTTATTATAGACCTACAAACTGCGAAAAACCACTCGAAATTTGAATTTGGCGGGCTCAGGTGAACGATCCGCCTTGACTGCCACGTCGAAACAAAAAAAGCGAGCCCTCAGCGCCAAGCTTCCGAATCTCTATAGAAATCTGTCACCCAGTCGCGACCGTGGCGTTCTGGGCACACTTTGATTTGTCGTCTATACATGACTGTAGCAGGCAAAAGAGATTCGGTCGGGTTTTTGGAATGTCCACCATGAATCGATGTCGCTTTTTTGTGCTTTGAATTTCATAGACCCAATAACACTTTGCTCGACCTGAGAATCAGCAGGACATCTAGCGTAGCAGTCGCGCTTAGGAAGGACAATTAGACTTATCGATTTTAAAGAAAGAAAAAAGAAAGAAGTTTTTATTTATGTCCGCAATGACGGACTTTTTGGGCTCAACAAAATCAGCATATACATAAAAAAAAATTGCAATTGCCAACACAGCCAGCTTCCAGAGCAGTTTAAAAAATAATAATGTCTGACATCTCATATTTTGTTTTCCAGTCCATAGTTATAAATAAAGATAACATTTGACCTCTGTGCCGATAATTAATTTATTAATGTTTATTTAACTCATAAACATTTCATTTCATCAGTTCGTAACAGAGAACGATTTGCAAATGATTCTAAAATATTAAATTCTCTTTAATATGGTCGAGCTACACAATGACTGATGCATGCGTGCTGTCAGCTGAGACTGGTCTACTTGAAGCCGCTGTGGCTCTTTCTTCA
The DNA here is from genome assembly GCA_910591435.1 of Acronicta aceris. Lineage (NCBI taxonomy): Eukaryota > Metazoa > Arthropoda > Insecta > Lepidoptera > Noctuidae > Acronicta > Acronicta aceris. The sequence goes on along the minus strand of OU342787.1, from coordinate 5,800,220 downwards.
AAAAGCCATCTCAAACATTGCCCTGCATTGTATCACTCACATATTTTTATATCTGGACCTTAAAAGAGACCATTCTCTGATCTGTTTCTCTTGAAGCTTATTTAGCGGCAATATTCTATCAAATTATGTTGTTATTCGGATTTGGATACCGTTAATCTAGGTTCCTACGATACTATTTCGTCTACTACTACTTCACTGGAAATAAAACAACGGAAAATCGTTCCAAACTTGGCAAAGTTATCAAAAATTGCATTCGCTTACATTTATTTCCAGTGAAGTATTTTGGACGAAATGGTAGAGTAGGAACCTAGATTAACGGTATCAGAATCCGAATATAATAACACAATTTGATTAAATTGTGTTTGAATTACGATTTATTTCGGTATTACGTTTGTAAGAGAAATTCGGTCAACCGGACTCTTAAATGATGATATTTATTCTGTAAATACATCGAGATACTTTTACAAGTCAATGCTTTATATTTTTTTAACTAGATGGCGCCGGCATTTCCTCACTGACGACCTCTGAGAAGAAACACCGAAACAAACTCAGAGAATCATGGTCTCTTTTAAAGTCCAGACAGTAGTCGTAGTATTATCAGATCTGATGTGAGTGTTACGATGTAGGGCAATATCTGAACAGGCCTTTTGAAGAAAGAGCTATAGCAGCCTTGAGTTGTCCTGTCCTGACTGACGGCACGCATACATCAGTCATCGTGTAGCTCAACCATTATTAAGGGAGCTCAACGACCTGTCGCACGACGTTACCAGATCACCAAGACGTTTGCGGAGACCATGATTACTTAAAGAAGGAACTGACCTCATATCCACAGGTATCTTTTGTTATTGGTTTCTTATCCTGAAGCGGCACCAGATGCACGGCGTGGACTGCGCAAAGCAGCAGTATAAGCTTCATTGTGGTCTGAAAAAAAAGTGAAGGCCATATTTATAACTAGCTTTTTTTTTTTATTCGTGATAGGCTTACGCTTGACCGCCAGTTCGCCTGATGTTAAGCGATACTGCGATCTACGATGGAGCGCGCTTGCCTAGAAGAAACCGATTCACTCGTGATTTAAAGACACCTAGCTACTGCCCGCGATTTTTTATGCGTCGACTTCAGGATTGGATTCTATCTAGATATAGCTAACCGATGTGCTATTTGAGACTACAATCTATCTCTGTACCAAATTTCATCATGATCCGCAAACATCCATACATCCTCAGAAACTTTCACGTTATTTTTTATTGGTGACTAGCTTTTGCCAGCGACTTCGTCCGCGTGGAATAGTTACTTTGTTCCTCATTTTCCCAACATTTCCCTTCACTGCTCTGCTCCTATTGATCGTAGCGTGATGAAAAGTATACTATAACCTGCCCAGGAGTATGAAGAACAATTGTACCAAGTTTCGTTGAAATCTGTCGAGTGGTTTTTGTTTCTATAACGAACATACAGACAGACAGACAGACAAAAATTTTACTGATTGCATTTTTGGCGTCAGTATCGATCACTAATCACCCGCTGATAGTTATTTTGGAAATATATTTCATGTACAGAATAATATAATAAATCTGTAGAGAGGTCACTCTCTACAGATTTATTATAAGTATAGATAGGCTTACGCTTGACCGCCAGTTCTTCTGATTTTAAAGATCGCTCGCGGTTTCACCCACGTTGCCCCATTCCTAAGAGCCGTAGCGTAATGTTAAATAGCTGAAAACCTTCCTCTTGAATCACTCTATTTATTAAAAAAAAAGATTCAAAATCCGTTGCGTAGTTTTAAAGATTTAAGCATACATAGGGACGGACAGACAGCGACAGGGACTTTGTTTTATACTATGTAGTGATGTGTTAAAGATCAATATTTAATAATTTTAACATAACATAACATACCATCACGCCTGTATTCCCCGAAGGGTTAGGCAGAGGCGTACTATAATGTATACCCACAGTTCGACGGTATGTTTAGGTCCCATGTTATAGGGGGTGAGCCTATAGCTATTAACCGGGCACAAATCCAGACTCCGAGCTGCTACTGAGAATTTCATAGAAAACTCAATAACACTTTGCTCGACCTGAGGATCGATCCCAGGACCTCTAGTGTAGCAGTCGCTCATGGGACCACTAGACTAATGAGGCAGTCAATTTAACAAATCAAAAATTTTTTGCAGTCGGTAATATTTTTATAATTTATTTTGTTAACAGCGTGAGACACAACATTTCTTGTAGATTTTTTGGCGCCAAATCTGTCAGCAGAATTGCTCTAGGACGTCAGATTTATTTTTTATATAGGATAGGAGAGCAAACGAGCAGACGGATCGCCTGATGGTAAGCGATTACCGCCGTCCATGGACACCCGCAACACTATAGGAGCCACAAATGGGTTGCCGACCTTTTAAAAGGGGATTGGTCCTCCGGTAACACAACGTAAGCGTTGTTTAACACCGGTTTTCTGTGAGGCCGTGGTATCACTCCGGTCGAGCCGGCCCATTCGTGCCGAAGCATGGCTCTCCCACGTTAAATGAATGAATGAATTTAAATAAAAATATTTTGGAACTCAGGATAGGCAAACAAAGAAACAGTATTTTTTGTTTTGCTGAAACATTGTCACTTGGGCCCCGATAAGATTGTTTACCTAGAAATATGACACTAGACAGACAGAATCACTGAATCGTAACTTGTAATTATATAGCATACGTCTAATTAGAAGAAAGCTGACCTACTTTGACAAACCAATGACTTGTAATGAATATTATACCAACCTACACACAGCACGCCAAGCCGCACAGTTACAGTTCATACACTGTATTGTAATATAAACCCACAGTTCGCCGGTATGTTTATGTTTAGGTCCCATGTAATAGGGGGCCAGCTTATTGACATTATCCGGGTGTATCCGAATGTCATAAAAATACCCAATACTTAACACTAACTATCTTTTTGTGATTTTTTTTGCATTTTCCATGCTAAAATTATAAAGTTATTTTAGTAATGAAAAAATTCAATCGCTGGCAGGATTAGACGTCAGAGCGTCTGGTGTGTCCAACCAGGAGACGCAGGTTCGAATCCTGCCCGCGATTGAATTTTTCCTTTGCTAAAATAACTTTATACACTTTGCTTGTACCCAGTGACAAAGATTGATGTACACCCGAGTGGGTCTTCCCCGCTAGATATAATCTGGGTGTCTTTAAATCACGAGTGAATCGGTTTCTTCTAGGCAAGCGCGCTCCATCGTAGATCGCAGTGTCGCTTAACATCAGGCGAACTGGCGGTCAAGCGTAAGCCTATAAATACAAATAATAAAAAACTGTATTCTAAGCCGTCCCCACACGGGGAAAATAATCCGTTTATCCGTACTTGTCTGATAGTAAGCCCAAACTGCACTCAGGGGCGGAGAAAACCCATCCTGTACGTAATCTGTTATTTTATGGTCGCGGTTCAAATTCTTTTTGGTTCACTTGATAATGGACAATTTTAAACCGTTTACAGATAACATTATTATGATTAGTTAAGCTACTGGTTATCGTGAACTCATTAAGTACAGTAATTAGGATTTACTTAGTTAAAATTTCTGGAATTTTACTGATATCTGCAAGTAACTAAGTAATTGTATCTAAAGAAGTAAGTAATTTTTTTTTAATGATATGTCTCTAATGAGTCTAGTGGTCCCAAGTCCTAGGTTCGATCCCCAAGTCAAACAAAGTGTTATTGGGTTTTTCTATGAAATTCTCAGTAGCAGCTCGGAGTCTGAATTTGTGCCCGGTTAATGGCAATATGCTCGCCCCCTATTACATGGGACCTAAACATATCGGCACACTGTGGGTGTACATTAAGTACACCTCTGCCTAACCCTTCGAGGAATACAGGCGTGATGGTATGTTATGTCTCGACTGGACATACTATTTTTAGCTGCTAATTGAAAAAGGGATGGTATAGGCGTCTGCCCACTACACCGTCTGATACCATGACCGTATTAGGAACGTGTCAGAAAAAAAAAATTTTTTTCTACTAAAATGGCAAACAAGCATACGGCCCGCCTGATGGTAAGCGATTACCGTAACCTGTAGACACTTGCAACATCAGGGGTATCACTCACGCGTTGCCGACCCAGAAAATTAAGGAGGAGTAGTTGAGCTGGCAGTATAGGAGACATACTGCCTGCAGCCATAATGCTTGACAGCGGCGGTAACAAAACACCACCAATCCCCCCCACTGCCAACACAAGGCGGCCTTGCTCACCGTCAGGAACACAACATAGCATGGAGCTATGTTATTTGGCTACGATTTTCTGCAAGGTGGAGGTACTTCCCCAGTCGAGCAGCTCCAATTATCAGTGCAATTATTCGATTCCATTATGCCGCACCTCGATAAATGCTACGCTGTTGATACGTTCTAGTTGACATGGTAGTTCGTGTCGTCGGTCGCGATATGAGACGATGTAGTGAGCAGAATCCTTAATATTCTCTCGCTAAGCAATATTGTGATCCGGTTTGAAGGGTAGTCAGTGACATTATTACCAGTTCACAGTATTTTGCCAGTTTTTTTTTTCAATTGTTTTGCAATCACAGACACGACTTTTCTGCAAACTTATTAATGTATCGATTTAAGTACACCTCCGTCTAACCCTTCAAGGAATACAGTCGTGATAGTATTCCATGCAGTAGTTTTTGCGTGATGCGTACAAACATACAGAGAGGCAGACAAAAATACAATCGTTTTTTTTCTGTTGCTCTAATAAATGAAATGAAATGAAATGATGATGAAATGAAATGATATTTATTTCTGTAAATAGATCTCTCAAAGATACTTTTACATACGTCTTTTTTTAAGTACTAGATGGTGTCGTCATTTCCTAGCTGACGACCTCTGAGAAGAAACACCGAAACAAACTCAGAGAATCATGGTCTCTTTTGAAGTCCAGACATAATAGTACCAGAATATGTGAGTGATACAATGCAGGGCAGGGTCTGAAATGGCCTTTTGAAGAAAGATCCATAGCGGCTTTGAGTAGACCAGTCCCATCCGACGGCACGCATACATCAGACATTGTGTAGGCTGATATTAGTTTTTGTTTATCATCTTTGTAATGTACAGACATCGGGCGTGTTACAATTTTATTATAGGTATACATATATATAGATTAAACATAAATATTGCAATAACGATTTAGGTCAATAAACACTTGAATCTTACTTATCTTAGTACTAGTAACCGATCAGATATTTAAGTAAACAGCTTGCCTAAGATGCACTCAAGATAAAGATAAGTGCCTACTTACTGTATTTTTTTATAACATGACGAAATAAGCCTACATGCCGCCTGATGGTAAGCGACAACCGTTGCCTATAGACGCCAGCAACACCAGTGGTATCACTCGCGCGTTGTCATCTTGACACCTCAGTTGTTAAGTTGTTTCTTTACGTGGGAGAGCCATGCCTCGGGACGAATGCGACGGCTCGACCGGAGTGATACCACGACCGCACAGAAAACCGCAATCAAACAACGCTTACGTTGTGTTTCGCCGAGTGAGTGAGGCTACCAGAGGCCCAATCCCCTTTTAAAAGGCCGGCAACGCACTTGTGACTCCTCTGGTGTTGCGGGTGTCCATGGGCGGCGGTAATCGCTTACCATCAGGCGATCCGCCTGCTCGTTTGCCCACCTATCCCATTAAAAAAGTCTCATTTGTACAGTAATCATTCATGAACCTATATAATGTACTGTTGGGCACGAGTCTCCTCATAGAATGAGGAGGGTTAGGCTATATGCAAGACATCACTGCTGGTATCGCTGAGGAATGAAACCTCGCTCCCGTAACCCCAGCAAAAAGTGGTGAGGCGAAACGCCGGTGTGGTTTGTGTTTGTGGTGTTTGTGTGGTGTGGTGGAGTCCGACACGCCCCGTCACCTTCCCCAGGCGACGGAAGTCTATGTGGATTTTCACATCACCACGCTGGCTTAGTGCGGGTTGGCAGACTTGACACGCCGTCAAGAAAATCTCTCAGGCATGCAGATTTCCTCACGATGTTTTCCATCAACGTAATTAATTTATTATTTTGTCGTTCCACATTTGGCGTAGCGACAGAAAGATCGGTTTCTATGCTACGTATTGTGGGTTCTATCTCCGATAACAATTATTTGTATGATCTACAGGTAATTAGGGTAATAAATTTGACGACACGTTTGGCGTAGCGGCTGAGCGATCGGCTTCTGCGCAATGTGTTGTGGGTTCGATCCCCACACGGAGCAAATATTTGTATGATCTGCAGGTAGTTGTTCCGGGTCTGGGTGTTTGTGTTTGTGAGAATTTGTGTTTGTAAACGCACCCACGATACAGGACAAAATCCTAGTGTGGGGCAACTTTATATAAAAAAATAAAAAAAATTGTTTCGGGTCTGTGTATTAGTGTGTCTGATCTAATAATTTGTGTTTCTAAATGCACCCACGATACAGGAGAAATTTCTAGTGTGTGGCAACGCATATTAAAAAAAAATACCCACATCATTATGAAATTCAGAAATTCGAGCCTTGGATACGAATTCCAATTCCAATGGCCATACCTAGGCTATCTCTAACACAATAATTTTAGCACATTATCTAGAAAATAAACTAGATACATGAGACAGTATGTACCAGGATAGCATACCTCAAGAGTAGCTCACAGTTAAGCGACATACATTTTTTTCTTACGTTTCCTGTTTCGAACGGGATCGAGTTCGAGGTACGAATGCAACACCTAAGTGGGTATACAGGCTGACTTTGAAAACATGTGACAAATCGAAATGGGAGGCTCAGTTATTTCTTCATTACCCGACAGCGCCAGAAGGGTTATGTTTTTCGAATGTATCTATGTATATTTGTTTGTCACGCTCTGTAGCCTAAACATAATCAACCCATTATACTGTCCTTCTGCTGAGAACGGGTCTCCTCTCAGAATGAGAGGGATTAGGCTATAGTCCGTGCGGGTTGGCAGACTTCACACGCCATCGAGAAAATCTCTAAGGCATGCAGGTTTCCTCACGATGTTTTCCTTCACCGTTTAAGCGCGTGATAATTAACTATTTAATACGCACATTACTTCAAAAAGTCAGAGGTGCGTGCCTTGGATTCGAACTCGAGACCATTGACTTGGCAGTCCAATGGTCATACCACTATGCTATCACTGCTTTAGCCTAAACGGCTTGTTGGATTTTAGCTTGAGAAGCGTCGTTAGATTCGTCTCAACTGTGAGAGTGTCACTGGATACTGATATATTTTTTTATTATTATTTGCTTGCGGCTATAGTATCATTGCGACCGCAATTGGTCTATTGTGATTGCGGATTAAGGTTCACCTATGAATCCTGCGGCTACTAGGTATGAACTGCAGGATGTTCATAGGGGTGAGCTCCATTACTTCATCCGGGTTTAAGGTGTGTTTCCCTAGATGAAAACCGCAATTGTCAATTGTATTGGTCGTAGCGTGATGTTATATAACCCTCCTTGATAAATGATCTATCCAACACAAAAACAATTTTTCAATTCCAACCAGTAGTTCCTGAGATTAGCGCGTTCAAACAAACAAACTCTTAAGCTTTATAATATTAAGTATAGATTGCCGCGTCTATTCAATTTCTTCCCTGTATAAAATCTAGATTTTATAATTAACAATTTTGATATCTGATATGCGAAAAACTGAAACCCACAGTTCACCAGTATGTTTTGATCCCATGTAATAGGGGGCGAGCCTGCCATTAATCAGGCACAAATACAAATACCAAACTCCGAGCTGTTACTGAGAATTTCATAGAAAAACACAATAACACTGCCCGATCTCGATCGAACCCAAGACCTCTAGCGTAGCAGTCGCATTTAGGGCCACTAGACTCATAAGGAAATATCCTTACTAATATTATAAACGTGAAAGTTTGTGAGTATGGATGTATGTATCTTTGTTACTCTTTCACGCCAGAACAGCTCAACGGATCTAGATAACATTTGGCACACTGATAGATTATAGCCTGGAGTAACACATAGGCTACTTTTATCCAGGTCGGACCCAATCCTGAAGTCCGCGCAGACAAAGTCGCGGGCAGAAGCTACTAAACCAAAATGGAATTGAATTTGTCGAGCAAGCTATGGTTCTCACGTACGACCATAGCAGGGTAACGTGTTTATTATTGATGTCATGGGAATAATTTCCATTGTATTAAAAAAACCGGCCATCGCAAGTCGGATCCGCCCACCGACGGTTCCGTATAAATTTGTAGGTACATATTATAATTAATTACAAATGTCTTAGTAAAGGAACACTTTACTATTAAATAACTTAATAATCTTAGCATGGAAAATGCAAAAAAAAAAACACAAAAAGATAGTTAAAAGGTAGGGTGGCATCGTACGACACTGAACTGACTGTAAAGTAAGTCGTGTCGGTTGAGAGGTAAGGTAACTTGCCTCTCATAGATGTCACCAAACGTCACCTTATGACGTAAATTCAGAATGTGAAGGCAAAATTTCAATCATGCGGGTAGGGTTCGCGGTGGCTTAGAGGTCAGAGCGTCTGGTATATCAAACCAGAAGACGCAGGTTCGAATCCTGCCCGCGATTGAATTTTTTCCTTTACTATTAAATAACTTAATTACAAATGTATAGTTTTCAGATTTTCCCCTATACTTGTAGTATAAGATGGTATTCCTTGCCAAATTTCATAGTTCTAGGTCAAAGGAAAATACCCTATAAATTTTTATTCCCTTGAGAACACATAAAATACGCCTGTATTCCCCGAAGAGGCGTACTAATATACACCCACAATTCGCCGGTATGTTTAGGTCCCATGTAATAGGGGGCAAGCTTATTGCCATTAACCGGGCACAAATCCAGACTCCGAGCTGCTACTGAGAATTTCATAGAAAAACCCAGTAACACTTTGCTCGACCTAGGGATCAAACTCTATAATAATTTCCTTAAGAGTGTCGAAATATATATTTTTTGCGCCATAAACGGCCATATCTTTTTATACGTTAACTTAGAAGTTTGATTTTTTCACAGCTTCAAGGGCAGGGGACCCGGGAATCAAAGCCAAGGCTTTGAGCTTAGCAGCCAGACATACGACTAATAAAGCAGTTTTTAAATAAAATCACAAACTATCAAAACAAAATACCTCTGTCTGTCTGTTTTTTACGTTTTAACGCCTAGACCGGTGAACTAATTTGGACGTATTTTGGTATAGAGATAGATTGTACCTTGGAGATCTCTGTCTCAATAAATGCTTTGGAGATGCGAGTAAAACCGCGGGTAACGGCTAGTATAAATACCTATATAAATACATTAATAATACGATCATATGATTACGGGGTCAATGCCCAGGGTCGGGTAATGCTCTCATTGAAAACACAAATATTTTTTTATGCTTGTGAATTTTCGCCTACTGGTTTAAAAAAAGCACCTGTAAGTAAGAAGTATTTTTATTTTTTTGTTTGGCTATCGTTTTTAAGAGTTTTTTTTTTATAAAATAAAATCTCGATAAATAGGTTTTTTTTTATTCATCAGGCTTACTCTTCACCGCCATTTCGCGATACTGCGATCTACGCATCTAAATATATCAAATTTTTTTGCTTTATGGATATAATATTTTTTAACTTAGGTCGGTACCTACCTACCTAACTAGGTATGTCGGACTCATACCGATTAAAAAGCGTACTTGCCTTGTTTTGCCCAATAGTCATGGCTATGGGATTCATAATACCTACACTTATTCATAGTACCTACCTGCTTATACCTAAGTAAATACCTATCAGTATTGTTTAAATTTCTTCAATATCTTACAATAATAATTTATAGTTTAGGTAGGTACCTACTCAATTCATTTGAATTATCACTTATTTATGTATATATTAATAATATTTTTACTTACAAAAAAAAGATTTAAGTACTTACATTTAAAAACATAAAAACAGTACCTATGTACCTACCTAGACTTATTATTTTTACTGATTCTATTTTAATTCTTTTCTTTAATTTTCTTCAATAAATTAATAAAATTAATAAAATACTGTTGCATATCCACACAATTTTCGATCAGAATTATATTTTTTTTCTATAATATTTAGGGAAGTAGGTACCTACAGCATCATTACTTATTTCTTAGTACCTGCCTATTTTTAAAAAGTTACAAGAGCAAGTAAAATTTATATTATATAATGCTACCTTCGTTTTATTTTTACAAAGTTAAGACGTGCTTAGGTATACATTTTTAGAAACACTCAATATAAATTTGATATCATAAGGAAAACCACAAATGGATATTATAAAAACCAACACTTATTACGATAATTTTTAATACCTACGTAAAATACCAGACAAGGTAAACAATAAAACGGTTTAATAACTCAATAATTTATGTACCTATTACCACATAATTCAGTACCTACTCGACATTTAAGAGCAAATCCAAATACCAATTAAGTGTATAAAATTAATAGTAATTAGAAAAAACTCACCATAATCTTTAGTTTCCTTCTACATGTAATTAATATTACACGATCGTAATAAATGATTTTCTTACAATTTCAAAACACAACCATGACCCACAGTTCATAAAATTAAACTGACATTTCTACCATTGACAAAGTTGTTTTGTTTGATTGACGGTAATGAATGATATTGATACAAGTCAGTGTACTGATAACATTGAAACTCATTCATTCATTAGTCCCATTCATTCATAAATTTCAGTGTAAATTCTGCACTTATTAGACTGGCATAAAGCCGATCGATTATATTGAAGTGTAGTCGAGAATTTTCAATTAATGTATCTTCACTTAGGCGAAGAAATATCTTTAAGGCGGATCATTTCGCTGTGCCCGCGAAATTCAAATTTCGAGTGGTTTTTCGCAGTTTGTAGGTCTATAACAAGTTCTAGATTCATGGTAGTAGTAATTGCGACATCAACTATACAACATTCACAATTGAGAACTAAAACCATTGCTTAAAAATCATTATTGGAGCTAAAAGTAGTGTAAAATGTCAATTTTGACCAATTACACAGATTGCGTTAAGTTTCTGGCTAGATAAGGATTTATAAGTAAAGGTTTTAGTTCTTAGTTGTGAATGTTGTTCATTTAATGTCGCAAGTACAACTGCCATGAATCTAGAACTTGTTATAGACCTACAAACTGCAAAAAAACACTTGAAATTTGAATTTCGCGGGCAAAGCGAAATGATCCTTGAATGGCCTTAAAGTGCCTGAGATGCTTTTGCATTGATAATATTGTGTCTTTGCGATCAAACGTTCGTTCTAAAGTAAACTATATATTATAATAATATAACATACCTATTTGAAAGGAACGTGAAAAACATTCCAACTTTAATAAAGTAAAGGTTAATAGCCAATAATTAAACTCAATTAACTAAATACTTCAATAATTTTTTACAAGTGACAAGCTAACTGTAATAATTAATAATCCTTTCACTTAAATTTCTTATTGTATCGGTTAAAATACCACGAACAGATCATAAGCTCATAAAACAATGGGCAGGTAAGTATTTGTCCGCCAATGGTTAACCTAGTTTAAAAATAAAAAGTTTCTCAGTACATAACTGACCATCACAGCGATTAGTTGTTCATGAAGCAGCCTAAGTAGCTAGAGTTCTGTAGTATATTTTATGTAAAAAGATTTTTTTCGTAATATAAAATTCAGTGTTTCTTACGCAATAAAAAGTGAAACTTTACATAACTGTATCAGCAGTAATCTAAAATAAAATTGTATAAATGTTATTACCATGAATATAAATTGTGGTTTAAAGTGAAGTGATTAAAAACTTTTAAGATTTTGTTGAATTGAAATCTAAACAAAAACTTTAAAAGGTAAAAGAACACAATTTTGAAAATGAATCGTTATAATGTGGAAGAAAAACAACGGTGCAACGAAACTATCGCACCCAGAGATGATTGGCTACTTAAAATTGGTCACAGATTCATAAACTTAAATTATTTACGAAATGAAGATGGATGGAATGGAAGGTTACTTAAAAACAGCCAATTTTATTCAGGAGTACTTACTTACTTACTTCCAACCCCGCAGGCACTAGAAAGAAGCTTGTACGATATAATAGAAGAAAATCCAGTTAAAAGTTTTAATTATATAGAAAGAGAATCTGTAAAAATTCAAATTTTAATTCCGAAAATGGCTCTTTACTTATCGGCGCGAGCTATTGAAACGATCTGTAACAAAATTTTCTCTAAACGAGACATCAATGAGAATTTTGTGAAATTAATTTATGAATATTTCTTTTCTGTGTACTTGAAAAGAGTTTATTCATGGTCTTCATTGCATATGCTGATAAAGGCCAGTAAGGCTTACCCTGAACATTTTAAAACAACAATAAGAATATTGTTTAAAGATATGAACATTCCAAATAATATTTTGCTTGATTTTGTTGAAACATTAAACGGCAAGAATTGTACAAATTTGTTAAAATACATTTCCCAATTTCAAATTTCTCCAGAAGAATTTAATCATAATTTACCAGTGCTATATTTAATGTATAAAAAATGTGAAAAGGATGAAGATGTATTTCAGTTTATTCAATCAAATCTAGAACTATATAACCAACATGGTGCCTACAGCAAAACATATGGAAGACTTTTACTCTGCTTCATAGAAAATTTATCTGGTTTTAATGTAAGAGTAAGAATTATAAAGAAAATGATAGAAAATCATTTTACGCCGTACAAAAGCCCATGCATGGCGGCGTTAGAAAAAATCGTAATGGAAATATTAGCATTGCAGATGAATTTCCATGAAGGGCCAAGAATTATTATTCCTAGACCCACAGAAGATTTCCATTTATGAATATTGTACGTCGGTCTACTAAGTAATATTAATTATAGGAATTAAGTTTTAGATTATAGACATCGATTATATTTTACATTACAGGGATTTGTGAAATGTGAATGTATGAAACGTATTTCAAAATTAATCTCAGGCAGTAGTTTATACTGTGTATTATGATAAAGCTTTTAAAGTTTCTTGGAACGAATCTCTGGAATCAAATGCAAAAATATTTTAACAAATCCGACTGGCAGAGATAGCTTAATTATTTAGTATTTAGGCTAGCTAATATCACGTTACAAATCCTTTAAGAACTAAACAAGCGGGTCAAAATACGAATCACAGCAATTTTTAAAGAAGAAACAGTTGTTTAGAGACATAAATTTTCTACTTAATACTGGTCTGAATATTCGATTAAATATTTTAACGTTGATTTCTACCTATATTGCTAAAAAATCATAAGTAACACGTGCGTATGCTTTGTAGGGCCAATAAATGATATGTATTTAAAATATAACGTCTTAACATGTTTTATTGTAATCTTGGTACCAAAACTGCCAAAATATTAAAATTAAGATACTTATTATGTAAAATACCTACTTATATTTTCTATTTTAAGGTGACTAGAACTTGTTATTGTTGTAAGTTAAATCTCAATACAAATAAAAAGAATTATAGAAATAATATGGTGTTTGAATAATACCGTAAAATCCAATAAAACAAAAGAGTAGCTATTCCATTCATAAACAGTATTTTGTTCACAATGAAAAAATCTTTATAAATACTACCTACCTTGTATTCTTTTAAAAGGAATTGTAAAATTTTATGATCTACCCATTTTCCAAATCTTCGTTAGCTAAAGTTAGTATTGCTTCTAATGCCGCTCATAGGTTTTGGTTATAAGGTCCTTTTTAGTGTGCATCCGTGAAGTTGTTAAAACTTCATAGTAAATGTGAAATAATAATGAAATATTTGTTAGGTGAATGCGACCACGCCTGAGGACTTATGTATTGCCTGCTTGTAAATACAAAGATCTTTGGATTATAAAAGTTTTATTATCATCTTCACCTTTATCACCTTTCTTCGTAAACGAATATACAGAGAGATAATCTTAGAGATTCTCCGTATTGTTGGCTTACGGCCAGTTTCTATAACCAATCTGTCGATAGATTTGCTTACTAGAGATAGAATTTTGACATAAGCTCTAATCTACTGACAGATAGGATATAGAAATCGGCCGTTAAGCATTAAGACTGCATAAAAATTAACTGAATGATAATACTGATTATTTAATTTTATAACAGTCTATAATATGCTATAATACCTAATTTTATAAAGTCTAACGAGTCTAAATAGTGTTGTTTAGGGAAAGGTTTAATCAATCAATCATTTATTTTATCAAACATAAATGTGAAATAAAAGTGTGCGTAACATGTCAAATATAGAGCTATATTAATAGGTAGCGCACAAAATTTAGGGAAACAATATATACTTATTACAATTTAATTCATAATCATAATCGATCGATTTAAAAAAGTGCCGTGTATCGGCAACACTACCGTGCCTGAATACTGTCAGTGTCAACCGACAAATTTGGCGTTATTTTGACGTTGGTTGTCTTGTTTTGTTGTTAATATTTTTAGTGCGATACTTTGATTTGCAAACAGTTACTAAAGGAATTGAATTTACTTAAAATTTTGTCATGTCCCATACATGGACGTTTTCGCCTGAATGTAATCCACTAGTAGAGCGTTGTTTGAGCGCCGCATCACCTCCAGACTCGTCCAATAAATGGGTGCAAAGGTTCGGGCCAAGAAACTTGGATTTAGTAAATAAAACTGATAATACCATCATTATAAACGATTCTCCGGATATTGACGACGGTGAACCAGTACAAGAAAAGCACGATGAGGATGTATCGAACGCAGTAGAAGAGTTTTCAGACCCCGACGTCGATTTGTTTTCAAAGTTTGATTACTTCGTCAAAAAATGTCTAAATTTCCCCAGATTGCTTACAAAACTTGCCCAAACTCTTCCTAGAAAAACTGTGGAGAAGCTATTTCACCATATTCAGAAGGCTGATGATTTAAAAGACGATTTTCTGAATATCTTTTTTAGGTATTTCGTGCCTAACTACATCAAACGAGATAATTCTCGATTCTGTTCAGATATTCTATATAAAAGCTATGAAAAGCATCCACAGCATTTGAAAGCAGCTCTAAGACTGATATTAAAAGACTTGGAAATCCAAAATACTATAGTAAACGATTTCATTTTGAATTTAAATGTGGAAAATCAGACAGATATTCTTATTTGCATCAGTAACATAGAATTTACTTCTCAAGAATTTACAAACAATCTGTTTAATATATACACAGCTTATAAGTCTTGTAATAAGACAGATAACATTCAGAAATACATATTTTCATGTATAAAAAATTATAGCGAGTTATGTAGTGATAATAAAAACTATGGTAAACTTCTTTTGGCTTTTTTGCAAGAGGAGCACTCTTTACAGAGAGATATTGTTAGTGATATAATAGACGACATAATTGAAAAGCACAAATCACCATTTAAAAGGCCATGTATGTCTATTTTAAATGAAATTAAAGATTACAACTGAATAATTTTGTTTTTTATGCTTACATTGTGTTCCGCCAAGTGTATGCACTTGTGACTCCTATGGCGTTGCAGGTGTCCATGGGCAGCGGTAATCGCTTACCATCAGGCGATCAGTCTGCTTGTTTGCCCTCTTATCCCATAAAAAAATACTTGGAATATTATTTTTTTAACTTGTCACACTTATATTCTTAGAAGGGTTACTGCAAAGATATACTGATGTACAGCCACAGTTCGCAGCTAAATTTAGGACTTATGTAATAGGCGGTGATCCTATTACCATTTCAAAAACCCAATACTACTTAACTAGGGTATCAAACCCAGGATATCTAGATAATCAGCATGATAGTTCAGCCGTTGAAAGCAGTACAAGAATTACAAATGCATCAAGGTCACTGACCTCTATAAACACTAGCATAGAGAAATATAGAAATCAGTTATCTAGGTCCACCCCTGACAAATCTTTTAAGAAACTTATTATTACTGACCTACTTTCTAAGTAGGAATGAGCCCATCCCAAACCAACCAGTAAACATGGCTGTTATTTAAATAATAAAAAAACCTGCACAAGATGACCAATCTCATGCAGCCGGAGACATTAGGTCTTTGGAGTTAAATTTAAGATTGTCTACAACTGCATAAGATTGGACATCGTTTCAATCTTCATTGACAGTTCGAATTTTTGTTTTTATCTGTGATATGCTTACACTCGAAAAACATAACCTGCTTCTGGCAGAAAAAAAAGGAAGTAACCCTATCTTCTTTGTCTTTTTGTGTCAATGGTCAAACAATAACTCAATAACAGTAACCCTCTAAAGAATATTTAAAAGAAATAAATATTTTTGTCAATTTTTTTTATTATATATATTTTACATAAACTCTACTTTGTAAATGTCCTCTTTGCTTTCTGTTCAGCTGCGTCACTGGCTTGTACAAATGTCCTCTTGAGCTTATTCTTACGACTCTCTCTGTATTTAGCCGAAACCTTTTCAGAAAGCTTAGCTATTCTTTTCATTGTAGCTGGGGGGTAACTGTAACAGTAAAAAATGTGTTTCTTAGAGGTGTACATTTATACACACACTCACAGTTTATTGGTATGGTTTTAAGATCTGATATAATTGGGGGTGAGCCCTTTGCCATTCACTGGACCCATAACAACTAAACCTGTAAGCTATATAATTATTTTAGTTCTGGGCAGGAATTGAACATGGGACACATTTTGCTGAATTTGATCAAAAACTATCACTGGAAAGGCATGCTGGATGGTATGAATCCCATGGCGATGACACTAGGGGAAGGAAAGTGTGGTTTTTAGTCTGTAAGAGGCCGGCAACACACTTGCCACCCTTCGAGTGTTGTGGGTGTCAATGGGCGGTGGTGATTACTTACCATCAGGTGACCCGCATGATCACTTGACTCCCTATTCTATAAAAAAAATACCCTGCTGCCTCCCACGTGGCAGCCAATCATTGAGGATGTACAGCAAACTAAAATAAGACGAAGGCAACTCTTTTACCAAGGAGGTAAGTAATATTGATTAGCTCTCAATCTCATCTAGAATCTATTGAAGGAGTATAACATTTTGGAGGAGTATTTTATCTATAGGAATTTATTCATAATAATATTCATCATTTATATAAATAATAAAGGTAAAATAGGCACATTTACGTACCGACAACCCAAAAACTCGATGTTAGTAAACAATTGTGCTAAAGTTATGAGTTCACCCTCCTCAAAATCATCTTTATGCTCCTCCATGAAGTTACGTCTCACTTCCCATTGCTCGTCAGACTCGTGTTCCGTGCGAAGCGAGTCTATATCAACGGTTGGTTTCATTGTTTATCGCATTTACTGCGAATTTTCAACAAAATAATAACAAAATCTCGTGATTTTTTAGGATTTTTGGACGCTTCGCTTGTCAATTTTGACATTGACCAGTGTTGCCAGATGTTTTCAACGAGCGATAATACAATGGGTAAAAAGTTAAAAAAGTAAACTAGTACGTACAAAACCTTTTTTTAAGTTTTCTTCACTTTTAATGATGTAATAAAGAATTAAGAGTCTTTATCTTTATAATAGAGTTTTACTATTGATATTATTTAACATTTCTCGTGTTGGAGAAAAATCAACACAACATCCAAAGCGTTCTATGTGTTTTGCTAATAGTGTGGCGTTCGATCTCAATGCTGAGCCTATTTCGGATTTTCGTTTTAATAAGATTTACTGGACTGAAGCATCATTCACAATGAGCATTAGAGTGAGGAAGGCATAGTAAATCGAGAGCAAATTTTGCAATACCTATTATTAAAGTCGTCAAAAGTACCTATTTCTGCCCGAAATTCGTCTGGCGTCTGATGTTTCGAAAATATTAAATAGTCGTATGAATTACGTACGCTTTTATCTTTAAAAAAACGCAGGAATGCGACTTTAATCGTACTGCTGGCAACACTGGATATTGACAGCTTTCACGAAACAGATTGTTTCGTTTCAATTTACAAAAGCGTGGCAGGTACTACATAACAGGTCTGATGAAAACTGAAAAAGGCGCTGCCATTTTCTCTATTGGTGGGAACCAGAAATCATTCAGGAAACATATTAATTCCTTTTCAGACAAGATAAATAATAAAATATATATTTCAATATGTTGAAATGGTTTTCATTTTATAATTATTAAAAAAGTTATTAATAATAGGTTTATTAGTAATAGGTTGTGTAAAGAAACGTGCCACAATGTTACTATAAGTGAAATTTATAACGTCTTGGTTCGTCGTCTTCGAAATACAATTGCAATATTAAATTGTGTACTCAGCTTTCTTATATCTTATAAAAATCAGTTTTTAAAACCTTATCTATGCTGCCAACTGAGACTAATAAAGCTATGTTTACCCTATAGTAATATGACACGTTTATAATTTGTTACATAGTATAATTTGAATCACACAAGATTGCAACATTAATATTGACGTATTACTCTAACAAATTAAGAAGATGTTAAGAAAGATGTAAGTTTCATAATTTTAGTGGGATTTTCGGGGCAACTAGCGCCAACAATTTTATGCCAACCTAATTTTTAAATTAGTCCGGTAATCCTGTACTAATCCTACAGCCAGTTTGTCAATTTAGTTTTTGTTATAACAAAAACAAGTCTTTTTCTCAATAAACGAGGGTAATCGTGATAAAATAGATGTTGATCGTTCGCAAAATGTCATGAAGTTCAAAAAAGTGATAAACTCGTCTCATATACACCGAAGAAGAAGGTAAAAAAGTTAATTAACTAAGCAGTAATCAATTTCTTTGTTTCGATTAAGTGTAATAAATCAGTTTTTTATTGTCTAACAGGTTGTTAAGCTAACTGTAAACTCGTATAAACGTTATAATTGTCGTCTAAAGTCTACCAAAATGGCGTTTTCTTTACGTAAAATGTTTTCAAACATATCGTATTTTTCAAAATCTGGAGATCAGACGAGTCCCGACGGCTATCATGCAAATGATAACTCTGATCTTCGATACAACTCTGATAAATCGTCGATGAACATAGATTTCCAGTCCTTAGAACCAGATTCTACATCCAAACACTCTGCCACAAGCCATAATCTACCAGAATCAGTGAAAAAGTTTGCAGTCAAAAAAGGTTCTCTATCTGATACCGACCTCCTTAATATCAACGATTTTGGCGCGAAAAGCCGCAGAGGAAGAAATCGAAATTTAAAATTGGATATTAGGAAAGCTAGCCAGTCAATGACCGAATCATTGTCACAAACGGACAACATTGAAAATACTCCCAAACACATATCACTAGACTGCAAAAGTGCTGATTTGTTTAGTGAGAAGTTGAAACAATTCCACTTCAGCCGTTCATTTGAGTTTGAGATATCGTCGGACTCTGAAGAGGAGCTTGATATAGAATCATTGTCTGAATGCTCTGATACTGATGTGTCTGTTAAAGAAGAAGATAAAGCTGAGATCAAAATGTGTCGCAAAGTTGAATCAGGTTGTGATAACCAGTTGGTGCTGCCTTCAGCTACACCAGAATCCTTTGGTGATGTTGAGTTGGACAAAAATGAGGAAGAACGGATCTCTTTACTTCTCAACTATCAGATGAAAATTGAAAAAGTGGAATGTGTTCTGAAGAAGTTGTTATCAGAATTCCAATTTCACATTGAAGTCTCAAAAATTTTTAATGCCAGATCTATCGTAACAGCATTACCAGGCACTGATGTATCAAATATACCAAAGATGCTGGGCCAAGTCATGTATATGGATAATGTCAGCCGTGACAGCCCCACTGGGTCCTGGAACATAATAATGGAGAAGGAAGATGTCACCACAAAGACGAAGTTCCGGAAGCAACTTCTGTCTCTACGACACTGCTTAGATAATTTCACAAGCAACTACTTACAGAATCAGGAACCGAAGGCTACTAAAGCAAAACGGGTTATCAAACGCAGCATCACATTTGAGCTTCATAAGGGGAAAAGAATGCACAAGAACTTGAAAGTGTCAAACAAGAAACGCATAAAACACTTCGATTTCCCTGACTTCAGAGATGCTTTCCTCAATTTATTTAAAATGGAGGCCGATGTTGATGAAGCTGATGATCAGGTAGACCATTCTGATGATGGAACAGTTAACAAATGCTCCTGCCAATGTCACAACCAGTCCCTAAATCAATCAGATTCTGGCCTCACAAATAAAACTGACAATCTTTCAAATCAATCAATTACTTCTTCCATCGGTAACTTCAGCCTAGACTCTACAACTCTCTCCGCATACTCCGAATCTCTTGATCAAGTGATTAGCTACAACAGTTTCCAAGACACAAGTCTATTCAATACTCTTCTCCAAAAACCAGCTATTGAACGCATTACATTCTACGTTCAAGTTCACAGCATTCAGCTCCAATGTGAAACAACAGACAACTATGAATCTAAAACCTCTATTTCTTTCTTTTGCCCCGCTTGTAATATGATGGAGAATGAAGAAGATGGCTTGCTGAAACATATTCTCAGTCAGAAACATTGTGAGAAAATCCATTTCTTGTACAAAAGTGCTTATATCAAGAAGTGTATGGCGTCTGGAAAGGAAATTCAACCCAGTACCATATTGAATCCGATGACTATGTATCGGGATGACAATAAGATTGTATGTTTCGGAGACGCTATGTACGCTTGCTCTCTCTGCTTCGAAAACCTCATTGTTGGGGAATCGGTTTTAATGTCACATTGCATGGAAACAACACACACAGAAAACAAAGAAAAAATGTATGAAATATTTGATTAAATGCTAACAAAGCCAGGACCCAGAAAAACTATTCTCCACTTCTTTTAAACACTATATATAGGTCAGTATTTCTTCAATTCTTCTCTTATTTTAATTACTATTGTTTCATAACGACGCAAACACTTAATTGCGTGTGTTTTGATCAAGTTGGTATATGAAAGAACTGATTATTGAGTTATAGGCAGAGCTGGATCTTCGTGCGTCTCTAAATATTTGTGAATTTTTGCACCTTGAGAGGAGTTTTTTGAGATTTATTAGGTTTCATTCTTGTTTAGAAGCTTTAAATGTTATTTATATAATGTCAAAATCCTTCCCTGATTTAGTCTAGGTCTTTCTGTCCTGGGTCTCTTTCGACATGGCAAAGTGGTTGATATAAATTCCTTGGCCAGCTTCGTCCACTAAGGTGGTATACCCGGAGTGGCTATTCTTGCAAAGCCCAGTTAATGTTATTATTATATTGCAATATATATCAGCTCTTCCACAAACTATAACTTTAACAATGACATTTATATTCTATTTTTTCTTTTTTTTACCTTTTACATATTATGAGATCTCTATTTTTACATTATTCTTTCGTCTTTTTTGTATTTACAAAAACTGACGATTCTTATTTTTATTATTAATTAGAAAAACGTAATATAAAAGGTGCTCATCGTGCTTGTGGACTCACTTTAGCTCAGATTGTGTTCAATTAAACCTATCGTGTGATATCTGTCCATTCTCACAGTTTTAGCGAAATAATAAACAGTTTGTTTCACGTTGTGTTCGCTTTTTCGATGATCCCTTGCTATTAGGGAAATCGCTGGCTCATTCGGCACGTGCATTAAAAAAATATATAAAAATACTTTATTTAATAGTAAAGGAAAAAAATCAATTGCGGGCAGGATTCGAACCTGCGTCTTCTGGTTTGATATACCAGACGCTCTGACCTCTAAGCCACCGCGAACCCTACCCGCATGATTGAAATTTTGCCTTCACATTCTGAATTTACGTCATAAGGTGACGTTTGGTGACATCTATGAGAGGCAAGTTACCTTACCTCTCAACCGACACGACTTACTTTTACAGTCAGTTCAGTGTCGTACGATGCCACCCTACCTTTTAACTATCTTTTTATGATTTTTTTGCATTTTCCATGCTAAGATTATTAAGTTATTTGATAGTAAAGGAATTGAATTTTTTCCTTTACTATTAAATAACTTAATAATCTTAGCATGGAAAATGTAAAAAAATCACAAAAAGATATATAAAAATACTTGCTTATAATCGTATATAAGTTTGTTACCAAATATCAAAAGATCTCTTAAACTGCAAGTTGGAATCCTGCTCGCCGCAGAAGTTTTCTTTATCAAGTAATTTTCTCAAACATTAATCTGCTATACAGAGTGACATCAAAGACAAAAAATTTCTTAAGCATAGCCATTTTTATCTTGATAAATTAAAAATACTGTTTTTTTGAGAATCGGCCAAATTTTTTATAATTATAAATTTTTCCACACGCCCTTCTCAATAAAAAAAAAAACACTTTTTTAAAGCCCTATTGATATTTTAGCCCTAAAAAAGTACATAGCAACTTTCAGTGGGTTTTCTCCGAGGGTTTTATAAAATGTTTTATATTTTTTGTATCTGCGAAAAAGCGACTACAACGTGAACATTTTTTCCAAAACAGGGTGTTATTAGAAGACTTTATATCTTTTTTTTTATTAGCTTAATTTAACGTTCATGTATTTAGAATAAGCACATTTATCACTAACGCCTATGTAATAATCGTAATTATAAGAAACAATAGCACTTCTTGTAAAATAATATAGACTGATATTTTTAGTTATACTTTTAACATGAAATCAATTGTGAATTCGTTATTCTACCTAATTTTTTTAATGCGATGTTCTTCCTTAGTTGTTTTTTTTTACAACTGGAGCAATATAGCGAATGTTTTGTTTAAAAATATACGATAGCTAAATAAATTGTTTAAATTCGTCCTCAATTTGTTGTAACTGGAAATTATTTTTGAAAAAGGAAACCTTTAGTGTCTAAGATAATGTTAGTTTGTTTAGAACGCCGTTCTTATTAAGGAATTAAAATATTCAAATGTTTTAACATAATCTCAGTGGCAAGGAACTCAGAAGACTTAATCCCTTTCAGCTACCATTTTGAACAGTTACTAATAGTGTTTACTATTGCGGGATAGCAACTCAAGGTATTTCCGCTTCCCCTAGGACTTTCCAATATTGACCTTCCCCACTTAAAAAGTATTTTTATTTTATTTTAATAAGACCACAAAAATAGGTACTTTTAAAAAGTCAAAACTAATTGTTTCTATACCTATAGTTTGGATACGCGTTGGTTTATCACTTATTATCAGTCCATTTTGATTATTTGATTTATGCTTTTTTTATGGATTACGTCTCCAAACGAGCTGAGGAGCCACCTGGTGGTAAGTAGTCAACGTCGCCCATGGACACATGCAACACCAGAGGAGTTGTAATGCGTTGCCGATGTTTAAGAGCCCCAACGGACTGCAGACTGCCAGAGCCGTAGCAGCCGAGCAGAACTGGCTCTTACGTGCAAAAGTCGAAACACACACCAAGGTGCTTTACGATAGACCCCGACGTAAGGGTGGTCGCCAGCCAGTGAGACCCCAAGAGGTCCTACCACCGAACTAAATTCTCTAATTTAGGCTTAATCAAGCCTAAACGACAATTTCTGTCTTCAGCTCTTCATCCATCCCCTGTTAACCGCCTTCAAAAGCTGTTTTTCCAATATGTAATGGGCCGGCTTGACCGGAGTCATACCACGGCCTCACAGAAAACCGGCGATTACGTTGACAAACAACAACAACGCTTACGTTGTGTTTCGTCGAGTGAGTGAGGTTACCGGAGGCCCAATCCTCTTATAAAAGGCGGGCAAAGCACTTGTGACTCCTCTGGTGTTGCGGGTGTCTATGGGCGGCGGTAATCGCTTACCATCAGGTGACCCGACTGCTAGTTTGTCTCCCTATACCATAAAAAAAAAATTAGTAGCAAGTGTTCCACACTATTGTCTCTCCAGTCTAAGGTTCCACTCAAAACCTCAACCAATTTATCAAAAAAATAGATTTAATATCTTTTTATGATAAGAAAACCGACCAAGTGTTTTGTGAAACCGATGAATTTTAGGTCCTATCTTCCCATGTAATTAGGGGCGACCCCTGACAGTGCCATTTACCTGCCACAAATCCAAAATCCAGGCTGATACTTGTAATTTCATTTTAAGAACTTATCCAATTACTCAACACAATAGTTTTTTTTTCTTACCAACTGTTTATTTTGTGTTCCTACATGAGAAGCGGTGTTCTATTATATTTAGTCAATAGAAATCATTACTGATCTCAAATTGCCTCAATTTAGAAAAAAAAACCTCGAAAGACTGATTTTTGCTGCCATTTTTAATCCAAATAAAATGTTGTATCCACGAAAAATTGTAAAAATTTGGTAAAAATAAGAAAAAATGTCTCTTACTGTGATAGAATTAAAATTTGTTCAAGCTCGCAATGTTTTTTTAGTGAAATACAATATTATGTTAAAAAAAAATTAAAACTGTGATAAAATGTACTTTTTTTCATGAAAAACATGAATTGGCAAAAAGTTTTCTTATTTTTACTTAATTATTTTCTTATTTTTCGCCATTTTGCAACCGCCTATGCTAAGCTAGTTATAAATTAGTACTAAACTAAATATAATCATGTATTAATTAACTTTAGGCTTCGTAGAAGAACAGAAATTTTACAATCTAAACACACATATGAATAAAAAACACTTACACAAAATATTGATTAATTTAATTAAATTAATTATCACAAACTAACTTCAGAGTTAAAAAATCTGCAATTTAAATTTTTATATAAAAAAAATTCTAAATGACAGTTGTGAAAAAAAAAAGAATTTTTACGAGTCATATTCCATTGCAATCGTTTGTAAATTAATTTAAAAAAATAACTCTTGTATGCTAACGTAGTGTAGAATAAGAATTAAACGGAAAAAAACAATAAAAAAAAATAATAATTGTAAGGCATATCTTTTCTAGATCTTATATCTTATTGAGGCAAGCAAAAAAAAATGAAACCATTAAAAAAAATGAAACCATTAAAAAAAATGAAATTAATTTAGCCTACATTTCATTAATCGCGTTTGTAATTCGTCTACTTGATACATAATAGCACGAAAGATATGGGAGAAAAATTCGACATCTCGGTAACTTATCCAACTAAAGCGTCCTGTGTATAAGGTTGCCAGGCCTAAAAATAAAAAAAACTGGACATAGATTCATATTTAGCCGGATATTTTGTCCCCCACACGGGTTTTTTTAAAGAAAAAAAATTGGTAATATATTTACGTGAGTCGCTCTAACAAAATCCGGACAAATAGACATGTACGGCTAAAGCGTGTACCAAACTGAAGGGCGCGGATTTGAGGTCTGTAGTCGAATCTTTTCTTTGGACAAAATTTTTAACTTATGGTTATTTTATCACGTCAGTGTAGTCCGTAACATTAATTTACGAGGGTTTTCGTAAATTGTAGTCAATACCAAGTTTAGCAATAATTGTTTTCGCGCCAATAATATGTTCAAAAACTGAACATCAAAAATACCAATTTCTGACACTACTTGTGCGAATATAAGACGTTGAATTATAACCTCTTGTTTACGGATTTTATCGCGTTATATTCATAAATTATTACTTAAAACTCCATGGTTACTGATATAAACGCCAGAATTTAATAATATCAATATACCTACCACGATAAATTCCGTAAAAAAAGTATTTTTATTGCAACGTAAACCTACAACTGTAATTTGCGGGTTATACCCACTGACATACGTCCTCAACGTCACGTATTTAAAAAGTAGCAATGTATTGTCTACATTTATCCTTTTGCTTGATTGAATAAGGTAGGTGAGGTAGCTGTAATAAAAAATAATTAAAATATCTACAATATTAACTTTAACTTAAATTGTTGCATGTGCGTAACTAGTTTCCCCTTTCACTGTATTCCTAGAGTCCGTTTCAAATGATTGATCAGCTAATAAATGTGTGGTTAAAAATTATCCTTTACCTCTCGCCAAATTCAAATTTTAATTGGATTTTCGTTAATCAGATCTATAACACTTGCGAGGTTCATAGCAGTACATAGTAATTCGAACATCAATATTGTTCAGTATTCACAACTGAGTCCTAAAAGTTTTGCTTAAAATCGTTAGTGTAGCTTAAAGTTGTGTAAGTAGGCGAGGTGACTGACATTTTTTAATGGTCTCATAAATTTTTTTACCATAAACAGATTCCAACAAAAAAATCAAATTCAAAATCTGTTCAAAAATAAGGATGTTAAAAGCATTTTAATTTTATGCTACACAGAGCGTACTACGAGTTGTCGTACGTCACGTTGTGACGTCCAACCGTGCATGCGCTACAGAAATTCTATACTGACATTCGTTTGGCGGGAAAGGGACAGAGCATCCCCACTCAATCCCCACCAAAAACTTTAAAAGCTTATAATTATGTTAGAAATTTGACTCGATTTAAATTATGTTTAATAACATTTTGCAATAGGACCAATATTTTTAATAAATCAAAGACCAGTCAACTACTTTTGGCCGTTAACACAGCTTTTGGCTTGATAAGGATTTTTAAGGAAAGGTTTTAGTTCTCAGTTGTGAATATTGTATAGTTAATGTCGCGATTTCTAGAATGTGATACAGACCTACAAATTGCGAAAAACAAATCGAAATTTGAATTTGGTGGGCTCAGCTGAACGATCAGCCTTAAGAAAGCCCTGTCCGATTCGTGAAGTTTAGGTATCGATATCTAATTCTATTTATAGATATGCAAGTAAAATGATACCTAATCTGAATAAAATTTAATAAATTGAGGGAACTTATCTAGTGTACCTATAAAGTATTATAGAGGTCAGTGGAAAAATCACATGAAATTATTTTTCCTACGTCACACCTTTCTTTCACACATCCTGCTCAAAATCGCAATTAAATGAAAACGCATTTTGTTCACGATTTCATTGTAAGTAGCAAAATAGGAAGTGTGCCGATAAATGATTCTGAATGAAAATTCATTGCGGACGTGAAATAGCTCGTAAGCCCATCACGAATAAAATAAAGGCTGCGAAATTTTGCATGTGAAATTGCTGGGGAAAATAATCATAATTTCATCAAATGAAAAGAAGCAATAATTTCCATGCCTATAATATAGTGACAATCGTCACTGAGTGCCAGAGACTAAAGCTGGTGATGGTGTTTTACGATTTTACAAATTTGCTACATTTTAGGGGAATTTACAGTAATTTGGGCACGACGATAGTGCATTTTAAACCTCATAAATATTGAAAACTCGTAAATATGTTTACTTTTATAAAAATTTAACGTTTCTTATTTTATTTGGTGATGTGATTGAGATCTCTATATGCCCCTTTCAGATCGGATAAGGTTTTTTTTAACATAACTATAAATATACTCCACGTCTTCGCTCTTGTCAATTACACATTAATTATAGATTGGAACAAATTTTTTTTTTGTCCTACTATTATTAATTATCGTCCTAGTATTTAGAAAACTGCGCATTATTTTATTGATCAATCATGACAAAAATTAAAAAATAAACCATCTGAAAACTAGGCAAAAATGTGTTCCATGAAAAAATAATAAAAAATGTCATAATAGCACTACTGTGATCAAAACTGTTATTAGGAAAAACATTGTTAAAAAAATAGTTGTTGGAATTAATTGTCAGATGGCTTTTAAAAAACAAATATATTTTTTTCTTATTGATAAAAAATGTATAAAATTTCAGTTAAAAAATGTTCTAACAAATAGCTTTTTTATTTATGTTTTTACAATTTAAACGACTTTAAAATGGTAAAAAAAGACATTGCCGCGTTTCCAAACAGACAGTTTTAATCTATCATTGAAATAAAAAAAAAATGTTTGAAAATAACAAGTTTTTGGTAATGTTCGTTAATCTACCGGATTGTAACTTGTTTCAAAATAGTTTTATATATATTTTTTTACTATATTATTTTATTTTTTTAATAAACTTTGTTTTTCGAAAGCCATCGCATCTCAAGGCCTTTTGAGTGTAATCTGTGATCCCAAAAACGTGTTCATATCATTGTACAGCAGTTTTAGACTAAGAACACTAGAACCCAATTATTTCACTAATGAGTACTTTCTCCTCCTAGTTTTTTTAAAACAAAATAATCATAATCTCAATTATTTTTTCCTTTCTCTTAATTAGCGTCAGCCTCAATTGTATTTATTCTACATCACGAATGGAGGCCCTCGTTCCATATTGTTTAAAAAATTGTGATGAATTAATTATGTTGTTTTATTTCTATTTTTTTTTCTGCAGATTATGTCGCTCAATTTTTTTTCGAAAATTCTTATACATAGCTTCATGTAGAGCCATTGTGTAGGTACGTTTAAGAATTTTATATTGACCTGAATTTTATAGATTTTAGACATTTTGTCGACTACCATCTTCCTGAAGATATTTTTTCTACTATTGATTAGAATTTCTTTTCTAATAAACAGAGAATGTTAATTATTTAGTACTTACTTAAAAATAATTACCTAACAGCAATACGAACGCCAAATAACCTTAAAAATAGGTATTAATTCCTTATCACTATTCCCTTAATTACAGTATTTTAAACGAATTGTCTGCCGCCATGCTTCTCCATATGCACAAACTGGTTGTCAGGCGTTCGGGCTTCTGACTACCATTAATGATTGTTTGAGATGCTTTTCGGGAAAAAAAGGGTCTCGATGTATTATGGTGAAGGAGACCGTGCGGCCCGCCAAATTCAAATTATAATTGGATAGCTTCCGCACGCGGCTTCGCTCGCAACATTTTTCATTGATGCTCTGCTCCTATTGGTCGTGGCGTAATAACTTTCCTCGATAAATGAAATATCCAACACAAAATAAAGTCAATTCGAAACAGTAAGTTCCTGATATTAGCGCGTTCAACCAAAAAATAATAATTCAGCTATAATAGTATAGATTTTCGCAATTTCTAGAACATTCTAGATTCACGGCAGTAATAATCGCGACATTAATTTCGCAAGTGAAATCTAGAACCTGTGCATAAATGTGTTTATCATGCCAAAAACTCCGGCGCTGCCAAAACTTGTCAATTTAGGAAATATTTCTAAGACAAAGTTTTAGTAGGTATATAATTTTATTGTGAATGTTGTGTATTTAATATTGCGATTACTACTACCATCAATCTAGAATTTGTTACAAACCTACAATTTGTAAAAAAGTAGTTAAAATTTAAATTTGGCAGTGAATTCCTTCACCCTTAACGTTTTTACTTACTTTCTTGATTATTTTTCTTTACTCATTGGTCTAAGACTGCTGTATTCCTACTGTGTTCTTGACTGTTATTTAAATCATTTCGGGTATTAAAAATAAACCATTTTCGACTGATTAATATACCATTTTGGAAATATACATACCATGTTGTTTTATTCATTGATCTATTTATTTATTATCCTTATTAAATGATCTATGATCGTGGCGAATGTCATGAATCCCATGGCCATGACTATAGGGCAAAACAAGGCATGTACGGTTTTTAGTCGGTACGAGTCCGACATACCTTGCCACCTCTGGATGGCAGACGAACCATGAGGATTTTCGTCACGTCACGTCAGTTTCTTTTTTTAGGGTTTCGTACCTCAAAAGGAGAAATCGGAACCCGTATAGGGTCACTGTTGTCCGTCTGTCTGTCAAGACCGTTTATGTCGGCAACGCGTGAAGGTGTCGAGATATACACAAGTCTACAGTCCCTTGAAGCTGTGAAAAAATCAAACTTCTAAGGTAAACTTAGAAGTTAGATTTGTGGTAAAAAAAGATACGGCAGTAAACTTATGCAGCAAAAGACGTATATTTCGACACTCACAAGAGAATCAAAATTTATAGGGTATTTTCCGTTGACCTAGAACTATGAAATTTGGCAAGTAATACCGTCTTATACTACAAGTATAGGGGAAAGTCTGACCACTATACATTTGTAACATACCATTACGCCTGTAATTCCCAAAGGGTTATGCAGAGGCGTACTATTGTACACCCACAGTTCGCCGGTATATTTAGGTCCCATGTAATAGGGGTCGAGTCTATTGCCATTAACCGGGAACAAATCCAGACTCCCGAGCTGCTACTGAGAATTTCCTAGAAAAACCCAATAACACTGCTCGAACTGGGGATCGCACCCAGGACCTCTAGCGTAGCAGTTGCGCTTGGGACCACTAGACTAATGAGGCAGTCAGTGGCGTATGTTACAGAAAATCTGCGGCGGACGTCAGCGTCGCTTTGAAGGGTCATAGAACATTATTTTATCTATACGCTCGACTGACGTCAGCGTAGGAAGAAATCAAGCCTTAGCATTGTATTAACCAGGGTTACCTGCAGTGCTATATTAAACAGGGTGCCGTTTTTAAGACCTGGGAATCGAACCCAGGACCTCTAGCGCAGCAGTTGCGCTTGGCATCATGTGACATGAAGATTTCGTAAAAAGAAAACACTAAATTAATTTAAAATATTTATTAAAAAAAAAAATCTAAATGATTAATTTTTACAATTACATATAACTTTTGCTTATAAACTATTAAGGCTAATATAAAATATTCAAATCTTTCGTATCGATTTATTTTAGACAATACATAAACATTTATGTTAGTTTTTGTGGTTTTTTTGCATTTTCCATGCTAAGATTATTAAGTTATTTAATAGTAAAGGAAAAAATTTAATCGCCAAAAATTCAACCGCAAAAAAATTTAACTTGCCTCTCATAGATGTCACCAAACGTCACCTTATGACGTAAATTCAGAATGTGAAGGCAAAATTTCAATCATGCGGGTAGGGTTCGCGGTGGCTTAGAGTTCAGAGCGTCTGGTATATCAACCTAGAAGACGCTGGTTCGAATCCAGCCCGGGATTGAATTTTTTCCTTTACTATTAAATAATTTATGTTAGTATTGAAAATATCTTCTTGAAGTTGTTGATTTGGGCAAAAATCTATACAGATAAAGTTAAAATGCATTTTCGTAATGTCAAAATAACAGCTTTTTACAAAATGCATGCATATACGATACTTATAACTATACATACAAAAAAACATAACCCTCCTTCTGCTGGAGTGGGTGAAAGTTAATTTTTAGAAAATAAAAGAAAAGATGGTCAATCTCATGCAGTCGCAGACAATAGGCCATTTTGACTGCAAGAGATTGGTCATGTTGTTATAATTTTTTTTGGCAGTCGGATTTAATGATTTTTTAGCAATTCTCATTTCAAATTATTTTACGAATACAATATATATCAATTTTAGGTATTTTTGCACATTTTTATGAGATTGCACATTTCGTTTCGCGATTAAGAGTCCGGCGGACCGATTTTCTCTTACAATCGTAATACCGAAATAAATCGTAATCCAGACAATATTCTATCAAATTATGTTATCATTCGGATTTAGATACTGTTAATCTAGGTTCCTACGATCCTATTTCGTCCAAAATACTTCACTGGAAATAATTGTAAGCGAATGCAATTTTTGATAACTTTACCAAGTTTGGAAAGATTTTCCGGTCTTTTAATTTCAGTGAAGTAGTAGCAGGCGAAATATGTTCGTAGGAACCTAGATTAACAGTATCTAAATCCGAATAATAACATAATTTGATAGAATATTGTCTGGTTTAAGACTAGCTTTTGCCAGCGACTTCGTCCGCGTGGAATAGTTACTTTGTTCCCTAGTTCTTCGCCCGCGGTTTCACCTGCGTTGCCCTGTTCCTAAGGGTTGTAGCGTGATGTTTTATAGCTTGAAACTTTTCTCATGAATCACTCAATTTCCCAACATTTCCCTTCACTGCTCTGCTCCTATTGATCGTAGCGTGATGAAAGTATACTATAACCTGTGGTTTGGGCTGTGCGTTGATAGATCACTATGTCAGTCAGTCAGTCACCTAACGTAAGAGTAGACAAATATAATCAGAAAGCTCCGAACTGCTAAGCTATCGGGAGTTACACGTGTTGTTGTGAGTCAACCATAAAAGATAGACATTTGCTGTCGTGGAATATT
The DNA here is from genome assembly GCA_910591435.1 of Acronicta aceris. NCBI lineage: Eukaryota > Metazoa > Arthropoda > Insecta > Lepidoptera > Noctuidae > Acronicta > Acronicta aceris. The sequence goes on along the minus strand of OU342787.1, from coordinate 5,768,388 downwards.
TTTTATATAATTTTAAGGAGAACATTTCCGTCATACATGATTTCTGTGTAGCTTTAACCATTAAGGCTGCACACGCGACGGAAGCTTAAAAAATGGAGTAAGTTCTCCTGTTTTCCCAACATTTCCCTTCACTGCTCTGCTCCTATTGATCGTAGCGTGATGAAAAGTATACTATAACCTGCCCAGGAGTATGAAGAACAATTGTACCAAGTTTCGTTGAAATCCGTCGAGTGGTTTTTGTTTCTATAACGAACATACAGACAGACAAAAATTTTACTGATTGCATTTTTGGCGTCAGTATCGATCACTAATCACCCGCTGATAGTTATTTTGGAAATATATTTCATGTACAGAATTGACCTCTCTACAGATTTATTATAAGTATAGATAGAAGATTTATTTCGGTATTACGTTTTTGTGGGCAATTCACGCTCCGCCGGGCCGTTAAAGTGGCAGTTTTGGCGGTTGACACAGTTCCGTTTTGGCTTGATAAGGATCTTTAAGCAAAGGTTTTATTTAATTCTCAGTTGTGAATGTTGTCTTCAATCTAAATTAAAAAAAAAACAGTAACTTCAGGGGCTTATTTTTTCAATACTGTATATGCCAAAAGATGCAAATCAGCAACTTTATAATTTACAAATAACTCAAAGGCTTTCTTGTAAGAATCAGCTTACATAATAATAAAATACTTTGATTTTAGAGTTATTTTAGTGAAGGAAAAATTACGACGGTAAAACGTAAATTCAGATTGTGAAGGCAAATTTTGATCTGGCGGGTGGGACTCGCGGTGTCTTAGAGGTCAGAGCGTCTGGTGTGTCTAACCAGAAGACGCAGGTTTGAATCATGCTCGCGGTCGGATTTCCTTCACTAAAAGTGTTTTCTATCGACATTTTCATTAAGATTAAATAATATTATGTGTAACTATTTCAAAATAAATTAAGTAAATGCGCATCCCATGGCGTGTTGGGCCTGTCCCAATGCTGGGCACGGGTCTCCTCTCAAAATGAGAGGAGCAGTATCGCAGCTAGGGGGTTATGATACCAGACCGTGAAACTAGAAACTATGAGGTATTTAGAAAAAAATAAATAGGAAGGGTTAATAGTGGGTTAATGGGATCGCAGCAAGTGGGAATCAATAGCCTCTGCCTACCCCCATGGGAGACTGGCGTGAAAATATGTAGGTATGTCTAGTGGTCCTAAGCTAGAGATCCTGGTTTCAATGGGAATATGCATAAGATTCAAATTAGAGTAAAATATTTTTATTTGTAATCTTTATTGCTAATTAATGTCCATGCCATAATTAATCGCTTTTCCAGCAAGATTTTAATCATTTAAAAGTAGAAAAAGTGCGCGGCAAATTTAACAGATCAAAACGGAACTTACGACAAAGTCTACGTTGTGACGCTCTCATGACGTCACCGTTAACATTTAGGTTTGTAATTACTAGATATAAAATTGATTTCAGTCCTCTCCCATGTTCGAATTAGTTAGTAAACGTAAAAATATAGATAATTGGTTGGATAAAACGTACAATAAATTTCAAAAACAATTTAGCGGACTGTTTTTGCGAAAACTGACGTCACAGTACAGGCAGCCAATATGGCGGCGTTTAAATCTCCCCTAACTGATTGCAGTTATAAATATTTATTTTTATGATTAAATATTCATATTTTTGCCAAAGAAATATTTTTACGGTGATTTAAGAGGCCGTCGGACCGAATTTCTCTTACAAACGTAATACCGAAATAAATCGTAATTCAAACACAATTTACTTAAATTGTGTTATTATTCGGATTCTGATACCGTTAATCCAGGTTCCTACGCTACCATTTTGTCAAAAATACTTCACTGGAAATAAATATAAGCGAATACAATTTTTGATAAAATTACCAAGTTTTCATTTTTTCAATCTTTCGTAGACTAAATAGTATCGTAGGAACCTAGATTAACGGTATCCAATTCCGAATAATAATATGATTTGATAGAATATTGTTTCGGTATTACGTTTATGATTCAAGCTCCGCCGGACCCTTAATAACTATTGATCACTACATAGTATAAAACAAAGTCGCTGTCGCTGTCTGTCCATCCCTATGTATGCTTAAATCTTTAAAACTACGCAACGGATTTTGATATCAACGACAGAATCCAAAGTCTGAGGAGAGACTGCCCCTCTGTGCTGTTCTGAGGAATTGTTTGAAATGATGCCAACAGCTACTTTCTATCACCGCACCTCTTGCCATCGGCGTGGAGTTCATCCACATACCTTAGAACCACTCTAGTATCATACTGTGCTATTCCAGAGGAATTTTCTCCTACGCATACTCAGGTTGTGGAATCAGCTCCCCACCGAGGTTTTGCCTATAGACTACAGCATGGAGTTCTTCAAAAAGGGTGTGAAAAGATTTTTAAAGGGTTGGTAACGCGTGATACCCCTGGGGGCTTACTTTTGAACTCAATTCCGATACATCGACATTGGAATTGTGTCGTTTCGTCAAGTTTCGTACTCTTGAATCCGAGACTAGCGCCAAATTGTTTCAATATTGCGCGGTGATTGAGTGAACTAAATAGGATTGGGAAACGACCCAACCATTGGCCAATCAGGATGCCGATACAAGGTTATCGGATTTGTGCTCAAGAGTACGAAATCGCCCGACAGCCAAATTGACATTGGAATCGGATCACGTTTGGATTGGTATTGTATTGTTTTCAAGAGTAAGCCTGCTGGTGTTGCAAGCTTCCATAGGCTACGGTAACCGCTTACCATCAGGCGGGCCGTATGCTTGTTTGCCACCTTGGTGGTATAAAAATAAGACATGCATAATCCCTATTCCCAGATCTAGCAGTGTTATTGGGGTTTGCTATAAAATTCTCAGTAGCAGCCGGAGTTTGGATTTGTGCCCGGTAAATGGCAATAGGATTTAGTTAATAGGGGAAAAAGTAGTGAATGATGAATGAATGGAAGAAAAGGACGTGCTGCACGAACCACAAATAAATTAGGACGAGAGCAGGAAGAATAATAGTAACAGTAAGAATGGCGTCAAAATATACCTGCCGCGGAAGTGTAGGTGTACATTAGTACACCACTGCCTAACCCTTAGGGATAGAGGCGTGATGTTATTATTAGCAATATTAATTTTATTTCTAGTCATTTACCAGTAACAAAATGTTGGTGTACATTGCTACACCACTGCCTAACCCTTAGGGATAGAGGCGTGGTGGTGTTATCAACACAATGAGTTTTTTCTAGGCACATATTTAGCGTTACCATGGTGGTGTACATTGGTACACCACTGCTGAACCATTTGGGGAGAGGCATGATGGTGTTATAAAGAATATTTATTGTTTTTGTATATATTTACCATTACCAAACTGTTATTTAATATAATTCGAGTGTGAAAATGTTTTAGAATTTTTATAATTTGTATTTTTTGATGTAGGTATTATGATATAAATATTATACTAAATAATTCTCAGTCTCTTGTCCGGAGTCCCCAGATTGATGTTCTTCTGGTACCAACGGTGGGTCTGGCGATGGCACTGTAAAAGGAAAAGTTATAATCCAATTTTAACTATGGTTATTAATGCATTATTTTACAATAAATTGACGACACGTATGGCGTAGCGGCTGAGCGAAAGGCTTTTGCGCCACGTGTCGCTTCGATCCCCACACGGATCAAATTTGTCCAAATCCCGCCGCCCATGGACACCCGCAACACCAGAGGAGTAACAAGTGCGTTGCCGACCCTTTAAAAGGGGATTGGGCCTCCGGTAACCTCACTCACTCGGCGAAACACAACGTAAGCGTTGTTTAACGCCGGTTTTCTGTGAGGCCGTGGTATCACTCCGATCGAGCCGACCCATTCGTGCCGAAGCATGGCTCTCCCACGTGTAAAAAAAATGTTTTCGAATAAACGACGACACGTTTGACGACACGTTTGGCGTAGCGGCTGAGCGATCGACTTCTACGCAACGTGTTGTGGGTTCGATCCCCACACGGAACAAATATTTGTATGATCTACAGGTAGTTGTTCCGGGTCTGGGCGTTTGTGTATGTGAGAATTTGTGTTTGTAAACGCACCCACGACACAGGAGACAATCCTAGTGTGGGGCAACGTTAAAAAAAAAAAAAAAACACTGGAATAGCTGAGGGTAGTGACCTGAACATGAAGGTGTTGATCTGCACGTGCGGCAGAGCGGCGCGCAGTGCGGACAGCGCATGCGCGTGCAGCATGCCCCACACGTCCACGAACTGCAGCGCCGCCATACTGCCCAGCTTACTGACCACACAATACAATACACTTCACATCATTTATACATACAGTCTATTCCAATCAAAACTGAAAACTTTGTAAACAAACCATCACTCAACATAAAATCGTCAATTTCATACTGATTTCGTTATCACTTCAATACATTCTGATGTCGGAATCTTCGTAAATACTGTCACTTTCATATTTAACTCGTTTTTTATTGCAATTTCTACTGAAATATGTAAAAGTCATCGAATTTAGAAAATTTGTATTAGTTTGACAGTTTTTTTTTTCTAAAGCTTTAGTGACGTGCTGATCTGTACGATATTGAATGAATGAAAAACAGATTAAAAAACGTGAAGAGGGCAACCTATTATGGCATTATGCCAATTGACAACATTTCATTTTTATACAGTACGCGCGACATAACTTGGCTGGACTGAAGTTAGCTGTTTGTCAGTTTTTGGTTGCGCAGTACACAATTTTTAACGTAAACAATCCACTGCGCATTAAAACGGCGAACTTCACTCCGGCCAACTTATGCCGCGCGTACTGTACACGAGCTTTTTGCCTGCGACTTCGTCCGCGTGGAATAGTTACTTTGTTCCATATGAACTTTTGACATTTATTAATTATTTTGCCCGCGGCTTCGCTCGCGTTAAGAAGTATTATTATTAATATTTTGTTCGTCTTAATTTATTCGTTCCATTAGGTACTGATAGTTCAAACTAATACATTTACATCACTCCATCATCCCTTATTTTATCCCCATGGGGGTTGAATTTATCAAAATCCTATTTAAGCGGATGTCTTCATCATAGTAGCTCCAATCTTTAATTTCAGTTCAATCAAGTTATTTTTAGTAAAGGAAAAAATTCGATCGCGGGCAGGATTCGAACCAGCATCTCTTGGTTGGATACACCAGACGCTCTGACCTCTAAGCCACCGCGAACCCCACCCACCTGATTAAAATTTTGCCTTCACATTCTGAATTTACGTCATAAGGTGACGTTGGCGACATCTATGAAAAGCAAGTTACCTTGCTTCTCAACCGACACGACCTACTTTACAGTTAGTTCAATGTCGTACGATGGATGCAGTGGTGTATCCAACCAGACGCAGGTTCGAATCCTGCCTGCGATTGAATTTTTCCTTTTTATGACATAATCTATGCTTCAATTCCTAATCCTAGAAATGTGACTCTGACATCCGTCGCGCGCATCAATCTATGTTTAATTAACAAACTATAGTAGGATACTGACGTGAGCGCCTGCGCAGGTAACAGGTAACAGCGGCTGAGCGCGAGATGTTCTAGTCGCTGCAGTGCGGCGAGCGCCTGCGTACATCGCGCCGTCAGTCGCCCGCAGTCTGATATATCTAGCTCCACTAGCCGCGGACATCTGCATACTAGTCGATCCAATACTGTGAACAAAAATTTTACAAACAATTTAAAACCTGTTTTTTTTTATTTTTTAAAAACGTTGCCCCACGTTAGGAATTTCTCCTGTATCGTGGGTGCATTTCACAAACACAAATTATCACTTACACAAACACCCAGACCCGGAACAACTACCTTTAGATCATACAAATATTTGTTCCGTGCGGGGATCGAACCCACAACACGTAACGTAGAACCCTAACTTTTAAACTATCGCGTTGCATATTAATATAGAAAACGAAAACGTATTTATAGCGCGTTAATACCTGTTTCGTTTTCTATACGTAACGTTGAAGCCGATCGCTCAGCCGCTACGCCAAACGTGCCGCCAAAAGCACTTACTAGATTTGGTATTTCGTAAATAAGATTCAAAGAGTTTTTTTTATGACATAGGAGGACAAACGAGCAGACGGATCGCCTGATGGTAAGCGATTACCGCCGCCCATGGACACCCGCAACACCAGAGGAGTCACAAGTGCGTTGCCGACCTTTTAAAAGGGGATTGGGCCATTCGTGCCGAAGCATAATCATTGCTCTCCCACGTAAAAAAAAACCAATAAATAAATAAATACTTTGAATTTGTACTTACTGTCATCAGTCATGATCCTAGCGCCCCCTATATTCAATCGCTGCAACCTTTGCGGGCATATTGTGACAAACACTTCCAATGCAGCCTCGTCTAAATTACACCAAGATATGTTTAATGATTGCAGGCTGAAACAGTGAGAAATATAAATTACATACATACCATCACGCCTGTATTCCCTAAAGGGATAGGCAGAGGCGTACTTAATGTACACCCACAGTTCGCCTGGTATGTTTAGGTCCCATGTTATAGGTGGCAAGCCTATAGCCATTAACCGGGCACAAATCCAGACTCCGAGCTGCTACTGAGAATTTCATAGAAAACTCAATAACACTGCTCGACCTGGGGATCGAACCCAGGATCTCTAGCGTAGCAGTCGCGCTTGGGACCACTAGACTAATGAGGCAGGCAATATAAATTAATCCACACACAAATAGATTGTCGGACGATATAAAAGAATGCGATAACATAAATGCTTTTAAAAATAAGCTTAAGGTGGATCGTTCACCTGAGGCCGCCAAATTCAAATTTCGAGTGGTCATTCACAGTTTGTAGGTCTATAATAAGTTCTACATTCATGGCAATAGTAATTGCGACATTAACTATACAAAATTCACAATGTTTAGCTAAAACCATTGCATAAAAATCATTATTGTAGCTAAAAGTAGTGTAAAATGAAAATTTTGACCAATTACACAGTTTCTGGCAAGTTTTTGACTTGATAAGGTTTCATATGTAAAGGTTACCGACTCTTAACGAAACCCAACCTTTCCCAGGTCGTCTGTCTATCGCGTTGGAGGCCATCTTACGCTGCGGTTTCCGAAGTATTCTCTCAAGTAGAGTTCATATCAATTCTATGTGTTTAGATAATAATATGTATTTTTAGTTCTCAGTTGTGAATGAATGGTAAAAAGAATTTAAGAGGCCATTACTCTCCGAGTTTGTTTCGATATTTCTTCTCAGAGGTAAAAATGCAAAACATTGATTTGTGTCTTTTATAGATAAATAAATCATTCATAACATATCATCACGCCTGTATTCCTTGAAGAGTTAGACAGAGGCTAACTCTTCAAGGAACCACACCCACAGTTCAGTTCCCATGTAATAGGGGGCTCAAATCTACGGGCTGCTACTGAATCTCATAGGAAACCCCAATAACACTGCTCGACCTGGGAATCGAACCCAGGACTTCTAGCAGTCACAACATGGGACCACTGGACTAATGTATAATCAACCTATTGTCCCACTGCTGGGCACGGGCCTCCTCTCAGAATGAGAGGCATTATTGGCTATAGTCCACCACGCTGGCCTAGTGCGGGTTGGCAGACTTCACACGCCGTCGAGAAAATCTCTCATGCATGCAGGTCTCCTCCCGATGTTTTCCTTCACCGTTTAAGCGCGTGATAAATAACTATTTAATACGCACATGACTTCAAAAAGTCAGAGGTGCGTGCCTTGGGCTCGAACTCGAGACCTTTGACTTGGCAGTCCAACGGTCATACCACTAGGCTATCACTGCTGGACTAATGAGTTGGTCTAAATATAATATACTCGTATATAAGAAACTACTTACCTAGTGCATCCTTCTAAGATAAACTTGAGTCCTTCAGCGGTAACCCCCTGCGCCATTGTTAAGTTCAAAGTTTCTATATTATAACATTGTCCTGAAAACAATATATGTATAAATAAGTTACTGGTTTCTGACACTTACGCGAATATTAGACATTGAAATAAAACTACTTTTTACGGATTTTATCGCGTTGTATTGATATTATTTGATTCCCGACGTTTCGGATCCTTTACAGCATCCATGGTCACGGGTAGACTGAGGTGTTGGACGTCTTAATGTTACAATTACTAACAGCTACCTTACATTTTTGTTAATTATTGGCGATCCGATTCATAAAGGATCCGAAACGTCGGGAATCAAATAATATCAATACAACGCGATAAAATCCGTAAAAAGTAGTTTTATTTCAATACTAGATGACCCGGAGTACTTCGTATCACCTGTCGTAACGATTTGAAAAAAATGGCTAAAAATTTTGATTTTATACTCTGTATCGTTTTCTGACTGCAAGTCTATTTTCCATGTTATGGTTCATGCAATTATTCTATTACAGACTCGAATGTCAACAAATAAGGTGCCTATTTTTTTCGGATTGCACCGGTTGTGCCATACCTATTAAAAAAAAATCTGATCTAAAAAAGTCTAGCAACACAAAATGTCATCAAATGTCTTTGAAAAGCTATCTTGAGTCGTTTGAAAAATACTCAAAACAGTTTTTTCTATGAAATAGCTATCATGTTCTTGACTACTGACTCTAGTCTGAATCCATTCTTCTAGGTCGCACCAAATAGACGATTGACATCAATAATTTTTTTTCTGCATTCCAGCAAAATAGTTTAAACACATTACATACTCTTTTTTATATGCACGATTTCAAACAATGACAACCATCATACTATGTGGCAACTATGACAACTATCAAAATAACAGTTTGTATGGGTTTAGGGGGTTTAGGAGTATGAAGCACAGAGAGTGAAGCGCTCCATGCACCGTAGAAAAGGGAGGATCCTCCGACCGGACGGGTGTTTTGTCCGGTGGGCTACTGCCCGACAGTTCTTGTCGGATTTTACTATTTGGTCTTAAGTCGCGGAGAAATCTGTTTGCGCGATGTAGGACTCGCGACTTAGTTCTTCCTTAATCGAGTAGATGGCGCTGTACTTGTAATGCCGCTACATGGGTAAAAATGTAAAATTAAATTATCCCACGGGAACGTGATAAAAATTATCCTATGTCCTTCTCCTGGTTTTAAGCTACCTCCCTACCAATTTTCAGCCAAATCAGTTCAGCCGTTCTTGAGTTATAAATAGTGTAACTAACACAACTTTCTTTTATATATATAGATAAATAAGTTATTCATACGTAGAGGCGTACTAAGTACACCATACACCCACAGTTCGCCGGTATGTTTAGGTCCCATGTAATAGGGGGCAGCCTATTGCCATTAACCGGAAACAAATCCAGACTCCGAGCTGCTACTGAGAATTTCATAGAAAAATCCAATAACACTGCTCGACCTGGGGATCGAACTCAAGACCTGTAGCGCAGCTGTAGTCACGTTTGAGACCACTAGAGTAATGAGGTAGTTATCAGGTCGCTTATGATGAACTTTTTTAAGAAATTACGTCCGGTTATAGTGACCATGCCGTGATAGCCTAGTGGTATGACCGTTGGACTGCCAAGTCAAAGGTCTCGAGTTGGAACCCAAGGCATGCACCTCTGACTTTTCGAAGTCATGTGCATATTAAATAGTTATTTATCACGCGCTTAAACGGTTAAGGAAAACATCGTGAGGAAACCTGCATGCCTGAGAGATGTTCTCGATGGCGTGTGAAGTCTGCCAACCCGCACTAGGCCAGCGTGGTGGACTATATAGTCTAATCCCTCTCATTCTGAGAGGAGGCCCGTGCCCAGCAGTGGGACAGTATAATGGGTTGATTATGTTATGTTATTTGTTGTTTTGTATCAGTTTCTTTTTTTTTTATTAAGTAGATGCCCAGCAGCAGCAGCAGCAATTTTAGGTTGAATTTGAGGTGGTTTTTATTTCCTAAGACGATGCTTTGTATGACGTCCGCTTAGTAGGACGCGTTTATCACTTCCCGTCTATGTCAATTGAAGAAATAAAATTATAACTCTTAAAATACTCACCAATTAGCTGACAGCTAGAATTCTCTAGATGAACACTCTCCAGACTCAATTTCTTTAAAGCTGGACATGTCTGTAGCAAGTTATCTAACGTGATTATATCAATTGTAGCCATACTTAGATCCAAGTATTGTATGCGGGAGGCTGGAGGTAATGAGGTCGGATGCCATTCGCTTATCTGGAAGAGAAATAGTTCCGTTTAATTAAAATGAACCCTACCAAGTCTATAATATAGGGAATGCAATCCCGATCTCGCGAGATCTCGTGCCATTTTTCGAGATCAATCCCGAGACATAATATGACGAGATCTCGCTCGAGATTGACGGGATTGGGTGGCAGTAATCAGCGACGCTGATTGACGGGCGGGAGGAACGAACAGCGAAAGCAAACTATCCCGAGTATCCCGACTATTAACGAATATTAGCGACGGATGACGATCGGGACAGATGATTTAATGCTGTGTGGAGCATTGTGCAGTGTGGCCAATATTTTATCTTAATTAACCTCATAATCACAACCAAGCAGTTCATTGCTTTTTGGTCATCCGATTTTTTTTTTTGAAACTATCCGATATCTCGCAAGTTGTAATTTCTAGTTTCACTAAGTCTCGAATTTGCCCGTTTTACCCTTTGGGTTCGGAACCTCTTTACTTGGGAGAGCCATGCTTCAACACGAATCGGCCTGCTGGACCGGAGTCATACCACGGCCCACAGAAAACCGGCGTCAAACAACGATTACGTTGTGTTTCGCCGAGTGAGTGAGGATACCGGAGGCTGAACCCCTTTTTAAAAGGTCAGCAACGCACTTGTGACTCCTCTGGTGTTGCGGGTGTCCATGGGCGGCGGTAATCGCTTACCATCAGGCGATCCGTCTGCTCGTTTGCCCTCCTATCCCATAAAAAAGTAAGACACTCTCTTCAGTTTGTTCACTGGCTGTGCCAAGGAATGTTTTTTAGCATTTGTTTTAGCCTTACTTTTTCCTCTAATATGTCACCGATATTCTATAACTTTGCTCTTTAATAAAGGTGTTTGAGAGTGAAGTAATAGTTATGCTTGTATTTGTAACTGGAAGTTATAGTTCACAATTCCAGTGTTAAATAACAATAACAATTCCAATGTTGACGGGAATTGCTATGTATAAACGCAGTCTACAAGGCTACATTAAGTTATAACAACGTTATTATAGCTTTGTCACAATGTTTATGCCAGCGCTGTGCACTTCTTTAAGTGACGAGTTCACCGTCCAAATGTCTGTATTTCATATTTTTACTGTGAGTTTAGTGAATAAGTCGTTGAAGTGAATAAAAATAAAAAAAAACCGCGAACATCAGATAATGTTATTTTTTTAGTAAAGGAAAAAATAACTTAATAATCTTAGCATGGAAAATGCAAAAAAATCACAAAAAGATAGTTAAAAGGTAAGGTGGCATCGTACGACACTGAACTAACTGTAAAGTAAGTCGTGTCGGTTGAGAGGTAAGGTAACTTGCCTCTCATAGATGTCACCAACGTCACCTTATGACGTAAATTCAGAATATGAAGGCAAAATTTCAATCATGCGGGTAGGGTTCGCGGTGGCTTCTGGTATATCAAACCAGAAGACGCAGGTTCGAAACCCGCCCGCGATTGAATTTTCTCCTTTAAAAAAAAATAACTTAATAATCTTAACATGGAAAATGCAAAAAAATCACAAAAGGATTTTTTTTTCTTCTTTTTTCTTTTTTTAAAAGATTACTAGCAATGTGGGTCGCACATTACTAGTATTCTTGTTAACCCCTCGTGCTAAGCTAAATGCTTGTATTACGAGTGGGTTCACGTCAGTAGTGCAATGGGTGGGTTTCGGACCTCAACCACATGATCGCAAGTACGACGCCCTAGCCATTAGGCTACTGCCGCTTATAGGATAATCAGATAAAGTTATAAACTTACCTCAGAGCTGGCCAATCTAATGATAATAGGTTTCCTAGCTAATATTCGTCCTATGGCGTCTTTTGATAGGGTCTTATTGCCTAGATCTAATCTCTGCCATAGTGTTTCATCGCAAGCCACTCTGTGCCATCTGTAACAAATAAACATAACATACTAACGCGTCTGTATTCAGCAAAGGGTTAGGCAGAGGTGTATTAATGTACGCTCACAGTTTGTCGGTATTTTTAGGTCCCATGTAACAGGGAGAGCCTATTGTGATCTGAGCAAATATCCCCACTCGGAGCTGCTACTGAGAATTCAATAAGAAAATCCGATAACACTGCTCGACCTGAATCAGACCCAGGACCTCTCAGATCAGAGTTTGCCTATATGTTACTTGAGTTATGAGCATCCATGTTACAGAGAGATACCTACAATATAATTGCCTCATCAGTGGAGTGGTCCTAAGGACTGCTACGCTAGTGGTCCTTGGTTCGATTCCCAGATAGAGCAGTGTTACAAATCTAGGAATGAATGTAAATGCAGCTGTTATAGTGTGTGTGTGTGTGTGTGTGTGTTAGCATGTGTAAAATATTTGTGTGTGTGAGCGTAGCGTCTGGCGTGAAAGAGTAACAAACATCCCCCTTTCACAAACTTTCACGTTTATAATATTAGTAAGGATATCTATCAATAAAGCTCCATTACTATCAGTGTGTATGTATTTTGTGTGGAAGAGTGTGTTTGCGTATGTGTGTTTGCATAGTGTTGTTTGTTTGTGCATGTGTGTATATGTGTTATGAGTGTTTGCGTGTGTAGACACATCTAATCTATTAGGAAACTCCGTTGCTCACCTCTTGCAGACCATCATGCAGTGCGCCAGCGTGCGCTTGGGCAGCCAGCGAAACACGCTCAGGATCATCTCGTCCGACAGAATGCTGAACGAGTCCGCGCCAACTGGCTCAGACTTGTGCCGACGACTTATTATTAATTCTTCTTCAACACCTAGCGCTGAAATATAGATAGGAGACATCTGAAGAGAGGTAGGGCATACTGAAATCGAATAATTTCACTCACAATTGGAGCTGCCCGACTGGGGAAGTACATCCACCTTGCAGAAAATCGTAGCCAAATAACATAGCTCCGTGATATGTTGTGTTCCTAACGGTGAGCAAGGTCGCCAGAGCTACGCGAGGAAGCGTTGTGTTGGCAGATAGGATAAGCATCACGCTATTGTCTCCTATGCTGCCAGCACAACTATTCCTCCTTGATTTACAGGGTTGGCAACGCGCGAGTGATACTCCTGATAACACTGCTCGACCTGGGGATCGAACCCAGGACCTCTAGCGTAGTAGTCGCGCTTGGGACCACTAGACTACTGAGGCCGTCTTAGTTGTGAAGTTTATCAAACCACCGTTTCCATCCAATGGGTAATCTCTAATCTCATCCGTCATCTGATTTTTTAAAACGTTGCCCCACACAAGGAATTTCTCCTGTATGCTTTTACAAACACAAATTATCACACAAACACCCAAAACCGAAACAATTTGTTTCATTTGCGGATCGAACCGACAACACGTAGCATAGAAGCCGATCGCTCGGCCGCTACGCTAAACGTACCGTCAAATAACAGGCAACAACTGTTATTATATATATTATTATAGAAAATTCTAGAAACTCACGCGTGTAGCTGTGTCTGTCGGTGCTGCCTTGGCTGGTGGTGGTGCTGTACGGCCCCGAAGCTGGGGTCGGCAGGTACCCCGCGCTCACTGACTGTGCTAACGGAGTCTCCTCGTCAATCAGGTAGTCATCTATTATGGAAGTTTCTAGAATATGCTGCTCTGTTGGCTGGAGGGGTTTGTCTGTGGAGAATTGTAAGAATAAAACAGCTGCATACATTGAAATAAAACTACTTTTTACGGATTTTATCGCGTTGTATTGATATTATTTGATTCCCGACGTTTCGGATCCTTTACAGCATCCATGGTCACGGGTAGACTAAGTTGTATCAGATTTGATAAACCACAAGTCTTCGCAAAAGAAAACCGATTCCTTCCCAGGATGATCCGTCAGGCTATTGAAATTTAAAAACATCCAAATTTCAATAGAGAAGATGGCTGGGTCTTACCACCTGCTTGGAACACCATTATAGATTCAATAAAATCACAATCCAAGCCCAAAACTGCAAGACCGAAGGATACGGTGAGCTCGTTCTGCATTAATCGGATCTCCAATAATTAACAAAAATGTAAGGTAGCTGATAGTAATTTTGTAACATTAAGACGTCCAACAACTTAGTCTACCCGTGACCATGGATGCTGTAAAGGATCCGAAACGTCGGGAATCAAATAATATCAATACAACGCGATAAAATCCGTAAAAAGTAGTTTTATTTCAATGTCTAATATTCGCGTAAGTTTGAGAAACCAGTATGTCAGCTGTATATTTTTTTTTTCTTTTGTTTCGTCGATATTGAACTGCCTTATTAGTCTAGTGGTCCTACTAAGGGCGTCGGCTAGTGGTACTCGGTGCGATCCCCAGGTCGAGTTATTGGGTTTTTTTATGAAATTCTTTTTGTGTTGGATAGTCCATTTATAGAGGAAGGTTATTATAGGCTATATAACATCACGCTACGCCTCTTAGGAACCGAGCAGCGCGGGTGAAACCGCGTGCGGGTCGTTAGTAGGCTAGATAAAATGAAAATTTAACAAGGATCTTGTATTAACTTAAAGCTACTTACGTTTCTCCGAGCTTCTAGGGCTCTTGAGTCTAGAAGGTCCAGCATTCGGACTGCCTGTGGACTTCACTCTGGGGCTCTTCGGGCTGAACTTGGACCTTGGTGACGTCACTAAATTGATGTTTGGGTTTACATTTTCAATATCCCGTTTCCTTTTAAGTTGTTTGTGTGTCTGTAAAACATAAGTTAAGTTAGATACCAAGTAACACATTCAACAGTACAACTGTAAAAACCGCATCCAATTTCGTATAGCAGTTTTTGCGTTGTGCGCGTACAAACATACAGACACACAAAATTCTAAACAGAATGGCTTCGGCTGTTTAAAAAAAAATTGTTCAAATATATAATTACAAGCGTCTGCCCGCAACGTTGTCTTCGTGGACTTCAGAATTGGGTCCAACCTGGATAAAAAGTAGCCTATCTATATGTTACTCCAGACTATAATCTATATCTGTGCCAAATTTTATCCAGATCCGTTCAGCCGTTCTGGCGTGAAAGAGTAACAAACATCCATACATCCATACTCACAAACTTTCACGTTTATTATTATTATAGTAAGGAAGTAAGAATAGTAAGGATTACAACAACCATTATAATGAACTGTGGGTGTACATTAAGTATGCCTCTGCTTAACCCTTCGGGGAATACAGGCGTGATGGTATGTTATGTTAATGTTGATTTCGAAATGTTAAAAACTAATTACTCGCTTCCAAATAGTGGGTCTTATGGAGAACTAGCCAGAAACTCCATAGATACTCCTTAAAAAAAAAATATCACATTGTTTTTTTTATGTTAAAGATAAAATCTGGATGTCTGTAAATCACGAGTGAATCGGTTTCTTCTAGGCAAGTGCGCTCCACCGTAGATCGCAGTGTCGGTTAACATCAGGGGATCTGGCGGTCGAGCATAAGCCTATCACGAATAAAAAAAAAAGATTGTTCTAAGCACGCCATGGTTGTGACTAGGTGATTTCTACAGGAAATACAGAGCTTGGCTCTGTAGGCACGTTTTTTCTTTTGACGTGGTGGTCAATGTTATACGCACCATTCCAGAAATACCAGCGTCACATAAGAGTTCACAGTCATCTGGTTCCAGTAGACTGACCCCCATCTCTTGTAATACCTAAAAAATCACCAGATTGAAAAAAAAATTGACTAAATTGCCATGTTATTATAGTAATTAATATCTTAATATCTACTAACTATTAAGGCCAGATTGTTTTTATTCTTGTCTGCTTGATTATCATAATTGTAGTTAAAAACATCTGCATTCTTAACTTTGGGATGAAGTTAATGATGTTTTAATTTTTTTATACCACTATACAAGCACACGACCCGCCTGATGGTTAGCGGTTACCATAGCCTATGGATGCTTGCAACACCAGGGGTATCACTCGTGCATTGCCAACCCAGTAAATTAAGGAGGAACAGTTGGGCTGGCATTATAGGAGACATGCCGCCATGCATGACAGTGGCTGTAACAATACACCACTGGTCCCACCCACTGCCAACACAACGCTTCCTTGCGGAGCTCTGGCAACTTTGCTCACCGTTAGGAACAAATCAAACAAGGATGCTTCAAGCATCTAAAGATAATTTAATCTTTGTTTCTGTTGTGCATAAAATTCTTGGGGAAGTGCTAACATGGCAGAGTAATATTAACTAAAAACTGCACTTGCCTTCCTTTTCTCTCTCTAGTCACTGCCATGGGCCATGGGATTCATGACATTCGCCACAACCATAACAAACTGATACCTAGCAATCATTAAATCAATTCAGTGATTCCCCAATCTTTAAAACCGTTACTATGAATACATAAGCATGTTATGCCGGCTGTACAGTCCTCTAAACACTATGAGACAGGCCGAAAACAAGTGTATACAATGGCGTGGTCTCATATCAAGCCCCTGGGTGAATATTTGAATAAAAATTTAATGGCATTAACTTCATTCCAAAGTTATGAATGCAGATGTTTAAAACTACAATTATGATAATGTAAACTTAAGCTACACCACTGCTGTCAAGCAATAAGACACGAATAAAAACAATCTGAACTATGAACGAGAGAACTACTATGATGAGAAGAATGATTTAAATAATATTCGAATATTGACCCCCTACGAGACGACATGCACGCGAGGCGATAAGACGAGATGGGTCGAGCATGTACAACCGCCATTAGACATACAAGGAGATCTACAGATAATTACCTACGTGTCAAAGCTGTGCAACAATCCTCATATTGCTTACAGTCCAAAAAATAAGGTCAATGAACTGGGTTCAAGCACCATGACCACATTGGTTGACTACCTATACCTAGTTGTGTAGCAGATTTAGGGCGCAATTTCAGTTGAAGTTATCAAGCAACTTGTTAAAACTTTAAGCAACACATAAAATACATAAGTAACGCCTAGACTGATTAGCTACGCCGGTGATCCTCTGACCAAGACTGAAGACTAATAGCTATTCAGTAGTTAAGCTCTGAAAATGAGGTTCTATAAACGTTTTTTCATCTTCAACAAGTCTTGAACAACCTAATAAAGGTATTGACTGGAAAAATTCCCACCTCAAATTACGGATCATAACCAAAAAAGGCCACAAAAAAAGCGGGAATAAACGACAACTCACCTCATGATCAGTCTTCCGGTCCATCAAACTCCAGCTTTTCCGACTCGAATTATCCGAACGCAACTTTTTCCTGTGAAATATGCAGTATTTGAAGTAAACAATACCGTTTATTCCGAAAATTAACACATTAATACACCCTAAACATTTCGCGCCTTTTCAACTTTCCCGCGGCACAAATCAGCTGTCAGGTACCAACAGAAATTACACAGATTTTATGATAAACTCCATTGATTACCGTGGGCTTTCTGGATCATCTAGGTTTCTAGATAACGGAGTGACCTCTTCTTGGACCTTATTTACACTCATAATTGTAATTTTAATTATTATTGATGTAAATTAGTACTAGCGGTTCTTGAAATTGTCATCCAGCAAACCCAACGAACGAAGTCGAATAAAAATGAATGAAATTTAAATGACTGAATGATGACTGAAAATCAAAGACAATGAATGAAGAATGATTTCAATTATTGGCAGTAAAGGCTGGTCCTCACAGGTTTCTATTCTATAACAGAACCTATTTATGAGTAATGGGACCGCTCAGGGTCGTCTTTAACATATCCGAGGCCTTGGGCACTAGGATACTGGGGAATAAGTTAGGAGACTATTTTAAAAATCAAATGCAAAAAAGCCTCCTACGGGGCCTCCTTGGTTTGGAGGGCCCTGGACATTTGCCCATAGTGCCCAATGGAAAAGATGGGCCTGGGACCGCTCGAACCATACTAAACAGCTGCGTTTATTACGGTGTAGTAACCACCGCGGGATGACGAAGCCTGAACCCGCGGAATGGAACAACTAAACAGCCTTCATACTCCATAAACGAGTGTTGATGTGAATACGACTTAACATAACAATTGATTGATGAATACATCGTGCACCTCAGCTTATGACAATGTATTCATCAGCAGGTGATGATTACTGTGGAACGGCATGTCTTGTGTTAAAATATCTAGTAGCAGTTCCGACCGGTAGTCGTCTGTTCTGTCTGTGTAATCCAGCCTGTGATATTATTATGAAAATGTGATTGTGAATGTAGCCAGTCATAAAAATAATGGTTAATAACCTTTTCTATAATGTTAACTTTTCTCTTGCTGGGGTACATAAATTATTACATTACTATACTCTTTGACATATATAAAATCTTCTGTTTTTTTTGTTATTTCGTGCAATAATCGTTTAGCTAAAATTATCCCTTTTTGATGTAGGCACTATGCTTTTACCTCAGAGGAAAGATGTCTTTAATTAACATACAGATAAATAATCGGCGTAAATAGCTGCTCATGTATAATGTAGACAAATTATTTGTCTTGCAGATTTAGAGATTAAAAGTTTTTTAAACAAGGTTTCAAAAATAAACCAGTGAAAGTGCGTCCTTGGAATGGTTTTTATTTTCTACACTGGTAACATTATTTTTAGTTTACAAAACTTTAACCAATCGAAAATTTATCTGTGACGAGCTCTTTGTTGATTGGCTGAGAATAATTGCAGTTCAACCAATCAGCGGAGATTGCGATTTGCACGCCTTCTGTCATAGCGGAACAAAATCAAAACAACACAACACAAAAAGAAAACAAAGGCTGTCGAGAAAGGTTGTTCTCTTTGTGAAAACTTGAAAATATCTCGAATATTTTCCATTCGAAGTGCGTTATTTCGACGTGGTAACTGTTTAATCGTGTTGTGAATTATTTAAACGTGAAAATGACGACTCGAAAGCTGAACACCATCGAAGATTTGAGCGGTAAGTCATTCTGCACATATATAAATACGGAACTTGTGTGTCAACAAACTTGTTTGGTGCATGACGAAACTCGATTTACTTGTTTACGGTCACGCTTCGGCGCCGATATTATTTATTTTTAGTAAAAAATACTTGAAAAAACCCGTATTCAAAACAAAAGACGTAAAATACAAACTTTCATATGCAATGTTTACGTTTTAAATGTTTCAAAATATCCAACATGGCTGGCGTCCAGAGATGAACTCGAGTCTCGAGGTCATTAAATTAATTTGCGTCATAAAATAATTGCGTACGTGATACAAGCTGTGATTATCCTGCATTATAAATAGCCACGCCATCTTCACCGGAATCTGTAGCAAGCCCCGACTTCCGTACATGGTCGTGTTATACCTGTGGGTTCAAATCAACCGCCTTGATTTCATAGCCGCCTGGTACTGGTGCGTTTGTTGCACACTGATTTTGTTTACAATTTACGTTTGTTTACAAATAGCGCCATCTTTTTTACACTATGGGCGTAGTAAATAGTACGATAGGGTTATGGTATCATAACCCTATCGTATTTGGGGTAGTCAGAGGTCACAGTACGGTTTTAAAAGCAGAGTGGGTTTTTCTGTCGTTCTGCCTACCTATTAAATGCTTAATAGATGTGTAGGTAGATCAACCTTGTACAAACTACCGGATATACCTACATATTGGCATATCAAATATCAAGAAAACCTTGATAAATTATTATTTCAAAGGAAAAAACAAATCAGATTAAGACGCGGTTACTGTGGTCAGTATATAGATGGGTGACTGTTTAACGAGACCTCCTAAAGGCTAGCCAGAGCTACAGTTTGGCGGTAATAGGATTTTAGGTTCCATGTAATAGAGAGCGAGTATATTGCTGTTGCAAGAGGATATCTGACTTGCTCGCTGGCAGGACCTCTTAGGGTCTGACTGACTGGCGACCACTCTTACGTCAGAGTCTGTCGTAAAGCACCCTGGTGTGTTTCGACTTTTTGAGAGCCAGTTCCCCCTTAGTTGCAGCAGCTCCGGCAGTCTGCAGTCCGTAGGGGCTCAAGACTGCGCAACACATCAGCAACTCCTCTGGTATTGCACGTAGGTATTCATCGGCGATGAGTAATTGTAATTACAATGAGGTACCGTGGCTTGTTTGCCAATATAAGCAGTAAGAAAAAAGTCTTTTGTGCTTTTAAACATCTGTATACACATGGCATACGCAACGCAACACGTATGATATGGATAATGCTATTGTTATTGTATTCATTACCAACGCGAATGTTCCAATGGTCTGGTATCGTAGTGTGACGGGTTTTTGAGCTCCTTAGATTATGGTCGAGCTACACAATGACTGATGCATGCGTGCTGACAGCTGGGACTGGTCTACTGAAAGCCGCGCTATGGCTGTTTCTTCAAAAAGCCATTGCCAAAAGGCAATTATTTTTTTATAGTATAAGAGGGCAAACGAGCATACGGATCGGCTGATAGTAAGCGATCACCGCCGCCCATGGACACCCGCAACACCAGAGGAGTCACACGTGCGTTGCCGACCTTTTAAAAGGGGATTGGGCTCCGGTAACCTTACTTACCCGGCCAGACAAAACGTAAGCGTTGTTTAACGTCGGTTTTCTGTGAGACCATGGTATCACTCCGGTCGAGCTCGCCCATTCGTGCATGGCTCTCCCACGTAAATTTCAGGCAATTTCAGCTGTAATGTAGGTAAGTATGGTTATTTGAACAAATAAATCGCTTCTTTGTAGTCTGAGCAAGGAAAACCTTGAATGTCTATTTTCAGGTCGGCAAAAAGCGTAAAAGTTGTTCTTTAAAAAGTTTACCAGTAAATATTTACTTGGTATGCACTTTAAAATATGTACTGACTTGAAATAAATATTTATATTTCTTGAAATAAAAACATAACTTTTAGATAGGTACCTATCTAAGTACGGAATTAACTCGGCGCACTATTCTTTAAAATACATTAAAAAAAACTCAAATCTGTTGATAAACACTACCCACCCACGCAACGCACCCACGATACAAGAGAAAATCCTAGGGTGGGGCAACGTATTTATATATATATATATCCACGATACAAGAGAAAATCCTAGGGTGGGGCAACGTATTTATATATATATACGTTGCCCCACCCTAGGATTTTCTCTTGTATCGTGGGTGCGTTTACGAACACAAATTCTTACATACACAAACGCCCAGACCCGGAACAACTACGTGTAGGTAGATCATACAAATTTTAGCTCCGTGTGGGGATCGAACCCACAACACGTAGCACAGAAGCCGATCGATCAGCCACTACGTCACACGTGTCGTCAAATTATGTTGACTGTAGTAATAATAACATAGTTACAGTACCCGCTAAATATCAACGCGCGTCTGTAGTAAGCTGTTGCGAATAGCCGCACAGGCAAATAATTAAGTGTTCATGCAAAAGTATCAGTATTCAGTAACGACAATATTCACGAATGCAAAACAATAGGGTATTTGACTAATGTCTTATTGATTAAAAATACCAAGCTGAGTGAAAAATGAAATTAAATACAAATAGTATTCTGAAAAAATAATTTAAATCGGTTAATAAATTTCAAAGATATACGTATTTAAAATTTTTGATGGGCATTGAGAGGGGATGCTTTGTCCCTTTCCCCCAAATGAATGTTAGTAAACGATTTGTATGGCGCATTGGTTTGTGACGTCATAAACAAGTATAGTCCGTTCTCTGTCTAGCATGAAATTAAAATGCTTGTAACTGCCTTATTTTTGAGCTGATTTTAATTTTGTTTTCGTTGATGGGTTCTTTATGGTAAACATTTGCATAAGACGATAAAAAATTATCAGTCAAATAGCCTATCACGACTCCAACTGTCTTTACACCGAGTTAGATAGAATAATAGGGAATGCGTTGGTACACACCCAGACGAACTGATAACACAACAGAACAGTCGGGTCTCCTCTCAGAGTGAGAGGGATTAGGCTATTGTCCACCACGCTAGCCTAGTGCGGGTTGGCGGACTTCACACGCCAACAATCGAGAAAATCTCTCAGGCATGCAGGTTTCCTCACCAACGAAACGCTTTATGTCCACTTTTATCATGCGTACCGCTGTAATGTGGAATGCGCTTCCCGAGTGGGTTTTTCCCGAGAGATATAATCTGGGTGTCTTTAAATCACGAGTGAATCGGTTTCTTCTAGGCAAGCGCGCTCCATCGTAGATCGCAGTGTCGCTTAACATCAGGCGAACTGGTGGTCAAGCGTAAGCCTATCATGAATAAAAGATAAAAATCAGTCACAAGCCCTTCATAAAATTTCTCAACAAAATGTAATAAGTACAATCTTTATGTAAATAACCTTCCTATCTTTTAAAAACAAAAACAACGATGAATCATGCTGTTTTGTAAAATACGCAATTGCGAACTCACACGTTTGTAAAATACCTACATAATATGTTTTACTATCTTATGATGACTATTAGATACTCGGAAAATATTGTTTTTAAAACATGTTTTTTGTTGTTAAAAGGTTACGTTACGTTAACTTGATCATCTATGTACCTAAATCAATCATTCATTTACGAGTATACCAATATTATAAAGAGGAAAGATTTGTATGTAAGTATGTTTGTAACGAATTGGCTCAAAAAGTACTGGACCGATTTCAAAAATTCTTTTGCCGTTAGAAAGCTACATTATCACTGAGTAACATAGGGTATATGACATCACGCTACGCCTCTTAGGAACGGAGCAGCGCGGGTGAAACCGCGAGCGGGTCGCTAGTTTACTTATAAGAAGTAAGTATGACCTTCGATGCTGTAAAGGATCCAAAACGTCCGGAATCAAATAATATCAATACAACGCGATAAAATCCGTAAAAACTAGTTTTATTTCAATGTCTAATATTCGCGTAAGTGTCAGAAACCAGTACATATGAAAATCCATTCGGTAGTTTTTTATCGTGGCGCGCAGTTTCAAAAATCGGTGCCAAAATAAAATAAGATACGCGGAAGGCAATTCTTATCTTCAAAATACGTGATAAGCTTTGATAAGAGAACGAAATTTACGACGGTATTATAATTGTCCTTGATGATAAGTTAAGAAAATAGAAAAGAAATACTAGTTTTCCACCCACGATGTCACTTGTGTCCTTAGGTGTCCCAAAAAGGCAGTCTGATTGATAGTGGTGCCGACGTTAGGTTGGTTTTGCTTTGTAGGTGATTTTGTGGTTTATTTATTGAAATAACACGACTGTTTGGTAGCTCTGTATTGAGGCAACTAAAAGTGTGCAAAAGATCGAACATACCGCCCACCAAAAGGACTCGATGTCCTTTTACAGATACACATATAACTAATTTATTGTTTACAAAATTTCAAGGTAAGATTCTAGAAAATATAACAAACACTTTCAGTGGACTGTATAGGCGTATAAAAGGTAAGTAAATATTTGTTACTAGTTGTATATAATCATAACAAGTAGGGTGGGGAGGTACATTATAACATAGTATTTAGTGTTTAAATTAGATTTAAGTAACCTTAATTTAACGTATAGGTGTAATATATTTCAAGCATCAGTTACAGTTTATGTAGCATGTTTTATAAACATGGTTCCATTATTGACCTCACACTTAAACTTATGTAATTTACAGACATAAACTTGTTACACATAATAAATGTAAGTTTTCAAACATATTTGTTTCAATTAATTAACATTTGGTAGTAATATTAGCTTAGATAAAGGTCTCTTTAATTCACTTTGTCCTTTACATTGCAATGTAACCACTCTAACTAAATTATCTTTTCCAGGATGAAGAGCCTTAATTTTACCCAGGAGCCATCTCGTCGGTGGCAAATTTTCTTCCTTGACAATAACAATGTCACCTACGGAAGGTGATTGGATAGATGATTGCCACTTGGTCCGTTGTTGCAGAGTATGTAGATATTCAGAGTGCCATCTTCGCCAAAAGTCTTGTGTCATTCTTTGTACTAACTGCCATCTAGTTAATAGGTTGACATTTGATTTTTCGTAGTCTTCCTCAGGAACGCTTAGTAATGGCTCACCAATCAAAAAATGTCCAGGTGTGAGTGGTGACATCGTCTCAACAGTATTATCTAACTGACACAGTGGACGGGAGTTAAGACATGCTTCTATTTGCGTTAGTAATGTCGCCATCTCTTCATAGGTCAGTTTTGTATCTTTGCTAACCCTTGCTAGATGTCTTTTTGCAGATTGCACTCCAGCTTCCCATAGGCCTCCGCAGTTTGGCATTCGCGGTGGTATAAAATGCCACGTTGTGCCATCGGTTGCTAGGTGTTCGGATATTTCTTTAGAAATGCTGTTTTCCCCTGCCCTGAAAAGGTCTTTGAGCTCTTTTGCAGCACCAACGAAATTGGTGCCGTTGTCGCTGAACAGTTGAAGACATCGACCTCGACGTGAAACAAACCTCCGAAATGCAGCCAGGAATGCTTGAGAAGTTAAATCTGTTACAGCTTCCAGGTGAATGGCACGGGTGGCCATGCACACAAATAAACAAATGTACCCTTTAGTAGCATGATGCCCACGTCCTTTTGATGTTCTGAGTAAAACTGGACCTGCATAGTCTACTCCACTGTTCAGAAAGGCGCGGTGTGGCGTCACCCTCACAGCTGGCAGTTGACCCATTAACTGGTGCTTTATCTTGCCTTTATTTAGAATGCACATTTTACAGCTTCTTACACAATTTCGTACTGCTGATTTTAAACCAATTATCCAATAATTACTCCTTAAGTAAGTCATCATAATTTGTATACCCCCATGTAATGTTTTCTTATGTGCTTCGTTTATCAACAATGTTGTGATATGTTGATTACTTGGTATTATTATCGGATGTTTGGTTGTGGTTGGTATATTAGCGTTTTGTAATCGTCCTCCTACTCTCATCAGGTTGTTTTTGTCTAAAAATGGTGTCAAGCTAATTAGTGAACTTGATTTTCTCACTTTCCCATTTTTTCTTATGTCTTCTATGTCTCTTACATAAATTGATTGTTGATAGAATTTAATGCAGTTTTCTAAAATTATGTTTAATTCTCGTGTAGTTAAATATTTCTCTTTGTTGTTATTTTTTAATAATCTTCGGCAATAAGCAAGTACCCTTTTCATTCTAGTCAGTTCAGAAAATCGTTCCCAAATTGGTTTTTCTTCTTCTACTCTTTTAATATTTATTGTATTTGTATAGCATTTTAATTTTAACTCTAAATCAGTTTCTATATTTTCAGGTATTTTCAAATCAACTTCTTTTTCTGAGAGCCATTCTGGCCCCTTCCACCACATGTTCTCTTTTTTCAGATCTGCTAGGAACATTCCTCTGGATGCTATATCGGCTGGATTCTCCTGTGATTCAACATGATGCCACTGAATGCTGTTTGTATTGTCTTTTATTTCCACCACACGATTTGCAACAAAGGTCTTCCATTTTTGAGGCTCACCAGAAAGCCATGCCAGTACGATCGTGGAATCTGTCCAGCAGTGGGTTTGTTTAGGAGGAATTTTCATAGCTAATGTGATTTGTCTAAGGAGCCTTGACAGCAACAGAGCTCCACACAGCTCCAGACGAGGGAGTGATACTATTTTTAATGGAGCAACTTTGGTTCTTGATGCAATCAGACTTGTGTGTACAGTTCCATCATGTTGTTCAACTCTACAGTATACAACGGCTGCATAGGCACGAATCGAAGCGTCGCTGAATCCGTGTAGTTGTATCGATTCCTTTTTATTATTGTATGTGTGTAACCATCGATTTACAGAAATCTGGTTGATGTTCTCAAAGTCCTCTCTTATCTTCAACCACTCTGTCGTCAAATCATTTGATAATGGTTGATCCCATTGTGCACTAATTAACCATAGTTTTTGAATGAGCATTTTTGCGAGCACAATGCTTGGAGATATCCATCCTAATGGATCGTACAGTTTTTGTATATCAGACAAAATGCTTCTCTTTGTAATGATAGGTGGTGCTGGAGAGAGACAGTATTTGTAGAGAAGTTGATCAGTACCAAGGTTCCAGGTGATGCCTAATGCCTTCACCATACCATCAAGGTTTATATCAAGTTGGATCCTTGAAGAAATATTGCCAGCATCAATTGACTTCATCAGCTCAACATTGTTTGATGACCACTTCTTTAACTCAAAACCTCCTTTGTTTAGCATAGCTTTGAGCTGATTGCTAGCTTTTATTGCTTCCTCTACAGTGTCACATCCAGACATGACGTCATCAACATAGAAATCTGATAATGTTATATCAGCAGCCACGGGATATTTATTGCGTTCTTCATGTGCGAGTTGAATCAAGGTTTTTACTGCTAGATATGGAGCTGAAGTTGTCCCGAAGGTCACGGTAAGTAGTCTATAGTCTTTCATTTCTTCATTGCTATCATTTCTCCACAGTATTCTCTGAAAATCAGTATCTTCCTTGTATAACATAATCATTCTATACATTTTTTGTATGTCCGCAGCAAAACACACAGCGTGCATCCTCCAGCGCATGATAATGCTACGTAAGTCTTCTTGCAGCACTGGACCAGGTAAGAGTTCATCATTTAATGATATGCCATTTATTCCCTTACAGGAGGCGTCGAAGACTATGCGAGTCTTCGTGGTTTCTTTATCTTCACGCACGACTGGGTGATGGGGTAAGTATACCGATTTTTTTGTATATATTTCCTTTTCAGGTACTTCTTCTATGTGACCTAAGTTCATGTAATCTTGTATAACCTTTTTATATTCCTCTTTTAACTTAGGCTGTTTTTTAAACCTTCTTTCTAATTGTATCAATCTCGTTGCAGCAATTTCTCTAGTATTTCCTTCAGTAGATTGTATACAGCGTGTTTTAAATGGCAGTTTTACTATAAATCTCCCTTGTTCATTTCTTTTGTATGTTTTGTCATAAATATCTTCACATAATTGTTCTTCCTTTGTATTTGTTCGCCTTGTGACTGTGTCTATTTCCCAGAGTGCTTTTAACATGTTGTCAACATCGACTTGGTGATGCATGACAAGAAATGAATGTTCTCTTTGTATTGTATTTATTTCTCCAAATAGAATCCATCCTAGGGTTGTTTTCTGCGCACACGGAGACCCTGGTGGACCCTTGATTAGTTGTTGTTCAACTATTCGTGCGTATTCCTTAACACCAAGTAGCAGATCTATCGGGCCTGGGACATTGTACTGAGGATCGGCAAGAGTGAGACCCTCTAGGTGCTGCCAGTTTTGCATGGTCATTGTATGATGTGGTATTCTCGTGGTCAGTTGCTTGTTCATGACGTAAGCTTCGACGTGCATGTTGAATTCTGGTTTCCATCTAGACAATATATTTAGCTGAACCACGTGTTTAATTGGTGCCTTCATAGAACCCACACCTGTCACATTGCCTTTGATTGATTTCCTTTGAAGCTTTAATAATTGAGTTGCCTTTTCACTTATAAAGCTCGCTTGTGAGCCTTGATCTACAAGAACCCTTAACAGTGTGGTATATTCATCTTCTCCCTTTGCTTTTACTAGTGCAGTTGCCAATAATGCTTTTCCAGATACTCCAATTCCGACATGATGACTTGATATTGCTTCTTTGTTCTCTTGTTTGTCTTCTTGTTGAGACGACGATGATTGTATGGGTTCTGAGGGACTTATCGAAGTCACTGTTTTATGGAGTAAGGAATGGTGACGTCTCCTACATACACGGCAGGTAAATGGTACTTTGCATTTGTAAACTGAATGTCCCGGAAGCAGACAGTTGAAGCAAAGCTGCTTTTCTTTCACATAGTTGTTGCGTTGTGTAATGTCCATTTTAATAAACTCTTTGCAATGACATAAAGTATGATTTTCACTACAAAGTACACAGCTTTTATCTTTAGCAAAACTCGCGGCATGGTAAGATCTCTCCTTGATTGTACGTTCTTTCAGATCTTTATTCGTTACAGGTTGTATCATCTCTAAAGTTCTAAACTTTGATTCTAAAAATCGTTTTAAATCTTCCCAAGATGGCAGCTCTTCTGACTTTTCCTTATAGGCATGAGTTTCCCACTCTTTATGTGATTCCTGGTCCAATTTCTGAATCACCAGAAATATAATAACTGGATCCCAGGAGTCGGTGTTAATTTGCAAATTTTTTAGGTTATTTATGCACTCTGTGGTGGTATCTAATAAATTCTTCACAGTATTAGATGTTGGTATTGTTATTTTCTTTTGATTGAAAAGCCTTTTTAAAACAGAGAACACAATAACACGTTTGTTGCCATATCTGTCTTTCAACAATTGCCATGCTTGTTTGTAATTACTGTCCGTAACTTGAATATGCCGCAATATCATTTCTGCTTCACCGGTAACACTAGATTTGAGGTAATGTAGCTTTTGCACGTCACTGATTGATTTATTATTGTGTACAAGTGATGTAAACATGTCCTGGTATGTGGGCCACTCATCGTATTTTCCCGAGAAGGTTGGTAATTGAATGCGAGGTAGTTTGACAAGCGAACACTGCACCTGACCGTCAAATACTGATGAGGTTGAGGTGTCCATTGGCAAAGATGGTTGATTCATTTTATTTAACATATCAGTCAAGTCTGCTTGTAAGCAAAGATACAGGTCTTCAACGACGAAATAGTCTTCATTGAGAAAGTACTTGATTTCTCCACGCTTCTCCCTCGGAGTACACTTCGCTAACTTCTCATGAGCTTGCTTGAAGGAACCCCAATACTCTTCAACACACTGTTTTCTTGCTTTTATGTAACCGTCTGTGAGTCTCGCCTTAGAACATTTCTTTAGGTTAACTTGTGTCTTTTGGATCAAACTAGCTACATCTTCTAATATATTTAAATAACTTTGTTGTTCTGCAGATATCGTAGCCATTGTAATGTTTTAATTTGTTATTATCACCTGTCTGTGCTATGAATTGCCAATCGCACATATAAAAAATCTAAGTTCATAAAAACTGCACTATTTTGCGTAAACAAGTCGTCTTCTTATCTCTGGAATGCGGCTGCCTTTTGTTCTCGGCTCGTTCAGGTACCAATTCACTAATGAGGTAGGTGTCAATAATCCGGCTCGATTTTCGACCATATGGTGCCGACGTTAGGTTGGTTTTGCTTTGTAGGTGATTTTGTGGTTTATTTATTGAAATAACACGACTGTTTGGTAGCTCTGTATTGAGGCAACTAAAAGTGTGCAAAAGATCGAACAGATAGTTTAATTGATTTTTATCGCTTCCAGGAAGTATTCAGCTTCCGAAACTGTTTCTAACTGTTATCAATATTTTTAACCTCCAACACAAAAAGAGGGGAGTAATAAGTTTGACGTGTGTGTCTGTCTGTTGCAGCGCAGTGCCCACACGAATGGACCGATTTGATTCAGTTTTTTTTTTGTTTGAAAGATAATTTGATCGAGAGTGTTCTTAGCTTTGATTTAAGAAACTCTGGCCAGCCGTATGAAGATTATCAGCTTTTTTCTGGTTCATGAAGGGATGTGAGCAATTTCCATAGCGACCTTCACCAGGTCGTCCAGATCTTAAAATCCGCGTGACTTCATCATCAAGATCATCATCCTATCCAATAGAAGTCCACTGCTGAACAAAGGCCGCTGCAAAGACTTCCACCAGGTCCATATGCCGCCTGCATCCAACGACTCCCAGCTACCTTCACCAGTTCGTCCATCCATCTCATTGAACGCCTTTCTAACTTAAGATCCGCGTGACATACAATACAATACTGGCTTTATTCGACCTGTGCCACCGATGTCACAAATGCCCCCATCTTCCAATAAAGCCAATTGTCGTTCATGGACCTGGTGTAAATATAGAACCCGCCTCGTTCGTTTGCAGGTTGATTGGTAAATTGCAAGCTATTTTTACCAGACTAATAAGAAGGATGTTGTAAATTGCTCTGTACACAGGGTGACTGGATACTCTAAGGTTTAGGTCTTTGTCCTATAATAGGCAAGTTGACTGATAAGTTCAATCTGCTAATCCCCTTTTAAATGGCCGGCAATGCACTTGTGACAACTCTGATGTTGCGGATGTCGACGGGCGGCGGTAATCGCTTACCATTAGGGGATCCGTCTGCTTGTTTGCCCCCCTATCCCATAAAAAAATGCTAAAAAATATAGAGGCTAGGTGAACGGAACGGTCAGCCTGTTTTTTATCTAACCTATGTGATTCCACTGTTAGGCAAATATCTCCTCCATCTCCTTCCACTGATCTCTGTCGAACTGCTATATGCGGCCAGTTCGTCCGGAAAGTGTCCAAGTGCCGCCTGCGCTTTCTGGGTCTTCCTCAACGTCGACGGCCCGCATCGGGAAGCTATTAGGTTACTAAGCTGGGCCATATCACATGCCCACATGGACCGCCCAATCCCGCTTCAGGCCAACGGTCTTTTCCTACGTCTTCGATGCTAATTTTTCAGCACAGCTCGGCCTTAACAATTAATAATAATTCATTTGTTTACCGTTTTCAAAATATAACTTTTGTTTATGGATTAAGTCGGTGGTAAGCAGTCAACGTGCCGATGGACACCTGCCACACTAGAGGAATTGCTGATGCGTTGCCGATCTTTAAGAGGCCCTACGGACTGCAGACTGCCAGAGCCGCTGCAACCGAGAGGAACTGGCTCTTACGCGCGAAAGTCTAAACACACCGCGGTGTTTTACGACAGACTCCGACGTAAGTGTGGTCGCCAGGCAGTCAGACCCCAAGAGGTCCTACCACCGAGCAAGTCAGATATTTTCACGCCTCTTACGGGATGCCTATCTGAAAGGCAGTGAGGAACAGTATTCTAACCCGACCCCACACGGGGTAAAATTAACATTACTGTTAGCGTATTGAAGTATTATTCCACCAAAATACAGTATTACCAGTTTCCCTATGTCTATTGCGTAACCAAAGCCGATAAGCGATAGTGACAAGGTCGGTAACTTGATAAACATAATTCAAACGCAAAACGTTAGATTCAGAACGCGAAAAGAGCAAATTTTACCCGTATGTAAATCGCTGACATAAAAGGTGTTATTGGGTTTTTCTATGAAATTCTCAGTAGCAGCTCGGGGTTTCAATTTATAACATAACATACCAACACACCTGTATTCACCGAAAGGTTATGCAGGAGTGTACTTATGTATGTATGACGACACGATTGGCGTAGCGGTTGAGCGATCGGCTTCTGCGCCACGTGTTGTGAGTTCGATCCCCACATGGAGCAAATATTTGTACGATCTACAGGTCATTGTTCCGGGTCTGGGCGTTTGTGTATGTGAGAATTTGTGTTTGTAAACGCACCCACGAGGAGAAAATCCTAGTGTGTGGCAACGTTTTTTAAAAAAAAATTAAAATGTTCCACTGGTCTGGTGGCGTCGTGTGACGGGTTGTTTAGCTCCCTAAATTATGGTCGAGCTACACAATGACTGATGCATGCGTGCCGTTACATGCGACTGGTCTACTTAAAGCCGCAATGGCTCTTTCTTCAAAAGGCCATTTCAGACATTGTCTTACATTGGCTCTCACATATTTGCTACTAAGTCTTATGCTCTTTATGTCTGGACTTTAAAAGAGACCATGATTCTCTAAGTTTGTTCCGGTGCTTCTTCTCAGAGGTCGACAGTCAGGAAATGCTGGTGCCGTCTAGTTAAAAAAAAAACATTGACTTATAAAAATGTCCTTAAAACATCTATTTACAGAAATAAATATTATTTACATTCACAAATCCAAACCCCGAGCTGTGCTACTGAGAATTTTCTAGAAAAACTCAATAACACTGCTCGATCTGGCAATCGAACCCAGCACTTGCGCTTAGAACCACCAGACTTATGAACAGTTTGGATTTGTGCCCGGTTAATGGCAATAGGTTCGCCTAGAGATGGGGCGAGGTAACTTGAGCAAAAAATGTTCTAACATAAAACCACCTCCAGGCTCGCCCCCTATTACATGGGACCTAAACATACCGGGAAATTGTATGTGTGAACGGTGAAGGAAATCTTCGTGAGGAAACCTGCCTGAGAGATTTTCTCAACGGCGTGTGAAGTCTGCCAACCCGCAGTAGGCCAGCGTGGTGGACTGTAGCCTAATCCCTTTTATTCTGAGACGAGACCTGTTCCCAGTAGTGAGACAGTATAATGGATTGATTATCTATTACACCTCTGCCAGTAAGTTCTTCTAAGCTTAAAATCAGCTGTTTCTTTGTTTTTAATTCATCCTCAGACGATAAGAGTTCTGACGTCATATCGCGCGATACCAAATATGTATAATTTACTGAAAACATTTTCATGTTATCGGCTCGCGCGTTTTCGACACATGTTTTTATCTAGGTGCGTAATAAAATCTATATCGTCACCATTCCAACGCCTAATAGTAACCAAGTTGTATTTTCAACCGACTTTAAAAATGAGGAGGTTCTCAATTTGACTATATTTTTTTTTACTCTTAACCGATTTTGAGGATTCTTTTTTATTTGAAAGCTGGTGCTTCCCGTTTGATCCCATAAAAATTATTGGTCTAGATCTGAATACAGAATTTACAATAACAATAACACGTAAATGATAAAATGATTCTCATACTGAGTCTCAGTAGCAGCTCAGAGTCTGGATTTGTGCCCGGTTAATGGCTATAGGCTCACCCCCTATAACATGGGACCTAAACATACCGATAAACATACCGGCGAACTGTGGGTGTACTTTAAGTACGCCTCTGCCTAACCCTTAATGGAATACAGGCGTGATGGTATGTTATGTTATGATAACATGATAATAATAACGTCGTCTAGGTAACCCTGGCCTAACCCCTCTCATTCAAGTTCAAGTTCAAATGTTTTTATTTCAAATAAGCTTTAACAAGCGTTTATGAAACGTTATGATTCTAGTTGCTTGGTTCCAAAAGGTTGATCCTATGGAGAAGAATCCGGCAAGAAACTCCATGGACACTCTTTTAAAATAAATGGTGTTACAATCTTCACTGGTACAATATGAGGATGTGTGAACATTGGATGTCAAAGTTAGGTAGAAGTGGATTCTGAGTGGACACCCGTGGCCAGCAGTTAGAAATGGATTAATGATGGACGCGATTATGGATGAACGCGTAGTCATATTTCGACGAATACAGTCGAACGACACACTGGAGTCTTGCCAAGTAAATGATACGCAAATAAATATAAACAATGGGAGGCGATGAACTGGCATTGACTTCCTTGCACATGTGCTCATAAAAATAATTAGTTTAGTAGTCTAGTAGACAATTTAGTTATATCGATTATGAAAGATTTGTATAATCGAATTACTTTGTATTACTAATGTTGATAATCGATTATGAAATTAGTAACGAATATATTTTCATAATCGAATGACATTACTAATCTATATCTTTATATATGTAATTCTTCTGTGAGTGTGTATGTGACTGAACTTCTCTCAAACGACTGGACCGATTTTGATGAAATTTTTTGTGTGTGTTCAAGGGGATCTGGGAATGGTTTAGATCAAACGACTGGACCGATTTTGATGAAATTGGGGATCTGGGAATGGTTTTGTCCGCTGTCCGCTGTATTTCGCTTTATACGTAGCGAAGCACGTACACGGGCCACTAGTATATATATATAAAAATTAATTGCTGTTCGTTAGTCTCGTTAAACTCGAGAACGGCTGGACGGATTTGGCTAATTTTGGTCTTGAATTATTTGTGGGAAGTTCAGAGAAGGTTTAAAAGGTGGATAAATATGAAAATGCTCGGAATTAAATAAAAACAACATAGGCTATATATATTATTAGAAAAAAATAGGGATCCCTACTAAAACTTCGATAATGTCCACCCGTGCGAAGCCGGGACAGGCAGCTAGTAAGTACTAAAGAAGAAGAAAAAGAGCCTCGAGGGTCGCTCGGGAAGGGGGGGGGGGGGTCAAGTATTATTTTACCTACCTAGAAGACTGACACTGAAAATAATTGTAGTATTATTATATGAATATGATACCATGATAGAATATTTTTTCATCTATCTATACTTATAATAAATCTGTAGAGAGGTCAATTCTGTACATGAAATATATTTCCAAAATAACTATCAGCGGGTGATTAGTGATCGATACTGACGCCAAAAATGCAATCAGTAAAATTTTTGTCTGTCTGTCTGTCTGTCTATGTTCGTTATAGAAACAAAAACCACTCGACGGATTTCAACGAAACATGGTACAATTGTTCTTCATACTCCTGGGCAGGTTATAGTATGCTTTTCATCACGCTTCGATCAATAGGAGCAGAGCAGTGAAGCGAAATGTTGGGAAAATGAGTGATTCATGAAAAGGTTTCAAGCTATAAAACATCACGCTACAACCCTTAGGAACGGGGCAACGCAGGTGAAACCGCGGGCGAAGAACTAGGGAACAAAGTAACTATTCCACGCGGACGAAGTCGCTGGCAAAAGCTAGTAATAAATATAATTACATAATGGGACTCCTATGGTGTTGCGGGTGTCCATGGGCGGCGGTAATCGCTTACCATCAGGCGATCCGTCTGCTCGTTTGCCCTATACTTATTTAATTATTTATTTGTGTACCTAAATCAAACACTCACCCTGAAAACAATATTCTTAAAGTGATATAGACTAATCTGCTCTGCATCGACTTGCGACCGCGACTACTAACTAAATTAGTAATTATTAATCTGTATAACCGAGATATCTCGAGACATCTTCATAATCGAATGATTTCATTAGTATATGTCTTAACAATTACAATAGCAAGCTGAAGTGACAGACGGCCATATCTGTAGAAGAACCGGTAACCGCTGGGGTAGACGTGTTCTTGAGTGGAGACCGCGATTCGGCAAACGGCAGCGTGGTACTCCCTCCGGCAAGATGGAGTGATAAGTTCTGAAAGGTTGCTGACGGATGGCTGGATGCGTCAAGCCGAGGACAGGGCGAAATGGCGCACATTGGGGGAGACCTACATCCAGCAGTGGATTGCTATAGGCTGATGATGACTAGAATATTACGGATTTACGTCACCGGAAAGTTGAAAACATAAATAAAAATAATTTATTGTTATCACGGGTTAACATTATCCTTTTAAAACATGGTTAATTGATTCAATAATATATTTCCCTAATGCTCTATACTTCTCAAGGCCGGCAACGCACTTGTGACTCCTCTGGTGTTGCGGGTGTCCATGGGCGGTGGTAATCGCTTACCATCAGGCGATCGGTATCCTTGTTAGCCCCCTATCCCGCAACACCAGAGGAGTCCCAAGTGCGTTGCCGGCCTTTTAAAAGGGGATTGGGCCTCCGGTAACCTCAATCACTCGGCGAAACACAACGTAAACGTTGTTTAACGCCGGTTTTCCGCAAAGTTGCTGCAGCGCTGAATTTCAGAAAGGCCCAAAGTAGTGTGTAGTCACGGATGCCGAGGACAGTTCATAAATTTAAACATATATAGTTACATTGAACGTACCTGTGCCATGAAATTTTATTATTTTAATTTTTTTTATACATCTTTGGCTAGTGTGAGTTTCATGGAAAAATCCAATAACATTTTACTTGATCTAGGAATCGAACCAAATCCCTAATATAAAATATTCAATTTACGAAAATCTATAAAAAAGAAAACGAAGAAACATCTACCTATCACTTTTTACTTGTATTCGTGAATCCTTTGTCTCCACGAGGGAAAGGTCAGAAAGTCCGATGACCTTGCGACTAGACGTCTGGAAAACAACCTTGATTGACCTTGGGGGGGTAGGTACGGATTTTAGGCTGATTTGTAACGATCGCTCAAAGTTCAATGCACTAGGAGGGGAATGAATGAATGAGTATATCGCACCCCCAGGGAAACAAAGGCGTAAGTATGAATAAGGCAATTTTTTTTTTCAGTTCCGAGCGCAGGTCAAGGTACATATGCTCAATTTTTTCCGTTAGAATTTGACGTAATATAAAGGTTTTATTACCAAGAAAAAAAATCGTCGCGTCACATATATTTAAAAAAAAAACAATTAAAAAGGCGATTAACCAACTTAAGCACATAAATTTCATAAAATACAAGTGAAAAAAGCCTTTATTCAGGCATAAGCATTAGGTTTCGTTACACATTGAAATTAAAATACTTTTTACAGAGTTTATCGCGTTGTATTGATATTATTTGATTCCCGACGTTTCGGATCCT
Source organism: Acronicta aceris (assembly GCA_910591435.1). Taxonomy (NCBI): domain Eukaryota; kingdom Metazoa; phylum Arthropoda; class Insecta; order Lepidoptera; family Noctuidae; genus Acronicta; species Acronicta aceris. Next base: position 5,732,236 of record OU342787.1, on the reverse strand, counting down.
TTACAGCATCCATGGTCACGGGTAGACTAAGTTGTTGGACGTGCGATAAAATCCGTAAAAAGTAGTTTTATTTCAATGTCTAATTAATATTCGCATAAGTACTGGTTTCTCACACTTACGCGAATATTAGACATTGAAATAAAACTACTTTTTACGGATTTTATTGCGTTGTATTAGATTATTTGATCAATACAACGCGATAAAATCCGTAAAGCCGTATGGTTGGCGCTCCTTGGGGGAGGCCTACGTTCAGCAGTGGACGGCAATAGGCTGATTTGATTGATTGATTGAAGTGACAGAAACCATTACATTACACATTGTTATGTAAAACAATATAAAGCAAAAAAGGGCGTAAACATTAAATAGTCTCCGCATTTTTTCTTATAAAATTTCAATTTTAACGTGTGACAGCCATGCTTCGGCTCAAATTAAAACAAAGTTGTAAAGATTACTATTGTAATCATGTTTTTTTAAAAGAGTACCTATCTATGTAGTTTCTTGCCGGTTCTTCTCCATAAGACCCACTTTTTGGAACCGTGCAATTAGTTTGACTTTTCAAAAGTACCCTTTTTAATGGTCTAATTGAAATGAAACATTTTGACTTTTGACTTGACTTTTTAATAATCCCGGCTCGACCGGAGTGATACCACGGCCTCACGGAAAACCGGCGTCAAACAACGCTTACGTTGTGTTTCGCCGAGTGAGTGAGGTTACCGGATGCCCAATCCCCTTTTAAAAGGCGGGCAACGCACTTGTGACTCCTCTGGTGTTGCGGGTGTCCATGGGCGGCGGTAATCGCTTACCATCAGGCGATCCGTCTGCTCGTTTGTCCTCCTATCCCATAAAAAAAGCAGTAATCACAAATAATAACAGTATCATAATTATTTAGGAAACAATGATTGGAGTAAAAATTTATCTAAATAAAATAACAAAAACGTCTGTAAAACTGAAAATATGAAATATTCATTAATATATCATTTAAGGAGGCCTACGTTCAGCAGTGGACGGCAATAGGCTGATTTGATTGATTGATTGATATCATTTAAGATATATTTTGAATATATATATCTTTTTGTGCATTTTCCATGCTAAGATTATAAAGTTATTTTAGTGAAGGAAAAATTCAATCGCGGGCAGGATTCGACCCTGCGTATTCTGGTTAAATACACCAGACGCTCTGACCTCTAAGCCACCGCGAGTACCACCCGCCAGATCGAAATTTTCCTTCACATTCTGAATTTAAGTCATAAGGTGACGTTTGTTTGTTTGTATCTAACCAGAAGACGCAGGTTCGAATCAGATATAATCATAAAATCAGATATTTATGTGACGCGCACAATTACTGTCGACCGTACGTCAAGCAAAACAAACTCGGGAAAAACTATGATAAACAAGGTAGTGCGCAGTTCTATTGCGCAGGTCGTGACACTTCATTTCACGGTATTAGATATAGCATGTTTTGTACAGGGAGATAACTTAATTGGCGATATACGTATATTGACCTTGGACGTTACTGAAACACGTTACAAAGAAAGGTAGGGCATAGTAGAATTGAATAATTCAACTCACAACTCGAGCTGCCCGACTGGAGAAGTAGCTCCACCTTGCAGGAAATCTTAGCCAAATAACTTAGCTCCGTGCTATGTTGTGTTCTAACGGTGAGCAAGGTCGCCAGAGCTCCGCGAGGAAGCGTTGTGGTGGCAGATAGGATAAGCATCACGCTATTGTCTCCTATGCTGCCAGCACAACTATTTCTCCTTAATTTACTGGGTCGGCTACGCGAGTGATATCCCTGGTGTTGCAAGCGTCCATAGGCTACGGTAACCGCTTACCATCAGGCGGGCCGTATGCTTGTTGGTTTAACACCATAAGGGTATCTATAAAAAAAACTTACCAGTGAAAAAGTTGCACGAAGCGATAAGTCCATACTAATTGCGAAGGTAGTTGTGTCTGTTTGTTTATGTATTAATACTTAAACCACCAAACAGAGGTCGTATCATAATATAACATAATATACCCTCACGCCCGTATTCCCCGAAGGGATGGGATGGGATACAGGGGTCGGAATGCCGGAAAAATCCAGACTCCGACTGCGAATTTCATAGGAAAATCCAATAACACTCATCGAATGATCGCTCAACTTGGGGATCGAACCCAAGACCTCTAGCGTAACAGTCGTGCTTAGGATCACGAGACTAAAGAGCACTGCCCCCGATAATAAGAAAGACGTATCTAACGAAAACTAAATACGGTTACTAATTAAAAAAACTAATTTATGTTTATGTTGACATAATTATTATAATATTCTAATAATGATTTGTAGGCATGTCTACAAGTGCATTCTGTTGTCACTGTCAGTGTCATAATGTTGTGTGACATTGGAACAGTGCTGCCAGGTGAAAATTGATATTTATGCAAAGTTTTATTTTATTAATTTTATTGTGTGTTACTTTATATCTGTCTCTGTGTGTCCTTGGTTGAGGGAATAAATATGTTTTCTTTCTTTCTTTCTTCTTTCTACGGAGAAACAATACCTTTCATGTTAGTTAAATTATCAAATGACAATGGAGATGAGCCCTTATTCACTATGTGGGTAAATCCGAAACTAAATGAGATAAAAAAATATCAGCTGATTCGTATTGTTTCCTCATTCCGGCAATATATATAACTCAATATTGGAAAAAATGTTAGATACGTCCTTTTTACTATCGGGAGCAAAGCAGTGATCGGAAAAAAAGTGAGCGAATTTACTAACATTTGAAGAACAGAGACAGAAGCGGAGACTTCCTTACGAAAACTTTTTTTTTTTTGGGAAAATTTGTCCCGAAGTTCAAAGTTCAAATGTTTTTATTTCAAATAAGCTTTAACAAGCGTTTATGAAACGTTATGATTCTAGTTGCTCGGTTCCAAAAGGTTGATCCTATGGAGAAGAATCCGGCAAGAAACTCCATGGTCCAAGAAACCCGGGGCAATTTTCCCGATAATAAAAAATGTAGTCGTAAGGAAGTCTCCACTTCTGTCTTTGTTCTTTGAAGTTTGGGGAAATTAGCTACCTTTTTCCGATCGCTGCTAATGAGGCAGTCAAACTACAAAAAGATCACTATCTTTTATTTGTTTTTTTTTTTAACCTTTAATATTTCGGTGCGCGTGAGTTGTTTGAACGTTTGTATTCTCGTTCTAAAATGCACAGACGCGTCCTTCGAGGGTCACTGAGCAGGGTTAACGTACAGGAAAATGTATTGAGAACTTCCTGCACCATACCTCTATGTGATGTATACGGAACAATTGACAACATTTAAAAATTATTAAGCAATCAAAACAAAAATACTTTTTCTTTGTAGTTCTAAACATTTATTTTTTACATAACATAACATACCATCACGCCTGTATTCCCCGAAGGGTTAGGCAGAGGCGTACTTAATGTACACCCACAGTTCGCCTGGTATGTTTAGGTCCCATGTTATAGGGGGCAAGCCTATAGCCATTAACCGGGCACAAATCCAGACTCCGAGCTGCTACTGAGAATTTCATAGAAAACTCAATAACACTTTGCTCGACCTGGGGATCGAACCCAGGACCTCTAGCGTAGCAGTCGCGCTTGGGACCACTAGACTAATGAGGCAGTCAGTTTTATGTTTTACATTTCCGAGATTTAAAAAAAAGTGTGATGATGTCGGTAGACCAAAATTTCGCTTAACATAACATAACCAACTCATTATATTGTCCCACTGCTGGGCACGGGTCTCCTCTCAAATGAGTGGGATTAAGCTATAGTCCGCCACACTGGCCTAGTGCGGGTTGGCAGACTTCACACGCCGTCGAGAAAATCTATCAGGCATGCAGGTTTCCTCACAATGTTTTCCTTCACCGTTTAAGCGCGTGATAATTAACTATTAATACGCACATGACTTTGAAAAGTCAGAGGTGCGTGCCATGGATTCCAACTCGAGACCTTTGACTTGGCAGTCCAACGGTCATACCACTAGGCTATCACTGCTCTACACTATCACTGCTCCTAAATTTCGCTTACGCCCAGGTATTCTCTTCCCGTGATGGCAAGCAGTGATGTCACGTATTTCACGATCACTTGCCGTTGATTGACACCTTCGATACCATTATTCCCCCTAGGCCCTAGCTCTTTCTACTATCGGACGACCAGAAGCACGAAAAAGCGACATCGATTCACGGTGGACATTCCAAAATCCCGCACGAAACGCTTTAAGTCCACTTTTATCATGCGTACCGCTGAAATGTGGAATGCGCTTCCCGAGTGGGTCTTTCCCGATAGATATTATTATATTCTGGGTGTCTTTAAATCACGTGTGAATCGGTTTCTTCTAAGCAAGCGCTTAGTACTTACACATCTGCCTGATACTTCGCGGAATACAGGCGTGATGGTATGTTATGTTGATGCGATGTTGCGATGCGATACGATGGTGTTTTGTTTAGCGTACCGCGGCATACGTATTTGTTTACATTATAACTTCCTTACTATACTTACTACTTATAATTTTAACCCGTGGGAAGACTGTTTACCAGATTGTTTGACTAATTGTCATATGTGCTAGCGGTAATAAAAAACCCGGATAAGTGCGTGTCAGTCTCGCCCACCGAGGATCCCGTACGAATTTGTAGGTACTATCAGCCAACTCAATATCTAGCCATTTTGAAAACAAAATCCCGTGCACACGGCGGTATTGGCTTTTAAGAATTAAATAATAATATAAATACGCGTTAAAATCCATAAAAAGTAGTTTCATTTCAATAATTTTTTTTTGTATTAGAGATGCGATCTCGACTTCATGAAAAAGACGATGCTATTGGTTGATGAGCGTAGGTAAGCACTTGTATAGCAGCCGTGGCTGCAAGCATATATTATATAGCCCTTACGGTGGCTAGATATGGCGTTGGCCGATAGTACATAGTATGTGATAAAAATCTATGTCTTTCTCTAGTTCTTATAAAGAAGAGGTGTTTTTTTTATGGAATAGGGGGCAAACGAGCAGACGGATCGTCTGATGGTAAGCGATTACCGCCGCCCATGGACACCCGCAACACCAGAGGAGTCACAAGTACGTTGCCGGCTTTTTAAAAAGGAGCACGCTCTTTTCTTGAAGGTTTGAAGGTCATATTGGTCCGGAAATACTGCAGGCGAAAGTTCATTCCACAGTTTTGTTGTATGAGGCAGAAAGTTATCAGATTTTTCCCTATACTTTTACCTTTATTGTAAGACGGTATTACTTGCCGAATTTCATAGTTCTAAGTCAAAATTTTGATTCTCTAGACTGTGTAGAAATATAAGTTTTTTTTACGTTAAGTTAGAAGTTTGATATTTTCACCTCGTTACCTCCACGCGTTCCCGAGATAAAGGGTCTTGACACACAGATGGAACGACGGAGTGTTCCTCTTTCGGCACCAATTTTTTGAGCACCTAAGCTTACTTACAGCACCAGTAGGTATATTATTAGCTCGGTGCTCAATCAATATGGAAGCTTATGTCCTCAAAAAATTGGTGCCGAAAAAGGAATACTTCGGAACGAAGGACAACAAACTGATCCTATAAGGGTTCCGTTTTTTATTTTTAGGGTTCCGTACCTCAAAAGTAAAACACGGAACCTTTATAGGATCACTTTGTTTTCCGTCGTTCCGTCTGTCTGTCAAGACTATCATCATCATCGATTCCCAAATGGGTCGCGGCCCACCAGTGGTCCACCATCTATAGTTTTTGAAAAACGTATATATTATTGTATTAATTTTATGACTGGTATAAGTAGCGATAATTAGCTAGAAGCTAGATTATAAATTGCTGTGGAATCTTGTATTGTTTCAACTTTGAAGGTTAACTGTGCTATGAAAAAAGAAAAAAAATGAGTTAATTAAGTACTAGTACAGACTTATCGACGTAATTAGCATAAAAAGACGGATCCGAGTTTTTTTAATGTCTGTAGCGCAGTACCTACACAGATTAAGCTTTGTTATATATAGTTTCTTAAGAAAACCCTGCCCGACCCGTGAAGGTATTGTTAGGTATCGAGATCCGGTTCTATTCATTATAATCATTTTCAAATTACAAGAAAATAATGCACCGAAAATAAAATGAGAAATTTGAAATGGCAACACTTTCGGTAGCAACGATATCGACATTGGGTATCAAACATTGGCTCATGAAGGTGTTTTATAAAAAAATAATACTTGCCGGATTTTGGGGTAAATGTGGCAAATAGGGAAAATGCATAAAACGAGGAAACTGAATGGCAACACTAGCAGCGACCTTGGGTGCCAAACATTGGCCCATGAGGGTTTTATAAAAAAACAAAACATTATTAAATCACAGTAAAAAAATATATTTTTGCCAAAAATATTAATATTTAATCATAAAAATAAATATTCAAAACTGCAATCAGATACGACGGAAGATTTAAACGTCGCCATATTGGCCGCGTGTACTGTGACGTTTCGTTCCGTTTCCGTTTTAAATACTTACTGATTAAATTAATCGTAAAATAATGTATAAAACTCAGAAACAGAGTTGAATAAAGTCACGTAGCACTGTGTAAAATGGAACGTCATAAAAAAAGGGCAGTTGAGTTGCGTTCAAAACATGGTAATCGTTTACCCTTAGCGTAAAATAAGCATATAGAAATGTAAAAATATATTTTTATCCTGCGTTTCTTTTAACATTGTGATAAGTTTAATAATTATATATTTAAATTAGCTGAATTTTAAGACATATTTAATTTCTATACATAGTAAGGTGAAAAATGGGCATTCTTCTTTGCCGCGCATTTTTTCTACTTTTAAATAATTAAAATCTTGCTGGGAAAGCTGTTCTATTTAGCTATTATGTAAAAAAAATATGACAGGGACATCATTCTTTAGCAATAAAAAGATTACAAATAAAATATTTTACTCTTTGAATCTTATACATATTCCTTATTAGCACGATAACCTTGAATTAAAGGTTTGTTATTTTATTTGGTGATGTGATGGGATACCTATATGCCCCTTTCGGATCGGGCAGGATTTTTTTCAACATAGTGTATATTTTCTACTGTATACTCATTATGAACGATTATTTTAGTTACGGTTAACTACTAAAATCCAATATGGCGAAAATACCTACATTCCAACCGATAGCGTTTTGTTTTTTAAAAACTGATTTCCGCAAAGGTCAACGCTCATCGATGTCAAAATTTCATTTTGTTTATGACCTTCGTCGCGTGCAGACGTGTTTGATATGAACTGAGATAAAAGTGGAATCAAATGATTTATTGGTTGTTTTGTTATGTACTTCCAGTAAATATTTACTGCTTCGTGTAATGATCGTAAGTGCAAGTACTGAAGGTTAAAATTCTCAGTCTAGCTTGGAATTTCTTTGATCTAAAGTATGATTTTGTGGATGGTTCAACCTATTTACTTTCTCACTGCTGGGCACGGGTACTCTCAGAATGAGAGGGGTTAGATCACGCTGGTCTACTGCGGGTGGGCAGACATAACCCACATTCGAGAAAATCTCTCAACCGTGCTGTGTGTCAATTAGCACTGATAATTAATTTATGTATACGCTTTTATATAATTTCTCTCCTGTCAGGATAGTTACATGGGAAGGGACTTATAAGTCAGTCGTCAGGTCAGAGCTGGTGTATCCAACCGGAAGATGCAGGTTCAAATCCTACCCGCGATTGAATTTTTCCTTCATTAAAAATAACTTTATAATCTTAGCATGGAAAATGCAAAAATATTACAACAAGGTGGAAATGATTGCTACTTTTCAGTAATTTCATTTGGTGAAATGATTAATTATTTTTCACAGCGATTTCACATGTGAATTTTCACAGACTGCTACTTTTCTACTGATTTTTAGCAGGCTGTGTGAAAAAAAGTAGCAGGAGTGATCCTTACTAATATTATAAACGTGAAAGTTTGTGAGTATGGATGTATGGATGTTTGTTACTCTTTCACGCCAGAACGGCTTAACGGATCTGGATTATATTTGGCACAGAGATATTATAGTGTGGAATAGCATATAGGCTTTTTATCCAGCAAGCTTACTCTTGAAAACAATACAATACCAATCCAAACGTGATCCGATTCCAATGTCAATTGTGCTGTCGGGCGATTTCGTACTCTTGAGCACAAATCCGTTAACCTTGTATCGGCATCCTGATTGGCCAATGGTTGGATTGTTTCCCAATTCTATTTAATTCACTCAATCACCGCGCAATATTGAAACGATTTGGCGCTAGTCTCGGATTCAAGAGTACGAAACTTGACGAAACAGCACAATTCCAATGTCGATGTATCGGAATTGAGTTCAAGAGTAAGCCCCCAGGTCGGATCAAAATCTTTAGACCACTCAGACGAAGTCGCGGGCAGAAGCTAGTGAAAAATGATTCCGTGAGTGTTTTTACATGCTATCTGCGAAATTTTCGAAGCATATCGTGTCGCTCAATATATATATACTGTTTGGTTATTGTTTGTTTACTCGTGTAGAAGATTCTCGGGAAGTTATTATCATAAATGGTTCTCGCTCCAGTGGGCTTCTAGTTCACCAAGTCACACGGAAACTCGACTCGAATAAGTTTTGTGCAATCTCACCTCTTTTTATGATATAACTAGACGGTAGTGGAGTGATAGCCTAGTCGCTTAGTGCGTTTAAGTCCATCTCGAAGGTGCATCGTAACTTCACGCCGGAAGACTATAACACTTAGAGTCCGGCGGACCGAATTTCTCTTACAAACGTAATACCTTAATAAATTTAATCAAACATAACATACCATCTCGCCTGTATTCCCCGAAGGGTTAGGCGGAGGCGTACTTATGTACACCCACAGTTTGCCGGTATGTTTAGGTCCCATGTTATAGGGGGCGAGTCTATTGCCACTAACCGGGCACAAATCCAGACTCCGAGCTGCTACTGAGAATTTCATAGAATAACCCAATAACACTGCTCGACCTGGGGATCGAACCCAGGACCTCTAGCGTAGCAGTCGCGCTTGGGACCACTAGACTAATGAGGCACTCCATTATTAATCCAGCAGGCAGTAAATTTAGTCAAATTCTGTTATTATTAGGATTACGATACCATTGATCTAGGTCCCTAGGTTACCATTTTTTCCAAAATACTTCACTGGAAATAAATGTAAGCGAATGCAATTTTTGATTACTTTACCAAGTTTTAGACACGATTTCTTGGGCTTTTATTTTCAGGGAAGTAGTAGTAGTAGATGAAATAGTATGGTAGGAACCTAGATTCACGGTATCCAAATCCGAATAATAACATAATTTGATAGAATATTGTCTGGATTACGATTTATTTCGATATTACGTTTTTGTGGGCAATTCAAGCTCCGCCGGACCCTTAACGACCGAGTAAATGATAAGTAAAATTCTACTCGCTACCTACTCAAAATTTTGAAATAAAATAACTTTTAAGAAAAAGTAAAACCGCCTTAAAAAACATAAAAAATAATGTTATGTGCGAAACAGTTTCGGAAGTCGGCGCCTCTGATTTGATCGGATCTTTTGATTTCGCCACGGACTACCCTAGGTTTTTGAGGGCGGTTTTACATTTTCTTAAAAGTTATATTTTTGTAGCATTATTATTTTAGCTTCATTAATTATTAAAACTATCTCTCAACTCTACGTTACAAATTACGCGTAATTGCTGTTTTACAAGCTAACTAAATAATGTCTATTTAGCACATAACTCACACCTACCTCGTGGCACGTTTTGTCAACAATGCATATGTATTGGCATTCCTTATATAAGGCCTGTAAACATGATTGTTGTTACGATATTGTGAAGTTACCTGCTTTGTCACCTTCCACGTAGCATCCACTGTTTACAGGAAGAAATGAAGTAAATATTCCGCTGCTAAGCAATAACGTGCTTACATTATTGTGTTCCGGTTTGAAGGGTAATGTAGCCAGTGACATTACTGTGCAAATGAGACTTAACAACTGAGGTGTCAAGATGACAACGCACGAGTGATACCACTGGTGTCGCTGACGTCTATAGGCTGCGGTTGTCGCTTACCATCAGGCGGCCCGTATGATTGTTTTATCATCATATATCAATTAAAAAATGGTCATCTCAATTTGGAGAAAGAGTTCCCTCGTCGAATTCAACTCGGCTGGGCAGCGACTTCGCAACGTCTTTTCGTCGACAGTATCACAGTTTCTCTTACAAACGTAATACCGAAATAAATCGTAATTCAAACACAATTTAATCAAATTATGTTATTATTCGGATTCCGATACCGTTAATCTAGGTTCCTACGTTACCATTTTGTCCAAAATACTTCACTGGAAATAAATGTAAGCGAATGCAATTTTTGATAACTTTACCAAGTTTGGAACGATTTTTCGGTCTTTTATTTCCAGTGAAGTAGTAGTAGACGAAATAGTACCGTAGGAACCTAGATTAACGGTATCCAAATCCAAATAATGACACAATGTGATAGAATATTGTCAGGATTACGATTTATTTCGGTATTACGTTTTTGTGGGCAATTCAAGCTCCGTCGGACCCTTAAGAGAAAAGTCTGCCGTAAATCACCTTAGCTAGTTCCCATTCGGTTGCTGCGGCCCCAGCAGTTTGCAGCAGCATCTCCTCTGGTGTTGCCGGTGTCCTTGAGAGGCGAAGACTACTTACCATCAGTTGGCTCGTCTGCTGACTTGAACAATAATAAAAAAAGCGTTCTATAGTTTCCGTCTATTTACATACATACAATCACGTCTTTCTCCCGCAGGGGTAGGCAGAAATTATAGACCGCCACTGGCTACGATTCTTGCATACTTCTTTTGCCTTTCCACATTCATACATGTTCTCATACATACGCGCCGGTTGCGAGTACTACGCACCTGACCTTTTTGAAGGATTTCGCCAATAAAATTGTCTGCCGACATTCACCTAATCAATTCCTTTCGTTAATCGTCCTTCATTTACCCTCTCAACAAGTCTAAACCATCTCAGCATAGTTTTTTCAATTCGCCTATCTATGTAATAAATACAACAATAAGCAATATGAGAAAGCATTAGCATCTACCGTGAAGGATTTGAATGCCATTAAAGATGTTAGTTTCACTTGAACGGTATTGAAATAACTTATACTGCGAGCATTATTGAGATTACCTTTAGAAATCACATAACAAGTAATCCCGAAGTGTTAGACAGAGCTACAAAACGCTTAAGTCCACTATTCCTTTATACCACTAAGGTGGCAAACAAGCATACGGCCCACCTGATGGTAAGCGGTTACCGTAGCCTATGGACGCTTGCAATACCAGGAGTATCACTCGCTCGTTGCCGACCCTGTAAATTAAGGAATAGTTGGGCTGGCAGCATAGGAGACAATAGCGTAATGCTTATCCTATCTGCCAACACAACGCTTCCTCGCGGAGCTCTGGCGACCTTGCTCACCGTTAGGAACACAACATAGCACGGAGCTATGTTATTTGGCTACGATTTTCTGCAAGGTGCAGGTACTCCCCAGTCGGACAGCTGCAATTGTGAGTGGAATTATTCGATTTCACTATGCTCTACCTCTCTTACAATTTACTTTCTTTACCACTTTTATCATGTGTAGGTTCCTCTGAAATGTGGAATGCACTTCCCGAGTGGGTCTTCCTCGATAGATATAATCTGGGTGTCTTTAAATCACGAGAGAATCGGTTTCTTGAAGGCAATCGCGCTCCATCGTATATCACAGTGTCGGTTAACATCAGGCGAACTGGCGGTCAAGCGTAAGCCTATCACGAATAAAAAAAACTAGGAGTAGATTGTTACTGTTCGCGCGGTATGCTTAGGTCCTATGTAATAGGGGGCGAGCCCCAGAATAAGAATCATCAAAATCGGTTCATAATTGACGGAGTAATCGCGTAACAAACATAGTCGAATTGAGAAACTCCTCCTTCGTGAAGTCGGTTGAAAATCAAGAAGTAAGAAGTTTTTACGTGGGAGAGCCATGCTTCGGCACGAATGGGCCGGCTCGACCGGAGTGATACCACGGCCTCACAGAAAACCGGCGTTAAACAACGCTTACGTTGTGTTTCGCCGAGTGAGTGAGGTTACCGGAGGCCCAATCCCCTTTTAAAAGGCCGGCAACGCACTTGTGACTCCTCTGGTGTTGCGGGTGTCCATGGGCGGCGGTTATCGCTTACCATCAGGCGATCCGTCTGCTCGTTTGCCCTCCTATCCCATAAAAAGAAAAGTAAAGATAACTGAATCTCTCATTTTGGTCTGTCGCATGTTTTCAAAGTCACCCGGTATATATATTTTTTTGTTTAACAGCTTACTAGTAATGTGGGTCGCACAGTCGCACATTACTAGTATTCTTGTTGACCCCTCGTGCTAAGCTAAATGCTTGTGTTACGAGTGGGTTCAAGTCGGTGGTGTAATGGGTGGGTTTCGAACCGGCAACCACATGACTGCAAGTCCGACGACCTAGCCATTAGCCACAAAAAATCACTTTAATCAAGGCAACACTATTTCACATTAAGTCTAGTTAAAGTACTATAAACACTAATAAATAGAACAAGATCATTAGGTCATTGATTTAGCAATCAACCTTGACATACCTAGTAGGTATGTCATACCTAGTAGGTGTACTAAGGTAGGTAATACCTACCTACTGCATACGTCATGTCATTACCAATTATGCTATTGAATTGAAGATATATAGATACCTCGTGTGGGTTAGAAATCAAAGTCAAAGTCAAAATGATTTCAATGAGACCACTAAAATAGGTACTTTTGAAAAGTCAAAACTAGTTGCACGATTCCAAAAAAGTGGGTCGTATGGAGATTAGCCAGCAAGAAACTCCATAGATACTCTTTTTAAAATAAAACATGATTACAATATTAAGCTTTACCACTTTGTTCCAAATAGTTGCTGAGAATTATGCAGAGATTTATTCAATATCAAAAGAAAAGAAATAGGGATTGCCACAGCACGTAAGACCTGACCAGCCTCGACAGACAGCACCCGTTCAGGAGCATGATATGCGTATCGGCGTGGTTCGTCTCAACCATATTGTAGGGAATAAAACAACCCGACACACGACGCCACCATCAGCAGGACATTCAAGTGAGCATGACAAGCTCAGACCGCGAGCATGACAAGCTCAGACCGCGAGCACAACAATTTTACAGATTCTAAATATACTAGCGACCCGCCCGCGGTTTCACCCGCATTGCCCCATTCCTAAGAGTCATAGCGTAATGTTAAATAGCTTAAAACCTTCCTCTTGAATCATTCTATCTATTCAAGAAAACCGCATCAAAATCCGTTGCGTAGTTTTAAAGATCTAAGCACACTTAGGGACGGTCAGACAGCGGGAAGCGACTTTGTTTTATACTATGTAGTGATATATGTAGATACTTATACAGATAGCTACATCAATATCTGCACTATACTCACATTTTACAATTTTCTAATTAGAAGAATTATTTACTGCCATTCGGATAGGCAAATATCTGACTTGCTCGAGTGGTGGTTAGCGACCACCCTTACGTCGGAGTCTGTCATAAAGCACCTTAGTGTGTGTTTTAACTTTTGCCGTTCTTGGTTGTTGCGGCTCTGGCAGTCTGCAGTCCTTAGGGGCTCTTAAGGCTCGGCAACGCATCAGCAACTCCTCTGGTGTTGCAGGAGCCGTGCATATAACCACTAGAGGCATTTATACAATAGGTACCTATGTTAAAAAAACCCTGACCGATCCGAATGGGGCTTATAGAAACTTATCCCAATAGCATCACCAAATAAAATGAGAAACATTATTATTCATGAAAAGAAACATACACCGCACATTTAAGTCGTTTTAGAGCTGAAAGGACGGTATTATACTCATCATTAGGAATACCTTTTACTATGGAACGAGTTCAGTGTACACAAATGTATGGAACAGCTGTTTTTTCGTGATTTCAGGGTTGGTTTCATAGTAAAAGGTATAGGCTCCTAATGATGAGTATAATGCCGTCCTTTCGGCTCTCAAACGACTTAAATGTCACGGTGTATAATTGAAGTTTAAAATTCAAGATCGTCGTGCCCAAATTGCCACAATTATCCCAAAATCCAGCAAAATTTTATAATGTTTGTTTAGGAACCCAACTGTGCTCACACGGAGTTCTACATTAAAATTTACTTTGTGGGGTTTTGCGGACAACTTCAAACATGCAGAACTTATTTCCACCAATTTGTAGCACAATATAATTCTGTCCTTGAATTTCCGACCTTATTGTCTAGTTAGGCGATCGATTGAATTGTTTTACTATTGTCCGTCGCCTTTATAACCTCTTTCACATTATTAACGTGTTCAAGGTTGTTTTCCTTTAACATATAGGTACTTAATTTGCACATAATAAATAGGGTGACTTTGACTAAGGGGACTTTTTTTAAACGCTGACGCAAAAAGAAGGGTGTGATAGGTTTGTGTGTTTCTGTGCCTGTCTGTTGCATCGTCCAATCTGTGTGTCTGTCTGTTGCAATCCAATAGGGGAAACTGCCACTTTCTCCAAAATTTTTTATTTTATTGTAATTAGGATATTATCGGCACTGATGAACAGCTACCTCCCGAGATACAGTATCCAGCGAAGCCCGAACGAAACGCTTTAAGTCCACTTTTATAATGCGTACTGCTGTAATATGGAATGCACTTCCGGAGTGGGTCTTCCCTGATAGATATAATCTGGGTGTCTTTAAATCACGAGTGAATCGGTTTCTTCTAGGCAAGCGCGCTCCATCGTAGATCGCAGTATCGCTTAACATCAGGCAAACTAGCGGTCAAGCGTAAGCCTATCACGAATAATTAAAAAAAAAAAATCCACTAGTTCGGAAGGTACGGAATAATATTGCTAAAAATAACCTATAGTAAAATGTTTCAATGCAACAGTTTAGTTGAGAAACATAAGTTTAAGCATAAAGTACACCTTTTCTTTTTTTTCCGTGTGAAAATCCTCATGGATGCCCACCATCTCTCAAAAAGAAAGGCGGAGGGTTATGTCGGACTCCTACCGACTAAAAACACACGGCCATCCATTGCACAATGTGGAGGGGGATCCGGGATCTCCAATGAACGCACCGGTGAAGCATAAAGTACACCTAAGCAATTTTCTCTCGTATTAGGTATAGTAGGTTTATTTGCTGAAATAAAAGAATTTGAATTGAATCGTATTTTTTTTAAGGTGACTTGATCGAGAGTGTTCTTAGCTATAATTTAAGAGGGAGTCCCCGAAGGGTTAGGCTGAGGCGTACTAATGTACACCCACAGTTCGCCGATATTATCCATTGTCATGTCCCATTAACCGGGCACAAATCCAGACTCCGAGCTGGTACTGAAAATTTCATAGAAACACCTAATAAAACTTTGCTCGACCTGGAGGTTCAACCCAGGACCTCTAGGGGAGCAGTCGCGCTTGGGACCGTTAGACTAATGAGGCAGTCGAGTTCTGTAAAGTCGAGTCGAGTAAAATAAATATAAAATAAATATTTAGTATAATATTTATAAGTATTAAATTTG
Organism: Acronicta aceris; assembly: GCA_910591435.1. Taxonomy (NCBI): domain Eukaryota; kingdom Metazoa; phylum Arthropoda; class Insecta; order Lepidoptera; family Noctuidae; genus Acronicta; species Acronicta aceris. The sequence continues at coordinate 5,716,717 of OU342787.1, read as the reverse complement.
CCAACTGACGACCTCTGAGAAGAAACACCGAAACATACTTTCTTTCTTTCTTTCTTTCTTTTAAAAAAACGTTGCCCCACTAGGATTTTCTCCTGTATCGTGGGTGCGTTTACAAACACAAATTCTCACATACACAAACGCCCAGACCCGGAACAACTACCTGTAGATCATACAAATATTTGCTCCGTGTGGGGATCGAACCCACAACACGTGACGCCGAAGCCGATCGCTCAGCCGCTACGCCAAACGTGTCGTCAATACTCGGAGAATCATAGTCTCTTTTAAAGGTAAAAAATAATAGTATGAAAATATGTGGGTAACACAAGAGCAATGTCTGAAATGGCTATTTGAAGAAAGAGCCACAGCAGGTTTGAGTAGACCAGTCCCAGCTGACGGCACGCATGCATCAGTCATTGTGTAGCTCAACCATATTATTGGGAGGTCAAGCTAGGGGTGGGCAAATGAAAAAAGAATATCGATATTTTTAAACAGTATCGATAACTATCATAGTATCGATAGTGTACATTGTGGCATGTCTGAGTGGACTCTAATTTATCCTGCTTTGATGATGTGTGTACTTTACCACATAGTTCACTTATATTCTATTAATGACATGGAGTTCTCAAACACTGAGAACCTTCTACCTAACTTTGACATCCAATGTTCACACATCCTCATATCGCAATATTGTACCAATGAAGATTGTAACACCAATTATTTTAAAAGAGTGTCCATGGAGTTTCTTGCCGGATTCTTCTCCATAGGATCAACCTTTTGGAACCGAGCAACTAGAATCATAACGTTTCATAAACGCTTGTTAAAGCTTATTTGAAATAAAAACATTTGAACTATCGAGTAAAAATATCGATGGTTTTGAATTTTTGATATGCTTATCGACATTTTTTCGATATTTTGATAAGTACTTATATCGAATTTTCATATCGTGCGCGTGGTTTCATTTTAGGGCTGAAAAAAGGTCTTCTAGTAACATTAAATATCAGAATTGCTAAAAAAATATTGAACTTGATACGAATTTGATGCTACCTTTTTGTGATTTTTTGGCATTTTCCATGCTAAGATTATTAAGTTATTTTTTAGTAAAGGAAAAAATTCAATCGCGGGCAGGATTCGAACCTGCGTCTTCTGGTTTGATATACCAGACGCTCTGACCTAGAACGTCGTAAGGGTTATGGGTAAAGGCGTAAAGGTTACGTCATAAGGTGACGTTAGTGTCACCAACGTCACCTTATGACGTAAATTCAGAATGTGAAGGCAAAATTTCAATCATGCGGGTAGGGTTCGCGGTGGCTTAGAGGTCAGAGCGTCTGGTATATCAAACCAGAAGACGCAGGTTCGAATCCTGCCCGCGATTGAATTTTTTCCTTTACTAAAAAATAACGAATTTGATGCTTCAAAATAAACATCGAATATCGATATATTGTGAATTATAAAATAATGGACTATATACCTTTATCGATATTTTCAACTGACTTCAAGAAGGAGGTGGTTCTCAATTAGACTGAATTTTTTTGTTACCGAACTACTTGTAACTTTCGACTGGGTGAACCGATTTTGATGATTATTTTTTATTTGAAAGCTGGTGCTTCTCGTGTGGTCCCATTTCAATTTGTTTCAATTCAGACAATGAGAAAACCATATGAGTCTTAAATTTGCATTAAGTATGTGCGCGACAAATGGACGAATAACTCAATATCACGACAACCGATTTTGATGATTCTTTTTTTGATCGATAGCTCATGCTTGAAGTTGAAGTGGTCCCATAAAAATTTGGTCAAGATCTGATCACAAAATATAGAACAAAACAACAAATAACACATAAATGATAACGTCGTCTAGGTATGCGTAGTTACTCGCTAATAAAATTTCTTAGTCGGTGGCGAAAACAACAAGTTCAAACCAAATCGAAGGCACCGACTTCCAAATCTGTTATTTTATGTTAGCATTATTTATAAGTTTTGAAGACGGTTTTACTTTTTGTTAAATTATAGACAATATCGACATTTTATGCCCATCCCTATTTCAAGCTCAGTAAATATTTGTAGATAACTCTGCTAGTAATACAGTATTACAAATATTCCTTTTGTCACCAGACTGATAACAGCAGATAATAAGGCTCATTAGTGCGGGGACAATATTGATTTTGAGACCATTTGTGTCCAATAGATAAGAGGATTAGGACGGACATTTGGCTGGTATTTTTGACTCTAAAGTTGAGAGTTTCTATCCTCACTGAGCTACACAGTTTTAATTCCTTTTTTAAATGGAAATGAATATCTTAAAAAAAATTAAACCGAATTATAATAATTTAGAGGAGGCGGTACTTTGGTGTTCAATTTAAGACGATACCACCGACTGCATGGGGTCATCTTGTTTCCATCTTTTTTGGCAGTCGGGTTTTTTCTATTTTTTTAACTACCTATTTGATGTTTTTTTTAAGCTTTTATTTTATTTTAAAAAGGATTACATAAATCGAAAAATAACCGATTGTGGTTTTCGCCACCGACTACCGAAACTGTTTCGCACGTAACATTATTTTTTACGTTTGTAAAGACGGTTTTACTTTTTGTTAAAAGTAATTTTTTTTCAACATTTAGAGTGGCGTGTAGGATTTTACTCTATACATCTGCTTACCCCTTCAAAGCGTGCAGGCTTGATGTTATGTTATGGTGAAACGCTTGAAAAACACCAAGGGTGTCACTCGCGCGTTATCGACCCTGTAAATTAAGGAGGAATAGTTGGGCTGGCAGTATAAGAGACATGCTGCCCATACATGACAGCGGTGGTAACAAAACACCACCGGTCCTCCACTGCCAACACAACGCTTCCTTGCGGAGCTCTGGCGACCTTGCTCACCGTTAGGAACACAACATAGCACGGAGCTATGTTACTTGGCTAAGACTTTCTGCATGGAAGAGGTACTTTCCCAGTCGAGTAGCTCCAATTGTGAGTGGAGTTATTAGATTCCACTATGCTACTCTCTTATCCACATTCATACATGTAGTCCTTACATACGCGCCGGTTGCGAGTACTACGCACCTGACCTTTTTGAAAGACCTCTCTGATAAGGTCGGTGTATGTCCTTCTATGGCTATAAATACCTTTCGTTAATCGTCTTTCATACCCAACCATTGCTTTTAGGCGCATACATATAAGAAAAAAACACGTTTTTAAATTGTCATCCATGCTACGCGTCGCCTACGCCTTAAAGCGCACATCTTGTGAGTCACGTAGCCACAGGAACCGGTTGGCGTCCTTCGAAATTATTATGTTAACGGTCGACCAGACCGATTTCTTGTTCTAGTAACTCTAACAAACACTTATCTTTGTCAAGAATCTAAGCTAAGGTGGTAGAATTCCGTGTGTGAATAATGTAGGGTAATGTAGCTAGTGACATTATTGGGTAAGTGACACTTAAGAGTCCGGTGGGCCGAATTTCCCTTACAATCTTAATACCGAAATAAATCCTAATTCAAACGCAATTTCACGGTGACGGCTGATGGAGAGGACCCCAAATAAATCGGGACAAGTGCAGGAAGATGATGATCTTATACTGGAGATGTACCTATAAAAAGACATACAAACATATATTTATATAAAGAAAAAGAAATGAAAGAAAGAAATACTTTTTTTTATAAAACGTTGCCCCATACTATGATTTTCTCCTGTATCGTGGGTGCGTTTTCAGAAACAAATTCTCACATACACAAACGCCCAGACCCGAAACAACTACCTGTAGATCATACAAATATTTGCTCCGTGTGGAGATCGAACCCACAACACGTTGCGCAGAAGCCGATCGCTCAGCCGCTACGCCAAACGTGTCGCCACTAAATATATATATGATTCTCGAATCTCGAACGAACTCGGCAGTAGAATTTCATCCACCTCAATATGGAATAAAGACAGACATATCGGATGAATTATTTATAAATATCTTCAAAGAAAGGACAGTCATTGTGGATGGCGTGATGTTAATGGGCGGAGTCGCTGTGACGACAGATTGCAATTACGCTGATGATTGCTAATGACATACCATTCATTAATGATGCATACATAAAGTATCGAACGCTCTTGAAATAACAATGACTTTCGATTCATAATCATAGGTGACCCACATAGGTGATACACTAAATCAGTGTTGGCACTAAAACAAGATTTCAATCAATTGCAATTTAATAAAAACGCCTTCAAAAACGTAAAAAATAATGTTATGTCGAAACAGTTTCGGAAGTCGGTGGCGAAATCAAAAGCTCCGATCAAATCAAAGGCATCGACTTCCGAAACTGTTTCGCACATAACATTATTTTTTACGTTTTTAGTTTTTCTTTAAAGTTATTTTATTTCAAAATTTTTAGTAACGACAAACCTGGACGACGTTATCATTTTATCATTTACTAGGTCGTTAGTCGTTACCTGTTATTGTCATTTTTTTGTAAATTTTGTGATCAGATCTTTATAGGACCACCTCTGGGTACTTACCGATCAAAAAAAGAATCGTCAAAATCGGTTCTTAATTGACGGAACAATCTCGTAACAAACATACAAAAAAAAATTGGGCGAAAAAAATAAATGCCCTGGCACAAACCCATCTCTAGTACCTACTTACCGTTTTTACATTCATATGCATTTAGTAAAAAAGCTGTTATTTCATTTTCTCGACGGCGTGTGAAGTCTGCAAACCCGCACTAGGCCAGCGTGGTGGACTATAGCCTAATCCCTCTCATTCTGACAGGAGACCCGTGCCTGCAGTGGGACAATGTAATGAGTTGATTATGTTATGTTTAGGTAGGTACTTCTTTTTAAAGAAGAAGAGTAGCTGCGATCTTGTCACTAGTTTTGAATAATATTTCGCTTTTCACTTTTCAACTCGGATCAATATCCGATGCAGATATTTGGCGCCAAGTCGGTTGGTGGCAGTCGGTTGTACAAATGCAACCAAAACAAACTCAACTGCACGTGTCGACTGTCATGAACACTTTCGTTGTCTGACGTCAGGACTTAGGAACACGAATAAGCACTTATTTATAGAATTTACGCAGATTGGGATCTAGTATTTGATTTGACTGCCTCATTAGCCTAGTGGTCACAAGCTCGACTGCTACACTAGAGGTCCTGTGTCCGATCAACAGGTCGAGCAAAGTGTTATTGGGTTTTTCTATGAAATTCTCAGTAGCAGCTCGGAGCCCGGGGATTTGTGCCCGGTTAATGGCTATAGGATTGCCCCCTATAACATGGGACCTAAACATACCGGCGAACTGTGGGTGTACATTTGGCCTATTACCATTGGCCAAATGTACACCCAACCGGGCACAAATCCAGACTCCCGAGCTGCTACCCAATAACACTGCTCGACCTGGGGATCGAACCCAGGACCTCTAGCGTAGCAGTCGCGCTTGGGACCACTAGACTAATGAGGCAGTTGTTAAATGATGATTATATAAAAAGACAAGCTGTACTCCGCGGTTTCACCCGATAAAAATTTACAGACTTTCATACAAACTTTCATCCCCCTTTTCACCACCGTAGGGGTTGAATTTCCAAAAATATTTTCTTATAGGATACCTACGTCATACAAAGAACACACTCTCCAAGTTTCAGGTCTCTACGATCAGCGGTTTAGGCTGTGCGTTGATCCGTCAGTCAGTCAATCAGGACAAAGTATTTCAGATGTCGCTTTCCGGCAAAAAAAGTGTCATAACGCAAAAACAGCTCTAATAGGTGTTATGACACTTTTTTTGCCGGAAAGCGACATATGAAGCGATGTATAGATTTATTTAATTACATCCATACATACACTCCTCCCCTTTCTCCAACAGGGGTAGGCAGAAACTATAGACCGCCACTTGCTACGATTCTTGCATACTTCTTTTGCTTCTTCCACATTCATACATCTTCTCATGCATACGCGCCGCTTGCGAGTGCTACATTGCTAGTTCATTTAATTATCGTAAACCAATCAAGACCCACAAAAAGCAATTACAGTAATCATGTGCTTATACGAGCAATTAGGTCAGTTATTAGTAGGTACCTAAGTTGAGCAAGATTACCTGATTGATTGACGAGACATTTGTCACGTAGAACTGTATCAGTTTGAGTATAGTTATATATGCTGGAATAATTTTATCAGTAGTTCCGTTTCAAATTATGACGTAATAAATTATAGTATTTTTTTATTGATTAAGTCGGCAAACGAGATGACAAGCCACCTGGTGGTAAGTAGTCATCGTCGCCCATGAACACCTGCAACACTAGAGAAGTTGCTGATGCGTTGCCGAGCCTTAAGAGTCCCTACGGACTGCAGATTGCCGGAGCCGCAGCAACCGAGGGGAACTGGCTCTTACGCGCAAAAGACGAAACACACACCGCGGTGCTTTACGACAGACCCCAAGAGGTGCTGCCAATTCTTGTACCACATGGTTGTGATATGATGTAGCATTTGTACAGCTTATTGGAGTCGCGATTAAGACTAATGAACTAGTTATAAAAAATAACTTTACTCGATTGAAATTATTTTTTCAATCTAAGAATTATTTTTAATAACATTTTTCAATAGGAAACGTGAAAGTTTCTGAGTATGGATGTTTGTTACTCTTTCACGCCAGAAGGGCTGAATGGATCTGGATGAAATTTGGCATAGAGATAGATTATAGTCTGGAATAACACAGGCATTTTATCCAGGTCGGACCCAATTCTGAAGTCCGGGCAGAAGCTAGTTTTTAATAAATCAAACTACACTATTATATTTTTTACTATCTGCAGTTGCTTTTTCAAGGTCTCTACGTGACCAGAGTCTCGTCTCTCAGTAAACTGCCAGCAATCTTTTACATATAATATACACGAATATGACCTCTTTAGATCACTCACATCTACACGTCTACGACGATCAACGACACGTTGATCGTCGGCTAATGATTGGAACTTCCTTTTTTACAAAATGACGCAGCATCCGCCTGTTCTTTCGATGCAGTCAGATTTATATTATCTACTAGCTATTGTCTGCAGTTTCACTCACGTCCCGAAAAGATTCATACTCTAAGTCCGAATCCACGCTGCGAATCAAGGTGAAACATGCACCAGATTTTAAGATAGACCTCTAGCAATACATCGGTGAAAACTGCATTCAATTCCATGTAGTACCTAGTTTTTGCATTATGCGCGTGCAAACATACAGACAGATAGACAAAAGTTCTAAAAATTGTTATTTTGGCTTCTGATGCTGTAATAAAGACCCCCCATATTAGTTTTTCTTTAATATCTATAATGAACAGACATCGGCTTATTACAATGTTATTATAGGTACCTACCTATAGATTTTTATGCAGAGGTATTTAGATCCAGGATTTTGATTTGGGAGGGTTAATACTAAGCAAGTAGGATAATCATTATCATCAGCTTGTAATCGTCCACTGCTGGAGTTAGGCTTCTCCTAGTGAACGCCACAGAGCCCGAAATTTTTTTTATGGGTAGGGGCGCAAACGAGCAGACGGATCGCCTGATGGTAAGCCATTACCGCCGCCCATGAACACCCGCAACACCAGAGGAATCACAAGTGCGTTGCCAGCCTTTTAAAAGCGGATTGGGCTTCCGGTAACCCCACTCACTCGGCGAAACACAACGTAAACGTTGTTTGACGCCGGTTTTCTGTGAGGCCGTGGTATCACTCCGGTCGAGCCGGCCCATTCGTGGCAAAGCATGGATCTACCACGTAAAAAGATATTCGGCTTTCTTCAGCCACTCACTGCCAGTTTTCGCAAGAAGGATAATGTCAAATTTAATTTAAGATTTGTCAGTGGTTGACCCAAATGCCGGGAGCTTGAGCCCCTTAACAAGGCTTAGCTTAATCCATTGCGAGGATGGCATAAAATCATACCATCACCCGTGTACATTTCTCTAAGGACATGTACATCCACAGCTGAGTAATTCATAAAAAAACACCAAATAATGCTCGTCTTGGGAATATAACCTGAGGACCTCTAGAGTAGCAGTTACGCGACCACTAGACTAATGAGGTATGCTACTTTTACACGTCATAGTCAGGTCTCTCTCGGTAGCTGTGGCTCTGGCAGTCTGCAGTCAGTAAGTTCCTCTTAGGGCTCGGCAACGCATCAGCAACTCTAGTGTTGCAGGTGTCCATGGGCGGCGATATCTTCTTACCATCAGGGTCGTCTGCTTGTTTGTCGACGTAAACGACAAAAAAATATAGGCCATTGTATTTAGTCCAAAAGGAAAGGAATCCAATTTCGGAGCAGAAACGAAACAAGTTATGTAATACACATTACATTGACAAATATATTTGGGAGTACTTGTGAACTAAATAAACGTGTCGTGACCAAAATTCTTTGCTTTAATGAGCTCAGGGGCCGTATTATGACGTGTTAAGGCGGATCGTTCAACTGAGCCCGTAAAATTCAAATTTCAAGTGATTTTTCGCAGTTTGTAGGTCTATAACAAGTTCTAGATTCATGGCAATAGTAATTGCGACATTAACTATACAACATTCACAACTGAGAACTAAAACCTTTACTTATAAATCCTTATCAAGCCAAAAACTTGGCGCAATCTGTGTAATTGGTCAAAATTTACATTTTACACTACTTTTAGCTACAATAATGATTTTTAAGCAATGGTTTTAGATAAAAATTGTGAATTTTGTATAGTTAATGTCGCAATTACCATTACCATGAATGCAGTACTTATTATGGACCTACAAACTGCGAAAAACCACTCGAAATTTGAATTTGGGCTCAGGTGAAAGATCCGCCTTAACGCCATCATTTTTAGGTTGTAAAAAAGAGATGAGGCTATTTAATATGTAGAGCGGCATCTCTTTCTCACAACGTAAAAATGATAGCGTTAACACGTTATAATACGGCCCCTGACACTGTTCTTGTGGTTTCTGGCAAGCCTCATCATCCTCTTGTCCTTATCCCCATTTAGTTGAAAGACATTGGATCCAATATTCAAATGTTGTTAGTTCCAAATAAGCTTTAACAAGCATACATATCTTTGCAGCTGTTTCCCATCCCATTAGGATAGGCAGAGACTATAGATTTCCACTTGCTACGATCCTGGCACACCACTTTCGCTTCATCTATGTTGATTAACCTCCTCATGCATGATCATCGGTTTATGGTGCTCTTAACCTGACCTTTTTTGAGAACTTCCGCAATTTGGTTGTAATATATTTTAGAAGCATTTCTTAAACGCTATGATTCTAGTTGTATGGTTCCAAAAAGTAAATCCTATGGAGAAGAATCTTACAAGAATCTCCATTGACACACACTCTTTTAAAATATTCTTCATTGGTACAAAATTGTGATAACATATTTGGACTTTGAAGGTTACTGTCTAAGTTGGACCGAAGTCGAGATTAGCATCCAGAGCTCAATATCATCCTAATAAATAAACTATGTATTTTGATGATGTAGAAAAATACACATATAACGAGAAGTACCTATGCCTTTCGTTGTTTCGGATAATTTTTACCCATGACGGAACGGAGACGGTATGTGTTTAGGGGGAGAGGGTGTTTGTTTGTGCCCTCAAAGATATATTATAGTTATGGATATTAGATTACTTAGGAATCGTAAAAGAGAAATAAAATAAATTTACTCCGTCCGGATTTAGTTAGATTTTTATATCAGACTAGCGGCCCGCCCGCGGTTTCACCCGCGTTGCTCCATTCCTAAGAGTCGTAGCGTAATGTTAAATAGCTGAAAACCTTCCTCTTGAATCACTCTATTTATTAAAAAAAAAAACAATTCAAAATCCGTTGCGTAGTTTTAAAGATTTAAGCATACATAGGGACGGACAGACAGCGACAGCGACTTTGTTTTATACTATGTAGTGATATATTCAATAGTTTCAACGACGAAGCTCCATAATTTATGCCTAAAAACGTATAATATTATTTCGTATAATATTCTTTATTGCCCCCACAAAATATACTTGACAACTGTGAGCCAATCTTATTAACATAACAGACATCTGCTAAAATTAGTAACGAATTATTATTAATTAAAATGGCGTCTTCTTATAAAGTAGCCTCCACTAAAAACAATAATTCCTATTCAGACTATTCTCAGTAACCACGTAGTGAAGAAAACAGAAGTTTAAGTTTGTCATTTTAGGAATATAAAATAGACAAAATTTTGCACGCTTGCGGCGCAGCAAGATGTAATGATCCGCTTGGCTAGCTACCATCACGTAAGACCGGTTCCAAACTGCCTTGGAGTCCATTCATCCTTGTTTTAGAGAACAAACCTGACAACAAGTTGCAGGGAGTAGTGGAGTATCTAACTTTAGGGAGGGGTAGAGGGTGGCCGTTCTGTTCGGAATACTATTACTTATTTTATCAATGCGTTGCCTAGCCTTAAGAGCTTCTACGGACTGCAGACTATCCGAATCGCAGCAACTGAGAGAAAACTGACTCTATCGCGCAAAATTTAAAACACACACCAAGGTGCTTTACGTCAGACTCCGACGTAAGGGTGGTCGCCAGCCAGCGACCAAAAGAGGTCCTACCACCGAGCAAGTCAGATATTTTCTCGCGTCTTACGATTGCCTATCTGAATAACAATGTGGAATTGTATTCTAACCCACTCCCACACGGGGTTAAAATTCCTATTTTAAATCTGGTGTTGCATGTGTCCATGGGCGGCGATGACTACTTACCATCAGGTGGCTCGTCTGGTGCTTTATCGGCCATATAAAAAATAAGAAAGGTATGGAATCTTAGAAAAGAAAAAAGGACAGGTCATACTGTGAAAGGATCGCCAAAGAGAACAAAATGATAACTTGTGCGGCTTTGCACGAATTCCCAAACAAAAGCATCCCACTGCAATCTTACAGTTCCTAGTAAACTATTATTTTCGTATCATCCAACGTCAATGAATCAACCTTCTGCAATCTATTGTGCGATAGACCGCCGACGTGCGCCGACGCAACATCGCTTTGTTTACTCACCAGTCCATGCGTTCTAAATTCGAAATTTTATATCAGTAGCGCGTAGACCGTCGTCGAGGACGGTCGCTCCACGCTGTTAGAAATTATTGCTTTTACGCAGTTGAATTTATCAAGTGTTTTTGTTTTTTGAGTTTTAGTACTTGTTTTGTGAGTGCTTTGTGCGTGTTATTGTGGAATAATGGCGATGGAGCCACTGAGCACTGTACCTGTGGATGAGCTGGGTAAATATTTCATTGTTTATGTTCTAGTGTGTTAACTTCGATTATCGAAATTGAAAGTGTTTGTAGGAAGCACGCGTTTATTTGTTCGGAAGGGCATTCTTTTGGCAAATGTCCAGTCATTAAGATAGTTCTGTTATGCATTATAGAAAGAAAGAATGAATTAAAATTATATTCTTACGTGGGAGAGCCATGCTTCGGCACGAATGGGCCGGCTCGACCGGAGTGATACCACGGCCTCACAGAAAACCGGCGTTAAACAACTCTTACGTTGTGTTTCGCCGAGTTAGTGAGGTTACCGGAGGCCCAATCCCCTTTTAATAGGTCGGCAAAGCACTCTTGAGTTCTTGACTCCTCTGGTGTTGCGGGTGTCCATGGGCGGCGGTAATCGCTTACCATCAGGTGATCCGTCTCCTCGTTTGCCCTCCTATCCCATAAAAAAAAATATTATAACATCGACAGATTAGTAACTCTCTATTCTCTTCTTTATTCTCTATTTTGCCAACTCCGTGGGAAATTTCATAATTTCTTAAAGAGGATAATTATAAGCATTTTTTTTTCTTTTTTGTTATTTTAATTACTTTTGTATTGCATGAAATCCATTTCGGGAGACGACACTGGCTCCTGTGACACAGGTGTTGTACCTAGCGCAGCAGTCAGGGCTTTAATATGTTGTGTAATCTTTTTTATGCCAATAAATTATTAAAAAAACGTACCTAATCTTAGAATAGTCAGTGTGATTTTAAGATTAGACAATATTTCACTTTTAAATTGAACTCGTTTTGTCCGCGGTTTTAACTTGTGTCCTTCTCCAAAAGCCAATCTATCACCATACCAAAATTCTTCAAACTTGGTTCAGTAGTTTTAGCGTGGAAACGTAACAAATGTAGAAAGTTACTTTCGCATTTATTTATACGTAATATTAGTTTGGGTAAAGATAGATCTCCTTATACAGCTCTGTCGGTGGAGCCGGTACACGTGGCTCCACGTTTATGGTATCGGCAGAGGCGACAAGTTTCCTAATACCGGTTTTGCTGATTTTGCGTAAGAATAAAATTAAGTGCGTATTAATAGCAGGCTTATGTTTAACGAATCACCATATCTCGTAAAATGAAACGGCAAAAAGGCACCAAAAATAGTAAATGATCACCGAAATCTTGACGAATTTGAATTGACGACACGTTTGGCGTAGCGGCCGAGCGAGCAGCTTCTGCGTCACGTGTTGTGGGTTCGATCCCCACACCGAGCAAATATTTGTATGTTCTACAGGTAGTTGCTCCGGGTCTGGGCGTTTGTGTATTTGAGAATTTGTGTTTGTAAACGCACCCACGATACAGGAGAAAATCCCAACTGGTGTGGGGCAACGTTTTTTTTTTAAAAAAACCCCATTTTAACGTGACATAAGAACCAAAAATTTTATGACTTTCAATCCTACATAATTATAGCAAGTACTTAACTACAAATGATGATTGTCTAATCCAAAACAAAAACCCAATAAATTCACCAGCCAAGTATAATAGGTAAAATTCGACAAGCCTAGCCTAGCGTTTGTGCTCGCAGTTTTAAACCTAATCTTCGGTGATTATTAAATCCATTAAAAAAAAAGCGACTAATATCCTTACTATCCTTACTTACTTACTGGATGTATGGATGTTTGTTATTCTTTCACGCCAGAACGGCTGATCGGATCTGGATGAAATTTGGCGCAGAGATAGATTCTGGAATAACATATATAGGCTACTTTTTATCCGGGTCGATCCCAATTCCGAAGTCTACGCAGACAAAGTCACGGGCAGTAAACATTTTGGTGATCAATTTCCTAAATTTAGTTATCATTAGACATTTTATCCTCGAATAAAATGAAAGTGCGTAATAATAGAATATTGATGCTTTTATTCGGAAGTAGAATTATTTGGCAATGATTCAAATATACGTCTCAACTGTCTCATTAGTTTAGAGGTCCTGTGTTCGATTTCCGGGGCGACCAAAGTGTTATTGGGTATTTCTGTGAATTTGTCAGTTGCTCTGGGTTTGGATTTGTGCCTAGTTAATGGTTCACTCATTACATGGGACCTAACTATAGACGGGTTTCTGCCCAGGCATTTTGGGCGAAAAAAATAAATTCCCTGGCATAAACCCATCTCTAGACCTAACCATACCGGCGAACTATGGGTGTATATTATGTAGTAGGTACGCCTCTGCCTAATCTTTCGAGGAATACAGGCGTCATGGTTTGTCCTACACACGTTTTCCCATTTCACTTCATTGTTGGCTGAATTGTCGAACGGCAGCGCAATTTATATGAAACAAAGTTGATAGTTAAACATTAAAATCAGTGACGTTGTTTTGTAGACAGAAATAGCTGTTATCAAGACCGCTTATCATCATTTAATGTCAACCAACTGAGAGATAGTTTGAGGTCCTCTGTTGTGAATAGGGTTACCATTGATGAAATGAAATTATGTTAAGAGTCCGGGGGACCGAATTTCTTTTACAAACGTAATACCGAAATAAATCGTAATTCAAACACAATTTAATCAAATTCTGTTATAATTCTGATACCTATACCGTTAATCTAAGTTCCAATATTATCATTTCGTCCAAAATACTTCAGTGGAAATAACTGTAAGCTAATGTAATTTTTGAAAACTTTACCAAGTTTGGGTCGATTTTCCGATTAACAGTATTCAAATCAGAATAATAACATAATTTGATAGAATATTGTCTGGATTACGATTTATTTCTGTATTACGTTTTTATGGGCCATTCACGCTCCGCCGGACTCTTAAGAAAACCCTGTCCGATCCGTGAAGGTATTATTAGGTCATCATATCAACCTATTGCCGTCCACTGCTGAAAGAGCGCCAACCATCCTATGGTTGGCGCTCCCGGTCTTGGGCAGCTCGCATCCATCCGCTGCCAGCAACCTTCTTCAAATCGTCGGTCCATCGCTTCGCCGGGCGTTCCAGACTACCTTGCCCAAACACGGTCTCCTCTCTAACACTTGTCTGCTCCATCGGTCGTCTGTCCGTCTGCAGACATGGCCGGCCCACTTCCACTTCAGCGTGCTTATTCTCCGCGCAATGTCGGTGACTTTAATTCTTTGGCGAATGACTTCGTTGCGAATTCTATCCACAAAAGAAACTCCAAGCATTGTTCTCTCCATTGCACGCTGGAACCTTGAAATTGTGGACCAGTCCCGTGGTGAGTGTCCACGTTTCGGCTCCGTAAGTTATCACGGGTAGGACGCACTGGTTATTAGGTCTCGACATCTAATTTTATTTATATCGGTGCGAGTAAGTTATCCTTTTCAGATTACGAGGAAAAATATAGGTGGCTCAAATAAAATTATAGTGAGTAAACCTATATGGCAATACAGTGACAATTGTCACTGGGTGCCAAACATAATACTAAAGCTGGATGATAGAGATTTCACAATTTAAAAAATTGCTAGATTTCGGAGAATTTTCGGTAATCTGGGCACGACAATCGTGCATGTTAAACTTCATTAAGGGTCCGGCGGAGCGTGAATTGCCCACAAATAATCCAGACAATATTCTATCAAATTATGTTATTATTCGGATTTAGATATTGTTAATCTAGGTTCCTACGATCCTATTTCACCTGCTACTACTTCACTGAAAATAAAAGACCGGGAAATCGATCCAAACTTGGTAAAGTTATCAAAAATTGCATTTGCTTAGATTTATTTCCAGTGAACTGTTTTGGACGAAATGGTAGAGTAGGAACCTAGATTAACGGTATAGAAAGAAAGAAAGAAATGTTTTTATTTTCGCCCTTATGACACACAACAAATCAAAATGCAACTGTACAATCAAAAACTTATATAGTACCTAGCAAAAGGTATCGATATCCGAATAAAAACAGAATTTGATTAAATTGTATTTGAATTACGATTTATTTCGGTATTACGTTTGTAAGAGAAATTCGCTCCGCCGGACTCTTAATATGTTTACTTTCATGAATTAATTTGTTTTGTTAATTTTTTTTCTTTGCCCAGCAGTGGGACACAACATAGGCTATAAAAAAAAATTGGTGTTGTATTGTGTTTTGGAATACCGCTTTCAGATCAGACAAGGTTCTTTAACATATAGATAGATGCAAACGTTCCGCTGATATGGTATCGGCATGCGACAGGTTGTTGAGCTCCCTAGATTCTGGTCCAGATACACAATGACTGATACATGCGTGCCGTCAGCTGGGACTGGTCTACTCAAAGCCGCTGTGGCTCCTTTTTCAAAAGGCCATCTTAGACATAAGATCATTGGCAACGAATCCCTTGTCCGGGCTAAACTCTAGTCTGGAACATCGCCGCTAAGTTGCTAGCTTATTGGTTTTTTATCGGATACATTTCGGAAAGTGTGCGTGTGATCTCCACGAATAAAATCGAAAGAAAGACATTGCCCTGCATTGAAACACTCCCATATTGCTATTATTAATTATCTGGACTTGAAAAGAGGCCATGATTCTCTGAGTTTGTTTCGGTGTTTCTTCTCAGAAATTTTCAATTAGGAAATTCCGGCGCCATTTAATTAAAAAAAAAGCATTGACCTGTCAAAGAAGATTCATTTGCAGAAAATATATATAAATTTTGATTTCGTCATTAATTATAATGAAAGTAAATTGATTTGTTTACTATCGTCACGCGTTCCGTTTTGCGCAGTTCATTATCCAAGGTTAAATATAATTAATTCAAGATCAACGGCCAGCGATTTATTCCTGCCAAAGCATTTTAAATATAAGGTGTAAATATTTAAAACTCATTTAAGTGTGGAGGGGCGAGGTGTGTTGCATCTCACACCAAAGGGAGGATCCTTTGACCAAGCGGGTGTTTTACCTGGCGGGGCACGGCCCAACGGTAGATGTCGGGTGGTGTCAGGGTGACAGGGTGTCCCGAAACTCAACGTCAAGCGTGTACCAGTTATGCCCGGTTATTACCCGTTATGCTAGGTTATACCAGTTCTGGTAAAGATAAGAAAAAAAACTTTTTTTAACCATGACTCAATCAAACTTTTTTTTTTACCAAAATAATAATACTCAATAATGGATTTGTAATCAATAGCATGGTTAATTAGGATTACGTTACAAAAAAACACTGCAAAATTGGGAAATTTTTGAATACAGAACCAAGAATGTAGTATAGGGTGTCAATTTTGAACATTTTCAAAAATATACCTATTACCACTTAGCCAAGTGACATGGTTTTTTTTTCTTATTTTTGCCAGAACTGGTATAATCTAGCATATCATCCGGTACTCGCTTGATGTTGAGTTTCGGGACACCCTGTATATTCAAGATGCGTTGCAAACTTCACTTGCACGATTCAGGACTTGTCCGTCTAGTTTGAATGTAGCGCGGTAGATGTCGCTACAAAGTACTTACCGACTTCAAAGAAGGAGGAAGTCCAGTTCGACTGCTTTGGTCTGTGTTTCGGGATATCTTTGCCGATCAATATTTTGTTAAGCGATAATGTGTGTTCCGGTTTGAAGGGGAAATATAGCCAGTGACATTACTGTGTAAATGCTAAATGAGACTTAACAACTGAGGTGTCAGGATGATAACACGGGTGTTGCTGGCATCTATAGGCTGCGGTTGCCGCTTACCATCAGGCGGGCCATAGGCTTGTATAAAGTAACAATTATTTCAATGCCTACAAGACCCATCTACCCACATAACATTTTTGCACGAACGGACAGTGTTAACAAGTTCTTCCCACATGCAATACTAAGCCATTTCCGCCAATTGGACCTACAGACTCGCTTTGAATACTAAAACAATGGATCTATGCTTCTAAAGTCCTGTCTGTCTTCCTAAGAGAGTTAGAATAGATTCTGAACCCATATTTAATTTTTCTTTTGCGTGAGAGCCAGTTCCCGCTCGATCGCTATGTTTTCAGCAATCTGGAGCCGTTCTATAACGCCATCATTTTTAGGTTGTAAAAAAGAGATGAAGCTATTTAATATGTAGAGCGGCATCTCTTTCTCACAACCTAAAAATGTTCGCGTTAACACGTTCTAATACGGCCCATGTAATCCGTAGGGGGTACTTCAGAATACATTTTGAAGTGTCCTTTTGTTTTAACATTTTAAAATTCTATTACCTTTCTTACACCTCCTTGCACTGTTAATCAAATGACGTAATACAATCGCGGTAGTAACTATGTATTATAATTTTAGTGTTGCCATTCCTAAATCTGTGTTTCCATTATAATAAATACTAAAATCATTTCAATTACAATTATTGTTTAGATGTAATTAATCGTAACGCTAAAAATACATTCTGAAATGGTGTAATAGGTAAATGGTATTCCCCAAGGCTCAATACTGGGTCCCTTAAAGTTTCTTATACAGGACTTTGGAAACATGCGACAAATTGATATGGGATGTTCAGTAATCATTACTCATTCATGTTAAAATGTAATTTTAATGATCTTATTTTTATCTTAGACTAGCTTCTCCCGCGCTTGGCCCGCGACTTTGTGTGCCAAATTTTATCCAGATTCCCTCAGCCGTTCTGGCGTGAAAGAGTAACAAACATCCAAACATCCATACTCACAAACTTTCACGTTTATAATATTAGTAAGGATGGTACAAATTAAGCTATTGTCTTCAGGTAGACATGAATGATCGGTATTTAACTAAAAAAACACAAATAATTTCAAGCAAGTTTAAAATTATTCGCGCGGCGCTCCCGACACGACAGTTACTACGTGAAGTATTGACGCTTTACACTTACTATCATTTACCATTATTTTCTATTAACGAGAAAAGTATCAGTAGTGGCGCACGAGATGTTGCCAAACTCTCTGTATAATAAGTTAATGTATCTATATTCCTGTGAGAAACAAACTTCTTAAACCATAGTTAGATTGGTATGGATCCAAGTGCTGCCCTTTATACCTTTCAGAAATCTATTTGACTCGGCGAGTATTTCAATGTTAACGCCTTAATACTGTGCTAAATGTTTGTAAAAGCACATCATTGTTCGCTAAACACGTAGCAAGACGTAAATTTTAGTAAATAATCACACGCCCGCTAATAAGGACATTGACCTAGTACACAAAGAAACTTATTTTTGTCTGTGACCTGATACAGTCACCGCCCTGGAAGAAATCTGCGCGCTTCTGGAATATGTCGAAACTCGAGTGCACGTAAAGACACCCACACACACATCAACGTTTGCAACACTTCACCGATGCAGTGCAAATGACACGTCACGCGTGTCAATGACGGTTGACACGATAGCATTGCAGTAAGTAGCTTCGTTGAAACTTCGTTTGAGTTTTGAAATAGTAAAAAATGGTAAAACGATTGTTTGAAGCTGATGACACTGTAGGCGTGTCATCAGCTCTTATGTTACCTTATGTGGGGCCGAAGTAGCAAGGCCTCAGTGCACTTCGACTCAATGGGATCTTTTGTGCTCCTCCTAGATACCTGTTCCGCATCCTCATTCAGTTCATCAAACATCTCTTCCATGAGTGTTATAATGAGGCCTGGGCGTACCAGTCTGTAGTCCTCTGGTCTTGGATAGCCCTGCCCTTTGAGGTGCATTCGCTTTCTAGCCATTGCATCACATGTACACAGAAGGTGTTCCATACTCTTAACAAGTATCTGAGGAAAACAAAAATATTTGCTTCGTGCATCCGAGTGGAAACGACAACACGCGCCACGTCGGGGAGTTACCGCCTTTATTTTTATTGTGAAGTGAAAAGTTCTCATGGTTCATCTGCCTCCTGGGATGGCGGCAGGTTATGTCGGAGTCGTGTCGACTAAACACCGTAATTCCTTTCCCTTGCCGTATACTCACGGTCATGGGATTTTGCCACGACCACGACAGGTTATGGTGCAGCTGTCGCAGGACCTCCTTGGGTGGGTTAACTGCCACAGGAAACGAGTCCCTACAATCTGGTTGAGTGAAACGACGCTGATACACACGTCGGTTGCTCGTGAACGGGTGCCGTCTGTCGGGACTGGTCAGTTCTGGCATGCCTGTATGCATGTTATCCTTTTGGAAGGTAATTTATTCTTATCACTTACATCAAACTCCACAATACTCACATTGATAGAAGATAAACATTGTAAACATCAATTACCTATTTAAAAGAGCATATATGGAGTTTCTTGACCTGCTATTTGGAACCGTGCAAATAAGTTTTGATATTTCAAAGGTACCTGTACATGTTCTGATTGAAATAGTTGAGTTTGACTAGCCAAAACTATTGTGTGTACATTCTGACACCAGATAACAATGATAGACAAAATGATGCATTGTCTTCAACCCTGACATTGAGAGTTTAGTGGCCCTCTCTTATCACTGCTTCTCATTCCTTCCATATCGTAAAGATATGAGCTGTCATGTCTTCAGTGCATGTCACTTTACAAATAGTAAGATTGTAATGTACATACTGTAATGCTTAAACTGTGAAGGAAAACATCGCGATGAAATCTGCATGCCTGAGAGATTTTCTCGACGGCGTGTGGTGGAATATGGCTTACCCCCTCTCGCTCTGAGAGGAGACCCGTGCCCAGTAGTCCCTACTTATGGTACCTTGTATTGTTTCAGTACGAATTATATTCAGTCATATCTTGTTTATCTAGCTAGACTTTACGTATAATCTGACCGTAAGCGTCATGATTAAAGGTTAACTTAACGCTGATGTCAATAAATATTAAAACAATGATTTAATTAGTATGATAGGTCACATGAGGTTGATCTTACAGCTGTAGATAACAGTGGGACTTTGATATCGTGGCGTCATGATGGGCGGGCGTGGCTCTTACGTGGACGGTTTGAAACAGTCGTAGCATTAAATGAAGAAAATAAGGGGTAGCACAGAGCGGGGTTGTGGAGAATGTGATCACGATATGTGGCCGTGACTGCCAAGTGTTGGTTTGAGTGACATATTCTGCTCGGACTCTGGCAACGGACGATCCGTAAGGATTTTCCGCGACATTAATAAGGAATGAAAATGTCTCTTTACTACCCCTTCATTCGTCCTGGTTTTCTGTGAGGCCGTGGTATCACTCCGGTCGAGACGGCCCATTCGTGCCGAAGCATGGCTCTCCCACGTAAAAAAATTGCCAATAAGAAATCATTTTCGGCCATAAAACTACGTCAATTCCGGTGTTCACCTATTAATAACACAGACTAATTAATACCAACAGGATGTAGATAAAAAATAGACAAAATTATCGCGTGTCGCTATTGTGTTGGTCGGTAACACCGGATGTCACGATAGTAGGGTTGGCGTTTATTTTAAAAACTAGCTTTATGACCGCGACTTCGTCCGCGTGGAATGGTTACTTTGTTCCATATGAACTTTCATCCCCTATTTCACTCCTACATAGGTCCCTTAGGGGTGGAATTTATCAAAATCCTTTCTTAGGGGATGCCTACGTCATAGTAACTATATGCATGCAAAGTTTCAGCCCGATCGGTTTAAAATTGACAAAGTTTCATACAAACTTTCATCCCCTATTTTATCCCCTTGGGGGTAGAATTTTTCAAAATCTTTTCTTAGCGGATGCCTACGTCATAATATCTATCTGCATGCCAAATTTCAACCCGATCCCTCCAGTGGTTTGGGCTGTGCGTTGATAGATCACTATGTCAGTCAGTCAGTCAGTCACCTTTGAGTTTTATATATATTTAGAAGTAATGTACTTTAGCCTTGACCATGACTTGGACTACCAAGTCAAAGGAGTTCGAATCCAAGGCACGTACCTCTCTTGTCGCAATTATTAAAACTGTGCTACGATAACATTAATTATAATATAGATTTTAGTTGTTTTTCCTTCTATTAATTTATGATGTATTTTTCGTTGCTATGTAGGTACATATTTTGTTGGTGATTATTTTAGATTTCATTAGCTCTTTTACGCCTGAAACAAAGGATTACGTAGTTCAGGCATTTGTATTATATTGTAACTAATTCAAACTTTGTATATACCTACTTAATTTATACTTATCTTAAGCGGAAAGAATGATTTCTGAATAAATTGTTTTGAATTTGTTAATTATTACGCGAAAATCATCGTGAGGAAACCTGCATGCCTGAGAGATTTTCTCGAGGGCGTGTGAAGTCTGTCAACCCGCAGCAGGTCAGCGTGGTGGACTATAGCTTACCCCCTCTCATTTTGCAAGGAATTGCGTGCCCAGCAGTATAATGGTTTGATTATTATTAATGTTCTTTTTACGTTTTTTAATTTTGACGACACGATTTGCGTAGCGTGTTTATATAATATTTGTATGATCTACAGATAGTTGTTCCGGGTCGGGGCGTTTGTGTATGATGTATGTCAGAATGTGTGTTTGTAAACGCACCCACGATACAGGAGAGAATACTAGTGTGGGGCAACGTTTTTGGAACGAAGTTCCTTATCGCGCGTTGTGAAAGGGGGCTAGACGGAAAAAATTCTTACGAAAAGTTTTTGCCGTACACTTTTTGCTATAGTAAGCTATTGTATAATAAGATAGTAGTTCCTTTCGATTAATTTGCCATATGCTAGCATACGTTTATATTATGATTATGATTATATGTATAAATACTCGCTCCGTGCTGATTTTGAACTTGCATCCTATGGCACTGCGTTAATCGAGCCTTCAACTATTTATAAATTTAAACTTCGTTCCATCCGGGTGTCACCTCTCAAGTATTTTTTTTTTTCACTCAGCTTGGTATTTTTAATTATTCAAACATAAGTCAAATACCCTTTTTGAATAGCAGACGACCACTGATTCATTGTACGAGTCGCTTTGACAACCCTTAATGTTACCGACATTGTTATTTATTATAATTGTAGCGAATGAAATCATTTCAGATTGTGATCTTTTGGTTTAAATTACGCATTTGACTAGTGTAATTAGTGTTCATATACTATACCTAAACACAAATGTGCTTGTCAATATTGTGAGTAGGCTCAGGACCTTTAACCTATTGGAGGCCTTGGATATTGAGGATGGGATGGGGATAATGACAGAGGAGAATTTTAGAAACAAAAGTTAAAACACAAATCAGACCCATCAGATCATCAGATAGATTCATCAGATCAGATTAATTGATCAGTTTAGTTATTACGTAGGCACGACCATTACTATATATTGGGATTTTTAGGCTCTCTCGACATTGCGGCCAGCTTTTGGAAATCTCATTTTTATGCGTGGGAGCGCTAGGAGGGTTAGATGGTGTCTGCACGCATAGTCCACGCGTCGTGTCTCGGGCTACAAAGCCGAAAATTAGGTTTGCGAGAGAATTCGCAAAATGATAAAATATCAGACATTTTCTCCCAATCTTTAAATTCTTTAGCCAACCTAGCCACGACTCATATCATTCAATCAAAACTGTGGGTCCCAAATAAATAGCGGCCTCCTCTCTTCTGTTACAGAGTCATGGGTGGAACTCAACTCCGGCGGCGGTCTAGCCGCTGTGGAGAACGAGTACATCAGACTGCTCCGGGAGGCGCAGCGGGAGAGCCGGGACTCCTCCGTGAGGCACTCGCGCGCGTCCAGCGTCAAAGGCAGGTCGGTAGTCGGAAAAGTCATATTAGTCGGAAAAGTCATACTAGTCGGAAAAGTCAAACTAGTCGGAAAAGTCAAACTAATCGTAAGAGTCAAACTAGTTGAAAAAGTCCAAGTAGTCATGAGAGTTGGACGTGAAGCACTCCCGAGCGTCCCGCGTCAAAGCCAGGTCAGTTGTCGGAAAAATCATACTAGTCGGAAAAGTCAAACTATCTAGTCGAAAATGTCCAAGCAGTCATGTTAGTCGACGTGAAGCACTCTCGAGCGTACAGTGTCAAAGGCAGGTCGGTAGTCGGAGAAGTCTGAAGTAAAGATTTTAGTACAAGTCGGAATAGTCGGAAAAGTCAAACTAGTCGGAGAAGTCGGAAAAGTCAAATGAGGCATATATTAGTTGGGAGATTAAATTGGACAACTTGCAATGATAACGATTCATATTCTTAATCTTTATTGGCATACCATAATGTACAATGAGGTGGTGTAATATAGGTAAACAAGAACCATTACGGGCCCTGTAGGGCACAGCAATAGTAGATAACAATATTAGATTTTTAAGTTTTGACGACACGTTTGGCGTTTCTGCGCCACGGGTTGTGGGTTCGATCCCCACACGGAGCAAATATTTGTATGATCTACAGGTAGTTGTTCCGGGTCTGGGTGTTTGTGTATGTGAGAATTTGTGTTTGTAAACGTACCCACGACACAGGAGAAAATACTAGTGTGGGGCAACGTTATTTAAAAAAAAGAAGTAAAGACTAGTACAAGTCGGAATAGTCGGAAAAGTCAAACTAGTCAGAGAAGTCGGAAAAGTCTAATGACTCATATATTAGTTCGGAGTTTAATTTGGACTACTGCAATGATAACGATTTTTAAGTTAAGAGTACGGTGGTACCAACTCGTAGAATGGTCGCATTGACACATTTTTACAGTACACAACAAAAATACATAAAAACATTACCCTCCCTTTGGCAACCGCACTCGGGTTATAGCAATGCGTTCTTATCTTCTTCTATATCTATACTTATAATAAATCTGTAGAGAGGTCAATTCTGTACATGAAATATATTTCCAAAATAACTATCAGCGGGTGATTAGTTATCGATACTAACGCCAAAAATGCAATCAGTAAAATTTTTGTCTGTCTGTCTGTCTGTATGTTCGTTATAGAAACAAAAACCACTCGACGGATTTCTACGAAACTTGGTACAATTGTTCTTCATACTCCTGGGCAGGTTATAGTATACTTTTCATCACGCTGCCATCAATAGGAGCAGAGCAGTAAAGGGAAATGTTGGGAAAATGAGTGATTCATGAGAAAGGTTTCAAGCTATAAAACATCACGCTACAACCCTTAGGAACGGGGCAACGCAGGTGAAACCGCGGGCGAAGAACTAGGGAACAAAGTAACTATTCCACGCAGACGAAGTCGCTGGCAAGAGCTAGTTCTAATATAATCACAAGCACGCATTCATTGCATCAGCGTCGTTCGCGTTAGCTAAACGCAAGCGACCTCATTATGGCTTCTTTGTACATTACAATAATTAACTTTACGCTCCCAATCGGTACTAGAAAACGAATTTAAAACTAAATGATTAAATACCTACCGATCATTTATGCCTACCTGAAGACAATAGCTTAGTTTGTATTATCTAAGATAAAAAAAAAATATTTTATGGACAATTTAGATAATTGAAATTCAAAGTAAAAATTGTTTAAGAGTTTTAAAAATGTAGCTTATTAAAAATGTACCTATTTATAATAATAAGCATGAATATTTTTCCAAAAAATAAAGGTGACTCATTAATCTAGTGGTCCCAAGCGCGACTGCTACGCTAGAGGTCCTGGGTTCGATCCCCAGGTCGAACAGTGTTATTGGGTTTTCCCATGAAATTCTCAGTAGTAGCTCGGAGTCTGGATTTGTGCCCGGTTAATGGCAATAGGCTGCCCCCTATTACATGGGACCTAACATACCGGCGAATTGTGGGTGTACATTAGTAAAACTCTATCTAACCCTTCGGGGAATACAGGCGTGATGGTATGTTATGTTATGGCAAAAATATCTACATCAGTAAGGACAATATCCCGCCGAGATTTTATATTAAAATTGATTACGGCAAAACCACTTGATGAGAGATATTAAGAGAGGTAGGGCATAGTGGTATCGAATAATTCCACTTACAATTGGAGCTGCTCGACTGGGGAAGTACCTCCACCTTGCAGAAAATCGTAGCCCAATAACATAGCTCCGTGCTATGTGTGTTCGGTGAGCGGTGAGCAAGGTCGCCAGAGCTCCGCGAGAAAGCGTTGTGTTGGCAGTGGGGGGGACCGGTGGTGTTTTGTTACCACCGCTGTCATGTGTGGCAGCATGTCTCCTATACTACCAGCCCAACTATTCCTCCTTGACAGGTTCGGCAACGCGCGAGTGATACCCCTGGTGTTGCAAGCGTCCATAGGCTACGGTAACCGCTTACCATCAGGCGGGCCGTATGCTTGTTTGCCACCTTAGTGGTATAAAAAGAAACCATCAGACGCGCGTTGTTATTTCTGGGGTACTGTACAGTAATACGCCTCTGCTTAACCCTTCGGAAATACAGGTGTGGTGGTATGTGATTTTAAATCAACGAATCGAAACCGTATGCGGATGTTGGTGTGTGATATTTTCACAGTTATACGAGCGTGGTAAATAGTATCAGTTACTAATATTATGTTACGGGCGGTCTGACTGCCCGGCGCCGGACGCATTTCAACGGCTTTACTTGTTTATTACTAGATAATTATGTCTGTATTGACAAAGTTTCTTCCATCTGCACTCCCTCGAGGATAGACGGTTAATTACTGACATGAGACTCTTGTTTGACATAGTCAACACAGTGTTGGACTGTTCTGATCTGTCAGCGCGAATTTGAGTATGCGCGTGTAGTACTCGCACTAGACACATGCGCTGCTTGGATGCTGGCACAGCGCGCACTAATTACTCCAGACATTCTGTCTTGCAACGAATTGTGCGCACGTATGAGACAAAATTTAAACAACTGGATATTTTTTTCCTCAGCCGTAATAAATTCAGTGCGTTGATATCGAAGGAATTAGCCCTACCTATAAATACTAACCAATAAGCAGAACAGTGCACATAATATCATTCACACATTACACATACACTCCACTTACACTTCACAGTCACACCAACAAATGCATGTACCTATCTTGCCTTATGTATAAATTTTAATGTGTCAAACTTTGTAATGGGCTATGTAAGATTATTATTCTTGGATTTAAAAGCTGTAAAGTTTGCTATTAATATGTAAATAAATAAATAAAATATAAATAAAGTCGAAATACAACCCTTCGTTCCAAAACGCGCATAGTCAATGTGGGCGTTCAAACTGCGAGATTAAATTGGCGATGGGCTGGCCACATCAGCTGTATGCATCCAGACAGGTGGGCGAGACTAGCTACAGAGTGGGTTCCTCACAATGTTATTCGTGGACGATGTCGGCCTAGGAGACGTTGGCGAGATGATCTTGATCGCTTTTTGCCGACGTGGTATGAGGAAGCCCAGGATAGAAAATCCTGGACTGAGTTAGGGGAGGCCTTTGCTCTGCAGTGGGCCACCAAATAGGCTATATAAAAAGTCAAAGTCATAGATAATTATTGCTTAAAACTGTGTACATATAGATTTAAAGAAAAAAATTGTAGGCATCAACAGACTACCCAATAGCGTGTAGCAATATTCAAATATTAAGGGTCCGGCGGAGCGTGAATTGCCCACAAAAACGTAATACCGAAATAAATCGTAATCCAATAACAATGACAATATTCTATCAAATTATGTTATTATTCTGATTTGGATACCGTTAATCTAGGTTCCTACGATACTTTTTCGTCTACTACTACTTCACTGGAAATAAAAGATGTTCTAAAGTTGGTAAACTTATCAAAAATTGCATTCGCTTACAGTTATTTCCAGTGAAGTATTTTGGACGGAATGGTAAAGTAGGAACCTAGATTAGGGGTGTCGAAATCCGAATAATAACAGAATTTCACTAAATTATGTTTGATTTACGATTTATTTCGGTATCACGTTTGTAAGAGAAATTCGGTCCGCCGGACTCTTAAAGATAGACATTCAAAGTGCTAACAATACTAAATTATAAATATTTAATCTTTATACCACCACGCCTTTATTCCCCGAAGGGTTAGTCAGAGGCGTACTAATGTACACCCACAGTTCGCCGGTATATTAAGGTCCCTTGTAATAGCAGGCGAGCCTATTGCCGTTAACCGGGCCCAAATCCAGACTCCGAGCTGCTACTGAGAATTTCATAGAAAAACCCAATAACTCTGCTCGACCTGGGGATTGAACCCAGGACCTCTAGCGTAGCAGTCGCGCTTGGGACCTCTAGACTAATGAGGCTTTTTTGCCATAAGAACACTGATTTAAGTTATTTAACCTGTGCGGTTTTTCACATAACTTCAGACGCCCGTTATGTGGGAGTAACTGTATAGAAAATGATGGGTGGCATGGCATTGCTCGACCTGGGAATTTAACCCAAGACCTCTAGCATAGCAGTCGTGGTCACTAGACTAAAGGAGCAAATATTTTGGTATCATTCGAGTGTTTTCAACAACTCGTTAGGTATATCGTTATCTTGATTACTTCAATTACATTTTAACTGTTTTTAATGTTCACTTGACAAGGGGCATGGGAAGTGTCTAAATTTTCCATTTATTTGTATTTTTCTTAAGTGGGAGGACGATACCCAAGGTCAATATAATAAGGTTTGTAATTGGGCGTTTGACTTGTTTTTAAAATAGCAGGGTTAGTTAAAAATGTAATTACATACAAGTTACAACGCACTTACGTCCGCACGGGAATAGTGATCTATAATTAGGGCCCTGGTCTAGCTATTGGCAAATATAATGAAATGAAATGAAATTATTTACATGTCATGGTTTGGGTTTTTTTTAGCTAGATGGTTTCGGCATTTCCTAACTGACGACCTCTGAGAAGAAACACCGAAACAAACTCAGAGAATCATGGTCTCTTTTAAAGTCCAGACATGGAAGAACACTTATAAGTGAGTGGTACGATGTAGGGTAATGTCTGAAATGGCCTTTTGAGGGAAGAACCATAGCAGATTTGAGTAGACCAGTCCCAACTGACAATGATATATATATATATATATATTGGTCAAGCGTAAGCCTATCATGAATAAAAAAATATATATATCAAGTTTATATCAATACACTTAGGGTCGATTTTACCATCGCCACGTAACTAATTTTGCGTGGGAGAGCCATGCTTCGGCACGAATGGGCCGGCTCGACCGAAGTGATACCCCGGCCTCACAGAAAACCGGCGTTAAACAACGCTTACGTTGTGTTTCACCGAGTGAGTGAGGTTACCGGAGGCCCAATCCTCTTTTAAAAGGCACGCACTTGTGACTCCTCTGGTGTTGCGGGTGTCCATGGGCGGCGGTAATCGCTTACCATCAGGCGATCCGTCTGCTTGTTTGCCCTCCTATTCCATAAAAAAAAAAACACTTAACTGAGAAATAAAATTGACGTTCGTCAGATTTTGTATAGAAAAACTGTCAAAAATTCGAATTTATTCCTCCGATAAAGTTATCTGGCGATGGCAAAATCTACCCTTCAAATCTAGGAGACATGCTGCCATACATAACGCCACCGGTCCCCACACTGCAAACAACGCTTCCTCGCAGAGCTCTGGCGACCTTGCTCACCGTTAGGTACACAACATAGCACGGAGCCATGTTATTTGCCTATCTGAATGGCATTGAGGAACAGTATTGAATGTTAACTAACTAATTTTTGTATCTCCCTTTTCAGTCCCAAATCTCCGCCAAACAGTCCTAATTTGGAACCGTCCACTGAAGATGAGCTGAAGGGAGTCTACATCAACTGTTGGAGAGTAAGTATTCCTTCATCTTTTTGGAGAGGGACCAAGTAATATGCTAAGCTGGTCTGGGGCCCAAGTCGGTTATTTCAAATATCTACTGGAAATGGGACTCGTGGTGGCTTAGATGGTTACAGCGTCTGGTGTATCAAACCAGAAGACTACTTTTTACGGATTTTATCGCGTTGTATTGATATTATTTGATTCCGGACGTTTCGGATCCTTTACAGCATCCATGGTCACGGGTAGACTGAAGTGTTGGACGTCTTAATGTTACAATTACTAACAGCTACCTTACATTTTTTGTTAATTATTGGCGATCCGATTCACGCAGAACGAGCTCACCGTGTCCTTTGGTCTTGCATTTAGATTTAATAGAATCATGGGGTTCCAAGCAGGTGGTAAGATCCATCCATCTGCTCTATTGAAATTTGTATTTTTTTTTAATCCGTAAAAAGTAGTTTTATTTCAATGTCTTATATTCGCGTAAGTGTTAGAAACCAGTACAGAAGACGCAGGTCCAAATCCTGCCCTCGGTCGAATTTTTCCATCACTAAAATCCTTATCCTTACTAATATTATAAACGTGAAAGTTTGTGAGTATGGCTGTATGGATGTTTGTTACTCTTTCACGCCAGAACGGCTGAACGGATCTGGATAAAATTTGACACACAGATAGATTATAGTCTGGAATAACACATACTTTTTATCCAGGTCGGACCCAATCCTGAAGACAAAGTCGCGGGCTGCTAGTAACTTTGTAATCTGAGCAAGAAAAATGCAAAAAAGAATTCTACGTGGGAGAGCCATGCTTCGGCACGAATGGGTCGGCTCGACCGGAGTAATACCACGGCCTCACAGAAAACCGGCGTTAAGCAATGCTTACGTTGTGTTTCGCCGAGTGAGTGAGGTTACCGGAGGCCCAATCCCCTTTTAAAAGTTCGGCAACGCACTTGTAACTCCTCTGGTGTTGCGGGTGTCCATGGGCGGCGGTAATCGCTTACCATCAGGCGATCCGTCTGCTGGTTTGCCCTCCTATCCCATAAAAAAAAATACAAAGAGATAATACTAAATCAATGTTTTTTCTTTGGTGTATTTTTTCAGGATGACTCCAACGACTGGGTTTGGGAGTGGAGCAGTAGACCCGACCAGCTTCCTCCCAAGTGAGTATCATTAACAAAACTCACTTCACTTCACTCGTGGTATAAAGACACTGTCCTTGATAGACTTACGTTTATTTCCCGAAGGGTTAGGTTATGGTATGTTTATAATAATTAATGTATTATTTATGTTTCTCAGGGACTGGCGGTTCAAGCACCCCACCAACGCCCGCGGCCCCCCGTCTGCGACCTCCTCCATCGAGGTGTTGGAGCAGCCGCTCGCAGCACCTGTCATGCAACAGGTAATAATCATGGCAGAACGAGACAGTGACGTTACGAAATTCACGAGTTCAAATTCACGACGCTGGTGGTCCCAGCGCGACTGCTACGCTAGAGGTACTGGGTTCGATCCCCAGGTCGAGCAGTGTTATTAGGTTTTTCTATGAAATTCTCAGTAGCAGCTCGGAGTCTGGATTTGTGCTCGGTTAATGGCTATAAACTCGCCCCCTAATTACCGTGGAACCGAGATTCGTTTTTAAATACCTCACTATCGAAAACGAATCTCGGTCATTACGCTGCTATGCCCAGACTCTGTAGGCATTATAATACATTGTCAATAACGCATAATGCGGACATCTGTACTCCATTATCAGAGTACAAGAAGTGTTTATCTAAATCTATTTGATTTTAGATTTTTAATCTTCTATACTTATAATAAATCTGTAGAGAGGTCAATTCTGTACATGAAATATATTTCCAAAATAACTATCAGCGGGTGATTAGTGATCGATACAGACGCCAAAAATGCAATCAGTAAAATTTTTGTCTGTCTGTCTGTCTGTATGTTCGTTATAGAAACAAAAACCACTCGACGGATTTCAACGAAACTTGGTACAATTGTTCTTAATACTCCTGGGCAGGTTATAGTATACTTTTCATCACGCTACGATCAATAGGAGCAGAGCAGTGAAGGGAAATGTTGGGAAAATGAGTGATTCATGAGAAAGGTTTCAAGCTATAAAACATCACGCTACAACCCCTAGGAACGGGGCAACGCAGGTGAAACCGTGGGCGAAGAACTAGGGAACAAAGTAACTATTCCACGCGGACGAAGTCGCTGGCAAAAGCTAGTTTATAAATATTTTACTATAAATTTATTGTCAATCTATCTATTTTCCTATTTTTTAATATTTTTAACCGATTCTAATTTTTATCAATTTTATTGCATACATTACCAATTTAATTGTGATTTTTATCAAACTTATTAATGGCTGACTGACTGTGGCTTCCTATAATTGAGGGAGTGCACTTACATTATTACCTACACTTTGTCAATTACATGATTTGTGTACATCCCTTGTTCCCATGCCCTTAACATTGAATAAATAAATAAATATAACCTAAACATAAGTCAAAAGTCAATATTATTTATTTCAATAAGACCATTAAAAGGGTACTTTTGAAAAGTCAAACTATATGCACGGTTCCAAAAAGTGGGTCTTATGGAGAAGAGAACATACCGGTGAACTGTGGGCCTACATTAGTACACCTCTGCCTAACCCTTCGGGGAATATAGGCGTGGTATGTAATATAATATGAAATGTATGTGTGTGATGTATATAATGTATGTAGTGTATATAATGTATATGATGTAGATTGAACCGTGACATTTATATTCCAGTCTTAAAAAAAAAATTGTAAATGTGAGTACCATGTAGGCTTTTGATACATGATAATTAAACAAGCTTATTATAGTCTGGAGGCTATGGGAACTTCATCAGACCTACACGAATGTCCTGCTGATCTGGTATGGTCGTGCGATAGGTCGTTGAGCTCCCTAAATGATGGTTGAGCTACACGATGACTGATGCATGCGTGCCGTCAGTTGGGACTGGTCTACTCTAAGCTGCTATGGTTCTTTCCTCAAAAGGCCATTTCAGACATTACCCTACATCGTACCACTCACTTACAAGTGTTCTTCCATGTCTGGACTTTAAAAGAGACCATGATTCTCTGAGTTTGTTTCGGTGTTTCTTCTCAGAGGTCGTCAGTTAGGAAATGCCGAAGCCATCTAGCTAAAAAAAACCCAAACCATGACATGTAAAAGTATCTCTAAAGATCTACTCGCAGAATAAATAATTTCATTTCATTTCATATAATGTATATAATGTATGTAGTGTATATAATGTATGTGATGTATATAATACACTGTGTTTCAGAGTCACTGTCTGTCCGTCCGGCGCACGTGCCTGTTCAGTCGCGGCGCCATCGCGGCCGTGCTACTCACCAACGTCGTGTCCCTGCTGCTCGGAGCCGGCATCGGGTCAGTACATATACATAGAACACTATATAAACCTAGTACGATCTGAAAGCGGCATAGAGATATCTATTCTATAACATACCATCATGCCTGTATTCCCCAAAGGGTTAGGCAGAGGCGTACTCAATGTACACACACAGTTCGCCGGTATGTTTAGGTCCCATGTTATAGGGGGCGAGCCTATAGCCATTAAACGGGCACAAATCCAGATTCCGAGCTGCTACTGAGAATTTCATAGAAAACTCGATAACACTGCTCGACCTAGGCATCGAACCCAGGACCTCCAGCATAGCAGTAGCGCTTGGGACCACTAGACTAATGAGGCAGTCAAATCAAATACTAGATCCAAATCTGCGTAAAGTCTATATAATATCTATTATATACCTATACCTATAATAAGATTGTAACAGGCCCATGTCTGCAACTAGTGATGTATGAATATTCACATCATCATTCGCAAAATTTCTGCGAACGTTTTGCGAATATGAGTATCGGAAAAAAAGAAACAATTTGAAGAGAATAGTAGGTTAATAAAATCGAAATCTATTCATTTCTTATGTTTTTAATGTATGAAAAAGTAACTACCTCGTAATCGCATTATCAGTCTCCACTTTATCATTTAGTATTATTTATTTATTAATTATTATTAATAAATAAATTATACTGGACTTATTCTGTTGTACTCTGGGTGAATTCACAAGGAATGCTTTGTTTGTAATTAGTTATAGGTATTAGTTATAAGTAACAATTAAGTATTAATTAAGGCGCATTTACCGCATTGGTTAGCTGTAATGGTAGATGTATGTTGTTAAATAAATAAATAAATAAATATTTATTTACTTTAGGCAATGAAACTTAACAATTAAATTTTCATTAGAACTTATAAGAAAAAACATATATAATACTATGTAAATTAAGAAAAACAAGTTTTTCTATAATAATTTATATCAGTATTTACCTACTTAAGTTTTTAATGTTTTTTAATTCTCGGAACAAAATACAAACGGAACGCACCTCGAACGAAACAGCCACGAAGCCATAGACGATTGGCGCCAAATTTGATCAAAAACTGAATATTCGGATTCGCGAATGTCGGTAGCAAATATGCGAAAATGGCATTCGTTACATCACTAGTCTGTACATTATAGATATAAAAAGAAAAACTAATATGGGGGGTCTTTATTAGAGCAACGGAACCCAAAATATTTTTTTTTAGTATTGTCTGTCCGTATGTTTGTACACGCATGACGCAAAAACTACTGCATGGAATTGAATGCAGTTTTCACCGAGACATTGCTAGAAGTCTAACTTAAAATCTGGTGCATGTTTCATCGTGATACGCCGCCTAGAATCGGACTTATAGTATGTTAATCTTTTTGGGACGTGAGTGAAACTGCGGGTAACAGCTAGTAATAATTTTTTTATGTGATAGTAAGGCAAACGAGCAGACGGATTGCCTGATGACCCAGACCCTGATGATGATTACCGCCGCCCATGGACACCCGCAACACCAGAGGAGTCACAAGTGCGTTGCATTTAAAAGGGAATTGGGTCTCCGGTAACCTCACTCACTCGACGAAACACAACGTAAGCGTTGTTTAACGCCGGTTTTCTGTGAGGCCGTGCTATCACTCCGGCCGAGCCGGCCCATTCGTGTCGAAGCATGGCTCTTCCACGTATTAAATAAAATTAAACCTTTTAATAGCCTAGCGATATGACCATAGGACTGCCAAGTCAAAGGTTTCGAGTTCGAACCCAAGGCACGCACCTGACCTGACTTTTCGAAGTCATGTGCGTATTAATAGTTAATTATCACGCGCTTAAACGGTGAAGGAAAACATCGTGAGGCAACCTGCATGCCTGAGAGATATTCTCGATGGCGTGTGAAGTCTGCCAACCCACACTAAAATAGCGTGGTGAACTATAGCTTAATCCCTCTCATTCTGAGACAAGACCCGTGCCCAGCAGTGGGACAATGTAATGGGTTGATTATGTAAACAGTATATATTTGTTACAGGATGTGGTTGAGCAAGAGAGGCATCCTCCCGCCCAGACTGATCGTGCTGAACTGAACGCCAAGACTGAGGAGTGCACGTATGCTGGAGTTTCATACCGTGATGCTGTAGAACGCGACATAACATACAGAACCCTATAAAAGGCAATATACATTATTGCATTATCCATGCTAAGATTATAAAAATATTTTGTCGAAATTTTCCTTCACTAAAATAACTTCATAATCTAGATTTCAAATATGTATCTAACCAGAAGACGCGGGTTCCAATCCTGCCCGCGAATGAAATTTTCTTTCACTAAAAACATATTATATATGTCTTAGCATGGAAAATGCAAAAATATCACAAAAATATAGTTAAAAGGTTGGTTGGTATTTGAATACGTAGCATCACTGTATGAAACTGAAAGTGCTAGTTATAGAAACGTAATACTGTTATTATTAGATAATTTAACATCGAGGTTAAGCAAATGCCGCTGAGGTATAGAAAATGATGGGTGGCAATGTTTGCCTTAATTCGCTTAGGTTGCACGATCATCGCTGAGGTCTGTATGGTGGCAATTTTTATTTTAGTAACGAGATTAAGCAAATATAGCTGAGGTCTGGAAAATGATGGGTGTGCAATTTTTAAAACATCGTTTTAAGTAAATGTATAGATGCTAAAGATGTTCTAAACTTTAATGTTAAGCTACCATCGCCAAGGTTTTGATAATAATGGGCGGGATAGCGTGAATTATCTAATATTAATAAAGTATAGACTGTCTTTGTATGTGAAAAAAGAGAAAAAAAAAAACTACAAAATATGTAGTGTCTAGGTACAATGTTTTGTATTTTTCTTACATTTCTGAACGAAGCGGTTGATTTGTTGATGTCGATGACATTTTTCAAGGTAAACATCAGTGTTGCCAACTTATAAATCTATTACTGAACCTACAAACTGCGAAAAACTAATTGACATTTCGCTTCCCGGCAAAAAAAGTTTCATAACACACAGCTGTTTTTGCATTGATACATTTTTGAGGTTAAAAAGTCTTTAGGCGCCTTGAGCACTTTGGATGAACAAAAATCATGGAACTCGCGTCATCGTCACCGAACGCTTTCCATGAGAAATGAAATGATGAAATGATATTTTATTCTGCACTAGCGACCCGACCGCGGTTTCACCCGCGTTGCCCCATTCTTAAGAGATTTACAGTTATGTTAAATAGCTTAAAACCTTCCTCTTGAATAACTCTATTTATTAAAAAAAAACGCTTCAAAATCCGTTGCGTAGTTTCAATGATTTAAGCATACATAGGGACGGACAGACAGCGACAGAGACTTTGTTTTATAACTATGTAGTGAAGTAGATCTTTAGAGATACTTTTACATGTCAATGGTTTGGTTATTTTTATAGCTAGATGGCTTCGGTTGAGCTATATGTATACTGTGTATATATGTGTACTTTTTGGGTGAAAAAAAAGCGTGAAACTCGCGTCATCGTCACCGCACGCTCCCCATTTATCGACGATACAATTCACAAGTTACGTTTTCATTCTATCGGCAGTCCCCAAAGATTGCCCTGCATTTTTTTTGCCGGTAGACGATCTGAATTTAGCGAGGTCAGCTGAATGTTTAACCTTTGGATGAATTAGGCTATAATGTAATTAAGGGTTTGATTTCCACATTATGGAGGTAAGATTTTTTATCAACAAATCAATCGCTAAAAATAAGTAGGTAAACTATTCATATATTTTATAATATCGTATTATGTAAGAAAAGCACTACAGTTGGCTAGTTTTTCATTATAATCGGAGATATTTCTGAATGACAATGAAGCTGTGAATACTAGGGGAGAGGGGAGCTTTTTCAGGAGCAAACATGAGTCCGATATTTAAAAAAAAAAAAAAACGTTGCCCCACTAGGATTTTCTCCTGTATCGTGGGTGCGTTTACAAACACAAATTCTCACATACACAAACACCCAGACCCGGAACAACTACCTGCAGATCATACAAATATTTGCTCCGTGTGGGGATCGAACCCACAACACGTTGTGTAGAAGCCGATCGCTCAGCCGCTACGCCAAACGTGTCGTCGTCATGTCTGTTGTCGATATATAAAATCGTATGTATAATTCTTCGTGTAAAGTATTGATATTCCGCCACATCTGGCTAGACTGGAAGACGATCTAAAATCGTCAGAATAAGCCTCGAAAGATGAACTATGATGAAAATTATACGTGGGAGAGCTATACTTCGGCAAGAATGGGCTAGTTCGACCGGAGTGATACCACGGCGTCACAGAAAACCGGCGTCAAACAACGCTTAAGTTGTGTTTCGCCGAGTGAGTGAGGTTACCGGAGGCCCAATCACCTTTTAAAAGGCCGGCAACGCACTTGTGACTCCTCTGGTGTTGCGGGTGTCCATGGGCAGCGGTAATCGCTTACCATCAGGCGATCCGTCTGCTCGTTATGCCTTCCTATCCCATAAAAAAAAGAACTTTCGAAGATTAATGCAAATAGCAAAGCTATTAATACATGAGATATGTATTGCAGAAGGGTCATAGCTTGTAAAGTTCAGATTCTATGAGAATTTTAGTTAAGAGTCCGACGGAACTAGAATTACCCACAAAAACGTAATACCCAAATAAATCGTAATCCAGGCAATATTCTATCAAATTATATTATTATCCGGATTTTGATACCATTAATCTAGGTTCCTACGATACAATTTCGTCTACTACTACTTCACTGGAACTGAAAGACAGAAAAATCGTTCCAAACTTGGTAAAGCTATCAAAAATTGCATTCGATTACATTTATTTCCAGTGAAGTATTTTGGATGAAATGGTAGAGTAGGAACCTAGATTAACGGTATCGGAATCAGAATAATAACAGAATTTGATTAAATTATGTTTGAATTACGATTAATATCGGTATTACGTTTGTAAGATAAAGGCACCGCACTGTTTCATAAAAATCCGGGTTAAAACTCATGAAATCACAAGATTCTTTCATCAGAAATATCTACGAATTTATAACTCATTTTTCTTTTTTTTAATTTAGTATTATGAAATAAGCATAATACTTCATTACCTTCGACACTAAAAAGAAATCACATGTCATGTTACTCTGTGATTGAAAAATATATAACCTGCGAAAGTGTTGCCGTGTTTCAAAAATGTTTTATTTTCACACAAGACAACACTCGTAGTTATTTTTAATAATATTTTATGATGTCAAAAAGTTTAATTTAAAAAGTATCGTAATGTTTTTTTTCTGTTGTAAGAACTAGAAGAATCGGCTAGATTGATTTAATATTATTCGCTTTTATGTTGTATGGGTGAACATAGCATTGTGGAAAATATTATTTTATTTTATTTATGTCTCTATAATGCTTTCAAAGATATCAACTCATCGCTGCTATAATTTTTTCTTCAAATGGCCTTTCCAGACTTTACCCTACATTGTGACAATAAAATATCTACCAATAATGTCTAAATTTTTCCGATATATTTTTCCGAATTTGTCGTCAGGAAATAATGGCACCATCTAGTGTAAGAAAATGAAAACACCGATTTGTAAAAGTATGTAATTGCAGAAATGACTTTTCGTCATAATAAACTAGATGGCGCTTTGTTTATTTTTATGTAATATTATTAAAACGTCTTTGTCTTTCGGAGCGGTCAAGTTATTTTTCGCCTATTCTGTCTTTGGATATGGATGGAGCATTTCCCTGATATACACCGTTTACCATACAGGTCCCATGTTTTTCATTGTTACTTAGGCAAAGAAAAATATGGTACCTACTTCGACCTTTTTAAAAGGAAATGCCCTTACTATATTATTTTCTAATGATACAATTTAAATTATATTTTTATACTATAATGCTTTGCTCACCTGTAGAAACCTGTGATGGTAAATTGAAAAATAAATATATTTAAAAAGTTTTCGTCAAGCGCTTTTGCTAAGAATTGCTTTCGGCCATATTCGTTCGGAAATATTCGAATGTAAGGTTTTTTTGAATTTACTATCACAAATTGTAAATATATATGTTGTGTCATTTTAATCATTATTTTTAAGGCGCTTAAAATATAAGGATATGCATTTTTATTAAGACGTGTTTTATTTCTGTGAACTTACGGCCCCTCCCTTCCTTCCAATACTATCCCATAATTCAACCAACAGACAAGCTGTAAATACTGGTACATACACGACATGTGTCGACATCACGCCTGTATTCCATGAAGGGTTAGGTAGAGGTGTACTAATGTACACCCACAGTTTGCCGGTATGTTTAAGTACCATGTAATAGGAGCCTATTGCCATTAACCGGGCACAAATCCACACTCCAAGGTGCTATTGAGAATTTCATAGAAAAACCTAATAATACTGC
This sequence comes from Acronicta aceris, assembly GCA_910591435.1. NCBI lineage: Eukaryota > Metazoa > Arthropoda > Insecta > Lepidoptera > Noctuidae > Acronicta > Acronicta aceris. The sequence goes on along the minus strand of OU342787.1, from coordinate 5,678,253 downwards.
TCGTACTGGTCCTGAGGACCTCTAGCGTAGCAGTCGCGCTTAGGACCACTAGACTATTGAGCAGGTACTTTGTAAAATTCATATTATTCTTCCAATCTTATTTAAATTTTCCCGCTAAACGCACTTTGTTGTCATACTTTCGTAAACAATCTATATATTCTTTAACTCTGAGAATATTACTGCGAGCCTCTTTGTTTATAATATATTTGAGCTAAAACTTGCGAATGGTCAGCTACTCAGCTTACGGAGCAACGGATGCTGGCTGAAGTGAAAGGGGAAGAATTGACCATAGACTCAATATAATATGACGTACCACCGTCCTCTTCCCTCGATAAATGTCGGTTCAAATTAGAAAAAGTTTTATCGTAGGTGAAATGCATAGATTCCTTAAACTGAATATAGAATGTATAAGGGATAATGTTATGTAGGAAAACAAAAAAAAATAAGATACATTATTACACGTGTGTAATAATATATATTTTTAAACATTGTGAATAATTAACGAAACGCAAAATCATAAACTAAACTTCATTTAAACTTCTGTCTATCTAGTACCTATCAATTATTATCTGTGCCTGTCAAAGTGTCAAAGTTTCAATGGCGGATAGCCTCGTATTCGTATCATAGCAAAACATATTTCACATTTTACCGATCGAATACAATTTAGAAGCTTCATGAAATTAATTTCCACCGTGTAAACAGCAAAAACGGTGTATAATGTCCACTGTGGTGTCGGACTGCTTCACAATCGGCAGTATAGTAGCAACGCGGACGTGCTACAATGAAAATATTGAGGGCGAAGTTCTAGCTTTCGACCCTCAGACTAAGATGCTGATCCTCAAATGTCCGTCTTCCAGCGGCAACCCAAAACGCCATGACGTAAATATTGTGAATCTATCGTTGGTCAGTGATGTGCAAATCAAGAAAGAAGTCACCACGGCGCCCGAACCACCGCAGTCGCTCAACTTACACAGACTAAACACACGAGTTCGCAATTCAATAGAGAATAAAAGGAGATTAGTGAGTATGCAACATAAGCAACCTTTTTTGTTTCGCGGTATTTTTTCACAACGTGGTTTTTGGCTGATGAAATTTGTTTATGTAATAATCTCATGTGGTTGGCCTCCTTTTATAATGCAGCCTACTTAAGGCAAAGATCTTGTCTTGGTTTGAGAGAGATTGGTCTATAGTCCACCATGCTGGCTCAGTATGCTATGGCAGACTTGGAAAACCCTAGAAACTTAAGTAGTCTTCCATCTATAGTCCACCAGGCTGGCTCAGTGCGGGTTGGTAGACTTGAAAAATCTTGAAAGTTAAGTAGTCTTCCTAGGTGCCTAGGTTTCACAATTTGTTTTTTTAAAAGTGCACTCAGTGTGCAAAGTGCATTTATCTATACTAATACTACAAAGTAATAGAGTTTGTGAGGTTTTTGGGGGGAATCTCTGGATCTACTGAACTGATTCTAAAAATTATTTTTGTGTTGGATAGTCCATTTAACCAGGAAGGTTGGCTATATAACATCACGCTACACCTCTTAGGAATGGAGCAGCGCAGATGAAATTGTGAGTGGGTCGATAGTTATATTGTCTGTAATATTATTTGTCCTATAGTGACCGACCAAAAAATGAGTGTGTGATGTAATGTGATCATGAACTGTAAATAATCCTAAATTTAAAATCAGTATCATTGGTTACACATAATATTATTAGAATAGGATAGCAGCTGAATATTTGTAACCTACGGACACTTGCAACACCAGGGGTATCACTCACATGTTCCCGACCCTGTAAATTAAGGAGGAATAGTTGGGCTGGTAGCATAGGAGACATACTGCCATGCATGACAGCGGCGGTAACAAAACACCACCGGTCCCCCACACTGCCAACACAACTCTTCCTCGCGAAGCTCTGGCGACCTTGCTCACCGTTACGAACACAACATAGCACGGAGCTATGTTATTGGGCTACGATTTTCTGCAAGGTGGAGGTACTTCCCCAGTCGAGCAGCTGCAATAGTGAGTGGAATTATTGGATTCCACTATGCTCTACCTCTCTTAATTAATTCTAGCTGCTTTTCGTGATTTAGGAACCTATCCACATTTCTATTCTATCACCTAAAGAAATCCTGATGACCTCTGGATGCATCTAAACTCTGCCACAACTTGCAGGTGTCAGCATTATCAGCATGCCTGGATCCTGAAGGTCAGAGGCTGTTCATGGCGATCGCTCGCGTTATCGACGACGTCTCCTGGGCTGGACAGAACATCAGGGTATACAATGAAGTCATCATTACACCTCCGTACAAGGTAATTATTTTACGAGATATTCAGTTATTTTAGTGAAGGAAAAATAGGGTATTTGCCTTATGTTTGAATAATTAAAAATACCAAGCTGAGTGAAAAATTTAATTTAATACAAATGATATTCTGAAAAAATAATTTAAATCGGATAATAAAGTTCAAAGATATAAGCATTTAAATTTTGCTTAATGCTTACCATCAGGCTGGCTGTAAGCTTGTTTGATAGCTCAGTGGTATAAAAAAACTGGAAGGGTTGTTATTTATTTTGTCAGGTAAAGCTGTGATGAGAGCCTATCTAGTTTTTACCTATAATAGAATTGTAACAGGCCGATGTCTGTACATTATAGATATTAAAGAAAAACTAATATGGGGAGTCTTTATTAGAGCAACAGAAGCCAAAACAAAAATTTTCGTCTGTCTGGATGTTTGTACGCGCATTACGCAAAAACTACTGCATTGGGATGAATGCAGTTTTCGCCGATGATAAATAGCAGTGACATCCTAGTGGTATGACCGTTGGACTGCCAAGTCAAAGGTCTCGCGTTCAAACCCAAGGCTCCAGGCAACCTCTGACTTTTCGAAGTCATGTGCGTATTAAATAGTTAATTATCACGCGCTTAAACGGTGAAGGAAAACATCGTGACGAAACCTGCATGCCTGAGAGATTTTCTCGACGGCGTGTGAAGTCTGCCAACCCGCACTAGGCCAGCGTGGTGGACTATAGCCTAATCCCTCTCATTCTGAGAGGAGACCCGTGCCCAGCAACACAGTATAATGGGTTGATTATTTTCGCCGATGTATTGCTAGAGGTCTAACTTAAAATCTGGTGCATGTTTCATCTTGATACGCTACCTAGAATCGGACATATAAGTATGTTAATCTTTTTGGGATGTGAGTGAAACTGCGGGCAACAGCTAGATAATAATAAAAATGCAAGTTTTCAAAGATAAAAAAATAATTTATATTATCTTCTCCTTTCAGGTCGACAATGTATTAGGAGAAATGGATTCTAAACCATACAACTATATAAAGAAATTCGTTGAGAGGCATTGGCGCGACCATCGCGACCATGCTGGACCCAACTCAAGCCAACATCAGCATTAGTAAACTTCTGTTTCTCACCAATCTGTATTATAAATAATCTATTTCATATTTTTTTCATATAAGTGCTCATTCACACGAGGACGATTCGTTTTTTTCGACGAATCGTCAATGACGGATCCCGTGTGAATGAGCCCTTATATCTTCTTCTTATCAAATCGACAGCAAACGGAAAGAGAACAGCAAAAGAAGAGAAATCTTTACTAATATTATAAACGTGAAAGTTTGTGAGTATGGATGTTTGTTACTCTTGCACGCCAAAACAGCTGAACGGGTCTGGATTAAATTTGGTACAGAGATAGATATAGTCTGGAATAACACATAGGCTACTTTTTATCCAGGTCGGACCTAATTCTGAAGACCAGGTAGATAAAGTCGCGGGCAGAAGCTAGTAATTGATAAACATGAAACTAGATTGGCCCAGTATTCCACGGGCACGGCATTTTCTGTAGCGGCCATTAATTATTGATGAGTGCAGGTGTCGGGGCATGCTGGACATGATAACATATGGGCCATATCTTCCACTGCACCACACCTACACAATAACTTCATGCAGCTGGAGATTTTTTTTAATTTTACTAGCGACTCGCTCGCGGTTTCACCCGCGCTGCTCCGTTCCTAAGAGGCGTAGCGTGATGTTATATACCCTATGTTACTCAGTGATAATGTAGCTTTCTAACGGCAAAAGAATTTTTGAAATCGGTCCAAAAATACAAATCTTTCCTCTTTGTAATATTAGTGTAGATTTACATAAGAAAAAAATATGAAAATTTAGTTTATATTACAGGAAAAGAACATCTGAAAATAGGTTATGTTTTAAATTATACCTTGGAGATGCTATGTTGGATTTTGAAATAAGCTGATGTTGACAAAAAATCTATGTTTAGGGTCTGTGGTCTAAATAAGACATTGACACTTACCATCAGGCGGCGTTTATACTTGTTTATCATCTTACAATAAAAAAATCAACCTTTTCCCGTATCGGAACCATACCTCCTTCGACCGTCACTTCAAAACTGAAAAAGCGTGTAAAATTTCCTGTAAAAATCTGTCATCCGGTCGCGACTGTGGCGTGCTGGGCCCATTTTGGTATGTCGTCTATACATGACTGGAAAAAGTTAAATATTTCCACTCAGGCCTTTGATTCTAATCCAACATAGCGCCTCTGAAGTAAATTTTTCAGTTAAAACTGATGAACCAAATAATTTCAGGCTAAATTTTGATGTTAAAACAACTGATTTTTATTTAATTTTCGATATACCGTATTATGACGTGTTAACGCCATCATTTTTAGGTTGCAAGAAAGAGATGAGGCTATTTAATATGTAGAGCGGCATCTCTTTCTCACATCCTAAAAATGATGGCGTTAACACGTCATAATACGACCCTTGTACGAGTTACGGATAGGCATCCAACTGTTACCTATTTTGTGACGTGTCGTACATACATACACTCACGCCTTTCTCCCACAGGGGTAGGCAGAAACTATAGACTGCCACTTGCTACGATTCCTGCATACTTCTTTTGTGACGTGTCGTAAATTTTAATATACCAGTACTTGTGGTTTACGTCAACTCACCCAAACTATCAAATTTCAAATTAACTACAACTTAGTAATTCTCTGCAGGCTTACTCTTGAAAACAATACAATACCAATCCAAACGTGATCCGATTCCAATGTCAATTTGGCTGTCGAACGATTTCGTACTCTTGAGAACAAATCCGTTAACCTTGTATCGGCATCCTGATTGGCCAATGGCTGGGTCGTTTCCCAATCCTATTTAGTTCACTCAATCACCGCGCAATATTGAAACAATTTGGCGCTAGTCTCGGATTCAAGAGTACCAAACTTTACGAAATGGCACAATTCCAATGTCGATGTATCGGAATTGAGTTCAAGAGTAAGCCCCCTGTTCCTAAGAGGCGTAGCGTGATGTTATGTAGCCTATAATCTTTCTCGATAAATGGACTATCCAACACAAGTAGAATTCTCAAAATATAAATATCATTTCGTGAAGCTTAAGTATGATGCAGCTTCGGGCGTTTTGTCATATCGATTATGATAATCTATATACATAAAATGCTTTGTCCTGAATGACTGACTGACGGATCAACGCACAGCCTAAACCGCTGATCGTAGAGACCTGAAACTTGGAGGGTGTGTTCTTTGTATGACGTAGGCATCCGATAAGAAAGGATTTTCCGAAATTCTACCCCTAAGGTGAAAAGGGGGTTGAATGTTTGTATGAAAGTGAAACCAAAGTCTTGAACATCGCCGCAAAGTTGCTAGCTTATCGGTTTTTTATCGGATACATTTCGGAGAGTGTGCATCAGATCTCCACGATCTTATTCCCCCTAGCCCTTTCCACTATCGTACGACCAGAAGCACGAAAAAGCGTCATCGATTCACGGTGGACATTCCAAAAGCCCGAACGAAACGCTTTAAGTCCACTTTTATAATGCGTACTGCTGAAATATGGAATGCACTTCCCGAGTGGGTCTTCCCTGATAGATATAATCTGGGTGTCTTTAAATCACGAGTGAATCGGTTTCTTCTAGGCAAGCGCGCTCCATCGTAGATCGCAGTATCGCTTAACATCAGGCAAACTAGCGGTCAAGCGTAAGCCTATCACGAATAAAAAAAAAAACCACGGTACAGCTAGTTTTATTCCTAAAAACTTTTATTTCATTTTACAGAAACTTAAAAACTGCATTTTAATAAAATTAATGAAATTAGAAATCAGTTGTTTTATCAAATTAATAGAAAAATGCATTGATAATAATAAAATACGAGAAAAGACAATGTAATCTATATATTTATTTGTGTCAATGCAGAAACAGAATTTCAAAAATGAATTTTAAGCTTATATTATCTGTGGGTTGGAGGTAAAGGATTTTCAAGGAGATTTCACATTTTTATAGAATCTGATTTACCAAATGGTAAAGATATTGTATATAATCAAATTTAACTTTTTATAATAAAACCGTAATCCCTTGAAGAATTTATTATCAAACAAACATTATAAAACGGATTTTCCCTAGATTTATCTGTATAATGGTATTTTGCTCGATCTCTTATTACATAGGAACTAAACGGCGTACTGTGGGTGTACCTCTGCCTAACACTTCAGGGAATACGGGCGTGATGGCAAGTTATTTTAAGAAAACTGCAATATTTTCATATCCAGCCAACTTGATTCAATCGTATTTTGACATCCATAAGTCACTATTTTAAATGTTTAGTTGACAATAAAGTAAAAAATATTTTGTGTGTTTTTCACACTGAGAAACAGCTTTCCTTGTACGGTCAACTGCTGTTGATCATGGTATCCAAAACTATAATTTCAATGGATTTTCAATTCATAATAGGAATATTTTAGAGTTTGTGCTAACTTCATGTGCTGGCGGCTGTACACGACAAAACACTCCCTAAAAATGGTTAATTCTCAGCTATTTGGCATTTTTTTTATGAAATCTTCTGTAAGTCCTTTACTTACACCTACAGATATTTAACCCAAGACATAAGAATTCCAAAATTATGTATTTTATTGTTTACACCTTGAACTCTCAAAAATATTGTTTTTTTCTTCTATAAATTCTAGATTTTTTAGTGAAACTCCGAACATTTCATTTGCATCTTGAACAGTTTTGCTGATGGTAAATTTCAATTTTGTTTATATTTTATTTTGGTCTTTTAAAACATTTTTTGAAGCTAGAATAGGCTTGGATGAGACCTGGATAAGATCTGGTATAGGCCTGGATAAGCTCTGGAATAGGCCTGGATTAGACCTGGATAAGCTCTGAAATAAGCCTGGATAAGATCTGGTATAGGCCTGGCTTAGACCTGGATAAGATTTGGAACAGGCTTAAATTTGACCTGGAATAGGCCTAACCGTTCTCAGAATGTGAAGAGACCTTCATTTGCCTACATTCGCTTACACTCGCGAAATAGGGGTCATCTTCATCAATATTAATATTTTACACGAAGCGACTACCATCAGACCTCCGTAACCCAATTTCTGGGCAATACCGATATCCGGAGGGTAGTCAGGCTTATTGAGATTCTAAATAAATATTGTTCGTATGACAATCAGGACTGACTGCGTACTCTCTGAGGTGCGAAGCGGTCGCGTTGTGTATTGTACTAATAAAGTATTGTAGTGGGATAATAATGGTCACCCATCCACACGCTGACCGCGGCAAGTACAGCTTAACTAATCAGATCGGTTGAAATATAGAAATGGTAAATTATAACAAAAAAATATCCTATACGATTTTATCAACTGAAAATCATTTTAATTTGTTTAACAGTCCTATGTATAAGTATTGTGTTTCGTTGAAAATGTCTAAGGAATTTAAAAATGATAATTCGAAATTGAACTTTATCCCTCAGCAATACAGTAGTTTTTACATTTGGCGTCGAAATTTGGAGTTACGTATATAGTAATACTATTTATATATTGTTGGATTAAGTAATAGTGAAAAAAATTATTAAAAAAAAAAATGAAAAATTGTTTTGCTGTGTTTTATTTACCCTAAGTAGTGAATAATTGAGGTAGGTATTGGGTTTGATTTCAGGGTTCCAGTGTTCCAGTTGTTATTATAACAGTTCAATGTATTAATTTTTACGGATCCTTACAGAACAGATCCTTGCAAAAATCTAAAACCGGACTACGATAATTTTTAAGAAAAAGTAAAACCGACTCCAAAAACCATAAAAAATAAGGTCATGTACAAAGTCGGAAGTAGTTGCCTTGGATTTGATCGGATCTTTTGATTTCGCCACCGACTTCCGAAACTGTTTTGCAAATAACTAAATATCATAATTTTTTATGTTTTTGAAGGCGGTTTTACATTTTCTTAAGAGTTCGGCGGACCGAATTTCTCTTACAAACGTAATACCGAAATAATTCGCAATTCATACACAATTTAATCAAATTGTGTTATTATTCGGATTCCGATACCGTTAATCTAGGTTCCTACGTAACCATTTTGTCCAAAATACTTCACTGGAAATAAATGTAAGCATTACATTTATGATAAAATTACCAAGTTTGCAACGATTTTCCAATTTTTTATTTCCAGTGAAGTAATAGTAGACGAAATAGTACCGTAGGAACCTAGATTAACGGTATCCAAATCCGAATAATGACACCATTTTATAGAATATTGTCTGGATTAAGATTTATTTCGGTATTACGTTTTTGTGGCCAATTCAAGCTCCGCCGGACCCTTAAAAGTTATTTTATTTCAACATTTTTAGTAGCGAGTAAAATTTTACGTATACCCAGACGACGTTATCGTTTACTCGATCGTTACTTTCTTTGATTTTATTCTTTTTGTGATCAGATCTTGAACAAATTTTTATGGGACCACCTCTGAAGTATGACCTACCAGTGCAGTTGCTACGCGATACGCTCGTGGCATTTTTAAAAAGATCATGGAGTTAAACTTATGCATGACAGCTAGCATAAACAGCACCGCGAAAACCGCTGGTTCTCGTCGATGTCCATGTTTGTGTGAATGTGCCGTTTCGAGCGTTTGTAGGTAGTTTCCATACTGTTCCATATTTATACTGTGACAATGCCTTATGAATTTAACCCGAAAGTATACACCTCCGTTTCATGGGTAATAATAATAATACGCAAAAAAGCTTGTAACATTTATTCCTACTAAAACAACTACATAATTATGTAGATTACATGATTATATACGATTATTATCCTAAATAATTCTATAAACATTAAACTTTCGTTCGGAATGGCAACATTTGCTGGCAATTAAGATATTCAATAACAATACATTTATGAAAGTATTTTTTTTTACTATTGGCAATTTCTAGATAATTTATTTGTGAAAAAAAAAACGACTATCCAAGCTATATATTAACTTCCAAGCTATATGTAAATTAACTTGACGTCACAAATATGTATGATTTTGTTATTAATATTATTTAAAAGAGTATCTATGGAGTTTCTTGCCAGATCTTCTCCACAAAACCATAAATGCTAGAAAATTCAAATTTGCTGGCAATATACAACGTGTAACTAAATAAGCGCAAGACCTCGAACGGGCTTACTCTTGAACTCAATTCCGATACATCGACATTGGAATTGTGCCGTTTCGTCAAGTTTCGTACTCTTGAATCCGAGACTAGCGCCAAATTGTTTCAATATTGCGCCTTGATTGAGTGAACTAAATAGGATTGGGAAACGACCCAACCATTGGCCAATCAGGATGCCGATACAAGGTTAACGGATTTGTGCTCAAGAGTACGAAATCGCCCGACAGCCAAATTGATATTGGAATCGGATCACGTTTGGATTGGTATTGTATTGTTTTCAAGAGTAAGCCTGCTGGTCGATTAGAATATCGAGTCATAATTATAATAACGAAACCCGATAGTAATTTTTTGTCATGTAAGCATATTTTTTTTTTTCAAGAAATTAGTTATATCAGCTAAACTCGTGGCCGTACCACAATCGTACGCGCAACGACTACGATATCGATGCGCACACGCACACAATAACAATTTTTGCAAATGGGTTACAGTTTTCCATACCTCGACCCACTGATGAATCAGGGGGCCATATTTCAGGAATTTTTTTTTAATTTTTTTTTTTAAATTAACGCTTATAGAATCACTAATCGATTGAATAGTCGATTCTGAACTAACTACTTTCAGGTCTTCCGTTTTTTCTGTTACAGGCTGTATAAGCTTTAAACTTGAAAATTTTTCTCAATGCAATGCAATTTTTCTCGCAATTTTTTTTTTCAGATTACAGTAATTTCTAATTATGAAGATATAGAAAAATCTGTGTTACTATTTTTATTATACATTGTCTAAACTAATTACGTGGCCATATTGTGTTTTTTTTTTAAAACGTTGCCCCACACTAGGATTTTTCCCGTATCGTGGGTGCGTTTACAAACACAAATTCTCACATACACAAACGCCCAGACCCGGAATAACTATCTGTAGATTATACAAATATTTGCTCTGTGTGGGGATCGAACCCACAGCACGTGGCGCAGAAGCCGATCGCTCAACCGCTACGCCAATCATGTCGTACGTATTACATTTTATACGTACACGAAAGGTGTACCAAGAATATTCTGAACAATTCAATGGGAGATTCCCAATTAAATGGGAAATTTTTAAAAATCCCTTAGTGCTGTCCTACATTATAGTTTGTACATGAGAACGGGACATTTCCTTTATTTATTTTTTATGGGATAGGAGGGCAAACGAGCAGACGGATCGACTGATGGTAAGCGATTACCGCCGCCCATAGACACCCGCAACACCAGAGGAGTCACGAGTGCGTTGCCGACCTTTTAAAAGGGGATTGGGCCTCCGGTAACCTCACTCACTCGGCGAAACACAACGTAAGCGTTGTTTAACGCCGGTTTTCTGTGAGGCCGTGGTATCACTCCGGTCGAGCTGGCCCATTCGTGCCGAAACATGGCTCACCCGCGTAAAAGCCTGGCATGGCATTAAATGGATGAATACTACTAATTATTCTGTTACAAAAATATTTTTGAAAAATCCTACATACATTTTAATTCAGAGTTAGAATAATTTCTGATGTTTTAACCACGAAAATGCTAGCTTAGTTTAGACAATCTTCGCTACATAGTGAAAGCGAAATTCTAGTTTGTGCTGTTTTTTTTTTCAATTTTATAATTATAGGTAGGTATGCTCTACTGTGTTTCTCGTTTCGTGCGAATTGGCTAATATCTTTGATTACCTGAATGAACAAATATGTTTAAAATCGGATTATTAACGTTTTAAATACTATAACGGTAGATATACGAGAAGTTATTCTACTTATATTGTTCATATATTGTTAAAACAGCTACTATCATCTAAATAGTATAGTTTTAGTTAAATATTTTAGTATTTAGTCTCACTAAAATGGATTTAGTTGACTAATTTAGTGACATAATTGCTTGGGAAGAGGCCCGTCATCCCTCGAAGTTCGCCTGAAACAAAAAATACATGACAGATGAAAGCAAGATTGATATAGACAAATATTGACATGAATTAACAATCTTTTTGTCGTTTTTTTGCATGTTTCATGCTAAAATTATAAACTTATTTCAGTGATGGAAAAATTCAATCGCGGGCAGAATTCTAAGCTGCGTCTTCTGGTTAGATACACCAGACGCTCTGACCTCTAAGCCAACGTCACCTTATGACGTAAATTCAGAATGTGAAGGATAATTTCAATCAGGCGGGTGGGGTTCGCGGTGGCTTAGAGGTCAGAGCGTCTGGTGTATCCAACCAGAAGACGCAGGATCGAATCCTGCCCGCGTATGAATTTTTCCTTCACTAAAATGAATTAACAATATAAATTTTATTGAAAGATATATTCGAGGTCAGGCAGTATTCAATTCAATTCAATTGTTTATTGCATTCCATAATGTACATATAAATTAAAACAGATGGTAAGCTTAAAACTAAGGATCAATTATGGACGCTGTTGGGCACAGCACAGTTCAGTACGAGAGAGGAAGATGTACCTATATATATTAATCATTTAATTTAATTAACTTATATTTTTCTACCTATATTTTGCCTTCATATTCAAACCTGCGTCCCTTCCGTTCCCGCCTGAGATAGAATATTTTTTTCACCAAGGGTCGTGTTTTCCATCGCCAGATAACTTTATCGGAGAAATAAATTTGATTTTTTGACAGCTTTTCTATACATCTGTCAAACGTCAATTTTATTCCTCAGTTAAAAGTTATCTAGCGATGGAGAAATCGATCCTAAAATTTATATACTTAAAAATGATTAGCATGCGTTGATGCAAAATATAATAAAAAAAATATATCAATTATTCAGCTTAATATAATATTTATCAAGAATTTTTCATAAATTAAATATAATTTTATATTTATTATATTTAAATAAATGTTAGAAAAACATGTAAGTATACAATGCGTTAAGAAAACCCTGTCCGACCCGTGAAGGTGTTGTTAGGTTAGGTTTGGTTCTATATAAATAATTATTTTTAGTTTACAAGAAAAAATTATACTCCGAAAAAAAAATATAAACCATGGAAACTTAAATAGGAATACTTATGGTGACAGCGACATCGTCCCTGGGTGCCAAACATAACAAGACCTATGATGGTTTATAAAATATAAACAATTCGTGAATAATTGTAAACTACATTTATTCTATGGACAACTGTATTTACAATGTTTTGATTATTAGTTCTATTTTTACAAAGAGATACATTTAGAATTCTATTATATATATTATATTATTCGTGACTGCTCTGGTGTTGCGGGTGTCCATGGGCGGCGGTTATCGCTTACCATCAGGCGATCCGTCTGCTGGTTTGCCCTCCTATTCCTTAAAAAAATTACTAGTAACCTATAATTTGGTCAGAGAATCAGCATTGCCATCAAACGTGGCAATGCGGCCGGCCTTCTGGGTACCCTTCCGGTTGATAGTGATGCGGAGGAGTTCTTTGATGCCCTTTTTAGTTATATTCATTTAGTTTTATTTTAGTTCATTTAATAATTTAGTTACTTATAGTTAATATGTTTACTTTCATGAATATTTTCATGTTTGTTATTTTATTTGGTGATTTGATTAGGATAACTATATGCCCCTTTGGATCGGACAGGGCTTTTTAACACTGTATATATATTTTTTAAAATAAAAAATGCATGCATCGGTGATTCTAGCTAGAGTTTGTACAGAAAGAGAACCGTCGTGGGATTTGATTACCTTTTTTTGTTTAGCATGCTACACTATAGCACAATTGAATCATTTTGATACTTTTACATTATTATTTTCTTTATTGATTATATTTACATATTTAAATACATTTTGCAAATATATTTATAAAAATAACAATAAAAACTTTTAAAACATAAAAATAAATAGTAGTCCACAGGTATCGGGAGCAGGGTCCAAGCTACAGGTCAGGGCCCCAAAGACAGGAACCTCCTAACAATACGCGCCGTATCCAGGAGTACCGCTTTCTGTATCAGGCCCTTAACCCAGCTGTCTAACGAGAGCTTCCACAGGTGTGAGTCGAGGCTCTTGGCTATTAGACCATTAATTCCACTTCTGTATATATGCAGGTTGTTGCGCGGTAGATGTCGCTACAGTTATAATAATAGAACACTGAATTTGTAATTAGAGATGATGAGATTAGTTCACGTTTTGACCACGACGGTTCTCTTTCTGATCAGACTTTTTTTTTTATACCACTAAGGTGGCAAACAAGCATACTGCCCGCCTGATGGTAAGCGGTTACCGTAACCTATGGACGCTTGCAACACCAGAGGTATCACGATCCTGTAAATTAAGGAGGAATAGTTGGGCTGGCAGCATAGGAGACATTAACGTGATGCTTATCCTATCTGCCAACACAACGCTTCCTCGCGGAGCTCTGGCGATCTTGCTCATCGTTAGGAACACAATGCACGGAGCTATGTTATTTGGCTACGATTCTCTGTAAGGTCGAGGTACTTCCCCAGTCGGGCAGCTCCAATTGTGAGTGGAATTATTCGATTCCACTATGCCCTACCTCTCTTAATTCTCTCTCTACTATATACAACTCACTAAACCTAAAACTACCCACACAGAAAGCGATGTTTTGTAAGCATTACCTTGCCACCAAGCGGGGTCTTGGCTCCTGTCTGTGACGGCTATTATGTCGTCTTTCTCAAAGCTTAGCTCGTCTGCGTTTTGGGCGGTGTACGGGTAAAGTGCTATAACCTGCAAGTTATATTTTAACTGTGATTCCACTGAAGTTTGAAATGTAGTTAATCTTAACTATCACTTCAGTTAATACGATAAGATTCTCGCTCTTATTCCAAGATATAATACAGTCTTAATTTTTATTAGCTATCTGTTATTGAAAGTCCCGTCAAAATCGGTTAAGAGTCCGGCGGACTGAATTTCTCTTACAAACGTAATACCGAAATAAATCGTAATTCAAATATAATTTAATCAAATTCAGTTTTTATTTGGATTCCGATACCGTTAATCTAGGTTCCTACTCCACCATTTCGTCCAAAATACTTCACTGGAAATAACTGTAAGCGAATGTAATTCTTGATAACTTTACCAAGTTTGGACCGATTTTCCGGTCTTTTATTTCCAGTGAAGTAGTAGCAGACGAAATAGTATCGTAGGAACCTAGAATAACGGTATCCAAATCAGAATAATAACGTAATTTGATAGAATATTGTCTGGATTACGATTTATTTCGGTATTACGTTTTTTAAGGGCAATTCACGCTCCGCCGGACCCTTAAGCTGTTCCAGAGATTCGACGGAACAGACGGACAAAAACTATTTTTTTTTATAAGTAACAACGCTTAGGCAGAGGCGTACTAATGTACACCCACAGTTCGCCTGGTATGTTTAGGTCCCATGTAATAGGACATGAAATCCAGACTCCGAGCTGCTACTGAGAATTTCATAGAAAAACTCAATAACACTTTGCTTGACCTGGGGATCGAACCCAGGACCTCTAGCGTAGTAGTCGCGCTTGGAACCACTAGACTAATGAGGCAGTTTTTATAAGTACCAATAGTAAAAAGCTCTTATTTCGACATTACAAAATAGCACTTACATTTTATTATTATGTAACTATAGATTTACAGTAAAAACAGTACATTTATGGGACTATCTGCATTCAACATAAAGAACATATTTTAACTAATTAGATCAATTATCTCAATTAAAATTATCTGGCGATGAAAAAATCGGCCCTTACAGACACTTTTGATAATATCAACGCGATAATATCAGCTAAAAGTAGTTTTTTTTTATTAAGAATTGGCTTTAGACTGCCTAGTTCTCGAGTTCGAACGCAAGGCACGCACCTCTGACTTTTGGAAGTCATGTGCGTATTAATAGTTAATTATCACGCGCTTAAACGGTGAAGGAAAACATCGTGAGGCAACCTGCATGCCTGAGAGATTTTCTCGATGGCGTGTGAAGTCTGCCAACCCGCACTAGGCCAGCGTGGTGGACTATAGCCTAATCCCTCACATTCTGAGAGGAGACCCGTGCCCAGCAGTGGGACAGTGAAATGGGTTGATTTTGTGATTATATATTATGGGCTTGGTTTTGACTTCCATCTAGCCTACGGGGCAAAGATGAGGTCTACGGTGGAGCGAGCAAACCCAGAAGATGCCTGTTCACCCTACTCTTGAAAAGATTCGCGTTGTAAGTACTCGGAAATACAGACGCAGGCAGGGAGTTTCACTTCGTGGCTGTGCGCATTATAAAAGATCATATAAAGCGCTGTTTGCGAATATGTGGAATGGAGGATATCAACCAGGTAGGGATGATATCCTCCGGTGCGTCTGGAGCTTCGATGATATTGTCGAAAACCCAGGTTTATTTCAATAGACTATATTTTTAGGGTTCCGTACCTCGAAAGGAGAAAACGGAGCCTTTTTTATAGGATAGGAGCGCAAACGAGCAGACAGATCGCCTGATGGTAAGCGATTACCGCTGCCCATGGACACCCGCAACACCAGAGGAGTCACAAGTGCGTTGCCGACCTTTTAAAAGCGGATTGGGCCTCCGGTAACCTCACTCACTCGGCGAAACACAACGTAAGCGTTGTTTGACGCCGGTTTTCTGTGAGGCCGTGGTATCACTCCGGTCGGACCCTTATAGGATCACTTTGTGGTCCGTCCGTCCGTCTGGTTGTATGTCAAGACTCTTTATCTCGGGAACGCGTGGAGGTATCAAGTTCAAATTAAAACCATATACTCAGATCTACAGTCCCTTGAGGCTGTGAAGAAATCAAACTTCTAAGTTAACGTAAAAAAAGATACGGCCATATATGCCGCAAAAAACGTATATTTCGACACTCTCTAGGGAATCAAAATTTATAGGGTATTTTCCGTTGACCTAGAACTATGGAATTTTGGCAAGTAATACCGTCTTATACTACAAGTATAGGGGAAAATCTGAAAACTGTACATTAATTATTATAATTCGTACAGTAAACACTCAATTGTCCATAAGCACGCTAAGGATTACATTGCTATGAACAGTACGAGCGAGCTCGATACAGCCAGTGCGTGTCACTTGTTAACGACAATGAATAGAAGGTCGTAAGTCAAACTAAACGTCACGCTATTACGTAGTGAGATTGCCTGTGGACTTTTGGTCGCACTGTACCTACAAATTGTACGGAATCCTCCGTGAGCGAGTCCGACTCGCACTTGTCCGGTTTTTATTATATTTGGAATGAGAGTCGAGAGATTATCATATCTTATTATTTATAATGTTAACGATATTGAAGTGAATTAAGCGAAGCATTAGTATTGCGTAAGCATTGCTTAATATAATATTAATCACAGTGAGATTTAGTTATTTACAAATAACATGCTATAACGCTTGTATTATCCGAAGGGTTAGGCAGAGGTGTTCTAATGTACACCCACAGTTCGCCGGTATATTTAGGTCCCATGTAATAGGAGTCTATTGCCATTAACCGGGCACAAATCCAAACTCAGCTGCTACTGAGAATTTTATAGAAATACTCGACCTGGGAATCGAACCCAAGGCTCTTTATTTAAAAAAAAAGCTTACTAGTAATGTGGGTCACACATGACTAGTATTCTTGTTAACCCCTCGTGCTAAGCTAAATGCTTGTGTTACGAGTGGGTTCACGTCGGTAGTGCAATGGGTGGGTTTCGAACCGGCAACCACATGATCGCAAGACCGACGCCCTAGCCTACAATTTGTCTAGTTTTAGCCACAGCTTAGACAAGTAAATATAGCCTGTCGTGTGTCATTATTTATATCATAATAATTAATTATCACTCGCTTAAACGGTGAAGGAAAACATCGTGAGGAAACCTGCATGCCTGAGGGATGTTCTCGATGGCGTGTGAAGTCTGCCAACCCGCACTAGGCCAGCGTGGTGGACTATAGCCTAATCCCTCTCATTCTGAGAGGAGACCCGTGCCCATATTATTATATAGCATCCTACAGTTTCACTCACGTCCCAAAAAGATTAACATACTATAAGTCCGATTCTAGGCGACGTATCACGATGAAACACGCACCAGATTTTAAGTTACACCTCCAGCAATACGATTGTGAAAATCGCATACAATTTCATGCAGTAGTTTTCGCGTGATACGCGTACAAACATACATACAGACAAAAAATTTAAAAATTGTTATTTTGGATTCTGTTTCTCTAATAAAGACCCTCCATATTAGTTTTTCTTTAATATCTATAATGTACAGACATCGGCCTGTTACAATTTTATTAAATATACATATACATTCTGTAACATAATACGCGCAAGACCTGAAAGTAGTTAGTTCAGAATCGACTGCTGAATCGATTACAATGGTTTTTTAATGTGTGTTAATTTTTCCCGAAAAGATAATTACAATTATCTTTTTGTGATTTTTTTTTGCATTTTCCATGCCTGATTATAAAGTTATTTTTGTGAAGGAAAAATACAATCACGGGCAGGATTCGAACTTGCGTCTTCTGGTTAGATACACTAGACGCTCTGACCGCTAAGCCACCGCGAGTCCCACCCGACGATCGAAATTTGCCTTCACATTCTGAATTTACGTCATAAGGTGACGTTTGGTGACATCTATGAGAGGCAAGTTACCTTACCTCTCAACCGACACGACTTACTTTACAGTTAGTTCAGTGTCGTACGATGCCACCTTACCTTTTAACTATCTTTTTGTGTTTTTTTTTTGCATTTTCCATGCTAAGATTATAAAGTTATTTTAGTGAAATATTTCTTCACTAAGATAATTACAATACCTGAAATTATGGCTCTCTGATCCATCAGTGGGTCGAGGTATGAAAAACTGTAACCCATTTGCACAAATTGTTATTGTGTGCGCGTGCGCATCGATATCGTAGTCGTTACGAGTACGATTGTGGTACGACCACAAGTTTATCATTTAGCTGATATAAAAAATTTCTTGAAAAAAATATGCTTACATGTCTCAAAATGACTTTCGGGTTTCGTTATTATAATTATGACCCGGTATTCTAATCGACCTGTTCGAGGTCTTGCGCTTATTAAGTTACACGATGTATAGATACAGTACCTTATCGATGACGGTTTCAGCGGGTAACGTGTCCATTTTGGAAAGAACTGGTGTTGTCCTGCCCGAGGTACGTCCGGAAGATTGTAAAATCTGTAAAGAAAAACAGCGACAAAATATATTGGTATCTCACACTTATTGAAATAAGTAGACGTTAAAATAAAACTCCGAGGTGCTGGAGCCCCTGGAGACTAAGACACGGCTGGAGGACATCGCTGAGGTGCCAACGACCTGGGAGGGGCCATGCCTATTGTCGGTAAGTTAACAATGAGTGGCATAGTGTGGGGGGCAAGGGGGACATGGTCCCATACGCCGTATGTAAAGGGGGCGGCGCATATAAGGGGGCAGGGGATATATAGGGGAAACTCATATGTAGGGGGTAGTGTACATGAAGGGGGTGGCGTATATATAGGGGGCGACTCATATGAGGGGGTAGTGGATATGCAAGGGGCGGGGCAGAATGCAGACGTCGGTTTATTTGGAAATACATACATACACTCACGCCTTTCTCCCACAGGGGTAGGCAGAAACTATAGACCGCCACTTGCTACGTTTCTTGCATACTTCTTTTGCTTCTTCCACATTCATACATCTTCTCATACATACGCGCCGGTTGCGAGTGCTACGCACGTGAACTTTTCGACAAATATTCTCTAAAATCCCTTCCGTTAGTCGATCTCAACTCTTTGACAGCCACGTCAAAGCAGAAAAAGCGTGCTTTCACCGCCAAGCTTCCGAATTTCCTATAGAAATCTGTCACGCTGTCATGACCGTGGCGTGCTGGGCACATCTTGGTTTGTCGTTTATACATGACTAGCGGACAAAAGATTGTTACGAGTCTAACCTTGACATAACTGGCTGGGAACCATCCGACCTGTCTGTTCCTCCCCTTGGCCTGTAGCTCGCCTTCCCACCAGCCGCTGTCGGCTTTCTTACGTACAACTAACAACTGCCCTTTAGATAGGGACAGCTGTTCCGAGCTGGAAAGAAAGAAAGAAATATTTATGTAGGAGAGCCCTGCTTCGGCACGAATGGGCCGGTTCGACCGGAGTGATACCACGGCCTCACAGAAAACCGACGTTAAACAACGCTTACGTTGTGTTTCGCCGAGTGAAGAGAGTGATGTGCCTCACTTTTTTTACGGGATAGGGGGACAAACGAGCAGACAGATCGCCTGATGGTAAGCGATCACCGCCGCCCATGGACACCCGCAACACCAGAGGAGTCACGAGTGCGTTGCCGACCTTTTAAAAGGGGATTGGGCCACACACAACGCTTACGTTGTGTTTCGCCGAGTGAGTGAGGTTACCGGAGACTCCTCTGGTGTTGCGGGTGTCCATGGGCGGCGGTAATCGCTTACACCTGGACCCATTGTTTCCTTAATGCTGATACTATGCTGATAATATAAAAAGTTGTATATGTGTGGTGGAGGTACTTCCCCAGTCGGGCAGCTCCAACTTGTGAGTGGAATTATTATATTCCACTATGCCCTACGTCTCTTATATTTGCCTTTAAAACAATGGTAAGAGAGAGATTTTTAATAACCAAAATACCAACATCAGCCCTAGAGTTTGGCGCTGGTCCTGAACTGAAACCCCGAAATGTATTTCCTAGCTTGTCTCAACTTACCTAGTAGCGGTGTAGCTGGCGATGGCCTGTGCTATCTCGTTCTTTCTCCGTCCAGTGACGGAGTCTCTGCCGGAGTCCCGCCTAGCGGCCGAGGCCGGGCGGGGCACGGCCCCGGCGGGGGCGGCCCCCGCCTCCGTGATGGCCGCCACCTCCGACGAAATGGGGGTCGAAGACTTTTGCTCCTACAGACATTAAAGTTAAAATCTAAAAATCCCCCGGAGCATCAAGACTTGGTTACCATGTTCTTGCAATATCATTGAAGTAACAGGATACCAAATTTCAAATCGATCAGACCTGTGGAAGTTGCTCATGTCCCTTCATGAACTAGAAAATACCTGATAATCTTCAAACGGCTGGCCAGATTTTCCTAAATCATAACTAAGAACATTCTCGATCATGTCACCTTTCAAACTAAGAAAACGGAATCAAAATCGGTCCATTCATTACCACCATTACCAAATACCAACGTCACCTTATGACGTAAACTCAGAATGTGAAGGCAAATTTCAATCAGGCGGGTGGGGTTCGCGGTCAGAGCGTCTGGTGTATCAAACCAGAAGACGCAGGTTCGAATCCTGCCCGCGATTGAATTTTTCCTTAACTAAAATAACTTTAAAAGTTAACGTTAAAAATTTAAAAGAGTGTCTATGGAAGACACTCTTTAAAAATAACATGATTACAATATTAATCTTTACAACTTTGTTTTAAATAGTTTGACAATTATGCAGTTTGATGTGTAAGATTTATTCAGTACTAGCTTTTGCCAGCGACTTCATCCGCGTGGAATAGTTACTTTGTTCCCTAGTTCTTCGCCCGCGGTTTCACCTGCGTTGCCCCGTTCCTAAGGGTTGTAGCGTGATGTTTTATAGCTTGAAACCTTTCTCATGAATCACTCATTTTCCCAACATTTCCCTTCACTGCTCTGCTCCTATTGATCGTAGCGTGATGAAAAGTATACTATAACATGCCCAGGAGTATGAAGAACAATTGTACCAAGTTTCGTTGAAATCCGTCGAGTGGTTTTTGTTTCTATAACGAACATACAGACAGACAGACAAAAATTTTACTGATTGCATTTTTGGCGTCAGTATCGATCACTAATCACCCGCTGATAGTTATTTTGGAAATATATTTCACGTACAGAATTGACCTCTCTACAGATTTATTATAAGTATAGATAAGTAGGTGTTATATTTAGAAAGAAAGGGATTGCCACAGCAAGTAAGAGCTGACCAGTCCCGACAGACAGCACCCGTTCACGAGCATGACGTGTGTATCGGCGCGGTTCGACTTAACCATATTGTAGGGAATAAAACGATCCGACACACAACGCCACCGGGGGCCGCCAGTCCATTATAAATTGTGTGTGAATAAATTTAAAACATTTACTACATCATTGATCACCCATCCATTTCCAAACCTCGTTAGTCAAACTCACCTGTACGGGCGCCGGTTCGGGCTGCTGTGGCAAGCTAGGGAGCTCCGGTTCCAGCTCGTACTCCGCTGGGGGCTCCACCGCTTCAGGAATGGGAGCTATGACATCAGAAGACGTCGTGGTATCTTTGGTCACGTAGTTTGACGGGAAAATACCAGTCCTGAAAAGAAAAGTTCAAATTGAAACTATGTTAACCCCTGAAAATTTTAACTCGCGTGTGGACGGGTTAGAATACTGTTCCTCACTGCCTTTCAGATAGGCATCCCGTATGAGGCGTGAAAATATCTGACTTGCTCGGTGGTAGGACCTCTCGGGTTCTCTTGTTCTAGATAACTTGTAATAAAAAAAAAACCCGCCTCATTCTCAGTCTAGTGGTCCCAAGCGCGATTACGCTAGAGATCCTGAGTTCAATTCCCAGGACCAGCAAAATGTTATTAGAGTTTCCTATGATATTCTCAGTAGCAGCTCGGAGTCGAACCCGGCGAACTGTGGGTGTACATTAGTACACCTCTGCCTAACCCTTCGGGGAATACAGGCGTGATGATATATTATATCTTACCTAATGCCAATCCTGCCGGTCCACCAGTCACCATCTCTTCGGATCACCTCGATCCTCTCACCGGCCTCGAAGGTTAGGTCTCCTGGCTCCGTCGACGTGTAGGGATACGCCGCTATGTAGAAGTCTCCACCTTCTGCAAAAGAAGAGAGAGAAAGAAAGAAAGAAAGAAAAATAGTTTATTGACACAGTCACGGACACTGCATACGTAGCATAAAAAAACTAAACTAATTATCTTATAAAATAATAAGACGAGGAAAGAAAAGCAAAAATAAATAAATATTTTGGTTCCCCCACGGCTGTGCCAAATAGATCCATTGGTCATTCACAGAGATTATTTGATCATCATTTACTGCTCGACTGGGCACCGATCTCCTCTCAGAAGAAGGGATTTTTCGCTTTATATTATTTAAGAAATCCTGGAGAAATATAACACGTAGCACACGTTTTTTATTTCTCCGGCCATCGAAACGCATTAAAACCGGAAAGTGGGTCAAATTTAACTTGCAAGATTTCATTACAGACACCGGGACAGGTGAAACTAAATAAAAGGTTGTATAAAATAAAATACTTAATAATAATTCAGATGACTCATTATACTTAGGAGGTATCGATATGCGCTGCCCCCTATATATGAATCGCCCCCTATATAAGCGCCGCCCCTGCATATTCCCTGCCCCCTATATATGCGCCGCCCCCTACATATGAGTCGCCCCCTATATATCCTGCATATCCCCTGCGCCCTACATATACGCCCCCTGGGACCATGTCCCCTTTCCCCTCCACACTACGCCACTCATTGTTAACTTACCGACAATAGGCATGGCACCTCCCAGGTCGTTGGCCACCTCAGCTTCTGGCACCTCAGCGATGCCCTCCAGCTGTGTCTTGGTCTCCAAAGGCTCCAGCACCTCGGAATAAGCTGCAGGAGCGTTGATATCCTCGACATAAGACTCCGGGAACCATCCGGATTGACCTGTAAGAAAGAAAACACAAATAAGTAACAATTTAGTTTGTAAAATTTTCATTTTTTGACACATGATGTGTCTCACCGGGGAAAAAAATAATAGAATCTCTAGATCTTCTTCTAGAAGATTTAGATATCTTCTAGAGATAGATTTTTTGACGCTTAATCTAAATCCGGCAACGGAATTGCTCTATGGCGATATTTGAGTAATTTTTCGAGGCAGTCAATCCTTACTGATATTATAAACGTTAAAGTTTGTCAGTCTGGATGTATGCATGTTTGTGACTCTTTTGTTAGAGTATTGAGTATTGTGTAGACTGATGTTACGATCACAAAACCTATGATAAGTCTTTCGATTTTCTGGCAGTTAGAGGCTGTCATGCTCACTTAAATGTCCTGCTGATGGTGGCGTTGTGTGTCGGGTTGTTTTATTCCCTACAACTTGGTTGAGTCGAACAACGCTGATACACACGTCATGCTCGTGAACGGGTGCTGTCTGTCGGGACTGGTCAACTCTTACATGCCATGTCAATCCGGATTCAGTTATGTTATCTTTTGGAGGGTAACCTACTTTTATCGCTCACATCAAACTCCACAATACTCACATTGATAGAATAAAAAATATGTAAACATCAATTATCTATTTAAAAGAGTATCTATGGAGTTTCTTGCCGGCTCTTCTCCATAACACCTACGATTTGGAACCGTGCAGGTACTTTTGAAATGTCAAAACTACATGCACGGTTCCAAATCGTAGGTGTATATGGTCTAATTGAAATAAAAAAAATGAGTTTGAGTTTTCACGCCAGAACGGCTGAACGGATCTGGATAAAATTTGGTACACAGACAGATTATAGACTGGAATAACACATAAGCTACTTTTTATCCAGATCGGACCCAATCCTGAAGTCCAAGCAGACAATGTCGCGGGCAGAAGCTAGTGGTACAATATGTGGATATTACCTCTCGCAGTTCCCCATCTCCATCCAGGTTCAGCATCACCTCTGGGTGGAGGCGCATCGCTTACCTGCGGAATATCGAAAATCTTCAAATCTTGATGACATGTTTGGCTTAGCAGCTGAGCGATCAGTTTCTGTGCCACGTTTTTACGTGGGACGGCCATGCTCCGGCACGAATGGGCCGGCTCGACCGGAGTGATACCACGGCCTCACAGAAATCCGGCGTTAAACAACGCTTACGTTGTGTTTCGCCGAGTGAGTGAGGTTACCGGAAGCCCAATCCCCTTTTAAAAGGTCGGCAACGCACTCGTGACTCCTCTGGTGTTGCGGGTGTCCATGGGCGGCGGTTATCGCTTACCATAAGGCGATCCGTCTGCTCGTTTGCCCTCCTATCCCATAAAAAAACGTGTTGTGTAATGTGTAAAATTATACTGATATTATATAGAGAAAAGATTTGTCTTTTTGTGATTTTTTTTTTGCATTTTCCATGCTAAGATTATAAAGTAATTTTAGTGAAGGAAAAATTAAATCGCGGGCAGGATTCGAATTTGCGTCTTCTGGTTGGATCGCCAGGTAACTTTATCAGAGGAATAAATTCGTATTTTCGACAGTTTTTCTATACATAATCTGACAAACGTCAATTTTATTCCTCAGTTTAAAGATAGCAGTGATAGCCTAGTGGTATGACCGTTGTACTGCCAAGTCAAAGGTCTCGAGTTCGAAACCAAGGTACGCACCTCTCACTTTTCGAAGTCATGTGCGTATTAATAGTTAATTATCACGCGCTTAAACGGTGAAGGAAAACATCGTAAGGAAAACTGCATGCCTGAGAGATGTTCTCGATGGCGTGTGAAGTCTGACCAACCCGCACTAGGCCAGCGTGGTGGACTATAGCGTAATCCCTCTCATTCTGAGAGGAGACCCGTGCCCAGCAGTGGGATATGAGTTGGGGATAATGAGTTGATTATGTTATTATTATGTTGATTGAAAAATCGGCCAAAATATTATAATAATTAATTTTAAAATTCATGACTGTCGTGCCTTAATTACCAAAAAAATTTAAAAAGCAATAAAATCTTCGTCATTCTTTGAAAAAAATCTTGCAAAGTGCAAACGATTATATAAAAAAGACGTGTGGCACTCGGGGACTGCCGCGGTAAAGCTATTGCATAGCGTTTTTATCAACTTATGTAATACAACCAATGCCATCTAAAGGCGGGTTGCTGAACTAAAGAGACAAACGTGTTAGGTTTTATTCGTTACGGAATTTCTGGATTCGGTCCCCACGCTCAAGGCCCGCGATAGAAGCTATGCAATAGCTTAATAGAACCGGATCTCGATACCTAACAATACCTTCACGGGTCGGACAGGGTTTTCTTAACACATTGTATAAATATTTTTTTAAAGACGGCTTACCAAGTCGCCGGGCTGAAGGCTTAGTTCGTCGGCGGTGCGCGCTGTGAACTCGTACACACAGCGCCATCTAGGAGCACTGGCTGACACTGCTTCTGTGGCTGTAAAGTAGAGATGAAACGGATAGTGGTTTGGCTGGATACCGGATATTCGGCAAGCTATGAGGCCGGAGCGCCGGATATCCAGCTACCGGATATTCGGCCCTCTATCACGTTACATGATTTGAATATTGGTGCGGTGAACGAGATCGGACATATTCGGGCGCGTTCGGCTGTTATCGCACGGGAGCGGAGATCGGGACGACTCGGGGGCGTTCAAGTGTTATCGCGCGTATCAGTACTAAACTAATTAATAAAACAAACATTTTTGACATGCGATTATAAACATAAACGATGTCCATAACCTATTGTGGTATGATTTGCTTGTGTAAAATAATGAGAATTTTTTGAATGTTACTATCCGGTATCCGGCCGGATACTGAATTACTATCCGGAATCCGGCCGGATACTGAATTACTATCCAGTATCCGGCCGGATAGTGAAAACAAGGCTAGATAGGCCGGATACCGGATAGTTACCAGATATCCGTTTTATCTTTACTGTAACGAGTGAATATTTGAAAAACATTAGAACGTCATTAACTTCATCCCAAAGTTAAGAATTTTTAAAACAACAATTATGATAATGAAAACTTAAGCTACACCGCTGCCGTCAAGCAATAAGACAAGAATACAAACAATCTGAACTATGAAAGAGAAACTACTATAATGAGAAGAATGATTTGTTAAATAATGTTTAATAGAAGCGGCGGTAGCTTAATGGCTAGGGCGTCGGACTTGCGAACATGTGGTTGCCGGTTCGATACCTACTCATTGCACTACCGACGTGAACCCACTCGTACCACAAGCATTTAGCTTAGCACGAGGGGTTAACAAGAATACTAGTAATGTGTGACCCACATCGCTAGTAAGCTTTAAAAAAAAACAAAGAAAGGGGCGGTCCGCCCCCAAAATTTTGAGAAGAAGTCCTTTTTGGTCAAATTCATTGTTAATCTGTAACGAATACTTTTGTATAAATGATAAATAAATAAATAAAATGAATAAATGTTTAAAGGGTGCTTGTACTCTTGTACGCGAATAAACATTACTACGGGATTAACTCAGAAATTGCAAAAAAAAATATTCGTCTATTCCTATATCATAGTCATAGGGGCCCCGCACGCGCTATGACTTGTATTAGGGCCCCCCCGAGGGGCTTAGTCCGCCACTGCTCGCATCCTAAAATACATTTCGAGATAAGACAAATCGTAGCTATTCCAAAATTCATCAAAATTGGTTTTGGCGTGAAAACTTAACAGTCAGATAGAATTGAGGTGTCTGTCTCTCTGTTACGTTTCGCATTTAAAATAGCAATAGAAATAGAAAATCGTGAAAACCATGCAAACACGGCTGTGGGAAATCTTTCGCGTTAATAATAACAATGCTAACCCTGGGAATCGAACGCAGGACTTTTAGCGTAACAGTCGCGCTTAGAATCACTAAGCCAATGAGCCAGTGAAAAAAATTAAAAAATCTTACACGTATAAATAATGACTGCCAGGCAAATTACATCCATATCTCTCAATAAATAAGTTTCACTTTAACACGACACACAATAAATTAATAAAAATGCAATTGTTTTCAAAAAAATAAAACATGACCCGATTCCGACTCTGAGTACAAAGAAATAAGGTACAAATAACAATGGCAATAATTATAACACGACAACTTAAAACGCGGATCAGTCGACCTAAGAAAATAATTTTAAATTTTTACGATCATATTTTTACTAGACTACGAAAAAAGGGGGGGATAAATATAATGACCAGCTAATTTAGTAAATTGATCACCAAAATGGATAAATGTTCACCAAAATGGATTAATAGTCACCAAATATTAGGTTTAGGTTAGGTTCGAACTGCGACCACATCGCCAGAGCTGAATTCTACCTATTATATTTAGTTGGTGAATTTATTTGGATTTTTTTTTCTGGATTAGACAATCACAATTTGGAGTTAGTTGCTTTGTGTACGATCGCAAGTTATAAAACTTTTCGTTCTAATTTCACGCTAAAATGAGGATTTATTTTTGTGATCATTTATTATTTTGGCTTTGTAAGTGTTTTTTTGTCGTTACATTTTACTAGATTTGGTAATTAGTTAAATATAAGCCGTAAAAAAGTAGTTTTATTTTAAGTATAAGAAATCACCATGTATTAAAAAATATAATCTGACATAACATAGCCCATGTTTGAAGTTGTAATGTTATACCAAGCTTACGAGTAGTATTTGATAAAAGAACAATGAATCAGAAAGAAAGAAAAAACAAAATGGTCGGAGTTTCTCAAACTGTTCTCATTTGGTAGAAATTTGCTGTTTACCAAATATTCTGGCGCTAAGCAATAATCTGCTAACATAATTGTGTTCCGGTTTGAAGGGTAATGTAGCCAGTGACATTACCAGAGATCGGAATAGGTAGAATATATTTACCTGAAGTTCGAGGAAGTAAGTAACTTATGAGTTTATTGACATTTCTCTGTTATTTTTGACAGTTTGCCCATCAAATCTGTCACAACTTGTGTCATAGTATTACTTAGGTTATTAAGTAATACTATGTCACAAGTTGTGACATAGTATTACTTAGGTTATTTACTTCCTCGAACTTCAGGTAAATATATTCTGCCTATTCCGATCTCTGGTAATGTCACTGGCTACATTACCCTTCAAACCGGAACACAATTATGTTAGCAGATTCCGGTATCTTTAGTCGGTTTTCAGTGGCTTCATAGTCGAAAGTATTTAACCACGAGAAGAGTACTTTTTTTATTTCACCGTTATTTAGTTTTCTGGTATTCAATGTTTTATTTCAAACTAGCTTTTGCCAGCGACTTCGTCCGCGTGGAATAGTTACTTTGTTCCCTAGTTCTTCACCCGCGGTTTCACCTGCGTTGCCCCGTTCCTAAGGGTTGTAGCGTGATGTTTTATAGCTTGAAACCTTTCTCATGAATCACTCATTTTCCCAACATTTCCCTTCACTGCTCTGCTCCTATTGATCGTAGCGTGATGAAAAATATACCTGCCCAGGAGTATGAAGAACAATTGTACCAAGTTTCGTTGAAATCCGTCGAGTGGTTTTTGTTTCTATAACGAACATACAGACAGACAGACAGACAGACAAAAATTTTACTGATTGCATTTTTGGCGTCAGTATCGATCACTAATCACCCGCTGATAGTTATTTTGGAAATATATTTCATGTACAGAATTGACCTCTCTACAGATTTATTATAAGTATAGATATTGTATATTATATGCGAGATGCTAATCTCGCATCTACAATATAAAATATTCTAATATACTATAATAGCTTGCTGTGAATAGAAATAGACTATTGCCATTAACCGGGCACAAATGGAGACTCCGAGCTGATACTGAGAATTTTATTGGTCTTCGGAGTTTATCACGCGCTTAAACGGTGACGCATCGTGAGGAAACCTGCATTCCAGAGAGACTTTCTCGATGGCGTGTGAAGTCTGCCAACCCGCACTAGGCCAGCGTGGTGGACTATAGCCTAATCCCTCTCATTCTGAGAGGAGACTCGTGCCCAGCAGTGGGACAATAAAATATGTTGATTATGTATTAATGTACTAATGTGACTGCATAATTAGTCTAGTAGTCCCAAGCACGACTGCTACAATAGCGGTCCTGGGTTCGATCCCCAGGTTGAGCAGTGTTATCGAGTTTTCTATGAAATTCTCAGTAGCAGCTCGGAGTCTGGATTTGTGCCCGGTGAATGGCTATAGGCTCGCCCCTTATAAAATGGGACCTAAACATACCGGCGAACTGTGGGTGTACATTAAAGACGCCTCTGCCTAACTCTTCGGGGAATACAGGCGTGTGTGTGTTTTATGTATTAATATAGTCCTCAAGGAATGCGAGTGAAATCCCGAGCAATAGCGAGTCTTGTTATAAACATATTATTTATATTTATTTGTTTATTTATTAAGCTATTGCATAGCTTCTATCGCGGGCCTTGAGCGTGGGGACCGAATCCAGAAATTCCGTAACGAAAAAACCTAACACGCTTGTTTTTTCTATCTATTTAAGCGATCCGGTACCAGGATAGCATAAACACAGACAAGAAAATAGAAGCAAGTCGGTATAATAATTATCATTGCTCAGCTTAATTTCTATATTAAGCTTAGTTTCAGCTTAATTTCTATATTAAGCTGAGCAATGATAATTATTATACCGACTTGCTTCTATTTTCTTGTCTGTGTACCAGGATAGCATAAATTATAGCAGCTTAGATTATAGAATTTTAGTAAACTGGTAACTTCCGCTTTCCAGTACCAGAGACTAATAAAAATTACAGGTAATCCTAAGTAATCTTAACCAGGATACAGGATAGCATAAAGTATAGGCATATGGACTAAAACAAATTGGAATAAAATAACTGTAGGAAGGAGATAACCGTACGATACAGTATCAGGGTAGCATAAAGTATAGCAGTTGTCATACAACTTCAAATTATATAATCATCTAGAGAAACACGCTTGTCTCTTTAGTTCAGCAACCCGCCTTTAGGTGGCATTGGTTGTATTACATAAGTTGATAAAAAACGCTATGCAATAGCTTTACCGCGGCAGTCCCCGAGTGCCACACGTCTTTTTTTTTTTATTTATCTTGTAAATTTAGTTAGTTTTAATTAATTTGTGTAACTAATAATTTGAGAAACCTGTTTCTTTTTACGTACGCCAGATTACCCAAATATCACCATTCCTTTTTCTCACGAGTCCATCCAAAGGTTGTCTATAAGAGATCGCTTTTAGCGATAAGACCGCCCATTGTACCATTATGTGATTTATAAAATTGTATTTTACATAAATTTTTGGTGTGCAATAAAGAATATTCTATCTATCTATATTAATTAGCGTTGAAAAGATTTAGAAACCTTTGTAAATTGTAGAAGGAAAACGGTAGTTAGGTAATTGGTGTTATGAGTTTCAACAGTTGATCGACATAAGAGTTGTGTTGGCTTACATACATTGTATAATAGAATATTGAAATAAAACTACTTTTTACGGACTTTATCGCGTTGTATTGATATTATTTGATTCCCGACGTTTCGGATCCTTTACAGCATCCATGGTCACGGGTAGACTAAGTTGTTGGACGTCTTAATGTTACAATTACTAACAGCTACCTTACATTTTTTGTTATTTATTGGCGATCCGATTCACGCAGAACGAGCTCACCGTATCCTTTGGTCTTGCATTTAGATTTAATAGAATCTATAATGGGGTTCCAAGCAGATGGTAAGACCGAGCCATCTTCTTTATTATAATTTGGGTGATTTTTAATTTCAATAGCCTCACGGATCATCCTGGGCAGGAATCGGGTTTCTTTTGCGAGGACTTGTGGTTTATCAAATCTATGTAATGCTGGGCCTTGTCAAGAGTGTTCACAAACTGAATGGGAGCGTTCCCTATAGGTCAAAGATGACGTCACGTCTCGTATTGTGAAGTTTCTTATTATGTGGGTAGATTACCTGTCTCCAGAGATGAGCCCAAACGGGCGTTGCACAGGGGGGTTCTGGGGTTGTCTTTTAAGAGGACACAGTGCCTCCATCATGTGCTGATGGTGGCCACCGGGGTGGTTTTAGTGGGTAAAAATCCCACACTCCCCGGTTTGATCCCCGAAGACCGGCCGACTTTTGAAGGTTTCCCCCCGTAAACAAAAAAAAGTTAGATTACCTGTAGTGGGTGGGGCATCTCCCCAGGCGTCTTCAGCAGCTGCAGGCTCACCCCAAGCATCGCTAGCAGCTGTACCCCAGTCAGCTTCTAAAATAAAACATAATATACCATCACGCCTGTACTCCCCGAAGGGTTCGGCAGAGACGTACTAATGTACACCCACAGTTCGCCTGGTATGTTTAAGTCCCATGTAATAGGGGACGAGCCTATTAACCGGGCACAAATCCAGACTCCGAGCTGCTACTGAGAAATTCATAGCAAAACCCAATAACACTGCTCGACCTGAGGATCGAACCCAGGACCTCTAGCGTAGCAGACGCGCTTGGGACCACTAGACTAATGAGGCTGTTGTTTTATTTTAATGTCAAAATCAAATGTTAATAAGACCATTAATACAGGTACCCGTGAAAGTCAAAACTAGTTGCACGGTTCCTAAGAAAAAGACTGGCAACTGTTGAGCAACAGTTGCGCAACAGTAGAGCAATAGGGTAGTTGAATAAGTCTTTGATTTTCTTTTTGTTATTTTTTTGCATTTTCCATGCTAAGATTATAAAGTTATTTTTTAGTAAAGGAAAAAAATCAATCGCGGGCAGGATTCGAACCTGCGTCTCCTGGTTGGATACACCACACGCTCTGACCTCTAAGCCTCTGGCCAGACTGGAGATTGAATTTTTTCATTTACTTAAAAAAATAAGTCTTTGATTTATTAAAAACTAGCTTCTGCCCGCGGATCTGTCTGCGTGGTTTTCAGAATTGGGTCCGACCTGGATAAAAAGTAGCTTATCTATATGTTACTCCAGACTATAATCTATCTCTGTGCCAAATTTCATCCAGATCTGTTCAGCCGTTCTGCCGTGAAAGAGTAACAAACATTCATACATCTATACATCCATACTCACAAACTTTTACTGGTCCTATTGAACAATGTTATTAAAAATAATTGCTAGACTGAAAAAAATATTTAAATCGATTCATAAAGTTCTAAGATATAAGCTTTTAAAGTTTTTGGTGGGGATTGAGTGGAGATGCTCTGTCCCTTTCTCGCAAAACAAATTTCAGTATAGAATATGTATGGCGCATGCACCGTTTGACGTCACAACGTGCTATGGTACACTCTCTATCTAGCATAAAATTAAAATGCTAACTTCCTTATTTATGAACCGATTTTGAATTTGTTGTTCGGCTCTGTTTATGGTAAATTTTTTTTACGAGACCATTAAAAATATCAGTCAACTAACCTAATATACTATGCTGTGGCATTGTTTTTCTTTTATGTGGCCACATTAGTATTATTTAAATAAAAAACTTATTAGCAATGTGGGTCGCACATTAATAGTATTCGTGTTAACCCCTCGCGCTAAGCTAAATGCTTGTGTTATGAGTGGGTTCACGTTGGTAGTACAATGGGTGGGTTTCGAACCGGCAACCACATGATCGCAAATCCGACGCCCTAGCCATTAGGCTACCGCCGCTTCGATTATTATAGAAGTTACCCTGAAAATTCCCTCGTAATGTAGAACATCTAAACTACAGCCACACTCACGACAGCTACTAAGTGACACTACTGTAGCCCAACTGTTTCTCAACAGTTGTACAGCAGTTTCTCAACAGTTGCGCAACTATTCTTCTAAATTCCTCACCTGCAGCCGGCCAAGCGCTCTCTGCTGGGGCGGAGCTCCTGGTGAGGTACTCCTCCCTCCTCTCCTCGTACAGCTTCCACACGCGGGTGCACTTCTCACCTAGCTCTGTGACTGTGTTACTAAGCTCGGACAATTGAGACTTGTTCGTCTCGAGATCTTGCTTCTTGCTTTCAACCAAGGCTTTCGCAGCCTCCACCTTGAGAAGAGTATAATAATGTAGTGCTGAATTCATACAATCACGCCTGTAGTAGTTACGAGGTGTACTAAAGTACACCGGATATAGGGCCTGCCATTTTTTAAGCAACCTTTACAATAGATAGTTTAGGGTAGTTTGGTTACTTTATAAGCATATATTATGATTTGTTTTGCGCCATACAGACGAAAATAAAATCTTTTTCTTTCTTTCATATCAGCCTATTGCCGTCCACTGCTCAACGTAGGCCTCCCCCAAAGAGCGCCAACCAGCCCGGTCTTGGGCACCTCGCATCCATCCGCTGCCAGCCACCTTCTTTTTTTATGGTATAGGGGGGCAAACGAGCAGACGGATCGCCTGATGGTAAGCGATCACCGCCGCCCATGGACACCCGCAACACCAGAGGTGTTACAAGAGCGTTGCCAGCCTTTTAAAAGGGGATTGGGCCTCCGGTAACCTCACTCACTCGGCGAAACACAACGTAAGCGTTGTTTGACGCCAGTTTTCTGCGAGGCCGTGGTATCACTCCGGTCGAGCCGGCCCATTCGTGCCGAAGCATGGCTCTCCCATGTAAGACTACAATTCTTCAAATCGTCGGTCAATAAGCTTGCCCAAACGCGGTGTCCACTCTATCACTTGTCTGCTCCATCGGTCGTCTGTCCGTCTGCAGACGTGGCCGGCCCACTTCCACTTCAGCGTGCTTATTCTTCGCGCAATGTCGGTGACTTTAGATCTTTGGCGAATGACTTCGTTGCGAATTCTATCCACCAAAGAAACTCCAAGCATTGTTCTCTCCATTGCACGCTGAGCAACCTTGAATTTGTGGACCAGTCCCAAGTCTCCGTAAGTCATCACGGGTAGGACGCAGTGGTTATAGACCCTAGTCTTTCTTTCTTTGTTTCTAGTTAATAGGATATTTAACTAATGTTTGAATAATTAAAAATACCAAGCTGAGTGAAAAATGAAATTAAATACAAATCGTATTCTGAAAAAATTTGTTAATTAAGTAAAAAATATAAGCTCTTTCCCCCAAATGAGTGTCAGTATAGGATTTGTATGACGCATTGGTTTGTGACGTCATAAACAAGTATAGTGCGTTCTCTGTCTAGCATAAAATTAAAATGCTTGTAACTTCCTTATTTTTGAGCCGATTTTAATTTTGTTTTCGTTGATAGGCTCTATCTATAGCAAACATTTGCTTAAGACTATAAAAATAATCAGTCAAATAGCCTATTATTAACACGCACATGATTACGAACAGTCAGAATTGTTGAAAGGTATGTCAATTCTTAAAGATTCTCACCTTATCGCGGAGTTGTTTGAGGGTTATCTCCATCATATTCAACTTCCCGTCTTCGCCTGCTCCTTCTGAAGCCTTAGCCTGTACAAGACAAAATATAAATTATATTTGGCGACGATACGTTTGGCTTAGCGTTGAGCGATCGGCTTCTTTTTTTTATGGGATAGGAGGCAAACGAGCAGACGGATCGCCTGATGGTAAGCGATTACTGCCGCCCATGGACACCCGCAACACCAGAGGAGTCACAAGTATAGATGGGATTCTGCCCAGGCATTTTGGGCAAAAAAATAAATGCTCCGGCATAAACCCATCTATATAGATGTGTTTCTGCCCAGGCATTTTGGGCGAAAAAAATAAATGCCCTTCATAAACCCATCTCTAGTCACAAGTGCGTTGCCGACCTTTTAAAACGGGATTGGGCCTCCGGTAACCTCACTCACTCGGCGAAACACAACGTAAGCGTTGTTTAACGCCGGTTTTCTGTGAGGCCGTGGTATCACTCCGGTCGAGCCGGCCCATTCGTGCCGGAGCATGGCTCTCCCACGTAATGCGCCACGTGTTGTGGGTTCGATCCCCACACGGAGATTGTATTGATTATTTGTATGATCTACAGGTAGTTGTTCCGGGTTTGGGCGTTTGTGTATGTGAGAATTTGTGTTTGTAAACGCGCCTACGATACAGGGGAAAATCGTAGTGTGGGGTTTTTAATATAAATTATACGAAAATCAACATTATTTTATACAACCTTATTTTGAAACATTATTGTCAAATTAACATCAACATAACATACCATCACGCTTGTATTCCCCGAAGGGTTAGGCAGAGGCGTACTTAATGTACACCCACAGTTCGCCGGTATGTTTAGGTCCCATGTTATAACATTAACCGGGCACAAATCCAGACTCCGAGCTGCTCGACCTGGGGATCGAACCCAGGACCTCTAGCGTAGCAGTCGCGCTTGGAAGTTTATGGTTGAAAATCTGTTTAGGTAACACTTTTGTTTCGTTTCCGACTTGTATTTTTCTCATTTAAGTTAAGATGGATCGTTTCGCTTTGCCCGCGAAATTCAAATTTCAACTGATTTTTTGCAAGTTCTAGATTCATGGCAGTTGTAATTGCGACATCAACTATACAACATTCACAACTGAGAACTAAAACCTTTACTTATAAATCCTTATCAAGCCAGAAACTTGGCGCAATCTGTGTAATTGGTCAAAATTGTCATTTTACACTACTTTTAGCTACAATAATGATTTTTAAGCAATGGTTTTAGATAAAAATTGTGAATGTTGTATAGTTAATGTCGCAATTACCATTACCATGAATGTAGAACTTGTTATAGACCTACAAACTGCGAAAAACCACTTGAAATTTGAATTTCGCGGGCTCAGCTGAACGGTCCGCCTTAAGCAACAAACACAGCTAATGTTTGCTAACAGATGTAGTATTTTATATCGTAATCTGAGGAAAATTTAATGGGTAGAATATTTTCTATATTTAGTATTTCGTGTTTATTCTTAACTAGCATTTTGGCCGCGACTTCGTCCGCGTGGAATAGTTACTTTGTTCCATATGAACTTTCATCCCCTATTTCACCCCTACATAGGTCGAAATTTATCAAAATCCTTTCTTAGGGGATGCCTACGTCATAGTAGCTATATGCGTGCAAAGTCTCAGCCCGATCGGTTAAAAATTGACAAAGTTTCATACAAACTTTCATCCCCTATTTTATCTCCTTGGGGGTAGAATTTATCAAAATCCTTTCTTAGCGGATGCCTACGTCATAACATCTACCTGCATGCCAAATTTCAGCCCGATCCCTCCAGTGGTTTGGGCTGTGCGTTGATAGATCACTATGTCAGTCAGTCAGTCACCTTTGAGTTTTATATAATATTAAGATAAGCTACTGTTTGTTTTCCCTAATAAAAAAAATAAAATAAAAAATATCTAACCTTAGCATCAAGTTCCGCTTTCTCCTTATTCAAGGAGATTTGCTTAGCGTTGAGTTCCTTTACTCTGGCTTTCAGCTGTTGCATTTCAGCCATGCTGGAGTCCCGATCAGATCTACAAAGAGAAGTGCATTTATGCAATACAAGACCTCTTGAAAATTCTCATAGATCGGCAGCCAGGGGAGGCGTAGCTTATTTTTTAACCATATTTTTATATTACTCGTACTTTTGTCAACATTACGCATTATTTGGTCAATATTACCCATACATTCGTCAATATTAACTACAATTTTGTCAATATTACCCATACTTTTGGTCAATATTAACCATATTTTTTGTCAATATTACCCATATTTTTGTCAATAATACCCATTTTTTTTTTCAATATTAACCATACTTTTATCAATATTACCCATACTTTGACAATATTACCCATAATTTTGTCACTATTACCCAAAATGTTGTCAATATTACCCTCACCAATACTTACCTCATGCCATCGATGGTACACTTGGCGGCGGCCACGGCAGTCCTCGTCTCACGTATGTCCTTCGCCAGTCCGCCGGCCCGGGCTGTCACAGAGCTCAGTTCGGCCGAGAGCGCTTGGCTTTTGGCCTTGAGGCTGAGAACCTTGGTTTGCTCCTCGGAACGCATCGTCTCTAGTTCACGAGTTCTCTTCTTCTCCCATTCCAACTGGCATTGCCTCTCCATTTCTTTGCGGGCGGCTTCGCGTTTTTCCTAAGAATAATATAAATAATTTTGAAGAAGCTTATTAGCAATACGCACATTACTAGTATTCTTGTTAACCCCTCGTGCTAAGCTAAATGTTTGTGTTACGAATGGGTTCACGTCGAAAGTGCAATGGGTGAGTTTCGAACCGGCAACCACATGATTGCAAGTCCGACAGTCTAACCATTAGGCTACCGCCGCTTCTTATTTGCCTGCCAACTGCCTCGTTAACCTAGTGGTCCTGATCGCAACTGCTGCAAGAGAACCTTGGTTCGATCCCCAGAGGAATTTCCTCCCAGGCACATTCAGGTTGTGGAATCAGCTCCCCGCCGAGGTTTTCCCAAAGGACTACAGCATGGGGTCCTTCAAAAAGGATGTGAAAAGATTTTTACAGGGTCGGCAACGCGCGAGTGGTACCTCTGGTGTCGCAAGCATCAATAGGCTACGGTAACCACTTACCATCAGGCGGGCCGTATGCTTGTATGCCACGTGCCTAGTCGTATAAAAAAAGGTTAATTTAATACCCGGGATTTAATCGTCATGTTTATGATCCCGGGACTTTAGAGGCATTGTCAACTCAACGTTACTTCCTTCCTCGAACTTAAACGTACGAAATGAACGTAAATATACTCTACCTATTTCGATCTCTGCTAATGAGGCAGTCCCAATATCCATATATGTAGAAATTCAAGTTTCACCTCACCTGTTCCTCTTTCTGCTTCCTCATCAATTCTTCTTGCTCTCTCTTCTGAGTTTCCAGACGTATTTTCTCTCTCTTCTCAGCTTCTTCTCTCTCCTTTCTCTCTCTTTCAGCCTACGTATATTAATATGGAAATATATAGTAACAGATTTTTTATTTACCACATCGAACTAAAGACCAATTCTGCTAATTGAAAATGGTAAGTAATTTAACCATCCATACCATTACGCCAGTATTTCTCGAAGGGTTGGGCAGATACATAGTAATTCTACACCAGCGAACTGTGGGTATACATTAGTACAACTCTGCCAAATTGTTCGGGGAACAGGCGTGATGGTATGTATTTTATCGAAATTCAAATTAAAATCACAAAATTAACGAGACATTGAAATCATAATATTCATAAGATTGGAATTATATTTAAAACATTTTCTTATTAGCAAAATTGGCCTTCAGATAAAAAAATTAACAAGTTATTTTAATGATGGAAAAAATTCAATCGCGGGCAGGATTCGAACCTGCATCTCCTGGTTGGATACACCAGACGCCTTTGCCTTCACAGTCTGGCTGGTGGCTTCCAGGTCAGAGCGTCTGGTGTATCCAACCAGGAGACGCAGGTTCGAATCTTCCCGGCGATTGAATTTTTCCTTTATAACTTTATAATCTTAGGATTGAAAATGCAAAAAAAGATCACAAAAATATAGCAAAAATTAACTAAATAACAATTAATTGGCAATGGCAACACTTATAGCGTTTTACATGCAAAATTTCTTAGGGTAGGCAGAAACTACAGACCGCCACTTGCTACGATTCTTGAACGACATTATTGACGCACACCCTGAGATAGTTAGTTCAGAATTGGCTACTGAATCGATTTCGGTTTTTTTTTTATTGGATAGGGGGACAAACGAGCAGACGGATCGCCTGATGTTAAGCGATTACCGCCGCCCATGGACCCCCGTAACACCAGAGGAGTCACGAGTGCGTTGCCCGCCTTTTAAAAGGGGATTGGGCCTCCGGTAACTTAACTCACTCGGCAAAACACAACGTAAGCGTTGTTTGACGCCGGTTTTCTGTGAGACCGTGGTATCACTCCGGTCGAATCGGCCCATTTATGGCATGGCTCTCCTTCCTTCCTAAGTCATTTTTGTGCGTTCGTATTGATCGCTTAGTTTTACAACTGTTTTCTTGAACACGTTAAATTCACTGTAATAAGTCATATTTTTGTTCGAATGCTTCGGCATGAATGCGCCGCACAGTGGTCCATGTTCCTAAGAAAGGCGGACATAGAGGTTGTATGTCGGATTAAAAATGAAATATTAACTTTTTTATCTAAGAAATGATTGTTTTAAGGTTCTAATGATAATAACAAGTAAAACAATAGATATATTTTAAAAAGGTAGATGTATATTCTCAAAAGAAAGGATCCATCCATACTAATAAATAGTAGGTAACAATAAAATAAGTTTTATATATAAATTATTTCTGAAAATATAAGCTATTTTCAGAAATAATTTATATATAAAACTTTAATTTACATATAAATAATAAAATTTACTAGATAATAGAAAACTGAACATAGTATTTATACATAATAGGAAAACATTATAATTCACAATATTTACAGGTTTCTTTTATTGCAATATAGTTTAAGTACATAATAAATCCAACACTTCTTTTGCTAATACAGACTTCTTCTTACAAGGTAACTTTCTTATGCTAGAAATAAGTGGTTCTGAATTAAGAAGAAGTCTGTTCAAAAAATCCATATTAGTTACTTCTCGGGAATGTTTCTTAGTGTTATCGCGTCTGCGTCCTGCTTGTAGATTGAAGATATTCGTTTGTCTCGTGGTCGTTTTCATGTAGTCCTCCGTCAGAGCTCCCAAGAATGCAGACTTCGATCTCATTTAACCAGTCACCGTATTTGGCAATCAGCTTAGCTTTTGACCTCCCCAGTTTCTTCCAATATGCAGCAAACCGTTTACAGAGATTACAAATTAAATCTCTCAAGTAATCGGTCTGGATATTTTCAGTGTCCGGTAAAGAATTTGCTAGCATTCCAAACACTTCACGAGATCTATCTGCCTCATTTTCTTTACTTGTCGCATTCAACCACGTGTCTAGGACAAGCATTCGAGGAAAAGAACACTTGATGATGGATCCTACAGAATAAAACAAATGAAAATTACAATATATCCTAAGGTATCAAATTTACCTATATACGACTTTGTCTTTGCCATGACCTATAAGCAATCCTCGGCGCACTTTGGCGCACCTAGATGTTACAGATTCTAAAACTAGACAAACAAGAGATTATTTTGATATATGTTTCATCTTTGGGGATTCGTTCCTTCCTAAGTAAAAGTCTAATTAAATATGGCAAAGCGGTAAAAAGTCTAATTAAATATGGCAAAGCGGTAAAAAATCTAAGAAATCGGAAGTCTCTCTTGATGGTGCTGATTACAGATAACGACACGGTTAAAGTAAACACAATAGGATTAAAAATGTCGTACATACCTTCTATTTGAATATCCATGGCACAAAATTATCACAAACAATCAATTTCCGAGAAAACAACACTTTAAAACAATAGAAATTTTGCCGACAAAGACAACGCTAATTAGCACTATTGGAATGTTATCACTTCGGTTGCACAAAATGAAATGTTCCTTTCATGTTATTGTAATTTCTTTTATACCTGAGGGTAGAAGGGTTATTTGTCTACCCTGTAGTGATAAATGACGTCATAATTCAACCATCGACATTTCAGCCCTATGACCTATGGATGGACCACAGTGCGCCGGCTCGACCGGAGTGGCCTCACAGAAAACCGGTGTTAAACAACGCTTACGTTGTGTTTCGCTGAGCGAGTGAGGTTACCGGAGGCCTAATCCCCTTTTAAAAGGCCGGCAACACACTTGTGACTCCTCTGGTGTTGCGGGTGTCCATGGGCGGCGGTAATCGTTTACCATCAGGTGATTCGTCTGCTCGTTTGCCCTCCTATCCCATAAAAAAAACAGAAGCCGATTCTGAACAAACTATTTTCAGGGAGTGCTTTAATTATGTTACACGATGTATAACTACAAAACAGGCTAAATGTATAAAATATCGATTACCTCAGCTTCCTAATAGCAAAGCATTGCAGCGGAAACAATATTCACGATTAAAGGCAGGTACGGTAAAGGCAGGTTTATGGCGAAAAACAAGAAAATAAAATTCGCAGTGTGGTGGAAATCTGATGCTGAGCTCGTCTGTGTTGGTAACACCGCATTATCAAATATTCTTTGGCTTAATTCGGAGTCTGAGTTGCTCATACAAACGTAATCCCAAAATCAAAAATCCAATTTCAGAGAGGTAGGGCATAGTGGAATCAAATAATTCCACTCACAATTGGAGCTGCCCGACTGGGGAAGTACCTCCACCTTGCAGAAAATCGTAGCCAAATAACATAGCTCCGTGCTATGTTGTGTTCCTAACGGTGAGCAAGGAGCAGATAGGATAAGCATCACGCTATTGTCTCCTATGCTACCAGCCCAACTATTCCTCCTTAATTTACAGGGTCGGCAGAGCGCGAGTGATACCCTGGTGTTGCAAGCGTCCATAGGCTACGGTAACCGCTTACCATCAGGCGGGCCGTATGCTTGTTTGCCACCTTAGTGGTATAAAAAAAAATCTAATACGGCATTATTATTATTCATATTTTATGCCCCCGACTGCATGACATTGCTCATCTTGTTTCCATCTTTTTGGGCAATCAGTTTTTGGAACGCGCGATAAGGAACTCCTTATCGCGCGTTGTGAAAGGGGGCTAGACGGAAAAATTCTTACGAAAAGTTGTCACGACACTTTTTGCTATAGTAAGCTATTGTAAGCTGTGCGGCGTGCGCATGTTTCTCTGTCTGTCTCTCTCTCTCTAGTAAGATAGTAGTTCCTTTCGATTAATTAGTGAAGGAATTGTAATTTTTTTTTTATAAAATTTTATTACAATTCCTTCACTAATTAATCGAAAGGAAACTTCGTTCCATCCGGGTGTCCCTTGATACCTCTCAAGTATTTTTAAAAAATTTATTTTCTTTATTTTAGTTGTTGTACATATTTGATCCTTTTGTCACTAAAAGTAACATGGCAACAAAGATGCTTAAGGGTCCGGCAGAGCTTGAATTTTCGTACTGTACGTAATACCGAAATAAATCTATTATATATTTTTTTACGTGGGGAAGGCATGCTTCGGCACGAATGGGCCGGCTCGACCGGAGTGATACCACGGCCTCACAGAAAACCGGCGTTAAGCAACGCTTACGTTGTGTTTCGCCGAGTGAGTGAGGTTACCGGAGGTCCAATCCTCTTTTAAAAGGTCGACAACGCATTTGCGACTCCTCTGGTGTTGCGGGTGTCCATCGGCGGCAGTAATCGCTTACCATCAGGTGATCCGTCGGCTAGGTAGCCCTCATATCCCATAAAAAAAAATCGGGATCCAGACAATATTCTATCAAATTATGTTATGATTCTGATTTGGATATAGTTAATCTAGGTTCCTACGATACTATTTCGTCTGCTACTACTTCACTGGAAATAAAAGACCGGAAAATCGTTCCAAACTTGGTAAAGTTATCAAAAATTGCAATCGCATTACATTTATTTCCAGTGTAGTGTTTTCGACGAAATGGTAGAGTAGGAACCTAGATTAACGGTATCTGAATCCGAATAATAACAGAATTTGACTAAATTATGTTTGAATTACGATTTGTTTGGGTATTGCGTTTGTAAGAAAAATTCGAACCGACTTAAGTTTTTTGATAAATAGTCATTATATAAATTACAATTTTCTAGTTGTTGCTGGAGTGTTCTTGAAGTCTCTGTTTTAATGTTTGCTGCTAATCGTAAAAATCCTAAAGCCTGTAAATTGGCTTCATGACACATACCATAATTTTTTATTGTTTTACAGCTGTTGGTTTTCCTAAATCAAATAAGCAAATAAATATTTTTGTCAGCCATTTATAAAGCCCCAGTTAATAGATATAATGGAAGTCTTCGGGAGAGACCTTTGTGTCGCAGTTTTCAATTTCATACGGATATTGCTCAATCTCTCTATCATCTATGTCTATGGATAGGATATACCTTTTCCTTCAGCTGAGCATCGGCCAGCTGTGAGCGTCTCCTCTCCAACTCTGCTTGCCCCCGCGCCATATTCTCCCTCCGTCTCTCTTCGTAGGACTTAGCGCTGGCGTTCGAAGAGACAGAGTCGCGTCTGGAGGGAGAATGACATTTATACAATGTACAATATTATAACATCACGGTTATATGGATTAGGCAGAGGTGAACATTTTGTTGATGCTAAAATGGCAGAATTTCATTATAATTTCATCGTACGACACTGAACTAACTGTAAAGTAAGTCGTGTCGGTTGAGAAGTAAGGTAACTTGCTTCTCATAGATGTCATCAACGTCACCTTATGACGTAAATTCAGAATGTGAAGGCAAAATTTCAATCATGCGGGTAGGGTTCGCGGTGGCTTAGAGGTCAGAGCGTCTGGTATATCAAACCAGAAGACGCAGGTTCGAATCCTGCCCGCGATTGAACTTTTTCCTTTACTAAAAAATAACTTAATAATCTTAGCATGGAAAATGCAAAAAAATCACAAAAAGATAAGTATGTTAATGTTGAAGAAAGGATCATGCTAGGTTTAAGCAGAGGCGTACTAATGTACTCCCACAGCCGGTATGTTTAGGTCCCATGTATTAGGATGCGAGCCTATTGCCTTTAACCGGCCGCAAATTCCAAACTCTGAGCTGCTACTGAGAATTTCATAGAACAACCCAATAACACTGTTGAACCAGCGAATTGAACCCAGGACCTCTAGCGTAGCAGTCGCGTTGAGGACCACTAAATGATATTTATTTCTGTAAATAGATCTTATAAGGACACTTTTACAAGTCATTTTTTTTTAAACACGATGACACCGGCATTTCCTAACTGACGACCTCTGAGAAGAAACACCGAAACAAACTCAGAGAATCATGGTCTCTTTTAAAGTCCAGACATAATACTTAGTAGCAAATATATGAGTTCCAATGTAAGACAATGTCTGAAATGGCCTTTAGAAGAAAGAGCCATTGCGGCTTTAAGAGTCCGGCGGAGCGAATTTCTCTTACAAACGTAATTCCGAAATAAATCGTAATTCAAACGCAATTTAATCAAATTCTGTTATTATTCGGATTCGGATACTGTTAATCTAGGTTCCTACGTTACCATTTTGACCAAAATACTTCACTGAAAATAAATGTAAGCGAATGCAATTTTTGATAACTTTACCAAGTTTGGAACTATTTTTCGGTCTTTAATATCCAGTGAACTAGTAGTAGACGAAATAGTACCGTAGGAACCTAGATTAACGGTATCCAAATCCGAATAATAACATAATTTGATAGAATATTGTCTGGATTACAATTTATTTCGGAATTACGTTTTTGTGGGCAATTCAAGCTCCGCCGGGCCCTTAAGTAGACCAGTCCCATCTG
Organism: Acronicta aceris; assembly: GCA_910591435.1. NCBI lineage: Eukaryota > Metazoa > Arthropoda > Insecta > Lepidoptera > Noctuidae > Acronicta > Acronicta aceris. The sequence goes on along the minus strand of OU342787.1, from coordinate 5,633,983 downwards.
ACGGCACGCATGCATCAGTCATTGGATAGCTCGACCATAATTTAGGGAGCTAAACCACAACTATAATAACGAAGCAGACTATGATTTAAGAAAATATGGCCAGCCGTTTGTAGATTATGAGCTCTTCTCTGGTTCGTGAAGGGACATGAGCAACTTCCACAGGTCTGATCGATTTGAAATTTGGTATCCTGTTACTTCAATGATATTGCAAGAACATGGTAACCAAGTCTTGATGCTGCGGGGGCTTTTAAATTTATATAGAAAGAAAAAGTTTTTATTTTCGACCTTATGACACACAACAAATCAAAATGCAACTGTACAATCATAGATAACTTAAAAGTAGCAAAAGATTGCGCAAAATAGAAAAACAAAAAATGAGAGCTGGCAACACAACAGGCATGGCCATCTACCAGAGCCACAGATTAAGGAAACTATGTATGAATATGAAGTTTATGGTTCTTGGTGCATAATTTGATCTATTTTTCCTTAATCTATGACCAGTACGAAAGTGGTAACAAATTATTTTGAACAACCAGCAACTCGTTGATTTTACTATCTATAAACTAGTAAGTAAATTTAAATTAAAAAAAAAAATAGTATAATATATACTAGCTTTTGCCAGCGACTTCGTCCGCGTGGAATAGTTACTTAGTTACTTTGTTCCCTAGTTCTTCGCCCGCGGTTTCACCTGCGTTGACCCGTTCCTAAGGGTTGTAGCATGATGTTTTATAGCTTGAAACCTTTCTCATGAATCACTCATTTTCCCAACATTTCCCTTCACTGCTCTGCTCCTATTGATCGTAGCGTGATGAAAAGTATACTATAACCTGCCCAGGAGTATGAAGAACAATTGTACCAAGTTTCGTTGAAATCCGTCGAGTGGTTTTTGTTTCTATAACGAACATACAGACAGACAGACAGACAAAAATTTTACTGATTGCATTTTTGGCGTCAGTATCCAACACTAATCACCCGCTGATAGTTATTTTGGAAATATATTTCATGTACAGAATTGACCTCTCTACAGATTTATTATAAGTATATATGTACCATTTTGCTCAACGATTTTTTGCCATACACATTTAAATACACGGTTCATTAGGTTTCTTTCAGTGAGCTCGTGTGGCACCCAAATATCGAGCTTTTTTGTAAACCCAGCTTTTTTCAAATGGGTCAAAACTGTTTTGTGGTCAATCCTCAGTTCTTCAGCTGCGTCGTAACTACTGATATGGCGATCTTGCTCCACTTTTTCAAAAATTGCGTCAATTTTATCTGTAACAGGGCGTCATAGCGAGGTGCATCTTTAACATCAAAATTCCCGGATTGAAAACGCTTAAACCAACTTTGTGCTACTCTTGCTGACACTGCATTAGGTCCATAAACGTCACAAACTTTTTTCGCGGCTTGCGTTGCATTTTTCCTCTTTTTGTAATAAAACTTTAAAATGTATCGAATTTCTTCATTACGATTCACTCATTTTGACAGAAAGAAAAACAAATGAAACATAGCGGGAAACAACTTTTTACTTATTTGTTTTTTTTTTTTAAATGTAACTTTTTTAATGTTATAAAAATCAGCCAGATAAAAATAGGTACAGCCAAAGATTTTTTATTAAAAGTATTTACATACTAAATGCGAAAAGACTTATTCCCCAACCTAATATAACATATTGTTACGAGCTGGGGTTCGGGATAAATTTAATTAACACCAATTTCACCGAAACAACAAATATTTTAATTAACTTGACAAACACACAAGAGAAATTACTGAGAGTCACTACAGTATCACTTATCGCACTATAATGTCGCACTTGTAATCACTTAACTTCGCTTCGATATTCACTTCACCGTGTTCAGAACTAAACTGCTCTGGCCGACCCTCACGACCAGTATTTATATGAGTCACGAAGATTCTAGAATCGAACAATCTCGATAGGTCCACAAAATACGAGTAGGTAAGTACCTACTTATAAACAATAGACGATAAAGTGATCGTCTATTGTTTACGGTCATTCACCTTGAACCCGGCTTTTCTTCGAATGTTCTACGTGCTTCTACGACTTATCTAGAATCTTCGTGACCCATCTCCGTACTAATAGTTACTCGCCGTAACAATATTCTTACCTGAACGTAGGCGGTATCAGCTCGGGCGGTAATTTCGCTGGCACGGGTTCACCTTGGGTGGCTTTCTCGCAGAGATACATAGCCAACACGAATTCTTCACATCCTGAGGGCGAAATTATACACATTTTTGAATGAATAAAGAAACTGCTATGCTAAAGGTCCTGGGTTCGATCCCCAGGTCGAGCAGTGTTATTGGGTTTTTCTATGATATTCTCAGTAGCAGCTCGGAGTCTGGATTTATGCCCGGTCAATGGCAATAAGCTCGCCCGCTATTACATGGGACCTAAACATACCGGCGAACTGTGGGTGTACATTAAGTACGCCTCTGCCTAGGATATTTTTTTACCCTAACATTTGTTATTACCCCAGGGTTATTTTAGTATCCCCTTCCATATTCTTACCAAGTTTCCCGTTAGAGTCAAGGGCAAGTGTCCATATCTTCCACCCTAGAAGTATTTTATTACCCTAAGGGTATTTTGTTACCCTAACATTTGTTATTACCCCAGGGTTATTTCAGTATCCCATATTCTTACCTAGTTTCCCGTCAGATTCAAGGTCGGCGAGTGCCCAGATCTTCGCTACCTTAGAAGTATTTTATTACCCTAAAGATATTTTGTTACCCTAACATTTGTTTTTAGTAAAAACAAATGTATGGGTAAAAACTTTTTACCCCAGGGTTATTTCAGTATCCCATATTCTTACCTAGTTTCCCGTCGGAGTCAAGGTCAGCGAGGGCCCATATCTGCGCGAGCGCCTGCTGCGGCAGACGCGACTGTAGCATGATAGAGCGCGCCTGCGCACCTGACACCGCGCCCGACTTACTGCGGTCGGTGGCATTGAACAGCTGCGTATACCTGTAGGGGTAAATTTTATAATATAAGGCTATTTTACTGATTATTTTATTGTTGATAGGCTCACGCTTGACCGCCAGTTCACCTGATGTTAAGCGACATTGCGATCTACGATGGAGCGCGCTTGCCTAGAAGAAACCGTTTCACTCGTGATCGGTTTCACCCGCGTTGCCCCGTTCCTAAGGGCCGTAGCGTGATGTTTAATAGCTTGATACCTTCCTCATGAATAACTCTGTTTATTGAAGAAAACCGCGTGAAATTCCGTCCAGTATTTTTTTAGTTTATCGCGAACAGATAGACAGATGCGGCGGGGGACTGTTTTATAATAATACTAGCGACACGCCCGCGGTTTCACTTGCGCTGCCCCGTTCCTAAGAGTCGTAGCGTAATGTTAAATAGCTTAAAACCTTCCTCTTGAATCACTCTATCTATTAAAAAAAACCGCATCAAAATCCGTTGCGTAGTTTTAAAGATTTAAGCATACATAGGGACGGACAGAGACTTTGTTTTATACTATGTAGTGATAATGATCGATTCAAAGGTCTCAAAAGCACGTACCTTTGAGTTCACAAAGTTATGTGCTTATTAATAGTTAATTATCACGCACTTAAACGGTGAAGGAAAACATCGTGAGGAAACCTGCATGCCTGAGAGATGTTCTCGACGGCGTGTGAAGTCTGCCAACACTATCAGGCCAGCGTGGTAAACTATAGCCTAAACCCTGTCATCGTGACAGGAGACTAAAATAGGTACTTTTGAAAAGTCAAAACTAGTTGTTCGGTTCCAAAATGCGGGTCTTTTAGGAACCTATAGGTGTACTAACTTCAGTTTTTGAGGTTGTGGTATGCCCCACTCCAAAGCTGGCGGGGGGCTCATGACCCCCATGGGCATTTCAGTGGGACTGGTCACTAGCGATCCTGTGAAAAAAATATTATAAAATTAGACGCTGAAAAAATGTCCCATCGACCATAATATAGGGAGCTCAACAATCCGTCACACGAGGATACCAGATCGGCGGAACATTTGCGCAGGATACATAAAAATATCAAAGCCAGTTAAAAGACGTAAGAATCACTAGGCTATCACTGCTCTTGACCATTAAAAAAATCTTACCCGGTTTTGACATACTGTCACTCTTGATAGCAGCTAGAGGTGTCGACGTGATGGGTTGTCCTATCAAACCCGCTACACTGTTCACTCCAGACGGGGGGCTGGTGATCAGCGAAGCTATCGTCGTGCCCCCCGGGAGGGGCTGAGAGGCGAGCGGGGATTGGCCTACAAGAGGTTGGATTACAGACTCTGGTGGGGACACATATGCTCGGCTCTGGGTAGGAGGCAGGATAGGTTGGACTATGGAAGAGTTAGAAGACATTGATGGAGAGAATGTTTGATCCATTGCTGGTAAATTAGGTATCAGAGGGGGTGTTTGTCCGATATTCATGAGAGGTTGACTACTAGGTACGAATGGTGGTTGAGACTGCATCAAAGGTGTCGCGCCGACTAGCGGTTGAGAGGTTATCGGCTGGTTACCAGGAATTAATGGTTGTGGTCCACCAACCAGAGAATGGGGACCACCAACCAGAGCTTGGGGTCCCCCAACCAGAGGCTGGGTTCCACCAACCAGAGGCTGGGGTCCACCAACCAGAGGCTGGGGTCCACCAATCAGTCCCTGCCCCGATTTAACACCAGAAATTAAATCAGGTACCGTGTTTGGAACGATAGGTTTCGCTGGAGGAACCATTGGGGGTATCAGTGGTTGGGGGGTTGTGTTGACCAGGGGTGGCCCAACCAGGTCGCCTAACAGTGATTGGTTACTCGGTGGGGCGTTGGTTGGCAAGCCAGATATAAGTGGTTGCTGTGGAGGTAGGGATGGCATGGGAGGTATGGGTGGTTTTACAGGGGCTGGTGCAGATGTGAATTGTGACTTTGGGGCACCTGCAGAAAAAAAAATAATGAAAAACAGGTTTAGTGAAAATTTTAATTAAATACAATTCGTATTCTAAAAATTCTACAAAATTCACAATTTTTATCTAAAACCATTGCTTAAAAATCATTATTGTAGCTAAAAGTAGTGTAAAATGTCAATTTTGACCAATTACACAGATTGCGCCAAGTTTTTGGCTTGATAAGGATTTATTAGTAAAGGTTTTAGTTCTCAGTTGTTAATGTTGTATAGTTGATGTCGCAATTACAACTGCCATGAATCTAGAACTTGTTATAGACCTACAAACTGCGAAAAACTACTCGAAATTTGAATTTCGCGGGCAAAGCGAAACATAACATAACATAATCAACCCATTATATTGTCCCACTGCTGGGCACGGGTCTCCTCTCAGAATGAGAGGGATTAGGCTATAGTCCACCACGCTGGCCTAGTGCGGGTTGGCAGACTCACACGCCATCGAGAAAATCTTTCAGGCATGCAGGTTTCCTCACGATGTTTTCCTTCACCGTTTAAGCGCGTGATAATTAACTATTAATACGTACATGACTTCGAAAAGTCAGAGGTGCGTGCCTTGGGTTCGAACTCGAGACCTTTGACTTGGCAGTCCAACGGTCATACCACTAGGCTATCACTGCTGGGCAAAGCGAAACGATCCGCCTTAAATCACACCGTAAAATATCGAGCGTGCGGCAGAGATCGTAGTCCCGTTGTGTTCGAAGAAAAGGAGACATAAGTTTCAGAAAGATAAACAATAACATTCATTGACCCCTAACTCATATTTGTCATAATTAATCTTAGGTATTGCAAAATATTGTTAACATTATTCTGATTAGTAATAAACCCACGTAGCTCTGAGTGAGCTAAACAGTGTAATTTGACATTTCGGAGACCTCACGCTACACTAGCGCCTCTAGCGGCGAACTCACACGCGATAGCCCTCATTGTGTTGTGATCGTGATGTATGAAAGGATTTAATTGAAGTACTCACCTGTAGGACTGAGGGAGGCTAGCAGAGAAGGAGGCAAAGCTTTCGGCACTTCTATACCGTGGAGTTTCAAGTTGATTATCTGAAAAAACGCAGGTAGCAATATTATGCCTGTATTCACCGAAGCGACAGCAGAGTCTTAATGTACATCCACAGTTCGCCGGTATGTTTAGGTCCCATGTAATAGGGGGCGAGCCTATTGCGATTAGCAAAAATCCAGACTCTGAGCTGCTACTGAGAATTTCATAGAAAAACTCAATAACACCATGCTCGACCTGGGGATCCAACCCAGGACCTCTAGCGTAGCAGACGCGCTTGGGACCACTAGACTAATTACGTATAACTAACATTATATGGATGTGTGTCCGAAATGAATCATCTGAATTTAAAAATTTGAATTTATCCAGGTCAGATCCAATCCAGCAATGCAGAAGCTAGTCTAGTAATAATTTGCTCAAAATAGCTTACCTTGCAAGCGATAGAGAATTCCTTGAGGTCCAATTTCCCATCAGCATTGGTGTCAGCCAGAGACCAGATCTGGCCAAGAATTGGTGGAGGCAGTTGTGACTATAACAGAGATATTTCTGTACATATTATGTATACGATGGTGGTAGGACCTTGATGATGCAATAATGACATCAGCGGATGCGGATTATTAGAGGTTCACATCCGCCGATGCGGATTATTAGAGGTTCACATCCGCCGATGCGGATTATTAGAGGTTCACTTCCGCCGATGCGGATTATTAGAGGTTCACTTCCGCCGATGCGGATTATTAGAGGTTTACATCCGCCAATGCGGATTATTAGAGGTTTACATCCGCCAATGCGGATTATTAGAGGTTTACATCCGCCGATACGGATTATTAGAGGTTCACTTCCGCCGATGCGGATTATTAGAGGTTCACTTCCGCCGATGCGGATTATTAGAGGTTCACATCCGCCGATGCGGATTATTAGAGGTTCACATCCGCCGATGCGGATTATTAGAAGTTTACATCCGCCAATGCGGATTATTAGAGGTTTACGTCCGCCAATGCGGATTATTAGAGGTTCACGTCCGCCAATGCGGATTATTAGAGGTTCACTTCCGCCAATGCGGATTATTAGAGGTTTACATCCGCTAATGCGGATTATTAGAGGTTTACATCCGCCGATGCGGATTATTAGAGTTTCACATCCGCCAATGCGGATTATTATAGGTTAAATTCCGCCGTTGCGGATTTCAGGAATTTTTAAACATATTTCAATTTTAAGTACCTACTTACATAAATAAATGAAAACCGATTCAATTTTATTATAGATTCAATTTTAAAATGTTTATTCCCGTTTCCCGTTTATTAATGCGTCTTCTGGTTTGATATACCAGACGCTCTGACCTCTAAGCCTCGTACGACACTGTACTAACCGTAAAGTAAGTCGTGTCGGTTGAGAAGTAAGGTAACTTGCCTCTCATAGATGTCACCAACGTCACCTTATGACGTAAATTCAGAATGTGAAGGCAAAATTTCAATCATGCGGGTAGGGTTGTGCTGGCGCGCTGGTGCTGTGTAGGCGCGGTGGCTTAGAGGTCAGAGCGTCTGGTATATCAAACCAGAAGACGCAGGTTCGAATCCTGCCCGCGATTGAATTTTTTCCTTTACTAAAAAAATAACTTAATAATCTTAGCATGGAAAATGCAAAAAAATCACAAAAAGATAGTATGACATTATTACCAGTCAATCATATTGTTATGTTACTTAAACTTGAAGAGTGTACCGTTTGCTTTAATTTTGTTATTAATTAAGCTGCTATAACATTGCCTTACCTGTAGCATAAACCTCTTGGCCTGTTCCCCGGTGAGATGTCCATTAACCGGTCCCAGGTTACGGAAGTGTTCTGCAAACTTTGCATGCTCGTGTGGCTGAACCACCCATGGGTCAGCGGCCATTTTGTCTGTAACAATTTATTATGTCACTGGAAATCAATATTTCAATATCAACCCAACTTTACCAATGCCGGGCACAAGTCTCCTCTCAAGTATATTATGGAATGTCAAAATAAGGTATATATTACTAATATTATAAACGTGAAAGTTCATAAGTATGTATGTATGGAAATTTGTTACTCTTTCACGCCAGAACGGCTGAACGGATCTGGATAAAATTTGGCACAGATAGATTATAGCCTGGAATAACACATAGGCTACTTTTTATCCAGGTCGGACCCAATCCTGAAGTCCACGCAGACAAAGTCGGGGGCAGAAGCTAGTATGTAAAATAATTGACATGTCTTAGTCACAAAAACTCGAAAAGGCTCAACCTATTTTGATTGACTGATGTAACTGTGATTTGTTGTTCTGCATATGTCCGTAAAAGCTTATAATATTACAATGTATGCCAGGGGCACAGCTAGTATGGTACATAAAAGCATAATTTATTTTTTATGGCTCTTCAACAACTGAATCACTAAACACACAGTAAAAATATGAAATACAGACATTTGGACAGTGAAGTGGTGAACTCACACTTAAAGAATTCTACAGTACTGGCATAGAAATTGTGACAAAGCTATTATAAATTGTCATAACTACATTTATTTATTCATAGCCTTTTCCAGACATAACTTTTTTTTTCTTTTTACATGTGGGAGAGCCATGCTTCGGCACGAATGGGCCGGCTCGACCGGAGTGATACCACGGCCTCACAGAAAACCAGCGTTAAACAACGCTTACGTTCTGTTTCGCCGAGTGAGTGAGGTTACCGGAGACCCAATCCACTTTAAAGGTCGGCAACACACTTGTGACTCCTCTTTTGGTGTTGCGGGTGTCCATGGGCGGTGGTAATCGCTTACCATCAGGTGATCCGTCTGCTCGTTTGCCCTCCTATCCCATAAAAAAAAAACATAAGTATACATTTTTATATTTGTTTTTATGTATATGTTTGGTTTTAATCTGTGTGCCCTTTGGCAAGAGCCTCCCCCAACACTTTTCAATCTTCTCTCTCCCGCATCAGTCTAGTCCAGGTTTTTCCAGCTGTTTTAACCACATTATCTTCCCATCTTCTGAATGGCTTCCCCTTTTTTCTTTTTCTATATAACAGTTTGTTAATGTTGTTTTGTTTACAGTGTTTATACATAGAAATTTCAGTCAACACTGGAATTGTTATCAACACTTCCAGTTAACTGGAACTTCCATTTACAAACACTTGCAGAAAATCATGGCCAAATAACATATCTCCGTATGTTGTGTTTGTAACGGTGAGCAAGGTCGCCAGAACTGTGTTTGATAGACAAATAAACTCCACGAGGAAGTGTTGTATTGCCAGTGGGGGAACCAGTGGTTTTATTACCGCCGCTGTCATATATGGAGCATGTCTCCTATGCTGCCAGCCCAACTGTTCCACCATAATGTACAGGGTCGGCAACACACTAGTGATACCCTTGGTGTTGCAAGCGTCCATAGGCTACGGTAACCGCTTACCATCAGGCGGGCCGTATGCTTGTTTGCCACCTTAGTGGTATAAAAAAAAGACACAACACATTTATTTGTTCTGTAATCTGAATGTTTCTGTATCTTTTTAAGACTCTTTTACGAATCTATGTAGAATGTCTAAAAAAGGATACTGAGAAAAAGATAAAAAAGGATTAAATCAACAAGAGTAGCACTGCATGGCAGTATATTGCCATCAACCATTTACTAATCTCAAACTCATGGACTGCTAATAAGAATTCTATAACAGAAAAACTAAATCATGCAGCTTGACCTGGGAATTGAGCCCAGGACCTCACGATCTGCAGGCACGCTTGCGTGCAATAAGGCAGTTTAGAATTAGGGCAGGTTTAAAATTTAAAATCCATCCCTGTTATGTCACATCTTATAAAGATCCTACCCTAACAAGAAATTATTGATGAATATCTTAAAAAATATATTTTTTACCAATGTATTGCATCTTATACGCACTTTTATAGATTTAATGCTATATAATACACTTCCCTAAGGCGACAATCTGACCATTTCCTGTTGAAATTAGATTCTAAACCAAAAACAGTAAATTTAAAATTCTTCCTAAGTATCAGCAGCTTTCTATTACAATATTACGTGATATAGATAATATAAACGTAATCAAGATAATAAAATAATTTTAAACTTACATGTAGTTTATTATTCTGAAGTCTAATGGAATATGAAACGCCCCTTGTAATTTATTTTGTCCAAAACACGAAATAAAATCGACTGTAAAATTATTGATCTTGTGTGTTCTGTTCTGTCAACCATGCGCGTTACAGATCCAACAATAATTTAAGCTGTAGAAAGAAATAGCGAACTGTGTTATTCGTGTGTGTGAAAGAGAGCAACAGTGATATGCTTGGTAATGCATGTTTAAAAGTGTAAAAAAGAAACTAGTCAGATATGAACCGGGGGAGAGTGTCAGTTGAAATTTCGTTCAGAAATGTAGAAGAAGTATTTGCAATGCAGATGGTGCCAGCATAGATCTGTCTCCAGTTTACAATGAAGTACAAATAATTTTATTGTTAGGAGAATTCAGTTTTTTATCAAAACCAAAGATGGTCGAGAAATAACGTCACATATATTACTCGGCTAAGAAAATTAATGACTTTTTTACAACTTTTTTTTAAACATAAGTTAGTAGGTAGTAAGCTAGCAATGTGGGTCGCACATTACTAGTAATTTACTAGTATTCTTGTTAACCCCCCGTGCCCCTTAATGCTTATGTTACGAGGGGGTTTACGTCGGTAGTGCAATGGGTGAGTTTCGAACCGGCAACCACATGATCGCAAGTCCGACGATCTAGCTATTAGGCTACCGCCGCTATCCTCGCACTACTGTCTTTTCGATATCATGTACAATAATTATCACTCGCTTAAACGGTGAAGGAAAACATCGTGAGGAAACCTACATGCATAAGGGATGTTCTCGACCTCGACGATCGCCTCACTAGTTGAAGTTCCCCTTGAAATGTGTAGTATTTAATTTTCAGAAGTTTACAAGTTCTAGCTATCGTACCTACCCGTGATTATTGGGGCCAAAGGCCATCCCATAGAACACTGGCCTGGTATCACACGCATAGTAATGTCGTCCGAACTGAAAGCATGTATTGAACTATTTGTGTCCTACTTCGTAACTATTATTTATGAGTTTAGACTGCTTAGAGAATTTAACACTAAGGATAAGAAAATAAATGAAACAACATTGTAATTTAACAATTACTTACGTATTTATTTCCAGAAAAACATGTACATTGGCTTAAGAATAGAATCCATTTTGGTCATGAAAAGCCCTTGAAAGGCAGTTTGCCTGATGTTAAGCGACACTGCGATCTACGAATATCTAATATCTAAGAATGGTCGTGAAAAGCACGTCAATTAATCAAAGTAGTATGATATGCCCTGAAACAGTCAATCACACACAGAGGCACGTTGCACGATTCACAGCGGTATGTAGTTTTTTAAAATTTCCGACCTTCGCGGACACATACTTTTGGCGCGCCTTGCGGTCAACACGACGGTCGTAAGCAGTTTGTTCTATATACACTGGCCAATGCTGGGCTGGCATTGTACAAGCGCGTGTACGGGTAGGTACCTCACCCCAAATATGGCTGACTGGGATGTGAGGAAGATGATGAGAAAGGATATATTCCACTAACTGGAGACGGAATTTCAAGGGATCTTGAGGACTTGAAGACTGCAGTAAAATGCGCGCGTTTTGAATAGAACAGTTCAGTAATCGTTTGAAGAGTTTTGTGTACCATTTGGTACATTTTTGCTCAAGTATATACGGCTCTAGTATTTGGTCTTTTGGGTCTACTCCGCCCATCCACTTGTTGTAATCCAAGACCATTTGTGGCTTAAATGGAAGAGGATAATCTGGCGCCCTTGACAATACGGCAGGCAAACCAATGGCTGAACCATGACATGTAGAAATCATTGTTACTTTTTTTCTGTCCTGCCAAGATAAGACGCAAACGTCTCCTGAATGCCTAGCCACCAACTGTCCTCGTTTAAGTGGAGCCTTCTGTATAAGCCACGGAACATCCTGGCGAGAATAATGTAAGGTGCCAACGAAATCAGTGCTGTTATGTTTAAAAAAACGAGCTAAACATGGAGAATTGCACCGATTATTCATGAATAACCTATAACCTTTATTAAGTAAGGGATCTATGAGTTTTTTAACAATTCCAGTGCTTTTAATAACACCAACGTCACCTTATGACGTAAATTCAGAATATGAAGGCAAAATTTCAATCATGTGGGTAGGGTTCACGGTGGCTTAGAGGTCAGAGCGTCTGGTATATCAAACCAGAAGACGCAGGTTCGAATCCTGCCCGCGATTGAAATTTTTTCCTTTACTAAAAAATATCTTAATAATCTTAGCATGGAAAATGCAAAAAAATCACAAAAAGAGATCTTTTTAAGTTTAATGAAGTACTTTATTCGTACGATCTTCGCTTCGTTACGAACTATATTTACGTTTTAGGGCTGTACCTTAATAATGTTAACAATCTGTATATTGTGTTGTTAGCAGTTGCTAAAAATAACTATTAAATGTAAGTGTTAATTATTATTAGCATTAGCATTTAGCAGTGTTATTTATTTTTAACGTTTAAGCCCATCTCTACTCAGTGGCTCAGTGCACATTACGGACACATTTGCGCGTGAAACGTCATCTCGCTTATGTAGCTGTAGTAGGCATTGGAATTCGAGTTTCTGTAATATATAATACGTAATAGCGATCATACTGTAAACTAAAACTACTCAATATAAATTTAATTTTATATCAAACGCTTCCCGACGCATTCCAGTCTCTGGGGGATTTTCATACCAGTAGGCAACATTCAAGCAAGTTGCTAGGTTTATGTACTGTTCATTCAGCACACCATTCTGATTATATTTCTGAACGAACTTGCATTTGACATTTTATAATGTCAAATAAATTGTCAATTTGACAGATTGGATATAAATAAACACTGTCCACGCAGTTTGTGTCTTGTGTTAGTGTTATTTCTTCATAATTATCGGCTTGATAAACGAAACGAATACAAGAAAATGACGAAAATAGCTGACAATGTCAACCCCAACGTATACGAGAAAGAGTCTGAGCGGGAAACTACTGCTGCAGACTACGACGAAGAAGTCGAAGATTTATTCGATGAACGAGAAATTTTCGATTTAATTCGTAATATCAACGATCCTGAGCATCCCTTGACATTGGAGGAGCTTCGCGTGGTGGAGGAAAGCAATATCAACGTTAACAATGAAGAAAATACTGTGATTGTAAACTTTACTCCGACCATTCCGCATTGTAGTATGGCGACATTGATTGGTACGTCATAATTACGACCATTGAGATATAACATCCATAATTCTTAATACGTCGGGCATACTCGTGTATGTATATTATAATCGACGTCCCATATTCCGCCCCAACAGGGGTGATTTTTGATTGCAATTTTACATTGCAGTTATACAAAAATCCAAGTCTTTAATTTTTTACATAACGCCTGTTTTCATATCAACTCATTCATAAAAATCAATGTTTTTACCGAATATGATTTACCGTAATCAATAAAAAATATATTATCTTTATTACAGGTCTATCAATCCGTGTGAAACTTCTCCGCACTCTGCCTAGCAGGTTCAAAGTGACAGTCGAAGTGTCGGAGGGTAGTCACGTGTCAGAGCATGCAGTAAACAAGCAATTGGCTGACAAGGAGAGAATAGCGGCCGCCTTAGAGAATAAGAATCTAGTACAGATTATCAATCAGTGCATCACTACTCCGTAATTGTGAACAATATTAGTTTTATTGTGCATGCAAAACTGTGAATATATAAATTTAGATAGATAGAATATTCTTTATTGTAAACCATTATTATTCTTGTTACATAGTTACTAAAACATATTCATTTTAATAGGTACAATGGCGGTCTTATCGCTAAAAGCGACATCTTCCAGACAACCTTAGGATGGATTTTAAATAGTAGAATAAATTAAGGGGGGAGGGTAGCCGGTGGTTTACTGTTTATATAAAATTCCATAAATAATAATAATAAAAAAATAAAAACACTACATAATAAAATACTTAAATATAAACATAATAAATAAATACATACACACATATTTATCGTTCGGTCAAAATAGCTCTGTGTGTGAAGTTAGAAGTTAGCCATTCTGAATGACCCATAAATAAAACAGCAGTAGCCTAATGGCTAGGGTGTCGACTTGCAATCATGTGCAAACTTGCAGTCATGTTCAATCGATTTTCAATTTAATCTCAAAATAATAGAGTTTATTATTGGGGAAATTGAAACTTGATTTGCTGTTCACTGTACAGGACAATATAATTTTAGCATTGTGCCTGTAAATATCTGAAATGTTAAAATTTATCTTTTAATTTAATTGCAAAACCACTCTGCTAAAAGTTTACTGGGGGACAGCCATGCTTCGACACAAATGGGCCAGCTCGACCAGAGTGATACTAAGTGGTATCACTCTGGAACGTGTGAGTGAGGATACTGGAAGACCAAACCCGTTTTAAAAGCCCGGCAACGCACTTGTGACTCCTCTGGTGTAGCGGGTGTCCAGGCGCTAATCACTTACCATAAAGCGAACCGTCTCCTCATTGCCCTCCTATCGCATAAAAAAAATTCATGTGTGTACAGTTATTTTGATCCAAATAGGTAGTTATGTTTTGCTTAATTTCCTTTAACCTTTCCTTTTACCTTTTGACTGCCACAGTCATGAGAGACAGAGACAGAGATGAGATAACCATCCAAAATGTGCACGCCACTGTTACGACTGATTTATAGCGCAAATTCGGGGCTTGTCGCAGAGGGCAAGCTTTTTCTTTTATGACGTGGTGGTCAATTGTTGTAGTGGTATGACCGTTGGACTGCCAAGTCAAAGGTCTCGTATTCGAACCCAAGGCACGCACCTCTGACTTTTCGAAGTCATGTGCGTATTAAATAGTTCATTATCACGCGCTTAAACAGTGAAGGAAAACATCGTGAGGAAACCTGCATGCCCGTCTTGTTCTGTGTGCATGCCTGAGAGCTTTTCTCGATGGCGTGTGAAGTCTGCGAACCCGTACTAGGCCAGCATTGTGGACTATAGCCTAATCCCTCTCATTCTGAGAGGAGACCCGTGCCCAGCAGTGGGACAGTATAATGGGTTGATTATGATCAAACGGTAAATTGAAAGAAAATTTCCATTTCCATTCAATGATTAAATCATTTATTTTTGCATTAATTCACGATTAAGTATAATGTTTAATTATATTCATTATATATAAAAAATATTAAAACATAATAAATAATAATTGTTAAATATGATTTTATTTTATTCACTCCTTAGAGTTAGCTGCTTTCGTATCGTTCTTGATATCTTCATAGGATGTCTGGTTCTGTAACAGAAAATTATATTTTAAAAACGGCTTCATACATTTGTGTACACTGAACTCGA
This sequence comes from Acronicta aceris, assembly GCA_910591435.1. Classification (NCBI taxonomy): domain Eukaryota; kingdom Metazoa; phylum Arthropoda; class Insecta; order Lepidoptera; family Noctuidae; genus Acronicta; species Acronicta aceris. The sequence continues at coordinate 5,618,623 of OU342787.1, read as the reverse complement.
CAAAATGTATGGAACAGCTGTTTTATTTTTTCATAACTCAGCGGGCGCGGGGCGTCAAGTCGGCTCCAAGTCCGGTAAAGTGTGAAGATTCCTTGAATCAACAGCCTACGTCCAGGTCGAAAAAAAGCGCCGAGTCGGATACATCGTCTTAAATTTAACTCCAAAGACCTATTACCTCCGACTGCATGAGATTGGTTAACTTGTTTCCATCTTTATCATTTTTAAATACTATGTAAAGATACAGCTAAGCGTGGCCGAGATTAAATAGTAGCATATAAGAGGAGATACTTACATCCCACATGTCCGGATCCCATTCAGCGAACAGCTTCTTAAACACGCTTGGCTCTTGACCTTGCCTCACAAACACCACCAGCGCCGTCTCAATCGTGCGGTCCAGTCCATCATCCTCTATATATTCCTATAACATCCAGAAATTTAAGTTGTAATGCACCGGGATCATGGTTGTCGTACGAAACATCGGCTGACGGCTGCATCAGTGGCGGATTTAGGGTTCCCGCAGACTACAGACTTTCTATCGGCTGATAGTTAGTAAGTTAACACGTAACGATCTCAACGAGGTCATCTAGGTACATATGTATACGAAAAATTCTGAATTCTGAAAATTCTGTTGAAATAAAATACTTTTAAGAAAAAGTAAAACCACCTTCAAAATTATAAAAAATAATGTTATGTGCGAAACAGTTTCGGAAGTCGGTGGCGAAATCAAAAGATTTGATCAAATCAAAGGCACTGACTTCCGAAACTGTTTCGCACACAACATTATTTTTTATTATCTTTTTGTGATTTTTTTGCATTTTCCATGCTAAGATTATTAAGTTATTTAATAGTAAAGGAAAAAATTCAATCGCGGACAGGATTCGAACCTGCGTCTTCTGGTTTGATATACCAGACGCTCTGACCTCTAAGCCACAGCGAACCCTACCCGCATGATTGAAATTTTGCCTTCACATTCTGAATTTACGTCATAAGGTGACGTTTGGTGACATCTATGAGAGGCAAGTTACCTTACCTCTCAACCGACACGACTTACTTTACAGTTAGTTCAGTGTCGTACGATGCCACCTTACCTTTTAACTATCTTTTTGTGATTTTTTTGCATTTTGTGATTATTTTTTATGTTTTTGAAGGAGTTTTTACTTTATTTTTTAGTAAAGGAAAAAATTCAATCGCGGGCAGGATTCGAACCTGCGTCTTCTGGTTTGATATACCAGACGCTCTGACCGCTAAGCCACCGCGAACCCTACCCGCATGATTGAAATTTTGCCTTCACATTCTGTATTTACGTCATAAGGTGTAAGTTTTTACTTTTTTAACCAACTTCAAATTCAAATATAGTAGCAGGTTCTATGTTCGGCTGTAGGTATTCCATCGCCAGATAACATTATCAGAGGAATAAATTCGATTTTTTGACAGTTTTTCTATACAAATGTGGTAAACGTCAAGTTTATTCCTCAGTTATAAGTTATCTGGCGATGGAAAAATCGGCCGTAAGACTAATAAATATTTTGACCCCAAATTTGCCGCCCTAGGGGCTTTGAGTAGGCTCAAGCCTACTCAAGTACTCAGCCTGCTGCTGGTAAATCGGCCACTGGCAGTCATGTTGTTAGTATAGGTACTACCTTGACTATATCACTCCTGGCCATCTTGACGCGTTCTGGAATGTTCTTGCCTTGCCACAAGTATAACTCCTCACCAGTGTCCAGGATGTAAACTCCATCGTCAGACAGATCCTGTGAAATAATCCTCATTATCATTGGTCTCATTATTTTTTTTAAAGCTTAGGTACTAGAATTGTGGTAGTACTCTTCTCTATTCAAATCAATGAAATTTTTCAATAATTGAAAAATTGTTTAGTATTTTGTGAATGCAAATATTCCAATCGAATATTTGAACCCTAGTTAATGTAGGTTCAACAATAAAATATACATATATAAATTGACAAATCTAACTTGTTGGGTGTACTCTGTGTCCAGGTCTTCAAAACGAATCTTCTTGGTGACGCTGACGGTGACAGCGGACAGCGTGCGTGGAGTGGTGACCCTCCTGTTGACTGCCAGACGCCATCCTGAAGGATCCTCCTTTTCTTCAGGGGGACCTCCTGAAATAAGCAATTGTTATTGGTTCGCGCCATCTGCGTCGCGGCCGCCCTCGACGGCGCCGTCCACTATCAGGCGTCCAGTTGGTGACAATTTTGCCCATCGGTCTGGGTGCATTCTAGCAATATGGCCCGCCCACTCCCACTTTAGCTTGGCTGTCCTTTTTTTTTTAAAAAAAAGCTTACTAGCAATGTGGTTCGCACATTACTAGTATTCTTGTTAACCCCTAGTGCTAAGCTAAATGCTTGTGTTACGAGTGGGTTCACGTCGGTAGTGCAATGGGTGGGGTTCGAACCGGCAACCACATGATCGCAAGTCCGATGCCCTAGCCATTAGGCTACCGCTGCCTTTCCCCAACATCTGCTATGTGGGTTATGGAACGTAGGGTGGTATTTCGAATGTGGTCGCTACGTTTAACGCCTAGTATGCTGCGTTGGCAAATCTTGATTTTGGACTTCTGTTGTCCAGTAAGGGACCAACTTTGGGCACCATAGGTCAAAACGAACAATATGCACATGTCCATAAGTTTCTGTTTTAGTGAAATAGGTAGGCTACCCTTCATACGTTCTTTTAGAGACCAGAAGCTCTTCCATGAATTTTTAATCCGTCTTTGGATTACCTTCTCTTGTCGGTTTTCAAACGAGACAATCTGACCCATATAAGTATACTCATCGACATACTGCAGTATTTGCCTGACTACCCTGATACTACGGTTACGTACTGTTGGTCATAACTTGCGTTTTCGATCTATTTATTGAAAGTCCGAAACGTTTGACGACACGTTTGGCGTAGCGGCTGAGCGATCGGCTTCTGCGTCACGTGTTGTGGGTTCGATCCCCACACGGAGCAAATATTTGTATGATCTACAGGTAGTTGCTCCGGGTCTGGGTGTTTGTGTATGTGAGAATTTGTGTTTGTAAACGCACCCACGATACAGGAGAAAATCCTAGTGTGGGGCAACGTTTTTTTTTAAAGAAAAAAAAAGAAAAAAAAAGTCCAACTTCAAGACTTGCCGTACTAAGGTCTTGGAGCATTTCCTCAATCTCCGAGGGTGATAATTTGGTGAAGGAAAACTTCGACCGCGGGCAGGATTCGGATTTGTGTCTTCTGGTTAGATACACCAGACGCTCTGACCTCTAAGCCACCGCGAAACCCACCCGCCAGAGCGAAATTTGCCTTCACATTCAAATTTAATGGTAGATAAGTCATGCTTACTTATAATCCATGGAACTAAACCAGCATGTAAAAATTCAATTCCGTAGGATAGGAGAAAGTGCAATATATGGATAGTAGCATGATTTTATCTAAACAAACATTGCAAGCTCATTAAAAGCTTGTAAAAAAGACTCGCGTTCTCAATGGTGGTGTTGATGCTGAAAGGCTAGGGAGAGGGACATACCCAGTGCATCCCAGAACTCTTCAGGCTCTTCTCCCTGCTGCAGGGTTGTCACCTCCTTGTCTGGTACCACCATCTGCACGAAGGAGGCTACAGCTTCCTGCTCTGTGTCGTTTGATTCCTGTCATCATAGTTTGGCATAAACCCATTAACTGTCCACCCTTGGTCACGGGTCTCCAAGTTTCCTCATGATTTTTGCCTTCACCGTTTAAGCAAGGCTAGTTGACTGATATTTTTTAATAGTCTTATAAAAAGTTGATCATAAACTGGTGTTGTGGGTGTCAATAGGCGGCGGTGATCACTTACCATTAGGTGACCCACTTGCTCGTTTGCCCTCCTATTCTATATAAAAAAAAAATCAGAGCAGAACAGCAAAAACAAAATTGGTTAAAAAGTAAGGAAGTTATAAGCATTTTAATTTTATGCTAGACAGAGAAGGTACAATAGCACGTTGTGACGTCAAACCGTGCGTGCGCCATACAAATTCTTTACTGACATTCGTTTTGCGAGAAAGGGACAGAGTATCTCCACTCAATCCTCACCAAAAACTTTAAAAGCTTATATCTTAGAACTTTAAGACTCGATTTCAATTATTTTTTTTCAGTCTAGGAATTATTTTTAATAACTTTTTTCAATAGGACCATTACTTAAATCAAAGACCTGTCAACTACCCTATTACGCATATGATTGCGAAAAATCAGAAGTGCTTGCCTTGGAATCGAACTCAAGAGCATTACTAGGCTATCTCAGTTTCTATCTTAGTTAAAAAAGTAAACGGTATAAAATTACTTGTAATGATTGAAAATTCTATTAAGTAAAAATGCATCTTGCTCGGCTAATTTATTTACACATAGTGATATTTTATCATCCAAATGATGACGACGCCGCAAGCCAACCACGTGACCTAGCTGTCACTGGAATACGATGCATGGTGTTCTTCTACTGTCCCTATACCTATGTGCGTCAGTATTGTCACCTGTGAGTATAAAGCGCTGAACGTAACGCGCCATAATTAGAATATAGCTCGAAAAAGCGCGAGATTAGCGCGAGGTATTGCAGGTGTCCATGGGCGACGATAACTACTTACCACCAGGTGGCTCGTCAGCTTATTTGCCGACTTAATCCATAAAAAAAACGAGTTACGCAATATGGGTACAGTACGCGCGGCATAAGTTGGCCGGAGTGAAGTTCGCCGTTTTAATGCGCAGTGGATTGCTTACGTAAAAAATTGTGTACTGCGCAACCAAACAGCTAACTTCAGTCCGGCCAACTTATGTTGCGCGTACTGTATCTCTCTCTTACCTTTCCTATCCATACATAGACTACGTATGGTGTTTCCAACACATAAACGTCATCGTCTTCTAAGCTGTCACTTGTCTCATTGAGTTGTATAGCTCTCATGTCCACACCTACCTCCGTGCCTTCCACCTGTTATAAAACATACCATCGCGCCTGTATTCCCCGAAGGTTTAGGTAGAAGTGTAGGTACTAATCTATAAGTACCGTCAGTTAGCATGTTTAGGTGCCATGTAATAAGGGGCTTAAGAGTCCGGTGGGCCAAAATACCAAAACAAATCGTAATTCAAACACGATTTAATTAACATACCATCACGCCTGTACTCCCTGTACGCCCCGAAGGGTTAGGCAGAGGCGTACTAATGTACACCCATAGTTCGCCGGTATGTTTAGGTCCTATGTAATAGGGGGCGAGCCTATTGCCAATAACCGGGCACAAATCCAGACTCCGAGCTGCTACTGAGAATTTAATAGAAAAACCCAATAACACTTTGCTCGACCTGGGGATCGAACCCAAGACCTCTAGCGTAGCAGTCGCGCTTGGGACCACTAGCCTAATGAGGCAGAGATTTAATTAAATTGTGTTATTATTGGGATTCAGATAATGTTAATCTAACCTAGATTCTAATCTATAGATCTAATCTAGGTTAGATTAACATTAACTGAATCCGAATACTATACTACCATTTCGCCCAAAATACTTCCCTGGAAATAAATGATAGCGAAAGTAATTTTTGAAATCTTTCCCAAGTTTGGAACGATTTTCTGGTCGTTTATTTCCTGTGAACTAGTACTCGTAGTAGACGAAATGGTAGAGCTGGCACCTAGATTAATGGTATCTAAATCCGAATAATAACACAATTTGATGAAATATTTGGATTACGATTTATTTTGGTATTACGTTTTTGTGGGCAATTCAGGCTACGCCGGACTCTTAAAGCTTAAACATAGCAGCGATTGCTATTGTACCGAAATCTACCGCGCTACATTGTTTTTTTTTATTCGTGATAGGCTTACGCTTGATCGCCAGTTTGCCTGATGTTAAGCGATACTGCGATCTACGATGGAGCGCGCTTGCCTAGCAGAAACCGATTCACTCGTGATTTAAGCTACATAAGAAACTTAATGGACAAATCCTGAATCGCGCAAGTAACATTTGTGACGGACAATAAAAAATGGAAGTCTTGCGATGGGATCTAATCACTTTATTTTTGATTATGGAAACACGGTTGAACAGAGCTTCGCCTTGCACAATATATTTTACTCGAATGCCAATATTTAAGCCAAGTACCCTGCCTTTTATACAATTCTATGAACGGAAATTAGGTTATGTCAATTACAAATTAAGTATACTTTTATGCCTGGTTGATCAATTAAAATAAATAATTGTGATGAGAATACTTAAAATAATACATAATGATCTGTTGAGCTATATAACACTAAATATTCAACCATTATTTTAAATAACGGAAGGAAGGATCGTTCTGATTATTATATGTGTGTGGGTACATTTACCGATTATAATTTAAATAGTTGACAACTAACTGGTATTATGTATAAGTTAACAATATCGATGGTGCATCCGCCTAATATGCTAACATTCGGCCATCCTGCGCTTGCCGTGTCCCACGGCTATCAGACTCCATCGCCTTGTTTCCCTGATCAGCAAACTGTAAAAGAGAAAGAGAGAGCAGTATTCAAGACGGTAAGGTAAGTTCGTCGGTAAGTAAGATTTTCTTAATATTGTAATGACAAATATCTGGAATAGCAGAAATATCAAGGTGTATTATACATGCTGTGATATCGTAGTCGACCGCACATACTGTTAGTCAGACTTTTTGTCACACAGGCTAACGCCACGCAGGCTAATGGCACACAGGCTAATGGCACACAGGCTAATGGCACACAGGCTATTGACACACGGGCTATCGCCACACGGGCTATCGCCACACGGGCTATCGACACACGGGCTATCGCCACACGGGCTATCGCCACACAGGCTATCGCCACACAGGCTATCGCCACACAGGCTATCGCCACACAGGCTGTCGCCACACAGGCTGTCGCCACACAGGCTGTCGCCACACAGGCTGTCGCCACACAGGCTATCGCCACACAGGCTATCGTATATTAATTAAAAGTTTAAACCTGGTTCTATTTGTCACACAGACTATTATACTCATATCTGATGAAATATGTTTTACTATTGTGTCACAGACTAAAAAAATAATGAACTAGGTATATTATTTTGTCACACAGATAAGGAACCATGATATTGTCACACAGACTGCAAATATATAAGTATTATTTGTTCAATCACGCGGATGGTAGATAGCTTTATAATATGTCACAGGCCATTCATTATTATTATACTTATTTCTTTAGTTGAGAGATGCTATTGTCACACTGCAGGTCTGTATTATTTAATCACGCAGATTGCAAATATCTTTTAATAACATGTCACACAGACTTTTTATATATAACCACTTATTTCTTTAGTTACGAGAGAATAGATTTCTTTTAGTAAACACATTTTCTTATCGCAGATTCAAGTCATAATTTGGCATATTTCAATATGAAACTTTTTGTTGCAGGATATTAATGACGCTTTGGACTGGCGGACATATAGAATATTAAGTATGAGTTTAGATTAATAATTTTACAACGATGATTTTAGTATAATGTAACTACTTAACTGAATAATTAACTAGTAGATATTATTGTGTTGGAGAATAAACGTTACCTCGAACCACTGCAGTATATTTTTTTTAAACCTTTCATACCCTAAAGCCTTATTTACCTGATGCCATTTTTAATAATTTGACCGCAATAATCGACATTCAAGATTTGTAGGCAAGTGTTTACACGCAGACATTAATCAAATTAAATACAATTAGGAAATCTTGACATGATATGCTTGCAAGTGTTATCTGTTTACATGAATACAAATAAGTTATGGAGATTGCTAAATCTAAACACAGACTTGTACGTTCGTGTACCATTTACTGGAGCGTTGCGTCCAGTATAGAACGTATTTTCGTTAGCGAATTTTTATTCAAGTGTTGAACGTTACGGAGAGATAAAGTACGAGTCAAATAATTATTGTGTAGATCCTGAACGAACGACCTAACAGACACGTTTCTTAACCGAGATTGTTAATCGGTCCTTCGGCCCTAATAGTACTTCGTACTATTCGTAAATTTCGTACGTAATGTTTCTGAACGATCGAGATCGAATAAAAGAGCTAATAATACAGTGTGTACCGAGTAAAGTTATAATATGAAGGAAAATTAAATAATATTAACAGAGAGATTAATTTTATGCATAACATGTGTATTTAATATTTAATTTTTTTTTTATCATCAAGCTCAACGTATCAGTTGGACATTAAACTCTAGTAACTATACTTATGACTGTCGAACTATTGTAATGGAACCGAACGATGAACTAATAAGCAATTTGGTCAGATGTCCTCTATGACCTAAAAGAACTAATAGTACTAATACAAATAATAAGGTGAACTAGTTCACTGACCGAATTGTACTGTTCTTTACTGAACGAATAGGCACAAGACTAAAAAGAATCCAATGAGGTCTACCGTTTTTTAAGCTCACCAGATGTCACCACTAATGAGTAAAGTCCTAAAGTATAGTTTGTTTTAACGGCGTGAAAAATGTAATATATTAAATCATATTTAATACCTTAAAACTGTACCGTTACAATTCCTAGCATGCCGCAGAGATACGTAGTTCCGTTTTTTTTTGGGAAAAGGGGGGGGGGGGGGAATTAGTTTCCGAATGATAAAACTTGTCACAAAAGACTAACATTCATTGACACTTAACCACATTGCCATAATTATGCTCAGGTGTTGCAAAATATACACTAAATTATTCTAATTAGTAATATTTGCATAGCTCACCCACAAATAGTGTAATTTAACATTTCGGAGACTACATTACTACACTACATTTTGGAAACCACACTACATTTCGCTACACTAGCGCTTCCAGCGGCAAATTCACGCGCAATAAGCCCTCATGGAATAACTACCTACAATAATTTCTTAAGAAATGACAAATGACTGTATGTGCTGTTTAAACCAAGTTTTGTATGGAAAACTTGCCCAGTAAAGCAAGAATACGACATGTTGTTTAGACGATTTAAGTCATTTGTTTCTTTAATATTATTGTATGAAACAGGCAATAAACTTGCATCGTGTAAATGGATTTTTACTGTATAAAAATAATAAATTTTATAGGGACATGTATAGAGACTAACTTTTGAATAACTATGGTATCGGCAATTTTGGTGGCACCTCTTCATATAACAAGATGAATTTAATAATATTTAATGCATTTTTTGTGGGCTTCATCGAATCTCTTTTTCTTTAAAATCATGTTTCTGTCTATGCGCGTTTTTTGCTTCTATTTAAAGGCTGTTGTGAATTATATTCCTGAATTTCCCCTGTAGAAAAAGCTGGTAAGCGGAATTTATCGTGGCTAAACATACGTTTGAGTGGTGGAAAAGGAATAGTGGCGTTTTAATTTAACATCCCATACATTTTTTTTTATGGTGTTGAGACCATTAATAGTAGTCTGATTTAAACGTTACATCTGGCCGTTAGATCTAGGACTAGCTATTGCATTGAGATATGTTTAAACTGACATACTTCTGCAAATTGTCTAAAATATCGACTGGTAAATGCTACCTCCCTATCAGTAATTATCAAACTGCCATATAATTTCTTTAAAGCGTTTGTTTCTACGGAACTACAATTTTTTTTTTTACAGGTCTTGCAAACACATACCTTAGTAAATGAATCTATAACAACGAGAACATACATTTTTCCTATTCGAGTTCTAACAAATCGGTCTAAATGAACACGAATAGTGTGAATAGGTATAAGGGCCTTTTCTATTGGATGTAGTTCGCCTTTTACCATAATTTCCTTTGCCATAAGCACATTGTACGCATGAAGTTACACATTTTCTGAAGAAGCGGGTCATTGTAGGGAACCAAAACTGCGTCTAATAGTAGCCTCACATTATTCGAAACCTGGGTATCCTATTTGGTCATGGTACTTTTGCATTAAATCGTATTTTGGTTATGACAAACCGTACACTATGTAAAGTCCTTCTGAAAAGTTATTTTTAATTACATAATCAATTATTGTCAGGGTCGAAAATTATACTTGTAAATTATCATCCTGCAACTGTAGCGCAATTAGCCAATCCGCCTCGTCAATCGCCTCTGCAATGGAAATGTAGATCGGATTCCTACTTAGAGCATCGACATGTTTCATCTTAAACGATATTCATCTTATACCCCGGACGATATTCTATTTGCAAATCTTAATCTTGTATCGTACGAGGAACGAGATTTATTTACTAGAGTTGTGCGTAATGCCGCACAGTCTGTTACTACTTTAACTGGTATGCCTATTAAATAATTTCGAAAACCCTTTAAGGACTTAACTACAGCTAACGTTTTTAATTCATGATGAAAATGTTCTTTAGATATAATTCTACCAAAATATGCGATAGGTTTTAATGAATTATCTAACCGTCTTTACTTAAGAATTCCGCCTAATCCTAGTTTGCTTGCATCGGTGTGTAGTATAGTAGCTGCAGTGACATGGTATATTCCTAAAACAGGTCTATCAATTAATTTGTTTTTCGAATTTTGAAATGCCTTTTCTTGTTCTATTTCCCACTGCCAAGTTACATGGTTAATGGTAAAGCTATCTCTGCAACCCTCGAATAAACTTTCTAAAGTAAGATCGAGTCGCAATGAACTCTTATTTCTGGAACGTTTATGTTGAAACACAATTAATTTTGGCTAAACCTGATCGTACAGTACCCGCTGAAATTTGATGTCTTTAGATGTGTAACGCTTTTTTTTCAGAAAACAACATTTTTTGTGAATTCAATTTAAGATAGCCTTTATGTAAAAGTATCAGAACTCGTTCTAATAATTTTATTTCTGCTTCTGCTGTTAACTGTAGGGAGCATGACGTCATCCAAACATGCGGCGCGGATAGCGATCTTGTTTGATAATTTAATAATGTAGTCAATACACAATCTGTAATCTCCCTTTTTTTTTGCAACATTTACCGGACCGACTCACGGATTATACCAGGTTCTAAAAAAAAATCTATTTCATTCACTTTAAGGTGCTCCTGACAAGGCATCCTATATGTAGTATCTGTAGTACCTATTTCCTATCCTCATTTTAAGCACCCCTTTTTTATCTTTTAAGCAATTAGTTTTAAATTTTGGATACACACGGGACATTTATAAATGCTGTCAAAATTACTGCTGATTGTGTAAAATATATCACTTACTTGGTGTCTGAAGACGTGGCTGCGATGAACCCGGTGACCGCGAACCAGCATGATGACCCATTCGTTGACAGGTATCACCCAGATGAACCAAGAAGTCGCGTTGCTGTTATTGTCCTCGGCCGGAATTTGGAAATAAATTCAGCATCGACGCGAGTGATTCTGCGCCGTCTGAAGGGGGCTCCGCATCCGTATTAAAGAAAAAATTATTGTTTTCTTCGCACCCAATCCAGCAGCGTAGGGGCCAGACATTTTGGCTACAATCCCACTTCTGAGATGTGACGGACAATAAAAAATGGAAGTCTTGCGATGGGATCTAATCACTTTATTTTTGATTATGGAAACACGGTTGAACAGAGCTTCGCCTTGCACAATATATTTTACTCGAATGCCAATATTTAAGCCAAGTACCCTGCCTTTTATACAATTCTATGAACGGAAATTAGGTTATGTCAATTACAAATTAAGTATACTTTTATGCCTGGTTGATCAATTAAAATAAATAATTGTGATGAGAATACTTAAAATAATACATAATGATCTGTTGAGCTATATAACACTAAATATTCAACCATTATTTTAAATAACGGAAGGAAGGATCGTTCTGATTATTATATGTGTGTGGGTACATTTACCGATTATAATTTAAATAGTTGACAACTAACTGGTATTATGTATAAGTTAACAATATCGATGGTGCATCCGCCTAATATGCTAACACATTTGCAACGCAACTTGCATATATATATACATACACGCCCGACATTAACCTCAGGACCGCAGTCCGCCAGGCAAAAGACTCGTCTTGTCGGAGGAGCATGCCTTTGGGCGTCATATGGACGACAATTGAAACTTTTTCTTTCTTTTTTTTATTCGTGATAGGCTTACGCTTGATCGCCAGTTTGCCTGATGTTAAGCGATACTGCGATCTACGATGGAGCGCGCTTGCCTAGAAGAAACCGATTCACTTGTGATTTAAAGACACCCAGATTATATCCATCAGGGAAGACCCACTCGGGAAGCGCATTCCATATTTCAGCAGTACGCATTATAAAAGTGGACTTAAAGCGTTTCGTTCGGGTTTTTGGAATGTCCACCGTGAATCGATGACGCTTTTTCGTGCTTCTGGTCGTCCGATAGTGGAAAGGGCTAGGGGGGATAAGATCGTGGAGATCTGATGCACACTCTCCGAAATGTATCCGATAAAAAACCGATAAGCTAGCAACTTTGCGGCGATGTTCAAGACTTTGGAGATTAGCTCGGACAAGGGAGTCGTTGCCGATGAGCTTCTTGGCACGTTTCTCGACGGACTCCAACGCCTCGAGCTGGTACTTAGCCGATCCATCCCAAAGGTGCGAACAGTACTCCATGCACGACCGAACTTGTGCTTTATACAATGCGAGCAATTGTTCCGGCGTGAAGTAACGCCGCACCTTCGAGAGGATACCCAGCTTTCTGGCAGCTATTTGAGCCTTGGACTCTATATAGGAGCCGAAGTTGAGGGTTGACGTCAGAGTAACGCCCAAGAGCTCAAGGTGGTCTGTTATCGGCACAGATACATTCCGGAAAGTAGGAGCCAGTTGGAATTGGCTCTTTTTGGCGGAAAACAGACACGCCTGGGTCTTGGCAGCGTTGAATTTGACCAGATTGGCATCGCCCCATTCGGAGACAGCCTGAAGGGACAAATTCAGACGCTCGACCATGGCCATTCTTAGAGACTGGATTTCTGGTCCACCGGTCCGTGCGCTGGCTGTGTAGCTTCTTTCTTTTTTCTTTGGTTGGAAGGGAAACACACCATTAACCAGGCACAAATCCAAACTCCGAGCTGCTACTGAGTATTTTTTCATAGAATAACCCAATAAAACTGTTCCGGTTTGAAGGTAGCCAGTGACATTACTGGGCAATTATGACTTAACAACTGAGGTGTCAAGATGACAACGCGCGCGAGTAATACCACTGGTGTGAGTTTAGGCGGGAAATCGTAAAGTGCACTTTGTCGGTTTTATATTATTTTCCAAAACTTATGTTTCCCCGAAGTTTAATGTGTAATTATATTGGATAGTTAACCATTATGTGTTCGTGAACGTGTGTGAGTGTAGGCAAATGATATAAAATTGAAAATCGTGACTTTTGTGTTCACTCCTAAACTCCATCGAAGCCTTAGTGAAGTTTCCACTGTTTTGCTGGGAATTATTCTGTATACTTGACACTGGCAAACGCAGAAAGTGTGGCGCCATATATTATAATCCCATGATGGGAATTAATAAATATTACTTGTTTACTCCATATACTTGACACTGGCAAATACACAAAAAGTGTGGCACCATATCCCATGACGGGATTAAAACAAAAAAAAGACGTGTGGCACTCGGGGACTGCCGCGGTAAAGCTATTGCATACCGTTTTTTATCAACTTATGTAATACAACCAATGCCACCTAAAGGCGGGTTGCTGAACTAAAGAGACAAGCGTGTTTCTCTTTAGTTCAGCAACCCGCCTTTAGGTGGCATTGGTTTTGATCAACTTATGTAATACAACCAATGCCACCTAAAGGCGGGTTGCTGAACTAAAGAGACAAGCGTGTTAGGTTTTTTTCGTTACGGAATTTCTGGATTCGGTCCCCACGCTCAAGGCCCGCGATAGAAGCTATGCAATAGCTTAAAAGTACCACTGGTGTTGCTGACATCTATAGGCTGCGGTTGCCGCTTACCGTCAGGCGGCACGTATGCTTGTTTGTTATCTTATTACGTCGCATAAAAATTCAACAACTCACCCTGAATAAGCGAACATTGTCATCATCAAAAGTTCCCCTAGAATTCACTGGTTTATATTCACTGCCTTTCCCTCCAAAAAGTATTGCGAGGTTACCTGAAAAGGAAAAATATCAATTTTATTATTGGAGTTCAACAACCTGTTCCCGTTACCGTAAAAAAATACTTTTGGATTATCAAAAATTAGGTGGATGGTGGTGGAAATAGTGGATGTTATGGATGGGGAAAGGCCGGCCTCTCCATAGATACTAATATATATAAAAATTACTTATATCTTAATTGTTTTTCTATATATCTTTAAAACTGCCCTTTACCTCACGCTAAAGACCACTGCAGTAATGATGCAGTTATAATCCTTACTAATATTATAAACGTGAAAGTTTGTGAGTATGCACTGCCGGCGTTAAACAACGCTTACGTTGTGTCTCGCCGAGTGAGTGAGGTTACCGGAGGCCCAATCCCCTTTTAAAAGGTCGGCAACGCACTCGTGACTCCTCTGGTGTTGCGGGTGTCCATGGGCGGCGGTAATCGCTTACCATCAGGCGATCCGTCTGCTCGTTTGCCCTACTATCCCATAAAAAAAATGGATTTATTGATGTTTGTTACTCTTTCACGCCAGAATATCAGAACGGATCTGGATGAAATTTGGCACAGAGATAGATTATAGTATGGACTAACATATAGGCTACGTTTTATCCAGGTCAGACTCAATCCTGAAGTCAGTTACTTCAATAAAGTTAACGAACTAGACCTTTTTCATGTCTTTTTTTTTTTAAATTACAAACTTAAATTACTACATTACATGGTATACTCACCAAACGTAATGGTTTAACGGCGAGATGCGCTCTTATTTTTATAACAAAACCTTACACTAAATTAACAAAAGCAAACAACAGTACTTATTAAACAATAATAGTATCAAAGGGTACATAAATATATTAAGCATTACGTGACTTTTTTTTTTGTCTATCTAGGTACTACTTTTATCTATTACAACTGCCATCTAACAAAGTATTCTTGAGTTTATGAAAAGCTCTGTCATGGAATACGACGCACCTTTGAAAATACTAAGGAAATGTTTGGGCTCTTTCCCTTGTGGAACCTTCACAACGGTGACTCCACCTTCCAGCTCCTCCTCGAGTTGATACACCAGCTCGAAAGCTGCTAGTTTGTCTTCATTGCTGGAGTCAGCACCCTGGAGAGGAATTTTGCGTTAATAGCTTGCCAAGGGTCAACAAAAATACAGAACTGCAACTAAACCAAAGATTGTATATTCATAAACATATTAAACGTCATATATACTTCTTAAAGTCCTCTATTATATTTTGTCCTCTTTTTCCTGTCACAAAATATAAAGTGTCAAAACAAGACAAAACATATTGTTTTATGTTTATTATAACTTTATTTTAGTGAAGGAAAGATTTAATCGCAGGCAGGATTCGAACCTGCGTCTTCTGGTTAGATACACCAGATGCACTGACCGCTAAGCCACCGCGAGTCCTACCCGGCAGATCGAAATTTGTGTTCACATGCTGAATTTACGTCATAAGGTGACGTTGGCGACATCTATTGAAAAGCAATTTACTTTGCTTTTCAACTGACACGGCTTACTTTACAGTTAGTTCGATGTCGTACGATGCCACCTTACCTTTTAACTACCTTTTTGTGTTTCTTTTTTCATTTTGCGAGTTATTTGAGTAAAAGGAAAGGAAAAATTCGATCGCGGGCAGGATTCGAATTTGCGTCTTCTGGTTAGATACACCAGACGTTCTGACCTCTATCCTGCCCGCGATCGAATTTTCCTTCATTATATAAGACAAAACATTATAATAGTTTATAAGGCGTTTTAAATTTTTAAGATTAAGAGTGTAATACTTTTATACTCGACATTTTATTACACTCTTTTCATTCGTGATAGGCTTACGCATGACCACCAGTTCGCCTGATGTTGAGCGACACTGCGATCTACGATAAGCACGCTTGCCTCGAAGAAACCGATTCACTCGTGATTTAAAGACACCCAGATTATATCTATCAGGGAAGACCCACTCGGGAAGATTTTACTCTTTCGTTAATCGTCCCATTCATTCTCTCAACTGTGCAAACCATTGTTAACAGCAATTTCAATTTATTTATTAGTGAGAATTATTGGTTTCTGATGATGCAGTTCTACTTACCGCCCAGAAGTACACCACAAACGCATCTTCCCCATTCTCATCAGTATACTGGTATTTCACGACATACATGTCACTCTGATAGAAGACCGACACGCCAGATGCGAACTGCTCCGTCACATCCTCCTGATCTCCTGACAACCTGAAAAAGTAAGTTATATTTAACTTGAATTGACGGCTTCATTAGTCTAGTGGTCCCAAGCATTACTGCTATGTTAGAGGTCCTGGGTTCGATCCCCAGATCGAGCAGTCTTTTTTTAAATAATAATATTCAATCCAGGACATATATTAGATATTATTATTATTAAATCTTTATTATCAGGCTACTTACGCCCATAGATACATTCCTTACAGACTAACATATATATTTTAATATTATAAATTGCGTTAGTATAATAACAATTTAGTCTATATTAGTAAACACTTCACATAGCACTAGTCAATATATGACTATGGCACTTGTCCACGGAAGCGACGAAACATCACATCTTGCGGCCAAAAGTCCTCTTCCATGACGAGGTGCAGATAGCACGTAGGTACCCGCACCACGAACGCCTTGAACTCGGCGTGTACTCGAGCCTTTGGCGTACATACTCTGCGATGTCCTCCGCTTTATTTTATTATTATTAATCATTTATTTCAGACCAAAAGTCCATAAAATGTTAGTAGCAATGATCTTAACCTATTGTTAGTAATATAATATAAATAAATAAATATAATTCTACTTTACAGTCTACATCGCGTACAGTCTAATCCAATGGCCCAACATTGGACTGTCCCATTTATCACACAATACGCTCAAGATGCTGTGTGAACTGCCACGCATTCTGCGGAGGAGGGAAGCGCAACGTTTGCGTATGATGGCATGGAAACCATCAACTCTGGCCTCCGCAAACATGCCTGATGCACTACAAAAACGTGGCAGTCCATTCAACATTCTGAACGCATTGTTGTATTGAACACGCAGGGCGCTGTATGCCCTCTGCGTATAGCCGACCCACAGAGCGCATGTGTAACAGGACTGGCTTTAGTGGTGTAGTGTAGGCGGGAAACGTAATACCGGAGTGTTTGTGGCACGTATGGCTAAATTCGGCTCAGCAGGAGCCGTATCGCAGCGGTTCTTGTTGGTGGGTTGACGTCCTTATATTATATAGCCTTAACCCTCTGCTTCTTACCTGATAACAGTAAGGCTACCATCTCCACTATCCGGCATGTATCCTCTGGCGGCTGCACTCTTCCCAATCTGCTTGGCTGCCGTTGTAGCTTGCTCCATATCCTCAGAAAAGTAACCAGCATCTGAAGACATAGACATGAGAAAGATAAGAAATATATTTAGCCAACAACGAGACATAGTTATGTGCAACATCACCCCTCGCCTTGTCGCGGCGGCTTAGTAACCATGGAGGGATGCATCCCTGTGAACCTAAGTAAAACCTCAGGGAGGGTCAGCTCCTGGTAGTTTACTTCGGAAGCCTGCATTGGAGCGGCCACTGTAGGTTGCGGTGTAATATGGGAGGCACCGCAACTGAGGCGGGCCACGGTGTTGTATGGGCGACACCATAGCTTATTGATGTATTGCTACCTTTGTAGTATGTACAAATTGTACAGTAAAAGCTCAAAAGTCCATAAGCACGCTAAGGATTACATTGCTATGAACAGTGCAAGCGAACTCGATACAACCAGTGCGTGTCGCTTGTTAACGACAATGAATAGAAGGTCGTAAGTCAAACTAAACGTCAAGTTATTGCGTTGTGAGTTTGCCTATGGACTTTTTTCACCACTATACATGTCGTAGAACTACACTGCTGATTCCGTTTCAAGTGGTAACACCGCGTTCATATTTCACCGTTAAGCAATAATGTGCTAACATTATTGTGTTCCGGTTTGAAGGGTAATGTAACCAGTGACATTACTGTGCAAATGAGACTTAAGAGGCCGGCGGACCGAATTTCAATTACAAACGTAATATTGAAATAAATCGTAATTCAAATACAATTTAATCAAATGGTGTTATTATTCGGATTCCGATACCGTTAATCTAGGTTCCTACACTACCATTTCTTCCAAAATACTTCACTGGAAATAAATGTAAGCGAATGCAGTTTTTGATAACTTTATCAAGTTTAGAACGATTTTCCGGTCTTTTATTTCCAATGAAGTAGTAGTAGACGAAATAGTACCGTAGGAACCTAGATTAACGGTATCCAAATCCGAATAATAACATAATTCGATAGAATATTGTATGGATTACGATTTATTTCAGAATTACGATTTTGTGGGCAATTCAAGCTCCGCCGGACCCTTAACAACTGAGGTGTCAAGATGACAACACGCAAGTGATACTACTGGTGTTGTAAGCTTCCATAGGTTACGGTAACCGCTTACAATCAGGCGGGCCGTTTGCTTCTTTGCCACCTTAGTGGTATTAAAAAACAGACAGTTCTTACCAGAGTCTGTCACCATTCCTCTTGTTGTTGCTGTAATGGTCTCCCAATTGTGGAAGTATTGTTTGAAGGTACTGCTCTCGCTGCCTTCTGTTACCTTGGTTACGTTTACCTAGAATATAAATCACACGCTTAAAGATCCGGCGGAGCTTGAATTGCCCACAAAAACATAATACTGTTACGCCGAGTAACTATTAACAGAGATGGGTCACGAAGATTCTAGATAAGTCGTAGAAGCACGTAGAACATTCGAAGAAAAGCCGGGTTCAAGGTGGATGACCGTAAACAATAGACGATCACTTTATCGTCTATTGTTTATAAGTAGGTACTTACCTACTCGTATTTTGTGGACCTATCGAGATTTTAGAATCTTCGTGACTCATATAAATACTGGTCGTGAGGGTCGGCCAAGGCAGTTTTAGTTCTGAACACGGTGAAGTGAATATCGAAGCGAAGTTAAGTGATTACAAGTGCGACATTATAGTGCGATAAGTGATACTGTAGTGACTCTCTCAGTAATTTCTGTTGTGTTTGTCAAGTTAATTAAAATATTTGTTGTTTCGGTAAAATTGGTGTTAATTAAATTTATCCCGAACCCCAGCTCGTAACAATACCAAAATAATTCGTAATCCAAACAATATTTTATCAAATTGTGTTATTATTCGGATTTGGATACCGTTAATCTAGGTTTATACCTTACCAATTTGTCTACTACTACTTCACAAGAAATAAACGACCCGAAAATAGTTCCAAAAATGATAAAGTTATCAAAAAATACATCCGCTTTCATTTATTTGCAGTGAAGTATTTTGGACGAAATGGTAGTTAAGGAATCTAGATTAACATTATCAGAATCCGAATAAATTATTTTTTTATTGATTAGGTCGGCAAACGAGCAGACAAGCCACCTGGTGGTAAGTAGTCATCGCTGCCCATTGTATCTAAACAGAAGACACAGGATCGAATTCTGCCCGCAATTTAATTTTTCCTTCACTAAGATGGAATTTCTTCAAAGTACATTATTAAATGTCTTATTGCTTTGCCATACGTTTTATTATCGTTAGTTTCGACTGTTCAGCTAAAGGGTGACTGTTATTTAGTTTAAGGATAAAAAAATACCTAGGCCTTTAGGGTTAGCAACGCGCGAGTGATGCCCCTGGTGTTGCAAGCGTCCATAGGTTACGGTGACCGCTTACCATCAAGCGGGCCGTATGCATGTTTGCCACCTTAGTGGTATAAAAAAAAACCTATATGTAAGTATTAAAATGACCGAAGTCGATTCAGAAGCCGATTCTGATCTACACGATACTACTTTCAGAGTTAGCGTTATTTATGCCAGACAATGTATGTCTCCTTCTTTTTGAGTTGATTTATGCTTACCCAGGCAGGATAGCCTTTGACTTCAAAGTATTTGTTGGTGATTTCATGGTAAGTCTTCTTAACGTCGGCGCTGACTTCCGACCCTATCCACACGTACACACCAGAGCATGGAGTATCCAGAATATAGACTTCCTGATAAAAAAATAGACATATGTAGTACAGTGGCGACCAAAAGTCTATAGGCAATCTCACAACGCAATAGCTTGACGTTTAGTTTGACTTACGACCTTCTATTTTCATGCATCATTATTGTCATTTTTTTTTATCCCGTCATGGGATTAAAAAACCCTTCTGGGAGAGCCATGCTTCGGTACGAATGGGCCGGCTCGAGCGGAGTGGTACCACGGCTTCACAGAAAACTGGCGTCCACCAACGCTTACATTGTGTTTCGCCGAGTGAGTGAGGTTACCGGAGGCCCAATCCCCTTTTAAAAGGTCAGCAACGCACTCGTGGCTCCTCTGGTGTTGTATCAATTGAAATTTGAAAACTTGTCAACGTATACATTTCATTGCTCGTGACTGTACAGTAAACGCTCAAAAGTCCATAAGCACGCTAAGGATTACATTGCTATTAACAGTAGGAGCGAGCTCGATACAGCCAGTGCGTGTCACTTGTTAACGACAATGATGAGAGTTTAGGCGGGAAAATGTAAAGTGCACTATGTTGGTTTTATATTATTTTCCAAAACTTGTGTTTCTCCGAAGTTTAATGTGTAATTATAGTGGATAAGTGTTCGTGAACGTCTGCGAGTGTAGGCAAATGATATAAAGTTGAAAATCGTGACTTTTGTGTTCACTCCTAAACTCCATCGAAGCCTTAGTGAAGTTTCCACTGTTTTACAGGGGATTATTCTGTATGCTTGACACTGGCAAACACAAAAAGTGTGGCGCCATAATAATAGAATCCCATGACGGGAACTAATAAATATTAGATACTTGTTCACTCCATAAACTTGACACAGTGACACTGAAAATATACAAAAAGTGTGGTGCCATTTTTTTTTATGGGATAGGAGGGCAAACGATCAGACGGATCGCCTGATGGTAAGCGATTACCGCCGCCCATGGACACCCGCAACACCAGAGGAGTCACAAGTGTGTTGCCGACCTTTTAAAAGGACATTAGGCCTCCGGTAACCTCACTTACTCGGCGAAACACAACGTAAGCGTTGTTTGACGCCGGTTTTCTGTGAGCCCGTGGTATCACTCCGGTCGAGCCGGCCCATTCGTGCCGAAGCATGGCTCTCTCACGTAGAAATTTCATAGCAAAACCCAATAACACTGCGTGACCTGGGAATCGAAACTAGGACCTCTAGCGTAGCAGTCACGCCTGGGACCACTAGAATAACGAGGCAGATAATTTTTTTTTTCTTTGTTTTATTGATTAAGTCGGCAAACGTGCTGACGAGCTATCTGGTGGTAAGTAGTCATCGTCGCCCATGGACACCTGCAACATCAGAGTAGTTGCTGATGCGTTGCCGAGCCTTAAGAGCCTCTACGGACTGCGGACTGCCAGAGCCGCAGCAACCGAGGAGGAACTGGCTCTTAGGCGCAAAAGTGCTATTCATATGGTAATTAGAAGGTCCTTAGATACTTGTAGACAGGTACTCACATCGGAAGAAAGCTGTTTCTGTTTATAAGGTTTGTTCAGAGAGACCAGGTCCAACTCATCGCCAACCAACACTCTGTAGAGGTATACGGCAGATATATCTTCACGATAATAAATCTGAAGCAAAAAATATTGGAAATTATTAACTACTTAGGTACTTATCATTTTGTGTTTTTTTTTTTCATTTTCCATGCTAAGATTATAAAGTTATTTTAGTAACGGAAAAACGTCACCTTATGACTTAAACTCAGAATGTGAAGGCAAAATTTAAATCAGGCGGGTGGGGTTCGCTTTGGTTTAGAGGTCAGAGCGATTTATCCAACCAGGAGACGCAGGTTCGAATCCTGCCCGCGATTGAATTTTTCTTTTACTAAAATGACTACATACTTACTTACTTAGAAAGAAGAAAGGAATATTTATTCAGCTACGAATGAGATATACTGACTACTTAAAATACTACGCGGAATTCTGTTCCGAATCACTGGAACACTCACTCCACTGGCACTGGCAGGCTCAGACGCAGCGACCATCGACCTCCGGTCTCGGGGAGGAGTGATGTAGCGACATCTACCGCGCTACATACATACTAACTAGACGGACAATTCCTGAATCGCGCAAGTGAAGTTTGCAACATTTGCTTGTATATAGCCGCTCGACTTCAACCGTCGGGCCGTGGCCCACCAGGCAAAACACCCACCTGGTTGTAGCATCCTTCCTTTGGGTGGAGGGGCAACACGATATACGAGAAATCGATTCACTCGCGATTTAAAGACACACAGATTATATCTATCGGGGAAGACCCACTCAGAAAGCGCATTCCACATTTCAGCGGTACGCATAATAGGTCCGAATATTTCTTACTAATGTAATACCGAAATAAATCTTTAATCAAACTCTGATATTATTCAAATTCCGATACCGTTAATATACAAGTAGGTTCCTTCCTACTCTACCATTTCATCCAAAATACTTCACTGGAAATAAATATAAGCGAATACAATTTGATAACTTTACCAAGTTTAGAACGATTTTTCGGTGTTTTATTTCCAGCAGACGAAATAGTACAGTAGGAACCTAGATTAGCGGAGTCCAAATCCGAATAATAACATAAATTGACAGAATATTGTCTGGCTTACGATTTATTTCGGTATTACATTTTTGTGGACAATTCAAGCTCAGCCGGACCCTAAAAGCGTTTCGTTTGGAGGTTTGGAATGTCCACCATGATTCGATGTCGCTTTTGGAAAAAGGCTAAGAATATGTTCACTTACGGAGTCAGAGTCATCGCTGGCGATCTCGTCTCTGGATCCCGAGCCCAGAGCCTCAAAGAACAGGTCATAGTCCTCGCTTGTTGAAAACTCATCTGAAACAAAATATTTTTACTCTTTTAGTAAGTAGTTATTTTTTACTAGGTTATGTCTGTGCGGGTACTCGCTGTTAGCAAGACGAGAACACCCACCGAATTATCATAATTATTAATAGTAGATAATAATATAATTTACCTTCCTATACCTACGTAGCCAGTGATAAAAAATCTTGGTTATAGGTATTTTTAATATTTCTGGGAATCAGATTGCATCATAATAAATATGGTAATTTGGTATTTCCCTATTACTGTGGATATCAAGCTTTCAGTTTTTATCAGATAAATTGTATCGAAATTGTGTAGTACCTACTTACTTCACTTTATTTAGACACAAAAGCCGCATGGTAATCATTCTAATCAATATTACCGTCTGCAATTAGTAATTTAGCGTTGAAATAGCCACGTTACCAGGTCAAATTACAACTTTGGAATACAGCACTGATTTTCGATAACAAATTATGAGAACGTAGATATTTTTTTTATTGATTAAGTCGGCAAACGAGCTGACGATCCACTTGGTGGTAAGTAGTCATCGTCGCTCTTGGCCTTGAGCCCCTACGGACTACAGACTGCCAGAGCACACCAAGGTGCTTTACGACAGGCTCCGACGGGGTGGTCTAAGGGTGTGGTCGCCAGGCAGTCAGACCCCAAGAGGTCCTACCACCGAGCAAGTCAGATATTTTCACGCCTCTTACGGGATGTCTATCTGAAAGGCAGTGAGGAATAGTATTCTAAACCACACGGGGTGAAATGGGGATTTTATTTGAGAAAACCAACAATTGTACAGTAAGTTTTACGTCTAGTTAGATTTACAAGTCACAGATTATGGTACAATCCACGACGTTTCCACATAAAATATAATATATATATATTTATATAATATATAAAAATTATCATCTGATACAATGAAGTTTAGGTATGTAAACGTGGGAGAGCCATGCTTCGGCACGAATGGGCCGCCTCGACCGGAGTGATACCACAGCCTCACAGAAAACCGGCGTCAAACAACGCTTACGTTGTGTTTCGCCGAGTGAGTGAAGTTACCGGAGGCCCAATCCCCTTTTAAAAGGTCGGCAACGCACTTGTGACTCCTCTGGTGTTGCGGGTGTCCATGGGCGGCGGTAATCGCTTACAATCAGGCGATCCGTCTGCTCGTTTGTCCCCCTATCCCATAAAAAAAATGTCCACATTATACTAGTACTCATACACAACACAATTTCAAAATGATTGTTATTTTAAGCTATCAATAATTATTTTTCTAAATTTGTTAAAACAAAAATATCCACTGTATGGAAATGTTGGTTCAACATCTTGACTATTCTGCGTAGACGCTCACCCGCATTCGTACGATATCTTGTCGTGGCAAAGAACGGGTAAGCGACTCTCTTCTTATTATAGTTCTAAGCACTAAACATAATATTATATTTTTTTTATACCACTAAGGTGGCAAACAAGCATACGGCCCGCCTGATGGTAAGCAACGAAGTAGATTGCCCCTTATACCAATAAAAACTATGTTATCTAACAGTATTTCGTAATGTGATGTGACCGGCAACCACATGATCCCAAATCCGACGCCCTAGCCATTAGCTACCGCCGCTTACCAGCAATTGCAGCTTACCAATAATTTCAATGGTGGCTCTTCCGTTGTGGTAATCATCTCTAAGAGTATTGGCTACGCTGATAATTTTTCTTCTCTGAGTAGCCTTAGCTCCTTCTGGCATCAGGACGAAGATATCATGGTCTACTTCCAGAATAAAGCAGTGGTCTTTGGTCAATGACGATGCTTCGGCAGCCACCTGGAAAAAATAACAGGTTGAAATAATCTGATTCTTTACATGGGAGAGCCATGCTTCGGCACGAATGGGCCGGCTCGACCGGAGTGATACCACGGCCTCACAGAAAACCGGCGTTAAACAACGCTTACGTTGTGTATCGCCGAGTGAGTGAGGTTACCGGAGGCCCAATACCCTTTTAAAAGGTCGGCAACGCACTTGTGACTCCTATGGTGTCCATGGGCCGCGGTAATCGCTTACCATCAGGCGGTCTCTTTCCCATATAAAAGAAACTTTCTAGCCAGGGCAGGTCAAGGTCAAAGGCAAAATGTTTTATTTAAATTAGTCCACTAAAATAGGTACTTTTGAAAAGTCAAAACTAGTTGCACGGTTCCAAAAAGTGGGCTTTATGGAGAAGAGACGGCAGGAAACTCCATAGATACTCATTAAAATAACATGATTACAATAATAATGCTTTACAATTTTGTTCTATATAGTTTTTTTTTATGGGATAGGAGGGCCAAAAAGCAGACGGATCGCCTGATGGTAAGCGATTACCGCCGCCCATGGACACCCGCAACACCAGAGGAGTCAAGAGTGCGTTGCCGACCTTTTAGAAGGGGCCTCCGGTACCCTCACTCACTCGGTGAAACACAACGTAAGCGTTGTTTAACGCCGGTTTTCTGTGAGGCCGCGGTATCACTCCGGTCGAGCCGGCCCATTCGTGATGAAGCGTGACTCTCCCACGTAACATTAGAAAATCCCGTGCAAAGTTGCTGAAAATTATCCAGTTTGATGATTTATTCATTAGGTACTTATTTAAAAATAATCATCATTAGATCAGATAGGAAATTGTATTGTCATCGGAACTACTTAGATTTTTTTATACCATTAAGGGAGCAAACAAGCATACGGCCCACCTGATGGTAAGCGGTTACCGTAGCCTATGGACGCTTGCAACGCCAGGGGTATCACTCGCGCGTTGCCGACCCTGTAAATCAGCCTTTCCCAAAGTGATCCCCCTTGTAGGCGCTGCAGGCCTGAAGGGGGGGGTAAGAGAACCAGAAAAAAATGGGGGCGTTGTGTGAGGCTTGGGGGGTGAATTGTAATTTCATCTAGCTAGGAGGACTCTTAGACACCGACCGAGCTCTCGACTCTCGACTACAATTTGTGGACATCAACTAATATTAATTAAGAGATTGCTCAAACTCGGTTAATAAATTTAATTTGAAGTTATATTGATTTTTAAGTAGGTTACCAAATTGGGGCGCTAAAAAATAATTTATTCTCAACTAGCGACCCGCCCGCGGTTTCTCCCGAGTTGCCCTATTCCTAAGAGTCGTAGCGTAATATTAAATAGCATAAAACGTTCCTCTTAAATCATTCTATCTATTAAAAAAACCGCATCAAAATCCGTTGCGTAGTTTTAAAGATCTAAGCATACATAGAGACAGACAGACAGCGGGTAGCGACTTTGTTTTATACTATGTAGTGGAGTGGGCAGTAAACAAAATAAGTTTGGGAACCCCTGCTGTAAATTAAGGAGGAATAGTTGGGCTGGCAGCATAGGGGACAATAATAGCGTGTTGCTTATCCTATCTGCCAACACAACGCTTCCTCGCGGAGCTCTGGCGACCTTGCTCACCGTTAGGAACACAATATAGCACGTAGCTATGTTATTTGGCTACGATTTTCTGCTAGGTGGAGGTACTTCCGCAGTCGGGCAGCTCCAATTGTGAGTGGAATTATTCGATTCCACTATGCCCTGCCTCTCTTTATAGATACAAATTTGTTGCAAAATGAAGGAAAGAAATAAAATAATACATATATAATTCTACAATATACAACATAACATAACATACCATCACGCCTGTATTCCCCGAAGGGTTAGGCAGAGGCGTACTAATGTACACCCACAGTTCGCCGGTATGTTTAGGTCCCATGTAATAGGGGGCGAGCCTATTGCCATTAACCGGGCACAAATCCAGACTCCGAGCTGCTACTGAGAATTTCATAGAAAAACCCAATAACACTTTGCTCGACCTGGGGATCGAACCCAGGACCTCTAGCGTTGCAGTCGCGCTTGGGACCACTAGACTAATGAGGCAGTGTACAATATACAACTTTTGTTATTAACCATTATAATTAGATTAAAAATAAGATAAGTAAAAATTATTATGATAATTTATGCACGTATCATCTGATAATAAATTATGTGTATCATTCACATGAAACGATTAACAGAGATTTTTTATTTATTTTCACTAAGCTTCTGCCCGCGACATTGTCTGCGTGGACACAGGATTGGGTCCGACCTAGATAAAAAGTAGCCTATGTGTTATTCCAGGCTATAATCTATCTCTGTACCAAATTTTATCCAGATCCGTTCAACCGCTTTGGCGTGAAACAGTAACAAACATCCACACATCCATATTCACAAACTTTCACGTTTATAATATTAGTAAGGATTAAAATAATAATTACACTCTTTGCGCTGTAGCATGGTGCGGGTGACAGTTTCCTGTATGATGTTGATTTAATTGTTTAATATAATTTACTACAGTTATTAATGATTAAATATATTACGAATGTGGTACAGCTAAAATACTAAGTCATAATTTATAAATCGCGGCAATCTTCAAGAGTGTAACGAAATTTTATGAAACTGTCACCCGCACCATGCTACAGCGCACAAAGTGTAAGCAGCTCTCGATGTGTGAGAAGTGCATGTATTTGTAAGTGTGTAAGAGTGTGTTATGTGCGTACGTTTGTGTTTGTGTGTGCGTGTGTGTATACACCGTTACATTTAAGTCGTTTTAATGCCGAAAGGACGGAATTATACTCATCTCTAGGAATAACTATCTATATCTATCTATAACTATCTCTAGGAACGACGACACGTTTGGCGTAGCGGCTGAGCGATCGGCTTCTGCGTCACGTGTTGTGGGTTCGATCCCCACACGGAGCAAATATTTGTATGATCTACAGGTAGTTGTTCCGGGTCTGGGCGTTTGTGTATGTGAGAATTTGTGTTTGTAAACGCACCCACGATACAGGAGAAAATCCTAGTGTGGGGTAACGTTTTCTTTTTAAATAAAAAAAAAAATAATAAAAAAAAAAATTTACTATGGAACCAACCCTGAAATCACAAAAAAAACAGCTGTTCCATACACTCTGACGAGTTCAGAGTACACAAAATGTATGGGAACAGCTGTTTTTTTTCGTGATTTCAAGGTTGGTTCCATAGTAAAAGTTATTCCTTGTGACGGTGTATACAGGGTGTCCAAGTCATACCTCCTCAATCCTCATGTTATCACATCCAGACAGCTTGAGGAGTCTCTTCTCGGCTCCAGCGTTGGTCTCAACTTCCGTAAAACCAGACTCATTCCCACCTTCCAAGTACCTAATGGCTAGAAGAAGAAAAACATAACGTACATATTGGCATCCAGAAAGGTATCTCGTAAGAGCCGAGAAAATATCTGACTTGCTCGGTGGTAAAACCTCTCGGGTTCTGACTGGTTGGCGACCGCCCTTACGTCGGAGTCTGTCGTAAAGCACTGCGGTGTGTGTTTCAACTTTCGCGCGTAAGACCCAGTTCCGCCTCGGTTGCTGCGGCTCTGGCAGTCTGCAGTTCGAAAGGGCTCTTAAAGCTCGGCAATGCATCAGCAACTCCTCCGGTGTTGCAGGTGTCCATGGGCGACGATGACTACTTACTATCTGATGGCTCGTCTGCTCGTTTGCCGACCTAATCAATAATCAACCCATTACACTGATCCACTGCTGGGCACGGGTCTCCTCTCAGAATGAGAGGGATTAGGCTATAGTCCACCACGCTGGCCTAATGCGGGTTGGTAGACTTCACACGTCGTCGAGAAAATCTCTCAGGCATACAGGTTTCCTCACGATGTTTTCCTTCACCGTTTAAGCGCGTCATAATAAACTGTTTAATACGCACATGACTTCGAAAAGTCAGAGGTGCGTGCCCTGGGTTCGAACTCGACCTTATCAATAAAAAAACAATATTGTATGCATGTTTTTTTAAAAGTGTGTCTATGGGGTTTCTTGCCGGCTCTTCTCCATACGACCCACTTTTTGGAAACGTGCAAATAGTTTTGACTTTTCAAATGTACCTATTTCAATGGTGTAATAGAAATAAAACATTTTGACTTTGTCTTTACAATTACGCTAGTATTCTCTGAAGGGTTAGGCAGAGGCGTAATAATGTGTACTCATAGTTAGCCGGTATATATTCAGGTCCCATGTCAAAGGGAGCAAGCCTATTGCCATTAACCGGGAAAATTCCAAATTCCGAGCTGCTACTGACAATTTCATAGGAAAACCCAATAATACTTTGCTCGACCTGGGATTTGAACCCAGTGGTGACTTGAGACGTTTAGCATAGCAGTCGCGATCAGGAACACTAGGCTAATGAGGCAGTTACCTCACTTACCAGGCTTAAAATACCCCAGGAACTGGCTTGATTCGTGACCCTGAACTTCCCTGTGATGAACAGCTTTCCCTCCTAACATATCATCAAGAGTTACGGTCCATATAGCTGCAGACCCCATCTTATCCTGGGTGGTCTTGCCGCCAAGCCAGAAATGAGCATCGTGGCTGAGTGACGAACTGTCTTGGCCAGTTGTCTGAAAAGATTTCAGAAATAATATTTGCAGAACAGATTTTTTTATACCACTAAGGTTTTTTTTATGTGATGGGAGGGCAAACGAGCAGACGGATCGCCTGATGGTAAGCGATTACCGCCGCCTATGAACACCCGTAACGCTATAGGAGTCACAAGTGCGTTGCCGACCTTTTAAAAGGGTATTGGGCCTCCGGTAACCTCACTCACTCGGCGAAACACAGTTGCGTTGTTTAACGCCGGTTTTCTGTGAGGCCGTGGTATCACTCCGGTCGAGCCGGCCCATTTGTGCCGAAGCATGGCTCTCCCACGTAAAAAAGTGGCAAATAAGCATACGGCCCGCCTGATGGCAAGCGGTTACCATCAGGCGGGTAGCCTATGGACGTCTGCAACACCAGAGGTGTCGCTCGCGCGTTCTCAACCTTGTAAAAACCTTTTCTCTCCTTTTTTGAAGAACCTCATGCTGTAGTCATTTGAGAAAACCTCGGCAGGTTTGCCACAGCCTGTACGTCGAGATAGAGAAATCAATTAAATTGGCACAAGATTGAGATAATTTGAGTTTAATTCAATTGGAACATTATTGAAGAGCGATAAATGCGACTGACAAGTTCTTCCATGAATTGCACTTCTTTTCTTCTAAGACTCTTATGATAAATGAATTATTATAAAGTCAAAGAAGAAAGATTCAGGTAAATACAGAGTTTTGGAGAAATTAATTCAGTTGGCGCAGAAAAATATAAATAGATGATTTACGTGGGAGAGCCATGCTTCATCACGAATGGGCCGGGTCGACCGGAGTGATAACGCGGCCTCACAGGAAACCGGCGTTAAACAACGCTTACGTTGTGTTTCACCGAGTGAGTGAGGTTACCGAAGGCTTAATCCCCTTTTAAAATGCTGGTAACGCACTTGTAACTGCTCTGGTTTTGCGTGTGTCTATGGGCGGCGGTAATCGCTTACCATCAGGCGATCTGTCTGCTCGTTTTCTCCCCTATCCCATAAAAAAAGATGAATAGATCAATTTGATTGGCTGAAGATTAACTTTACATTTAGATAAATAGACATATTTTTCCAATTAGCAGTTTTTAGAAATTTATTATATTGCCACACGATTGAAAAGATCGACAATCGACGAATAAGCACAAGTGAAGTGATGAATCGGTGATTATTTCAATTGACACAAAATTAAGATAAATTGATGTTTTTTTTATGGGATAGGAGCAAACGAGCAGACGGATCGCCTGATGGTAAGCGATTACCGCCGCCCATGGACACCCGTACCATCAGAGGAGTTACAAGTGCGTTTTCGGCCTTTTAAAAGGGAGTACGCTCTTTTCTTGAAGGTTTGAAGGTCGTATTGGTCCAGAAATACTGCAGGCGAAAGTTCATGCCACAGTTTTGTTGTGCGAGGCAGAAAGTTTCTAGAGAAACGCACAGTTATGGTCTGCCAACCATCAAGATGGTGATGGAACTACTGCCGCGGAGAATGATGGCGGAATGAGCCAGCAGGGATCAATCCGAACAATTCCTCAGAGCACTCCCCATAGTATAGACGATAGAAGATGCATAGTGAGGCAACATCTCTACGCAGCGCCAAGGAGTTCAGCGGGTTCGAAATATCTTGGCAGTCGACGATTCGAATGGCTCTCCGTTGGATACGGTATAGAGGGAGAAGTTGGTATTGGGGTGCACCTGCCCAGAGATGAGAACAATATTCTATTCTCTTCTATTGGGATAAGATTGAATTAGATAGAGAAGGGAGAGGCATTTACTTCATATGGGAACACTAAGGCGTATTCTATTTTTACCTTTAAAACGATGTATGAGTCTCCATTGTAGAATTTTCCATACAATTTTGATTCTATTGGCACAGGTTCAAATTTCTGTAAAAAAGTGATCCAGTTAAATTACAAGGTTGGTAAATTTAAGTCTGAATTCAATGTTTTATTTCCATTATTACAGGTACTTTAGAATTGATTTAATGGAATCGATAATGGGTTCCAAGGTCTTACCACCTGCTTGGAACCCCATTATCGATTAATTTAAATCAAAATCCAAGCCTAAAACTGCAAGACCAAAGGACACAGTGAGCTCGTTCTGCGTGAATCGGATCGCCAATAATTAACAAAAATGTAAGGTAGCTGTTAGTAATTGTAACATTAGGGGTCCGGCGGAGCTTGAATTGCCCACAAAAACGTAATACCGAAATAAATCGTAATCCAGACAATATTCTATCAAATTATGTCATTATTCGGATTTGGATACCGTTAATCTAGGTTCCTACGACACTATTTCGTTTACTACTACATCACTGGAAATGAAAGACCGGAAAATCGTTCCAAACTTGGTAAAGTTATCAAAAATTGCATTCGCTTACATTTATTTCCAGTGGCGTATTTTGGACGAAATGGGAGAGTAGGAACCTAGATTAACGGTGTCAGAATCCGAATAATAAAATAAATTGATTCAATTGTGTTTGAATTACGATTTATTTCGATATTAGGTTTGTAAGAGAAATTCCGTCCGCCGGACTCTTAAAACGTCCAACAACTTAGTCTGCCCGTGACCATGGATGTTGTAAAGGATCCGAAATGTCGGGAATAAAATAATATCAATACAACGCGATAGAATCTGTAAAAGTAGTTTTATTTCATTGTTAAAAATTAGTTCGGCTCCAAATAGTAGGTCTTATGGAGAAGAGCCAGCAAGTAACTCCATAGATAACTCATCATGTATGGTAACGTAACATACCATCACGCTTGTATTCCCCGAAGGGTTAGGCAGAGGCGTACTTAATTTAAACCCACAATTCGCCGGTATGTTTAGGTCCCATGTTATAGGGGGCGAGCCTATAGCCATTAACCGGGCACAAATCCAGACTCCGAGCTGTTATTGAGAATTCCATAGAAAAACCCAATAAAACTCTTTGCTCGACCTGGGGATCGAACCCAGGATCTCTATGTGGCAGTCGCGCTTGGGACCACTAGACTGATGAGGCAGGCTAGTCATGACCGCAGTCATCATGGATGGTATAGGCTATAGAGCAGCTAGCCTGTGGCTAAACTAATGCGGCAATTCAGTAGTATTATTAGTCTGTAATATTATACTTACGTCTATAGTCCAGATTTCGATGCCAGGGTTGGCTCC
Organism: Acronicta aceris; assembly: GCA_910591435.1. NCBI lineage: Eukaryota > Metazoa > Arthropoda > Insecta > Lepidoptera > Noctuidae > Acronicta > Acronicta aceris. The sequence goes on along the minus strand of OU342787.1, from coordinate 5,586,170 downwards.
TGCTTCAGCAAACGCCGGATGATCCATTGTTATAAATCTAGCTTTAAAATGTACACAACACATTTTTTTTTACGTCATAGGAGGGCAAACTAGTAGACGGATCGCCTGATGGTAAGCGATTACCGTCGCCCATGGACACCCGCAACACCAGAGGAGTCACAAGTGTGTTGCCGACCTTTTAAAAGGGAATTGGGCCTCCGGTAACCTCACTCACTCGGCGAAACACAACGTAAGCGTTGTTTAACGCCGGTTTTCTGTGAGGCCGTGGTATCACTCCGGTCGAGCCGGCCCATTCGTGCCGAAGCATGGCTCTGCCCCGTAAAAAAATTTAAAACATTAATAAAATCAACATTTAAAAAACATTATTAAAATCGCCGAGTGAGTGAGGTTACCGGAGGCCAAATTCCATTTTAAAAGGCTGGCAACACACTTGTAACTCTCTACTAACCTCTAGTGTTGCGTGCGGCGGTAATCGCTTACCATCAGGGGATCTGTCTGCTCGTTTGCCCCCCTATCCCATAGAAGAATACATTAATAAAATTGGGATACTGACTAGGCACATCTCACACTGGTCGTGGTGAATGTTATCCCATGACTATAGAGCGAAGGAAGGCTAATCCGGTTATTAAGTATTTGGTAAGATTCTGACATATTCTACCGCTCCCCAGGTGGAAGCGATCCATAAGATGTCCCATTATTAGTGTTAAATTCATCAAAATTAATCATTTTAGTCCCCATTATACAGGTATAGGGAACGATAATATTTTCATATTGATTTTTATTTCATACGATAATATTGTCATAAGACTGCCTCATTAGTCTAATGGTCCCAAGCGCGACTGCTACGCTAGAGGTCCTAGGTTCGTTATTGGGTTTTTCTATGAAATTTTCAGTAGCAGCTAGGAGTTTGGATTTGTGCCCGGCTAATGACAATAGGCTCGCCATGGGACCTAAACATACCGGCGAACTATGGGCGTACATATGTACACCTCTGTCTAACCCTTCGGGGAATACGGGCGTGATGGAAAGATATTATTTTCATATCCAACTATATACAAAACTAGCTGTATGACGGACTTTCATACAAACTTAGGGGTTGAATTTCCAAAAATCCTTTCTTAGTGCTCGTCTACAGTGCAAAAGGAACCAGCATGCATACTTTCAGAGATCTATCTCCTGTAGTTTCGGCTGTGCATTGAAACGTCAGTCAGTCGGGTTTTTCGTTTATTTATATAAAAATAAATAAAAAACAAATAAATAAAAAAATAAATAAATAAAAAAAATAATAGATAAAAAACATAAAAAAAAAACTTTGAAAGAAAATTTTAATTTTGCGGGCTAAATGACTGGGATTTTTTAAAATCAATCATTTTATAGTTAGGTACTTAATAACACATTGTGATTTCATGACAAATTGGCAACAATATAAAATTTCTGACAGTAACTAGTTATTGTAACAGGCTGATGTCTGTACATGATAGATATTATAGACAAACTAATATGGGGGGTCTTTATTAGAGCAACAGAAGAATACACAATTTTTAGAATTTTTATCTATCTGTCTGTATGTTTGTACGCGCATCTTGCAAAAACTACTGCATGGAATTGAATGCAGTTTTCACCAATGTATTGCTAGAGGTCTAACTTAAAATTTACTGCATGTTTCATCTTGATACGCCGCTTAGAATCGGATTTATAGTATGTTAATCTTTTTGGAACGTGATTGACACTGCAGGCAATAACTATAGTAGAAAATAAGGTAGAAATTCAATGAACTTACCTTTAAAATCAACTTGAGAACTTTAAATAGATAATTTAGATACAAATTAGGTAAAAATTACCACACACTGCCTTTCCTGATGAATTTTGCTAATATATCACATAAACAACGATCCTGATAATGTTTAGTATGAAATAATCAGACGATAGCTGCTATCCAATGCATGAATCATGCTACAGATAACGAATTTCGATAATCTGGGATGTTATCAGTAGTGTGATAAAACAGAAAAGTTATAAATGGGGTATTTTTTTTAGACGGACTTTTTCCCGCTATTATCTTTATGTTTATTTATAAACCTACTGAAAATTCATGTTTCACGTTAAAAACCGTTTCATTCCATGTGGGGACGGGTTAGAATACTGTTCCTCACTGCCTTTCTGATAGGCATCCCGTAGGAGGCGTGAAAATATCTGACTTGCTCTGTGGGAGAGCCTCTTGTAGTCTGACTGGCTGGCGACCACCCTTACGTCGGAGTCTGTCGTAAAGCACTGCGGTGTGTGTGTTTCGACTTTTGGACGTAAGAGCCAGTTCCCCTCGGTTGCTGCGGCTCCGGCAGTTTGCAGTCCGTAAGGGCTCCTAAGGCTCGGCAACGCATCAGCAACTCCTCTGGTGTTGCAGGTATCCATAAATAACGATGACTACTTACTACTAGGTGGCTCGTCAGCACATTTGCCGACTTAATCGATAAAAAAAATGGTTCTAAATATGAATTGATGCTAAACTTAATCCACCAATTTCACAATTATGACTGATTTCGTAATTTTCGTTATATCATGGTCTAGTGACCCTAAGTGTTATTGGGTTTGTCTATGACATTCTCAGTAGCAGCTCCGAGTTCGGATTTGCGCCATATGGCCCTAGGCTCGCTCCCTATTCCATAGAATCTACATTGCGAACTGTGGGTGTACACTAGTACACCTCTGCCTAACTCTTTGGAGGATACAGGCGTGATAATATTTTATTTCGTAATAATATAGTTGAAACAATTAATATCAATAATATTTTATTAAAGGACAATCAATTTGACAAATATACAGTTATACATAATTCTAGAAATATTTTTTATTAGGTACTATTATATTTCTAAGGCGTGAGTTCATGTTACAATCAATTACAATATTATCGTCGACTCAATAATAAAACCCTTATAAGCAAAATTAATTTTGGTCCAAAAATACACCCTTGAGGAACACCTCTTTTAAATACAGATAAAACATATCATAATGTATATGAAAATAAATGAACTGTGGTTGTTATTATAATAAATTGGTAATTAACAATTAGGTGCATATAAAAATATAACATAGCATGGCCGATATGAGTGCTAAGACATCACTGACAGTGTTGAAAGCTTTGTTTGGTTCCAATTTCGGGGGAGTCTGAAATGTAAAGATAAATTTTAGTTAGTAAAGTAATAAATCAAGCGTCCATAGATGTAAAAGGAACATGAGCTTATATGGCGGAGCTAAACAATAACCGATGCATGCATGCCGTCGGCTGGAACTAGTCTACTCAAAGCCGCTACGGATCTTCATTTATTCAATACTAATACTGTCTGGATTAAAAGAGATCATGATTCTCTGAGTTTGTTTAGGTGTTTCTCCTCAGAGGTCGTCAGTTAGGAAATGCCGGCGCCATCTTGTTTAAAAAAAATGTAAAGCATTGACTTGTAAAAGTATCTTTTTATAATATTTTTACAGAAATAAATATAATTACCATTATCATCATAATTATGATTATCATTATTGTTACGAGCTAGGGTTCGGGATAAATTTAATTAACACCAATTTCACCGAAACAACAAATATTTTAATTAACTTGACAAACACACAACAGAAATTACTGAGAGAGTCACTACAGTAACACTTATCGCACTATAATGTCGCACTTTTAATCACTTAACTTCGCTTCGATATTCACTTCACCGTGTTCAGAACTAAACTGCCCCGGCCGACCCTCACGACCAGTATTTATAAGAGTCACGAAGATTCTAGAATCGAACATTCTCGATAGGTCCACAAAATACGAGTAGGTAAGTACCTAAGTACCTACTTATAAACAATAGACGATAAAGCGATCGTCTATTGTTTACGGTCATTCACCTTGAACCCGGCTTTTCTTCGAATGTTCTACGTGCTTCTACGACTTATCTAGAATCTTCGTGACCCATCTCCGTACTAATAGCCACTTGGCGTAACACTACCCCCTCCTAAGACATGCTCGTCCCGAGCATCATTAGATCCGTAATAACGTGCCAAACGATCCACATGAACGATCTTCGGAGCACTTCTTGGCCCTTTTTGTATCCGGTAGGTGACGTCGTTGATCTTAGTCACGACTCGGTAGGGGCCGTCCCATTTTGCTTGTAACTTGGGTGACTTTCCTTTGCTGCGAACCGGGTTATGTAGCCATACTAGTGAGCCCTCATCAAATCTGCCTTTGTTGTTCATCTTGCGGTCGAAACGGGACTTCATTCTCTTGGACTTTTGGCAGCCTGGTTGTCTGACATGCTCTGAGCATTCTTCTCGTACATCACTTAAATTTGCTCTCAATATCCTCACAGGCACCGGTACTGTAGCCTCTTGTCGGACGCCAAAATAATCGCCATCTCTATTCTTCCTCCAGTTTTCGGAGCACGGTCTGCTCGAAAAACTTCCAATGGTACTTCTTCGCTTAGGGCAACTCATCCGGAGGTGACCTTTTTCTCCACAGGTGTAACATCTTGGAGCTGCCATCCTGTTCCTTTCTTCATGTACTCGGTCCTTTTTCAATATTTGACCTCTCCAACAACTAGCTTGAAGGTGTCCCCGTTTACCACAGGTGTAGCATCTAGGCGATATTACACCTTCCCTTCGAACTTCGCTGTGCCTTGCACAACCCACCTGGAAGTGGCCCTTTTCTCCACAGATGTAGCATCTAGGCCATGCTACACCATCCCTTCGACCCTCTCTGCGCTTAGGGCATCCCGACTGAAAATGGCCCTTTTCTCCACAAATGTAGCATCTAGGTGATGCTGCATCAACCCTTCGACCGTCACTGCGCCTCGGGCATCCCGCCTGGATATGCCCCTTCTCCCCACAGTAATGACATGTCGGTAACACGACTTCCCAGATACGATCAGTCCGATGGTCCTGTCTAACTGCCTCTACTTCTAAGGCATGGGCTAAGGCGTCTTTCAATGTCTTGTGGTGTCCAAGCCTCACAGCAGCTCTGACTTCAAGGTCACGAACTCCATCGACGAACGCTTGGACAAGATTACCGTCGATGAGCGCAGGTGTAGACTGGTATGCTTTTCGGACCAGCTTTTCAACTTCCACGGCCCACTGCTGTAGGGTCTCGGCACTACGCTGTACCCGGTCCTTTAGCTGAGCACGAAACACGTATTCCAGATGGGCGTCTCCATATCTCGAGTCCAGCGCCTCGATGAGCTGATCATATGTCATGCCCTCGCCGAGTGCCTCCAGTACTGTTAAAGCCTGGTCGCGGAGGCATAAAGTAAGTGCCGTCTTAGCCTGATCTTTGTCCCATCCGTTTGACTCAATAAAGGCTTTAAACTGCATTTTGTATGCCGACCATGAGGAGGTTCCGTCAAATGGCGGCACTTTAAATCCACGTAGGGAGGTCGTTATGGGTGCAGCATTCACGGAAGTCGCAAGTACGTTTCGTGCCTTTAGATCACCTAACGCCTTTGTCACGTCAGCAATCTGTTCCTCAGTTTTAGAAATCCGGATCTCGTGCTGTTCCACCTGCTCCTTCATAACACCGAGCTGTTTGCCAAGAGTCCCATGAAGGTCTTTTATGAGGACCATCTGTTCCTCTTGACGTCTGGTCTGCTCCTCTCTGTCGCGTTGCAGCTGTTCCCGCAATAGACGTGCCTGCTCCTCTTTGTCGCGTTGCAGCTGTTCCCGCAGTTGGTGTGCCTGATCTTCCTGACGGCGAGCCTGCTCTTCCTGACGGCGAGCCTGCTCTTCCTGACGGCGAGCTTGCTCCTCTTCCCGGCGAACCTGTTCTTCCTTGTCATGCTGCCGCTGCTCTTCCTGACGGCGGGCCTGCTCCTGCATCATTGCCATCAAGGTCGCTTAGTCAACCGTTGGTGCTGGAGAAGTTCCAGATGGACCCGGAATTGGGTCTATAGTTGGTTGCTGATGACCCACAGGTAGTGCCGGAGTATCTCCAAATCGTCTTTGATCCATCTCTTGCTGCCGCTGACTTCTGGTACGGATACCTTCCGTGTCTTCCTTCGGTAAAACCGGCATAATTTATCCCACAACTTCTGACACCAAATGTTACGAGCTAGGGTTCGGGATAAATTTAATTAACACCAATTTCACCGAAACAACAAATATTTTAATTAACTTGACAAACACACAACAGAAATTACTGAGAGAGTCACTACAGTAACACTTATCGCACTATAATGTCGCACTTTTAATCACTTAACTTCGCTTCGATATTCACTTCACCGTGTTCAGAACTAAACTGCCCCGGCCGACCCTCACGACCAGTATTTATAAGAGTCACGAAGATTCTAGAATCGAACATTCTCGATAGGTCCACAAAATACGAGTAGGTAAGTACCTAAGTACCTACTTATAAACAATAGACGATAAAGCGATCGTCTATTGTTTACGGTCATTCACCTTGAACCCGGCTTTTCTTCGAATGTTCTACGTGCTTCTACGACTTATCTAGAATCTTCGTGACCCATCTCCGTACTAATAGCCACTTGGCGTAACATTATCAAAAGGCCATTTCAATCATTACTCTGCATTGTAACATTTACATATTTATTTAATTATCGGAGTTTTTGATTATTTATGAAAGAAATTTAAATATTGGTTAAGTTAGGTTACAACTATGACCAGAATCGAATTGTAGCCGTTGTGTAAATGATATAAAATAACAAGCATGTTGAGTCATATTTACAGTAGCTTACATCGATGATAAATAGTGGTTAAGATAGTATCTTTTTAGACGTTGACATTGATAGTGGCTGACCTAGTAATTCAGAGGACAGATAAATAATAATAAATAAATAAATTAAATAGAAGTCTTAATTAATAATAATTAGCACCCATTAATAGTGTATCTGATTAAGCACACTTACAGTTCCACTAAGCTTCTGTCTGTTGCCGCAGCTGATATCGTCAATTGATGTACGAAATCTCTCCACATCTTTACTCGAATGACTGTTCGGTTCGAATTTGAAGCTGCAGACAAAGTTAAAAATGATTGACATCAAGTTTTTTATTGAAATGTTGTCTAAATAAATTACCAATTAGAAACCATAATCATTTCTTAGCAATTTTCAATGGACAATCATATTATGAATCACGATCATATTCGATACAGCAGTATCAAGATTTTCAGAAGCCATTCCAGAAAATGTATCGGTGATTGCATAACATAACATACTGTTACGCCGAGTAACTAGGACGACGGAGATGGGTCACGGAGATTCTGGATTAGTCGATGAAGCAGGTAGAAAACAAACAAGAGGAATATGCTAGAATGCGGCACCCGCAACAAAAAGAAAAACAAACAAAACACAATAGCGTGAGACCGGGCTCAAGGTCAAGGATTAACAATGGCGATTGTAAACATCTATTGTTCGCAAGTTGAATAAAGGACGTAAACATCTATTGTTCGCAAGTTGAATAAAGGACGTAAACATCTATTGTCTCAAAAATGCGGGCGGGTCGCATTATTGAGATTTATCGAGATTTTTCGAATCCAGAATCTTCGTGGCTCATATAAATAATGGTCGACAGCGTCGGCAAGGGCAGTTCAGTTTTGGACGCATCCAAGTGAAGATCGAAGTGAAGTTACAAGTGATTATCAGTGCGACGTTAAGTGTAACAAGTGCTAGTGTATAGTGACTGTTCGTGTGATTTCTGTGTGTTTGTGTGGTGAATAAAGTGACTGTTTTCGGTGAAATTAGTGATTTTAATTTATCCCGAACCCCAGCTCGTAACATTTGGTGTCAGAAGTTGTGGGATAAATTATGCCGGTTTTACCGAAAGAAGACACGGAGGGCATCCGTACAAGAAGTCAGCGGCAGCAGGAGATGGACCAGAGACGATTCACAGATTCGCCGTCTGTACCTTCAGGTCATGAACGACCACCTAATGACCCAGTCGCTGGTCCATCAGGATCATCTCCAGCACCGACAGTTGACCTGGCGGCCTTGATGGTAATGATGCAGGAGCAAACACGCCTGCTGCGCGAGCAGATGCAGCAGGACAAGGAAGAACAAGCCCGCCGGCAGGAAGAGCAGGCTCGCCGGCAGGAAGAGCAGGCTCGCCGGCAGGAAGAGCAGGCTCGCCGGCAGGAAGAGCAGGCTCGCCGGCAGGAAGAGCAGGCTCAACGGCAGGAAGAGCAAACACGCTTACTGCGCGAGCAGATGCAGCAGGACAAGGAGGAGCAGGCACGCCGCCAAGAAGAACAGATGCTCCTTATAAAAGACCTCCATGGAACTCTCGGCAAAGAGCTTGGCGCAATGAAGGAGCAGGTGGAACAGCATGAGAGTTGGATTTCCGAAGTCAAAGTTGAAATGGCTGATATGAAGAAGGCCCTTAGTGATCTCAAGGCAGGAAAAGGATTTGTGGCTCCTATGATCGATACTCCCACGACCCCTACAGTACGTGGATTTAAAGTGCCACCGTTTGATGGAACCTCTTCATGGTCAGCTTACAGACGCCAGTTTGAAGCTTATGTGGAGTCGAATGGATGGGACAAAACTCAGGCCAAGACGGCACTCACCTTATGCCTCCGCGACCAGGCTTTAACTGTACTGGAGGCGCTCGACAAGGACATGACCTACGATCAACTACTGGAAGCATTGGACTCAAGATACGGCGACGCACATCTAGAGTACGTGTTTCGTGCCCAGCTGAAGGACCGAGTACAGCGCGGTGCAGAGACCCTACAGCAGTGGGCTCTAGAAGTTGAGAAGTTGGTCCGGAAAGCCTACCAGTCCACACCTGCGCTTATTGACGGAAATCTTGTTCAGGCGTTCGTCGATGGAATACGTGATCTAGAAGTCAGAGCCGCTGTGAGACTTGGGCACCACAAGACTTTAAGAGACGCCTTAGCCCATGCCTTGGAAGTAGAAGCAGTGAGACAGGACCATCGGGCTCACCGTATCCGGGAAGTCGTTTTACCAACATGCCACCTTTGCGGGGAAAAGGGCCATTTCCAGGCAGGTTGCCCGAAGCGCAGCGAGGGTCGAAAGGATGGTGCAGCATCACCAAGATGCTACATATGCGGAGAAAAGGGCCACCTCCGAGCTAATTGCCCAAAGGGAACCACGTGGCGACAGAAGACCTATGGTGAAACAGTAAGGGCGGTGAATGCAACCGCCGAGGAGCAGCAGGGAAACGAATAAAAGCCAGGACTGTGGGGCGGGTGCTGGCTGGTGCAGAAGTAGCCCCAAGGATTTCAATCTCACAAGCCCATGATGGAAACAGCCTGATCATCAAAGGTGAAGTCAACAGGACACCCTGTAAGCTGACAATAGATACTGGAGCCTCTCGCACGGTCGTGAATTCTCAGCTGGCACGTCGGGTTCTTGGGGACTGCATCAGTGACCGTGAGTGTATACAATTAGTAACAGCTACTGGTCAGCACATATCCGTCCGAGGTGAGAAGGCGGTAGAATTGAAACTTGGTAACAGAATATATCGGCATAATGTCATCGTAGCCGATATAGTAGACGACTGCATACTGGGATTGGACTTTATGCGAGAGCATTCTTGTGAGATCGACGTTAATCAAGGAGTATTGAAGTGCGGGACAGAAGAAGTCTTTATGGAAGGTGCAACCGCCGGGAAAGTGTTCTGCCTGAAGAAAATAATTCTACCTCCTAAGTCGGAAACAATCGTCCCAGTCGCTCTACCACAGAATGCTGGGCAGGAAAATCGATGTGTTCTCATAGAAAGGTTGGATGAAGACTTGCCATGGAAGATGGCACGAACGTTAGTCAAAGCTTCAAACACAGCAGCTGTACGCATACTCAATCTCAGCGATAAGGATCAAGTGATCAAGAAGGGCACATTGATGGGCATTTGTGAAGAAGTAGCCTGGATGCGACGTTGCAGTGATCAGTGTACTGGTAATAACGCTCACAATTCAAGGTTTAACGTGGCAACACTCTTGGAAGACTGTAGAAATCATATGTCTGAAGAAGAAATGGACAAGGCTAAGAAGATGTTGCTTCAGTACGCTGATATTTTCTCTACAAATGATGCCGATATAGGAAAAACCGGATTGGTACAACACAAGATCAATACTGGCAATGAGTCACCAATTCGTCAGCGACCTAGAAGACTGCCAGTTGCAAGAGAGAAGGAAGTGGAGATCATGATTGAGGGGATGGTGAAGGATGGTGTAATAGAGCCTTCATCTAGTCCGTGGTGTTCTCCTGTCGTGTTAGTGAAAAAAAAAGACGGCAGTATGCGCTTCTGCGTAGACTATCGACGACTGAACGACATTACGAAGAAGGACAGCTACCCATTGCCAAGGATTGATGACACACTGGATACACTGACAGGCATGAAATGGTTTACCACCTTAGACCTCAAAAGTGGCTACTGGCAAGTGGAAATAGACCCAAAGGATAAGGAGAAGACCGCATTCTCTACGGGAAAGGGTCTGTGGCAGTTTAAAGTAATGCCGTTTGGATTGTGTAATGCTCCTGCCACGTTCGAAAGACTTATGGAACTAGTGCTCACTGGCCTGATCGGAGACGCCTGCCTGGTCTATTTGGATGACATCATCATTGTGGGCCGTACATTTGATGACCACCTACAAAACCTGGAACGTGTGCTATCAAAAATCAGAGCAGCCAATCTAAAGTTGAGTCCGAAAAAGTGCTCATTATTCAAACGACAAGTGAGTTTTCTGGGACACGTAGTTTCGGAAAAGGGTGTTGAAACGGATCCAGAGAAGATAGTTGCTGTCAAAGAGTGGCCAGTGCCGAAAGATAAGACGCAAGTCAGAGCATTTTTGGGCTTGTGCTCCTACTATCGACGGTTTGTGAAGAATTTTTCGGACATTGCGAAACCTTTACACAAATTGACCGAGAAAAAAGCACAGTTCTGCTGGGACACAAACTGTGACAGTGCTTTTCAAGAGTTAAAGGACCGTCTGTGCAATACACCTATATTGGGCTACCCTGACACTGAAAATGAATTCATCGTGGACACAGACGCAAGTAATACTGGAATTGGTGGAGTGTTGTCACAGAAAAAAGGAGATCAGGAGGTTGTGATAGCCTACTTCAGTAAATCATTGTCAAAACCAGAGAGAAACTACTGCGTCACGAGAAGAGAACTGCTCGCAATAGTCAAGACGTTGCAACATTTCAGCAAGTATTTATTGGGAAGGAAATTTTACCTGCGCACGGACCATGCTGCACTAAAGTGGCTATTGCAGTTTAAGAACCCGGAAGGACAAGTAGCCAGGTGGATTGAGCTACTACAAGAATTCGACTTCGTAATTGAACATCGCAGTGGCAGATCCCACGGTAACGCAGATGCGTTGTCACGAAGACCTTGTCCAGAGAAGTGCAAACATTGTTCCAGACAAGAGGCTAAAGAAACAGTGCCCGTGAGGATGCTGAAAACTGACCTTAGCGACGAATGGAAAGAAAACTTACAGCAGGCTCAGGAAAAAGACGCTGATATCAAACCGATCCTCGAGTGGATGAAAGCTGGTGCCTCTAAACCAACATGGAGTGATGTTGCGTCATTGAGCACAGTCACAAAAAGTTACTGGGCACAGTGGGACAGTCTGCTGATACAAAATGGTGTCTTATGCCGGAAATGGGAAAATGTTAAAGGAGACAAGTGTCATCTGCAGATGGTAGTCCCCAAAGCTAAGGTGCCAGATGTCCTGCGACTTTACCATGACGGATGTTCGGGAGGTCATCAAGGTGTAAAAAGGACTTTATTAAAGATTCGAGAGCGATTCTACTGGATCCACTGTCGGGACGATGTTGAAGACTGGTGTCGTAAATGCACTAGTTGCGCAGCTGTAAAAGGGCCTCACACGCGCAGCAGAGGAGCATTGAAAGTCTACAACGTTGGTGCGCCCTGGGAACGAATAGCCCTAGACGTTGCGGGACCATTTCCAGAAAGTGGAAGTGGAAACAAGTATTTTATGGTTGTGATGGATTATTTCACAAAGTGGCCGGAAGTGTTCGCCATTCCTAACCAAGAAGCTTCGACGGTTGCAGATAAATTGGCCCATGAAGTCTTCTGTCGATTTGGAGTACCCTTGGAGATTCACAGCGACCAAGGAAGGAATTTTGAGTCTCAAATATTCCAGGAGACGTGTCGGGTAATGGGTACCCATAAAACCAGGACCACCTCTTACCACCCACAATCAGATGGAATGGTTGAAAGATTCAATCAGACCTTAGAGAGATATCTGGCAAAAGTCGTGGGGAGCAGGCAGAGAGATTGGGATAAGCACATCCAGCCGTTCCTTTTGTCATACCGGAGTGCAGTTCACGAAAGTACGTCGGTAACACCAGCCTTCGCGAACTTCGGAAGAGAACTACGGTTGCCTGCAGATCTCATCACCGGTATTCCGCCTGACACCCCCCGATGTGTGACTGACTATGCAAACGACTTGCGTACCAGAATGAATGACATATATGAGCATGTCAGACAATCAGGCCAACAAACATCTGAGAGGATGAAGACCCGCTATGACCGCAAGATGAACAATAAGGGCTTCGACGAAGGCTCACTAGTGTGGCTACATAACCCGGTACGCAGCAAAGGAAAGTCACCGAAGTTACAGGCAAAATGGGACGGTCCCTACCGAGTCGTGACTAAGATCAACGATGTGACCTACCGGATACAGAAAGGACCAAGAGGTGCTCCGAAGATCGTTCATGTGGATCGCTTGGCACGTTATCACGGATGTAATAATGCTCGGGACGAGCATGTCTTAGGAGGGGGCAGTGTTACGCCGAGTAACTAGGACGACGGAGATGGGTCACGGAGATTCTGGATTAGTCGATGAAGCAGGTAGAAAACAAACAAGAGGAATATGCTAGAATGCGGCACCCGCAACAAAAAGAAAAACAAACAAAACACAATAGCGTGAGACCGGGCTCAAGATCAAGGATTAACAATGGCGATTGTAAACATCTATTGTTCGCAAGTTGAATAAAGGACGTAAACATCTATTGTTCGCAAGTTGAATAAAGGACGTAAACATCTATTGTCTCAAAAATGCGGGCGGGTCGCATTATTGAGATTTATCGAGATTTTTCGAATCCAGAATCTTCGTGGCTCATATAAATAATGGTCGACAGCGTCGGCAAGGGCAGTTCAGTTTTGGACGCATCCAAGTGAAGATCGAAGTGAAGTTACAAGTGATTATCAGTGCGACGTTAAGTGTAACAAGTGCTAGTATAGTGACTGTTCGTGTGATTTCTGTGTGTTTGTGTGGTGAATAAAGTGACTGTTTTCGGTGAAATTAGTGATTTTAATTTATCCCGAACCCCAGCTCGTAACAATACCATCACACCTGTATTCCCCGAAGGGTTAGGTAGAGACGTACTAATATACACCCATAGATCACCAGTATGTTTAGGCCTGTTGCCATTTACCGGGCACAAGTCCAAATTCCGAGCTGCTATTGAGAATTCCATAGAAATAACAACCCTGCTCGACCTGGGACTGGAACTAGAAGTCGCGCTTGGGACCACTAGACTAACGAGGTAGTTCATGAAGCAGATAATGTCTAATATGTCCAAAAAATTATGGTATCTAAGAACTTACAAATTTTTCTGCCGTGCAATAGGTTTGTCTGCATCTTCTGGTAATGTGGCTTCTTCTATAGATTCACTTGGCGGTTCTTTAGCAACATCTTTTTCTTCAGCACTGTCCGATTTATAATCTAGAGAAAAAAGCAATTTATTACTTACACAGACTATAGCACTATGGACTACCATGGAGTTTCTTGCCACTTTTTGGAATTGTGCAACTAGACTCATAACTGCTTATTTGAAATAAAAACATTAGCAATTGAATTTGAACTAGGTCTTTAGTTTAGTTAACTTCCTGTAACGTAACATTCAGACGAAGAATGTGTAAGAGAGAGTACTGACCAGCAGTATCTTTATAAATGTCAGCTAATTCCTTTTCTATTCTGGCTTCCTCATCGTCCTGAGTAATTGCATCTACCTTATCTACATTCTTTTCAGATTTCCTTAAGTCTGCCAGCTGCAAAAATAACAGTATTATTTATATACACGATGCGATTCATTACTGAAATGCGAACTACAAACTGGGGGCTACAATAACTATTGATTTTGAGAGTAACAACGCCGGTCAAATTATGAGATGGCCTTTGAAGAAAGAGCCATAATGGCTTTGAGTAGACCAGTCCCAGCTGATGGCACGCATGCATCAGTCATTGTGTAGCTAAGCCATAATTTAGGGAGCTCAACAACCCGTCACAACCCGACGATACCACATCAACGGAACATTAGGAAATACCAAGTTCTTGAGTTGAAATTAAAGGAAAACACCACAAACATTTCAAGATGTACCAGTTATTAATGGCTCAAACGGTGAGGGAAAACATAGTGAAGAAACCTGCATTCCTGAGAGATTTTTTTGACAGCGTGTGAAGTCTGTCAATGCATATTAGGCCAGCGTGGTGGACTATAGCCTAACCTCTCTTATTCAGAGAGGAGAAACGTGCCTAGTATATAGTAGAAGAGAGGTGATGAGGTAAATAACCGTACGATAGTAGTCTTCTTGGAGTCTTTCTTAGAGGCTGGTTGGACAGGGTTGATGGTAGATTTCTCTTTTTCATCGTCATCATTTTCTCCTGATGGCTCTTCTTCCAAACCCATAGGAAGCTCTGGAAGATATAAACATCCAAATGTATCAATAAGCCTTTTTTCTTTTTTAATCTTATGTGTTGTCTATCACTTATCATCATCATCATCAGCATATCAGCCAATAGAAGTCGACTGCTGAACAAAGGCCTCCCCCAAAGACTTCCACAGGGACCGGTTATATGCCTGCATCCAACGACTCCCAGCGACCTTTACCAGGTCGTCCGTCCATCTCGTAGGAGGTCGTCCCACACTGCGCTTTCCGATGCGTGGTCTCTACTCGAGAACCTTTCTGCCCCAGCGGCCGCCAGTTCTACCACTTATGGAGAAAGGGTATGTCGGACTCGTTATGATAATAATAATGTTAAATATTTATAATTTAGTATTGTTATCACTTTTGATGTCAATAAGATTGTTAGCCTGTTATCTTAATATTGCACCCGATTGGGTAGATTGTTGATGCCTCCAAATAATTGTTAAACGCCTTATGTATACAGTTTTAAGCAATAAATATCTGTGACTTTGACTTTGTTTTTTTTTATGGGATAGAAGGGCAACCGATTATGTAGACAGATCGCCTGATGGTAAGCGATTACCGACGCCCATGGACACTCGCAACACCAGAGGAGTCACGAGTGCGTTGCCGACCTTTTAAAAGGGGATTGGGCCTCCGGTAACGTCACTCACTTGGCGAAACACAAAGTAAGTGTTGTTTGATGCCGGTTTTCTGTGAGGCCGTGGTATCACTCCGGTCGAGCCGGCAAGCCAAGCATGGCTCTCCCACGTAAGTATCGACAAAAAATTTCATTTTGCTTCCCTTGGCTTATAGTCAGGGTTATGGGATTCATGACTTTTGCCACGTCCAAGACATATCTATCAATAAACGTTCTCAATAAAGATTCTTGAACCCAAATAAGATTTGAAATAATCTCTTTGTATTTGATAGCCAAATTCTTGAGGAAGATTGTAGGCTAATATTTTAAGAAAACCCTGTCGTACCCGTGAAGGTATTGTTAGGTATCGAGATCCGGTTCTATTTATATAATCGTTTGAACTTTGCATGTTTGGTACTCAATCACGTCAGAACGGCTGAATGGATTTGGATGAAATTTGGTACAGATATAGATTATAGTCTGGAATAGCACATATGCTAATTTTTATCCTGGTCAGGTCCAATTCTGAAGTCCACGCAAACGAAGTCGCGGGCTGAAGCTATAAAATTCGTAAAAAGTACTTTTATTTCAATACCTTAAGGGTCCGGCGGAGCTTTAATTGCCCACAAAAACGTAATACCGAAATAAATCGCAATCCATACAATATTCTATGAAATTATGTTATTATTCGGATTTGGATACCGTTAATCTAGGTTCCTACGGTACTATTTCGTCTACTATTTCATTGGAAATACAAGACCGAAAAATCTTTCAAAACTTGGTAAAGTTATCAAAAATTGCATTCACTTACATTTATTTCCAGTAAAGTATTTTGGACGAAATTGTAATGTAGGAACCTGGATTAACGGTATCGGAATTCGAATAATACAACAATTTGATTAAATTGTGTTTGAATTACGATTTATTTCAGTATTACGTTCGTAATAAAAATTCGGTCCGCCGTACTCTGTGTTTTATTTTACATAAAAAAACTAATAGATAATCAATCTAATAATTTATAGTACCGGAGAGAGAACCAGACTCCTCGGCTAAGCGAGCTGGACTATTGAACTGTATACCATTCTGATGATCAATGAAGCGATTAATTGATCTATCGCTGGAGGCAACCTGTCGCAGAGTGGACAAATGTGGGCCCAATCCTTTTAAAAGAAGTATCCTGGGATGAAGGGCATAATCTACACTATGCTTGTGGGTCCACGTCGGTGTTTCGAACCGGCAACCAAATGATCGCAAGTCCAACGCCCTAGCCATTAGGCTACCGCCGCTTAAAAATCAAAGAGGAAACATTTGTGTTTTTTGCAATGAATAAACTCAAAAACTACTGGACCGATTTAAAAAATTCTTTCACCATTAGAATGCTTAATTATCCCTGAGTAACATAGGCTATATTTATTACTAATCAAAAATTAGGGATCCTTAATAAAACTTCAACAATGTCCACCCGTACGAAGCCGAGACAGGCCGCTAGCTATTCAAAATATCTATTGTACCTTTTATAGGTGTTCCAATTTCAATGACCTCCTGTCCCATGGATTCTGTCAGCGATTTCACATTATTTTTACATGAAACTGTATAAATTAAAGAAAAAAACATTATTATGATAACTAATCTCATTATTTGTGTGGATTTCAATGTGTTTCTTTATATTTTGATGATGTTTTTGGAAAAAGCCTAAAGAAGCCAACTCGATGGAATATTTGTGTGACCATCTTGATTTCGAAAATTATTTAACTGAAAAATAACTTGTAGTTAATATACTGGTATCTGACACTTACGCGAATATTAGGCATTGAAATAAAACTATTTTTTACGGATTTTATCGCGTTGTATTGATTTTATTTGATTCCCGACGTTTCGGATCCTTTACAGCATCCATGGTCACGGGTAGACTGAGGTGTTGGATGTCTCGTTAAAATTTCTAACACGTAAATGTAAGGTAGCTGTTAGTAATTACCAAGTAATATCAATACAACGCGATAAAATCCGTAAAAAGTAGTTTTATTTCGATAACTTGTAATTTTAACTTGGACATCTATGCATCATCACTACATAGTATAAAACAAAGACGCTGTCGCTGTCTGTCCGTCCCTATGTATGCTTAAATCTTTAAAACTACGCAACGGATTTTGAAGCGGTTTTTTTAATAGATAGAGTGATTCAAGAGGAAGGTTTTAAGCTATTTAACATTACGCTACGACTCTTAGTAATGGGGCAACGCGGGTGAAACCGCGGGCGGGTCGCTAGTATTTATTTATAGGTCTTTTTGCCAATAATCTAACCAAGAGTTCTTCTATAGATCTTTAGAGATGTTTATACATACTATCACGTATTCTTATTCCTTAAAGAGATAGGCAGAGGTGTACTAATATACACGGACAGTTCGCCGGTATGCCAGAAAAAGAAAGAAAAAATGTTTATTTGGTAAACCACATCATAAGACCATTGCCTGGTTACAAAAATTTGAAAAATACAGAGGCAAGACGTTGCATAAATAAATAAATGGTAAACAGAGCGAAATGTATGCACGTGTCTCATGATGGGGCCAAATGGGTCTCCAAATCAGCATCGTGTCAAGCACAGTTCAGTGCTTGACGCTGGTTTTCATTTGGAACCCTAGTGCTCCACGGATGTCAAAACGTTAGACAGAAATGACAGGCATTTTGGTAGTGTATCATGCGTGTGATAAGTAGTGTGTATAGATGTTGGGAATTAATTAATGAAGTGTTACTTATGTTTAATAATATATTACGTGGGTATATAAAAAAATATATATAAATATAATGCTAAGGTCCCATGTAATTCCCAGATCGAGCAAAGTGTTACTTAGGTTTTTCTGTGAAATTCTCAGTAGCAGCTCGGAGTTTATAGCAGGCTCGCCCCCTATTACATCTCTGCCTAACTGTTCGAGAATTACAGGCGTGATAGTATGCAATATAACAAATAACAAGCGCGAGTCGGACTCGCCCACAGCGGGTTCGGTTCAAATTTTTAGGTACATATTATAATTAATTACAAATGTATGGTTTTCAGATGTTTCCTATACATACTTGTAGTATAACACGGTATTACTTGCCAAATTTCATAGTTCTAGGTCAACGGAAAATACCCTATAAATTTTGATTCCCTTGTGCGTGTCGAAATATACGTTTTTTGTCATAAACAGCCGTATCATATTTTTAATTTAGCTTAGAAGTTTGATTATTTCACAGCTTTAAGGGATTTCAACTCGATACCTCCATGCGTTCCCGAGATAAAGGGTCTTGACTGACAGACGGACAGACAGCAAAGTGATCCTATAAGGGTTCCGCTTTTTCCATTTGAGGTAGGTACGGAACCCTAAAAATTAAAAATTCTGTCTTAATTGTACAGTAACATAAGTTTTAGACACAGTGTCAGATTCTCGTCCTTGCGGTTTGGATTTCTCTGCATCGGTTCCACTACCTCTGCTTAACCTCTTAAAATAAAAGCGTGATATTATGTACAAACAAACTTAATTCTAGACCTACGCTGAGCCAGTTAAATCTAGGTCCAGACCTAGATAGCTAGAAAAATTGGTGTCAACAGTTACCTCTGCCAAAGAATCGTCCAGTTAAACATTAACCGTGGCTTCTAACGGTCGATTGGAGTTATTTTGAAGGTAAGGTAACTGTTTTTCTACATACATACATATTTTCACACCTGTCTCCCATTGGGGTAGGCAGAGACTATAGATATCCACTTGCTTATTATACGATCCTGGCACACCACTTTCGCTTCATCTACGTACATTAATCTCCTCATGCATGATCGTCGGTTTAGGGTGCTTAACCTGACCTTTATGAGAACGTCCGCAATTTGATTGTGGTACGCTCGCCTAGGTCGGCCTCTTCCAACTCTTCCATCCGTTCTGGGCAGGTATACTTGTTTCGTCAATCTTCGTTCGTATCTACTATCGAACCGCCCGCGGTTTCACCCGCGTTGCCCCATTCCTAAGAGTCATAGCGTAATGTTAAATAGCTTAAAACCTTCCTCTTGAATCACTCTATCTATTAAAAAAACCGCTTCAAAATCCGTTCCGTAGTTTTAAAGATTTAAGCATACATAGGGACGGACAGACAGCGACAGCGACTTTGTTTTATACTATGTAGAGTATGTAGTGATGATGATAATGTACAGACATCAGCCTGCTACAATTTTATTATAGGTATAGATACGACTACTAGGTAGTAAGTACGTTTTGTACGTCATGTTATAATATAGATAGCCCCCAAAACGTCCGCGTTCACCGCCTCCTAGTGTTTTCAAAGTTCAAAGTCAAAGTCAAAATTATTTATTTCAATAAGACCATTAAAAAGGTACCTTTGAAAAGTCAAACTAATTGCACGGTTCCAAAAAGTGGGTCTTATGGAGAAGAGCCGGCAAGAAACTCCATAAATACTCTTTTGAAGCGAAGAGTGTGCATCCGATTCAAATTTTCAAAAAGCATTTCTCGAGTGGGTCTTCCCCGATAGTTAGATATAATCTGGGTGTCTTTAAATCACGAGTGAATCGGTTTCTTCTAGGCAAGCGTTCTCCATCGTAGATCGCAGTGTCGCTTAACATCAGGCGAACTGGCGGTCAAGCGTAAGCCTGTCAAAAATAATTAAAAAAAAGAAGCGGCGCATCAAACTCTTCAGCAACACATTTTTTGTATATCTTTTTGTTGATATATGATTGATATGCTAAGATTATAAAGTTATTTTAGTAAAGGAAAAATTCAATAAGCGTTCGCGGGGGCTTAGTGGTCAGAGCGTCTGGTGTATCCAACCAGGAGCAGCAGGTTCGAATCCCGCGATTGAATTTTTCCTTCACTTTTTTTTGTTGAGTTTTTTTTGTTTCCGAGGCGTAAACTTACATTTAAAAGAGCGTTTAAATTTTTGTGTGGAGTAGTACTTAATTAATCTGTTGGTCAAACGCGACTGCTACGCTACAGGACCTGGGTTTGATACCTAGGTCGAGAAAAGTGTTATTGGGTTTTTCTATGAAAATCTCTTTCTTGGAATTTGTGTCCAGTTAATGGCAATAGGCTCGCCCTTACATGGCACCTAATCATACCGGCGAACTGTGGGTGTACATTAGTACGCCTCTGCCTAACCCTTCGGGGAATACAGGCGTGATGGTATGTCATGTTGTTAAAAAAAACATTTCATTTAATTATATGTCCGCTAGATGGCGCTGGATGTCCGTTTATCTCGTGATGTGGACGAACCATGGGGTTTTGAACTCTTCGGAGGAGCTGATGAGGAGATGCCTCTAACAATACAGAAGGTAATAGAATATTAAGTCAAGTTATTTTTTAGTAAAGGAAAAAATTCAATCAATATTAAGTCAATCAATCAATCATATTATATTTATTTGCGTAATACGGGTATACTAGCTTCTGTCCGCGACTTTGTCTGGGTGGACTTCAGGATTGGGTCCGACCTGGATGAAAAGTAGCCTATGTGTTATTCCAGGGTATAATCTATCTGTGTGCGAAATTTTATTGAGATCCGTTCAGCCGTTCTGGCGTGAAAGAGTAATAAACATCCATACATCCACA
Source organism: Acronicta aceris (assembly GCA_910591435.1). Taxonomy (NCBI): domain Eukaryota; kingdom Metazoa; phylum Arthropoda; class Insecta; order Lepidoptera; family Noctuidae; genus Acronicta; species Acronicta aceris. Next base: position 5,565,288 of record OU342787.1, on the reverse strand, counting down.
CATCCATACTCATACGTTTTTTACGCAACACTAAAGGAGTCACGAGTGCATTGCCGACCTTTTAAAAGGGGATTGGGCCTCCGGTACACTCACTCAGTCGGCGAAACACAACGTAAGCGTTGTTTAACGCCGGTTTTCTGTGAGGCCGTGGTATCACTCCGGTCGAGCCAGCCCATTCGTGCCGAAGCATGGCTCTCCCAAGTAAAAAAGTATCTACTGGACCGATTTCAAAAATTCTTTTGCCGTTAGAATGCTGCACTATCACTGAGTAACATAGGCTATATAACATCACGCTACGCCTCTTAGGAACGGAGCAGCGCGGGTGAAACCACGAGCGGGTTGCTAGTTGTAAATAAAAGACCATAAAATCGTTCCAAACTTAGAAAAGTTATCAAAAATTGCATTCGCTTACATTTATGTCCAGTGAATTATTTTGCATAAAATGGTGACGGAGGAACCTGGATTAACGGTATCGAAATCTGAATAATAACACAATTTGAATAAATTGTCTTTGATTTACGAATTATTTCGGTATTACGTTTGTAAGAGAAATTCGGTCCGCCGAACTCTTAAGTCTCATTTGCACAGTAATGTCTGCTACTACCCTTCAAATAGGAACAGAATAATGATAGCACATTATTGCTTAGCAGCAGAGGATTTGTTAGCGCAAATAGAAACTTGCTCACAATTAATCAGCTGACACTTTTAGTGTCAATGTGACATTGGTTATAAATAAATTGTTGGTTGTCAATAGCTTGGCTCTGTGCCGACGTGCCCTTGCTATTTCGTAAGCAATCAATGTTAACTAGTGATTCAATCCGTTGGCATTTGATTGACAATGAAATAAAATACATATAATAGCTGGCATGTTTAGCGTAGCGGCTGAGAGATCGGCTTCTACGTTACGTGTTGTGGGTTCGATCCCGCACGGAACAGATATTTGTATGATCTACAGGTAGTTGTTCCGGGTCTGGGTGTTTGTGTACGTGATAATTTGTGTTTGTGAAATGCACCCACGATACAGGGGAAAATCATAGTGTGGGTGGTGTGGGGCAACGTTTTTTTAACAAAAAAAAATGTACATACCATCTTACCATCACGCCTGTATTCCCCGAAGGGTTAGGCAGGGGCGTACTTAATCCCCCTTAGGTCCCATGTTATAGGGGGCCAGCCGAGCGAAAAGTACATTAAGAGTCCGGCGGACCTTGAATCGCCCACAAAAACCCAAATAAATCGTAATGCGGACAATATTCTATGAAATTATGTTATTATTAGGAGCTGGATACCGGCAATCTAGGTTCCTACTGTACTATTTCGTCTATTACTACTTCAGTGGACATAATAATAATAATTAATCAATCCATTATACTGTCCCACTGCTGGGCACGAGCCTCCTCTCAGAATGAGAAGGATTAGGCTATAGTCCACCACGCTGGTCTAGTGCGTGTTGGCAGACATCACACGCCATCGAGAAAATCTCTCAGGCATGCAGGTTGGCTCACGATGTTTTCCTTCACCGTTTAAGCGCATGATAATTAACTATTTAATACTTCGAAAAATCAGAGGTGCGTGCTTTGGGTTCGAACTCGAGATCTTTGACTTGGCAGTCCAACGGTCATACCACTAGGCTATCACTGCTCACTGGACATAAAAAGAATGGAAAATCGCTTACATTTATTTCCAGTGAAGTATTTTGGACAAAATAGTAGCGTAGGAACCTAGATTAACGGTATCGGAATCCGAATATTATCAGAATTCGACTAAATTGTGTTGCAATTAAAATTTATTTCGGTATTACGTTTGTAAGAGAAATTCGGTCCGCCGGCCTCTTAATTTATTTGCGTAGGTAAGTGTCAGAAACCAGTCGGGATCGGTAATAATACCTAAATAAAAATTTAAGGTTAATAATTTTAAAATTAAGTCGTCTATAGTGTATGGATGCTGTAAAGAAAGGATCAGAAACGTCGGGAATAAAATAAATTAAAAAAAAAGTAAAATCGTCTTCAAAATACTAGGATTTTCTCCTGTTTCGTGACGGGAGAAAATCCTAGTGTGAGGCAAGGTTTTAAAGAAAATTGTACATAATTTACAGATTGAACCAGACTCCCCGGCTAAACGAGCTGGACTATTGAACGGAGATACGATCCTGACGATCAATGGAGAAGAAGCAATTGACCTGTCGCTGGAGGCAGCTTGTCGCAGAGTGGACAAATGTGAACACAGCCTTACCATAGGAGTGCTACGGTGAGTGATTTTGCACTATAGTAGCTACCTAGATTATGGTAGAGCGACACAATGAAGAGCAGTGATAGCCTAGTGGTATGACCGTTGGACTGCCACGTCAAAGGTCTCGAGTTTGAATCCAAGGCACGCACCTCTGACTTTTCGAAGTCATGTGCGTATTAATAGTTAATTAACCTAGCCTAATCTCTCTCATTTGAGAGGAGACCCGTGCCCAGCAGTGGGACAATAATAATGGGTTGGTTATGTACACAATGACTGATGCATGCGTGCTGTCAGTTGGGACTGGTCTACTCAAAGCTGCTGTGGATCTTCCTTCAAAAGGCCATGTCAGACATTACCCTGCATTGTGTTACACGCATATTCTGATATTATTATGTCTGGACTTCAAAAGAGACCATGATTCTCTGAGTTTGTTTCGGTGTTTCTTCTCAGAGGTCGTCAGTTAGGAAATGCCGACACCATCTAGTGCTTAAAAAATTAAAATATTGACTTTTAAAAGTGTCTTTTACAGAAAGATAATATAACTAGCTTCTACCTGCGCCCTTGTTTGCGTGGACTTCAGGATTAGGTCCGACCTGGATAAAAAATGTGTTATTCCAGGCTATAATCTGTGTGCCAAATTTCATCCAGACCCGTTCAGTCATTCTGACGTGAAAGAGTAACAAACATCCATAGTTCCATGCATCCATCGATACTCACAAACTTTCACGATTAAAATATTAGTAAGGATTTATTACTGCTTCATTAGCCTAGTGGTCCTGAGCGCGACTGCTACGCTAGAGGTCTTGAGTTCGATTCCCAGGTCGAGCAGTGTTATTGGGTTTTTCTATAAAATTCTCAGTAACAGCTCGGACTTTGGTGTCTGTACGATCAATACACATGCATAGTCTTAAGAATAACAAGATAAATACCAAAATAAATCGTAATTCAAACACAATTTAATCAAATTTTTTTTATCATTCAGATCCGGATACCTTTCCTACACTACCATTTCGTCTACCACTATATCATTGGAAATAAACGACCGGAAAACCGGTCAAAACTTCATAAAGTTATCAAAAATTTCATTTACTTTGTTTTGCACATTTTTGTAGATTAATAATATTTGAATGCAATTAATAACACAATTTTATTTCATTCTATCAGAATTACGATTTATTTTGGTATTACAAACGACGTACAAACGACGAGCAATTCGGTCCGCCGGACACTTTACTGTTTACGGCGGTCAAGCGTAAGCCTATCAAGAATAAAAAAATATTACACTGTTAGGAAGCGTCATTGGGGAGGTCATTCTAAAAGGTCAGGTGCGTAGTACTGGCAACCAGTATGTGTGTATGACAATATGTATGAATGTGGAAGAAGCAAAAGAAGTATGCAAGAATCGAAGCAAGTGGCGATCTATAGTTTCTGCCTATCCTTGTGGGAGAAAGGCGTGAGTGTATGTATCTATGTATGTATTATTGAATGATTAATGATTATGCATTTAATTAATAATTCATAAAAAAATGGTTGTGTAGTAATAAATCTAAATCTATACACTGTAACAGTGATTATATTAGAGATGCCACGTATAACGATGATTCGATGATTCGGCCGAATAACGAATATTCGGCGAAGCTCTCGGCCGAAGCGCCAAATATTCGGCAACACTTAGTACCTTTCGTGGGTGACAGGTTTAAACCTGCTTCCCTAAATTACGTGTGATGACGACGGGCGCTTTTGTTTCATTCATCATTGAGTTGTGTTACAATACGCTTTATTTGTTGATCGTTGGTATTGTTACAAATAATTGTTTTTATTCATCATAACTTACCACTTATCAGTATCAAATATTTTATACTTAGTTATTGGTAAAATAAAAATCTTTGTGAGTAATATTATGCATTTTTATTCGTGATTTACTGTTCGGTGTTCGGTCGAATATTGCGAACTATTCGGCCGAATAACGAATAGTGGAAAAATTTATAGAATAACCGAATATCGAATAGTTGCTGAATATTCGTGGCATCTCTAGTGATCATGTCTACTAAAATTAGCATCTTATATCTTGCCAACACTAATTAAACTTGTATCGATAGCCGATATAAAATTAGCCGTTAGCATGTCACATAAAAATAGATATATGTCCTTTTTCATTACAGACTTCACATATAAGCTAGGTGTCAATCGTTATATGATTTTTTTTTATTTCATTTAGTTGTTGTAACCTGTGCGAAAACGAACGAAATTCAAAAATACAAGTTTATGGTTATTTTTTTATGAAACAATGAGGTTTTATTTGCTTTATAAAGATCAGTGAGTGTTTTTTTTTATTATATGTAATAAAAATTAATGTAATAAAAATGGGCACATTGACTCCTAATTTAAGTTACGGCTAAATGATTTCAAATTAAAAGGCTTGCGGAAAAATTGAAAGTGAATAAATATTTGGAAAAGTTCATTTGTGCTTGGTTTTAGTGTTACATTGAAATAAAACTATTTTTTACGGATTTTATCGCGTTATATTGATATTATTTTCGTTTCGTCTCCTTTACAGCATCTATAGTCATGGCTAACGAAACGTTGAGAATTTAAATAATATTAATATTACGCGATAAAATCTTTAAAATGTAGTTATAAAACAATTTCTTATATTCGCTTAAGTGTCAGGAATCAGTAAGTATAAATTTCTCTCAACAGGGAGTTTGGTGTTCCACAAGGAAGTATCTTAGGACCTTTATTTTTCCTTGCCTATATAAACGACATGCCATCGGTAATAAGTCATGACATTACATTGTTTGCTGATGATAGCACTATATTATTCACTAATGAAAATAATGAATTTTCAAATACGATCTCGACGAACGGCTCCGTTAAAAATCCATTACCTAGATAACGACATTAAAGAAACTGAAACAACAAAATTTTTAGGACTAAATATTGACAACAAAATTAATTGGAAATTACATGTTGACCAGGTGTGTAAAAGGTTAAGTAAGTTTTCATATGCCCTCCGTAAACTAGGAAAAATAGCAAACCAAACAACTTTATTAACAGCATACCACGGTTACGTTAGCTCAACTCTTAGATACGGTGTGGTATTCTAGGGCAACAGTACAGACAAGGAACGTGCGTTTATTGCTCAAAAACGATGCATTAGGGCTATGTTCAATGTATCTCAAACTGAATCCTGCAAACCATTCTTTGAAAAGATGAATTTATTAACGTTCCCAAGTTTATACATATATGAAGCCGCTGTATTTGTTAAAAATAATATCTATCTATTCAAATATCGTTCGCGTATACGGCATCAGGATAAATTGCATATGGTTGCTAGCAAGACGCAGTTAATGCATGAAAGTATCTTTTGCGCAGCTTCGCGTATATTTAATAATGTCCCGGGGCCTATTAGAACTATTCTAGAAATTAAAACATTTAAAAAGAGGCTTCATGACTTATTAGTGAATAAGCGCTACTACTCTGTAAAGCAATTCTTATCAGACAAATCACTGTTGCAATACAATTTACCCCAGTCATGATGCGTTCAATGTTCCACCAAGACATTAATTTATATTGTCCGTAAAATTTTAATAACTGACTATACATGTACCTAATTTAAATGGATTAATATTTTTCTTTAAATTATCTTACTAACATAATCTGACTATTTAATAATGAATATATTTATATTGTTAAATGTTGACATAATTGTAATAATTGTATGCCCAAAGGGCGGGACATAGCCGAACGCAAAACTTTGAATAACATCTGTATTATGTACCTATGATCCACAATAAAGAATTTTGAATTTGAAATTTGAATTTGAGGGAGTTAGACTCGAACTTTTTTAAAAGGTTTTAAAATCATCTGTACTTTACGTTATACCCAAACCTGTAATCTCTCTATTTTATAGTTCATAAAACATGTGTTCGTGTGGACTGAATTTACGATTTTTCTACGAAAAATATTAGTTTTTTTAACTATGTTGAGTATATTGCCTCATAGTCTGGTGCTTCTTATACGAATCGCGAGGTCTGGGTTTGAATCTCAAGTCGAGCAAAGTGTTAATGAGTTTTTCTATGAAATTCTCAGTAGCAGCTCGGATTTGGAATTATATGACAATAGGCTCGCCGCCAATTACATGGGACTTAAACGTACCAGCGAACTGTGGGTGTACATTAGTACGCCTCTGCCTAACCCTTCGGGGAATTCAGGCGTGATGGTATGCTATTCTAAGCGTATTAATGTCATTGCTAATTATCGTCCTCGATATTAAAAATAACTGTCAGTGCGCCATCTTTGAAGACAACTGTCATTTTAGTACGAAAGTTAACTCTAAGGAGAATAGTTTGATACTTTAAAAAAAAAACTTTTTTGCACTGACACTTCTAAAATAGTACTGAATATTGAATTAAAAAGATGAGTTCAGAGTGTGTGAGTGAAGTTACTCTTTTGTCTATAGTGATATCGAGGTATTATAGAAATGAGGATAATGTTAGTATCTATCATTAATAAATATGCATTATTAATCTATAATATAAAAATGATTCGCTGAATGTGTTGCTAAGCGCAAATCTCGAGCGCAGCTGAACCGATTCGGCTTATTTTTTTTTTTAGAATATTCCTTGAGTAAGTATGAGGATGGTTCTTACGGAGAGAAAAATTTAAAAAATTGCCTAAAAAGGTCCAAAGACAACACTTTTTTATACTCCCATAAAATCGATTCGTAATAACACTTAAAAGACAATTTGAACTTTAATACCATATCATAAAGTTTAAGTGTTAGTGGAGAGGTTCCGGGAAGGCAAAACAATGGAGTGACGTTACAGATGGAAGATGATGATAAAGGGCCAGACAACGTTTGCCGGGCTCGCTAATTTTATATACAGGTGGTCCTTGAAACGATACACCCGCTTAAATGTATAAAGGGGAATAATAATAATATTGTACCTACCTATTACAAAAATATTTTAAGCTATTGCATAGCTTCTATCGCGGGCCTTGAGCGTGGGGACCGAATCCAGAAATTCCGTAACGAAAAAAACCTAACACGCTTGTCTCTTTAGTTCAGCAACCCGCCTTTAGGTGGCATTGGTTGTATTACATAAGTTGATAAAAAACGCTATGCAATAATCGCTATCTAATAAAGATCCCCCATATTAGTTTTTCTTTAATATCTATATTGACTTAATCATCATCATGGGCCTTTTACAATTTTATTGTTCTTAAGTATCGATTTTAATGATTTTGGACGTGACCTTGAAATGTATATTTCTTTTAATCTATTTCTTTATCTTTCTTAATTTTTCTTTTATCTTTTTAATCTTTTCTTTTATCTTATTTCTTAATCTTTTTCAGACTCCACAGAATTTCTCTAATACAACTATTTCAGTAATTACATCTTTGTATTATGCAAATATGAATTCTTATGCTAGTAGATATGAATATAAAAAAAATAGAATATTCATTTCCAATTATCGTTAATTTTTTTCTATTTTCCATGTCCATAAACGTTGCTGGGAGTCGTTGGATACAGGCGGCATATAACCGGTCCCCGTGGAAGTCTTTGGGGGAGGCCTTTGTTCAGCAGTGGACTTCTATTGGCTGATATGATGATGGAACGTTGCTGTTGTAATGACGTCTATACACGTTGACGTACAAAACGTTAAAAGGCCTTTTCTTTTGTTTCAGTGGTCTCTACGATCCGGTTCTGGACGACCAAGAGCCGCTTTACGATTACGAACCGGACTCTTTAGAGCCTCGATCGGAACCAACTGAGGTAGTCTTTAAAGTACAACAGTTCCTTGAACCCTCTGACATTGGCAGTAACTTACTAGACTATGACGTCACTGGTGCTAACATACCTTTGACTGAATCCAGATCTTTAAACTCTTCTCCTTTTGTGTCTCCTATAAAACCTTATCGGCCTTTTTCTACTGAACCTATTTTGGAAGTCCCGCCTCTAGAAGATCCTATAATCCTTAATCCTAATTATCGAGATCAGTTTGGAAAAAGTCCTCTAAATGATGACCCTGATTACATACTTAATACACATTACAAAAAAGGCTTGGGATGTGAAGGTAGGTACAAGTTACCGATTTCGGAACAATACGATCCTGATGGTACGCGGTTTAAGCAAAGCTCTGAAGTTGTTGAGAAATTGCTCAAGTATGAGAAGCATGTTAAAAGTTTGAGCAAGGACCTTGAGGTTGTTGATGTGACTAAGGAAACGAAAGTTTGTGATACAGTTACTCAAGATGTGAAGGAAAGTTTGGTTACTGATGTTAAAACTAAAGAATCTAAAGGGGTTTCTATCAAAGAAAACTTAAAAGAAGGTATTATTGAAAAGAAAGGCGTCAAAATTAGCGAAGAAAAGCATGGAGAAAATATTAAGAAAGACTCTAAGTTTTCTGAAAAGAAAGAAATGTTTACGGAAGAAATCGAAGAGGAATCTATAAAGGAAGAATTAAAATACATAGAGAAAATGAGACAAGAGATTGATTTGGAGAAAATAGAAGAAACAGCTCTATCGGTTGTAGAAGACAGTATAGAGAGGGCCGTGTCTGTAACTGAAGAGATAAAAAAAGAAATGGAAGAAGAAATTAGTTCTTCTGAAGCTGAGCATACATCTGAGAAAGTTTCTAAATTAAAACAGGAAGGTATTTCAAAATCTGTTAAGTCTGAAAAGTTGGAAGAAACCGCCGAAATCAAGGAATATGATGATAGGAAAATGAGCAGAGAAGAGAGATTCGAGACAGAAGAAGAAACATCACGAAAAGTAGTCAGAAAAGATGTCAAAGAATCAGATATATCGGACAAAGTATCGAAGAAAGATGGCAAAGTAGCCGTTGAAAGGAAATCTCTAATTTCTGAAGAACATGAACATGAAGAGATCAGAGGAGAACCAAGAAGAAAAGAATCAGCTGTACACGAATCTTTTGAAGGTAAATTTGAAAAGCAGGGCGAATTTAAGAAGATAACCAAGACTGTTACCGCTGGTACTAAAAGTGACAAAGGTGCTGAGCAGAGAGCTTACACTATAGGATTGCAAACTATACCAAACATCAGAGGAGTAGTACATTCGTCTTATCATTACGATCTTCTATTAAGAACCTTCTTTATCCACCTCACAGACGTTATGGTAGCTTTATCTAGATTTGTACTAACGCAGCCTATATTTAACCAATTAGAAACTTCACAAGAGACCGTTATAACTCGTGCGTATGAGACCAATGAAAAAGATTTGAGGATTAGAAAAAGTTCACAAGAGGTCATTGAGAAGGTGGAGAGGAAATCACAAGAAGCAAAGATGCAACAAGAAAGGAAAGAAGTCATAAAACCTTTGCCGGTAAAAGAAGTGAAAGCAGTTTCCCAAAAGATTGAGAAAGATTTAAAGGTTGAGTCACAAGAGAAGAAGATTGAAAAGAAGGAAATAATAAAACCTTTAGCCGTAAAAGAAGTCAAAATAGATAAGAAAGATGTGAAACAAGAAATGAAAATTGAAAAAGTTGAGGCAAAGAAAGAAGAAAAGGTAGCGGAAGTAAAAGAAACGGCAGTTGAAGTCGCTGAGAAAAAAACAGGCGCTCAAATGGCTCAACGTTCAGATAAGAAACTTTCGAAAGAAATGACCCAGAAAATGGACGCAGTAATATCTGAATTCCAGACTATCGCCGTCGAAGAAGACGTTAAGAAGGAAATGTTACAGCGTAGTAGAAGATCTAGCAGCAGAAGTCAAATTGAAGAAGAAGTAATGAAAGAGAGTGATCCATTAGAATGGTTATCAAAAGTGGATAGTCGAAGAACTTCACAAGAAAGAACAGAAATGTTTAAGAAGGAGTTTTCATCTTCAGAGACGGTGCAAAAAAAGAGTTTTGTAGAAAGCAAACAAGAAATTAAACATAAAAAGTCTAAAACACCAAAGCAGGTGTATGTAGCAATCGTTGAGGCTCATGTTTATACAAATAAAGATGCCATATTTGAAGAACAAGTTGCAGATTTCTCTGAAACGTCATCCGTGCAAAGCGCTGAAGAAATAAACACTGCATTCGAAGCTGTAGAAACAGTCAGTACTGAAAATGTAGCACTCGAAAGTGCTATTAGAGAATTAGAAACAGCTAAAATTGTTGAAGAGTCATCTTACGAATTAGCTAAAGTTACCGCTGAAAGCGCTGCTACTGTGCAAAAGATTGAAGAAGTACTACATGAAAGTAAAGAATTAGTCCAAGAAGAATTTAAGAAAGAAACGGCAATTCAGTCCCATGACATTCAAGAAGTTTTGATCCAAGAAACGAAAGAGATAGTGGAACCCGTCGTAGAAATAAAAGAAACAAAAACAGAACTTGAAAAAGTTGCAATGAATATAAACGAATCTCTTTCTGTCGCCGAATCGACTGAAGTCAGCATTCAAGAATCGAAGAGCGAGTTCACCAATATTGAAATGAAAGAAGAACCAGTTGCTATAGTCGAGGAAGAGAGAGAATTCGAAAAAGTAGTGGAGTCGAAAGTAGAAATTCTCGAACCAAAACCAGTTGAAATAGTAGAAATAACTGAGACAGTTAAAGTAAAACCAGGTAAAAAGAATGTTCAAGATGAATATGCAGCGTTGAAGATAATCAAAAAAGTTGAAACTGAGGGTAATTTATCTCCTGAAATCATTGAAGTTGAAGATGTATCCGAATTGATTTCGAAATCCGTTGTCAATAAAGTAGGAGTGGGTCAACACGTAGAGGTTGATTCATCTAAACAAGTAACCGAACAATCTTATGTCAGTTCTGAAATCGGTATGGCTAAGTCTGCCGCAAAACAAGAATCAATAGTAGACATATCTAAAGCAAGCCAAATGTCTTCCCAAGTTGCCGTATCTTCGATGAAGAAAGAATTAGAAATGTCACAGAAACTGCAATCTGAAAGAAAAATTTCCGTTCAAGAATCATCATTTACAGCCAAATCAACTGATAGAAAACTATCTTTGCGTACGGATTTGGAAAGACAAACGTCTGTTCAAAGTCCTCCCAGTACCATTGATACCCCCACCCCTTCCACGGTCCCCCCAACCCCACTAACAGACGAATATGTATTCAAACTCTCCCTACCTCTTCCGAGAAGCAGATGTGCAACCCCGATTCCTAGAGACAGCACTTTGAGCCCAGAAGATGAAGACCCCCACATAGTTAAAAAGAAATTAATACCCCATATTGAAACGACTATTGACAGAGTGATTTACGATCCCCCTTTACCAACTCCACCAGCTGACAAAGTAGAGTCACCAACGTATAACAAACCAGTGCTGAATGGCGGAGCGAGTAATGTTAGATTCCCAGTGTATACTAAACCTGGTCTAAAAGGAGGTGCAAAATTTAGAATGCCGGTTTATAGAAAACCAGGGTTATTTGGTGGAGCTGATGAACCAGAATTTCGTAAGGTATGTGATATAAAAATTGACAATTTGACGGCATTGTATCTACCATTAGTTGTCATGTTTTTTGAAGCATAACGATGTTTATCTGCCATCTGATGGCTTTAAAATCGCCATTTTGATAATTAAATCACATATGTGATGCACCAAAACTTCTTTTAGGGATGGATTAGGATCCACCCCTAAAAGAAAATGGATTCCAGATATGAATAGGAGCACTAAAATCCCAAGCTACTTCATCATAAATAATCACAGAGAGTCTGTGAATATTCTGTAATTCTTTAACTTATTATTTACCATGTGCGTTTCTAGATTATAGAACACCTCATTAAAGGTAGGTGTTAGTTAAAAAACGTTGGTAGGTAAGTGAGGTTTTGATATTGTAAAACATGACAAACGACCATACGGGCAGTAACTGCAGCCAACAACACTAGTAACATAACTACATTATGGTTGAGTCGAACCACGCCGATACGCACGTCATGCTCGTGAACGGGTGCTGTCTGTCGGGGCTGGTCAGCTCTTACTTGCTGTGGCAATCCCTAATTACTTTTGTATATTGAATAAATCTTATACATCAAACTGCAGAATTCTCAGCAACTAGTTGGAACAAAGTTGTAAAACATAATATTGTAATCAAGTTTTTTTTATTTTTTTAAAAGAGTCTATGGAGTTTCTTGCCGGCTCTTCTCCATACGACCCACTTTTTGGAACCGTGCAAATAGTTTTGACTTTTCAAAAGTACCGTTTTTAATGGTCTAATTGAAATAAAACATTTTGACTTTGACTTTGAACTAGCGCGTTTTGTAGTAAGGATAATTATTTATTGTATTTAAATGAATAAAATATATCATAGTATTATATTGATAGAATAAAAATATAAAGTAGCGGCCGTAGCCTAATGGCCACGGCGTCGGACTTGGAATCATGTGGTTGCCTGTTCGAAACCCACCCATTACGTGAACCCACTCGTAACACAAGCATTTAGCATAGCACGAGGGGATAACTAGAATACTAGTGTGACGAATCATACACTTCAGACTGAGTATTACAAGTATTTATTCATCCAACAGTATGTAATTATCAACAATCACTTATCACTTAATAGCTCAATAATTATTAACAATTATACAACAACAGCACTGGCTTATAAGATATTATGTCTACTGCTCAACGCCTCGGAATAGAATGTCTCAGTCCAGGTTGATCTGTTACCAGCCGAATGTTCCCCACTCTTAAACGTAGGCAAACACTCAGCTGGGTTAGACCAATCAGAGCGAAGTACACAGTACGCATGATCAACTGATTAATTTAAATACATTAGATTATCTTTAAATTTAGCAATAGTTATAAATTGATTACACAGACAAATTGATAATATAACACCTACTTATATTTGACTAATTTGTAATAAAAAGGGCGTTTAATAACGAATAGTTCAACTACAAGCGCCATCTGTCGCTCGTGATAAGGAAACCTATATAAATGTCTTGTCATTATTTTATAAAATCATTACATTCGGCCATCCGACAACGTGCGATCTCCTGACGCACGTTATCGTAATTCAATAACATAAGTCATACATACAGAAATATTACATGCTTAAACTGTTTGAACAAACACGAATCAAAATGCAAAATCATTACATTCGGCTATTCATTGATGTCCGACTCCTTTCTATGAAATAGTTTGTCGTTATCATTATTGCTTTCAGAAGATGGGCTACTATTACGATCTGATGAATCTTTATGGTCAGGCGAATTTATATTTATATTTACATTTTCATTATATTTATTTATATTTTATAAGGTCTAATACGATCAGCGGAAACGACGCTCTTAAATGAATCTCTACGTTTGCTAAAACCGGAATTTCAGTGATTTTATATCTGTCATTGCCCAAAACTTTTGTGATTTTATCAGATCTATGAATTTAAAAAGTTTTATTGCCTTTATTATTATAGTCAGTTCTGGTAACCTTAGTCAAATCACCTTGTTTATAGGTTCTAGGGGTGCTACCGGCATCATAATAGTGTTTTTCGCGACTTTAGTATTAGTACGACCTCATCTCTTACGCTTTGTAACATGTTTTGTATAATGTCAGCTCCAACATCGAACTTATTACTCTAACTATCTCTGAATGTCAAAGTCAAAGTTCTTTAATGCTTCATGTGTAATTTATATACATAGATCTCTAGTTTGGTAAGTATCAACATGAAACCCCGTTGGGGCACAGCATAGAATACATGGGTACTAACAAGTTAATTACATAATTATAATTTAACAAATTACAATATTAGAAAATAAAATTATAAACTTTTACTTAAAATTAAATAACCATTTAGGTAGTCAATTTACAGAAATTTAAGGTATTGTTATTATTTTGGTAAATGTTTTTTTTTTTTTTGCACAAAGATTTTATTGTTATTAATTATAATTTAATTATATTTTATTTTTATCTTCAAAGAATTCTTTTAGCGTGTACATGTAATAACATTATTGTAATAGGTGTTTATTTAGTCTGTTTTTTAAATACATCGTCATTTAGGATATCTTTTAGTTCTCGAGGTATTTTTATTGTGGTGCCAAATAAAGCCCCTATGGCAGTCTTTTTAGTAGAAGAATCAACTGAATTATTTACACCCCATTGGATTTTGCCAAGACACATTTCCCAATTGCGTTCGTCATTTTCGTCATTATGTTTTGCTAATGCGTTTAAGATGGTTTGGTTATATCTTTCAGTTTGACTTTTTGCCCTGCGACAAACTACAGCGATAGGGACATGTTTAGTGCTATGACTGTCGCAAAAGCTCGTGATCAGGTATTATTGGAGATGGTAAGCCATAGTCATTTTTTTTTTTGTTTTCGTGTCTTTTACCGCTTTCACATATATATATTTTGTAAAGCAATCAACTATTGTAATAATTTAGGCATTGCCGTTTTTACTCTTTACAAACGAACCAAGATGGTTTATGTGAATTGTATGGAATGGGACGCTAACTTTTTCTATAGGATACAATTATTCAGTCTTTTGTCTGGATGCATCATCTTTATTATAAGCGTACCGAATGTACCGAATTTTATCGCCGCAGCCCTCGAAACCAAAAGACAGATTGAATTCTCTCAGTCGTTTTAGTAATGCCTAAATGTCCTATATCATCATGGTTATAACGGCATATTTTCCAGCGGGCACTACGAGGGACAACTAGGCGTATTTCATCGTCAATTCTTTATACTCTATGATTTTTAATAACATAATTTTTCCTAATATCTTTAGATTCTTCGTCAGATTCAGGCTTAAGAATTTTTAAGTATACGCGAAATGTCTGGATCTACATTTGTAGTGTTAATATCCAATTGTCAGTCTCGATACTTTAACAGAAGACTCGTCTTTAATGTCAGAAGGCAAAGAATGTTATTTCGGCTTAATGCATCGACACGTGTCATACGAATAACGGGTCTATACTCGCTTGGTTAGTATGGTTCGGAGCGTATTATGGTCTAATACAATTTGAAATTCTAATCCCAACAGATAAACACAAAACTTCAAATTTCATAAGATTGTAAATGACGCCTTTCAGGTGTCGTCTGCCTACTAAAATAAGCAACCGGCTTAAGTACCCGAAGGCTAGACTGCCACTGTACTAATATTTCTCCCACACCTAAGGAACTAACATCTGTGTGCAACTCCGTATCAAGTTTAGGATTGTATAAGGCTAGTGTTGGTCTATTACTCAAACTTTTATTTTAATGCTTGAAATTGATCTTCTACCCAAATGATACTATAGAACTAGCACAATCGGAATCGGATTCTTGTATTATATCATTTCGCAACAAGTCATCAATAAATTCTCGTACCTGTCCTCTCTCGAAGTGCGATAAGCGATAGGGTCTATGTGTCTATCTAGGTCTATCATTAAGCAAGTCTATGTTCATTTTAATAGAGTTATTACAACCTATCTCGCTCAAGTTAAATGCAAAAAAAATTCACGAGACGACTGCGATAAAGCGTAGGTAAGGCTTATCCATTTGCCAACTTGAGGGACCGACTTTGATTTCAGACTTTATCAAAGGAGTCAAGTCAGTAATATCTCTCGTGATTTTGTTAGGGCATATAATTCTTTTTTTTTTTTACAAAAGGCATTGCTTTTGCAATTAGGGCATCGCAATGCAACGAATCTTGGGCAAAATTCTTTGGGAAAATTCAGGGTTTGATTAGCTAAATTTGATAATAAGGTGACATTTACCCATGCTTAGACGATATGTGCCTTGAGGTAAGTTATATTCTTTGCCAAGTTTATTACTATTATAACCTTCTATATAAACATTCCCAGGATAAGAAGAACTTAAATCCGAAACTTCAACTAATTCCGATTTGTTTCTGGCTAATTGAATGAAATCCGATAAGGTAAGCTTTAAGGGGCTCAAATCATTGGTTTGCTGAGAAGCTCAGGACTTTAAAATTTTATCCAATGAGTAACGCAGTCTGCATAAACCCATAATTAACCATAAGCAGGTACTTCTACATTCGATTCGATTTCATCAATCCTAAGAACGTACTATATACGGGTGTCATCACCAAAACCCTTGACTATAGGTAATCTCGACACAGTTTTCACGGGGTCAAGGCTGTTGCATCATATTCACGCATTACATAAGTCAAAAGTCAAATCATCCATTTCAAATAAACCAATAATACAGGTACTTTTGAATTGCCAAAACTAGGTGCACGGTTCCAAATAGTGGGTCCTACTATACCCAATCTTAATAATCTATCAATCCCAACGAAAACTCGATTATTTACCCGTTTGTAAAACTTGTTATTACTGTTACTGTGTGTAGAAGTTGTAAGGACTTTACGTTCTATTTCATCGCTTGACTTTGGGTCTATTCATGGAATTAACGGTGTCGGTTTGCAATTTTCGTTCTAGCGCCCTGTCACACTTTAGACGCTTGTCAAGGGACTTGGGACATCTGGTGTAAGAGTGTTCTTTACGACGACAATTAAAACAAATAATTGGAGGTATCATTTGAAGTCGAAGGCGAGGTATGATCATGAGTTCATGACGCTTTCTATTTGTAGAAATAGGTTCTAACTAGGTATGCTGAGAACTGAGAATATGTAGCGAGTCTTTCCGGTTCATTACAATTTAAAGCTTGAGCTCCACTTCTAATGGATTTATCATAAATGCCGTGAGTTGCACAACCTACAGCCTTTTTATCACTAATATCATATCAGCTTGTATATCAGCATCAATTTATCATAAAAATATTCACGTAAACTTTCATTACTTCATGTTGTACCTTTTCATTTTGACACACATTATTGTAACTCGTAACATCCTAATTATATATGAAAACAATAAAGATTTGAATTTGTACGTACCAATATTTCTTTACCTTTCCCTTTTTTTTTTTTTTTTTTTGCTAGCCCGACAACTTTTTGTCGGGCAAAATGTATGGTCCACTTCTCGTCCCATTCATATATTACACACTTACCTTTCATAAACAACCTTCAATACTCTCGAGATTTACTGGAGGGATTGAACTTCGGTATAACATTTGGTAAATGGTTGTACGACTAAACTGGCGGCTCTTCGTCTGGAGTATGCATTCATTGGTTTCATCATCATTCATTGGTATCATCAGATTCCATGGCCTCAAAACATAAAAATGTATAAGTATTGTTTCAATTTGACACTAACAAGTTAAAAGCTCCTTTTTTTACTATTATTATTAAATTCATTTTATATTACTAAAATATCTACTCGAACTGGTTAAAATTAATAGCTCCATAAATTCGAAGTTATGCATGAAAAGTTCAATCAAAAATATACGTCTTCCAATAAATGTTTCCCATTTCCAATTTATAAAATTAATAGAGGGTATATACACAACTATTTGCAACGCACTTAGTCGCATAATAATTCTTTTAATTGTTCTCTTAGTATAAATCATGCTTTACTTACGCGTCTGAGGATAGTTCCGTTCCTATTGGGCACACTTGGCCCAAAACTTTTGACTCACTTGGCCAAAATAACTTTAAGCACACTTGGCTTACCATCTTTAAGCACACTTGGCTTAATAGGCGTACATAGCCTCTAGTAGCTAGAGCACACTTGGTTTCCTATTGTAGGTACACATAACTCTTATTCCTATTGGTATACTAAAACTACTTTATACTTCTTTAGTGGAATCTATTTTGGATTATGCTCTTGATTGCTACGGCCTCACATTTAAAAACCCATATAGATAAACTGGAGAATATCCAAATAAGATTTATAAAACTGCGTGTAGATAAAAAAAAAAAAATAACTTATAGATACCCTACCATAAAACATTAATTGTGCACTCCATTACGAATTATGTACCTACCTACATGTTATTAAGACTAAAATTGATCCCACAGTCAAACTGTTTGTACAGTTTTGTGGGGCTTATATTACTTCGTAAGACCTAATATGTACCTCATAAAAATTAAATAAATAAAATAAAAATAATTAACCTCTAACAATCTAAGCACACGTGGCTCAATAGGCATACATAGCTTCTAACAATCTAAGCACACATGCCTCAATAGGCATGTATAGCCTCTAGTAACTCAAGCACACTTGGCTTCCTATTGTAGTCACACATAACCTCTAACAATCTAAGAACACATGGCTCAATAGGCATACATAGCCTCTAGTAACTCAAGCACACTTGGCTTCCTATTGTAGGCACACATAACCTCTAACAATCTAAGAACACATGGCTCAATAGGCATACATAGCCTCTAGTAACTCAAGCACACTTGGCTTCCTATTGTAGGCACACATAACCTCTAACAATCTAAGCACACATGGCTCAATAGGCATACATAGCCTCTAGTAACTCAAGCGCACTTGGCTTCCTATTGTAGGCACACATAACCTCTAACAATCTAAGCACACATGGCTCAATAGGCATACATAGCCTCTAGTAACTCAAGCACACTTGGCTTTCTATTGTAGGCACACATAACCTCTAGACATACGTCACTCAACATTACTGTATCTGTGGATTTTCTTGTAGGCATATCCCACTTCTGAAATGTGACGAATCATACACTTCAGACTGAGTATTACAAGTATTTATTCATCCAACAGTATGTAATTATCAACAATCACTTATCACTTAATAGCTCAATAATTATTAACAATTATACAACAACAGCACTGGCTTATAAGATATTATGTCTACTGCTCAACGCCTCGGAATAGAATGTCTCAGTCCAGGTTGATCTGTTACCAGCCGAATGTTCCCCACTCTTAAACGTAGGCAAACACTCAGCTGGGTTAGACCAAACAGAGCGAAGTACACAGTACGCATGTACGCATCTTTAAATTTAGCAATAGTTATAAATTGATTACACAGACAAATTGATAATATAACACCTACTTATATTTGACTAATTTGTAATAAAAAGGGCGTTTAATAACGAATAGTTCAACTACAAGCGCCATCTGTCGCTCGTGATAAGGAAACCTATATAAATGTCTTGTCATTATTTTATAAAATCATTACACTAGTAATGTGCGACCCACATTACTAGTAAGCTTTTTTAAAAAAGAAAAAATAATAAGGACTCTTTACAATGCTTAAGGGTCCGGCGGAGCTTGAATTGCCCACAAAAACGTAATTCCGAAATAAATCGTAATCCAGACAATATTCTATCAAATTATGTTATTATTCGGAATCGGATACCATTAATCTAGGTTCCTACGGTACGATTTCGTCTACTACTAGTTCACTGGAAATAAAAGACCATTTATTTTCAGTGAAGTATTTTGGACAAAATGGTGACGTAGGAACCTAGATTAACGGTATCCGAATCCGAATAATAACAGACTTTGATTAAATTGCGTTTGAATTACGATTTATTTCGGAATTACGTTTGTAAGAGAAATTCGCTGCGTCGGACTCTTCAATTAAATAATCTACTAACTATTTCATATTTTAACCGATTTTATGTAATCACAGGAGGAGATCCGAGAAATCGAGAGAAAATCTTCACTCCTCGCATCAGCAATAGATGAAACAATAAAAAGCATAGAAGAATATAAAGAAGAAGTAGGAATAGAGACGAAGAAGGAAGTCAACGTCCAAGAGTTCAAAGAAGAAAAAGTCAGTTATCAAGAGTCTTACAGTAAAGAACAAGAGTCTTCCAGTAAAGAACTTAGAATGGAATCCAAACAAAATGGTTTTGAAGACATTGATGCTAAGATTGATGAAATAATGGAACAATGTGAAGCTTTAGCTACTATTAACAATATTAAAGTTGACGAAAGAGTGCCCACTATTGAAGAAATTGGCACCAAAGAAGTAACAACTGACGAAATTAAAAAAGAAAGCATCGAAATTGAATCTGCAAATGAAAATGAAACTTATATTAAAAATGCAGAAGAAAAAACAGTAAAATTCGATAATGACGTTCAAATTGTTGAAGTTGATAGCGTTGAAGATAAAATTATAGACAACGAAGTTAAAGAAAAATCCCCTGAAATGATTATTGAAGAAAAAATCATACCAGATACACCAGTCATTGATGTTAGGCAAACTGAAATTGATAAAGTAGTTCTCCAAAAGGCTAATTCAGAAATAAAAACAGAATCTAGTGAGTCAACACAAACAGGAAAGCTAGAAGAAAAGTCTGATCCTCTACTTGGATTTAGGCCAGTTGTATTTGATCCAGAGGGCGTTCAGAGACGAAATAACCAATTACCAGTGTACCAAGTAAGTAGTTTGGGGATTGGAACTCCCCCGAAACTGTTAATTGAAAATAAAGTAAACTCCATTGTCTTCATTTATTATAACATTCATGAGACAAACTATAGTTATAACGCTATTGTTATTGCCATGTGAGCTTCTAATAAGCTCCGTTATTTTACGATAAAAACAAAGGATTAAGGGTCCGGCGGAGCTTGAATTGCCCACACAAACGTAATACCAAAATAACTCGTAATCTAAACAATATTCTATTATATTATGACATTATTCGGATCTGGATACCGTCAATCTAGGTTCCTACAGTACTATTTCGTCTACTACTACTTCACTGGAAATAGAAGATTGGCAAATCGTTCGAAACTTGGTAATTTTATCAAAAATTGCATTCGCTTACATTTATTTCCAGTGAAGTAGGTATTTTGTACAAAATAGCAGCGTAGGAACCTACATTAACGATATCGGAATCTGAATAATAACACATTTTGATTTAATTGTGTTTGAATTACGATTTATTTCGGTATTACATTTGTAAGAGAAATTCGGTCTGCCGGTCTCTTAAAATCTATTTAGAATTTAATTTACAATAACTGTCGATAAGTAGGTAGCTGTTTTTTTTAATAAAGCTTACTAGCAATGTGGGTCGTACGTTAATTAATTTAATTTAAGTTAATTTTTAGTTAATTACGTAATTATATGTTTGTGTTACGATTATTGAGGGTTCACGTCAGTAGTGCAATGGGTGGGTTTCGAACCGGCAACCACATGATGGTAAATCCGACGCCCTAATTTTATAACATTATCTAATGCTAGTCCTATGGAGGGGCTTAATTGTTCCATTGGAAAATAATGTAGCTAGCCCAAAGCTCGAACATTGAATTTTCAAATCAAGTGGTAAGCGATATAATGCAACTAAATCCGTATTTACGTAGTTTTATTCCATTGTCTAAAATTCCCGTAACTGTGATTCATCAAAAGTTGCCTTTCAACATTTAAGCCCCTCAATCGACCTAAATCATGCATTTTTTTTTAAATTTCATTTTATTTCATATTTTATTACTAATTTTCCCTTGCAGGAAGCCGCTGGCACTCAAGAACCTAGACAGTCTCCGTATATAACAGAGTCTGGAGAGCTTATAGGCACAATACAAGGAATAGTTGATGGACTTGAAGAGCCTGTTATGGATGAAGAAGTCGCTAGTAAGTAAGAATGTTGAGGCTAATGATAAGTTATATTTATTTGATTAAATAGATCTTACGAACTCAAAGAATCATGGTCTCTTTTAAAGTCCAGACAAAGTCTTGAGTCTTAATTTTGTGTAACTTTTAACGTATTTTAGAAATTAAAGGACGAATAAATGTTTTGCTGGGAAATCTGTTGCGCCGTTTCTTCTAACCAAAAAACTAGGAGGTGGTCAAGGGTGGGAATTCTGTAGCTGTCTAGGTCTACACATCGCGATTACACGCCAGATTTTTCAATAAGATAGCCGAATCCGATAGTCAGATCCCTTACATATGACTTTGTCTGGACTTTAAAAGAGACCATAAATGTCTGAGTTTGTTTCGGTGTTTCTTCTCAGAGGTCGTCAGTAAGGAAATGCCGGTGTCATCTAGTTAAAATAAAAATTGACTTGTAAAAGTGTCCATAAAAGATCTATTTACAGAAATAAATATCATTTAATCATTAATTTACTTAATGTATATTTTTTTGTAGAAGCTCTTGGAAAACCTGGAATATCAGAAGAGAAGATAGCTACACTCATATCTGGTGAAGCTGAGATGTTGAGAGAGGCACACGTCATGGGGTGAGTAGAATTTAATAAAAAATGGTTTCTGCATCATGATAAATAAAATGTAGTTACATACTGGTTTCTGACACTTACGCGAATATTAGACATTGAAATAAAACTACTTTTTACGGATTTTATCGTTTTGTATTGATATTATTTGATTCCCGACGTTTCGGATCCTTTACAACATCCATGGTCACGGGTAGACTAAGTTGTTGGACATCTTAATGTTACAATTACTAACAGCTACCTTACATTTGTGTTAATTATTGTAACATTAAGACGTCCAACAACTTAGTCTACCCGTGACCATGGATGCTGTAAAGGATCCGAAACGTCGGGAATATAACATAATACGACGAAATAAAATCCGTAAAAAGTAGTTTTATTTCTATATATTTACATTTTTAATAGGATCATAATGATGATCTGGTGATCCAAAAGGCTCGAGCCTTTTAGCCCTAAATTTAAAGATTACGAGTCTTTTGTAGAGGTGAACTCATAAAATATGCGTACTAAAAGTTGCTCCAACCAATGCCTTTGGCTAGCGCCTTTTTTTTTAAACTCGAGTATTCTTTGAATGCTGGCCGTCGTAATTAGAATTCTAGCTAGTCTTAAGTCACTTTTAAGGATGGTTGGACAGGTTTAGCTTGAATTCATTTATTATAATATCAAATACGATTATAAAAACCTTGTATTTATTGTTAATACTAGCATTGAAATATTTTTTTGTGATCTCAAATACAAACATTAGTCTCAAAAGAACCTCTATGCTTTGTTAGTAAAAAAATACATTTTTTTAGGCCTTAAGCTTCAGTAGCCAAAAGCGATAATTATTAGAACTAACCTCGAGGGCATAAGAGCTTATTTAGCCTTTTAGTCCATCGTAAAAAAGCGGCGAGTCTTAAAAAAGGACTAAAAGGCTCGAGTCTTTTCTATAACACAATAAAACTTATATTTTTAATAGGTACGATACCATGATTAATAAATATGTATTACATTATCATAATGAAGCATGCGTGCCGTCAGTTGGGACTGGTCTACTCAAAGCTGCAATGGTTCTTTCCTCAAAAAGCCATTTCAGACATTACCCTACATCGTACCACTCACATATAAGTGTTCTTCCATGTCTGGACTTTAAAAGAGACCATGATTCTCTGAGTTTGTTTCGGTGTTTCTTCTCAGATGTCGTCAGTTAGGAAATGCCGAAGCCATCTAGCTATCATAATAATTATTATTGTAGACCCAATATCAGTTAAATAATCGATCATCAATTAGAGTATACATCTTATATTTCCGATATCATCCAATTTATAATAAGTTCCATAATAATAGATCAATGATTTTTAATTCAAATGGATTTTTATAATGTAATATTTTCATTTTTAATATTAATAAAGTTTGCATTTTTATTATAAAACAACGCATAAATCGCTTAAAAAGTCTCGATTATTATTAATTTGATTATTCTCGATTTTTAATTATTTTTTTATTTTTAACGACTGCCTCATTAATCTAGTCGTCCCAAGCGTGACTGTTACGCTAGAGGTCCTGGATTCGATCCCCAGGTCGAGCAAAGTGTTATTGGGTTTTTCTATGAAATTCTCAGTGGCAGCTCGGAGTCTGGATTTGTGCCCGGTTATTGGACGATCTGTGGGTGTACATTAGTACGCCTCTGCCTAAGCCTTCGGGGAATACAGGCGTGATGTTGTGTTATGTAATTATTTTTTGTGTCACGATTTAATATTTAATTACTTATTATTTTATTGTACACTTAGAAATTTGTTGTATGACCTCATTCCAAAACCATGTATCGTTTTCAACCATTTTGTAAATTGTACATACATTATACAAACATTAATTCATAACTAGGGCTGCCAACATTTTCTCGGCCAGATATAACCAGAATTCAGAATAACCTTATAAAAATTAGTACATTACAATAAAATATAGTGTTTTATGGAATATTTATGGGCTTTGTTTGTTATTAGTTTCGATATTACAAAAAAATCCCTACTAACTGGAAAATAATATTTTTGCGTACTATATATTTCTTCAACAGTACACTCACCCGAAATATAGTACAATACTATATATAGTACGGTTGGCAACCCTATGCATAACACAACTACCATAATCATACAAACATGAACGATAGCCACTTTTATGAGAATCTACTAAATCTTTATTTTTATTTCAATTCTGGTAAATGTAATAAAGGATATTTCTTATTCCAATTATTAAAACAGATCATTATGATGGAGGTGACGCGATGAACTGAAATCTTATGATAGAGATTAGGTTGATAAAACCATAGATAAAGCAATTTCAAATGAGGGAATAGAGCCCTTTGGCTATCAGTGGAAAAAAATGGGCTAACAATTAAAACCACCTTGGTGTGTCTTTCGACTTTTGTGCGTGAGAGCCAGTAGAGATAAGCTTATATTGCACGTTGCAGTTTTTTATGGGATAGGGGGACAAACGAGTAGACGGACCGCCTTATGGTAAGCGATTACCGCCGGCCATGGACACCCGCAACACCAGAGGAGTAACAAGTGCATTGCCCGCCTTTTAAAAGGGGATTGGCCTCCGGTAACCTCACTCACTCGGCGAAACACAACGTAAGCGTTGTTTAACACCGGTTTTCTGTGAGGCCATGGTATTACTCCGGTCGAGCCGGCCCAGTGCCGAAGCATGGCTCTCCCACGTAAAAATCCCGTAAGAGGCGTGAACATACCTGACTTGCTCGGTGGTAGGACATTTTGTGGTCTGACTTGCTGGCCACCACCCTTACGTCAGAGTTGTTAAAGCACCTTGGTGTGTGTTTCGAATGTCAGCAACTCCTCTGGTGTTGCAGGTGTCCATGGGCGACGATGACTACTTACCACCAGGTGGCTCGTCAGCTCGTTTGCCGACTTAATCCATAAAAAGTCCCTTAAATAAAATAAAAAATATTATACAATAAAAAAGGATCATAAAGATCATTTGCACGTTACATCTGTTAACTCACATCACATCACACACATTCAAATCACAAACAAACAAAAAAACTAATGAGGAATTCTCCGAAATGGTTGAAAACAGACTCTCAAGAGTTCTCACATCACATATGCACCGCGCCGATGATTCCAGCGTGGACTTTCAAAAAATCAAGCCAATGATAGACTCGCTGAAGGATTCTGAAGTATTAAAAGCTCTGAACGAAGAACTGGCGCGACAGAAAGCCGAAGAGAAGAAGAAAGAAGAGAAGAAATGGACGACGTTTCTACAGAAACCGAAGCGTCCGGTGCCGAAAGTAAAGTTTGGGTATCATGGGTGGACAGAGGACGAACAGATAGTTGCGGTGAGTAAGAATTCTAAAATAATAAGGTAATGAAGCAGTTTATTGGAGGATAACATCAGAGATAGCCTAGTGATATGACCAACTTAATGGTCTTGAGACGAAATCAAGGCACGCACTTCTGACGTTTCGGAGTTAGATTGATAAACACTCGCTTAAATGGTGAGGCAAACCATCGTGAGAAAATCTGCATTCTTGAGAGATTATCTCGACGGCGTGGTTTGTGACGTCACGAACCACTATCTGCTCTCCATCATTTTAAATTTTGTTTTAGTTGTTCGGCTCTATAATATTAATGGCCAACTTTTTCTAATCAGTCAACTAACCTAATGTCCAATAGTTATAATAATATAAATGTAACTAAATCAGGAACTGGCTATAGGCCATGAAAATTCTAGGTCAATTTAGATATTCGTCAAACAAAAGGCCAAAATGACAGCACGTCATTGTTTTTTCAATAACCTAAAACATACCTACTTTGTTTTAAACTTCATCTTTCGGATTGACAGCTGTCCTAATCAGTATCTTCGTAGTAATAATAATTTATTTTTACCTTCATTAATTCTTTATCTTATTATTTTTCTATTAATAATCTCCGGAACATAATTTAAATTATTTGGGTGAAGTATGTCGTTTTTAACCCCCGTTTTTTAAGTAAGTTATTTGCAACTGACTATCAAAACAAAAGCACTATGAAGCGGTAAAGGGCTAGTAGTCTACTTGAATGATTTTGACTTTGACTATTAGCATTACTAGGTAAAATCATTATCGTAAAGTTAGATAAGATTATCAGAATTTCTAACAGCACATGAGTTTCATAGATATCTTTAACACCAACAGTTTTACATGCTCTAAATGAAGAACATATAAAGAATGATCACCAATCCATAGGCTTGTCGTGACAAGAGCATTATAATCTATCACATCGTGTTATTTAGCCTTTAAAACCATTATCACGGCCAAATAATGCATTAATTTCTATATTTAGTACACTTCCGTATTGACAATCGATACGATAATACATTTCTTCCTAGTGATCATAACATTGAGAATATTTGGCATAAATTCAATAAAAGACTTGGAGCAAATGAAAAAATAATATTTAGTTTTTATCTGGATTTTATAGTGAACGGTCGTTCAAGAATTAGTTTGATTAAATAGTGAGTTTCTTATTTAGATATTGGATAAAATTAAAATAGGTTTCCAATTATAATGTGTGTTATCTTAATAACAATTGGTATCGCCTTCGTATTATTATTTATAATATGGGTATAACTATTTTCAAGTTTTAAATAGAATAGAATTTTATAATATATAGGAATAAAATCATAATTACCAACAATAATTCTAAATAGTACTGACAATGAAACTGATAACATCGTCTATATATGTCACGACGTTTGGACTTGCGAAATAGCATTTATTTTTAGAAATTGTCGGCTATTTAATTTTATATCATCATTGTTTTAACAAATCTAAAATTTTAAATTATTTAAAGTGCCAGCTGGTTACTATAGATAACTTTTTCTGTTTAACTGGCAGCTGATGAAAGCTTTGCTTTAAATCTAAATATGTATATTGCAGAGATATAAAATGACTTATCGTTTCATTAATCTTCGTGTTTCTAAAGAATTAAAAATTCTAGATTATATTTAAATATTGGCTTTCATTGCGGATATTACCTACTTTTATGTTTATTTTTAATTACTCCTCTGTTAAGCTATTTCTTTAATATAATTAAGGTTATAGTAAGCTAATAATTTAAGTGTTTTTAATTTCAGGAACCTTATAAAGTGAAAATAGTGAAACAAGCTAAGCCTAAAGTAGCTCCAGATTATAAACCAGAGGTATAGAGTTATTTATTAATTAGTTACTTATCATAGCTTTTAATATTATAACCGTCCGCTTTAATCGAATTTGCTAATAGACGTTTATGTTCTTTATAACTCGTGTGCCCAATAATATATTGCTTTTACTCAAAACATTATGATTCCATAAAAGCTTAATATTTTCTTTATCAATTTATTAACTTGTGCTTACATAAAATTTTAATTAAAAAAGAATTGGAACGAAAATGGCTAAAACCGTTATGTTAGTTTTACACTTGCTTGCTTTTTAAAAAGCTTTGTGAACTATACTTTAATTTATTTTAGATTTAAACACTTATCAATATATTCTTCTTTACATTAACCTGCTTGAAAACAGTAAAATTTTAATGTTATTCAATTTAATTTCTTTTTAGTTTAAGCTCAAATTTATTTAATTAATCATTTGTTTCTGCTTTTAATATTATGTAAGTTTAGATAATAGTACATAATATGGAATGTTGATTTTGAATGAAAATAAATAGATATTTTCACCTCTGTGTTTATTCCTATTTAATATTGTACAGATATTGCAGTTAAATTGTAAAATTTTAGAGGCATTTACCACTTCAGTATTGAAGAATATTCATTTTACTATTCAGATTGAATTGTGATCTTACGTAATATGCGATTTTTTCATTATTGTCATGTACTAATTCTGTGTTAGGTGTCTGTGTACGTACTTATAGCATTTCGTGTTCCTATGGCTAGACATTTTCAATACAAAAGTCATGAATGTTAGACACTACAAAAATGGGTAATTTACCATTGACATTATCAATGTCATTATATAACTTTAATTAATTAATTTAATTATTAATTAATTTAATTATGTATTATATAACTTTAATTTTTTTATTATTTTATAACTTTTTGAATAGATTGCATGATAAAATCTTGTGAATAGTTTTCCTTGATAGGTTTACCTCATATTCTCACTTCTTCTTCTTTTAAAAGAGTAAGATTTTCCTCTTAACTAGGCATGTGTTAAGTTTACTTTTTAAAATTTATTTTCTTCGTATAATTTGTAATTCCATCAAAGTTCTGCCGTGCTGTCAGGTTTTGAATATAAATTGAATCTAGACTTTCTAGTCTCCCTGACTCTGCCTGTCTATTTTTTTGTAATTACGTAAGACCCTATCACAAGTTCACCATAAAATGCATTATCTATAAGCATAATCAAATTCACAATACAAATTGTAAAATATTTCATAGCCATCTTCATTCTCCATCGTTTCTTCCCAGGATTTCGAAACTGGTCCCCTGCCTTGGGAAGAGAGGGCTGTGACAGAATCTCAACTCCCTCCAGTTGAGCCTGAGGAACCTATATTAATACCTGAAGTACCTGAATTCTTGGAAGCCGTAGATCCTTTGAAGGAGAGCGAAGTTCCTGATCTTGAAGATACTGGTCAGTTTTTTTTTATTGATTAGGTTGGCAAATGAGCAGACGAGCCACCTGATGGTAAGTAGTCGTCGCCGACCATGGACACCTACAACACCAAAGGAGTTGCTGATGCGTTGCCGAGCTTTAAGAGCCCCAACGGACTGCAGACTACCAGAGCCGCAGCAACCAAGGGGAACTGGCTTTTACGTGCGAAAGTCGAAACAAACACCAAGGTGCTTTACGACAGACTCCGACGTAAGGGTGGTGGCCAGCCAGTCAGACCCCGAGAGGTCCTACCACCGAGCTAGTCAGATATTTTCTCGGCACTTACGAGATGCTTGTGAATGACAGTGAGGGACTGTATTATAACCCCACACGGGGGAAAAAAGTGAAATTATTTGTCGTAAAATATGTAATAACTCCAGTTCACACTTACGCGAATATTAGTCATTGAAATAAAATTACTTTTAACGGATTTAATCGCGATATACTGATATTGTTTAAGTCCCGACGTTACGGATCCTTTACAGCATCCATGGTCACGAGTTAACATATTAAATTCGTAAAAATTGTTTTATTTCAGATGATAACAACATTGCACATTTTAAGAACAATATTGTAAACAAAACTGAAATAAAATTTTACGCATACTTAAATGACGTTATCATTTACGTGTTATTGTCATTTTGTTCCAAATTTTGTGATCACATCTTGAAGTGTGACCTATCGATCAAAAAAAGATTATTCAAAATCAGTTCATAATTGACGGAGTAATCGCGTAACAAACATGCAAAAAAAAACAACATACAGTCGAATTGAGAACCTCCTCCTTTTTTGAAGTCGGTTGAAAAATAGCAATACTAGGATAATTTTTATTTAAAGGGGTATCAATGATGCTTTCTCTTTAAGACCCCTAAGACCTTTAAGACCTTTAAGAAGTTTGTTACAATTAAAAAGTATCATTTGTGATTTTTTTTATAAAGTTATTTTAGCGAAGGAAAAATTCAATCGCGGGCAGGATTCGAACCTGCGTCTTCTGGTTAGATACACCAGACGCTCTGACCGCTAAGCCACCGCGAGTCCCACCCGCTTGATCGAAGTTTGCCTTCACATTCTGAATTTACGTCATAGGGTGATGTGAAGTAAAAAGTACCTGTAATAATGGTCTCATTGAAATATAACGTTTGAGTTTGATTTCATAGGTATACCTCTACCACCACCAAGAGATCCGACTCCTCCGCCAATTATAGAAGAACTTGCGGTTCAAGAAACAGAGCCAGAAGTACAAGTTGCAGAAGAAGTAACACAGCCAGGAGAAGAACTAGAGACGAGAAGAGTAGAAGAGGGAGAAGGGATGGACAACAGACTAGCTGAACAGTTAGTGAGGAGCGTGCAAGGGATGGTTGGTAAGTGAAACGTGATCAGATGCAATATAATGCTCTGTGCAAAACAGTTTCGGAAGTCGGTGCCTTCTATTTAGTGAGATGTTTTGTTTCACCGACTTCCGATACTGTTCTGCTCATAACATTATTTTTATTTTACTTTATTTGGGAAACAAACAGATACAATACAAAAAAAAAAAACATACAAGTAAACCATACATAATCCAAAACAGTTTCCACATTTATGTTATACAATAGCGCCAAAACACAAAAAAAAACAAACCTAAACATCAAATATAGATTACATAATGATACTTTTGAATTATGGGTATGAGAACAATATAATGTTATTTACTTGGAGTAGGAACCAAACAGTTGCGTACAGACTTTTTAAATTTGGGAAAGGGAAGGTGAAAGATGTCCATGAGATTATTATTACTAGTATTATTGTTATTAGCAGGATCTTGTAATAAACGAGTTCTTTCTATAGTTTGTTCTTGGTGTGGGAGTATGGAATATTTTAATATTTTTAATATTTTTGGAGGCGATTTTACGTTTTGTTAAGGGTCCGGCGGAGCTTGAATTGCCCACAAAAACGTAATACCGAAATAAATCGTAATGCACACACTTAATCTAGATTTCTACGAGACTATTTTGTCTACTACTACTTCACTGGAAATAAAATACCGAAAAATCGTTCCAACCTTGGTAATATTATCAAAAATTGCATTCGCTTACATTTATTTCCAGTGAAGTATTTTGGATGAAATGGCAACCTAGGAACATAGATCAATGGTATTGGAATCCGAATAATAACACAATTTGATTAAATTGTGTTTGAATTACGATTTATTTCGGTATTAAGTTTGTAAGAGAAATTCGGTCCGCCGGACTCTTAAAAGTTATTTTAACATTTTGAGTGGCGAGTCTTAATTTATTGGGTCGGTACGTGTTATTGCCATTTTATTCAAATTAGGTGAAATCTGGTCACAAATTTAAAACACCGGGATCTTTTCTTGTAAAATGAATATTATTATAAATAAAATAGATCCGGATCTCGATACCTAACAATACCTTCACGGGTTGGACAGGGTTTTCTTAACAATACTAAATTTTTTTTTTTCTTTTTCAGATCCCAACGCTAGTGTGGATCAGCAGCTCGTTCAGATGCGCGCACAGTTAGCTGCGCTGGCGCAACTGCCGGAGGTCATCCAACAGTCTCTAGAGCTGGTCTCCAAGCAGCTGAGCAAGATGACTCACCAGGTACCTATAGAACTTTTTTTTACTTTTGACCAATCAAAAGATTATCTTTTTTTGTGATTTGATGTGATTTTTGCATTTTCCATGCTAAGATTATAAAGTTATTTTAGTGAACGAAAAATTCAATCGCGGGCAGGACTAGAACCTGCGTCTTCTGGTTAGATACACCAGACTCTCTGACCGCTAAGCCACCGCGATCTGGTGTATCTAACCAGAAGACGCAGGTTCGAGTGCTGCCCGCGATTGAATTTTTCCTTCACTAAAATAACTTTACAATCAAAAGATTTTCTGCGGTAAGGATGTCAACAATTACTTCGGGTCTGCATACATACTGTTAAAAAAAAAATATACTAATAATAATTACCATTAACACCACCACATAAAACAGACCATATAAAAACTTGCAGAAATATGTATATATTTTTTTTATGTGATAGGGGGGCAATCGAGCAGACGGATCGCCTGATGGTAAGCGATTACGGCCGCCCATGGACACCCGCAACATCAGAGGAGTCACGAGTGCGTTGCCCGCCTTGTAAAAGGGGATGGGGCCTCCGGTAACCTCATTCACACGGCGAAACACAACGTAAGCGTTGTTTGACGCCGGTTTTCTGTGAGGCCGTGGTATCACTCCGGTCGAGCCGGCCCATTCGTGCCGAAGCATGGCTCTCCCGCGTTAAAAGCCAGTCTTCTGTGAATCCAAGACTACTCTTTCTATAAGACCTCTTTTAACAAAGAAAAAAACTGCATTGCAAGACTTAAGGAACAGTATCTAAATATCATTATATTTTCTTCAGGAGGCCCGCGTGGAAATGTCAGCTCACATGGAGACTCAGAATTATCAACAAGTTGAAGGTATGTATTTTTTTATTATCTTAGAATAATTATATCTACATATTAACCCTATAGGCTTCCCAATCCCCCTTGACTTTAGGCAAGAGAAAACAAGTAAGTACGGCTTAGAATCGATACACGTCCGACATTCCTTCGGGGATGCGGGACGGTTATGTCGGGCTCTCCGGCCAGGTAGCCAGCATACAGAATCAAACCACCACCACTACCACCTTCCGCATAGTACTGGGATCACGGGAATCGCTCTCGTATGATCCGCGATCCCTCAACGTCCGACACACCCTGCTGCCTCCCCAGTTGACAGATAATCAGTGAAGATTTTAACGGATGCGATTTTCACAGCTGTTTTGGGGGGGGAGGGGGTCTAACTTAAAATCTGGTTCACGTTTCATCTTTATACACAGCTTAGAAACCGATTTATATGATCCGATTGTTTTTTTTTATGGGATAGGAGGGCAAACGAGCTCATGAATCGCCTGATGGTAAAGGATTACCGCCGCCCATAGACACCCGCAACACCAGAGGAGTCACGAGTGCGTTGCCGACGTTTTGAAAGGGGATTGGGCCTCCGGTAACCTCACTCGGCGAAACACAACGTAAGCGTTGTTTCACGCCGGTTTTCTGAATTCAATTGATTCTATATTTTCTTTCATTAAAATTTATATCTTAAAGATGTTTAGCATGCACACTACCACGCCTGTATTCCCCTCTGGGTTAGCCAGAGGTGTACTAATTTTTGTACACCCACAGTTCGCCGGTATGTTTAAGTCCCATGTAATAGGGAGCGAGCCTATTGCCATTAACCGGGCACAAATCCAGACTCCGAGCTGCTACTGAGAATTTCATAAAAAAACACAACATTATTTTGCTTGGCAAAATAATGTTGTGTTTTGGGCAATTGTTGCTTGGTTTTGGGAATTAAACCCAGGCCCTCAAGCATAGTGCTTGGGTCCACTAGACTAATGAGGTAGATAGTTATTAAAAATAACAAATATTTTCCTAAACAGTCATCCAAAACCACACTGGATCAGAAATGCAGACGATTCAAGAAGGCAACGAGAACACAGAAGCGTCACAGAACGAAGCAGACAAGTTGACGATTGAAGAAGTACATGATACAGAACCAGTACATCAAAATATGGTAAAGGAGAGTGCAGAAATGGCACAGCAGAATATGGTTCAGCAAGAGATGAGAAGAGTAGCAACGCCTGTCATGACTGAAGAAGAGATGAAGAGGGAGAAGCAGAAAAAGGTGAGTGTATTTAATAAGATAACAAACAAGCATACATGCCGCCTCATGGTAAGCCTATAGACGTCAGCAATACCAGTGGTATCACTCGCGCGATGTCATCTTGACACCTCAGTTGTTATAAAGAAGGCAACGTGGACACCGAAGCGTCACAGAACGAAGCAGACAAGTTGACGATTGAAGAAGTACATGATACAGAACCAGTACATCAAAATATGGTAAATCTCATTTGCACAGTAATGTCACTGGCTACATTACCCTTCAAGCCGGAACACAATAATGATAGCACGTTAGCAATATCTGCATTGAGTACAAATGTCAATAAATAGTTAGGTAGGTACCTAATTATAATTTTCAGTAAGTAGGTAAGTATGACTCTTCTTTTTGTAATTTTTTGCATCTTGAGACTGCCTCATTAGTGTAGTGGTCCCAAGCGCGACTGCTACACTAAAGGTCCGTGGTTCGATCCCCATGTCGAGCAGTGTTATTGGGTTTTTCTATGAAATTCTCAGTAGCAGCTCGGAGTCTGGATTTGGGCCCAGTGAATGGCTATAGGCTCGCCCCCTATAACATGGGACCTAAACATACCGGCGAACTGTGGGTGTACATTAAGTATGCCTCTGCCTAACCCTTCGAGGAGGCGTGATGGTATGTTATGTTATTATAAAGTTAATTTAGTGAAGGAAAAATTCCACAAAAATGTGGTTAAAAAGTAAGATGGCATCGTACGTACGTATACAAATAAGATATTATTTGTAATGTTTCATTACCTTCCTCAACATGCATTTTTGAATATAATTTTTAACATCGGCAACATTGCCATTGAGAAGAAAATTTAACACATGATTGCTTATCGAAACTAAGGTCTCAAGAAGTGTGTGATACCACTGGTATCTATAGGCTGCGATTTTCGCCTATCAAAATAGGTAGATACTATAAGACAACTTGTATCATATACAGCAAAAGAAGTCCCTCCGATATTTTTTTTTTAAATGCTTACTAGGAAAGTGGGTTGCACATTACTAGTATTCTTGTTAACCCCTCGTGCTAAGCTAAATGCTTGTAGTACGAGTGGGTTCACGTCGGTAGTGCAATGGGTGGGTTTCGAACCGGCAACCACATGATCACCAGGCCACCGCCGCTTCAATTTCAATCGAGAGTGATTCTTTATTATATTATAGGAATTTCTTTAAATTTTGTAGGAAACCGATCACAATTACATTTTATTTCACACGACACAATTGCCTAGATAATAATCAACAGGTTGAATTGATCTAGCAACCATTTTTAAATCAAATATTTACCTTAAGTTACCAAACCCCCCCAAATCTAGGAGCAAGCAAGATTAGACCACGAATCTCGACAAGTGAAGCAACACCCCACACCTCGCGTGGCCCCCACAAAAGCGAAGCGGATGTTTGGCCCCTTAGACCCCGACGAAGCAAGAGCTGTCGTTCTTCCAGGGGGAAGAAGATGGCGGA
Organism: Acronicta aceris; assembly: GCA_910591435.1. Classification (NCBI taxonomy): domain Eukaryota; kingdom Metazoa; phylum Arthropoda; class Insecta; order Lepidoptera; family Noctuidae; genus Acronicta; species Acronicta aceris. The sequence goes on along the minus strand of OU342787.1, from coordinate 5,530,300 downwards.
ACACGAAGGATGTTTACGATGAACAGAAAATTGCGGAAACTTTGCAAGCTCACTCGGAATTAATTCAAGGAAAAACTATGGGGTAATTTTTGTAAATGTTTGTGTCTGTAGAATTCTTTTTATTGTATTACTTTTATTGAATTGGGTTTTATTACATTCCTGAAAAACTAGTTTTTTAGATAATTATCAAGAATTAAAAACAATAGATCATACATTTCACATTTTTGTGTTGATCTACGCAAAAAGAGAAATGGAATTTATCACTCTTTCTCGCTAAAGAATCTAAATTTATCAATCATAAAAAGATAATAATTATTGGTGATCTAATTACACTAGTTTACAAAGAAAAAAACCCAGGGATGAGGCACATCTATATCCGGCAACAGAATAATTCTAGGACGTCAGAATTTGGAGATATACAAATCTCAAAGTACTAAAAACGCTGTTTTTGGTGATATTAGAAATCATTTTTCGAGGAGAGTAAATTTTTATGGTAATTTCTAACTAAAGCATCCTTTAGTATTACTCTTCTCCTTTCAAATCCATTTTAGTTTGCTTCGCTACGAGTTTTTTTCTCAAGATATACTATTTTATTTTCATAATGTAGTCCATTAGTACTAAAATTCAAAATAATAATACAGGTAATATCGACGACGTCATAGAGCAATTCTGTTGCTGGATTTAGATTTAGATTTAGACAAAAAATCTACAAGAAATAACGTGTCTCAACCTTGGGGCAAAACAAAATATTTTTTTGTAAACTAGTGATTAAAAAAAAAGATTAAAGATAAGCTGATGGAGATCCGATATGCAAAATATAAAAAAAAAGAATCCAATCCGAAAATAAATTTAGATCCCATCCCCATTATTGACGTTAGGCTATAGGCCAGCGTGGTGGAATAAGCCTAACCTCTCTATGAGACCCGTGCCCAGCAGTGGGACAATATACACCGTGTAATTTAAATGGTTATTATCCCGCAGCAAAACGAACGTAGTAATGATAACGAACAACCTTTACTACGGGACCGACCGCGAAATAATAAAAAAAAATGCTGTAGGTACCATACTGGTTTCTAACACTTACGCGAATATTAGACATTGAAATAAAATTACTTTTTACGGATTTTATCGCGTTGTATTGATATTACTTGATTCCCGACGTCTCGGATCCTTTACAGCATCCATGGTCACGGGTAGACTGAGGTGTTGACGGGTAGACGGGTGACCGAAGGATACGGTGAGCTCGTTCTGCGTGAATCGGATCGCCAATAATTAACAAAAATGTAAGGTGTTAATAATTGTAACATTAAGACGTCCAACAACTTAGTCTACCCGTGACCATGGATGCTGTAAAGGATCCGAAACGTCGGGAATCAAATAATATCAATACAACGCGATAAAATCCGTAAAAAGTAGTTTTATTTCAATGTAGGTACCATGCTGAAGTGTAATAGCTACACTATCAAAATGTATGGAACAACTGTTTTTTTTTTTCAGGGTCAGTCTCACAGTCAAAGTAGTTCGTATTTATTACCATGTTCGTTTTGCTGCAAGAAAACAACCATTTAAGGGTCCGGCGGAGCTTGAATTGCCCATAAAAACGTTATACCAAAATAATTCGTAATGCAAACAATATTTTATCAAATTGTGTTATTATTCGGATTCGGATACCATTAGTCTAGGTTCCTACAATACCATTTCGTCTACTACTACTTCATTGGAAATAAACGACCCGAAAATAGTTCCAAACTTGGCAAAGTTATCAAAAATTACATTCGCTTACATTTATTTCCAGTGAAGTATTTTGGACGAAATAGTCATGTAAGAACCTAGATTAACATTCTTTGAATCCGAATAATAACACAATTTGATTCAATTGTGTTAGAATTACGATATATTTTGGTATTACGTTTATAATTATGAAAAATTCGGTCCGCCGGACTCTTAAATTTCACGGTTTTAATTGAATGAAGAACATAATAAACTAACAATTTCAATATTTAATTCTCAAGAAGTGATATATTTCATATTTTCTTTCATTTTTTCGAAGATACATACAGTTACATTTTATAGTATTCAATGTCATTTATAATCATATTGTATCATTTATAGGTTCGAAAGCGATCTACTACCATACGATAGCAGGTTTGATATTTCATTACATTTCAAACGAAATAACTGTACTTGTCTAAAGTTATGCGAATCTTGACATTTTGCAGTGGTAAATCTATTTACCACCCGAGCTACTCCGTTCTTAAGAGGTGTAGCGTGAGTTTATATAGCCTATACCTCGATAAATGGACTATCCAACACAAAAAGAATTTTCAAAATCGGTTCAGTAGATCCAGAGTTTACCCCCTACCTCACAAACTTTACCTCTTTATAATATTAGATAGATAGATAGAATATTCTTTATTGCACACCAAAAAATAATGTAAAATATAATATTAGTATCTATAGATTCGAAAGGCTTACGCTTGACCGCCAGTTCGCCTGATGTTAAGCGACACAGCGACCTACGATGGAGCGCGCTTGCCTAGAAGAAACCGATTCACTCGTGATTTAAAGACACCCAGATTATATCTATCGGGGAAGACCCACTCGGGAAGCGTATTCCACATTTCAGCGGTACGCATGATAAAAGTAGATCGTTCGGGACGACGATGTCGTACGTCGAAATACAAATCAATTGCCGCATGTATGTCTCGTCGACCCTTGCTCGAGCCGGTCCGCGCCGAGCCCGTAGCGATTCGAGAATATTTTTGGAACAGCCGTCCCTAGCTGTTCCACGTAACGCCCTAAGCCGAGGTCCGAGTCCCATTAGGGGACGCCTAAGTATACGTATAAGTTGCTCCTGGCTGGAGGCATTCGGTGCCTCGCCACCAAGTCCGGATACGCTGTAAAGATTCCCTGAATCAACAGTCTATAACCATCCAAAAAACGCATGTTTGAACGATCATCACTTGAGAACGGCTCGACCGATTGGGCTGTTTTTTTTTGTTGTATTCGTAATTATCGGGGCAAGGTTTTTAAAAATGAAAAAAATTGGAAAATTTACTGTAAAAGTCAATTATTTGGATGGGAAAATTTACTCAGACGACGCTGCGGACGAGTTGCTAGATTTAAATAAAAAATTGGTGTAAAGACAGTCGGGATCGTAACTGTTACTAGTATAGACTTTTCAAAAGTACCTATTTCGTGGTCTAATTGAAATAAAACATAACTTTGACTTTGTTTCGCATTCAAGTTCGAGTTCAAAATGTTTTTATTTCAAATTAGCTTTTACAAGCGTTTATGAAACGTTAATCAGTCTAGTTGCACGGTTCCAAAAAAGTTGATCCTATGGAGAAGAATTCGTGAATATTCGATATTCGATATTTGTTCATGTCATTTTGAAGATTTTAGTTCATATTTTGACCAAGAGATGTCACTGTGCCTATGACGCGTATTTCTGAATGGCGGTGTTAAGAGTCTCCGCGACTTAATGACTTCACGCCGTACATTTTAGGTAGTTAGTTCGAACTTAAGAACACTTATGTCATTGTACCTGAGCTGTCCTTCAGAATAGCTAACTTTAGACACTCACTGTTATTTCGTAAAGTTAAACATTACATTAAATTAAGCTTCGGGGTTGGCGTAAGTAGAAAGGTGGGGGTAAAGTGTTGAGCTGACTGTTCGAAATAAATGTTTTTAAAAGACGTCAGAGCAAGAACCTTGTATTATCTATATCCACTGACCTCTATACTCTATAGGTAGCATATAATTATCGGTGTCTACATCAGACTAATTTTGGGTAGGAATGCCCCCTCCTTTCCCCGCTAGTTACGTCAATGATATTCGGTATTTGAATTGTAACAGATCATATTCTGACATAAAAATCCGTTACAAATTCAAATATCATTCGGTTTATACAGTGTAAGCTCCGTATTTTCTAAGCGACTATAATCTACTTCTCACTTTTTTGAAGTGCCCTTATTCACGATGACATTACGCGTTTCTAACACGGTGACGGTTAATGGTAAAATTCCTACAGTATTACACTAACCCCCGATTTTACCAATGCATAGCCAGTTAAATTGTAACTGAGAAATAAAATTGACGTTTGGCAGATTTCTTAAACAAAATCTGTCAACGAATTTATTTCTCCGATAAAATTATCTAGCGATGGAAAAATCGGCCCTATGTCAAAGTGAATAAGCTCCCTTCTGTAAGAAGTCAGGGAAATGTCCACTTATGGTCAATCACAATATGATTTACGGATATTCATCGCTGTTCTAAGCAAATGATAACAATTATGAAGTCTGCCAAACTGCGTCGGCAGCAGTTCTCGCTTTACAATAAGAAATACATATTTATAATCCTGTTTTTTTTTGTACCCCTGTACAGGCTTTTCATAGAGTTAATAGTCTAGCCCTAACGGGGGGATACTGAGTGGACTTTTAAGCCGGTTTCTATCAAATCTGACAGTAGATTTGCTTATTAGAGGTAGGATTTTGACATGAAGTTCATACAAGTAATGTCAAAATCCGATGTCAAATCCACTGACGGATTTGTTTTTTTTATACCACTATGGTGGCAAACAATCATACGGCCTGATGATGGCCTGCCTGATGGTAAAGGGTTTCCGTAACCTATGGACGCTTATAACACCAGGGGTATTACTCGCGCGTTGCCTACCGTGTAAAGAGGAGTAGTTGGGCTGGCAGAAATATATTTGTTATAGGAACCGGCACTAAGAGGACCCGATGCATCCCTCCCAAGTGCTTACGGTGGCCCCCGAGGTGGTTTTAGTTATGTGAGAATCACACACTCCCCCAAGGCCGAGCACCTTTTCAGGGCTACCCCCTACACACAAAAGGTCCTTCCCATTAACTTTATTTCACAATTATTGACAAAGTCGCGTTTAAAGTAGGTATGTTTGGCAACGTCGCTTGAAACATGAATGAAATTTCATAGATGTCGCTTGGTGAATACTGAGCTTAATATTGCATGATACTATAATCTAATTATAGATAAATATACCTACTAATAATTAATATAATTTACTTAATAAAATAAGTACACTCGACAGCAAAGAAAATGGATCACTAACGTATACATTAATATTTCGGAGATGAAGAATAAATAAATAAGTTTATTTTTTACCCAAACAATATTACAATATATATTTGTGGAAATTAGAGAAACCCTGTCTCCTAAAGTAGGCAGCGCCTGTATCTTAGGAAAGTGTTCGGCCAAAAGTAATTAATATTTGCAAAAATGCGAGTACTAAATATTAATTCAGGCGATCCACTCGTTTGCCCTCCCATCCCATAAAAAAAATGTAACTAATAAAAATTATTTTTTTCTTTTGTTTTAGTTCAATAATAAAAATTATCTACTGATTTTGAGCAGTCTTAAATTGCATAAAAGTAATTCTGTTCATTCATAGATATATTATCAAAATCAAATCAAATATCATACAATTCAAATTTATAGATTACAGTTACATTAAAATGTAGTATAGTATATATATAAAGACAATTATATTATTATTATTGAATTATTACTAATTAATCATTCTAGAAGCATCCTAACATGATGACGCAGAATTGGACAGCTAAAGTTATCCGATAATAGCTTTCACTATGCTGTTGCTATTTACACGTATCCTAATTAGTATATTTTATTTTTATTTTTTTATTTAGTTTCAAGTTCATTCTTACCTAGTTTCCGTACGTTAGGGATTCGTTTTCTTTGCTCTCGAGTGTACCTATATATTATGTCATTCATTTGACGTCCATTTATAATTAAATTAATAATTATTGTAATATTGTGGTTGGCAAAACATAAGTTATTGTATACATATTATTTTTATTATGTAGGTATATAGATATTATTTATTTAGATACGGTTAAATAATTGTATATAATTATATTTAGATTAAGTAGTACTTTTTCTGTATGTATATTTTTGTATTTGTCTGTATGTCCGTGTTCTTTTACTGTAAATATACATATGTGTATAAACTTAAACTGTGATTGTCAGTTTTTTGTCCGTTTGATACGTAGAAAATATTATGGAGCCATTTTTAAACCAAAGAGCCAAATATTGAAACGAAATATTTTTACCTGTGTGGACGGGTCAGGAACTCAGAATACTGTTCCTCACTGCCTTTCAAATAGGCATCGGCATATGGACTCGTAGTAGTCTTAGTGGAAGTACGAGTACATCCCGATTAGCTCGTATGGGGACGGGTTAGAATACTGTTCTTCACTAACTTTAAGATATGCATCCCGTAAGAGGCGTGAAAATTTTCACGTGGGAGAGCCATGCTTCGGCACGAATGGGCCGGCTCGACCGGAGTGATACCACGGCCTCACAGAAAACCGGCGTTAAACAACACTTACGTTGTGTTTCGCCGAGTGAGTGAGGTTACCGGAGGCCCAATCCTCTTTTAAAAGGTCGGCAACGCACTTGTGACGCCTCTGGTGTTGCGGGTGTCCATGGGCGGCGGTAATCGCTTACCATCAGGTCCGTCTGCTCGTTTGCCCTCCTATCACATAAAAAGAAAATATCTGACTTGCTCGGTGGTAGGATCTCTTGGGATCTGACTGACTGGCGACCACCCTTACGTCGGAATCTGACGTAAAGATTTTGAGACTTATAAGAGCCAGTTCCCTCTCGGTTGCTGCGGCTCTGGTAGTATATAGTCCGTAGGGGTTCTTAAGGGTCGGCAACGCATCAGCAACTCCTCTGGTGTTGCAGGTGTCCATGGGCGACGATGACTACTTACCACCAGGTGGCTCGTCAGCTCATTTGCCGACTCAACCCATAGAATATATATATTTTTTTCATATCATTATCTTATTTAGTAAATTGTAATATATGTAGGTACATTTTTGTCATGTTGTTAGTTAGTTTGCTTGTTCAAGTGTTTGTCTTTTTGTTTGTTTGCATGTGCGCGTGGCAGATTGAGAATTGGAACCAAATTTGGCCCTGGGGCGATACGAAGTCCGACTGTAGACAATATAGGTACGTTTTAAGGATTTTATTGTTAATTAGTATTTTTTTTTTTTTTTTTAAAACGTTGCCCCACACTAGGATTTTCTCCTGTCGTGGGTGCGTTTACAAACACAAATTCTCACATACACAAACGCCCAGACCCGGAACAACTATCTGTAGATCATACAAATATTTGTTCCGTGTGGGAATCGAACCCACAACACGTTGCGTAGAAGTCGATCGCTCAGCCGCTACGCCAAACGTATTGTTAAAATTGTCTTCTATAGAAAGGCTAGCCGACTGATTGTTATGTATGGTTTCTTAAAAAAGTAGGCCGTAGGTAAATAGGGCTGAATAACTTAAATAAAATTAAGAAATAAGAAAGTTATAGGTACTTATGCATTTTAATTTTATGGTAGACAGAGAGCGTTGTTACCATAGCGCGTTGTGACGTCAAACGGTGCAAGTATCATACAAATTCTTCACTGATATTCATTTTGCGGGAAAGGGACAGGCAGATAATCACCGCCAAAACCTTTAAATCATAGAATTATAGAACTTTATTACTCGATGTCAATATTTTTTTTCAGTATAATAATATAGGCGACAACAAATTTCACGATTTTAAAAGTTGGCGTCTGGGACGCCTAGGTACAGGTAGATATTCGCACGGCTGCGCGAAAACTTTCGCATCGGCAGTCCTCGCCCGTAGAACATTTTTTAGTAAACCTATAGAAATAATACGAAATACATCTAATTACTTAAATTTTTTCACTATGCCTGATAATAAAAAAATAACTTCTATTAAATTAAGTAGGTACTTATTACTCAGATAGGTATTCATATTTTTACCTTGTAAAAAACATATTTTTTTCTTTTTTATAAAGCTTACTAGCAATGTGGGTCGTACATTACTAGTATTCTTGTTAACCCCCCTGTACTAAGCTAAATGCTTGTGTTACGAGTAGTAGTAGTCGGTAGTGCAATGGGTGGGTTTCGAACCGGCAACCACATAATCGCAAGTGCGACGCCCTAGCCGTTAGGCTACCGCCGCTTCATATTGCAGATATTTTAAATTTACAATGTTTTAAATTGCAAATATTCCAGAGAGTCAAATTGTCACCTAGTTGACTTCCATAGACTTCGAGAAACTATGGTTGATACTTATGAGAAATTAATTGAAGTGAGTTAAAATATCACTTTTTAATAAATCATATTTCAAGCATGGACTGGAGAACTCCATTCAAATTTTCACAATCACATATTTTATGGGGTTTTGTTATTGGGAACTATTTAGAAGCTTATTACGATGAAACATACATTGTATGTATGATCCACTATAAGCTGAACTGCTGAGGCTATACAACGCGAGATCAGCTTAAAGGTGGTTTTTTTTATTTAATTTTTTCACATCTGATAACGTTTTTATTTTATCGAAAAGGAGATTCTTATTTAAAAAAATACATAAATTAACTCGAATCATAATTTACAATATATTGAATGATTGTGCTTTTCATACCAAATAATTGCACGTTCGTTTATTAGATTCAGATAGATTTTGATAGCATGTTTGGCACACACTGACATTTCACACAAATATACTTACAGAATGTCTCTCAAAATGTATGAATGTTGAGTTGAAATACAACTACTTTTTGTGGATTTCATTTGGTTATATTTATAATTTTATTTGGTATTTCTATAATTTTAAATCCCGATGTTTCGGATCCACAACCGAAACGTCTGGATTTAATATTATTAAATATAATAGGGGTCTGATTTTTTTCTTTCACATAACATCAATAAGTTTAAGATATGTTTTGCTGATCACAATATTATTAGTAGATATTTTGTTTTTATAACCTAAAAAGTACAGGCTAAAGTGCCTTTCGATATGGTTTTCAACACATTTGAGACATTATAATGACACAGATTATAATTTTATAGGATAAACTTCATGAAATACGAAAAGCCACCCGTGTCCCTGGACCACTTGAAACATTCGGAAGTGTACAAACTAGTCCACGACATGGACCAGACGCCGCTGAAGAGAGTTGAGATGAGAACACCTGTCATGTGCGAAGCTGACTACAGAGAGGTGAGGGAAACTGGAGAATATTTTTAACATAATATGCAGTGCAGTGATAGCCCAGTGATGTGACCACTGGACTGCCAAGTCGTAGGTCTCGAGTGCGAATTCAAAACTCTTACATTTCGAAATTATGTGCGAATTAATGAATTATCAAGCGCATAAACGGTTAAGAAAAACATCATGAGGAAACCTGCAAACCTGAAAGATTTTCTTAACGGCATGTGAAGTCTACCAACCCGCAGTAGGCCAGCGTGGTGGACTATAGCCTCTATCCCTCTCACCCTGAGAGAGGTTCCATGTTCGCACCACAGATAGGTACAACTGAATATATTTTAGAACATACAACTGCTAGCAACTGTTTTATAATTTGTGCCGTGTTAGTGTGTATTTAATGGATTTCAAAAAAGGAGGTTCTCAATTCGACTGTATTTTTTTTTGTTAAGAGTCTGGCGGACCAAATTTCTCTTACAAACGTAATACCGAAATAAATCGCTATTCAAACACAATTTAATCAAATTCTGTTATTATTCGGATACCGATACCGTTAATTTAGGTTCCTAATCTACCATGTCGTCCAAAATACGTCACTGGAAATAAATGTAAGCGAATGCAATTTTCGATGAATATAATTTTTCGGTCTTTTATTTCCAGTGAACTAATAGTAGACGAAATAGTACCGTAGGGACCTAGAATTACGGTATCCAGATCCGAATAATAACATATATTTGATAAAATATTGGCTGGATTATGATTTATTTCGGTATTACGTTTTTGTGAGCAATTCAAGCTCCGCCGGACCTTTAAGCGATACCTTAGGGCTGATTTTTCAATAGTTAGATATCTATAAACTGAGGAATAACATTGACGTTTTACAGATTTTGTATAAATAATTGTCAAAAATTCGAATTTATTCTTCCGATAAAGTTATCTGGCGATGGAAAAAATTCGGCCCTTAGCCAATTGGGATTTCGACGTATTATTTTTATCTGATATAATAATACCTACTTGAGAGATTCTCCAAAATTGTGTATGTCTGACCATGGTTTTATAGATATTTTTTTACGTGGGAGAGCCATGCTTCGTTACGAATGGGCCGGCTCGACCGGAGTGATACCGCGGCCTCACAGAAAACCGGCGTCAAACAACGCTTACGTTGTTTTTCGCCGAGTGAGTGAGTTTACCGGAAGCCCAATCCTCTTTTAAAAGGTCGGCAACGCACTTGTGACTCCTCTGGTGTTGCGGGTGTCCATGGGCGGCGGTAATCGCTTACCATCACGTGATCCATCTGCTCGTTTGCCCTCCTATCCCATAAACAAAATATATATATTTTAAATCTCTTTGAATTTCTAAAAAGTTCATTACTTATTCAATTTCATTTATCGTTCCCAGAGATGCCGCTCGATGACGCCTTCAGTGGAAAAGAAACATCTTCAAATCCCCCAACAGTTTCATCCTTAATATTTACAACAGCATGTTGTAGAGCCAGATATGTTGAAATATTGTTGTAAATAAAACTACTTTTTACGAGTTTTATCGCGTCCCCGTCAGCATAAAAACGCTGTAAATACGAAACGTCGGGAATGACATAATAATATCAATAAAACGCAGTTTTATTTCAATATCTAATGTTTGCGTAACTGTCAAAAATGTAAGATTTTTTTATAATTTTCAAATTCCGGATTATTTAAAGGCTTGAATTCAGAGTAGGTAGTCTCAAATTAAATTTTTAAGGTTATTTAATACATATTTTATTTAATCTTGTCCCGACTTCAATACTTTATTTTTAAATGTAAATTATCTTTCGAATCATTTTGAAGTTATTGCCTACTTGCTTTATTTAAGAGTAGTTCATCAATAAATTAAATAATATATTTATGTACATTTTATATCTTAAATTCATACTAACCTAGTATGTATTTCGTTTTTATTTTTTTCTACTGTAAAAAATGCAAGTGTGTTGTTTAATTAAAAGGTTGTGTTTATGTATTTTATTGTGTTTATTTGTTTTTATCGCCACATATTCCCATATGTTTAAGTTTAGGTACAGATGTACTAATGTCCACCATTAGTTCGCCAGTATTTTTATGATTCATGTAATTGAGGGCGAACGTATTTCCTTTTCCGGGCACAAACCCAAATTCAAGAGTCTCTACTGGGAATTTTACAGATTCAATGACATTGAATCTGTAAAATTCCTGGGAATTGAACCCATTTTCAGCAGTTGTGCTCACGAGACTTGAGACTAAAGATACAGTTATAACTATCTATAAAGGAAATAATAATTATTTATTAAATAAAACCACAACAATAATCAACAATAATTATATTTTGTTTCTAAACATAGATTCTACAGCGAAATATAACCACGATAAAGCTTACAATTAAGTGTCAAACTATACTGCCGATAAAACTCCGATAATAACACATTCTAGCACCGATAATTGCTTCAGAACTTTTATACGATAAAATATCGGTAACATAATCGGTATTAGACAAAAAAACGTTTCCCTGTAGATAATCGTATTATCGGTGGGAGAATGTGAATGGAAGTTTTATCGGTACTATATATAGCGTACAGAGTAAAATAAGATTGTTTCCACAAAGACTGCGTTTTAGTAATAGGTAATAACTATTAACTGTGGATTTCTAACGCTTATTCGATTAGAGATTTACTTAAATAAAACATATTTTTACGGATTTTATCGCATTCGTTTATTTCGGCCACGGGAGACTACCATTGGAGACATCTGGATTTTATATTAGAGATATAACGTGATAATATCCGTAATAAATAATAGTTTTACTTTAATACTATAGACTAGTCTTAAACAGCATAGCAGCGTAAAAAAGAACGATATGTGTAGGTATGTAATATCTTTACCACGATCATCCATAACTTTTTATAATCTTAAGAAACGGTAACCTTGGAAATGATAGTTTAATATCCAGAAAAAGCGGACTTTATTAAGCAGTTCTGTGAAAACAATTAATCTTTTACAACGTATATTAAATCTGTATAATATAATACAATTTGCAAAGACACAAGCTACTTTATACGTATCAGCAAGTACGTTTTATCGTCAACAGATGGCGCTGGCAACATGACTTACAATTTACCAATCAGAAGATATGATGCTCCAATATGTTACTAAAAAGAATCGAACTCCTAGCCTTAGCCGACTTCCAGTGTAACCGATGTTGAATCTAACTGCGATTAATTTATATCCCTATTTTTTTTAAAAAAGCTTCCTAGCAATGTGGATCGCACATTATTATTATTCTTGCTATATCCTCGTGCTAAGCTAAAATGCTTGTGTTACGAGTGGGTTTACGTCGGTTGTGCAATGGGTGGGTTTCAAACAGGCAACCACATGATCCGACGTCCTAGCCATTAGACTACCGCCGCTTTTTGATTTTACACAAAGCGACTGCCATCAGACATCTGCAACACAATTTTTGGGCAATACCTATGACCAAATGCCAGGATTTTTGAGCTTCTGATTATCGATATTCAGGTTTGGTCTCATAATGGAAGTTGTTTATAATGACGAGTACTTTCATCATCTGAAAGGTTAAACAAGGTAAACAGCGAATTATAAATCACCTCTTAATCAAATCTTTGTTTACATCCCTCTTTGTTTCTTCGACCGGATAATTGTAAGACACATTTACCCCGGGTGCCATCAAAGTATACACAAAATGTATTTATTTATATCTCTATAACACTAAATTTGAACAAGGTAGCGATTTAAAAGCTAAATACATAATATGAATACATACATTTAATTTTTCTTTCAATTAACATTTTAGCACCAAGTAAATACATAAATGAAATAAATGCTTTAAAAAATCAGTTTAGGCTCCTAGTTTACGTAACATGTTAAAGCTGCTATTTTTCTTTTGTAAATTAACAATAGTTAAAAAAACTGTAAAATATTAACCTTTTGAACGCCGACGTATAAAAGCGACAAGCGAAAGTGCTCACGTCGCAAGCGACCTACGCTCATAGACGTCAAAAAATATGAATTTGTTAAATTAATTCAAAACCTATCTTATTTGCATAATGCAAATATTGAATGTCCATTATCATTTTCTATATTAAATAAGTTCAACAATGTAAATATTATATTGTTTTTTGTACCTTAGCGTCTAGGGAAAGCCTTATACGTTTATAGTCGTTCAGAAGGTTAATGTTATTGCGTTTTGTATAAACAGGTTCTACAATTAAATATAACCACGACAAAGCTTACAATTACGTGCCAATTAAACTACAGTGCCGATAAAACTCCGATATTGACACGTTCTAGCGCCGATAATTGTTTCAAATAAATATCGGTAACATACAGGTGAGGGACAACAAAAATGTCATTGTATTTCAGCTCAACAATCCGACATAAGACTACTAAGCCTGCAGAAAAGTTGCAATTTATTTGCTAATTTTTAATTTTACATAAGCAACTTCCAGAAAATTCTTTGTAAATTGAAAAATATATATAAATAAGTAGTGTGAAATCGGTCAAAATTAAGCGCTTCGGTCTTGAATCAGGGGGGAGCGAGGGTAGCAATGAGGGCTATCGCGTGTGAATTCGCCGCTAGAGGCGCTAGTGTAGCGTGAGATCTCCGAAATATCAAATTACACCGTTTGTGGGTGGCTACGCAGATTTATTACTAATTAGAATAATGTTATGAATATTTTGCAATACCTGAGATTAATTATGACAAATATGAGTTAGGGGTCAATGAATGTTAGTGTTTTGTGACAGTTTTATCTTTCGGAAACTTGTCTCCGTTTTTTTTCGAACAAACGGGACTACGATCTCTGCCGCACGCTCGATATTTTTACGGTACGGTTTTGTCATTAAATATGATTTAAATGTGTTGTTTTCACGTGTGTAATAACAAACATTGAAAGCTATACTTCAGGACCTTACACGCCAGTAGTGACATCTGGTGAGCTTAAAAACGATAGCCCTCATTGCACCCACTGTCCCTCCATTTATTTACTTCTATTTCGTGATAGGGTTACGCTTGACCGCCAGTTCGCCTGATGTTAAGCGACACTGCGATCTACGATGGAGCGGACTTGCCTAGAAGAAACCGATTCACTCGTGATTTAAAGACTTAGTACGTATAAGTAATCTTGCAACGCTGGACCACGTTAGTTGATTTCAAACAAAATTGTCTAAGAAATGTTTCTCACAATTTAATATTCTACAATTTTGAAAGGTAAGGCCTCATGTATCACAACAATTTACAGCACAACACGAATTCGAAAGAATAACAACACCACAACACTACAAATGCATATTTTATCGTGCTAATAAAATGGTGTCTCTCTGAAGATTATCTCTCTGAACGGCGGCGCAGATACAATGGTGAACAAAAGTGTTATTGTGCAAAATTTTTGAAAGTTCTTACGAAAAATATTCGCTAATACGGAACATTTATGGCATCGTTCGTGACGAAAGGACATAGGAATACCTTTTACTATGGAACCAACCCTGAAATCATGAGAAAAGAACAGCTGTTCCATACATTCGAGTTCAGTGTACACAAATGTATGGAACAGTTTCTTTTTTTGGTGATTTCAGGGTTGGTTCCGTAGTAAAAGGTATTCATAATGATGAGTATAATACCGTACTTTCGGCTCTAAAACGACTTAAATGTCACAGTGTATAAATTAATGCGAGAGTGATATAATACGAGCCGCCATTTTTATTGTAAAATTGACTACTGCGCAACCATTTTGCGCATAACTTCAGAGAGCCAGAGTAATCGTACTGTCAAAACATTACTTTAGTGCTTAGACTACATGTATACAGATATATATACAAGGCGATATCGAATTCATAAACATCATTTGACTGATAACACTTATAAAATCGTAAATCCTATAACACAACAATGGTCATCAATTTTGAATTTAACAACGTGATAATAAAGTTAAAAAATATCGACTGCAAAGGTTGCCAATTAGTTTTATATTGTTATTTTTGGGCAAATAGATTTACAATTTATAAGTCTAATGCCCAGGCCGCAAACATCGCGATAACTCGAATATTCGTGTAGAAAAAGCTTCGCGAAGATTTCGGTAATCCGAGCGAAGACTTCGATAAACCAAACGAAGACACTTCGCTCACCGACTCTTGCACATCAAAGAATTTTATCGCGATAGAACATTGCTCTATCTATCTAACATTGCGACAGCGACACAAAGACATGTGTGGCCTTTGCATCTTCCTCGTAAGTCATAGACGAAGTTTTCTATCCTTATAGTAATAAGTACCATGGAGATAATTTTTTTATACTATACAATAATAATAAAAAAGCTGAAAAGTTTGTTTGTTTGTTTAGTTGAACGCGCTTATCTCAGGAAGTATCAGTCTGATTTAAAAAATCTATTTGCATTTGATTGGCCAATTCTTGAAGAAGGTTATAGCGTCTTTAATATCACGCTACGACCTACAGGGGCGGAGCAGGAACGTTTCTAGCTTAATTCATTAGCGAGAAATTCGAATAATAAAAATGATCTTTATGAATTAGAAGTCAACACAATAACATCACGATAAAGGTACAGTCGTTAACACATCATAGTATCCAGAACTGTGAAATTTCTTAAATCTATTTTCAATTTAATCTCCAAACAATAGAGTATAATATCCACTGGGAAAATTTGACTGTTTGACAACTTGATATGCTGACTGTACCATAACACTCAGTAGAGACTAAAACAATTCAGAGTGCAGCACAACTATTTATCGTTACCAAAAAGAGCTTAGTTTAAATATTTCTCCAATTATCGTTCTTATAATTAACATTATCAATTTGAGTGAATATCGCTAATATTTCTAAGAAAAATGTTTAGTTACTCACACATAGAATTTGTATTGATTTCATTTTATTATTATTTTGAAAAAATAAAATGGCACCTCGCGTTTATGGCACCTTACTTAATGTATTTAAAAATAATTTTAAACATGGCCGACATTTCTTTTAAAATCAATAACAAGGAGACGAGGTTATTCCCAACAATGGGCAACGTAATTTTATTCTATAGCTACAGATGATCTTTAATTGTTTGGCTAAAGTTCACACATGGCCATATCAATATGTTATCATAATAAAGATGTATAAAAGGATATTAATCACTACATAGTATAAAACAAATTCGCTTCCCGCTGTCTGTCCCTATGTATGCTTAAATCTTTAAAACTACGCAACGGATTTAGATGCGGTTTTTTTAATAGATAGAATGATTCAAGAGGAAGGTTTTAAGCTATTTAACATTACACTACGACTCTTAGGAATGGGGCAACGCGGGTGAAACCGCGGACGGGTAGCATGTAAATTTATATAAATGCAAAATTTATGTTTGTGTATTATATTTTAACGCTTAAACTGGTGAAGAGATTGAGAGAGAAATTTAACAAAAAGATAGATTGCATACTAAAGGACACGCCTTCTTTTGTCTCAAAAATTAATTGGGTCGCGAGCGAAGTCGCAATCAACAGCCAGTTATATAATTTCTTAGAATATAGCTGATTCTGAGATAGGGCCATAAAAATATATTTTACATTAAATATATTGTGTGTGAAATATTGACAATTAATTAAAAATTAGCGTGTATACAAAAAAAAACATTTTAAAAAAACTCTGACAGATCCGAGAGTATAGGTCCGAGAATATAGGTATTCCAATCACATCACCAAATAAAATAACAAACATTAATTATTCATGAAAGAAAACATATTAATGTAGTTAAAAATTCATGATTGTCGTGCTCATGTTGCCGCAATTACCCAAAATATATTTTTTTTTATGTGATGAAAAGGTCTTAGTATGTTTGGCACCCAGGGACGGTGATGCCAGTGAACTTGGCAGATCATTGTCCAGCAGATCAAAAATAAATGAGAGTTCTTTTCGCATGCAGCAGAGTTCTATAGTTCCTGATACTTTTCAAGAATAGTTCTGCCGTATTTCCGAAAAAAAAAGTCAGTTAAAAAAATGATCTGCCAACTTCCCGTAGCATATCATTTTGCAGCAGATCAAAAATTAATGTGAGTTCCTTTCGCATGCACCTGAGTTCTACAGTTCCTGATACTTTTTAGAAATAGTTCTGGCGTTTTTCCTATAAAAAAAATTAAAGGAAAAATGATCTGCCAACTTCCCGTAGCAGATCAATTTGCAGCAGATCGGAAATAAATGTCAGTTCCATCCGTATACAGCTGAGTTCTACAGTTCCTGATAACTTTCAAAAATAGTTCTGGCGTTTTCCCTAAAAAAAACCAGGTAGTAAAGAGTAAAAGAGTATAAATTTAGATCCAATAGAATGCAAGTTTGATTTTTTTTTTTCGAAAGATTCATTACCATTCCTAGAGGCTAGAACTCTCGCTTTTCTAATAAACACGAATCAGAGCTATAAGATACAACTACATTTGAGACGGGAACTCTCTTCGGAATGCCAGCAGAGCATGGTAGAATAGTAGAAAAGTTAAAATCGAAAATATTTTTTTTAATAGACTCCAGCATAGTTAGAGACGGGACCTCTCGCGTTTCTAATAGACACAAATCACAGCTCGAGATACAACTCCAACTAAGACTGGAACTCTCTTAGGAATACCAGCAGAGCATGGTAGAATAGTAGAAAAGTTAAAATCGAAAAAATTTTTTTTAATAGACTCAAGCATAGTTAGAGACGGGAACTCTCGCGTTTCTAATAGACACAAATAGCAGCTACAAGATACAACTCCACTTGAGACCGTAACTCTCTTAGAAATACCAGCAGAGCATGGTAGAATAGCAGAAATGTTAAAAATCGAAAATCGAAACTCTCGCGTTTCTAATAGACACAAATAACAGCTACAAGATACAATTCCGATTGAGACTGGAACTCTCTTAGGAATACCAGCAGAGCATGGTAGAATGACAGAAAAAGTTAAAAATAGAAAAGATTTTTTTTGATAGAGTAAAGCATTGCTAGAGACGGGAACTCTCGCGTTTCTAATAGACACAAATAACAGCTACAAGATACAATTCCGACTGAGACTGGAACTCTCTTAGAAATACCAGCAGAGCATGGTAGAATAGTAGAAAAGTTAAAATCGAAAATATTTTTTTTAATAGACTCAAGCATAGTTAGAGACGGGAACTCTCGCGTTTCTAATAGACACAAATTACAGCTACAAGATACAACTCCACTTGAGACCGTAACTCTCTTAGGAATACCAGCAGAGCATGGTAGAATAGTAGAAAAGTTAAAATCGAAAATATTTTTTTTAATAGACTCAAGCATAGTTAGAAACGGGAACTCTCGCGTTTCTAATAGACACAAATCACAGCTACAAGATACAATTCCGACTAAGACTAGAACTCTCTGAGAAATACCAGCAGAGCATGGTAGAATGACAGAAAAAGTTAAAAATAGAAAATATTTTTTTTAATAGACTCAAGCATAGTTAGAGACGGGAACTCTCGCGTTTCTAATAGACACAAATCACAGCTACAAGATACAATTCCGACTAAGACTAGAACTCTCTTAGAAATACCAGCAGAGCATGGTAGAATGACAGAAAAAGTTAAAAATAGAAAATATTTTTTTTAATAGACTCAAGCATAGTTAGAGACGGGAACTCTCGCGTTTCTAATAGACACAAATCACAGCTACAAGATACAACTCCAACTGAGACTGGAACTCTCTTAGGAATACCAGCAGAGCATGGTAGAATAGTAGAAAAGTTAAAATCGAAAATATTTTTTTTAATAGGCTCAAACATAGTTACAAACGGGAACTCTCGCGTTTCTAATAGACACAAATCACAGCTACAAGATACAATTCCGACTAAGACTAGAACTCTCTTAGAAATACCAGCAGAGCATGGTAGAATGACAGAAAAAGTTAAAAATAGAAAATATTTTTTTTAATAGACTCAAGCATAGTTAGAGACGGGAACTCTCGCGTTTCTAATAGACACAAATAACAGCTACAAGATACAATTCCGATTGAGACTGGAACTCTCTTAGGAATACCAGCAGAGCATGGTAGAATGACAGAAAAAGTTACAAATAGAAAAGATTTTTTTTGATAGAGTAAAGCATTGCTAGAGACGGGAACTCTCGCGTTTCTAATAGACACAAATCACAGCTACAAGATACAATTCCAATTGGGACTGAAACTCTCTTAGGAATACCAGCAGAGCATGGTAGAATAGTAGAAAAGTTAAAATCGAAAATATTTTTTTTAATAGACTCAAGCATAGTTAGAAACGGGAACTCTCGCGTTTCTAATAGACAAAAATAACAGCTACAAGATACAATTCCAATTGGGACTGGAACTCTCTTAGGAATACCAGCAGAGCATGGTAGAATAGTAGAAAAGTTAAAATCGAAAATATTTTTTTTAATAGACTCAAGCATAGTTAGAAACGGGAACTCTCGCGTTTCTAATAGACACAAATAACAGCTACAAGATACAATTCCGATTGAGACTGGAACTCTCTTAGGAATACCAGCAGAGCATGGTAGAATGACAGAAAAAGATAAAAATAGAAAAGGTTTTTTTTTGATAGAGTAAAGCATTGCTAGAGACGGGAACTCTCGCGTTTCTAATAGACACAAATCACAGCTACAAGATACAACTCCAACTAAGACTAGAACTCTCTTAGAAATACCAGCAGAGCATGGTAGAATGACAGAAAAAGTTAAAAATAGAAAAGATTTTTTTTGATAGAGTAAAGCATTGCTAGAGACGGGAACTCTCGCGTTTCTAATAGACACAAATAACAGCTACAAGATACAATTCCGATTGAGACTGGAACTCTCTTAGAAATACCAGCAGAGCATGGTAGAATAGTAGAAAAGTTAAAATCGAAAATATTTTTTTTAATAGACTCAAGCATAGTTAGAAACGGGAACTCTGGCGTTTCTAATAGACACAAATCACAGCTACAAGATACAATTCCGACTAAGACTAGAACTCTCTTAGAAATACCAGCAGAGCATGGTAGAATGACAGAAAAAGTTAAAAATAGAAAATATTTTTTTTAATAGACTCAAGCATAGTTAGAGACGGGAACTCTCGCGTTTCTAATAGACACAAATCACAGCTACAAGATACAATTCCGACTAAGACTAGAACTCTCTTAGAAATACCAGCAGAGCATGGTAGAATGACAGAAAAAGTTAAAAATAGAAAATATTTTTTTTAATAGACTCAAGCATAGTTAGAGACGGGAACTCTCGCGTTTCTAATAGACACAAATCACAGCTACAAGATACAACTCCAACTGAGACTGGAACTCTCTTAGGAATACCAGCAGAGCATGGTAGAATAGTAGAAAAGTTAAAATCGAAAATATTTTTTTTAATAGGCTCAAACATAGTTACAAACGGGAACTCTCGCGTTTCTAATAGACACAAATCACAGCTACAAGATACAATTCCGACTAAGACTAGAACTCTCTTAGAAATACCAGCAGAGCATGGTAGAATGACAGAAAAAGTTAAAAATAGAAAATATTTTTTTTAATAGACTCAAGCATAGTTAGAGACGGGAACTCTCACGTTTCTAATAGACACAAATAACAGCTACAAGATACAATTCCGATTGAGACTGGAACTCTCTTAGGAATACCAGCAGAGCATGGTAGAATGACAGAAGAAGTTACAAATAGAAAAGATTTTTTTTGATAGAGTAAAGCATTGCTAGAGACGGGAACTCTCGCGTTTCTAATAGACACAAATCACAGCTACAAGATACAATTCCAATTGGGACTGAAACTCTCTTAGGAATACCAGCAGAGCATGGTAGAATAGTAGAAAAGTTAAAATCGAAAATATTTTTTTTAATAGGCTCAAACATAGTTACAAACGGGAACTCTCGCGTTTCTAATAGACACAAATCACAGCTACAAGATACAATTCCGACTAAGACTAGAACTCTCTTAGAAATACCAGCAGAGCATGGTAGAATGACAGAAAAAGTTAAAAATAGAAAATATTTTTTTTAATAGACTCAAGCATAGTTAGAGACGGGAACTCTCGCGTTTCTAATAGACACAAATAACAGCTACAAGATACAATTCCGATTGAGACTGGAACTCTCTTAGGAATACCAGCAGAGCATGGTAGAATGACAGAAAAAGTTACAAATAGAAAAGATTTTTTTTGATAGAGTAAAGCATTGCTAGAGACGGGAACTCTCGCGTTTCTAATAAACACAAATCACGGCTACAAGATACAATTCCCACTAAGACTAGAACTCTCTTAGAAATACCAGCAGAGCATGGTAGAATGACAGAAAAAGTTAAAAATAGAAAATATTTTTTTAATAGACTCAAGCATAGTTAGAGACCGGGACTCTCGCGTTTCTAATAGACACAAATCACAGCTACAAGATACAATTCCGACTAAGACTAGAACTCTCTTAGAAATACCAGCAGAGCATGGTAGAATGACAGAAAAAGTTAAAAATAGAAAATATTTTTTTTAATAGACTCAAGCATAGTTAGAGACGGGAACTCTCGCGTTTCTAAGAGACACAAATCACAGCTACAAGATACAACTCCAACTGAGACTGGAACTCTCTTAGGAATACCAGCAGAGCATGGTAGAATAGTAGAAAAGTTAAAATCGAAAATATTTTTTTTAATAGGCTCAAACATAGTTACAAACGGGAACTCTCGCGTTTCTAATAGACACAAATCACAGCTACAAGATACAATTCCGACTAAGACTAGAACTCTCTTAGAAATACCAGCAGAGCATGGTAGAATGACAGAAAAAGTTAAAAAGAGAAAAGATTTTTTTTAATAGACTCAAGCATAGTTAGAGACGGGAACTCTCGCGTTTCTAATAGACACAAATCACAGCTACAAGATACAATTCCGACTAAGACTAGAACTCTCTTAGAAATACCAGCAGAGCATGGTAGAATGACAGAAAAAGTTAAAAATAGAAAATATTTTTTTTAATAGACTCAAGCATAGTTAGAGACGGGAACTCTCGCGTTTCTAATAGACACAAATCACAGCTACAAGATACAACTCCAACTGAGACTGGAACTCTCTTAGGAATACCAGCAGAGCATGGTAGAATAGTAGAAAAGTTAAAATCGAAAATATTTTTTTTAATAGGCTCAAACATAGTTACAAACGGGAACTCTCGCGTTTCTAATAGACACAAATCACAGCTACAAGATACAATTCCGACTAAGACTAGAACTCTCTTAGAAATACCAGCAGAGCATGGTAGAATGACAGAAAAAGTTAAAAATAGAAAATATTTTTTTTAATAGACTCAAGCATAGTTAGAGACGGGAACTCTCGCGTTTCTAATAGACACAAATCACAGCTACAAGATACAATTCCGACTAAGACTAGAACTCTCTTAGAAATACCAGCAGAGCATGGTAGAATGACAGAAAAAGTTAAAAATAGAAAATATTTTTTTTAATAGACTCAAGCATAGTTAGAGACGGGAACTCTCGCGTTTCTAATAGACACAAATCACAGCTACAAGATACAACTCCAACTGAGACTGGAACTCTCTTAGGAATACCAGCAGAGCATGGTAGAATAGTAGAAAAGTTAAAATCGAAAATATTTTTTTTAATAGACTCAAGCATAGTTAGAAACGGGAACTCTCGCGTTTCTAATAGACAAAAATAACAGCTACAAGATACAATTCCAATTGGGACTGAAACTCTCTTAGGAATACCAGCAGAGCATGGTAGAATAGTAGAAAAGTTAAAATCGAAAATATTTTTTTTAATAGACTCAAGCATAGTTAGAAACGGGAACTCTCGCGTTTCTAATAGACACAAATAACAGCTACAAGATACAATTCCGATTGAGACTGGAACTCTCTTAGGAATACCAGCAGAGCATGGTAGAATGACAGAAAAAGATAAAAATAGAAAAGGTTTTTTTTTGATAGAGTAAAGCATTGCTAGAGACGGGAACTCTCGCGTTTCTAATAGACACAAATCACAGCTACAAGATACAACTCCAACTAAGACTAGAACTCTCTTAGAAATACCAGCAGAGCATGGTAGAATGACAGAAAAAGTTAAAAATAGAAAAGATTTTTTTTGATAGAGTAAAGCATTGCTAGAGACGGGAACTCTCGCGTTTCTAATAGACACAAATAACAGCTACAAGATACAATTCCGATTGAGACTGGAACTCTCTTAGAAATACCAGCAGAGCATGGTAGAATAGTAGAAAAGTTAAAATCGAAAATATTTTTTTTAATAGACTCAAGCATAGTTAGAAACGGGAACTCTGGCGTTTCTAATAGACACAAATCACAGCTACAAGATACAATTCCGACTAAGACTAGAACTCTCTTAGAAATACCAGCAGAGCATGGTAGAATGACAGAAAAAGTTAAAAATAGAAAATATTTTTTTTAATAGACTCAAGCATAGTTAGAGACGGGAACTCTCGCGTTTCTAATAGACACAAATCACAGCTACAAGATACAATTCCAATTGGGACTAAAACTCTCTTAGGAATACCAGCAGAGCATGGTAGAATAGTAGAAAAGTTAAAATCGAAAATATTTTTTTTAATAGGCTCAAACATAGTTACAAACGGGAACTCTCGCGTTTCTAATAGACACAAATCACAGCTACAAGATACAATTCCGACTAAGACTAGAACTCTCTTAGGAATACCAGCAGAGCATGGTAGAATAGTAGAAAAGTTAAAATCGAAAATATTTTTTTTAATAGGCTCAAACATAGTTACAAACGGGAACTCTCGCGTTTCTAATAGACACAAATCACAGCTACAAGATACAATTCCGACTAAGACTAGAACTCTCTTAGAAATACCAGCAGAGCATGGTAGAATGACAGAAAAAGTTAAAAATAGAAATTTTTTTTTTTAATAGACTCAAGCATAGTTAGAGACGGGAACTCTAGCGTTTCTAATAGACACAAATAACAGCTACAAGATACAATTCCGATTGAGACTGGAACTCTCTTAGAAATACCAGCAGAGCATGGTAGAATAGTAGAAAAGTTAAAATCGAAAATATTTTTTTTAATAGACTCAAGCATAGTTAGAAACGGGAACTCTGGCGTTTCTAATAGACACAAATCACAGCTACAAGATACAATTCCGACTAAGACTAGAACTCTCTTAGAAATACCAGCAGAGCATGGTAGAATGACAGAAAAAGTTAAAAATAGAAAATATTTTTTTTAATAGACTCAAGCATAGTTAGAGACGGGAACTCTCGCGTTTCTAATAGACACAAATCACAGCTACAAGATACAACTCCACTTGAGACCGTAACTCTCTTAGGAATACCAGCAGAGCATGGTAGAATAGTAGAAAAGTTAAAATCGAAAATATTTTTTTTAATAGACTCAAGCATAGTTAGAAACGGGAACTCTCGCTTTTCTAATAGACACAAATCACAGCTACAAGATACAATTCCGACTAAGACTAGAACTCTCTTAGAAATACCAGCAGAGCATGGTAGAATGACAGAAAAAAGTTAAAAATAGAAAATATTTTTTTTAATAGACTCAAGCATAGTTAGAGACGGGAACTCTCGCGTTTCTAATAGACACAAATAACAGCTACAAGATACAATTCCGACAATTCTCTAGCAATGCTTTACTCTATCAAAAAAAATCTTTTCTATTTTTAACTTTTTCTGTCATTCTACCATGCTCTGCTGGTATTCCTAAGAGAGTTACGGTCTCAAGTGGAGTTGTATCTTGTAGCTGTAATTTGTGTCTATTAGAAACGCGAGAGTTCCCGTCTCTAACTATGCTTGAGTCTATTAAAAAAAATATTTTCGATTTTAACTTTTCTACTATTCTACCATGCTCTGCTGGTATTCCTAAGAGAGTTACGGTCTCAAGTGGAAATGTGTCTTGTAGCTGTGATTTTTGTCTATTAGAAACGCGAGAGTTCCCGTTTCTAACTATGCTTGAGTCTATTAAAAAAAATATTTTCGATTTTAACTTTTCTACTATTCTACCATGCTCTGCTGGTATTCCTAAGAGAGTTCCAGTCTCAGTTGGAGTTGTATCTTGTAGCTGTGATTTGTGTCTATTAGAAACGCGAGAGTTCCCGTCTCTAACTATGCTTGAGTCTATTAAAAAAAATATTTTCGATTTTAACTTTTCTACTATTCTACCATGCTCTGCTGGTATTTCTAAGAGAGTTCCAGTCTCAATCGGAATTGTATCTTGTAGCTGTTATTTGTGTCTATTAGAAACGCGAGAGTTCCCGTCTCTAGCAATGCTTTACTCTATCAAAAAAAATCTTTTCTATTTTTAACTTTTTCTGTCATTCTACCATGCTCTGCTGGTATTCCCATGAGAGTTCCAGTCCCAATTGGAATTGTATCTTGTAGCTGTGATTTGTGTCTATTAGAAACGCGAGAGTTCCCGTCTCTAACTATGCTTGAGTCTATTAAAAAAAAAATTTTCGATTTTAACTTTTCTACTATTCTACCATGATCTGCTGGTATTTCTAAGAGAGTTCCAGTCTCAATCGGAATTGTATCTTGTAGCTGTTATTTGTGTCTATTAGAAACGCGAGAGTTCCCGTCTCTAGCAATGCTTTACTCTATCAAAAAAAATCTTTTCTATTTTTAACTTTTTCTGTCATTCTACCATGCTCTGCTGGTATTCCCATGAGAGTTTCAGTCCCAATTGGAATTGTATCTTGTAGCTGTGATTTGTGTCTATTAGAAACGCGAGAGTTCCCGTCTCTAACTATGCTTGAGTCTATTAAAAAAAATATTTTCGATTTTAACTTTTCTACTATTCTACCATGCTCTGCTGGTATTCCTAAGAGAGTTCCAGTCCCAATTGGAATTGTATCTTGTAGCTGTGATTTTTCTCTATTAGAAACGCGAGAGTTCCCGTCTCTAGCAATGCTTTACTCTATAAAAAAAAATCTTTTCTATTTGTAACTTTTTCTGTCATTCTACCATGCTCTGCTGGTATTCCTAAGAGAGTTCCAGTCTCAATCGGAATTGTATCTTGTAGCTGTTATTTGTGTCTATTAGAAACGCGAGAGTTCCCGTCTCTAGCAATGCTTTACTCTATCAAAAAAAATCTTTTCTATTTTTAACTTTTTCTGTCATTCTACCATGCTCTGCTGGTATTCCTAAGAGAGTTTTAGTCTCAATTGGAATTGTATCTTGTAGCTGTTATTTGTGTCTATTAGAAACGCGAGAGTTTCCGTCTCTAACTATGCTTGAGTCTATTAAAAAAAATATTTTCTATTTTTAACTTTTTCTGTCATTCTACCATGCTCTGCTGGTATTTTTAAGAGAGTTCTAGTCTTAGTCGGAATTGTATCTTGTAGCCGTGATTTGTGTTTATTAGAAACGTGAGAGTTCCCGTCTCTAACTATGCTGGAGTCTATAAAAAAAATATTTTCTATTTTTAACTTTTTCTGTCATTCTACCATGCTCTGCTGGTATTTCTAAGAGAGTTCTAGTCTTAGTCGGAATTGTATCTTGTAGCTGTTATTTGTGTCTATTAGAAACGCGAGAGTTCCCGTTCCTAACTATGCTTGAGTCTATTAAAAAAAATATTTTCGATTTTAACTTTTTGTCATTCTACCATGCTCTGCTGGTATTCCTAAGAGAGTTCTAGTCTCAATCGGAATTGTATCTTGTAGCTGTTATTTGTGTCTATTAGAAACGTGAGAGTTCCCGCCTCTAGCAATGCTTTACTCTATCAAAAAAAATCTTTTCTATTTTTAACTTTTTGTCATTCTACCATGCTCTGCTGGTATTCCTAAGAGAGTTCCAGTCTCAATCGGAATTGTATCTTGTAGCTGTTATTTGTGTCTATTAGAAACGCGAGAGTTCCCGTCTCTAGCAAAGCTTTACTCTATCAAAAAAAATCTTTTCTATTTTTAACTTTTTCTGTCATTCTACCATGCTCTGCTGGTATTCCTAAGAGAGTTCCAGTCTCAATCGGAATTGTATCTTGTAGCTGTTATTTGTGTCTATTAGAAACGCGAGAGTTCCCGTCTCTAACTATGCTTGAGTCTATTAAAAAAAAAAATTTCGGTTTTAACTTTTCTACTATTCTACCATGCTCTGCTGGTATTCCCATGAGAGTTCCAGTCCCAATTGGAATTGTATCTTGTAGCTGTGATTTGTGTCTATTAGAAACGCGAGAGTTCCCGTCTCTAACTATGCTTGAGTCTATTAAAAAAAATATTTTCGATTTTAACTTTTCTACTATTCTACCATGCTCTGCTGGTATTCCTAAGAGAGTTCCAGTCCCAATTGGAATTGTATCTTGTAGCTGTGATTTTTGTCTATTAGAAACGCGAGAGTTCCCGTCTCTAGCAATGCTTTACTCTATCAAAAAAAAACCTTTTCTATTTTTATCTTTTTCTGTCATTCTACCATGCTCTGCTGGTATTCCTAAGAGAGTTCCAGTCTCAATCGGAATTGTATCTTGTAGCTGTTATTTGTGTCTATTAGAAACGCGAGAGTTCCCGTTTCTAACTATGCTTGAGTCTATTAAAAAAAATATTTTCGATTTTAACTTTTCTACTATTCTACCATGCTCTGCTGGTATTCCTAAGAGAGTTCCAGTCTCAGTTGGAGTTGTATCTTGTAGCTGTGATTTGTGTCTATTAGAAACGCGAGAGTTCCCGTCTCTAACTATGCTTGAGTCTATTAAAAAAAATATTTTCGATTTTAACTTTTCTACTATTCTACCATGCTCTGCTGGTATTTCTAAGAGAGTTCCAGTCTCAATCGGAATTGTATCTTGTAGCTGTTATTTGTGTCTATTAGAAACGCGAGAGTTCCCGTCTCTAGCAATGCTTTACTCTATCAAAAAAAATCTTTTCTATTTTTAACTTTTTCTGTCATTCTACCATGCTCTGCTGGTATTCCTAAGAGAGTTCCAGTCTCAATTGGAATTGTATCTTGTAGCTGTTATTTGTGTCTATTAGAAACGCGAGAGTTCCCGTCTCTAACTATGCTTGAGTCTATTAAAAAAAAAAAACGATTTTAACTTTTCTACTATTCTACCATGCTCTGCTGGTATTTCTAAGAGAGTTCCAGTCTCAATCGGAATTGTATCTTGTAGCTGTTATTTGTGTCTATTAGAAACGCGAGAGTTCCCGTCTCTAACTATGCTTGAGTCTATTAAAAAAAAAATCGATTTTAACTTTTCTACTATTCTACCATGCTCTGCTGGTATTTCTAAGAGAGTTCCAGTCTCAATCGGAATTGTATCTTGTAGCTGTTATTTGTGTCTATTAGAAACGCGAGAGTTCCCGTCTCTAACTATGCTTGAGTCTATTAAAAAAAATTTTTTCGATTTTAACTTTTCTACTATTCTACCATGCTCTGCTGGTATTCCTAAGAGAGTTCCAGTCCCAATTGGAATTGTATCTTGTAGCTGTGATTTTTCTCTATTAGAAACGCGAGAGTTCCCGTCTCTAGCAATGCTTTACTCTATAAAAAAAATCTTTTCTATTTGTAACTTTTTCTGTCATTCTACCATGCTCTGCTGGTATTCCTAAGAGAGTTCCAGTCTCAATCGGAATTGTATCTTGTAGCTGTTATTTGTGTCTATTAGAAACGCGAGAGTTCCCGTCTCTAGCAATGCTTTACTCTATCAAAAAAAATCTTTTCTATTTTTAACTTTTTCTGTCATTCTACCATGCTCTGCTGGTATTCTTAAGAGAGTTCCAGTCTCAATCGGAATTGTATCTTGTAGCTGTTATTTGTGTCTATTAGAAACGCGAGAGTTTCCGTCTCTAACTATGCTTGAGTCTATTAAAAAAAATATTTTCTATTTTTAACTTTTTCTGTCATTCTACCATGCTCTGCTGGTATTTTTAAGAGAGTTCTAGTCTTAGTCGGAATTGTATCTTGTAGCCGTGATTTGTGTTTATTAGAAACGTGAGAGTTCCCGTCTCTAACTATGCTGGAGTCTATAAAAAAAATATTTTCTATTTTTAACTTTTTCTGTCATTCTACCATGCTCTGCTGGTATTTCTAAGAGAGTTCTAGTCTTAGTCGGAATTGTATCTTGTAGCTGTTATTTGTGTCTATTAGAAACGCGAGAGTTCCCGTCTCTAACTATGCTTGAGTCTATTAAAAAAAATATTTTCTATTTTTAACTTTTTCTGTCATTCTACCATGCTCTGCTGGTATTTCTAAGAGAGTTCTAGTCTTAGTTGGAATTATATCTTGTAGCTGTGATTTGTGTCTATTAGAAACGCGAGAGTTCCCGTTTGTAACTATGTTTGAGCCTATTAAAAAAAATATTTTCGATTTTAACTTTTCTACTATTCTACCATGCTCTGCTGGTATTCCTAAGAGAGTTTCAGTCCCAATTGGAATTGTATCTTGTAGCTGTGATTTTTGTCTATTAGAAACGCGAGAGTTCCCGTCTCTAGCAATGCTTTACTCTATCAAAAAAAATCTTTTCTATTTGTAACTTTTTCTGTCATTCTACCATGCTCTGCTGGTATTCCTAAGAGAGTTCCAGTCTCAATCGGAATTGTATCTTGTAGCTGTTATTTGTGTCTATTAGAAACGCGAGAGTTCCCGTCTCTAACTATGCTTGAGTCTATTAAAAAAAATATTTTCTATTTTTAACTTTTTCTGTCAATCTACCATGCTCTGCTGGTATTTCTAAGAGAGTTCTAGTCTTAGTCGGAATTGTATCTTGTAGCTGTTATTTGTGTCTATTAGAAACGCGAGAGTTCCCGTTTCTAACTATGCTGGAGTCTATTAAAAAAAATATTTTCGATTTTAACTTTTCTACTATTCTACCATGCTCTGCTGGTATTTCTAAGAGAGTTCCAGTCTCAATCGGAATTGTATCTTGTAGCTGTGATTTGTGTCTATTAGAAACGCGAGAGTTCCTGTCTCTAGCAATGCTTTACTCTATCAAAAAAAATCTTTTCTATTTTTAACTTTTTCAGTCATTCTACCATGCTCTGCTGGTATTTCTAAGAGAGTTCTAGTCTTAGTTGGAGTTGTATCTTGTAGCTGTGATTTGTGTCTATTAGAAACGCGAGAGTTCCCGTCTCTAGCAATGCTTTACTCTATCAAAAAAAAACCTTTTCTATTTTTATCTTTTTCTGTCATTCTACCATGCTCTGCTGGTATTCCTAAGAGAGTTCCAGTCTCAATCGGAATTGTATCTTGTAGCTGTTATTTGTGTCTATTAGAAACGCGAGAGTTCCCGTTTCTAACTATGCTTGAGTCTATTAAAAAAAATATTTTCGATTTTAACTTTTCTACTATTCTACCATGCTCTGCTGGTATTCCTAAGAGAGTTCCAGTCCCAATTGGAATTGTATCTTGTAGCTGTTATTTTTGTCTATTAGAAACGCGAGAGTTCCCGTTTCTAACTATGCTTGAGTCTATTAAAAAAAATATTTTCGATTTTAACTTTTCTACTATTCTACCATGCTCTGCTGGTATTCCTAAGAGAGTTTCAGTCCCAATTGGAATTGTATCTTGTAGCTGTGATTTTTGTCTATTAGAAACGCGAGAGTTCCCGTCTCTAGCAATGCTTTACTCTATCAAAAAAAATCTTTTCTATTTGTAACTTTTTCTGTCATTCTACCATGCTCTGCTGGTATTCCTAAGAGAGTTCCAGTCTCAATCGGAATTGTATCTTGTAGCTGTTATTTGTGTCTATTAGAAACGCGAGAGTTCCCGTCTCTAACTATGCTTGAGTCTATTAAAAAAAATATTTTCTATTTTTAACTTTTTCTGTCATTCTACCATGCTCTGCTGGTATTTCTAAGAGAGTTAAAGTCTTAGTCGGAATTGTATCTTGTAGCTGTGATTTGTGTCTATTAGAAACGCGAGAGTTCCCGTTTGTAACTATGTTTGAGCCTATTAAAAAAAATATTTTCGATTTTAACTTTTCTACTATTCTACCATGCTCTGCTGGTATTCCTAAGAGAGTTCCAGTCACAGTTGGAGTTGTATCTTGTAGCTGTGATTTGTGTCTATTAGAAACACGAGAGTTCCCGTCTCTAACTATGCTTGAGTCTATTAAAAAAAATATTTTCTATTTTTAACTTTTTCTGTCATTCTACCATGCTCTGCTGGTATTTCTAAGAGAGTTCTAGTCTTAGTCGGAATTGTATCTTGTAGCCGTGATTTGTGTTTATTAGAAACGCGAGAGTTCCCGTCTCTAACTATGCTTGAGTCTATTAAAAAAAATATTTTCAATTTTTAACTTTTTCTGTCATTCTACCATGCTCTGCTGGTATTCCTAAGAGAGTTACGGTCTCAAGTGGAGTTGTATCTTGTAGCTGTAATTTGTGTCTATTAGAAACGCGAGAGTTCCCGTCTCTAACTATGCTTGAGTCTATTAAAAAAAATATTTTCGATTTTAACTTTTCTACTATTCTACCATGCTCTGCTGGTATTTCTAAGAGAGTTCCAGTCTCAATCGGAATTGTATCTTGTAGCTGTTATTTGTGTCTATTAGAAACGCGAGAGTTCCCGTCTCTAGCAATGCTTTACTCTATCAAAAAAAATCTTTTCTATTTTTAACTTTTTCTGTCATTCTACCATGCTCTGCTGGTATTCCTAAGAGAGTTCCAGTCTCAATCGGAATTGTATCTTGTAGCTGTTATTTGTGTCTATTAGAAACGCGAGAGTTCCCGTCTCTAACTATGCTTGAGTCTATTAAAAAAAATATTTTCGATTTTAACTTTTCTACTATTCTACCATGCTCTGCTGGTATTGCTAAGAGAGTTCCAGTCTTAGTTGGAGTTGTATCTTGTAGCTGTGATTTGTGTCTCTTAGAAACGCGAGAGTTCCCGTCTCTAACTATGCTTGAGTCTATTAAAAAACATATTTTCTATTTTTAACTTTTTCTGTCATTCTACCATGCTCTGCTGGTATTTTTAAGAGAGTTCTAGTCTTAGTGGGAATTGTGTCTTGTAGCTGTGATTTATGTCTATTAGAAACGCGAGAGTTCCCGTCTCTAACTATGCTTGAGTCTATTAAAAAAAATATTTTCGATTTTAACTTTTCTACTATTCTACCATGCTCTGCTGGTATTCCAAGGAGAGTTCCCGTCTTAAATCTAGTTGTATCTCATAGCTCTACTTCGTGTTTATTAGAAAAACGAGAGTTCTAGCCTCTAGCAATTATATAAATCTATGAAAAAAATATTTTCGATTTTTAACATTTCTGCTATTCTACCATGCTCTGCTGGTATTTCTAAGAGAGTTACGGTCTCAAGTGGAGTTGTATCTTGTAGCTGCTATTTGTGTCTATTAGAAACGCGAGAGTTCCCGTCTCTAACTATGCTTGAGTCTATTAAAAAAAATATTTTCGATTTTAACTTTTCTACTATTCTACCATGCTCTGCTGGTATTCCTAAGAGAGTTCCAGTCTTAGTTGGAGTTGTATCTCGAGCTGTGATTTGTGTCTATTAGAAACGCGAGAGGTCCCGTCTCTAACTATGCTGGAGTCTATTAAAAAAAATATTTTCGATTTTAACTTTTCTACTATTCTACCATGCTCTGCTGGCATTCCGAAGAGAGTTCCCGTCTCAAATGTAGTTGTATCTTATAGCTCTGATTCGTGTTTATTAGAAAAGCGAGAGTTCTAGCCTCTAGGAATGGTAATGAATCTTTCGAAAAAAAAAATCAAACTTGCATTCTATTGGATCTAAATTTATACTCTTTTACTCTTTACTACCTGTTTTTTTTTAGGGAAAACGCCAGAACTATTTTTGAAAGTTATCAGGAACTGTAGAACTCAGCTGTATACGGATGGAACTGACATTTATTTCCGATCTGCTGCAAATTGATCTGCTACGGGAAGTTGGCAGATCATTTTTCCTTTAATTTTTTTTATAGGAAAAACGCCAGAACTATTTCTAAAAAGTATCAGGAACTGTAGAACTCAGGTGCATGCGAAAGGAACTCACATTAATTTTTGATCTGCTGCAAAATGATATGCTACGGGAAGTTGGCAGATCATTTTTTTAACTGACTTTTTTTTCGGAAATACGGCAGAACTATTCTTGAAAAGTATCAGGAACTATAGAACTCTGCTGCATGCGAAAAGAACTCTCATTTATTTTTGATCTGCTGGACAATGATCTGCCAAGTTCACTGGCATGGGACGGTGTAACTCCATTTCGGTTTCCTCGTTTTATAAAAATATTTTGGTATTTTCTTTTACTTGTAAAGTGAAAACGATTAAAATAGAATCGGATCTTGATACCTAACAATACCTTCACGGGTCAGACAGGGTTTTCTTAACATATTGTAGATTTAACATTTTCACCTAAAATTTATTAACTATACCAAAGCATTTATAAGTTAAAACCCTCTTTTAATTGAATAAATTTTATTTATATTTTTTCCAGTATATTTTAATATTACGTCATATATTTCCGGTCATAATAAAACCTATTTATAATATATAAAAAAAATAACTCGAAGACATATTGATTTTAATAAAAAAAAATCTATTTTTATTTTCATAGAACAAAATATTGTTTTTATAAAAAAGAAAAACAATAACTAAAAATAAAATTAAAACTATTGGTATTTATTTATAACGTCAAATTAAAAAAAAAGTTTGTTCGAAACTTTAGATTGAACTAATGTGCCATCATTATTGTGTTCCGATTTGAAGGGTAATGTAGCCAGTGACATTACTGCGCAAATGAGACTTAAGAACTGCGGTGTCAAGATGACAACGCGCGAGTGATACCACTGGTGTTGCTGACGTCTATAGGCTGCGGTTGCCGCTTACTATCAGGCGGCATGTAAAACCGGACAAATGCGAGTAGGACTCGCCCACCGAGAGTTCCGTACAAATTTGTAGTACATATTATAATTAATTACAAATGTATAGTTTTCAGATTTTTCCCTATACTTGTAGTATAAGACGGTATTACTTGTAGTTCTAGGTCAATGGAAAATACCCTATAAATTTTGATTCCCTTGACAGTGTCGTTTTCTACGCCATAAATGGCCGTATCTTTTTTTTTACTTTAACTTAGAAGTTTGATTTTTTCACAGCTTCAAGGAACTGTAGACCTGAGTATAAATGGTTTTAACTCGATACCTCCACGCAATCCCGAGATAAAGGATCTTGACAGACAAATAGACGGACGGACGGACAACAAAGTGATCCTATAAGGGTTCCGTTTTATCTTTTTGAGGTACGGAACCCCAAAAATTAAGCCATCAGTTTTTTTACGTTCTGTCTAAATGTAACGTCGGCCATATCTATTGATAACACATTAGTCTTAAAAAAGTTAACGAGCAAACATTATATAAAAAAGCAATTCATGCTTAAGAAAATAAGTGATAATTTTATATAATAACATAATAAATGTAATAATTCCCACTAAATTCCCTATGGCACATACATGAACTAAATATGTTAAAAGTACCGATTAATATTTATTCAATCAATTGACTCGCCTAACGCTATCTTAGAATCTAGGGTAATATTTTTTCCTTACTTTTGTCACCTGCAAACAAAAAAGTTATACTTAAGGCGGATCGTTCACCTGAGCCCGCCAAATTCAAATTTCGAGTGGTTTTTCGCTGTTTGTAGGTCTATAATAAGTTCTGCATTCATGGTAATGGTAATTGCGACATTAACTATACATAATTCACAATTTTTATCTAAAACCATTGCTTAAAAATAATTATTGTAGCTAAAAGTAGTGTAACATGTCAATTTTTACCAATTACACAGATTGCGCCAAGTTTTTGGCTTGATAAGTATTTATAAGTAAAGGTTTTAGTTCTCAGTTGCGAATGTTGTATAGTTAATGTCCCAATTACAACTGCTATGAATCTAGAACTTGTTATAGACCTACAAACTGCGAAAAATCACTTGAAATTTGAACTTCGCGGGCTCAGCTGAACGATCCGCCTTAAAGAAAAAATAAGGTCTAAGGCCCACTTGCACCGACTTCTTAAACATACCTATTTAAATTGTAAAGTTATTTTTAGTGCAGGAAAAATTCAATCGCGGGCAGGATTCAAACCTGCGTCTTCTGGTTAGATACACCAGATAATCTGACCGCAAAGCCACCGCGAGTCCCACCCGCTTGATCGAAATTTGCCTTCACATTCTGAATTTACGTCATAAGGTGACGTTGGCGACATTTTTCAACACATTTATGAAGTTGGTGCATGGGCCCCTAAGTTTCTTTTCTCCAAAATACTTCACTGGAAAGAAACGTCAACGTCACCATTTCAGTCAAAAGCGGTCCATAGCTGAACAAAACCCTTTCCCATATAATTCGACATGGACCACTCCAAGGCCACTTGTTCAGTTGAGTGCGTGCTCCGACTTTTAAGAGATGAGAGATTCGTTATACGGTGTGTTACACATCAATATACACTGGACCACTAGACCTTGTATTTGAAATTTCAACTATAACATCAAAATATTAAGTGATATTATCGTTCGTCGACGAAAATTTTTAGCCGTCCCACCAGTGTGTGTGCCTAAGTGGTGATTACTACAACTTTACTTACAGTTCGCGCAAAACTTTATGAGCCCTCTGAAGTTAGGCCCGAGTACGTAACCGCGCATGGTACAGTTGAGCGCACAATCATTATTGTAAGATTAAAAAAAAAAATCATAGTACATTTATGCCTATCAAAAAGTATTTAGATTTTAGGTATTTTTTACGTGCAGTAATATATTAGAACAAACAGGTAGGTATTTATTTAAGTAAATTAAAAACTTTAATATAAAACTTGTGCATTTATTTATTTATAACGGAGCTACACCTTCCATATACATTTCTTCCCGGCTAGTAGAAAGGAGATCTTCATCTGAAGAAGCGTTATCATAGCTCCCATCTAAATCGGAATCTTCAGTCCCTGTCTCTGAACTGTCAGATTCATTTTCACTGACGTGAATCACAAACTGTTCGGTCATCTGGTCGATGATTACGTCACTTTTTTTATATTCTTCTTCTATACCTCTAACTTTAATACATAGTGCGCTCCATTCCGGCTCACCCATCGCGTTCACTTTTTCTTCAACTAATTTCATTATATTATTAATGTTCCACGTAACATTTTTCTGTGCTACGTATCCTTTAATTGCCGCCCAAGCCATTTCGATAGGGTTCAGGTCGGGGTGATAGGGTGGCAGCCGTAATACAGTATGATTGTGGGAGCGTAATATGTTGTCAACAACATACTTTTTGTGGTTTTCTTTATTTGCACAAATTAATTTATATAGCTCAGGTTTCAGCATTGAGGGGCTAAAAGTTATATTCTTATCTCGCAGCCAAGCCTCCATTTCTGACTTCCGAGAACTGGATGTCGGTGCTGCGTCATCGAGTTTATTATGGTAGGACGCATTGTCGACTACCACAACTGACTTTTGCGGGAGATTGGGTATCAATTTAGTATCAACCCATTTTAAATAATTTTCGAAATTCATATTATTATGATAATCGCCCGTTTTAGTGCCTGCTTTAAATAATAAAAGAGCATTTGGCACAAAACCGGTTTCTGAACCGGCGTGCACAATAACGATGCGTTGGCCTTTTG
Organism: Acronicta aceris; assembly: GCA_910591435.1. Taxonomy (NCBI): domain Eukaryota; kingdom Metazoa; phylum Arthropoda; class Insecta; order Lepidoptera; family Noctuidae; genus Acronicta; species Acronicta aceris. The sequence goes on along the minus strand of OU342787.1, from coordinate 5,493,682 downwards.
ATATATTTCTTTTCAGACCCTCTGTGGTACCGTCACTCCAGGCTTTTGATTTTGTGTGTGAAGAATCTACATATGATTCATCAGTATAGATGATAGGTCGTCCTTCTTCACGATATTTTGAAAGTTTTCTCAAATATTCAATTCTTTTTAATCTTATGTTTGTGTGCTCTATCAAAAGTTTTCTGTTATTTTCGGTCCTTTTCCATTTAAAACCAAGTCCTTTCAAAATACTTCTTAAACTTGAGGCGGAGCCTTTGAAATTTATATCCTGTCTTAGTTTATTTAAAAGTAATTTTACTGTTGGCAATTCTTTCTCAGTTTTATGAAAGTTGTGTACGCACCTTTTTATAACACTGAGGTCAAAGCTATCGATCCCGGTGATTTTCCTTTGCCCTGATCTTTTCTTGCCTGGCGTACGAAAAACTGGTGCCATACTGACACTTAGCATGTTTGAGTCTCTTGCAGCCGCTAAAATTCTCTTTATTGTACTTAAAGAGACACCTGTAGCTGCCGCAGTTCGCTTTTGCACCATTTTCAGGTCATACTGTAGACCGTCTTCAGCTTCCTTTTTCATAAAGTTGAAAACATCAAACACCATTTTACGTGTTTGGCGACGTAGCACATTAAAGCGTCCGCGAGGCATATTTAATTAAACCAAAAAGTTCGATAACAGTAATAGAACAAACAAATAACAAATACAATATAAGGGTGACAAAACTTAACAACAACAATAACAGAAACAAATAAAAATAACGAAAACAAATAACAGTAACAAAAATTTACAATAGCAATGAAAATTAATTGTTGCACTCGACTGTACTTTCGTCTACAACGCGCGCAAGTGTTGTGTACGAACGTAGCACTCACACTAAGGCACGGCGCAACGGGACGCGAGCGGTGATATGGCGCGGGGTGCGGGGGCCGGTGCCCTCCCCGACGCCCTATCCCGTCCCTCGGATACCTATAATATGCGTACTGCGCAGCCACTAGCGTGCGTGTTCCGAGAGCTCATAAAGTTTTGCGCGAACTGTACCTTTACTTCATGCTCATGTTGCTGTAGATATCAAAGTCGTCGAGCCCATCAGGCTCGAATGCGCGGATCTGCTCGAATAGCTCGCTGTCCATAAAAGTGTCGGTCTGTGCTGGCGTGGCCGCACTGAAGTAGCTGTGGCACGCCGGTGATTTATGCCGAGTTGGTGATTAGTGAAGATTTGTGTCATGTGGTGAATAATGAACATTTGAGTCGAGTGGTGATTAGTTGAAAATTGTCTCGAATGGCGATTAGTGATGTTTAGTTGTGTTATGTCAAAGTGTAGATTTTATACATGTTTCAGTTTTAAAAATAGTAAATTTAGGTGTTAAGTATGAAAATAAATATGAATGTGTTATTTTTATTACAAAACGAGTTTTTGATCCAAAAAATATTTTAATTTCGTTGTGAAAAAACAAGAGCAGAAGAATTGGAAAAACACAATGTATTTTTGTAAATTAAATAGTGATATGTAAGTTAGCAGATTTGTTAAGATTTTAAGATGTAAATAAGAAACATTGTAAGTGAATTTTTATTTTCATGTGTGTATGTATTTGTTGTCCATCCAAGTCCACCAGGTAATCGGGAAAGAAAGAGAAAATGCAACACGTTAATTAAAAAAGAAGACGGTCGTTGTAAAATAATAAAAAAACCTACAACCGTCGCCAAAAAGGCAGCACAGACAAAATAGACGCAGTTGTAGTCTATGGTACGGTAAAATAAAATATTTTTTTATAAAAATAAAAAGTTAATAAAAATAAAACGACCGTCTGTGTTGCATTTTCGCGATGGGTTGGCGTTGAGAAAAAATATACTTTTTTTACACAAAAATATATTAAAAAATTGTGGAACTTTAAGGAAGAAAATTTCAAATAGATTTAAAACTTTAAATAATATGTCAGTATCTTTTCCTCAACAGAAATTAAAAAATCTCATTGTATTTTTATCACATATATATTAAATACAAATACATCAACACATACATACATGCGTTCAACATCGTAACATTGTCATGTAAAGATAAAAATGTACTTTGGTCCGTCGAAACTTCGTAAAATTTTGATGAAAAATAATTTTAATTTCACACATAAAAAAATGCCTGTTTAATATTAATACAAATAACTAATACCGATGAAATATTACATTCATTTAAAATAAATATAAAAATACCTTCTTTTTGTATTGCAAAAACGTCAAGCAATTTTTTTTTAAAAAAAGGTAATTTTTTTTATTTAATACTTTTATAATTTTTATTTTACTTTTACGTTATGATACTGACGTTTTGACTAACCAAAGCTTTATTGCCTAGCCCCCACACATATATTAACTCTTGACAGGGATTCAATTCCTAATCAGATTTTTCCAATGATCAGAATTTTCATGAAACGAATGTACTTATAATTAATTATGCGATCCACAAATTCAGCTCATTATAGGAAATTACCGTAGACCGTTTTCAAAAGGACCGTATTATAAATACAGTATTTTTTTTTAAATATCTATGACGTGCAACAATCCCTTTTAAAATATTGTAATGTTTTTTTTACATCATTTTTTGGTAACGTCATAATATTAAAAAAAATAGACAGTCTCATAATTCTTCTTTTATTTTTAATTTGTTTCTGAATTATAAGACCACTTTTTATTTCTCTACTAGTCAGTCGTGCAGAAATCAGTCAAAATTCACTCGAAAGTGATTTGAATCGTTACTATAAGAAGAGTTAAGGTTATTTTAAAGACCAGTGAGCTTATTTAGCAGATCGCATACCAATATATGTGAGGCCGACATGTTTTCCTTGATTCATATCAAATTACACCTAAATTACAGTTAATAGTCACATCCATATTAAGTTAATTTCCGACATAAATTCGTTAATTTCATTAACTATTTAACCATTCCGATCAGAAAATCAACAGGCCAACGCGTGATTGCGAAGGATTTTCCGAACAAAAAAAAATAATACAGAAAAAATACAGCACGCTAATTTTTTTGACTTTTGGTTTATTAAAAATAAAATTGATATATTTCCATAAATCCTTCGCTCGTAATAGCGCAAACTTTCAACTTTTTCTATCAATAATTGACCGATTTAATACTAATAATAATAACATTTAATATATAATTCTAACCTATTCATTTATTTGGTTACGTCACTTCTGTGACGTCGTTTTCAAAAACCGTTAATGACGTTGAAGTGGTAGCATTTCTTATTCTAAGCAAGACGGATTTAATTGATAACTTTCAAATATCTAATTGGATTGTCTAAAGGCTTATTCACATATACGCGACATTGACTTCCGCTGTGGTGTGGTATACCTACTATTTAAAGCAAGCTTCCGCTATGTTTCCCAAATCAATCATAAAGATACCGCTTTCCTGGATGATATGGCGTGGTATTCTTTAAACGAGAAACTTCATCCAAATGCTCGGTGCAATACGGCTCGGTATTTTTAGATACTAACAGCGGTATAATATCGAATATATCTGAATAAGCTTTAACTTTTTGATCTTTCACAAGACAGAAGGATTGTGTAATAATAATTAATCTCGTTACCAATAATTAGAACTGTGCGAAATCTTATTAGGTACCAGCTTTTCAAAGATTTTGTGCGTTATTTTAATTTGGCTTGTTTTTTCTTAAATGAGATAATATTTGAGGTTTATATCTTTGAAAACGGGTCCCTAAAGCCAAAACAATTATCAAAAACCCACTTAATTACTTAATTTTACATAAAACTAAAAAAATGTCATGTTCAATAAAACTGTACTTATAAATATAATTAGGTATAATATATAAAATAAAAGAATTAATTTAAGAAAATTAGCACCGAATTTATACAAAGAAATTACACAAAATTAATCACATTGTTTTTTTTTAGTTTTTTACCCTATCATGAACAGTATTTTGAATTGATCAAAATAAGTATGATTTTAGTAAAACGGCTTAATAACTAACTCAATAATTTGGGCAAACGTGATAAAGATATATAGGGTTTACCATTGACCAAATTTTAGTATGTTATTATTATTACCAATATGATGCCAAAAAGTCTTCGTAATTAATATGGGTAAAAAGAAGTTGTTTTTAAAAGAATTGCCAACAGGTTATTTTATTTATTTTTTTTAGAAAATAATTCAATTAAAATTGAAAGCAATTTTCTTATTACATTTCCTGAAAACTGATTTTATAAAAAAAAATGGATTGTTGGATGGATGTTTTATACACACAAAACTCACATACCGTCAATTTCTTATATATATGATGCAAAATTTAATTTTTACATATTTCCCCATATTTGTTCTTTATGATAACATTGACATACTACAATTTGATCAAAGAAAATTAATCACCCTGCATAAAAATATTTCTACCACTTTCCTAAGACAAAGATATGTTTAAATACGTGTATAATTAATGTTTAATTGAACCTAACTAAATTTCAAAAGAAATTACTAATTAATTTAAGAAGAGAAAAATAAAAAATGCAATTTGTGGACCCACCCTGTTAGGAGTTTTTTCATATAAATATTTTGTTAATGATCAAAAGATTTTGATAGATAGAGAGATAATATATAAAATATTTTGCTAGATGTAGATGTTACTAAACTCTATTATTTTTTGTAATTTTCGGTTGATTTCGTTTTTAGCTTGATAGTTTTGGGAAACATGCGATTTGATACATGGCTACTAAGCTCTATTAAGGGCATTACATCGCTCAAATCTAAAAAAACACCGTAGCTTTAAAGAAGTTTCTAGTGGAATCCTTATGTGCGTTTGCCATATAAAAAAATATATGTTATACTTAAGGTCATCACAAACAAATTGTATTATTTAAATTTTTTATAAATTTGCCCCCATTTTGGATAATAATTGAAGCAATTAGGCCTTTTTTAAACTAATTTGTATTTTTTCCCTTTAACGGCTTAGTCATGGATTTTATAAAAAAATTGTAAAGAAGTAAATAACAATTTGTATTGTTTTTATTTTCTTATTTCTTTGAATATTTTGATATAATAAAGAAATACCCGAAACCTCACTAGCGCCCCGCGTGAAGCACACCCGCAATGCCTGTTAACAAATACTAGAACAAAGAATAAAGAAAAGGTTTTACTTTGTGAAACGAGTGATAATTAATTTTAATAATAAATTTTTAATGCTCCGGTAATATTGATACATTGGAACAGTTTTTTCTGGGCGTATATTTTTCACTTTTTTTTATAGGAAATTTATAAAAGTATTTTATTTTAACTAAATCAAAATCTGTTGACCACCCAAAAATCTATAATAGAAGAAATTGTAGAATTTTAGGAAATATGAATAATTACATATATTTTTTTTACAAATAGTTTTTTTTTAAATAATAGACAGCAAAGGACGGTTTGGTATTGACATAGACTTTATAATGTAAATATAATTATAATTTTGGGTCTAAATTATATTTAGATATTTTGTATAATTATATATTTAAGCAACAACTCTTAGATGGAGTGAATAATGTATATTTTATTAATTAAAATCAGATTTTTATCGTTCCTTTGGTTTTAAAAAAGTAGGAACGCTAAAACCATTTTTGGACCAATTAGAATTTTTTTTTTATATTTTTCATGATAACTATTTGACTTCACCTATCTATCTATCCACTTTTAAGTGTAAAATTTATTTATAAATTTAGTTATACAGATATGCATCTGATGGTACTAAGTAAAGAATTATAAAACATTTAATTTTCAAAAAAGTTACTTACGTTACTTTTTTTGCAATTTGTTTTTAAAACACAATCTGAAATTTAAAAATGCACTCAATAATATTATTTTACTTAATATATATTAAAATATAGTAATAGCCAATTTATGTAATTAACCTATTTATTCTAAATATAATATTTTTTATAATGCTTATAATTTTAATCAAATATTTAGAGAAAATTCATAAATATTCAATGTTAAAAGTCAACGTGAACATTAATTTTCATGTAGTTACGAAAATAAATATTATAGAAATATGCATGGATGTGTGAAGGTGAATACCGATTAACAGGTCGAATCATATCATTATTTAAACGAGCTCATCAGCATTCTAGCGTGTTGATGAATCAAATGCTGTGTTAGGTATACCATTCATTGGACATCCGTCAATTGATAAAATACGAGCTCCTAATTCGTACAATATAAATTGATTATCATGGACATCTCTTTTAAAATAAGCATGCATATATTTAAATGAAAAAAAAAAATAACTGCTATAGGCGTATATGACTCCAATTACAAATTTTCAATTGTAAAAAGAAAACTGTTTTTTTATTTGTTGTATATACGTTAGATACCCTGAGTCTCGTTTTAATTGAAAATATTTTGATATGTTTTTTACGTAGAGCCAAATCTTATAAATTGGCAGTCTTAATTATAGTGGTTAAAACTTATCGACAAAATCCATCTCTAATTGTTACTGTAGTTTTATTTATTCATAAAATACCCTCAATATAATGATATTTACGATAGACGACGATTGAGGCAAGCTTCCCATGGAAATAATGTGAAATAATTATTGTACTTTAAGATTGAATTTTGTTAATTACAAAAATATCTAGAGGCATTACAAATAAAAAAGTATAAGTAATATAAGTATATTTTTTTTAAATTAAGGGTCCGGCGGAGCTTAAATTGCCCACAAAAACGTAATACCGAAATAAATCGTAATCCAGACAAAATTCTATCATGTTATTATTCGGATTTGGATGCCGTTAATCTAGGTTCTTACGGTACCATTTCGTCTACTACTACTTAGCTGGAAATAAAAGACCGGAAAATCGTTCCACGATTGATAAAGTTATCAAAAATTGCATTCGCTTGCATATATTTCCAGTGAAGTATTTTGGACAAAATGGTATCCGAATAATAACAGAATTTGATTAAAACAGAATTTGATTAAATTCTGTTTCAATTTCATTTTAATTCGGTAACTCTACCACTTCGTCCAAAATACTTCACGGGAAATAAATGTAAGCGAATATAAGTAGTGCTCGAAATGGTACGGTAGGAACCTAGATTAATGGTATTCAAATCCGAATATTATCACAATTTGATAAAATATTGTTTCGATGACGATTTATTGAAGTATTACGTTTTTGTGAGCAATTCATGCTCCGCCGGACCCTTAATGCGTTCTAAACGAAAAAAAAACACATTTACGTCTTTTACAAGTTTCATATTTTTAAACATGATTTTTCAGATTTAATATACTCCGGTATAATTTGAATTTTTTCAAATAGTAAAAGAAAAATTCGAAAATAGTAAAAGTTAAAATAAAAATATTTATAAGATATAAATTTTAGTACATTTAAAATAATTAAATGCAGGGCACCTCATGATACAAATATTTCACTACACGATAAGCTTGCTTTAACGATAAAAAATAAATGCCTTGTAATCGTAGAGCCAGATTTTTCAATCTTATAAATGTAATCCTAAAAAGTCTTACAAAAAATCTATAGCATTCGCCGGATAAACTTATAAGTAGAAAGAAAAATACTGAAAAATATACTTAATTGTTAATTAAAAATAAATGCCAATCACATAGAAACTATTTTCAGTTTATAATACTGCTTTTTTTGTGCCAATTTGCACATAAATCGTCATTTTGAATCCTAATCTTAAGTAAAAATTTTCTTTATAGAAATTTAATTTGATATTTAAGATAGAATAATAATAATAATTGTTAATTGTTTACTTTCATTAATAATAATAAAAAATATTTTCATAAAACAATTATCTTATAGAAATTATATAATAAAAAAATACTTTTTTAAATAAATGCCAATCACATAGAAACTATTTTCAGTTTATAATACTGCTTTTTTTGTGCCAATTTGCACATAAATCGTCATTTTGAATCCTAATCTTAAGTAAAAATTTTCTTTATAGAAATTTAATTTGATATTTAAGATAGAATAATAATAATAATTGTTAATTGTTTACTTTCATTAATAATAATAAAAAATATTTTCATAAAACAATTATCTTATAGAAATTATATAATAAAAAAATACTTTTTTAAATAAAATTCATCATAATTGTCCCACTGCTGGGCTCGGGTTTCAGAATGAGAGGGATTAGGCTATAGTCCACCACGCTGACCTAGTGCGGGTTGGCAGACTTCACACGCCATCGAGAAAATCTCTAAGGCATGCAGGTTTCCTCGTGATATTTTATAAAATTATCTTTTTGCATTTCGTAGTCCAATTCTTGAGGACATTTATAAGGTATTTAATATTACGCTAAGAAGAGAGCGAAACAGTAACGTTTCTCCCGGATAAAATCACGTAGAACAGCTGGTAATTGATTTTAATATAATTGTAAAATATTAAAGACAAGAAAATGAAGAAAATAAAAGGGCCCACATTTTTTTTTAAATAAACACATTATTTTCAACAAATCGTGTTTTACTACTAAGAATAAGATTCGAAATGACGCGTGCATACTTTTTTTTTCGAACTTTTTCATTAACGCACCTATCCTATCGATAAAACTTCGAGCCATGGATTTTAACCTAGAATTTATACTAGTAAAAAAGTTTATCTACATTACAGTTGAAGAATCGTTGTGCCGCAGCTAAAAAAAGAAAAGATATTATAGGTCTAAAATTCTAGATTCTAGTCTTAACATAATTTCATATGGAGTCTTAATTTGATCGTTCTTTGAATATGAAACAACTTTAAAAAAAAAATTGCCACCATGGTATATGGCTGTACACCCATAGTACGCTTGAATTACGTTACTAGGAGTCACTCATATTAATTCAAGGGGTAAATTCAATTTGGACCGCGTCTTAATTTGATCGTTCTTTGAATATGAAACAACTTAAAAAAAAAACATATTTTGCCACCATGGTATATGGCTGTACATCCACAGTACGCTTGAATTACGTTATTAGGAGTCACCCATATAAATTCAAGGGGCAAATTAAATTTGGACCTAAATAACCCAAAGCTGACCTAACACAATTAATTTTAAAATACTTATTATTTTAGGCAGTTGTTTAGCAGAATTGGAATATAATAATTACATATTTAAAATAATTGAAAAAATAATAATTTCAAAAGGCCAGGCCAATTTTTCTAGAAGCCACAAACGGTATTAAATTTGGATTTCACTTAACCTTTTGACGGCCACGGCAAAACAGAAAAAAGCGTGCCGTGGGCGCCAAGCTCCGAATTAATTCTTAAAAATCTGTCACCCAGCCGCGACCGTGGCGTGCTGGGCATGTTTTGGTTTGTCGTTTATACATGACCTTAGCGGTCAAAAGGTTAAACAACACTTAACACAAGTATACATTAAAAATAAACGCTATTTAAAAAAATATAGTCACCATATTGTAAAAAAATAACTGCAAAAATAAACTTAAAATTTAAAGACTTAAGGGTCCGGCGGAGCTTGAATTGCCCACAAAAACGTAAGTCCGAAATAAATCGTAATCCAGACAATATTCTATCAAATTATGTTATTATTCGGATTTGGATACCATTAATCTAGGTTCCTACGGTACGATTTCGTCTACTACTAGTTCACTGGAAATAAAAGACCGAAAAATAGTTCCAAACTTGGTAAATTTATCAAAAATTGCATTCGCTTACATTTATTTTCAGTGAAGTATTTTGGACAAAATGGTAACGTAGGAACCTAGATTAACGGTATCCGAATCCGAATAATAAAAGAATTTGATTAAATTGCGTTTGAATTACGTTTGTAAGAGAAATTCGCTCCGCCGGACTCTTAAGGTTGATTGTTCACCTGAGCTCGCCAAATTTAATTTTGAATTAGGTTTTCGCATTTTGTACATCCTATATCATTCTAGATTCACGGCAGTAGTAATGAGAGCTATCACAGTGTGAATTTACCGCTAGAGGCGGTAGTGAAGCGTGAGGCCTCCGAAATGTCGAATTACGCTGTTTGTGAGTGGGCTAAGCGGGTTCATTACTAATTAGAATAATTCAGTGAACATTTTTCAAATAGCATAGCTCCGTGCTACGTTGTGTTCCTAACGGTGAGCAAGGTGGCCAGAGCTCCGCGAGGAAGCGTTGTGTTGGCAGTGGGGAGGACCGGTGGTGTTTTGCTACCGCCGCTGTCATGTATAATGTCTCTTAAGCTGCCAGTCAAACTATTCCTCCTTAATTTACAGGGTCGGCAACGCGAGATACCCCTGGTGTTGCAAGTTTACTCCTGTTTTCCGAACAAAACGGGACTACATATCTCTGCGGGATGCTAGATTTGTATTAATTTGTTTTAACGCGCGTATATTTATACTGTGACGTCAACTTGTTTTGAACCAGCGTACCGGACCAACATTTTTTTTTTCACAGGGTAACTGTGAAAACGAATAACAATTAAGTGAAACAACCATAATGTGTTTACTTCATAATGTATTGTTTTTTTTTTATTCGTGATAGGCTTAAGCTTGACCGCTAGTTTGTCTGATGTTAATCGATACTGCGATGGATGGATCTACGATGGAGCGCGCCTGCCTAGAAGAAACCGATTCACTCGTGATTTAAAGACACCCAGATTATATCTATCAGGGAAGACCCACTCGGGAAGTGCATTCCATATTTCAGCAGTACGCATTATAAAAGTGGACTTAAAGCGTTTCGTTCGGGCTTTTGGAATGTCCACCGTGAATCGATGACGCTTTTTCGTGCTTCTGGTCGTACGATAGTGGAAAGGGCTAGGGGGGATAAGATGGTGGAGATCTGATGCACACTCTCCGAAATGTATCCGATAAAAAACCGTTAAGCTAGCAACTTTGCGGCGATGTTCAAGACTTTGGAGTTTAGCCCGGACAAGGGAATCGTTGCCAATGAGCTTCTTGGCACGTTTCTCGATGGACTCTAACGCCTCGAGCTGTTACTTAGCCGATCCATCCCAAAGGTGCGAACAGTACTCCTTGCACGATCGAACTTGTACAATATAAATTGAGAATTTATATTACTATTATTTGATATAATTCTCATGTAAGTGAATTGTAATTCTTATGAGAATAAAGTTGTCTCTTACTCGCCAATGGCGCCATCTGGTGAGCTTAAAAAGGGTAGCCCTCATTGCGACAATTATACAACCTTCACAACTGAGTACTGAAAACCTTTGTTTAATAATCCTTATCAAGCTAGAAACTGTACAAACGCAAATTGACAGTTTATACAACTTTTAGGTACAATATCAATATTTAAGCGAAAGTTTTGGTACTCTGTGAATATTAAACATAGAAATGTAATACTATTTTACATGAATTTGATGAAATTATGATAATTTTTCACAGCGATTTCACATGCGATAATTTCGCAGCGTGCTTCTTTTTATGCGGAACGAATTTTCATTCAAAATCATTTATCATCACACTTGCTATCTTGCTGCTGACAATGAAATCGTGAAACAATGCGATTTCATTGAAATTCGATTTTGAGCAGGCTGTGTAAATAAAAAGTTGCAGATGTGACGTATGAAAAATTATGATTTTATGTGATTTTTCACATACTATCTGCGAAATGTTCCATGCCTAGGGAATCACTACATAGTATAAAACAAAGTCGCTTCCCACTGTCTCTCCGTCCCTATGTATGCTCAGATCTTTAAAACTACGCAACGGATTTTGATGCGGTTTTTTTTAATAGATAGAATGATTCAAGGGGAACGTTTTAAGCTGTTTAGCATTAGGCTACGACTCTTAGGAATGGGGAAACGCGGGTGAAACCGCGGGCGGGTCGGTAGTATTGTATATTTAAATGTTTTTTAGAAATTTCAATTCGCGAAAAGAAAAAAAAATGGCGGGCTCCGGTCAACGAGTAGTCTAAATAATATTAAATATATACTTAAATAAAAAAAACAGGATGTGACTATTAAAAATTAAAAATAAACTTAAAATTATTAATACTAAGTAAATTTCACTTCAGTTCGGCATCCAAAAAATATAAAAAAATAACTTTCAAAAATCAATCATGTACCTAAAAAAGGAGAAAAATATATAAAATAAATATTAAACAAAAAAGAACCATATTAATTAAATGATAAAACATATTTTACTGTGACTCTCAGGGCCCTGTATTACACACATAAATACATATTTTCACGCCTCTTTCCCATTGTGGTAGGCAGAGACTATAGATTTCCACTTGCTACGATACGGCACACGACTTTCGCTTCATTTACCTCCTCATGCATAATCGTCGGCTTAGGGTGCTTTTAACCTGACCTTTCTTGAGAACGTCCGCAATTTGATTGTGGTACGTTCGCCGAGGTCGGCCCCTTCCAACTCTTTCATCCGTTCTGGCCTTGTATACTCGTTTCGTCAATTTCCGTTCATTCATCCTCTCCACATGCCAAAACCACATTAACATACCTTGCCCTGTATGAAGCTTGACAAAAATTATATATTATGTAGATACGAGTATGATCTTTATTTCTGTAAATCTTTATATATATAATTCTTCTGTGAGTGTGTATGTCACTGAACTTCTCTCAAACGACTGGACCGATTTTGATGAAATTTTTTGTGTGTGTTCAAGGGGATCTGGGAATGGTTTAGATTCACAATTGGACCCGGTAGGTGGCGCTGCAATCGAGTTTTGGGTTATTTTCAGGGCAGGACAACGTCTGCTGGGTCCACTAGTATACATATAAAACAAAACCCTCGTTCCTGCGTGATAGGGTAAAACACAAGTAATAGTTCAAAGTCAAAGTCAAAGATATTTATTGCTTAAAACTGTGTACATAATAATATGATGTTTAACAATTTTTAGTAGGTTTAAGAAGATTTAACTAAATGAAGTCCAATCTAATCTATTCTACTTATAAATGCGAAAGTTCGGATGCATGTTTGTTACTCAATCACACCACACCGGCTGAACGGATCTGGATGAAATTTGGAATGGAGATAGATTATAGTCTAGAATATTACATAGACTTTTTATCCAGAACGTACACAATCCCGAAGACGACGCAGACAAATTCGCGAGCAGAATATATTAAATGAATCATATTAAATTAATATTATAAATGTGAAGGTAACTTCGTATTTGTTACGTATTCAAGCCTAAATCGCTGAACCTAATTTTGATGATTTTTGGTACAGAGATAATTTGAATTTTAAAGAAGGATAAAGGCTGTGGCAATCCCTAATTCCTTTTGTATATTGAATAAATCTTATACATCAAACTGCAGAATTCTCAGCAACTAGTTGGAACAAAGTTGTAAAACATAATATTGTAATCAAGTTTTTTTTATTTTTTTAAAAGAGTGTCTATGGAGTTTCTTGCCGGCTCTTCTCCATACGGCCCACTTTTTGGAACCGTGCAAATAGTTTTGACTTTTCAAATGTACCTATTTAGTGGTCTAATTGAAATAAAACATTTTGACTTTGACTTTGGCTAGGTTAGGCTTTTTTACTTTTTTACCTAGGTGGTGAAAGGCAGACGTTTGTGGGCTTTGATTTTTTACTTTGTGTTTGACTCAAAAAGTGCTTTAGGATATGAGTGAAACCACGAGTAACACCTAGTCTTATAAAATGCGAAAGTAACTCAATTCGTTTATTATCTTTTCACACTTGAAACTTCTGAACGGATTTTGATAAAAATTGTCAAGGGAATAGTTCTGCCTCGTTTGTCTTGTGGTCCAAAGCGCGACTGCTACGCTAGTGATGCTGGGTTCGATCCCCAGGTCGCGCAGTGTTATTGGGTTTTACTATGAAATTCTCAGTAGTAGCTCAGTCTGGATTTTTGCCCGGTCAATGGGAATAGGCTCGCATTTTTTGGTACGGAAAGTGGATCGCCACTGTTCCTCCCCAGAACAGGATATGTCGGACTTACCGACTAAAAACCGTACATACATTCATTACGTTCACCACAACCATCTGGATTGTTTGCATTAACGAAAGCGAGAAGCAAATCTTGTCTCTTTAGTAGTGTTTTTGGGACTGCGAGTGAAGTCACGAATAATATGTCTATGAAATTCAGGGCCCTGTGTCAGATATTATACATCGTCGGCGACAAGTAAAAATCTCATACTTATAAATAAAATTGAAGTGTATGGTTTGAAATGCCAAACTAACAGCTTTTTACTAAATGTAAAAAAAACAAAACGAATTTTAAATTTTCTTTCACTGTCTGTTTGTTCCGGTTACTCCGAAACGGCTGGACAGATTTTGACAAAATTTTCACTGGCAGTTAGCTGATGTTATAAGGAGTAACTTAATTAAGCTACTTTTATTGTAAGTAAATATTTTTTCGAACGCGATACGATTGAGAGTAATTTGTCTATATAAATTTTGCACTTAATGAGGTTTTTATTCATCACCGACGATAAATTCACTAATCACCACTAACACTGAAAATCACCACAAACACTCTGTACTAACCTGCTCTGCACGCTGGGCGTGTTGCGATGAGAGTCGGGAGAGTGGGCGTAAGCAGGCGATGAAGACATGTACGGCGGCAGAGTGGTTACTAGCACCGGCTTCACATAACCATTCTTGAGCATTTCATTCTCTGTTGAGACAATATAAGAGTGATTATGGTGATGCCAAATTCAAATTTCAATTGGTTTTCCGTAATTTGTAGATCTATAATCTGAGTCTGAGCTAGTTAGTAGTTGTAAAAAAAATGTAATATTTTAGTTTTACATGCGTATAACAGTTTCTTTATATGTATTTTCAATAATATTGTGCATGTTACATTCATGCATGCTCTAATTGAAGGAATACATACATAACATAACATAATCAACCCATTACATTGTCCCACTGCTGAGCACGGGACTTCTCTCGGAATGAGAGAGATTAGGCTATAGTTCACCACGCTAGCCTAGTGCGGGTTGGCGGACTTCAGACGCCGTCGAGAAAATCTCGCAGGCATGCAAATTTCCTCACGATGTTTTCCTTCACCGTTTAATAATAATATAATAATACTATATAATACGCACATGACTTCGAAAAGTCAGAGGTGCGTGGCTTGGATTCGAACTCGAGACCTTTGATTTGGCAGTCCTATGGTCATATCACTAAGCTATCACTGCTCGGCTAGAGTACACATACTAAGTAATTATGTTTCCTAGTTATAAGATTGGGCTGTGTATATTCTTTTTTGGGGGTCCAAAAATAATAAATGAGCCCTGAGTCGACGCATATGAGCCTTGAAGACTCAAGCGTTCAAGTCTCACGAGCTTGGACTAAAACGCTCGAGTCGCATGCTCAAGCGTTTAGTCAACGCTCGTGAGACTTGAACGCTGAATGCTCAAGGCTCATGACCGTCAACTCAGCACTCAACGCTCAGCTTCAGCGCTCATTTTTATAACACTAGTCTGAAGTCCGCTAGAGGCCCTGGGTTCGACCCCAAGGTCGAGCAGTGTTATTGGGTATTTCTATGAAATTTTCCGTAGCAACTCGGGAGTTTGGGATTTTTGCCCAGTTAATGGCAATAGGTTCGCCCCCTATTACATGGAACCTAAACATACGGAGAACTATGGGTGTACATTAGTACGCCTCTGCTTAACTTAATATGTAGGTCTACAAACACATTCTTGACTCTTAGCAGTAGTAATTGTAACACTGCGATCTACACTGGAGCGCGCTTGTCTAGAAGAAACTGATTCACTCGTTCACTTACCGGGTTTCGTATAATATTTTGAGAAGACGTCATCCTTCGCGATGTTGGGATACAAGAACTGTAGTTGTGTGAGGTCCAGGACCCTGTCAGCTAGGGAGCGCAGCATGAGGTCGCGAGATGTGAACGGCTGCAGGCTAAATACCTCATTGCCCTCTGTAAGAGAAATAGCCTCCTTAATCTAGTACTTAGAGATTCTGGGTACAATCCGTTCTCCTGTCATTTAGTTAACTAAAAGTGTCTCTAAAGATCTACTTACAGAATTAAATATCATTTAAGTTAATTTAGTGAAGGAAAAATTCAACCGCGGGCAGGATTCGATCCTGCGTCTTCTGGTTAGATACACCAGACGCTATGATGTCTAAGACTATGAGGCCCGCGAGTTGGTTAAAATCGCTTAAGCCTTAAAACTACTTATTATCACTAATCACTACAATCACCAGCTTCACTACACTAACCAACCTACCCCGTACAACTTCCCTGCATTCCCAAAAATCATTTCCGCCTTATAACCACTTAATATCATTTATCACCATAATCACCACACTCACTAACCCGCACTATACAACTCTCCCAACATTTCTTACCACCATTTAAGCTTTATAACCACTTAATATCACTAATCACCACAATCACCAGTATCACTTACCGCCAACCCACGCGATGGTGATGCCACCCAGCTCAGAGTCAGAGAATCGTAGCAGGAAAGTGCCGGGCGGACACTTAGATAACATATCTTCAGCTTGCTTCTTCTGTATGAAGCCCATGATCAAACTGTATAGGAAAATAAATATATTAGACGGTTCAATTTCGTTCAAATGATTTAATTGAAGATAGATTTTACAAGCATTAAAAAAAAAACGTTGCCCCGCATTAGGATTTTTTCCTGTATCGTGGATCAAACACAAAACGGAGTGGTACAAACACAAATTCTCACATACACAAACGCCCAGACCCGGAACAACTATTTGTAGATCATAAAAATATTGCTTCGTGTGGGGATCGAACCCACAACACGTGGCGCATAAGCCGATCGCACAGCCGCTACGCCATACGTGTCGTCAATGATGATGATATTTATTTCTGTAAATAGATCAAAAAAAGATACTTTTTTTACAAGTCAATGCTTTACATTTTTTTTAAACTAGATGGCGCCGGCATGTCCTAACTGACGACCTCTGAGAAGAAACACCGAAACAAACTCAGAGAATCATGGTCTCTTTTAAAGTCCAGTCAGTAGTAGTGGTATTACAACTATGTATAACATTATATGTGAGTGTTACGATGTAGGGCAATATCGGAACAGGCCTTTTAAAGACAGAGCCTTAGCAGCCTTGAGTTGACCTGTCCTGACTGACGGCACGCATACAACAGTCATCGTGTAGCTCAACCAACATTAAGGGAGCTCAAAGAAAAAAAAAAGTTAAATCAACTAGTATAACTGAATACTTACTGGTCACACCACAGAGTCCTCAGATAATCCCTGGTAACCTTCACCACCATGTAGAACCACTCCCAGAACGTGAAGTTTCTCTCCGGCAGGGCGTCTTTGCAGAACTGAGTCCAGGAGACGGCCATGGCATTCAACTCCATCGTGTTGAGTGGCAAACTAGTCCTGGGGGGGGCGCACATACTGCTCTATTACATATAGCATATGTCCACCAGCGGCCGGGATTAATACATACAAAATAATATAAAATTGTTGTATCGCTTAAATTAACGCATCAGATGTCTATAAAACATCTCGATGAGTTAATGCAGAATGGTCATCCATCTATACACTGAAAAATATCGTACACACTGCGCACACACACACACACAACTCACTATCACCTCTCACACACACACACACTATCACCTCTCTCACACACACACTCTCTCTCACACACACAATCACTCTCTCTTACACACACACTCTCTCTCTCACACACATTCACACTTTCTCTCGCACACACACAGTCTCTCTCTCTCTCTCTCACACACACACTCACTCTTGCGCACTTTATTCATACACTCACTCATGCGCAATTATTCACTCACTCACTCACACACTTTTTTTCACAATCACACTGCCAAACACCGATCACTGTCAACAACACATCAAGTTAACAAACTGTCAAATTCCCCCAATGGATAATAAACTCTATCATTTGAGGATTAAATTGAATATCGATTGAAGAAATTTGACAGTTTTAATATGACGAGAATAAAATGGTAGAGATAAGAGTTTTACCTAAAGATCTTCTCAGCGAGGAATCTCAGGTTGTCTTCGGAGAGATCTCCTCCGGTTGCTGAGCAGAATTTTATGCGAAGAGTTTCCGCTAGCTGACCCCAGGTCACCTGAGAACACGAAGATACTTACAATTTTTGAAGTTATACACGAAGCGAGAGTTGTGTGCCAGGATTGTAGCAAATAGAAATCTATAGTCTGCCTACCCCAATGGAAGACACGTGAATATATGTAGTGTATATAGTATGAGCTTATCTGTATTGGTACCACAGCATTGCCAAATAGTCTGCCGCTACTAAGCAATTATGTACTAAAATTGCTGTGTTCCGGCTTAAGGGTCCGGCGGAGCTTTAATTGCCCACAAAAACGTAATACCGAAATAAATCGTAATCCAGACAATATTCTATCAAATTATGTCATTATTCGGATTTGAATACCGTTAATCTAGGTTCCTACGGTACTATTTCGTCTACTACTACTTCACTGGAAATAAAAGACCGCAAATTCGTTCCAAACTTAGTAAAGTTATCAGAAATTACATTCACTTACATTTATTTCCAGTGAAGTATTTTGGATGAAATGGTAACTTAGGAACTAACTAACTTAGGTAACTAGATTAACGGTATCGGAATCCGAATAATAACAAAATTGATTGAATTACGATTTATTTCGGTATTACGTTTGTAAGAGCAATTCGGTCCGCCGGACTCTTAAAGGGCAATATTCAGTCAGTGACATTACTGAACAAATGAGATTTAACAACTGAGTATGGAGTGTAGAAGACAGGAGAATCGACTCTGTGATTGAAGTGCCCGTCAAAATGCGTTAAATTAGGGTGGCGCTACAGTAGCCACTGGGTAAATTTACACACATTTGGATAACTTTTTACCACACAAACTTTGCCCATTATTGTTCAATTATTTAAAAAAGTTTTATAACAATAAACAATCAAAAATCACTAAATGTATTAATTAAAGTCAAATTACGAGTATTAGGTATTTATCATACCCTTTGCCTATGCTAGCGACATTTTGGAGAGTTTCTAAACTATTATTATTTGCTGCTACTGAGTCGGATCGCCTTTCTTCTACACTCCATACAACTGAGGCATATTGACAGTTAATAAACTAACCTACGAAATGCGGGGAGCGGTTGGGTTATCTAAAATTACTGAGGGGGCAGAGTGGCCATTCTATATGTTGCTTACCTTATCCGGCACAGCAAAAGGAACACGCCCTGGAGGGCTGAAGGCGTTGTCCCAAGTCACTGTAGCCCAGCCATGGGGTTCCTGGTTACCGTGAACAATCACCACCACGGGCAGGGATAGAGTCCACACCTGGTAAATGATAACTACTATTATATTTCTGAAAATAGATATTTTAAAAACACTTTTTCAAGAAAATCTTTTACATTTCAGGCGAACTGGCGGTCAAGCGTAAGCCTATCACGAATAAAAAAAATCCTTAATCTTTTGACTGCCACATATAAATGACAAACCAAGATGTGCCCGGCACGCCACGGTCACGACTGGGTGACAGATTTCTATAGAGAATTCGGAAGCTTGTCTGGCCGGCTCGACCGGAGTGATACCACGGCCTCACAGAAAACCGGCGTTAAAAAACGCTTACGTTGTGCTTCGCCGAGTGAGTGAGGTTACCGGAGGCCCAATCTCCTTTTAAAAGGTCGACAACGCACTCGTGACTCCTCTGGTGTTGCGGGTGTCCATGGGCGGCGGTAATCGTTTACTATCAGGTGATCCGTCGGCTCGTTTGCCCTCCTATTCCATAAAAAAAATGAATCCCGTGAAGGTATTGCTAGGTATCGAGATCTTGTTCTATTTATATAATCATTTTCACTTTACAAGAAAAAAATTACTCTTTTCTGACACTAACGCGAATATTAGGCATTGAAATAAAACGTCGGGAATCAAATAACATCAATACAACGCGATAAAATCCGTAAAAAGTAGTTTTATTTCAAGAAAAAATATATTACAAAACGAGGAAATTGAAATGGCAAGCGACACCATCCCTGGATGCACATGAGCCAGCCGAAGCATGGCTCTCCCACGTAACATGGCTCTCCCACGCTTTAGTGCACATTTGGTGACTATGCCAG
Source organism: Acronicta aceris (assembly GCA_910591435.1). Lineage (NCBI taxonomy): Eukaryota > Metazoa > Arthropoda > Insecta > Lepidoptera > Noctuidae > Acronicta > Acronicta aceris. Next base: position 5,473,661 of record OU342787.1, on the reverse strand, counting down.
CCTCGTAAGGTCCCTCATACACTTAAATACTTACTGATTATATCTTATACAATACTAACTACTTAGTGTTATTATTGGTATGTCTTTTTTATAAAAACAAAACTCACCTGGAATACCAATTCGCCACCTCCAACGTTGAATTGCGATTGGAACAGTAGCGTTAGTTTCTCATCCATGACGCTTTCTGTACCTTTTTTCTCAGCGCGCTTGATTTTACGCAGTTGCATATTCCTAGGGAAGAAATGGTTATTTAAGAATAAGATTTATTGACCAAAAGTATTACATTTCCATATATTTAAGGGTCCGGCGGAGCTTGAATTTCCCACAAAAACGTAATACCGAAATAAATCGTAATCCAGACAATATTCTATCAAATTATGTTATTATTCGGATTTGGATACCGTTAATCTAGGTTCCTACCGTACTATTTCGTCTACTACTATTTCGCAGGAAATAAAAGACCGGAAAATCGTTCCAAACTTGGTAAAGTTAACAAAAATTGCATTTCCTTACATTTATTTCCAGTGAAGTATTTTGGATGAAATGGTAACGTACACTGGAAATAAATGTAAGCAAATGCAATTTTTGATAAAAACACCAAGTTTGGCACGATTTTAGAATTTTCTATTTCCAGTGAAGTACTTAGTAGTAGAAGAAATGGTAGTGTAGGAACCTAGATTAACGGTACACAATTGTAACACAATTTGATAGAATATTTTCGGGATTACGAGTTATTTCGGTATTACGTTTTTGTGGGTAATTCAAGCTCCGCCGGACCCTTAATCACTGACTTTTCACATGTTAAACTCGATTTTAGAGAATTTAGAGGTATATTCAAGATTTTACAACAAAATATACAAATCACCACTATCACCACTTAGCCACAAAAGTTATTTTAAACATTTATAACTACCATACTCGTCGGATTAAGATCTGACCAATTTCCCACAATCACCAACTTGCCACAAACATCATTTTGGTAATTTAACACACAAATAGTATTTTCGACATTTGTTACCGTCAACTGTGTCTATTATACTCTATACAAAGACACCACAATCACCATTATCATATAATACTCTAAGAATCAAAATACACTAGATGACCACAATCACCACCTCGCCATAATTGTTATTTTCTACATTGACAAATATACCTATTTATTATACTCTCATAACCAAAATACACAAAATCACTACAATCACCACTTTACCACAAACTTTGTTTTCGTCTTTTTTATTGATGGGATGTCAGGGCAAACGAGCAGACGGATCACCTGATGGTAAGCGATTACCGCCGCCCATGGACACCCGCAACACCAGAGGAATCACAAGTGCGTTGCCGACCTTTTAAAAGGGGATTGCGCCTCCGGTAACCTCACTCACTCAAAACACAACGTAATCGTTGTTTGACGCCGGTTTTCTGTGAGGACGGTGGTATCACTCCGGTCGAGCCGGCCCATTCGTGCCGAAGCATGGCTCTCCCACGTAACAAACGTCATCTATCACACAAAATCATACATTCCTGTCTCTCAGAAATCAGAATATACAGAATCACCACAATCACCACAAATCTCCACTTCGCCACAATTCACCTGAAGCTGACGCTGAGCTGGCGGCTAGTCGGCTGGTACTCCATGGTGCCGGTATTGTTGAGGATATCTCCGCACTCCACCGGCTGCTTGCCCTTACCGGCCTGGGTGTCGCTCTTCAGAAGCAGCTGAGCTTGCTGCTCCGATATTATAACGACCTGAAAATTATATAGGTGTCAGCAGAAACATCATCATCAATCCATGTACGGTCTCATCGCTTGGCACGGGTCTCCTCTCAGAATGAGGGATTAGGCTATAGTCCACCACGCTGGCCCAGTGCGTGTTGGCAGACTTCACACGCCGTCGAGAAAGTCTCTCAGGCATGCAGATTTCCTCACGATGTTTTCCTTCACCGTTTAAGCGAGTGATAGTTAATTTATTATTATTACGCACATGATTCTGAAGAAAAAAATATATTTGTCTTTTTTATCAACAGAAGCTTTTTATTGTAACTTTTTTTATTGATTGATTAAGTCGTCAAATAGGCTGGCTAGCCACCTGGTGGTAAGTAGTCATCGTCGCCCATGGACATCTGCAACATCAGAGTTCTTGATGCGTTGCGGAGCCTTAAGAGCCCCTACGGATTGCAGACTGCCAGAGCCGCAGCAACCGAGAAAAACTGGCTCTTACGCACAAAAGTCGAAACACACACCAAGAATTACGACAGACTCCGACGTAAGGGTGGGTCACTCTGTATGCATGTTTGTACGGACATGACGCAAAAAAATAGTAAATGATCACCAAAATAAGTTCTAACCTAACCTAAACCAAATTTGGTGACCATTTATCTATTTTGGTAAGCATTTTGGTGATCAATTTACTAAATTTTGTTGTTCATTATATTTATATCCATTATAGCAAGCCACAGAGATATGCAGTGTCGTATTGTTCGGAAAAAGGAGAACAATAACATTCATTGACCCATAACTCATAATTGCTTATATTATTAATCTCAGATATAGCAAAATTTTCACTAAAACATAACCTGCTTAAGGCGGATCGTTTAGCTGAGCCTGCGAAATTCAAATTTAAAATGATTTTTCGCAGTTTGTAGGTCTATAATAAGTTCTGCATTCATGGTAATGGTAATTGCGACATTAACTATACAAAATTCACAATTTTTATGTAAAACCATTGCTTAAAAATCATTATTGTAGCTAAAAGTAGTGTAAAAATGACAATTTTGACCAATTACACAGATTGCGCCATGTTTTTGGCTTGTTATGGATTTATAAGTAAAGGTTTTAGTTCTCAGTTGTGAATGTTGTATAGTTAATGTCGCAATTACAACTACCATGAATCTAGAACTTGTTATAGACCTACAAACTGCAAAAAATCACTTGAAATTTGAATTTCGCGGGCTCAGCTGAACGATCCGCCTCAATGCTGCTGCTATTCTTTTTCTACGTAGGTAACAACCGAAAAAACACTGTGGGGATTTATCGCCAAAGGGTTAGTGCTGAATTTACCCCAATTGCCAAAATAACACTTGTATTTAATTTAATGTTTATTGTTTCACTTTGTAAACTTATTTCTGGCAATAAATCATTATTATTTACTGCCTCATTAGTCTAGTGGTCACAAGCGCGACTGCTACGTTAGAGGTCCTGGGTTCGATCCCCAGGTCGACCATAGTGCTGTTGGGTTTTTCTATGAAATTCTCAGCAGCAACTCGCGAGTCTGGATTTGTGCCCGGTTAATGGCAATAGGCTCGCCCCCTATTACATGGGACCTAAACATACCGGCGAATTGTGGGTGTACATTAAGTACGCCTCTGCCTAACCCTTCGGGGAATACAGGCGTGATGGTATGTTATGTAAATCATTATTATCCTTATTTAATATTATAAACGTGAAAGTTTGTGAGTATGGATGTATGGATGTTTGTTACTCTTTCACGACAGAACGGCTGAACGCAACTAAATGAAATTTGGCACAGAGATAGATTATAGTCTGAAATAACACATAGGCTTTTTATCCAGGTCGGACCCAATTCTGAAGTCGCCGCAGACAAAGTCGCAGGCAGAAGCTGGTATCTAATAATAGTAGTAAGTAATACTTACGCTGACTCGAGGAGGCGTCATGTACACATTTAGCTGACCTCCGACCAGGAGACGGACCGTAGCCGTGAAGCTGAAAAAAATATACATTATCTATACATTTAGAATGCTTTGTGTTCTGACTTTTTTTTTATACCACTAAGGTGGCAAACAAGCATACGGCCCGCCTGATGGTAAGCGATTACCGTAGCCTATGGACGCTTTTCACTAAGATTTAAAAAAAATAAACCCGTGGACGGAAATTTTGTAAACTGTCACATTAATGTCAGTGTCACTTGCGCGTGACAGATACGATTCGAAGATGTAAAAAAAAATGTCATGGCACAGGTACGTTCAATGTAACTATCTATGTTTAAATTTATAACCTGTGCTCGGCATCCGTGACTACACACTACTTTGGGCCTTTCTGAAATTCAGCGCTGCAGCAACTATGCGGCTGTAGCATTAGCTGAGATTGGCACCGTATTTTGGCCTCACATAGAGTGTTGTCTGTTCTGTTTTTATGTAATTTCTTTGTGTTACATCTTGTGAGAGGTACAAAATAAAAGTTTTTTCTTTCTTTCTTTCAACACCAGGGGTATCACGCGTTGCCGACCCTGTAAATTAAGGAGGAATAGTTTTGCTGGTAGTATAGGAGACATGCTGCGATACATGACAGCGGCGGTAACAAAACACCACCGGTCCCCCAGACTGCCAACACAACGCTTCCTCGCTGACTGACGGATCAACGCACAGCCTAAACCGCTGATCGTAGAGACCTGAAACTTGGAGGGTGTGTTCTTTGTATGACGTAGGCATCCGATAAGAAAGGGTTTCTGGAAATTCAACCCCCTATGGAAGTGAAAAGTATATTATAATAACATTTCTTTGTCAAGAAAAGTGAAAGTTTATGATAATGTATGGATGTTTGTTACTCAATCACGTCCGAAACGGCTGAACGAATCGGGATGAAATTTGGTACAGAGATAGATTATTTTTTTTATTTATTTTTTATTTTACAGTCTGGCATAGCACATAGGTACATTTATCGAGGTCGGATCCAATTCTCGCAATTTGGATTGCGAGAATATACATAAGATTCAAATTTGAGTAAAATATTTTTTATTTGTAATCTTTATTGCTAAAGAATGATGTCTATGTTATAATTTTTTTACATAATCGCTTCTCCAGGAAGAATTTAATTATTTAAAAGTAGAAAAAGTGCGCGGCAAATTTAACAGATCAAAACGGAACTTACGACAAAGTCCACGTTGTGACGCTCTCATGACGTCACCGTAAACATTTAGGTTTGTAATTACTAGGTATACAATTGATTTCAGTCCTCTCCCATGTTTGAATTAGTTATTAAACTTAAAAATATAGATAATTGATGGGATAAAACGATCAATAAATTTTATAACGATGTAAAAGTGACTGTTTTTGCGGAACCTGACGTCACAGTACACGCCGCCAATATGGCGGCGTTTAAATCTCCCGTATCTGATTGCAGTTTTGAATATTTATTTTTATAATGAAATATTATTTTTTTGTCAAAGTAATATATATTTTTTTCATTTTCCATGCTAAGATTATAAAGTTATTTTAGTAAAGGAAAAATTTAATCGCGGGCAGGATTCGCCAGACCCTAAAGATGATCTGGCGGGTGGGGTTCGCGGTGGCTTAGAGGTCAGAGCGTCCGGTGGATCCAACCAGGAGACGCAGGTTCGAATCCTACCCGCGATTGAATTTTTACCTACCTAAAATAAAGTAATATTATTTACGGTGCTTTAATGATGTCAAGTTTCCATCATTAAATTTTCTTTTGACATATATATTCCCTATTGTTTGTAGTAGTAATGTAAATGTAATACGTGGGAGAGCCATGCTTCGGCACGAATGGGCCGGCTCGACCGGAGTGATACCACGGCCTCACAGAAAACCGGCGTCAAACAACGCTTACGTTGTGTTTCGCCGAGTCAGTGAGGTTACCGGAGGCCCAATCCTCTTTTAAAGGTTGGCGACGCACTTGTGACTCCTCTTTTGGTGTTGCGGGTGTCCATGGGCGGCGGTAATCGCTTACCATCAGGTGATCCGTCTGCTCGTTTGCTCTCCTATCCCATAAAAAAAATAAAAAATGTTGGCACCCTTACCGCGTGTTGGTCTTCATAACCTGAGGTGGTTGCTTCTCAATCACGAAGGTTGACGTCACTAGGGTTGACAGCAAAGCGGTCACCTGTAGAAGAATGAAATAAAATAAAAAGTACTAGGTACTTAGTTCGATTTAAAAAACTCTTTTGCTGTTACAAAGCTACATTATCTAACATCCTTACTAATATTATAAACGTGAAAGTTTGTGAGTATGGATGTATGGATGTTTGTTACTCTTTCACGCCGGAACGGCTGAACGGATCTGGATGAAATTTGGCACAGAGATAAGTTATAGTCTGGAATAACACATAGGCTACTTTTTATCCAGGTCGGACCCAATCCTGAAGTCCACGCAGACAAAGTCGCGGGCAGAAGCTAGTAGGCTATATTTATTAGTAGAAAAAATTAGGGATCTCGACTAAAACTTTAATAATGTCCATCCGTGCGAAGCCGGGACAGCCTTCTAGTAAAAATATAAACACAAATCGAAGGCACCAACCTCCGAAAATTGTTTTGCACATAACATTATTTTTTTTAAGTTTTTTTTTAAGGCGGATCGTTTCGCTGTGCCCGCGAAATTCAAATTTCGAGTGGTTTTTTGCAGTTTGTAGGTCTATAACAAGTTCTAGATTCATGGTACTAGTTGTAATAGCGACATTAACTATACAACATTCACAACTGAGAACTAAAACCTTTACTAATAAATCCTTATCAAGTCAAAAACTTAGCGCAATCTGTGTAATTGGTCAAAATGGATATTTTACACTACTTTTAGCTCCAATAATGATTTTGAAGCAATGGTTTTAGATAAAAATTGTGAATTTTGTATAGTTAATGTCGCAATTACCATTACCATGAATGCAGAACTTATTATAGACCTACAAACTGCGAAAAACCACTCGAAATTTGAATTTCGCGGGCTCAGGTGAACGATCCGCCTTAAATAAAACATTTCAACTTGAACTAAGTACATACATACCATCACGCCTGTACTCCCCGAAGGGTTAGGCAGAGGCGTACTACTGTACACCCACAGTTCGCCTGGTATGTTTAGGTCCCATGTAATAGGGGGCGAGCCTATTGCCATTAACCGGGCACGAATCCACACTCCGAGCTGCTACTGAGAATTTCATAGAAAAACTCAATAACACTTTGCTCGACCTGGGGATCGAACGCAGGACCTCTAGCGTAGCAGTCGCGCTTGGGACCACTAGACTAATGAGGCAGTCCTAGTACTATTTATTTTAATTCTTTATACTTTTTTTACTAGAAGAAAGAAAAATGTGCACAGCAATTTCGGAGGTTGGTGTCGATTTGTGTTTATATTTTTATTAGCAGCCTGTCCCGACTTCGCACGGATGGACATTATTAAAGTTTTAGTCAGAATCCCAAATTTTTCTAGTAATAAATATACAATACTAGCTTCACGACTTTGTCTGCGGGGACTTCAGAATTGGGTCCGACCTGGATAAAAAGTAGCCAATGTGTTATTCCAGACTATAATCTATCTCTGTGCCAAATTTCATCCAGATCCGCTCAGCCGTTCTGGCGTGAAAGAGTAACAAACATCCATACTCACAAACTTTCACGTTTATAATATTAGTAAGGATGTTACTCAGTGATAATGTAGCTTTGTAACGGCAAAAGAATTTATGAAATGGGTCCTGTACTTTTTAAGTTTATTTGTTACACACAAAAATACAAATCTTTCCTCTTTATAATATACTAGCTTCCGCCAGCGGCTACGCCCGCTTTATCAACGACCCATGTCACTTCCCAGAACAAAATAATCAAATAATTTTCCCGTTTTTGCAACATTTTTTAATTGTGCTCCGCTCCTATTGATCGTAGCGTGATGAAAAGTATACTATAACCTGCCCAGGAGTATGAAGAACAATTGTACCAAGTTTCGTTGAAATCCGTCAAGTGGTTTTTGTTTCTATAACGAACATACAGACAGACAGACAAACAGACAGACAAAAATTTTACTGATTGCATTTTTGGCGTCAGTATCGATCACTAATCACCCGCTGATAGTTATTTTGGAAATATATTTCATGTACAGAATTGACCTCTCTACAGATTTATTATAAGTATAGATAGAAAGAAGATAGAAGATGATGATAGATGATTTTGAATGCGGTAGGAAGCAAGACGTTTTTTTTAAGCTTACTAGTAATGTGGGTCGCACATTACTAGTATTCTTGTTAACCCCTCGTGCTAAGCTAAATGCTTGAGTTACGAGTACACGGCAGTAGTGTAATGGGTGGGTTTCGAACCGGCAACCACACGAACGCCAGTCCGAGGCCCTAGCCATTAGGCTACCGCCGCTTCAATTCTACTAATATTAAGGATTTCAGCCTTAAGCTCACCTGTTTGCTCATCTCATCCAGCATCTCAGCGAGATGAGGCTGTCTCAATTCGACAATCGTCTTAGTATTGATCCGAGCCACATTATTAACTTGCTGGCGAGTCGTCCAGATGAGATCAGCTAGCAGCTCACACCACTCTTGAATTGTGTTGAGATTGGATTGCATTGGTACCCCATTGCCACTTAACTGTTGTTCCCGTTTCCATCTGAAGAGAAACATAATATCATTACGGTTCTATTCCTCAAAGGCACTAGGCAGAGTGGTATTAATAAATATGTACAAAGTACAGTTCACTGACGTCAAGCGCGCGTGTAGTCAGCATTTCCACGCTGACCCAAATAATTACTTATAATATTATAATAATTCTAAAGTTAGTCGACGAACAGCCACCAACCAAGCCGCGTTAACTCTAACCATTTTACCATTACCATTTAACCATTATCATTTTTACCAGTTTAATATCTTATTGTGTTTTCTATACCTACGTGTTTTATTATTATTTGTTGGAGTTACGCCCAACAGTACCATTAAGCATTTAAGATTTTAATCAATTATATATACGCCCAGACCCGGAACAACTACCTGTAGGTCATGCAAATATTTGCATATTTGTGTGTGTGTGTGTGTGTGTGTGTGTGTGTGTGTGTGTGTGTGTGTGTGTGTGTGAGAGAGAGAGAGAGAGAGTGTGTGTGTGTGAGAGTGTGTGTGTGTCTGTGTGTGTATGTGTGTGTATGTATGTGTGTGTGTGTGTGTGTGTGTTTGTGTGTTTGTGTGTGTGTTTGTTTGTGTTTATGTGTGTGTGTGTGTTTGTTTGTGTGTTTGTTTGTGTGTATGTGTGTCATTATTTTTAAATTAAAAAGTCTAGGTTTATCACTTACTTGATAAGCTCTTCATCCAAGACCTGGCTCTGTAGCTGGCGAAGGTTGGCGATGTTCTCCTTCATGTGATCCACGAGTTCCATTTGCGCTTGGCTTATTTGAGCCACCTGAAACAACCACAACGACAAAGTCAAAATATAATACATTACAAGGCACTTGTCGAATGTCATTGTTACATTATAAGCAGTGATAGCCTAGTGGTATGACCGTTGGACTGCCAAGTCAAAGGTCTCGAGTTCGAACCCAAGGCACGCACCTCTGACTTTTCGAAGTCATGTGTGTATTAAATAGTTAATTATCACGCGCTTAAACGGTGAAGGAAAATATCGTGAGGAAACATGCATGCCTGAGAGATTTTCTCGATGGCGTGTGAAGTCTGCCAACCCGCACTAGGCTAGCGCGGTGTACTATAGCCTAATCCCTCTCATTCTTAGAGGAGACCCGTGCCCAGCAGTGGGACAGTATAATGGGTTGATTATGTACATTATATTATAGACACCCCCCAAAACGGCCGCCCTTCAAAGTCAAAGTCAAAATTATTTATTTCAATTAGACCATTAAAAAGGTACTTTTGATAAGTCAAACTAGTTGCAGGGTTCCAAAGAGTGGGTCTTATGGAGAAGAGCCGGCAAGAAACTCCATAGATACTCTTTTAAAAAAAACATGATTACAATATTAATCTTTACAACTTTGTTTTAAATAGTTTGGCAATTATGCAGTTTGATGTGTAAGATTTATTCAGTATAAGTAGCCTTCATCGCCTTTTTTTTATGAGATAGGGGAAACGAGCAGACGGATCGCCTAATGATAAATAATATTTTTTTCTATCTTTTAAGGAAACTTTTACAAGTCAATGTTTTTTTTTTAAACTAGATGACACCGGCATTTCCTAACTGACGACCTCTGAGAAGAAACACCGAAACAAACTCGGAGAATCATGGTCTCTTTTAAAGTCCAGACATGGTACTTAGTAGCAAATATGTAAGATGGTAAGCGATTACCGCCGCCAGAGGAGTCACAAGTGCGTTGCCCGCCTTTTAAAAGGGGATTGGGCCTCCGGTATCCTCACTCACTCGGCGAAACACAACGTAAGCGTTGTTTCACAAAAAAAAAACTATATCAAAATCGGTTCATCCGTTCGGGAGCTACGGTGCCACAGACAGACAGACAGACAGACAGACAGACAGACAGACATACACACACACATACACAAACACGCGCGCGCGCACACACACAGACTAACTCGCTCACTCACACACTAACTCACTCACTCACTCACATACACTCACTCACTCACTCACTCACTCACACTCACACACATACTCACTCACTCGTCGTTTTTGCTACCATGACACGGATAGAGATTACTTGGGCGCAAGACATTATGCTACCATGCCCTTACCAAGGCATTCAGCTTGCGCTCCGTCTCTTCAATTTGCACGCGCAGACAGGCGACCAAGTCCCGTCGCTCATTGGTCATGGACTGCTGGAGATAATTCATATGTCCTGGAATAAAAAAATTGTTATAACTTTCTAAAATTGGCATGGAAAATGAAAAAAAGAACAAAGAGATAGTTAAAATGTAAGGTGGCATCGTACGACATCGAACTAGCTGTAACGTAAGTCGTGTCGGTTGAGAAGCAAAGTAACTTGCTTTTCAATATATGTCGCCAACATCACAGGCTGATGTAAATTCAGAATGTGAAGGCAAATTTTGATCTGACCTCAACGCCATCTATCGAGGTTAGGGTCAAACTTCTGCAATATTTTGAATCATCCTAATCGCGATGGTTTACGTTTCTACATTTATATTTGTTTGTTAAATACTAAAAGAATCTACTTAACAACATATAACATAACATACCATCACGCCTGTACTCCCCGAAAGGTTAAGCAGAGGCGTACTAATGTACACCCACAGTTCGCCGGATGTTTAGGTCCCATGTAATAGGGGGCGAGCCTATTGCCATTAACCGGGCACAAATCCAGACTCCGAGCTGCTACTAAGAATTTCATAGAAAAACCCAATAACACTTAGCTCGACCTGGGGATCGAACCCAGGACCTCTAGCGTAGCAGTCGCGCTTGGGACCACTAGACTAATGAGGCAGTTTAAGAATCTACTTGGTTTCACAATAACTTATTTATTGAAATACTCGACTAAAAAATTGATCATTTTATTAGGAAAATAATTTGGGGCCAGGAACTCCACTCCTTTGCTCCGAGGCCTCCAGACCCCTTAATCTGGCCCTGCTTCACACGCTATTATTTTTTATTAAATTTCTTTATTCGGACAACAATAATCCATCACTATTCCTACCTTTATTTTTCAGGCACTCATGGTACTGCAGAGAGAATGACTCGATATTGGCTTGCAGGCTTCGAATCTCCTCACCAACTATATTGACCTTCTGGCGAACGGTTTGTAAGCCAGTTATAAGCTAAAAAATATAAATATATTTAGTTTCAACGGAGATTGACAAATAAACGGGTATTCGTGGCGAGTATGGATGGAAGATTTGGAAGGGGCGAACGTACAACAACCAAATTGCGGACGTTCTCAAAAAAGATCAGATTAAGAGCACCCTAATCCGACGATCATGCATGAGAAGGTTAAGTATAAGATTGTAACAGGCCGATGTCTGTTTTTTTTTAAACGTTGCTCCACACTAGGATTTTTCCTGTATCGTGGATGCGTTTACAAACACAAATTCTCAAACGCCCAGACCCGGAACAACTACCTGTAGATCATACAAATATTTGCTCCGTGTGAAGATCGAACCCACAACACGATGCGCAGAAGCCGATCGCTCAGCCGCTACGCCAAACGTGTCTTCAAACATACATTTACATATCTATACCAATATTATAAAGCTGAAGAGTTTGTTTATTTGTATGAGCGCGCTAATCTCTGGAACTACTACAATTGAATTTTTTTTTTGGTGTTGGATATTCCATTTATCGAGGAACGTTATAGGCTATACTATAACATCACGCTACGACTCTTAGGAACGGACCAGCGCGAGTGAAACCGCTGGCGGGTCGCTAGTTACAAGATAAAGAAAAACTAATATGGGGGGTCTTTATTAGAGCAACAGAAGCCAATATAAGAATTTTTAGAATTTTTGTCTGTCTGTCGGCATCACGCAAATACGCATGGACTTGAATGCAGTTTTCACCAATGTATTGCTAGAGGTCTAACTTAACATCTGGTGCATATTTCACATGCGATCGAGCTTTAAGAGTCCGGCGGACCGAATTTCTTTAACAAACGTAATACCGAAATAAATCGTAATTAAAACACAATTTAATCTAATTCTGTTATTATTCGAATTTGGATACCGTTAATCTAGGTTCCTACTCTTCCATTTCTTCCATACTTCACTGGAAATAAATGTAAGCGAATGTAATTTTTGATAACTTTACCAAGTTTGGAACGATTTTCCGGTATTTTATTTCCATTGAAGTAGTAGCAGACGAAATAGTACCGTAAGAACCTAGATTAACGCTATCCAAATCCGAATAATAACATAATTTGATAGAATATTGTCTGGATTACGATATATTTCGGTATTACGTTTTTGTGGGCAATTCAAGCTCCGCCGGACCCTTAAGTCGGTCAAAAATTTGTGATTTTTATTATATTTCGCATTCTTAACTTATTTAAAAGCATGTCTCATGAAACATAAGCATGAAAGAGAAAATTGTCATAATACGACATCTCCGTAGCTTAGTTAGTGGCTAAAGCGTCCAGTGTACTTAACCGAAGGTTCAAATCCCGCCTCAGATCAAATTGATCTTTCACAAATTTAGATTTTATTTATTTACCTCGCTGTATTTCCTCTCCGTCTGCGGTTGGGCGACATAGGGAGTACCCATAGCATTTTGAATGACATCCATCTCCAAAGCCAACGAACGACGCATGTACGCGTACAGTTCATGAGGAGCGTGGCTGTGACAGACGAACATACATAAATTAAGAACAGAGTGAGTGAGAGAGTGAGTAAGTGGGTGAGTGAGTGAGTGAGTGAGTGAGTGAGTGAGTGAGCAAGTGTGTGTGTGTGTGTGTGTGCACGTGTCTGTATTACTTCCACATACCTGTACTGCATATGGAAGTTTTTGGCAGCGTCCAGCAGCTTCATCTTGGTCACGAACATGTCGGGAGAGAGCATCAGGTCCGCGTGTGCCTGGATCTCCTGCACCAGCTCGTCCACGAAGAACCTTTGCTGGTCATCCGGTTCCCCAGTCCTGGGAAGACAAATGGACGTAAATTCCCATGTTCGAATTGAAGATTGATCGAAATACGTATTGCACCTTAACTTCGAGGAAATTAAAACGAAGAGACAAATAACCCTTCTACCCAAGGTATAAAAGAAATTACAATAACATGAAAGGAACATTTCATTTTGTGCAACCGAAGTGATAACATTCCAATAGTGCTAATTAGCGTTGTTTTTGTCGGCAAAATTTCTATTGTTTTAAAGTGTTGTTTTCTCGGAAATTGATTGTTTGTGATAATTTTGTGCCATGGATATTCAAATAGAAGGTATGTACGATATTTTTAATCCTATTGTGTTTACTTTAACCGTGTCGTTATCTGTAATCAGCACCATCAAGAGAGACTTCCGATTTCTTTGATTTTTACCGCTTTGCCATATTTAATTAGACTTTTAGTTTAGGAAGGAACGAATCCCCAAAGATGAAACATATATCAAAATAATCTCTTGTTTGTCTAGTTTTAGAATCTGTAACATCTAGGTGCGCCAAAGTGCGCCGAGGATTGCTTATAGGTCATGGCAAAGACAAAGTCGTATATAGGTAAATTTGATACCTTAGGATATTTTGTAATTTTCATTTGTTTTATTCTGTAGGATCCATCATCAAGTGTTCTTTTCCTCGAATGCTTATCCTAGACACGTGGTTGAATGCGACAAGTAAAGAAAATAAGGCAGATAGATCTCGTGAAGTGTTTGGAATGCTAGCAAATTCTTTACCGGACACTGAAAATATCCAGACCGATTACTTGAAAGATTTAATTTGTAATCTCTGTAAACGGTTTGCTGCATATTGGAAGAAACTGGGGAGGTCAAAAGCTAAGCTGATTGCCAAATACGGTGACTGGTTAAATGAGATCGAAGTCTGCATTCTTGGGAGCTCTAACGGAGGACTACATGAAAACGACGACGAGACAAGCGAATATCTTCAATCTACAAGCAGGACGCAGCACAGGAAGGAGTTTGGAGAATGCAGCAAGAGAAGCAAACGTCGCAGGTTGGCAATTTTATCTCAAATAGACGATTCTGCTGTACATACTTTACTTAGTGGTTCCAATCAATCAGCCGACAGTTTCTTAAAATTTAACTCTGATGAAATCGTTTCATTTATTACTGGAGCTAAACTAACTAAACATCAATACATTTTATTAAAAAAAATGATTAATTCTAAAATACCAAATGCTTTTCCATGTTATCAAAAAGTGTTGGAAGCCAAAAAACGTTGCTACCCAACTGATATTCGCGTAACGGAATCATCTGCTGAGATTAATTTGCAATCATTGTTAGATCATACATCAAGTGGAATTGTTGAATCTCAAAAGCCTGTTTTAGATAGTCTTCCCGTATCTGAAAGCGAATTTGTTTTAATTGGTAAATGGGGTTTCAAAATGGGGTTTAAAAATTTTCAGATTCAGCAAACGATGACTCGAGTTTATTTGTAACTTCTTATGTACCGCTACAACTTATTTGTAAATCAAACACCTCTGATGAATCAATTATTTAGAAAAATCAATTATTTCATTCACGTTTCTTATCGAATTAATTTTAAAAGATGGCAAACTCGTTCGGCCGAGGATAAAGCGTCTCTCGCTCAGAGAAAAGAGTTAATTCAGCAGCAGTTTAGGGAAAAATTAGGCTTGATTGTTGATAAACCCCGAAGTGGAGGAAGTGGCACATCCAATGATGGAAATACTGCACGTAATTTTTTCCATAACTCAGAAATTTCTGCCGAAATAACAGGTATTAAAAAAGATCTAATAAACAGATGTAGTCACCTTCTGCAGAGTCTATCATCAGGGTATAAAATAAATTCACAAAAATTTTAAAGTTATGCTTTTGATACTGCCAAAATAATTGTTGAGGAATATCCTTGGTATAATTTGCCTTCATCTATACATAAAGTTTTAATGCACGGTTCAGAGGTGATTGATAATGCTATACTGTCTATCAGTGAATTATCTGAAGAGGCCGCCGAATCTTGTAATAAATTCGTTAAACTATTTAGACGCGATAACACTAGGAAACATTCCCGAGAAGTAACTAATATGGATATTTTGAACAGACTTCTTCTTAATTCAGACCCACTTATTTCTAGCATAAGAAAGTTACCTTGTAAGAAGAAGTCTGTATAAGCAAAAGAAGTGTTGGATTTATTATGTACTTAAACTATATTGCAATAAAAGAAACCTGTAAATATTGTGAATTATAATGTTTTCCTATTATGTAAAAAGACGATGTTTTATATAAATACTATGTTCAGTTTTCTATTATCTAGTAAATTTTATTATTTATATGTAAATTAAGCTATTTTCAGAAATCATTTATATATAAAACTTATTTTATTGTTACCTACTATTTATTAGTATGGATGGATCCTTTTTTTTGAGAATATACATCTACCTTTTTAAAAATATATCTATTGTTTTACTTGTTATTATCATTAGAACCTTAAAACAATCATTTCTTAGATAAGAAAGTTAATATTTCATTTTTAATCCGACATACAACCTCTATGACCGCCTTTCTTAGGAACATGGACCACTGTGCAGCGGTTTTGGAGATTATCCGGAAGAAACAGACGAACCAAAATTGTTTTTTTTTATTACCGTACATACTTGAATACGCATTTAGTAAAAAGCTACTTTTTTGACATTAGAAACACTTCAATTTAATTTATTTGTATCCTTCACTATCTCTCGAGTCAAATCGTGGTGAAGGTAATGTGGTGGTATGGTAACGGTTGTGATTGTGAAGGAGGTAAGGTGAAGTGACTCGTAGGTATTACCACTACAAGATCTAACTTATTCTTAGTTTTTTTATGTGCAATAAAGATTTTTTTTTATACCACTAAAGTGGCAAACTAGCAAACGGCCCGCCTGATGGTAAGCGGTTACCGTAGCCTATGGACGCTTGCAACACCAGGAGTAACTCGCGCGTTGCCGACCCTTTAGTCTTTTCACACCCTTTTTGAAGAACCCCATGCTGTTGTCCTTTGGGTAAACCTCGGCAGGGAGCTGATTTTACTGCTGAGTGTGCTTGAGAGGTAATTCCTGTGGAGATATTCCATATATCTAAACCAATTAAAAATAGTAGATTCTTACCATATTCTACTCTCAATCCATGGCGCCAGACAGTGACGCACTTCTATGGGGAAATGATCCCCATAAATTGTTTGTACCTGTAAAAAAATGTCATTAAAATTACTTCGGCATTAAAGTAGCTCCGGCATTAAAATAACTTCGGCATTAAAGTAGCTCCGGCATTAAAATAACTTCGGCATTAAAATAGCTCCGGCATTAAAATAACTTCGGCATTAAAATAGCTCCGGCATTAAAATAGCTTCGGCATTAAAATAGCTCCGGCATTAAAATAACTTCGGTATTAATATAGCCTCGGCATTAAAATAGAATCGTCAATAGCTGTCAGCTGTCAGTCGGACTGTTGAATTAAATAATAACTATAATCTCATAATTACCTTCTGGAGACTTTCTGGCGGAAGTTGCTGAGCTCTGGCCCAGAGAGACATGTTGAGTCTGAAACAAAAATATAATCAAATATTTCACTTATAACATAGGGAGGGCACCATGGTTAAGTAATAACTAACACACTCAGGTTGTGGAATCGACTCCCCGCCGAGGTTTTCCCAAAGGACTACAGCATGGGATTCTTCAAAAAGGGTGTGAAAAGATTTTTAAATCGGCAGCGCGCGAGTATACCCCTGGTGTTGCAAGCGTCCATAGGTAGCCTATGGTTACCACTTACCATCGGCGCCCCTGGTGTTGTAAGCGTCCGTTCATAGGCAACGGTAGCCGCTTGCCAACCGGCGGGCCGTATGCTTGTTTGCCACCTTAGTGGTATAAAAAAAAATACTAAGCCGATCAACTAATCTGCAAGGTTAAGCCGCGCTCGCTGCGGTCAGCCTATTGATGAGTAATCATTCTTAACACATAGAGACCCCCCGTGCCACGGAGAGCACGTAAAGCCGTCAGCCTCGGTAGAACATCTATAATTTTTATTAGTTTTTTTTAATATACCACTAAGGTGGCATACTAGCATACGGCCCGCCTGATGGTAAGCGGCTACCGTTGCCTATGAACGGACGCTTACAACACCAGGGGTATCACTCGCGCGTTGCCGATCCTGTAAATTAAGGATGAATAGTTGGGCTGGCAGCATAGGAGACATGCTGCCATGAATGACAGCGGCGGTAACAAAACACCACCGGTCCTCCACACACTGCCAACACAATGCTTCCTCGCGGAGCTCTGACGACCTTACTCACCGATAGGAACACAACATAGCACGGAGCTATGTTATTTGGCTACGATTTTCTGCGAGGTATTTTCCCCAGCTCCAATTGTGAGTGGAATTATTCGATTCCACTATGCCCGACCTCTCTTATTATTGCTTTAATAAAATTATTAATTAACTAACTGCCGCATTAGTCTAAATGGTGCTAAGCATCTCGGAGTTTGGATTTGTGCTTGGTTAATGGCCATAGGCTTGCTCCCTTTTACATGGGACCTAAACGTAAAAAATATGTGTATCTTTTACCTAATATGATTTTTTTTATGTGATAGGAAGGCAAACGAGCAGACGGATCACCTGACGGTAAGCGATTACCGCCGACCATGGACACCCGCAACACCAGAGGAGTCACGAGTGCGTTGCCGACCTTTTAAAAGGGGATTGGGCCTCCGGTAACCTCACTCACTCGGCGAAACACAACGTAAGCGTTATTTGACGCCGGTTTTCTGTGAGGCTGTGGTATCACTCCGGTCGAGCCGGCCCATTCGTGCCGAAGCATGGCTCTCCCACGTGAAGACAGTACAGTAAAAGTCTATAAGCACGCTAAGGATTACATTGCTATGAACAGTACGAGAGAGCTCGATACAGCCAGTACGTGAGTGCGGGTGTGGACGAAAATAGAAGGTTGTATGTCAAATTAAATGTCAAGCTATTGCATTGTGAGATTTGAAAAATTGAGATTTCCCATGTACTGTTGGTTGCTACTGTACAGTTTGTTAATAGTATCTCAATGTTATGAGTGCCTAATCAACTCGAATAAAATTAAGTATCAATTAATAACATAATAACATAATCAACCCATTATACTGTCCCACTGCTGGGCAGGGGTCTCCTCTCAGAATGGGATCAGAGAGGGATTAGGCTATAGTTCACCACGCTGGCCTAGTGCAGGTTGGCAGACTTCACACGCCATCGAGAAAATCTCTCAGGAATACCGGTTTCCTCACGATGTTTTCCATCACCGTGTTTCTTTTTAAGTGCATGATAATTAACTATTTAATATGCACATGTCCTCGAAAAGTCAGAGGTGCATGCCTTTCGAACTCGAGACCTTTGACTTGGCAGACCAACGGTCATACCACTAGGCTATCAATGCTTCATAGGCTATCATAAAATAAATACTGGTTATCTATGGCTGTACATTAGTACACCTCTGCCTAACCCTTCAGGGGATACACACGAGGAATGGCCCAGACACCATACCTAAAAAAACTGTGCTGTGATTGTAAACTATAATTTGATTGTAAGCTATAAAATACATTGACAGTTTAAATATCTAAATATATATATAAAACTCAAAGGTGACTGACTGACTGACTGACATAGTGATCTATCAACGCACAGCCCAAACCACTGGAGGGATCGGGCTGAAATTTGGCATGCAGGTAGATGTTATGACGTAGGCATCCGCTAAGAAAGGATTTTGATAAATTTTACCCCCAAGGGGATAAAATAGGGGATGAAAGTTCATGTGGAACAAAGTAACTATTCCATGCGGACGAAGTCGCGGGCAAAAAGCTAGTAAATTATAGAACCTCACCGGTATTATTTCCTGTTTTGTTAAGAATCCTCTTCTTCACTCCTTTAACTGTAAAAAAAATAGAAAAGTTTTTTGTCATACAATTTATGTTTACTTTTTCTATTAAGTAAATGTTGGTGTGAGAGACTAACAGTTAAAATTTCTTTTAGTTTTATTTCGAGTATTTGTTATAGTAGGTACTATCAGCCAACTCCATATCTAGCCATTTTGAAAACAAAATCCCGTGCATATGATGGTGTTGGCTTTTAGCAATTAAATAATAAAAATATGACGGGATAAAATCTATAAAAAGTACATAGTTTTGTTTGAATATCTTTTTTCGTTTATACAATTAGAGATACGATTTAGACTTCATAGAAAGGACGATGCTATTGATTGATAAGTGTAGGTAAGCATTGGAATAGCAGCCGAGGCTGCAAGCAAATATAGCCCTTATGGTGGCTAGATATGGCGTTGGCCGATAGTACATCAGAGGACAGAGCGAAAATACAAATGTTAAATCAGTAGATATAACTGCCTCGTTAGTCTAGCTAGTGGTCCCAAGCGCAACAACTACGCAGTCCTGGGTTTGATCCCCAGGTTGAGCAGTGTTATTGGGTTTACCTATGAAGTCTGGATTTGTGCCTGGTGAATGGCAATAGGCCTTAATACATGGGACCTAAACATACTGGCAAACTGTAGGTTATATTAGTATGCCTCTGCCTAACCTTTCGGGGAATACAGGTGTGATGGTATGTTATATCAGTAGATACATTTGGCTGTCTTTTTGCTAAATGCAATTTCTTACAGACAACCATTGGATGGACAAAAGTTGAGTAGAAAAGACAAGGGGTGGTTGGATTGATAATATAAATAATTTGGCCATTTTAGCTTAACTTTTATACTTAAATTAACACAATTTTGTAATGATTAATAGATTATATAGACATTATATGTGCTAAGTTATTTAAAATGCATGAACATGATTTGTGTACATTCCTTGTTGGAGGCCCTTAAGAATAATAAATACCTAGATTGAATTTGAATTACATATTCATTTATCTTTGATGCGGAATATCGAAAATCTAAAAAAAAAAATTTAATATTTTTTATTTTGAATAGGTATTTGACAATGGACAATGGTACAAATCCAGACAGATCCACGAAAGGACTTCAGCAACCTATAAAATGTAACATATAAAACAATGGCTGAATAGAATGGTATAAATTTATCTCTAACCAATGAGATTAAATAACTGCAAGTATCAATTATATCTAGATTGTTACTCGAAATTTTTAGGAACCTAATTGAAAAGAATGCTTCAGAGAAGTACCAGAATTGAAGAACTGAACATATTGGAACTTAATGGTAAAAATTAAAAAAAAAACATTTTTGGCACAACACACCTGCCTTAATCAGACCTTAAAACTAAAACATAAGAAAAAATGGTCAATCACCCCAAATATTACCTTTAGAAGCACATTTTTACACGAAACGCAACTTTTTCAAAAGTTTGAAGTCAACTGCGTCGTGTACGAGTGTTAGACTTGCACTTTTAAATACACTTAGGACAAAAACTAGGCACAGGCAACCTTTCCAAAATGCCACTCGTGTTTAAACCACTTTTTCACATCTATGCAATTTCCAGGGGTGAGTTGACCCGACAGTTTACCTGTATCGAACGCCCTGAGCTATTTCCAAGAAATTTTGACGCACACACACAACACAGCGTAGCTACGTACAACGCACACAGACATAAATAATTTTAACTTTAGTCACACGTACCTATTTACTTACGTTTTCCGTGTCAAAATAACTTGTGTTAAACTACTTTAACGCTGGTTTTATTATCACATGAAGCTCTATTATTGGGTTAACATTATATTTATGTAAAATTGCACACCGGTAATAGAATGAGAGGCACAAAAAACTGATGACAAAAAAATAATTTCAAGGAAACTCATGCAAAAACATCGTCCCCACCACTCGCGCTGGGTTGGTTGACAGTTCGAGTGATACCACGCTTATAATAATTTCTTCCCATGATTATCAATTTTGTCAAATACTGAGCTTCAAATATTTTCATTATAATTTAACAAATGTAATTAGAAGCACATAATGTATTTTTTGAATGATCTCGTTCATATTTATTATTACATTAACATAATAATTATTTATTTTTCAAAAAATATGAAAGGATCCAAGATCCAAGAACAATCCGACGTGCATGAAGAGAACTTCATGAAAGCCATAAACATAAAATAAAAAAAAAAACAAATAATATTTTATTGATTTGGCACACGGTTTTATTGACATGTGGGTCGTGGATTCGGCGATCATTGTTCCAATCATTGTGTCAGCCAATGGTAATAACGAAGAGCCTCGACCAACACCTAAGGACGCTCTCAATGGGTGGACCGAGGCCCGCATTGTAAGGTTTCTCTCCCTGCCGCCGCCGGTAGCCTAGGCCTGCATGCTCCCGATACTGGTAGGCTTGTTTATTTCTAAATGTTTTTATGAAAATATTTACATTAGAAATGTTAAAAAAAGACCAAGAAAGATAAATAATGTGATATTTTTTCCCCTCCACTAATAGTGGTAAAACTTAGAAACATGCAACCCTGTATGGCATTTCCAAGAAAATTGTCTACTTATCTGTCTTTGTTTATTCAACGTTCTGAAACGTAAAAACAAAAAAGACAAGTCGAACATTAAATTTATTTTTAGCCAACACCGTTAGGTTCCGGAAAATAATTATTGTTTAAATAAAAACGCTTACATTATGTATTCCCACCACACCACTTAAAACATTATTTTTAACAACGTACTTAAAATTAACAAAAGCGAATTAGAACCAAGATTGAAACGAAATACCACTGCGCGGTAAATTTAAATCAATGTAAAAAAACTTCGGACCTTGATTTTGACAGATTTTGACTCCATTTTGATTGACATGTTGACATTGCCAATTTGCCATGAGATTGTTTTCATGGCAAAATTGGCAAACGAAATTATTCGTGATACAAACAATGAAAAATCCGTAAATTATGGATAAAACTAAATCCAAAAAGACGAAAACCATGTGAGTAATGTGATGTGAGATATTTATATGTATTACAGAAAAATCGGAACATCTTCATACAAAAACTGATCCCGATTTGATTGTTTGTCGGGCTGATGGAGGACACATTTTGAGTTGCGATTTATTAGAGACAATTACGAAAAAAAAGTAATTACGAAAATATAAAATATTAAAACCGGCGTCATACAACGCTTACGTTGTGTTTCGCCGAGTGAGTGAGGTTACCGGAGGTCCAATTCCCTTTGAAAAGGCGGGCAACGCACTTGTGACTCCTCTGGTGCTGCAACCTCTGATGTTGTCCAATGGTGTCCATGGGCGGCGATAATCGCTTGCCATCAGGCGATCCGTCTGCTCGTTTGTCCCCCTATCCCATAAAAAATATATATATTATACTTAACTACATTAATTTTAATCAATTACTATCTGTATCTAGGCTAGGTCGTCGGACTTGCGATCCAGTGGTTGCCGGTTCAAAGTTAGCATAAGAGTACTAGTAATGTGGGTCCTATTAGTCTAATAACAGTTCTTTTAGAGGTACTGTATTCAATTTCAAAGTCGAGAAAAGTGTTGTTTGGTTTTTCTATGAAATTTGTATATTATGTGCCCGGTTGATGGCAATAGGCTCTCGCCTATTACGTGAGACCTAAACTTCAGAAACTTCAGAAGGCATCTAACGACATCTGTGTTTTGATTTATGTATTAATGTGCAATACTAAGGCAAATAAATGCCTGCATACCAAACCTTTTGACATATAATTATTTTATAAAGCAAAGTAGGTTGAATACTTAATTTGTATCACTCACATAATATTCTGATACTATTATGTCTGGACTTCAAAAAAGACCATGATTCTCTGAGTTTGTTTCGGTGTTTCTACTCAAGAGTTCGTCAATCAGGAAATGCCAGCGCCATCTAGTTTAACAAATCTAATACATTGGCTTGTAATTATCATCTTATCAACCACTAGAAGTCCACTGCTGAACAAAGGCCTCTCCCAAAGACTTCCACAGGGACCGGTTATATGCCGCCTGCATCCCACGACTCCCAGCGACCTTTACCAGTTCGTCCATCCATCTCGTTGGAGGTCGTCCCACACTACGTTTTCCAGTGCGTGGTCTCCACTCGAGAACCTTTCTGCCCCAGTGGCCGTCAGTTCTACGAGCTCTGTGCCCCACCCACTGCCACTTAAGTTTGCTAATCCTTTGAGCCATGTCGGCAGCTTTAGTTCTTCTAGGGATCTCCTCATTTCTGATTCGATTGCGTAAAGAAATGCCTAGCATATCTCGCTCCATAGCTCGCAGAGTGACCGTGAGCTTTCTTATGAGACCTATAGTGAGCGACGACATGTAAGGCACTTGTCCCACCGCCGACGATGATCAAGAAGCGAGTAGAACTAGAAACGAGTTGGCGAGCAGCGGGAAGCGAGTGTGTAGTTCCGATAGTTTTGTCGCTGAGCTATAAAGCATGTTCCAAATGGATGAAATCAAGCGTCCTAACAGAGGTCACCTTGGTGGGAACTTAGTTTCCATCCGCGGAATGTGTTTCGGCTACATGGATTACATAGACGCGCCAACACGCTAGCAAATCAGTCGCGAGCCGTCTTCTGGCGTGAAATCACTTATTTGTATCGTGCACAGACCGTATCATGCTATAGAAATGGCTCCTAATTTGTCCAAATTTCAAAAAGTAGGCCTTGCTTGCAGTTTTGTGCGCAATTGACTTAATCTACACTAATCACATAAAAAAAATAAACAAAAAAAAACATAATACAAATACACATGCACACACATTATACAATACATATTATAACTATATTCATATTGTCATCTAAGCCTAAATTTCGGCTCAATGCTCAATATGCAACTTAGTCCAATATCGCATTATTGGACAATCCAAATCCAAATTCATCCTCCATGCGAACAGTTGTAGGTAGCTGTTGGAGCTTCCCCGTATGCGGCGCATCAGTGACACAACTCTCTTGCGAATAATCGCCGAAAAACCATCTATTGTTGCGTCTGCAAACATACCTGATGCGCTACAGTAGCGAGGAAGCTTCATCAGCGCCCTGAACGCATTATTGTATAGGACACGCAGGGCGTCGTACGATTTTTTCGTATGCTTGACCCATAGGCTGCACGTGTAAAACGATTGGCAAAATGCCTTAAACAATGTAACTTTAAATTCCGTAGTACAACGTGCAAACCTACGAGCCAGCATATTAGCTCTGACAGACAACGCCCTGCGCTCCCTATCCATATCAAGATCGTCTGCAAGCGTCTCGGTGACCCAGTGGCCCAGATACTTAAACTTCGAGACTCTTTTAAGGACACTGCCATTCAGCAAGACCTGTGGAACAGTGTCATAAGTTTTAGTTCCCGCCTTAAACACCATAAGTTCACTTTTAATGGCGTTATATCTGAGCCCATGGGCCTCCGCGTACCGCTCGCAGATCGAAATCAGTTTTCGAATATAATTCAAATATAATAAAAGAGGAAGTGGATGAAGCGTTAACGATCGATTCTCAGCCATTCATTTAGTTTCATTTATTTATTAAGTTTAATGGAGTTATTGAACTGAATGATATTCATAACTGCCTAAGAATGGACAAGGAAACTATCCGATAGGCATACCTCTGGTTTGCGGACGACATTTTGTACTAGCATACGTGCGCAACCGCTGCCTTTCACAGCGCAACTGTCTTTGGATAGATGTAATCCGCCGGCTAAGCGGATCCGCTCCAACTGCGAATAGGAACACGCGCCCGTAATCCAAGGACGTTGAAGGTCAAATCAAAATTTGAATTATATCTGCAGTCTAGATGGATGTCAACAAGCAAAGTCACCTTTGTTCGGACGTTGGGTTGAATTGAGTTTTTTATTGAATGTGTCCGACAATATATCCGTCTTTGGGACACAAAACTGAATTCATATAAACAATTATATCTCTCGGCGCGAGTCCTGACTGCCTAGCGAGCATCGCTAAGCGAGTATCGCTGAGCGAGTATCGCTGAGCGAGTATCGCTGAGCGAGTATTATCTCTGATAGCTCTTGTCGTTCAGCGACGAACTAGTGGAGCGAGTCCTCGCCGGCAGTGTAAACAGTCAGCGATCAACTATTAATATATGCATTTCTTTTCTTTACACGGAATGTATATCTATTGTACGTTTCTTGAGCGAGAAAATAGCCGATATTAGTCGCTTCCTCGCCGGCGGTGGGACAACTGCCTTATGCTGACTTGTAAAAGTCTATATTTACAGAAATAAATATAATTTAGATATTATTTCAGACAAATCACTTACCCCGCGCCGTACTCTCATTCGTGGAATAATGACGCATCACCAGTTCTGATGAAGAACACCTTGGGAAGAAGTGCCAAGTAAGTAATCGTAATTAATCAATCATATTCAGTCAATGACATTACAGTACTCCCGATATAACACGCGCGTGTGAAGCTAGCCGTTTCAAACAGCCGCACAGCTCAATGAAGTGTTCTTATTGAAATAAAACTGATTTTGACTTGGATTTTTTCTATACCACTAAGGTGGCAAACAAGCATTCGGCCCACCTGATGGTAAGCGGTTACCGTAGCCTATGGACGCTTCATCACTCATCAATCACTCGCGCGTTGCCGACCCTGTAAATTAAGGAGGAACATTTGAGCTGGCAGCATAGGAGACATGCTGCCATACATGACAGTGGCGGTAACAAAACACCAGCCAACACAACGCTTCCTTAAGAAAATCTATAGACAAATTTGTTATAGGGACAGGCTGTTAGACATGTTTTTACCATGTACGTAGGGGTCGAAATAACTCTGCGCGTTGGAAGTAAGTCGTTACGAATGGCTGCGTACTTAGGTAAATTTGCATTTAAACGTATGTTTTTTTATGAATTAAATCGGCAAACCAGCTGACCAGCCCCCTGGTAGTAAGTAGTCATCGCCGCCCATGGACACGAGTTACTGCTGCGTTGCCGAACCTTAATAGCCCCTATGGACTGCAGACTGCCAGAGCCGCAGCAACCGAAGGGGAACTGGCTCTTACGCGCAAAAGTCTCAAAAGTTTTCCGTCAGATTTCGACGTAAGGGTCGCCAGTCAGTCAGACACCAAGAGGTCCACTGAGCAAGTCAGGATGCCTATGCTTATCTGAATGCCTATCTGAAAGGCAGTGAGGAACAGTATTAACCCGTCCCACTCGGGGATGTGAAAAATGTGAAAAAAATATCGAAATTATTAAGAGTAATAATAATAATCACGAATGCGCTTAGAATACTGTTCCTCACTGCCTTTCAGATAGGCATCTTGTAAGAGCCGAGGAACTACTTGCTCGGTGGTAGGACCTCTTGTGGTCTGACTGGCTAGCGACCACCCTCACGTCGGAATCTGTCGTAAAGCACTGCGGTGTGTTTCGATTTTTGCGCGTAAGAGCCAGTTACCCCTCAGTGGCCACGGCTCTGGCAGTCTGCAGTCCGTTGGGGCTCTTAAAGCTAAGCAACGCATCAGCAACTCCTCTGGTGTTGCAGGTGTCCATGGGTGGCGATGACTACTTACCATCAGGTGGCTTGTCGGCTAGTTTGCCGACTTAATCAATAAAAAAAAACACACTGAGTTTTTATCGCGCTCAGTTATTTCGACCGTACGGTACAGTCGACGAACGTGTTAGGTATACCCTTATACATACAACTAACGACATCTCTGTTTTGATTTATGTATTTATATATCGAGCATCATATTCAGACACAATAAAAAATCTATTGTTTTTGGACCAATTGGTCCAAGTGACTCTCAAGGGATATGCAATACTAATATTGGATAATACCTAATATGGCAAATAACTGCCTACATACTAAACCTTTTGACATATAATTATTTTATAACGCAATATAGGTTGAATACTTAAATTGTATCACTATCATATTCTGATACTACTGTCTCGACTTTAAAAGAGACCATGATTCTCTGAGTTTGTTTCGGTGTTCCTTCTCAGAGGTCGTGAGCTAGGAAATGCCGACACCAACCAGTACTTGAAAAATTAAAAAAAGTATCTATAAAAGATCTAACATAACATAATCAACCCATTATGTTGTCCCACTGCTGGGCACGGGTCCCCTCTAAGACTTAGAGGGATTAGGCTATAGTCCACCACGCTGGCCTAACGCGGGTTGGCAGACTTGACACACCGTCGAGAAAATCTCAGGCATGCAGGTTTCGTCACGATGTTTTCCTTCACCTTTTAAGCGCGTGATAATTAACTATTAATACGCACATGACTTCGAAAAGTCAGAGGTTCGTGCCTTGGATTCGAACTCGAGACCTTTGACTTGGCAGTCCAATGGTCATATCACTAGGCTATCACTGCTATAAAAGATCTATTTACAGAAATAAATAAATATCAAAGCATTTAAATGCTCTAAGCTCGAATGTAATGTCGAGAGATTAAAGAAAGAGATTAACAACGTGAATGTCCATGGAGTTGCCGGGAAGGGACACCTAATAAACACATACATCAACCTTATCGGTGTATCGCAACTGGTGTATATGTATGGAAAGATGTATGAATGTACGATGAAGCGAAAGAAGTATGCAAGAATCGTAGCAAGTGGCGCTCTGTAGCTTCTGTGTACCACTGCGAAATTATCTAAAATTACCTGGTTTTAGATAATTTGAATAGTTTGTCCGCCGTACGGCCAGATACATCTATTGTCGTCCGTAGTTTGTCAACATGAATTTTAAAAGCTACTCTTATTCGGTTTAGTTTCTTCAAATGCCCCAAGAGATCATCGGTGGCCCCTCGAACTTGGAGCCAGTCGTATTCCACGGTGAGGGGGCCAGACCCCACGGCACCACATCTCAAATACGGCGTGTTCCCCAACAGACGAGTATCATCTTCCAGGTTAGACTTTTGATACATTACAATAGGGATGATGACTGCATTAAAAAATATCATTATATTCGGTCCGACAGTTAGATTATTAACGTATTAACGGACACGTATTTTTTACCATATCAAAATAATAAGAATTGACAAACATAATTATATTTCGTAAAAATTGTATTAAACCGTGACGTCGTATTATACCAAACAGAACCGTTCCAAGGAATTTAATTCTGCATAAAGTTACTGATTTACTGTAAAAAATTAAAAGGGACAGGCCAGAGGAGATACATTTTGCAGATTTGTCACGCGAAACTTAAATGCACTGTATCGCTGTCATTTTTTGTTTGTTAAGCAAAAGGAAAAATACGTGTACATTACTTTTTTATAACCTAACTGACGGACCAATAAATTTTTTTATTCATCTAGGTTAGACGAACTGACGTCGCCTGATGTTAAGCGACACTGCGATTTACGATGGAGCGTGCTTACCTAGAAGAAACCAATTCACTCGTGATTTAAAGATACCCAGATTATATCAATCAGGGAAGACCCACTCGGTAAGCGCATTCCACATTTCAGCGGTGCACATGAAAAGTGGACTTGAAGCGTTACGTTCGGGTCTTTGGAATGCCCACCATGAGTCGATGCCGCTTTTTCGTGCTTCTGGTTGTCAATTATCCTTGTTCGTCTAATATTCCTTAGCGTGACTACGCTAACGGTCTTGGATTCAATTCCTAGATCGAGCATAGTGATATTGAATTTTTTCGTGAAATTCTCAGGGAAATGGCATTAGGCTCCTTATTACATGGGACCTACAAGATACCGACGAAACGAGTGTGTGGTTGTTACACCTCTGCTTTACCCTTCGGGAAATACAAATATTTTAAATATATATAAATATTTTAATAGTTAATTGTAACTAAGTACCTATTAATCTAGTCTAAATTTTTTTTCTAGAACTCTGCAAAGGAATATGGCTTTGAAACAGCTTCACAACCCACACGGTGTCAATCTTAACCTTCAAGCAAGACAGATCTCACAAGACCTTGCTAGTAACAAGAGTTCGTTAAATAATAAGAAAAAAGTACAGAGAAAACGTAATTTCTAACAATACTATATATTTTTTTTTTAACCTATAAGATCCCACTGCTAGGCAAAGGTGTTCCCTATCTCCTTCCACTGATTTCTGTCGAGGGCAATCTGAGGCCAGTCCATCCGGAAAGAGTCTATATTATTATACTATATTATTATTATTAATGCCTCATTAGTCTAGTGGTCTCAAGCGCGATTGCTACACTAGAGGTCCTGGGTTCGATCCCCAGGTTGAGAAGTGTTATTGGGTTTTTCTATGAAATTCTCAGTAGCAGCTCGGAGTCTGGATTTGTGCCCGATTAATGGCTATAGGCTCGCCCCCTATAACTTGGGACTTAAAGATACCGGCGAACTGTGGGTGTACATTAAGTACGCCTCTGCCTAACCCCTCGAGGAATACAGGCGTGATGGTATGTATGCATGTATTATTATTAATTTTTTTATGGAATAGGGGGGCAAACGCGCAGACGGATCGCCTGATGGTAAGCGATTACCGCCGCCCATGGACACCCGCAACACCATAGGAGTCACAAGTGCGTTACCGACCTTTTAAAAGGCGATTGGGCCTCCGGTAACCTCACTCACTCGGCGAAACACAACGTAAGTGTTGTTTAACGCCGGTTTTCTGTGAGGCCGTGGTATCACTCCGATTGAGCCGTCCCACTCGTGCCGAAGCATGGCTCTCCCATTTACCGTTCTTGAGTGGAAACCACGCACCGGAAAACGCAGTGTGGGACGACCTCCAACGAGATGGACGGACGACCTGGTAAAGGTCGCTGGGAGCCGTGGGATGAGGGTAGCATATAACCGGTCTTTGTGAAAGACTTTGGAGGAGACCTTTGTTCAGCAGTGGACGTCTTTAGGGTGATATTATGATGATAATTGTAATTTGTATATAAAAATATATCTGCTTTATTAGTCTAGTGGTCCCAAGCATGACAGCTACGCTAGAGGGTTTGATGATCAATTCGAGCAGTGACATTGGGATTTTTCTATGAAATTCTCAATAGCAGCTTTGAGTTTGGGATTTGTGCCGCGTTAATGGCAATAGCGTCGCCCCTTATTACATGGGAGCTACATATACCTGAACTGAGGGTCTACATTAATAATACACTACCTAACCCTTTGTGGAATAGATGTGATGGTATAATAAATGAGACATCGTTTTCTTTTTTCAGCGCAAATATCAGAATCGCCCGTATTCGTCTTCAGGACGATAGATAAACGCTACACGAGACAGTTATCGTTGTCAGAAATAATGCATATCGATATAAAACCCAAGAGATTCTCTCTTATACCACCCAGTTTCTGCCCCTCACCGAATTTTAAGATTTTAACACCAAGGCTGGCCGTTTCACCTACCATTCGAGCTCCAACATAAAAACAATGGTTTTCTTAAAACATGTGACTGCAAATCTCAAAATATACTTATAAATATTTTTAAAAAGGAACCAGGAAATAATATATAGTTTATTGCAAAATAAAACTGTGTTTCTTGAGATTCATGGTAAGTTTTTATTTTGTATTACTATTATTACAATGCCTGTATTTTTGTAAGCTACCTTTCTTGTTCACATATTTTCCCATTGATGGGAAATATTAATTTTGGTACTTGATCTTATTGGTTCGTTGTTTTTTTTATACACTAAGATGGCAAACAAGCATACGGCCCGCCTGATGGTAAGCGGTTACCGTAGCTGGACGCTTGTAACACCAGGGGTTTCACTTGCGCGTTGCCAACCCTGTAAATGAAGGAGGAATAGTTGTGCTGGCAGCATAGGAGCCAATAGCGTGACGCTTATCCTATCTGCCAACACAACGCTTCCTCGCGGAGCTCTGGCGACCTTGCTCTCCGTTAGGAATACAAAATAACACGGAGCTATGTTATTACTTTACGACTACAAGGTAGATATCCCCAGCCGAGCAGCTCCAATTGTGAGTGATAAAATATCCTCCAGATAAAATTGTTGATTGTTTGTTGCTATTGATACAATAAAAAAAGGATTTCTCATGAATGGGAATCATATAGGCAGCTTTAATAAAAATTGAAAATTCCCATCAATGGAAAAAAAAATTGTCAAAGGTGATATAATTGAATACATACATTATAGTAAACTGAAAGCATTTTATTTCAATAAATAACGTTGAGATATCTTAAAAAGTCTGCTCTTGTCAGTGGATGACATTTTTGCATTTTCATGATTTTCATCAGTACAGTCAGCATCACATCGACCGACCCAAATCTACTATTATATTATAGAAAAGTAATGAATAGTGGATAAATATTTCACCTTACGCCCATGCGACGGTAGCGAAACAGCCAAGCCACATTTTTGAATAAGGGCTTTTGTTTGTGAATTTAGGGCTTGTATAGTTAGGGCGTGTAGAGTTAGAAGCTTGGCTCTACATGAGATAGAGATAACTTTTTGACAGTGCGAGCCGTATGGTCTCGTCTTCGCAGGGGCACTATCGTGCCACCAGATAAAAATTGAAGTTTCAATTTAAATTTAAAATAAAACGCTAATTGACACTTAATTACTATCAGTTTATTTAAGTATCATTCGAGTGATAGTATATTTGATCACTTTCAAAATCATTCAAAAACGTTAACTTAATATATTCTATACAGATGTCGCCACTAGTTGTATCTAGTAACGACATCTCTCAATAATTGTGCAAGTTAGTGAACGATATTTTTTTTTAATATTATTATTTTTACTGTGTTTTTTAATGGCATGCGAGGCAAGAAACATGATGTCATTTAAGTATAATGGTAAGTACACTTAGCTTAATTACAATTATTTTATTACATAAAAAAAGATTCAGAGGTAAGTCTCCCCGAAAATCTAATTAAGATGAAAAAGCACAATTTTTTGTATGATTTTCAAAGTGACCATAGACGCTAATACAGTTTTCTTATAGCTACACACTGCAGTCGTTAGGTTAGTTCCAAAAAACGCCGCTACTTGACTATGGCAGCACTGTGCTTAGGAATATGTTTCACATTTATTTATCCGTGAAAATGAGAAATTCTATGGAAAAATTAAAGTTAAGTATTTAAATAATGACAATATAAAAATTACTGCCACAGTCATAAGATTCGAATTGGTTTATTACATATTGTACAGAAAGCTGTTGTTTTTTTTACAAAGCATTATACACGCCAAACATTTGTTTATGCCTATAATTAAATCGATAAAAAAGACACCATTAACAGTTAACAGTTAAAAAAAAACAAGCGACCTCATGAAATTCAGGAAAGAAGAAGAATCATTATGGATATTATGTCAGAATTTCCAGAATTAAATACTTTTGAAATTATGAACAACAATTTTATATCGTAATACAAAATCTAGCTACATACAGTGCACTCACAATTCAAACAAATCTAGACAATATCGTTATAAAAGCTTTGTGAACCAGTAATTGGATATCAGACAGGATTCGAATCAGCCTCTTCTCAGATCACAGGCTGGGATCTCCGTATCTTAATTGCCAAAAGCGATCGGTGTAAACAGCTCAGATCAAGCTAGTACACATTTCCAATGTAAGCTAAGCCCTCATTGTATGGAATGAACGAAACCCTATCCAATAAGAGTTGGAATTCTGTCTGAAGTAGATATTTACAAAAAAAAAACAGTATCGATTTAATTACAGGCGACAAACAACTCACAAACACCCCATCATCAACCGATACTCCTCTTAAACCTTTTACAATCTATTTCTTTGAACATGAGCAGAGAAGGAAAAAGATCTTGCTATCTCTTTCTGACATTTTTCCCTTAGAATATTTGAGCTTTAATAATTCACGTACTCAACAATGTCGGAATTGTTGAGTTCCGACACTTAGTCTGTCAGCCAATAAAGTTTGAAACGAAGCACGAAATCCGTGTGCGGGAGTTGATCCCCCTCTACGAATTTTGTATGTACCTATTATTGCAATCATATTCCCTTTACCTGCATATCTAAACCTAGCGCCGAGTGTACACACGGTGACACAATCTATACAGTTTGCTCTTGGGACGGGACCGCCCGTATTCCATCGCAATAGAGTTGATTTTTGTAGTGCAACTACAGTTAACTAGTGCTATACATAGCATACTGTGTTATCGTGTATAAATTAATACCCCATTTCACAGTTCTGTCAAAATAACTGTACGTGTCTGAAGTTGTGCGTAAGTGGTTTTAAAGTGTTAAACAGTGTGATGACAATTGTGATCGTAAATGTTTCGCAATCGTGCTTATTGTCCCTGCTAATTTCGATATTTTCGTACAAATCACTTGTCCTGCGCGATCGTGCAGCATGGCTAACGTCAGACGCATAGTTATTTTCACCAAAATGAACCTACATACCTAACTCTTTCGCCGAGTGTACAAGATTGATGTTTTTACGTCTCTGCTCATTAACACGAAGAGGATTACCTGTAAGTGATTGAACACATCAATTAGAATAGATTACATTTATTTTTATTAAAACAGTTCAAAAACTCATATGTATATTTTAATATACGATACGAATAAGCGAAGACTTTGTTGCGCCACCTGTTGGTGCTTTGCAGAAACTGAGTTTATGTTTTGTTATAATAGATGGGGTTAAATAGAGTATCCAGTGAAATGAATTTTATATCTCATACATTGTAAATTAGTTTATTAAGTAGGTATTCTTTATAAATTATACACATCTTCATCTTTGATTGAAATCAAATTGTATTTATACATGAAAATAAGTTCCATAATTGTGATCATAAGTACAGCTTGTTTCAAAGTCAACGCGTATCGCTACAAATAGGAAACAAAACGCGACTGACGATACCACTTATCGCTAGGATGATGATATTATTGTATACCACATTACAGCTACTGTAATATTTTTACAATTCATGCTATAACATTTCGAATATATTCAGAATGAAAAAATTATACTTACAAAAGAAAAGGGGGTCAAAAGGATTGTGTATAAATCCTAATGACCCCCGTCATAAAATGAAAATATTTTACTCTACTTTACATTATGAGGTCATTACAGTTCAATTAAATTTCTAATTACCCCCAGACTTGTTGGATAAAGCTAATAATAATTAAAAAAAAGTTCTTACAAACCACTGGTGAATCACGGTTTTTAACGAATTAAAAACTCTTTAGTGGAAAAACCAAAAAGATTCTGAATATAATCCGAAATATCGGATTAGTTGCAATACAGTTTGCAGGATTGTTTTATCAAGTGCTTTGACACATTGATTAGGAATTCAACGACAAGTTAACGTTACTTGCGTAAGAGATTACAAGCAATGCAAGCGCCATTTTCATATTTAAAATGGCGCTTGTAAATACAACTAAGTACAAAAAAAAATACAATTCACTCACTTTAAAACGTCTACATCAAAGAAAGAATTGATTTAACATCTATCTACGTATTAAAATAATTTAGAAGGTATTGATAACGCCAAAATATATTGGTTCATATTTGTTATCAATACCTTCCGATTCAATTTATTTTCGGCGACTTTTCTAATATAAACTATGATTTAAAACGTAAATAAAAAAATTTTAGACGCCAAAAACGTACTACAATTTTGACAATGAGAAGCGTTTTTTTTACGTTATTAACGAAAAATATTTATAAGCAACGATGGTGTACGTTGCCAATATTCCTATGGACCCCATAAAATTTAAACAAGCGATGAGTACAAGGATAGAATATGTATTTAAACTGCAATTCTATATAATAATTTAGCCTTTTATTGTGACACTACTGTAGCATCTGTACTTCTCAGACAAGACGCGAGTTATTTGACTACCATGGGATCTCGAGGATGTCTTGAACTAAACCTGTCCATGAAAGCTCAAGCGTGACATATATTTTTGACCTTTGTATCGTTTCTCTTTTTGCAAACTATTTTATGCAATGACAAGATTATTTCGTAGCACGCATGTTAGCGTTACTGGATTTAGGTGGGATAAAGTTATTTTTATTAAATTCGCCCATGGCACTGTCATTGTTCTTTTATAAGCTAAATTATTACTTAATTATGTAGCATTAAAATCTGAAATTCAGTTTTCAGTTTAGTCATATTATACCTAAGCTATCATGTTCAGCGTGTGTGAGACCTGCACGCGTCAAAACCTACTGAAATCGCCGTGCACATAGTGGAATACTATGCCAATCTAATTTAGTATTATAATTACATTTCTTCTCTTTTACTTTTCCATTTTCCGTTTGCTGTTGGCCTGTCGATTAATTTAATGGTTGTTCATTCGGTTTGTCTCTTATTTTCGCTTAAAAAATGCAAGCATAATTGTATCTTATTGACTGATATAATTTGTATAATTTACACTGGATTGTTATTGTGCAAAAATCTTAGGATATAATTACAACACTCACTATGTTTTTACCAAATAATAATTTTGGAGTGGGACCGATATTTTTTTTAAATAATAGTTTTTAACTTCATCTTTCTTTGTAATTATATAACAAAATCAAATTTAATGAAAGCTTGCCATAAGTATATTCATTTACAAATAAGTTTCAAATAATTCAAGCATTTCCATTCTTCTCATTTTTGTCACTTAGTGACACACACTTACTACACACCAACTTTTCTATAATCACAGACTTTTTAATACATTAACCAACAGTAGGCCACTCATTCATCAACAAATCAATCAGTAGATTTGCTTACTACAGATAGGATTTTGACATAGGGTTCATATAAGTACCTAATGTCAAAATCCTATCTCTAGTAAGTTTATTGGAACCGACCGATAATCTTCACGGAACTAGCATGACAATCGCATTATAAGACTGAATTGAGTAAACATAGACTTTTCCATTATGATCTTGGCTTTGTCGCTGAAGTGAGTCAGTCACTCTTTCAAGAATATAAAAAGCCAATTCTTCTAATTTATAATGGTCAAAATATAGTACCTTCCAATTTATGAATTACCTATCAACGTCTAACCAGTAGCCTTAGCACGAACAACTTGCGAAAAAGTATTCGTATCGTCACGATAGAGCCGCTGGTCCATATCTCATACAAATTGGTCTCCATGACGATACGAATACTTTTTCGCAAGTTGTTCGTGCTAAGGCTACTGAACAATAGCCTTAGCATCTTCATGGAGACCAATTTGTATGAGATTTGGACCAGCGCCTTTATCGTGACGATACGAATACTTTTTCGCAAGTTGTTCGTGCTAAGGTTACTGAACAATTTAATGTATTGTAATTACACTACAAAATTAAACCACATTAGATTGAAATTATATTTTTACCATATTTTTATTACCGTTGGAATTGGCCTTTTCAATTTCTAGATCTACTTACAGCAGTAAGTATATACTTTTTGGTTTAATATTATGTACGACATATTAAACTGAATCGGGATTCATCTTAAAATAACACAAACTAAAATAATTTCTCAATTCAATACTCCCTGAATGGTAACCTGAATTTTGAACAGTTTTTTTGAAAAAAATCACAACTTTTCCTGTTGTTTAAACCGTAATAGTGGCCTACTGCTTAATAATAATACCTCGATTTCTTACAAACATTACAAAGCGAATAGCAGCTCCTTACATATTTTTTTTTTCAATCAATTCATCATTCGTTCCTCGAGCGTTTATTTTACAACTCTTTCGTTCTTGCAATTAAAGACACAAGCATTTTTATTCACTAAAATAAGTTTCTTAATAAAATTATAAGTAAGACCTTTATGCGCTTAGTCTTTAGACATAAAAATAGCAATTAATCATCATTGATAACTTAAAAATTACGGATCTTATCATATTTTTATAATAAATATCAACATACCATTAAAACATTAATGAAATCAATTATAAATTATGATAACATAATATTTTTTTACGATTTGTCGTACCTACGTAACACTCAGTTTGTTTTACAAGATTCAGAGGTCTATTTAATAATACATTTATATAAGTAACACAATTTTAATCTACAGGTTTGAAAAACCCTTCAATACAGGGTATTCAATCCAATATTAATTCTACTGGCGTAGTTCAAAGATTAAAAGAAATAAACATTTCATTGAACAGAATGATTGAACATTATTCTTTAAACATTTTTTATTAAACCCATACATGACGACTGTAAGACGACATATTCAGAATATATAATATCAGCAATCGAAAAAGGATATAGTATAATCAAATCGCGCTAATTTCAATTAAATCAATTAATTCTGGGAGAGATTTAAGCTACCTACACCAATCAATACCTACGAATTAACTCCCTCCCTTCACTCCTTCAAAAAGAAAGCAGAGAAAAGAAAGGGTAGATTTGTAGTATACGTTATTTTTTTGTTAAATATTCAAGTACCTACTTTTCAGTATATTACATTTACGTATATCAAAGCAGGATGCAACTTTAAAATAATGGAACATAAAACATTTTTTTACTTAATTTTAGCGAATGGCACATAAGACTTACTAGTTTCGCACGAAATATTTTTTTAAAAATGTATTTTTTTTTTAAATAAAATAAAATTTAATACTCTAAGGTTAAATATCCTTAGAACTTTTGAATAACTAAGTATTTTTATCTTCGGGCGGCTCGTCTGCCCGTTTGTCGACGTAAACAAAAAAAATGTCCTTTCTGTACTTTTATAGGAACTGAGCGTAATTAATATTCGAATATAATACTTATGACATAATTAACTTACATAATTACATTGTTTTTAGGCTGTTAATATAATAGTAGCCAAAATATGAAATCGCTTTATATAATCAAATAAATTGCGCTATTTGTAGCGAAAAATATTACTGTTTTCATAATTAAAACTTATTATTTTAAATGATATTAAAAAAATATACTAGAGTCAATTTCGTACTAACAGCCGATTGAAAAAAAAAACATATTAAATACATACATTTAAAATCAAACATTTATTTAACTAGTGATACTGCATCTTGCATTCTTATTAATAATAATTGATGTGAAAATATTTATAAATGTAACATACATACATATAGATAAATAGATAAATAATATACATACACACACATGAGTCAATATTAAGATAACTAAATCACAAAGATTCACAATTTAAACGATGGTGACGACCCAAATAATCATTCTTCAAAATCACAACATAGGTACTAATGACCCCCTCAATAAAATCCTAATGACCCCACGACCCTTTCGTACAGTTTCTAATGACCCCCAAATTTTAAAGCGATATCTTACTTTATCGCTTCAACTAACTGAACAGGGTTTTAATTAAACTCTTCAATCTACTGAAGAGTCGGAGTCTTCATTCTTCGTGCTCAAGTGGAATGCTAAGACGGGGATTGAACCGAGAACCATACAAGAGCCCATGCCGTAGAAACACCAAGAGTAACCACCTGTCACATCGCGAAGTAAACCTGTAACAATTATTATATAGGAGTAAGAGAGAAACTGATTCTGTCAGCCACTATGAGCGTAGCAAGGGAGACAAAGAAAGTAATCTTAATCTGAAACGTTTTAGGTCCATTTTAATCATGAGTAACGGTAAAATATACCCGACTGGGGAAGATTCGTCTGACTGGGGAAGTACCTCTACCTTGCAGAAAATCGTAGCCAAATAACATAGGTCCGTGCTATGTTGTGTTCCTAACGGTGAGCAAGGTCGCCAGAGCTCGGCGAGGAAGCGTTGTGTTGGCAGTGTGGGGGACAGGTGGTGGCAACGCGCGAGTGATACCCCTAGTGTTGTAAGTTACAAGCGTCCATAGGCTACGGTAACTGCTTACCATCAGGCGGACCGTAGGAATATTTGCCACCTTAGTGGTATATAAAAAAATGTGGAACGCGCTTCCCAAGTGGGTCTTCCCTGATAGATATAATCTGGGTGTCTTTAAATCACGAGTGAACCGGTTTATTCTAGGCAAGGGCGCTCCATTGTAGATCGCAGTGTCGCTTAACATCTGGCGAATTGGCGGTCAAGCGTAAGCCTATCACGAATAAAAAAATATACTATTTTTTTATTAAGGACTGGTTTCTGCCCGCGTCTAACTTCATCTGCGTGGAATTGGATCCGACCTGGATAAAAAGTAGCCTATGTGCTATTCCATACTATAATCTATCTCCGTACATAATTTAATGTAGATGCGTTCAGCCGTTCCGACGTGATTGAGTAACAAACATCCTCACAAACTTTCACATCTTTAATATTAGTAAAACTTACCAGCAGTTGGTGGCACCGATACCGCCGCAAGACTCTGGAACATTCTGACGAGTCCATATGACGAGGCAATACGGGCAGTTCCAAAGGCGTCTGCCAGGAGTACAGGGACCAGGAGAAACCAGCAGCCGAGACAGAGTCCATAAGCACCTGGCATTATAACAGATACAAGTCGAGCTACACAATGACTGATGCATGCGTGCTGTCAGCTGGGACTGGTCTACTCAAAGCCGCTATGACTCTTACTTCAAAAGGCCATTTCAGATATTGCCCTGTATTGTATCACTGACAAGTTTTGACATTATCTATTATGTCTGGACTTTAAAAGAGACCATTATTCTCTTCGATTCGGTGTCTCTTCTTCGAGGGCGTCAGCTAAGAAATGCCGGCGCCATCTACTAAGTTTACTGCATAAAAATTGACTTTAATTGATCTATTTACAGAAATAAATATAATTTAAGACCATCACCTCAAGGTTGATAAGGGAGGACCGTGATAAAGGAGCGGTGTGTTGTGAAAGATGTAGTAACAAAGATTGAGAAAGGTTGTGTTAAGATGGTTTGAGCATGTAGAGACGATGGATGAACGAAGATTGACGAAACGACTATACATGGCCAGAACGAATGGAAGAGTTGGAAGGCCGACCTCGGCGAACGTACCACAATCAAATTGCGGACGTTCTCAAAATATGTCAGGTTAAAAGCACCCTAAACCGACGATCATGCATGAGGAGATTAATGAAAGTAGATGAAACGAAAGTGGTATGCCAGGATCGTAGCAAGTGGAAATCTATAGTCTTTGCCTACCCCTAATGGGAGACAGGCGTGAAAATATGTAGGTATATGTACCTCAAGATTGAACCGAAATCCACTGCAGAA
Organism: Acronicta aceris; assembly: GCA_910591435.1. Lineage (NCBI taxonomy): Eukaryota > Metazoa > Arthropoda > Insecta > Lepidoptera > Noctuidae > Acronicta > Acronicta aceris. The sequence goes on along the minus strand of OU342787.1, from coordinate 5,433,423 downwards.
AATATACTATATAAGTGCTATACGTAGGTACTAGTACAGATATCACACGCATGGGGACGTGTCAGAATACTGTTGCTCATTGCCACTCTGATAGGCATTTCATAGAAGGCCTGAAAATATCTGACTTGCCCTGTAGTATGACCTCTTGGGGATTGACTGGCTGGCGACCACCCTTATGTCGGAGTCTGTCGTAAAGCACTGCGGTGTGTTTCGACTTTTGCGCGTAAGAGCCAGTTCTCGGTTGCTGCGGCTCTGGCAGTCTGTATTCCGTAGGGGCTCTTCAGGCTCGGCAACGCAGCAGCAACTCCTCTGGTGCTGCAGGTGTCCATGGGCGACGATGACTACTTACCACCAGGTGGCTCGTCAGCTCGTTTGCCGACTTAATCGATTAAATAAATAACTCGGCTATTTTGTTAACCAATTTTAAAAAAGGAGGGAGTTTTCAATTCCTTTGTGTTTTTTTTTTAATTTTTGTAACTCCTTTTTCATTTAAACATTGTACTCCTAAAGTGGTCCCATTTTTTATGGGTTTGGAGGGCAAACGAGCAGACGGATCGCCTGATGGTAAGCGATTACCGCCGCCCATGGACATCCGCAACACCAGAGGAGTCAGAAGTGCGTTGCCGACCTTTTAAAAGGGGATTGGGCCTCCGGTAACCTCACTCACTCGGCGAAACACAACGTAAGCGTTGCTTAACGCCGGTTTTCTGCCCATTCAAATTTGGTGAAGATCTGATCACAAAATTAAGATCTAAATGACAATAACACTGCATCCTATCATTCCACACACTCCCATTCTACAGCTAAGTTAGAACTTACCTGATGCGATGGCCAGAGCCCACCAAGATGTAAGACTGGGGAGAGCCAGAACCGCAATTCCAGCCACCAGTATACTGAAAAATATTTTAATCATTATCATCTACCATAACTGTAGACAAAGAGGTTAAAACCCCCCTGAACACCTAATGTGTGGGTATAAATAAAAAAATGGACAAGTGCGAGTCGGACTCGCCCACCGAGGTTCCCGTACAAATTTCTAGGTACATATTATAATCTAAATATATATAAAACTCAAAGGTGACTGACTGACTGACATAGTGATCTATCAACGCACAGCCCAAACCACTAGAGGGATCGGGCTGAAATTTGGCATGCAGGTAGATGTTATGACGTAGGCATCCGCTAAGAAAGGATTTTGATAAATTCTATCCCCAAGAGGATAAAATAGGGGATGAAAGTTTGTATGAAACTTTGTCAATTTTAAACCGATCGGCCTGAGACTTGGCATGCATATAGCTACTATGACGTAGGCATCTCCTAAGAAAGGATTTTGATAAATTCCACCCCTAAGGGACCTATGTAGGGGTGAAATAGGGGATGAAAGTTCATATGGAGCAAAGTAACTATTCCACGCGGACGAAGTCGCGGACAAAATTAAGTAAAAACATATAGTTTTCTGATTTTTTCCTATACTTATAGTATAAGTAGTGATAAGAAGTAGCAAACAGTGATAGCCTGCCTAGTGGTATGACCGTTGGACTGCCAAGTCAAAGATCTCGAGTTCGAACCCAAGGCAACCTGCGACTTTTCGAAGTCATGTGCGTATTAAATATTTAATTATCACGCGCTTAAATAGTGAAGGAAAACATGAGAAAACATCGTGAGGAAACCTGCATGCCTGAGAGATTTTCTCGATAGCATGTGAAGTCTGCCAACCCGCATTAGGCCAGTGTGGTGGACTATAACCTAAACCCTCTCATTCTGAGAGGAGACCCGTACCCAGCAGTGGGACAGTATAATGGGTTGATTATGTATAGTGTAAGACGGTATTACTTGCCAAATTTAATAGTTCTAGGTCAGCGGAAAATACCCTATAAATTTTGGTTCCCTTGTGAGTGTCGAAATATATGATTTTAGCGGCATAAACGGCCGTCTCTTTTTTTTACGTTAACTTAGAATGTTGATTTTTTTACCGCTTCAAGAGACTGTAGACCTGAGAATATGTTATATATTTTAATTTCAACTCGATACCTTCACGCGTTCCCGAGATAAAGGGTCTTTACAGACAGACGGACGGACGGAGAGACAACAAAGTGATCCTCTAAGGAAACCGTTTTTTCCTTTTGAGGTACGGAACCCTAAAAATTAATTGCCGCATGCAAGTAGAACAACTCAAGGCATTCTATTCCCGGGAGTAGCAGCATAATATAGCTGTATTTTTGTGACGTGCCAAATGCAAAGCACAGGAGGGTGACCGGTGCGTTCATTCGAGATCTCGGAGCACCTTCCACGATATGTTATGGATAGCAGTGTGTTTTTAATCGGTAGGAGTCCGACATTATATGTATTACACTTCCCGAGTGGGTCTTCCCTGATAGATATAGTCTGGGTGTCTTTAAATCACGAGTGAATCGGTTTCTTCTAGGCAAGCGCGCTCCATTGTAGATCGCAGTATCGCTTAACATCAGGCAAACTGGTGGTCAAGCGTAAGCCTATCACGAATAAAAAAAATGATCCTCCCTCTTTCCTTCTGAGAGACGGTGAGCATCCATAAAGATATTCATACGGAAAAAAGGCATGCAAGATCATCACTTGAGAACGGCTAGATTAAGGGTCCGGCGGAGCTTGAATTGCCCACAAAAACGTAATACCAAAATAATTCATAATCCAAACAATATTTTATAAAATTGTATGATTCGGATACCATTAGCCTAGGTTCCTACAATACCATTTCGTCTACTACTACTTCACTGAAAATAAACGACCTGAAAATAGTTCCAAACTTGGTAAAGTTATCAAAAATTACATTCGCTTACATTTATTTCCAGTGAAGTATTTTGGACGAAATGGTAGTGTAAGAACCTAGATTAACATTTTCTGAATCCGAATGATAACACAATTTCATTAAATTGTGTTAGAATTACGATTTATTTTGTTATTACGTTTGTATGGAAAATTCGGTCCGCCGGACTCATAAGTAGTTTTTTTTTTGTGTTCGTAATTGTCAGGACATGGTTTATATGAAAGAATAGGAAACATTTTGTACGCCGGAAAAATGTATGCAGGTTGCACGCTGGTCGCTGATTTACCCATATAATTAATATTCGGACGATAAATCTCTTGTAGGTATCTATTTGTAATTATTGTAGGTAATGACTTACCTAACGATGTAAGCCTTTCTTCTGCAAAACAGATGTAGGTCACATAACCAGCCAAGTCCGAGACGTCCACATAGATCTAGCACAGCGCTGATCGCAACCAGGTGACCTAGAATTATAAGGAAACGTTGCTTTAACTGGTAGGCAAAAATCATTACCTCTCATATCATTTAGTAGCATAACTAAGGAGGACAGGAGAGAGGTATAATTAAACGAGGAGAGATAACATACAAAAGTGGTATGACTTTAACAGCTACTCTCCTCGGTAGCTGTGAGAGGAAAGGAGAGATGAAGCGAGCAGAGAAGTCACAATAACCGGCAGCAACAACAACGCGCCTAGATAGATGTGATAAGGTGAAAAGCTTCAATTGAAGTTGAAGTGGGAGCGAGGAGACAGAGGAAGTGGGAGATGTAAGAAGAGGAGACAAAACATGAGGCGATTGAAGAGAGAAGAGGAGAGATAAGATAGATATATAGAATGTTCTTTATTGTACACCAAAAACTAATGCACATAACCATTTCAGCGATCATAGAATAGTACAAATGAGGTTTTGAGAGAGAGGAGAGGTGAGGCTGTTGGAGAGAAGAGATGAAACATGTGATATGTCTCATCTGTGGTGAGTGGAGAGAAGAAATGAGGTGGTGAGAGAGAAATGAGGCCCGGAGAGAGAAGAGATGGGACATTTCACACTCCCGAGCAGCTGATTTACTATGTCCAACGGTCACAGTATTGGCGGGCAAGTAATACATAGTGTACAGAGAGCCAACACAACATAAGAGCAACCGATGTATGCACACAAGAAACCAAAGAGCCAGAACTTAGGAGCGATACGTCTGAGTAAACAGGAGAGGACAGAAAGGAAAATAGATGAGAGGAAAAGAGATGAGAGATATGGCGGTGGGAGAGAGGAGAGGAGAATGAGATGGGGAGAGAGACAGGTTGTGGAGAGAAGAGCGAAGAGAGGTAACACTTACCAGCAGCAGATTTACTATGTCCAACGGCCACAGTGTAGGCCGGCAGGTAGTAGAGAGCGTACGGAGAGCCACACGACATGAGAGCCACCGATGTGCACAGCAAACCGAAGCGCCACGACTTTAAGAGCGAGACGTCTAGGTACCTGTGGTGTTGCAATATATATAAACTAAAATGTAGTACTATTACGCTGGATAGCTAGTAGGATAATAGAGATGGTTCACGAAGCTTCTAGAACAGTCTTGGAAACACGTAGAAAACTGACAAAAAATAATTGTTTTGTGTGTGTTGAATTAATTAAAATATTTCTTAACTTAGTAGTTCAATTCGTGTTCATTATTATTTATCCCAAACACAACCTCAGCACACTTGTTGTATGTGCGAGTGAGTGAGTGAGTGAGTGAGTGTGTGATTGCGTGTGGGAGTGAGTGAGTGAGTGAGTGTGTAACCATACATAGTATTTATCCAATAACTTCTTACCTAGATATCTTCTCAACGCATCCCGTCTGCTTCTTCTCCACCTGAACCTCTTCTTTCTGCACTTCTTCCTGTTTGATGACAATGGGCTCCGTCATTTTATTCTGAATTAATCGACTGGGCAGCGGCGGGCGGATATAGAGCGACCTGCTGTAATCAAAACATATAAAATACCATCAATCACGCCTGCATTCCGCAGGTTCTCACAATTGGAGCTGCTCTACTGGGGGAAGTACCTCCACCTTGCAGAAAATCGTAGCCAAATAACATAGCTCCGTGCTATGTTGTGTTCCTAACGGTGAGCAAGGTCGCCAGAGCTCCGCGAGGAAGCGTTGTGTTGGCAGTATGGGGGACCGGTGGTGTTTTGTTAGAACTATTCCTCCTTAATTTACAGGGTCGGCAACGTGCGAGTGATACCCCTGGTGTTGCAAGCGTCCTTAAGCTACACTAACCGCTTACCATCAGGCGGGCCGTATGCTTGTTTACCACCTGAGTGGTATATAAAAAAGGTTAGGCAGCAGAGGTGTGCTAAACTACACCCACATATGTCAGGTATATTTGGGTCCCGTGGTATAGAGGGCATAATACCTAAACTCCGAGCTGCTACTGAGAATTTCATAGAAAAACCCAATAACACTCACTCACTCACTCCATTCACAGGTCGAGTAAAGTGTTATGGGGTTTATGGTAGGTATTTTCAAAGTCAAAACGTTTTTTTTTATTTCTATTAGACCACTAAATTCGTTCCAAACTTGATAAATTTATCAAGAATGAAATTCGCTTACATTTATTTCCAGTGAAGCATTTTGGACAAAATGGTAGAGTAGGAACCTAGATTAACGGTATCTGAATCCGAATAATAACACAGTTTGATTAAGTTGTATTTGAATTACGATTAATTTTCGTATTACGTTTTGTATCAAAAATTCGGACTCTTATATAGTTGCTAGTTAAAATATTTATTAGTGTACAGTGATAAAAAGCTGTAGATTGTACTTACCTGCTAAGATTACGTCTTGCTTTGTAAACGCATGTACTGTCGGTAGACAGGTCTTCTACCGAGTGCAGGATGGACGAAGACCGTGTGGGCCGCAGACGAAGACGAGCCACTTCCTTTGGCAAACCTGCGCCATAGAATACCTGTTTTAATAGTGCAATAAAATAGGTGTACAGTAAAAATAGATTTTGATCATAATATCAGCCAAAAGACGTCCATTGCTGAACAAAGGTCTTTTTTATGGATTAACTCGGCAAACGAGTTGACCTGCCACCTGGTGGTAAGTAGTCATCGTCGCCCATGGACACCTGCAACACCAGAGGAGTTGCTGATGCGTTGCAGAGCCTTCAGAGCCCCTACGGACTGCAGACTGCCAGAGCCGCAGCAACCGAGGGGAACTGGCTCTAACATGTAAAAGTCGAAACACACCGCAATGCTTTACGACAGACTCCGACGTAAAGGTGTTCGCCAGCCAGTCAGACCACAAGAGGTCCTAGCAAGTCAGATATTTTCATGTCTCTTCCGGGATGCCTGTCTGAAAAGCAGTGAGGAACAGTATTCTAGCCCCCACACAACAACAGGCAACCTCTTGGGGTTTGACTGGCTGGCGACCATCCTTACGTCGGAGTCTGTCGTAAAGCACCTTGGTGTGTTTCGACTATTGTATGTAAGAGCCAGTTCCCTTCGGTTGCAGCGGCTCTGGCAATCTGCAGTCCGTAGGGGCTTTTAAAGCTCGGCAATGCATCAGCAACTCCTCTGGTGTTGCAGGTGTCCATGGGCGACGATGACTACTTACGACCAAGTGGCTCGTCAGTTCGTTTGCCGAATTAATCAACAACAAAAAAAAAACTTTGCAGCGATGTTCCAGACTTTGGAGTTTAGCCCGGACAAGGGAGTCGTTGCGAATGAGCTTCTTGGTACGTTTTTCAATGGTTTCTAACGCCTCGAATATTCGACGTGGGCAGATCGAGTAGACGTTTTTCCTATCTCTATTGATATTTATGGCCGCACGACTCAGTTCATAACGCGCTTACTATGGTAGTGAAAATGCTGTCAACAGATAGGTATGTCATAAAGATTGAACTCACCCACAACTCCTAAGACGTCAAGACCTTCAGAGTCTTCGGAATCGGAATGCTGCGACTGCATTTGCTGTCGAGCGACCTTCAAAATTAAAAAAAAATATTATAAATGCACACATAACTACCTCATTCTTACGCTGGCCGCTAAAAGTTCTATACAGGCGTAGGTCGAATGATCATCAGCCTTATCTTATGTGGGGCCGAGGCATCAAGGCCTCAGAGCACTTCGACCCAATGGAATCTTTTGTGCTTCCCCTAGATACCTTTTTATTTATTCGTGATAGGCTTACGCTTGACCGCAGGTTCGCCTGATGTTAAGTGATACTGCGATCTACGATGTAGCGCGTTTGCCTAGAAGAAACCGATTCACTCGTGATTTAAAGACACCCAGATTATATCTATCAGGGAAGACCCACTCGGGAAGTGCATTCCATATTTCAGCGGTACGCATGATAAGTGGACTTAAAGCGCTGGATGGGATAGGATGACGAATAGGTGGACATTCCAAAAACCCGAACGAAATGGGTTTTTGGAATGTCCACCTATTCCTCATCCTCAGTTCTTCAATCAGCTTTATAATGAGGCCTGGGGGTATGAGTCTGTAGTCCTCTGGTCTTGCATAACCCTGCACCAAGAGGTACATTCGCTGTCTAGCCACTACATCGCATGCACACAGAAGGTGTTCCATGCTCTCAATTTCCCTTTTGCATGCTCTGCAGGCTGATGTCTCCGTCAGACCCATTTTTTGCAGGAGAGCGTTAGTCCCGAAATGTTCGGTCCGGTTGGCGTCCCATCAAGTGACGGGCCTGCCGCCTGCTTCAGCTGCATCATCAGCTTTAAATTCATACCTCAATCAGACTAGGATGCATAATTTCAGTGATCAGGTTGGTCCTCTTGGCATCCTCAGTGAGCTGAAGGTTTTTCTGGTTGAGAGCTCGCTCGCTGTCCGGTTGGAAGAGATTCTGTAGACGATTGTCTTTGAGAGAGTCCGATTTGAACATGATGCCTTGGTCTGTAAGGAAAGGGGAATATGGATAAGATTTAAATTTGAGTAAAATATTTTTATTTTTAATGAAGTCCATGAATCCAGAATGATGTCCATGCCATATAGGCTACTAGCGACCCGCCCGCGGTTTGACCCGCGTTGCCCCATTCTTAAGAGCCGTAGCGTAATGTTAAATAGTGTAAAACCTTCCTCCTGAATCACTCTATCTATTAGAAAAAACCGCTTCAAAATCCGTTGCGTAGTTTTAAAGATTTAAGCATACATAGGGACGGACAGACAGCATATAACATTAAATATTGTAATATAATCATGTTTTTTAAAATTGCCGGCTCTTCTCCATAAGACCCACTTTTTGGAACCGTCTTATCATGGGAGAACCATACTCCTGCACGAATGGGCCGGCTCGACCGGAGTCATACCACGACCTCACAGAAAATCGACGTAAAACAAAGCTTACGTTGTGTTTTGTCGAGTGAGTGAGGTTACCGGAGGCCCAATCCCCTTTTAAATGGCCGGCAAAGCACTTGTGACTGCTCTGGTGTCCATGGGCGGCGGTAATCGCTTACCATCAGGAGATCCGTCTGCTCGTTTGTCCCCCTATCCCAATAAAAAATGTTTTTCTTTTTTGAAAAGCTTACCTACTAGTAATGTGGGTCGCACAGTCGCACATTACTAGTATTCTTGTTAACCCCTCGTGCTAAGCTAAATGCTTGTGTTACGAGTGGGTTCACGTCGGTAGTGCAATGGATGGATTTCGAACCGGCAACTACATCCGACGCCCTAGCCATTAGGCTACCGCCGCTTCTAAAATTCTCAGTAACAAGCTCGGTGTTTGGGATTTGAGCCCAGTTAATGGCAATAGACTCGACCCCTATTACATGGGACCTAAACATACCGGCGAACTGTGGGTGTAAATTACACTCTTTGCGCTGTAGCATGGTGCGGGTGACAGTTGCCTGTATGACGTTCTTATGGCATTCTGGTTGGGTTTAATTTAATTTACTACAGATAATAATGATTTAATATATTACGAACTAGCTTTTTGCCAGCGACTTTGTCCACGTGGAATAGTTACTTTGTTTCATATGAACTTTCATCCTCTATTTCACCCCTACATAGGTCGAAATTTATCAAAATCTTTCTTAGGGGATGCCTACATCATAGTAGCTATATGCATGCAAAGTCTCAACCCGATCGGTTTAAAATTGACAAAGTTTCATACAAACTTTCATCCCCTATTTTATCCCCTTGGGGGTAGAATTTATCAAAATCCTTTCTTAGCGGATGCCTACGTCATAACATCTACCTGCATGCCAAATTTCAGCCCGATCCCTCCAGTGGTTTGGGCTGTGCGTTGATAGATCACTATGTCAGTCAGTCAGTCACCTAACGCAAGAGTAGACAAGTATAATCAGAAAGCTCCGAACTGCTCAGCTATCGGGAGTTACACGTGTTATTGTGAGTCAACCATCAAAGATAGACATTTGCTGTCGTGGAATATTTTTTATATAATTTTAAGGAGAACATTTCCGTCATACATGATTTCTGTGTAGCTTTAACCATTAAGGCTGCACACGCGACGGAAGCTTAAAAAATGGAGTAAGTTCTCCTGTTTTCCCAACATTTCCCTTCACTGCTCTGCTCCTATTGATCGTAGCGTGATGAAAAGTATACTATAACCTGCCCAGGAGTATGAAGAACAATTGTACCAAGTTTCGTTGAAATCCGTCGAGTGGTTTTTGTTTCTATAACGAACATACAAACAGACAAACAGACAAAAATTTTACTGATTGCATTTTTGGCGTCAGTATCGATCACTAATCACCCGCTGATAGTTATTTTGGAAATATATTTCATGTACAGAATTGACCTCTCTACAGATTTATTATAAGTATAGAAGATAGAAGATAGATGTGGTACAGCTATACTATATATACTAAGTCATAATTTGTAAATCGCGGCAACCTTCAAGAGTGAAACGAAATTTTATAAAACTGTCACCCGCACCATGCTACAGCGCACAAAGTGTAGTACGCCTCTGCCTTACCCTTCGGGGAATACAGGCGAGATGGTATGTTACTTATGTTTTTTTTAAATTTAGGTACCTACCTTCTTGTATATCGTGTAGGAGCGTGGTATGTTCGGTCGTGGTGGTGGTGGCTGGTGTCCTGTCTGCGAGAGCTGAAGTGTTGAAGCTGATGGGTGCTGGACGGTACAGCGTCGCTGATACACACACGTGGAGCATGCCACCTCCTGGCAACATTATAATTTAAATACCTTTAATTACCTATAATAAAATTGTAACAGGCCGATGTCTGTACATAATACATATTAAAGAAACTAGAGGGGTCTTTATTAGAGCAACAGAAGCCGAAATATCATTTTTTAGAATTTTTGTCTGTCTGTATATTTGTACACACATCACTTAAAAACTACTGCATGGAATTGAATGCAGTTTTCACCAGGCCCGTCTTTTCCATTGGGCACTATGGACAAGTGCCCAGGGCCCCGGGATCCAAAGGGACCGCCAAGTTTCTATTTTTTTGCGGTTCTTTATAAAATAGTCCCCTGACATAGTGTCCTCATTGGGGCCCCATTATCCGAAAGTGCCCAAGGCCATCAATAGGTTAAAGACGGCCCTGGTTTTCACCGATGTATTACTACAGATCTAACTTAAAATCTGGTGCATGTTTCATCTCGATACGCCGCCTTAAATCGGACTTATAGTATGATAAGATAATCTTTTTGGGACGTGAGTGAAATTGCGGGCAGCAAATGAAACAGGTATGAATGATTTGTATAATCGAATTACTTTGTATTACTAATGTTTATAATCGAATGACGTTATTAATTAGTACTAATAATCCTGTTGTAAAAAGCAGAGCCTCGAGGGTCGCTCGGGAAGGGGGGGTAAACATTATTACCTAAAAGGCTGTACTGTATATTTGACATATTTGTATTCAAGAAAATAATAGTAGTAGCATTATATGAATATGATACCATGTGATACAATACTTTTTCATCAAAAGAATTACATATACCTACTTATTTCATTATTTATTTGTGTACCTGAATCCAACACACCATGAAAACAATATTCTTAAGGCGGATCGTTCAGCTGAGCCCGCGAAATTCAAATATCATGTGATTTTTCGCAGTTTATAGGTCTATAATAAGTTCTGCATTCATGGTAATGGTAATTGCGACATTAACAATACAAAATTCACAATTTTTATCTAAAACCATTGCATAAAAATCATTATTGTGGCTAAAAGTAGATAGTGTAAAATGTCAATTTTGACCAATTACACAGATTGCGCCAAGTTTTTGGCTTGATAAGGATTAATATGTAAAGGTTTTAGTTCTCAGTTGTGAATGTTGTATAGTTAATGTCGCAATTACAACTGCCATGAAACTAGAACTTATTATACACCTACAAACTGCGAAAAATCACTTGAAATTTGAATTTCGCGGGCTCACCTGAACGATCCGCCTTAAAGTGATATTGACTAATCTGGCATCGGTCGCGACCGCGACTACTAACTAAATTAGTAATTACTAATCTGTATAATCGAGAGATATCTCGAGACATCTTCATAATCGAATGATTTCATTAGAATATCTCATAATCGGCCACCGATAGGAACAAGTTGTCTTATATATACTCGTATCTTACCCAACAGCAGGACTGTTCCATGCAGTCCATACATGTCCACCAGCTTCTCAATCAACATCGGAAACACGAAACTACCAGCAGCTGTCCCGCTCACACATATGCCGTTAGCTAATGCCCTGGAAAGAGTAAGGATATATTTGCAGAAAAACCGTGATCAAAAAGGTTAATGTATTGCAGATTCATAAGAAATTATTTTTATTTCTGTAAATCTTTTGTAAACTGTTGCGTATAAGAGTAACGGAGACAAGTGAAACGACCGCTTGCTAAATGCACACTGATTTATTCGTTAATGAGGTGAATATTTAAAACATGGACGCAGCCACGCACACATATACAACAACTCCTCCCCCATACTATAGGTACTGTACTAACAATCCAAATAATTAAAGAAAGTCCTTATAATTAACTCTAGGGATTTTGCGTAACAACATCCGCGATAAAGGGTTATACCTCTGTATCTGTTGTTCATTTATTTGTGGTGAGTGGTTGCTTCCCGACAAAGCCTCATGACACTCCTCAGAGTCTTCGTCCTGAGAAGATGTGGACTGGACAGCTGGAAATGATGAAGGTTGCGGAATGCTATTTATATTCTGAGTGGTTGTCACTACTTGCTCAGATTCTGTCGCTGTGTCACCTTCCCCCACCACTGGTATATCAGGCCTCATCGATTCTGGGGACACACTGCTGTTATTTTGTTGTAGCGATGCCTGTACATCACTGTCGCAATCCCAGAATGTTTCTTCATCTCCAGTGAGACCTTTATATAAAACTAATTGATTTTTATGTTTTCTCAGATTTAAAAGTGAGTGAATGTCTTTAACAAGATACATGACTTTACCTATTCGCTTTACAATAGTTCCCCTGTTCCAAACACATTTATTCATAACATTGTTCTTATACAAGACGTTGTCACCTACAGAATAGGTTTCTCTGTTTTTGCCACCGTATGACTCAATCTGCGAACACTGTTTATTTTTGACCACCTTAGGTACGTTCGATGAAGATAATGAAGTATTTAATTTTGGATTAATCAGATCTAGGCGTGATCTAAGATTTTTGCCAAATACTAACTGAGCCGGTGACAATCCCGTGACACTGTGAACGGAGTTTCTGTAATCGAAAAGGTACTTTAATAAATTTAATCTACTTTCTCGTACATTGTTATTAGACAAAATACACGATTTAATACCCTTTTTTACAATTTTGACATAACTTTCGGCTTGACCATTACTAGCCGGATGATAGCTTGGAGACGTAACGTGTAATATGCCGTTGGAATTGCAAAACTTTTTGAACTCTTGAGATACAAACGCGGTGCCATTGTCACTAACTATAGTTTGTGGTATCCCAAACCTAGACATAAAATCATACAATTTATCAATCACCGCTACCGACGTTGATGTGTTTATCATGTCATAAACTTCTACCCATTTAGAGTGGGCGTCTACAACAACCAAAAACGTATGTCCGTGAATAGGGCCTAGAAAATCTATATGTATCCTAACAAAAGGGCTCGGAGGGTATTCCCACGGTGAAAGTGGTGCGCGAGGAGGGGAAGGGCGTAGTTGAGTGCACACATAGCACGAGCCTATCATTTTTTCCAAAGCAGCATCTATACCTGGAAACCAAACCCGCTCTCTTGCTGCCGCTTTTGTTTTGACGATACCTAAATGAGATTTATGCAATTCCAACATAACTCTGTGCCTCAGATTTCCCGGCAAAATTACTTTGTGGCCCCTCATCAAACAACCGTCTTCGAAAGAAAGTTGTGACCTGCAACACCAGTATGGCCTCAGCCTTATGTCTGTATTTTTTTTTGGCCATCCGTTTATGACGTGTTTAATTACACCCCTTAAAATTGCGTCCTTATTCGTTTGTTCGCGCAATTCCGTAAGGGTCACGGGTAAACTCCCGTCTATTACAAAGTTAATATAAGCAGCGCGCTCGAAGGACGGCGGCAACTCGAATGAGTCATCTCCTAACGTACCGGTGGCGGCGTCGCCGCCGGCGCATGCAGATAGCCCCTCACAAATTGTGCTATCGCTCTGTTGAACCTCCGGTAGACTCGCCCGTGATAAATAATCCGCACAATTGTTATTACTACGTACATACTCTATTGTGTAATTGTATCCACTGAGAAATAAAGCATATCTCTGAAGTCTATTTGCAGATACTTCGGGAATACCTTTATACGGCCCAAAAATTGATATTAATGGCTTATGATCTGTTCTTAACACAAATGGATCAGACCTGGCATATAAATATTGGTGGAACCGACGTATTCCAAAAATAATTGCAGTGGCTTCCTTCTGTATTTGAGCGTAATTTTTTTCCGCCGCGTTAAGAGTACGTGACGCGAACGATATCGGACGTTCGGAGCCATCACTTTCTAGTTGTGATAACACGGCTCCCAACCCAGTTGGTGATGCATCGACCGTAAGAATTAATTTCGCATTATGATTAAAATGTGTAAGGACTTGGTCAGACGCTAATATTTCTTTTATTTTGTTAAAAGATTTATTATGTAACTCGCTCCAATTCCATTTTACCCCTTTCTTTAGCAGGTCATACAATGGACTTAAAATACCCGAAGCACTTTTTACAAAATTTCTATAGTAATTTACCAGTCCCAAGAAAGACTGCAATTTAGCTACATTTGTGGGCACCGGTGCTTCAACTATAGCTTTAACTTTTTCTGGAGACTTCTTAAGTCCGTGTTTGTCTATTTTATACCCCAAGTAATCAATCTCATTTTTAAAAAACTCACACTTTTCCTTTTGTAAAACCAATCCTGCATCTTGTAATCTTTCGAGCACCGCTTTAAGTCTTTGTAGATGGACGTCCCTTGTAGGACCTGTGATGAGGACGTCGTCAAGCAGACATAGAACTCCATCCATATCAGATAGAACACATTCCATCGCTCTTTGAAATATAGACGGTGCGCTAGACAACCCGAACACCATACGAGTATATTTATACAATCCACGATGTGTATTAATACAAGTTAATTTTTGGGAGTCCTCGTCTAATAAAAACTGATTGTACGCCATTGATAAATCGAGTTTTGAAAATTGTTGTCCACCGTGCAATCTACTAAACAGTTCGTGAACCGTCGGCAGAGGATACTTCTCCACAATCAGCTGTCTATTGATACTAACTGAGTAGTCTACACACAGCCTAACTGTGCCGTTGCGCTTTAATACAGGGACAATAGGTGACGCATACTCGGCATGTTCAACCGGTTTTAATACACCCAACTTAACCAAACGATCGATCTCATTATTAATTTTGTCTTTTAAAGCGAAAGCAATAGGGCGCGCTTTAAAAAATACTGGTTGAGAACCGGGCTTAATTTTGAGTTTTACTTTGTACTTATTAAACGCTCCTAATTTGTCAGAAAACACCTCTGGAAACTGCGATTGCAGTTGTTTAAACATGTTATCCGTATTATTCAAATACATACAAGGTAGAAGCTCTAATTTAAAACTCGCAATGAAATCTCGACCAAGAAGCGGCGGACCAGTACCATTATTAACTACGTAAATACTAAGTTCATGTGTTTGTCCCGAGTATGTAACAGGTAACCGAGTTACTCCAGCACATGTGATTTTATTACCAACATATGTATACAACTGTTTCCTAGTCGGCGACAATGGCACCGTTGAAAAATAACTATTATACATTGCACGAGATATTACAGTGACCGCTGACCCGCTATCGATTTCAAATTTCAAATCTACCCCCAGGATTGTCACAGTTTCAGTCATTGGTTTGCCATTTTTACAACTTATTTTAAAAAGCTTACCGTCATCATCTTCATCCACATCACTTGTAGTAGCAATGTAATTTGTTTTTTTACACATTTTTTGAAGGTGACCGGTTACGTTACACTTTTTGCACCTATATTTTGCAAAACGACACTTAGATGACGTATGATTTGAACGCCCGCACACAGAACACTTATCCACCGATACCGCACTTTTCTTTGTCGCCTGATCGATCTTGTACAACTGCTGCTCCTGCTGCCCCGCGAGATGCGCGGTGGCTGCCGCTCCGGCGCGTGCGCTTCTTATCGATTCCGCTAACTCGATCGCCTTAGCCAGCGTCAGTTCTGTCAAGTCTTGAGCAAACAGTTTATCCCGCTCGCGTCCCGGCAACATTGCCATTACGAATCGGTCACGCAGGGCTTCTTCCACATTGCTGAAACCGCAGTGAGCGGTTAGCCCTCGAAGTCTCGCCGCCCATTGTGTCGGTGTTTCACCAGCTTGCTGCGATGCCGCATAAAAATTGCATCGCTCACCAAACCCGCAGCGTTTCGGAGTAAAATGATTGTCTAGCAGCAATAATATGTCCTCATATGGCACTTCTTGAAGCTCCTTCGGTAAGGCGAGGTCCGAAGCGAGTTTGTAGGTGCCATCGGTGAGTGCGCTTAGCAGTATAGCACGTCTTTTCGATCCCGTCACATCGCTGACTGCCGTAATGTCGTTTGCTATAAACCACTGAGCTAAACGATTCTTGTACGTCTTCCAAGTGTGGACTGTATGGTCAAACGTTGACAAAATTCCAAACTGTTGAGCCGCCATCGCAATGTTTTTTGTTTTTGTGGGTACTCGTCGCCAATGTTGCGTATAAGAGTAACGGAGACAAGTGAAACGACCGCTTGCTAAATGCACACTGATTTATTCGTTAATGAGGTGAATATTTAAAACATGGACGCAGCCACGCACACATATACAACATAAACTCTTTTACAAGTCATAAAATATATAAACATAATCATCCCATTATGGGCACCCCACTGATGGGCACGGGTCTCGGTACTAGGCTGGCCTAGTGCGGGTTGGCAGACTTAACACGCCATCGAGAAAATCTCTCAGGCATGCAGGTTTCCTCACGATGTATTCCTTCACCGTTTAAGCACGTGATAATTAACTATTAATACGCACATGACTTCGAAAAGTCAGAGTGCGTGCCTTGGGTTCGAACTCGAGACCTTTAACTTTGCAGTCCAACGGTCATACCACTAGGCTATCACTATTTTACAAGTCAATGTTTGACATTTTTAAGTACTACATAGCGCCGGACCTCTGAGAAGAAACACCGAAACAAACTCAGAGAATCATGGTCTCTTTTAAAGTCCTGAAATAATGTTAATAGAAAATATTTTAGTGTCACAATAGGGAGAAATGCCTTAAAAGACCTTTTGGAGAAAGACCAATATTTTTATATTTGAGTAGACCTGTCATCAGTCAATCTGCTGGCGCCCAGTAAAACAAAAGTATTGTACCTTTTTCCATAGACTGATCGACTGATGGACTGACTGACGTTAAAAAACCCTGTCCGATCCGAAAAGGGGATTTAAGTATCCCAATCACATCACCAAATAAATTATCAAACATTAAATATTCATGTAAAAAAATAAACATAAGTAGGTATAGGTTACCTAATTGAAATTTAAAATTCTTGAAGTCGTTGGGTTCAAATTGCCCCAAAACGCAGCAAAATTTTATTATGTTTGGCACTCAAGGACGGTGTCACTGCCTCCGTAAGTATTGCCAGTTCAGTTGCCTCGTTTGATTTATTTTTTCTTGTAATTAGAAAATGATTTAAAGAAAGAACCGGATCTCGATACCTAACAATACTTACCTGCACGGGTAAGACAGGAGAGGGTAAGAATGATAATTACCTGTGTTTATCAAAGTATTGAGATACAATCACGATGCCTGGTGTAGTGGACAGACCCCCACCAATACCTAAAAATAAATTATTCCCTAAGATTATTTTCTTCAGAGCATAAAAACTCTAGATAAAAATAATAATATATTCAATAACTTTTCCTTTTACAAGTCCAAGGGGATCAAAAAAAAAATTTAATCCGCCATCTTAGAGCGACGGCCATATTGAATGCTATTTGACTGATTATTTTTTATGCAAATGTTTAGGTACCATAAATTGAACCCATCATCAAAATTAAAATCGGCTCAAAAATAAGGAAGTTACAAGCATTTTAATTTTATGCTAGACAGAGATCGAACTATACTTGTTTATGACGTCACAAACTAATGCGCCATACAAATGGTATACTAACACTCATTTGGGGGAAAGAGACAAAGCATCCCCTCTCAATCCCCACCAAAAATTTTAAATGCTTATATCTTGGAACTTTATTAACCAATTTAAATTATTTTTTCAGAATACCTACGATTTGTATTTAATTTCATTTTTCACTCAGCTCGGTATTTTTTATTATTCAAACATTAGTCAAATATCCTACTTAGTGTCATATCACTAGACCTTTAGTTTTTTACACTTCAAGCCCTTCAAAAAATACATTACCCGCCATCTTTGGGCGACGTCCATTTTGAAATTATTCAAATAAGTAGGTACTACTGAATATTGCATATTGTGTTATCACCAGAACGAAAGGTTTACGCAAAATTTTAACGCAATCGGATGTCAAGAAGAAGGTTCTAATTCAGCTTTCTAGATGTTATGTTTATCTCGATTACCAATATGCTTATGTTACTCAATGATAATGTAGCATTTTATTAGTGAAATAATTTTTTAGATCGGTCCAGTACTTTTTGAGTTTATTCACTACAAACAAAAATACAAATCTTTACTCTTTAGTATAAATATAGTGGGGATTATAACGTGAGACAACCATGATTCGGCACGAATGGGCCCGCTCGACCGGAGTGATACCACGGCCTCCGGCGTCAAACAACGCTTACGTTGTGCTTCGCCGAGTGAGTGAGGATACCGGAGGCCCAATCCCCTTTTAAAAGGCCGGCAACGCACTTGTGACTCCTCTGGTGTTGCGGGTGTCCATGTGCGGCGGTAATCGCTTACCATTAGGCGATCAGTCTGCTCGTTTGCCCCCAATCCCATAAAAAATATATATATTATTATTGCGAGTTAAATAAAAGCTTGTAGAAAATACTGTTGAAATGGGAACATTCTCCTTTTTGGATGCAGTTAAAAATTGACTCTATCCGATAGACTCACCAGTCATAACTCCGAAGCTGAGTAACAGATGGAGTAGTCCCTTGCTGAAGTAGGACAGAGCAAGGCCAGTAGCACAGAAGAGACCCCCAATAAATACAACCAGACGGCAGGAATACTTCTCGCAAAGCGCAGAAGACAGCGGCGCTGAAATACAAAGCAATAAGAGATAGCCATTTTTAAGTAAGATTTATTCATCATTTAAAAAAAGGGATTGCCACGGCCAGTAAGAGCAGAGCAGCCTCGACAGACAGCATCCGTTCACGAGCATGACGTGTGTATCGGCGTGGTTCGACTCAACCATATTGTAGGGAATAAAACGACCCGACACACGACGCCACCATCAGCAGGATATTCGGGTCGGCTAACTTTGGGGTGTCCAGGATTTACAGACTTACCAAGAGCCAAACACAGGGTAGACAGCGCAGCAGGTATCCAAGATGCTACTGACTCCGAGGAGTCAGGAAAGGTTTCCATGATTTCCACGTACAGCACGCCGTAGGACTTGAAGAGTCCTGCCACCCAGAACTGCACCATAAACGCTCCGAAGACAACCACCCAGCCATAACCACCATCTGGAGGTGCAGTGCTCCTAAAAACAATTTCTCGGTTAATATGTATATTATTTTTTATCGGATTTGTATCGGATACATTTTGGAGAGTGTGCATCAGATCTTCATGATGTTAGATGTTATTCCCCCGAGCCCTTTCTACCATCAGACGACCAGAAGCACGAAAAAGCGACATCGATTCATGGTGGAAATTTAAAAAACCCGAACGAAACGCTTTAAGTCCAATGCACTTCCTGAGTATAATCTGGATGTCATTAAATCACGAGTGAATCGGATTCTTCTAGGCAAGCGCGCTCCATCGTAGAACGCAGTTTCGCTTAACATCAGGCGAACTGGCGGTTTTTTTATACCACTAAGGTGGCAAAAAAGCATACGGCCCGCCTGATGGTAAGCGGTTACCGTAGCCTATGGACGCTTGCAACAACCAGGGGTATCTATCACTCACGCGATGCCGACCCTGTAAATTAAGGAGGAAATGTTGGGCTGGCAGCATAGGAGACATTCTGCCATGCATGACAGCGGCGGTAACAAAACACTACCTGTCCCCCACACTGCCAACACAACGCACGAGCTCTGCCAACCTTGCTCACCGTTAGGAATACAACGTAGCACGGAGCTATGTTATTTGGCTACCATTTTCTGCAAGGTAGAGATACTTCCCCAGTCGGGCAGCTCCAATTGTGAGTGGAATTATTCGATTCCACTATGCCTTCCACGATTCCACTACGACTTCTCTTATTATTTTATTATAGTATTCGGATTCAGATAGGTACCGTTAATCTACATTCGTCCAAAATACTTCACTGGAAATAAATGTAAATTAATGTAATGTAGACAATTCTTCATAACTTTGCCAATAATTTTGGAACTATTTTCCGGTAATTTATTTTCAGTGAAGTACCTGTAGTACACGAACTGGTATGGTAGGAATTTAAATTAACGGTATCCGAATCCGAATAATAACATAATTTGATAAAACGTTGTTTGGATTACGATTTATTTTGGCAGGCAATTCAGGCTCCGCCGGACCCTTAAGGTGACGTTGGCGACATCTATTGAAAAGAAACTTAATAAAAAAAGAGATTGTTGCACTTACTCCGCTGATGAGTCGGGTGGGGGCCGTAGTTTTCGAGACGCCGCCAGCAGAGGGCGTGCGGTCACCGACGAGAGAGTCAGGAGTGAGTCCTCCTCCTGCTCTGTCGGTGACATCGCTGAGAGGTAAGCGCCTACTTGCTGCAGGACAGAAAAAACACCAAGTGTATTTATTTATTTCACGATGATCTTTTTGTGTTTTTTTTTGCATTTTCCATGCTAAGAATATAAAGTTATTTTAGTGAAGGAATAATTCAATCGCGGGCGTCACCTTATGACGTAAATTCAGAATGTGAAGGTAAATTTCAATTAGGCGGGTGGGGTTCGCGGTGGCTTAGAGGTCATAGCATCTAGTGTATCTAACCAGAAGACGCGGGTTCGAATCCCGCCCGCGATTGAATTTTTCCTTTACTAAAATAACTTTATAATCTTAGCATGGAAAATGCAAAAAAATCACAAAAAGATAGTTTATACAATGTGTTAAGAAAACCCTGTCCGACCCGTGAAGGTATTGTTAGGTATCTATGTATGTACGTCATCTTACCGTGGCTAATGGCAACTCGAGCAGCAAGCTTGCCGGCCGCTCTCTCTGCTCTGTCGGAGCAGACTGGACTGACAGGAGAGAGCCTGCCTTGTCCGGAGACAGCACCGCCTGACAAAGAAGGATAAAACTGTTTTTTATGAATTTCACAAAACAAGTAGCACATCCGCTGTAAAACTGTCGTAAGTTACTCATAAGCCACAAGGAGGTCCAATAATAATAATAATTTCCGTCAATTAAAATCAAGATAATCGCATAAATTAGGGTTTTAATCTTTTTTCAGAAGCGGGAAAATGTTAAGTGCACTTTGTCGGTTTTATATTATTTTCCATTGAAATTTGTCTGAATATGTATGTACATTATTTATGATCTGTTACAGGATATTATGTGATGGCTGGAGCTTACTACCCCCCCGCTGCGTACCCCCCCGTACCCGCCCAGCCGCAGCCCGATGACTTCGCAGACTACATGTGGATGGAGAATGAGGAGGAGTTTGATAAACAGGTGGGGGAATTGTGACATGGTAGAAATTTGAAGTGAGACAATGTTTGATGGTGTAAGTGGGAAAATGTAAAGTGCACTTTGTCGGTTTTATATTATTTTCCAAAACTTGTTTCCCCGAAGTTTAATGTGTAATTATAGTGGATAGTTAACCATTAAGTGTTCGTGAACGTGTGTGAGTGTAGGCAAATGATATAAAATGACTTTTGACTGACATTTGTGTTGACAATGTGTTGTCTGACATGTTGTGACATTTTAAATGACTTTTGTGTTCACTCCCTAAACTCCATCGAAGCCTTAGTGAAGTTTCCACTGTTTTACTGGGGATAAAGTGATGTGTTTTAATTTTAAACTACAAAAAAGACATGACCTAAAGGTCTAAGTTACCAAGTCATAAAATTCCTTAAAAAAATATTTTTTAATATTCTAAGTATGGCATCAAATGTTGTTATTTGTGTGGACTTTTCATTAGAATTCATGCTACAATTTGATTTTAGAATTTAGTGAAAACTTTTCTTGGTTCTGTTACTTTATGTTACAAGTTTTTTAGCGGATGTTCGAAATAGTTCAAAATGTTATGGGTTAGAATACTGTTCCTCACTGCCTTTCAGATAGGCATCCCGTAAGAGGTGTGAAAATATCAGACTTACTCGGTGGTAGGTGACTGGCTGGCGACCACCCTTACGTCGGAGTCTGTCGTAAAGCACCACGGTGTGTGTTTCGACTTTCGCACGTAAGAGTCAGTTCCCCGCGGTTACTGCCACTCTGCAGTCCGTAGGAGTTCTTAGGGCTCGGCAACGCATCAGAAACTCCCCTGGTGTTGCAGGTGTCCATGGGCGACGATGACTACTTACCAGCAGGTGGCTCATCAGCTCGTTTGCCGATTTAATCCATTAAAAAATGTTTTAAACATGTGTTCGTATGATTAAAACAGTTTTTTGTCCTTTATTTTGTTTAAACTTGTTACGAGACTGCCGCATTAGTCTAGTGGTCCTGAGGGCGACTGCTACGCTAGAGGTCCTGGGTTAGATGGACCTGTTACAATTCTATTATTATTATTTAAAAAAAAACGTTGCCCCACACTAGAATTTTCTCCTGTATCGTGGGTGCGTTTACAAACACAAATTCTCACATACACAAACACCCACACCCGGAACAACTACCTGTAGATCATACAAATATTTGCCCCGTGTGGGGATCGAACCCACAACACGTGGAGGAGAAGCCGATCGCTCAACCGCTACGCCAATCGTGTCGTCAAGTATGTATGGATAGATGCCCCTGCACAGGAAAGTGTTTATAAATTCTATATTAGGTACTAGCTTTTGCCAGCGACTTCGTCCGCGTGGAATAGTTACTTTGTTCCCTAGTTCTTCGCCCGCGGTTTCAACTGCGTTGCCCCGTTCCTAAGGGTTGTAGCGTGATGTTGTATAGCTTGAAACCTTTCTCATGAATCACTCATTTTCCCAACATTTCCCTTCACTGCTCTGCTCCTATTGATCGTAGCGTGATGAAAAGTATACTATAACCTGCCCAGAAGTATGAAGAACAATTGTATCAAGTTTCGTTGAAATCCGTCGAGTGGTTTTTGTTTCTATGACGAACATACAGACAGACAGACAAAAATTTTACTGATTGCATTTTTGGCGTCAGTATCGATCACTAATCACCCGCTGGTAGTTATTTTGGAAATATATTTCATGTACAGAATTGAACTCTCTACAGATTTATTATAAGTATAGATTAACTAACCTCGGAGATGACATCTGTTGGGAGGTCGATGGAGCATGACAGAGCGGTCGTGGTAGGCGGTGCTGACGACCCGAGCACTTGGGTGTCCAGCTTTGACAGCTCCTGAAAAGACAAAACAGTTTGTGTCATGATAGAGTCCGGCGGACCGATTTTCTCTCACAAACGTAATACCGAAATAAATCGTAATCCAGACAATATTCTATCAAATTATGTTATCATTCCGATTTAGATACTGTTAATCTAGGTTCCTACGATCCTATTTCGTCCAAAATACTTCACTGGAAATAATTGTAAGCGAATGCAATTTTTGATAACTTTGCCAAGTTTGGAACGATTTTCCGGTCTTTTAATTTCAGTGAAGTAGTGGCAGACGAAATAGGATCGTAGGAACCTAGATTAACAGTATCTAAATCCACATGATAACATAATTTGATTAGATAGAATATTGTCTGGATTACGATTTATTTCGGCATTACGTTTTTGTGGGCAATTCACGCTCCACCGGACCCTTAAGTTTAGGTATTTTTTTACGGCGACTGGAAAGTTATGTTTTTCGAGTGTAAGTATATGTATACAGTATGTACCTACCTATGTATATTTCTTTATATGTATATATCTATATGTATATATCTATACGTATAATAAAATTGTAACCGGCCGATGTCTCTACATTATAGATATTAAAGAAAAAGTAAGCCTATCAAGAATTGAAATATAAGTATAATTATATTTATTTAAAAAAGTATTTTTTATTCGTCCTGATCTAAATCCCGAATTGTTTTACCTGGCGACACTAAATAAGTACCTATATGATTGCTTGTCACTTGCCTTCAACAGATATCTGATGATAATATTGAATTTATAATTATTAATTTTAGTTGTCGAGAGAATGGATGGAAGGCGATATAGAAAGCGAATGCCAGTGGAGCCGAGAGAGGACACGCTAGACAGACATACACCGACCTTATCGGTGATATCTTGCAAAAAGGTCAGGTGCGTAGTACTCGCATCCGGCACGTGTGTTATATGACAAGATGTATGTCAATAAAGCAAAAGAGGTATTCAAGAATCGTAGCAAGTTGCGTTCTATTGTTTCTGCCTACCCCTGTGGAAAAAGGCGTGATTGTCTATGCATGTAGGAAAAAATAATAATTAAAGAATGTAAGATGAGTGGAATGGAACGCAAGATGAATGAGTGAAGATGATAGGTGTAGGTGTGAAAGAGAAAGGGATATACAAAAAAAAACATGGCGATTATGGGGTGAAGGGTGAAAGATGTGAAAGAAATTAAAGTTGTTTTATTATATTAAACGAAATTATAAGAAGATAAAGGCGACATTTTTATTGCAAATCGATCCCCTACATGTATGTTATAATTATTAATGCATTCGTTTGTAATATGTATTAAATGCACGATGAACTTTTCCACGAACGAAACAATCACCGTGGATGTCTCGTCCTCCCGTATCGATTCGTGCTTCGTTCATGGAATCGTGGACAATCGATTTTTCTATTCTTGGCAAACGAATTAAGTATAAATTTTCCAGCGAGTCTCCAAGCTTGCAATGCAATGGCAGGCAATTGCTTTAACGTCATTCATTTATTTTTAACAGTGAACTTTAGCCATTTTCAACTGACATCAAAAAGGAGGTTCTCAATTTGACTGTATATTTTTCTTTGTATGTTTGTTACGTCAATTATGAACCGATTTTGATTATTCTCTTTTTGATCGGTAGGTACACAAAACAAAACAGATCGGTTTACAGGGCACACCAACGTAGATGTTGGTGTGCGTATACTCAACGTGTTATTACTTCGCCTATTTACTAGTGTTAGCTTTACAATAAACCGTTGTCCACGCACACACTTGCAATTTCTTGTTGCTTCACATGATATACGAAACAAAGAATATGAAGCATAAATTCAAATGCATTATCAACTGATACCGTGGCATAGGTGTGTAAGCAAGCAGCTGGTGTGACATTAGTCTTATGATCAAATCACGCCGGCCCGGCGCTAACTTTTTGCATTATTATCATTATTTTTTTTCGTTTTGTTGAATTTTTATTTTTGTTATTTACCTGATAATAAGAACATTATTCCAGAAAAAATGATATATGGAAGAAAATATTAAACAATGTGTAATATGATAACAACAATATTTATTGACATGGTTTTTTTTAATTATAAATACAAATTATAAAGTATGGTTCATGACAAATATTCTAAGTGGGACAAGAATTCACTTTGTTTTTCATATTCAAGAGGGTAATTTATTCATTAATGATATGAATAAACATGTTAGTAAGTTAGATAATAAGATACTGGCGATCCTAAATTGTAATCTCACTAACAATAACATCAATCATGTAATACAAATTACCCCCTGATATTTTTAATAGCCGATTGGTGCGCCATCACTATCTATTACTTGTTGCAAACGTGTCCTCATGCTAGCAACCATATTCCAGCACAAATCAGAGCCACGAAACGATTCCCATGACGAGGTAACGACATCGTCTAAATTAAATTTGGACCTGACTTCAGATGAGTCCCAGTTTAGCACCATGTGACCCCATAGGTTTTCAATGGGGTTCAGGTCAGGACTTTTTGATGGCCATTCAATAACAGTAAAGTTTTCTTGGACGTTTAACCAACTTTGCACGAGTCGCGCGCGATGCACAGCGCAGTTATCATGCACGAAGTAAATGTGTTCTTGCGGGTATGCAACACGCACAGTTGGTAGCATCACGTTTTGTAAAACATCCAAGTAACCTTGACTGGTATTGCGACCCCCTACCTGCACTAATTCACCGGGACCCATTGATGACATCCATCCCCAATAACCCAACGTAATGCGGCCACTAGACCTGCATGGAATAATATTTTTTTTGTTATAGCGTTCACCATCTTTTCGCCATAATATTTTACGACCGTCCTTGTCCGACTTAAAACATTTTTCATCGCTAAATATAACTATATTATTGCACCAATCAAAATCCAAATATTCTCTTGCGAAGCGAACCCGGTTTTGCATGTGAATATCAGACAGTAATATTTTCTTGGCTGGCCTACGACATTTCACACCAGCTGCACGCAAGTGGTTCCGCACAGTTTGTAACGTCACGTCATGTTTAGTCGCCGTGGAACGAGTAGTGAGGAAGGGCTCAGCCAAATGCGTAGCAACTATATCACGGTGCCGTGCATTGGTATCTGTATATGCAAATCCAGCCTTTGGTCCCGGTCGGCAAGGATCAATGCTTCCCGAATCTGCATAACGATGGATTCGCAATATAATTGCACAGTTCTTCTCTGTGAACAATAATTAAATATTGTTACATAAAACATCAATAAACAAGATGTGTATTATTGAAACATAATAAACTTCTAAACGTAATAATAATATTTTGTTACTCACCGATATCTTTAAACGCCTCGCAATTTCACTAATTGAAACGTTTTGCTCATGCAAAATAATTATCTCAGCTCTTAAAAGTGTAGTTAAGTGATCCATATTGATTCACAAAGAATAGCACTTCTCAAAATACGCAGGGTATAATGTCTAAAAACGTAACAAAAGCTCGATAGTCAATAGCATTATGACGATGAAATTAAACTACTAACATATTATGATTTGTCATTTTTAGAGGGTAGACCATTAATATAATCCAAACCAAATATAAAGAAGACTTGCTAATACTATACAATGAATTGAACAAACAAATGTAAAATATTTTTTAAAACATACAAAAAGTTGAGCCGTTGGTAATAAGATTCGATCTTACGGTGCCGGTGACAAGAAGTATTGTTCGCACGCTCAACTAATGCGCCACAGTGGAGTCTGATTCATTAGCTAAATTTATGCATCATATTCCCTGCAACTTTAAAATGACAAGAAATTGCAAATGTGTGCGTGGACAACGGGTTATTGTAAAGCTAACACTAGTAAATAGGCGAAGTAATGAACGCATTGAGATTACGCACACCAACATCTACGTTGGTGTGCCCTGTAAACCGATCTGTTTTGTTTTGTGTACATACTTGAGAGGTGATCCCATAGAAAAACGTAATACCGAAATAAATCGTAACTCAGACAATATTCTATCAAATTATGTTATTATTCGGATTTAGACCGTTAATCTAGGTTCCTACTGTACTATTTCGTCTACTACTACTTCATTGAAAATAAAAAATGACAATAACACGTAACGACCGAGTAAATGATAAAATGATAACGGCGTTTATGTATACGTAAAATTTTACTCGCTACTAAAAATGTTGAAATGGAATAACTTATAAGAAAAAGTAAATCCGCCTTCATAAACATAAAACTTAACGATAAGTGTGAAACAGTTTCGGAAGTCGGTGGCGAAATGAAAAGATTGTATTGGATAATTAGGACTTTAGAAGAAAAGTCTTGAGTATTGTAATTTGTCGAATGCAATAGTGCCAATGGCCGACATACATAAAAAAAAACTTTAGAGTCCGGCGGACCGAATTTCTCTTACAAACGTAATACCGAAATAAATCGTAATCTAATCACAATTTAATCAAATGCTGTTATTCTGATTCCAAAACTTAACGAGTCCGGCGGACCGAATTTCTCTTACAAACGTAATACCGAAATAAATCGTAATCTAATCACAATTTAATCAAATGCTGTTATTCTGATTCCGATACCGTTAATCTAGGTTTAGATTAACGGTATCGGAATCGGAATAAAGAGCGATTCTCAAGGTGTCCACATTTCGCCCTTTCCTTTTTCCCACTAACCTCCTGTATAAATCCTGCAGAGTACTAACTGTTCGACAGCTATTCATAATGACCATAGTATTAAAACAGCACACATCACTTCCCTTCACAGCTGAGTTTACAAAAAAAGACGGAAAGATATAGTTTGCCCACAACCTACAGGAACTAAACATGCTTTCACAGCCAAATTTTACGTTTTTTTAGGGCCGCTTCTTTATAATAGACTCAATGCTATAAAGAATATTTATACCCTCAATTATAACAATTGTAAAAAAACTCTTCAGGAAGCCCTCCAAAGCATGTCCTACGAAGATACAGAGAAATTGCTAATTGTGTTAAAGTAAGCATTTATCTATGTGTTCTTTTTAGTTTATTTTTGTTTATTATTGTTATACTTATTTTGTTATACTGACTTTGTGATTATTTTAGTCCTTAATATGTATTTTTCTCGCCTGAAACACAGGATTACCTAGTTCAGGCACATAATGTCATGTAAATAATATACCTAAGTAAGACTTTGTTACTAACAAATATTTTGTCATGTAGTATTTAATAAAATTATTTGATTTGATTTTGATTTGAGGTTCCTACTCTACCATTTCGTCCAAAACACTTCGCTGGAAATAAATGTAAGCGAATGCAATTTTTGATAACTTTACCAGGTTTGGAACGACTTTCCGGTCTTTTATTTTCAGTGAAGTAGTAGTAGACGGAATAGTACAGTAGGAACCTAGATTAACGGTGTCCAAATCCGAATAATAACATAATTTGATAGAATATTGTCGGAGTTACGATTTATTTCGGTATTACGTTTTTGTCGGGATCAAATCAAGCTCCGCCGGACCCTTGACGTAACTTATTACTAACTAGCTGCAGCCGGTTTCACTTGCATTCCAAAACGACTTCTTGAGTCTAACACAAAACGTCTAGACTACACCTATATCCTTCCCCAGAATGCAACCTTTCTCCTTGCCTAATTTTATCGAAATCTGTTCAGCGGTTAGGGCATTAAAAGATGACAGAAAACAAATAAAAAGAGAGTTTTGCATTTACGAGTTTGTCATGTCAACATAAATGACACCTGTAATGTCAAATCAAATATTGAATGAGGTATTAATGACATCGTATTATTTGTTAGAGAAAAAAAATTACACCCTTTGTTAACTTCTTTACTTTACTCTATAATTGGTTAAATCAGTATGTTAGCCATTTACTTTATCTTAGTCAGTATCCGTAAGTATATTTTTATTTTAAATATGCTTTATTTTGTTATGTTTTTAACCTCTGTAAGTCTAGTACATATTTAAATGTGAAATTAACTTTAATGGTTATTTTTTTAATGTTCGTTTTCAATGGGTAGTTAAATATCGCAATAACTTTAGATAAAGTGAACAGATTTCAATAAAATTAAGTTCAAAAGTTGCCTTATGATACTGCCAATACTGCCAATATATTTCTTTCCCATTTCTCTGAATGATTAAGGATGTTCTAAGAAAAGTATGGAAAAAACAGTATCCCTCTTTTTTGCGCAGTTGGAGTCGGATAAAAAGTACCTTAAATGTTGACCAGGCTCATAAGCTACGTAATACACCAGATTTCAAATATCCGTTAATTAAATCGAGTTATAAACGAACATACAGAAATACATACATACAGACAGACATTTTTTCCAAAACGCATTAATTCGGCTTCAGTATCGCTTAATTATTATTATTCTCCACCTATTTTTTCCACATTATCTTGCAATTACAGACACAACTTTTCTACAGACTTATTATATGTATAGAATAGCGACCTGCTCGCGGTTTCACCCGCGCTGCTCCGTTCCTACGAGGCGTAGCGTGATGTTATATAGCCTATGTTACTCAGTGAAAAAAGCTACATTAGCTTTCTAACGGCAAAAGAATTTTTGAAATCGGTCCAGTACTTTTTGAGCCAATTTGTTACAAACATACTTACATACAAATCTTTCCACTTTATAATATTAGTTAACTAGCGACACGCCCGCGGTTTCACCCGCGTTGCCCCATTCCTATGAGTCGTAGCGTAATGTTAAATAGCTTAAAACCTTCCTCTTGAATCACTCTATCTATTAAAAAAAACCGCTTCAAAATCCGTTGCGTAGTTTTAAAGATTTAAGCATACATAGGGACGGACAGACAGCGACAGCGACTTTGCTTTATACTTTGTAGTGATGATAGTATAGTAATCTATACTATCTTCACTTGCGCGATTCAGGACTTGTCCGTCTAGTTTCTATGTAGCACAGTAGATGTCGCTACATATGTATAGATTAGGCTAATGAGTTATTAGGTGCTATTTTATTTTTGTAGGCGCTCTCCACCATGCCCATGACAAAACCATTTTGTCTTTTTCGAAATTATTAATTTTATTAAGTAATCTACATAATATTAAGTTTATTTAAACTTGTACGTAAAAGACAAATAAAATTGTTTTCCTTTTTTAGGCAAGCGCGCCATCGTATGGCGAACTGACTGTCAAGCGTAAGCCTGTCACCAATTAAAAAAATGCTACAGTAAATGAAGTAGGTAGCTCCACCTGTTTATTTATCAGGCAGCTTGATAAAATCGTTTCTTGCGTCACAGTCTGAAAGAAGGCATAGAGTATTTTAGCCGAGAATCTAAAAGGTCAGAGGTCATCTTCGAAGCCCTATAATGGCTATATCGAGACTGAATTGTGCAGTTGCTAATGAGTTACTTCCTTTAAGAAATCTAGAGGGGTGACTGTCACGTCATGCTATTTTGAAAGGGTATTTGGCTAGTGTTGGAGTTATTTAAACATACCATCACGCCTGTATTCCCCGAAGGGTTAGGCAAAGGCGTACTTAATGTACACCCACAGTTCGCCGGTATTTTTAGGTCCCATGTCATAGAGGGCGAACCTATATCTTTATTTGTGTACACTGAACTCGAGAAAATGTATGGAACAGCTGTTTTTTTCGTGATTTCAGAGTTGGTTCCATAGTAAAAGGTATTCCTAATGATGAGTATAATACCGTCCTTTCGGCTGTAAAACGAATCAAATGTCACGGTATATAACTGATTAAAAAAATACCATAATCCTTCGTGTCGGTAGTAAACAATTTCATTTGTTCAATGGCGTTAGAAGCTTTTTTTATGGGATAGGAGGGCAAACGAGCAGACCGATCGCCTGATGATAACCGATTACCGCCGCCCATGGACACCCGCAACACCAGAGGTGTCACGAGTGCGTTGCCGACCTTTTAAAAGGAGATTGGGCCTCCGGTAACCTCACTCACTCGGCGAAACACAACGTAAGCGTTATCGCCGGTTTTCTGTGAGGCCGTGGTATCACTTCGGTCGAGCCGGCCCATTCGTGCCGAAGCATGGCTCTCCCACATAAAAACTGCTTATTTCAATTTATTCGATTCCATTTTAAAAAGCGTACCTAAGCTTATCAAGGCTAAAAAAACAGTTAGCTAGCCCATAGGCATAATTCACGCTTAGATCCGTTTGTTATTTCGTCAAAATATCAGCTAATTTTAAACTGACATAAACCAGCAAGCTCGATTGAAAGTACCTTGGAAATATAATCAATACTTCGGCGATTCCGCGGCAGACAGTAAAGTAACTGTGAAATACGATAGAAATTTATATTATTTTTAAATGTCAAAGGTACCGAAGAATTATAAAAGTATGTTGTATTGTTTCAATACTCAATACTCAATACATTTATTGCACTCCACAAGTTAAATAGATGTTACATTAATATGTATATAGAAACGTGTGGGCCTTGTCAGGCACGGCAAATGTTGGAGAGAGGAGGAAGTTTATGACCTTTTTTTTGTTTGACTTTGTATTATGTTATATTATTTGCAATGTGTTTTAAATACCTACTTACTATTTAATGTCGCTTTTATTTGGATACTAACATTACTTAGATGATTATGGAATGTTTTTAAGAGTTAGTAAATGTATCTATATGTTTTTATAATATGTACTTGTATTTATGATCATGTTAATATTAATTTAAATTTGTATTTATTACGTGTTATGTACATTTATCATTTAGGTATTTGTTTATATGGTAGTAACATTTACATAATAGCATTTGTTTTAGTTTTTTTTATATATATACTGTTTTTATCTTCATTTTTTATTCGTGGGGGTAGTTTGTTATATATTTTTATCGACATAACGTGTGGACTAGATGATGATGTTTTGTCATTTACTCGATCGTTACGTATTATTGTCATTTTGTTATAAATTTTGTGATCGGATCTTGACCAAATATTTATGAGACCACCTCTGAAGAATAAAAAAAGAATCATCAAAATCAATTCATAATTGGCAGAGTAATCTCGTAACAAACATAGGTAATCGAATTGAGAACCTTTTTGGAGTCGATTAAAAAGACGACCTTTATTCTCTATGAATCTTTAAAAAATAAACTGCCGGTTATGTACCGACCTCCCTCACTAGATGTCTGCATCGTTATCGATCGCGGAGGTCATCGCTCGCTAGAGTAGATGGTCTAGATTCCAGACAACACAGCTAGATTCCTAGTTCGTAATATTTCTTCTTCGTCCTCTATGAATTGCTAAACAATTGCGATTAAACTTTAGTATGTTGTTGTATGCATGCTTGGGAAGAATTATGATGAAAAAAGTCTTGCAAACAACGATAAGTACAGCCCTTTCTGCTATCGGACGACCAGAAGCACGAAAAAGCAACATCGATTCATGGTGGACATTCCAAAATCCCGAACGAAACGCTTTAAGTCCACTTTTATCATGCGTACCGCTGAAATGTGGAATGTGCTTCCCGAGTGGGTCTTTCCCGATAGATGTAGTCTGAGTGTTTTTAAATCACGTGTGAATCGGTTTCTTCTAGACAAGCGCGCTCCATCGTAGATCGCAGTGCTGCTTAATATCAGGCGAACTGGCGGTCAAGCTTAAGCCAATCACGAATAAAAAAAACGATAAACTCAAAAACTACTGAACGGATTTTCATGTGGCTTTGACCAATAGACTGGTTGATTCATGAGGAAGGTTTCAAGCTATTAAACATCACGCTACGACTCTTAGGAACGGGGCAACGCGGGTGATAAGCTAGTTACATAATATAGGTACTATCAACTCCCTCATTGGTGAAGTCGGAAGTTCGACAGCTGAAAGTAAGCCGGTACCTTTCCCGTAAGGTTGGAAATTAATTATATCAATAAAACTCTTAGACTATAACTAACACTTTATTGAACAAATATTCTTGATATTAGTAACTAGCGACCCGCCGCAGTTTGTACAATTGGACAGATTTGACATCATTACAAATCATTCAAATTCGCGATTTTTCTCAGCTATATTATGCATGTATTATACAGACAAAAGTGCCGGAAAAAATCGTCTAAATGATAGTGAAAACCGTATCAAAATACGTTGCGTGGTTTAGGAATAGTTAGAGGAGAAACAGAGACTAAATCAGTGACATTGTTTTCTAGGATTTCTAAAGAGAGAATAATAATACGAGTATACTTGTGTACTTAGACATTACTTAATACACCTCGGTCGGGAAAATAATTGTTGGGATTTTGCAGAAAATTGTGCTACTTAAAATTATCACATGTATTTTAATTAACTCAAACTCAATCTAAAATTGTTTATGTAAGATGGCCAATCTCATGAATTTTTTAGGCCTCCGACTGCATGAGATTGATTGATCATCTTGTTTCCATCTTTATTGATAGTTGTGTTTTTTGATCTCTTAAATTAACTTTTTATTTTTTGTATTTGTTTATTTTACACTTTTTAGTTTTTGATAAAGCCAATGTCACTCTCACAATTGAGACGAATGTAATGACTAAAATATATCAAGCGGTTTAGGCTACAGAGCGTAAAGCATACATACACTCAAAAAACAAAACCTTCCGTCTAACGCAGTCGGGTAAAAAAAATCGTAAAGTTTCCTGTCGGTAATAAAACCAATTTCATTTGTTTAATAACGGTAGAAGCTTATTTCAATTTATTCGATTCCATTTTAAAACCAAACTCCGCGTGCCGTGCCTGTCAGGAAGGTCGATAGAACGCCATTATGTGGATGGAAAGTTAAATTATTGATCAGCGTAGATTCAAGTCTGCAATTTGCATTTAAATAATGCAAATGGCAGATAGGACTAATCAAACAAAATAGTGGGTTTTTTTTACACCTGCAACACCAGAGGAGGTGCTGATACGTTGCCGACCCTTAAGACTGATTGCAGACTGCCAGAGCCGCAGCAAGCGAGGGGAACTGGCTCGTACGTACAAAAGTTGAAACACACACCGCGGCGCCATGTCGAGCAAAGTGTTATTGACTTTTTCTATGAAATTCTTAGTAGTTAGCAGCTCGGAGATAGTGCCCGGTTAATGGCGATAGGCTCGTCTTTTGTTACATGCGGGGACTAATATATATGTGGACGAAATCACATCAGCGAGGGCCCTTCTTTCGTTCCCCGTAGAAGTGATCAAATTAATTAGTCATCTGTGGTAAAGTCTGGGGGCATCGCATCTAAAGGGCTTCGTGAGGCCCCTTTATGTGCGAGGTCGTGGGCGAGGGCCCACTTCGCCCACACCTAGCAAAGCCATTATTGATGTAGGGTATAAAACCAAACTACCGAGCTGCAATTTAAGAAATGTAATAATCTATACTAATG
Source organism: Acronicta aceris (assembly GCA_910591435.1). Lineage (NCBI taxonomy): Eukaryota > Metazoa > Arthropoda > Insecta > Lepidoptera > Noctuidae > Acronicta > Acronicta aceris. The sequence goes on along the minus strand of OU342787.1, from coordinate 5,399,170 downwards.
TTAAAAAGTGGAAGAGTTTTTTTATTTGAACGCGCTAATCGCAGCAACTACTGGTTGGAATTGAATAATTCTTTTTGTGTTGGATAGTCCATTTATCGAGGAAGGTTATAGGTTACATAACATCACGCTACGACCAATAGGAGCGGAGCAACGCGGGTAAAACCGCAGGTGGGTCGCTAGTCGTTTATAAAATCGAAGAGACAGCAATATTAGGACGTTATAACTAGACTTTATAACCAGGGGTGTAGCTACTGCTGTATCAGCCGTATCAATGATACGGGATCCCAGGGTTATAGGGGCCCCGACGTGTGTTAGCCCTAATACGTAAAATGTTATCTCACTCCAACTTATCGTACGCTAAAGACCCGCCTAAAAAAAACATGTCTGATCATAAAGAAAAGATAGAAAACGATTTAATTCCTTGCGAAGAAACATACAGAAATGAAATAAGACTTAAAAAACATTAAAAGTAATACATACCATCATGCCTGTATTCCCCAAAGGGTTAGGCAGAGGCCGGTATGTTTAGGTCCCATGTTATAGGGGGCAGGCCTATAGCCATTTACCGGGCACAACTCCAGACTCCGAGCTGCTACTGAGAATTTCATATAAAAACCATATAACACTTTGCTCGACCTCGGGATCGAACCCAGGACCTCTAGTGTAGCAGTCGCGCTTAGGACCACTAGACTAATGAGGCAGCATTAAAAATAATAATTTAAGAAAACAAACAAATTACACAAATTTATTACATTATAGTGCGTCTTATCTCCGCAAGGAAAAGGGGTGGCTCTCAGCTTTATGCTGCACTGTGTTACAAAATGCTTGCAACACAGTGCAGCGCTGATTTTCAGTGCCAACCTATCACAAAAATTGTGATCATAAAAGATCATACCTACTATATGATTCACATAAACGACACTATCTATTGTCAGCGGCGGCCTTAAGGGGTGGCGAACAGGGCAATCGCCCGGGGCCTCGCTCTTGCAGGGGCCTCGAGCAACAACCCAAGCAAATTAAAAAAAAAAATTAACTATATTTTTTTTATGTAAAACTTGATTTTGATCCTTAATTATTTATTAAGGTAAATTAAAATAAAGTTAGTTAACTAATTCAAAACATAATTGAAAAATTCATTATGTACATTATACTTAAATATCGCGCCTCGAAACAATTGAAGATCGGTTTTGGTAAACTGAAAAAGTGTAAAAAAACTGTGAGATACATATAAATTATTTCTGACTGTTTGTGCGAAAAAAACAAGATTTACGAAATGAGTTCGCGTGATCTTGATGCCGGTAGAAAATTTGAGTCAAGTAGTTCAAAAAGGAAACGAGCCATCAAAAGAAAGCAGGTAAAAGAAATAAATCTATACTTATAATAAATCTGTAGAGAGGTCAATTCTGTACATAAAATATATTTCCAAAATAACTATCATGGGTGATTAGTGATCGATACTGACGCCAAAAATGCAATCGGTAAAATTTTTGTCTGTCTGTCTGTCTGTATGTTCGTTATAGAAACAAAAACCACTCGACGGATTTCAACGAAACTTGGTACAATTGTTCTTCATACTCCTGGGCAGGTTATAGTATACTTTTCATCACGCTACGATCAATAGGAGCAGAGCAGTGAAGGCAAATATTGGGAAAATGAGTGATTCATGAGAAAGGCTTCAAGCTATAAAACATCACGCTACAACCCATAGGAACGGGGCAACGCAGGTGAAACCGCGGGCGAAGAACTAGGGAACAAAGTAACTATTCCACGCGGACGAAGTCGCTGGCAAAAGCTAGTAAATAAATAAATCTACGTAGATCTTTATATAAATATATAAAAAGTGATGATAAAGAAACCTCTACAAAACATTTATTGAATGTGACTCTAATCCTGATCTAGCTGAAAACATTCCTTCGACATCATAATGTACAACGCTTTAGTTCCTTACGGTAATGTTGTGCATGTGTATTTAAAATAAATAAATAAATAAAAATAAATCATGGGTGCCGCCGCAAGTCATCAAGTAAAAACAGCGAGGATGATGATGAATCATCATTGTCTCTTAAGTCACCGGTGCCACCGTCAACGATATCCAGTCAAGTTCACGAATCTGATCCCGAGTCTATGTCTACATCTGTGACTGCTGGAATGCAAAATCTAAATCCTCAAAATGACCACCCCACTATCGAAAGAGTCCTGAGAATTATTGCCATCACACCTGTTACAGTTTGTCGTCTGCTTAAAGGAATTTTTCGAGGCTTAAAATTATTAAAATATATTTGAGAGGAAGATCGGCTTTCAGCCGTTTCATTCGTTAGATTAGTGCTTTAATTAAAGATTTATGGAAGTCTTAGGAAAAGCCGCAAACATCGATTTTAAAATTTACCATCTTTGTATTTGTTAACTTTGTAAATCTTTCAATATAAAATATTTTAAAACTCAAATTTTATTTATTTGTATAACTTTAGCATTTCACCAGACCTACTTTCGCATCACATACTTTTCACAAAGGACAAAGGGCCTTGCAAAGACCTACCGCCCGGAGCCTCGCAATGGGTAAGGCCGCCGCTGTCTATTGTTGAGGGGCCCCCGACAAATCTTGATACGGGGCCCGTCTAGGGTGTCTACGCCACTGGTTATAACTAGTGCTGTTTAAATGGACAAGGTTGCTTTTGGACTTTTTTTGTCATTACTCCCGGTATTACATTATAAACGGTTTGGACAATAATGCGAAAAACAAAACAAGAAAAACGCATGAGGCTAACACAACCAATAGGTATGCTATATTTATAATCCACTAACTTCTGCCCGCGACTTTGTCTGCGTGGATTTCAGGATTGGGTCTGACCTGGATAAAAAGTAGCCTATGTGTTATTCCAGGGAATAATCTATCTGCGAGTCAAATTTTATCCAGATTCATTCAGCCACTCTGGTGTGAAAGAGTAACAAACATCGATACATCCATACTCACAAACTTTCACGTTTATAATATTAGTAAGAAAGTGCAACAAAAATTTTACGTGGGAGAGCCATGCTTCGGCACGAATGGGCCGGCTCGACCGGAGTGATACCACGGCCTCACAGAAAACCGGCGTCAAACAACGCTTACGTTGTGTTTCGCCGAGTGAGTGAGGTTACCGGAGGCCCTATCCCCTTTTAAAAGGTTGGCAACGCACTTGTGACTCCTATAGTGTTGCGGGTGTCCATGGGCGGCGGTAATCGGCGATCCGTCTGCTCGTTTGCCCTCCTATTCCATAAAAAAAAGTAAGGATAGACGCAGTGAGGCTTTTACAACATAGTTACTATACGACATTTGGAGGAAATGAAACAAAAAACAACAGTTTTCTAATTTCTGCTTCCTGCAACACTTTTTAGGCTTCGCAGATAATGTTTTGCCTATAGATACTAACATCTGACTCATAAGTCTAGTCTAGCCAGAAATACATGACGAAATGTTAGGTATGAGTCACAAGAGTGATTTAAAACATGGAAATATTAAGCAATAGTATTTTGAGTTATAGTGTGTTACGTAAAAAAATAATATAACGCTGTTATCGTAATCAAATGATCTAAACGAGGGGTTTCTAAGTAGCTGCTAAGTTGAAAAATGGCTTGTTTGTTAGCTCGTTACCTACACATATAAAAATATCTAGATCTAAATATACTAAAAACAGATTTTTTGGTTGGTGTATATAATGGCGCCCACACTGGGACCGATAATGAAGTTTATAAGAGATATATCCGGTTAAAAGTCTCTAGATTTGAACTTCAAAATGTTGAAAAACATTGGAATCTTAAACATAAAATAAAAAAAAATGAACTTAATGGCGCCCACCTGGGACTTATTTTAAAGAAGCCAAATTATTAAATTAAGGCAATATTTTCTTTTACTGGAGTGATATTTTGAAGTCTCGCACTTAAAGCTCATCATCTTCTAACATTATTTAAGTTCATTACGAGCCCCAGTATGGGCGCCATTACAGACACGTAATTTGATTTACCTTAATGTTATTTCTCGAATGACCTTTCTTCAGTAATATAGTCATTTTCTCTGAATATGAGCTAGGTATAACTCATTTTTACCCGACTACGAAAGTGGAATGGTAATGATTTTAATAGTTCATGTATAACCGTTATCCTAAGGATTTTCTTATTGTTTGAAATGTTCAAACAATAAGAAGGAAGACACGATAAGAGGAAGAAAAAGAATCCTAAGGATGGACGGGTTGTCATTAGATTACACTTATATAATCTGGAATTTCATGTTTGCGGATTATTCTGACTGTTAAAACAAGATTGCCTCATTAGGTTAGTGGTCACAAGCGAGACTGCTACGCTCCGGTCGAGCAATGTGTTATTGAGATTTTATATGAAATTCTCAGTAGCAGTTGAGTCGGAGTTTGGGATTTGTGCCTGATTAATGGCAACAGGCTCGCCCCCTGTTACGTGGGACCTAAACACACCGGCAAACTGTGAGTGTACATTAGTACACCTCTGCCTAACCCTTCAATGAATACAGGCGTGATGCTGTTATGTTAAAACAAGACTAGCATCTTTTATAAAAACAAAGTCGAGTTAGTTACACCAATAAATAACTCAAAAACAGCTGGAGCGATTTTTACGATCTTTTTCGTTGGATTTGTCCGCTCCGTATAGCAGAATAACTAGTTAATAAACATCGTAAAAACTCCTTTGGGACCAGAGTGACACTGCGGGCAATAGCTAGTAAAATATACATTTGGAAATATTACCCGAGGTCACGTTTATGCGGTAGGTAACCTCGCGACCCTGAGTTTAATATGCGGTCATTCCTCTGCAATTTGTTTGGCGAAAAGCTGCGACCTAGTTTACCGTGGGAGAGCCATGCTTCGGCACGAATGGTCCAGCTCGACCGGAGTAATACCACGGCCTCACAGAAAACCGGCGTTAAACAACGCTTACGTTGTGTTTTGCCGAGTGAGTGAGGTTACCGGAGGCCCAATCACTTGTGCCTCCTCTGGTGTTGCGGGTGTCCATGGGCGGCGGTAATCGCTTACCATCAGGCGATACGTCTGCTCGTTAAATCCTATAAAAGAAGAGCTAGTTGCATATTGTAGGCCAATTTAGGTCTATATTTGACAACCTCAATTCATATCTTTTTGTGATTTTTTTTTGCATTTTCCATGCTAAGATTATAAAGTTATTTTAGTAAAGGAAAAATTATATAATTATAGTGACTTTGGAGATAGTTAAAAGGTAAGGTGGCATCGTACGATATCGAACTAACTGTAAAGTAAGTCATATCGGTTGAGAAGCAAGGTAACTTGCTTTTCAATAGATGTCGCCAACGTCACCTTATGACGTAAATTCAGAATGTGAAGGCAAATTTCGATCAAGCGGGTGGGACTCGCGGTGGCTTAGCGGTCAGAGTGTCTGGTGTATCTAACCAGGAGACGCATGTTCGAATCCTGCCCGCGATTGAATTTTTCCTTTACTAAAATAACCTCAATTCATATTTTAAATATAACGATTTATCTGTCTTGGTGCTACAGCATCGCCAAAATATTCTGCCGCTGAGCATGTGCTAACATTATTGTGTTCCGGTTTGAAGGGTAATTAATATAGCCAGTGACATTACTGGACAAATGAGACTTAACAACCTGAGGTGTCAAGATGACAACGCTCGAGTGATACCACTGATCTGGCTTGTACCTACTACTATACTCTTTGCGCTTTAGCATGGTGCGGGTGACAGTTGCCTGTATGACTTTGATTTAATTGTTTAATTTAATTTACTACAGTTATTAATGATTTAATATATTACGAATGTGGTACAGCTAAAATACTAAGTCATAATTTGTTTATCGCGGCAACCTTCAAGAGTGAAACGAAATTTTATGAAACTGTCACCCGTACCATGCTACAGCGCACAAAGTGTAACGATTATCATAAAAATCTTAGTTTAACTTTAATGAATAAGTTTGAGTATGCGTCAAACAGAGTGAATAGTGTTAAAATCGAAGAGAATTTCTTAGTGAACGTAGGTACTTCTTACTTTTCAAGTCATGCTGTCACATGCTCCAAGCTTTGTCTAGACTTTAAACGGGACATTGACCTTTTAGTGGTTTAGTGCTCATTTTGAAATTCTGTCTGTCTGCCAGACGATTCAATCGCATGCCATTTGTGAAATTGAGATTCCACATTTTATAATAAAACCATTACAATCATTTGTTTCCAGATTTCGTTGGAATAAACCTACTTCTTACGAATTTTATCGCATTATATTTATATTATTTATTTCCCGGCGTTTCAGATCCATAACAGCATCCATGGTCACACGTCATGCTCGTGAACGGGTGCTGTCTGTCGGGGCTGGTCAGCTCTTACTTGCTGTGGCAATCCTTTATTTTATAATGAACTAGCGACCCGCCCGCGGTTTCACCCGCGTTGCGCCATTCCTAAGAGTCGTAGCGTAATGTTAAATAGCTTAAAACCTTCCACTTGAATCACTCTATCTATTAAAAAAACCGCATCAAAATCCGTTGCCTAGTTTTAAATATTTAAGCATACAGGAACGGACAGACAGCGACAGCGACTTTGTTTTATACTATGTAGTGATGATAAATCAATTCTGCAAAATACTCAGCAACTATTAGGAACAATTTGACTGCCTCATTAGTCTAGCGGTTCTAAGCGCGACTACTACACTAGATGTCCTGGGTTCGATCCCCAGGTCGAGCAGTGTTATTGCGTTTTTTTATGAAATTCTCATAAAAAAATTCATGATTTGTGCCCAGTTAATGGTAATAGGTTCGCCCCTTATTACATGGGACCTAAACATACCGGGGAAATCCAGAGCCGAGGAGAGAGAGAGAGGAGGGTAGAGGCCTCCCTACCCTCCTTCCACTCTTCTTCGTTTAGAGATTTCTGCGGCCAATCCTTCCAATAAAGGTTCTAGCTCGTCCCGCCATCTCCTCGGCCTGCCGCGACTTTGTCTAACGTTGTGAGGGTTCCACTCAAGGCGTCTCTACCCTCCTTCCACTCTTCTCTCATGAAAACTCGTCCGACATGCGGCAGATGTGACCTGCCCAATACAATTTTAAGCTCGCGGTATTCTGACCAACGTCGCAGTTCACTGTTCCTTAAATATACGGTCTAATAACCAGCAGTAAAAGTAAACTAAAGCAGTGTAATAAAACCTAAGTGTTATTGGGTTTTTCTATGAAATTCTCAGTAGCAGCTCCTTCCGCCTGCGGTTTCACCCGCGTTGCTCTACTCCTATTGATCGTAGCGTCATGTTATATCTCCTATAACCTTCCTCGATAAATAGACCATCCAACACAAAAAGAATTATTCAATTCCAACCTGACCTGAGATTAGCGAGTTCAAACAAACAAACTCTTCAGCTTTATAATATTAGTATAGATAGAAATGGGACCTTAACATAACCCTTCGGCTAATGGCGTGATGGAATGTTATTTACGTAGCCAGTTACCAAGAAACGTTATTCTTTTCTCATCTATGTACGTTTTAGATTTACAGTTGATACGGAAAAGTTGCAAATGCATTAGCCGCTTCCATAGACATCTCGAAACGTCTGGATTGGGGAGCAATGGACAGCGAAGTAGGTCATCGTTCCATAGACTATTGCAAATTGCAGTGGAAACACGTCAATAGATCTCTTATGCTTACTTATACATTATTTTTAGGAAATACAGAAAAAATACAATTTAAAATGTAACTGTATCGACTAAAAGTAATCGTTATTAGGTAGGTATGTGCCTTATTTAGTAATCTACATTAAATAAATAATATATATGCAGCGCCACATTGCAAAAAAAAAACGTCTGAAATTGCGCCGAATGTGCGGTGACATAATTGGCAGATAGATTGTTTTGCTTTGCATTTAGGTACGAAGTTTAAAAATGGAATAAGAATAAAACTTACTTGACTAAAGTGGAACTCTCTGGGCAGAGACATTTTTTTATGTCAGGAGGCAGCGATATGCAGTTGAAGTGATCTTCAGACTCCGTACACTCTAACTTAAACGCACTTTTTTGGACGGCATAAGCCGTAATATACATTTGTTTAAAATTACCAATATCCCGTACAGACGCCGTTTTAACAAAGTTACTAAATCCTCTTCGTAATTCAATATTATTACCAAATATTATTTCTTTTCAAAATATCTGGATTTTTATAAAAATCACGGTACCACCGACATTTTTGTCTTCAATATAAAAAACGATGCCGTCTTTTTTTAATGGCAGTCTGTTGGCACCGTAAAAGTATTTTTTTATTATTATTTTTCCTTATAAAATGTTACCGTTTCCGACTCGAGGTGTAAGCAACTAATGTAGTTATATTTTCCGAGTCTGCGCGGTACAATAATCGATTTTTGAGTGAGCCTTCGAGTTTTTTCTGAGATTGGCACTCCCTGACAGTGTTGCTGTTGACGAAAATATAGCTAGTGATGACAGCCCAATGGACTTCGCGCGTTTTTTTTATAGAATAGGAGGGCAAACGAGCAGACGGATCGCCTGATGGTAACAACACCATAGGAGTCACAAGTGCGTTGCCGACCTTTTAAAAGGGGATTGGGCCTCCGGTAACCTCACTCACTCGGCGAAACACAACGTAAGCGTTGTTTAACGCCGGTTTTCTGTGAGGCCGTGGTATCACTCCGGTCGGCCCGGCCCATTCGTGCCGAAGCATGGCTCTCCCAAAGGGCGTTGGAAAAATCGGCCCTAAATCGAGGTTCTTTGTAGGCAGTCGGCACACGCGCTCATCAAACATTTTTTATAGAACATATTGCCATGTAGATCAAAAAAGGTTCTCCTTTCCTGGACCTTTTTTTAGTAGTACGAACAATATTCACGGGTCGTCTACTACCCGGAGAGGCGAGAATGTCAACTAATAACCCTACCTACTTACCTTTTTGTTTCATGGCTGTTTTGATTCGCCACGACCATGACAGGCTATGGCCCTCGCCTCGTATCCCACCAAGAGTACGCGTGCCGAACACGAGCGCCACCTACTGGGGCCATTGTCTCGTCGGGCGACGGACTCCCCAAGTCAACTGCCCGCAGGCCACAGCTCATGGAGGGAGATCTGTCTGCGCCCTCCTGCGCGCGGTGCGGCTACTGTGGATCGAGAGAATTTGATAATTCTCCCTCCCTCTCCGCTGCCATCCTTGAAACTAACATTTTAAGACACTCGTGGCCAGCAATGGGACAGTTTTTTAAGGTTGATGTAAAGAAATTCGCTTCAGGGTTACCATTAAAACACGTCTAAAGATTTTCACAATATCATTATATTTAAATTCACTAAACATTTTTATTTTATTGTGATAACGTACCTAAGAGCTAGCTTCCAACTATAACATGCTATAATTATGTCAAAATTTACAATAAATTTACAAATTCACTATTAAAATTATTAATTGTCCCTTTATCTGACAAACGTCATCATTTGACAGTTACGTTTAAAAAATATATCTGTCAAATGTAAAACCTTTAATGCCGTATAAATCGTAAATCAATTACAGTTTTTCTTGTAAGTGATTTAGTAATTTGAAAAGGCATTATTTCATCAAATTATTCAATTATAACCCATTCTAAGGGCTAACATGCCCGATAAAGCCTACCATTCACGTTGCGACTAAAACACAATTAATAATATTAAAAGTACTTAACATAGATTATGCTATAATTGTTATCAGTAAAATGGAGCTCGGAGATACCTTTCGTTAGTTTCAGGCACTTATGGATTAATGCAAAAAGCTGGTACTATTTCGTTACCCAATATTATAGTTGGCAGTGATAGAAGACACGTTATTAACACTTGTAACTTTGTAGGTCAGACGAGCGAGTTGCGATTAGTCGCACGACTATGCGACTAGTCGCAGAAGTTTGCGATTTTTGTGATATCACTATTGTAACGGGAAGACTGCTTATGAAAGAGGCCATGTACAAAATCTCTTTATACGAATAGTCTAGGCGGTCTCTTATCAAGAGATTCAAAATCCTCTTTTAGTAACAAAAATAAAATAATCGTGAATCAATGTACTTTTTGACTGCCAAATTGCAGTAGACAAAAAAACCGCAGTCGCCCGTCTGAAATTTAACTATATTCCTATAACAATCAACCGAGACGGAAAATTTTCAAGATTGAAGGTATTCTAAGATATTTTTCTCAAAAACGGCTGTATCAATTTAGATAAGATTACACACTAACTATAACATATTTTTTCATTGCTTCCGTCGGGGTTTTTAATATTATCACACTATAATAATAACGAATAAACGGGTTTTGAGGTCAAAAATCAGCTATTTTTTTTACTAAAACTAACACCAGAAAGAAAAATCTATTTAACGCGCCTTAAGACGGGATAAGCGACCGAATCGACAAAAAAAGTTCAGTTGTTTAACAACTTAAAATACTTTTAAAAGTATGTTCCTATTTTCATTTTATTTAAATTTTATTACTTTTTACAATTTCCCTTATGACTTGTTTGCTCCAGTAACATATAATTCATATCAACAGTAGGCTTTGACAATGTTTTGTACTAAATCTATTAAAAAAATAATGTTTCCCAAGCTTTTATAAAGATTTGAATATCAAATCTCTTGAATTTGTCATCAGATTGCATTTTAAGACAAAACTGCCTAGAAGTGGACTTAGATAAGCTAACAATTGAACCTTAAAACCAAATTTCACGCAAAGGTAACAAGCTCATTCAGCCAGTTGAGGCTGAATGTTAGAATTCCTTAGCCCATCATCTAAAATAAATACAAATGTATTTTTTTTTTTAAAAAAAAAGGTTATTGGTAATGTCGGTCGCACATTACTAGTACTTTTGTTAACCCCTCGTGCTAAGCTAAATGCTTGTTACGAGTGGGTTCACGTCGGTAATGCAATGGGTTGGTTTCGAACCGGCAACCACGTGATCGCAAGTACGACGCCCTAGCAATTAAGCAACCGAAGCTTCAATTAATTTCTCCTCTCTAATACCGCGTGAAACCTGTCGGATTTATCTCTCTTTCCCAGTGCTCAAAGGCCAGAGAATACAATAAAATCTGGCATGCCTAAAATTAGGCTTAAATCGCATTAGTATTACAAAACACATAGAGAACCTCACGCCAAACGAGTGGCTTTACTGACATGGAAATTGACAGTTCAGTCATGCTTATCAAATGACAAATGACAGTGACGTGGGAAAGCACGGCAATGCTACTTCAATTTTCACAGTAATTTAGGCGGGAAACTGTAAAGTGCACTTTGTCGGTTTTTTATTATTTTCCAAAACTTGTGTTTCCCCGAAGTTTAATGTGTAATTATAGTGGATAGTTAACCATTAAGTGTTCGTGAACGCGTGCGAGTGTAGATAAATTAAATAAAATTGAAAATCGTGACTTTTGTGTTCACTCCTAAACTCCATCGAAGCCTTAGTGAAGTTTGCACTGTTTTACTGGGGATTATTCTGTATACTTGACACTGGCAAATACACAAAAAGTGTGGCGCCATTTCCCATGACAGGATTTAAAAAAAATCACAGTGATTTGACATCTGAAATTTCACAGCCTGCTACTTTTCCTTCTCAGTGAATTTCCGATCACAGAAATTTACTTTTTATACGTTTTATGGAATAAAATATAAATTTAAATGTTATCAATGACGCTAGATGGAAGCTGTCATCGGATTTCAGTGCTCAGTAGATTTACTTATCGATAATTGCCGACTATCTCTGAACAAAATGTGATTTCATTGACATGAATTGTAACAGGCAGCGAAAAAAAGTAGCAGATGGATTCTAAGGTGTCTGTGAAATGTTACATGCCTAGAGTAGTATCACTTACGTTTATGTAAATAGATGACAGGCCAGGTATTCCTATAGAAATAATGGAATGGACCCGGAACTTCTATTGCAACTACAGAAAATTGATATTTTCAACTTATGTGAACATTAACCTAACCCCTTGTGACAGAAGTGATGGTATAATAAGCTATGATTTTTTACAGGTGATTGGGCCATCAGAAACATCTTGTAACTTATCGTAAATCCACTTCAGGTCAAATTTATGCCCAAAATAATCATATTTATTATTCAAATTGCTGTATTCCCAAAAACTACTACTGATCGTTAACATAAATCTAATCATCATTAAAATAATTTATAATAATGTTGGGCTAATTGAAAAAAAAAAAGGTTTTCAATAATTGGGTTCACCATAATGTCAAAATCAAAATGACGGCGAAAAATATCTTTGTGGTCGTCAAAACTGTCAAAATGAACGATAAATGTCAAATTTTGATGTTTACCTGTCAAAATTCTACAGTATAGCTCATCCTTGGTGACGTAGGCAGACATGTGAACCACACTAGCGGTTGCAAGTGATTCAATTTCATTAATAAAAACTACCATAACACCACATTTTCGTATATCTCTATCCTTTTCTAACGTCCAAAACTTCTGTTGGTTAAAGTGAGACAACTAGCAAGCGTTCGCTAGTTCTACGGAAGTACATAAAAAATTGGCAACACCGTAATGATTTTGTAATTCTTAAATACCAAAACAAATCTATTTTTCGCCCTCATTTCTACGTAGAATAAGACGAAATGCACATTATATTTTCGATAAAAATCTACAATATGCGTTCCATCTTATGTTTACCCTACTTAAAAAAAATTAAAACAAATTATGATTTTAACAACGAGTTAGGTTATTTTTTTGTTATGTTAACCTTGAATACAGCCTAATTGGGGCGCGTTAGGGTTGTACCAATTTCGGCTGGACTGGCAACATCTTGTTGCCACGCCATAAACTATTTATATATTAATAAGTAGCTCATGGAATACACGAAAAATTTAGGCAAATGCATGAAAAAAATCCAATAGTAATTTTAGATTTATAAGTAAGTAATACCTTACTAGTATTGTCAAAAATCCTCAGTGTAGCCAGCCGTGAATTTAAGTCAACATACCAAAAAAAACTGACTTTTAAATAAACATAAGTCAATGTTTTCTCACCATACGAATACGACTTGTTTATCGACTCATTGAATATATTAAACGCCAAAGATATACATATTATATTAACGCCTTTATTCTCTGAAGGGAAAGGCGGCACAAGTTATTTTCTTAGCACCATAATTATGGTGTGTTACTGAGAATTTACTCCCAGAAAGTCCAATACAATGCTCTGAAAATCGAATACAGGATATTACGCCCCGTGTCTTGGTTTGCTGTCAATAAACCATACTTAATTGTCTCTTAAAAGCTTCATTTTCAGATCTCAGATCAAGGCCAAACTCTCACCGCCTCGGGACTTTTTCTGTCACGTTTAAATAAGCCTGCCTCGCTCAGACACTTCGAATTACTTACTTCAAATCGTGGCATAAAGTTACGTTTACATCTTAATATATTCAGTGAGTCACAAATTTAAAATCTAACACAATTCCCTGTTAAAAAATTAAATGAAAAAAAAAAACAGTTTTTATTATAACTAACCGTAGATGTTATGTTTTGAACTCAAACTAAGCTGAGCTGAGCTTATATTGAAATGGGCAATGGATTTCATTATTGGATTTAATTATTTCGCTCTTGCTGTCTCTTATTTTCTTGGTATTGCCAATAATTCTGTTTCGTTTTCTTGTGATTGAGACAAATCTTTGTCAGACAGTTTACCCATGTGTGACATCAGCTGTTTTATCGAGTCACGCGAACGAAGTTGCGGGAAAAAGTTAATCTTCTTTACATAGTATAAAACAAAGTCGCTGTCTCTGTCTGTCCGTCCCTATGTATGCTTAAATCTTTAAAACTACGCATCCGATTTTGAAGCGGTTTTTTTTAATAGATAGAGTGATTCAAGAGGAAGATTTTAAGCTATTTAACATTACGCCACGACTCTTAGGAATGGGGCAACGCGGGTGAAACCGCGGGTGGGTCACTAGTATATTATAAAGAAAGATTATATTCTAGGTATGTTTCTTATGTCAAATATCATTTGAGTGTAGTACGCTTTATGCATATTTCTTAAAGAATCTTATTAGTAACATTTCAGTATGCATTGCAACCGGTGCGTATATGAGAAGATGTATGAATGTGGAAGAAGCAAAAGAAGTATGCCAGAATAGTAGCAATTGGTGTTCTTTAGTTTCTACCCACACTCATAAGACCTTTTAAAAAGGTTGAGTTCAAAAAATAACATCAGCTTTGTAAATTATTTCTCCATTATTTTTTACCACATCAACACTATTGAGTCTAAATTCTATAATTTCTCCGTCTAGCAACACACGAAATTCGTGGCGTTCTAAATTCAAAAATTTTATTGCATGTCAATTTATTTTGAATTTTTGGTAAATTGCAAATCTTCTTGTGCTGTGTTAATATAAATTAAAATTAATGATTTTTTTTTCAGAATTTTATATGTTAAAAATAATATCACTGGTGTTGAACCTAAGAGATTTGCAAAAATTACCAAAAATAAAACAAATACCTCAATCTTTTCCTAATCTATTTAATTTTATATACTTCATAATTTCACTAAACGCGTATCGAACACGATTCAAAATATGATAGCCAATATGTAATAGTATTTTCACTAATTTGAAACATTATTTCGCTCTGTACCGATTTTTAAAATAACGCTTTTTCACAAATAACATATACTATACAGCTCGCATTTTAGTGTGCAAATAATATATTATTCTTGAATAACATATCTTTATATATATAATTCTTCTGTGAGTGTGTATGTCACTGAACTTCTCTCAAACGACTGGACCGATTTTGATGAAATTTTTTGTGTGTGTTCAAGGGGATCTGGGAATTGTTTTGTCCGCTGTCCGCTGTATTTCGCTTTATACGTAACGAAGCACGTACCGGGCCGCTAGTTTTATATAAAATGGGGATTAACGAGAGAGATTTCTAAAGCGAATTTCAGTGGAGCCTAGGGTTGCCAACTTTTTTTAATAAAAAAATATAGTATAATTAGGTCTGTGAAGGAAAATAAACAATATTTTAGAAAAATGAACAGTGCTTTCATACGCCACTATTGTGACTACGCTGCACTGACATAGTGTCTGCTTAATGTTAGGCATTTTGATGCTAAAACCAGTATTTTCTATACTTTATTTCTGTCAACAGTTATAATGTAGGTAAAAACAGTATAATACTGTTTTAAACAGTATAGTTGGCAACCCTAGTGGAGTCGCCGGGAGGGGATGCCATAGAGAGATCTTTTTTGAAGGCCTTTTTTGATGGTCAGGTGCGTAGTACTAGCAACCGGCGCTTGTATGAATGCGGATGTAGCAATGAATGCTAGAATCGTAGCGAGAGGGGTTCTGTAGTTACTGCCTTTAGGGATAAAGGCATAAGTATCAAAAATAATTTCTCGAGCGTTTCGTTTCGCTGAGAGTTCGATGCAGGCGGCATAGAACCGGCCCTTGTGGAAGTCTTTAGGGGAGGCCTTTTGTCAGCAGTGGACGTCTTTTGGCCTAAGTTGAGATAGTAACTATTTAAACACTAAAACACAGCTTTTTTTTAAAACTAAAATCCTAAATAAAGCCCTCTATATTAATGCTTTTTTTCATATACATGTTTTTTTTAAATATACAATAAATTTACCAACTACTGCTTAGGTGAATGGACATATCTAAACCTAAATAGTTTTTTTTTTCTATATTTGAGACCGCTTGATTTTTTTCACAAAATTCTGGACATAATTGTGATGTCCATGGAATTCATTACGATAAGTAAAGCCATATTATAATTTTAAGGCATACGCACACAGAACGGATAATCCGGAAAAAACCGGATTCGGAAATCCGAATCCGGTTTTTTTCGGATTATCCGAATTAATGCAGTCTATTCAAGACTCGCAATTAGACTATTTCTAAAATATAAGAAATACGTTTTTTTTTGCGGATTTCCAGAGCTTGCAATCTATTGTTTATTTCTCACGTTTCATTTATTTTCTACTTTTTTTAGCTATAACTATCAAGTCTCAAATTGAAAAAAAAAAAGTAAAACTAAAATTATGTGTTTTACAAGCTAATTATTCACAGAACTATGTTACCATACAATATTTTTACACTATCATAATATTTTTTTTATCATTTTTTTATTTCCAAAAAAAAATGCAAATTTACTTTTAAAAATGGAAATATCACAAAACTATTTTCAAACTTCAAACTATACACAAGTCCTGTACAAGGCTGTATGTAAAATACCTTTGCCTGGTGAGTGTTGCCAGTACACGGGCAATATTTTTTTATTACCAAAAAGGTTTTTATTTAGCCAAAAACACCTAATTCAATCAACCTACTTGGTGGAGTTCTTTCTTTGTGTGTTGATTTTTTCTGCTTTCGGTTTGTCTTTTTTGTCTGTTTTTTCTGTGACTTTAGCTTTTTCTATTTTCGGTGTTATCTGTGGTTTGTCGGGTGTTGTCGATGGTTTTTTGGGCTTGTTAGCTTTCGCTGCCGCTGCGTAATTGATAGGTTTGAACCCCGAAGACACTTGTGTTTCTTCTACTGGCGCTGGCTGAGGCTGAAAAAGATAGTTATTATTAATATTACATACCATCACGCCTGTATTCCCCGAAGGGATATGCAGAGGCATACTTGTGTACCCACATTGAAATAAAACTACTTTTTACGGATTTTATCGCGTTGTATTGATATTATTTGTATTGTAAAGGATTCAAACGTCGGGAATCAAATAAAATCAATACAATGCGATAAATCCGTAAAAAGTAGTTTTATTTCAATGTCTAATATTCGCGTAAGCGTCAGAAATCGTGTATCCAGAGTTTAAAAAAGCTTACTAGCAACGTGGGTCGCACATTACTAGTATTCTTGTTAACCCCTCGTGCTAAGCTAAATGCTTGTGTTACGAGTGGGTTCACGTCGGTAGTGCAAGGGTTGGGTTCCGAACCGGCAACCACATGATCCCAACGCCCGAGCCATTAGACTACCGCCGGTTAAAACCGCGGACTTAGGTAAACATGACCCTATTGCCAATAACTGAGCAGAAATCCCAATCTCCCAGCTGCTACTAAGAATTTCTTAGACAAACCCAATTGGCTCTACCACTTTGCTTGACCTGGGAACCAATCCCAGAACCTCTAGTGTAGCGCTCGCGCTCAGGGCCACATTTTAAACTTATTAATATGTTATTTTTTAGTAAAGGAAAAAATTCAATCGCGGGCAGGATTCGAACCTGCGTCTTCTGGTTTGATATACCAGACGCTCTGACCTCTAAGCCACCGCGAACCCTACCCGCATGATTGAAATTTTGCCTTCACATTCTGAATTTACGTCATAAGGTGACGTTTGGTGACATCTATGAGAAAAGATAGTTAAAAGGTAAGGTGGCATCGTATGACACTGAACTAACTGTAAAGTAAGTCGTGTCGGTTGAGAGGTAAGGTAACTTGCCTCTCATAGATGTCACCAACGTCATCTTATGACGTAAATTCAGAATGTGAAGGCAAAATTTCAATCATGCGGGTAGGGTTCGCGGTGGCTTAGAGGTCAGAGCGTCTGGTATATCAAACCAGAAGACGCAGGTTCGAATCCTGCCCGCGATTGAATTTTTTCCTTTACTAAAAAATAACTTAATAATCTTAGCATGGAAAATGCAAAAAAAAATCACAAAAAGATTATTAATATGTGTTTACTGTCATAAATATTTAATGTTTGTTATTTTAGTTGGTGATGTGATTTTTTTTTAATTTATTTAAACTTCATGCATCTTAAATAATACATTGGCGGACTTAATGCCTTAGGCATTCTCTACCAGTCAACCATAGGGTGGTGCAGATATCTTGGGATACCTATATGATCGAACAGGGTTACTAATATAGTCCACAGTAACTTTTATCATGCGTACCACTGAAAGGTGAAATGCGCTTCCCGAGTGGGTCTTCCCCGATAGATATAATCTGGGTGTCTTTAAATGACGAGTGAATCGGTTTCTTCTACGCAAGCGCGCTCCATCGTAGATCGCAGTGTCGCTTAACATCAGGCGAGCTGGCGGTCAAGCGTAAGCCTATCAAGAATAATAAACCGCACAAGTGCGAGAGGGTTCCGTACAAATTTGTAGGTTTTTTTTATGGGATAGGAGAGCAAACGAGCTGACGGATCCCCTGATGGTAAGCGATTACCGCCGCCCATGGACACCCGCAACACCAGAGGAGTCACAAGTGCGTTGAAGAAAAGGGGATTGGGCCTCCGGTAACCTCACTCACTCGGCGAAACACAACGTAAGCGTTGTTTAACGCCGGATTTCTGTGAGGTGGTATCACTCCGGTCGAGCCGGCCCATTCGTGCCGAAGCATGGCTCTCCCACGTAATAGGTACATATCTATATCTATACTTATAATAAATCTGTAGAGGTCAATTCTGTACATGAAATATATTTCCAAAATAACTATCAGCGGGTGATTAGTGATCGATACTGACGCCAAAAATGCAATCAGTAAAATTTTTGTCTGTCTGTCTGTATGTTCGTTATAGAAACAAAAACCACTCGACGGATTTCAACGAAACTTGGTACAATTGTTCTTCATACTCCTGGGCAGGTTATAGTATACTTTTCATCACGCTACGATCAATAGGAGCAGAGCAGTGAAGGGAAATGTTGGGAAAATGAGTGATTCATGAGAAAGGCTTCAAGCTATAAAACATCACGCTACAACCCTTAGGAACGGGGCAACGCAGGTGAAACCACGGGCGAAGAACTAGGGAACAAACTAACTATTCCACGCGGACGAAGTCGCTGGCAAAAGCTAGTTATAAATAATTACAATTGTATAGTTTTCAGATTTTTCCTATTACTTGCCAAATTTCATAGTTCTAGGTCAACAAAAAATACCCAATAAATTTTGATTCTCTTGAGTGTCGAAATATACGTTTTTTGCGGCATAAACGGGCTGAATCTTTTTTTAAGGAGCTTGATTTTTTTCACGGCTTCAAGGGACTGTAGACCTGAGTATATGATTTTAATTTCAACTCGATACCTCCACGCGTTCCCGAGATACAGGGTCTTGACAGACAGACAGACGGATGGACGGACAATAAAGTGATCCTATAAGGGTTCCGTTTTTTCCTTTTGAGGTACAGAACCCTAAAAACGCTTCAGCCCTTAGTAGAATAAAAAATAAAAGCCAAGTTACCTTACCTTCAGATCTTCGACATCTTCGTTCTCATCAATCTTCACTTCACTTTTCACAGACTTGACTTCTTTCTTCTTAGGCGTGACCTTAGTTTCTGACTTCACCACTTGCGGCTTAGGTTTCGGTTTTACATCGGTTTTAACAAGTTTCTTGGCGTCAATTTTAGGCTTGGAGTCTCTTTTGTCTTTGGGTCGCTTCTCTTGTTTGTCTATGGCGTCTGCTGCGCTTACTTCTGGAGGGTCTTTTTGAGGGGGCACTGGTTCTGTAAGTTAATAGAAAATACTGATTTCTGACAGGTGGTCAACTCAATGACGGATTGACCAGTAGGCTGGGTACACTGGAGCCAAGAGCGGCAGATTTTAGGAGCAGCAAATTTGAAGCCAGTCTTTTTTTTATGGATTAAGTCGGCAAACGAGCTGACGAGCCACCTGATGGTAAGTAGCCATCGTCGCCCATGGACACCTGCAACACCAGAGTTGGTGATGCGTTACTGAGCTTCAGACCCTACGGACTGCAGACTGGCTCTCACGTGCAAAAGTCGAAACACACACCGCAGTGCTTTACGACAGACTCCGATGTTAAGGGTTTTAAATAAGGTAAATGTTACCTTATTTAAAACCGACAATCGCTGGAGTAAACGAGTTCTCGAGTGAAGACCGCGTCTAGTCAAACGTACTGACGACTTGCGGAAGGCAGCTGGCAGCGACTGGATGTGAAAAGCCGAAGATCGGGCTCTGTGGCGTTCACTAGGAGAGGCCTACGTCCAGCAATGGACGAATATAGGCTGATGATGATGATAAAATGTTACCTTCCGTTTTGTCTTGTTCCTCCTGGGAATTTGTATCACTGGGGGACTGCTCTACTGGTGTTTCTTCTGACTTTTGAACGGGCGTAGCCTCGGGAGTTTCTTGTCTTTCATCTGCCAAAAATATATTTATATGAAAAAATACTGCCTCATTAGCTCACTGCTACGCTAGATGTCCTGCGTTCGATCCCCAGGTCGAGTAAAGTGTTATTGGATTTTTATAGGAAATTCTCAATAGCAGCTCGGAGTCTGGATTTGTGTCCGGTCAATGGCAATAGACTCGCCCCCTATTACTTGGGACCGAACCTGTATTCCCGGAAGGGTTAGGCAGAGATGTACTAATGTACATCCACAGTTCGCAGGTATGTTGGTCCTATGTAATAGGGGACGAGCCTATTGCCATTAATGGGGATTCCACAGATTCCAGGCTCCTAATAACTACTGAGAATTTCATAGATAAACTCAATAATACTTTGCTCAACCTGGGAATCGAACCTAGGACCTCTAGCAGTCGGTGGAGGATGTCACCTCCACTCTATCATACTATATCATTTATCAGGTACCTGTGGCAGGTGGCAGGGGTCTCGTGGGTACGAATTCAGCGGCTAGAGGATTGAGGGTAGATCGGGACACTGTTTCCTCTAGCGACAGCGAAGGCGCGCCATTGCTTGTTCTGAGAATTTAAAAATTATTTCATAATTATTATTATATAGCTTTTAGAAGCTGAAACCCCTTCAAAACATCAGGTTTTAGGAACTGAAACCCCCCCAAATATCAGCTTTTAGGAGCTGAATCCCCCTCAAAACAACAGCTTTTAGAGCTGAAACAACTGTTGTGACTCCTCTGGTAATCGCTTACCATCAGGCGATCCGTTTGCACGTTTGTCCTTCTATACCATAAAAAAGATGACATCACTCACGTGGGGTAATGCTGGTGGTTGTGTCCGTTGGCTGTGGGCCTGTTGTGTCTCTCTCTCTGTTCATCCTCCAGCATAGCCTCTATGCACTGTTCCATAAGAGCCTCCTCTTCTAGTTGTTGCATCACCTGAGAAACCATATTTTATTATATTACTAGCTATCTTTTTGTGATTTTTTGGCATTTTCCATGCTAAGATTATTAAGTTATTTTTTAGTAAAGGAAAAAATTCGCGGTGGCTTAGAGGTCAGAGCGTCTGGTATATCAAACCAGAAGACGCAGGTTCGAATCCTGCCCGCGATTGAATTTTTTCCTTCACCAAAAAATATTATTAGCTGTTTTATATGTGTGTGTTGTACGGGAACTTGTCTCAATAAATTTATTTTTCTTTCTTTTCTTTCTTTCTTTCTTTCTTTCTTATCTGCAGTTTCACTCATGTCTCAAAAATATTAACATACCATAAGTACGATTCTAGGTGGCGTATTAAGGTGAAACATGCACCTTATGGAACTTCATACGCGTGATCTCGATGACAGCTGTCACGCGTCGAAATTTTTTTTTTTATCCCGCTAAGGGATATGGAGCCACACTTTTTGTGTATTTGCCAGTGTCATGTATACAGAATAATCCCCAGTAAAACAGTGGAAACTTCACTAAGGCTTCGATGGAGTTTAGGAATGAACACAAAAGTCACGATTTTCAATTTTATATCATTTGCCTACACTCGCACACGTTCACGAACACTTAATGGTTAACTATCCACTATAATTACACATTAAACTTAGGAGAAACACAAGTTTTGAAAAATAATATAAAACCG
The DNA here is from genome assembly GCA_910591435.1 of Acronicta aceris. Taxonomy (NCBI): domain Eukaryota; kingdom Metazoa; phylum Arthropoda; class Insecta; order Lepidoptera; family Noctuidae; genus Acronicta; species Acronicta aceris. Next base: position 5,377,474 of record OU342787.1, on the reverse strand, counting down.
ACAAAGTGCACTTTACATTTTCCCGCCTAAACCATCGAACATTGTCTCACTTCAAAGACACTTCTACCATCTTTTTGTGTTTTTTTTTGCATTTTCCATGCTAAGATTATTAAGTTATTCTTTAGTAGTTTTTCTTTTACTAAAAAATTGCATGGAAAATGCATAAATATGATGTAAATTCAGAATGTGAAGGCAAAATTTCAATCATGCGGGTAGGGTTCGCGGTGGCTTAGAGGTCAGAGCGTCTGGTGTATCCAACCAGGAGACGCAGGTTCGAATCCTGCCGGTGATTGAATTTTTTCCTTTACTGAAAAATAACACTTCTACCATGTCACAATTTCCCCACCTGTTTATCAAACTCCTCCTCATTCTCCATCCACATGTAGTCTGCGAAGTCATCAGGCTGCGGCTGTGCGGGTACGGGGGGGTACGCAGCGGGGGGGTAGTAAGCTCCAGCCATCACATATCCTGCAACAAAACATACATATTCAGACAAATTTCAACCGTAGGAGAGTGATGCTTCGGCACGCATTTCTTTGACAAAAATATTAATATTTCATCATCATTTCATAAAAAAAATATATTCAAAACTGCAATCAAATAAGCAGTGATAGCCTACTGGCATGACCGTTGGACTGCCAAGTCAAAGGTCTCGAGTTCGAACCCAAGGCACGCACCTCTGACTTTTCTAAGTTATGTGCGTATTAAATAGTTAATTATCACGCGCTTAAACGGTGAAGGAAAACATCGTGCATCGTGAAACCTGCATGCCTGGGAGATTTTCTCGATGGCATGTGAAGTCTGCCAACCCGCACTAGGCCAGCGTGGTGGACTATAGCCTAATCCCTCTCATTCTGAGAGGAGTCCCGTGCCCAGCAGTGGGACAGTATAAAATGTTGATTATGTTAATCAAATACGGGAACTTTAAATGCCGCCATATTGGCCGCGTGTAGTGTGACGTCAGTTTCCACAAAAAAGTTACTGTTCTATCGGTTTTAAAATTAATTGATCGTATTATCCAATCAATTATCTATATTTTTAAGTTTACTAATTCGAACATGGGAGAGGACTGAAATCAATTGTATACCTAGTAAAATTTACAAACCTAAACGTTTACGGTGACGTCATAAGAGCGTCACAACGTAGACTTTGTCGTAAGTTCCGTTTTGATCTTAAATTTGCCGCGCACTTTTTCTTCACTACATTTAAATAATTAAAATCTTGCTAGAAAAGCGATTATGTAAAAAAAATATGGCATGGATCTCATTCTTTAGCAATAAAGAATACAAAAAAAAAAATATTTTACTCAAATTTGAGTCTTATGCATATTCCCTATTACATAATAACATACTATACTATAATATTATACTGTCCCACTGCTGGGCACGGGTCTCCTCTCAGAATGAGAGGGATCAAACAGGCTATAGTCCACCACGCTGGCCTAGTGCGGGTTGGCAGACTTCACACGCCATCGAGAAAATCTCTCAGGCATGCAGGTTTCCTCACGATGTTTTCCTTCACAGTTTAAGCGCGTGATAATTAACTATTTAATACGCACATGACTTCCGAAAAGTCAGAGGTGCGTGCCTTGGGTTCGAACTCGAGACCTTTGACTTGGCAGTCCAACGGTCATACCACTAGGCTATCACTGCTTATATTCCCTATTATCTTTAAAAAATAATCACAAAACTATTAAAAGCCACTGTAATCGATTCTGAACAAACTACCTTTGTGTCTTGCGCTATTTTTCAGGTTGTTTAAGTATGTATCAGGTTGTTTAGTTACCAGGCATATGCGCGCGCGGGATATGTACGGGGTAGACAGGGGGCCGGTGGATGCCCGCATCGCCGCTGCCCACCACGCCGCCGCCGACGCCGCTGTCTATTATGACGCCGTTAGGCTGAAAAAGCAACAACAGAGTTCAATTTTTTTTACGTGATAGGCTTACGCTTGACCGCTAGTTCTCCTCATGTTAATGCGGATCGTTCAGCTGAGCCCGCGAAATTCAAATTTCAAGTGATTTTTGGCAGTTTGTAGGTCTATAACAAGTTCTAGATGCATGGCAGTTGTAATCGCGACATTAACTATACAACATTCACAACTGAGACCTAAAACCTTTACTTATAAATCCTTATCAAGCCAAAAACTTGGCGCAATCTGTGTAATTGGTCAAAATTGACATTTATTATTATAGAACTTATTATTATAGACCCACAAACTGCAAAAAACCACTTGAAATTTGAATTTGGCGGGCTCAGGTGAACGATCCGCCTTAAGAGTCCGGCGGACTGAATTTTTCTTACAAACGTAATACCGAAATAAATCGTAATTTAAACACAATATAATAAAATTGTGTTATTATTCGGTTTCCGGTACCGTTAATCCAGGTTCCTACGTTACCATTTTGTCCAAAATACTTCACTGGAAATAAATGTAAGTGAATGCAATTTTTGATAAAAATGCCAAGTTTTGCACGATTTTCCAATTTTTTATTACCAGTGAAGTAGTAGTAGACGAACTGGTAGCATAGGAACCTAGATTAACGGTATCCAAATCCGAATAATAACATAATTTGATAGAATATTGCCTGGATTACGATTTATTTCGGTATTACGTTTTTGTGGGTAATTAAAGATCGCCGGACCCTTAAGCGATATTGCGATTACAATGGAACGCGCTTGCCTAGAAGATACCGATTCACTCGTGATTTAAAGATATCCAGATAACCCATTATAACTATTGGGGAAGACCCACTCGGGAAGCGCGTTAAAGTTTAAAGTTTATTAATTTGGACCAACTTAAGTTTACAATTTACAACGGAAAACGAAGATAGCATTCCATAGTAGTATTACGTAAGTACTATAGGGGGGGAGGGGGGTTTTCCTTTCCTTATTTTTTAAGATATGGGGGTGGGGGTCGAGATGGTGATTACGTCAGCAGTAATTATTTACTTTTTTACACATGGCAACCCACACATTGTCTATGTTTGAAAACGAAACGAATTTTCGGGGATTCCCACAAAAAAATTATAACAATGTTTACGTAGGCATGGGGCGATAAGAGCTTTGCTTACTTTTGCTGATAACGGGGGTGGGGGGGGGGTTAAATATTTGTAATAAGTCTGCTTATGATTTTCATTTGGTTTTCACCAACCTACGGAGTGATTGTGTGAGTGAATTCATAAGGAATGTAATAAGGTATTTAACATTACTCTACGACACTTAGGAACAGGGGAAAGCGGGTGTAACTGCGAAGTATAGCTAGTCTACATAAATAAAGAGGAAAGATTTGTATGTATGTTTGTAACGGATTGGGTTAAAAAGTACTGGACTGATTTCAAAAATTCTTTTGCCGTTAAAAAAGCTACATTATCACTGAGTAACATAGGCTATATAACATCACGCTACGCCTCTTAGGAACGGAGCAGCGCGGGTGAAACCACGAGCGGGTCGCTAGTAATAGATAAACTCAAACTATTGGACAATTTAAAAAAAAACTCACTAAAATGCTGCACTATTCCGGAGTGACATGAGCTATACTTTAATTTAAAAAGATATTGTAATGTAAAACATATTACGGTGAAATTAAATAAGTTAAATATAAAGATTAAAGCTCACCTGCCACTGGCCATTTTCCTCGTTGCCATAGTAAGCTCCAACATTAGCTGATGTCTCCGGTATTTTCATAGTTAAGCTAAACAAATTTATATCCTCTTAAAAACTAAAAAAAAACTTAAAATTGTATTCTATGCTTATTCGTGAGTTGAACTTAAAGGTGGGTTGTTCAGAATTTGAGCAAGTATTGTGTGGGTACTGATATCGTAGAGTTCTCAATTTGTTGCGTGTGTGATGTGGCTATCTTCATCTCTGGTGTTCTCGGCAACTGGAAAGATACAAAAAATTATGTTATTAATTTTTTTGTGGGTCGCTCGTTACGAGTATTCTTGTTAACTCCTCGTGCTAAGCTAAATGCTTGTGTTACGAGTGGGTTCACGTCGGTAATGCAATGGGTGGGTTTCGGACACATGATCGCAAGTTCGACGCCCTAGCAGCCTAGTTACTAGACTACCGCCGCTCAAAAATCGAAAAGTATGATAATTATTTTTTTTTATTAAAATAATATTAATTGAAATTGATTCTTGTCTGTGGGCAAGTGTTCCAGGCTGTCATTATGAAAAAAAATGTTCTGATTGACTACCAAATTATTTAGCACAGTAAAACATCACAATGAGTAACACTGTTTATAAAAAGAAATGCTATCTGTTTGAAACTTTATTGCCCTTTGACCTTGACCCTTTGCATCAAATTCAAAACATCTTTCTAAGAATAGACTGTTTTTTTTTATTTGATTAAGTTGGCAAACATGCTGACGTGCAACCTGGTGGTAAGTGGTCTTCGTCGCCCATGAACAACTGCAACGCTAGAGGAGTTGATGATGTGTTAAGTATATCATACAAAACAACCTTGAACTTCAAACAAAAATATTTACTGATAAAATTTTAATAGATTCTGGATACCAATCAATACATTTTTTTTTATAAATCCCAAGCAATAATATAACCAATTGCCACAAGTCTAAAGCCCTTACTGAAATTCCCAATAAGAAGAACCCATAAACTTAAACTTGGGAAATGGACTGAGAACCTGACACAATAGCTAGCTCTTGCCACCACTACATCACTGAGACAAGACAAGTGTGAAATACTAATAGAAAATGTATGTTGACTTGATATTGACATCATCTCATAATGTAATAGACAACCTCTTTAGAGAAAAAAAATACAAAGAAACTCCTTGGTTACTGAAAACTGAATGGTATATTGTTCCCATAGAGAAAACAATGTTAAGTGTGCATTATCTTAATTATTTCATGCTTATTTCATTTTAGATAGTAAGGTCACATGAGTTAAAGTTATTTGAATATCAAAGATTAAAATGTTACAAAGTTATAATGTTCTTGCTAATACAGTTAATCAATTCTAAATTTAAATTATAAGCAGAAACACTCTAAATTAAATTTAAAAAATGCTAATTGCATTGAGGAGCTTGTTTTAGCCTACCATAATTATAATCATTAATTCATCTCACTAAAATTCATAATCATGCTTGAGTGATAATGTATGTTGATGAAAAAAGGTCACAAACTGGCTGAATGAAAATAACTTTGCAGTGTACTTACTGCCCATACAATAAAAAAGTTATAAAAACAATATGTCGTATCATACATAGCTATGTTTTGCATTGGATAAAGTCTAATAGGAGTAATAAGATTTTGTAGACGCAATGCCACGATAATATTATGAAACGTAAGTGTCAACAATTTGAAAGGTGTCCTGATTATTTAAATATTCAACTTTCTACTTCAGTCGAAACTTTCCACGTACGCTGTTTACAATACACGATTTCGTACAGATGTAAATAAAAAAGCTAGGAACAATACATAGGTAGTGCATACGACAGCCCAAAATAGATCAGCCTAGAAACTAAAATAATTAATTGACCGACTTTCATTAAAATCGTTTATAAATAACAGCGGCTTACCGACACATTCGTGAACAAATTCGATTGCAAATCGATCGTCTATACCGTGTAAACGCAATTTAAATCGGAAGTTATTCAGACATTATGCACGTGTGCATGGAATGCTACGTAATCTAGAAGTAAGATACTCACTCATTTGACGCACTAATAGTGCCTACAATGAAGGATATATGTTTATCGTCCTCAAAATTTGTTTTCAACAAAACAGATGCACAAATAACTTTAAAATAAGCACTATAACCTCCAATTCCACAATTCCACACACAAGATCACCAGCCAGTATTCGTGGCGGAAATGGCGACCGCCGTGAAGTCAGCGCGCTCCAACGTGTACGATTTACGCCCAACTTCGTTGTAAAATATCAACCGGCGTTTTTTCTAAGAATTAGCATGTGATATTTTGTCTGAAATAAATGTAAATAAAGATAATATTACCTTTCTACTAGACAATCATACTCTTGTAAATTTAGCTGAGCCAAAAGAGTTGTCAAAATGACGAATGAGTTCTTTGTTCAAATAATCTAATGGCTTTCTAGTATATTTTTGTGGTATTATATTTTATGGCGTCAGTGAGGTCAATGTTCATTTCAAAATTTTATCTCAAAGTCTAAAAATTTAAGGTTTTATAATTTATTAGTACACGCAAAAAGAAAAGCTTTATTATTTAAAAATACGATTTAAAAACATTTTTATTTTATTTGGAACGCATCCTTAAAAATAACAAGAGTCCATTTAAAGCAGCAATTAAAAGGTCGATACCGTTGTTATGTTTTATAGAGACCTAAGTAACATACTTACCAAAATTTATATTAATGTACATGTAATATGAAAAACCAATGTTATTTTTCATATTACATTCGTACCTTCTATGCGTAAAACAGAGCGTCATTTTATCAATAAAAGCCTGTCACCGTCAATGTCACAAGTTTTTGAAGTTTTTTCAATTTCAGTCTCGGTAATGTTTACCTAAAAAAATATAAATTAAAATCGATCAAAATGTCGGCACCTTTTACTAAGTTAGACACTCCTATTAACCGGTTAGCTGTAGTGTGCCGCGGCTGTCTTGCAGAGTCGGGAGAAATGAAAAATATGTACGAATGGGGTCTTAATGATGACTACTTCAACATTACTGCACTAGAGGTTTGTTTGGCTTATAATAACACTAGCGACCCGCCCGCGGTTTCACCCGCGTTGCCCCATTCCTAAGATTCGTAGCGTAATGTTAAATAGCTTAAAACCTTCCTCTTGAATCATTCTATCTATTAAAGAAAACCGCATCAAAATCCGTTGCGTAGTTTTAAAGATCTAAGCATACATAGGGACAGACAGACAGCGGGAAGCGACTTTGTTTTACTATGTAGTGATAACATCACGCCTGTAGTCCCCGAAGGGTTAGGCAGACCATACTAATGTAACCCACAGTCTGCCCATATGTTTAGGTCCTATGTAATAATATCATAATATGGTGAATGGTGAACCTATTGCCAACGAATCTCAAATCCAAACTCCAAGCTGTTTCTAGAGATGAGATATACCTACTTGCATAATTAAATACCGGAGCTTTCGAAATCCAAGTATCCAGGGCCCGTCCTGCGGCGTACGGTGCGGCACCCCAGATGCGCCGAACCCTTGAGAGTTTAAATACTTGCATAGGAAATCCATCCATGTAGTCTTATAAAAGAACCACAATTTTATTTGCGAAAAAAAATACTCTGAAGTTCATAGTATATTTTTTTGCAAATACGATTATGCGCCTTATAAACCTATATGATTATAAGAATCCATTTCCTATGCAAGTATTTTTAATTCTGAAAAATACTTCATATTTGCAAGTATTTCTCGCCCATACTAGGACACCCTACTTTAATGTGAAACCCTGATTTTAAAACCTTGTAAAGTAAATATGTCTCATCAAAACCCAATAACATTGCTTGACCTGGGAATCAAACCCAGGACCTATAGAGGTCTGCTGCTATATGTAGAGTAGAAGTCACGTTTACTACTGTTTAGCACCTGTACCAATAATATAAGAAGCTAATGTAGCAGGATTATTTCAGACAACCAGAAGACCAGGGATATCAGAACTGCTCTGTTGTTCTTGTGAAGCTGCCATGCTCACTTGCAAGCAGTTCCGCGAGAGATGTCAGCTGTCAGATAAAATACTCAGGACATCTCTAGAAGCCAGGGTATGTCAATTAAACTTAGACTTTTAATTAAGAATCAAAATTTTTTATATGCAATAAATATGGGTACAGACAATTCTGTAATATAGTCAAAATAGTTGCCATATATTATACCTATATAGTATATACCAATACCCTTTTAAAAGGCCAGCAACGCACTTGTGTGTCCTCTGGTGTTGCGGGTGTCCAGGCGGCATTCGCTTACCATCAGGCGATCCGCCTGATCGTTTGTCCCCCTAAACCCATAAAAAAAAATCTATATATTATATAAAAATTAGTTGCTGTTCGTTAGTCTCGCTAAAACTCGAGAACGGCTGGACCAATTTGGCTAATTTTGGTCTTGAATTATTTGTGGAAGTCCAGAGAAGGTTTAAAAGGGGAATAAATATGAAAGTACGAAGTCTGCCGGGTCAGCTAGTACATATTATATATATATATATATATATATATATATATATATATATATATATATATAAACCTTTAAAATGACCGGTAGGTGTTTGTGTTACCTATTAGGACATAGATTTATTCATAACTAAAATTATTTTAGTAAAGGAAAAATTCAATCGCGGGCAGGATTCGAACCTGCGTCTTCTGGTTTGATACACCAGACGCTCTGTCGCCAACGTCACCTTATGACGTAAACTCAGAATGTGAAGGCAAATTTCAATCAGGCGGGTAGGGTTCGCGGTGGCTTAGCGGTCAGAGCGTCTGGTGTATCAAACCAGAGACGCAGGTTCCATTCCTGCCCGCGATTGAATTTTTCCTTTACTAAAATAACTTTATAATCTTAGCATGGAAAATGCAAAAAAATCACAAAAAGATAGGTGATGTTAGTAGTTTTTGAGTCAAATACGAACAAACAAATCTTTCCTCTTTATAATATTAGTTTGAAGTTAGACTAGTTGCCCCCGCGAACTTCGTTTCGCCTTAAGGGTCCGGCGGAGCGTGAATTGCCCACAAAAACGTAATACCGAAATAAATCGTAATCCAGACAATATTCTATCAAAATATGACATTCTTCGGATCTGGATACCGTCAATCTAGGTTCTTACAGTAATATTTCTTCTACTACTACTTCACTGGAAATAAAACACCGGAAAATCGTTTCAAACTTGGTAAAGTTATCAAAAATTGCATTCGCTTACATTTATTTCCAGTGAAGTATTTTGAACAAAGTGGTAACGTAGAAACCTAGATTAACAGTATCGGTATCCGAATAATAACACAATTTCATTAAATTGTGTTTGAATTAGGATTTATTTCGGTATTACGTTTGTAAGATAAATTCGGTCCGCCGGACTCTTAATATTATTATGATTTTGTATGGTACTGTTTTTAAGTTTATCCGTATAATTTTTCCAATTTTCCTCTCCATAAAAACCTTCCTCAGACACTATCTTTTTGTGATTTTTTTGCATTTTCCATGCTAAGATTATAAAGTTATTTTAGTAAAGGAAAAAAATCAATCGCGGGCAGGATTCCACCCTGCGTCTCCTGGTTGGATACACCAGACGTTCTGACCTCTAAGCCACCGCGAACCCTACCCGCATGATTGAAATTTTGCCTTCACATTCTGAATTTGCGTCATAAAGTGACGTTGGTGACATCTATGAGAGGTAAGTTACCTTACTTCTCGGTGTATCCAACCCGAATCCTGCCCGCGATTGAATTTTTTCCTTCACTAAAAAATAAATTATGGACCCTGTCGGGCACAGCAAAATTATTAGGTAGGAGTAGGGAGGAGCACTTTGATACTTAACCATATTAATTAATTTATATATTTAAATTTATTATCTGTATATACTACATACTGTGGTACATCTATATGTATACTTTGGTGATAAAAATAAATTTAACATAACATACCATCACGCCTGTATTCCCCGAAGGGTTAGGCAGAGGCGTACTTAATGTACACCCACAGTTCGCCGGTATGTTTAAGTCCCATGTTATAGGGGGCGAGCCTATAGCCATTAACCGGGCACAGATCCAGACTCCGAGCTGCTACTGAGAATTTCATAGAAAAACCCAATAACACTGCTCGACCTGGGGATCGAACCCAGGACCTCTAGTGTAGCAGTCGCAACTTGGGACCACTAGACTAATGAGGCAGTCTAAAAATAAATTTATAATGTATTATTATTACAGACAAAAAAGGCAGCTCAAAAATCTCGCAAAAACCACCTCACATGCATTCTTCACGACCAGAAGTTGGTCATTATGATAACAGCACCAAAAACTGAAGCAAAAATACATCTCCCATGTCCATTCCATTGCAACGATAAGTTCTTTAAGAAAAGTGATCTACAAACTCACTTGAAAAGACTTCACAATGTGTCCGAAAACTTTGAAATTAAATTGCAGTATTACTGCGCAGAATCTGAGTGTAGTTACCATATTGCTTCCGATAAGAACAAATGGTTCGCTGGCCGCAAATTCCTAAACCAACACATGAATAAAGTTCATAAAACTAAGACCTTTTACTGCAAAGAGTGTTCTCTGAGCTTCGCGACCGAAACAGAGTATCATAGACACGCTAAAATCTGCAATTTCGTTTTTATATGCCAGCTATGTAACACCAAGTATAGTAGCAACGAGAAACTGATGGTGCATCTGTTGAGAAAACACCCAGATTTGCATAAAATGTATAAAGATGGAAAAAAAGCTAAGAAACGGAGATTGGAGAGTGATATTACTTGTGAGAAAATGAAAGATGCTCCGAAAGAGACACAAACTCTGCCAGAAACTGTAACAGGTTTAATTGACTGGCAACTTCAGCCTGAATTATTGCCGAAACTAACACCAAAGCCGAAAATAACAGAATCTTTCGCTTCTCAAATCCCAGAGGATATAAAAAATGATGTCACTTTGCCATCTTGGCAGTCGAAAAATGAATTTGAAACTAAAACAGATGAGATTTCAACTCAAACTGTATTTGAAGATCTGTTGTCGTTGAAATCTCAAAACAGTGAAGATGAAATATTTTTCCCGGAGGCTGTTTCATTATCCGATATACAAACTCAAACATTCCCTTTAGAATTCGGTTTGAGTCGTTCTCATAAAGAGACACAGTTTTGCAAAAATTCCCAAACGCAATCCCCCGATTTGAGTATCAAAGAAACGCAAACTTGCTTCTGTCATTACGACTCCCCTAAGCCGAATTTCAGACTCTTTGACAGTTTATCCTCAAGTCCGGCAAGTATTAACCTAACTTCAACTGAAACGCAAACGGGAGACCACAGGTTTTCAGTAAAATCCGATGTACTTTTAAGTTTCAATTCAGCTGAAACTCAGACGTGTTTTGACGATTCGAGTAATGATAGTATGTGACAGTTATTTAAGAATCTAGCTGATGATGGCTCAGGATTCTTAGCGAGATGATATTGAAGATAAACCTTGGATGGACAGCAGCACATTCAAGTTACCACAAACTGTGAAATTTCCCCAATGGATAATAAACTCTATAGTTTAGAGATTACATTGATAATCGATTGAAGAACGACAGGTTTGGATACCAGGATGTGCTGTTAACTTTTAACATTAAACTTTAATCAATTGTAATTAATTTTAGCTCGATGGTAGGAGCTCTTGTGATCTGATTCAACTTTTGCACGTAAGAGTCAGTTCCCCTCGATTGCTGTGGCTTTGGCAGTCTGCAGTCCGTAGGGGCTCTTAAGGCTCGGCAACGCATGAGCAATTCCTCTGGTGTTGCAGGTGTCCATCGGGACGATGACTACTTACCCATCAGATGGATCATCCGCTCGTTTGCCGACCTAATCCTTAAAAAAACCTAAATGTAATTTTAATTGCTCAGTGCCCACACTGGTACCTACATACAAGGTGCTAAAATTAGCCCACTTTCACCGGTAATAGAAGTGATTCTACCTGCCTTACTTTATAATGTTTTCTACAAAACCTTACATCCTATTCGTGAATAACATATAATTGGCTTATATTTAACTAATCACCAGATCTGAAAGAAACTAGTAAAATTTAACGGCAAAAAATCACTTTATATTGTCAAAAATAGTAAATGATCACCAAAATAAATCCCCATTTTAGCGTGAAATTAGAACCAAAAATTTTACAACTTGCGATCCTACTTCAAGGGTTCGGCGGAGCTTGAATTGCCCACAAAAACGTAATACCGAAATAAATCGTAATCCAAATACAATTTTATCAAATTGTGTCATTATTCGGATTTGGATACCGTTAATCTAGGTTCCTACGATACTTTTTCGTCTACTACTTCACTGGAAATAAACGGCCGGAAATTCGTTTCAAACTTGGTAAAGTTATAAAAAAAAGACGTGTGGCACTCAGGGACTGCCGCGGTAAAGCTATTGCATAGCGTTTTTTATCAACTTATGTAATACAACCAATGCCACCTAAAGGCGGGTTGCTGAACTAAAGAGACAAGCGTGTTTCTCTTTAGTTCAGCAACCCGCCTTTAGGTGGCATTGGTTTTTATCAACTTATGTAATACAACCAATGTCACCTAAAGGCGGGTTGCTGAACTAAAGAGACAAGCGTGTTAGGTTTTTTTCGTTACGGAATTTCTGGATTCGGTCCCCACGCTCAAGGCCCGCGATAGAAGCTATGCAATAGCTTAAAATTAAATTCGATTTCATTTATTTCCAGTGAAGTATTTTGGACGAAATGGTGGAGTAGGAACCTAGATTAACTGTATCGGAATCCGAATAATAACAGAATTTATTTAAAGTGTGTTGGAATTACGATTTATTTCGGTATTACGTTTGTAAGAGGAATTCGGTCTTAACTTTGCTCGCGCCGACTTGATTACGAAGTCTGGCATTTTGGTGATCAATTTACTAAATGTGGTGGTCATTATATTTATCCTCATAATAAATACATATTGCTCCACAAAAGTAGACAGACTACATTTAGGCAGTCAGTCTAACTTGCCTTTTTTCACGCATTAATTTTGTTCCGGGAAAGTTGGTCAGTTTGACGGATCGAATCACCCTTTGATGAGCGCATGTTAAAGCCTTTATACTAAAGAACATTTCACAATACCTAAAGAATAGGTGTTTACAATTTTCTAAGTCCTTTATATCTTCGATATAAAGTTCAAAATTCAAAAATTTATCGACCTTCATGAGAGTCTATAGTTTTTTGTTACTACTTGCGTGGGAGTACTCTTTCTCCCTCGCACACACGATTTTGTCTAGATATTTAAGATTAATATGTCTAAGTATTATTATAATTGTAAGTATTTATTGTAATGTACATAAAATGTATGTCTTTTTACATAAGTAAATGAAATAATATTTTATTTAAAAAATAATTATTGTACCCCGCTGGCCTAATGTGGGTTGCTAGACTACAAAAATCTTCAGATTAATATTCTATACATGTTGATGTAAAGGATCCTATCATCCGTCTCTTTCCCGCAAAACTAATCTTATGTTCGAACCAGCGACCCGCCCGCGGTTTCACCCGCGTTGCTCCATTCCTAAGAGTCGTAGCGTAATGTTAAATAGCTTAAAACCTTCCTCTTGAATCACTCTATCTATGAAAAAAAGACGGCTTCAAAATCCGTTGCGTAGTTTTAAAGATTTAAGCATACATAGTGACGGACAGACAGCGACAGCGACTTTGTTTTATACTATGTAGTGATCTAAGTGAAACTAGATCGAAAAATTCTTATTTTTCGATCTAGTTTTTTGTTATTCCGAATCAATCGTTTTCATATCTATTTTCGACTTTGAAGTTCTTTCTATTCTAAACAGACGTAAGCGCCAAACACGTCATTTGTACGGTTAAACGGTAAAATGTAATTTTTCTGGCACTCAAAAAAAATTTCTAACATCAGTTTGGCATCTGTCATATTTATTCATATCCATAAATTACTTTCGTTGTTGATTTACTATTATTTGGACAAAATTTCAATGTCTTCAGTTTCCGCCGTATAAGTGACGTCATCACACGTTTTTTCATTTTTATTTTTCTTCTCAGAAATGAAGACATAAAAAATAGATAATAATGTTTTGGAACTCAGGGTAAGAAAACAAAATACGGTATTTTGGTTTTGGTGGCTTCATAATTTTGAAATATTGTCAATTGTTCCTATAGTACTCTCTCTGTCTAGCATGAAATTAAAATGCTAATAACTTCCTTATTTTTGAACCGATTTTGATTTTGTTTTGGTTGATCGGCTCTATTTATTAACCGACTGCGCGACGCAAAGGAGGGTAATGTGTTTGTGGTCTTTTACATGAGACCATAAAAAGAATCATTCGCTGTAGTAGCCACTAGCCTCTGTAATAGCCACTAGACACTGTAATAGCCACTAGCCACTGTAATAGCCACTAGCCACTGTAGTAGCCACTGGACACTGTAATACCCATTAGCCTCTGTAATAGCCACTAGCCACTGTAATACTCACTAGCCACTGTAGTAGTCATTAGCCACTGTAGTAGCCACTAGCCACTGTAGTAGTCACTAGACACTGTAATAGCCACTAGCCACTGTAATAGCCACTAGCCACTGTAGTAGCCACTAGACACTGTAATACCCACTAGCCACTGTAGTAGCTACTAGCCACTGTAATAGCCACTAGCCACTGTAATAGCCACTAGCCACTGTAATAGCCACTAGCCACTGTAGTAGCCACTAGCCACTGTAGTACTAAAAAACAAAGGCAATATCTAAGTTTACTTTATTTCATCAAATTGTGTTAAGGCCGGGGCAAAAATAATGGATTTTGCAATGTCTGTAATTTATTTCTACAGTATTTGGTAAGTTAAAAAAATATATAAAAAGAAAGAAAATACTCTAAATGTGAATCAAATATAACTATTTATGTGTACGAATGTGGTTTTAATTGAAACAAATCCTGGGGGTTTACTCTTGAACTCAATTCAGATACATCGACATTGGAATTGTGCCGTTTCGTCAAGTTTCGTACCCTTGAATCCGAGACTAGCGCCAAACTGTTTCAATATTGCGCGGTGATTGAGTGAACTATATAGGATTTGAAAACGACCCAACCATTGGCCAATCTGGATGCAGATAAGAGTTGCTCAAGAGTAGGAAATCGCCCGATAGCCAAATTGACATTGGAATCGGATCACGTTTGGATTGGTATTGTATTGTTTTCAAGAGTAAGCCTGCTGTGCCTATAGCGCCGATATCAAAACTGATTATTTTAGTTTTTTCATACCTTCCTAGCCTTCTGCCATGCTTTTTGACTCAGTCGTGATCGGCTTCGGCCTTTGACCGCCATGTCAAAACCAAAAAGCGTGCTCTCAGCGCCAAACTCCGAATTTCCTATAGAATTCTGTCGCCCAGTCGCGACCGTGGCGTGCTGGGCACATTTTGGTTTTTCGTCTATACTGTGGGAGGCAAAAGGTTAATATTTTACACGAAGCGACTGCTATCGCAATGTGTTTCCACAGAAGAGAAAGAAATGAGGTATGTTTAGACCTTTATTTAATAATAATGTCTTATAACATACTTTGATGTTGTAGCGACATCTACCGTGCTACACTGAAACTAGACGGACAAGTCCTGAATCGCGCAAGTGAAGTTTGCAACGCAACTTGGTTAGAATAACAAAAAAGCAGCTGTTTCATACATTTGTGTACACTGAACTCGACAAAATGTATGGAACAGCTGATTTTTTTTTTTTCGTGCTGTCAGGGTTGGTTCCATAGCAAAAGGTATTCCTAATGGTGAGTATATTCGGCTCCGTCCTTTCGGCTCTAAAACGACTTAAATGTCACGGTGTATACAACCTCCCGACATCAATCCGCCCGCCAGGCAAAACACCCGCCTGGTAGTAGAATCTTCCCTTTGATGGGAGGGGCAACACTCCTCGCTCGCCGCTCCACAGAAGTCATAATAAAACAGATTGTTAAAAATAATACTTTAATAAATAACACAAAAAACAACAAAATTGTTACACCTTACATTCAGATATTACTTTTAAATAAAACGTACACATCGACACATCATTAATAAAAAAAAACTTGAGAGGTGTCAAGGGACACCCGGATGGAACGAAGTTCCTCAGACGTCATTAAAGTCAGTTTTGTTTGGGGATGAACTCAAATCGCAAGAAGTAAAACCAAATCGACCGTTGAACTAATGGTTTACTGGAACTTGACCTTCTTTTACAGTTTTAGTTCATTTTAACTCAATATATAAATTTTGTACTGCGGGCCGAGTCATTGAACGGCGGAGAATCTTAACACCGCCGGTCAGATTATGACGTCAACAGTACAGTGCCATCTATTAGACAAAATGCGTACTAAAAAAAGTGTCGTGACAACTTTTCGTAAGAATTTTTTCCGTCTAGTCCCCTGTCACAACGCGCGATAAGGAACTTCGTTCCAAAAACTACATTGAGTGAAAACTACTTTTGTTACATCCCGACGTTTTGGATCTTTGACAGCATCCATGGTCATTGAATTTTTAAAGCATAAAACTGCAGCACTTATGGACACGATGAGCTCATTGTACGTGAATCAATAACACTAGCATAGAAAGAACATTTAACTTATTTGTCCCTTTCTTGGTTAGAAACATAATTTCTTGAAGATTTTTGACGCTAAATCTAAATCCGCACAACAGAATAGGGAATATGCATAAGATTCAAGGTTGAGTAAAATATTTTTATTTGTAATCTTTATTGCTAAAAAATGATGACCACGCCATATTTTTTTTACATAATCGCTTTTCCAGTAAGATTTTAATTATTTAAAAGTAGAAAAAGTGTGCGGCAAATGTAACAGATCAAACAACGGAACTTACGACAAAGTCTACGTTGTGACGCTTTCATGACGTCACCGTATACATAATATAGGTTCGTAATTACTACGTATACAATTGATTTCAGTCCTCTCCCATGTTCGAATTAGTTAGTAAACTTTTAAATGTAGATAATAGATTGGATAAAACGATCAATAAATTTTAAAAATGATATTATTGATTGAAATAAAACTACTTTTTACGGATTTTATCGCGTTGTATTGATATTATTTGATAAAGGATCCGAAACGTCGGGAATCAAATAATATTAATACAACGCGATAAAATCCGTAAAAAGTAGTTTTATTTCAATGTCTAATATTCGCGTAAGTGTCAGAAACCAGTATGGTATTACAGACTTTCCGCGGAAGCTGACGTCACAGTACACGCGGCCAATATGGCGGCGTTTAAATCTCCCGTATCTGATTGCAGTTTTTAATATTTATTTTTATGATGAAATGTCAATAATTTTTGTCTAAGAAATATTTTTTACGATACTTTAATAATGTAAACTATTAATTAAAAATATAAAAAAGACATGCATATTCCCTATTGCTTTAGGACGTCAGAATTTGGAGATATGTATATCAATAGCACTTATTATAAGTAAATGTACTTTAGTTTTAGTTATTATTAAGACACTAATTATGTATCATACCTAACTGGTAAATTGTAGTGTCAAAGAAAGGTACATCATTGTTTTTTTTTTATTCGTGATAGGCTTACGCTTGACCGCTAGTTTTCCTGATGTTAAGCGATACTGCGATCTACGATGGAGCGCGCTTGCCTAGAAGAAACCGATTCACTCGTGATTTAAAGACATCCAGATTATATCCATCAGGGAAGACCCACTCGGGAAGTGCATTCCATATTTCAGCAGTACGCATTATAAAAGTGGACTTAAAGCGTTTCGTTCGGGCTTTTGGAATGTCCATCGTGAAACGATGACGCTTTTTCGTGCTTCTGGTCGTACGATAGTGGAAAGGGCTAGGGGGGATAAGATCATGGAGATCTGATGCACACTCTCCGAAATGTATCCGATAAAAAACCGATAAGCTAGCAACTTTGCGGCGATGTACAAGACTTTGGAGTTTAGGTTTGTAAAAGAATTCAAATAAAGATTTTATTATTATTATTTTTATTAAAGTGCTTAAAACACAGTTTTTGTCGATATTAGAAGAGATTTTTTTTTTGAGAAAAGTATAGATTTATCCGTGACCATGGATGCTGTAAAGGATCCGAAACGTCGGGAATTAAATAATATCAATACAACGCGATAAAATCCGTAAAAATAGTTTTATTTCAATATCCGCGTGTCAAACAGGAATGTACCTACATTGTACCTAAACCAGTTTTTAAATCTAAATAAAAATAACAAATACGACTCTTCTCGAATGGTGTTCTAATGTACACCCACAGTTCGTCGTTTATGTTTAGGTGCCATGTAATAGGGGAGGGCCTATTTATCGCTTACTAGCTACGTGGGTCGTACATTACTAATATTCTTGTTAACCCCTCGTGTTAAACTAAATGCTTGTGTTACGAGTGGGTTCACGTCAGTAGTGCAATAGGTGGGGTTCGAAACGGCAACCACATGATCGCAAGTCCGACGCCCTAGCCATTAGGCTACCGCCGCTATTGCCGGACACATATCCCAAACTCCGAGCCTATACTGAGACGAAAGAGAATCTTATAATCAGTGATTGTAAAAAGGTGATCTACTTTGTCTACACCTCAAAGAACAGAGACATAAGTGGAGACTTCCTTACGATAACTTTTTTATCGGGAAAATTGTCCCGGTATCATTAGTGATAATGGTAATAATGATATTTATTTCTGTAAATAGATCATTGACTGCCTCATTAGTCTAGTGGTCCCAAGCGCGACTGCTACACTAGAGTTCCTGGGTTCGATCCCAGGTCGAGCAAAGTGTTATTGGGTTTTTCTATTAAATCCTCAGTAGCAGCTCGGAGTCTGGAGTTGTGCTCGGTGAATGGCTATAGGCTCGCCCCCTATAACATGGGACCTAAACATACCGGCGAACTGTGGGTGTACATTAAGTACGCCGCTGCCTAACCCTTCGGGGAATACAGGCGTGATGGTGTTATGTTATGTAAATAGATCTTTTATAGACACTTTTACAAGTCAATTTTTCAGAGAATCATGGTCTCTTTTAAAGTCCAGATATGGTACTTAGTAGCAAATATGTGAGTTCCAATGTAAGAATGTCTGAAATGGCCTTTTGAAGAATGAGCCATAGGGCTTTAAGTAGAGTACATTTAATATTGGAGATTGTCTTATATTTTTCTATAATAGAAAATAATAAAAATCGTGTCTTTTTTATACCACTGAGGTGGCAAACAAGCATACGGCCCGCCTGATGGTAAGCGGTTACCGTAGCCTATGGACGCTTGCAACACCAGGGGTATCACTCGCGCGTTGCCGACTCTGTACATTAAGGACGAATGGTTGGGCTGGCAGCATAGGAAACGTGCTGCTGCATAATGACAGCGGCGGTAACAAAACGCCACCGGTCCCCCACACTACCACCACAACGCTTCCTCGCGCAGCTCTGGCGACCTTGCTCACCGTTAGGAACACAACATATCACGGAGCTATGTTATTTGGCTACGATTTTCTGCAAGGTGGAGGTACTTCCCCAGTCGGGCAGCTCCAATTGTGAGTGGAATTATTAGATTACACTATGCCCTACCTCTCCTGGAGTCTGCTAGTTTTGTGTCAATATTGTAAGATAACGATAGGAAACGAATTAGATTGTTTTCTACATTAATACATATTAAATGTACTTTCAGTTTGTCCGGGACAAATTTTCCCGAAAAAAATGTTGTCGTAAGGAAGTCTCCACTTTTGTCTCTGTTCTTTAAATAAGATTAGGTAATTTAACTGACCTTTTTCCGATCACTGCTAATATGGCATAACAAGCCAAAACCAATTTGAAATTATTTTTTGGTTATAAGTTAAAAATCTAAAATAAATTAAGCATTGAATGTTTCAGCTTAGAGAGATCGTTCACCCGTCAATCGATTTATTTAAGTATTATGTTTGTAACAGAAATTCGGTCCGCCGGACTCTTAAAACATTGTCTTATGTCAGTTTGGCATCTATTATAATTATTCATAACTTTACATAACATATTTCATTTATGATTTACTATTATTTCGACAAAATTTCAATTTTTTTCAATTTCCGCCGTATAAGTGACGTCATCACACGTTTTTGGATTTTTATTACTCCCAAATGAAAAAAAAAAAAATATTTTTTATTTTTTCTTATTTGTGCGATCAAGCGTTAGCCTCTAACGCTTGATCGTCAGTTCGCCTGATGTTAAGTGATACTGCGATCTACGATGGAGTGCGCTTGCCAAGAAGAAACCGAATCACTCGTGATAGGAACTCAGGATAGGAAAACAAAGGAACAGTATTTTTGTTTCGGTAGCTTAATAATTTTGAAATGTCAATTTGGCGGGCTCAGGAGAACGATCTGACATAAGGCAGTTGTCCCACCGCCGGCGAGGAAGCGACTAACTATCGGCTATTTTCTCGCTCAAGAAACGTGATATAGATATACATTCCGTGTAAAGAAAAGAAATGCATATATGAATAGTTGATCGCTGACTGTTTACACTGCCGGCGGCTCCACTAGTTTGTCGCTGAGTGACAAGAGCTATCTAAATATATATAAAACTCAAAGGTGACTGACTGACAAAGTGATCTATCAACGCACAGCCTAAACCACTGGAGGGATCGGGCTGAAATTTGGCATGCAGGTAGATGTTATGACGTAGGCATTCGCTAAGAAAGGATTTTGATAAATTCTACCCCCAAGGGGATAAAATAGGGGATGAAAGTTTGTATGAAACTTTGTCAATTTAAAACCGATCGGGCTGAGATTTTGCATTCATATAGCTACTATGACGTAGGCATCCCCTAAGAAAGGATTTTGATAAATTTCGACCTATGTAGGGGTGAAATAGGGGATGAAAGTTCATATGGAACAATGTAACTATTCCACGCGGACGAAGTCGCGGGCAAAAAGCTAGTCAAAGATAATACTACTCAGCGATGCTCGCTAGGCAGTCAGAACTCACGCCGAGAGTTATAATTATTTATATGAATACAGTTTAGTGTCCCAAAGACAGGGATATTGTCGGACACTTTCACGCACTTTTCTCGTTGGGAGTAATCTCCCGTCGCACTCGCACACTCGCTTATAGCTCAGCGACAAAACTATCGGGACTTACGTGGGAGAGCCATGCTTCGGCACGAATGGGCCGGCTCGACCGGAGTGATACCACGGCCTCACAGAAAACCGGCGTCAAACAACGCTTACGTTGTGTTTCGCCGAGTGAGTGAGGTTACCGGAGGCCCAATCCCCTTTTAAAAGGTCGGCAACGCGCTTGTGACTCCTCTGGTGTTGCGGGTGTCCATGGGCGGCGGTAATCGCTTACCATCAGGTGATCCGTATGCTTGTTTGCCATCCTATCCCATAAAAAAAAATACACACTCGCTTCCCGCTGCTCGCCAACTCGTTTCTTATTTCTAGCTCAACTCGCTTCTCGTTCTTCGTCGGCGGTGGGACAAGTTAGGCACTTGACTGACTGACTCACTTAAACCTTACAGCATGGCTTAACATGTTCAGTATTATCTTTCTGACAGCATCTCTTCTCTATCTCCTCAATTCTTCTGCCTTTCCCCGCTAGAGGGCGGTCCTTCTCGTCCCATACAACTACACCGTCGCAAGCGCAGATGCGTTTTGGATTTTGAAATATGCCAGCCGACCGAGCTATGATGCCACAGGCAATCCTGTAAATAAATTATATGAAAGTAGAATTAACCTACGAGTCCTCTTACAAACGTAATACCGAAATATTCGGATTCCGATACCGTTAATCTAGGTTCCTACTCAACAATTTCGTCCAAAATACTTCACTGGAAATAAATGTAAGCGAATGCAATTTTTGCGGTCATAATTTGATAGAATATTGTTTGGATTACGTTTTATTTCGGTATTACGTTTTTGTGGGCAATTCAAGCTCTGCCGGACTCTTAACAAGATCACCATCGGGAATTATCATAATACTAGCGACCCACCCACGTTGCTTATAGTCCTTATATCCTTCCTCAATAAATGGACTATCCAACACAAAAATATTTTTTCAATTCGAACTAGTTCCTGAGATTAGCACGTTCAAACAAACAAACTCTTCAGCTTTATAATATTAGTAGATAGATAGTATTGTAATCTACATCAAGTCTTTTTTGTGAAGGAAAAATTCGACTGCGGGCAGGATTCGAACCTGCGTCTTCTGGTTCAATACACCAGACTAACTAAGTCACCGCATAAATTCAGAATGTTAAGGCAAAATTTCGACCTGACGGATGGGATTCGCAGTAGCTTTGTTAGTTATAACGTCTGATTTATTGAACCAGAAGACGCTGGTATCCATCCTGCCCGCGCCCGCATTAAAAAAAAATATTTATTTGCCAAAATCTAATCCGTAGTTATTGAGCTAAGATCTAACATCCATACATAGAATGTTAAACTCATTACCCTACCTTTTTCGTAGTCGGATAAAAAGGCTTTACTTACGGAGTCCCGCTATCACCATCTATTTTGGAAGTAGGGGAACAACCCCGACCCAAGTCATCTTTCTTCTCAGTGACGGCTACCGACCGTCCTATTATATCCCATACCTAAAAAAACAGTATCATTATCTACGACTTAAACCAAGTGTGGGAGGGGTTAGAATACAGTTCCTCACTGCCTTCAGATAGGCATCCCGTAAGAGGCGTGAAAATATCTGACTTGCTCGGTGGTAGGACCTCTTGCGGTCTGACTGGCTGGCGACCACCCTTACGTCTGAGTCTGTCGTAAAGCACTGCGGTGTGTGTTTCGACTTTTGCACGTAAGAGCCAGTTCCCGTCGGTTGCTGCGGCTCTGGCAGTCTGCCGCCCGTAAGCTCCTAAAGCTCGGCAACGCATCAGCTACTCCCCTGGTTTTGCAAGCGTCCATAGGCTACGGTAACCGCTTACCATCAGGCGGGCAGTATGCTTATTTGCCACCTTAGTGGTATAAAAAAAATGTTTTTGTTAATGGGTTCTATTTATGGTAAACATTTACATAAGGCTATACAAGTCGCCTATTACGCATGCGTGTGTGTCTGTGTGTGTGTGTGTGTGCGTGGTGCGTGCGTGTGCGTGCGTGCGTGTGTGTGTGATAATCTTGTTTACATCTGTTTTACTTACTTTTAACACATTGTCGACAATTCTAAAAGTAGCTCTTCCTGTCTCATCCGCTACTATATTTCCTAAGTCTCCCGCGTGTCGACTGCCCTTGGGGTCATTGGGACCCCCGTGGGGAGCTCCACAGGGGTTATAATGGTCCCCTATTGACTTGCATCCCTGGTAATGAGTAAACTTTTGGTTAGGTTTAGCTTCGCTTGCTGCGATCTTTGTGTGGATGGGTGACCGTTAACATCGAGACCCCTCCGTGCCTCGGAGAGCACGTAAAGTTGGTACAGGTTGTCATACGAACATCTATGACAATATTAAATGTTCCACTGATGTGGTATCAGTGACGGGTTGTTGAGCTCCATAGATTATGGTTGAGCTACACAATGACTGATGCATGCGTGCCGTCAGCTGGGACTGGTCTACAATACAGCCGCTGTGGATCTTCATTCAAAGGCCACTCCAAACATTGCCCTGCATGGTATCATTTACATATTTTGATCCTACTATGTCTGGAATTACTATATTCGATACTACCACTGGCCAGTTGGAGTGACGACTTGCGGAAGGCAGCTGGCAGCGACAGAATGAGGAAAGCCGAAGATCGGGAACTGTGGCGTTCACTAGGAGAGGCCTACGTCTAGTAGTAGACGAGTATAGGCTGATAATATCTGGACTTTAAAACAGACCATGATTCTCGAAGCTTGTTTCGGCGTTTCTTCTCAGAGGTTGTTAACTAGGAAATGCAGGCGATAACCAGTACTTAAAAAAAAAAAAAAATCGAATTGAGAACCTCCTCCTTTTTTTGAAGTCGGTTAAAAATGTGAAATAAATAACATAAATAACACAATAAATAATAGTTTCTGGAGGTCATTATTTTGTACTGTGTCTATAATTCGGGTATTACCAGATATAAAATAGTTTGTTTTGACCGACTGACTTATCTATCAACACACAGCCATAACGATAGTCTAGAACGCTGAAATTTTAAACATAGGTTCATTTCATGAACGGATAAACTAAGAATTTTGAAATTTTCAACTTTAAGAGGATAATGAGGAGATTTTTTACGAGTCTTTGTTCTTAAAGGATAGAGATATTAAAATTTGAATTACAGTTACCGAGAAGAAATAAATAACGCGTCTCAGGATATTTAGATTTTCACATTTTAAGGAGGAGGAAACAGGAGATAACATACCATCACGCCTGTATTCCCCGAAGGGTTAGGCAGAGGTGTACTTAATGTACACTCAGTACAGTTCGCCGGTATGTTATAGGGGGCGAGCCTATAGCCATTAACCAGGCACAAATCCAGACTCCGAGCTGCTAATGAGAATTTCATAGAAAAACCCAATAACACTTTACTCGACCTGAGGATTTAACCCAGGACCTCTAGTGTAGCAGTCGCACTTGGGACCACTAGACTAATGAGGAAACAGGAGATGAAAGTTTTTATAGGATAGCCGGGATGGAAGTGCGAATGAAACCGTGAGGAAGAGCTAGATTCTTACTAATATTATAAATGAAAAAGTTTGAACACAGATTATAGCCTGGAAGTTGAAGGAAGACGAGCTCGTGGCCGATCTCCAACTCGCTGGACTGAACTTATTGTGAAAGCTACCCAGACCACTATGGTACAGTGCTCTCGTAATGCTACTAGTCAACAAAAGTGACGAAGCATTTCGAAAACCGTGACGCTCAGAAGAGAGAATGATGCCGACGAGAACCCAGCGACCACACCACTGTTATTACCACGACAACTCTGACAAGAGTGTCCGACTAAGAAGAAGATATAGCCTGGAATAACACATAGGCTACTTTTTATCCAGGTCGGACCTAATCTTAAAGTCCACACAGACAAAGTCGCAGGCAAAAGCTAGTTACAAATCACTTATCTCGTCTTACCCACCTGACTCAAATCTCCGGTGTCATGGACATGTACTCCATGCAACCCTGTAGGTAGACCATCAATGCTGCCATCCGCTACTAAAGGGCCTTCGCTTGTCTGCTGGAACCTGATCACGCCGAGGACCTGGCTCTTGCAGCAAGATTGACTGGATATCATGGCTACAGCTGATTGGGTGTCTGCAGGACAGTCAAAATGTTTCATTTCAATTACACCATTAAAGTAATTAGGTAAGGTACTTTTGAAAAGTCGAAACTAGGGATGTGCAAATGAAAATATATATCGATATCTATCTTAGCGATATTTTTAAACAGTATCGATAACAATGAAGTGAAATATATCGATATTTTTTTTATTTTTCAAAACCTGTTTGGACAAAAAAAGGTCACATTAATCCCAGTTACGTAAAAAATAATGAATATGAATTTGATACTCCAAAATAAAATATCGACGATATAATTACTTATATCGATATTCTTTAAAGATTTTTTTTGCCCATCTAGTCAATACTAGTTAGTTCTATGGTTCCAAAAAGTGGGTCTTCATGGAGAAACTCCATAGATACTCTTTAAAAAAATAATGATTACATTATTAAGCTTTACAACTTTGTTTTAAATAGTTGCTGAGAATTATGCATGTGTATGTTATTATGTGGGGCAAATGGGACACCTGCCCCGGGCAGCATTATCAGGGTCGGCAAAACCATAAAATAATATATGTAAAACTAAAATTGTTTAATCAATTTGTTTGTTCAAGAGCGGTTGCTGCGCTTGAGGTCATGGGTTAGATTCTCAGGTTGAGGAATGTGTTATTGGTTTTTTCTATCAAGAATAAAAAAAACTCAGTAGCAGCTCCAAGTTTGGAATTTGTGCCCAGTTATGGGCAAAGCTTGCCCCCTAGTACATGGGACCGGTGAACTGTGGGTGTACATAAGTACGCCTCTGCCTAACCCTTCAGGGAATAAAGGCGTGATGATATGTTATGTAAATAAAAAAGTTTAATTTTTCTATTTCTCTTACCACCAAATCCTTGAAGAACAGCCCTCTTCCCAGATGTTTTGGTCACCATCTCCAGCACCTGTGTGCTTGGCAAACATGTCTCCACCACAATAGCTCCGTCCTTATATACAACTTCAGTTATTCCATCCTGAGACTTCAGCTCAGTGAGTGTTTTGTTCAAGATTTGACTTTCAACTTTATGACCGAAATCTACTAGTATTTCAAGCTGTAAGAAGTGGTTAATTGTCATCAAAGAAAAAGCGACGGTAGCCTAATAGCTAGGGCGTCGGACTTGCAATCATGTAGTTGTCAGTTTGAAACTCACCCATTAATGTGCGACCCACATTACTAGTAAGTTTTAAAGAGAAAAAGAAAGCCAACATGTTATCAAAGGGATACTACATATTTTTATTCAAATTAAAATAATAACTCAAAATCATTTATGCAGACTACTACACTTTGTGCGCTGTAGCATGGTGCGGGTGACAGTTTCATAAAATTTCATTTCACTCTTGAAGGTTGCCGCAATTTATCAATTATGACTTAGTATTTTAGCTGTACCACATTCGTAATATATTAAATCATTAATAACTGTAGTACTACTTTTTACGGATTTTATGGCATTGTATTGATAATATTTGATTCCGTGGTAGACAAAGTTGTTGGACGTCTTAATGTTACAATTACTAACAGCTACCTAACATTTTTGTTAATTACTGGCGATCCGATTCAAACAGAACAAGCTCACCATATTGTTCGGTCTTGGATTTTGATTTTATGGAATCTATAATGGGGTTCCAAGCAGTATGTGAGCCAGTACGGACTGCCTAGTGCTGATAAAATACGCCTGTTAGAAGATCTCAAGACTAAGCATGCAAGATTTACAACATGTCGATGTCAGAAACCAGTAAACATTTCAAGATTTATGCTATAGAACGGCTCATGATAGCTCAGCTTTATTTCTTTACTTATTTAATTACATAAGGCACTATTATATAGACTTCATGTAGAATTCGAACCTGCAACCTATGCCTGGACTAGAGTTAAGTACAGTTCAGTAAAAACTACTGTACATGCCTTTCTATAGTTTTACAAGTGAGACCGGCAACACTGAAAGTGCAGTCAGAGTCCCCTGGGGGTTTCTTTCTGTGCAGTGTTTGGTACTTAATAATTAAAATATCAAACAATTAATCAAATGCAATTAAAAAAACAATTACAACCAAATTAATTCAATTTCAATTAAAATTACTTAATTCAATTGCAATTTATTACAAATTTATTTTATTGAAGATTTAATTGTATGCCCAATTCAGATTTCAGAACCTTTAATGCACACAATCGAGATAGATGGAGAAATGAGTGGGAAACCTTTGCCCAGTAGTGGAACACACCTACAGTACGCGCAACATAAGTTCGCCGTTTTAATGCGCAGTGGATTGTTTACGTTAAAAATTGTGTACTGCGCAACCAAACAGCTAACTTCAGTCCGGCCAACTTATGTCGCGCGTACTGTAGAACACTGTATCTGTGCATTTGTTTTCGACAAGACTTATATACGTCTGTCGATTCAGCTGAATATGTGGGCGACACTGCACGAATTAGAACAATACCCATTCAAGCGATGTGATAACAAAAAAAATAATTAAAAGAAGTTGGTTCTTACACGAAACAATTTTATCAAAAAATCTTAAGTACCTACTTTAGTGTCATTAATAATATTGTCGTGATTTTAAGTACGCTAGATAAGCCCAAGGTTACAAAGTTTATTTAGCAGAGTCATGATCAAAAGCGCGAATTTATTTTAAAAATTCAATTATTTTACCCATTAAGTAACACTTAAAAACTCACCTTAGAAGTTAACATTTTAAATTTTCAACAACAGGAGCTCCAAAAACTCGTACTATACGAGAAAATTGTATGAAAAAGCTACGTTTTCGAGTATTTTTCTAGAATAAAAACAAACCGACGTGCTCTACCTCACAACAATGCGAATGACATTGACACTATTGATTGATTGTTAGTCTATTCAATGTCAAATCCAATTTGACAACAAACGTTTCATACCAGCATCGCTGCTGAAAATCGCATAAAATTACAGTATTGGCGTTTCTTTCTAGCTAGGTACTTGTATTCTCTTGTCATTGTGCGTTTTTCGTGCATCAAACATTATTTTATTTATAAGCTAGTTTTTAATTCCAATACTGGCAATGAGGGCTTTTTTAAGCTCACCAAATGCCGAGTAAGATATAGCTTTAAAATTTATAGGTAAGCGCGTGAAAGAAAATCAAATATGTAAACTAAGGTAGTCATAATAACATCATAACATACCATCACGCTTGTATTTAAGGTCGTCTGGTAGAAAATGCCTAAGGCATTAAGACCGCCTTTGTACACTTCTGTACATGAAGCATAAATAAATAAATATTCACCGAAGGGTTAGGCAGAGGCGTAATTATCTAATTATGCACACGCAGTTCTTCAGCACCTATGTTTAGGTCCCATGTAACAGGAAGCGAGCGCCTATTGCCATTAACTGGGGCACACATTCCAAACTCCGAGCTGCTACTGAGAATTTCATAGAAAAACCCATAACACTGCTCAGCCCCGGATCTACGATTTTTTCGAACCGGGGCAAAACCTTGATAGTGCGCCCCTGTTTTCAGTGTTTGAGAAAAACTGTTAATACTGCCAATGAGTAGCATTTTTGTAACCATTTGTTAAAATAATAATCCTTTAATAAATTTAAACTTTTTATTATATATTATCTAATAACTTTCATTTGTGACATAAATCTTACTTAATCTGTTAAGATGCGTTCATAAATCATTTAGTATTGTTACGCCAAGTGGCTATTAGTACGGCGATGGGTCACGAAGATTCTAGATAATTCGTAGAAGCACGTAGAACATTCGAAGAAAAGCCGGGTTCAAGGTGAATGACCGTAAACAATAGACGATCGCTTTATCGTCTATTGTTTATAAGTAGGTACTTAGGTACTTACCTACTCGTAGTTTGTGGACCTATCGAGAATGTTCGATTCTAGAATCTTCGTGACTCCTATAAATACTGGTCGTGAGGGTCGGCCGGGGCAGTTTTAGTTCTAGACGCGGTGAAGTGAATATCGAAGTGAAGTTAAGTGATTACAAGTGCGACATTATAGTGCGATAAGTGATACTGTAGTGACTCTCTCAGTAATTTCTGTTGTGTGTTTGTCAAGTTAATTAAAATATTTGTTGTTTCGGTGAAATTGGTGTTAATTAAATTTATCCCGAACCCTAGCTCGTAACATTTGGTGTCAGAAGTGGGATAAATTATGCCGGTTTTACCGAAGGAAGACACGGAAGGTATCCGTAAGTCAGCGGCAGCAAGAGATGGATCAGAGACGATTTGGAGATTCTCCGGCACTACCTGTGGGTCATCAGCAACCAACTATGGACCCAGTTTCTGGTCAATCTGGAACTTCTCCAGCACCAACGGTTGACCTGGCGGCCTTGATGGCAATGATGCAGGAGCAGGCACACCAACTGCGGGAACAGCTGCAACGCGATAAAGAGGAGCAGGCACGTCTATTGCGGGAACAGCTGCAACAAGGCAAAGAGGAGCAGACCAGACGTCAAGAGGAACAGATGCTCCTCATAAAAGACCTTCATGGGACCCTTGGCAAACAACTTGGTGTTATGAAGGAGCAGGTGGAACAGCACGAGACCCGGATTTTAAAAACCGAGGAACAGATTGCTAACGTGACAAAGACGTTAGGTGACCTAAAAGCACGAAACTTACTTGCGGCTTCTGTGGATACTACTCCCATAACGTCCTCCCTACGTGGATTCAAAGTGCCACCATTTGACGGGACCTCCTCATGGTCGGCCTACAAAATGCAGTTTAAAGCCTTTATTGAGTCAAACGGATGGGACAAAGATCAGGCTAAGACGGCACTTACTTTATGCCTCCGCGACCAGGCTTTAACAGTACTAGAGGCCCTCGGCGAGGGCATGACATATGATCAGCTCATCGAGGCGCTGGACTCGAGATACGGAGACGCCCATCTGGAATACGTGTTTCGTGCTCAGCTAAAGGACCGGGTACAGCGTAGTGCCGAGACCCTACAGCAGTGGGCCGTGGAAGTTGAAAAGATGGTCCGTAAAGCATACCAGTCCACACCTGCTCTCATCAACGGTAATCTGGTCCAAGCGTTCGTTGATGGAGTTCGTGACCTTGAAGTCAGAGCTGCTGTGAGGCTTGGACACCACAAGACATTGAAAGACGCCTTAGCCCATGCCTTAGAAGTAGAGGCAGTTAGACAGGACCATCGGACTCACCGCATCCGAGAAGTCGTGTTGCCAATATGCCACCTCTGCGGGGAAAAGGGCCATTTTCAGGCAGGATGTCCAAAGCGCAGCGGAAGTCGAAGGGTTGGTGCAGCATTACCTAGATGCTACATTTGTGGAGAAAAGGGCAATTTCCAATCGGGATGCCCTAAGCGCAGAGAGGGTCGAAAGGATGGTGTAGCATGGCCTAGATGCTACATCTGTGGAGAAAAGGGCCACTTCCAGGTGGGTTGTGCAAGGCGCAGCGAAGTTCGAAGGGAAGGTGTAATATCGCCTAGATGCTACACCTGTGGTAAACGGGGACACCTTCAAGCTAGTTGTTGGAGAGGTCAAATATTGAAAAAGGACCGAGTACATGAAGAAAGGAACAGGATGGCAGCTCCAAGATGTTACACCTGTGGAGAAAAAGGTCACCTCCGGATGAGTTGCCCTAAGCGAAGAAGTACCAATGGAAGTTCTTCGAGCAGACCGTGCTCCGAAAACTGGAGGAAGAATAAAGATGACGGTTATTTTAGCGTCCGCCAAGAGGCTACAGTACCGGTGCCCGTGAGGATGTTGAGAGCAAATTTGAGTGATGTACGAGAAAAATGCTTAGAGCATGTTAGTCAATCAGGCTACCAAAGGTCCGAGAGAATGAAGACCCGTTTTGACCGCAAGATGAACAACAAAGGCAGAATTGATGAGGACTCACTAGTATGGCTACATAACTCGGTTCGCAGCAAAGGAAAGTCATCTAAGTTACAAGCAAAATGGGACGGCCCCTACCGAGTCGTGACTAAGATCAACGACGTCACCTACCGGATACAAAAAGGGCCAAGAGGTGCTCCGAAGATCGTTCATGTGGATCGTTTGGCACGTTATTACGGATCTAATGATGCTCGGGACGAGCATGTCTTAGGAGGGGGTAGTGTTACGCCAAGTGGCTATTAGTACGGCGATGGGTCACGAAGATTCTAGATAAGTCGTAGAAGCACGTAGAACATTCGAAGAAAAGCCGGGTTCAAGGTGAATGACCGTAAACAATAGACGATCGCTTTATCGTCTATTGTTTATAAGTAGGTACTTAGGTACTTACCTACTCGTAGTTTGTGGACCTATCGAGAATGTTCGATTCTAAAATCTTCGTGACTCCTATAAATACTGGTCGTGAGGGTCGGCCGGGGCAGTTTTAGTTCTAGACGCGGTGAAGTGAATATCGAAGTGAAGTTAAGTGATTACAAGTGCGACATTATAGTGCGATAAGTGATACTGTAGTGACTCTCTCAGTAATTTCTGTTGTGTGTTTGTCAAGTTAATTAAAATATTTGTTGTTTCGGTGAAATTGGTGTTAATTAAATTTATCCCGAACCCTAGCTCGTAACAGTATGTGTTCAAAAACTAACTGGGCGTATGGAAATACAAAAGTTTGTTATTCAAACATAATTTAATAAGATTCGATTACTTGATAAAAACCTATAAGATTGTAGGAAAAGAGGCTTCATTTGTTCGATATTTCGAATTCTTGTCTCAAGGATTTGGCGCCCCTATGAATCTGCCGCCCGGGGCTAGTGCCCCGGTTTGCCCCCCCTTAGATCCGGGGCTGACTGCTCGACATGGGATTTGGGAATCGAATCCAGGGGGCTTACTCTCGAACTCAATTCCGATACATCGACATTGGAATTGTGCCATTTCGTCAAGTTTCGTACTCTTAATTCCGAGACTAGCGCCAAATTGTTTTAATATTGCGCGGTGATTGAGTGAACTAAATAGGATTGGGAAACGAACCAACCATTGGCCAATCAGGGATGCCGATACAAGGTTAATGGATTTGTGCTCAAGAGTACGAAATCGTCCGACAGCAAAATTGACATTGGAATCGGATCACGTTTGGATTCGTATTGTATTGTTTTCAAGAGTAAGCCTGCAGGACCTCTAGGGTAGTAGTCGCGCTCAGGACCACTAGGCTAATGTGGCAAAGAATCAGGACGAAATTAAAGCCAAAACATACTCTATTAAAATATTTATTGCGTTCATATTACAACTAGTTTATATAAATAATAAAATTATAAAAGACCCAAGTAGTTACATAAATGTGTAGCTTTATTATTTATACGTTATTAGGCTAATAAATGTACTTCAAGATAAATAATGGACATCGGCTAACTTCGTGTTTCCGAAGATGACCGACACATCTAGGCAGTATAATGTTATAGAGCTGCTCTTACCAAATAGTACCCGAGATGAGCAATGCATCCTGCTCGGTTAATTTATTTACACACATAGTGATATCATATTAAATGACGTGACCTAGCTGTCACGGAAAGGGAATACCATGGGACAGAATACTATGTTGTTATTTACAATAGGGTATGACACCCATTTTTGAAAAATGTCTCAATTAGATTCTATAGTGCTAGTAAACTAATAAAAAATACACAACATTTTTATCCCATCTATAAGTGCCCAAAAAATGCATTTAAAATTTACATTTTCAAATTTCGCGCTTAGTTAGACGAAAACTCAGTGGACGCCATATTGCTCTGTGGTTATGACGTCAGTTTACTGTGTAAACAATAAAAGAAAGGTTGATCAGTATACAGTTGATACTTTTTAGTTTAGTTTACACAGCCGTATGACGTAATAACATGGCGGCTACTATTTTATGGTGTTCAAAAATAGATTAAATAACGGAAAACTTTGAATTGAATTTTAAAATTTATGATGTTATTTTATAAACTAAAACTAATATTTGACGACACGTTTGGCTGGGCGTTTGTGTATGTGAGAATATGTGTTTGTAAACGCACCCACGATACAGGAGAAAATCATAGTGTGGGGCAACGTTAATAAAAAAACAAAAAGAAAACAAATATTTTCCGTCTGTTTTTTCCTAAGCTGTCTCAATAATAATATTTTCAGATTTATCTTACATAGAGTAAAATACCCTATTATTAGAAACTTTCATTACATCTGCAACAAACATTTTTTGCAGCTTCGTTTAATAATAAAAAGAATGTTAAATAAAATATAAAGTAAGCTATTTACAAGGCGTAGCATGGACTTATATAGACATGGGTGACGTTGATTCAGCGAGGCCCCTTATCTTTCTCTGGCAGTCTCTGGCAGTTAGAGGCTGTCATGCTCACTTAAATGTCCTGCTGATGGTGGCGTTGTGTGTCGGGTTGTTTTATTCCCTACAACTTGGTTGAGTCGAACAACGCTGATACACACGTCATGCTCGTGAACGGGTGCTGTCTGTCGGGACTGGTCAACTCTTACATGCCATGTCAATCCGGATTCAGTTATGTTATCTTTTGGAGGGTAACCTACTTTTATCACTCACATCAAACTCCACAATACTCACATTGATAGAATAAAAAATATGTAAACATCAATTATTTATTTAAAAGAGTATCTATGGAGTTTCTTGCCGGCTCTTCTCCATAACACCTACTATTTGGAACCGTGCATGTAGTTTTGACATTTCAAAAGTACCTGTATATGGTCTAATTGAAATAAAAATTTGAGTTTGAGTTTCGTCCCCAAGATCTACCCAATAGATCTGTCTTAATCAACATGTGACGTTCTTTTTCGAGTGTAAGTGACCAAATTAATTAGTCGTCAGTGGTAGTCTGGGGGCATCGCATTTGAATATGACTAACAGTCGCCATGTATGGGTTTAATATATTCAAAGGGGCTTCGCGAGGCTTTTAACCCTTTTTATTAAACAAAAGCTTACTAGCAATGTGGGTCGCACATTACTTTCTTGTTAACCCTTCGCGCTAAGCTAAATGCTTGTGTTACGAGTGGGTTCACGTCGGTAGTGCAATAGATGGGTTTCGGATCGGCAACCACATGATCCCTAGCCACTAGGCTACCACCGCTTCTAGACGCAGCATATCTTTTGGATACTTATGACAACATAAGAAATAAATCCTTAAACAAATGTTAAATATCGATACGAAGATAATTAAAATAATATTTTATTAGGGGTCAACAGGAAATTATAATTCCGTATACTTTGACTTTTAATTGGATTCAGTAACCTGACAGTTGAAGGGTAACATTTACAAAACAAAAAAAAAAGACGTGTGGCACTCGGGGACTGCCGCGGTAAAGTTATTGCATAGCGTTTTTTATCAACTTATGTAATACAACCAATGCCACCTAAAGGCGGGTTGCTGAACTAAAGAGACAAGCGTGTTAGGTTTTTTTCGTTACGGAATTTCTGGATTCGGTCCCCACGCTCAAGGCCCGCGATAGAAGCTATGCAATAGGTTAAAAAAAAATAGTGAGGTGGTGAAAGAATGAACGATATTTAATGAAAACTTGTCTTACAGACACAATATACAATATTTAAACATTGTAGAATTTTGTCAGAGGAAATAAAATGACAAAAGTAAAATTACATAATTCGTTTATTTCTATTAGAAGATTAGAAGAATATTTTTTTTAGTTTTATTCAAATTAAACCATTTTTATCATTCGTTCTCTACGCAAAATCGTTCACTACCCCATCACTATTAGTTTTAGTATGGTATCATTATTTTTCTTTGAACTGTCAAGTTACTGAATACAGTTAAAAGTCCAAGTATAGGTTTGACCCTCACTCACTCATGTAGTAGGGGACATCAGTAAAAAATCCTGTTTACCCAGGGGCCGAAGAGCTTGGGGACAAGAGTAATAATCCATATTTCGGGGAATTTTAGCTTAACGTCTAACATTTAGCAGTAATTTTATTTGAAACTAGTTATTTTAGCGGGGGGGAGTACCTCTACCAAAACCTACCTACCTAACCGGTTCGAAAAAATCTAAGATCCGGGCCGTACCTCCTGTATACCAGGAGGGTCCTTACGGTTATTGCTAAATTAAATATCGCCCTTCAACATGGTAACACTGTTCAACTTTCATTGATAGCAACACACCACTCACTGTCGACCTCCGCTTCAATCTGCACCATAGACTCTTGTTCCAACACTTGCCCATCAATCATTCCCATCAATTCCGCATACTTAGCTCTCTGCTCCTGACTCATTATCACAGGATTATGGTTTTTCAGATGGTAATTCAAGTGACTGCTTTGCTTGAAACGCTTATCACAGATTCCACACTGGAACGGTGCCACATTGGTATGTGTCCTCATGTGCTGTTTCAAATGAACGGATTGGCAGAATGTCTTACTGCATACAACACAGCGATATGGTTTGACTTTTGTGTGTATTCTTAGATGCTGGTCCAGGCCGGATTTTTGTGTGAAGGCTTTTGGACAGAAGGTGCAGGGAAATGGTCGATCCCCAGTGTGCATTCTCATATGTTGTTGGACCCCGCCCTGGAAAGAAATACGTGAAAGTTATAAACTTAAAATATACTAAGTGCAACGCAACACCAGACGAGTCACATGTGTGTTGCCAACCTTTTAAAAGGGGGTTGTGCCTCCGGTAACCTCACTCACTCGGCGAAACACAACGTAAGCGTTGTTTGACGCCAGTTTTCTGTGAGGCCGTGTGATCACTCCGGTCGAGCCGACCCATTCGTGCCGAAGCATGGCTCTCCACGTCGATTAAAATATCGAGTCATAATAAGGTATTTTACTCTATGTATATAAGAAAAAATCTAAAAATACATTATTGAGATACCTTAGGCAAAAAGTAGTCGGAAAATGTTAGCTTTAGTTCATAAAATAACAAAGGAAATTTTAAAATTCAATTTAAAATTTTCAATTTTTTTAATCTGTTTTAGAACACCATGAAATAGTACGCCGTGTTGTTACGTCATACGGCTGTGTAAACTTAACTAAAAAGTGTCAACTGATCAGCGTATATAGGCTTTGTACTTTTAGTATTTTCGTAACCAACGTAATTTTTATTGAAATAATACCATAGAAGATAATTTTGTAAAGGAAGACTACACAAAATGTACCAAGAATAAATTTGTTTAAGGCGGCTCGTTTCGCTGTGCCCGCGAAATTCAAATTTCGAGTGGTTTTTCGCAGTTTGTAGGTGTATAACAAGTTCTAGATTCATGGCAGTTGTAATTGCGACATCAACTATACAACACACACACTTCACAACTGAGAACTAAAACCTTTACTAATAAATCCTTATCAAGCCAAAAACTTGGCGCAATCTGTGTAATTGATCAAAATTAACATTTTGCACTACTTTTAGCTCCAATAATGATTTTTAAGCAATGGCACTTATCGATAGAATAAAAATGTTGGTTTTTTTGTGGTTTATTAGCACTTTAGATACTAATTGAGGAACTTTTCAAAAATGTGTGTCATACCTCATTATAATAACAAAACCCTAAAGCCATTTTGAGACACGTAATCATATTTTAAAAGAAATTAGCTATATCGCCAATGGCTGGACTACTATTGGTACGCGGACGATGCACACAATAACAATTTGTGCAAATAGGTTTAAGTTTTCCATACGGAGGTACTTTGTCGTCTCAACTTGGCATAAGGGATATAAATATAATGACAACCAAATTTAGTAAATTGATCACCAAAATGCTTAACAAAATAGATAAATGGTCACCAAATTTTTGGTTTAGGTTAGGTTAGAACTTATTTTGGTGATCATTTACTATTTTTGACAATATAAAGTGATTTTTTGCCGTAAAATTTTAATAAATCTGGTGATTAGTTAAACATAAGCCTATTACTTACATGTTGTGTGAATCTCTTGTGGCAGACATTGCATTCGAACGGTTTTAGCTTGACGTGAGCGATCGCTGTATGTTCCGATAATTCCTTGCTAGTCTGGTATCCCATGCCGCATACCTGGAGTCAAATAGTTTTTTATATAACCCGTGTCACTCTCACAACTGAGACGAATCTAACAACACCTCTCAAGCTAAAATGCATTGAGACTGCAGAGCGTACCAACGAAACATACATACATACATACACACGAATAACATAACACAACGCAATCGGGTAAAAACATAGTCCAATGGTCAGTTAGAAACTCACCTCACAAGTGAACGGCGCTGGTGGTTCCTCTCCTGTACAAGCTAATGGCTTCTCACAAACTTGACATCTCAAACCCTTTCTGCGCCGTGTATGCTCATCCCGGTAGTGTATGGAGTATTCGCAGCAAGAGAAGAATATCTGATGGCACGTGCCGTCCGCTACCAGGTTCGAGGGTTGAAGACATTCGAAGGGTCCCCTAAAAAATAATGTTGTTAGACTCGATACTCAATTCGTTTATTAAGAGGTGTTAAAAAATAAATATAAAAGTATCAGTCATGGACCCTGTCGGGCACGGCAATGTAGGAGAGAGGAGGAAGGCTTATGTTTTGTCGTGTATAATATAGTATCTACATATTTGGTAATTACCATTTCGTTATTTGTTTAGTTTTACTTTCTTTATATGTTTAAATTACTTATTTATATCAAAGTCAAGAGGACGAAGATTGAAAAAGTGCCGAAGAAGGAAAAGGAAGAGAAACCGGCAGAAGAAAGAAATGTATCTTCTATACTTACTTATAATAAATCTGTAGAGAGGTCAATTCTGTACATGAAATATATTTCCAAAATAACTATCAGCTGGTGATTAGTGATCGATACTGACGCCAAAAATGCAATCAGTAAAATTTTTGTCTGTCTGTCTATCTGTCTGTCTGTATGTTCGTTATAGAAACAAAAACCACTCGACAGATTTCAACGAAACTTGGTACAATTGGTCTTCATACTCCTGGGCAGGTTATAGTATACTTTTCATCACGCTACGATCAATAGGAGCAGAGCAGTGAAGGGAAATGTTGGGAAAATGAGTGATTCATGAGAATGGTTTCAAGCTATAAAACATCACGCTACAACCCTTAGGAACGGGGCAACGCAGGTGAAACCGCGGGCGAAGAACTAGGGAACAAAGTAACTATTCCACGCGGACGAAGTCGCTGGCAAAAGCTAGTATTTAATACTTATATTAAAGACTATTAAACAAACCTCACAAATGTATTCCCCGAATGGTTAGGCAGAGATGTATTAATGTACACCCACAGTTTGGTATGTTTCGGTCCCATGTAATAGGGGGCGAGCCTATTGTTATTAACCGGGCATTAATTTAGCCGGCCTTTAGCTTAGTACGAGGGGTTAACAAGAATACTAGTAATGTAATGTTCGGCCCACATTGCTAGTAAACATTTAAAAAAAACATGTTTTTTTTTTTAAAGTTTCGGGCGTTCTGGGCACATTTTGATTTTTCATCTATACATTACAGTTACGTGGGAGAGCCATGCTTCGGCACGAATGGGCCGGCTCGACCGGAGTAGATACCACGGCCTCACAGAAATCCGGCGTTAATCAACGCTTACGTTGTGTTTCGCCGAGTGAGTGAGGTTAGCGGAGGCCCAATCCCCTTTTAAAAGGTCGGCAGCGCACTCGTGACTCCTCTGGTGTTGCGGGTGTCCATGGGCGGCGGTAATCGCTTACCATCAGGCGATTCGTCTGCTCGTTTGTCAAAGTCAAAGTTCAAAGTCAAAGTTCTTTATTGCTTCATGTGTACATAATTAGGTCTTACAGTTAAGGAGATTCAACATGAAACCCCGTTGGGGCACAGCATCGAAGAGGTAAAATTAAATACAGTTATAGTAAGTTCTACACATACATATTAGGTTTGCCCTCCCAACCCATAAAAAAATAAATAAAAATACATGACTGTTACGGTGGAAAGGTTAAATACCCTAGTCCTACAGGTAACGAATTATAACAACACAAAACTCACGTTATAGGCTCCAACTCTTTCTCTTTCTTCTGCACCGGTTTCTCTTCCTTTTCCTTCTTCTGCACTTTTTCAATCTTCTTCCTCTTGACTTTGATATCGGTGCCATCTTCCGCTTTAATTATGATGTAGCTGACATCATTGGAGGCTAAGGCCATCACGCTGGTCGGTTCCATTTCGGAGAATAGTTGCTCCGTCTTCATTTTGATAATATTTTCATCGGACTTTGCATTAGTCTGAAAAAAAAAAGGTTTTGGGATGTGTTAAAAAATAAGCATTGACTTGTAAAAGTGTCCTCAAAATATAATTTCAGATCCTGCGATAGCCCTAATTGGAACTTCAGAGTGTGTATGGTTTATGTACATAATGTCGGATTGCAAAGAAAGCAAACTGACACACTCCAAAAGCATATGTTGCACATCCTCAATTTTACCACAATTTGCGCAATTCGGAGACTCTGACTTGTCAGGAACGAAGTTGAAAGAGAGTCACTGTTGAAAAAGTTTAATATAAATCGGACGGATGCGGGAATTCTCAAACGTATATTGGCTGACCCCGTATCAGAGATGGCTAGAATGTTTTATAGATTATTGCCTATACAGCAGCAACTCTCCCATTAGTATCTGTAGGATAGCTTTTCTTTTGTGGTAACTTGGATTTCTAGTATGATGGAGCTGATGTTTCCATGAAGGAAAAAAGATCCGAAATAAAAATAAATTAAAAAAAAAGAAATCAACCTACTTTTTCTCCTACCTTGGAACCTTACAGAGTGTACTTACAGCTTTATCGTTGACCTGTGTCCACACAGAAGGGTCTCCGGTAGCAAAGGAGTCTATGTGCTCCATACGAGCATGGTTTGTGAGAGCCACCTTACTGGCGAACCCCTTCCAGCAGAGACGGCAGTGGTAGGCGTCTTCATCATCCGATTGTATCTCTTTCTGTAATGACAGAGTTGTGTTAGGGCGCGGTTCCTTCGGCCGTAGTGCGGAGGATGGTCGGTAGCGCAGTCGTGGGATCGGGGGTCGGTGGTGTCCTTCTGCGACATCACGTCCTCGCAAAACTGCGGAACAGGAGAGGGAAATCTCGACTCCCTTCCCCGGCCGCAGAAGGCGCACCGGGCGCAGGAGAAGGGCGGACAACGCCCCCATGAATGGGTCCAGGGGCGAGGTACTTCGGGAAGTCCCCGCCCCCTATTCGATGGACCCAAGTCGCAGGCGCCGCACAGTCGCCTCTGAGGCGATGCACGGGGTAGTTCAACACCTCACTACCCCGTGTAGGAGACGAGGCCCGGACAGACCCGGCCAGCACTAGTGTGGGGCTGCGGAAGAATTTGGATTCCCGCGGCCCCGCGCGCACGTCCGAGGAGACGCCGGGGTGATTTTAGCCGGTAAGAGTCCGGCGCCCCCTCCGCCTTTCCCCAGGCGGAGGTAGTCCATGAGGATCTGTCCCCTCGTAAAAAAAAAGGGCACGGTTCCTCTATGTTGTAACGGTGTTCCGACGGCTGTTTCTGTTTGTCGTCAACATTTTCTATCGTTGAACGAATATCGTGTCTACCTATTCCCATTGGATCATGGAGAAGTGTGACAAGCGGTATGAGGGATCGTAGGGGTGAGGGGGTAAAAAATCCATGAAATTAGTGACGTAATTTATGGCTGGCCAATAAACCAAAGCATTAACCAGATTTGGTTAATGGTAAGAGGTTCCCTATTACACTCTATACACACATATACTCTTATAAATGTGGGAGTCAATTACATACATACATACACTCACGCCTTTTCTCCCACAGGGGTAGGCAGAAACAATAGGCCGTCACTTGCTTCTTCCAGATTCATACATGTTGTAGTAAATTAGTAAATTAATCATACCAGCACCCCGCTAATGCAAATGTCGAGCACATTGTAATTTGTAACTCTAATTATACCGAACAAAACTTTTTAAATCTTGTTTTAATTTTTACCTGTTATCCTAATCTATACATATAAAATGCTTTGTCCTGAATGACTGACTGACGGATCAACGCACAGCGTAAACCACTGATCATAGAGACCTCAAACTTGGAGGGTGTGTTCTTTGTATGACATAGGCATCCGATAAGAAAGGATTTTCCGAAGTTCTACCCCTAAGGGTGTGAAAAACGAGGGCAAAGTTTGTATGAAAGTCCGTCATTTTTAGCTGGTGAAATCGCAGGCTATAGCTACTAATATTATAAAAGTAAAAGTCTATATGTTTAGATGTACATTACTCAATCATGCAAATATAGCTGAATGGATTTATTCAGCAATACCCGTAACAGGGCAAATATTTGAAAATTATTAGAATGTCATTAACTTTATCCCAAAAATGAGAATGCAGATGTTTGAAACTACAATTATGATAATGGAAACTAAAACTACACCACTGCCGTCAAGCAATAAGACAAGAACAAAAACAATCTGAACTATAAAAGAGACAACTACTATGATGACAAGAATGATTTGTTAAATAATGAACAAATATTCACCCAATGACACTTGCCGAGACCTAGACAAAAGATTTTGCATTGTGTTTAATAATATTGGATTTAAGATAAGCTAAAGTGGCAACAACTCTTGGCCCCAGGCCCTATAACTCAGTACCTTAGGACAATAGCAACCAGTCTTAGAACAAAAACAGGACAGGGTACAATTTTAGTTCTATTTTTTTTCATACATACCTTTATACCTTTTAGTCGAGACGTTGGAATGACATTCACATATCTTTCCGGCGGCTGAGCCATTGTAACAGTGATACAAGTTGTATCTGTAGAAGCTAGAAGTATAAAAAGAGCATTTTTTAATTAAGTACTAGATTTTTTTTCAATATTATTTTGAATATGCGATAAATTACGTAATCACGTCAGTAATATACAAATTGTAACGAAAAAATATACATTTTCGTTGAAGTAATCGTATTATCTTGGCGAAATATGAATTAGGTGTGTGTTTAATTGTAAATAACAAATTTAATAGAAAAATTAACACAGGTTATATAGTCTAGCAAGGAACGACATTGTGACGAATGTGACGATGCATTACTTTACTACGTACCTTTTATATATAAGAAATCACAAATTAATCCTAAAATAAAAATAATTTCAAATAAATATTGAAAAAGCGGGAATCTAAAATTGTCAAAAATAACTTTTTATAAAAAGAAAACCTTAGACTATGGCGATGGAAACACATTAAAAAAGTTACAAGATATTGATTTTGTGACAAGGTTTATTGTAAAGCCAATATACCTAAATACGTAAAACTGTTCATTAATGCTAAAAACCAACAAATCTACAGAAATTAATGCAAATTATCGATACAATACCATTCAAAACACAATTTTTCTGCCGTCTGAGAATAGATAGGCGTTTGTTTTTTTTTATAAAAAAAAGAAGTCGAAAAAGAAAAAATTAAAAAAGTATGGTGATTTCGGAAATGTCAAAAAAATGACACTTACCGAAAATTAAGTGAAGAAATTGAAGTTGTATTGTTGAATTAATGCAGAAATTACACAGAATTTGCACGAACAGTAGCCAAAATTATCAAGGCGTGGCTGCATTTACGACTTCTACGAGAAACGACGCCATTTCATGAGCATTCAAACTTGCATTTAATTTTTTATATGGCAATACTGAAATTTGAACCAAATTTCTAAATTCTACTGGGTGCTTTTTAGCGAATTTTATTAAAGATTTTATGCGTAAAAAAATAATATATTTATACAAAATTAATTTATACATTACTATTCCCTACCTCTGCTTAATAAGGCATGTTTATTTTATCGATAAGTTTCGTAACCAAGGAAATCTGGAATACACTTAGATCTAAGATATATTTTCGTAATGGCTAAGGCTACAACAATAAAAGAGGCTATAAAAAAATGGGAAGATAAATCTGGTGATCAAGCAGCTACTGCAACTGAAGTCAGCTTAATGTTTCAATGGCCACCAATCGAAAAAATGGATAACACTCTCGCCACTTTGACTAATTGCGAGTAAGTTTTGTAAAACTGGCTACTTGGTAAAATACATTTATTTATGGGATAGGGAGCAAACGAGCAGACGGATCGCCTGGTGGTAAGCGATTACCGCCACCCAAGGACACCTGCACCACCAGAGGAGTTACAAGTGCGTTGCCGCCCTTTTAAAAGGGGATTCGGCCTCCGTTATCCTCATTAAACACAACGTAAGCGTTGTTTCACACCGGTTTTCTATGAGGCCGTGGTATCACTCCGTTCGATCCAGCCCATTCATGCCGAAGCATGGCTCTCTCACGATAGAACACATATTTATAAATTTTTTTGTTTTGCTATGGCCCACGAACAGTTTGGCAATATTATAACTAAGTTCCTGACGCACGTATTTCACTGATCAAGCACAGCGTTAGAGTGAGGGCTGATGACATAGAAGTTTTCACGTGTGGGTGGGATCAACGTTTCAAATTGTGAACGTCATGCAACCGCGCGAAAACTTTTGCGCCGCCAATCCTCGCCTTTATGAGGTTTTTCCATTACGAAATTGTCCGTAGCAGCTTGGAGTTCAGATTTATGCCCGGCTGAACCATTGTTCTAAGCTTTGAGTAGATTGCAGATAACTCCGTCTATGGAGTAGATAAATAATGCATTACACGTCAGTATAACGCTATCGGAAAATGCCGTGAAAAGTTATTAATAATAACCATTTGTTTACAGGAAATTGAGTTTATCGACGAATATGATAGAAAAAGTTACAGGATTAAATACTTTCAAGAAACTTCGCGTGTTATCTTTGGGGAGGAA
This sequence comes from Acronicta aceris, assembly GCA_910591435.1. Classification (NCBI taxonomy): domain Eukaryota; kingdom Metazoa; phylum Arthropoda; class Insecta; order Lepidoptera; family Noctuidae; genus Acronicta; species Acronicta aceris. Next base: position 5,333,989 of record OU342787.1, on the reverse strand, counting down.
TTATATAAAATCTTTTTCTGGCATGGTAAGGCAGAGGCTTCTGTCAAGAAATAGGTACAGTGCGCCCAATTTATTTACGCAGGTGGCAAAGTGAGGAACTAAATCTAAAGCAACATTGTTTTTCTATACGATGCATGTAGGGCTGACGTAATGTGTTAGTTTTAGGGTAAATGATACGATAGACGATATAATACTGGCTTTTATATCATCATCATCCTTCTGCCGCGACTCTAAAAAAAAAGACGTGTGGCACTCGGGGACTGCCGCGGTAAAGCTATTGCATAGCGTTTTTTATCAACTTATGTAATACAACCAATGCCACCTAAAGGCGGGTTGCTGAACTAAAGAGACAAGCGTGTTAGGTTTTTTCGTTACGGAATTTCTGGATTCAGTCCCCACGCTCAAGGCCCGCGATAGAAGCTATGCAATAGCTTAAAAACCTTAATAATTTATTTAAAAAGTTTCGAGAGGATTTACTAAGTACCTATTGGCCCACTTTCAGGAATCACTCGGAGACTGCTTGGAAGAATTATGGATATCTTATAACTTGATAGAGAAACTGAAAGGTATTCACGTGCTAAGAAGTTTGAAAGTGCTATACATGAGCAACAACTTAGTGAAGGAATGGAGTGAATTTAATAAGTTGCAGGTCAGTTTAGTCAGAGGCAAGGCCAAAGAGTATAGTAATAAATAGGAAACTAATGTCACACTCCATTTTGCCCGGCAAGATGGTGTGATGATTTGCGAAAGGTTGCGGGCGGAAGCTGGATGCGACAAGCCGAGGACAGGGTGAAATGGCGCACATTGGGGGAGGCCTATGTCCAACAGTGGACTGCTATAGGCTGATGATGATGATGATGATTATGTCACACCGCCGACGAAGAACGAGAAGCGAGTAGAGCTAGAAACTAGAAACGAGTTGGCGAGCAGCGGGAAGGGAGTGTGTAGTTCCGATAGTTTTATCGCTGAGCTATATATAGGCAGTAAAAGCTCTAGTTTCTAGCTCTAATCGCTTCTCGTTCATCGTCGGCGGTGGGAAAAGTGCCAAGTTTATAATATTATTAAGATAATAATCTAAATACCTACACGAAATATTAATATTAACGTTCAGGAACTACCACATCTCGAAGATTTGCTCTTCGTAGGGAATCCTCTTTACGATGCGTGTGAGCTAGAAGCTTGGAGATCCGAAGCAGCTAGGAGACTGCCAAACTTGAAAAAACTGGATGGAGAAACTGTGCTACGGGATGATGATCCGCCTCTGACTGTTGCTGATATGCAGGTGAGTTCCAATCGCGGATGAAAGCCGAAAAAAAATGACTCAAATAAATGTTCACAAAAGTCAGTTATATTTTACAGGTGATCTATCATGCTGATGCTGATGTGATGACACTGATGATGACAAAGACAACATTATATTTGACGTATTTTCATCATTATGTTTTTTTTTATTAAAAATTGGCTTGCTCTTGACTTCGATATTGCCTCTAGGGCAAAGATGAGGTCTACGGTGGAGCGAGCAAACCCAGAAGATGCCTGTTCACCCTACTTTTAAATAGATTCAGGTTGTACGTACTCGGAAATACAGACGCAGGAACATAATACAACACATACGAGTACAACATGCAACCTGTGACAGAATAAGCGCAAGACTTGAAAGTAGTTTGTTTAGAATCGACTACTGAATCGATTGCAGTGGTTTTTAATATGTGTTAATTTAAAAAAAAAAAACAAAGTTTAAATCTGAAATATGGCCCCCTGATCCATCAGTGGGTCGAGTGATGGAAAACTGAAACCTATTTGCACAAATTGTTATTGTGTGCGTGTGCGCATCGATATCGTAGTCGTTGCGAGTACGATTGTGGTACGGCCACAAGTTTTATGTTTAGCTGATATAACTAATTTCTTGAAAAAACTATGCTTACATAACTCAAAATGACTTTCGGGTTTTGTTATTATAATTACGACTCGATATTCTAATCGACCTGTTCGAGGTCTTGCGCTTATTCAGTTAGATACACATCTTAATTACTATCAATGTGGGTCCCACATTACTAGTATTCTTGTTAACCCTTCGTGCCAAGCTAAACGCTTTTGTTACGAGTTCACGTCGGTAGTGCAATGGGTGGGTTTCGAACCGGCCACATGATCGCAAGTGCGACGCCCTAGCCATTAAGCTACTGCCGCTTCAACTTTCTTCATTAGTTGCTGTCTCGTAGTTTAATATTATAGTTTTGGTCTCGACTAGCCCCATAAAGGACTTCTGAACTATTAAGTCCGTCAAAAAAAGGTTATATATCGTTGGTATGACAACAGCCATATATCATTCTACAGATGTGCTTAGGGCGAATAAAAAAATAAATTAGTAGAATACCTACCTAGCTATCAAAATTGTATTTATTTCAGCCTGACTGCGGTGATGGCGTTGAAACTCTCGTCAGTGCGGAAACGAATGACTGAAGTGAACATTATTAATTGCTGTGAAGGTCTAAAGGAGTTCTTAATCGGCCTAATTTCTTGTTTAAACTAAGAAACTTGCACTTAAGGCTGATCGTTCACCTGAGCCCACCAAATTCAAATTTCAAGTGGTTTTTCGCAGTTTGTAGGTCTTTAATAAGTTCTACATTAATGGCAGTAGTCATTTTGAGCATTGGCAGAGGATTGATAAGGAAAAGGTTTTAGTTCTCAGTTGTAAATGTTGTATACTTAATGTCGCGACTACTACTGCCATGTATGTAGAACTTTATAAAGACCTGCAAACTGCGAAAAACCACTTGAAATTTGAATTTGTCGGGCTCACGTGAACGATCAAACTTAGTAGAGACAAAAATGTATTCTCTAAATATAAAATTCTACTAAGGTCACAAAATCGCTTCATAAAATTTAATTTCTTGTAAAACAAATAGGCTTGCACTAAAGATGTAAGTAGATTAAGTATAAACTCTATAAACCACAACATTATTTCTAAAAATTCGCCCTGATAAACCGTCACGTGAAACGTCACTTTGATGACATGACTGTGACATTGTCAAGATAATGTCATTTAGAAGTCGGTAGTGTAAACAAAGCTTTACAGAATAATTAATATAACGCTGCTTTACTAGCAAAGCGCCAAGCTGATACTTTAGGCGTACTGTTTCATTTATTTGTCACTAAGACTTATTTTAAATAATCCTTTGAATAAATAAGTACTTACCAAAAAAATTAACTTGATAATATCCTTGGTAAGATTGAGTATATAAAAATTGCTAGCTACATACAAAATAGTTTGCTTTTGCATCCGGCAAATAAATTCAATAATTTATAACATACCATCACGCCTGTATTCCCCGAAGGGTTAGACAGGCGACCTTAATATACACCCACAGGTCGCCGGTATGTTTAAGTCCCATGTTATAGGGGGCGAGCCTATAGCCATTAACCGTGCACAAATCCAGACTCAGAGCTGCTACTGAGAATTTCATAGAAAACCCCAATAACACTGCTCGACCTGGGGATCGAACCCATGACCTCTAGTGTAGCAGTCGTGCTTGGGACCGCTAGACTAATGAGGCAGTCAATAATTTATAGGTTTAACATATATGTTAATAGGTGCATCTAAATATACATATATAAAACTCAAAGGTGACTGACTGACTGACTGACATAGTGATCTATCAACGCACAGCCTAAACCACTGGAGGGATCGGGCTGAAATTTGGCATGCAGGTAGATGTTATGACGTAGGCATCCGCTAAGAAAAGATTTTGATAAATTCTACCCCCAAGGGGATAAAATGGGATGAAAGTTCATATGGAACAAAGTAACTATTCCACGCGGACGAAGTCGCGGGCAAAAAGTTAATATAATAATATAGGTGAAAAACATATTCCTTCTTGCGCAGAGTAATGAGAAATAAAAGCACAAAAATTCTTAGAAAAAAATAATTTTATTTACATAACTGTTTCTAAGCTAAGTATAAGTATTTATTTAATGCTATTATTGTACAAACTTCACAGAAGGCATACATATTAGGGGCCATCTATAAATTGGGTCACATCTAAATTAGGTCAAAACGTGGGAGAGCCCTGCTTCGGCACGAAAAGGCCGGCTCGACCGGAGTGATACCACGGCCTCATAGAAAACCGGCGGGAAATAACGCTTACGTTGTGTTTCGCCAAGTCAGTGACGTTACCGGAGGGCCAATCCCCTTTTAAAAGGCGGGCAACGCACTTGCGACTCCTCTGATGTTGCGGGTGTCCATAGGCGGCGATTATCGCTTACCATCAGACGATCCCTCTGCTCGTTTGCCCCCCTATCCCATAAAAAAAAAACATCTTATATTGGAATACAGAATTGTGACATTGCGTATGAAGTTGAAGGGTCTTACACCCCTTGTCACATTTCAGCTTCAGTGAGTCAGTTTTTCTGATGTCACGTAAAAAATCTAAATTATAAAAACGCAAATTTTAAATTGCAAAATATGTGGCAACACTAGGGGTTTTACTAGTGACAGCAGTGTGACATATTTCTTAATTCGTGATAGGCTTACGCTTGACCGCGATACAGCGATCTACGATGGAGCGCGCTTGCCTAGAAGAAGCCGATCCACTCGTGATTTAAAGACATCCAGATTATATCTATCAGGGAAGACCCACGCGGGAAGCACATTCAAAGTGCTAAAAAATAATAAAATTCGTGTGACGTAATTTATGGATGTGAATAATAATCCTAATAAGGGGATTAGGATTATTATTAATTTATTGATAATTATAATACTGACGCGTCATGGCCAAGTGCATTCTGCGGGCGTGAACGCTTTTATCGTGTATCCATAAGGTAAAAAGTTACTTTCAAGTATAACTTAGTGAAGGAAAAAATGAAACAAAGCTGAGCGAAAGAAAAACTCATTACTGATGAGTTTGGTAGTCGAAAACGCGACTGCTACGCTAGAGGTCCCGGGTTCGATAACTGACAACATTTCAAAATTATGAAGCCACCAAAACAAAAATATTTTTTTTTTGCATTTTCCATGCAAAAAAATATTTGCATGGAAAATTTCCGAAAAAAAAATCCATTTTATTTTAGTAAAGGAAAAAATCGACTGCGAGCAGGCTTCGTACCTGCGTCTTATACACCAGACGCTATGACTACTAAACCACCAGACGAAGGTTCGAATCCTGCCCACAGTAGAAATTTTTCCTTCAATAAAATAACCGCTTCCAAGAATAGGGATGATGGCTGCATTAAAAAAATATTACCTTAAATTCGGTCCGACAATTAGAATATCCAAAATTATCGGACACGTATTTTGTGTTTTATCAAAATAATAGGAATTGACAAACATAAAGAGCATCAAAGTTTTCACGAACAATTTTTCACTTTCAATTTACAATTTTCACGGATAGTGACGTCACTACCTCCCACTCCGGGAGGTAGTGACGTCACTATTCGTGAAAATTGTACGAAACCGTGACGTCATGCGAAACTTTAATGCACTGTATTGCCATCATTTTTTGTTTGATAAAAAGGAAAAATACGTGTACCTACATTATTTTTTTATAACTTAACTGACGGATGAAAAAAAAAAATTTGTCATTTGATACAAGTTACAGCCTATTTCATACAAATTCCCTTTTACTTAGCTCATAATAACTAAATAATATTTATTTTATAAATAAACCAGTCAAAGACACATGACAATGTTTTAAATCTTAAAATTCGCAGTAACACCGAAACAAACTCAGAGAATCATGGTCTCTTATAAAGTTCACACATCGTAACATACTATAATACAGTTATTTATACATCATGTTACAAAGACTATAATACAATTGAAAAATCAACTCATTTACAGACGTTAATCAAAATCAAAATAATTTATTTGTCAAAATTACAAACTCAAATAAAATCACTTTTCTTTTATGGTATAGGGGGGCAAACGAGCAGACGGATCGCCTGATGGTAAGCGATTACCGTCGCCCATGGACACCCGCAACACCAGAGGACTTACAAGTGCGTTGCCGGCCTTTTAAAAGGGGATTGGGCCTCCGGTAACCACTCACTCGACGAAACACAACGTAAGCGTTGTTTGACGCCGGTTTTATGTGAGGCCGTGGTATCACTCCGGTCGAGCCGGCCCATTCGTGCCGAGGCATGGCTCCCCCACGTAAAAAATATTATTTTTCTTGACTCAATTTTTTGAGCAAAATACATGTAAATATATATGTTATACCTATATAATAACATAATACACAATACCATCACTCCTGTATTCCTCAAACCCAGCCCGGCTCGGATTTGTGCACGGTTAATGGCAAAAGACTAGCCCCTATGTATCTCTGCCAAACTCTTCAAGAAATACAGGTGTGATGGTTTCATTAATTACGTAAAACGATTTAGGGGGGATAGAAGGGCTTCCACCATGTCTCATTTTTTCTTACAAGGGGGTGGGATATTCTTGGTAGTTCCTTAAGATCACAAAAATGCGAAAAATTAAGATTATAGGACCTTGATAAAAAAAAAAAATTGTACAGCCAACAGCCTGGTATCCAAATAAAAAAAAACTTCTATCGATTTCCAATTTAATCTCCAAACAATAGAGCTTATTATCCATTAGGGAAAATTTACAGTTTGTGGTATGATGCGCTGTTGATTGTAAATCACTTAACAATGCAAAAAGCTGGCAAAAATTGTCTTACGTCAGGTGTTGTGCACCGCGGCGCCCTGGATCGCTGTAGAACGTGAAGAAGGCGCCGTGAAGCGATCATCTAGTATCTAGTATCAGTGGCGACCAAAAGTCCATAGGCAATCTCAACGCAATAGCTTGACGTTTAGTTTGACTTACGACCTTCTATTCATTGTCGTTAACAAGTGACACGCACTGGCTGTATCGAGCTCGCTCGTACTGTTCATAGCAATGTAATCCTTAGCGTGCTTACGGACTTTTGAGCGTTTACTGTACCTATCTATTTCGACCAGCTAGACAAATAGTAAATAGAACGACCCGCTCGCGATTTCACCCGCGCTGCTCCGTTCCTGAGAGGCGTAGCGTGATGTTATATAGCCTATAACCTTCCTCGATAAATGGACTATCCAACACAACAACAATTTTCAAAATCGGTTCAGTAGATCCAAAGATTACCCCCTACAACCTCACAATCTTTACCGCTTTATAATATTACTAATATAGATGTATGTGAGCCGCGGACTGTAAAAGATTAGGATCCCTGTCTTTCTATACCTATAATAAAATTGTAACAGACCGATGTCTGTACATTATATTATTAGATATTAAAGAAAAACTAATATGAGGAGTCTTTATTATAGCAACAAAAGCCAAAATATCAATTTTTAGAATTTTTGTCTGTCTTATGTTTGTACGCGCATCACGCAAAAACTACTGCATGGAAATGAATGTAGTTTTCACCAATGTATTGCTAGAGGTCTAACTAAAAATCTGGTGCATGTTTGATCTTGATACGTTGCCTAGAATCCGACTTATAGTATGTTAATTAATAATGATGAGGCAGTCAGTAGCATTTCCTATTGTTACGGTTAAATTTTATAACCAAAATTGTGATGCGAAATATCCTCACGGATCGACTGCCACTTGGGGAGGCAGCAGATGTCGTACTCGTACAGACTGTAGTTTATTAAACATAGCTTGATACGCGCAACAGCCGTCATTGAGATCACGCGCATGAAATTTCATATTTTTGACTGTCAAAATGTACACAAGACAATATCATCTCTTTATTGACAAAAAGAGATGTTCATTACGTCATACTGACTGGTAAATCGATCATGAAAATATTATTATTCATTTATTTATTTCAGATTTCAAGGCGGATCGTTCACCTGAGCCCGCCAAATTCAAATTTCAAGTGATTTTCCGCAGTTTGTAGGTCTATAATAAGTTCTACATTCATAACAATAGTAATTGCGACATTAACTAAACAAAATTCACAACGTTTATCTAAAACCATTGCTTAAAAATCATTATTGTAGCTAAAAGTAGTGTAAAATGACAATTTTGACACATTACACAGTTTTTGGCTTGATAAGAATTTATAAGTAAAGGTTTTAGTTCTCAGTTGTGAATGTTGTATAGTTGATGTCGCAATTACAACTGTCATGAATACAGAACTTGTTATAGACCCACATAATCAACATAATCAACCCATTATATTGTCCCACTGCTGGGCACGGGTCTCCTCTCAGAATGAGAGGGATTAGGCTATAGTCCACCACGCTGGCCTAGTGCGGGTTGGCAGACTTCACACGCCGTCGAGAAAATCTCTCAGGCATGCAGGTTTCCTCACGATGTTTTCCTTCACCGTTTAAGCGCGTGATAATTAACTATTAATACGTACATGACTTCGAAAAGTCAGAGGTGCGTGCCTTGGGTTCGAACTCGAGACCTTTGACTTGGCAGTCCAACGGTCATACCACTAGGCTATCACTGACCCATAAACTGCGAAAAATCACTTGAAATTTAAATTTCGCGGGCTCAGCTGAACGATCCGCCTTAAATAATCCATACAATTTTAAATCACACAATTAATAAATTACACATAAATAGAATTAAATTAAAATATTTAAATATTATTGATCGAAAAATTTGTTTTAGTCGGTACGTTTCCTGTCGCCTTATAAACCAAAATATACCTACCTACCAATAGTATACCTACCATTGTATGTTCTAATATTCTTCTCGTTGTATTTTATGTTTTAAGTCAAGATAAAACCAATTTTATTTAAAACTAGAATACTATATAACTTCTAAAATATACTGAGCCCACTGTACCTATACCATGGAGGTTTCATATCATAAAATGTGGTAAGTAATGTTTATGGAAGAAAACGATTGTCAAAATGTCAACAGCGATTGACATCTGTACATATCCTACCGATGTCATCGATTATTAAATGTCAAAATGTCAACAACGAATGACAGATTGACAGCTGTTAGCATCTTCTTCTTCAATTTTCCTTGTGGCAATTGAGTCGATGGCGACTATTTTGCCAATCTCAAACCTGTACATATCTTAGAGATGTCATCGTTTATTAAATATGTATATTTGTGTGTGTATGTCAAACGCATGGTAGTGTGTGTACTTTCATACAAACTCTCACCGCCTTTTCACCACCTTAGGGGTTGAATTTCCAAAAATCCTTTCTTAGTGCTCGTCTACAGTGCCAAAGGAACCAGCATGCATACTTTCAGGGATCAGGGAGGGAGTCAGGTTCTTAGGATGTATTTTCAGTATCAAACTATAGTTATTTTTAACAATAGATGTCAATCTGACATCTGTCACGCGTGTCAGCTATGTTTATCGAACTAAACGTATTTGCCTTCCCTTGCCTAGGTCATGGGATTTGTGACATTCACCATGACCATGTATATTAAATACCATGCATTATTTACATTTATTCACATGTAAATCCTTCTGAGGTGTTGAGTGGAGGTGATTGCGTTGCATTGTGGACAAATCTTCTTAGCGCGTAGCGACTCGAGCCAGCATGCCTGAAACATACGAGAATAAATTACAGTTATCAGCACATCAAGTTGCAACAAACTGTCAAATTTCCCCAATCTTTATTAATATTATAACGCTGAAGAGTTTGTTTGTTTGAACGCTTTAATCTCAGGAACTACAGGTTGAAATTGAAAAATTCTTTTTATGTTGGATGGTCCATTTATCGAGGAAAGTTATAGGCTATATAACATCACGACCTATAGGAGCGGAGCAGCGCGGGTGACAAATTTGGATTTGGGATTAATGGTTACCTATGTCCCTGTTAAGGATGCAATCTTTCCCTATTACAAATCTCATCAAAATTGGCTCAGCGGTGTAGGCATAAAAATGAACAATCAGACAAACTGTTACTTTCACATTTATAATATACGAGTACTAGCTTCTGCCCGCAGATTTCAGATTTGGTTCCAAGTTGGATAAAAAGTAGCCTATGTGTTATTCCAGACTATAATCTATCTCTGTGCCAATTTCATTCGAATCCGTTCAGCCGTTTTGGTGTGAAAGAATACTCACAATACTCACAAACATTCACGTTTATAATATTAGTGCAAACACGGATTTATGGATTATCACTCACTTAAACGGTGAAGGTAAAACATCGTGAGGTAACCTGCATGCCTGAGAGATTTTCTCTACGGCGTGTGAAGTCTGCCAACCCGCACTAGACAAGGGTGGTCGTGGTTCTGAGAGGAGACCCGTGCCCAGCAGTAGGACAGTATAATGGGTTGATTATGATTATACTTACTTCACAATAAACATGCCAGCATTGAATAGATACAGTTGGTGATGTATGTTGCTCTAAGCATATCAGACATTTCATCTGAAACAAACAAAATTCGCATATCGTCGGTGATAGTTCAATACCGCGTAACTAACGCTTTGCTATAGAGTCTATTTTACAATAATTTCAATGTTATCTATACTTATAATAAATCTGTAGAGAGGTCAATTCTGTACATTAAATATATTTCCAAAATAACTATCAGCGGGTGATTAGTGATCGATACTGACGCCAAAAATGCAATCAGTAAAATTTTTGTCTGTCTGTCTGTATGTTCGTTATAGAAACAAAAACCACTCGACGGATTTCAACGAAACTTGGTACAATTGTTCTTAATACTCCTGGGCAGGTTATAGTATACTTTTCATCACGCTACGATCAATAGGAGCAGAGCAGTGAAGGGAAATGTTGAGAAAATGAGTGATTAATGAGAAAGGTTTCAAGCTATAAAACATCACGCTACAACCCTTAGGAACGGGGCAACGCAGGTGAAACCGCGGGCGAAGAACTAGGGAACAAACTAACTATTCCACGCGGACGAAGTCGCTGGAAAAAGCTAGTTTAATATAAAGTTAGGCCTTATAGAAAAGTGTTAGGGTCTATTTTACAATAATTTCAATGTTATTTAATTTAGAGTTAGGCCTTATAGGCAAGTGTTAGTTACGCGATATTGAACTATCCCCGACAATATACCACGTGTAACAAGACCTTCAAGAGATCGAAATATCGACTCATAATAAGGTATTACACCCATTTTTGTAAAGTGCCTCAATTAGATTCTACAGTGCTAATAAAGCACTCAAAAAAAAAAACGTTTCTGTGCCATAAAAATGCATTTAAAATTTACATTTTCAAATTTCGCGCTTAATTTGACGTAAACGCTGGACGCATTGGAGGACATATTGCTCTGTGGTTATGACGTCAGTTGGCTATGTAAACAGTTTTATTCTTTGTAAATTTGTGTTGTCTCCCTTAACGAAACCGTCTTCCATGGTATTATTTCAATAACAAAATACATTGGTTACGAAAATACTAAAAGTACAAAGCCTATATACGCTGATCAGTTGACACTTTTTAGTTAAGTTTACACAGCCGTATGACGTAATAACATGGCGTACTATTTCATGGTGTTCTAAAACAGATTAAAAAACTGAAAACTTTGATTTGTATTTCAAAATTTATTTTGTTATTTTAAGAGCTAAAAATAACATTTTCCGTCTGCTTTTTGCCTAAGCTATCTCAATAATATATTTTTAGAATTTTTCTTATATGTACAGTAAAATACCCTATTATAATAACGAAACAAGAAAAAATTTTGAGACATGTAAGGTAGGTATAATAGGCTGATAGGTATAATCTGGGCGTGTTTAAATCACGAGTGAATCGGTTTCTTCTAGGCGAACGTGCTCCATCGTAGATCGCAGTATCGCTTAACATCAGGCGAACTGGCGGTCAAGTGTAAGCCTATCACGAATAAAAAAAAATCTGAACTCCTAGTGGCAGCTCGAGGATTGGTATTTGTGCCCGGTTAATGGCAATAGGCTCGCCCTCTAATACATGGGACCTAAACTTACCGGCGAACTGTGGGTGTACATATATTAGGACACCTTTGCCTAACCCATCGGGGAATACAGGCCTGATGCTATGTATGTTACTTATTTACCTCTCCTGCGCCATTCGCCCGTCTCTCCAAATCTTTAATTCGGGCTTTTAAGGCTTGTATTCTTGTCTGTAAAAACAAAAAAATATATATTAAAATACTGTAAAGGATCCGAAACGTCGGGAATCAAATAATATCAATACAACGCGATAAAATCCGTAAAAAGTAGTTTTATTTCAAAAAAAATATTGTTAAAAATATTATTGTAATTATGGCAGGAATCTCTACTTAAAACAAAAAAATATCCTGCCTATGTTAGTTGCTAAAAATGTAGCTTTCTATTGGTAAAAGAATCGGTTTATTTGTTTAGGCACGAAAGCGTAACAAACTCACTTTCAAAAAGCGGCGGTAGCTTAATAGCTAGGGCGGCGGACTGCGGATCATGTGGTTGCCGGTCCGAAACCCACCCATTGCACTACCGACGTGAACCCACTCGTAACACAAGCATTTAGCTTAGCACGAGGGGTTAACAATAATACTAGTAATGTGCGACCCACATTGCTAGTAAGCTTCTTTTAAAATAAAAAAAATATATTTCCCATTTTTTTTTTAAATTTCCAACATGCGGGTTCGCGGTGGCTTAGAGGTCAGAGCGTCTGGTGTATCCAACCAGGAGACGCAGGTTCGAATCCTGCCCGCGATTGAATTTTTTTCCTTTACTAAAAATAACTCTATAATCTTAGCATAGAAAATGCAAAAAAAATCACAAAAAGATATCTTTCCCATTTATAATAATTAAGCTTAGTAGGAAGTGGGATAGGATATATGTATAATAAATTATCATTTTAAGTACAATTTACTTACTTCTGCACTAGCTTCTACGATTCCATTACACTTGTTACTGGGCGCCTTCACACACTCAGGTTTCTCGGCAACCACTCCCGTTTCCTGTGTGCCAGTCTGGCTAGCCGCCTGAGTTTCTGTTGGGTTTGCCTCTGCCTGAAAATACAAATAAAGTTTTACAATATAATTCAAATTATTTCAAAGACTATTATTACAAATGTACTATCAGCCAACTCCATATCCAGCCATTTTGAAAACAAAATCCCGTGCACACGGTGGTGTTAGCTTTTAGGAATTAAATAATATAAATATGACGGGATAAAATCCATAAAAAGTAGGTTAATTTCAATTGTTTTTTTGTTTATATGATTAGAGATATGATTTTGACTTCATAAAAAGGATGATGCTATTGGTTGATAAGCGAAGGTAAGCACTGGTATAGCAGCCGAAGCTGCAAGCAAATATAGCCCTTACGGTGGCTAGATATGGCGTTGGCCGATAGTACTTCTGAAAGTTTTTTACTATGAAATGTTCAGTAGCAGCTCGGAGTCTGGAGTTTGGCTAATGGCAATTTACCGTGGGAGAGCCATGCTTCGGCACGAATGGGCCGGCTCGACCGGAGTGATACCACGGCCTCACAGAAAACCGGCGTGAAACAACGCTTACGTTGTGTTTCGCCGAGTGAGTGAGGTTACCGGAGGCCCAATCCCCTTTTAAAAGGCCGGCAACGCACTTGTTACTCCTCTTGTGTTGCGTATGTCCATGGGCGGCGGTAATCGCTTACCATCAGGCGACCCATGTGCTGTCGTATATCGTTTTATTATCCCATAAAAAAAATAGGTTCGCGCGTTAAAACATAAGTATAACTTTATAACGTAAGTATAATTTAGTAGCCTCTGTGTAATCCTTTGGGGAATTTAGCCGTGATGGTATGTATGTATGTATGTATGTACTAAGAGGTTTATACTTACATCAAGGGCAATCCTGGATGGAGAATACTGTGGGGGACCATACAATTCTGCGTCTTCGTCTCCATCAACAACCTGCAAAAAATAATCAGTGACATGGTGATGGTTTACACAAAACCGTAGTTCTTTACAGACGCTGACGTAAGGGTGGTCGCCAGCCAGTCAGACCACAAGAGGGCCTACCATCGAGCAAGTCAGATATTTTCTCGGCTCTTACGAGATACCTATGTAAATGTCGGTGACAGATTGTATCCTGTCCCTACAAAGGCTGTAGGCATGGAGCATTTGCAGATAGCATGTGAGTTTAGGCAGGAAAATGTAAAGTGCACTTTGTCGATTTTATATTATTTTCCAAAACTTGTGTTTCCCCGAAGTTTAATGTGTAATGATAGTGGATAGTTAACCATTAAGGTGTTCGTGAACGTGTGCGAGTGTAGGCAAGTGATATAAAATTGAAAATCGTGACTTTTGTGTTCACTCCTAAATTCCATCCAAGCTCTTGTGAAGTTTCCACTGTTTAACTGGGGATAAAGCAAAGTGAAGTGTTTTAAACTTTAAAAAAGACGTGACTTAAAGGTATATGTTACCAGGTCATAAAATTCCTTAAAAAAAACGTGGAATTATTTTTCATACTTCACACCTGCTACTTTTTTCACTCAGATGTGTCGGTCATCTTCGGAAATACGAAGTTGGCCGGTGCCTATTATTTATCTTGAAGTACTGTAAGTGTTCTTTATTCTGCTTACCAGTGCCTGATCGTTGGAGGCTCTTCGCACACATGTGGCGGCTCTCGCTTCCGTGTCCTGCAGGGCTGTGGCTCGCACCCTCCACTCCCCACACCACTGGTACTCCGCCCCAAACCCACCACCAGCTGGTTCATCATTCTGTCAACATACCATGTTTTTATTTCATTACTGTAATGGTCTTCAATGCAGCTGCTGTACTTGAGGTCCAGGGTTCTTAATTTTTTTTTACACAGTATGCGTATGTTGGGATGTCATATTCAATATTGATATCTTGGATAAAAAATATCGACCATATATAATATTGATAAATATCGATAATTTAATTATATTATCAATTAGTTAGACTTATTATTATATTATCAATTACAAGACTCCCTCATTAGTCTAGTGGTCCCAAGCGCGACTGCTACGCTACAGGTGCTGGGTTTGATCCCCAGGTTGAGCAGTGTTACTGAGTTTTCTATGAAATTCTCAGTAGCAACTCGGAGTCTGGATTTGTGCCCGGTTAATGACTATAGGCTCGCCCCCTATAACATGGGACCTAAACATACCAGACGAACTGTGGGTGTACATTAAGTACGCCTCTGCCTAACCCTTCGGGGAATGCAGGCGTGATGGTATGTTATGTTACTATCAAGATTTTTGTAAGAAAATATCAACATATTTGGGTAAATATTGTCCGGCCTGGACAGTGGTGTTAATCTTTACATAATGCCTACCTCTACATCAATGCTGCCATCCTCAGAGCTGGTATCAGGCACATCTTCATCCAGCTCCGCCCCAGTCCGCTTCAGACAGCGGAGTGCATGCCTCTGTAGCCTCGAAACTGGGAGTGTGGTATTGCAGACAGGGCATTCGCCATGCTGCGGTGGTGGGGTGCTTCGCCGACGAGCTCGGAGACGCCGGAGACGGTTTGCGTGTACTCGCTTTAATAAAGAATATTTTGCATTATTTTCACTTTCCTGAATTTCCTTATTAGTGGTTATAAGCGCTACTGGTATGCTAGAGGTTCTGGATTTGTTTTTTTTTAATTAAAAAGTTTACTAGTGTTGTGGATCGCACATTACTAGTATTCTTGTTAACCCCTCATGCTAAGCTAAATGCTTGTGTTATGAGTGGGTTCACATCGGTAGTGTAATGGGTGGGTTTCGAGCCGGCAACCACATGATCTCCAGTCCGACGCCCTAGCCATTAGGTTACCGTCGCTTCCTCCACCGATTTTGGATTTTGGGGTAATTGTGCGAATTTTAGCAGGAGCAGGACGACCCCGAATTTTAAACTTCAATTTTAAGTTTACTTTCATGAATACTTAATGTTTGTTATTTTATTTGGTGATGTGATTGGGATACCTACCCTTTTGTACCCTTTTCGGATTGTACAGTTTTCTTAACATTGTGTTTATATAAAATTAAATCTCGATACATAATAATTAGAGATGCGCCGAATATGGGTTCAACCGAATGCGAATATTCGGCCCAATATTTGGTCCAAAATTATCGAACTGAATATTCGGCCGAATAATTCGGTTCACAGAGCGTCTCACCAACCTGTAAAAAGGTTTTACAGGCCTGGTTTACAGGTCTGCGAGGTGCTCTGCAAATAATCTCCAGTCCGACGCCCTAGCCATTAGGCTTTCGATTGCACCTAGTTTTGACAATTCAAAAGTACTTGTAATATTGGTTTATTTTAAATAAAGGATTTGATTTGAATTGTTGGACAGCATGTCATGACGTCATTAAACATTTGTATAGAAATAGTGGCACTTAGACCAAAAAAGGATCGCCATCCCTGTCCTACAGGGTTTTATTTTGAACCTTATTTTATTCTTAATATGTAACATATCTTGCATTGTAACACATGAATGCAATAAAGAAATAATTAAATATTTTGTCTGCTTATCTTTTGGTTTGTTACAACTAACCTACTGAATAGATTTAGACTTATCAATAATTATTAAGTAAAGTAAAGTAAAGTTTATTTCATAAATAATAAAACAATTGGTACAATATGGGCTCTGGATCCCGCACTAGGATACCCTGTGTTGCAGGATCCAGTCTCTTTCGGCAGCTATAGATACATAACTATGAGTAGGTCTTTAACTGTTACTTAATCATTACATTAGGGAACTGAGTGTATATATGGGTTAGTATGTGTGTGTGTGTGTGTGTGTGTGTGTGTGTGTGTGTGTGTGTGTGTGTGTGTATGTGTATTAGTTATCATGTGTATATTTTGAATGTTAATTTGTTGGTAATCGTTAAGAAAAATAAATAGATTGTGATACAATCTGGCAAGGACATGGATTGCAACCAAAGGAAGGCTACCATTTGTATTGTAAGTCTATAAGGATGAGAGTGGAACCACAGGGAAGAGCTAGTAATAATCACACCAACTCTACTGTCCCACTGTTGGCCACTGGACCCCGCTCAGAATGAGGGATTAGGCTATAGTCCACCACACTGGCTTAATGCAAGTTAAGACTTAGTAGTAGACTTCACACACCGAGAAAAGCTCTTAGCATATGACGTTTAGTTACTTTTTTCCTTTACTATTTAAATCACCATCACACTCGTATTCCCCAAAGGGTTAGGCAGAGGTGTATTTATGTGTACCCAGTTTTTTTTAACCGCCAACCTTCGCTAGTCGGAGAGGCACTAAGAGAGAGAGAGTTTTTTTTAGTAATGGGCTTACCCTTGACTGCCAGTAATAGGTCCTGAGGCAAGCCTATTGCCATTAACACAAATTCCAAACTCCAAGCTGCTACTGAGAATTTCATAGAAAAACCCAATAACACTGCCCAGCCGGGGAATCAAACTCAGGACCTCTAGGTCCGCTTGGAACCACTAGATTAACATGCCATTATTTAAGTGTGTGATAATTATTATAACTATTTACAATACTCATCTGAAAACATACTAGAAAAAATATCATTAAGGTAAAGTGTTTTGACTAAGATCTTGATAAAAAAAACTTTTTCAGTCCATTCTTTGGCTGTGTAGAAGATATATAAAGATAAACAACAAAGATAGACACAGGAAATTCATAATAATACATTGCACAGAAGTACTGACAAATCCAGTCTAGAACACAAAAAAAAAAGTTTTTAAAGAAAATAAAGTTTTTTGCACCATAAAACCTAAAAAAACAGAATAAAACCTTTTTTGACATAATTGAACTGACCTGGTAAACATCGCTGCCCAAGCATCCAGACACATCAACATCTTCTGGTACATCTGGACTTGTACTAGATCCAGGCACAGCTAAAGTAGCACTAGAATTAGCACTTAATTTCCTTTTGGACCCACTTCCAGATAATTTTTGCAGTCTTTCTACTTCCAAACTCAAGTGAGAATCAAGTTCTCCGTGTCGTATCGTACAACTACAGACTGGACAATTAGGTAATTCACTAACTTTTTTCCGATTTCTCACACAATTTAATATAATACTATCATCGTACTGATTAAAACTAGTATTAGGCGTATTATTTAATGAATTAGAACCCCCTTCCATGTTATTATACATCAAAATCGGTAACATTTCAAACGATTAAAAATTTTGTTGTCGAGTTACACTGATTATAAATCTGTAAACATCACAATGATTACACAAATAAATTGTGTTTTGAGAGTTAGAAATTGTTAATATAAGTTCGATTATGGTTACACAACTTATCTTGCAGACATATTCGCGTTAATTATGGTAATAAAACAAATAAATTGAAGCAAAACAACAATAATAATGATCGTTTACACAACCAACTTTTTTTTTAAATTGCTTTGATTGATATTTGAGTGTTTGACAGTTCTTTATCGCTTCGGTTGGGAAATTATTACTAATGGAGTTAGTCGATTTAAATAGTATTACTTTTTGTGTGACTAATTTAATTTATATAATTATTAAAATGGGTTTATTATTGTGAGTAAACAATATGATTATGATAATTAATGGTTTGGATAGATCTCAGGTGTATTTGAGCACATTTCGAGGGCTTGGATTAAAGTTTACAAGATTCGTTCAAGTAATGATTTGAAGGTTCGAGTAAAGTCAACTGCACATCAAGTTGCCACAAACTGTCACATTTCTCCAAAAGCCAATAAACTCTAATAATTGGAGATTACATTTAAAATCGATTACAGAAATTTGCTTGAAATTTGGTTTTGGATACCATGACGTGCTGTTGAACCTCCTCGTCATTAGGTGCTCGAATACTATACAATAGTTTAAAACCAGAGCATTTAAGGTTAAACGCTCTAAGAGGAAGACCCAATTTCACTATACTCTATTTGTTTCAAATAATATAAAGTACCAAGTAAGATTAGTGAGTGTCTCACAACTGGGGCCGTATTATAACGTGTTAACGCCATCATTTTTACGTTGTGAGAAAGAGATGCCGCTCTACATATTAAATAGCCTTATCTCTTTCTTACAACCTAAAAATGATGGCGTTAACATACAGTCATAATACGGCCCCAGGCCAAGTAACAGAATTGTATTTGTTGTATTTTTGGATATCACAGAAATTACTCTTGTTTTTAACAAGAGATATGTTTAATATACACATCCGCCTAAGCCTTCGGGAAATACATGCCTAGTACGCTATGGTTTTAAACAAAAACAAAACACAAATATACTTATTTATTTTATTTTGTAATAAAAATATCAATACATTCACAAGCAATCTCATTCTGCTTAATACTATAATTATTGATTACATTGATTCAATACAAATTATTATAATAAAAATCGACTAAAATGGAAGTAGAAATTACGGTTACATTAAAAATATTTTTCGAAAACACAGGAACGCGTTACAAAATGTTTTCAATTCTTGTAAAGAAATAGTTTTAATATTAGATCTTTGCATAACAGAATTCAAATAGTTTTTCCAGCTGTATGTAATCCGCCAAATCGTACTACACTAGCGTTGTGTGCAGCAGTGGGACAGTATTACCTATCATAATCAACCCATTATACTGCCCCACTGCTGGGCACGAGTCCCTCAAAATGAGAGGGATTAGGCTACAGTTGACCGTTTACCTTGCGCGTGATAATTACCTATCAATACGCACATGATTCTGAAAAGTCAGAAGTGCCTTGGATTCGAACTCGAGATCTAATGGTCATATCACTACAGTTTGTTAAACATAGCTTGATACGCGCGTTTGATATGTTTAACGAACTATAGGCTATGACTGCAGTAAAGTATACCAAATATTTTTCAATTTATAGCTATGGCAACCGTCTGTAATTCCTGTTCATTTTTGTCATTTATTTTAATATCTTGTGACGTATTCAACGACTTCTTCCTACTATTAGCTGGCTGTTTCAAATGTACAGTTCTAACGTGTAACTTCAAAGAGTTAGATTGACTAAACGTTCTGGAACAATACTGGCAGGTGTAGGGTTTCACGCCGGTGTGTACCTGCAAAAACAAAACAATTTAGTCGATTATTGATTTATTTCATCGATTATTTATATTTCAAGATTTTTGTTTACACTATTTTGTTATTTTAATTGACTAACTTGCGAGCAGTTTTATTCGTATCCCAAAGGACTTTTTACGACAAAATTTATGTCCTTCTATAATCTATCTTTATACCAAAATTCATCAATCGGACAGTTTTCATTTTACATCTATTGGGCGTTACTTTTTTATTTTATTTGTACCAAACATAAAGGCCTATGATGGTTTTCTAAAATTTTATAACATCCACAAAAATTTTCAGGATTTTAGGGTACTTGTGAAAATTTTGGCACGACGACCTTGAATCTTATACTTCAATTATATCTTTTTGTGTTTTTTTTGCATTTTCCATGCTAAGATTATTATGTTATTTAATAGTAAAGGAAAAAATTCAATCGCGGGCAGGATTCGAACCTGCGTCTTCTGGTTTGATATACCAGACGCTCTGACCTCTAAGCCACCGCGAACCCTACCCGCATGATTGAAATTTTGCCTTCACATTCTGAATTTACGTCATAAGGCAAAATTTCAATCATGCGGGTAGGGTTCGCGGTGGCTTAGAGGTCAGAGCGTCTGGTATATCAAACCAGAAGACGCAGGTTCGAATCCTGCCCGCGATTGAATTTTTTCCTTTACTATTAAATAACTTCAATTATATGTTTACTTCCATGAATATTTAATGTTTCGGATTGGAGAGTTTTTTTTAACATGGTGTTTACATAGAATTAAATCTCATAACATAACATAACATACCATCACGCCTGTATTCCCGAAGGGTTAGGCAGAGGCGTACTTAATGTACACCCACAGTTCGCCTGGTATGTTTAGGTCCCATGTTATAGGGGGCGAGCCTATAGCCATTCACCGGGCACAAATCCAGACTCCGAGCTGCTACTGAGAATTTCATAGAAAACTCAATAACACTTTGCTCGACCTTGTGATCGAACCCAGGACCTCTAGCGTAGCAGTCGCGCTTGGGACCACTAGACTAATGAGGCAGAATTAAATCTCGATACATAATAATTAGAGATGCGCCGAATATGGGTTCAACCGAATACGAATATTCGGCCGAATGTTCGGTCCAAAATTATCGAACTGAATATTCGGCCGAATAATTCGGCGAGGCGCTCTGCGAGTTTATTTTTGAGAGTTTGCCGCGCAAGTGAAGGTGTTCGCTCGCCCCTCTTTTCCGCGCATACCCCGCTGGCCCCTCACGTTAGCACGGCTCGCTCAGTTGATGTGCCGTGTTTTCGTTTATTGCAATTCTCGCATGATATTGTTATAGTAACACAAGGTAGTGCTGGTTTCATTTACGAATATTATATATTGTTCTCAGAAGAAAGCCGTTTATAAATCTTAAAATAATAATACTTTTTCAATATTCGGAATTTATTCGGAAAACTTACTGTACGATGAACTATCAAATATTCATATTCGGAATGTACCAAATACGAATATTTGACCGAACATTCGGCACATCTCTACTAATAATACCTTTACGGAGGAGACAGGATTATCTTATTATATTTTTTTATGGAATAGGGGGACAAACGAACAGACGGATCGCCTGATGGTAAGCGATTACCGCCGCACATGGCGGAGTCACAAGTATGTTGCCCGCCTTTAAAAGGGGATTGGGCCTCCGGTAACCTCACTCACTCGGCGAAACACAACGTAAGCGTTGTTTGACGCCGGTTTTCTGTGAAACCGTGGTATCACTCCGGTCGAGCCGGCCCATTCGTGCCGAAGCATGGCTCTCCCACGTAAATATATATTGTAATATTACTTACTCTATAGTGTCGGTTAAGTGCAGGTTTCTGTGTGAATCTCTTACCACACACGGTACACACGTACGGCTTCTCGCCGGTGTGTGTCCGCGTGTGTATACGAAGCTGGTTATTATCAGAGAAATGCTTGGAACAGGATGAGCAGGAGTACGGCTTCTCACCAGTGTGGGTCCTTTGGTGATATTTGAGAGTCGCGTTAGACTGTGGAGAAAGTATTTAAGATAACTATAACATCACGCCTGTATTGACGAAGGATTAGGTAGAATTGTACTAATGTACAGTTCGCAGGTATGTTTCCCCTAAGGTAAGGTCCCATGTAATAGGGGGCGAGCCTATAGCCATTAACCGGGCACAAATCCAGACTCCGAGCTGCTACTGAGAATTTCATAGAAAAACCCAATAACACTTTGCTCGACCTGGGGATCGAACCCAGGACCTCTAGCGTAGTAGTCGCGCTTGGGACCACTAGACTAATGAGGCAGTCACAGTCAGGGACAGTATAATGGATTGATTATGTATACTTACAGTGCATTTCTTGCCGCACACTTCACACACAATATTCTTATTATATTTCACTCCTAGATGTGTTCGCTTTATATGAGCTTGAAGCTTTGACATATTGGCAAAGTGTGATCCACACTGAAATAAAATAAGGATAGGTAGAAAATAAAAACCCGACTAGTAAAAAATAAAGACCACCGAGGGTTCCGTACAAATTTGTAGGTAAGTATGATAGATAATTTCCCGACATGACCCTCTTATATAAAGTTTTCCGGAATTGTATTTACTGCCTATCCCTCTTAGAGTCGTTTAAGGCGGATCGTTCAGCTGAGCCCGCGAAATTCAAATTTCAAGTGATTTTTCGCAGCTTGTAGGTCTATAATAAGGGGACTAAAACTAGGGAACAAAGTAACTATTCCACGCGGACGAAGTCGCTGGCAAAAGCTAGTGAATAAATAAATAAATAATTATAATAGCTACATAGTATAAAACAAAGTCGCTGTCGCTGTCTGTCCGTCCCTGTGTATGCTTAAATCTTTAAAACTACGCAACGGATTTTGAAGCGGTTTTTTTTATTGATAGTGATTCAAGAGGAAGGTTTTAAGCTATTTAACATTACGCTACGACTTTTAGGAATGGGACAACGCGGGTAAAACCACGGCCGGGTCGCTAGTTAATTATAAATGTAGTTTTCAGATCTTTCCCTATACTTGCAGTATAAGACGGTATTACTCGCCAAATTTCATAGTTCTAGGTCAACGGGAAATACACTAAAAATTTTGATTCCCTTGAGAATGTCGAAATATACGTTTTTTACCGTATCTTTTTTTTGACGTTAACTTAGAATTAGAAGTTTGATTTTTTTACAGCTTCAAAGGACTGTAGATCTGAGTATTTGGTTTTAATTTCAACTCGATACCTCCACGCGTTCCCGAGATAAAGGGTCTTGACAGACGGACGGACGACACAGTGATCCTATAACGGTTCCGTTTTTCCTTTTGATGTACGGAACCCTAAAAATTGACAAGTCTATTCGTAATTATTTCTTTCTTTTTCTTAAAAAAAAAAACGCTTCCCCACACTAGGATGTTCTCCTGTATCGTGGGTGCGTTTACAAACACAAATTCTCACATACACAAACGCCCAGACCCGGAACAACTACCTGTAGATCATACAAATATTTACTCCGTGTGTCGTCAATTATCTTACCTGGGGACATCGTAATTGTCGGTCGCTGCTAACTAAGGTCTGTTTTCTAGATTTTCGGAGAGTTTTAGCGTGTTCTTGCATATGTGTCGCTAGGGAGACATTCCCGACGAAGCGCCACGGGCAAATACTGCACTGGGTACTGTAACACAGAATATTTATTTAAGACGGATCGTTCACCTGTGCCCGCGAAATTCAAATTTCAAGTGATTTTTCGCAGTTTGTAGGTCTATAACAAGTTCTAGATTCACGGCAGTTGTAATTGCGACATTAACTATACAACATTCACAACTGAGAACTAAAACCTTTACTTATAAATCCTTATCAAGCCAAAAACTTGGCGCAATCTGTGTAATTGGTCAAAATTGACATTTTACTGTACTTTTAGCCACAATAATGATTTTTAAGCAATGGTTTTAGTTAAACATTGTGAATTTTGTATAGTTAATGTCGTAATTACCATAACCATGAATGCAGAACTTATTATAGACCTACAAACTGCGAAAAACCACTCGAAATTTGAATTTGGCGGGCACAGGTGAACGATCCGCCTTAATGAAGGACAAATTCAACTGCGGGCGGAATTTGAACCTGTGTCTTCCGGGTCAGTACACCACACGCTATGACCAATTAAGTCTTTTGAAGATTAAAATTCAAGGTCTTCGTATCCAAATTGCTACAACTAAGTATCCCAAAATTCATTTCTTTTAAATGTTATAACACCATCACAGCCCTTATTATGTTTGCAACCCAAGGACAGTGTCGCTGGCACAATAAGTATTGCCATTTCAGTTTTGTCGTTTTATAATTTAAAAATTGGGGATATTTTTTCTTGTAATTTGATAATCACTACATAGTATAAAACAAAGTCGCTGTCTGTCTGTCCGTCCATATGTATGCTTATATCTTTAAAACTACGCAACGGATTTCAATGTGGTTTTTTTAATAGATAGAGTGATTCAAGAGGAAGGTTTTACGCTATTTAACATTACGCTACGACTCGTAGGAATGGGGCAACGCGGGTGAAACCGCGAGCGGGTCACTACTGATTTTATAAATAGAACCGGATCTCGATACCTAACAATACCTTCACGGATCGGACATTTCTTATCATATTGTTAAATTTTTACATGGGAGAGCCATGCTTCGGCACGAATGGGCCGGCTCGACCGGAGTGATACCACGGCCTCACAGAAAACCGGCGTCAAACAACGCTTACGTTGTGTTTCGCCGAGTGAGTGGGGATACCGGAGGTCCAATCCCCTTTTAAAAGGTCGCCAACACACTCGTGACTCCTCTGGTGTTGCGGGTGTCCATGGGCGGCGGTAATCGCTTACCATCAGGCGATCCGTCAGCTCGTTTGACCTCCTATACCATAAAAAAAAATGTATAGAAAATATGACATGTTCATACTAGAAATACTGACTGCTAAAACAATTACCTTTGTTCATTTTTAAGAATGTGTTTTATTGAGCGAAGTATATGTCGTTTCCAGGCCTCAAGACTAACAAATTGTATATCACATTCACTGCAGAATCTATCGGAGGCAGAATTCTCAGGATTGTCTGGTTCTTCTTCCTAAAAAAATAAACCTAAACTAAACATAATAACAGAAACATGTCACACACACAAAACAAAAAATAAAATATAGATATCTTTTTGTGATTTTTTTGCATTTTCCATACTAAGATTACTGTTATTTTTTAGTAAAGGAAAAAATTCAATCGCGGGCAGGATTCGAACCTGCGTCTTCTGGTTTGATATACCAGACGCTCTGACCTCTAAGCCAGATGTTACCAACGTCACCTTATGACGTAAATTCAGAATGTGAAGGCAAAATTTCAATCATGCGGGTAGGGTTCGCGGTTGCTTAGAGGTCAGAGCGTCTGGTATATCAAACCAGAAGACGCACGTTCGAATCCTGCCCGAATTTTTTCCTTTACTAAAAAATAATAAAATATAGATATTCAAATTGTTTGTTAATGCAACGACTGCCTCATTAGTCTAGTGGTGCCAAGCGCGATTGCTACGCTAGAGGTCCTGGGTTCGACCCCCAGGTCGAGCAAAGTGAAAAAGAAAGAAAAACATTAAAAATAATAATATAAGAAAACAAACAAATTACACAATTTATTAAAATAAAACTACTTTTACGGATTTTATCGCGTTGTATTGATATTATTTGATTCCCGACGTTTCGGATCCTTTACAGCATCCATGGTCACGGGTAGACTAAGTTGTTGGACGTATTAATGTTACAATCACGAGCCCTGGGTCCTCGAGCGGTCAGACACAACACAAGGCTGGAGCCTTCAACGCTCAAGCGCTCAAGGCTCGAGCCTTGTGTCTGAGCGCTCGAAGCTCGCCCTCAGGACTCGTTTTTACAACACTAGTTTTTGGAACGAAGTTCCTTATCGCGCGTTGTGAAAGGGGGTTAGACGGAAAAAAAAAATTTCCGTCTAGCGGAACGTGTTCGCGTGTTTCCTTTCGCGCATTTGTGCGCATGTTTCTCTGTCTGTCTCTCTCTCTTATAGAAAGCAAGCCAGATATTTTCATTTCTATTTCGCATTGAACAGTGTGGTGTCGCGATGAT
This sequence comes from Acronicta aceris, assembly GCA_910591435.1. Taxonomy (NCBI): domain Eukaryota; kingdom Metazoa; phylum Arthropoda; class Insecta; order Lepidoptera; family Noctuidae; genus Acronicta; species Acronicta aceris. Next base: position 5,307,985 of record OU342787.1, on the reverse strand, counting down.
TATTTTTGTTGAGTGTATACAGGTTTTTTGTAAATAATAAATAATAAAAAATAATATATATATATATATATATATATATATAATATACTCTCTCGACTCGAACTTCGTTCTATCCGGGTGTCCCTTGGCACCTCTCAAGTTTTTTTTTCTCTATTTTAATCTGCAATCGATCGCCCAGATTATGAGCAGATGGAATGTGTGAGGATGATGTTTTTACCGAGGTAGGGCCATCGCTCTTATTCCCCTTATATCCAGTCCCTATATCAAATCCGTTGATAGATTTGCTTATTGGAGATAGGATTTTGACATTACTTGTATGAACCTTATGTCAAAATCCTATCTCTAGTAAGCAAATTTATCGACGGATTTCTTATAGGGACTGGCCATTAGTCAGGCAGCACGTCAGCTCTCTTGAGTCTCCTGATTGTGGTATCGGTTGGTTGCAACAGCGCGTGTGATAAAGGGTTCCAATGAGTTGCTAGTCGGTCTTTGTAGTTGTCTGAGTAGCGTTTAGCCTCGTCTAGGTTGGAATTTCTAGATACTCCTGCATTTCTGAGTTGCGGGCATACCAGGGCGCCGAAGATAGGCCTCCAGAATACTATTTATTATTACTATGGCAGAAAGGTTCATGAGTGGAGACCACGCACCGGAAAGCGCAGTGTGGGACGACCTCCAACAAGATGGACGGACGACCTGGTGAAGGTCGCTGGGAGACGTTGGATGCAGGCGGCATATAACCGGTCCCTGTGGAAGTCTTTGGGGGAGGCCTTTGTTCAGCAGTGGACTTCTATTGGCTGATATGATGATGATGATAATGATAACCTTAAATTATTTCAGTAACATACCTTATCATCATTGATATGTGTTAATCTTTTGTGCATTTTCAGTCCGTGTTTGCCGACAAAACTTTCTCCGCAAATATTACACACGTGCTCTGTAGGATGTCGCTTGCGCATGTGAGAAAAATACGAAGTAGGTTTTCTATAAAAAAAAAATAATACAATGTTTTTATCAATCACATAATATCAGATAATACACTGACTCAGTGTTGGGCACTTAGAAAGAAAGAAAGAAAGAAAGAAAGGAAGGAAGAAAGAAAGAAAGAAAGAAAGAAAGAAAGAAAGAAAGAAAGAAAGAAAGAAAGAAAATATATTTATTTGCATGGACAAGACGCACACAACAGTCTTATTTAAACAAACAAAAGCAAACTAAATGTGAAGTTGGGTAAGTATGCGTCACATCCACGCAAAACGGCCATCGCTCAGCTTATTGGTATGACTCGTGCACGGAGCAGAGTCACAACGCTGGCTTTCAGCGACAGCCGAACTTAGCAATTAAAGTGTCAATCAATTGATCAATTGCAACTAAAAAATTTATATCAATTCCCCGATAGATATAATCTGGGTGTGTTTAAATCACGAGTGAATCGGTTTCTTCTAGGCAAGCGCGCTCCATCGTGGATCGCAGTGTCGCTTAACATCAGGCGAACTGGCGGTCAAGTGTAAGCCTATCACTAATAAAAAAAGAATAATTTAAGTGCACCAGAATTAATTAATTAATGGAATTGCAATTAACAAATTTATTTGATGGAATGTTAATAGTTTAATCCTCAATACTGCACTGACTATAAGAATGGTTAGTAAAGTAACATGCCCATTGGACTACCAATTCATGAGTTCTCACACAGAAAACAGAAAACCGGCGTGAAACAACGCTTACGTTGTGTTTCGCCGAGTGAGTGAGGTTACCGGAGGCCCAATCCCCTTTTAAAAGGCCGGCAACGTACTTGTGACTCCTCTGGTGTTGCGGGTGTCCATGGGCGGCGGTAATCACTTCAGGCGATCCGTCTGCTCGTTTGTCCCCCTATCCCATAAAAAAGTTCTAATTCAAGGCACGCACCTCTGACTTTTCGAAATCATTTATGTATATGCTGTAAATTATAACTGCCTCGTTAGTCTAGTGGTTCCAAGAGCGACGACACTAGAGGTTAGATTCCCAGGTGAGGCAAAGTGTTATTGGGTTTTTCTTTGAAAATCTCAATAACTCGGATAATAAAATAGCTCGGAATTTGGGATTCTTGCCCAGTTAATAGCAAAAAACCTACACATACCGGCGAACTGTGGGTGTACATTAGAGCGCGTCGGCCTAACCCTTCGGGGAGTACAGGCGTGATGGTATGTAGGTATTATATTTTATTTGTTTACTTACCTGAAGGTATGGCTGCAAAGTTGGCATTCATATGTATGTCCCTTATGCCATTTCTCGTGAATTCTAGCTTGATTACTGAAAAAAAAATTAGATTTAAGGAGGATCGTTCACCTGAGCCCGCCAGATTCAAATTTCGAGTGGTTTTTCGCAGTTTGTAATAAGTTCTACATTCATGGTAATGATAATTGCGACATTAACTATACAAAATTCACAATGTTTAACTAAAACTATTGCTTGAAAATCATTATTGTAGCAAAAAGTTTTTGGCTTGTTATGGATTTATAAGTAAAGGTTTTAGTTCTCAGTTGTGAATGTTGTATAGTTAATGTCGCTATTACAACTACCATGAATCTAGAACTTGTTATAGACCTACAAACTGCGAAAAATCACTTGAAATTTGAATTTCGCGGGCTCAGGGGAACGATCCGTCTTAAGTTGACGGCTTCTGTTTGGCCGCCGAATTAAAATTAAAATTAGTTTTTCGCAATTTTCTGTGTGTGTGTCTCACAACGCGAAATCACGAAAAAAACACCTACTGCTATTTAAAAGAGTAAGACCATCCATAAGACCCACTATTTGGATTCTTCCACCTAGTTTTGACAATTCAAAAGTACCTGTACTATTGGTTTATTTGAAACTAGCTTCCGCCAGCGGCTACGCCCGCTTTATCAACGACCCATGTCACTTCCCAGAACAAAATAATCAAATAATTTTCCCGTTTTTGCAACATTTTTTAATTGTGCTCCGCTCCTATTGATCGTAGCGTGATGAAAAGTATACTATAACCTGTCCAGGAGTATGAAGAACAATTGTACCAAGTTTCGTTGAAATCCGTCGAGTGGTTTTTGTGTCTATAACGAACATACAGACAGACAGACAAAAATTTTACTGATTGCATTTTTGGCGTCAGTATCGATCACTAATCACCCGCTGATAGTTATTTTGAAAATATATTTCATGTACAGAATTGACCTCTCTACAGATTTATTATAAGTATAGATAGAAGATAAAAGATTTGACTTTGACTTTGAACACCAAAACAAACTCACGAGAATCATGGTCTCTTTTAAAGTCCAGACATAATACTTAGCAGCAAAAATGTGAGTTACAATGTAAGACAATGTCTGAAATGGCCTTTGAAAGAAAGAGCCACAGCTAACAAAAAAAAAAAAATTATGACTTACGCAGTTTGTGACGTATGTCCGCACTTGTTACACTTGAAGATGCGCGCATGCGCGGTGACGGTGTGCGTGCGCAAGTGCTGCGCTGTACGATAGTGCATGCGACATATATCGCACACATGCGCGCCGCTACGCTGTTGAAAGAAACGATGATTTATAGAAGAAGAAGAAGAAAGAAGAAGAAAGAAAGTGTTTATTCACAGTAAAAAAAAAACTTTTAGTCTTATGTAGGTCCTGAACGAACGACCTAAATGACACGTTTCCGATCAGTGAAGTAAAAGACGTTTCCTAACTGAGATCGTTAATCGGTCCTTCGGTAAGTGGCGGATTTAGATGCCCTCCCCTCCCCCCCTCCACCGACTGTAAAATAAAGGATAGATGAAGAAGGAAAGAGAAGTCCAAACCGGCCGTTACCGAACGGTCCTCAGCCTGACTTGTTAGGATTTATGTATTTATGTAACATACCATCATAACATCACGTCAGTATTCTTCGAAGGGTTAGACAGAGGCGTACTTAATCCTACACCCAGAGTTCCCATAGAAAAACCCAATAACACTTTGCTGGGGATCGAATCCTGGGTTCGTTCCCCAGCAAAGCCTCTCTAGCGTAGCAGTATTTATGTAAATATGAATCTTTTAATTTTATGTAAGACGTAAAAATAGGTCGGCCCCAAATTTGCCGCCCCTAAAATCTGCCGCCCTAGGCTCCAGCCTAATCAGCCTACTGGTAAATCCACCACTGCATGCGGTCCTAATAATACTTCGTACTAGGTATTTGTACATTTCGTACGTAATGTTTCTGAACGAATCGATCGAATAAAAGAGCTAATGCTCCAGTATGTACCGAGTAAAGTTATATAATGAAGGAAAATTAAATTAAATAATATTGAGTTATTGAATATTTAATATTGAGAGATTGAATTAAATAATATTGAATAATATTGAGATTAATTTTATGCGTAAAATGTATATTTAATATTTAATAAATATTTTTTTATCATCAAGCTCAACGAATCAGTTGGACATTAAACCCTAGTAACTATTCTTATGAGTGTCGAACTATTGTTATGTGACCGAACGATGAACTATTAAGCAATTTGGTCAGATGTCCTAAAAGAACTAATAAGGTGAACTACTGACCGAATAGGGAATATGCACTGATTTTTTTTATATTTTTTTATGATAGCTTATATCGTTTTATTACTGTTAAATAATATTCAGCACCAAAAATGTAAAATGTAGTATATATTTATATTTTTAAAAATTTTAAACTTATTCAGGCGTTTTAAACGCCCGCCATTATGACGCGCTTGGCGCGTGACGTCAAAGTCTATGACACATAACCTTCACATAACCGCTGTCAGTCATTTTGTCACAAAGTTTTATCTCACAGAATAAGTGTAACAATTTGATATTGAACAATGATAATTAATACAATTTCAGAACTTCACAGTCGTTACGAACAGAAAAAGCGCTTTTGACAGTGACATACACATAGACTTTGACGTCACACTCGACTGACGCCATTGGTCAAATCGTCTGACCAATAACGCTCCGTTTCAACCGCTCTGAATTTCCCACATTTTTTTTGCACTTTTCAATAATTATTTTCACATCGAAAAAGAAATAAAATCAGGAAATATTGATAGAGACGTAATGAGGATTAAAAATAGTACCCCAAAAAAAATATTACCCTCATCTGTTTCAAATGCATATTGCCTATTGTACTAGTTCAGAGCGATCTCTTTACTGACCTAATAGGCACAAGACTTTTACAGCATGGTAGGACATAATTTACTTAAGAGAGGTTACTGAATGCAATTAAAAACCGAAGTATTAGTACGCTCTGCCTAATCCTTCGGGAAATATAAGCGTAATGTTATGTTAAGAGAGGTAGGGCATAGTGGAATTGAATAATTCCACTCACAATTGGAGCTGCTCGACTGGGGAACTACCTCCACCTTGCAGAAAATCGTAGCCCAATAACATAGCTCCGTGCTATGTTGTGTTCCTAACGGTGAGCAAGGTCGCCAGAGCTGCGCGAGGAAGCGTTGTGTTGGCAGATAGGATAAGTATCGCGCTATTGTCTCCTATGCTGCCAGCACAACTATTCCTCCTTAATTCACAGGGTTGGCAACGCGCGAGTGATACCCCTGGTGTAGCAAGCGTCCATAGGCTACGGTAACCGCTTACCATCAGGCGGGCCGTATGCTTGTTTGCCACCTTAGTGGTATAAAAAATAATAATAATAATATACTTACCGAATCATGTTTCATCTTGTGGTTGCAATAAGCTTTCATATCGATAAATCCTTTGTAACACAGTCCGCATTTGAACGGAGAATTTGTGTAATTAGCAGTCTTCGACCTTGCTTGTAAATTCTCTAGCTGTTGTTCCTTTGTGAGTACAATCTCACTGGCGTTTAATTTGTTGGCTAAAATTTAAAATAGATTTTAAAAAAAAGCTTACAAGCAATATTTTTTAAAATAAAGCTTTCTAGCGGAATGTTTAGGTCTCATGTGGCAGGAGGCTACACCTGGCAATGTGGGTCGCACATTACTAGTATTCTTGTTAACCCCTCGTGCTAAGCTAAATGCTTGTGTTACGAGTGGGTTCACGTCGGTAGTGCAATGGGTGGGGTTCGAACCTCAACCACATGATCGGTAAGTCCGACGCCCTAGTCATTAGGCTACTGCCGCTTTAACTACTTTTATCAATGACTGATGCATGCGTGCCGTCAGATGGGACTGGTCTACTTAAAGCCGCAATGGCTTTTTCTTCAAAAGGCCATTTCAGGGGCCGTATTATGACGTGTTAACGCCATCATTTTTAGGTTGTAAGAAAGAGATGAGGGTATTTAATATGTAGAGCGGCATCTCTTTCTCACAAAGTAAAAATGAAAAAAATATTAATGTCCTGTCTCTATGTTTTTTTTGGTGTACAATAAAGACTATATAAATAAAATAAATGATGGCGTTAACACGTCATTATACGGCGCCAGACATTGTCATACATTGTAACTCACATATTTCCTACTAAGTATTATGTCTGGACTTTAAAAGAGACCATGATTCTCTGAGTTTGTTTCCGTGTTTCTTCTCAGAGTCTTCAGAGAGTCGACTAGTAAAAAAATAACATTGACTTGACAGTGTCTATAAAGATATAGATAGCCAAATTATAGGTATTTATTTCTGTAAATACATCTTTTTAAAAATAAAAACCGGACAAGCGCGATTCGGGCTCGCCCACCGAGAGTTCCGTACGAATTTGTAGGTACATATTAAGCTATTGCATAGCTTCTATCGCGGGCCTTGAGCGTGGGGACCGAATCCAGAAATTCCGTAACGAAAAAAACCTAACACGCTTGTCTCTTTAGTTCAGCAACCCGCCTTTAGGTGGCATTGGTTGTATTACATAAGTTGATAAAAACCAATGCCACCTAAAGGCGGGTTGCTGAACTAAAGAGAAACACGCTTGTATCTTTAGTTCAGCAACCCGCCTTTAGGTGGCATTGGTTGTATTACATAAGTTGATAAAAAACGCTATGCAATAGCTTTACCGCGGCAGTCCCCGAGTGCCACACGTCTTTTTTTATTATACAATTAATTACAAATATAGTTTTCAGATTTTCCCCTATACTTGTAGTATAAGACGGTATTACTTGCCAAATTTCATAGTTCTAGGTCAACGGAAACTACCCTATAAATTTTGATTCCGTTGAGTGTCGAAATATACGATTTTTGCGGCATAAACGGCCGTATCTTTTTTTACGTTAACTTAGAAGTTTGATTTTTTCACAGCTTCAAGGGACTGTAGATCTGAGTACATGGTTTCAATTTCAACTCGAAATCTGCATGTGTTCTCGAGATATAGAGTCTTGACAGACAGAGGGACAACAAATTGCTTCTTTAAGGGTTCTGTTTTTTCCTTTTGAGGTACGGAACCCTAAAATATAGCCTAATTAAATACCGTATTTCCTTTTCTTTGCTCTCCCCTTCTTCTTTAACATCTCCTTATCACTTTCCACTTCTATTTTGATCTTTGTCAATGGTATATCGTCTTCGGAGTCTGATTGAGAATGGTTATTGTCCTCTAAATAAGCATGTGCATTGGATTCTGGTACTAATGCTGCAATTAATAAAATAACAAATTAATATGCATCGCATACCATCACGCCTTTTCTGAAGGGTTAGGCAGTGGCGTACTAATGTACACCTACAGTTCGAGTTGTCAGTTGAGTTGTCGAGATAATTGTGCGGGTCTGAACTTAGCGATAATATTGAATAATAATCCTTTGGTAAAAATCTGTAAATGAGTTGTTGTCGTGCCTTTAAATCTATATATACAAAAATGAATGTTTGTTTGTTTTTGTTTTTTAAAAAAACGTTGTCCCACACTAGGATTTTCTCCTATATCGTGGGTGCGTTTACAAACACAAATTCTCACATACACAAACGTCCAGACCCGGAACAACTACCTGTAGATCATACAAATATTTGCTCCGTGTAGGGATCGAACCCACAACACGTGGCGCAGAAACCGATCGCTCAGCCGCTACGCCAAACGTGTCGTCGAACGTCGTCGTCGACGTCGTCGTCGTTGTCGTCGTTTGTTTGTTATCTATGCATTGCTAAACCATTCATCCTATTGCGATGAAACTTTGGCGAGCTGTTGTGTGTGCCTGGGAAGGTTAATGACGAAAAAAAAAACACGTGTGGCACTCGGGGACTGCCGCGGTAAAGCTATTGCATAGCGTTTTTTATCAACTTATGTAATACAACCAATGCCACCTAAAGGCGGGTTGCTGAACTAAAGAAACAAGCGTGTTTCTCTTTAGTTCAGCAACCCGCCTTTAGGTGGCATTGGTTTTTATCAACTTATGTAATACAACTAATGCCACCTAAAGGCGGGTTGCTGAACTAAAGAGAAACACGCTTTTTAAAGAGACAAGCGTGTTAGGTTTTTTTCGTTACGGAATTTCTGGATTCGGTCCCCACGCTCAAGGCCCGCGATAGAAGCTATGCAATAGCTTAAAAATCAATTCATCATTTTATTCGCAAACATAGGCTATTATGTTTGTACAACTTTAATTATTATGTTATAACTATTACGTATTCCACCATGCTTGCATGTATTGTACACTACCCCATTAGTCCAGTGACCCCAAGCGCGCGACAGCTACGCTAGAGATACTGGGTTCGATCCCCAGGTCGAGCAGTGTTATTGGTTTTTCTATGAAATTCTCAGTATCAGCTCGGGGTCTGGATTTGTGCCCGGTTAATGGCAATAGACTCGCCCCCTATTACATGGGACCTAAACATACCGAGGAACTGTGGGTGTACATTAGTACGCCTCTGCCTAACCCTTCGGGGAATACAGGCGTGATTGTATGTTAAGTTATAAATAAAAAATATTTAAATACTAACCATCGCTATGGGGTTCTTCTTTTAAAAGTACATCATAAGTGCTGTCAGAGGCTAACAATTCTTTTTTGACAGTGCTGCCATCTATTGGACAGACATCAATAATGCTTAGATGTTGAATTGACGTCGTTATGAAACCACCTAAAGTATCCTCTTGAATCTTGATAGGAATGTCCTGTAAAAAAGTTTATAATCTATACTTATAATAAATCTGTAGAGAGGTCAATTCTGTACATGAAATATATTTCCAAAATAACTATCAGCGGGTGATTAGTGATCGATACTGACGCCAAAAATGCAATCAGTAAAATTTTTGTCTGTCTGTCTGTCTGTCTGTATGTTCGTTATAGAAACAAAAACCACTCGACGGATTTCAACGAAACTTGGTACAATTGTTCTTCATACTCCTGGGCAGGTTATAGTATACTTTTCATCACGCTACGATCAATAGGAGCAGAGCAGTGAAGGGAAATGTTGGGAAAATGAGTGATTCATGAGAAAGGTTTCAAGCTATAAAACATCACGCTACAACTCTTAGGAACGGGGCAACGCAGGTGAAACCGCAGGCGAAGAACTAGGGAACAAAGTAACTATACCACGCGGACGAAGTCGCTGGCAAAAGCTAGTCAATTTTAAATTTACACACGCATTTTCAAAAATATTAATTTACGTATTATTTTATAAACATATCAGTACAATGTACAGACAGCAAATAAAGTTATCACAAACTTTCAAACTTCCCAATGGATATCAATATTACACCCCACATTTTTGAAAAGTGCCTCAATTAGATTCTATAGTGCTAATAAACCGCTAAAAAAACACAACTTTTTTATTTTTACGTGGAAGAGCCATGTTTCGGTACGAATGGGACGGCTCGACCGGAGTGATACCACGGCCTCACAGAAAACCGGCGTCAAACAACGCTTACGTTGTGTTTCGCCGAGTGAGTGAGGTTACCGGAGGCCCAATCCCCTTTTAAAAGGTCGGCAACGCACTTGTGACTCCTCTGGTGTTGCGGGTGTCCATGGGCGGCGGTAATCGCTCACCATCAGGAGATCAGTCTGCTCGATTGCCACCTATCCCATAAAAAAAAATTCCATCGATAATTGCATAAAAATGCATTTAAAATTTAAATTTTCAAATTTCGCGCTTAATTTGACGAAAACGATGGATGCAGTGGACACAATATTGCTGTGGGTATGACAACTGACGTCATAACTACAGAGCAATATGGCTTCCACTGTGTAAACAATAAAAGTACAAAGGCTGATAAGTTGACAGTTGACACTTTCGGCCTTATTCCAAAACACAGACTATCTTTAGTACTGGCTTTAGTTCTAGGATTAAACCTGGACTAAATAAACCTCTATTATAAAACACAGTTTAACACCAAAGCATGGACTATCTCTGGTACCAAAGTTAAACCAATGAGACCCCTAGTTTAAGTATGGACTAACTTTGACATTACTTTATTTTTGAGGTTAGCTTAGTTAGTATCTTGTGTATTTCTAAGTAAAAATTTTTCTAATGGATATTAACATTATAGATATGATGGATTTAGAAGATTTAGATATGTTAGAGACGTTTCGGCGATCTGTAAGACGTCGTAATCGTATAAATCCTTTTGATTTGAGTGACGAAGATTTTCGGTACCTATAAATACAGATTTACAAAGCGATTCGGATTTTCACCCCTTTTTTTCTTTTGTTGTTCCATTTTATTTGTCACTATTATTTATACTGAATTACTGACAATGTACAATGGTGAATAATTATCAAGAACTTAGTTATTGTTAAAGGACGCAACAACAATAATGACGTTTCAAATAATGCGCGCGAATGAAATTTTAATTTCGTTCCGTTTCACTCAGAGTTGTTGCAAAATATAACAACTTAATTATAAAAAGGTCATCAACAATATAAACTGTGCTTGCTCAGTAAATTGCAATATAAACAAAAAACTATTTATGATATATATTTGTATTAATAAATAATTATTAAAGTATTTCAAATGTTAAGATACTATCAATATTTAGAAAAACGGAACGTTGCTTGGAATGAAGCCTGAATGAACGAATGAAAGATTGTAATTTTTTACATATTATCTGTGGATTTTATTTAGTCCTTAAGACGAACTACGGTTTAACTGATCCTCGGATAGTCTGGGTTTTATAATAAGCACTCATATTGGTCCTGGTATTAACATTAGTACCGTAACAATCCAAGATCAGTAAATCCGGGTTTAAGCCAAGACTTACGCATTTTTTGTAATAAGACGGTTTTAGTTTAGTTTACACAGCCGTATGACATAATAACATGGCGGCATTACTACATGTTATTAAACAGATAAAAAACTGAAATGAAATGAAATTATTTATTCTGCAAGTAGATCTTTAGAGATACTTTTACATGTCATGGTTTGAGTTTTTTTTAGCTAGATGGCTTCGGCATTTCCTAACTGACGACCTCTGAGAAGAAACACCGAAACAAACTCAGAGAATCATAGTCTCTTTTAAAGTCCAGACATGGAAGAACACTTATAAGTGAGTGGTACGATGTAGGGTAATGTCTGAAATGGCCTTTTGAGGAAAGAACCATAGCAGCTTTGAGTAGACCAGTCGCAACTGACGGCACGCATGCATCAGTCATCGTGTAGCTCAACCATAATTTAGGGAACTCAGAATGAGAACTTTGAATTGAATTTTGAAATTTATTTTATTATTTTTTTTAACTTAAACTAACATTTTCTGACTGCATTTTATCTAAGCTATCTCGAAAATATATTTTTAAATGTTTTCTTATATAGAGTAAAATACCCTAAAGACTCTATTGTTTTTTTTTTAATTTATGGGATAGGAGGGCAAACGAGCAGACGGATCACCTGATGGTAAGCGATTACCGCCGCCCATGGACACCCGCAACACCAGAGGAGTCACATGTGCGTTGCCGACCTTTTAAAAGGGGATTGGGCCTCCGGTAACCTCACTCACTCGGCGAAACACAACGTAAGCGTTGTTTAACGCCGGTTTTCTGTGAGGCCGTGGTATCACTCCGGTCGAGCCGGCCCACTCGTGCCGAAGCATGGCTCTATAATTCAATATAATCTCCCACGTAATAATATTACGTGGGAGATTAGATTTAATTACGTACGTACGTACGGTATGCTATTTTAAATATAAGTTCTTTGCGTCTCGCGGTGGTAGATATCCGGCCTCGGAATCACCGGAACATTAAAGCTATCGGCTAAGACACCTCCTTTATGAAAGGGACAATACTATGCATGGAATATTTCGCAGTTAGTATGTAAAAAATCACATTAAATCCTTTTTCATATGTCACACTGGGATTTTTTTTACACATAACATACCATTAACACACCTGTATTCCTCGAAGGGTTAGGCAGAGGCGTACTTAAAGTACACCCACAGTTCGCCGGTATGTTTAGGTCCCATGTTATAGGGGGCGAGCCTATAGCAATTCACCGGGCACAAATCCAGACTCCGAGCTGCTACTGAGAATTTCATAGAAAAACCCAATGACACTTTGCTAGACCTGGGGATCGAACCCAGAACCTCTAGTGTAGCAGTCGCGCGTGGGACCACTAGACTAATGAGGCAGTCAGTTTTTTTACACAGCCTGATCAAAATCGCATTTCAATGAAACATTTTAATGAAATCACATTTTGTTCACAATTTCATTGAGTAAGAAAATAGCAAGTGCGGCGATATATTATTTTGAATGAAAATTCGTTGCGGGCGAAAAGTAGCTGCAAAGTTTCGCATCGTCAAAAATAATCATAAAACTACTTTATTCAGGATTCGAACCTGCGTCTCCAACCTTCGAATCCTGCCTGCGATTGAATTTTTTCCTTTACTAAAAAATAACTTTATAATCTTAGCATGAAAAATGCAAAAAAAAATCACAAAATGATAATAAACCAACTTTTTACGGATTTCATCGCATTGTATTATACCAGTAAATAATCATAATATTATCAAATGAAAATGAAATTAATGAAAAGAAGCAATCATTTCCATACCATGGAAAGTATATGATAAACCATGCAACCCTGATTCAGGATACCATAGAACTACAGATCCTTACCTCATAATCCTCGGTTAGCATCTGAGCAAGTAGGTCCTCTGCCTGCAGACATTTCTTCAGGAATATGTGGCATTGTTTCAGTCTTGCATAGCAATAGGAACATGCTAGAATAGGTCTGCTATCTTCAGTTATAAACTGAAAAGATATATTATGTAGTTTATTATTATTTTTGTTTTATTATTATTTTGAGGTTTATAATTTTCAATCATTTCTCCCATTATTAATTATCAGTGATCAGACAAAGATAAGCTAATTTACGTTTATTTCATGTGTCTACGCCACATCCAATGTGGGGATGCGGCATTGTACTAGCGGCAGGTGCGGGGAGCGGGCGAGAGGAAGCTCCCCCGACGCGAGCAGCACGCCCGCGCCACTAGTGTAAAAATCGGAATTGGCTCCCTGAACACGAGTTGTGGAAGGCAACTTTTATCAAATAATATTTGTCATAAATGTGACGTGTTGTTAATAAATGTTAACAATCAAGGAGTTTTAATGTGTCTCCTTCATGTGGCGACCGTCTAAGCGTTGACAACCGTCAACAATCGAAACTGCTGGCTGCTACTGAAAACGTAACAAACAGACAGTTACTTTAGCATTTATATTATTATGTATGGATGAATGAATTCTTACCTGAATATTTGTTAGTTTCTCATATACCTCTTGTAGGTGTATGTCAGAAACTACACACATGCGAACATTCTGCATTAAGCATACTCTACACATATTTAACTTTTCCATTTTTGCTGGGAATTCAAATATTTTCGTTTACAATAAACACTTAATTACAGATAAATCTTTTGTTCTAAATTTCATAACTCTTGTTTATAAGTAAGTGTGTCATAGTTGATTGAACTTCAATATAAATAGAAAAAACTTAGATAAAATCACAATATCAACGTATTTTTCGCAAGACTAAAACACTGTTCCATCACAAGTCATTCACATACTTCATAACACAAATACTATTTGGTATTACTAATAAATAGTTCCTAATTAATAATATTCTTGAAATATCTAACATTTTCGTGTATTCTAGCTGTTTTAATTATTTTTACAGATAAGCTCTCAAAACCCAAACACAAACAACACAACACGAAGTTTGACTAACATTTGACAATGACATAACGATGACATTTAGAGAATTTTCTGGAACTCTTCTTACGGCTGCGTTTGGATTTATTTTTTTATAACTCGGTAAAGGAAAATTTCAAATACCGCTGTAAGAGGTCTATATTTTCTTATTATCTTCATTTGAATACTTACTTTATATCCTACTTCTCATTAGTTTATACCGTAAATGCTTTTATTTTAGTAAGAATTTTCCGATTCTACATAATCACTTGTGAATCGGTTTCTTCTAGGCAAGCGCGCTCCTTCGTAGATCGCAGTGTCGCCTAGCATATGGCGAACTGCTGGAGGTCAAGCGTCACGAACTAAGGGTTTCACACTTCACACTATGTTTTTATGACAACGAAGCTACCAAGTTGGAGTTTAGGCGGGAAAATGTAAAGTGCACTTGGTCGGTTTTTTATTATTTTCCAAAACTTGTTTCCCCGAAGTTTAATGTGTAATTACAGTGTCTAGTTAACCGTTAAGTGTTCGTGAACGTGTGCGAGTGTAGGTAAATGATATAAAATTGAAAATCGTGACTTTTGTGTTCACTCCATCGAAGCCTTAGTGAAATTTCCACTGTTTTACTGGGGATAAAGTGATGTGTTATAAACTACCAAAAAGACATGACTTAAAGGTCTTAGTAACCAGGTCATAAAATTCCTTAAAAAAATATATCATATCAAGCTACCCTATTCGACTCGACGCTGTCAAAAAAAGTGTTAACTAACTGTCAAACAAAAATTGAATGTACTTAGGTATACTGTGAGTTTTCACTTATTTCTCGATCTCGCGGATCTCGTTGAAAATTAATTCGGTCATCACCCATCAGTAGCCTTAGCACGAACAACTTGCGAAAAAGTATTCGTATCGTCACGATAGAGGCGCTGGTCCATATCTCATACAAATTGGTCTCCATGACGATGCTAAGGCTACTGTTCAGTAGCCTTAGCACGAACAACTTGCGAAAAAGTATTCGTATCGTCATGGAGACCAATTTGTATGAGATATGGACCAGCGCCTCTATCGTGACGATACGAATACTTTTTCGCAAGTTGTTCGTGCTAAGGCTACTGTTCACGGAAATCTATAATTTCTATTTACGACTGTCTATTTAGGTGAAGTTAAATTTTACTTGTTAAATTAGGTATGTACAATAGGCGGCATTATTTGTGATATCATGAAATTAATTAAGGACTCGATTATAACTCGTCAGTTCATCACTGTTCATGTATTTTTTTAGTATTCGACATATCATAGTACTTGTCTTCATAAAATTATTTCCTGTCGCTCGCTTCAAAGCTATTATAAATACATTTTATTTTATTACACTCTTTGCTTCAGTCTGAATGAATATAGTGTAATATCGGTGTTTATTTACTTCCAAAGTGAAAAGACTTTTAATTACAATAAATAAACTGTAAAAACGGTGTTGGGTGAGTTCCTATTCTTATTGTTTTAGATAATTATGTAGTAGGTACAAAAAAAAGGGAACACAGACAGTAATCTGATTTCAGACTCATCTTACTGACTTAGTAGAGAATAGAACACTAGAAATACGATTGCAAAAATTGTATCCAACTATATATCATCTGTGAATCTTGAAACAGTGGAATGATAATATATTTATGCTTTATGTATTTAAAAAAAACTTAAAGCTGTATTGGATTTTGGGAGTCTAATTGCGGTCTACTTTTTACTTGCTTAGTCGGTACTATGTTATTGCCTGATGGCCTGGGGTGGGGCTCACAAAATGGTGATGTTGCAGATTGAAAAGTCTCAAAGAGCGGTTTTGAAAGTCTGCAACGAAACCAATCCGTTTTCCTACCACCTCCCTTTACTCCCTCTGCCAAGTCCTGACTGTCAGACAGTGCTCCGTAAACATTCCCAACTCAAATATGATCCAGACTTAGGAATAAACTGACATCATTCTGATTGTACTTGTAATATAGAGCCTCACACAAGTGTTGCAACATGTCGCTACTTTAACTACATAAGCTCTAAAATATACAACAAAATAAATAACAACATTAATATATGTATATTCTGACACCAGGCACAAAGGCAAGAAAAAGCTTGACACTTGACTAAGATCACTTACATACAATGCAACTGAAACACACTGGTCCCACCTAAACTCCCTTACTTGCTCTTACTTGCTCCTTACTTGCTCCGCACTTACTTACCCACCCTCACCCTGTCTCAATATTCAAACACACACATCCTCACCCCCAACTCTACATTCAAATTCTTGGCACACATTTAAGCTTTTTACTTTATATTCTTATTACATTCTTTTGACTGCCTCATTAGTGTAGTGGTCCCAAGTGCGACTGCTACACTAGCGGTCCTGGGTTCGATCCACAGGTCGAGCAAAGTTTTATTGGGTTTTACTATGAAATTCTCATCAGCAGCTCGGAGTCTGGATTTGTGCTCAGTTAATGGCTATAGGCTCACCCCTATAACATGGGACCTAAACATACTGGAGAACTGTGAGTGTACGTTAAGTACACCTCTGCCTAACCCTTCGGGGATTACAGGCGTATTGTGATGTACATTCTTTTACTCTTGTTTGTTTAAAATGCTTTTGTTATTTATTAGTCTGGAACAACTTACCCTCTCACTTGGAGTTGGGCTTTGGTAGCTGCGCTACAGTTTTTGCGGCTATCATAATTTCAAATTTGTCCTACTGTAATTTGTTTTTGTTTCAAATAAACGAATACCATTACTATATGGTGGAATCCTTTTCCCAATTATGTTAAAAAAAAACACCAGAACAACTGTTAATTTCAACAATTTAACTATTGAGATGAAGAATGTTGATGACGCTGACCTTAACCTTTTTTTTGTTTTTACTTATCTATGTTATGTGAAACCTGACCTGACACAATATGAACCTGACACAATATGTCAGAGAAAGAATAGAAGGCAATGGATAAGCAAAACAAGAGAGTTCTCTTAAAAAAGAAAAAAGCTGTCTTATGAAAAATAATTAAATTTTGTATTGTTTATTTGTAATTTGTTACAGGTTAAAATAATGTTGTTTATATATTTGTATGAAACAGCCTTAATATTTTTATAAATTCTTGCAAGAAACTTTTTTTATTAGGCAATGATAGTTTATTAAAAAGAGGTGTTATTATAAGGAATCACAACTGTCACTATGCTTAAAACAATTTAATTCGGTGTATTTAATTAATATTTAAAACTAAACAACTGAAAATGTTGTGTTTTCTTGATAAATCACAAGAATGTCTAGGTTATTTTTCAATGAAAATATTTCAGAATATTGCATTTGTGTTTGGTAAATCTGGGTGCATGGTAGTGGGTCTGTCAAGTTTAGCGAAACTTTAAAAAAAAAATGTAACATTTTCTTTAATCAATTTAAAAAGTTAAGTATAGTTTTAATTAAGAGTTATTTCTTTAGTAACTTTCAAGTATTTCATGGTATTGGAATATTTATAGCCTCCGTAAATTCAGCTTTAAGACCATAAGTACCAACTAAATAAGGTGCGCCAAAATTATGTAATTTTTATTTCCGTGCGTGAATATTTTTTTATGTATTGTATGAATGTGGATGGAGTAACAGAATTATGGAAGAATCGTAGCAAGTGGCGGTCGAGAAAGGCTTGAGTGTATGTATGTATGTAATTATTCTTCTCGAATTTAAGAGTTCGGCGGACCGAATTTCGCTTACAACGTAATACCGAAATAAATCATAATTCAAACACAATTTAATAAAATTCTGTTATTATTTGGATTCCGATACCGTTAATCTGGGTTCCTAGTCTACCATTTCGTCCAAAATACTTCACTGGAAATAAATGTAAACGAATGTAATTGTTTGATAAGTTTACGAAGTTTGTATCGATTTTCCGGCCTTTTATTTCCAGTGAAGTAATAGTAGACGAAATAGCGCGGTAGGAAGCTAGATTAATGGTATCCAAATCTGAATAATAACATCACTACATAGTATAAAACAAAAACAAAATCGCTGTCGCTGTCTGTCCGTCCCTATGTATGCTTAAATCTTTAAAACTACGCAACGGATTTCGAAGCGGTTTTTTTTAATAGATAGAGTGATTCAAGAGGAAGGTTTTAAGCTATTTAACATTCCGCTACCGCTCTTAGGAATGGTTCAACGCGGGTGAAACCGCTGGCGGGCCGCTAGTAATTTGATAGAATATTGTGTGGATTACGATTTATTTCGGAATTACGTTTTTGTGGACAATTCAAGCTCTGCCGGACCCTTAAGATATTCGAGTTAAAAACAAAGTACCTAATAAGTATAGTTTTGATATCAAAATTCAACAAGTTTTCTTTTTTGTTTCAGGCCTCAAAATAAATCTCAAACAATGACATTCAACTGAAACAAAAAATGTTAAATATGTTTTCGAACTCGCTAGATTATGTTTGCGATTACTGCTCAAGAACTTTTACCAGGAAATATAATCTGCAAACCCATATTGAAAACTGTCATATCAATTCTTCATGCCACTGTAATATTTGCGACCAAAGCTTTGGTAGTCCTACTGGGTTACAGCAGCATCTATCCCGGGGCCATAACAATTACGGTCAGCCGTTCCCAGAATGCGAATTGTGCGGCCGTATCTTCACCAGAAAACAAAACATCGTCTCTCACATGATTACTGTACATTTACAAGGCCTTGGATACGACATAAGATGTAAATTTTGCGATAAAACGTTTACCACTGAACGGAATTTGAAAAGACATGTCAATCAGCTGCATAATCCTGATGTGGAGTATCCAACTTGCAATGATTGTCATAGAGTATTCAAAGGGAAGCATTCGCTGATCGCTCATATACAATCAGTACATAGTATTAGTGAAAAAGAAGCTATTAAATGCCATTTGTGTGAAAAAGTTTATACTAATAATAGAAACTTGAAAAGACACATTGAAATGTTTCACGGGGAGAGAGGCGAGTACAGATGCGATATTTGTCCCAAAGTTTACACGTCGAACCAAAGTCTACGACGTCACGCCAGAACTAGACACAGCACAGAGAATCAGGAACAGTTGACCTGCGGTCTTTGTATGAAAGTTATCGTCGGGAGAGAGAATTTCGATAGCCACATACAGTTTCATCATCAAGATATCGAAATTGAGAATAAACCTCCGGAATTTGTCTGCGATTCTTGTGAAAAAGTGTTTGATGAAGAACCTTATTTGCGACAGCACGTGAAATCAGAACATTCTTTTAAGACTTTTTATAAGTATTGTAAGAAATCGCTGCTTAAACAATATGGACTTGATACACATAATGTATACAATTGTGAGTATTGTAGTCACTCTTTTCTTACGGTTTACGAGCTCAAAGATCATATGAGGGTCAACCATGATGCTGAGTATTCCCTTTCAACGTGCAATGTCTGTTTTAATAAGTTTTTCAGTAAGGAAACTATGGCTGCTCATAAAATCGTATGTTTACCACCTCCCAATGTCAACTCTTGTAGCTACTGTGATAAATTATTCACGGATATATCGAGTTTAGAATTCCACACGCGGATTTTTCACCCTCAAGCCCAAATTGCTGATTCTAATATATCATCGACGAATATAGACGATGACTCAGTTTCTTTTAAATGCGAACACTGTGACAGAATATACTATAGCGATCGATCTCTCAAACATCATATAAAATTAAAACACACAACAGACGAAGAAGTAGAATGTCAGATGTGCGGCAAAATTTGCAGCAATAAATACTATTTAGCGTCTCATATAAAAATAGTTCATACTAACGATTCGTGGTCTAGATGCGAATATTGCGACAAACAGTTTAAATCCAAAAGAAATATTAGGAGACATATTGAATATACTCATTTAGGTATGCAAAGACACAAGTGTATAGAATGTGAAACGTTGTTTAAGGAAAAAAGGAGCTTGCGTAAGCATGTAAGGACGAAACATCCTAATTCGACCTCCTTTCCTCAATGTCATATTTGCCATAAACGATTCGAATCAGCGAAATCTTGTAAAATACATCTCAAGTTGCTACATTCATTTAATATGAACACATATCCATGCCATCTTTGTTCCGTCTCGTTTAGCTCAAACGAGGCATTGAATATACATTTAGAAACTAAACATTTAGCCGAAGATAAAATTTATAAATGCGAAGAATGTAACTTAGTTTTTAAAGGTCAGGAAAAATTCGATAGTCATAATGAAATCTGTCATGTTAATTTAGTTCCGAATATAAAACAAAAAGTATTACCACGTTGTATATTGTGTATGAAAGACTTTAGCACTAGGAAAACTCTTAAACGTCATATTAAGAAATTCCATGAAGAATTTGATGTGGACGAATTAGCGACTTTCGGTTCACGGCGTAGAACGTTCACTGTTGAATGTGAAGATTGCATTAAAAACTTTAACGATGATTTTCATTTAAATGTTTTTAATAAGCTAAAACATTTGCGGGATTCCGAAATTTTTAAATGCGATACTTGCTTCGTTTCCTATAATTCTTTGGAATATGCTATACAGCGATATAAAGTTACTAATGCAGATGCTTGTAGGAGTAAAATGATTTTGAGTGAGCTTTGTACGACGGAAATGAGCGAAGAGGAGACTGATTTCTCTGGGTTTGGTGCGTTACACGACATGTTGCCAGAAAGCACTACCACTGATATTAAGTTCGAACCTCCAGACGAAGTAATGGGCGATATGAATATTAAAATGGAACCAGAGTCACCGTAGTTTCAAAGTTTAAAATATCGATGTACTTAATTTAGAATGTTCTTAAGAGTCCGGCGGACCGAATTTCTCTCACAAACGTAATACCGAAATAAATCATAATTCAAGCCCAATTTGATCAAATTCTGTTATTATTCGGATTCCGATACCGTTAATCTAGGTTCCTACTCTACCATTTCGTCCAAAATACTTCACTGGAAATAATTGTAAGCGAATGCAATTTTGGATAACTTTACCAAGTTTGGAACGATTTTCCGGTCTTTTATTTTCAGCGAAGTAGTAGCGGACGAAATAGGATCGCAGGAACCTAATTTAACAGTATCTAAATCCGAATAATAACATAATTTGGTAGAATATTGTCTGGATTACGATTTATTTCGGTATTACGTTTTTGTGGGCAATCCAAGCTCCGCCGGACCCTTAATCGCGATGTACCGAACTCCGAATCGACTAATTCGAAGTTCAAGTATGACAGTCAATTCGATGTTCCGTACAACAAACTAACTAAAGTTTAGTATCTTTCTTTTTATTTCTACATATAGTATTACTTTTTTCCAATCTCAATTTTTATGTTTTTTTTTTTAGTTATCGTTCAATACGAGTAAAATAATGATCGCAGTATAATGTCGGATCAACACAGATGTAATGTGGCCTAAGATTATCGAAAGAATGTCTACATTCCAGTATTAATTACAGTCGTCAATTCATTGTAGGAACACTTAGCATCCTATGACCTCCTTCTCCCATAAATTCTGTAATAAGTAATCATTATCCAGTAGGTAGTAATAGTACATACATAACAAGATCTGACACACACACAAAAAAAAACAATGAGTATTTAAATAAATTTTAAAAAGTATTAACAAAGAGAAATTCAAATTATATTGTTATTTTATATTATATTATTATATTTTTTAAGTACAGTTAACAACACATCAAGTTACCACAAACTGTCAAATTTCCCCAATGGATAATAAACTCTATTGTTTGGAGTTAAAATTGCAATATGATTGAAGAAATTTGATAGTTTTGGATACCACGTTGTGCTTGTGTCTTCACTGTACTATTAATTATTTATTTAAAAAATATATATAAGATAAAAAAATCATAATTCTGGGTATTAAAACATGAATGAAAAAACAATACACTGTTCCCCTTAGTTTAGTAAAATTATGTTTTATAAAGATAATTGTAAAATAAAATTAAGTTTGACTGATCATTAAAGATACTCAATATTAGTTTAAGAATATACTTCTTATTTAAAATATTTTATTCACACTTTCAAATTTTTTTTTATTCGGGACTTGGCGGGTGCACTGCAAAGTAGCCAGATGTTCCTGCGGGTAGATACTACGGTCGAAGTAACTGTGCGTCTGAAGTTCTCCGCTAGTTGTGTTTATTATAAAAAAATAATAAATAAATAAATAAAAAATTCGGTGTAAATACAATGACAAGCCTAAGTCTGTCACGAATAAAAAAAATGAAAATCGTAAATGTTTCGCATTCTTGATCATACAATACAATCGCTTAAGATCTGAGAGTAATATGCTCGCCCCCTATTTGATGGGACCCAATGACCTCGGCGAACTGTGGCATATGGTTTAAAAGTACAGAAAACGCTCGATACAGCCAGTGCGTGTCACTTTTTAACGACAATGAATAGAAGGTCGTAAGTCAAACTAAACATCAAGTTATTGCGTTGTAAGAATCTTACAGGCAATCTTACAGTAAGACTGCCTATGGACTTTTGGTCGTACCTACACTTTACTCTGTTACTGTACCCTCCATCAACGCGCCGAGGGAGTCGCGTTAGGAGACGACGTTAGCTGTTGTTGCATAGTTTATAAGTTGTTCTTGGCTGGAGGCATTCGGTGCTTCGCCACCAAGTACGGTTACGCTGTGAAGACTCCCTGAATCAACAGCTTACGCCATTCATAAAAAATAACTCTTGCAAACTTTATTACAAACCTCATTTTATTGTTTTGATTTTAAATAACAATTTTACAGATGTTAAAATTTAAAAAATATATAGATACATATATAATCACGATGTTACTATGTAGATATAAGGAAATTATGTATCTCAATGTATATTTTTAGTGATAAGAAAGTTCAGTATTTAATATTTTCTCATTGTAATGAATATCAAATACTACTATACTATATAACACTATACTATGTGAGTATTATTTAGGACATAGGATTAATAAATCAGGGAAACGGAAATTGTGGAATACTGAGTAGGTAAGGTTTTTTTTTTCAAACACCGGAGTGAAATAATGGATATTGAAGTGAAGCGTCCTTTTAATCGTACCGTAAAAGTATCTAGCATGCCGCAGAGATTTATAATTTACCTATTTAACCAGTATAATTTGACATTTCGAGACCTCACGCTACAGTAGCGCCTCTAGCGGCGAATTCACACGCGATATTCATTGTGATTGGCTGGTCAGAGGAGTGGACCACCCCCAAAACAGCTTTAAAAACATTTTTTTTAATGTCTCCAGGATTCTCTCTCGAAATTAATATTTAATTCTTAGCTACGGCTTTGTGTTGCACCTATTTATGATGAAAACGAAAATATTTTTTTTATGGTAAACAATTGACCGTTTCCTTGCCCATGAAAAGACTTGAATATATACATAGTTAATTGTATGAGAATTAAGATCTAAATGCTTTGTAAATAAAATTGTCTTATTGATTACCTGTCGTTTTTATTTTTTAATAATCAGGATTAGTTTGAACTGCCTCATTAGCCTAGTGTTCCTGAGCGCGACGGCTACGCTCGACGTCGATTCCCAGGTCGAGCAGTGTTATTGGGTTTTTATGAAATTCTCAATAGCTGGTTGGAGTTTGTCCTGGTTAATGGCAAAAGGCTCGCCCCCTATTACATGTGACCTAAATATAACAGCAAACTGTATGTATACATTAGTATGCCTTTACCTAACCTTTCGGAGAATACAGGTGTAATGATATGTTTCTCAGGATTTGTAACAAAATCAACCCATTTGATGACCACCATTTCTCAATTTGTATTAGAGAGGAGGTTTGCTAATCTTTCCTTAAATAATTACAAAACAAAGTCTCATGCCATGTTTGTCTGTTCGTGAGAAACTCAAAAACTACTGAACAGACTTCGATGCAGTTTTCACCAATAGCGTGGTTCATGAGGAAGGTTTCAAGCTAATAAACATTACGTAGTTTAGTACTTAGTTATTATAATAAAATAACAAAAACATTGTTACTATAGGCTTTATTCAAAATTTTGTACTTTTTCTTCTCAATGCTGGCCGGTTGAGTGGTAATTTTAATTGAGCAACCTTTTTAGTTCCAACACTTACTAAAGTAGCTCCAGTTAATGCCACCTTTGATGTGACTGTCCGCTGCGTCAACTTTAATTCGTGACACAAATCATTGAAGTTAAATTTAAAATTATTTATCAGTAGAATAAAAACTAATGCATGGCATAAAGATTTATCCTTATATTGCGGTGATCTTCCTCGTTTACCGTTTACATTACTCAAGAAGTTTTTCAACACAATTTCATTTAACGTTACAGAGTGTGCACATGCTGTGAAGTTTTTTTTACTTATATCTTTCATTAAAGTAGCATATAGCTGTAATAATGTATTAGCATACACTAGTAATACAGTGTGTTTCTGCGATAACTCTTTCGTTGCTATTGATTTTAAAAACGGATTTAAATCTGACATATATTTAGTGCCTTCTATTTCGGAATAGACCTTTTCACACTGTTCAGGAGTTATTATGGAGTCAATATCATACACATCTTCTACTCTAGTAGCCTCTCTGTTGATTGGTGGTATGTAGAATTCATCAGAATCTACCTTGTTGTATGAAGATAAGTCCAGTTGGTCTTCGGTGATACTGTCTGTAACATTTTGCATCTGTTCCGTAACTGTTTGCACATTAATCTTCAATTTTTCACGATGTTCCATTATCTGTTTGTGTTTTTTCGACCCGAACTTTCTACTTAGCTCTAAATAACTGGTATCCATAGCTTCTGTAGTATCTAAGTTAGATTTCATATGAGGTTTTAACTCAATATTTTCAGCTTCGATCAAACGCACTTTCCCTGTTATTTTGTTACGTGCCAGTATTAGAGTCTTACCTAAATCCTCTTTCTCTTCCTCTCCAGTGTAAATTAAATTGCATAATTCAGTAGCCACAGTCTTTTTACCAGTTTTTTCGTCTTCGAGTAACAAACATTCGTTTGTTTTGAATTGTTCAGTTACGTAACCATTTTGAAAGCTGACTACCATTGGGTATACTGTATCCTTCGGATATACCTCGTCTATGTGGAATTGAGGCATTATTTAATTTACAATTTGTGAATTTCGTTCACACGTGCATCTGTTTACCTACAATTCTTGATAAAGTTAGGTTAGCTGTCAACGTCAAACCAGTAAAAGTCGAACTATCAAATCAATGGCAAATTTCCCCAATGGATAATAAACTCTATTGTTTGGAGATTAAATTAAAAATCGATTGAAGAAATTATACAGTTTCGGATACCATGATATGCGGTTGACTGTACAATTCGTTCATAAACCTGCCTGGATATTTTTTATCAAATTTAAGCAAGTTGGTATTACGTTACACCATGTGGACATGTGGTATCAAATCGGAATACTAGCGCCTAAAGTCAAATAATATAGATGATATTCTAATTTAAGGAGGAAAACATTCTGCTGAAAAGTTAAAAATGACATGATGCAACAAGGAGATAATTAGGTACTCGGAGTCTGGTTAAAAATCAGCATCAGGCAATATATCTGAGACCCAATTAGTATTTCAGCTGTAAGTTCAAGACTACAATGTCGTTCAATAACGTTTAAAAACTTAAGACATAAATACGTACAGACGAACACAGAACCTCCTCCTTTTTTAATTTGAAGTCGGTCAAAAACAGGAGCAACACTTTAATATATATACATATTAATTATATATTTAAATAAATTATACCCTTTTAGCTGATTACAAAACAAAATTGCATTCGTTTTATTCTTTTATTGCAAGTAAGAGTACAAGAATTTAATTAGAAATGAATAATGCTATCATATTAAAATAACAATGTTTACAATAACTCATACATGTCGCATTCCACTTTATAATCCAAAAT
Source organism: Acronicta aceris (assembly GCA_910591435.1). Classification (NCBI taxonomy): domain Eukaryota; kingdom Metazoa; phylum Arthropoda; class Insecta; order Lepidoptera; family Noctuidae; genus Acronicta; species Acronicta aceris. The sequence goes on along the minus strand of OU342787.1, from coordinate 5,282,090 downwards.
ATATCTTGTTCCTTTAATCATAATCATTAATGCAAATAATAATTATTATTTTATTTCACAATCATAATCAGCTTTTTCAACTTCTAATGTTATATAGCCAGAAGTAAACTTCATCTTCATTACAGTATTACACATTAATGTGATGTTTACTTATAATGTTTTCTAATGTGTCTAGATAAATTAAATTTACTATGATTGCTATAGTCACATAGATCACATTTATAAATATTTCCGGTATGTTTGGATTTATGTGTAGAAAAACTTTTGCGAGAAATCGTTTCGAAATCACAAAGATCGCATTTCTTCGGCGAAGGAAAGTAGATTTTTTTCAAATATTTAACGTCATTATCGTGGCGCAAGCTATGAACTTTAAAATTTTTCTTCACATTCGTTTTGTACGAACAGATTTGACAAGAGAATTGGAAATTTTTACTCTTATTATGTTTCCCCAATATATGTTCTTTTAAGCGGTATTTTTTATTGGTTTGGTAGAGACAGTATTCACAGTTGAATCTTCGTGTTTCTAAGTGTGTTACCTGGTGGTTTCTTAAATATTTTCTTTTTGCGAATGTTTTCAGGCACGTTGCGCATTGGTGATGGTTTTCTAGTTTATTATCGGTAGTAATATTTATATTATCGCTACTTATTAAGCTAAAATCGTCAATTATGGTCTGGATATTATTTTTCTGAATTAAATTACTTTCTTCGCCAAAATTAGTATGTTTTTCATTGATATCTTTGCATTCAATATCCTTGTCGATGAAATAAAACTGGTCAGCGTTTAGACAGTCTTGTAGCGTGCTGTCTTTTTTAATTTCAGCTATTAGAGGATGGAAAATAAAAAAGTTTTAGTTTTCTCAGCCGAAACGACTTTGGTTAAATTGTGTGGAATATTTAAAATTTAATTTCTAAGTTTTATTTCTTTATTTAGTTTTTATACAGCTCGCCCGAGATAACAACGCGCGTATGAATTTAGCCGTTGCAAACAACCACACAGCTCAAATGCCAAAATATCGAAATTAGTAAGGATAATATTGACGAATTCGAAACGTCTTTGAGGATTTGATGTGAGGATTTAATTTAATCATAGTGAGGAACTTGAGACTGCTCAATCTGTGGGAATTTCCTGAAATGTCTTAGAGATACTTTACATAGGGTTAAGTTTGTCATTTAGATTTTTTATTAATTTCTTAGTAGCAGCTCGGAGTTTACATCTGTGTCTGATTGACTTTGACCGCCGCTTCCGGCTTCGCAGCTTCCGAATTTCTTATAGAAATCTGTCATTTTTCCAGTCGCGACCGTGGCGTGCTGGGCACATTTTGGTTTGTGTAATGACAATTGGCTCTCCCCCTTAACTGTTTTTACACCGAGTTTTTATATTCAAATTGACCAGGGTAAAGCCACTTGCGGATAACTTCAGACGCGTGTTGTTATCTTGGGGATACTGTACGTTGCCCTATTAGGATTTTCTTTTGTGGTGCTTTTACGAACACTAATACACAAACAACCAATGTAAACAGGATAGACTGGTTGTCAGGCTCTATAAGCTTCTTACTCTGAGGACTCCTACTAACAATTATCTTAATTGTTCGGATGACAATTGGGACTGACGATCTTACGTGCTCTCCAAGGCACAGGCATCCATCTACAGACTGACTGCAGTAAGCGCAGCTTGTCTTGACAAATCAGTCTATCAACGTTGTTATTACTTAGCTACGAGCCCCTTAATTGTTACTTTACTTACCAACTATATCTTTGTAATAATCATCACAGTTGTATTTGCTTAGGTTGATGTGTAGTGCGTTCGCGAAGTCGCTGCCGTAAAACACCATCAACTCCGTGAAACGAGGAATTATTTTTATTGTTCTGCAATATTAAATGTGAATCCTAAAATTCTTAACCTTAATGCCGTGGCGTGAGGAGGCAAAGGGGGCCATGGCCCCACATAATTCTATGGAGAGCAGCGAACTCTGGCTGCACCGTCAGGTCATCAGATCAGATATCTGTATCGATTTACTTATACTAAAATCTCGATCTAAATAATTTTGTACTTTTAATATTAATCAATATATTTTATGATTTAAAAATGGCAAAAATACACGCACTGCCACTGCATAATGCCTACTAGACCTTGAGCAATAGTTAGATCTTTTATAGACATTCATATTTCCTGAATTTCAAAAATTCTTCCGAACTCGGTACTCAGTCTTCGGTCCCCCCGCGAATGATGCGTGAGTTACTGCACTATTTTCCTTAAAAATATGTTGAGAGTGAATTTGGGCATTCATGCATCTAAGAAGGGGTCCGTGGACGTCACTTTAAAAACCCGGACCTAGAGGGAGTCCAAATATTAGCTTTCTAAATTTCACCAATGTTCGGAAATTGCTGTCATTATATACCTATTCGTCACTACATTGAGTCCAAATAACACAGGTAATTTGAAAGCATAATAAACATATATAACGACGTATATAATAATAATGTACCTGTAATACAGCTGACCCTTATATTGGTATGCGAGTAAATTCTGTTCCATCCAGTGTCGTGCGCAGTTAACATAACGCATCCAGTTAGAACGGTCGCCGTCCGCCGCGTCCACCACGTGAGACCTCTTGTTATTACGATCGTATATCTAGGATAGAATATAAATATTATTTTTTTATTCGTGATAGGCTTACGCTTGACCGCCAGTTCGCCTGATGTTAAGCGACACTGCGATCTACGATGGAGCGCGCTAGCCTAGAAGAAACCGATTCACTCGTCATTTAAAGACACCCAGATCATATCTATCAGGGAAGACCCACTCAGGAATACTGGCGATATCGTGTATCATTTTACATACTGTCACGTCTGAACTCCCCGAAGGGTTTGGCAGGAATGTAGTAATGTAGCTACCTACAACCACAATTCACCGGTTTGTACCATGTAAAAGGGAGCGAGCCCATTTCCATTAATCGGGCACAAATCCAAACTCAGAGCTGCCACTTAAAATTTTATAGAAAAACACAATAACAGTATATACAGCTTGTGAATCCCAGGACCACTAGACCACGAATCTGTTCTATAATTTTAAGCAGTCGTCATCATTATAGTCATTTTCTTAGATATGTTGAGATTCGGCTGAATACCAACGTATCCGAAGCGACTGCTAACAGCAACACAATTTCTTTTCAATACCGAATTACTGATCAATATAATTATTATAGATTACATAACTAAATATTTATGAGCCTTTTTCGAGTCTCATAGGTATTTGTATGACAACCGGTAAGTACTAATCATTTAACTTTTTCTCCAAAGCACACATGTGTCTCGATGTGTTGTGAAAGTTCACCAATCTAAAGAATTGGCGCGAAAAGTGCAGTTTAATCTCGCAAATTGATGTATCGTCATCGTTATAATCATCATTTTAAGTATGGTAACTTTTAACACCTTAGTAATCTAATAGACACTGTTGCTGGGCAGTTTGTTGCGCTGCTTCTTCTTCCTAGCGAAAATACTAGAAGGCGGTGAATGGCGTGTGTTTTCGGGGGCTGAATGTTCAAAAAGTTCTACCTAGTCTTGAATAAATGACTTTGACTATAAATTTAAATCAAATTACCTGCCAACAATACATGGAGTCGACTTTTTGTGTTCGTTGTCCGCTGTAAGGCCCGAAACGAACGCCACGCGGTAGAGTTAACGTGCTAAACACACCTAGACCGGCACCTAAATATGAAAAGGTACACTATCAGCTATCTACATATCACTATCAACACTATCATCATCCACCCATTATACTGTCTCACTGCTGGGCACGGGTCTCCTCTCAGAATGAGAGGGATTAAGTTATACACCACCACGCTGGCGTAGTGCGGGTTTGCAGAGGCAGAGAAGTTTCACGTGCCGTCGAGAAAATCATAGGCATGCAGATTTCCTCACGATATTTTCCTTCACCGTTTAAGCGCGTGATAAATAACCATAAACGCATATGATGCCGAAAAGTTAGAGGTTGGATTTTTTTTTATGGGAAAGGGGTACAAACGAGAAGACAGATCGCCTGATGGTAAGCGATTACCTCCACCCATGGACACCCGCAACACCAGAGGAGTCACAAGTGCTTTGCCCGCCTTTTAAAAGGGGATTGGGCCTCTGGCAACCTAACTCACTCGGAAAAACACAACGTAAGCGTTGTTTGACGCCGGTTTTCTGTGAGGCCGTGGTATCACTCCGGTCGAGCCGGCCCATTCGTGCCGAAGCATGGCTCTCCCACGTTAAACATGGCTCTCCCTTGTTAAAATTTTGGTAAGTAGAAGTTTTTGAGTAGGTAGAAGGTTGTTGATTTTTAGAAAGTGGTTTGAATTGGAAAAGTCAGGGTTTGGAATCTAACTCGAGACCTTTGATTGGCAGTCCAATGGACAAATCAGTATCGGCTATCATTGCACTAAATAAATTAAAAGTTAGAAGGAAGAAATTGCTATTTTTTAATTAAAAGTTAGCAATGTGGTTCGCAAATAATTAGTATTCTTGTTAGCCCCTCGTGCTAAGCTAAATGCTTGAATTCAATCAAAGATTTATTGTATAATAAGTGGACATTATTGATGATTATTGGTGTTACACTTATGTTATTGGACTAAAAGAATTATTTTTGTCTGTGCCATCGTAATACGTAAAACAAATCAACTGATTTTCAAATGGTTTCACGTTACCTGGAATAATGGAGGGTGCAAGGTGCAGGAACACGTGAGGAATAGTGAGAGCGGCGCGAGGGACGTAAGACGGGAAATTGATTTTCACTGGGACCTAAGACAATGAGAAGAAATTATACAGGCGGTAGGCTTAACCTACAGAACTCCCAGTGCGTAGCAAATCATTCTTGCATACATCCTTAGTTACGGCCATATTCATACACCTGACCTTTTTAAATTATAATTATTTATTATAGTAAATTATTTTTTATGAATTATCTAGTTTAGCTAGAAAGTTATTTTGTTCTTGTGAACCAGACGCCAGACGTTTCCCAAGCGATTGATTATGAGACACTGCAGAGGTTTTATTAAAATTTATTGGTAATTAATATATAGTTCCCCGTAGACTGTAAATATGTATTTGACTTGACGGTAAAGAGAATTATCGCTCAATAAACAAGACGCATTTATTAATGTTACCTACTTATTTTTAAATTGACAACTTTATTTCCACTAGGTTTGGGGTTCCCTAAAAACAAATATTGCGTGTTCCAATTCCAAAGCTTTGTAAGTTCAGCAATCGCTAGAGTTAAGTACGCTCAAAATAACGGTGCGTGTCTGAATCTGAAATTAGCTGTGACGCAGGTGAAATCACTCAAATCAGTAGTTTTTGCGTAAAAATATCCATATAAGTAACGCTATTATTCACGAATACGAAATATCGTCGACCGACAGTCAAATAACAAAATTAACCGACAAACGCAGTGTAATCGCAGTTTTTCGTAATTGTACAATAAAGTGCGCCGTTGACGCTGTGGCGTAGCGTAACACGATTATATATTTTTACGGTGCAGTCCACATCCGTCTGGAAACCCTACATTAAGGCGGAGTTTAGGCGGGAAAATGTAAAGTGCACTTTGTCGGTTTTATATTATTTTCCAAAACTTGTGTTTCTCCGAAATTTAATGTGTAATTATAGTGGAGAGTTAACCATTAAGTGTTCGTGAACGTGTGCGAGTGTAGGCAAATGATATAAAATTGAAAATCGTGACTTTTGTGGTCACTCCTAAACTCCATCGTAGCCTTAGTGAAGTTTCTACTGTTTTACTGGGGATTATTTTGTATACTTGACACTGGCAAACACAGAAAGTGTGGCGCCATATATTATAATCCCATGACGGGAATTAATAAATATTACTTGTTTACTCCATATACTTGACATTGGCAAATACACAAAAAGTGTGGTGCCATATCCCATACCGGGATTAAAAAAAATAAAAAATAAATACATTAAGGCGGATCGTTTCGCTGTGCCCGCGAAATTCAAATTTCGAGTGGTTTTTCGCAGTTTGTAGGTCTAACAAGTTCTAGATTCATGGTAGTTGTAATTGCGACATTAACTATACAACATTCACAACTGAGAACTAAAACCTTTACTAATAAATCCTTATCAAGCCAAAAACTTGGAGCAATCTGTGTAATTGGTCAAAATTGTCATTTTAAACTACTTTTAGCTCCAATAATGATTTTTAAGCAATGGTTTTAGATAAAAATTGTGAATTTTGTATAGTTAATGTCTCAATTACTATTGCCATGAATGTAGAACTTATTAAAGACCTACAAACTGCGAAAAACCAATTGAAATTTGAATTTAGCGGGCTCAGGTGAACGATCCGCCATAAAATGTTATGTTTAAGGCGGATCGTTTCGCTGTGCCCGCGAAATTCAAATTAGTAGTACTAAAAATAGTGTACAGTGTCAATTTTGACCATTGACACAGTTTTTGGCTTGAGAGGGATTTAAAAGTAAAGGTTTTAGTTCTCAGTTGTGAATGTTGTATAGTTAATGTCGCAATTACAACTGCCATGAATCTAGAACTTGTTATAGACCTACAAAATGCGAAAAATCACTTGAAATTTGAATTTCGCGGGCACAGCTGAATGATCCGCCTTAAACAATAATCCTAATAAAACCTACACTATATAGATGTATTGTGATGCATTCACTGACCTCATTAGTGGTTGCATTGTTTTTAGTGCGCGTATTACCAATAATAATAATAATAGCTTTATTTATTCCTTACAATTTTCCATAATCTTTATTTTCCTTATTCTTTATTAGTTAGTATGTGTTAGTTTTGCTTTTTATTCTAGTTTGTTAGTAATATTAGTTTTTATGTAAGGACCGCCCTGGCGGTGAAAGCCTCCTCCAATTGTTTCCACCCTGCTCTATCTCTGGCTAGTCTACTCCAGGTGTTTCCCGCTATAGCCACTATGTCGTCGCTCCATCTTTTAGGTGGTCTTCCTCGTCGCCGTGTTTTATATATTGGGTACCAATTTGTGACCACTTTTGACCATTTACTTGCTGAAGTCCTTTGAACGTGTCCTGCCCACTTCCATTTCATGCTTATAATAGATTTCGCTACATCCTGTGCTTTAGTAATTTTTCTTATATCGCTGTGTCTCACTTTGTCACTTAGTTTCAGTTTTAATAGGCTCCTTTCCATGCCCTTCTGGCACACTTTAATTTTATGTAGCTGGCTTGCTGAAAGTGGCCATGTCTGAGACGCGTAGGTGAGGCATGGCATCAAGCACGTTTGCGTTGCGTATTACCAATATCCGAGTATAATCCCAAACTTTGTTCTTGAGAATCTAATAGACAAACTCCATAACACTGCTTGACCTGGAAATCGAACCCAGGACCTCTAGCGTAGTCGCGCTTAGAACTACTAGATTAATGAGGCAGAGAGAAATCTTGTAGAATTTCCATATTTACCTTATCGTCCGGTACGACCAGTAGAGGTCCATGTATTGCACAATACTCGTACACGAAGTATGTGCATTGCTCGCAGTCTGAGAAAAATAAAAACAAAATAAGTTATCTATGTAAAAACATTGTTAATATTTAACAATGTTATGAAAATAAAAAGCAGTGATAGCCTAGTGGTATGACCGTTGGACTGCCAAGTCAAAGGTCTCGAGTTCGAACCCAAGGCACGCACCTCTAACTTTTCGAAGTCATGTGCGTATTAACCAGTTAATTATCACGCGCTTAAACGGTGAAGGAAAACATTGTGAGGAAAGTTGCATGCCTGAGAGATTTTCTCGATGGCGTGTGAAGTCTGCCAACCCGCACTAGGCCAGCGTGGTGGACTATAGCGTAATCCCTCTCATTCTGAGAGGAGACCCGTGCCCAGCAGTGGGACAGTATAATGGGTTGATTATGCTAAGAAAATATTTAACTGAGGAATAAAATTGACTTTTGACAGATTTTGTATAGAAAAACTGTTAAAAATTCGAATTTACTACTCCGATAAAGTTATCTGGCGATGGAAAAATCGACCCATCAATAAATAACAATACATTTTATAAAAACCAATATGTTCTTTTGAATGCACAGGGCATTAACTTAAAATACGATTTAAGTATTTGTTCACAATAAACTCAAAAACTACTGAACGGATTTTCATGCAGTTTTCTCCATTGGACAGAGTGATTTATCAGAGCAATGCCGGTGAAACCACGGACGAGAAGCTAGTTATGTATACAAATGGAAATGTTATAATGATTTGAAAAATTGCTCTCCTGAGAGCCATTGCGTAGAAGTGTATTATTTAAAAATCTTCTCAAATATTATAAACTAGCTTATGCCCACGACTTTGTCGGCGTGGACTTCAGGATTGGGTTCGACATGGACAAATAAATATAAATAAATAAATAAATAAAATATTTATAAATAAATAAATTATTTATTTATTTCTCCCATACAATAGATGCATTTTATAAGTTTACAATGATAATACATAGAATGATAGAAGGGAGACAGGAGCCCATACTAAGTTAAAAACTTCTATCATGGGTCTCCTGGCCTCCTTCAATATAAAAAGTAGCCTATGTATTATTCCAGGCTATAATCTACCTGTGTGCCAATTTTTATCCATATCCGTTCAGCCGTTTTGGAAAGAAAGAGAAAGAGTAAAAGTGAAAGAGTAACAGACATCCATACATCCATACTCACAAACTTTCACGTTTATAAAATTATAATGTAAGGATATGTACCTACATACTAACATTAATACTTACACGTGTAAGAGTGGAATCTAGGTTCTTCAGACGCATAGTAGCTGATACGATGCTTCTTGGGTAAATTTAAAGCCATGATGTAGGTACGTAATGCCCCGTACCTTTCTAACTGCAGAAAAGCTCCAACGAGATCAAATTTTTGATTTTTTTTTTATTTCTAAATTCCCGCGTAAATTGCGCTGCGGACCGCTGTCTTTGGCCCACAGAACAGAGAATTTGTTTTTTTTTATTCCGTAGTCATAACACGAGCTTTCCAGCCTAGTATTTAAAAAAATCCTATAGGTACCTTACAAATTACGTCATTTGGCACTTACGTCTGTTTAGAATAGAAAGAACTTCAAAGTCGAAAATAAATATGAAAATTATTGAATAACTGGAAAATAAAAAATACGGGTATCTTATTTTTCGATTTAGTTTCAAATAAAATTATAATATATGGGTGTTAAAAAAAATTAAATGTTGTCAATAATGAATAAGGGGGCTAGTCTCTTTCACACCATGCTGGGGGCTTACTCTTGAACTCAATTCCGATACATCGCCATTGGAATTGTGCCGTTTCGTCAAGTTTCGTACTCTTGAATCCAAGACTAGCGCCAAATTGTTTCAATATTGCACGGTGATTGAGTGAACTAAATAGGATTGGTAAACGACCCAACCATTGGCCAATCAGGGATGCCGATACAAGGTTAACGGATTTGTGCTCAAGTGTACGAAATCGGTACGAAACGAAGGTGCGGCGTTACTTCACGCCGGAACAATTGCTCGCATTGTATAAAGCACAAGTTCGGTCGTCTATGGAGTAGTGTTCGCACCTTTGGGATGGATCGGCTAAGTACCAGCTCGAGGCGTTGGAGTCCATCGAGAAACATGCCAAGAAGCTCATTGGTAACGATTCCCTTGTCCGGGCTAAACTCCAAAGTCTTGAACATCGCCGCAAAGTTGCTAGCTTATCGGTTTTTATCGGATACATTTCGGAGAGTGTGCATCAGATCTCCACGATCTTATCCCCCCTAGCCCTTTCCACTATAGGACGACCAGAAGCACGAAAAAGCGTCATCGATTCACGGTGGACATTCCAAAAGCCCGAACGAAACGCTTTAAGTCCACTTTTATAATGCGTACTGCTGAAATATGGAATGCACTTCCCGAGTGGGTCTTCCCTGATAGATATAATCTGGGTGTCTTTAAATCACTAGTGAATCGGTTTCTTCTAGGCAAGCGCGCTCCATCGTAGATCGCAGTAACTCTTATCATCAGGCAAACTGGCGGTCAAGTGTAAACCTATCACGAATTAAAAAAAAATCGCCCGACAGCCAAATCGACATTGGAATCGGATCACGTTTGGATTGGTATTGTAGTTTTCAAGAGTAAGCCTGCTGTTAGGCTTAGTCTATAAATTACTTACTAGCTTCTACCCGCAACTTAGTCTGCGTAGACTTCAGAATTGGATCTGACCTGGATAAAAAGCCTATATACTATTCCAGAGTATTATCTATCTGTGGGCCAATTTTCATCCAGATTAATTAAGCAGTTTTGACGTGACTGAGTAACAAACATCCATACATCCAAACTTTCGCGATTATAATATTAAGAGTCCGGCAGACCGAATTTCTCTTACAAACGTAATACGTAAAAATTTAATCAAATTCTGATAGGTATTATTCGGTTTCCGATACCGTTTATCCAGGTTCCTACGTTACCATTTCCTCCAAAATACTTCACTGGAAATAAATGTAAGCGAATGCAATTTTTGATAACTTTACCAATTTTGGAACGATTTTCCGGTCTTGTATTTCCAATGAAGCAGTAGTAATAGTAAATAGTACCGTAGGAACCTAGAGTAACGGTATCCAAATCCGAATAATAACATAATTTGATAGAGTATTGTCTGGATTACGATTTATTTCGGTAAATTATTACGTTTTTGTGGGCAATTCAAGCTCCGCCCCGGACCAACATGATACTCGTAGCAATATTGAAAAGATAGGTGGGTCCCCCATGGAGTCTTGCAATCCAATGATCATAATTTATACCACCTACATAAACATACCATCACGCCTGGCTTAGGCAGAGGTGTGCTAATGTGCATCCATAGTTCGCCGGTATGTTTAGGTCCCTTATAAGCACACACAAATGGTCACAAATCCTAAACTCTGAGCTGCTACTGGCAATTTGAGATTCATATAATACCATCTATAAAAAAATCTGCACAAGAAAAATTAAACTAATTATAAAGTAAATAATTAAATTTTATTAGAATAAAGCTTTACTAAAAAATAATGGAAATAATAAAAAAAATATAAAATACCATTGTAAATGCAATTTTTTTTGCAGCTTATTTCACCACGAATCGAGCCAACATCTATTTTGCTAACACTTTATTAAAATTATAAAAATCAAATGAAATGTCATTCACAATAGCATGAAACTAAAAATTAAAACTTTTTACTATAAAATAATAAACTTATCGAAATATTAATAAGACCTTATTCGTCACAAAAAACTGTATGAAACAAAAACGGTTAAGATGAATGAAACGATTATCATTTCTAAAAAATCATTACCACAATAATTAAAAAAGTGTGTACAGTACGCGCGACATAAGTTGGCCGGACTGAAGTTAGCTGTTTGGTTGCGCAGTACACAATTTTTGACGTAAACAATCCACTGCGCATTAAAACGGCTTCAAAAACGGCACACGGCAAACTTCACTCCGGCCAACTTATGCCGCGCGTACTGTACCTTCTTACTTAGATATTTTAAAACAAAATTATGATAATACTCGTATTGCAAGTAAGTAGGTACTAAGTTTATGTACTTACCGCAATAAATAAAAAATAACTTGTATGTATTTAGATACTTATATGAAACAAAAGTGCAATAGTTAGTAGTAAGTAGTACCTATACCATTTTTTTTCCTAACAAAAATGCTCAAATATATAAGAAAACAAAACAATAATCTTTTGTAAACCGCAATATAATAAAATTAACTGTAAGTAATAACTACACATGTAAGTAGGTTATGATTGTAAATTCATAACTATTTTGCTAGTGTTTTTTTGCAGCTAATTGCACCACAAATCAAGCCAACATCTATTACGCTAACACTAAAACGATTAAAATCAAATCAAATCTCATTCACTATGTAATAGTATGAAAATTAAAATTAAAACTTTTTAATACCTTCTTTGTCGCAAAAAAAAGAAATAAACACGGTTAAAAAAAAATCATTACCACAATAAATTAATAAAGTATGTACAGTCAGCGCCAAAAGTCGCTGAACACCAGTTTTCTTATATGCAGAAAACTGGTACTAACTTCTCAGGTCAGAATTTTTTGATTAGTAATGATGTAAAAACGTTTTGAAGATTGCATCGTGTTCAGCGACTTTTGGCGCTGACTGTACCTTCTTACTTATATTTAGATATTTAAAACAAAAATACAATATTATAGTAGTAATTAAGTACTTAGTATAAATACTACAATAAATAAAAAAAAATACTTATTTATATTTAGATATTTAACACAAAAGTAAGTACAATAGTAGTAAGTAGTAATACAATCCATTGTAAATTCATAACTATTTTTGCTAGTGTTTTTTTTGCAGGTAGGTAATTGCACCACGAATCAAGCCATCATCTATTTTGCTAACACTAGATTAGAATTATAAAACTAAAATCTAATTCACAATAGCATGAAACATAACAACTAAAACTGTTTACCTATAGTTTTTACCAAGTTTATTATTTAACTTATCGAACTAAAAATAAGACGCTTTTCGTCACAAAAAAAATGTTTATGGATTAAAAACAGTCAATTATGAGTTTTATTATAAAAAAAAATCATTACCACAATAAATAGAAAAGTAGCTACTTACATATATTTAGATATTTTGAACAAAAGTATCGTAACTATAATCTTTATTCTAAACAAAAAGTTTGAAGGCGGATCGTTTCGCTGTACCGCGAAATTCAAATTTGGAGTGGTTTTTCGCAGTTGGTAGGTCTATAACAAGTTCTAGATTCATGGTAGTTGTAATTGCGACATCAACTATACAACATTCACAACTGAGAACTAAAACCTTTACTAATAAATCCTTATCAAGCCAAAAACTTGGCGCAATCTGTGTAATTGGTCAAAATTGACATTTTACACAACTTATAGCTCCAATAATGATTTTTAAGCAATGGTTTTAGATAATAATTGTGAAGTTTGTATAGTTAATGTCGCAATTACCATTACCATGAATGCAGAACTTATTATAGACCTACAAACTGCGAAAAACCACTCAAAATTTGAATTTCGCGGGCACAGCGAATCGATCCGCCTTAAGAAAACTAAATAATACCTAACCTTTCGTAACCGCAATAGAATACCGTTACCGATAGGTACTGTATGTATGAGGCATGTCTGCGTGTCGAAAACGATTGTATTAAATAGTAGGTATATGTAAGTCAATGATAAAAAAATGGGAATTGAAACATTTAGTTTCAATAATTATTTTTGAACTTGACGTATTCTAGTCGTTTTTGTGTTACGAAATTCTTAGGAGCAGCCCAGTTTTATTTTGTGGGTACGCAAGCCTTTTGTTTTATTCGTGATAGGTTTACGCTTGACCGCCAGTTCGCGACACTGTGATCTACGATGGAGCGCGCTTGCCTAGAAGAAACCGATTCACTCGTGATTTAAAGACACCCAGATTATAATTATCTAGGCTACTCATCAAGCGAAACATTTGTACATATAAGTTGACTTTTCACATAGTACTTGATGCACACAGCAGTGGAAATAACTATGCGTCTGGAGTTATCCATTCAGAACGGCCGCGGAAGTAAAATCACTTATACTTACGCTATATTAAAAAAACCGTGACCCATCCCAAAAGGGACATATAGGTATCCCAATCACATCACCAAATTAAATAAGAAACATTAAATATTCATAATAGAAAAAATATTTCTGAAGTTTATCGAAGGTTTGAAGGTTAGGCAGAGGTGTACTATTGTACACCCACAGATTCGCTAGTATGTTTAGGTCCCATGTAATAAGGGGCGAGACTCCGAGCTGCTACTGAGAATTTCACAGAAAAACCCAATAACACTTTGCTCGACCTGGGGATCGAACCCAGGACCTCTAGCGAGCACTAGACTAACGAGGCAGTTTAGTTTAGTTATAAGTTAAAATAATTCTATTAAATCAAATTAATTATTTTTTAACACTCGTTGAAGTTAACGTTCGATTCACAGAAGTCGATCGCTTAGCCACGAGATGCCGTAGAACAGCCAATTGCCGTGTGTCATTTTGATGGGAATGCACTGATGACAAGTACCAACGAGTGTAGGTATTAGATGTGTTCATAGATTACGCGTTGAAGTAAAACTACGCTGACATTTGACATTTATACGGCTTCTCACCAGTGTGTGTACGAACATGGTATAACAAATTACTTTTTTGAATAAAACTACAGTGACATTTATCACATTTATAAGGCTTCTCACCGGTGTGTATACGAATGTGTCTTATCAAATTATTCGATTGACTAAAACTACGCTGACATTTATCACATTTATAGGGCTTCTCACCAGTGTGTGTACGAACATGGTATAACAAATGACTTTTTTGAATAAAACTACGCTGACATTTATCACATTTATACGGCTTCTCACCAGTGTGTATACGAATGTGTCTTATCAAACTATTCGATTGACTAAAACTACGCTGACATTTATCACATTTATACGGCTTCTCACCGGTGTGTGTACGAAGATGATTTATCAAAGTATTCGATTGACGAAAACTACGCTGACATTTATCACATTTATACGGCTTCTCACCAGTGTGTATACGAATATGGCTTATCAAAGTATTCTTGTGACTAAAACCACGCTGACATTTATCACATTTATATGATTTCGTACTTAATTTACTAAGATTTATTTTACCTATATCATTATTCTCACTATTTACTGCTTCTTTTATAATATCTTTACATAAAATACTGCTTTTACCTTTAGGTTCTGAGAAAGCACAATTGATTTCGGTTTCTATAATTTTTTTTACAGGCTTTACAGCATTTTCAATTATGTGGTCGATTTTCGAGTCAGTTTGCCCGTTTTTCTGTTTCTTAGTAGGAATTTTATCTTTAGCTTTTTCTTCTTGTATGTCGCTTTTAGGTTTCTTGGCAATAGGAACACCTGATAAAATAAAAATGATAATCAGACACAAATATCATCATGCCAAAAGGTTAGGCAGAGTTGTTAGAGGGGCTTTTGGCTAAGTAATAAGTAACTTCGCGGTTCAATCAATCTGCAAGATTAACTTACCGCGCTCAGTTTATGGATGGGTGACCATTAATACATTAATATCTAATTTTTTACCATCACGCCTGTATTCCCCACAGGGGTAGGCAGAGGCGTACTAATGTACACCCACAGTTCGCCGGTATGTTTAGGTCCCATGTAATAGGGGGCGAGCCTATTGCCATTAACCGGGCACAAATCCAGACTCCGAGCTGCTACTGAGAATTTCATAGAAAAAAACAATAACACTGCTCGACCTGGGGATCGAACCCAGGACCTCTAGCGTAGCAGGCGCGCTTGGGACCACTAGACTAATGAGGCATTTACATTAACACATACTAAATATTCCCAAAGATACCAATTATAATGAAAGAAAATTCTCTGTCAGGCAGGGCTCAAACCTGGACGCTTTAGCCAAAATAAGCAACCGAGTGCGGGGGGACGCAGCCACGCAGGTTCGAGCCACTAACAGATTGGCATAAAATGTTGGATTCGTATCACAACCGGGAGCGCGGGTCATGGTATGGGTGACCGCGGCGAGCGCTGCTTAACTTTGCAAATCAGTTGATCAGCTTAATTAACTATTACTCGGCCACGATAATAAGTAAGTATTTACCGAATTTCTGCGCATATCCGGGCGGTGAGTTGTATTTGCTCAGGTTGATGTGTAGTGTATTCGCGAACTCGCTACCATAAAACACCATTAACTCCGTGAAGCGAGGAATTATTTTTATTGTCCTGAAATAGTAAAATTCCAAAATGTCACAATGGTCTTATGGTCCGTCCGACACAGCCACATTTGTGGCTGTGTTCGATTCCCAGGTAAAGCATTGGGGTTTTCTTCGAAATTCTCAGTAGCAACTCGTAGTCTTGTGTCTACTTTATAACAAAATATGCCATACCATACCATCTAATAATAATAAAAAAACTATATGCCTGAGGGTAAGTTTTCATTTCGCCAATATGTTTTAGGTACATGGTGTATTATTACGGAGCCAGCCTAGTGCCATTTTTGAGGACACAAATCCTAACTCCACGGTTCTCGGTAACACAACTCGCAGCGGCGGACTAACAGTGGAGCGGAATGGAAGATCCGCTCCGGGTAGGGTCCTGGGGGCGCCCACAATCTCCAGGAGTCCCTTTTGGTCAAATTCCTAGCTTCATAGTCGTATTTGATTTGTACACCTTCGATAGGATCAAGCAAAGTATAAATTAACGAATACTTTAAAGGGTGCCATGTACGTGAATAAATTTTTCTACGGGATTAATTCGGGAATCCCAAGAAAATATTCGTCTATTCCTATATTATAGTCATAGTATAGGAAAGCAGGCGCAACGACTTGGATTAGGGGGGCCCTATGTCCGCGTACGAATTGTCTGTTTCCCGTAACCCCTGACGCAGCAGGTGCAGGAGGGAATATCATGTGGTTTTTAGTCGGTATGTCACCCACTCTGGGTGGAGTCCGACACGCCCCTTCGCCTCCCCTGGCGGCGGAAATAAAATAAATGGGGCCCTACGTAGTGTTTCCGCCCCGGGCCGGGGGGTCTTAGTCCTGACCTGGGATATTACTTTAGCTAGATAAATACGCCAAAACGTACCTATAATACAACTGTCCTTTATACTGGTATGCAAGCAAATTCTGTTCCTTCCAGTGTCGTGCGCAGTTAACATAACGCATCCAGTTAGAGCGGTCGCCGTCCGCCGCGTCTACCACGTGGGATCTCTTGTTATTATGATCGTATATCTACGCAGTAACACAAGTTATGCTGGATGACTGAATACCGGTGATCGGAATAGGTTGCGCATCCTTCTTACGATAAAAAAAATGTCGTAAAGAAGTCTCCACTTTCCATTTCTGTTCTTCGAAGCTACACCTATTCCGTTACTGCATTGTAACGATAAATGATATTTAATTGAAGTAAACACAACTTTAATTAATTAATATTACCTAAATAATGGTTGAGCTATACGATGATTGATGTATGCGTGCTGTCAGTTAGGACAAATTTTAAGCTGTTATGGCTTTTTCTTTTAATGTTCAGATTGCCCTTTTTTATGGGATAGGAGGGCAAACGAGCAGACGGATCGCCTGATAGTAAGCGATTACCAGAGGAGTCACAAGTGCGGTGCCCGCCTTTTAAAAGGGGATTGGGCCTCCAGTAACCTCACTCACTCGGCGAAACACAATGTAAGCGTTGTTTGACGACGGTTTTTTGTGAGGCCCTACAGAGAAAAACTTACATAATTCATAATATTACTACTGTCTGGACTTTAAAAGAGACCATGATTATCTAAGTTTGTTTGGTTCTTCTCAGAGTTCGTCAGTTAGGAAATAACTAAATACCGGCGAAAATATAAATATTTTTTTCCCCGATAACATTGTTTTTATGGGATCGGGGGCAAACGACACCCGCAACACCAGAGGAGTCACAAGTGCGTTGCCGGCCTTTTAAAAGGGGATTGGGTATCCGGTATCCTCACTCACTCGGCGAAACACAACGTAAGCGTTCTTTCACGCCGGTTTTCTGTGAGGCAGTGGTATCAGTCCAGTCGAGCCGGCCCATTCGTGCCGAAGCATGGCTCTCCCACGGTCAAATCGTGTACATGCATCAAAAATTTTTAAAAAATCCATTTACCGACATAAATATCATTATAGTTTCTGCCTACCCCTGTGGGAGAAAGGCGTGAGTGTATGTTATGTAAATATCGTTAAAGAAATCGTGACCCTTTACAGATGAAAGAATTCTAAAGTGGTTGTACTTAGGTACCATAAATATATGTGTTACAACCCAGGTCAATGTCTGAAACGGTCTTTTGAAGAATGAGCCATAGCGGCTTTGAGTAGACCAGTCCCAGCTGACAGCGATAGTCAGAGAGAGACAGTCGCTCACTCACTATGTAACTAGTACCTAAATTTTAAATTTCTTACCTGCCAACAATACATGGAGTCAACTTCTTGTGTGCGTTTTCCACAGTACGGACCGAAGCGCACGCCGCGTGGTAGTGTTAGTGTACTGAATACACCCAGACCGGCTCCTGAGTGAGTCGTAAAGTTTAGTGACGTAATGCCACGCTGGGCACGGGCACGGGCTGGCATTATTCCCCGAAGGGTTAGGTAGAAATGATGTACTAATGTAAATTCACTGGTGTATTAGTGGTGTACCTATTGGAGGTGAGCTTATTGCCATGAACCGGGAACAAATAGAAACTTCAAGCTGCTTCTGAGAATTTTTTAGAAAAACCCAGTAACACAAATTTTTGGTTTGATTACTAAATGTGCACGAATTTGCAACCGCAATTCGCAACGCAATATTTTATTTATTTATAGGTATAGTTTAATGTAATATATTTGTTCATGTTTTCCGTGTGTCACTGCTAGGGTGCGAACTGAAAACGAATGAAAGCGCTGGGTACGACCAGCAAAACGCTGAGCTGGTAGCCCATTTGGGGCAAGCATTCCGACACCACATCTTGGTGACCTTGATTTATTTGTGTTTTTCTTTCAACCCCACTCCCCACTCTTCCCGTTACCAGGGACCCCCTCTCGGATCGCCACTCTTTGCTTCTACCAGGGAATTGAACCCAGGACTTCTAGCGGTCGCGCTTGAGACCACTAGACTAGTGCTTTTGGGTTTTTCTATGAAATTCTCAGTAGCTATATTGGTATATACACTATTAATTTTGGTATTTGTAGTTAATTCAATAGGTTCGCCCTCTATTACATGGGCTAACCATACCGGCGAACAGTGGGTGATTAGTACCTACACTGCCTAACCCTTCAGGGAATACAGGCATGATGGTATGTATGCTACCTATGTTATAGAATTAGGAATGCCTTACCTGGGATAATGGAAGGTGCGAGGTGCAGGAATACATGAGGGATAGTGAGAGCGGCGCGAGGGACGTAGGACGGGAAATTGGGTTTGGATGGAACCTAAAGAAAGATTCCTCACAATAAAAAGTAAAGGGGTAGTTACTAGGAAAATAAAGAATAATCAGTTACCAACTCCATTTTAATTTCAAAAATATTTTCCTTTTCAATAATAGGTACTAATCGATCCTACTTAGTATATAATTACAACCCTGTCCGACCCTCCGAATTTTCCTCCACTAAAATAACTTTATAATCTTAGCATGGGAAATGCAAAAAAAACACCAAAAAATATAAAAAAATATAACGCTGATATGGCAATCCTTATTCTAACTGATGTGTTTGAATTCTTGTGCTTATTTAGTTACATGTTATATAAAAAGCAATACAGTTGAATTGAGAACCTCCTCCTGTTTGTTGAAGTCGGTTGAAAAATAGCATTACCTTAGTGTTAATAATTATCGTAGATATCTACTAATACTAACTTCAAAATAGGTAGCAAATTAGGTAGGTACCTATCGGCTTACCAACTCGAACTAAAACCATCAAAACCCAGGGTAACCCGACTAAAAGCTTTTCATGAAGGTAACCTCTTCAAAGTCATTGAAGGGGTTAACCAGGGGTTCACGTGGTTATCATAGTGAAGGGGTTAACCATTTCGCTGGGTTTTAAGGATGTAACTCGAACAAAGGGTGACACTGCGATATGAGCTACCCCATGTACGGGTACGGGTACATGTTACCCTTTCTAAAGGCTTAAGCTTTAAGCGGGGTTGTACGGTCCCTAATACTTACGGTGGCAGTGACACCATCCTAGAGCGCAAAACATAATAAGGCCCATGTAATCATCAATCATATTGGGGTAATCGTGGGAATTTGGGCACGACGATCTTGAAATTTCAGTGATAGCCTACTGATATGACCATAGGACTGCCAAGTCAAAGGTCTCGAGTTCAAATCCAAGGCACGCACCTCTGACTTTTCGAAGTTATGTGCGTATTAATAGTTAATTATCACGCGCTTAAACGGTGAAGGAAAACAGCGTGAGGAAACCTGCATGCCTGAGAGATATTCCCAACGGCGTGTGAAGTCTGTCAACCCGCACTAGGCCAGTGTGGTGGACAATAGCCTAATCCCTCTCACTCTGAGAGGAGACCCATGCCCAACAGTGGGACAATGTAATGGGTTGATTACGTATGTATGTTATGTTATGATCTTGAATTTTAAACTTCACTAATACCTATATTTATTAATAGGTATTTAATAGAGCTGACCAGCCAGAGCTCGACCTGCGAAATTCCTACTTAAGGGTATTAGTTACATTGCCCAATGACCTTGAGGTTTTAGTCTTTGTGCTAGTATTTGTTAGTCACAGGCATTGCGGGGGTGCTCCACGCGGGGTGCTAGTGAGGTTTCGGGTATTTCTAAATTATTTCAAAATATTCAAAGAAATAAGAAAATAAAAACAATACAAATTGTTAATTACGTCATTAATTTTATTGGTATAAAATTCATGACTAACTATTAAGCCGTTAAAGAGAAAAAATACAAATTAGGTTAAAAAAGGCCTATTTACTTCAATTATTATCCAAAATTGGGGCAAATTTATAAAAATTTTAAACAATACAATTTGTTTGTGATGATCTTAAGTATAACATATATTTTTATATGGCAAACGCACATAAGGATTCCACTAGAAACTTCTTTAAAGCTAGGGTGATTTTTGGATTTGAGCACTGTAATGCCCTTACGACCTATTCTCATACCTACCAAATATACATAAAAAAATTCATATAAATAGGTCGAGCCGTTTCGGAGGAGTGCGATCACATACACCGTAACACGAGATTTTTATACAAGTATTAGATATTAGATATCAGACCAATTATGTAATCTTATGTACGTACGATTATGTTTCACCAAATCCTATAGGAAATTTTTCAGTTATTATTAATTAAAGTTAGATTTTTCAATGCATAATCTTCCTCTTACCTTATCATCTGGAACGACGAGTAACGGTCCATGAATAGCACAGTATTCGTACACGAAGTCGGCGCATTCATCGCAAACTGCAGACAAATAATTTCGTTATTCTGCCTTAGATATAAGGTATCTGTACCTTGTATTACAGTAATACTTAGCGAAAAAGAATTACAATTTTCGAAAGACCCAGGGCCGTCTTAGGTCATCCAGGGGACCTTGGGGAAGAGAGGTTGGGGCTCTTTCAGAAAGTAAATAAAAATTGAATGATTTTAACTTTGCCGAGGGCTTGGGCCCTTATGAAAAAGACGGAATTGGTGGCGCACCCTCTTAGTAGATACCCCATGTAGACCCACAGGTTGTTTTTTTTCGGGCAAAGCGGGATTTTGAATGTTTTGGCGTAAAAAAGGCGGGATTCTTTCGTCGAAAGCAGGACATATGTACTAAAAAAATGGCGGTCAGCCCGGCTACACTTGCTTCTGCCATCCGCATCCAGCGCCCCCATCACATAGCACTGTTGAGTTATCCCATCCATCCAATTCCCATATATTACTATAGTACTATACTCTTTGAGTTATACCCGAAAAGCGGGACTGTGCCTCTCGGATTTAATTTTTTGCTAAATAAATTCGGGATTTCTCGCCAAAATCGGGACGTCTGGCAACATTGCTACGCTTTTTGTACATACAACAAGGAAAAAAGTACTTACAAATATATTCGTCTAAACTCGGCTCTTCTGGTTCGTAGTAACTAATACGCGGCTTTTGCCGCAAAATGCGACGGCTCATCCTGAAATAAAATGTACTTACAGCACCTAGGGTCGAAGTAACTATCAAATATCCGTCTAAAGTTAGCCGAACAATGTGGTTTTGTGCAAAAACATTGAAATCACTAAGGACATTATTTTTTAGTGCAAAACATTTACGACCTTATTTCAGTTACTGTCTGTCTGTTACAGTTATAACATGTGTAAACCTACAGTTATCGAATATTCAATATAATTTCTTCCTCTCAGATCTGATCGTAAGAATGAATAGAATGATGTTAAAGTTTTTTTTTTAGAAGATGCACTTTCGATCAGAGTCGCATAAGGGGCTAATAAAACCAATAGCAGATAATAAAAAAACTCGCGAATCGTCGTTTTGTATGCTTACCTATCATTAGGAATAATAGTAGTTCTGATAATCTGTTTCGTACACTGAATAAATACTTAGCCAGCTTAGTCTTGTTACCTATATTCTAGAAATATCTAACTTAGTAGTAACATTATTTGGCTTATTTACGTATTTTACCTTTTATGGTGTTTTTCTTTCTTCACAGCAGTCGGAAAGGAAAACTAATACTATCAAAGACGCAAATGCAAATTTTCTGCTATTTCCCGCCAATTTTATATATTTTTTTTCTCGATGACTAATTTACTATGGTTTTTGACCACAGACTAAGAACAATGTGTGCTAGCTGTGTCATTATTATACAAGTTTGTAGTTTATTTCCCATTGCAACAATTTTTGGCTTGATTTGTTGGCGTGAAAGGTTTTATATTAGTTCTCTATTGTAAATGACGTAGGTCTAATTAATTATGTATGTCGCCATTAAGGCGGATTGTCCAGCTGAGCCCGCGAAATTCATCAAGTGATTTTTTGCAGTTTGTAGATCTATAATAAGTTCTAGATTCATGGCAGTTGTAATTGAGACATTAATTATACAACGTTCACAACTGAGAACTAAAACTTTTACATACAAATCCCTATCAAGCCAAAAACTTGGCGCAATCGGTGTAATTGGTCAAAATTGACATTTTACATTACTTTTAGCTACAATAATGATTTTTAAGCAATGGTTTTAGATAAAAATTATGAATTTTGTATAGTTAATGTCGCAATTACCATTACCATGAATGCTGAACTTATTATAGACCTACAAACTGCGAAAAATCACTTGAAATTTGAATTTCGCGGGCGCAGCTGAACGATCCGACTTAATGTCACGAAAAACCAATAAGGCTACTAGAGGCGCTAGTGTAGCGTGAGGGTACAACTATATTCTTAATCTTTACTAATTAGATTACTTTAATGAAGATTTTGCAACCCATCGGAGATTAATTAAGGCAAATATGAGTTACGGATCAATGAATGTAATTGTTTTATAAGGTTTATCTTTCATGCGCGTAATACCAAACTTTAAAAGGTATACTTCAGGACTTTACTTGCCAGTGGCGCCATCTGGTGAGCTTAAAAAAACGAGGTTACCGCAAGGTTTCGATCGTGCTTAGCGCTCACCATATCGTTTCATAAGTATTCCTACGGCCAGTCCATATCTAAAATGACAATAGATTTGCTTACTAGAGATAGAATCTTGACATAAGGTCCATACAAGTAATGTCAAAATCCTATATCTAGTAAGCAAATCTATCAACAAATTTGTTATTGGGACTGGCTGTTAGTCATTTGATAAAAATAAAACACAATAAATGAATGTATTATCATTTAATATGCGTGAACGCTGTGACAGCTGGTATGTATTGCTTGCGGGACGCCGACAGGTTGAGCTGCCAGTAGTAGGAGCAATCGATGGCGTCAGTGAGGAGCTCCGGCGACAAACCAAGCGACGGATTTGTCAGCTCTTCTAAGTATTTACTTAACTGTAAGAAAAATAAAGTTATTTTAGTAAAGGAAAAATTCAGTCGCGGGCAGGATCGAACCTGCGTCTCCTGGTTGGATGCACCAGACGCTCTGACCGCTAAGCCACCGCGAACCCCACCCGCCTGATTGAAATTTTGCCTTCACATTCTGAATTTGTGAAGGCAAAATTTCAATGAAAGCAGTGATAGCCTAGTTGTATGACCGTTGGACTGCCAAGTCAAAGGTCTCGAGTTCGAGCCCAAGGCACGCACCTCTGACTTTTCGAAGTTATGTGCGTATTAAATAGTTAATTATCACGCGCTTAAACCGTGAAGGAAAACATTGTGAAGAAACCTGCATGCCTGAGATTTTCTCGATGGCGTGTCTGCTAACCCGAAGTAGGCCAGCGTGGTAGACTATAGCCTCTATGTAATCCCTCTCATTCTGAGAGGAGACCCGTCCCCAGCAGTGGGACAGTATAATTGGTTAATTTTTTTTAATATTCTGAATTTCCGTCATAAGGTGACGTTGGAAAGACGTTGACGTAAGAAAATATTCAACCAATTACATAGACAGAACGAAACAGATTAGGCTAGAGTCCACCACATACACACAAAAACACGGGCTTGGTAACACACACACACACACACACACACACACACACACACACACACACACACACACACACACACTCACACACTTACTCACTCACTTACTCGCTCACTCACTCACTCACACACTCACTCACACACTCACTCGCTCACTCACTCATACACTCACTCACTTACTCGCTCACTCACTCACTCACATTAACTCGTAAATAAACATTCAACACATAGGAAATTATTCTATGATTTTCGTTTTATTAGATAAATCTCAATCCCCACCAAAATCTTCAACTCCATTATTACAACAAAAAAAATTAAAATATCTTATAAATTGAAATAAAACTATACAACATCAATGCAACGCGATAAAATCCGAAAAATTTTTTTATTTCAATGTCTAATGTTCGCATAAGTGTCCGAAACCAGTACATCGTACATCAAACCATCTTATAAACTTCAGTTTAAAAGATAGGATGTTTTGTATTTATAAGAATAAATGTTTAGAACTTTAGTATTCTTGTTAAGAGTCCGGTGGATCGATTATCTCTTGCAAACGTAATTCCGAAATAAATCGTAATTCAAACACAATTTAATCAAATTCTTACGTTACCATTTCGTCCAAAATACTTCACTGTTAATAAATGTAAGCGAATGAAATTTTTGATAATTTTACTATGTTTGAAACGATGTTTCGGTCTTTTATTTCCAGTGAAGTAGTAGTAGACGAAATAGTACCGTAGGAACCTAGATTAACGGTATTCAAATCCGAATAATAACATAATTTGATAGAATATTGTCTGGATTTCGATTTATTTCGGTATTACGTTTTCGTGGGCAATTCAAGCTCCACTGGACCCTTAACCCCTCGTGCTGAGCTAACTGCTTGTGTTACGAGTGGGCCGGCATCCACCCGTTCCTAGCCATTAGGGGGCAAACGAGCAGACGGATCGCCTGATGGTAATCGATTACCGCCGCCCATGGACATCAGCAACACCAGAGGAGTCACAAGTGCGTTGCCGGCCTTTTAAAAGAGGATTGGGCCTCCGGTAACCTCTTTATTCGATTGGTGATGCGCACACATTACCAAATGATTAAAGAGAAAGGCTATATAGGTTTATACGGTACCCTTTTCTGATCGGATAGGTAACATAATTTACGATGATAATTAATAAGATTATTATTATTAATAAATTAAATACGAGTATACTGCTGTTGTTGAGGTTCTTACCATAACAGCTCTTTCGGGTTTACTAGGAGAGAAGAGTGCAGTATCTCTCTGCAATCCATTGGTTAAATCCATTCCTAATAAGAGCGCCACCTGACAGCTGTGTGTCGCCAGGGCATCGGACACGGCGTGAAGGGCTTCGGGACGATTGAGGAAATCCTGACAGAAAAAAATATAATAACATACAAGTTAGGCAGAGGCGTACTAATGTACACCCACAGTTCGCCGGTAAGTTTCTATGCCATTAACCGGGCACAAATCCAAACTCCGAGCCGCTACTCAGAAATTCATAGAAAACTCAATAACACTTTGCTCGATTTGGGGATCGAACCCAGGACCTTTAGCTTAGCAGTTGCGCTTGGTACCACTAGACTAATGAGGCAGTCATCAAAAATATATACAGATTCATACTAATATCATGAATACTAAAATAACTGTCTATCTGTTACTTTATAAGTGGCTTAGAGGTCAGAGCGTCTGGTGTATCTAATCAGAAGACGCAGGTTCGAATCCTGCCCGCGGTCGCTTTTTCCTTTAGTAAAAAAGTAGATAGCTCCATCGTAGATCGCACTATCTATTTATTTATTTACTAGCTTTTGCCAGCGACTTCGTCCGCGTGGAATAGTTACTTTGTTCCATATGAACTTTCATCCTCTATTTCATCCCTACATTGTAGGTCGAAATTTATCAAAATCCTTTCTTAGGGGATGCCTACATCATAGTAGCTATATGCATGCCAAATTTCAGCCCGATCCCTCCAGTGGTTTGGGCTGTGCGTTGATAGATCACTATGTCAGTCAGTCAGTCACCTAACGTAAGAGTAGACAAATATAATCAGAAAGCTCCGAACTGCTAAGCTATCGGGAGTTACACGTGTTATTGTGATTCAACCATAAAAGATAGACATTTGCTGTCGTGGAATATTTTTTATATAATTTTAAGGAGAACATTTCCGTCATACATGATTTCTGTGTAGCTTTAACCATTAAGACTGCACACGCGACGGAAGCTTAAAAAATGAAGTAAGTTCTCCTGTTTTCCCAAGATTTCCCTTCACTGCTCTGCTCCTATTGATCGTAGCGTGATGAAAAGTATACTATAACCTGCCCAGGAGTATGAAGAACAATTGTACCAAGTTTCGTTGAAATCCGTCGAGTGGTTTTTGTTACTATAACGAACATACAGACAGACAGACAAAAATTTTACTGATTGCATTTTTGGCGTCATTATCGATCACTAATAGTTATTTTGGAAATATATTTCATGTACAGAATTGACCTCTCTACAGATTTATTATAAGTATAGATTTATTTATCGCTTAACATCAGGCAAACTGGCGGTCAAGCGTAATAATATATCTATCACGAATAAAAAATCTTTATAATCTGAAGGGCGTTTTGGGGGCGTCTATAATGTAAAATGACATTCAAAAAGTATTAATTCAACCTAATAGTGCATCGAGCATAAATATGTTTTTTTCTGATCGTAGCATGGAAAATGCAAAAAAAAAAAATCCAAAAAGATATTGAAATAAAACTTGATATTATTTAATTCCCGACGTTTCGGATCCTTTACAGCATCCATCATGGAAATGAAATATTATTATCAATACAATTCCATTTCCCTTCCTAAGATCAGAAAAAAACATATTTATACTAGATGACAATTACGCGAATGTCTAACATTTGCGTAATTGTCAAAAAGATATTTCTTTTTTTTAAGGGATAGGAGGGCAAACGAGCAGACGGATCGCCTGATGGTAAGCGATCACCGCCGCCCATGGACACCCGCAACACCAGAGGAGTCACGAGTGCGTTGCCGGCCTTTTAAAAGGGGATTGGGCCTCCGGTAACCTCACTCACTCGGCGAAACACAACGTAAGCGTTGTTTGACGCCGGTTTTCTCTGAGGCCGTGGTATCACTCCGGTCGAGCCGGCCCATTCGTACCGAAGCATGGCTCCCACGTAAATCGTTCTTCATTCTTACCTTGACAAGTATAGGAAAGCTGGGTATTAACACATCTCCGACGACTTTAACATCTTTCTTCAACAATTGAGCTGCACTCAACTTTGACACATCACTCCGGGCAGCCAAAAGACACTCTAATTCCCGTTTTCTGCGAATAATAATAATAATAATAACAATAACCTTAAGACATAAATTCAGAATGTGAAGTCAAATTTCGATCTTGCGGATGGGACTCGCGGTGGCTTAGAGGTCAGAGCGTCTGGTGTATCTAACCAGAAGACGCAGGTTCGAATCCTGCCCGCAATTGAATTTTTCCTTTACTAAAATAAATTTATAATCATAGCATGAAAATTGCAAAAAAAATCACAAAAAAAGGTAACGTATAACAGTCAACACCTCCTTGGTTTCACTTAAGTCCCATCCTTCAGGTGCTTTTCCACCAGAGATGTGCTATACAGCTATGCTGCGAGGATATGAAAGCTAAGCTACGAAACTATGTGACCGTTTCCACATAAGCTAAGCTATATAGCGGGGCGAGTAAGATGCGCCGCCGCGAGGTAAGTGACTAGCGATAAATTCAGTTCTTTTTCGCACATTGCAAGATAAAAAATAACTTTTTCCTTTCACGATGGCATGTCTACTTTCGTTAACAAACGCACGCCTACTGTAGTACCTGCTGCTGCACATAGCTACACTTTTCGCAACCATCCAGAACACGCATCCATCCATATAAAGATATAGCTTAGTTGAACCCGTTTCCACCAGTGCTAAGCTATATTGACCAATGAGTATGATTGGTGGATATCTTTTGTTTTTTTTTTTGCATTTTCCATGCTAAGATTATAAAGTTATTTTAGTGAAGGAAAAGTTCAATCGCGGGCAGGATTCGAACCTGCGTCTTCTGGTTTGATACACCAGACGCTCTGACTGCTAAGCCACCGCGAACCCCACCCGCCTGATTGAAATTTGCCTTCACATTCTGAGTTTACGTCATAAGGTGACGTTAAGTCAGTTATGTCGGTTGAGAACTTGCTTCTCAATAGATGTCGCCAACGCCAACCATCCTGCCCGCGACTGCATTTTTGCTTTACTAAAATAACTTCATGATTGGTGGATATCAAACGCATCCATAGCAGTGTAGCATAGCACATCTCAGGTGGAAAAGCATACTTACACAGCTGTCGCGAGTATCAAGCTATGTTTAACAAACTATAGTAGTTATTGGTTGTTGCTACGTCTCTGGCAGTCTGTAGTCCGTAGGGGCTCTTAAGGCTCGGCAACGCATCAACAACTCCTCTGGTGTTGCAGGTGTCCATGGGCGACGATGACTACTCACCACCAGTAGGCTTACTCTTGAACTCAATTCCGATATATCGACATTGGAATTGTGTCGTTTCGTACTCTTGAATCCGAGACTAGCGCCAAATTGTTTCAATATTGCGCAGTGATTGAGTGAACTAAATAGGATTGGGAAACGACCCAACCATTAGCCAATCAGGGATAACGGGTTAACGGATTTGTACTCAAGAGTACGAAATGGCCCGACAGCCAAATTGACATTGGAATCGGATCACGTTTGGATTGGTATTGTATTATATTGGCTCGTCAGCTCGTTTGCCGACTTAATCAATAAAAAAAAAGTTATTATAGTCTGTAATTCTACCTTTCCGTCTTGTAATCGCCTGGTTTCAGAAGACTTTCTAAGAATAATATAATCTCTTCATCGTGTGGAGTAGCTTTGTTAACTTCTTTTGAAAAATTTACTGTATCCAATATAATTGTTGCTGGAACATACATATTATCATGACGTCATTTGGTACTTACCTCTGTTTGGAATAGAAAGAACTTCAAAGTCGATAATAAATATGAAGATGATTGAATATCGGGAAAATAAAAAATACGGGTATCCTAGTTTTCAATCTAGTCTTCTATATAATAAAAATGAATTGCAAAATTTGTTGCCAAGCGCAAAACGCAAAGACGGTTGGGCCAATTGGGGTAATTTATTTATTATTTATTCCTTGAACTCTGAGGAAGGTTTTTATGGAGAAAAACTGGAAACATGCAAAAAAACGGGGAAACGCGGGTGATAGGGGCACGGAGGTGATCTTAATGAACACGATTTTAGACATATAAACATTTATTACAATTTGTAATACTAATAACTTGTAAAACTTAGAAGTGACGCGGGCCAAAACATGAAGTGCGGCGTGTAGATACATTGCAACTTATTGCACTTGCGCGCATGCGCGACTGCACGCGCCATCTTGCCGGAAACAGAGCGACTCGCGAGCGGCGCCCCGCGCCCCTCGCTAGCCCCTCCGCCCGGATATGCATCCCGTGTCGCCTACAGCGGGTGAAACCGCGGGCGGGTCGCTAGTTTCAAACAAAATTATAATATACTAGCTCCTACCCGCGACTTTGTCTGTGTAGACTGACCGAATTGACGGACAGAATTGAGTCTGACCTGGATTAAGTGGCCTGCTTTGACTATGTAACTTCGTTAAATTATAAATTATAGCACTATTATGGTTCTACCCGTCATAGGAAATCGTTGACACGCATGTCGTGTCATCCGGGTTGAATCGGTTACAACCAGTGAGTGAGTGAGTGAGTGAGTGTGCGAGTGAGTGAGTGAGTGAGTCAGTGAGTCAGTGAGCGAGTAATTCGATTTTATATTCATAGTATGCTTACCATGCAGCATTTCGCTACAAACTGGAAAGGCATTGAAGAAGTCGACGTCTTTAGCTATCAGGGTACATAGATCCTTGATCCTCTGAGCTACCAGAGTGGCGCAGGATCCCACAATCTGTATTGTAGAGCGCGTATCATCTTTGTAACACCATCCTAATTTGTCTACGGGCCTGCCAAATAAAAGTTGCAAGTCACTGATTTAAAATAATTTTAAATATTACATGCATATCATCACACCTGTATTTTCTGAAAGAATTTTCTGAAACATACCGGTGAATAAATACAGTAGATGTTCAGGTTCCATGTAACAGTGGGCGAGCCTATTACCATTAACAGGACACAGTTAGGACAAGTCCAAACTTCGAGCTGCTACTGAGAACTTCATAGAAAAACCCAATAACATTTTGCTCGACCTGGGGATCAAACCCAGGACCTCTAGCGTAGCAGTCGCGCTTGGGACCACTAGACTAATGAGGCAGTCATGATATTTTTAGAATATAAAAGTATTATTTTTATTTTATTTATTTATTTATTATTTATTATAGTCTTTATTGTAGTTACACCAAAAAATATACAAAAGACATGACAAATGTATCAATTTAACATACAATAGGCGGCCTTATCGCAATCTGCGATTTCTTCCAGGCAACCATTTTACTACCTAAGCAAAGCATCCTTTTTAGATAAACAGAAATTAAAATTAAAAGGAGTAGCTAAATTTCCTGAAAAATTATGCTGAAAAATTATGGATACGATGACCAGGATCGTCACATGATGATGACACCTGGTCATAATGACCAGGTGTCATCGTCCTGGTAATTATATTCACGTCATTGGCGCCGGGTTAAAAACAGATTAAAAAAATGAAAATGTTGAATTGAATTTTAAAATTTATTTTGTTATTTTTTTAACTGAAACTGTTATTTCTTACTTTTTTTTGGCTAAGCTATCTCAATAATTCAAATTAAAATCTTTATTGCTTTCATATGTAATTAAGATGTTCCAAGTTACAATAGTGTGTCAATATGAAACCCTGCAAGGGCACTGTAAATTTAATAATCTAAATGTAATTATATATTTTTATATTAAAATATATTTTTTTTATACAGGAACAATTTTTTATCATGTTCCAATTTTTTTCTAGTATTTATTTATCTTTCAAAGGCTCCATTTTTGGAAAAAAAAATGGTATGTAAAATTTTCAAAATTTAAATTTTGCATTGCTACTTAGTAATGCGTAAATAAATGAGATGGTGGTGCGGGACTGCGGGGCGGAAGGGGTAGCCCTAGTGGCGAACAACAAACGGTTAATTAACAACACATAATGGTTAACAAACATTAACTCTATGTATAATTACGGTTAATTAATAAACAACGCATAATGGTTAACAAACATTAACTCTATATTTGATGAGATGCTATTATCTCAATATTTTAGTACCAAGTGACACTAAAAGGAAAAGCACGTTTATATTATTTCCAATAAAGATCTTAATATTAACATTTGGAAAATGATAAAAATTCTTACTGTATAGAGTAAAATGAAATAGTTAATAGTTAATTTAAAACAGACATGTATTTACCGGTGGTCGATAATTTCAGTGACATATTGTGCTAGAAACTTGTCCTTTTTAGACAACACATGATGATCAACCAAGACCACTTTAGTTTTGGATTTAGTAACCAACTGTGTTAAGTCATGGTCATCTCTGAAAATGGAAATAATGTAACATTGGATATTAAGGCGGATCGTTCAGCTGAGCCCGCGAAATTCAAATTTCATGTGATTTTTCGCAGTTTGTAGGTCTATAACAAGTTCTAGATTCATGGCAGTAGTAATTGCGACATTAACTATACAACATTTACAACTGAGAACTAAAACATTTACATATAAATCCTTATCAAGCCAAAAACTTGGCGCAATCTGTGTAATTGGTCAAAATTGACATTTTACAATACTTTTAGCTACAATAATGATTTTTAAGCAATGGTTTTATATAAAAATTGGGAATTTTGTATAGTTAATGTCGCAATTACCATTACCATAAATGCAGTACTTATTATAGACCTACAAACTGCGAAAAACCACTCGAAATTTGAATTTCGCGCGCTCAGCTGAACGATCAGCCTTAATATAGGTAGGTTTAAAAATATAAGTTAAATTGTAATACTATGTTACTGATGACATAGGTATAGACATAAGGGGATTAGCAGCTAGATTTTGCAGCGTAAAAATTATGAAATAATATCTGGAGGCTTACTCTTGAACTCAATTCCGATACATCGACATTGGAATTGTGTGTGAAGTTTCGTACTCTTGAATCCGAGACTAGCGCCAAATTGTTTCAATATGATTGCGCGGTGATTGAGTGAACTAAATAGGATTAGGAAACGATCCAACCATTGGCCAATCAGGGATGCCAATACAAGGTTAACGGATTTGTGCTCAAGAGTACGAAATCGCCCGACAGCCAAATTGACATTGGAATCGGATCACATTTGGATTGGTTTTTCATTGTTTTCAAGAGTAAGCCTGCTGGCCCTGCTAGGTTATACTGCTAGGCTTCTAAGCCTAGGCTCCTAGGCTAACATAGTTAGCCGTAAGAATAGTTCCATCTTTACATGTTCAACTGCTGCCCATTGACTTATGGAAATTCATGGCATCTGCCCATGATAATTGGAATCGTGCTCATGATTTTAATTGATACATATAAAATGCTTTGTCCTGAATGACTGACTGACAGATCAACACACCGCCTAAACTGCTGATCTTAGCGACCTGAAACTTGGAGGGTGTGTTCTTTGTATGACATAGGCATCGATAAGATAGGATTTTCCAAAATTCTACCCTAAGTGGTAACAAGGGTGAAAGTTTGTATGAAAGTCAGTCACGGGTGAAACCCATAAACATATAAAAATATTACCTAAAAATTAAATTGCTGTCACTGATTCCTCTCTCCCTCAAGTAATAAGCTACTTCAGTCTTCAAATTATAATCACTCCGATCAACATTTAATATTGGAACAAATATATCATCTTTATCATCCATATTATTATCATCATTACGGTGCCCTTTCGTACACACTCTACATTTTATTTTATTGTATTGCCAGTTTAAAAAGTTAGCATAGACAATGGCGCACACAGCGGAGTCCAAATCACAACTTTCATTACCAATAATCAGATTCAGTTCGCCATATGTGTGTTTATTCTGAAACAAAGGGAGGCTTATAGTCATTGTCAATGCAAAGAGTAGAGTAGGCAGTAGATCCTGGTTGAGGGTTAGACCTCCCCCAAAATGCATCTGGGTCCACCCCTGACAATCATAAATTAAACTTGATATTATCCTACTATATTTAAGTACATAGTATAGTAAGTATCCTGGATCAGTGTTGGGCATTACATGTGCATAACAATTAAAATATCAATCAATTAATTTATTTTTTTAAATTAAATTATATAATTTAATTTCAATTAATTACAGTAATTTTGTTGCAAATTAATCAATTGTTTAATTGATTTAAATTTTAATTGCTTAGTAAAAACATGTTCCCCAGTGGAAATAATAAAAAAGGCCAAGTGCGAGTCAGACCTGCGAACGAAGGATTCCGTACCAATATCTACAAAAATGGCAAAAAAATCATGTCTGTTGTATGTGAGCCCCCTTAAATATTTATTTTATTCTGTTTTTTAGTATTCATTGTTATAGCGGCAACAGAAATACATCATCGGTGAAAATTTCAACTGTCTATCACGTATCATTAGATACAGCCTGTTGACAGACATGCAGACAGACAGACGGATGGATAGCAGAGTTTTAGTAATAGGGTCCCATTTTACCCATCGGGTATGGAACCCTAAAAATATATGAAAGCTTATTTTAAAAACTATTTATATATCTTTTTGTGTTTTTTTTTGCATTTTACATGCTAAGATTATTAAGTTATTTTTCAGTATAGGAAAAAGTTCAATCGTGGGCAGGATTCGAACCTGCGTCTTCTGGTTTGATATACCAGAAGCTCTGACCTCTAAGCCACCGCGAACCCTACCCGCACGATTGAAATTTTGCCTTCACATTCTGAATTTACGTCATAAGGTGACATTGGTGACATCTATGAGAGGCAAGTTACCTTACTTCTCAACCGACATGACTTACTTTACAGTTAGTTCAGTGTCGTACAATGCCACCTTACCTTTTAACTATCTTTTTGTGTATTTTTTGCATTTTCCATGCTAAGACAAAATAACTATTTATATAGTCATGGTTTGTCATAGTAATTAGAACCTACAAGTTCATTAAGTTAGTAAACTAGTTGCAATATATATGTGTAGTTACAAAAAAGGGCACTTTGAAAATTTTGTTGCGACAACTACAGTCAAAACCGTTCACAACAACATCATTTATAATGATGTATTGGGAGGATAACCAAAAAAAATCCCAAAGCAATTTTTTTTTTATTCGTGATAGGCTTACGCTTGACCGCCAGTTTACAATGTACATTTAAATAACACTAGTTATAATGACCAACTGTCTTTTAACAACTTATTCATATTTATTTATTTATTTCAATCCATAATGTACATATACAGGTGGTAAGAATAATAGACAGAAACAATTATGGAACCTGTCAGGCACAGCAAAATTAATAAGTAGGATAACTTAATATTGCTGTCACTTGGTTTTGACCGTAAGTCATAAATTATACAGTGTTTAATAATTGGGAATATCCCATTAATAGGCATAGCTATGGAGTGTCCAAGACTCCTTACAGAATTTTCAAGGATCAGTGATTTTAACCTGTCAATCTAACACACAGTATTTTTTTTTCTGTAAAGATACATGAAATATACAAATCAGTTACTGTATGTGCTAAGAGTGTAATTGGAATAGTGGTCAAAGAAACGGCATACGCGGCAAAGTGATAATTTTAGGTTCAATTCCCAGGTCAAGCATTTAATTATTAATTTTTTCTGTATGCAATTCCCAGAACCAGCTTGGAGTTTGGATATTTTGGTGCCCCAAGGTAATAGGAGTACATGGAACAGTATTAGAATATTTATAGCAATACCTAATATCAAATTGCATTTTGTTATCGAATTAATTATTGAAGTCTTGGTGTGAAGAACTCACGCAAACCAAAATAGGACTTTCGTCGTAAAGATAAACACAAGACAATAATACTAATAAAATTACCAATTTTGTTATAGTTGTAGCGAAAAATTCATCCATTTTACTTAGAATTTTATACTTTTTAAATATTATCTAGTGAGAAACTGAAAATCTTTCGGAATTCCGGTATTTTAGCCTATCCATTCTAGTTATTTTATTTTCAAGTTTTTCACCATTTTGACATTCGACTGACATTGACATTCGACAATAATAAATTGTTTATGACACTGACATTTTAAAAATGTTATCAGACTAAAATTATAAAAAATTGCAAGAGTGGAAAAATACGAAAATAAAATAAGAAAATACCTAAATAGCTAAAATAGAGACACATATTTTTGTACAAATTCACTTCCTGTAAGGCAGTACCGGGTAACTACAGGCTTGCACAGTCAGTTATTTCGTCGAAACGCTTACGGCCAGTCCGAACAATAAATCAGTCAGTAGATTTGCTTACTGGAGATTTTGACATAAGGTCCATTCAAGTAATGTCAAAAACATTTTATCGACAACTATGCTAGCGGGACTGACCGTAAGAAGATTTAGGTATGCTCTATCGGAACTAGAGATGGGTTTATGCCAGGGCATTTATTTTTTTCGCCCGAAATACCTGGGCGGAAACCCATCTATTTAAATGGGTTTATGCCAGGGAACTTATTTTTTTCGCCCAAAATGCCTGGGCAGAAACCCATCTATAATCGGAACTATAGGCAAATATAGATTCGTCACCAACCCGCCCCTTGGGGTTGGACCTAAAATGTTATTGGAATAATATTAAGTAATCTTCTGTGATTTGCTTGTACTTATCTACGACCGGCGCGGCGCGGCGTCAACGTAATGTTGTTAGGTATAATTATTATCTATAATAAATAGCTTCCGTTAAATACCTACGTGTTCATATTCGAGTGGATAGGTATTATATCCTCATGATTACACAAAACAATTAACTTTCATGACGTCGACAAGTTTACTTTTCCCAATTTCACCCAAGACCGATTCTCGGAAGTTACATAATGATGATAAAAAAACAATAAAAAAGAATTACTATTTTGATGTTTTATGTATTTACTACAATAATTTCAATGTTGCTTTTTTCGTTAGTTCAGTATTTATAATGAAAGCCTGCGTTTTCATTATTTTGGTGGGTAAGTATGTCTGATATTGTTTTGCTATAAATTTAACCCTTTACAGCCAAATTGCTGGGGACCGTGATCGGAGTTTGTGAGGGAAATAAGGCCCAATGATCTCGGACCAATAGCAAAAGGCAACATAATTTAGGCAAGGCATTAATTATGGAACGAAACAGTGTATTTTTCTGTCCACATATGAGCAGAATTATTTAGTTTAATTAACCTATCTCTCAATTTTAAGGAACTACTGGTATTTCGACAGTTACGCGCTTATTAAAAATTTTACATTACTTCTTTTCTTATGTCAAATTTTGACCTCCAGTGGGCAGAAAACAATCGGGAACAAGATTTTTAATTCCCGCTGTAACAAATTTCACGGTCAATTCACCAAAGCGCATTAAGTTAGAGCCCCTGTGGGCCTGTGTACAAGAACAATTTTGCAATGTGCCTGAAATACTGGCCCTCCATATGGCAAACTGTATAGTTTCATGTGTCAATGGCTAGCTTCTGCGCCACATGGGTTGTGTTGTAGATTCGATCTCCGTACTGAACAAATTAATATTTGTATAACTTGCAGTTTGCTTCTTCCTTATCTAGGTATATCTATCTTATCTGCTCATGAGCACGCTGATGAGCTGGCAAGGGAAGGTTCTAAGACTAGCCTCGAACACAGTCAAAACGGCCTTTCGGGAGTACGCAAGGTAGAGGCACATGGATGAGTGGTTGAGCCTCACAAAACTTGCTCACTCCAAGAAATTCTTTGGTTCCTCATCAAAATGGCAAAATGCCATTTGGAACTTAGCGGGCGGCAGGCCCGTCACTTGATGGGGACCGGACATTTCGGGACTAACGCTCACCTACCAAAGATGGGTCTGACGGAGACATCAGCCTGCAGGGCCTGCAAAAGAGAAATTGAGAGCATGGAACACCTTCTGTGTACATGCGATGCAATGGCTAAAAAGCGAATGCGCCTCTTGGGGCAGGGTTATTCAAGACCAGAGGATTACAGACTTATTCCCCCAGGCCTCATTATAAAGCTCATGGAAGAGCTGTTTGAAGATCTGGGTGAGGATGTGGAATAGGTATCTAGGGGAAGCACAAAACATCCCATTGGGTCGAAGTGCACTGAGGCCTTGCTGCCTCGGCCCCATATAAGATAA
This sequence comes from Acronicta aceris, assembly GCA_910591435.1. NCBI lineage: Eukaryota > Metazoa > Arthropoda > Insecta > Lepidoptera > Noctuidae > Acronicta > Acronicta aceris. Next base: position 5,244,615 of record OU342787.1, on the reverse strand, counting down.
GATAAGATAGGTATACCTAGATACGGAAAATGTTCTAGGTGAAAATGTGTTTGAAAATGTACCCATGAATCCATGATACAATAGAAAGTCCTAGTGTGGGGCAAGGATTTCTTTTATCAAAATTGTTGCCTAAATGCTGTTTTCAGTAATGCAAGTGATTCTATGCGATAAAGCGACTTCAAAATTACGAAGGAAATTGATAGTACCGAAGATTAACGACAAGTGTAAAAAAATCAAATGCGCTGCTACAGAAGAGCCGGAATGTGTGAAACTATGGCGGCCGGACCTTGGACATACTTTTTACATCAATGTTGTAAACAAATGCGAATTGGAGTACATGAAATGTCACGAAGGTAAGTTTTTTGAAGCCGATGTGAGTCATAACATCGTCCATCATCCTTACGTCCTCCTTCGGCACGAATGGGCCGGCTCGACCGGAGGGATACCACAGCCTCACAGAAAACCGGCGTTAAACAACGCTTACGTTGTGTTTCGCCGAGTGAGTGAGGTTACCGGAGGCCCAATCCCCTTTTTAAAGGTCGGCAATGCACTTGTGACTCCTCTGGTGTTGCTGGGTGTCCATGGGCGGCGGTAATTGCTTACCATCAGGCGATCCGTCTGCTCGTTTGCCCTCCTATCCCATAAAAGAACAAAAAAGAACATGATTTAACAAAAGTGGCCATATTAGCGCTTCCTTAATAGGGATATGATCTGACTTGCTCGGTGTTAAGATCACTTGGAATCTAATTGGCTGGCACCCTCTTACGTAGGAGTCTGTCTTAAAGCACCTTGGTGTGTTTCGACTTTTGCACGGAGGACAGTACACTCTTGGTTTTTGCGGGCCCGGCAGTGGCTGTCAGCAAATCCTTTAGTGTTGCAAGACGCAAGTGTCCATGGGCGACGATGACGTATGACTTTACTTCCCTACAGGTGGCTCGTCTGCTCGTTTGCCGATTTAACTAGTAGAAAAAGATATGTTAATAGCTTAGATAATAGTTTTAAATAAGAACTGCTTCCAGAGGAATTGCTCAATACTTGCTACTTAGTAATTGTTTTGAATGACTTTCCGGGAACTTTATTATGATTCATATACTTATGGTAAGTTTAGCCCCTAGATTAATATAAAAGATTTTGCTAGAGGTACCTACTTTTCATGTTGTTTTCAGGCGTCGAAGCTAAAATTGTTCCTATGAAGTTCTGTGGCCATCGTAGTCCAGTATCTAAAGCGAATAATAAGAAGAATAAAACAAGTAAGATACGTAATCTGTTATAAAAATAAGAAAAAAATCCTAACTTTTTATAACTTTTTTTAAAAACTTGTTTTTATTAGGTCAAGACCACGTAAGAGTAAAGAGGAGCGCAAGAAGAAAAAGTAAGTATAGAAGAAATAAGTAATCTGCCAAAACCCTTAGCGCGCCACTTTCATTTTTTTTAAAAGCTTACTAGCAATGTGGATCGCACGTTATTTTTATTACGAGTGGGTTAATCGGTGGGGTTCGAACCGGATACCACATGATCGCTAGTACGACGCCCTAGCCATTAAGTTTTCAGAGCATAATATATTTTGTAATCCAAAAAAAATGGTATCTATTTGCTTTGTTTTTAAAAAAATATGAATCCGTAATTATTAAGTGGATATGGTATGAACTTACCTATTATAGTCATTGTAGACAAAATATTCCCATGAACTCTGAATGTATTAAACCTTCATCAAGATATTGCGAAAAACTATTTGAAATTTGAATTTGGAGGTGAAATTGAAGGCTCCTGAAATGGAAATTGATTTTTTTTTTTTTTTTTTTTTATTGAAATAAAATAAATTACAAAGATCATAAAATTACATCTGCCAAACTGCAAGGCAGTTTGTCGGCAGCAAGTTCTCTTGTGTTTTTGTAAATTAAATGCTTTTACCGGTTAGACTTAAATATTAACAAGTATACATAAAGATTAAAGATTATGCTGACCTTGGTGCCGATTCCGTTATACTCATATGATTGTAGCAACGTATTTTGATACATCGGAATCGGCACCTTGGTCAGCTAGGGACACATTGATAAATAATGTTTCCTTAATAATGATGTTTTGGTATTTTTATATAAAATAAGAATACAAGATATACCGCTTGGTACCTATATTAAAAACTTGAGTTAAGTAAAGACCAATTAGTAGTAGTAGGGTTTAGGGTATTTCCCGCAAAACTAGGGAAAAACGGGTCAAACGCGGGTACTTACAACCGACAGACTTTAATCAATAAATAATTATAATTTGCAGCTACCACAGGTTAGTATTACCACAGAGCATTTTATTATTATACATACCATCACGCCTGTATTCCCCGAAATGTTAGGCAGAGGCGTACTTTAGTACACCCACAGTTCGCCGGTATGTTTAGGTACCATGTAATAGGGCGCGAACCTATAGCCACCTATAGCAACTTATTGCCATTAGTCAGGCACAAATTCCGTACTCCAAGCTGCTACTGAGAATTTCCAACCAAAAGCCTAAGTATACTTTTGCCTGTTAAATTTCCTGTAGTTTTTGTGTGTGTGTTTATTTGTTTTTGTATGACATTAGTTAACTAAAGAAAAAATAAAGGTCCTTACCTTAACTACCAAATAAGTTTGCCTTAAACTTCCCGGTATTGATTTTACCAAAGATTAATTTTATTTCCCAGCCGCAACTACCGAGAAGCCATTGCCCTTTGGGGTACATAAGCACCCCATAAAAGATCCATGGACTTTGTTTCCAGGGCTGCCACCGGCACTATACATATACTTAGTCACATAATTTTTAAATAAACATTACCATGGTTTTAGATGCTTAAAATAATTATGTAGTTTTATTATTACACGTAAACGTACAGTATCTACTCTCGAATTATCAGTGCGCGTCTGAAATTAGCCTTTGCGAACAGCCGCACAGGTCAAATCATTAACGTGGGAGAGCCATGCTTCGGCACGAATGGGCCGGCTCGACCGGAGTGATACCACGGCCTCACAGAAAGACGGCGTCAAACAACGCTTACGTTGTGTTTCACCGAGTGAGTGAGGTTACCGGAGGCCCATTCCCCTTTTAAAAGGCGGGCAACGCACTTGTCACTCCTCTGGTGTCGTGGGTTTCCATGGGCGGCAGTAATCGCTTAAGATCAGGCGATCCGTCTGCTCGTTTGCCCACCAATCCCATAAAAAATGAATATAGAAATCAGTAAGGACAATATTCACGAATGCGAAATATTTAAGACCCCAATTGACAACATGTCATTTTTTTAAACCGGTATATTATAATTTTATTTGAAACTAAATCGAAAAATATGATACTCGTTTTTTTATTTTCCCGATATTCAATAATTTTCATATTTATTTTCGACTTTGAAGTTCTTCCGATTTGGAACGGGTTAAACCGTGTCATGACGTTAATAGACCCATTAAAAATTGTCTAAATGTCAGTTTGGCATCCATCATAATAACCGTACATTACCTATTTCGTTGTTGATTTACTATTATTTCGACAATATTTTAATTTGATCAGTTTCCGCCGCTTAAGTGACGTCATCACATGTATTTTGAAGAAATATAAAAAATAAATAAAAATGTTTTGGAACTCAGGATAGAAAAACAAAGAAACAGTATTTTTGTTATTAATTGTCTTTAAACCAAGTTATTATAGTAATATTTACCACTGCAAACCACTTGCTTCAGACGCTCGGGGGTTAATTCCCGTTATTTCGGGGGTATATACTGTACTTACCATTGTAATGAATAGTTCGTACCTTATGCATTTTTTACACTTATACATTACAATTTATAAAAATAATATTTCATATTTAGAATATAAACTAAATTGGTATTTACTCATCACTAATGTGAATCTTACAAGTATTATTATTAATTTATGGGTGGCCTTATTATCCTAACTAGCGGATTTAAGAATTTTTTATCGGAATGCAAATGGAGTTTCATGGCAAGTTAATATTTTTCGAATTTGGACATAGCCTGATAGATAAATAATGCATTTTTTTGTCAAGTAGGTACCTATCCAACGAAATGGTTTTTACAAAATTAAAACTGTGGTTTAATAAGTTTTTTTTATTATGTATGAAAATCGGTAATGTTAGAAAGGGTGAATGGATGTCGTTCTAAATTTATTTATGTAGAAAGCAGAACAAAGCCAAATAATAACATTTCAAAAGACAACAAACTTTACGTTTAGTGTAGTCATTAACCTAAGGTTAATGTATCAAATAAAACACTATTTTATTTATTGTTACAGCCGAAAACAATGGCAAGTATCTTTTATTGTTTGCACTACAAAGCTCCACAGAATAAATTAATAATAGATACTACGTAAACAACAGGCCTTTTTACCCCTCCCTGAATTTAGACATACAACACAGCTCCCCGCACTTTGTTGTCTTTAAAACAGGCGAAGAAACAAGCAGCAACATTCATCATAAGAATGTACATTTATCTACAGCGAAAATTCATCAGTAATGAATTTTATTTTATTTGTAACCTATTAATAAAGCCGGCGCTTTTCTATTGTCATAAATTTGTTACACGATTTCAAAAATGTAGGGGGTTTTATGGAGAAGAACCGGCAAGAATCTCCATACTTAGAATCTTTTTTCAATAATAATTACTAAGTTTTCCTTACACACTTTTTAACCGTACCAATACTAAAGCTTGTGCCTTTGTGGCTAAGCGATAACTACGCCGATTAAACGATCTGCATGTTGATGGGTGACCATTCTCGACACATCGAGACCTCTTCTTGTCTCGGAGAATACATAAAGCCATCGGTCGTACCGTTTGTCATACCAATACCTGTTACAAACGTTAGTGGTACTCAAAAAAATCCAAAAATCCCAAACCAAACAACCCAAAAATCCTGACAACCAATCCTCAGCTTATCATTATTATGTGAATGGAAGCTGTGAGGAAGCAGGAGGGTGACGATGATGACACAAACGTCTTTTTACTTATGTAGTTTATACTGGGAAAATTGAAAACTGGCAAAATTTTGTTTGGCTATTTTAGAGTTCCATAAGTAAGTGTAACCACTTTAGCGTCCATGGGTAGTGTAGTATCCAAAGCGACGAGTCGTCTATTACTCCATCTAGTTTAAAATTTAAAAGGGTTTTTTATACCTACTTACATTAAAATCCAGAAACACTTTGTAGCTTTTATTCTACACTATTTTTTTTAATTTAAACTTCATGCATATTCAATAATACATCGGCGGACTTAATGCCTTAGGCGTTCTCTACCAGTCAACCATAGGGTGGTGCAGATATGATGGGGCAGGTGCAAAGTTATACTAAAGGAAAAGATAATTTAAGCAACATTAATAACCAAAGTTTTTGTTAAATATCCTCTTTGGAAGGATTGGTCGCAGAAGGTTCATAGAGTGACGAAGGTCGTTTTTGTCCTGTAGCGGTAAACTACAATATAAGTAGAAATATTACCATATTTACCGTAGTGACGCGTATTGAAAAGAATATGCTGAGATGGTTTGGACATGTTGAAAGAATGAATGAAAGACGATTAACGAAAGGAATTTATAAGGCGAATGTCAGCGGCAGTGCCGGTAGAGGTCGCCCAAGAAGGACATACGCCGATCTGATTGGCGAAATCCTTCAAAAAGGTCAGGTGCGTAGCACTCGCAACCGGCGTGTATGTATGAAAAGATGTATGAATGTGGAAGAAGCAAAAGAAGTATGCAAGAATCGTAGCAAGTGGCAGTCTATAGTTTCTGCCTACCCCTGTGGGAGAAAGGCGTGAGTGTATGTATGTATGTATTACCATATTACCCGAACGAAACGCTTCAAGTCCACTTTTATCATGTGTACCGATGAAATGTGGATTGCGTTTCCCGAGTGGGTCTTCCCCGATAAATATAATCTGGGTGTCTTCAAATCACGAGTGAATCGGTTTCTTCTAGGCAAACGCGCTCCATCGTAGATCGCAGTGTAGCTTAACATCAGGTGAACTGGCGGTCAAACGTAAGCCTATCACAAAAAGAAAACATTATGTATTCTGTGATATTACCAAGATCTGGGCTACTACTTTAGCCTTTTATTTTACAGATAACTCTCCAGCATCTCCATTACTCTTAAGTAAGTACAAATTCAGCTTAATAACTTCATTCTGATCTTCGGGCTTTTTAAGTGTCTAATGCACTTTTGTTTTGTGATTTTTTTGCATTTTCCATGCAAAGATTATAAAGTTATTTTAGTAAAGGAAAAATTCAATCGTGAGCAGGATTCGAACCTTCGTCTCCTGGTTGGATACACCAGACGTCATAAAGTGACGTTGGCGACATCTATGAAAAGCATCTTCTAGAATTTACGTCATCAGAAGATGCTTTTCATAGATGTCGCCAACGTCACCTTATGACGTAAATTCACAATGTGAAGGCAAAAAAATAAGTTAATGCATTTTCTAAGTTAAAACTGTGGCGGTTGTAAATTTAAAGAAATGTGTCAGTTATAATCAGCTAGTTAAAATAAAGAATATCAACTGCATGTTGATAATAATTGGAACAATCGCGGCTTTTGTGAATTTTGCTTTACGTTCTACTAATATTATAAATACGTGTAATTTTGTGAGTATGTATGGATGTTTGGCTGTACGCATCTGGATGAAATTTGGTGCAGAGATACATTATAGTCTGTAATCATTATAGCTCATTTGCACTTTTTATCCATGTCGTATACAATTCTGGAGTCCACGCAGACGAAGTCGCCCGCAGAAGCTAGTAACTACACTAAGGTGTTCACTATGCTAAAAAGGCCGTTTTTGGTTCTATATTATAGGAATCAATTATTGGCCTATATTTGTGATTTTTTTGCGTTTTCCATGCTAAGATTATAAAGTTATTTTAGTGAAGAAAAATTTCGACCGCGGGCAGGATTCGAACCGGCGTCTTCTGGTTACATACACCCGATGCTATGACCTCTAAGCCACCGCGAGTCCTACCCGCCAGATCGAAATTTGCCTTCACATTTTGAATATTACGTCTTAAGATGACGCTAGCGACATCTATTGAAAAGAAAGTTACTTTGCTTCCAAACCACATCTTAACAATTGTAATTATTGGCCTTATTAACCCTTTAGTTCTCCTGCTTCATAAATAGTGTGATTTATTCTTCTACTATCGTAAGTCGAAGAAATAATAAAAATATCACCAATCATACGAAAGTACAGTACGCGCGACATAAATTGGCCGGACTGGAGTTAGCTGTTTGTCAGTTTTTGGTTGCGCAGTACACAATTTTGAACGTAAACAATCCACCTCTGTGTATATGTCAATAGCTTTTTAAGCCTAAACCGCTAAGAAGAAAATAGCATCTTGAGAAAGGAGTTTGGTTTAAAGTAAGTTAGTTTGGTTAGAAAGTAATTTAGGATGCAAGGGAAACCACGGGCACCGGCAATATTACTATTATTATACATGCAAAAGGTGTCACGCCAAAACGGCTGAACGGATCTGAAATTCGGTACAGAGATAGATTATAATCTGGAACGACACATAGGCTACTTTTAATCCAGGTCGGATCCAGTTCTAAAATCCACGCAGACGAAGTCGCGGAGAGCAACTAGTGTTACATAAAGGAAACGAGGAACACATTGAAATAATGGGAGTACCTACCGAACTGTGGGTGTACATTAGTACATCTCTGCCTGACCCTTCGGGGAATAGGGCGTGATGATTGTATGTTATTAATATGTATAACTACCGTGTAACTAGAATCATAACGTTTCATAAACGCTTGTAAACGCTTATCTATCCTATAATACAATTGTAACAGGCCGATGTCTGTACATTATAGATATTAAAGAAAAACTAATACGGGGTCTTTATTAGACCAACATAAGCCAAAATATAAATTTTTAGAATTTTTGTCTGTCTGTTTGTCTGTCTGTATGTTTGTACGCGCATTACGCAAAAACTACTGCACGGAATTAAATGCAGTTTTCACCGATGTATTGCTAGAGGTCTAACTTAAAATCTGGTCCATGTTTCATCTTGATACGCCGCCTAGAATCGGACTTATGGCAAATTAACTTTTTTGAGACGTGAGTGATACTGCGGGCAACAGCAGTTAGTTTGAAATAAAAACATTTTAACTTTGAACTTGGCATCGTTAACTGCCTTTTCCATTTTACAGCCAATGAAAACAAGACTGTTTTATCCACATCAAAGAAGTCAAGTCTCAAGAAGGATCCTCATAAGTGGAAACACGAAGCCCTTAATTTGATAACTAAAGACAGAGATCTTACAATTGCTTCTAGAATAAAAAAAAATGGAGGGAAGCATGTCAGAGCAAATACTGAGTTAGGATACCCTTATACCTCGGACCTTGGATCCGACACAGAAGGCAATGAAAGAAAGAAAATCGGAAAAGGTTAGTATTTTTAAAAGAAAGTAGGACGTTCTCAATTAAATTCAAGATCTAGCTACACTAGCTACCTACTAGGTAGTAGTTAATGTCCTACCATGGGCTCTAAAGATACACCAGATAATTACATAATAGAAGATTATTTAAAAGGCAGATGTAACCTAAATAACTAACTAAATTATAATAAATAAATTATTAAACTAACTAAAATAAAACTAGATAAATATAACTAAAAAAGGGCATCAAAGAACTCCTCCGCATCACTATCAGCCGGAAGGGTACCCAGAAGACTGGCCGCATTGCCACGTTGGATGGCAATGCTGATTCTAAACTTATGCACTACACGCTTAATAAATGAAGTGCAATAGAAGATTGTACACCATAGGGAAAATCCTTTATCATCTCTAATCACATTTTGCCAGTCACGAAAAATTAAAATCAATAACAAAACCGACGACATCGCGTTCAAAGTGCGCGTATCAAAACATTCTAATTCTGAATTATTCAATTCCCTACTATCTCAGCTATAGGTAGATATCACCATGAAGGTGTGTAGGACCTCTTGGGATCTGACTGACTGGTGACCATCCTTACGTCGTAAAGCACCTCGGTGTGTGTTTCGACTTTTGCAAGTAAGAGCCAGTTCCTCTCGGTTACGGCGGCTCTGGCAGTTAGCAGTCCGTAGAGGCTCTTAAGGGTCGACAACGTATCAGCAACTCCTCCGGTGTTGCAGGTGTCCAAGGGCGATGATGTCTAATTACCACCAGGTGGATCGTCAGATCGTTTGCCGACTAAACGACATAGTATAAAACAAAGTCGCTGTCTGTCCGTCCATATGTATGCTTAAATCTTTAAAACTACGCAACGGATTTTGAAGCGGTTTTTTTAATAGATAGAGTGATTCAAGAGGATGATTTTCAGCTGTTATACATTACGCTACAACTCTTAGGTATGAAGCAACGCGGGTCAAACCGCGGGCGGGTCGGTAGTAATCAATAAAAAAACTGAATTGCAAGACTTTATAAAGCCTACGTATAAAGTAGACTTTCAAAAGTTAATCTTTTGAACACATTTGATTGTTACAGGTATTGCTGGGCACCAAGTGGATATAGATTCTGATTATGAAATACCCCTAAACGTCGCACCCTCCGCACCAGGTGATTGTTTAAAGTTAATAAACAAGCATACAGGCCGTCGTGATGGTAAGCGGTAACCGCAGCCTATAGACGTCAGCAACACCAGTGGTATCACTCGCGCGTTGTCATCTTGACACCTCAGTTGTTAAGTCTCATTTGCACAGTAATGTCACTGGCTACCAAGAACCTTATAAGGTTCTTGCTGGCTACGTTTTCCTTCAAACCGGAACACAAAATGTTCGGAATTGCTTCAAAATATTTGACAATGCAGTGGCACCAACTCGAACGAACTTAAGAGGTTGATGGTTGATGTACCACTTCAAAATATTGCATTTACTTACATATTAATCTTCTATACTTATAATAAATCTGTAGAGAGGTCAATTCTGTACATGAAATATATTTCCAAAATAACTATCAGCGGGTGATTAGTGATCGATACTGACGCCAAAAATGCAATCAGTAAAATTTTTGTCTGTCTGTCTGTCTGTCTGTATGTTCGATATAGAAACAAAAACCACTCAACGGATTTCAACGAAACTTGGTACAATTGTTCTTCATACTCCTGGGCAGGTTATAGTATACTTTTCATCACGCTACGATCAATAGGAGCAGAGCAGTGAAGGGAAATGTTGGGAAAACAGGAGAACTTACTCCATTTTTTAAGCTTCCGTCGCGTGTGCAGCCTTAATGGTTAAAGCTACACAGAAATCATGTATGACGGAAATGTTCTCCTTAAAATTATATAAAAAATATTCCGCGACGCGCAAATGTCTATCTTTTATGGTTGACTCACAATAACACGTGTAACTCCCGATAGCTTAGCAGTTCGGAGCTTTCTGATTATATTTGTCTACTCTTACGTTAGGTGACTGACTGACTGACATAGTGATCTATCAACGCACAGCTCAAACCACAGGTTATAGTATACTTTTCATCACGCTACGATCAATAGGAGCAGAGCAGTGAAAATGAGTGATTCATGGGAAAGGTTTCAAGCTATAAAACACCACGCTACAACCCTTAGGAACGGGGCAACACAGGTAAAACCACGGGCGAAGAACTAGGGAACAAAGTAACTATTCCACGCGGACGAAGTCGCTGGCAAAAGCTAGTATATAATAAAATTATTAGTCTAGGAGATTTTCTCAGCGGAGCGCGATGGCGTGTGAAGTCTGCCAACCCGTATTAGGCAACCCTGCATTATGCTATCATGGTGCACTATAGCCTAATCCGTCTCAATCTGAGAAGAGACCCGTGCCCAGCAATGAGACAGTATAATGGGTTGATTATTATTATGTACGGATTTTATTGCAGACTTCCTTGAAGGAAAGCAAGCTTCAACCGACCCCAGTAAAATGAAAAAACACGCTAAAGTTGTGGACCCCGGAAGCTTTCCTATGATCTCGATAGAAACGATAAATAATAAAAAAGGTTTGAACACTTTTAGTTTTATTCATTAGGTTGGCAGACGAGCAGACGAGCCACCTGATGGTAAGTAGTCATCGCCGCCCAGTGACACCTGCAACACCAGAGGAGTTGCTGATGCGTTGTCGAGCTTTAAGAGCCCCAACGGACTGCAGACTGCCAGAGCCGCAGCAACTGAGGGGAACTGGCTCTTACTTGCAAAAAGTCGAAACACACACCGCAGCGCTTTACGACAGACTCCGACGTAAGGGTGGTCGTCATCCAGTTAGAATCCAAGAGGTCTACCACCGAGCAAGTCAGATATTTTCTCGCCTCTTACGGGATGCCTATCTGAAAGCCAGTGAGGAACAGATCACAAATCTCGAGAACAAGTCCTTTTTAGTCAAATTCGTAGCAGATTCATGGTTGTCTTTGATTTGTTTACACCTTCTATAGGTTCAAGCAAAGGGTATTGTCTAAGGAAAGTTTATACAACGGCGCGATAGATGGCGTTGTTAGGTCCGCTGAATCGCGCTATGGTTTCGTTACCGGCGAATCCATATAAAGTTGGATAAAAATTTTTTTTGTTGAACAGTAATAGTATATAGTAATATCTACTATTAATAAATAAATAGATAAGTGAGTACGTGTAGTGTTTCACTTGAGGACCCGGGGACCCAAAATTATACAGGTATCAATAAAAAATAGTTTAAAGGGTAAAGGTACCTGGTCTACCCTTGTACATACGTGAATAAATTATACTAATTAACTCAGAAATCGAAAAAAAAATCATCTATTCCTGTATCATAGCCATAGGGGCCCCGCACGCGCTATGACTTGTATTAGGGGGGCCCATTTCGTGTTTCCGCCCCGGGCCCCCGAAAGGGTAAAGTCCGCCAGTGGGTACTAGGCAATAGGGAGGAAAGTCGCGCAAGCAAAGTTATGCAATTATATGGAATTATGTAAGAATCTCGAATGCAAAACACTTTTGATCCCAATTATCTTAGATTTAGGTACAGACGCGCAGTTTTTTAGTACCTAGGAACTTTATACAACTATTGTTTCATACCGATTTCGTTTTTTTTTGCAGCTGGCTTAGAAGAAGCAGGTAACGTAACATTTCACTTATTTATTTGGAAAAAATTAAAGAATTTAGCAAAGATATGAAATTCTCAGTAGCAGCTCGGAGTCTGGATTTGTGCCCGGTTAATGGCTATAGGCTCGCCCCCTATAACATGGGACGTAAACATACCGGCGAACTGTGGGTGTAAATTAAGTACGCCTCTGCCTAACCCTTCGGGGAATACAGGCGTGATGGTATGTTAAAATTCTCAACCAACCAGCTGGATGCAACGTCACCTTTTTGCGGTGGTCTCTACAGTACATACGTACTCGTATTTTGCGGACCTATCCAGATTGTTCGATTCTAGAATCTTCGTGACTCATATAAATACTGGTTGTGAGGGTCGGCCAGGGCAGTTTAGTTCTGGACACGGTGAAGTGAATATCGAAACGAAGTTAAGCGATTACAAGCGCGACATTATAGTGCGACAAGTGATAGTCTAGTGACTCTCTCAGTAATTTCTGTTGTGTGTTTGTCAAGTTAATTAAAGTATTTGTTGTTTCGGTGAAATTGGTGTTAATTAAATTTATCCCGAACCCCAGCTCGTAACAGTATGTTTTCTAAACAGATAAAAAAGAACACGAGGAGATCTGCCCGGCCGTCTGTGCATCTCGCGACGTAATGGTTTGTGCAAGATGTCAGCACGGGATCTACAAGACTTTTATGAGTGTGTGTCACATGAGAATATTTTCTTGCAATCATAACGATGAAGGTGAGTTACAAAAAAAGATAAAGCTAATCCTTACTAATATTATAAACGCGAAAGTTTGTATGTATGTATGGATGTTTGTTACTTTTTCACGCCAGAACAGCTGTACGGAGCTGGATGAGATTTGGCACACAGATAGATAGCCTGGAATAACACATAGGCTACTTTTTATCCAAGTCGGTATCCAATCCTGAACTCCTGAAGTCCACGCAGACAATGTCGCATATATATGAAGTTCGGAAGCTTGGCGCTGAGAGCACGCTTCTTTTGTTTTGACGTGATGTCGGTCAAAAGGTTAATGCTTTATTTTGAAAACGAGCCCATCGCTATGACCTCGCAGATATTTAAACTCCAAGCTGCTACTATTAATTTCCAGAAAAAACCTAATAAACAATTTCTCAACGTGGGAAACGATCGCTCTAGCGTAGCAATCCTACGACCACATGACAAATGCACAGACACATTATGGCAAGTTGAGGTTATTTTTGTATTTTTAATGAGTTTCTTTTTTTTTAGTGTTGGAGCTAATATCCCGCTTTCCATGCGTTCTGTCAGCGCCTTACCTAGCAGAACAGGACATGGTACCAAAAGGCAGGATAGTAGATGATACGGATGACGATAAAGTACTGAGATACATAATATGCAGAGATAAAAATCAATTGGGATCAGATGGCCAACCAGGTAAATTATTTTAGGCTATTTGACTGATTATTTTTTATAGTCTTATGCAAATGTTTACCATAAATAGAACCCATCAACGAAAACCAAATTAAAATTGGCTCTGAAATAAGGAAGTTACAAGAATTTTAATATTATGCTAGACAGAGAACGCACTATACTTGTTTATGTCGTCACAAACCAATGAGCCATACAAATCCTATACTAACACTCATTTGGGGGAAAGAGACAAAGCATCCCCACTCAATCCCCACCACAAATTTTAAATGCTTATATCTTTGAACTTTATTAACAAATTTAAATTATTTTTTCAGAATACGATTTGTATTTAATTTAATTTCTCAGTCAGCTTGGTATTTTTAATTATTTAAACATTAGTCAAATACCCTATTCTGTAGCAGTTTTGATTCAGTCGATTGAAGATTATGAAAGAGTTCTTTTTACTATAAGACAAATTCCATCAGCTGCTAAAGTCTTTCCCACTTAAAATTTCTTGCTATGCTTATCACGGACAATTCTTACGTAGACAGTCTGATCCTGAATCCTAAAATACACTGGATGGTACTCTATACCAATTTACCCCAAACGCGCTGGTTCCTGAGCCCCAAATCTGCTTTTTTGATGACTTCAGAATTATTATTTTTGACAGTTTTGTCTACAAAATCTGTTATTTCCTATTCAGAGCAGTAACATCAACAGGTAAAACAAGCAACACGCTCTTAAATTATGTGGACGAAAATATTTACTTCGGAAAAAAAATCTGTGGGCATATTTTTAGTTCTGGCAAAGGCCTTTGATTCGTCTCTGCCACTCCTTCTCTAAAAACTAGAAAGACTATGCATAACAGTTGCACAGCACAAATTATTATTTAAAGATTACTTTACGGTTCAAAATGAGTGTTTCAAGATTGAGGATGTCATAAGCAGTGACTTATCTGTCATGTATGGCGTGCCGCAAGGTAGTATATTGGGTCCGAGTCTTTTCTTATTACATTACTTGAACGACCTCTGTGAACTTTTCTCCATTGATAGTAAAATTATTTCTTCTTCTTTCTGCTTCTATTCTTGACAGATACGTGGGAACTATTCTAAAAAGACACACATGGCTTCGATATCGTAATTCACTGGTTTAGGGGGTGGAATGAGGGTTGCTTTTAAGGTAATAGTAAATAAATAAAATAAATAAATACACAATTCTAAAAATGAGTATGTCTTCCCCGATCGATATAATCTGGGTGTCTTTAAATCACGAGTTAATCGGTTTCTTCAGACACGCTGGCGCGCTCTATCGTAGATCGAAGTATTGCTTAACATCAGGTGAACTGGCGGTCAAGCGTAAGCCTATCAAGAATAAAAATAAAAAATGACAAACTCTGAGTCATTCTCATTTCTTTTTTAGCGCACCCAAGATGTATGTTTGAAAAAAAACCAGCGCGCCGTGGGATTGGGATCAGGTTACCCACTTCTTCCGAAGTCAAGTCCTCTTCTATTACACTGGGGTCATCTGCCTCATCCAATTGGTCGAAATCTTCGGAGAATTCCTCGTCTGTAATATCGACTTCGTCTGGCTTGACTTCGACTGATCTGTCTTCATCGGGGGTTGTCTCTGACTCATCTTCTTCTTCATGTTAAGGTGATTGCGTCAAATAAAGAAATTATGTATTCTTTTTTGCAAATTATAGGTTTGTTTAAATGTTCATGACATTGACAAATTTCTCTCTGTTATCTTAGATTGTTTCTGATTTTATTTGCTACTACACGCCGGGATGGTTGGCGCTCCTTGGGGGAGGCCTACGTTCAGCAGTGGACGGCAATAGGCTGATTTGATTGATTGATTGACACGTCATATTACTTGCCTAGTACCAATAATTACCTTTCCATTGAGTGAATTTAAATTGAGTGAATTTTGCTTTGTCGGTTTTAAAACGAATATATTATTGAGTTGTATAGGCATATTTTTAAAAACATGAGCTGTTTAAAGAGTATCAGGGTGAACTGCTTCATTATCTTTCAGTTTGGTCGTTGACAGCTGCGCCACAGTATTTTTACTTTAGGAGCTATCTTCGTTTTCTTATTGTAAAGTTTGCATGTCTTCTTGCATCTTTTTGTGATTTTTTTTTTCATTTTCCATGCTAAGATTATTAAGTTATTTTTTTTTTATTTTTTTAGTAAAGGCGATTGTATTTTTTCCTTTACTAAAAAAAATAAATAACTTTACATGTAATTGTTACTAAAAAACTTGTGTCTATTTATTAATTCACGCCTACCTGAAGACAATATCTTAGTTATATCTTAGTTATCTTAGACACCATCTCAGATGAGAAATGAGATTAATATTTGTCAAATATAGATTATCGAAACGGTTCTAAATTTTAAGGGTCCGGCGGAGCTTGAATTGCCCACCTAAACGTAATACCGAAATAAATCATAATCCAGACAATATTCTATCAAATTCTGTTATTATTCGGATTCCGATACCGTTAATCTAGGTTCCTACGGTACTATATCGTCTATTACTACTTCACTGGAAATAAAAGACCGGAAATTACCAAGTTTGGAAATCGTTCCAATCTTGGTAAAGTTATCCAAAATTGCATTCGCTTACATTTATTTCCAGTGAAGTATTTTGGACGAAACAGTAACGTAGGAACCTAGATTAACAGTATCGGAATCCGGAATCGTAATCCAGACAATATTCTATCAAATTATGTTATTATTCGGATTTGGATACCGTTAATCTAGATTCCTACGGTACTATTTCGACTATTAATACTTAACTGGAAATAAAAAACCGGAAAATCGTTCCAAACTTGGTAAAGTTATCAAAAACTGCACTTGCTTACATTTATTTCCAGTGAAGGATTTTGGATGAAATAGTAGAGTAGGAACCTTGATTAACGGTATCGGAATCCGAATAATAACAGAATTCGATTAAATTGTGTTTGAATTACGATTTATTTCGGTATTACGTTTGTAAGAGAAATTCGGTCCGCCGGACTCTTAAAATGTATAACTAACGGTAACTGAACTTCGAGCTTCTACTGAGAGTTTACAGAAACACCCAATAACGATTTATTCGAACCCAAGATCACTAGCGCAGCACATACGTTAATGACTAATGACGTAAAAAAGTTATAATTAATTAGTTCCAAATGCTCATTAAGAAAAAAAAGGCGAAAACAATTAACAAAATTAGCTAATAAAGCAACAATGAAAATCAGATTCTCTATGCTTTAATTAATATAGGAATCATAGACTATTGAGATTTTTGCAGATGTGATCAATTAATCATGATTGTCCACCTAGCTTGCCAAATTCAATTTTCTTGGATTTTTTGCAAAATGTAGTTGTACGGACACCAGCAAATTGGTAAATTCCCCAAATGGATAATAAACTCTATTGTTTGGAGATAAAAAAGAAAATCGATTAAAGAAATTTGCTGTTGACTGTGTAACACATTTTTTATGTACATAGCAGTAAAACCGCGACCAGCTAGAAGTTGCAATTTTGACGTGATAAGGATTTTTAGGCAAACGTTTTAGTATTGAGTTGTGAATATTGTACATTGTACCAAAAGACTATAGGCAATCCCACAACGTAATAGCTTGAAGTTTAGTCTGACTTACGACCTTCTATTCATTGTTAACAAGTGACACGCACTGGCTGTATCGAGTTCTCTCGTACTTTTTTTATGGAATAGGAGGGCAAACAAGCAGACGAATCGCCTGATGGTAAGCGATTACCGCCGCCCATGGACATCGGCAACACCAGAGGAGTCACAAGTGCGTTGCCGACCTTTTAAGAGGGGATTGGGCCTCCGGTAACCTCACTCACTCGGCAAAACACAACGTAAGCGTTGTTTGACGCCGGTTTTCTGTGAGGCCGTGGTATCACTCCGGTCGAGCCGGCCCATTCGTGCCGAAGCATGGCTCTCCCACGTAAGAAAAGCAACTGTTCATAGCAATGTAATCCTTAGCGTTCTTATGGACTTTTGAGCGTTTTCTGTACCTATACCATACCCAGAATATTTTTTTTTATTTTTTTTTATTTAATCATAGGGAACAACAAACAGCTACAAAATACAGTGTTACAAAAAGGGATACACATAAATAAGTACAATATTGTAGCCCACAACGCTGTTCACAGATAAAGCTGTGGAATATGGTATTTAACTAGTAAAACGCTAGGATAATAGTTAAAGAATGATAACAATAAAAACTAGACTAACTTGACTATCGCGTCCATCTATCTACACTTTTACACAATAGAACCAAGTAATTAAGATTAATATGATTGGGATGTCTTTATACTAGTATCTGTAAGTAGTCTTTATACTATATTGTATGCTCACTTGAAGTCGTAATTACTGTACAATATGATAAAGACCTGCAAATTGCGAAAACCTAATTGAAATGAAATTTGACGGCACAAGCGAACCGTAATTATTACCAACGTTTGATCAATCAATCTACGCGGAGAGGTTCCAGTTTTCCACCATAGAATTCTGACAAAACAGCTGATTTAGAGCCGATTTTTTCATCGCCATATATCTCGGAGAAATAAGTTCGAATTTTTGACAGCTTTTCTATACAAATTCCGTCAATCGTGAATTCAACACCAACCAACCTTTCAACACCAATAAAGGATACTTAAATAAGTAGGTAGTGTACCACTTTCGTCATTGTTTTTGTTTTTTTATTCGTGATACGCTTACTATTATTTCCTTTATTTATTTTCATACATTTTTATGATTACATGAAATGAAATGAAATGAAATGAAATGAAATGAAATGAAATGAAATGAAATGAAATGAAATGAAATGATTTATTCTGCAAGTAGATCTTTAGAGATACTTTTACATGTCAATGGTATGGGGTTTTTTTTTTAGCTAGATGGCTTCGGCATTTCCTAACTGACGACCTCTGAGAAGAAACACCGAAACAAACTCAGAGAATCATGGTCTCTTTTAAAGTCCAGACATGGAAGAACACTTATATGTGAGTGGTACGATGTAGGGTAATGTCTGAAATGGCCTTTTGAGGAAAGAACCATTGCAGCTTTGAGTAGACCAGTCCAAACTGACGGCACGCATGCATCAGTCATCGTGTAGCTCAACCATAATTTAGGGAGCTCAACGACCCGTCGCACGACCATACCAGATCAGCAGGACATTCGTGTAGGTCTAATGAAGTTCCCAAAGCTTCCAGACTATATTAAGCTTGTTTAATTATCATGTATCAAAAGCCTACATGGTACTCACATTTACAAATTATATAATAATATAAGTGTCACGGTTTAATAATGTCGCGGCAAAATAGTAACAAATTCATAGATGTCAAAATTCAATTCACTAATCTAGGAGTAATTAAAATGTCAACAATTAAAATGTCAACAATTAAAATGTCAACAATGAAAATGTCATAACAATGAAAATGTCATAACAATCAAAATGTCATACCAAATAAGATGTCAACACTCAAAATAACATTGTCACATTACATTTCGGATACACAATGTCAAGTCCCAAAAGTGGGTCATGTGAAGAGGAACCATCAAGAAATTCCAGACTACATATTATCTAAGTTACATTATGATCTACCCTACCAGTGGTCAGGGCCCGAGAGAGAGAAACCTACTAACAATGCGGACCGTGTCCAGGAGTACCTATTGCTTTCTGTATCAAGCCCTTGATCCAGCCACTCAATGAGAGCCTCCTTAGGTGTACGTTGAGGCTCGCTCACACAACTATTGGTACATTTTTTTATTGTTATTATATATTTTCCGCAGATTCGAGGTGTAAATTCGGCGGAATAGAGGTCAATAAAACAAGTAACCTTAAATATCCTAAACGGTTCCCACCGTCGCTGAATTTGGAATATATTGATTTCTTTGGGTATTAGCCTTTACAATACCATGGACCATCTGTTGCCAAACTAAAATCTATTGACGCCAATAACATTATAGTACGAGGTTTTAGCACGATACAAAATGGATTTTGTTCAAAATTAAGATGGCGTCACATCACATTCGAGATAGCGGTCGGTATCTTGGCCTCTTTAATCGGAAAAATATTAACTTTTACATATTACATTTTTCTTTTATACCATTATCCGATACTCATACGTATGGCTACTCATCAAACTACACATTTCCAATAGGAACAGACCTTCTATTGTACGAAAGCTTTTATAATGCCGTCAACTTCTGTTGAGAATGTAAATTTGCTTAATATGTCGAGATTAAGAAATTCAATAAAGCTACCACAATAATAAGCTACATAAATAACAAAAAATGTTTAAAAGCAGTAAAAAGGTGTTTAAGTATATAATTTAGTTGTTTTATTTTTAACTTATAACTAATGGTTGTCAAAAGATTATTAGAGACTTCGTCCGCGTGGAATAGTTCCTTTGTTCCCTCGTTTCTTCGCCCGCGGTTTCACCTGCGTTGCCCCGTTCCTAAGGGTTGTAGCGTGATGTTTTATAGCTTGAAACCTTTCTCATGAATCACTCATTTTCCCAACATTTCCTTTCACTGCTCTGCTCCTATTGATCGTAGCGTGATGAAAAGTATACTATAACCTGCCCAGGAGTATGAAGAACAATTGTACCAAGTTTCGTTGAAATCCGTCGAGTGGTTTTTGTTTCTATAACGAACATACAGACAGACAGACAGACAGACAAAAATTTTACTGATTGCATTTTTGGCGTCAGTATCGATCACTAATCACGATCTGTATATATATAATAATCTGATAGTTATTTTGGAAATATATTTCATGTACAGAATTGACCTCTCTACAGATTTATTATAAGTATAGATCATCTTACCCTAATACATATTTTTTTATTATTCTGATCAAAAGCATTTAGGTACATATCCATAATTTAGTTACATCAAATAATATATTATCCAACTGCATCATTGACACTTACAACTTCGGCTGGAATCACCGAATCGAAGTATGCTTGTTTCGTGTGTTTTGACCTAAAATTGGGGTCTGACCGGCTGGCGACCACCATTACGTCGGAGTCTGTCGTAAAGCACTGCGGTGTGTTTCGACTTTTTCACGTAAGAGCCAGTCTGTAGTCCGTAGGGGTTCTCTTAACGGTCGGCAACCCAGCAGCAACTCCTCTGGTGTTGCAGGTGTCCATGGGCGACGATGACTACTTACCACCAGGTGGCTTGTCAGCTCGTTTGCTGACATAAACAATAAAAGAAATCCAAAACGAATCTTACGTCAAATGCCACTTTTATGACGACACCGTAGTACACATTTTTTTTTGTTTGTAACTAGTTACTAGGTATAAAATTAATTTCAGTCCCTACCCATGTTCTCTATACACCTTATATTTCAGCGGATTCGAGGTGTGAATTCGATGACCACGACGACGTTATCCAAACCCTAAACAATCCGGTACATGTGACTCTCCCTCCGTGGTCCAGCAGTGATTCCTCATATTAACCTTTTCGCTGCCATCGTTGGAACCTTTAAAATTATTATGTTCATGCGACAAACTTGGCTGACCTTTGTCGCCACTATCGCGTTTCACTTTATGTAAACTGTGCAATAATTTCCCGCCTAAAATAATGTCTTACGGATCAAATATGGTGTTTTTTAAACAACAAATATTCAGATAAAGTAGAAAATTAAATCAGAACTGACAATAATGCAAAATCGCGAACTTAGCAGGTCAGATAAAGTTTGCCGCATTGCATTGCTACGTGTAAAAAGTAAAAAAAAAAACAAGATGGCTCCGGTGTTTACTATTTGTGCAGTAAAAAGTTATTTAAATATTCATGTTGTTTTATTAAAGCTTCTAAGCAAAATTGAAGACTTTTGTGAAATACGTGGTGGTGAAAAGGATAATAGGGAAAATACTTACTAATTTTTGTACTGTTGAATGCGTTTAGCTTTTGTTTTGATAGTAGGCAATTTAAAAAAATTGCTTTCTAATACCTACATAGGACGGCAGGCTTACTCATGAAAACAATACAATACCAATCCAAAAGTGATCCGATTCGAATGTCAATTTGGCTGTCGGGCGATTTCGTACTCTTGAGCACTAATCCGTTAACCTTGTATCGGTATCCTGATTGGCCAATAGTTGGGTCGTTTCCCATTCCTATTTAGTTCACTCAATCACCGCGCAATATTGAAACAATTTGGCGCTAGTCTCGGATTCAAGAGTACGAAACTAGACGAAACGGCACAATTCCAATGTCGATGTATCGGAATTGAGTTCAAGGATAAGCCCCCAGAACACAGTCAAACTGCTTGTCCCCGGTCTGAAATGTGATCCTAACATCAAGTGTGCTGGGTTTAGATGAATCTTAAAAAAATACGTTTCTTTTGCGAAAAAAATGTGTAAATATTTTGTATTCTCAGTAAAGTTGAGAAGCAATATAATAGAACTTATGACAAGTCAGCAGTTTCTTCTAGTAAAGCTTTTAAAGATTGCATCATGTCCGGTGACTGATATTGTGAATTATTAACTACATAATTTACCCGTCACTGCTTGATAGACATCTCGTAAGAGAGAAAATATCTGACTTTCTCTGAGGTAAACCTTTGGAGCCTGCCTAACTGGTGGCCATAACTTTGGAATCTATCGTAAGGCACAGTATGTATTTTTCTTCTTTAAAAGTTTCTCAGGCGTCATCTAATCGGTTACCTACTTGTACTTGCTTTCCTTTGCAACCATTATCAGTCATACAGTCCATTCATCTAGTGCCTATTTTAATCCCTCTACTGAGATCTTGTTTTAGTCTCCCTCGTCTTCCCTTCAACCAACAACAACGAGGGCATGCGTCTAACCACTGGCCTCCATACTACCATAAACCTATGTAAAATATGGAATGGAGGTCAGTGCGACACTTTTAATTTGACATTGACATTTCAGATGACGTCAGATGCATTTTCCGGCCGGCGAAGGAAAAACTCAAATATTATGATTACAGAGGAGTCGGCATACCAATCCTGCCTCCGCAGATGATATATCATAGCGAAACCTCCATATATTAATTGCATTACAGTATTAGGTACTGTTTTTTGAAGTGAAGGCGTTTACTTGTCCTGACAAAATCAACTTTTATTCGGAATTTTTAGAAACACTGTGGGTTTACGGGTATTAAATAAAATATTGTGAATACCATAGTTACAAGTTTATATTTAACTAGATTCCGCCCGCGGCATCAACGAACCATGTCAGTTCCCAGCTCAAAGTAATT
Organism: Acronicta aceris; assembly: GCA_910591435.1. Taxonomy (NCBI): domain Eukaryota; kingdom Metazoa; phylum Arthropoda; class Insecta; order Lepidoptera; family Noctuidae; genus Acronicta; species Acronicta aceris. Next base: position 5,221,936 of record OU342787.1, on the reverse strand, counting down.
AAATAATTTCCCAGTTTTTTTTTTTGCAACTTTTTTCATTGATGCTCTGCTCCTATTGGTCGTAGCGTGATGTTATATAGCCTATAACAGATAAAAAAATATTGTTTCAATTCGAACCAGTAATTCCTGAGATTAGCGCGTTCAACCAACCAAACAAACAAACTCTTCGGCTTTATAATAAACTATTAATATAGAATAGATTGGTAAAAAATTGTCAGCATGCAAATTTAGTTGTCTGTAAAGATTTTTACCTACAGATGGTTCAGAGATAACCACACAAAATGTATTATGATGACGAAATAATACATTTAAAAAAATATATACCTACCTATACATTAATGAACTTACTGGTTTCTGACACTTACGCGAATATTAGACATTGAAATAAAACTACTTTTTACGGATTTTATCGCGTTGTATTGATATTATTTGATTCCCGACGTTTCGGATCCTTTACAGCATCCATGGTCACGGGTAGGCTAAGTTGTTGGACGTCTTAATGTTACAATTACTAACAGCTACCTTACATTTTTGTTAATTATTGGCGATCCATTTGTTTGTCCATTGTTTTCGATACCGAGTCCTACGTAAAGCAAAATAACGTTTTTACACACGCCAATGTGTTCGCCTTGTATAAATCGTGAAATAATAGAGTTGACACTATTATTTCACATTAGGTAATACCTTTTTATATAATACGGAAAATCCTCATGGATCGTCCGCCAACTGGGGAGGCAGCCGAGGAGGTGCCAAATTCACTTCTTTTTTGTTTTTCACTAATTGTAGTTATTTAACAGTTTCTTTGCACAGGACAATAGTAATTGCAATGTTATGTAACTATACAATATTCACAAGTGAGAACTAAAACTTTTGAAAACCCTTCATGCTAAAAACTTTGCCAACTGTCAACATTGACAATTAAGGGTCCGGCGGAGCGTGAAATGCTCACAAAAACGTGATACCGAAATAAATAGTAATCCAGACAATATTTTATCAAATTATGTTACTATTTGGATTTAGATACTGTTAATCTAGGTTCTTACGGTCCTATTTCATCTGCTACTACTTCACTGCAAATAAAAGACCGGAAAATCGTTACAATTTTGGTAAAGTTATCAAAAATTGCATTCGCTTACATTTATTTCCAGTGAACTATTTTGGACGAAAAGCTAGAGTAGGAACCAATATTAACAGTATCATAATCCGAATAATAACAGAATTTGATTAAATTGTGTTTGAATTACGATTTATTTCGATACTACGTTTGTAAGAGAAATTCGGTCCGCCGGAGTCATAAGACAAGACTTCTAGCTACAATAGCGCAAGCACAAAAACTTTGTTTGCACTAAAACTAAATTTTCTCAATTGTAAATATTTTATAGTAAATATTATCGCAATTACTACTGCCATCAATCTAAAATTTGTCAAAGACCTACAAATAGCGAAAAAGCAAATTGAAATTTTAATTTGGCGGGTTAGGTAAAAACAGTATCACAGAAAAAGGTCGCATATCTTTATTTTTTAATCTTTGACGCTTCGATTCGCTGCAGTGTTCATTAGCAGTTAATGTTATTGTATCGAACGATATCGATATCCAAGAACTGAAAACACAATGTTAGTAACGTTTTTTTTTGCACATGGGGTAATAGTGTCAGCGTTTCAAATATATTAAGATGAGATTAGGTAAGAATAGTTGTACTTATTAGTTCAAAGTTCAAAATGTTGTTATTTCAAATAAGCTTTTACAAGCGTTTATGAAACGTTATTGAGTCTAGTTGCACGGTTCCAAAAAGTTGATCCTATGGAGAAGAATCCGGCAAGAAACTCCATAGACACTTTTTTAAAATAAGAGGTAAGTATTACATTCTTCAGGTATAATAGTCCGAACAGGATGTGTGGACATTGAAGGTTATGTCAAAGTTGTGCCGAAGTCGATACTAAGAAACAAGGTTCCTAGCATTAGAGAACTCGTATTTATAAAAAAAAATGAAAATAAATAAACTATGTGGAAGACACACATCATCAAAGTTTAAAGCTAGGTATCCACTTGGACATGCCACAATGTAGGTTGTACTCACATCACATTTACAAGTCCTGTTAGAAATAAATGAGGTAAACAATATTAACAACATGAAGACACCACGTAAATGTTGTCAGTAGAATATTATATATTAAAAGAATATTAAATGGTATTATGATGGATTGGAAGACAATTTTCCTAACTCTTGCGGGCTGGACTTACTACAGAGCGGATTCCACAAGGCATTCGCGGCAGGCTCACATATAGACAGGAGGACGAAATGGTTTCCTATTTGAGAAATTACACCGAAAAGCTCTAAACTGTGAAATTAAAAATAGATAATTGGAGAGTTGAAGGTTGAAAGGCCCTTGCTCTGCCATTGGACGAACCGGGGTAATTTTTTGTAATACAGGTTGTCTTTGTTTATATTAAAAGCTTTAACTTTGTGATTGTGAGATTCCCAATATCTCAAAGTCAAAATCAAATCATTTATTCAAGATACACTACTAAGTAGGTAGTACTTTTTGGACGTCATGTTTAGGGTTACGTACCTCAAAAAGTAAAAAAAGGAACCCTTATAAGATCACTCTGTTGTCAGTCTGTCCGTGTGTCACCACCTACCTAGACCTAGCAAGTTCGAACTTATACCAGATACTGAGGTCTATAGTCCCTATTAGGTGTATAAAAATCAAAGTCCTGAGTCAACACGATAAAAAGGTAGTTAAGTGCAAATTTAAATTTTCGCGAAAACTTGTAAGTAACAAAATTTACTAGAATTTTAGGTGACAAATGATAGTAATACTAGGACTTCAGGATTGGGTCCGACCTGAATAAAAAGTAGCCTGTGTGTTATTCCAGGCTATAATCTGTGTGCCAAATTTTATCCAGATCCGTTCAGCCGTTCTGGTGTGAAAGAGTAACAAACATCCATATATCCATACTCACAAACTTTCATGTTTCTAATATTAGTACCTAAGCATGTTAGGATAGTATGTTTACCTACTTAGTTGAAAATTCATAGAATGGTCGTAGCCAAAGAAACAAAAGCTTACGTTATATTACGTTATGATTCGTCACTAAAAATCTCTTGTCTTAGGAGCTGTGCCACCTTTTTTAAATGAGTGTGAGTGACTCCGTTGGTACTCGTTTAGAAAAACGGCTTGCCGGCTTTTCTACATATAAGGGCTAAAGCTGCGTTAAGGGCATTACATCGCTCAAATCCAAAAAACACTAACTTTAAAGTAGTTTCTGGTGGAATTCTTATATGCGTTTAGTATATAAAAAATATATGTTATACTTAAGGTCATCACAAACAAATTGTATTGTTTAAAATTTTAATAAATTTGCCCCAATTTTGGATAATAATTGAAGTAAATAGGCCTTCTTTTAACCTAATTAGAAATTTTCTCTTTAACGGCTTAATACCAAAAAAATTGTAATGACGTAATTAACAATTAGTATTGTTTTTATTTTCTTATTTCTTTGAATCTTTTGAAATAATAAAGAAATACCCCAAAACCTCACTAGCACCCCGCGTGAAGCACCCCCGCAATGCTTGTGACTAACAAATACTAGCATAAAGACTAAATCCTCAAGGTCATTGGGCAATGTAATACCCTTAAACCGCCGCGAGTCTATGCGCCTGGGCTCCGTGGGTACGCGACGGAGCACTAATGTATGGTGAGATAATGTCGCAATTACCATTACCATGAATGCAGAACTTATTATAGATCTACAAACTGCGAAAAACCACTCGAAATTTGAATTTGGCGGGCTCAGCGAAAGGATCCGCCTTAACGCAGTTTTAGGCCTAAGATTCACTTTTAGTAACCGTGCAACTAGTTTTGACATTTCAAAAGTATCTAGTTACCTGTTTCAGTCTAATTTGAAATAAAACTTTTTAATCTCTTTGCGATTTTTTTTGCATTTTCCATGCTAAGATTATAAAGTTATTTTAGTAAAGGAAAAATTCAATCGCGGGCAATTCCTTTACTAAAATAATAGTTAAAAGGTAAGGTGGCATCGTACGACATTGAACTAACTGTAAAGTAAGTCGTGTCGGTTGAGAAGCAAGGTAACTTGCTTTTCATAGATGTTGCCAACGTCACCTTATGACGTAAATTCAGAACGTGAAGGCAAAATTTGAAAGAGGCGGTTGGGGTTCGCGGTGGCTTACAGATCAGAGCGTCTGGTGTTTCCAACCAGGAGACGCAGGTTCGAATCCTGCCCGCGATTGATTTTTTCCTTTACTAAAATAACTTTATAAAACTTTTTTACTTTGACAGTGTGCACCGGGTCTTAATCGTAGATATATGTGGGACAGTTACTATTATCTTTCAATAAAACATGACTTTATTCATTGCAGTCATACTCGTGCTGTCGTTACAAGCTGGGTACAACATAGCAAAGACAATAGACTACCAAAGTTTATGCGAAGAATCCATTGAAAATGACCCTCGATTCAAAAGAAGCCAAGAGAAGGAACAGTCTCATGTTAAGGATGAAAAAGATCAAGATTTAGAAGAATTAGCCACAAGAAAACAGTTTTTTAAAGCCACAAGTGGAAAATATGAGAATAATTATAATTTTGAGGAAACTACTGTGAAAGATTACTTCAAAGATGAAAGTGGAGAATTATCTGTGGGACATAACAGTAATTCAAATGAATTTACATCTGACCCTGTATTACAAATATTACCTATTGTAAACGACCAAAAAACGAACGAAAGCGTTGACGAAAACGGCAAAAGAGCAAACTATATTGATATCGTTAAAAATATTCCATCAAATCAACCTGTTTTGTTTCAAAAAATTGACCCCAGATTCATTTTAACTTCTAAACCGTACAATCCTCATAAAAATAACATAGATATACATAACAAGAACACTGATAATAGTAAAAATATAGATGTAAAGGAAACAGCGGCTGTAGTAAACAATTTAGTTCCCGATAATTCATCAAAAATAGTAAATGTTTCAGAATTAAATATCAGTAAAACTATAGAGACACAAACAGTTTTTCATGACACAGATGTATCAAATATTCGTGAACTAAGAGAACACTTACTAGATCATCTTTTAGATTATTTTATAAATATTATTAAAGAAGAAAATTACACGTATAACGATACTAGGAAGAAAAATGGCAAAGATACAATGAAAGTAGAAGAAAAACTAAGAAACTATTACGACCCACATCATTTAGATCTAGTTTTAGATGAAGATGACGATCCTGATTACGAAGAAGATGAATTACAACTTTCTAATTACCGTCGGAAAGATCAAGCTGAAAATGTAACAGGAAATCAACACGATAATAACGATAGCTCAGTAAATGGTACTAATATTGATCCCTCTAATAAAACAAAAGTTTCTCTAGACTCTCTAACTACTGAAAATTTTAATGATTTAAATAAATCAAAGAATTTGGAAGAAAAACAAAATATTAGTAGTAGTATTCCAGATATAGAAACTCTTTATAAGGACTTTACAGAGCCGTCATCCGTATCCTCAAAATATATTGATTCTATTGAAAATAAAAATGTCACCGGTAGTTCCCTTGATTATTTGAATGATAATGAAAATATCTTAAGTACTTATATAAATAATGTTACAAATACAGAGTCTACTACGAGTACTTTAAAACCGGAAGCTGCAACAACTACTGACTTGAATCTGTTAACCAACTCAAATGACGAAGATTACATTGATTATATCATTGATTTAGACGAATTTAAACAAGCTAAAAATTTGACGGATATCGAAAATAAAAAAAAGGATCAAAAGAAAATTGTAAAAAATATATCGGAAATTATTAATGTTAAAGAACCTCCAAATGATACGAGTCTTATTATTGGAAGCGAAAACTCTTTAGATGAAATGAAAACAATGAAATCTAAAAATACGTCAACAGATTTAAATATAAATGTCTCCTCTCATAGAAATTCAAAAAAAGATTATGGTGTATCGTGTAATGATAAATCTTTAGCAGAAAATAAACTCAAACACATACCATCAAAAAAATTCAAACAAAAGCAAGGCGTTTTTGAGAAATCCGAGAATATTATAGAAGGGAGCGATGCAGTTGTAAAAAACAAAATTAAAATAAAGGAATCAAATAAAAACAATTGTAGAAAAAGTATTGTATTGAATTTAAATATAAATCTAATTTAAGTTATTCAATGAGTTTTATTTTATCAATTTCTATAACACATTCCAGTTAAATTGGACTGTAAATAATATTCCTTATTTTATTTTATTCAGCAAATCGCGTATCGGCCCGGGGGCTTTTAGATTATGCCTATGATTTCTTACTTTTTTTCGCATTTCTTTTTCCTTTGTCACATGGCACAGGACTGTAGTAATCGCGACATTAAAATCTAAACTAAAAACTAAAACCTTTGCTTAAAAATTGTAATAGTTTTAGTACGTCAGTTGTGAATATTTTCCAATAGTTGATACCATGAATCTAGAATGTGATATAGATATATAAATTGCGCAAAACCAATCGAAATGTGAATTTGGCAGCACAAGCGTTCACCTTACAAAAATACTATGCATCTGTTGTTTCCAAGAACCATAAATTAGTTTTTTCCAATCCAGGTGTCGTAATGAGTTCAAAATATTTTCCATTGACAAATAGTTTTTTATCTTCTGTCAAATGTTGGGCACTGGCCACTTCTATACTGGGCTCTTCTATACTCATCCTGCTGTTTGCACTTACAGATTCGCTCACATCAAATTAAGATTCATCTTCTGGGTGGTAAGGATTGTACGAGTAGAAATTTCGTACAAACTGGCTGAAACGCTGTACATCTTTGGCTGAATTCGAAACGAATACTAAAAAAAAATGTCAAACCAGAGTCTGAAGACTTATCCAGTAGGATTGGTTAGGCTCAAGAACCTATACTGACCACCAGTTCACCTGATGTTAAGCGATACTGCGATCTATGATGGAGCACGCTCGCCTAGAAGAAATCGATTTACTCGTGATTTCAATACACCCAGATTATATCTATCGGGGAAGACCCACTCGGGAAGCGCATTCCACATTTCTACACAAATTTAATTAATTTTGGAACAGTGTGATAAGGCAACGTTGCGGGAATGTAGTGAAACGAATATGCTGAGATGATTTACAACATGTTGAAAGAATGAATGAAAGACGATTAACGAAAGGAATTTATAAGGCGAATGTCAGCGGCAGCGTAGGTAGAGATCGCCTTAGAAGGACATACACCGACCTTATTGGCGAAATCCTTCAAAAAGGTCAGGTGCGTAGCACTCACAACCGGCGTGTATGTATCAGAAGATGATGAATGTGGAAGAAGCAAAAGAAGTATGCAAGAATGTTAGCAAGTGGCAGTCTATAGTTTCTGCCTATCCCTGTGGGAGAAAGGCGTGAGTGTATGTATGTTAATTCATTTTATTTATAAGTTATTATCATGAATGTTATGATAAAACAAGGTATTAGTTACTTACAGTGAATTATAAAAAAGTATCTGAGCATTATTATTATGTTCAACACTTTTTTTCATTTGAACGGGCATAGCGTCACTTTATAAGCATTTTAACAAAAATATCAACAAAGGTTCAGTATACGCATGTTTTTGTGAATATTTTTAAACTGAAAATCTACAAGCAGTTCAAACACGAAAGTCAGCTAAACTAAGAACACCGAGAAAACAATTCATTAACTTGATGACAAAGTGCGTAGAGTAGAGAGATATATCGAGCCCAGAATGAAGAGTTTAGCTGTTCTGTACGCAGTTCCATTATTCCCATAAGGGCACAAGTCTAGAGCCCGACTTGTAGGGGCCCCGCGGGGAGGCTATAAAAGAAAACAACACTTTTTAAACTTTTCTTATCAAACCATGCATTCCCTCATAAACTGGCAGCTTGGGAAAAGCCCTGTGGAGGGCACTTATTAAAAGGATACCATAATCTGTTATGCCCAAGGGCCTCTGGACAACCTAAGACAGCCCCGTCTATACGTTCTTAGTACAATTAGCTATTCTTGGCTGAGATCTAATATCTGAGATATAAACATACACAATGCTGATGTGTTTATATTACAGGGATCTCTAAGAAATAAAACAAATTTATAGCCGCAATTTTACGATTTCACGGTGTTGACATTTACTGTGCAAAAAGAAATGGTTCTTAAAAATGAAATATTATACCTCAATGCAATGTCTACGTGAGTCTATTTTATGTTATGGTAAATATGGAAGTCAGGTGCTAACAAATAAGTACTGAAGGTGTTCTCTTTGCCGCTAAATTCAATTGGTTTTTCACAATTTGTAGATCTGTAACTTCTAGATTCGTGGCAGTAGTAATTGCGACATGAACTAAGTATACAATATTCATAACTTTTTTTTTTTTTTTTTGGTTTCGTGTGGAAAATCCTCATGGACATCCGCCGCCCGGGGAGGCGACGGGGCGTGTCGGACTCCACCCAGAGTGGGTGACCTACCGACTAAAAACCACACGGTGTTCCCTCCTGCACCTGCGGCGTCGGGGGCTATGGGAAACAGACAATTCGTCCGCGGGCCCCGACTGGTGCCGGCCCGCCGCTGCGGGCCCCATCTATACATATGTAGGGGGGGAGTGAGGCGTTGGACTCCCCCCCATCGTCTTTGAGGGGCGCGCGTGGAACACTACGCGCCACCGCCTCGGGTCCTAGAAGAGGGGGTGTGGCGGGCGTCCCCGCGCCCGCCACCCCCGGACCCATTTAGGGAGGCTGGAGGAGGGCGTTGTCTGCCCTCCGCCGACGTCTCCCGGTGCGCCGGGAGCGGGTCGGGTCAGTGCTGGCACTCTCCCTCTCCCGCTCCGCGACCTCCTTCTGCGAGACGACAGTTTCGCAGAAGGCGATCACTGCGTCCCAAGACGCCGCGCTGCCGACCATTGAGCGAACCACGGCCGGCAGCGACAGGTCGTCTCCCACCGCAGCTGCGAGGACACGGCGCGGCTCCTCCCATGCGGCACACTCCACTAGCGTGTGCAGCGCCGTGTCCTCCCGATGGGCGCAGTGATGGCACCGGGCGTCCGGCTCCCTGCCTATGCGACACAGGTACTTCCCGAAGCAGCCATGCCCCGAGAGCACCTGCGTCGCCCGAAACGTCAGGGAGCCGTGCCTCCTCCCGAGCCAGCGCTCGAGCACTGGCCGGACCGCCTCGACGGTAGCGAGGCCGGCGGTAGGGCGAGAGAGCCTGTCCCGCCATTCCGCCACTAGGACTCGGTGGAGCTCTGACCGGTGCTGGACTATCTGTCGGTGCACCGGTCTAGCCCCGTCTGTATCGGTGGCGCGAGGAGGACCTCGCGCCACCGATACAGTGACGCGAGCGCTTTCGCCTCCAAGTCCCACAATATTCATAACTGATGTAACTAAAACCTTTGCTTAAATATCATAATGTTGTACGTAAGTATCTACCTATAGTTTAATGTCGCCATAAGCCCACCAGATTAAAGATTTATTTGCTTTTCTTTTTATGATTTTTTTGCATTTTCCATGCTAAGATTATAAAGTTATTTTAGTAAAGGAACATTTCAATCGCGGGCAATTCCTTTAATAAAATAACTTTATAGTTAATCTTAGCATGGAAAATGCAAAAAAATCACAAAAAGATAGTTAAAAGGTAAGGTGGCATCGTACGATATCGACGAACTAACTGTAAAGTAAGTCATATCGGTTGACGAGCAAGGTAACTTGCTTTTCAATAGATGTCGCCAACGTCACCTTATGACGTAAATTCAGAATGTGAAGGCAAATTTCGATCAAACGGGTGGGACTCACGGTGGCTTAGCGCTCAGAGCGTCTGGTGTATCTAACCAGGAGACGCAGGTTCGAATCCTGCCCGCGATTGAATTTTTCCTTTACTAAAATAACTTTATTTGCTTTTTTCGGAAATTTTAAGACTGTCTAACGAACTTAGGTGCTGCCCGCAGTTTCACTCGCATCCCGTAAAATTTTTGTTCGCGAATGTCTGCGATGTTATTCTGGCTGAGTCGGTGACAAATCCAGTTCTTGTTTTCTAACTTTATAATAGGGAAGTAATTTAATTATTATCGAAATATTACGTCAAATAAATGATGATGACGATTTATAAGCAATACTTTTATTATAAAGGTGTTATTATGCTAAACTTAATGTCACGAATACTATTAATATGAATTCACAATTTGAGATAAATGCTTATAAATTGCGTAAATTTTGAATTTGACGAGCATCTCGATCACCTTCACCTAATTTAAAAATAAGTATTTATTAGCTATAATTAATATACCTACTTATGTAAATAATTAATACCTACTAGAATTATTGAATTGGATTTCAGTTGTATTTCTGATATTGCTTGATCAAATTTTGAATGCACCAGCGAGGAAACATTCTGAGAAGAATAAAAAACATAGTAAAACAAAGACTCATAAGGTAACTAGAGTTGATGACAATCTTCAGGATGATACGGAACTCGATTCAAGTGTAAACAATAACACACCTGAATCCCATAAGCACAAAGCAAAGCATCATAAACCACTTGCTTCAACAACATCACGACATAAACATATACTAAGACATCATTTTAGTAAACTTAGCGATGATGCAAAAACTGACACGAAAGAAACCCACAAAACTGCATTACGAAGTCCAGATATCCGTAAACACCATAAATCTGCAAGAAAACATCATTCACACAAATCAAAATCGAAACACAAAAACAAACACAGAGTAAAACGCGTTGATACGGATGTGGAATCGAACGAAGATGATAATTACAAACGTGTTACAAAACTTGACATAGAGGAACCAATATTGAAGGAATCCCGAGAAAAGAAGCCTAAAAGACATAAAAAATTTGAATCGTCCGAGGCTAAAGTAAGAGATTCAGGTGATCAGAGCAAAAACGATCGAGTGGATAGCAAATATGACACAGACGAAGTACCAAATATCGATGTAGAAAAAAAAAACACACAAAGCGATTCACATGAAGCATCATCACAGGATATGAAAAAACATACAGATAAACAATCTTCCTATTCACACGAAAAAATAAAACACCAAGGTAAAAATAATAAATTATCATTTTATCTAACCTCTACAACTAACCCAAAAAATCATTTGACAATATTTTTTGATGAAACAGGTACTGACATCAGTCTGAAATCACACGCCAATGTGAAGGAGAACGACACAGCTCCGCTGGTGAAACAAATTGTGTCAGTCTATAAAGATAATAACAAAGAATTAAAAAATAAAAGAATTGATATTAATGCTACACTACACAATATGGCTTCCTCAAAACTGCTAGATATATTAACGGATAGAGTAGCAAAAAAAATGATGATGAAACTCATGAAAAGATTTAAACAAAAATCACTCAGAACACACGATTTTGGGGCAACAGAGCCAAAGATGATCGAGCAAATCGAAATAGTGTTTCGAAACGATGACATGATGGAGAGTAGTGAACTTAAGAGTCCGGCGGAGCTTGAATTTCTTACAAAAAAGTAATACCAAAATATATCGCAATCCAGACAATATTCTATAAAATTATGTTATTATTCGGATTTGGATACCGTTATTCTAGGTTTCTACGATGTTATTTCGTCTACTACTACTTCACTGGAAATAAAAGACCGAAAAATAGTTCCAAACTTGGTGAAGTTATCAAAAATTGCATTCGCTTACATTTATTTTCAGTGAAGTGTTTTGGACAAAATAGTAACGTAGGAACCTAGATTAACGGTATCGGAATCCGAATAATAACAGAATTTGATTAAATTGCGTTTGAATTACGATTTATTTCGGTATTACGTTTGTAAGAGAAATTCGGTCCGCCGGACTCTTAAAAAAGATAATAAAAATAGCAAAGTATATAATTATTGTGCGTCTTATTTAAAACTTTCTTTTTTTTGTATAAGGTGACTGGGTCGCCAAATTCAATATTAATATTATTCAAATTATATTATTAACTAGCTTTTGCCAGCGACTTCGTCCGCGTGGAATAGTTACTTTGTTCCCTAGTTCTTCGCCCGCGGTTTCACCTGCGTTGCCCCGTTCCTAAGGGTTGTAGCGTGATGTTTTATAGCTTGAAACCTTTCTCATGAATCACTAATTTTCCCAACATTTCCTTTCACTGCTCTGCTCCTATTGATCGTAGCGTGATGAAAAGTATACTATAACCTGTGGTTTGGGCTGTGCGTTGATAGATCACTATGTCAGTCAGTCAGTCACCTAACGTAACGACGTAAACGTAGACAAATATAATCAGAAAGCTCCGAACTGCTAAGCTATCGGGAGTTACACGTGTTATTGTGAGTCAACCATAAAAGATAGACATTTGCTGTCGTGGAATATTTTTTATATAATTTTAAGGAGAACATTTCCGTCATACATGATTTCTGTGTAGCTTTAACCATTAAGGCTGCACACGCGACGGAAGCTTAAAAAATGGAGTAAGTTCTCCTGTTTTCCCAACATTTCCCTTCACTGCTCTGCTCCTATTGATCGTAGCGTGATAAAAAGTATACTATAACCTGCCCAGGAGTATGAAGAACAATTGTACCAAGTTTCGTTGAAATCCGTCGAGTGGTTTTTGTTTCTATAACGAACATACAGACAGACAGACAGACAGACAAAAATTTTACTGATTGCATTTTTGGCGTCAGTATCGATCACTAATCACCCGCTGATAGTTATTTTGGAAATATGTTTCATGTACAGAATTGACCTCTCTACAGATTTATTATAAGTATAGAAGATTTAAAAGCAGCGGTAATCTAATGGCTAGGGCGTCGGACTTGTGATCATGTGTTTGCCGGTTCAAACTCCACCCATAGGATTTTTCTTTCACTTCTTCTTTTTACTTTCTTGATACTATCTTTTTGTGATTTTTTTGCATTTTCCATGCTAAGATTATAATTCCGTGTGAATGTGAAGGCAAATTTCAATCAGGCGGGTGGGGTTCGCGGTGGCTTAGCGGTCAGAGCGTCTGGTGTATCTAACCAGAAGACGCAGGTTCGAATCATGCCCGCGATTGAATTTTTCCTTTACTAAAATAACTTCTTGTTACTAGCTCTAGATCTCTAAGTAGTCTATGGCTTCTTGGCCATATCAATATGCGTATTTACTGGTTTTAGTCACAGAATTGACAGAATACTTAAACGAGTAGATACTACGTGTACATGGGCGTACCGAGGGGGGGGGACAGGGGGGCAGCTGTTTGAAAGTTGTTTTTGTAGTTTGCCGAGTGCCGGTGTTTTTGAAACACCGAAAGACGCTTGTAACTTCGTTGATTCGAACCTGATTACTGAAAACCCGATGTATTCCTGGCAAGACGTGATATAGCCAATGTTACCAATTTAATCTCATATTAACACTGTTACAAATACTCTTTCTGGGGGCTTACTCTTGAACTCAATTCCGATACATCGACATTGGAAGTGTGCCGTTTCGTCAAGTTTCGTACTCTTGAATCCGAGACTAGCGCCAAATTGTTTCAATATTGCGCGGTGATTGAGTGAACTAAATAGGATTGGGAAACGAGTCGACCCAACCATTGGCCAATCAGGATGCCGATACAAGGTTAACGGATTTGTGCTCAAGAGTACGAAATCGCCCGACAGCCAAATTGACATTGGAATCGGATCACGTTTGGATTGGTATTGTATTGTTTTCAAGAGTAAGCCTGCTGATCTGAAAGAGGCATATAATCTCATCACCAAATAAAGTATCAAAACGTTTAAATTGTACGATTGTCGTGCTCAAATTGCCGCAATTACCCCAAAAACTAGCAAATTTTTAATTTTTTTTAAAGCAATTGCATACTATACGCTGATGATACCACCTTCAGTATTAAACTTGACGATAATAATATCACAAAATACCAAGATGAAGAATACATTAAACGCACTAATAAAATGGCTACAAAATAACAATCTGCACGCCAACATTAGCAAAACAAAAATGGTACAGTTCCAATGTTATAACAGCAGACGTACGCAACTAGAAATAACATATGCAAATGATACAGTTGAAGAGGTAGATAGTGCCAAATTTTTAACATTGCAACTGGAAAGCGCACATTTTTTTTTATGGAATAGGGGGCAAACGAGCAGACGGATCGCCTGATGGTAAGCGATTACCGCCGCCCATGGACACCCGCAACACCAGAGGTCACAAGTGCGTTGTCGGCCTTTTAAAAAGGAGTACGCTCTTTTCTTGAAGGTTTGAAGGAATAGATAGAATAGACGAATTGTGCGCAGTTACAAAGACTCGTTTTTGCTCTGAGTAAAATAACTCGTGTAGCTGATACAGATGCTGCACTACTTGCATATCATGGATATGTTTCTTCTATACTACGTTATTGCATTATAATATGGGGTAATTCTGTAGATGTTATTAATTCTTTCGAGCCCAAAAAACGTATTCGAATAATAAGTAAAGCCCAACACTTAGACAGCTGCTTCCCTCTTTTAAAAAAAATAATATTATCCCTTCCGGCCTTATATATATTTGAAATTTGTATCTTTGTACATAAAAATATAACTCTATTTTATATGCACAATGATATTGTAATTAGAAAGAGTCGAAAAATTCATAAATTATGCGTACCTTCACAGATAATTTCTTTGTTCTATAACAATGTTTTTGTATGGCAATCCGAGTGTTTATTAAACTGCCTTGACATTTAAAATATTTAACTTTTTACTAACTATGTGATAGTATTCAGTTGACGACTTTTTAAAGGATAAATTTGATGTTTAATTGTAATTGAAATTAGACCTCAATGTTACGGAAAACTCAATAACTGTTCCTTTCTCCAGCACTTAATGATTGTTTTATGATTATTCAATTCTTCTACTGTTATTAAGTATGTACTGACGTGTAAAGATTTGTGCGCTGGAAACGGCAGAATATTTTGGACATTTTAAACTGTAACAACTTGTGACTACAATATTCTTATAAACAAATAAATAAATAAATCAAAAATATTAAAAGTTAGTAAAGAACCATTGTTTTACTATATCATATAATTATTATTTGTTTGCAGCTATACGAGTAGTATCACAGCGACTGAAGTCGTTCTAGTATGATAAAATCATATCTATTTTAATCATCGAAACATGTTTTCTTCTGAAAAAAGGTTATACAGTTGCCTCCCCAAATGCAGTCTAAAAAATTAATTTAAATCTATACTTATAATAAATCTGTAGAGAGGTCAATTCTGTACATGAAATATATTTCCAAAATAATAACTATCAGCGGGTGATTAGTGATCGATACTGACCCCAAAAATGCAATCAGTAAATTTTTTGTCTGTCTGTCTGTCTGTCTGTCTGTCTGTCTGTCTGTCTGTATGTTCGTTATAGAAACAAAAACCACTCGACGGATTTCAATGAAACTTGGTACAATTGTTCTTCATACTCCTGGGCAGGTTATAGTATACTTTTCATCACGCTACGATCAATAGGAGCGGAGCCCAATTAAAAAATGTTGCAAAAACGGGAAAATTATTTGATTATTTTGTTCTGGGAAGTGACATGGGTCGCTGATAAAGCGGGCGTAGCCGCTGGCGGAAGCTAGTTCCTAATAAAACTTTTGTGCATGACTATGTAAATGCGATGCTCCCAGACTTTACCAGACATGAGACGACTAATAATTTGATCACATAAACAACGAAAAAAAAGGGGCCGCGCTGATGCGACTTCGTCCACGGTACTCCTTTGCAGTTCCGAGATCTACTTTGTGACAAATTATTGTCCGGTGCCGGTGTCCGGTGTCTCGTTATCAAGCTGCTGACAAAAAATTAAATTTGATTAGGCATTAAGAGTCCGGCGGACCAAATATCTTTTACAAACGTAATACTGAAATAAATCGTAATTCAAACACAATTTTATAAAATTGTGTTATCATTCGGATTCCGATACCGTTAATCTAGGTTCCTACGCTACCATTTTTTCCAAAATACTTCTCTGAAAATTCATATAAGCGAATGCAATTTTTGATAAAATTACCAACTTTGGAACAATTTTCCAATCTTTTATTTCCAGTGAAGTAGTAGTAGACGAAATAGTACAGTAGGAACCTAGATTGACGGTATCCAAATCCGAATAATAACATAATTCGTTAGAATATTTTCTGTATTATGATTTATTTTGGTATTACGTTTTTGTGGGCAATTCAAAGGTATTGGTCTTATGGCATGAACTTAAAATTCTAAAAGACTATTATATACTTACGTATTCCTCATTTATATAAATGATCTTTGTCAGTTAAACCTTTCAAATGGGTCTATTTTCACATATATGCTGATGATACTGCCCTCATATTTCACGGGCCGTCCTGGGAATCTGTCTTTGACTCTGCTCAATCAGGTCTTAATATAGTCACCAGTTGGCTTACTAATAATCTGCTCACTGTTAGCGTTGACAAAACAAAGTACCTGACATTCTCGTTATCAAGTTCTGAAAAACTTACCTCAATCCCGCATTCCTTGTCAGTTCACACCTGCAATAGCCCTCTCAGTAATACCTTAACTGTCCTCACCTCAGCTGCTGTAACTATATAAATTTGTAAACTATAAAATTTTTTTAAATGTTTAAATGGTGCTCAGGCTGCATTCTCCATTTAAATTTAAAGTTAAATTTATTATCATTGCCACTAACTTTGCCCTTTTTGTTTATCTATAATAGCCATTAATTCATAGTTGTTGTTAAAATTTGGAACACGTTTAAACCTTTTTTTTTTTTTTTTTTTAAAAACCTGTGTTGTGGTAATTTATTTGTGAAACCTTGTAATTAGCAAAACAATTACTCATGTGTATAATCTACGATTGTAATTTGTCTGTAAGCTTTCCTAAAATAAATAAATAAATAATAAATAAATATATAAATTAATAAATATATAAATAAAAAATCTGGGAGTAGTTATAGATGACCTGCTTTCTTTTCACAATCACATTGACACTCTTACCTCCAGATTGCGCAAATTAATATTTATTTTCAAGAGGCTCCGACATGTTGCAGATGAAAAGGTCATTAGATTGGTTTATTTAGCTCTTGCTCAATCTCTTATCCAGTACTGTATAGTCTCCTGGGGTGGATCCACAAAAACTCATTTTCTGAAACTGGAACTTGCCCAGAAAGCTGTCTTAAAAGTAGGATGGAAACTGCCTCACATCTTTCCAACAACAAGACTATACACAAACTAAAATGTTCTGTCAGTTCGAAAATTATTCCTATTAAATCTGATCCTTATTACCCACTCCCTAACTCCATACAATCCCGATTAATTTAAAAATTCACGACACAAACATAGTGCTTGTCCTCCAAGGCTGGTAAATTCCAGTTTAGCTCAGCGCAGCTTTTGTTTCCTTAGCAGCTATATTTATAACAAAATTAATAAAATCTTAAACATTTATCCTATGTGCTTATCAGATTGCAAAAAAACACTAACAGATTGGCTACTTAAACTAGACTATGAAGAGATCAAAAAAATAATTGCCCCACTACTATAGATCCCACAGCTGATAAATATACACCCACATACCCACACACACACACACTCATTCACTCACTCACTCACTCACACACACACTCACACACACACACACACACTCATTCACTCACTCACTCACTCACACACACACTCACACACATACACACACACACATTTTTATTTCTTTTCCATTTTACTTTATCTGCCCAATCTATGTAAAATTTAAACTGCTAACGAGGAGGAGAATGAGGAGATCCGTCATACAGGCTCCGAACCTAGTACGTACTCCAGCTCTCGAAAAGTGAAAATCTTATGCTAAACGTAAGTTAATAATTTGTAAGTGTACTTTTTGAGAGAAATTAAACTTATTAATACTATCTAGTACTTTCTACAATATAGACAGCCCTCAAAACACACACATAACCGCCCTAGTGATTTTTCTTTGAAGAATAAACGGCGCACCAACAAATTTCTTTCCCCAGCCATACATTTTTTTCTATCTATATACTATGGGGTTAAAAAAATATATAAACCAGATTTTAGTATCCCATAGATTAATTATTACATTTATTCATTGCTAAATGTTCACTAGTGCACAATTTATCGCAGTTATTACTAAGCATTATTTTAAGTACTACATGATATGCTCATTCGGGTTTCATTACTATAATAGTTTCCTATATATTAGTCAATAATATTATATAAATATCGCAGTTGTTTTGTATAATTCGCTGTTTTACATAACCTCTAGCTATTTCACAAAACCGCTTGTTATGTAAAACAGCTGAACGTCGTTTGCAGTTTTTCATAATTGCTGTTCTTCAATGAACTACATGCACTTCTGCATTTATCAATACAGTGGGTTAACGATTAGCTGTTTTGTAAAACAGCGTGAAATGAAACGTCGAATAGTAAATTTTAGTTCTAAATTTTGGCACTCGTAGCGCTGTAAGGTAATAACAGTAAAAGGTAATCAAAATGACCATAGTTTCTTTTACAATTTGGTTCTGGCATTCGGTATTGTCATTGTTATTGGTCGCGGTTCTAACCAATCATTATCCTAACAAATAAATGGATGGGGGATGTACGAATCCCGAATTTCCAGGTTATTTTATCAGTCAGTCAGTCAAATCAGTTAAAACTAGTTTGGACTGCTGAAATATAGCTAAATGTTATAGATTTTTTACACAAAACGCTTAGTGTTACTGCAAATAAATTATTCTACAAAACAACTAAACCTGGGTAGCGGATTTGATAAGCGTATCGCAATGACAATTCAGCTGAACGTTGTACAGCTGTATAACAGAACTGTTTTGTAAAACAGCTAGCACTTATGTAAAACGGCGTATTCTACACAGTGGTGGTAAAAACGGCTACTTTTCGATAATGAATTATACTGTTATGTTATTTCCCAACAACTGTTATTGTATACTGTTGTTGTTATTCTGTTGGGTTGCGTCGAAACTACGACGTAAATATTCGGCGGTTAGTCAAAAGTTTTGTCTCAAAACACATCTTTGTTTACGACAAATGTTAGTGTTGATGACATTGACAAATGTCAACTGTCAAAACTAAAAAGCCCACGTTCCATTCCATCGGTTCCATAGATATTGCATACCACAGACAATTTAAGCGCTCTACACACGTGCCAAAGATTTTTAGTTGATTGATGTGACCACCATGACAAAGTTTTATTAAAGCGGATCGTTCAGCTGAGCCCGCGAAATTCAAATTTCAAGTGATTTTTCGCTGTTTGTAGGTCTATAACAAGTTCTAGATTCATGACAGTAGTAATCGCGACATTAAATAGACAAAATTCACAACTGAGAACTAAAACCACAAATAGACCTACAAATAGCGAAAAATCACTTGAAATTTGAATTTGGCGGGTTCGGGTGAACGATCCACCTTAAATATGAATATATTTTTAAGAGATGATAAAACATGAACATGTATTGAATGACGAAAAGAAATAAGTCAAATATGATATTGTTGCAAAAAAGAATTTTCATTGACGCGTATTTTAAAGTTCATTGATTTGTACATGATTTAATTATTTACATTCTTTACTCTTTATACAAGCTGGTTATTTTACTATATACATTTTTGCATTGGGATTTAAGAACATGATTTGCTCAATATACCTACTTATATATTCTTAGAACTCAATATAGTTAGAAATAATATGAATAACTTTTCTACGAAAAAGTATTTTTATAATAGTTATACGTACCTTTTTAGTCTCACAATCAATTTTTTCAAAATAGATCCAGCCCTAATTTTCGGCATATTTTTAAATGTTTTACTTATCCTAAAACTAAACTATACCTAAACTAAACCTATCTACACAAGTCACCAATAATACTTTATAAATATTTACATAACACGATTACACGACCGGTGACAATTTGACAATAACTATAATAGTCAAACAAAGTACGCAAATCGCGAGGAACAAAACAGCACTGAGTACGATGAATACCAATCTACTACTGACGACGTGATGACAACGACGACAACATGATGTGTTGTCCTGTAATGTAAATGTAACCCTGTTATTAAATAATGATAATTCGTAAAAAAAAAATCGACCTTATTTCGATTTCGTAAAGCTTATATTCGTAAAACACATTTGACTGAATGACAACGAATAGCAATAGCGTTGGTCACTTCGAAAAGAAAATGAACCTTAAAATCATGTTGCGTAAGGTCATTATCGTACGCGATGCGCGCGCAGCGCGATCGTGGAAATGGAATTGCATGGCGGCTCGTTTTTTGACAGCGCGTAATTGACGACGTAATGAAAACGACAAGTTGTGTTGTCCTATATCCCTGTTATGAAATAATGATAGTTCGTTAAAAAAAAATCTACCTTATTTCGATGCCGTAAAGCTTATATTCGTAAAACACATTTGACTGAATGACAACGGATAGCAGTAGCGTTGGTCACTTCGAAAAGAAAATGAACCTTAACATCATGTTGCGTAAGGTCATTATCGTACGCGATGCGCGCGCAGCGCGATCGTGGAAATGGAATGGCATGGCGGCTCATTATTTGACAGCGCGTAATTGACTACGTAATGACAACGACAAGTTGTGTTGTCCTATAACCCTGCTATGAAATAATGATAGTTCGTTAAAAAAAAGTCGACTTTATTTCGATGCCCTAAAGCTTATATTCGTAAAACACATTTGACTGAATGACAACGGATAGCAATAGCGTTGGTCACTTCGAAAAGAAAATGAATCTTATCATGATGTAGCGTAAGGACATTATCGTGCGCGACGCGAGCGCAGCGCGATCGTAGAAATGGAATGGCATGGCGGATTGTTATCTGACAGCGTGTTATTGATGATTTCAATAATGAATTATACATTACGGAAAAGTGCAATGCGTAATTTGTTGTTGTAATAATGACCATCACTGCTACAATACAATTTCAATAGATATTGTAACATTATTGATATTATTACTATAGGTAAACGTTTTGTGTACTAGTGTATTACCATAGAAAATCCTTCTACCTGCCACTCTGATAACTCTATGGCTGGGGACTGACACGATATTCAAACGTAGTGATGCGAAACTTTTAATAAATATTATCGATATCGATAGCGTATAGTGTATACACGTATTTTTTTTACAACGATAATTTACTTATTAAATGTGTCTATAATTATTATTATTCGAAAAAAATCAAAACAGACATTTTAATCACGTTCATAATTTTTGTGATTGATAGTTTTTAAAATATAATCGTGGACAGCAAAAATATTTGCAGTTAAAACATACCATCATGCCTAGCACCTGTATAGACCCCGTATGGTTAGTTCATGGTAAGAAGCTAAGATAGCGCACATTAATTATATTACTTAATACTCCTAATAGGACATATTCACGTATGCATTCCACTAACCAATACATGAATACCCTTTTCCATCCTGCTTTATATCAGGCATTGCGACTATTTCTGAGGGCCTCGTGGCTAAGTAATAACTAAGCCGTTAAGATCGGAATTGCCCAGAAATTGGGTTGCGGAGGTCTGATGGTAGTCGCTTCGTGTAAAATGTTGATATTCAGCCGCAGTGTTAGACTGGAAGCCGACCCCAATATAGTTGGAAAAAGGCTCGGAGGATGATTGCGATTATTTCTGAAACATATAATATTCAAATCTATTATATCTGGACTATAAAAGAGACCATGATTGAGTTTGTTTCGGAGTTTCTTCATAGAGATCGTTAGTTAGGTAATATTGGCGCTATCTATAATGCAAAAAATTTCAAAGCTTACTTAAGATCTATTAACAGTGGCATCATTTATATATGTAAGATAATAATGTATTTACAGTAGTAATGTATTAATAAAAAAATAACGCCTAGGAACAAAAAAAGTATTTTACAAATAAATTATGTAGTAAGTATGTGTAGGTACATAATTCTTGATAATCTGACAAAATTGACAATTATGTCGATAATCGATATCTATGAAAATTTACTTCACTATGCCGTAATATAAAAATCTGTGATCCTGATCTGTGACTTTAATTCTGTCATTGTTTGCAATAATTTTGTTTCGAATTTCAAACGTTCTATTAATTTAGTTAGTTTTGTTTTTCGTTTCATTGCATAATGCTTTGAAAAAGCAAGCTTAATTAGATAAATAGTTACAAACTTGTGAACATATCAGATGACATAAACGGTAAGTGAATAAAACGTTTTAGATAATTAATTATTAAAAAAAATACCTATCATTGTTAACCAATTCAACATTTCCTAGAGATTATAATTACCTACCTAGGTCAGTAATTATATAGTAAGGGTTTTCTAAAATATAAGACGTTACAATTATTATACTAAGTAGTTTCAAAACCAAGTGAAATAATTCTAAACTATGTAGGGTGTAAATAATTACCTACAAAGGAATGGTCTCAAATTACAGTCTCTTATCTTATGAGTCATTACTTCTGAGAATAAGCTAGATTAGAGCGTCATCTAAGCATACTATACAGATTTAAAATTAAGTTTAACAGATTTATTTTCATTGTTTTAAGTAATTTATTTTTCTTTATATAACATACTACCATTCTCCATCTGTATTATTCTAAGAGTTAGGCAGAGGTGGACTGATACACCCACACAGTTCACTTGTATGTTTAGGGAGTTTAGGCGGGAAAATGTAAAGTGCACTTTGTCACTTCTTATTTTCTAAAACTTGTGTTTCTCCGAAGTTTAATGTGTAATTATAGTGGATAGTTAACCATTAAGTGTTCGTGAACGTGTGTGAGTGTAGGCAAATCATATAAAATTGCGAATTGTGACTTTTGTATCATTTTGTGTTTTTTTTTGCATTTTCCATGCTAAGATTATAAAGTTATTTTAGTGAAGGAAAAATTCAATCGCGGGCAGGCCACCACCAGGTCACCTTATGACGTAAATTCAGAATGTGAAGGCAAATTTCGATCAAGCGGGTGGGACTCGCGGTGGCTTAGCGGTCAGAGCTTCTGGTGTATCCAACCAGGAGACACAGGTTCGAATCCTGCCTGCGATTGAATTTTTCCTTCAGTAAAATAACTTGTGACTTTTGTGTTCACTCCTAAACTCCATCGAAACCTTAGTGAAGTTTCCACCGTTTTACTGGGGATTATTCTGTATACATACTTGACACTGGCAAACACATTGTGTGGTGCCTTACATTATAATACTATGACGGGAACTAATAAAATATATTACTTGTTTACTGCTTATACATGACACTGGCAAATACACAAAAAGTGTGGCTCCATATCCCTTATCGGGATTTAAAAATAATAATAAATAGTATGTTTAGGTCCCATGTAATAGGGGGTAATCCTATTACTATTAACTGGGAACAAATACCAAACTCCAAGGTGCTATTGAGAATATCATAGAAACTAGGCTTGTACCCTGTATTACATGGGACCTAAACATACCGATGAACTGTGGGTGTACATTAGTACGCCACCACCCATTATCATTTGGGGAATACAAGAGTGATGATAATTATACTAAATGTATTCAGAATCACAATTTTAAAATGCCATTTTTTTTAGATCAAAATGATTGAAATCAGAGACGGTGCTGCACTATCATATGTGTTGCCTTTAGAAAATATAGATTTGACACACTTGAGTAAAAATCTAAGGAATCCAAAGGAGAAAGTGCCGCTGTGGTCTAAGAAGCAATTAGACGGAGAGCTTGGTTATTATGAAATTAGAATTACACCGCAGGAGTTTGACGAAGATGATTGTTATTTTGGTGAGCATAAGCCAAAGAGATATAAAACAGTTATTTTATGCAAAAAAGTTCATTCCATTTTTTTATCATGTATGTACATTCCCAGTGACTGTATTGGGCAGCCGTATCCTTGTCATCTTAGAACAATACAAAATATACAATCAATTACCTACAATATGAGAGATCGCCAGCAATATTGAATGGATGCTGGCCTTTCTTGAGGAGTTGGGGTGGCTCAAATAATCAAGTCTTTCCCACCCGCACGCAAAATACGCGCTTTGTCGTGGGGTTGCGGAAAATAGCCCGCTATACCAATACCCACAACATATATATCTTGACGACACGTTTGGCGTAGCGGCTGAGCGATCGACTTCTGCGCCGCGTGTTGTGGGTTCGATGCCCACACGGAGCAAATATTTGTATGATCTTCAGGTAGTTGTTCCGGGCCTGGGCGTTTGTGTATGTGAGAATTTGTGTTTGTAAACGCACCCACGATACAGGAGAAAATCCTAATGTGGAGCAACGTTTTTTTTTTAAAAAAAATATATATATATAGTATTCAGTCTGTAAAAAAGTATCATATTTTTGTTGCAGAACCGTCTGAAACATATAAGTGCCATATATGCAATACAGAAGTACCCACAATGTTTTTTAAAGAACATAATGAAGGTTTAAAACATAAAAAAAATAAGAATATATTCGAAAAGGTCCTCGAAAGACTATCTGAGCACATTAATCTAAATATGGACAGTAATTATATGGATAATAATCAAGAATATTACTATTGTGTGCCTTGTTCTAAGACTGTCTATAGAAAAAATAAGTATAAACATGAAGCTACAGATTATCATAAGAATTCATTAAAAAATATCAATATTTTAAATGATTTTCATGAAATATTTACTGAGATTAACAATAATAATGATTGGAATTCAATCAATCAATCATTCAGTTCAATTGAAGATTGTGATACACCACCTGCGATTATTCCTCATTTAGACCCTGATACTAATCATTTTGATAATTTTAACGACAGCTTATTAAATGCTTTTGATGATTTTAGTAGATTAACAATTAAAACTGAAGAAAATTCATCAGGAGTTACCACATCGGGAAAAAATGAAGTGTCTTTTGAGACATATCTGAAAAATGTTAAGAGTAAATATAATATTAGCATTGATTTGCCCACTGTGCAAGGAGAATATGTGTACATTGTGAATCCAAAAGGAGTTAAAGTTGAAATTCCTCAAGCACATTATCAAGGTTATCAATATTTAGCGAGTAAAACATACTGTTTATTATGTGGGGTATGGCCTGAAGCTATTGAAACACATGATAAAGAAGAATCCCATATAAGGAATTTCTTAAAACCAGTCGATGAAAATTTTGCAAGAGTGGTAAGTTATCTACTTTAATTATTTACTTTATAGGTAAACAATATCTTTATATATATAATTCTTCTGTGAGTATGTATGTCACTGAACTTCTCTCAAACGACTGGACCGATTTTGATGAAATTTTTTGTGTGTGTTCAAGGGGATCTGGGAATGGTTTAGATTCACAATTGGACCCGGTAGGTGGCGCTGCAATCGAGTTTTGGGTTATTTTCAGGGCAGGCAAACTAGTGGACCCAGCAGACGTTGTGTCTGCTGGGTCCACTAGTTTCAATCTAAAGATCGACTGCAACGCTAGAGGTCCTGGGTTTGATACCTAGGTTGAGCAAAGTGTTATTGAGTTCTTCTATGAAATTCTCAGTAAGTAGCAGTTCGAAGCTTGGATTTGTGACTGAATAATGGTAATAAGCTTGTACACCAACAAATTACTGATAGTTATGTTTAGGTACCATGTAATAGGGGACATGGTACCTAAACATAACTATCAGTAATTTGTTGGTGTACAATTAGTATGCCTCTGTCTAACCCTTCGGGAAATACAGGCGTGAGTATGTTAATTTTGAAGCTAAACGTTGCTTTTTTTATGGGATGGGAGGGCAAACTAAACGAACAACTAAAACAAATTTAAAAGCGGCGTTAGCCTAATGGCTAGGGCGTCGGACTTGCAATCATGTGGTTGTCGGTTCGAACCCCACCCATTGCACTACCGACGTGAACCCACTCGACCGCGACCCACATTGCTAGTAAGCTCTTTTTAAAAAAAAAAAACGAGCAGACGGATCGCCTAATGGTAAGCGATTACCGCCGCCCATGGACATCCGCAACATCAGAGGAGTCACGAGTGCGTTGCCGACCATTTAAAAGGGGATTGGGCCACCGGTAACCTCACTCACTCGGCGAAATACAACGTAAGCGTTGTTTGACGCCGGTTTTCTGTGAGGCCGTGGTATCACTCCGGTCGAGCCGGCCCATTCGTGCCGAAGCACGGCTCTCCCACGTAAAATTTATTTAAATTTTCAGATTAACGCCTTCGTAAGCCATTGCCTTATCTGTCACGAACCATTCTTGTCGAGAGTCGACAGCCACTGGACAAGCGAGAAACACACAAAGGCATTACAGAACAAAATCGTACAAATCCAAACTTTACAAAACAATAACGTCACTAAACCAAAAAAAACCTTTTGCGAGACTTGCAACGTTTACATCGACACACACAATTTTCTTGGACATACAAATTCTAAAAAACATAAAAAATTAAAAGAAAATTATTTAAAATTAAATAATATAACTAAAATTAATGCTAACGAGTTATTATGTGGTATCTGCAATGTTTTGATACACCCAAACGCTTTGATTGGTCATATAAATTCTAGCGCTCATGTATCGACAAAAAAATCAAAATTAAATTCAGATTACTGTCACGTATGCTGTGTGGATGTACCGAAGGGTGGAATGGAGATTCACACAAAAGGTAATCCACACAGAAATAAAATTGCTAAAAATCCCACGCAAAATGGATATTCATACCAAAATAACCCTTCGATAGTCAGTACTAGTACAAATTCTATATATAGCACTGCATCAAACTCGACTAACACTCCCGAACTAGATGATAAATTTGATTTTTATAACAAATTTCTTATATACTCTATTGACGGAGGAAAAACCAAGGTTAAATGTAGGATTTGTGATGTACCAATACCTCATGTTAAGCGAAATATCATTGAACATGTAGGAGGTTGGCTCCATAAACAAGAAACTAATGCTTTCAAAAAGCTTTTAGTATTTGTTGATGATAACAAAACTAGAGTTACTTGTCAAATCTGTGATGTGAATATTGTTTACGTTGAGCGCAATATCATCGAACACATGGTAGGGAAACTGCACGAATCGGAAGAATCTGAATTGCTAAAATTTCATACTGTCAAAAAGCAAGGATATAACTATAGTTGCCAATGTTGCGACGAAATCTTCAGAAATTATTTGGATCACATCAATTCTGATTCGCACACGAAAAATTATCAAATGGATTATAAAATTGACAAAGGTTTGATGAGAAAATATGTGTATGAAATCGAAGCGATTCACTCAGAAGCGCGTATTTACGAAAATCTTTATAAAAAATTAATACAATATAACGAAATTATAAAACTTGATGATCGTACATTTTATTGCCAATGCTGTTGCGTAAGACTTGGACGTATCAGTGAAATTGATCATATCTTAGGAGAAAGACATAGGCAGAATTTTGAATCCACAGACGAATCAGATGATTCTGATGACTAAGGCCCAGGTGAATATTTGAAAAAAATTGAACATCATTAACTTCATCCCAAAGTTTAGAGTGCAGATGTTTATAACTACAATTGACAACATTTCATTTATATATCACTCATTTATTATAATTTTATTTGTAACTAGCTTTTGCCAGCGACTTCGTCCGCGTGGAATAGTTACTTTGTTCCTTAGTTCTTCGCCCGCGGTTTCACCTGCGTTGCCCCGTTCCTAAGGGTTGTAGCGTGATGTTTTATAGCTTGAAACCTTTTTCATGAATCACTTATTTTCCCAACATTTCCCTTCACTGCTCTGCTCCTATTGATCGTAGCGTGATGAAAAGTATACTATAACCTGTGGTTTGGGCTGTGCGTTGATAGATCACTATGTCAGTCAGTCAGTCACCTAACGTAAGAGTAGACAAATATAATCAGAAAGCTCCGAACTGCTAAGCTATCGGGAGTTACACGTGTTATTGTGAGTCAACCATAAAAGATAGACATTTGCTGTCGTGGAATATTTTTTATATAATTTTAAGGAGAACATTTCCGTCATACATGATTTCTGTGTAGCTTTAACCATTAAGGCTGCACACGCGACGGAAGCTTAAAAAATGGAGTAAGTTCTCCTGTTTTCCCAACATTTCCCTTCACTGCTCTGCTCCTATTGATCGTAGCGTGATGAAAAGTATACTATAACCTGCCCAGGAGTATGAAGAACAATTGTAGCAAGTTTCGTTGAAATCCGTCGAGTGGTTTTTGTTTCTATAACGAACATACAGACAGACAGACAGACAAAAATTTTACTGATTGCATTTTTGGCGTCAGTATCGATCACTAATCACCCGCTGATAGTTATTTTGGAAATATATTTCATGTACAGAATTGACCTCTCTACAGATTTATTATAAGTATAGACTAGATCGAAAACTAGGATACCCGTATTTTTTATTTTCCCGATATTCAATCATTTTCATATTTATTTTCGACTTTGAAGTTCTTTCTATTCTAAACAGACGTAAGTGTCAAATGACGTCATTTGTACGGTTAAACAGGTTAAACGGTGTCATGACGTCATTTCTTTGACTCATAAAAAAATTGTCTTATGTCAGTTTGACTATTCACGATTACCTTAAATTATTATTTCGTTGTTGATTTACTATTCTTTTGACAAAATTTGAATTTTCTCTGTTTCCGCCGTATAAGTGACGTCATCACATGTAATATTTTTTTCCCCGAAATGAAGAAATAAAAATGTTTTGGAACTTTTGTTTTGGTGACTTAATAATTTTTAAATATTGTTAAATTAATTAAGATAACGAAAACTTAAACTACACCACTGCCGTCAAGCAATAAGACAACAATAAAAACAATCGTAACTATGAACGAGAGAACTACTGTGATGATAAGAATGATTTGTTAAATAATGTTCAAATATTCACCCGCCTGCTATACAGGGGTTGGGGTTAGCAGTAATCAAGTTTTGTGATTTGTTATTTTTTTAAATTTGGGGTTAGCGGGGGGATGTTTTGGTTCAGAGATTATAAAGCCGGATCCAGACGAGTGTAACGCGTAATGTAATCTATCGTGAAATGAAATGCGAATCCTACGTGTTGACGGCACTAGCCGTACATGTATCTTGCGCCGGCGGCTCGCTGGGACCCATCGGCGGTTGGTTTTTAGCGTGAACACAAGGCGCGATTACGTGTATTTCCATGTGGTGCTAAATACATGTAATCTTACATTACACGTTACACCCGTCTGGACCCGGTTTATGAAACATTTTTATGCTAAACTAGCTGTTTCGGATCTTTCAACTAGAGATGAAACGGATATCCGGTAACTATCCGAAATCCGGCCTATCCGTCCTTGTTAATGAAATTCGAAAAAATCTCATTATTTTACACAAGGCAAGGCAAGGACGCCCCCGAGTCGAACGCGCCCGAATATTTCCGACCTCGTTCACCGCGCCAATGTTCAAATCAAACTGGTCGCGTCATGTAACGCGATAAAGGGCCGAATATCCGGTAGCCGGATATCCGGCGCTCCAGCCTCGTAGCTTGCCGAATATCCGGTATCCGGCCAAACTACTATCCGTTTCATCTCTAGTTTGAACCCCCCAAAATATGCCGACCCGCTTAAGTGTATGTATACGTGTTTAAAACACATTTATCCCACAATTGTCTTCCCCGAAGGGTTAAATTGAAACTTTAAGGCTGATCGAAAAGATTTGTCGCAATTTGTAGGTCTATAACAAGTTCTAGATTCATGACAATAGTAATCGCGACATTAACTATACAACATTCACAACTAAAACCTTTACTTATAAATCCTTATCAAGCCAAAAACTGTGTCAATGGTAAAAATTGACACTTTACACTCCTTTTCGCTACAATAATGATTTTTATGCAATGGTTTTAGTTAAACATTGTGAATTTTGTATAGTTAATGTCGCAATTACTACTGCCATGAATGTAGAACACATTATAAATCTATAAACTGCGAAAAACCACTTGAAATTTGAAATTCGTAAGCTCAGGTGAACGATCCGCCTTAAATATACAGGTTGTCGATATATTCTGTGCATCTCATAAAGGTGTGATTCTACCAGTTATACTCGACGACTTTTCTAAGAAGTCTGTACCCTTTTCTTGAAAAATAAATACATTTTCCTATACAAAAGGCCACACAAGACCACTTTTAGTGTGTACTAAACTCGTCTTTTTTCAACCGAATTCATAAACATAAAAAATAATGTTATGTACGAAACAGTTTCGGAAGTCGGTGGCGAAATCAAAACATCCTATCAAATCAAAGGCACCGACTTCCGAAACTGTTTCGCACATAATAATACCTATTTTTTATGTTTTTGAAGATGGTTTTACTTTTTCACGTATCAGCTATGGCTTTTATACTGAAAGTTGGTCAGTATGACGGGTAGAACTAAGCACCCCTTTAAGCGGGTACCTACTATATACTATTAAATCGACTGTTATATTTTTTAATTTGACATCGTGTCAAATACTTCATTTAGTATGTAATTCAAATTCAAATCTTCATTGCTTCAATGTATGTAAGTTTAAGATTATTATATTTTTTTATCTAATATTAAGAGTAAACATAAAAATTATGGTTATTTCACCTTTGCGTCGTGTCGTGGGTATATATCTACGTATGTTTGTAAAATCACCACGACACAGGGATTGTTAACTAGTGTGTGAGATGCTTTTTTTAAAAAGAAATAATTGTTATACAGTCCAATTAAAATGATTGTACCAAAACCTCAAACAGGTCGATTAGAATATCGAGACATAATTATAATAACGAAACCCTAAAGTCATTTTGAGACATGTAAGCATATCTTTTTCATGAAATTAAACAATCGTACCACAATCATACTCGGAACGGCTAAGATATCTGGCTAGATATCGGCTAAGATACTGGGGAAGTACCTCCTCTCTTCTCCTCCTACCTTACAGAAAACGTCTCAATTTTGTAACGTTGGCCCAACGATATTTGAATAGGGAAATTTGACATTAGGTCGTTGGCGCACGATCTATCGAAAAATCGTTTTGTTATGTGAATAAAGCCAACGTTTTAGAACAATACTCGAACGTATGTGAATACGGTTCAACGATTTTTCAATAAGACGACTTCTAAATCGGTCCTATCGTCAGATGTGAATAGGAGAACTGTTTCAACGATTAAGGGTCCGGCGGAGCTTGAATTGCCCACAAAAACGTGATACCGAAATAAATCATAATCCAGACAATATTCTATCAAATTATGTTATTATTCGAATTTGGATACCGTTAATCTAGGTTCCTACTCTACCATTCCGTTTATTACTACTTCACTGGAATTAAAAAATTGGAAAATCGTTCCAAACTTGGTAATTTTATCAAAAATTGCATTCGCTTACATTTATTTCCCGTGAAGTATTTTGGACAAAATGGTAACGTAGGAACCTAGATTAACGGTATCGGAATCCGAATAATAACACAATTTGATAAAATTGTGTTTGAATTACGATTTATTTCGGTATTACGTTTGTAAGAGAAATTCGGTCCGCCGGACTCTTGTCGCTGCGACATCGCTACGGTTTTAATTACGTGAATCGGGTTACTGGAAATGTTTAATTAGATGTGTAATTATGTGTACGTTACTATGATCAATTTTGTGAATTATAAATATATTTTTATAATAGTTGGTTTTATTGAAGGATATAAATGCACCTTGTACAGTCAGCGTCAAATAGTTCGTGACAACCAAAGTGGCCAAATAGTTCGAAACACGTCTTTGTTACAGTTGGAATAAGGTCGTGTTGCAAACTTTTTGGCCACTTTGGTTGTCACGAACTATTTGACGCTGACTGTACGATTCACATCAACCGGCGCGCGTCGGAGCGCACTTACAACGGGATACAGGAAGTTGAGTGTTAGTACAGTACGCGCGACATAAGTTGGCCGGACTGAAGTTAGCTGTTTGGTTGCGCCGTACACAATTTTTAACGTAAACAATCCACTGCGCATTAAAACGGCGAACTTCACTCCGGCCAACTTATGCCGCGCGTACTGTACAGTACAAATAAAGATTATATTTCCACAGCAAGTGCCGACCGGCCGTCACGAAATGCGCGCTGAGCCGATTGCATGCGAATATAAACTTTAATTGCTGTGAAGACACTTCAGTTTCCTTTACTGAGTAGAAAGTTGGTGTAAATTGTACCTAAGATTATGGTATTTAATTCATACTAGAGTAAATTTAATGAAATGCATCTCCCGGGTTCGATGCCCAGGTGGAGCAATGTATTAACTTACTCGTACTATATTTTGGTTTAACTCATGCTACACACCCCCGGATATAATTTTTTTGAATGAAATAAAAACTTCACGCAGGGTTCTAACCTGCGTCCCTTCGGTTTAACTGTTTGTTACGTTTTCACGCCTAAACCACTGAACCAATTTTGATGAATTTTGGTATAAAGATAAATTGAACTACGGACAAGGATAGGCTAGGTCTGCAGGCTTACTCTTGTAAACAATACAATACCAATCCAAACGTGATCGAATTCCAATGTCAATTTGGCTGTCGGGCGAATTCGTACTCTAGAGCACAAATCCGTTAGCCTTGTATCGGCATCCCTGATTGGCCAATGGTTGGGTCGTTTCCCAATCCTATTTAGTTCACTCAATCACCGCGCAATATTGAAACAATTTGGCGCTAGTCTCTGATTCAAGAGTACGAAACTTGACGAAACGGCACAATTGACGACACGTTTGGCGTAGCGGCTGAGCGATCGGCTTCTGCGCCACATGTTGTGGGTTCGATCCCCAAACGGAGCAAAAATTTGTATGATCTACAGGTAGTTGTTCCGGGTCTGGGCGTTTGTGTATGTGAGAATTTGTGTTTGTAAACGCACCCACGACACAGGAGAAAAAAGTATGGGGCAACGTTTTTTTTAATAAAAAAGAAAATCCTATGTCGATGTATCGGAATTGAGCCCACAGATCTATTTAAAATTTGGTATCCTGTTACTTCAATAACAATAATTGACGACCACGTTTGGCGTAGCGGTTGAGCGATCGACTTTTGCATCACGTGTTGTGGGTTCGATCCCCACACGGAGCAATTGTATGATCTACAATCAGTTGTTCCGGGTCTGGGTGTTTGTGAGAATTTTTGTTTGTAAACGCACCTACGATACAGGAGAAAATCCAAGCGTTTTAAAAAAGGGAGTCTTTGGGGACAGCCGATAGAAGTGAAAACTAAGTATAACTTGTAAATTGTATCGTC
This sequence comes from Acronicta aceris, assembly GCA_910591435.1. Taxonomy (NCBI): domain Eukaryota; kingdom Metazoa; phylum Arthropoda; class Insecta; order Lepidoptera; family Noctuidae; genus Acronicta; species Acronicta aceris. Next base: position 5,188,699 of record OU342787.1, on the reverse strand, counting down.
GATAAATGGGGAGCGTGCGGTGACGATGACGCGAGTTCCATGATTTTTGTTCACCCAAAAAGTGCTCAACGCGCCTATAGAAGTTTTCACTTCAAAAATATATTGCAACAACACGGTAACTTATTTTGCTCGTAACGAGACTAAAAGAATGAATTATATTACTCAAAATAATTTAAATCTATGTGCTATTGGGTTATTTAACAGTATCTTGGTTACCCTTTGTCAGATGAAGCAAGAATGTTATATAAAATTGTTAACTTAGGTTTAAAACGACGATTGTAAGAATATTTTTGTTAATACTGCCTCATTAGTCTAGTGGTCCCAAGTGCGACTGCTACACTAGAGGTCCTGGGTTCGATCCCCAGGTCGAGCAAAGTGTTATTGAGTTTTTCCATGAAATTCTCATTAGCAGCTCTGAGTCTGGATTTGTGCCCGGTTAATGGCTATAGGCTCGCCCCCTATAACATGGGACCTAAACATACCGGCGAACTGTGGGTGTACATTAAGTACACCTCTGCCTAACCCTTCGGGGAATACAGGCGTGATGGTATGTTATGTTATTTTTGTTAATACTGGGGTTGGCATGATCAACTTTGATCAAACCCTCGATATAATTATAAAAAAAGAAAAAAAAAAGAACATGGTAACCTTGTCTTGGTGCTGCGGGGATATTTTAAATTTAATGTTATATAAGGATAACATAACATACCATCACGCCTGTATTCCCCGAAAGGTTAGGCAGAGGCGTACTAATGTAAACCCACAGTTCGCCGGTATGTTTAGGTCTCATGTAATAGGGGGCGAGCCTATACCCATTAACCGGGCACAAATCCAGACTCCGAGCTGCTACTGAGAATTTCATAGAAAAACTCAATAACACTGCTCGACCTGGGGAACGAAACCAGGACCACTAGCGTAGCAGTCACGCTTGGGATCACTAGATTAATGAGGCAGTCTATTAAGGATACTAGTAAAGGATTAGTACTTAGGAATATAAATAAAAGCTCTCCCATGTATGTATAAGGTTTATTATCGTCACCAGCGCACTCTAGGGCGATACTCTTCACTAAGCGCAACTCTTTTGATCGTCTCATATCCCAGGATGATGCTGAATGAGAAACATGCCGACTGCACCAGCCGAGCTGACAAACCCTTGAAGTAAAACCCAACCAACCCTTCCTCCGCCCACAAGACCTTGAATACATCCTTCATTGTGCCTACGCCTTCAACCTGTAAAGAAATATACATAATCAACACATTATACTGTCCCACTGCTGGGCACGGGTCTCCTCTCAGAATGAGAGCGATTAGGCTATAGTCCACCACGCTGGTCTAGTGCGTGTTGGCAGACTTCACACGCCATCGATCAGGGGGCGTACTCTTGAACTCAATTCCGATACATTGACATTGGAATTGTGCCGTTTCGTCAAGTTTCGTACCCTTGAATAGCTTAAGACTAGCGCTAAATTGTTTCAATATTGCGCGGTGATTGAGTGAAATAAATAGGATTGGAAAACGACCCAACCATTGGCCAATCAGGATGCCGATACAAGGTTAACGGATTTGTGCTCAAGAGTACGAAATCGCCCGACAGCCAAATTGACATTGGAATCGGATCACGTTTGGATTGGTATTGTATTGTTTTCAAGAGTAAGCCTGCTGGCATGCAGGTTTCCCCACGATGTTTTCCTTCAGTGTTTAAGCGCGTGATAATTAACTATTTAATACGCACATGACTTCGAAATGTCAGAGGTGCGTGCCTTGGGTTTGAACTCGAGACTTGGTAGTCCAACGGTCATACCACTAGGCTATCACTGCTACAGAAAACTGTAAAGAAATATACACTTAGAAAATTAGTTGAATTTAATGTCGTGTTGAATTAATCTGTTGCTATGTTATGTTATCGGCGGATCGTTCACCTGCGCCCGCCAAATTCAAATTTCAAGTGGTTTTTCGCAGTTTGTAGGTCTATAATAAGTTCTGCATTCATGGTAATGGTAATTGCGACATTAACTATACAAAATTCACAATGTATAACTAAAACGACACGTTTGGCGTAGCGGCTGAGCGATCGGCTTCTGCGTCACGTGTTGTGGGTTCGATCCCCACACAGAGCAAATATTTGTATGATCTACAGGTAGTTGTTTCGGGTCTGGGCGTTTGTGTATGTGAGAATTTGTGTTTGTAAACGCACCCACGATACAGGAGAAAATCCTAGTGTGGGGCAACGTTCTTTTTAAAAAAAAAACCATTATTGTAGCTAAAAATAGTGTAAAACGACAATTTTGACCAATTACGCAGTTTTCCCCAAGTTTCTGGCTTGTTAAGGATTTATAAGTAAAGGTTTTAGTTCTCAGTTGTGAATGTTGTATAGTTAATGTCGCGATTACTACTGCCATGAATCTAGAACTTGTTGTTGTGAAGATCTTGACGATTTTTAAGCTCTTTATTATTTAGTATTAATTAAGTTCAGGACTATTTTTACGTTCTCGAATATTTTTCGGTTGCTTTTTGTCAGTTCTTGACTATTTTAAAGTTCTTATCTATTTTAAAGCTCTTGTTTATTATTATGTTATTTCTCTAGTATTAAGTTCATACCTGCAGCCTAGCTCGGATAATGTCCAGGGGATTGGTGAGGAACGTCGTTGTAAATCCTCCAAGCGTGCCCGCCGCGCACTGGATCAGTAACGTAGATACCCACGACGGGGCTATCTTGAGAAGTTCATCTGCAAAGACAGCGACAAGTTTTTTTAAGCTATTGCATAGCTTCTATCGCGGGCCTTGAGCGTGGGGACCGAATCCAGAAATTCCGTAACGAAAATACCTAACACGCTTATCTCTTTAGTTCAGCAACCCGCCTTTAGGTGGCATTGGTTGTATTACATAAGTTGATAAAAACCAATGCCACCTATAGGCGGGTTGCTGAACTAAAGAGAAACACGCTTGTCTCTTTAGTTCAGCAACCCGCCTTTAGGTGGCATTGGTTGTATTAGATAAGTTGATAAAAAACGCTATGCAATAGCTTTACCGCGGCAGTCCCCGAGTGCCACACGTCTTTTTTATATTTTATTTTAGAAAAACACGAGGTGGATAAGTACGAAGTTACGAACAGGAAAAGTTCAGAAAGACGTTCAAAATAAGAGTTGGTAATCTATATAAATAAAAATGAATGTTTGCCCTCTGTGCATTGCTAAACCATTCATCTTATTGCGATGAAACTTTGGTGACATTGTGTGCGTGCCTGGGGAAGGTTAAGATCGTACCCAAGACAGCGTATGGATTTTTTTTTTATATCATTCGTATTTTAGTGCCATGTAATGTAACTACAAGTAGTTTTATTCGTTCTAGAATAAAATCGTCACATTCTAGCAACAAGTTCGTCTCATTATAGAAAAAAGTTCGTCCCGTTCTAGAGAATGTTCGTCCCGCTCTACAAAAAAGTTCGTCCTTCCAAATGAAGTTCGTCCTTCCAAATGAAGTTCGTCCTTCCAAATGAAGTTCATCCTTCCAAATGAAGTTCGTCCTTCCAAATGAAGTTCGTCCTTCCAAATGAAGTTCGTACCTTGATACGCGGTGTACAGCGCCCACCAGAGGGCAGAGTTTGGCACGTAGGCCGCTAAGGAAGCTGCGTAGCCTCGGTAGTAACCCAACGGACCATGTAGCTGATAAACGCGAACTGCTACCTCCTTTGCTAAGGCCGCTTTGGACATTCTCTTGTCCAAGTCTAAGCCTAAAGGATTTATTTGCTGAAAAAAATAATCATTTTTGTTACGGTTCAGTCAAACTGCTTTTCTGACATTACTACCACGAATGCTACGCTAGAGGTCCTGGGTTCGATTCCCAGGCCGAGCAGTGTTATTCGGTTTTTCGATGCCATTCTCAGTAAGCAGCTCGGAGTTGGCATTTGTGCCTGGTTAATCGCAATAAGTAAACTGTGTGTACATTAGTACATCTCTGTCTCTGAAGTTAGCAGTTTCGCTAGCCATTCAAATAAGTGTTTTTTACTCATTTTAATATTACTGCCGTGGCCACGTATGGGCCGACTCGACCGGAGTGATATCATGGCCTCACAGAAAACCGACGAGAAACAACACTTACGTTGTGTTTCGCCGAGTGATTTAGGATACCGGAAGCCCAATCCCCTTTTAAAAGGCCGGCAACGCACTTGTGACTCCTCTGGTGTTGCGGGTGTCCATGGGCGGCGGTAATCGCTTACCATCAGGCGAGCCGTCTGCTCGTTTGCCCCCTATCCCATAAAAAAATATACAAACATTCCCAGTTTTGTGTGTCAGATTTAAAAGGAAATCTACTCACAGCGTTCCTTGCGTTTCCTCTGCCTCTCACAAGTCCTAGGACCATCAGGTGCTGGCTGAGCACATCGAAGGGAACTATTATGGTCTGTCCGACAATAGACGCACACCCGCCACCTATAAAAGACTGTAAAAAAGTAATTTAGGTACTGTAGAGATCGCCTAATGAGAATAGTGGTCCTAAACCCGACTGCTACATTAGAGGTAAACAAAAAACGAGTCGGACTCGCCCACAGAGGGTTCCGTACAAATTTATAGGTACATATTATAATTAATTACAAATATAGTTTTCAGAATTTTCCCTATACTTGTAGTATAAGACGGTATTACTTGCCAAATTTCATGGTTCTTGGAAAATACCCTATACATTTTGATTCCCTTGAGAGTGTCAAAATATACGTTTTTTGCGACATAAATGGCCGTATCTTTTTTTACGTTAACTTAGAAGTTTGATTTTTTCACAGCTTCAAGGGACTGTAGACCTGAGTATATGGCTTTAATTTCAACTCCATACCTCCACGCGATCCCGCGATAAAGGATCTTGACAGACGGACGGATGGACAACAAAATGATCCTATAAGGGTTCCATTTATTCTTTTTGAGGCACGGAACCTTAAAAACTGAATCAAAATTGGATCATTCGTTTGGGCGCTAGGTTGTAACCGACAGACACACAAATACACACGTTAAACTTATAACACCCCTCTTTTTTGCGTCGGGGTTTAATGAAAATGAAAAACATTGAAATATAAATACTTTTAACGGATTTCATCGTTATCGTATCGTTGTATTGATATTATTTAAATCCCGGCGTTTCGGATACTTTACGTCATCCATGGACACGAGAAGACTGATGTGTTGGACGTCTTAATGTGACAATTATTAACAGCTTACCTTACTTATTTGTAAATTAATAGCGATGGATATAATGTAAGTATCCTACGTGAGCGAAGCCGCTAGCAGAAGCTAATCAATATATTACTGGTAAGTAGCAATATGAAATATTTATTAAATACTAAAAAAAGTTAAGTCTACTGAAACTCCACTGTACCTTTAGTTTAGGGCTCACATCATATTTGCCGAGTTCATGACGCACCCCCTCGTATGTTGAGATGTAGAAGATCCCCGAAATTATCTGAAACTGTAAGATTCGGAATTAATCACAGACTTACGGAATGTATCATTGACATCCGGGATGTATCACAGACATCCGGAATGTATCACAGAGTGCCGGGATGCATCACAGACATCCGGAATGTATCACAGACAACCGGGATATTGTAGGGATGAATCACAGACATCCGGGATGTATCACAAACAACCGGGATGTAATAGGGATGAATCACAGACATCCGGGATGTATCACAAACAACCGGGATGTAATAGGGATGAATCACAGACATCCGGGATGTATCACAGACTGTCGGGATGTATTATAGACTGCCGGGATGCATCACAGACATCCGGGATAGACGCACTGCGGTCGCAGTGATATTATAGGATCGCAAACAAATAATTAAAAAAGAAGTATGTACTAACACTAGACAGCCAGAATCCTCTATAGAGACCAGAGACTCCTTCATATCTATATATTTTTGTTATTGCATCTGTTACGCCGCTGTAAGCTTCCTTTTTCCTTTGGACCTGTATCTGGGTCTTCACTAATGTTAAAGGGTAAAGCGCGCATCTAACTGAAAATACAATTATTTCTATTTTAGTGATAATAATGATGATAGTGATAATAATAATAATAATTATGTTAGTGACATTCATGTCACTGTGACAGTGATGATTACGATACTATAACTATAACTTTGACGCGGCGGTACCGTAATGGCTAGGGCGTCGGACTTGCAATCATGTGTTTACCGGTTCGGAATCCACCAATTGCACTACCGACGTGAACCCACTCGTAACACAAGCATTTTAGCTTAGCACGAGAGGTTAACAAGAATACTAGTAATGTGTGACCCACATTGCTAATAATATATTTTTTTTAATACATAGATACTATAACTCAGCACGTAATAAACAAGCATCACTGTCACATAACTATCACGTTACAATCATGTCACTATCATATCACTATTGTCACAGTTATGGCGCAATGAAATTTATAGTGACAGTGACACCAACCACCAGTGTGTGGTGATAGTGACGATTACCGTGAATGAATCTTACCTGTAAAACTACATAATGTAAAGCGGAAAAAATTGGTCCTATCATACTCTATTTTATCATCATTATCAACTGAGGCAGTGGTGTCTTAACTATTGTAATGGCTTATAATATTACTGTGAGGTGATAATGCAGTTATGACGTAGTGAAAGTGATGACAATAGTGACATAACTGTGAGTGATAGTGATACTTGTCAATAATTATGATAGTGACGTCACGCCATTACCTCAGTGACGTGATAGAGATAATAATAATTATGATAGTGTTGTGATAGTGCTATTAATATCTTACCTGTGAAACTACTTAACGTGTAAAGCGGGAAAAACTTGCTCTTATCCATCATACTCCATTCTATGGTCGTTATCAATTGAGGCGGTGGTGTCTCAACCATTGTAGCGGCCATATCCTTAGACCTCGCCTCGAATATACTATTCTTCAATCTTTCGTAAGAGTTCCGTACATTTAAAAACATCTATTTACTTTAAGAAGCTATTTCACACAGTTTATTTCTTTGGTAACCATTTAGTTTTTAAAACTATTTTTTTATTGTATTTTTAATACAAGATTATGGAATTAAATGTCAACTATACAGTATAATATTAATAATTAACGAAAATAAATATGTTCTATTAATTAATTTCACTATTATTTTAAATCTACGAGAGACTAGATCTCCGAATTAGCTATTTTTTTTTTGTTACGGCTTATTTTTTTTGTTTAAATCACTTTTTAGAGTCTGGATGTGACTTAGTTATTTTATTGATGTCAAGATTTATGTGATTTATCCTAAATATAGGCTCTTCCATGTTTTTTGAGTTCTCTTAACCAGAAGTCGGTGTCTGCAATTTGATTCTGAAAAAGATAGAAATACTTTTTTAATCAACACTGGCACGGCTCGAAGACGCTGGAACGAGTGATCAAACGATCGGTAAAATAATATGTATTTATTTCTGTAAATAAAGCTTTTTAAAGAAACTTTTACGATTAAATGGTATACGATTGACTTATAAAAGTTACTAGGCTGACTTGTGGTTCTAAGCGCGGTCGTTCAGAAGGCTAACCTCAGACGCGCACAGTCTTTTGACCGATTTTAATAGGAATTTTTCCTTATACAATAAGAAAAAAATCTAAAAATATATTATTGAGTTAACTTAGGCAAAGGCCATGTCGGAAAATGTTACATTTAGTTCATAAAATAACTAAAAATCGATTTACTTTTCAGTTTTTTTACTCTGTTTTTAAACACCATGAAATAGTTGCCGCCACGTTATTACGTCATACGGCTGTGTAAACTAAACTAAAATGTGTCAACTATTAACTGATCATATTGCACACGCAACACTGAAAATGTAAATATTAAATGTATATTTATGGCACGTATTGATGGAATATAAATGTTGTGTTTTTTTAGCGGTTTATTAGCATTATAGAATCTAATTGAGTCAACTACCTACCTACTACCTACTGTAAAAGAAATGGTCCTTATTTTTCAGCAAATGAATCCTTTCGGATTGGACTTGAACGAGAGAATGTCCAAGGTGGCCTTAGCAAAGGAGGTGGCAGTTAATATTAAATTCAACAATAATAATCTATATAAATAAAAAATGAATGTTTGCGATGATACTTTGGTGTCCTTGTGTGCTTGCCTTCGGAGGTTTATAACGAAAAAAAAGCAACGCAACGGCATTGAAACGCATGCCGGGAGACAGCTAGTAAACTCATAAAACCAAAAATAATTCTTTGTTACTAACTTTGTAATAAGTATAGAAAATTCTGTGAAATAAATGCAATGCTACGATAATTTATGCTCTGCATATAAAACAACCTATTACCTATGTATGTATCATAATTTCATCATTACATTAGTACATAATATGTGAATATATTACAATAACAACATACAATATTTATTTATGTTCATTTATAAATAACCTACATATAGTACAGTATAAATAGCCACTATTATACATTGATAGCTGAGAAAATGGTATTTCCCAAAGGGTTAGATAGAGGTGTAAAAAGATGGCCCTAATGTAAATCCAGGGGTGGGCCGTGAGTTTGGGCCCTGAGCTATACTATTTAGGGGCCTGCCTAATTAATCAACTAATGGCCATTTTGTCAAAAAAGTTATGTCCGGTACTGTGTAGGTATTAGGTACATGGTATAGGAAAAAAATAGGACTATAGAATATTTCTCGTCCTTTTTGTCTTCAATAGGGGCTGAGGGCCTTTATATCTACAGGGCCCTGGGCTGCAGCCCAAAAAGCGCTTATGTAGATCTAAGCTTGCGCCTTATCACATCCCATGTAATAGGGCAAGTTTGGTTGTACTCAATTGTGATTAATCGGGCACAAACGCAGTGAATTGTTGTTTGAACGCAGGGATTAAAAAGCAGTGATAGCCTGGTGGTATGACCGTTGGACTGCCAAGTCAAAGGTCTCGAGTTCGAACCCAAGGCACGCACCTCTGACTTTTCGAAGTCATGTGCGTATTAAATAGTTAATTATCACGCGCTTAAACGGTGAAGGAAAACATCGTGAGGAAACCTGCATGTCTGAGAGATTTTCTCGATGGCGTGTGAAGTCTGCCAACCCGCACTAGGCCAGCGTGGTGGACTATAGCCTCTCTCATTCTGAGAGGAGACCCGTGCCCAGCAGTATGGGTTGATTATGTTATGGGCACAAACGCAAAACCCGAGTTGCTACTAAGAATTTAATAGAAAAACTAAATGACAAACTCAGTAATCCTGTATGAAGTAGCTCTAGGGAATTTCAGGATATTCCCACAGGATTTATCAGCGTCTCAACTTCCTCACTATGATTAAATGATTATCTGGCGTATCCTAGACCACTAACCACCTTATCATGCAGATTGGTTAATCATGTTACAATTATTTATTTTTCTCACTATAGATAAGATAAGATAAACTTCTGATTATAATAAAATGTGTAAGCATGCCTACATTATATTCATATTTTTGAGGGCTGGTGCTTGCTAATCTTTTTAATTGCATGAATCCATCCATTTTTTTTTTTAATATCAGAGGGGGCAAACGAACATGCGGGTCACCTGATGGTAAGTGACTACCGCCGCCCATGGACATCAGCGACATTGTCGCTGTCACCAATGCATTGCAGGCCTTTTAAATGTGTGTATGCCCTTTTCTTGAAGGCCCCCACGTCGTATTGATTCGGGAATACTGCCACAGGGAGGTTATTCCATATATCCAAATGGTTGAGCTACACAATGACTGATGCATGTGTACATGGGCTGTGACTGGTCTACTCGAAGTCACTATGGATCTCTCTTCAAAAGGCCATTTCAGATATTTCCTTGCATTGTATCACACATATTCTGACTATTATGTCTGGACTTCAATACAGATCATGATTCTCTGAGATTTTTTGATGTTTCTTCTCAGAGGTTGTCGGTAGCTAGGAAATACAGACACCAACATAAATATCATTTCATTTCATACTTATATTATAAATGGAAAACTCTTTCCATATCTGTCCATCAAAATTGGTTCAGCAGTTTACGCCTGAATATACCTTACAGGTATCCTAATCACATAATCAATAAACCTTCATAGGTGTTTGTGTTGCTGCCACCATAAGTATTGAGATTTCCATTTCCTGGTTTGTAATTTTTGATGGGTTTATTTTTTAAATTGTAAGTTGAAAATTATATACTTAAATAGAACCAGATCTCAATACCTTCATGGGTCAGACAGGATTTTCTTAACACATAGTTTCAAATAAATAGATATAATTTGGGTGTTTTCAAATCATGTCTAAATCGGTTTCTTCTAGACAAGCACACTCCATCGTAGATCGCAGTGTCGCTTAACATCAGGTGAACTGGCGGTCAAGTGTAAACTTATCACAAATAAAAAAATATATATGCACATAAGTAGTTACTTTCACAAAGTTTGTATGTTCTTTACTCAATCACACAATAACAGCTGGATGGATTTGGATGAAATTTGTCACACAGGTAGTTTACAAGTTGGACTAACACAGGAATTTTTATTCAAGTAAAGCCTAGATAGGAAATCCTGGGTTATTCCAGGTTCCTTTTTGTAAAGTTTATGTACACAAAGTCAGGGCCAGAAGCTAATGTAATATATGGGATAATATATAGGTATATATAATAATAAGGGATAAATATTTGATAATTTGTAAGCAAGTACTATGCAAAGGTTACTGACAAAACATATGAGATAGTAGTGATAACAAAATAATATTACTTTGAGCTGTTATCTGTAACTATGTCTGCATAAATAGGGCATTTAAAACATACAAGAAGTTTTAGCGCTATTTTTATTCCTTATCACATACGGTAGGCCCTTCCTTACGTCATAAGATCATTATAATATTGAAAGACGACTCATTGACAAGCTTTAGTTTAAAAAAACTCATAAACTGAAGATGTATCCAAAAATCGCGGAGAAATATTAAGGTGGTGCAATTTATAATAATAGAAATACGTAGGGAATTACGATTCAGACAGCTACTTCACTTTGAAGTTCAACAAATCGATACTATTGATCAATCTACCCTTTTTTATGACAGAATATGAGCTAAAATAAGATTTGTCACGGTCAAGGAACATCGAATGTACTCACATCAAATAGTATTACAAGTAACAACAATAAATTGTAAGGCAAATTTCAATTTGTAAGATAAATCGTGCAATACTCACGCAATGGTATATTTGTTATCCATAACAGATGTAAACTGGTAATTCACTTGAATATCAATGTTATCACTGGAAACTGTCTCGCGGGAGGTTTTATGTAATAATTTACACAATTTAGTTAATTATACCATGGAAAAATATGTCAGCTGATTGGTCGTCCATTTTGTTACACAGACGATAAATGATTAATAATTAATATTGTAATTCGTAAGGTTTGGACACTGGTCTTTTGGCTTATCATCTTGAAAAAGGAATAGAATTAGATAATGGGCAAAAAACAAGATGAAGTAACTAAATGAAAATGTTGTTTCATATAAAATTTTTGGCTTGTTTCCCATTTAAATAATTAAATATAGCCTTCTAAGTATGTATACAAGGACATATGGGATCATGGGGGTCATCGAGCCATGGCTCTACCTTTTGGATCAAATGCTCAAAATTTGAGATAAAGTGGCATGTAACGCTTCAAGATTTTACATTGATGACAGCTCCAAAACTTCAAAAAAAGTTTATCCGTCAAGGCGTCGAGTGTTTATTTGTATTTGGCGTATTTTGGAAACGTTTTATTTAATTTCTCATTGAAGAATAACAAAATGGTAATTTATAATTTATTGTATTTGTGCTTATTTATCTAGTCTTAGATATTTTAAGCCCATTTCTTTGTTACAGGCGCGTTACTTCAAGGAGCAGGATATAGATGGTATGGCCCACTTACTACTCTTAACGATAAGATAAAACATCAATTTCATGTAGATTTCGTATAGATAAGCACACGATTCAACCCCTAAACATTTATTTATCGTTTTTATATCAAATATAAATTCGATAAATGCATTTCAATTACACTTTCGTGTACTTAAAAGTTTATGAGAAATAACGGTATATTTAGCTACAGCCATTTATTATAGAAAGTGCACTCCGTTGCTGTACCAGAGGCTTTAGCCATGCTATGATGTAAGCAAGTTGGAATCCTAGATAGCGAAATCTTCTTTCACTAAAATACATAGAATTGATAGCTTTGAAAATTTGAAAAAAATGGAATTATTTTAGAGTTCCGTGAATGCTTCTACCTGTTTGCCCGTTCTGGGCAGATCACATCTCTGGATGAGCTCACAGTGGTCATGCGGTCACTGGGCATGAGTCCAACTATACAGGAATTAGCAGGTAATGTGTATGAGCTTTATAATAATTATTTTTGATTGTCTGATTAGCCTAGTGGTCCTGAGCGCGACTGCTACGCTAGAGGTCCTGGCCATGCTATGTTGTGTTCCTAACATCAACATTGTCAGGGCTTGTCATTGCAAGGTCGTCAGAGCTCGCGAGGAAGCATTGTGTTGGCAGATAGGATAAGCATCACACTATTGTCTCTTATGCTGCCAGCACAACTATTCCTTCTTGATTTACAGGGTCGGCAACGCGCGAGTGATACCCCTGGAGTTGCAAGCGTCCATAGGCAATGGTAACCACTTACCATCAGGTAGGCTTGATTGCCACCTTAGCAGTATAAAAAAAATCCATTACCCTTGCAGGTTATTATTGAAATAAGTTGTAATGCATAAGTGCAGTAAATAAACCATATCAGCATAAATAAAAAGCATTTTTCCTACTACTTAGTTTATTTTCTTCTGCCCCAACTCTAAAAAATGCTGGGTACGCCCATGATTCACAGTCTGAAATGACCAAGCTAATTCTATTTTTTTATTTCAGGATATTTAAAGGGTAAAGGAGGTAAGATGTCTTTTGCTGACTTCTTGGAGGTGATGCACATACATTCCAGAGCTGAGAATCTACCAAATGAGGTGATTATACTTGCCGAGCCTTTGCCCATCACTGGACAAATGACAGACAATTGATTGCTGACTTGATCTTTTCTCTGTATCTTATTTTGGGGGAAAAGGTTGGAGCAACCTCTCCAAATCCCCACCAAAAAAGATTTTAAGAGATTAAAATTACTGTTTCAGTAGACAAATACTCATTTAATATATATCAATAAATCAAACTCTAATGAAATTAAACAACTTTTTACAGATTTTTATCGCGTTGTAATGATATTATAAAATCCGTAAAAAGTAGTTTTATTTCAATGTCTAATATTAGCGTAAGTGTCAGAAACCAGTCACTCAAACTCCAGTAAATATCCTCACTCAATATCCATTCTTGAACTTGTTTTAGATTGAAAATAATAAACATTAAAGTTTGCAAGGATGTATGGATATTTGTTACTCTTTTACGCCAGAACGGCTGAATGAATCTAGATGAAAATTGACACAGATCAATCATCTAGAATAGCATGTAGGCTACTTTTAATCTTGGGGGCTTACTCTTGAACTCAAATCCGATACAGATATTGGAATGGTGTCGTTTCGTCAAGCTTCCTACTCTTGAATCCGAGAGATTCAAGATTGATATATAACAAACTACCCCCACGAATAAAAAATGAAGATAAAGACACTATATTTATAAACAAACTAAAACAAATGCTATTAACTAAATGTTACTACCATATAAACGAATATCTAAATGTACATAAAACGTAATAAATACAAATTTAAATTAATATTAACATAAATACAAATACAAGTACATACAGGGCTCGGAAACCGGTTGAAATTCTTAACCGGTTTCGGTCATTGACCCCAAACCGAAATCGATTTAGGTTAAAGGTTGCACTTTACCGGTTTTTACCGGTATATGCGGAATACCGGTTTTTCACGAATTTTGGTTTTGGTGTTCAAAATTAACCGGTTAAAACCAAGTTTGATAGGGTCCCCGGCCCCCGCCACCCTCACTCGCAAGGCCTGGACGTTGCGATGTACTAAATGGTTGCAAAATTTTAATCGCACTCAAGTTCGCAACGTCGCTTTGCGGTGAGTTGGGGTGACTTTTATTAAAATTAATTATGACTTTATTTTATTATTATGACTGCCTCATTAGTCTAGTGGTTCCAAGCGCGAAGTGGTGCTTCACTAGAGGTCCTGGGTTCGATGCCCAGGTCGAGCAGTGTTATTGGGTGTTTCTATGAAATTCTCAGTAGCAGCTCGGAGTCTGGATTTGTGAATGGCTATAGGCTCGCCACCTATAACATGGGACCTAAACATACCGGCGAACTGTGGGTGTACATTAAGTATGGTATGTTACATTATGTTTATTATAATTTTTTTTTTTAACACTAAGGTAGCAAACAGGCATACGGCCCGCCTGATGGTAAGCGGTTACTGTAGCCTATGGAAGCTTGCAACACCAGGGGAATCAATCGCGCGTGTTGCCGACCCTTTAAAAAATCTTTTCACGCCCTTTTTGAAGAATCCCAATACTGTCACATAATAGGTGGGGGAAAAAGTTTCTTCGCATTTAATATGAAAACTCAAGACATTTTTTTTTTCAAAGTTAATTTACATTTAATTATAATTTATATGTACCATTTTGCTCAACGACTTTTTGCCATCTTGTGGGTAGTGACATGATCCCATTGTTGTAGAAATTTTGGGACTTCTGATTAAAAAAACGAGACAAGTAGTTTTGGCAGTCCTCTCTTGATGTTAACCTGACACTGCCTAAAGAATTCTGAAGAGATCGAAACAGGTGGAAATCTGAAGGTGCAAGGTCAGGGCTATATGGCGGATGCATTAACACCTCCCAGCCAAACTCTCTTAATTTTTGCTGTGTGGCCAAAGATGTGTGTGGTCTAGCGTTATCGTGATGAAAGACCACACCCTTTCTATTGATCAATTCCGGCCGCTTTCTCCCAATTTCTTGCTTTAATCTCATCAGTTGTTGGCAGTGAAGATCCGAATCGATAGTTCTGCCTGGCGGTAAAAGCTCATAATGAACAATGCCCTTCCAATCCCACCATACACACAGCATCACCTCATTGCGAGTTAACCCGGGTTTTGCCACAGTCTGTGAAGCCTGACCGACCTTTGACCACGACCTTTTTCGCACGTTCTTATCGTACGTGATCCACTTTTCATCATCAGTTATCAATCTTTTTAAACGGTTCAGTTTCATTACGTCTCAATAAAGAATCGCAAATGAGTACACGGTTCATTAGATTTCTTTCAGTGAGTTCGTGTGACACCCAAATATCGAGCTTTTTTGTAAACCCAGCTTTTTTCAAATGGGTCAAAACTGTTTTGTGGTCAATGCCCAGTTCTTCAGCTACGTCGTAACTACTGAAATGCCGATCTTGCTCCACTTTTTTAAAAATTGCGTCAATTTTATCTGTAACAGGGCGACCAGCGCGAGGTGCATCTTTAACATCAAAATTCCCGGATTGAAAACGCTTAAACCAACATTGTGCTACTCTTGCTGACACTGCATTAGGTCTATAAACGTCACAATTTTTTTTCGCGGCTTGCGTTGCATTTTTCCCCTTTTTGTAATAAAACTTTAAAATGTATCGAATTTCTTCATTAGATTCACTCATTTTGACAGAAAGAAAAACAAATGAAAAATAGCGGGAAACAAATTTTTACTAATTTGTTTCTTTTTTTTAAATGTAACTTTTTAATGTTATCACAATCAGCCAGATAAAAATAGTACAGCCAAAGATTTTTTATTAAAAGTATTTACATACTAAATGCGAAAAAACTTATTCCCCAACCTAATATGTTAAGGGAGGTTTTCTGGTATTGAAGAGACACAAGCAAATAAGGTTTTCTTTGCGGTGAACGCGCAAACTTGTGTCTTGGTGGGGTGAAAATGGATTAAGTTTAGTCGTCCCCAATCGGAGACTCTACTACTCTCGATTTCAGACACAAGTTGCCTGCGGTTTTCCTCTACTTTAGAACGAGGGATGCTAGTACGCCCTGTATAAGAATCGTCTCCTGAACTGTAGACCGCATAACAATGAATGCCATCTATAGACAGTAAATCAAGAGGAAGCAGCAAGAACAATGATGGGGACAGTACGGAGCCTAGGGGGATGCCAGCATTAATCTCCACTGTATTGGAGCAACTAGCTGCAATCTACAACAGCTCTTATGCTCCTGTTGGACAGAAAGCTAGCTATCCAGCTACGCAGTCCTTCGGGTAGCCCGTATGATGGTAGCTTCGATAGAAGACCGATGCTAGACCAGATCGAATGCCTTCGCTACATCCAGGCTTACTGCCAATGCCTAACCCTGACTCTCAATGGCAAGAGTCCAACGGTGAATGAGGTATAACTAGAAGGGCACCAGTTGAGCAACTATGACGAAAGCCATACGGGCGGTCGCTAATCAATTCGTGACCCTCCAGATAACCCAGGAGCTGTGTGTTTATCACACGCTCCATCACCTTAGAGAGCAGCGAGGTTATAGCGATTGGCCTGTAATTGGACGGGTCTGATCTATCGCTTTTTTTGGGCACTGGATGCACGAGGGCAGTCTTCCACGAAGACGGAACTATCCTGGCGCATAATACAGGACATAACTCAGGAACACACCGCTTCAGCACCACTGCCGGTACGCCGTCCGGTCCATTCGACTTATGAACGTCCAGGGATAGCAGATCGCGCCGGACTTCCCTTTGCGTTACGCGGAATTCCGGCATGAAGTTACTGCTGCACCAAGGGATGATAGGCGGTATTGCACCTGAATCGTTCAGGGTCGAGTTCAAGGCAAAGAAAACGTCTAGGAGCGCGATTTTCTCCTTAGCGCTGCAGGGCAGACTACCATCAGCGTTACGCAGTGGTGGCAAAAACGACTGGCAAAAATTTCCCTCGGCAGCTTTGGCGCGCGACCAGAAGGCACGATTACTAGAGGGATAGCTCGCAAGCCGCTCCCCAATTCTGCCGACGAAATCGAACTTAGCCCTGGTAATCATCCTTTTACTGAACCTCGCGGCAGCATTTAGTTTTAGCTTCAAATCAGAGACGTGAGGGTTCTGATTAGAACGGGCCATGATCCAAGCCTCATACGCAGATTGCTTCTTGAGTCTAGCGTTCTGGCAGGGCCAGTTAAACCACGGTCGCCTTCTCAGTCCCGCAGCTACTGGGGAAGGGTATGGAATGTTGGGAATAAAACATTCCATACTCTCCAGAATTGCCTTAGTGGTGGCTGTCGCACAGGTGTTAACGTTGTCTGAAGAGAAGTAATGTTGCCTCCACGGGTACGATGCGTAGAAATCGCAATCAATCCCAGTCTGCTGACTTGTAATGCCATTCACGACGCCATTTAGTTGGCCGGTGTAACACGGGCCGGGCGCACGTCACTTGCGAACGGACGAGACAGTGGTCAGATGAGCCAAGAGGCGTATCCATTGAGATGGAATACGCGTCCGGTTGCGTAGTCAACAGAAGGTCCAGCAATGAACTAGTCTGGCTCTCAATATCTGGTATTCTCTTTGGAGACTGAACCAAATATAAGAAGCCATAGGTCAGGGCAAAGTCAAGAGCAGCTCTCCCCGCATAGTCCTCAGTCATAGTGGAACGAGAACCAAACCACTCGACATGGTGGGCATTATAATCTCCTAGAATCACTAGCTCTTTTTTGGGCCGGCAGCATAGGAGACAATAAGTGTGTGATGCTTTCCTCCACAGTCATACATAAGTTAAGCAGCTTGCTGGCGAGGCGGGCGGAAAGGCCCCCGGTCCTCCCCTGTAGCAGTTTTACTAGCTTTCGTCTTTACTTTATTAAGTTATTCCTTCCAGGATTAACGATTGGGAGCGCCCTGCATCTCCGTTTTTGTTAAAACCAAATATGAGTACTTCGAAGAAAAAGAAAGTTAAAGTAGAAGTGTCTAAACAAGAAAATAAAGTCTGTTTGTCTTGTTCAGAACATTATAAGGTAGAACTAGACCAAAGGAATGACCATTTTTCGGACCTAATTACGAGGAATTAAGGCATATCTTACCGTGTATGCGTACATTACGTTATGTAAAAATATTTAACTTTTTGAACACCGTAATAGGTTTCTGAATTTACGTCACCTTATGACGTAAATTCAGAATGTGAAGGCAAAATTTCAATCATGCGGGTAGGGTTCGCGGTGGCTTAGAGTTCAGAGCGTCTGGTATATCAAACCAGAAGACGCAGGTTCGAATCCTGCCCGCGATTGATTTTTTTCCTTTACTAAAAAATAACCGTAATAGGTTTTCATACAGACCAAATTGAGGTAACTGATATTGAAATAAATTAAAAAAACATAAATAAATCTATATAAATCTAAAAACAATTTTAGCAGTTATGTATTTTATAACTGATAAAATTGTTTTATTTTTGTACTCTATCAGTAAACAATGTAATAACTCCAAATTATCTGCTTAAGGGACCGGCGGAGCGTGAATTGCCCACAAAAACGTAATACCGAAATAAATCGTAATCCGGACAATATTCTATCTAATTATGTTATTTTTCGGATTTAGATACTGTTGATCTAGGTTCCTACGGTCCTATTTCGTCGGCTACTACTTCACTGAAAATAAAAGATCGGAAAATCGTTCCAAACTTGCTAAAGTTATCAAAAATTGCATTCGCTTACAATTATTTCTAGTGAAATATTTTGGACAAAATGGTAGCGTAGGAACCTAGATTAACGGTATCGGAATCCGAATAATAACAGAATTTGATTAAATTGTGGTTGAATTACGATTTATTACAGTATTACGTTTGTGAGAGAAATTCGGTCCGCCGGACTCTTAATATAAATCACAGTGAAAATAGTATTTTTTTAAAAAAAAAAGGTATAACAAAAAACTTTTTAATGGAATAAGGGGCAAATGAGAAGACGTGTTGCGGGTGCCCATAGACACCCTCAAATCAATCCGTACCTATCTACCTACGTATCCGTATACTAATCATGATGTTATTGGGTGTATTTGGGAGGCCTGGAGTTCAAAATTACAGCCTACTTACTAGGATTAGTTTAGGCATTTTTTTTCTTCCCACAATAAATACCTAAAAATGCCTAAACGAAAGCCTACCTAAACACAAGGATAAAAATATATGTCCGCTATGAGTCTATACGAATTAGCCAAACGCAATGAACGGGGAGTGAGTGGTGACTGGTGTAGGTTCGCTCGATACTTGCGGGCGCGCGACTTAGCAAGTTAAAACATAAATCTACCTGCACAATTTAAGATCGCCGATTGTACTCGTATTTGACGTTCTCAGATTGAACATTTGTTTTCATAATAGTTTCTGTGGTAATTTCGCTATAACTTGTTGGAAGCGTCAAAACAAATATTATGCAAATTACGGAATTAACCGGTTAATTTGGGTGTCAAAACCGTTTGTGCATAAGTAACCGGTAACCTTTATCATTTGGGTTACATAAAAACAGTTCACTTGATTAACCGGTAAATGGAGGAGCGATATATTTACCGGTATATAATCGAAATTAACCGCTCTTTTCAAACCGGTTCCGACCCCTTAAAAACATATAGATACATATTGATACATTTACTAACTCATAAAAACCTTCCATAATCATCTAAGTAATGTTAGTATCCAAATAAAAGCGACATTAAATAGTAAGTAGGTATTTAAAACACATTGCAAATAATATAACATACTTCCTCCACAGAAACTTCCTCCTCTCTCCTACATTTGCCGTGCCTGACAAGGCCCACACATGTTTCTATATATTATTGTAACATCTATTTAACTTGTGGAGTGCAATAAATGTATTGAGTATTGAGACTAGCGCCAAATTGTTTCAATATTGCCCGGTGATTGAGTGAACTAAAAGAATTGGCCAATCAGGATGCCAATACAAGGTTAACGGATTTGTGCTCAAGAGTACGAAATCGCCCGACAGCCAAATTGACATCGGAATCGGATCACGTTTAGATTGGTATTGTATTGTTTTCAAGAGTAAGCCTGCAGGTCGCACCCAATATTGAGGTCCACGCAGAAGTCGCAGGCCGAAGCTAGTACTTACTGTATGAATTTCAGGTGGTGAATGCTTTCAAAGCAGGTGACAATGAGAAGAACGGCGTAATTCCGGCGCGACAGCTGCGCAATCTCCTGCAGAACTGGGGCGAAGGCCTGTCTTCGAGAGAGGTACCAAACTCGACCTTATTTCAACTGTAACAAAGACGTGTTGCGAACTATTTGACCACTTTGGTTGTCACCAACTGTTTGACGCTGACTGTACAATATTCATTCAGCTTTTCTCATGGATTGTTGCGTTGCCATTAACCGGGCACAAATCCAGACTCCGAGCTGCTACTGAGAATTTCATAGAAAAACCCAATAGCACTGCTCGATCTGGGAATCGAACCCAGGAGCTCTAGCGTAGCAGTCGCGCTTGGGACCACTAGACTAATGAGGCAGGTAATTTTTTATCCTAAAGATAATTAAAACTAAGTAAATTACAGTAACCCTATTACTTTCACCTATCTACTATAACTATGACACCCCCCCCCCCCTCCCAAGTATTTGGCTGGGACCATACCTCATTGTAACTTAATATATAATTATCTACCTAATTATTTACCACAAACTTCCTGCTTTATTAATCTAGTGGTCCCAATCGCGATTGCTACACTAGAGGTCCTGGGTTCGATCTCCAGGTCAAGCAGTGTTATTGGATTTTTCTATGAAATTCTCAGTAGGAGCTCGAAGTCTGGATTTGTACCCGGTTAATGGCAAAAGGCTCGCCTCCTATTATATGGGACCTAAACATACCGGTGAACTGTGGGTGTACATTAGTACACCTCTGCCTAACATTTCGGGGAATACAGGCGTGATGGTATGTTATGTTATTTACCACATTTTTTTTTATCCACAGGTGGACAACATATTCCGGGAAGCCAACGTTACAAATACAGCAACAGTACGCTATGAAGACTTTGTCAAGATTGCGTGTGCGCCCGTCCCCGATTATTATTAACATCATACATACATACACTTACGCCTTTCTCCCACAGGGGTAGGCAGAAACTATAGACCGCCACTTGCTACGATTCTTGGGTACTTCTTTTGCTTCTTCCCCATTCATACATCTCCTCATACGTACGCACCGGTTGCGAGTGCTACGCACCTGACTTTTTTGAAGGACATCTTTAATAAGATCGGCGTACGTCCTTCTAGGATCATATCATTACTAATATTATAAACATGAAAGTTTGTGAGTATGGATGTTTGTTACTCTTTCACGCCAGAACGGCTGTAGGGATCTGGATGAAATTAGGCACAGAGATAGATTATAGTCTGGAATAATACATAGGCTACTTTTTATCCAGGTTGGACCTAATTCTGTAGTCCACGCAGACAATATCGCGGGCAGAAGCTAGTATTTATATTCCCAGGAACATGCGCCTGAGCAACCTGCATGTTTTATAGTGAAATATGAGATAGAATATATAACACCATCACGCCTGTATTCCCCGAAGGGTTAGGCAGAGGCGTACACCCATAGTTATTGCTTTTTTTAAAAAAAAATCACTAGGGATCAAGCCGTCATGCGGAGAATTTTATAAACATACAATTATCGTACACAAAACACGTCGACACTACAAACAAATATTAGAGGTTGTCTGGTAGATATCGCTATTAGCGATAAGACCGCCATTGTACCCTTAGTTTAAAAAAAAACATTAATTTTTTGTTTCTAATATGATGTGCAATAAAGATTATTCTATTCTATCAGAGTAACACACACACACACTTTTGCCTCAGCTGGGAATCGAACACTCGCTAAACGTCCAATTTAAATTTGAATTTTATGGGATAGGAGGGCAAATGAGCAGACGGATCACCTGATGGTAAGCGATTACCGCCGCCCATGGACACCCGCAACACCAGAGGATTCACAAGTTCGTTGCCGACCTTTTAAAAGGGGATTAGGCCTCCTGTAACCTCACTCACTCGGCGAAACACAACGTAAGCGTTGTTTGACGCCGGTTTTCTGTGAGGCCGTGGTATCACTCCGGTCGAGCCGGCCCATTCGTGCCGGAGCATGGCTCTCCCACCTACTAAATGATGTATGTCATTGTAAAGGTCATCATACTATCATTTTTATTTAGACAAAAAATCATTTAAATTATGTATTAATTGGACTTCAGAATTGGGTCCGACCTGGATAAATAGTAGCCTATGTGTTATTCCAAACTATAGTCTGTCTTTGTGCCAAATTTCCTCCAGATCCGTTCAGTAGTTCTGGCGTCAAAGAGTTACAAACATCCATACAGTCACAAACTTTCACGTTTATAATATTAACTAGCGGTCCGGTACGTGCTTCGCTACGTATAAAGCGAAATACAGCGGACAGCGGACAAAACCATTCCCAGATCCCCTAAATTTCATCAAAATCGGTCCAGTCGTTTGATCTAAACCATTCCCAGATCCCCTTGAACACACACAAAAAATTTCATCAAAATCGGTCCAGTCGTTTGAGAGAAGTTCAGTGACATACACACTCACAGAAGAATTATATATATAAAGATAAGGATTTACAAGGGAATTGCATTATCTGTATAATAATACCATATACGTAATGTTATGTTATTTATACCCTTCCAGTATATAATTTATTTTACAAAATATAATTATATATTTGAGTAAATTATGTATATATGAAATATAGTGGACTTAAAGAGTCCGGCGGACCGAATTTCTTTTACAAACGTAATACCGAAATAAATCGTAATTCAAACACAATTTAATCAAATTCTGTTATTATTCGGATTCCGATACTGTTAATCTAGGTTCCTACGTTAACATTTTATCCAAAATACTTCACTGGAAATCAATGTAAGCGAATATAATTTTTGTTAAAATTACCAAATTTGGAACGATTTTTCGGCCTTTTATTTCCAGTGAAGTAGTAGTAGACGAAATAGTATCGTAGAAACCTAGATTAACGGTATCCAAATCCGAATAATAACATAATTTGATAGAATATTGTGTGGATTACGATTTATTTCGGTATTACGTTTTTGTGGGCAATTCAAGCTCCGCCGGACCCTTAAGTAATTATTTAATTGTGATCAAAATAAAACAATATCAATTTTTAAAAGCTTTTTATTATTAAATTGACTGTCTCATTAGTGTAGACTGTAGTGGTTGTTAGCGTGACTGCTACACTAGAGGTTCTGGGTTCGATTCCCAGGTCGAACAGTGTTATTGGTTTTTTTTTATGAAATGCTCAGTAGGAACTCGAAGTTCGGATTTGTGCCCCGTTAATGGCAATTCCATGTAATAGAGGGCGAGCCTATTGCCATTAACCGGGCACAAAACCAAAGTTCGAGGAATCAAAGAGAAACTGTCATAGAAAAACCCAATAACGCTTTGCTCGACCTGGGAATCGAAATGAGAATGTTATTACATACATACCATCACGCCTGTATTCCCCGAAGGGTTAGGCAGAGGCGTACTAATGTATAACCACAGTTCGCCGGTATGTTTAGGACCCACGTAATAGGGGGTGAGCCTATTGCCATTAACCGGGCACAAATCCGAACTCCGAGCTGCTACTGAGAATTTCATAGAAAAACCCAATAACACTGCTCGACCTGGGGATTGAACCCAGGTCCTCTAGCGTAGTCGTCAGTCGCGCTCAGGACCACTAGACTAACGAGGCAGGCATGTACACCTTGCTTAGTCGCGCTAAAGCCTACGTACGGAATGGCGGAGGATTTCGCCACCGGTCAGCGCACTCTAGCCGCTTAGATACTATAGCATTACCAAGACATGGCTGTTGACAAACCAACAATTTTTTTTTTTATTTAAAAAAACGTTGCCCCACACTAGGATCTTCTCCTGTGGCATGGGTGCGTTTACAAACACAAATTCTCACATACACAAACACCCAGACCCGGAACAACTACCTGTAGATCATACAAATATTTGCTCCGTGTGGGGATCGAACCCACAACACGTGGCGCAGAAGCCGATCGCTCAGCCGCTACGCCAAACGTGTCGTCATTAATTCATTCATTTTTATTACACATTGGCAATATTGTCTGTCATCGATCGTTCCATCTAACAATAAAGTGTTCATAGGTACGTGTTGCAATAGATTTACAGTACGCGCGGCATAAGTTGGCCGTAGTGAAGTTCGCCGTTTTAATGCGCAGTGGATTGGTTACGTTAAAAATTGTGTACTACGCAACCAAAAACTGACAAACAGCTAACTTCAGTCCGGCCAATTTATGTCGCGCGTACTGTATTTTATTTAATCATCTCAACGCGAACACGGACACCTAAACTCCTTCGAGAAAACGAAACCAACGAACGAAAAATTCGTGCTTCGAAAGCAGGAGCGGGTGAATAGGACGAGTCCATTTATCGCGTGATTTGAGTTAGAGATGGGCGACTATGAATAATTCAAGTACAATTATTCCACTTTATAAATCACTCGACTCATTCGAATGATTTACGAAGTATGTTGTATATTTAATGATGCAATTATTATAGCCATGAATGTAGAACTTATGATAGACCTAAAACTGCGAAAAACCACTTGAAATTTGAATTTCGCGGACTCAGGTGAACGATCCCCCTTAAGCTTCTTCGGCATCTGGCTCTTTCTTAAAAATTGTGCCCACCCCTGCATTAGATTAGAATTGCCTCATGCAATTAGTTGGTAAATAAAAAAATCACGGCGTATATAATGTCTAAAATGAAACACTTGAAATTTTTCAAACTGTGTTTATTCATTCAAAATGTAACAATTCCTATAGTGATATGGCACGTGTGACTGTGGTCCTTCTAATAGTAATAATATATAGGTTTATATACTATGGAAATACATACAAAACATTGAAAAACCATTGTATAGTCGCTACTCATCATAAATAAATATAAAATGCTTTGTCCTGAATGACTGACTGACGGATCATCGCACAGCCTAAACCGCTGATCGTACAGTACGCGCGACATAAATTGCCCGGACTGAAGTTAGCTGTTTGTCAGTTTTTGGTTGCGCAGTACACAATTTTTAACGTAAACAATCCACTGCGCATTAAAACGGCGAACTTCACTCCGGCCAACTTATGCCGCGCGTACTGTAGAGGCCTCAATCTTGTAGGGTGTGTTCTTTGTATGACGTAGGCATCCGATAAGAAAGGATTTTTCGAAATTCTACCCTTAAGGGGGTGAAAGTTTGTATGAAAGTCCGTCATTTTTTAGCGGGTGAATCTGCGGGATAGTGCTAGTCATAAATAAATAATAACGTATTTCAGGGGGGGGTACCTAATCCATTTTAAGGGGTGGGGGTGAATGTTGAAAATCACTAGGTCGCGAGTAAAACCATGCGAAACTATGAAAGCTAGTTTTGTATTTAATTCCATAGTATGTGTTGTGTTTATAATAGTTAAAATCTATTGTCTACAAAGCACATGTCCTTGAGCGAGTTGTGTAAAAAAATTACATTGTCATGTAATATTATCTGGAATTAGGTTGGGACATACAAATATAACAATAAAATTATTGTTACAAACCCAAGGATCAGCCAACCAAGAGACAAACATATACCAGAAGCAATGACACCATTACTCCTTATCTTAACCTATTTATTACGTAATTATTTAATCATAATTTAATCACACTTTATACTTGCATACTGATCCTATTATCAAAATCATCATTAAGATAATTACTTTTTAATAGTGGGTAGTTAATTTTCTTATACTGGCAACACTGATTTCTAGTCTCC
The DNA here is from genome assembly GCA_910591435.1 of Acronicta aceris. NCBI lineage: Eukaryota > Metazoa > Arthropoda > Insecta > Lepidoptera > Noctuidae > Acronicta > Acronicta aceris. The sequence goes on along the minus strand of OU342787.1, from coordinate 5,162,928 downwards.
TATAAAATAGCATGTCACTGTAACTAGCGGGTCTTTGGGCTCTGAAACGCTGAATAAACAACATCTCTTGTCACTCCGTGTTATTTCATCAGTACACCTACCCCAGCTTCAGAAATCTTCTCTGCTGTACCTGACGGTCTTCGCTATCGCAAGCACTTCGTAATATTTCAGAAGTGGGATAGAAGGATGCCACCATACTACAGTGGTTTGAGGAAACGAAAACTCGGTGAGAACTCTACTGAATCCAGCAGTGAAGAAGAAAATGACAACAATTTTTTTTCACTATCTCAAGATGAATCGTCCACGTTATATTCATCTACAAAGAAGAGGAGAGTAACGCATCTTGACGCCGAAATAATCCCAAAATTTGACCCCGGGCAGAAAACCACAAATGTCAAAGGCTGGTTGCACAAAATCGATCAGCTGGGGGACCTATATGAATGGGACGAGCGTGATAAGATCTTTGCCATGCAAATTCGTCTACGGGGAGCAGCGCGGGAATGGTATGATGACCTTGAAGATTACGGTGCTTCTTGGGCTATTTGGAAAGAAAGGTTAACAAAAGCATTCCCTCGTTCAACCGATTTTGTTGACCGTCTCGAGGAGATGTTAGCACGCAAAAAAAGAAATGAAGAAACCATGACCAAATATTTCCACGAGAAGATTTCTTTGTTGAAGAAATGTAGCCTGGATGGAGAAGCAGCTATTTCGTGCGTGATTCGAGGATTGCCTACAGAGCTTCAAGCAAACGCAAAAGCATATAGCTGTGATACAGCAGAGGGGCTTTACTATGGATTTTTGTCGTCACTTGAGAACTATAAGAAGGTAGAAACAAAATCATCGGATCCTAAATCGACCTGGCAACGAGGGACGGCAACTAACACCTTACCAAAGACTTGCTACAATTGCCGCAAAACTGGACACGAATATCGAGACTGTAGGTCCGCGCGCTGCCAAGTCTGTCAGCGACTAGGCCACTCCGCTACAGTTTGCTGGTATGCAGCCGGGACATCGCAGAGCAACGTGCACCAGCAAAAAGCGTCACAGGCGCCTCAGCGGACACAACAGGTACGAAATGTGTATTTTACTTCTTATGAGCTGTTGTCTGAATTGTATAAGAAACACGTCTATATTAATAATCATGCAGCGTTGGCTTATATCGACACAGGCAGTAAAGTAAATATTATAACTTCAAAAATTATAGAAAAGTTACGATTAAAAATTTTGCCTTCCAATATCGTAATGCGGGGCTTCGGCGGTTTACATACACTATCGCTCGGAAAAGTAGAATTTAAACTTCATATCGATGATCTATATATTGAAAGCCGTGCAGAAATCACAAATACTAACCTTGACATAGATCTAATTATTGGTCAACCCGTACTCAGCCATCCAAACGTTAATCTTGTAGCTACGTCTAAAGCGGTAACTTTATTTACAACCGACACCTGTACACAACACTTATTAGGTATCAAGTTAAATAATAACGATTTTATTACGAAAATGCCACTATTGTCATGTAATACTTTCGAGCTATACCCGGGCAATAGTTGCAATGTTTATGTTAACGCGAAATACAATATAGACTCAAATACTTTGTTAGTCACTAGGCCAGTCTTATTTTTATTAGGTAAAAGTTCATATTATATACCACAAACTATTTTGACACAGAAACCTTATCAATTGCGCGTTATAAATATTGGCGATTCATTATTACACTGGAAACCAAATAGATTGCTCACTCGGGCAGATGTTTACTTTTACGAGGACGTACTGACAATTTCGGGCGACCCATATTTAGACATACCCCCACAAGAAACTATATTATTAAAAATTTCTGATATCGATGTTGGTGAAATAGATAAATATAATGCGTCTCGTTTATATGATTTGTTACATAGATATACCGATACTTTCGCGGAGTGTAGTAGTGAACTCGGTGCTAGTAATTTAATAGAAATGCATATTGAGACTACAACTTCGAACCCAGTTTATTGTAGGCCGTATCGTTTATCACATAAGGAAAATGGTATAGTGCAGGAAAAAGTAGATGAACTCCTTTCAGCAGGTATAGTCCGAGAGTCTGTATCACAATATGCTAGTCCCGTAATTCTGGTTAGGAAAAAGGGAGGTGACTACAGGCTTTGTATAGATTATCGAGCATTAAATGCCCGTACTGTTAAAGACCGCTATCCCTTGCCACACATTGATGACCAAATAAACCGACTTTCTGGAAAAACATTTTTTACAGTATTAGACTTGACACAAAGTTATTACCAGGTTAAAATTTCTGACCAGTCAATATCCAAAACAGCTTTTGTTACACCAAGCGGCCAGTATGAATTCCTGAGAATGCCTTTTGGTTTGGCTAACGCCCCTGCTGTATTCTCGCGTTTAATTCGTCGGGCTTTGGGATCCTTAGACAATAAAATAGCCATATATCTTGATGATTTAACTATCCCATCTACTACCATTGAGGAAGGCCTAGACTTATTGGAACAAGTTCTAAATCTTTTGTCAAAAGCAAATTTAAAACTAAATCTTAGGAAATGTTCATTTTTGAAGACAAGTGTAAACTACCTCGGTCATGAAGTTACTGCAGGAAATATTAGGCCTGGCCAGACTAAAATTAGTGCTGTTTCGGATTTTAAGCGACCAAAAAACGTGCACGAGATACGTCAATTTATAGGTTTAGCCTCATATTTTCGTAAATTTGTCAGGGGATTTGCAGAAATAGCCAGGCCTCTCACGTGCTTAACTAAAAATGACGTAGAATGGGTCTGGGGACAAGAGCAAGAGGATGCATTTAATACCATAAAATACATACTAACAACGCGGCCCGTTCTAGCCATTTATAATCCACATGCGGGTACTGAAGTACACACTGATGCGAGTAAGTTAGGACTAGGCGGCATTCTATTGCAATATCAAGTAGATGGTCTCTTAAAACCCGTTGCTTATTTCAGTCGAGTCACCAGCCAAGAGGAACAATATTATCATAGTTACGAATTGGAAACCTTGGCTGTAGTCGAATCCTTGAAACGATTTCGTATTTACATTACGGGTATTACAGTTAAGGTAGTTACAGACTGTGCGGCACTAAGAACAACATTGAGCAAAAAAGATTTAATACCGCGGATTGCTCGATGGTGGCTTACTATCCAAGACTTCGACGTAGAAATTGAGTATCGTTCTGGTGATCGTATGCAACACGTAGATGCCCTTAGTCGTAATCCGGTAGAAACGGCACCGGTTTTACAAATTGATGAATCAGATTGGCGTTTAACATTACAGTTACAAGACGAACACATTCAAACTGTTATTCGTCAACTGAGAGAAGGGACCAGTAATTCTGATATTGTTAATAATTATGCAATAATTGATGATTGTTTATTTCGTAAAACAGTTAACGGTAGTAGGTTTGTCATACCAAAACTATCAAAATGGAGCTTGCTGCAAAAATATCATGATCAAGTAGGACATGTTGGTTTCGACAAATGCCAAAAAAATATTAAATCTCAATTTTGGTTTGCTGGTATGACTAGGTTCATAAGAAAGTATATAAAAGCCTGTTTAACTTGTGCTTATGCGAAGGGTAATTATGGGAAATCTGAGGGAGAACTACACCCAATCGCTAAAGTTGATATTCCAATGCACACACTACATGCCGATCACTTAGGTCCCTTTTTAAAAACAAGAAACGGTAATTGCTATATATTAGTTGTGATTGATTCATTTACCAAATTTGTGTTTGCTAGGGCAGTGAGAGGAGTTAGCTCTGTCGAAACAATAAAACATATAAATGATATTATTTCTGTTTTCGGTAGTCCACATCGGATAATTACTGACCGTGGCGTAGCATTTACCAGCAGGTATTTTAAAGAATTTGCGTTACAGAAACAGTTTAAACACGTCTTGAATGCTATCGCTTGCCCCCGGTCCAACGGCCAAGTGGAGAGGGTTAATCGCACGATAATCAATGGCCTAAACACCACAGCGGAAAGTGAATGTACTTGGGATAGTAAATTAGTAGACGTAATTTGGGGAATTAATAATACTCCCCATGCAGTGACAGGAGTAGCTCCCTTTAATTTAATGTTCTCGCACAGTAATTCTCTCCTCCCCGCATACCCGACAACTTCGAGTAGTGACGCAACTCCACAAGCGCAGCTAGAAGAACGTAGGAGGACCGCTAAATTACATATAGATAGGCAAATGACAGTCATGAAAAGTCAGTATGATAAACGACATAAAAATTGTAGGAAGTACAAATTGGGGGAATTAGTGCTTTGGAAGGGGGGTATTTCTAGAGATAATACTACGGGGGTCACAAAAAAATTAGGAAGTATATATACAGGACCTTATAAAGTTACTCGCGCTGATCATAACTTGGACCGCTATTCAATAAATAGTATAAAGGGTATAAAAGGATATAGGAAATTCAGTGCGGTTGTGCCGAGTGATTCCCTCCGGCCTTACAAACCTAACGTTTCAGATAGTTCATCAGAATCAGATCACGAAGTAGACAGAGACGACCTCATTGATTTACTGGAGAGTTAATTAACGCTTGATGGCTGTGTACTTTTCATATAACTATACTTGTATGGAACCGAAAGTAATTAAGCTTTAACATTATTATATAGGTACTTATTTACAAAATTACTTACTTGTTTGCTATGTGTACAAAACTATAAATGAATACTTTATCCTTATAGAAATCGATAAAAATATAGGCTGTAATTTTAATATAATATGCAAGATTAGAAATGACTTCTCAGGAATTTCTTAGCAGACATTAAACAATGCTGTTATGTATTACAGAAACGACTTTTATTAAAAACTATTTTATTCTAAATTTTAAACGGTTACGCAAAATATATACGAACAATATACGAATATAAATAATAATTATAATATCTAGTCTACTAAGCTGTGTGAAACGGTGGACTAGATCTGTGTGACTTGCTCATCTACATAATATACAAGTATATAATATAATCATTATAATATCTAGTCTACTAAGCTGTGTGAAACGGTGGACTAGATCTGTGTGACTTGCTCATCTACATAATATACAAGTATATAATATAATCATTATAATATCTAGTCTACTAAGCTGTGTGAAACGGTGGACTAGATCTGTGTGACTTGCTCATCTACATAATATACAAGTATATAATATAATCATTATAATATCTAGTCTACTAAGCTGTGTGAAACTGTGGACTAGATCTGTGTGACTTGCTCATCTACATAATATACAAGTATATAAATAATCATTATAATATCTAGTCTACTAAGCTGTGTGAAACGGTGGACTAGATCTGTGTGACTTGCTCATCTACATAATATACAAGTATATAATATAATCATTATAATATCTAGTCTACTAAGCTGTGTGAAACGGTGGATTAGATCTGTGTGGAACTTCCCATTATAATAGTGGATCAACCTGTGTCAACGACATTGGTATCTATGAACATAATTCTACCATATTCCTCAAAACACAAACTGCGTTTATTATTTTCCTGTTTCAGTATCAGAAATTTGGCGACAGCCCTATGGATCGCCGTGGGCCACGGTCGACGCAGGATGGCCGAATGTTACAAACCCAAGGATCAGCCAACCAAGAGACAAACATATACCAGAAGCAATGACACCATTACGCCTTATCTTAACCTATTTATTACGTAATTATTTAATCATAATTTAATCACACTTTATACTTGCATACTGATCCTATTATCAAAATCATCATTAAGATAATTACTTTTTAATAGTGGGTAGTTAATTTTCTTATACTGGCAACACTGATTTCTAGTCTCCTATAAAATAGCATGTCACTGTAACTAGCGGGTCTTTGGGCTCTGAAACGCTGAATAAACAACATCTCTTGTCACTCCGTGTTATTTCATCAGTACACCTACCCCAGCTTCAGAAATCTTCTCTGCTGTACCTGACGGTCTTCGCTATCGCAAGCACTTCGTAATATTATGGAACGTGCACGAACTATAGGTGGCAGCACAAATCGACAAGAGAGCTACAGTGTGGTTAAAAAAACAAACTTTTCAGATCTCTCATCGTGTTGCTGTCAATGTTTATTGTTAGAATGAGTACGCATTTTGACTAATAGATGGCACTGTACTGTTGAAGTCATAATCTGAACGGCGGTGTTAAGATTCTCCGCCGTTCAATGACCCCCGCAGTACAAAATTTATATATTGAGCTAAAAATTGTAAAAGAAGGTTAAGTTCCAATAAACCATTAGTTCAACGGTCGATTTGGTTTTACTTCTTGCGATTTGAGTTTATCCCCAAACACTTGTATGTTAATTAATTCATTTTTAATAAGATTAAAATTATAAACTATATGATCTGCAGGCTTACTCTTGAAAACAATACAATACCAATCCAAACGTGATCCGATTCCAATGTCAACGTTGGACGATTTCGTATCCTTGAGCACAAATCCGTTAACCTTCTATCGGCATCCCTGATTGGCCAATGGTTAGGTCGTTTCCCAATCCTATTTAGTTCATTCAATCACCGCGCAATATTGAAACAATTTGGCGCTAGTCTCGGATTCAAGAGTACGAAACTTGACGAAACGGCTCAATTCCAATGTCGATGTATCGGAATTGGGTTCAAGAGTAAGCCCCCAGGCCGATAAAATAATTAACGTCAGCGCCCCCGAAATAATAACGCGCGTCTGACGTTATCCGCAAGTGGTTTTGTGTAATTTTTTTTATAAAAGCTCGGTGTAAAGACAGTTGGGTCGTAATGTTTTTTTTAAAGGTTTGCTAAAAATGTGGGTCGCACATTACTAGTATTCTTGTTAACCCCTCGAGCTAAGCTAAATGCTTGTGTTACGAGTGAGTTCACGTTTATAGTGCAATGGATTATTGGACATAAGTGGCCATTCCCTCGGGGTACTGTACCTACTAGGGATGTTCAATATACATCGATGGTGAAGAAACATCGATGTTTAGCTGAAAAACATCGATGTATTGATATCGATGTCTTGTCTTCGATAACATCGGCACATCGATGTTACAGCCGTTGCATTGGATGTACTAGGATCAACTACCAAGTTAGTCATTATTAGTAGCTTTGACTATCAAGTTCAACTATTTCCCACTAGATGACACTGTTCAATGAAACCGGAGGAAGCCATACGAATAATTATTTCTTTGCAATAGTTTTTCTCTACAGATAAAAAAAAACTTCAATTTACAGTACGACAAGTCTAAGTTGGCGTGTGGCAAAAAAACGAACTAATGCAAATGTAGGGGAAGTTAGTTGAAAAAAAAAACAACGTGTCGACTGCGCAGTGAAAGTGGCGCCCCGCGCACTTGTTACACAGTGCACTTGTATGGTCGCCGCGCCGCGTCATTCTTGCGTGAGTGAGCGAGTGAATAATTATAATTTTTAATTATAATGGACAGTTTTATTTGTTACCTAAAAAACATCGATGTTTATAGACATTTTTTTCAATCGATGTTAATTGTACATCGATACTTGAGATTCGATGTTAATTAACATCGATGTTTTTCTAATATCAATCATCCCCAGTACCTACACAGTTTACAAGGTCTCGGTTTCCAAGCCTACTCATCGGATCCAGTCTATCCAGACATTTGCAGATAATCTAAGGCAACCTAGGTCACATTATTTACTTACAATATAATGACTAGAAATCTAACCACTCATTGTAACATCAAACGTGGGTAAATTAAAATAAATAAATGTCTATGGTGTACTTAAATTTTTTGGAACAATAACTAAGTTATAAACTTTGCCTGCACTTATTGTGTTATGAATTTATACATAATATATATTATTAGCGAGGGTGTCGCAGTATTCGGTATTCGACCTAATTTCACTATCCGGCCGGATATGGAATTTTTATTACAATATAAAACTTTGTAATAATTATAAGCTTCGGAACAATAACTAAGTTATATACTTATCCTCTTATTCATAAAAATCTTTAAACCTCCTATAGCTATTATATGTTTTGTTTTAATTTGACACGTGATATTTTATTACAGGGAAAAAAAGACAAAACATATTATAGCTATAGGAGATTTATAAAACGTTTATGTTAAGTCTGTACTTATTGTGTTATGGGTTTATACACAATATATTTTGTTTGCGAGGGTGTCGCAGTATCCGGTATTCGGCTTAATTTTAATATCCGGCCGGATACTGGATAGCATGTCAATATCCGGCCCAATATGGATTTGCCTATAAATTTCGAACATTTCCTAACATCAACTAATCCACAATATAAAACGTATATAGAAGTATAATATTAATATCCCCTATTAAAAGTACCTATTGAAATTGGGATTTATTTAAATGATATTGGTAGAAGGAGATTTCTCGTATATACATCTTGAAACAAAATTATTGCACACACTGAAAGTAGTTTGTTCAGAATCGGCTACTGAAACGATTTCGGTCATTTTTGTACATTCATATTAATTTTATAACCGATTCTGAACAAATTACTTTCAGGGTGTGCTTTATTTATATTTTACAGGATGTATATCACCGAATTAATATTTTTTTTTATGGGATAGGACTGCAAACGAGCAGACGGATCACCTGATGGTAAGCGATTACCGCCGCCCATGGACACCCGCAACACTAGAGGAGTCACAAATTCGTTGCCGACCTTTTAAAAGAGGATTGGGCCTCCGGTAACCTCACTCACTTGGTGAAACACAACGTAAGCGTTGTTTAACGCTCACCATTGATATTGTAAGAAAATGCGGCAGATGGTCGAGCTTTTAATTCATCGCTCGGTGTCAAGCTCAGAGCGCCGTTGTGTTTCGAAATCACGGACTTTAGTTTGCACCAGATTCCACCACTTTTTTTATGGGATAGGGTGGCAAACGAGCAGATGGACACCCGCAACACCAGAGGAGCCACAAGTGCGTTGCTGACCTTTTAAAAGGGGATTGGGCCTCCGGTAACCTCACTCACTCAGCGAAACACAACGTAAGCGTTGTTTGACGCCAGTTTTCTGTGAGGCCGTGGTATCACTCCGGTCGAGCCGGCCCATTCGTGCCGAAGCATGGATCTCCCACGTAAAAAAATATAATTAAAATATTTCGTAGGTTTATCATTTCGCTAGGTTTATTAAGCTTTTTTTGTATATAGTATGAAATATTATGAGAAATTAACATTACAAGTTAAAAGCTAGTGCAAGTTATAAGGCAGTTGTAGGAAAATACTAATTATTTATATACTCGTAATATACAATGTGTTAAGAAAACCCTGTCCGACCCGTGAAGGTATTGTTAGGTATCGAGATCCGGTTCTGTTTATATGTATAATCATTTTCAATGTACAAGAATAAAAAAATATATAAAACGAGGAAACTGAAATGACACTACTGGGGGCACCGTCCTTCGGTACAAACCATAATGTTAAATAAAATTTTAAAAATTTGCTGGATTTTGGAGTAAATTCGGCAAAAGCGGAGGTAGCCTAATGGCTAGGGCATCAGACTTGCGATCATGTGGTTGCCGGTTCGAACCCCACCCATTGCACTACCGACGTGAACCCACTCGTAACACAAGCATTTAGCTTAGCACGAGGGGTTAACAAGAATACTAGTGATGTGCGACCCACATGGCTAGTAAGGTTTTTTTTTTAATTTGGACCCAATTACCTTGAATTTAAAATTCATTATTATCTTTTTGTGATTTTTGAAAAATTCGTCTGCAGACAGGATTTTAACCTGCGTCTTCTGGTTAGATACACCAGAAGCTGTGAAGCCACCGCGAGTCCCACCCGCCAGATCGTTATACTTTTATGAATAATAATCGAAGAAATATTAATACGTTTACTTTCATGAATATTGAATGTTTGTTATTGTATTTGGTGATGTGATTGGGATACCTATATGCCCCTTTCGGATCGGACAGGATTTTGTTAACATATTGTATACTGTTTCATAAAAGTACTTAGTAATTCTAACTTCTAAGTATTTTAGTACAAAGATAATCGAATATAATAGTTTCGGCCACAATTCGCCGATATTAAGGTCCCATGTAATAGGGGGCGAGCCTATTACCATTAACCAGGCCCAATTTCATAGAAAAATTCAATAACTCTGCTCGATCTGGGAATCTAACCTAGGACTTGTAGCGTTACAGTCGCGCTTGGGACCACTAGACTAATGAGCAGAGATCGGAATAGGTAGAGCTATTTTTGGTACTTGTGGTATGATGTAATAATATGGACATGCCCTACGTCACGGAATTAATTGCGCATAGAAAATTGTAATACGTTAGAAAGAGACGATACATACTTGTCGTTAGGCAAAGAGTGTCCCGCTTTCTCGCTATTGTTCCCTTTTGTTTCCACAAGCTGTGTTTTGCATCCTGCAAGGACGGCAACAACGCGCGAGTGCCCATTGAACTTTTGCAACTTCGGACATCCGATTTTGTTTACTTAAAACAAACTATTACATTTTTCTGTTTCCTACATTGATTTATTTTTTTAAATCCCGGGGTATGTCCATATTAACATATATGTTTGCGGTCAATGAACCAAAATAGCTCTACCTATTCCGATCACTGGTAATGAGGCAGTTTATTTTTTTAATAATTACTACAGTACCTACAGCTGTAAGTAGAATTTCTGTATGGCTTTGATTATCTGTTAGTACTCGTTAAGTTTATGAAATGCAAATTGGGAATGGCATATAATGGATATTAGCATTCGAACAATTATTAACTTTATCTGTATCTGAATTGCGTCGATTTTAGACTAACAACTTACATTGGGACAAATATTTCAATGGGAATTGAAGTATCTTCTAAATAGATTTAAGGTTGCTTATTGCAAAGTTTGTAAACTCGTCGTCCAATTAAGATATTGTGTACCCTTTGAACGCCGCGTAAAACAGAAAAAGCGTGCCGTCAGCGACAAGCTTCCGAATTTCCTATAGAAATCTGTCACTCAGTCGCGACCGTGTCGTAATGGACAAAACTGCAACAAAACCAATTTGAATTTGGCGGGCTTAGGGGAATACCCAGTACTGTCATTAAAATCATAGAAAGCACCTTACATCCAAAAGTGTTTTAGTCTAAGCTAATAATTCAAATCATCATACCAAAATTCACTACTGTCAAGTTTTTGCAGCCAAGCAAGGGCACTAAGATACTTAGCGATTTTTTTAATGGCAACACTATCAGACATGTTTATTTTTGACAGGGTTGCCAGGCTTCCGTCGTCTGAAGTTGCCCATTGTACGTAATATCTGTGTATTTTCATCGTCCACTTCTCTGTCCATGCCCGAAGTGCCCGGGATTTGCCCAAACAGCTTTAATTTTGTGGGCAAGTATATTAGTCCTAGGAGAGTTATAACTGAAAGAAAAATATTAATTTTAGTCTTCAATATTTAAGTACTAACATCTTTAATGTCACTCAGCGTGCCATGGAGCGTGCTATGCTCGGAGTTTCTAGAGTTTGAACTAAAGTTACCGACATAGCGCACCGAATTAGCAAGCAGAAGTGGCAATGGGCTGGCCATACATATCTGTAGAAGAACCGATAACCGCTGGAGTAGACGTGTTCTTGAGTGGAGACCGTGACTCGCAAACGTAGTTTAGGACGCCCTCCGGCAAGATGGAGTGATGATTTGCGAAAGGTTGCTGGCGGAAGCTGGATGCGACAAGCCGAGGACAGGGTGAAATGGCGCACATTGGGGGAAGCCTAAGTCCAGCAGTGGACTGCTATAGGCTGATGATGATGATGATCCTTAGGGACACTTCAAATATTACGTACGCAGGTTTATTACAATTATTTACACGATTAGCGATCGGCTTCTGCGCCACGTGTTGTGGGTTCGCTCCCCACACGGAGCAAATATTTGTATGATCTACAGGTAGTTGTTCCGGGTCTGGGCGTTTGTGTATGTGAGAATCTGTGTCTGTAAACGCACCCACGATACAGGAGAAAATCCTAGCGTGGGGCAATGCTTTTATAAAAAGAAAAAAAGAAAAAGAAAAATTTACTCCCCCACCCCCCTTGTCAGCAAAAGTAATTTTTCTTTTAATGTATTCTGTTCTATTCTCGTCAGCTCGTTTGCCGATTTAATCCATAAAAAAAAAGAATTCCTCCTATTATCGCAATATTGTACCAGTGAAGAAAGTAACAATATTTATTTTAAGACTGTCTGTCCATGGAGTTTCTTGCCAGATTCTTCTCCATATGATCAACCTTTTGGAACCATACAACTAGAATCATAACGTTTCATAAACGCTTGCAAAAGCTTATTTGAAACTAGCGACCCGCCCCGGCTTCACACGGATGCAATGCTGATATTAAATATACTACGTAAAAAGTAAGGGATAAAAAATGGTTATTATGGGTTATCCCTAAGATATAGACATATAACATCGCGGACATTTTTGTAGAACTTTTTAAGGTGTACACTACTGTAGTACATTATTTTGATCTATCTCGTAGGGTTCAGCCAGCGTTGCAAGATTCATCACATTTTTTTTTATGGGATAGGAGGGCAAACAGGCAGACGGATCGCCTGATGGTAAGCGATTACTGCCGCCCATGGACACCCGCAACACCAGAGGAGTCACGATTGCGTTGCCGACCTTTTAAAAGGTGATTGACCCTCCGGTAACCTCACTCACTCGGCGAAACACAACGTAAGCGTTGTTTGACGCCGGATTTCTGTGAGGCCGGTGACACAACATCGACGCGTGCAGCGACGTGCCGTGATATCGACGATGTTGTGTCGCGTCGCTGCCGCGGAAGCGTCTTTGTCGTAACGGTTGTGATGTGTAAAGCAGGAAAGGTAAAGTGATTCATGTAGGCATACTGTCACTACAATACATATAAACCTTCCTCTTAAATCATTCTATCTATTAAAAAAACCGCATCAAAATCCGTTGCGTAGTTTTAAAGATCTATGCATACATAGAGACAGACAGACAGCGGGAAGTGACTTTGTTTTATACTATGTAGTGATGATAAAAAAAATATCTTGAGTTACTTACTGTTTAAAACGCAGGGGAATACTACGTAGAAGTTGAGGTCCGTGGAGTGAAAGTAAAATGCTTCAGTGAAATACAGGATTATGGTGAGGGTCAAAGACCAATACCCCATAGATACCACCCTGTAATCAGTATATACAAATCATGACAATATTTACCATAAATAGAGCTAACCAACAAAAACAGAAATAAAATAACATACCATCACGCCTGTATTCCCCGAAGGGTTAGACAGAGGCATACTAATGTACACCCTCATCAATTCGCCGGTATGTTTAGGTCCCATGTTATAGGGGGCGAGCCTATTGCCATTAACCGGGCACAAATCCAGACTCCGAGCTGCTACTGAGAATTTCATAGAAAAAAATAACACTTTGCTCGACCTGGGAATCGAAACCAGGACCTCTAGCGTAGCAGTCGCGCTCGGGACCACTAAACTAATGAGGCAGTCAATCGAATCGGAATTAAAACAGAAATAAAATCGGTTCAAAAATAAAGACACATTTGGCGTAACGGCTGAGAAATCCTTTTCTGGGCCACGTGTTGTGGGTTCGATCCCCACACGGAGCAAATATTTTTTACTATAATATACTCCTATTCTCCCCACTTTACACACTACCGGGGCATATGGTACTAAATCTGTGCTATCTGCCTTGTTAAAAACACATCGGGGTAGATAATATTTGATTTGTGCCCTCCACCCTAAGCTGAATGCTTGTGTTACGAGTGGGTTCACGTCGGTAGTGCAATGGGTGAGTTTCGAACCGATGATCTTTCAACCACATGATCGCAAGTCCAATGCCCTAGACATTAGGCCACCCCGCTGCGATAATTGTTGACGGGGTCGGTACTACCGGGGTCAAGGAAACTAATTTTCCCAACTGTGCCGTTAATGGGATGGGATAACCACGACCGGACTGGATTTTTTTTATGGGATAGGGGGACAAACGAGCAGACGGATCGCCTGATGGTAAGCGATTACCGCCACCCATGGACACGCGCAACATCAGAGCAGTCACAAGTGCGTTGCCCGCCCTTTAAAAGCGGATTGGGCCTCCGGCAACCTCACTCACTCGGCGAAACACAACGTAAGCGTTGTTTGACGCCGGTTTTCTGTGAGGCCGTGGTATCACTCCGGTCGAGCCGGCCCATTCGTGCCGAAGCATGGCTCTCCCATGTTAAAAGTTGATTATACCATTATACATATATATTATTATTGGATATGGTGAAATTTCGCAGCCTGCTAACTTTCGCAATGAATTTTCATTCAAAATCATTTATTGCCACACTCGCTATTTTGCTAGGTACGATGAAATCGTGAACAAAATGCGATCTTTTTAATTAAAAATGGGCTTGCCCCCGAAGCGAGATTGAAGTCAAGAACTTCAATCTTGCTTCATTGCGCAAAGATGAGGTGGATTTTATTGAAATGTGATTGTGAGCAGGCTGTGTGAATAAAAGTCGCAGGTGTAATGATTTCATGTGATGTTTCACATTTGCTACCTGCTAAATCTTCCATAACTATTACAAAATAATACTTACGGTCTATAATGTATGTAGAGAGTACAGTGTATGAGGGCTAGTGCTTTCAGCACTGAGTACATGCCAAGCATACGAGATATAGTGAAGTCTCCTAAAACAATGATAACAAAAAATTAGGAATGATTTTGTACATTTAAAAATAATAGCCCAGTAGTATCGGGAGCAGGGTCAAGGCTACCAGTGACAGACCCAGGTGAGAGAAATCTACTAACAATGTGAGCCATGTCCAGATTAAAATTAAAGTTATTATTATTATTAATTATTATTTATTGTCAACGAAATTAGCAATCATCGCCGAAAAAAAAGAAATTACAGTTATTAACCTTTTGACCGCCTTAGTCACTTATAGACGACAAACCAAGATGTGCCCAGCACCCCAAGGTCACGAGTGGGTGACAGATTTCTATAGGAAATTCAGAAGCTTGGTGCTGAGGGCATGCTTTTCTGTTTTGACATGACAGTCAATGGGTTAATCTGGTGGTTGTGAATGTGAGTCCCGGGTTTAATTCACTCAGTGCTATTGGGTTTGGCTATGACATTCTCAGTTGCAGCTTGAAAATTGGATTTATTTGGATGGCAATAGGCTCACCCGCTATTACATGGGACCTCAACATACTGGTGAACTGTGTAGCTGTACATCTCTACCAAATACATCAGCCAAAAGAGGACTATTCCTGCACAAAGAACTTCTCCACAGATTTTCACACAGACCAGTTCTGTTACACCTACATCCAACAGCTTCCAGCAATCTTTACAAGGTTGTCTGTCCATCTTATTGGAGCACATCCTATGTCCTATGCTGTGTTTTCCAGCATGTGTTCTTCACTGAAGAACTTTGCTTTACCCGGGTATCGAACCCAGGACCTCTAGCATAGCAGTTGCGCTTAGGACCACTACACTAATGAGGCAGATTGCCTGATGTTAAACGATCTACGATACGTGCCTACACTGCGATCTACGATAGAGCACGCTTGTCTATTATTTTAGTAAGGGGGTCAATTGCATGTGGTAACAACTTACCATCTAAATGTTCATCCGCTGCGTTGCTAAGGAACGATCTCCTTTCGATATAGGACCGTCCAGCCGTCCCTAAATCCATAAAAGCGACAAACGCTATCCACCCGCGAAATGCATATAAAACTTTATTTTGTACAGCCATTATTTCAATTTCAACCTATTTATGTACACACTATTCCCGGTTTTCACTTTTGACCTAATTACAACACTAATTAAGGTTTAACAAAAGAATAAAGTAAAGGTTTGTATATCGGCTGATCATTTGATAAACATATACATTTAAACGTTGTATTGTATTAGAAAAATCACATGTTTGTATCAGCTTGCATCGCAATGCGGCATTTTACCTGCATTGTATTTTTTCATAAACCATTTAGTAAATTAATCGAAAATAACTTTACAAGTGTTTCGCGCAGACTCTGTTACTGTCAAACGTACAGTAAACTGTCAGCTGTTTCGCTGTCAATATTCGACAGTTCTGCCCAAAGAAAAATGTGTAATGCCAAAGAATAAGCGCTAGATGGCTCTAGTACACATTTAAGTGTCGACATCTGGTGGTAAGTAGTAAAAATTACATTTAAGAATGTCTGGCGAAAAAGACCCGATGGCCGATGGGGCCGTGGAGGAGCCTGAGATAAGAGCACTGTGCAGACCACAGAGTATGTGTCTACTTATTTTTTAGGTAAATGCAGCCCGACTGAAACAGCAATAGTAACATACTATGCATATGCGTTCGCTTGGCTTAGATATGGAATTATATTATGGGGTAACAGTACAGACGCGCCTTCACTATTTACAATACAGAAGAAACTAATAAGAATACTGATTAACATCAATGACACCGACTCATGTAAACCACACTTCAAAGAACTAAACATCTTAACACTAGCCTGTCTCTATATATTTGAAATGTGCAAATGTATAAGGAAGTACCCACAATTCTACAACAAAAGAGAAGACATTCAAACAAAAATCAATTTACCAACTTCACGGCTAAAAATGCACTCCTCTAGTGCATTTGTTACGTCCATTAAAATCTACAATAAATTACCTGAATACATAAAAAACACAGAATCAAATAATATATTTACCAATAAATTAAAACGATTTCTCTTAGATAAAAGTTACTACACAATTGACGAATACCTCAAAGATAAATTTCAACTAGGGAAATAGGGATAATTAGATTAAACAAGCAGTACTTAAATATATTTATTTACCTTACTCACCGTGCAAACTTTAATTACTTACAATCTATTTGATTAAAATTACAGCAAATATATAAATATATATAAAAAATAAACAATAACAATTAATACATAATCTAGAATATAACTATTAATAATAAATAAATATATGAATATTAATAAATAAAATGAATATAAATCTACATTTAAATAGGTATTATTTACCTAATTAAACATCTAAATATCAGATCTTCCTTTATTTCAATATATTATGTTTTAAAAAGCGCTCTTCATCCTCTCCTCTAAAAAAACTAACTTGCTGTGCCCGACAGGGTCCATAATTGTTTCTCTTTAATTATACCCACCAGCTTTTGTATACATTATGGGATGCAATAAAGTTATTGAGTATTGAATAATGAAGTGACCGCGGGTGTTTTTAAACCCAAGAGTATAATATTATTATAGCTGAACATTTAACTTCTGCTGCAAGGACCATAAATAGGATATACATATAAGTTTCTTGCACTGCTCTGATGATTAGTGCACTAGTGTGCAAAAAAGGGTTTCTTCTAGTTTATCGATACTAAATTGTTGGATTTGTGTGAATAATGCCATCCATACCATACCACCTGTACCATTACGATTCACACCTGTGTTCCCCGAAGCACCCCGAAGTAATGTAGGTACATCCACAGTTCTCACATTTAACAGGAGGCGATCCTATTATCATTACTCGGGCTTTTCAAATCCAAAATTTCAGCTACTACCTAGAATTTCCTAAAAAAAAAACAGTAACACTGCTCGACCTAGAAATCGAACCGTGGACGACGCGACGCATAGCAGTCGCGCTTAGGACCACTAGACGATTAGACTATTTGAGGTCGTTTTATAATATTAAGCTATATGAATAATTTACATATAATTCTTGCTCGGCTTTATATATACTATAATTTATCAGAATTTAGTACATGTTCAAAATTTACTTATTAATTTCATTCATTTTTATACAAATACATTTTGTGATTTATGTACCTTCAAATTTTGCTTGAAATGGGAATGTAAAAATAGGCAGCACATGTGTAATTGCCATATAAAATATTGTCACGTTATCCGCTTGCAACTGGTCACAAAATACCTAAAAATATCGTCGCCATATTGGTATTGTCAAAAACTTCGGGATATATCGGTGCCGATGAAAAAATGGTTTCAAGTCTTTTAATTACCGAGTTATCTGTTTTCGAGTGATCTAAAAGGACCAGCGGTGACTTTAGATGTTACTTTTATCGTATGAGTTGTGTTATTCGGTTCTTAAATGATGTTTTCCATGGAGAAATGTTTGGGACGTAGTGGGACTGGCACAGCAGAGGAGTCTGAGCTCTTCGCCGGTGGTGGCGAGGAGCTGGGCAAGGAAAGTCTTCCATCTGATGATGTCGCTTCAGCTGTGGCTGCGGTCTCCGACGAGATCGGTGACATCTTGAAAGATGAGCTAGGTGACGCGGATCGGGCGGATCGCATCGGGGCTGAACTGGCGGATTTAAGCGCGGAGCTTGGCCTCTTAGCTGGTTTAGCTGATGGAGAGCCCCAGCAGGACTTCCCATCACTCTTCGAAATTGCGGTGAGTGACAATATGGCTGACTTATTTTTCTCAATGGTGTTGGAAAATTCGACTCATTCGTCTTTGACTCTTCAAAGGTGTCATTGACCTTTAATTTGCTAATAAATACCTATGTATAATGGTTTGTATACATCTTGTGATAATCAAACATACTTATATGGGTTAGGTTAATAATTGATATCTTGGTAACAGCATATCAAAAACCTGTTTTCTTACTACTGATTTGAGGAATTTTAATTTTGATGTTGTTAACTAGATTTTTTTCTCATTTCCAAGCTAAGTGTATTTTTATTTAGAAATCAAATCCTCAGGTGGTTTTCAGGTAGAGGACATTGTCTATTAGATTTTGGCTATAGTTAGTCTAGTAGATGAGTTTATTTTTTTGTATAGGTATATTAGGAAAAATGAAATAAGTTATAATTATTAGATCTCATTCCCATTTCTTATTTGATTATATTTTAACATACATACATCTAACACACCTTCTTACTAAGTAGTAATATGCTAACATTGACAAAAAAAATAAAACAAAAAGGGTAATGTCATCATCTTACCCTAATCCCACATAACCTGAGGTTTATTTATTTTATTTATTTAACATAACAACATAACATACCATCACACCTATATTCCCCGAAGGGTTAGGCAGAGGTGTACTTAATGTACACCCACAGTTCGCCGGTATGTTTAGGTCCCATATTATAAGGGGCGAGCCTATAGCCATTAACCGGGCACAAATCCAGACTCCGAGCTGCTAATGAGAATTTCATAGAAAAACCCAATAACACTTTGCTCGACCTGGGGATCGAACCCAGGACCTCTAGTGTAGCCGTCTCACTTGGGACCACTAGACTAATGAGGCAGTCATTTATTTATTTATTGTTAAGGTACTCCAATGAGTTATTTACTAATACATAAAATGATTATGATTAAAATGGTATATAAGTATTTCTGTAAATAGATCATAAAAAGATACTTTTGCAAGTCAATGCTTTACATTTTTTTTAAACTAGATGGCACCAGAATTTCCCAACTGATGACCTCTGAGAAGAAATACTGAAAAAAACTCAGAGAATCATGGTCTCTTTTAAAGTCCAGACAGTAGTAGTGGTATTACAACTATGTATTACATTATATGTGAGTGTTACGATGTCGGGCAATATCAGAACAGGCCTTTTAAAGAAAGAGCCTTAGCAGCCTTGAGTTGACCTGGCCTGACTGACGGCACACATACAACAGTCATCGTGTAGCTAAACCATCATTAAGGGAGTCATAGGTACATAGAATTACATAAAATAGATCACAGAGTGAATTTGTCAGTTACATACATTACAAGTTAATTTAATATGTGCAATGAAAACCTATACAAACTATTTTTAAAATTAAAAATAATAAAACAGTAGTGGTTAGTGCAGTTTGTCAGTTTTTTCATAAATTTCTATCAACCATCATCTTATCATTCATTTACTTTGTAACCATGGCATCTCTCACACAGTCCATCCATCTTTTCTTTGATCTTTTCCTTCCCTTGACCCTTTTTTTATTATTTGTTTGTGGCTATGGTATCACTGAGAATGCTGTCGGTCTATTGTGATCGCCACTGGTTGAGTTACAGTTCACTGCTGAATCCTGCAGGTATTATGAACTGCAGGATTTTCTTAGGAGTGGGCTCCTTTATTTCGTCCGGGCTTAAGGTGTGGTTTCGTAGATTAACACTACGCTTGGGTATTAGCGATCCACATTCCCTAAGAAGGTGAAATGGCTTTTCATCAGCCTCCTCACTTGCTCAACCTTAGGTTGAACATGTGCTTGTTTAAACAACAATTTACCTTTGACCACCATAGAAAAAGCATGCCCTCAGAACCAAGCTTTGAATTTCCTATAGAAATCTGTCACCCAGTCGTGACTGGTGTCCTGGGCACATTTGGTTTTGTCATCTTTACAAGACTGTGATGCTCAAATGGTTAAATCCATCTATATTTATGCTCCAAACCCTTCTGGTAACATGCTCTTGCATCACATGACCGATACCATAACAAGTGGGTACTACACGGGTAAGGAGAAACTATAGAGATTCTTGCATACTTTTTTTGCTTCTTCCACATTCACACATCTTCACATACTTTTTTGCAATTAATGCAATTTTATAAGGTAACTAGTGGGCCCAGCAGACGTTGCCCTGACCTGAAAAAATCCTAAAACCGGATTGCAGTGCCACCTACTGGATCCAATTGTATTTTCAAACTATCTAGGGACCCACTGACTTGATTGAGAGTGTTTTTATCTATGATTTTAAAAAATCAGGACAGATGTTTCAAGGTTATCAGCTCTTTTCTATTTTATAGAGGGATATTTGGAATTTCCACAGGTCTAATCAATGTCAAACTTACTATCCTGTTACTTCATTGATATTGCAAGAACATGGTAACCATTACTTGATGCTTTTTGAGGTTTTTTTTTTAATTTTAAATGTAATGTTATGTTTTAAAAAAGTGTTATTGGGTTTTTCTATGAAATTCTCAGTAGCAGCTCGGAGTCTGGAGTTGTGCCCGGTGAATGGCTTTAGGCTCGCCCCCTATAACATGAGACCTAAACATACCGGCGAACTGTGGGTGTACATTAAGTACGCCTCTGCCTAGCCCTTCGGGGAATACAGGCGTGATGGTATGTTATGTTTATGATGGTATGCTATGTTTTATACACTTGTGTGTTGACATCCTTTCTAATTGTTATTATTCTATTATTTTCTTTAAATAAATTAAAGCATAGTTACAGTGAGTTTGATACTGCCACATTGCTACATACAAAAAATGCTGCATCGGAATTTATCACAAATGTACACCTTGCATTGCAATTACTAATGAATATGTAATGTTATATGCATACTTATTAACTAGTATATTAGTCTTTATTAGTGGGCAATACGGATCCTGACCGACCGATCTTACTGACAAGAAATCTAATAAGTACGTCAAATCAGTTCTTGTTAAGAAAGCCTATTATAAAATCAAGGACTATGTTGACGATGTATGTATGTATCTTTATTAAAACTTTCAAAAATTACAAAGTTATGCAAAGCCCCACAAAACCGTCTTTACGGAGCCCCACAAAACCGTCTTTACGGATAAAAATGTGTGGTGTTTAAATACGGATGCACTTGCGGCCTCCCTGGCAACCTGAGGCTATTGATTACTAGGGACAATTCCAACTTAGTATCTATAGGGAATATATGGACATAGTTTTCACAGATTCTTTATTCATTACATTTCGAGATGTCTTCATATGGTTAGTATTGTTTACCTCAACTGAAACTGTAAAAGTGTGTACATTGTGGCATGTCTGAGTGGACTCCTAATTTATCCTGCTTTGATGATGTGTGTACTTTACCACATAGTTCACTTATATTCTATTATTGACATCGAGTTCTCAAACACTGAGAACCTTCTACCTTACTTTGACATCCAATGTTCACACATCCTCATATCGCAATATTGTACCAGTGAAGATTGTAACACCATTTATTTTAAAAGAGTGTCCATGGAGTTTCTTGCCGGATTCTTCTCTGTAGGATCAAACTTTTGGAACCGTGCAACTAGAATCATAACATTTCATAAACGCTTGTAAAAGCTTATTTGAAATAAAAACATTTGAACTTGAACTTGAATAATGCCCCCATATGAGTGCTGGAGGCTTTCAGGCACTTGTTACTCAGTGAAAATTACAGTTCAATGAAATAATCATGTCTGTGACTGAAGTTATATTATATGCAAGTGGTTGCATTGTAGGGTTGCCATTTGCCACTTCTTGATTTAAGTTCAATTATAATGTTTATTATACCAAGCTCTTCCTCTTACAGATGGGCCATCGCGGCTCCGGCAGCGGGTCCTCGTCGTCCTCGTGGTCGGGGGGCCGCGGGGGGCGTCCGAGGCGGCACTCCAGACCCCAACGCACCCCTAGGCGCCGGCCCATTGCTAAGGGTAAAGAGGTGAGTGACGTAATTTTGTGTTATGTGATTTAAACATAATTATTTTTGTAATAAAAGAAAGAAAGAGAAAAATAACTTTATATTTTAGACTCTCAAATTGTGAGTGATTGGTCCGACCGGTTCCGGTCACGGCGACCGCTTTATGGACTCTGTCGTCGCTGGTGGCTTATGTAGCCAATTTTCTTAGTAAAAGTTCTAGTGCATTGCAGGCATCTGAGCTCACCATTGTATGATATTGTAAGAAAAAGCCGCAGATGGTCGGGCTTTTAATTCATCGCTCGGCGTCAAGCTCAGAGCGCCGTTGTGTTTCGAAATCACGGACTTTAGTTTGCACAAGATTCCGCCACTTTTTTTTTATGGGATGGGGTGGCAAACCGCAGATGGACACCCGCAACACCAGAGGAGCCACAAGTGCATTGCTGACCTTTTAAAAGGGGATTGGGCCTCCGGTAACCTCACTCACTCGGCGAAACACAACGTAAGCGTTGTTTGACGCCGGTTTTCTGTGAGGCCGTGGTATCACTCCGGTCGAGCCGGCCCATTCGTGCCGAAGCATGGCTCTCCCACGTAAAAAGACACTCAGGTCGCTTGGCAGCCTGCTGCTCCCAGCGAGACCGCTCAATGTCGCACCTTTTCATATCCCGTTTGAGCACATCTTTGAACCTAAGGAGTTGGCCGTCGTCCTTATACATTAATTAACAAATACTGACTGATGACTGTTGTATGCTTGCCGTCAGTCAGGACAGTTCAACTCAGGGCTGCTATGGGTCTTTCTTCAAAAGCCCTGCTCAGCTATTGCCCTGCATCGTAACACTCACATACCTATTATGTTATAGATGTAACACCAGTACTATTATCTGCACTTTAAAAGAGACCAGGATTCTCTGAGTTTGTTTCGGTATTTCTTCTCAGAGATTGTCAATTAGGAAATACCGGCGCCATCTAGTTAAAAAAAAAATTAAGCAATGAGTATCTTTATAAGCGACGCATGACATGATCGCAAGTCCGACACCGTAGCCATTAGTCTACCTAATGGCTAGGGCGTCGGACTTGCGATCATGTGGTTGCCGGTTCGAAACCCACCCATTGCACTACCGACGTGAACCCACTCGTAACACAAGCATTTAGCTTAGTACGAGGGGTTAAAAAGAATAATAGTAATAATATAATGTGCGACCCACAATGATAGTAAGGTTTTTTTTTAAAAAAAAAAAGATCTTGCGGAGGGGTGAGGAGTATTTAGTATTTACAGAAATAAGTCAAAGTCAAAATCATATAATCAAGATAGACAGTAGTCTATCTTGATTATAAAAATGACCTTTAAAAAGTACTTCTGACGACTACAGTACGAAGCGACGCAACAAACTCCCCAGCAACACATTTCTGACTGTTCAGGCGTAAAAGTTACATCAAATATAATTCATATTGTTGTTTGGGGTACTTAGTAACTATAGTCTGTTTTCAACTTATAGAAAAAGTAAACTTTAGTTAAGGCGGATCGTTCACCTGAGCCCGCCAAATTCAAATTTCGAGTGGTTTTTATATAACTTTATAATCTTAGCATGGAAAATCACAAAAAGATAGAGTAAAGAATGTAAATAATTAAATCATGTACAAATCAATGAACTTTTAAATACGCCTCGATGAAAATTCTTATTTGCAACAAGTATCATATTTGACTTATTTCTTTTCGTCATTCAATACATGTTCATTTCATTTTGACATCATATATCATATCATATATTCATATTTAAGGCGGATCGTTCACCTGAGCCCGCGAAATTCAAATTTCAAGTAATTTTTCGCAGTTTGTAGGTCTATAAAAAGTTCTAGATTGTTGAGTCATGGTAGTTGTAATCGCGACATTAACTATACAACATTCACAACTGAGAACTAAAACCTTTACTTATAAATCCTTATCAAGCCAAAAACTTGCCGAAAACTGTGTAATTGGTCAAAATTGACATTACACACGAACATTACAATACGAAATAAATAAGGTATAAGTTAATATATAAGGCCTGTGGGAATCGAACCGACGACCTCGTGATCAGCAATCCGGTACTCGAACCAGACCACACCTCGAGACCACAGACGTCAAGCTACACCTTTAAACTGGGAATATTCAACAATTCCCACAGGTGACAAACATTTATGTGGTGAACTTAAGTGTTTGTTTGTCTGGGTGTTTCTTATATAATATACATATAAGTAGGTATGTATATACAAAAAAAAAGTATTATATCCATTGTCCATACCAGTACCCATAGTACAAGCTCTGCTTAGTTTGGGACTAGATGGTGCTCTGTAAAATGTCCCAGGATATTTATTTATTATTTATTTAAAGGGACGTTTTGAGAAAGGGACTTTTCGGGAAAGGGACATTTCGGGAAAGGGACATCCTGGGAAAGGGACAATATGGGGAGGGGACATTTCGGGAAAGGGACTATTTGCAACCGAGGGACATGTTGGGAAAGGGACGTTTTGAACCTGAACGGTGGACAGTTTTCTCTCTCTTTCCGCCGCCTCTTTTGCAAGCATGACTTCCTCGCAGTAGGAGGCGACGGCTTCCCACGTGCTCTCGCCTCCGACCATGGACCGATTTTTTTTATATTAGCAGGTAAACCTCCGCCTAACCTTTCCGGGAATACAGGCGTGATGGTATGTTGAATAGTTGATATAAAACACAGTTTACGACGCAGATGTCCCGGCGGCGCAGCGCGGCGGCGCGGCGCGCGGTGTGCATGCGCGTGCGCCGCGTGGAGGTCGTGTCCGACGCGTCCGACGCGTCCGACGTCGGCGCCGACTCCGACTCCGACGATCAGTGGACTGAGCTCGATGACGCATGTAAGTAGCTTTTGTTTTTATTCGTGATAGGCTTACGCTTGACCGCCAGTTTGCCTGATGTTAAGCGATACTGCGATCTACGATGGAGCGCGCTTGCTTAGAAGGAACCGATTCACTCGTGATTTAAAGACACCCAGATTATATCTATCGGGGAAGACCCACTCGGGAAGCGTATTCCACATTTCAGCGGTACGCATGTTGATAAGTGGACTTAAAGTTTCGTACTGGTTTTGACAATGTCTACCATGAATCGATGTCGCTTTAGTTTAAGTTTATATACTAACATCAATTGTTATTTATTTTATACTAGCGGGCCCGGAAACGTTGTCCATTTTAAGGATCGAAAAAATGACGTCATGTCACCGCTTAGCCCGTTTAACCGTACAAATGACGTAATTTGCCACTTACGTCTGTTTAGAATAGAAATAATTACAAAGTGGAAAATAAATAATGAAAATGATTGAATATCGGGAAAATAAAAAATAATGTTATCCTATTTTCGATCTAGTTTCAAATAAAATAATACACGGGTGTTAAAAAATGAAATGGTGCCAATTAATTGGCTCGCAATGTTGGCGAAATATATGCATCAAAAAAATTTTCGATCTTGAAGAGCCCCAATTGACCCTTCAAAGAGCGGCAGTTTGCCCACTCCTGCACTAGCCCATCTAGGCCCATAATCAACCCATTATATTGTCCCACTGCTGGGCACGGGTCTCCTCTCAGAATGAGAGGGATTAGGCTATAGTCCACCACACTGGCCTCGTGCGGGTTGGCAGACTTCACATGCCATCGAGACAATCTCTCAGGCATGCAGGTTTCCTCACGATGTTTTCCTTCACCGTTTAAGCGCGTGATAATTAACTTTGTCTCATTTATACCTAATCATATACTGCCAAGAAGTTTGGCAAAACGCACATGACTTCGAAAAGTCAGAGGTGCGTGCCTTGGGTTCGAACTCGAGACCTTTGATTTAGCAGTCCCAACGGTCATACCACTAGGTTATCACTGCTGCCATCTAGGCCCAACGAGGTTCAAATGGTTGTTTTTTTAAATGTTTTTTTCTTTCTCAGCGGGCTCTTCAGACAGTTCGTCGTTGAAGGAGGCGGCAGCTGTCGACGTGGATTGCAATGGCTACCAACACAAGGCGTCGGTAAGTAGAAAACGTAACAAACAAATAGACAGTGAGAGAGACATGCTTGGGCACGAATGGGCCGGCTCGACCGGAGTGATACCACGGCCTCACAGAAAACCGGCGGCAAACAACGCTTACGTTGTGTTTCGCCGAGTGAGTGAGGTTACCGGAGGCCCAATTCCCTTTTTAAAGGTCGGCAACGCACTCGTGACTCCTATGGTGTTGCGGGTGTCCATGGGCGGTGGTAATCGCTTACCATCAGGCGATACGTCTGCTCGTTTGCCTCCTATCCCATAAAAAAAAGACAGACAAGGCTACTTTCACATTTATAATACTTACCTACTAATATTTGTCGAATTAATATTGATTAATAGTGTATATACAGAACTTAGCATCACGCCTGTATATCCCCAAAAGGTTAGGCAGAGGCGTACTAATGTACACCCACAGTTGCCCGATGTTTGGGTCCCATGTAATAGGGGGCGAGCCTATTGTCACAGTTTCTCGAGCTCCTACTGAGATTTTCATAGAAAAAACCAATAACACTGCTTTTTACGTAAGAGGGCTATTATCTAATCTCTTAGTATAAGTTGCCTCATTAGTCTAGAGGTCCCAAGCGCGACTGCTACACTAGAAGTCCTGGGTTCGATTCCCAGGTCGAGCAAAGTGTTATTGGGTTTTTCTATGAAATTCTCAATAGCAGTCTGGATTTGTGCCCGGTTAATGGCTATACGCTCGCCCCCTATAACATGGGACTTAAATATACCGGCGAACTTTGGGTGTACATTAAACACGCCTCTGCCTAACCCTTCGGGGAATACAGGCGTGATGGTATGTTAGTTAAAGTTGTACCACCTTATTTATTATATTGATGTGGATATTTGGCACAGCAGGCGGAGGCCCCAGCTATGGGTCAGTTCCTGCTGCCGCTGCTGAGCGCCGACGCGCCCGCACCGGACCCCGAACACTTCCTCATAAGACACGAGGACATATTGCAGGTATCTTTACATAGTATAAAACAAAATCGCTGTCGCTGTCTGTCCGTCCCTATGTATGCTTAAATGTTTAGAACTACGCAACAGATTTTGTAGCGGTTTTTTTTTAATAGTTAGAGTGATTCAAGAGGAAGGTTTTAGGCTATTTAACATTACGCTACGACTTTTAGGAATGGGGCAACGCGGGTGAAACCGCGGGCGGGTCGCTAGTAAAATATAAAACAATAATGACCCGCTCTCAAATGACTAGCTAGCTCATATAAAGAGTAACTTGGCTACATCGACGCGGAATCGGCTAACACCGATCAAAAAAGCCTTTATGTCTACGTAATAAGGGTGTTACTAATACCATTCTCATCGGCTCGGCTCGGACGACGCGTCATGACGTCGGCCGACGGCGAAACGAGCCGTTTGTCGATTAGCTGATCGCATCCGTCGAGTAGTGTGGTGATACGCACTCGGCTTAAGCCGTTTCCGCGTCGATAAATGTGGGGAGACCCTAAAGCTGCTGCTAGCTGAATTGTGTAGTCTTAACAGCTATGCCATGTCTGTCCGTATATACAATCATCTACCCCAGGGCGTTAGAAATCTCCCTATAAATAAATTTAAAAAACAACTTCAGGTGGCCATGTGGACGCTGTCTTTACTCCACTGAGGAATATTTAAAATATCTTTTGCATTTTCCATGCTAAGATTATGAAGTTATTTTTAGTAAAGGAAAAATTCAATCGCCGGCAGGATTCGAACCTGCGTCTCCTGGTTAGATACACCAGACGCTCTGACCGCTAAGCCACCGCGACTCAACGTCACCTTATGACGTAAATTCAGAATGTGAAGGCAAATTTCGATCAAGCGGGTGGGACTTGCGGTCAGAGCGTCTGGTGTATCTAACCAGGAGACGCTGGTTCGCATCCTGCCTGCGATTAATTTTTTCCTTTACTAAAAATATCTTCATAAAATATAAGTATTGAGCTGTGAAATTGTATATTGTGATTATTGCCCTATCTTCATGTATTTAAAACATTGTATGTCATAAAAATTATATGAGAAATGTGCTGAGCAAAACCCTATAACTATGACATCTATGTAACCACATTGAATGAATGAATGAATGAATGTTTATTTGCATTAAAACATGGTACAAAATGGTCTTTCATAATGTTGAAGTAGCTTTACATGTTTCACCAGGAGCTGGCATGCAAAAATTATAATAGAAAGTAATTACAGAATATCTTTCAGTTCAATAAAATTAGTCATTAAAATATAATTGTTGCAATGTCAAATAATAGATTCCTCAATAGTTATATAAAGTAAAAGATTGTCATCAAATTTTAAAATTACCACTTAGACTTCTATGAAGAAAATCACAATTATTTGGATGTCAAAATTAACTTTTATACGATTTTGTGTCAAAATAATCCTTTAGGCTATAAAAACTCATAGAGATGAGCCATTTTAGCAATATTTTTAAAAAAATGTTTACCTTGATAAGTGGATTTTTTATGTCAGCTGGTAATCTGTTGAAAATTTTTATAGCCATTGGGTAACAACTTCTAGAATACATTTTTTTTTATTATTTATTTTTTTATTATACTTTATGCACCGTTAGTACAAAGGCGGTCTTAATGCCATTAGGCATTTTCTGCCAGACAACCTTAGGTTGATGCAGAGAAATATAATAACGACAGTAGATGCACTAGAAAGTTGAGAGAAATTGTCAGACTATACATATATATATATATATTTATATAAATATATATTCATATTATACATAAACAAATAGATACATACATTTACACTATACATGATCTTAAATACCTACTTAAACATACATTTCAGTTCTAATCGTATCAAAATGTATGAGTTTTTCGGGGTAAAAAACTTTTATAAATTTTTTTATGAAAAACATTTATAAGAATAAAAATTTGAATTTGAAAGAGTAACTTAGGCTACATTATAGGTAACGACTAGTTACTGGTAACTTAGGGCTACAGCAGACAAGTTACTTTTAGCATCGGCGATCGGCGATTTAGCCGCTTTTTACAAGCTAAATGCAGCGGCCAAACATTACACACAGCACATTCAACAACGCCAAACGCAATGAATGGGTTGATATTATCGCTTTATCAATAAAGTTATATTCTATAGCGTAAAAGAGTTCCTAGAATACAAAGATAGTAATTTATTTAATTGAAGTCAATTGTAGTCTATGATTGAAGTGTTTAATTTATAATTATAATTAAATGTGTTGTGTACATGATTAATGTAACTTAAATGTAATTTGACATTGCTTTAATTAATGTGAATTTTGAATTTTTAATTAATGTAAATTTTGCATGCTGCTTCTCAGCGAAACATGATGTACTTTCACGATATTGACAATACCTTGTGACCATGTTTTCCAGCAAATAAATATTTCTATTTCTAAAGCAAACAGCAGTGCAGCTTCGAATCCATGATAAGGGTGTAGATTCGATTTGATATCTGCGGAATACGACTCAGTGCTGAATTTTGACGAAGCTACACCCTTATCATGGATTCGAAGCTGCACTGCTACTTGCTTCACTACATAGTGTAAAACAAAGTCGCTTCCCGCTGTCTGTTCGTCCCTATGTATGCTTAGATCTATAAAACTACGGATTGATGCGGTTTTTTTTTTAATAGATAGAATGATTCAAGAGGAAGGTTTTAAGCTATTTCACATCACGCTACTACTCTTAGGCGGGTCAGTAGTACTGTATATTTACTTGTATTCTCCATCAGCTCCTGGCGTCGGCAGAAGAAGGTGTGAGGGATGACATACCCCTGGAGGAGGAGTCGCCGCAAGAGCCACAGACTGACATGTGAGTTATTTAAGTCCACTATTTTTTTTTTATTGAATAGGGGGACAAACGAGCAGACGGATCGCTTGATGGTAAGCGATTAACGCCGCCCATGGACACCCGCAACACTAGAGGAGTCACAAGTGCGTTGCTCCGGTAACCTCACTCACTCGGCGAAACACAACGTAAGCGTTGCTTAACGCCAGTTTTCTGTGAGGCCGTGGTATCACTCCGGTCGAGCCGGCCCATTCGTGCCGAAGCATGGCTCTCCCATGTAAAAAATGATGTGTCTTATTTTAAAAAATGCGTGAGAGAATCGCTCTACGCGACCGTTCTGAAGGGTTAAATAACAGTGTTACGTAACGCGTAACTCAAAACCCCCCTCCCGCCCCTGTAACGCATCGTAACGTTTTACAACACCCCCCCCCTCCCCCTCCCCCCAAATTCGTTACGTAATACTTGAACAAATCAAAATCAAATCAAATCTTTATTGCTGAACATAGGTTACAATTAGGTACATTTCATGTTGTAGGGTGAATGTGATATTCACTATGTTCTACCAATTGAGGCATGCAAAATTTATGGTTAAGTGGTACAGAATATTTATGATACAAAATTACACAATTATTATTATTATTTTAATACCTAAATCGGACCTAGAGAGCGTTCACCAAAATGTCACAAAGTTTATTTTCGAACGCTCCCTAAATTGGATTGGTGCGTTATGTTGGCAGACTATCCGGCGGTGAGATGCTGGACTATGAAGACACGGAGGTGACCGCCGAGGAGAAAGCCGCTCTACTGCACTACGTGTGTGGCATAGGTATGCTCACTTTTGTCACACCTCCCACATTTTCATAGAACCTTCCGATTTCCGATCCCTGTGCTTGAGGCTGAACTTTTTAGAATTGAGTAGGTCCTATTGCATCTGTCACACTCTTTATCAACAGGCCCAAACCAGGACGACACGTTTGGCGTAGCGGTTGAGCGATCGGCTTCTGCGTCACGTGTTGTGGGTTCGATCCCCACACGAAGCAAATATTTGTATGATCTACAGGTAGTTGTTTCGGGTCTGGGCGTTTCTGTATGTGAGAATTTGTGTTTGTAAACGCACCCACGACACAGGAGAAAATCCTAGTGTGGGGCAAAGTTTTTAAAAAAAAAAAATCTCAAGATCTTTTAAGCCGTAATCCTTACTAATATTATAAACGTGAATGTTTGTGAGCATGGAACGACTGAACGGATCTGGATGAAATCTGGCACAGAGATAGATTATAGTCTGGAATAACACATAGGCTACACTTTTTATCCAGGTTGGACCCAATTGTGAAGTCCACGCAGACAAATTCGCGGGTAGAAGCTAGTGTTTATATATTTATTTTAATATCAACATAATCCTAACAGATTTACACTTAATGAGATCATGTTGTCATACTTATCGATACGTTTTACAAATTATGTAAAATACAAAGTTAAATAAAAAATGGTCATAAACTTCCTCCTCTCTCCTACATCTGCCGTGCCTGACAAGGCCCACACATGTTTCTATATATTATTGTAAATTGTAACATCTATTTAACTTGTGAAGGGCTATAAATGTATTGAGTATGTATGATGAAATGAATCAGTTACATCAAACAACAGTTAATAATATGACAAACCAAAAAAACTAAAATTCAATTAAACATTTAAACATGAGGGCTAGTAGTAGTAGTAGGGCGTGTAAATTCGCCGCTAGAGGCGCTAGTGTAGCGTGAGGTCCCTGAAACGTAAAATTACACTGTTCGTGAGTGGGCTACCTGGGTTTATTACTAATCAAAATAATTTAGTGAACATTTTGCAATATTTGAGATTAATTATGATCAAATTATGAGTTACGGGTCAATGAATGTTTTGTGACAGTTTTATCTTTCAGTCACTTATGTCCTCCATATCTCTAGGGCACGCTAGATATTTTTCCGATACGATATAAAGGGGAGGCCTACGTTCAACAGTGGACAGCAATAAGCTGATATGATGATGATGATGACGATATAAAGCTTTTAAATAGCGTCTGGTGTATCTAAACAGAAGACACAGAATAGGGAATATGCATGATTTTTTTTATATTTTTAATCAATAGTTTACATTATTAAAGCAACGTCAAAAATATTTCTTTGACAAAAATATTAATATTTCATCATAATAAAAATAAATATTCAAACCTGCAATCAGATACGGGAAATTTAAAGGCTGCCATATTGGCCGCGTGTACTGTGACGTCAGTTTCCGCAAAAACAGTCAGTTTTATAGATTTTAAAATTTATTGATCGTTTTATCCAATGCGTTTTATCCACTGCCATGTTCGAATCAGTTAAATTCGAACATGGCAGAGTACTGGAATTAATTTTGTACGTCGTAATTACAAATCTAAATGTTTACGATGACGTCATGAGAGCGCTACAACGGAGACTTCGTCGTAAGTTCCGTTTTGATCTGTTAAATTTTCCGCGCACTTTTAAATAATTAAAATACTGCTGGAAAAGCAATTATGTAAAAAAAAATGGCATGGACATCATTCTTTCGCAATAAAGATTACAAATAAAAATATTTTACTCAAATTTGAATCTTATGCATATTCCCTATTGAATCTTGCCTGCGGTCGATTTTTTCCTTCACTTTTTTTTTTAATCCCGTTATGGGATATGGCGCCATACTTTGTGAATTTGCCAGTGTCAAGTATAAGCAGTAAAAATGTAATATTTATTAGTTCCCGTAATAGGATTATAATTATAATATAATATGGCGCCAAGTATACAGAATAATCCCTAGAAAAACTGGAAACTTCACTAAGGCTTCGATGGAGTTTGGGAGTGAACACAAAAGTCGCGATTTTCAATTTTATATCATTTGCCTACACTCGCACACGTTCACGACCACTTAATGGTTAACTATCCACTATAATTACACATTAAACTTAGGAGAAACACAAGTTTTAGAAAATAATATAAAACCGACGAAATGCACTTTACATTTTCCTGCCTAAATTCTTTTATTGTTGTTGTAGAAGCTGAGCGGCTGGCCAACCCGTCTGCGGCTGTGTTCACGCCGGTGCAGGAGTGGCTGCTCGGCGTGTTCCACTCCTGGTGCGAGATCAGCGCCCTTATGTTCACACTTATTGGAACTAACATGTGAGTAATACTTACATAATAATCATAATTATAGGTTAAGGTAAACATATGTAAACCTTCTTTTTGTGATTTTTTTGCATTTTCCATGCTAAGATTATTAAATTATTTAATAGTAAAGGAAAAAATTCAATCGCGGGCAGGATTCGAACCTGCGTCTTCTGGTTTGATATACCAGACGCTCTGACCTCTAAGTCACCGCGAACCCTACCCGCATGATTGAAATTTTGCCTTCACATTCTGAATTTACGTCATAAGGTAAATTTTTTCCTTTAGTATTAAATAACTTAATATGTAAACCTTTTAATATGTACAACGACACACACACATTCGTATTTCTATGCATTACAATTATTAAATTATTTAACTTTTGATCGTGCGAAGCGTCGCGTGCACCGTGACCGAGGCCCCATCACAGACTAGGTACCTAGAATCGAGCATGGCCCCATTGTGTATGGTTTTCCATAGTTGACACCATAACACCGCGTGCGAGCGTCACCACTGCAGTTTTTGTTTTTTTTTTTTTTTTTCAATCCGGGTGCTGAGCGCTACGCTTGCTCTAAAACACACATAGAAATAGTAATGCTATGTAGCTATTTATGTAACTACATACTATGTATATATTTATTTATATATTGTACCACTAAGTTGCCGTATATTATTATCATACTGGGTACTATATGGAACTGGTTTTCGTCCGTGCGTCATTAAGGGTCTGGTTGAAAACCAGCGTCGGGCAAATTTGTCTGGTATATGCTGAACCAGACCCTTTTCGGCGTAATTGTAAGGGCATAGTGCAATTATGTTGTAAGTTTAATATTATGTTCTTTTATAGTTATTTATGTACTTGTCTTTGCTATTCGCTGAATAAATTGTTTCTTTCTTTCTTTCTAATTATTGTTTTGGAACAACGATAAGAAAGGATTCTTGAAGTTATAAACATGAAAATTGGATTTATATCTATTGAGTATTAAATAAATAATGACGTGTATCTGGGTATTTGAATTTTCAAATTTTAAGGGTGGGGGAGTGGGGGTAAAAGTTTATATGTTTTGTAACAGTTTTATATTTCGGAATTTGTAATTTATAAATATTTATTTTTATATACAGGGTGTCCCGAAACTCAACGTCAAGCGAGTACCGGGCGTTATGCTAGGTTATAGCAGTTCTGGTAAAAATGAAAAAAAAACTTTTTTTAACCATGATTCAATCAAACTAATTTTTTTTACCAAAATAATAATACTCAGTAATGGATTTGTGACTGTAATCAATAGCATGGTTAATTAGGATTACGTTACAAAAAAAAAACACTGCAAAATTGGGAAATTTTTGAATACAGAACCTAGGATGTAGTCTAGGGTGTAAATTTTGATCATTTTCAAAAATATACCTATTACCACTTAGCCAAGTGACATGGATTTTTTTTCTTATTTTTGCCAGAACTGGTATTATCTAGCATATCGCCCGGTACTCGCTTGACGTTGAGTTTCTGGACACCCTGTATATAAAAACAAATATTTATAAATTAAAATTGTATGTATTGTTATTGTAAATTGTATTCTAGACTATCTATAAAATTATATAATAAAATAAATAAAGAAATGAAAATTTATTCTATGACAATTAGAGAGTGTAAGAAAACCCTAATAAATTGGCTACAAAGCCAGACTTACAACGACATAGAAGGTCTCTTGCAAATACTAGGAGGAAATATAAAAAAATATATACAGATTTTTTTTATATTTCCTCCTTATTTCCGATCTAAACGGGATTTCGTATCTCTGCGGCATGCTAAATATTTTTACGGAACGATTCAAAGTAGTCTTCACGCGCGTAATAAAAAAATAACTTTCAAAGCTGTACTTCCGGACCTTACTCGCCAGTGGCGCCATCTGGTGAGCGTAAAAACGGTAGGTCTTATTCGTTGGTCGTTGTCCCCAGGAGCGTGGAGATGGTGACGGAGGATTGGGTGTACCGCGGCCGGTTCGGGTGCCACTGCCGCCTGTGCCTGTGCCTCGCCAACAACGGCGACGCCACGAGAGCCCTCATACGAGACGTCGTCTGGGCACTCGCTCACTGTCAGTACATCCTAATAATAACTAGCTGTAATTAAGATGACATAACATAACATACCATCACGCCTGTATTCCCCGAAGGGTTAGGCAGAGGCGTAATTAATGTACACCCACAGTTCGCCGGTATGTTTAGGTACCATGTAATAGGGGCCGAGCTTATTGCCATTAGTCGAGCACAAATTCCGTACTCCGAGCTGTTATTGAGAATTTCATAGAACGTAATAATATTTTGCTCGACTTGGGAATCGAACCCGCGCTTGGGACCACTAGACTAATGAGACGGTCCTATTCACAGTTCGCCGGTATGTTTAGGTCCCATGTAAGAGGGGGCGAGCCTTTTGCCTTTCACCGGGCACAAATCCAGGCTCCGAGCTGCTACTGAGAATTTCATAGAAAAACTCAATAACACTGTTGAACCTGGGAATCGAATCCAGGACCTCTAGAGTAGCAGTCGCGCTTGGTAATTGAGATGACTGGATTAAAAAATATATATTCGGTCGGTCAGTTAGATTATCCAAAAATATCAAATTTCAAGTGATTTTTTGCAGTTTGTAGGTCTATAATAAGTTCTAGATTGTTCAGTTATGGCAGTTGTAATTGCGACATTAACTATACAACATTCACAACTGAGAACGAAAACCTTTACTTATAAATCCTTATCAATCGAAAAATTTGCCGAAAACTGTGTAATTGGTCAAAATTGTCATTTTACACTACTTTTAGCTACAATAATGATTTTTAAGCAATGGTTTTAGATAAAAGTTGTCAATTTTGCGTAGTTAATGTCGCAATTACTATGAATGCAGAACTTATTATAGACCTACAAACTGGGAAAAATCACTTGAAATTTGGATTTTGCGGGCTCAGCTGAACGATGCGCTTTAAAGATACCCAAAACTGTGGGCAAAGCTAGAGGTTATTTAAAGACTACACGGTTTACTCACGCGCATTCTCGGGATCGCCCGACTAGTTTCAGACTCAATAGGAGTCCTTACTAGTCGGGCGATCTCGAGAATGCGCGTGAGTAAACCGTGTAGTCTTTAAATAATTATGAATACGCCTCACGAAAGTTATTATACAAAGCTAGAGGTTGTTTGAAATAGAAACATGTGGACTTATAGGTGGCAGCACCGTGGGAGCGGCGGCGCTGGCGGTGCGCGCGCTGTCCCGCCGCTGTGCCGCCGCCGCGCCGCGCTGGCGCCTGCGCGCCCTGCGCCGCGCGCTGCAGCCGCACGGTACCGCAGCCGCGCCTATTTAAAACTAGCTTTTTGCCCGCGACTTCGTCCGCGTGGAATAGTTACTTTGTTCCATATGAACTTTCATCCCCCATTTTATCCCTTCATAGGTCCCTTAGGGGTGGAATTAATCAAAATCCTTTCTTAGGGGATGCCTACGTCGTAGTAGCTATATGCATGCAAAGTCTCAGCCCGATCGGTTTAAAATTGTCAAAATTTCATACAAATTTTCATCCCCTATTTTATCCCCTTAGGGATAGAATTTATCAAAATCCTTTCTTAGCGGATGCCTACGTCATAACATTTACCTGCATGCCAAATTTCAGCCCGATCCCTCCAGTGGTTTGGGCTTTGCGTTGAAAGATCACTATGTCAGTCAGTCAGTCAGACAACTTTGAGTTTTATATATATTTAAATACATGTCAAGAAGACACTCTAATTAATTATTGTTGTAGTGTAAAAGTCATTACTAACAAACTCCTAAGTATTCCTAACACAATATATAAATCATTTGGTCTGAAATAAATGAATGATAATAATAATAATAACAAAGAAAACGTTGTTTATCGTGGGAGAGCCATGCTTCGGCACGAATGGGCCGGCTCGATCGGAGTGATACCACGGCCTCACAGAAAGCCGGCGTTAAACAACGCTTACGTTGTGTTTCGCCGAGTGAGTGAGGTTACCGGAGGCCCAATCCCCTTTTAAAAGGTCGGCAACG
Source organism: Acronicta aceris (assembly GCA_910591435.1). Classification (NCBI taxonomy): domain Eukaryota; kingdom Metazoa; phylum Arthropoda; class Insecta; order Lepidoptera; family Noctuidae; genus Acronicta; species Acronicta aceris. The sequence goes on along the minus strand of OU342787.1, from coordinate 5,125,552 downwards.
CACTTGTGACTCCTCGGGTGTTGCGGGTGTCCATGGGCGGTGGTAATCTTTTACCAACAGGCAATCCGTCTGCTCGTTTGCCCCCCTAGCCCATAAAAAAGATTCATTTACAGAACTAAAAATCATTTATCATTACCCTTTATACACATTGTTTTGTCTGATATAATATAGATAGACAGATGAATAGAATATTCTTTATTGTACATCAAAAACGAAACAAAATCACACCAAAAATAATGTATGTACAGTATGTACTATCAGCCAACTCCATAGCTAGCCATTCTGAAAACAGAATCCCGTGCACACGGTGGTGTTGGATTTTAGGAATTAAATAATATAAATATGACAGGATATAGAATAGAATCCATAAAAAGTAGTTTTATTTCAATATCTTTTTTATTTATACTAACGATTAGAGATACGGTTTCGACTTCATAAAAAGGACGATGCTATTGGTTTATAAGCGTAGGTAAGCACTGGTATAGTAACTGGGGCTGCAAGCAAATATAGCCCTTACGGAGGCTAGATATGGCGTTGGCCGATAGTACTTCAAGATAAATAATGGGAAAATATTCTTGTCAACCCTCGTGCTAAGCTAAATGCTTGTGTTACGAGTGGGATCACGTCGGTAGTGCAGTGGGTGGGCTTTGAACCGGCAACCATATTGATCGCAAGTCCGACGCCCTTTTTTTTATGGGATAAGAAGGCAAATCAGCAGACGGATCGCCTGATGGTAAGCGATTACCGCCGCCCATGGACACCAGCAACACCGTAGGAGTCACGAGTGAGTTGCCGACCTTTTAAAAAGGGATTGGCCCTCCGGTAACCTCACTCACTCGGCGAAACACAACGTAAGCGTTGTTTGACGCCGGTTTTCTGTGAGGCCGTGGTATCACTCCGGTCGAGCCGGCCCATTCGTGCCGGAGCATGGCTCTCCCACGTAAATAAATGCGCCCTTTTGTATATAGTATGAAAAATCCTCTTGGATCGTCTGCCACTCCGGGGAAGCGGCGGGTTATGTCGGACTCTTACCGACTGAAAACAGTACTTAGATTCCTTGCCCTATGGTCATGGCCATGGCCATGGGATTCGTGACATTCACCAGGACCATGACAGGCTGCGGTCTGATATCTGGACCTCTTCAAAAGGCGAGGGTCAGCCTCGCATCCTACTCGCTTGCGCGGAGGTGCCCAGCACGCGCGCCACCTACTGGGGCCGTTGTCTGGTCGACTCCCCAAGTCAGCCGCCCGCAGGCCACAGCTCATGGAGGCCGGAGGTCTGTCTGCGAAGTCCGACGCCCTAGCCATTAGGCATACACCCGCTTTGCTAAGAATTAAAGGGGATAGGCTTATGGTCCACCACGAATTGACCGAATAGCGTTTGGGCTGCGGATACTGCCGTTGTGGCCAACATGTGGAGTCGGCCTTACTGTACAGGCGTGATGCTTTTCTAAGCAATATTCTCATTTACAGGTGCATCAATAGTCCACGAACAGCTATGCAAGTTAGCGCAGCAGAGCGAGATAGCACAGCAGATAGTTGAGAACGTCTGCCAGTGCCGGCCGTTTGACAAGCCCATGGAGAAAGAGTACGTATTTTTTTTAAACCACTAAAGTGACAAACAAGCATACGGCCCGCCTGATGGTAAGCGGTTAGCGTAGCCTGTGGATGCTTGCAACACCACGGATATCACTCGCGCGTACCTGTAAATCAAGGAGGAATAGTTGTGCTGGCAGCATACGAGACAATAGCGTGATGCTTATCCTATCTGCCAACACAACGCTTCCTCGCAAAGCTCTGGTGACCTTGTTCACCGTTAGGAACACAACATAGCACGGAGCTATGTTATTTGGCTACGATTTTCTGCAAGGTGGAGGTACTTCCCCAGTCGGGTAGCTCCAATGTATTGCTGATGTTATCAATATTATGCAGAAATATTGCTAGAGAGAGAGGGAAACAGAGAGGTGTAGATAAGAAGAGCGAAAAAGAAAAGATAGAGGTGGAGATAGATAGAGGGTGATTGAAGATAAGAAGAGCAAGATAAGCAGGGAGATAGAGAGAGAAGTGTAGATAGGAAACGATAGTAGAAGAGAGTGGAGATCGGGGAACAGAGAAAAAGAGGCCTAGAAATATGGAGATAGAGACGGAGGTGGAGATAGTGAAAGAGAGAGTATGTTTTGTTCATGTTAATGTCATGTATAATTTATGATTTATAGAGTGAAAGAGAGATGGAAGTAGCTGAGAGAGTATTCTTAATATTATTAAATCTGCTCCTTGCTTAACAGATAGAGTAATTGATGTAACGATATGAGACACGAGAAATATATATTCTGAGAGAGGGCGTTCGTAAGACGTAAGTCGACGTAAAGAGACAGAGAAAGAAACATACACGGAGATAGAGAAAATGGTTATATAGTATATTGTAATTGTGAAATATCATTTTTAAATAATAATAATAATAAATAATAAAAATAGTTGTATTTTCTCGCCACAACGAGAACATTAGTACATTTTGAAATTTACGAAGCGCGACTGCTACACTAGAGGTCCTGGGTTCGATCCCCAGGTCGAGCAGTGTTATTGGGTTTTTCTATGAAATTCTCAGTATTCTCGGAGTCTGGATTTGTGCTCGGTTAATGGCTATAGGCTCGCCCTCTATAACATGGGACGTAAACATACCGGCGAACTGTGGGTGTACATTTAGTACGCCTCTGCCTTACCCTTCTGGGAATACAGGCCTGAAGGTATGTTATCAAATGTTTGACGACACGATTGGCGTAGCGGTTGTGGGTTCGATCCCCATACGGAGCAATTATTTACTATTTACTACAGGTAGTTGTTCCGGGTCTGGGCGTTTGTGTATGTGAGAATTTGTGTTTGTAAACGCACCCACGACACAGGAGAAAATCCTAGTGTGGGAAAATGTTTTTATTTAAAAAAAATATCTACAGTGAAGTTATTGAAAAAAAATGAACTTTATTTTTCCAGTTATTAATTAAAAAAAGCAGTGATAGCCTAGTTATATGACCGTTGGACTGCCAAGTCAAAAGTCTCGAGTTCGAACCCAAACCTCTGACTTTCCGAAGTCATGTGCGTATTAAATAGTTAAGTAAGTATCACGCGCTTAAACGGTGAAGGAAAACATCATGAGGAAACCTGCATGCTTGAGAGATGTTCTCGATGGCGTGTGAAGTCTGCCAACCCGCACGAGGCCAGCGTGGTGGACTATAGCCTAATCCCTCTCATTCTAAGAGGGGGACCCGTGCCCAGCAGTGGGGCAGTATAATGGGTTGATTATGTTATTAATTAAAAATGTTGTTCCACAGGTATGCTGTAGAAAGGTTTTGCAAAATATTGGAAAACTTCAAAGCTGCGTCTACCATAACTTTTAAGGTATTTTCATTATTGTATGTTTAGCTAAGGTATGTTTATTCGGCAATATAGTACAGACAGATAATTATACATTACTAGCTTCTGCGATTTTGTCTGCGTGGACTTCAGGATTGGGTCTGACCAGGATCAAAAGTAGCCTATGTGTTATTCCGGGCTATAATTTATCTGTGTGCCAAATTTTATCAAGATCCCTTCAGCCGTTCTGGCGTGAAAGAATAACAAACATCCATACTCACAAACTTTCACGTTTATAATATTAGTAAAGATGTTAAAAAAGCCCTGTCCGATCCGAAAGGGGCATATAGGTATCACAATCACATCACCAAATAAAATAACAAACATTAAATCAATCAATCAATCATTTTATTCGCGAGCACAGAAATTCATGAAAAATATTCATGAAAGTAAACATATAATTGAAGTTTAAAATTCAAGGTCTTCGTGCCCAAATTACCCCAAAATCTAGCAAATTTTTTAAATGTTATAAAACCATCATAGGTCTTATTATGTTTGGCACGCAGGGACGGTGTCCCTGCCACCATAAGTATTACCATTTAGGTGTCATTATATAATATTACTAGCGACCCGCCCGCGGTTTCACCCGCGTTGCCCCATTCCTAAGAGTCGTAGCGTAATGTTAAATAGCTTAAAACCTTCCTCTTGAATCACTCTATCTATTAAAAAAACCGCTACAAAATCCGTTGCGTAGTTTTAAAGATTTAAGCGTACATAGGGACGGACAGACAGCGACAGCGACTTTGTTTTATACTATGTAGTGATTTGTAAAGTGAAATTAATGACATACTTAAATAGAATCAGATCTCCGTCTGGATAAAAAAATAACTTTAAGAATAAGTTTTACTTTTTCTTAAAGTTTCACAAAATTTAGAACAAAATGACAATAACACGTAACGACCGAGTAAATGATAACGTTGTCTACGTTCGTAAAATTCTACTCGCCACTCAAAATGTTAAAATAAAATGACTTAATAAAAAAAGTAAAACCGTCTTCAAAAACATAGAAAATAATGTTATGTGCGAATCAGGAAGTCGGTGGCGAAATCAAAAGATTCGATCAAGTCAAAGGCAAGTTCAAAATTTTGTGATCAGATCTTGACCAAATTTTTTATGGGATGTATGAAGTACCGATACCGATCAAAAAAACAATCATCAAAATCGGTTCATAGTTGATCGAATAATCGCGTAACAAACATACAAAAACACGGACAGACAGACGGACAAGAGAGTGATCTTATAAGGATTCCTTTTTTACCTTTTGAGGTACGGAATCCTAAAAACATACAGTCAAACTGTAAACCTCAAGAAACCATGATTCTCCTAGTATATTCTGACATTTTCTAAGTGACGATCTCCATGGTATAGGTGGAGATGATTCCGGTGGGTCCGACGGGCGGGGGTGAGGGCGAGGGTGAGGGCGGGGGCGGGGGCTACGCAGGGCGCTGGGGCTGGGTGGGGGCGGCGCGAGCTCGGCTGGAGCGGTACCTGCGGCCCCACCAGCGCGCCTCCACCAGCGCCCGCCTGCGGGACATGGCTGCCCGCACCACGCCGCACGACTGTGAGTATAAATTATTAGCTGGACTTGCAGCATCACCAGCTCCAGCACCTACTAGTGCATTTTTTTTTTAAAAAAAAACGTTGCTCCACACTGGGATTTTCTCCTGTATCGTGGGTGCGTTTACAAACACAAATTCTCACATACACAAACGCCCAGACCCCGAACAACTACCTGTAGATCATACAAATATTTGCTCCGTGTGTGGATCGAACCCACAACACGTGACGCAGAAGCCGATCGCTCAGCCGCTACGCCAAACGTGTCGTCAAATTGTCGTCATTCATTATCATCATCATCATATCACCCAACGGAAGTCTACTGCTGAACAAAGGCCTCCCCCAAAGACCTCCACAGCGATCGGTCACATGCCGCCTGCATCCAACGACTCCCAGCGACCCTTAACAGGTCGTCCATCCATCTTGTTGGAGGTCGTCCCACACTGCGCTTTCCGGTGCGTGGTCTCCACTCGAGAACCTTTCTGCCCAGCGGCCGTCAGTTCTACGAGCTGTGTCCCGCCCACTACCACTTAAGTTTGCTAATCCTTCCAGCTATGTCGGCAACTTTGGTTCTTCTACGGACAGTGTATTACTGATATGATATACTTGTATCAACTAACCCAGATAATTGTATGTGGGAGTATTCCTGTTTAGGCACCAATTTTTTGAGCACTTAAGCTTCCATAATGAGCACCGAGTGCCTTTCAAAACGTGGGAGAGCCATGCTTCCGCACGAATGCGCCGGCTCGACCGGAGTGATACCACGGCCTCACAGAAAACCGGCGTCAAACAACGCTTACGTTGTGTTTCGCCGAGTGAGTGAGGTTACCGGAGGCCCAGTTTTAAAAGGTCGGCAACGCACTTGTGACTCCTCTGGTGTTGCGGGTGTCCATGGGCGGCGGTAATCGCTTACCATCAGGCGATCAGTCTGCTCGTTTGTCCGCCTATCCCATAAAAAAAAGTGGAATAGCTTAGGTGCTCAAATAATTGGTGCCGAAAGAGGAGTACTCCGTATGTGTAGTTTATCTTATAATACAGGCATTATGGTATGTTATGTTATATATTTTAATACTAGCTTTTTGCCCGCGACTTCGTCCGTGTGGAATAGTTAATTTGTTCCATATGAACTTTCATCCCCTATTTCACCCCTACATAGGTCGAAATTTATCAAAATCCTTTCTTAGGGGATGCCTACGTCATAGTAGCTATATGCACGCAAAGTCTCAGCCCGATCGGTTTAAAATTGACAAAGTTTCATACAAAGTTTCATCCCCTATTTTATCCCCTTAATTCTACCCGAATTTATCAAAATCCTTTCATAGCGGATGCCTAAGTCATAACATTTACCTGCATGCCAAATTTCAGCCCGATCCCTCCAGTGGTTTGGGCTGTGCATTGATAGATCACTATGTCAGTCAGTCACCTTTGAGTTTTATATGTATTAAGATTTTAACATTGGGTATATAGATTATATTTTTTAATAGTGAGCGCGTGGTCGGGATACAAACATCGCTGTGATTGCCTCACGCCGCGGACCTTGTGTGCTCAGCAGAGGAAACAGCTTCTCAGGTAAGTAATAGGTGGGGGAAAAAGTTTCTTCGCATTTAATATAAAAAATCAAGACATTTTTTTTTTCAAAGTTAATTTACATTTAATTATAATATATATGTACTATTTTGCTCAACGACTTTTTGCCATCTTGTGGGTAGTGACATGTTCCCATTGTTGTAAAAATTTTGGGACTTCTGATCAAAAAAACGTGACAAGTAGTTTTGGCAGTCCTCTCTTGATGTTAACTTGACACTGCCTAAAGAATTCTGAAGAGATCGAAACAGGTGGAAATCTGAAGGTGCAAGGTCAGGGCTATATGGCGGATGCATTAACACCTCCCAACCAAACTCTCTTAATTTTTGCTGAGTGGCCAAAGATGTGTGTGGTCTAGCGTTATCGTGATGAAAGACCACACCCTTTCTATTGATCAATTCCGGCCGCTTTCTCCCAATTTCTTGCTTTAATCTCATCAGTTGTTGACAGTAAATATCCGAATCGATGGTTTTGCCTGGCGGTAAAAGCTCATAATGAACAATGCCCTTCCAATCCCACCTTAAACACAGCATCACCTTATTGCGAGTTAACCCGGGTTTTGCCACAGTCTGTGAAGCCTGACCGACCTTTGACCACGACCTTTTTCGCACGTTCTTATCGTACGTGATCCACTTTTCATAATCAGTTATCAATCTTTTTAAAAACGGTTCAGTTTCATTACGTCTCAATAAAGAATCGCAAATGAGTACACGGTTCATTAGATTTCTTTCAGTGAGTTCGTGTGACACCCAAATATCGAGCTTTTTTGTAAACCCAGCTTTTTTCAAATGGGTCAAAACTGTTTTGTGGTCAATCCCCAGTTCTTCAGCTACGTCGTGACTACTGATATGCCGATCTTGCTCCACTTTTTCAAAAATTGCATCAATTTTATCTGTAACAGGGCGACCAGAGCGAGGTGCATCTTTAACATCAAAATTCCCGGATTGAAAATGCTTAAACCAACTTTATGCTACTCTTGCTGACACTGCATTAGGTCCATAAACGTCACAAACTTTTTTCGCGGCTTGCGTTGCATTTTTCCCCTTTTTGTAATAAAACTTTAAAATGTATCGAATTTCTTCATTAGATTCACTCATTTTGACAGAAAGAAAAACAAATGAAAAATAGCGGGAAACAACTTTTTACTGATTTGTTTCTTTTTTTAAAATGTAACTTTTTTAATGTTATCAAAATCAGCCAGATAAAAATAGTACAGCCAAAGATTTTTTATTAAAAGTATTTACATACTAAATGCGAAAAGACTTATTCCCCAACCTAATATGCTATGACGTCATAAATATTTACAATAATAAAAATGCCTTAAAATCGTTCAAAGAACGACTTAAAATTGATTTAATATACATAGTTATGTGTCTCCGATAAAAGTTACGGCACGTAAACCGAATATTTCAAATAAATCTACGGATTTTATATGCGCCACACATATTTTACGAAATGTCGGGATTAATAACGTAAAATTAATATAATTATTATTTATTAATATAACATCATAAAATCCTTAACGTGGTTTTATTTCAATATATCTAATATTCGCGAGAATCTCAGAAATCAGTACGAATATTCGATATACGGCCGAAAATCCGAATATTCTTCCCATCCCTAGATTTTTGTATGAGAACTTTTTTCGTGAAAAAATTTGTCTTTTGGGGGAATTGTAAAACAAAATCAAGTTTCTAATATATTTTTTTCTTTTTTAAAGTGGCTTATGGGGAAGACCGATGTTTAGTAGTGGACATCTACGAGCAGCCATGTAAGTAATATAGTTTTTATATTTTTTAAATAAATAAATAAAATTTATTAAGTACTTTTTCAAAAACTTTTACAGAGTACACATATGTATATAGTCAACGGAAAAATCTAATAAATAGTTTTAATAAAGGCTAAACAAACATTGTGTATAATATCTAAAACAGTAAAATTAATGGTGCATGGGAAATTGACTTAACTTAATGTATAACATGCGACCTGCCTGAACTAGGTTTATTCAAACCTGTGCTTCAGGCCATCACTTATATCTTAACTAGCTGTTTACCCAGATTTCACTCGCTATCCAAAATACTTTTTGAGACAATAGGGAATATGCATGCAAGTTTTTTTTAATATTTTTAATCAATAGTTTACATTATTAATGCCCCGTAAAGAATATTTCTTTGACAAAAATATTAATATTTAATCATAAAAATAAATATTCAAAACTGCAATCAGATACGGGTGATTTGAACGCCGCCATATTGGCCGCGTGTACTGTGACGTCAGTTTTCGCAAAAATAGTCACTTTTTATAGTTTTTAAAATTTATTGATCGTTTTATCCAATCAGTTATCTCTATAAGTTTACTAATTCGAACATGGGAGAGGATTGAAATCAATTGTATACCTAGTAATTACAAAATCAATTAATGTTTACGGTGACGTCATGACAGTGTCACAACATGTAGTTTGACGTAAGTTCCGTTTTCCTTCTATTTCAGAGTCTCTTTCTTCGGCATGATGCAAGCGGTGAACGAATTCAACGGTGCCAAACCAGAGACGAGTACGGATGGTGATAAGGTAAATTTTAAGTCTAAAACTTGAAAGCGTACTATAGTGGATTGTGACGTCACAATTCACTATATGTAGGGCCTATTTTGCGTAACCCCACTAATGAAATGAAATGTGCAAGAATCTTAGCAAGTACTTTTACACCTGGGAGAGCCATGCTTCGGCACGAATGGGCCGGCTCGACCGGAGTGATACCACGGCCTCACAGAAAACCGGCGTCAAACAACGCTTACGTTGTGTTTCGTCGGGTGAGTGAGGTTACCGGAGGCCCAATCCTCTTTTAAAAGGCGGGCAACGCATTTATGACTCCTCTGGTGTTGCGGCTGTCCATGGGCGGCGGTAATCGCTTACCATCAGGTGATCCGTCTGCTCGTTTGACTTCCTATCCCATAAAAAAAGTACCGTTCTGTAGTTTCTGCCTACCCCTATGTAAAAAAACATATTATAAGTATTTTTTCTAGGATTTTCTCCTGTATCGTGGGTGCGTTTACAATCACAAATTCTCACATACACAAACGCCCAGACCCGGAACAACTACCTGTAGATTATACAAATATTTGCTCCGTATGGGGATCGAACCCACAACACATGGCGCAGAAGCCGATCGCGCAACCGCTACGCCAATCGCAATCGATTGTTATTACAGTGAAGGAAAAATTCGATCGCGGGCAGGATTCTAACCTACATCTTCTGTAGGCTTACTCTTGAAAACAATACAATACCAATCTAAACGTGATCCGATTACAATGTCAATTTGCCTGTCGGGCGATTTCGTACTCTTGAGCACAAATCCGTTAACCTTGTATCGGCATCCTGATTCCTGATTGGCTAATTGTTGGTTCGTTTCCCAATCCTATTTAGTTCACTCAATCACCGCGCAATATTGAAACAATTTGGCACTAGTCTCTGATTCAAGAGTACGAAACTTGACGAAACGACACAATTCCAATGTCGATGTATCGGAATTGAGTTCAAGAGTAAGCCCCCAGGTTAACCTTCTCTGCGGAAGTTTGAATTGTTTTTTTTTTCTACAGCCTCCAAATGAAACCGGTCCGGGAATACCTAGCAGAGAGTTGCAGCAAGGCGATGGAACTGGCGCTAAGTGAGTCCACATTTTTTTAAAGTTATTTTTTTTTTATTATTATTCATACATAACATACCATCACGCCTGTATTCCCCGAAAGATTAGGCAGAAGCGTACTCATGTACACCCACAGTTCGCCGGTATGTTTAGGTCCCATGTAATAGGGGGCGAGCCTATTGCCATTAACCGGGCACAAATCCAGACTCCGAGCTGTTACTGAGAATTTCATAGAAAAACCCAATAACACTTTGCTCGACCTGGGGATTGAACCCAGGACCTCTAGCGTAGCAGTCGCGCTTGGGACCACTAGACTAATGAGACAGTCAGTATTATTATTCAGTGGGACGACAACGGCTGAATAATAATAATAATATTTTTTTTAATACACTACCTGCCTGGTCTTGTGGTTCGAAGCGCGACTGCTACGCTAGAGGTCCTGGGTTCGATCCCCAGGTCGATCAAAGTGTTATTGGGTTTTTCTATAAAATTCTATGTATGGAACCCTCGGCGCAGGAGTTCGACTCGCACTTGACCAATTTTTTTAAGGTTTCATTCATTCCCCCTTCATTTCCCACTCCGTCCCTTTCGAGGTTCACGTGATTAATGTACGCTTCCTTACAGCCGATTTTTTTTTGTTGCAGGCCTCCAGAAGATGAAGAAGACGGTCCAGACAGTATAGAGAGCATGGGGAGTGCAGAGAGTCACGGAAGCGGTGACAGCGCTGATGGCGCTGAAAGCGCTGAAGTCGCTGACAGTGGTACGTTCACAAAATTTTAACTTATTCATCTATACTTATAAAAATATAATCAACCCTTATATTGTCCCTCTGCTGGGCACGGGTCTCCTGTCAGAATGAGAGCGATTACGCTATAGTCCACCACGCTGGCCTAGTGCTCGCAAGAAAATTCTCAGGCACGCAGATTTCCTCAGGCATAAAGGCTTCAAAAATGTAAAACTTTAGTTTTGACGGTTTCTTCAAATGAATGAGTGATTATCGTATGTGTAAGGTTATGTTGTGGTGTGCAGGTGAGAGTGCGGAGGGGGCGGAGGGGGAGGAGGGAGGCGCGGGGGGGGCGGCCGCGCCCGCCGCCGACAACAACAGCGACTCCAACCCCACCTGCGACCTGGACGACCGTGAGTTAAGAACATGGCGCTCTACTTATATTACATACATACCATCACGCCTGTATTCCCCGAAGGGTTAGGCAGAGGCGCACTTAATGTACACCCACAGTTCGCCGGTATGTTTAGGTCCCATGTAATAGGGAGCGAGCCTATTGCCATTCACCGGGCACAAATCCAGACTCCGAGCTGACTAAACTCCGAAAAACCAAATAAAACCTCGGAGTTTAGAATTTGTGCCCGATTTATAACAATAGGCTTACCCCTATTAAACCTAAACTTATCGAATAAACGGAATCTTAATCTGGGTACCCGAGTTTATCGTAAATACTAAATATCTTATTTTGTGACAATGTAAATGTATTTTTGTGTCAAATCATTACATAGTATAAAACAAAGTCGCTGTCGCTGTCTGTCCGTCCCTATGTATGTTTAAATCTTTAAAACTACGCAACGGATTTTGTAGCGGTTTTTTTTTAATAGATAGAGTGATTCAAGAGGATGGTTTTAAGCTATTTAACATTACGCTACGACTCTTAGGACTGGGCCAACGCGGGTGAAACCGCGGGCGGGCCGCTAGAGTTAAGAAATAAATTACTATTACTACATGACAGGAGAATGAGCGAACAATGTGTATACATTAGTACATATCTGCCTAACCCTTCGGAGAATGCATGCGTGAGGGTATGTAATAAAATTGAGTATCTTGTAACAGTGTGTATTTTTCTTTCTTATTACCTTACAAGTTGGGTTACAAAAGGATATACTTTTTTTTTTTTTGCGCGGTATCATAATTATATTTCTAAATAAAGGTAGCCTAAGTTACTCCTTATAACATCAGCTATCTGCCAGTGAAAATCCCGTCAAAATCAGTTCAGCCGTTTCGGAGATTACCCGGAACAAATAGACAACCTTCCAAAAAGATTTTTTTTTGTTATGATGATAAAAAGTATAAGATTGTTATTTTGAAATTATAAACTGATCCTTACATCTAATATATTTATATAGATAAAAATCATATACATAAAACAACAACAAACATTAATATATATTTCTCTTGCAGTATCAGATTCAGACGCGAACTCCGGCACAGCATCCCTCGGTCTCTCCACGTCGTCATCTCTGGACTCTGCATCAGAGTTACTCCTGGCCGCTGCAGCCGCTGTGGAGTCTGGAGGGTCGGAGGGAGAGGCAGCGCCGGGCGAGCTGTGCCGCACCGTGAGGCACCTGATGCGGTCGATCGCGTCTATTGAGAGACTGATGGACAGGGTGCTGAAACATTGTGATGAGTGGCCGGCCCCCCCCACTAGGAACGACCATGAAGCCAGGTGAGAATATCCTTACTAATATTATAAACGTGAAAGTTTGTGAGTGGATGTCTGGATGTCTGAATGTATGGATGTTTGTTACTCTTTCACGCCAGAACGGCTGAACGGATCTGAATGAAATTTGGCACAGAGATAGATTACAAAATGATTAAAAATGATGATTTATTTCTGTAAATAGATCATAAAAAGATACTTTTACAAGTCAATGCTTTACAGTTTTTTTTAAACTAGATGGCGCCGGCATTACCTAACTGACGACCTCTGAGAAGAAACACCGAAACAAACTCAGAGAATCATGGTCTCTTTTAAAGTCCAGTCAGTAGTAGTGGTATTACAACCATGTATAACATTATATGTGAGTTATTTTTGTAAAGGAAAAATTCTATCGCGGGCGGGATTCGAGCCCGCGTCTTCTGGTTAGATACACCGGACGCTCTGACCGCTAAGTCAGCGTCACCTTATGACGTAAATTCAGAATGTGAAGGCAAAATTTCAATCATGCGGGTAGGGTTCGCGGTGGCTTAGAGGTCAGAGCGTCTGGTATATCAAACCAGAAGACGCAGGTTCGAATCCTGCCCGCGAATGAATTTATTCCTTTACTAAAAAAAAAAAACTCAAAATGTTTTTTCTGCTGTCATTATAAAAGCAATAGAAGCTAAAACAATATTTCTATAATGTTTGATTTTCTGTCTATTTGTACGGTCACCATGGAAAAGCTGCACGAAATTTGATGCGGTTTTTGTTTTATTAAGTTTAATTTCAGTATTATTTGTGGAAATAATACATTTTATTTAGCTTAACAATCCGGCGGACCGAATTTTTCATGCAAACTTAATTAATCGTAATTCAAATTCAACTTAATCAAACTTTGCTATTATTCGGATTCAGATACCGTTAATTTAAGTTCCTACTCTACCATTTCGTCCAAATTACTTCACTGGAAATAAATGTAAGCGAATTTTGACAAGACTGCCTCATTAGTCTAGTGGTCCGAAGCGCGACTGCTAAGCTAGAGGTCCTGGGTTCGATCCCCAGGTCGAGCAAAGTGTTATTGACTTTTCTATGAAATTATCAGTAGCAGCTCGGAGTCTGGATTTGTGCCCGGTTAATGTCTATAGGCTCGCCCCCTATAACATGAGACCTAAACATACCAGGCGAACTGTGGGTGTACATTAAGTACGCCTCTGCCCAACCCTTCGGGGAATACAGGCGTGATGGTATGTTGTTGTTGAATTTTGACAATTTTACCAAGGAAACGAATTTCCGGCCGTTTATTTCCAATGAAGTAGTAGTGGACGAATTAGGCGGTAGGAATCTTACCTTATTAACGATATCCAAATCCGAATAATGATGTTTGGATCACTATTTATTTCGGTATTACGTTTTTTGGTCAATTTAGGCTCCGCCGGACCCTTAAATAAAAAATGTATTTTGTTCAAAGGAAACGCGTGGATATGGGACTCTCAGAAGTGGACCGGAAGTTGATGGCGATGTACCGACGTCTGCCGGAAGTGCACCGAAGGCAGCTACAGGTTTATAGGAAACAGAAGAAATTGTCTACGGTAAGTTAAGGAAAATGGAGAGGGATGCTTTTGCCTTGCAGTGGAACAATATAGGCCAGATAGAGATGTAGAGAAAGATGGAGATAGAGAGGTGAAGAAAGATAGAGATATGGAGATTAAAAGAGAGGCATGTTAAGAGAGATGTTAAATTGAGAGAAAGAGAGGAGAGATAAAGAGAGAGATGTTAAATTGAGACAGAGAAAGAGAGATGCAGATCAAGGGAGATGGAGAGAGATGGCGCGAGACAGATGATGGGGAGAGAGTTGATTACAGCAGCTATGCCCAGCGTCGTAGTTGGGGCTGGATGCAAAAGGGGACTTGTCTTGAGGCGTTAATTGAATAGCTTTAAAAAAATATGCTAACAACTCAAATATAAAACAGCCGGAAAAGTTTTAAGAAATGTTATAATGCCATTAGATAATGGCGTTCGCTTGGCGGTCAAATTCAAATTTCAATTGGTTTTCCGAGATTTGCAGCTCTATAAATGATCATTGAGATTCATGGAAGTAGTATTTGCGACATTAACTATATAATATACACAACTGAGTAATTAAACTTTTGCTTACTTAATACATGTGTGGTGTTCAGGTGTGTATGCAGCTGGTAGGAGGGCGAGCCCCAGCGCCCCCGCCCCCCGGGTCGCCGCCCCCCGCCGCCCCGCACCAGCCCTGCCGCGCGCTCTGCCCCGAGTACCACCTGCAGAGGTTCAAGGAGGTACGGTAACACTGTCCACACACTGTGGCCGCAGCCCCCCGCCCCCGCCGCCCCGCACCAGCACTGCCGCGCGCTCTGCCCCGAGTACCACCTGCAGAGGTTCAAGGAGGTACGGTAACACTGTCCACACACTGTGGCCCCAGCCCCCCGTGTCGCCGCCCCACACTTTAAAACCACAAACACACCAACATAGGGCTACGGTAACCGCTTACCATCAGGCGGGCCGTATGCTTGTTTGCCACCTTATTGGTACCTATAAAAAAAGCAATAGTACCCACTGTATTTTCATTATTACGTCTTGTGTTATTAGGTGCGGCGTAAGGTGATGCATATGAGGGATCAGCAGCTCTATTACCATAGACTACGGATGTGGCTTGAAGACCAGTTGCGACAGGAGCGGGAGAGGTATTTTATTTATTTGTGATATACTCTTTCAAGGCCTAGCAAACAATTCGTTTCGGGGGGATTCAAGCTCTGAACCAGATCATAATCATCATCCCTTGTCCCAAATTATTTAGGACCTTTTTAGGGACCTTTTTTTAACTATTTTTTCCGTACGTCAAATGGAAAAAAGGGAACCCTTGTAGGATCACTTTGATATCCGTCCGTCTGTCTGTCAACACCCTTTATCTTGGGAACGCGTGGAGGTATCGAGTTGAAATCAAAACCATATACTCAGGTCTACAGTCCCTTGAAGCTGTGAAAAAATCAAACTACTAAGTTAACGTAAAAAAAAGATACGGCCGTTTATGCCGCAAAAACGTATATTTCGACAAGGTAATCAAAATTTATAGGGTGTTTTCCGTTGACCTAGAACTATGAAATTTTGCAAGTAATACCGTCTTATACTACAAGTATAAACTGAAAACTGAAACCTATTTGCACAAATTGCTATTGTGTGCGTGTGCGCATCGATATCATAGTAGTTTTATGTTTAGCTGATATAACTATTTTCTCGAGAAAAATATGCTTACACGTCTCAAAATGACTTTCGGGTTTCGTTATTATAATTATGACTCGATATTCTAATCGACCTGTTCGAGGGCTTGCTCTTATTCAGTTAGATGTTGTATAGCACAATATTAAAAATACTTAACACAATTGGAAATTTATGATTATTTACATACATAACATACCATCACGCCTGTATTCCCCGAAGGGTTAGGCAGAGGCGTACTAATGTACACCCACAGTTCGCCGGTATGTTTGGGCCCCAGTTAATAGGGGGCGAGCGTATTGCCATTAACCGGGCACAAATCCAGACTCCGAGCTGCTACTGAGAATTTCATAGAAAAACTCAATAACACTGCTCGACCTGGGGATTGAACCCAGGACCTCTAGCGTAGCAGTCGCGCTTGGGACCACTAGACTAATGAGGCAGTCAATTGATTATTTATAAATAATAAATAATCATAAATTTCCAATAATACCAAACCTAAAAACCTAAACCAATAAATGATTCTGATATGACCAATTGACGTCACACTTTTCCACAGCCTACCGGAAAGCAACGTTACTCTAATAGAAGATCTTCCGCGCCGTAAACGACGTTCCGCCAGCCCCAAAGTGCCGCGCCTAACAACTGCCCCCAAAAGAAAGCTAAAACCTGTCTCCCCATCCATAAGTAAACCCCACAAAATACTACAAATGCTCAAACACAAAGCGCCCGCGCAGACGACGCAGCTACTCACCGACGACATCAAAAACAATGATGATATTACTAAATCTGAAGCCGAAACACCCGAAGCGTTCCCGTTAGAGAGAGAAGACAACATCAGCGATACAGAAACGATCGTAGGAGAGAAAGAGACGGTAGATATGTGTAAAGAAATGAAAGAGTGTTTGGCTAAGTTCTCTAGTTTTGCGCTAAATAGCGATGAATACGTCCAGGAAATTAAATATCCTGAATCTGTGAGCCCTCCTCTGCAAGAAATGTCCCCGACTACCCCTGAACCAATGCCAGTATACACTTCTAAACCTAATCAGAGACTTATATCAGTTAACAAGTTCTTAAATAAAGACGATAAAGGTGATTTTACTCAGCAAATTACTCCAGAAGTTTTGAACATACCGCTCAACGCTCGCAGGACTCCGCTCCTCGTCAAAGATGATAAAGAAACTGTAACGGATACCATTGACAATGAAAAGGACCCTAATATTTATAAATACGTATCGTTCGGGTTAGAAATTAAGAAAGCAATGGAGGAATGTCAGAATATTATCAATTCTTATAATAGTATCAAGGATGGCAAGAAAGAGGATGACGGACAACTATCTCTAGAACAGATTTGCGAGGTTATGATGACCTTAGATAAAAATTCAGCTGAATTTCTAGATAAAATTGATTCGGACGAACCTATCGATATTAATACAGCTAATACTAAACTGGCTGAGTTAGTAGAAAATATGCCTCAAATTCTAGCCAATATGCCTGAAATCGCTTCTAAATTATCCGAATTCGCTAACGCCTCATTTGAACTCCCAGAATTCGCATCCATAATGAGTAATCTACCGGAAGTAAATAACGAAGCCCAATTGACACCGGAAACGTTGAAACAAATTCGTGAATTAAAATTGAATAAAACTAGGGATGGTGTAAAAGTTACGAAAAACACAGCGAAACGGAAGACACTACGTAGGGTTAAGAATAATATTGAAACGAATGATATTATAGGGACAATGACTTTTGAAATAGATAATAAAGATATAGTAGAACTACTGAAAGACGAAAAAGATCTCCAAGCTTTAATGAAAAATAAAAACAAAGAGGATTTCAAAGATCTACTCTTTTCAATATCCGCTCAAGTCGTTATAAATAAAGTTTTTGAATATTTAAAACAAAATAAAAGTCCTGTTCTAGCGAAATGTTTGGAAGAAGACAAGGAATTATTCTCGTTACCGAAAAATTGTATCAACTCTGAAATGTATTCCAAAGCGTCCACTTTATTCGATAACTCTGTCAAAGACGCGTTAAGTATGGGAGAGTTGAGGGATTTAGTTAAATTGCGTTTCAATGCTTGGAAGCAATATGTTGCTATGAAATTTAAAGGAATTCCCGTGGAAATATTAGAAAATGAAATCGAAGCTATGTTAGATAAGTTTTATACCTACATACAAGATTTAGCTGAAAAGAAAATAGTACCAGATGTAGACAAAATGTCGGCGAAACTAGACGAATTGCGGAAAAACAGCGACACGAGTAGAGATAGCGACAGTGACTCCAGAGAGTCAGTCAGACAGATTCTTTTAACGACATCTGTGGGTAATACTTTAGACATTTTAATTATGAAATTCCCCAAATTGACCTACGAGAAAAAAAACATGGTGAAAGGGCTGAAATTCAAATATATGAACGTGTTAAAACGCTGCTGCGAATCACAGCCGTTGGCCAATTGGATATTAAACGAACCAGAAACGGCTATAAACGTGATACAGGACTTAATGGACTTACAGATTAAAAAACCAGAGAATATTCCAGAATTTTCGACCATGAACAACGAGAAAAAGCGAGATTATTTCATTGATAGATTAAGAGACGTAAATCGACAATATATGGAGACGTTACCGAAAACTAACTTAACAGGCGACGAATGGTTAGTTACTTTATACAAGTTAGAACAATGTGAAGAGAAAATTAAAGAGAATTTTAACAAAGCCACGCCAGCGCCCGTTAAAACTAGTACAAATGCAAGCGAAGCTGAAATTCTAGCCGCTAAAGGTTTAAGCAAAATCATCGGCAAAGCTAGTATTCGAGTTGTCAAAAAAACCGATCCACCGAAGAAGAAAGAAGAAAAGCCTGTAGAGAAAGAAAATGACGATAAAAAATGTAAAAATGATGCTTTATTAGCCAAATGTGAGGCTATACTCACATCCAAGGGCGAAAAATCTCTTCTAGACAGCTTTTATACAATCAAATCATATATAACCCAAGGCTTACCCGTTCCAGAAACTTATAAAAAGCATGTCATCTCAATATGTTCTTCAATAGACGCGAAATTATTAGACGAAGATATCGAGGAAGGTCTTAAATCGGACAAAGAAGATACCGAGGTTGATTCTAAAGAAAAATCTCCAATTTCCCCTCAAAACCACGAAGATCTAGCTAAATACTCCGCTCAAGCGTTAAGAAATGCAAAACAAACTCTAAATGCTGTCGCTTTTAAAAATATGAGTAGAAATGGGCAGAGTAAATCAGAGAGTGATGTGTGTGATACTCCTAAAACTGATTGTAAATGGACAAATGATTGTGTGTGTAACTCGTGCAAAGACAATGATAGTTCAGTGTGTCTCGGGGATATAGTGAAACAGTGCTATGATATGGATAAGAAAGGGGAGAAGAAGAAGGAGGTGAAGAAGCCGGTGGTGAAACCCAAGCCTGTGGCCAAGGCTTGTGAGAATAGTAATCACCAGCACGTTTGTAAAGGTGAGTTTGAACAAAATCCTTACTAATGTGTCACAGTGGTTTCTAAACCACAATTTTGTTCCATTTCTTTTATATTTTAGTAATCGATAGTTCATATATCATTAATAAAAAATATAAAAAAATACATGCATAAAGTTATTTTAGAGAAGGAAAAATTCAATCGCGGGCAGGATTCGAACGTGCGTCTTCTGGTTAGATTACACCAGACGCTCTGACCGCTAAGCCACCGCGAGTCCCACCCGCTTGATCGAAATTTGCCTTCACATTGTGAATTTACATCAGGTGACGTTGGCGACGTCTATGAAAAGCAAGTTACCTTGCTCCTCAACCGACATGACTTACTTTACAGTTAGTTCGATGTCGTACGATACCACCTTACCTTTTAACTATCTATCGAATCCTGCCGCGATTGAATTTTTGCTTCACTAAAATAACTTTATAATCTTAGCATGGAAAATGCAAAAAAATCACAAAATGATAATACATGCATACATTAATGAATTAGGCTTTATAAAAATCTGCCTGCATATTTTTTATGGGATAGGGGGGCAAACGAAGTCAAGTTCGTCTAATGGTAAGCGGTTACCGCCGCCCATGGACACCCGCAACACCAGAGGAGTCACAAGTGCGTTGCCAGCCTTTTAATAGCGGATTGGGCTTCCGGTAACCTTACTCACTCGGCGAAACACAACGTACCTAAGTGTTGTTTCACGCCGGTTTTCTGTGAGGCCGTGGTATCACTCACTACTATGACACACTGTATTCAGTAACTTGACAGTTCAAAGAAAGATAATGATACCATACTACAACTAACAGTGTTGGGGTAGTGAACGATTTTTCGAACGAATGAATGATAAAAATGGTTTAATATAAATAAGACTTAAAAATATCGTACATAAGATTTGGAACATACGAACTATGACACACTGTATTCAGTAACTTGACAGTTCAAAGAAAGATAATGATACCATACTACAACTAACAGTGTTGGGGTAGTGAACGATTTTTCGAACGAATGAATGATAAAAATGGTTTAATATAAATAAGACTTAAAAATATCGTACATAAGATTTGGAACATACGAATAATTAATAGTTATTATTAAAAGTAATTTCCTTTATTATTTTCTTCTAATAGAAATAGACTACCTGACTACTGACTGCCTCATTAGTCTAGTGGTCCCAAGCGCGACTGCTACGCTAGAGGTCCTGGGTTCGATCCCCAGGTCGAGCGAAGTGTTATTGAGTTTTTCTATGAAATTCTCAGTAGCAGCTCGGAGTCTGGATTTGTGCCCGGTTAATGGCAATAGGCTCGCCCCCTATTACATGGGACCTAAACATACCGGCGAACAGTGGGTGTACATTAGTACATGGAGTTTCTTGCCGGATTCTTCTCCATAGGATCAACCTTTTGGAACCTTGCAACTAGAATCATAACGTTTCATAAACGCTTGTTAAAGCTTATTTGAAATAAAAACATTTGAACTTGAACTTGAACTACACCTCTGCCTACCCCTTCGGGGAATACAGGCGTGATGGTATGTTATGTGGTATGTTATTAGAAATAGACTAAGAATAAAAATCACGTAATTTTACTTTTTTTTTACTTTTTTTTTACTTTTGTCATTTTGTTTCCTCTGACAAGCTTCTACAATGTTTAATACTGTATATAGTGTTTTCAAGACAAGTTATTAAATTTAAATAAAAGTTCGTCCTGCGGACCGAGTTTTCTTTACAAACATAATACCGAAATAAATCGTAAATCAAACACAATTTAATCAAATTCTGTTAATATTCGGATTCGGATAGTGTTAATCTAGGTTCTTACTCTACCATTTTGTCCAAAATACTTCACTGGAAATAAATGTAAGCGAATGCAATTTTTGATAACTTTACCAAGTTTGAAACGATTTTCCGGTCTTTTATTTCCAGTGAAGTAGTAGTAGACGAAATAGGTCCGTAGGAACCTAGATTAATAGTATCCAAATCCGAATAATAACAGAATTTGATAGAATATTGTCTGGATTACGATTTATTTCGGTATTACGTTTTTGTGGGCAATTCAAGCTCCACCGAACCCTTAAGTTCATTCAATTTCGTTCATTCTTTCACCACCTCACTATCATCTTTTTGTCAAAAACTGGTAACCCTTCAACTTTCAAGTTACTGAATACAATAAAAGTGGAAGTATATAGGTGATAATTCTAAGCTTGTTTATATGATGTAGTGGGTCACGCTGGCACGGCGTGCGCGGGCGAAGGCACCGAGCAGCCCTGCACCTGCTGTTACTGTACCGTGTTTGGCCACGCCGTGAGTATAAAACAGCTTTTTCAATAAACAAATACAGGGGCCGTATTATGACGTGTTAACCGTTAACCGCTAAGCATCAGAGCAAGCAGAGCGTCTGGTGTATCTAACCAGAAGACGCAAGTTCGTATCCTGCGCGCGATTGAATTTTTCCTTTACTAAAATAACTTTATAATATAAGCATGGAAAATGCAAAAAAGATAATCCCGTTATATGTTCCATTATTAAACTAAACTTCCTCATTAGCCTAGTGGTTATGAGCGCAACTGTTACGCTACAGGTCCTGGGTTCGATTCCCAGGTCGACCAGTGTTATTGGGATTTTCTAAAAAAATCTCAGTAGCATCTCTAAGTTTGGGCTTTGTGCCCGGTCAATAGGCTCGCTACTTAATACATGGGACCTAAATATACTCGTGAACTGTGGTTCTGCAATAGTACACCTCTGCCTAACCCTTTGTGGATTACAGGCGTGATGGTTTGTGTGATCTATGTACCGAAATAAAAATCAATAGCCGCATAATATGTATGTATGTAAGGTGTATCATTTTTGAACAGTTTCACCGATTTGACTGTTTTTTTTCCTTGTTTTTTCTAAGAAAGAGAATTTGAAATAAAACGACTTAAACTAACTTAACTACTAATCAAAACGTCGGGAATCAAATAATATCAATACAACGCGATAAAATCCGTTTAATTTCAATGTTGAATATTCACAGAAACCAGTATGAAAGAGTATTTTTAACCCCTGACGCAAGAGGGGTGTTACAAGTTTAACTTTTGAGTCTGTGTGTCTGTCTGTTGCGTCGTAGCTCCCAAACGAATAGACCAACTTTGATTGAAGGTGACTTGACCGAGAGTGTTCTTAGCTATGATTTAAATAAATAAAAATAAAATAATCTTTATTTCGGACGAATTACATCCATAGTGAGTTAGTAAATAAAATAATCTTATAACTATGTTAATAAACCTTAATATTTAGTTACAAGATTATTGTTCGAGATGCATCTACGAACAATATCATACAATAGTTGAGAGTCGTTCCTCCCCGCTGTAGTCTTCGGGATGGAGTTGGAGCTCCGTACTCTTTATGTTATCTTTTGGAGGGTAACCTACTTTTATCACTCACATCAAACTCCACAATACTCACATTGATAGAATAAAAAATATGTAAACATCAATTATCTATTTAAAAGAGTATCTATGGAGTTTCTTGCCGGCTCTTCTCCATAACACCTACTATTTGGAACCGTGCATGTAGTTTTGACATTTCAAAAGTACCTGTATATGGTCTAATTGAAATAAAAAATTTGAGTTTGAGTTTAATTTAACTTAAGCCAGCTGTTTGAAGATTATCAGCTCTTTTCTGATTCATGAAGGGATCTGAGCAACTTCCACAGGTCTGAACACTTTAAAATTTGGTATCCTGTTACTTCAATGATATTGCAAGAACATGGTAACAATGGCATTGACCCTGCGAGGGTTTTTTAAATTTTAAATTTAATGTTATTTTAGTGAAGGAAAAATTCAATCGCGGGCAGGATTTGAACCTGCGTCTTCTTGTTGGATACACCAGACGCCAGACCTCTAAGCCACCGCGAGTTCCACCCGCTAGATCGAAATTTGCCTTCACATTCTGAATTTACGTCATAAGGTGACGGTGGCTTAGAGGTCAGAGCGTCTGGTGTATCCAACCAGAAGACGCAGGTTCGAATCCTGCCCGCGTTTGAATTTTTCCTTCACTAAAATAACTTTATAATCTTAGCATGGAAAAAAATAGAAAAAGATATTTTAAATTTAATGTTATTAATCTAAAATGTACAAAATATACTCAGGCGGGTTGCCAGTTATAAATATTTTTTTTAACTATCAAAACTACGTTGCAGTGCAGTATATTTCTGCTTACCCCTTCGTAATGTTGTGCATTTCAGCCGCCACTAACGACGCCTGTACCACGAAATTTCAACGAAACAAGAGAACGTTTAAGATCTATTTTAAATAAGAAAAAACAACAGTGTAAGAGTACAAATGTAAGTATGGTTTATACAAACATACATATTTTCACGCCTGTCTCCCATTGGGGTAGGCAGAGACTATAGATTTCCACTTGCTACGATCCTGGCACACTTTCGCGTCATCTAAGTTCATTATGATTCCGGCGGACCGAATTTCTCTTACACACGTAATACCGAAATAAATCAAAATTCAAACACAATTTAATCAAATTATGTTATTATTCGGATTCCGATACCGTTAATCTAGGTTCCTACTCTACCATTTCGACCAAAATACTTCGCTGGAAATAAATGTAAGCGTATGCAATTTTTGATAACATAACAAGTTTGGAACGATTTTTCGGTCTTTTATTTTCAGTGAAGTAGTAGTAGACGAAATAGTATCGTAGGAACCTAGATTAACGGTATCCGAATCCGAATAATAACAGAATTTGATAGAATATTGTCTGGATTACGATTTATTTCGGTATTAAGTTTTTGTGAGTAATTCAAGCTCCGCCGGACCCTTAACCTCTCGCATCATCGTCGGTTCAGAGTGCTCTTAACCTGACCTTTTTTGAGAACATCCGCAATTTGGTTGTGGTACGTTCGCCGAGGTCGGCCCCTTCCAACTCTTCCTTCTATACTCGTTTCGTCAATCACCGGTCACCCATCGTCTTTACATGGGCGGAAGGTGGTTTGGGCAAACCATGTACCACTTTTTTTATGGATTAAGTCGGCAAACGATCTGACGAGCCACCTGCCGGTAAATAGTCATCATCGACGCTGATGCGTTGCCGACCCTTACGAGCCCCTACGGACTGCAGACTGCCAGAGCCGCAGCCACCGGGGGGAACTGGCTGTCCTAGTGCGGGTTGGCAGTCTTCACGCGCCAGCGAGAAAATCTCTCAGGCATACAGGTTTCCTCGCGATGTTTTCCTTTACCGTGTAAGCGAGTGATCAAGTCTTGAATAATATAAAAATTAAAAATGTTATTTTAGTGAAGGAAAATATCGATCGTGACAGGATTCGAACCTGCGTCTTCTGGTTAGACACACCAGACGCTCTGACCTCTAAGCCACCGCGAGTCCCACCCACCAAATCGAAATTTGCCATCATATTCTAAATTTACGTCATAAGGTGACGTTGGCGACATCTATTGAAAATCAAGTTACTTTGCTTCTCAACCGACACGACTTACTTTACAGTTAGCTCGATGTCGTACGATGCCACCTTACCGTTTATCTTTTATCTTATTGTGATTTTTTGAAAATAAAGAGATAATGAAACGCGATCGAATTTTTCCTTCACCAAAATAACTTTATAATCCTAGTACGGAAAATGCAAAAAAATCACAAAGATTTTTATATATCAGCAAATCACATAAAGAGTTATTAGTTTGTTAATTGAAGGATAACTATACACCGTTACATTTAAGTCGTTTTAATGCCGAAAGGACGGTATACTCATCACTAGGAGTAACTTTTACTATGCAACCAACCCTGAAATCACGAAAAAAACGCAGCTGTTCCATACACTCTGACGAGTTCAGAGTACACAAAATGTATGGGAACAGCTGCGTTTTTTTCGTGATTTCAGGGTTGGTTGCATAGTAAAAGTTACTCCTAGTGATGAGTATAATACCGTCCTGTCGGCATTAAAACGACTTAAATGTGACGGTGTATACTACTACTGTTGTTTTATCCCACAGGGCGAGCCGGAGGCCCCGGTCAGCAAGCTGTCGGGCATACAGACGCCCCCGATAGAGCAACCAGTGCCACAGAAGCCAGTGAAGCCGCCACCAATAGCTCCCAAACCACCGGTAACATTTACATTAATCACCTTTTTTAACCACCTTCAAAACACTTTTTTTCTTTTTTTCGTGATAGGCTTACGCTTGACCGCCAGTTCGCCTGATGTTAAGCGACACTTTGATCTACGATGAAGCGCGATTGCCTAGAAGAAACCGATTAACTCGTGATTTAAAGAAACCCCGATTATATCTATCGGGAAAGATCCACTCGGGAAGCGCGTTCCATATTTCAGCGGTAGTGATAGGCTTACGCTTGACCGCCAGTTCGCCTGATGTTAAGCGACACTTTGATCTGCGATGCAGCGCGATTACCTAGAAGAAACTGATTAACTCGTGATTTAAAGACACCCAGATTACATCTATCGGGAAAGATCCACTCGGGAAGGGCATTCCATATTTCAGCGGTACGCATGATAAAAGTGGATTTAAAGAGTTTCGTTCGGGTTTTTGGAATGTCCACCATTTTTCTTTTCTTTTTTTAATCTTTTACGTGGGAGAGCCATGCTTCGGCACGAATGGGTCGGCTCGACCGGAGTGATACCACGGCCTCACAGAAAACCGGCGTCAAACAACGCTTACGTTGTGTTTCGCTGAGTGAGTGAGGTTACCGGAGGCACAATCTGACTATTAAAAGGGCGGCAACGCACTCGTGACTCCTCTGGTGTTGCGGGGTGTCCATGGGCGGCGGTAATCGCTTATCATCAGGCGATCCGTCTGCACATTGGCCCTCCTATCCTATAAAAAAAATGAAGGAGTACGCTTACAAAATACGTAATTGTCTATTTATCTTTATGTCTTTATCTTTGGAGATGATAAATAAATAAAAATACTTAAGGGTCCGGCGGAGCTTGAATTGCTAACAAAAACTTAATACCGAAATAAATTGTAATCCAGACAATATTCTGTCAAATTATGTTATTATTCGGATTTGGATACCGTTAATCTAGGTTCCTACGGTACTATTTCGTCTACTACTACTTCACTGGAAATAAAAGACCGGACAATCGTTCCAAACTTGCTAAAGTTATCAGAAATTGCATTCGCTTACATTTATTTCCAGTGAAGTATTTTGGACAAAATGACAGCGTAGGAACCTAGATTAACGGTATCGGAATCCGAATAATAATATAATTTGATTAAATTTTGTTAGAATTTTGATTTATTTCGGTATTTCGTTTGTAAGAGAAATTCGGTCCGCCGGACTGTTGACTGTATTTCTTTCACAGGCCTTACCAAAAACTCAGCCGCCGAACTTGACGCCCGCCCAAGTGCAGCAGAAGCGGCAGTCCATAGACATACAGCAGCGACAGTTAGCCGACAAGATGGCGCGCATGGCTGTGTCCGACAAGCCGCCCGCAACCGACACTGAAAAACCCAAGGTTAGTGTAACTTCTCGCTTATATTCTCCAAAGGTTTCCCCCTGTGGAGACGGGTTAACTGTTCCTCGCTGCCATTCAGATAGGCATCTCGTGAGTGCCGAGAAAATATCTGACTTGCTCGGTGGTAGGACCTCTTGTAGTCTGACTGGCTGGCGACCACCCTTACGTCGGAGTCTGTCGTAAAGCACTGCGGTGTATGTTTCGACTTTTGCGCGTAAGAGCCAGTTCCCCTCGGTTGCTGCGGCTCTGGCAGTCTGCAGTCCGTAGGGGCTCTTAAGGCTCGGCAACGCATCAGCAACTCCTCTGGTGTTGCAGGTGTCCATGGGCGGCGATTACTATGTATGTATTAATGAAGTTTATAACTCGTGATTGTCTTCCTTAAATTACGGTAAATTGCAAAAGAATGGTATTTTTTTATGGATTAAGTCGGCAAACGAGTCGACGAGCCGCCTGTTAATTACAGCCAGTCCCAATAAGAAATCCGTCGATAGATTTGCTTACTAGAGACAGGATTTTGACATTACTTGTATGGACTTTATGTCAAAATCCTATCTCTAGTAAGCAAATCTATCGGCGGATTTGTTAATGGGACTAGCCGTTAGTCATCGTCGCTAAAGGACACCTGCAGCACCAGAGGAGTTGCTGATGAGTTGCCGATCTTTAAGAGCCCCTACGGACTGCAGCCTGCAAGAGCCGCAGCAACCGAGGGGAACTGGCTCTTACGTGCCAGTCGAAACACACCGCAGTGCTTTACGACAGACTCCGACGTAAGGGTGGTCGCCAGCCAGTCAGACCGCAAGAGGTCCTACCACCGAGCGAGTCAGATATTTTCACGCCTCTTACGGTATGCCTATCTGAAAGGCAGTGAGGAACAGTGTTGTAACTTGCTGAAATTAGTAAGATTTTAAAAATTAGCTAGATTAGAATTTAAAAGAGTCGACTACATCAATATGTTTACTTTCATTAAGTTATTTTTTAGTGAAGGAAAAAATTCTATCGCGGGCAGGATTCGAACCTGCGTCTTCTGGTTTGATATACCAGACGCTCTGACCTCTAAGCCACCGTTTTTTTACTTCACTAAAAAAAAGAAAACAATAATCTAAGCATAGAAAATGCAAAAAAATCACAAAAAGATAGTTGAAAGGTAAGGTGGCATCGTACGACACTGTACTGACTGTAAATTACCGACACGACTTACTTTATACTCAATACTCAATAACTTTATGGGATGCAATAAAGTTATTGAGTATTGAGTATAAAGTAAGTCGTGTCGGTTGAGAGGTAAGGTAACTTGCCTCTCATAGATGTCACCAACGTCACCTTATGACGTAAATTCAGAATGTGAAGGCAAAATTTCAATCATGCGGGTAGGGTTCGCGGTGGCTTAGAGGTCAGAGTGTCTGGTATATCAAACAAGAAGACGCAGGTTCGAATCCTGCCCGCGATAGAATTTTTTCCTTCACTAAAAAATAACTTAATAATCTTAGCATGGAAAATGCAAAAAAATCACAAAAAGAATATTGAATGTTTGTTATATTATTTGGTGATGTGATTGGGATACCTATATGCCCTTTTCGGATCTGACAGGGTTTTTGTAACACAGTGTATTATTATAGGTCGTTGAGCTCCCTAAATTATGGTTGAGCTACACGATGACTGATGCATGCGTGCCGTCAGTTGGGACTGGTCTACTCAAAGCTGCTATGGTTCTTTCCTCAAAAGGCCATTTCAGACATTACCCTACATCGTACCACTCACTTATAAGTGTTCTTCCATGTCTGGACTTTAAAAGAGACCATGATTCTCTGAGTTTTTTTCGGAAATGCCGAAGCCATCTAGCTAAAAAAAAATACCCAAACCATGACATGTAAAAGTATCTCTAAAGATCTACTTGCAGAATAAATCATTTCATTTCATTTCAGGTACTGCAACGCACGGTACCCGTACAAGTGAATGCTGCCCCCGTCCTAAAGACAGAGGGGAAAGTGAATCCCAACGCTATGGAACAAATACGATTACAAGTAAGTGTAAATCGTTTTGTCCTTATCAGGGTTCTTGCGGATGCAATAATTTTGACATCGGATACGGATGTCCGGATACTTTTCAAACAATTCAATTTAACATAACATACCATCACGCCCGTATTCCCCGAAGGGTTAGGCAGAGGCGTACTAATGTACACCCACAGTTCGCCGGTATGTTTAGGTCCCATGTAATAGGGGGCGAGCCTATTGCCATTAACCGGGCACAAATCCAGACTCCCGAGCTGCTACTGAGAATTTCATAGAAAAACCCAATAACACTGCTCGACCTGGGGATCGAACCCGGGACCACTAGACTAATGAGGCAGTCACAATTCAATTTTAAGTACATAAATAAACTGAATAGTGCAGTGATAGCCTAGTGGTATGACCATTGGACTACCAAGTCAAAGGTCTCGAGTTCGAACCCAAGGCACGCACCTCTGTCTAATTATCACGCGCTTAAACGGTGAAGGAAAACACCGTGAGGAAACCTGCATGCCTGAGAGATTTTCTCGATGGCGTGTGAAGTCTGCCAACCCGCACTAGGCCAGCGTGGTGGACTATAGCCTAATCCCTGTCATTCTTAGAGGAGACCCGGGCCCAGCAGTGGGACAGTATAATGGGTTGATTATGTAAATAAACGGAAATCCATTCATTTTTAATATATTTATTTAACCACTAGCTTCTGCCCCCGACTCTGTCTGCGTGGACTTTAGTATCGGGTTCAACCTGAATAAAAAGTGACCTATGTGTTATTCCAGGCTATAATGTATCTGTGTGTCAAATTTTATCTAGATTTGTTCGGCCGTTCTGGCGTGAAAGAGTAACAAACATCCATACTCACAAACTTTCACGTTTATAATATTAGTAAGGATATTTGGTGAACAAAACCAAAACAGCTTTTAGTCTGATAATAATGAAAAACTTTATTAAATAATAATTAAAAATATAATCGGTCACAAATCCAAACTTCGAGCTGTTACTGAGAATTTCATAGAAAAACCCAATAACACTTCAACCTGAGATTCGCACTTTGTACTGGCAATACATTGACCTCGTATATGATTGTTTCAGCAATTAAAACAACAACAACAGGCCCAGTTTCAGCAGCAGCAGCAGCAGCAGCAACAACAACAACAGCAGCTGCAACAGCAAGCGCAACAGCAAGCCCAACAACAAAAGAAACCAGAGCCGATATACGACCTGCCAATACACAACAAGCCGACGCTCACGCCGCAGCAACAACAACAGATTCGACAACAACAACAACAGGTTGGTTGATTGATGATGTTATAGAATCATATTAATATAAAAAATAATACTGGCTAATATGATGATAAATGATAATGAATCTACCCGTGATCATTAATGCTGTATGGGATCCAAAACATCGGGAATCAAATACGAGTAATATCAATACAACGCGATAATATCCTTAAAAAGTAGTTTTATTTCAATCTATACATTTTTTTTTAAAAAAGCTTACTAGAAATGTGTGTCGCACATTACTAGTATTCTTGTTAACCCCTCGTGCTAAACTAAATGCTTGTGTTACGAGTGGGTTCACGTCGGTAGGGCATTGGGTGGGGTTCGAAACGGCAACCACAAGATACCAAGTCCGCCGCTCAAAAAAAATATAAAATGTTTTTTTTTTAATCGTTCTCCTGTATCGTGGATGCGTTTACAAACACAAATTCTCACATACTCAAACACTCAGATCCGGAACATCTGCCTGTAGATCATACAAATATTTGCTCCGTGTGGGGATCAAACCCACAACACGTGGCGCAGAAGCCGATTGCTCAGCCGTCGCTAGTCGTTCTGGCGTGAAAGAGTAACAAATATCCATACATCGATACTCACAAACTTTCGCGTTTATAATATTAGTAAGGATTATCTCACCGTTAGGCTCCCCATAACTCTCTTTTGGGCTTCCCATAATATTCCACATCTTTCTTTATGTGATTTTTTTGCATTTTCCATGCTGATATTATTAAGTTATTTTTTAGTAAAGGAAAAAATTCAATCGCGGGCAGGATTCGAACCTGCGTCTTCTGGTTTGATATA
Source organism: Acronicta aceris (assembly GCA_910591435.1). Taxonomy (NCBI): domain Eukaryota; kingdom Metazoa; phylum Arthropoda; class Insecta; order Lepidoptera; family Noctuidae; genus Acronicta; species Acronicta aceris. Next base: position 5,094,632 of record OU342787.1, on the reverse strand, counting down.
CCAGACGCTCTGACCTCTAAGCCACCGCGAACCCTACCCGCCTGATTGCCATTACCTCTCATAGATGTCACCAACGTCACCTTATGACGTAAATTCAGAATGTGAAGGCAAAATTTCAATCATGCGGGTAGGGTTCGCGGTGGCTTAGAGGTCAGAGCGTCTGGTATATCAAACCAGAAGACGCAGGTTCGAATCCTGCCCGCGATTGAATTTTTTCCTTTACTAAAAATAATTCCACATCTTTCTATTAACCCTTATTAATTCAATACATGTTTATTTATTACAGCAAATCCTACAGCAAAGACTTCAAGAACAGAAACAATCACAGCAACAAAATCTCCTTGCGCAACAAGCTCAAAAACAAAACCAGCAAGCTCAACTGGCAGCCCAAAAACTAGCCCAACAACAGGCTCAACAACAGGCTCAACAACAGGCTCAACAACAGGCTCAACAACAGGCTCAACAGCAAGCGCAGTTACAAGCTCAACAGCAGAGACAGAGCAGGGCACAACAGCAGCGTAGCACCGTGTCTCTCTCTAGCAGAGATACTAGTGTGTTTTCTACGTCATCCGGATGTTCTGGGTAAGGTTTATTTTTTGACGTTGGATAGGGATTTAAGAATTTTTTTTTATGGAATAGGAGGGCAAACGAGCAGACGGATCGCCTGATGGTAAGCGATTACCGCCGCCCATGTACACCCGCAACACCAGACGAGTCACAAGCGCGTTGCCGGCCTTTTAAAAGGGGATTGTGCCTCCGGTAACCTCACTCATTTGGCGAAACACAACGTAAGCGTTGTTTGACGCCGGTTTTCTGTGAAGCCGTGGTATCACTCCGGTCGAGCCGACTCATTCGTGCCGAAGCATGACTCTTCCACGTCACCAACGTCTTGTTGGTGGTTCGATTCCAATGTGAGCAGAGTGTTATTGCGTTTTTTATGAAAATCGGTTAATTTGCAAATTAACAAACATTAAGGCGGATCGTTCACCTGAGCCCGCGAAATTCAAATTTCGAGTGATTTTTCGCAGTTTGTAGGTGTATAACAAGTTCTAGATTCATGGCAGTTGTAATTGCGACATTAACTATACAACATTCACAACTGAGAACTAAAACATTTACTTATAAATCCTTATCAAGCCAAAAATTTGTCAAAAACTGTGTCAAGTATCAAAATTGACACTTTACACTACTTTTAGCTACAATAATGATTTTTATGCAATGATTTTGATAAAATGTTGTGAATTTTGTATAGTTAATATCGCAATTACTACTGCCATGAATGCAGGTATTATTATAGACCTACAAACTGCGAAAAACCACTTCAAATTTGAATTTGGCGGGCTCAGGTGAACGATCCGCCTTAACTTGAACTTTTTGAGAGATTAACTATCTATTTAAGACAATATAACCGATATAACCCCTTTGGGTAACACTGGTATAATGGATGATGTTGATGTTAAATGATTGTTTGTCGTCAGCGGGTCGTGCTGGCGAGGATCTCGTGCTGAGGACACGCGGGACCTGGACGCGCTGCTGCAGTACATCGAGGGCCCCGCGCGCCACGTGGACCGCGGCAAGAAGCGCGCCAAGAAACAGCGACAGAAAGCCAAGAAGGTAACATAATCACTCATCAGAAAATCGTCACCCAATTTATCTAAGCTTCTTCAAAGAACAAAGACAAAATGGAGACTTCTATAATATTATAGTACTATTACTTATTTATTGACTGCCTCATTAGTCTAGTGGTCCCAAGTGAGACTGCTACACTAGAGGTCCTGGGTTCGATCCCCGGGTCGAGCAAAGTGTTATTGGGTTTTTCTATGAAATTCTCATTAGCAGCTCGAAGTCTGGATTTGTGCCCGGTTAATGGCTATAGGCTCGCCCCCTATAACATGGGACCGAAACATACCGGCGAACTGTGGGTGTACATTAAGTACACCTCTGCTTAACCCTTCGGAGACTACAGGCGTGATGGTATGTTATGTTATTATTTTTTTCGGGGAAATTGTCCCGGGTTTCGGAATATCATTAAAGTACATTTACATACATACATACATACATACACTCACGCCTTTCTCCCACAGGGGTAGGCAGAAACTATAGACCGCCACTTGCTACGATTCCTGCATACTTCTTTTGCTTCTTCCACATTAATACATCTTCTCATACGTACACGTCGGTTGCGAGTGCTACGCACCTGACCTTTTTGAAGGATTTCGCCAAAGTACATTTAAAGTAAAGTACATTATTATTATATTTAAATTAACCTTTTGACCGCCACGTCAAAACAGAAAAACCGTGCCCTCGGCGCCAAGCTTCCGAATTTTCTATAGAAATGTGTCGTCCAGTCGCGTCCGTGGCGTGCTGGGCATATTTTGGTTTGTCGTCTATACACGACTGTGGCGGTTAAAAGGTTAAAGTACATTTAATATTAACTAACTTGTGCCCGTGACTTTCTGCGTGGAGTTCAGGTCCGACCTGGATAAAAAGTATGTGCCTATGTGTCATTCCAGACTGTAATCTATCACTGTGCCAAACTTCATCCAGATCCATTCAGGTGTTCTGGCGTGAAAGAGTAACAAACATCCATACATCCATACTCACAAACTTTCACGTTTATAATATTAGTAAGGATGTTATTATTATAGTTAATAAACAAAAATGTAAGATAGCTGTTAGTAGTTTTAATATTACGACGTCCAACACCTCAGTCTACCCGTGACCATGGATGCTGTAAAGGATCCGAAACGTCGGGAATTAAATAATAGCAATACAACGCGATAAAATCCGTCAAAAGTACGAGTCCCACTCGCCAGATCTAAATTTTGCCTTCACATTTGGTTTCGCGGTGGCTTAGTGCTCATAGCATCTGGTGTATCTAACCAGAAGACACAGATTCGAATCCTGTCCACAGTCGAATATTCACTAAAATAACTTTATTATCTTAGCATGGAAAAGTTATTTAGAGTTTGATACACCAGACGCTCTGACCGCTAAGCCACCGCGAGTCCCACCCGCTTGATCGAAGTTTGCAAATGCAAAAAAAATAATACAAATACTATCTTTTTGTGATTTTTTTGCATTTTCCATGCTAAGATTATTAAGTTATTTTTTAGTAAAGGAAAAAATTCAATCGCGGGCAGGATTCGAACCTGCGTCTTCTGGTTTGATATACCAGACGCTCTGACCTCTAAGCCACCGCGAACCCTACCCTGATATTCTGAATTTACGTCATAAGGTGACGTTGGTAACATCTATGACAGGCAAGTTACCTTACTTCTCAATCGACACGACTTACTTTACAGTTAAATCACAAAAAGATAGTTAAAAGGTAAGGTGGCATCGTACGACACTGAACTAACTGTAAAGTAAGTCGTGAAGGCAAAATTTCAATCATACGGGTAGGGTTCGCGGTGGCTTAGAGGTCAGAGCGTCTGGTATATCAAACCAGAAGACGCAAGTTCGAATCCTGCCCGCGATTGAATTTTTTCCTTCACTAAAAAATAATACAAATACTTTTTTAAATATTACAAAATAATTTTTACCTCCAAACAGATGGAATCACGGCTAATAGAAGAACGTAACGCGGTTGTGAACGAGCTTAACCGGGCGAGGAGGGAGATGGATGCCCTGCAGGTAGCTCATGCCGCCGCCAAGAGACGACTGGACCACACTAGACAGATGCTGCAAGCTCAGAATAAAGCTACTAAGAAGAAAGGTGAGACATTACTTAACCTTTAGCCAAACTATACAATGTTTTAAGAAAACCCTATCCGACCCGTGAAGGTATTTTTAAGTATCAAGATCCGTTTACATATACAGGGTGTCCCGAAACTCAACGTCAAGCGAGTACCGGGCGTTATGCTAGGTTATACCAGATCTGGTAAAGATATTATTTCCCGACGTGTCGGATCCTTTACAGCATCCATGGTCATGTAACATTAAGACATCCAACAACGGAAAAAAAAAACTTAGTCTACCCGTGACCATGGATGCTGTAAAGGATCCGAAACGTCGGGAATCAAATAATATCAATACAACGCGATAAAATCCGTAAAAAATAGTTTTATTTCAATGCTGTGTTAATGCCAAATATTATAATAAAAAAAAATGTACAGGTAAAAAGCAGAAGTTGAACCCAACACAGCAAGCGAAGGTGCAGCTGGTGTCGGAACAGCTGGGCGAGCTGACCACACTCATGAACACTACATCCAAGGTGAGATAATATAATTCAATGCATCATCACCACCAGCTTATATCCATCCACTGCTGGACTTCATCCATCTTCGGATTTCCTCATCCAGTCACTGCCAGCTACCTTTCGCAAGTCGTCACTCCACCAGCCTGCCTGGTACAGGAATATTATCATTTAAGGCAGATTGTTCACCTAAGCCCGCGAAATAAAATTTCAAGTGATTTTTCGCAGTTTGTAGGTCTATAACAAGTTCTAGATTCATGGCAGTTGTAATTGCGACATTAACTATACAACATTCACAACTGAGAACTAAAACCTTTACATAAAAATCTTTATCAAGCCAAAAACTTGCCGAAAACTGTGTAATGGGTCAAAATTGACATCTTACACTACTTTTTTAGTAAAGGAAAAAATTAATCGCGGGCAGGATTCTAACCTGCGTCTCCTGGTTGGATACACCAGACGCTCTGACCTCTAAGCCACCGCGAACCCTACCCGCATGATTGAAATAATAGAGGTCAGAGTGTCTGGTGTATCCACCTTATGACGTAAATTCAGAATGTGAAGGCACATTTCGATCAAGCGGGTGGGACTCGCGGTGGCTTAGCGGTCAGAGCGTCTGGTGTATCTAACCAGAAGACGCAGGTTCGAATCCTGCCCGCGATTGAATTTTTCCCTCACTAAAATAACTTTATAATCTTGGCATGGAAAATGCAAAAAAATCACAAAAAGATACACAAATTGTTAATTTGTGCTTAATTTCAATGTTACTAAACACACCCACAAAAATTGAAATACAGCAAAACCTGACTTAGTGAACAATTAATTATCGTGCTCAGACAAGTACACTAGGAGCATGACACAGCCAAGGTGAATCAGGTTTATGTATCAACATAGAGATCCCAAATACTGAGAACCTTCTTGTAATTAATCGACTTTAGTCCAAATCGGACATTCAATGTTCACACATCGCTGATATCGCAATATTGTACCAGTGAGGATTGTAACACCATATATTTTAAAAGAGTGTCCATGGAGTTTTTTGCCGGTTTCTTTTCCATAGGATCAACCTTTTGGAACCGTGCCACTAGAATCATAACGTTTCATAAACGCTTGTAAAAGCTTATTTGAAATAAAAACATTTGATCTTGAACATACTCAAGATACTATTTGAAATTCATGTTCATTATTATAGGAAATGCAGGCAGCTGAGAAGCAAGTTCTGGACTTCTCTCGAAGGTTGCAGAACTGTGAGCGACAGTTGGCCGAGACGAGAGCCGTGCAAGGCAAGATAAACAGACCAGTTCTGCATACACATGTAAGTTGGCCTTGTTATGGTTACTGTCAATAAATATATCTTTCTTTCTTTCTCTCTTTCTTTGTAAGTGTTATTAATCAACTTCCAATATACACTATGTCCAAAAAACTCTGTCCGATCCAAAAGGGGCATATAGGTATCCTAATCACATCACCAAATAAAATAACAAACATTAAGTATTCATGATAGGAAACATACTAATGAAGTTAAAAATTCAAGGTCGTCATGCCAAAATTGCCACAATGATCCTAAAATCCAGCATTTTTTTTTAAATGGTATAATACCATCATAGGCCTTATTATGTTTGGAACCCAGGGACGGTGTTGCTGCCACTGTAAGCGTTGCCATATCAGTTTCCTCATCCTTACTAATATTATAAACGTGAAAATTTGTGAGTATGGATGTTTGTTACTCTTTCACGCCAGAACGGCTAAACGTATTTGGATGAAATTTGGCACAGAGATAGATTATAGTCTGGAATAACACAAAGGCTACTTTTTATCCAGGTCGGACCCAATTCTGAAGTCTACGCAGACAAAGTCGATAATAATTTTGTTTCAAGGATTTTTTTATGTGGATTTTCTTATTTATATGTGGGCCCCACTGTAGTTTTGACTCTAAAGTGATACCTAAAAACGTAGTGGTATCCACAAGGTCTTCCTCATCTACTAATACACTGGTTTTCACTTGCTTAACATTAGGTGTTATAAATCGAATACACTTAGTCGAAAAAAACCCAAACCATGACATGTCATAAAAGTATTTCTAAAGATCTACTTGCAGAATAAATAATTTCATTTCATTTCATTTCATTTTTCTTGTAAATTGAAAGTGATTGTATAAATAGAACCGGAACTCGATACTTAACAATACCTTCACAGGTCGGACAGGGCTTTCTTAACACGTATACATCATGATGCGCGAATAAATATTTACTGCATATCCTGAAATTGGTTTGTTTAGAATCGGCTACTGAATCTATTTTAGTATAGTTAGTCTAAACGTCACCGTGCTTGTAGATTTTGACATTTCAAAAGTACCTGTCTAAAGTCTAATTAAAATGAAATATTTCAGTTTGAGTTCAAAAGTTCCAGTTGGGGTCAAATAGTTGCCAGAAAACATCGTGTAATTAATGGACGACCCGTTATCGTTTTTTTTTTTATTTTATTAATCGTTGTATCCAACGAATTATCAATATTAAGTTTTTTTAGAACATGTCAGGGGACTGAAATCAAATTTTTTACCCAGTAATTACAATCCTTCCCTATTAGCCACAAGAGTTTCATGACATTTTTTTTTTCATTATACATCAATGTGGTTGGTGCAATTATTTTGGATTGTCCACAGTTGGATCAAGTGGCTCTGTTGCACAAACAACAGCATTTGCAGCAACAACAACAGTTGCAACAGCAACAACAACAGTTGCAACAGCAACAACAGTTACAAAAACAACAACAGTTGCAAAAACAACAATTGCAACAGCAACAGCAGCAATTGCAACATCAACAACAGTTGCAACAACAGCAGCAATTGCAACAGCAACAACAGTTGCAACAACAACAACTGGAACAACAGCGGCAGATGCAGTTGTTAGAACTTGAGAAACAGAAACAAAATGCTACTTTTATGAGTGAGTATTTTTTTTTTAACTGTTTTTATAAATTTACGTGGGAGAGCCATGCTTCGGCACGAATGGGCCGGCTCGACCGGAGTGATACCACGGCCTCACAGAAAACTGGCGTCAAACAACGCTTACGTTGTGTTTCGCTGAGTGAGTGAGGTTACCGGAGGCCTTATCCCCTTCTAAAGGTCGGCAACGCACTTGTGACTCCTCTGGTGTTGCGAGTGTCCATGGGCGGCGGTAATCGCTTACCATCAGGCGATCCGTATGCTCGTTTGCCCTACTATCCCATAAAAAAAAATTATAGATGCCAAACTGACATAAGACAATTTTGTGAAGGGTCAGAAAAATTACGTCATGTACCGTTTAACTCGTTTAACCATACAAATACCTGTTATCCCAAAAAAATACCTGTTATTTTTAGTAAAGGAAAAAATTCAATCGCGGGCAGGATTCGACCTGCGTCTTCTGGTTTGATATACCAGACGCTCTGACCTCTAAGCCACCGCGAACCCTACCCGCATGATTGAAATTTTGCCTTCACATTCTGAATTTACGTCATAAGGTGACGTTGGTGACATCTATGAGAGGTAATGGCAATCAGGCGGGTAGGGTTCGCGGTGGCTTAGAGGTCAGAGCGTCTGGTATATCAAACCAGAAGACGCAGGTTCGAATCCTGCCCGCGATTGAATTTTTTCCTTTACTAAAAAATAACTTAATAATCTTAGCATGGAAAATGCAAAAAAATCACAAAAAGATAATATACCTGTTATTTTTTAATAGTGGACGAATGGTGTTGTATTTATAAAAAAGTAACTGTTCGCTGACACCTGATTTTTAGGATTTTCGTACAGTTAGGGGTCAGCTTATATTGAACATGATAAAATAGCCAATAAATGAATCAGTGATTCATCAAAGTGGTCATTCTATCCACCCTGACCATTTTAGTCTTTCTGATAATTTAAGCCAACTTATTATTTCAGCCACCCCGATCATTACAGCCAATGAAAATATTTAGCCACCCTGACCATTCTATCCATATTGACCATTTTAGCCATTCTGACTATTTCAGCCACCTTGACCATTTTATTCATCATGATCATTTTAGTCAACTTTATTATTTTAGCCAAGGTGAATATTTAGCCAGACCATTTTAGCCAACCGTTAAGCGGCAGTAGCCTGATGGCTAGGGCGTGAGAATTGCGATCAATGTCGTTCGAAAACCAGCCATTGCACTACCGATGTGAACCCACTCGTAACACAAGTATTTAGCTTAGCACGAGGGGTTAACAAGAATACTGATAATGTGCGACACATATTGCTAGTAAGCTTTTAAAAAAAACTGACCATTTTAGTCATGTTGACCATTTTAGCCACCCTAACCATTTTAGTCATCCTGATAATTTTACGTTATTATATCGTGCTTACATAATCAACCCATTATACTGTCTCACTGCTGGGCACGGGTCTCCTCTCAGAATGAGAGGGATTAGGCTATAGTCCAGCACGCTGGCCTAGTGCGGGTTGGCAGAATTCACACACCATCCAGAGAATCTCTCAGGCATGCAGGTTTCCTCACGATGTTTTCCTTCACCGTTTAAGCGCGTGATAATTAACTATATAATACGCACATGACTTCGAAAAGTCAGAGGTGCGTGCCTTGGGTTCGAACTCGAGACCTTTGACTTGGCAGTCCAACGGTCATACCACTAGGCTATAACTGCTACTCCCCGCTGATATTAAAGAAAAAACTTACTAGTCATGTGGGTCGCACGTTACTAGTATTATTGTTAACTCCTCGTGCTAAGCTAAATGCTTGTGTTACGAGTGGGTTCACGTCGGTAGTGCAATGGGTGGGTTTCGAACCGGCAACCACGTGATCGTCAGACCGACGCCCTAGCCGCATACATAGCTACCGCCGCGTGGTTACTGTAATGTAATGTGTATGTAGCGGCGAGCGGCGGCGGCATGGTGCGTGTCCGTCGTAGCGCGGCAGACGGCGCCGTGACGCTGTCGCTGCCGGCGCCGCGGGACACCACGCCGCTGGCGCAGCTCATACATAACAACAAACATCTCACTGCAGAAGGTAACATTACATACTAAGTCACAAAAACCACACGTGGGAGAGCCATGCTTCGGCACGAATGGGCCGGCTCGACCGGAGTGATACCACGGCCTCACAGAAAACCGGCGTCAAACAACGCTTGCGTTGTGTTTCGCCGAGTGAGTGAGGTTACCGGAGGCCCAATCCTCTTTTAAAGGTCGGCAACACACTTGTGACTCTGCTTTTGATGTTGCGGGTGTCCATGGGCGGCGGTAATCGCTTACCATCAGACGATCCGTCTGCTCGTTTGCCCTCCTAACCCATAAAAAAAAAGAGAATCGGTTTCTTCTAAGCAAGCGCGCTCCATCACAGTGTCGCTAAACACCAGGCGAACTGGCGGTCAAGCGTAAGCCTATCACGAATAAAAAAATACTATTATATAATTTTTAGAATATGTCTGTATGTCCGCTTATAATTCATGATGATATAATTGACGGATTTCTAATTCTATGAAATCTGGTGTACAAGTACTATCGGCCAACTGCATATCTAGCCACCGTAAGAGCTATACTTGCTTGCAGCACTTGGCTGCTATACCAGTGCTTACCGACGCTCATCAACCAATAATATCGACCTTTTTATGAAGTCGAAATCTGTAATCGAATAAACAATTTTTTTTTTTAAATAGAACTACTTTTATGGATTTTATCGCATTATATTTATATTATTTAATTCCTAAAAGCCAACACCGCCGTGTGCACGGTATGTTGTTTTCAAAAATGGCGAGATTTGGAGTTGACTGACAGTACATTATGAGCGTGGTCAACATTGTACAAACTGAACCAAAACTCAGAATTTCAAAGAAAAACCCAACAACACTTGCTTGACCTGGGAATCGAACACAAGACCTCTAACATAGCAGTCGCGCTTGGGACCACTAGACTAATGAAGCAATGAAAGGTCCGGCGGGCGGAGCTTGAATTGTCTACAAAAACGTAATACCGAAATAAATCGTAATCCAGACAATATTCTATCAAATTATTTTATTATTCGGATTTATATACCGTTAATTTAGGTTCCTACGGTACTATTTCGTCTAATACTACTTCACTGGAAATAAACGAACGGAAAATCGTTCCAAACTTGGTAAAGTTATCAAGAATTGCATTCACTTACATTTATTTCCAGTGAAGTATTTTGGACGAAACGGTAAAGCAGGAACCTAGATTAACGGTATCTGAATCCGAATAATGACAGAATTTGATTAAATTGCTTTTTTAAAAGTCAAAATTAGTTTCCGGTAAATTATGAAATCTAACAAAATATATGTATAAAAATGTTTTGGCACTCAGGATAGGAAAACAAAGAAACAGTATTTTGTTTTGGTAGCTTAATAATATTGATATGTTATCAATTAACGATAACATCATTATCCTAGTGGCCCTGAGCGTGACTGCTACGCTAGAGGTACTGGTTTCGATTCCCAGGTCGAGCAGTTTTATTGGGGATTTTATATGAAATTCCCAATAGCACCTCGGACCTAAACATACGGGTGAACTGCGGGTGTACATTAGTACACCTCTGCCTAACCCTTCGAGGAATACAGGCGTGATGGTATGTTATGTATCAATTAACGTATGTCTTATTTTTCAGTGATAAACGCAGGCGAGGAGGCACCGACGACCGCCAGTGCCAAAACATCGGACGGTCGTAAACAAACTTGGGAACAGGCGCTTGCGCACATCAACCAGCTAGCCAAAGGATCTAATAAAGAAAAGGTAAAGGCTGTGTACGGTTCAGGGGGCTTACTCTTGAACTCAATTCCGATACATCGACTTTGGAATTGTGCCGTTTCGTCAAGTTTCGTACTCTCGAATCCGAGACTAGCGCCAAATTGTTTCAATATTGCGCGGTGATTGAGTGAACTAAATAGGATTGGGAAACGACCCAACCATTGGCCAATCTGGATGCCGATACAAGGTTAACGGATCTGTGCTCTAGAGTACGAAATCGCCCGACAGCCAAATTTACATTGGAATCGGATCACGTTTGGATTGGTATTGTATTGTTTTCAAGAGTAAACCTGCTGAGCGTTATTGACTTGTAGTTAGTTCGTAAGTTAGGTTAGGAAAAGTAGATCAAATTATGCACCAAGAACCATAAACTTCTATAGTTTCCTTAATCTGTGGCTCTGGTAGATGGCCATGCCTGTTGTGTTGCCAGCTCCCATTTTTTGTTTTTCTATTTTGCGCAACCTTTTGCTGCTTTTAAGTTATTGATTGTACAGTTGCATTTTGATTTATTGTGTGTCATAAGGGCGAAAATAAAAACTGTTTCTTTCTTTCTTTCTTTCTTTCTTTCTTTAGGTATAGTTCTAGTTGGGTATAGTTTGGGTGATTTGACGTAAACCACAAGTATTAGTATATTCATGTTTATTACGACACGTCACAAAATAGTTAAAAGTTGGATGCCTATCTGTAGCGTTGGCGATGGTTACGATTTGTCAACTAACTGTGTATTTAATCATTTTAAGTATCGTGGGAGAGCCATGCTTCGGCACGAATGGGCCGGCTCGACCTGTGTGATACCACGGCCTCATAGAAAACCGGCGTGAAACAACACTTACGTTGTGTTTCGCCGAGTGAGTGAGGTTACCGGAGGCACAATCCCCTTTTAAAAGGCGGGCAACGTACTCGTGACTCCTCTGGTTTTGCGAGTGTCCATGGGCGGCGGTAATCGCTTACCATCAGGCGATCCGTCTGCTCGTTTGCCCTCCTATCCTATAAAAAAACAAAGTATCGGCCACCAAAAGTAGGACGCATTGTCAGCACTGTAAATTGACTGTACGTAACTCGTACGTAACTGTACTTAATCACTACATAGTATAAAACAAAGTCGCTGTCGCTGTCTGTCCGTCCCTATGTATGCTTAGATCGTTAAAACTACGCAACGGATTTCGATGCGGTTTTTTTAAATAGATACAATGATTCAAGAGGAAGGTTTTTAGCCGTTTAGCATTACGCTACGACTCTTAGGAATGGGGAAACGCGGGTGAAACCGCGGGCGGATCGCTAGTTATTTTTATTTAATTGATCAAAGTTAGAGCTTATAGCAAAGTGTTAGTAACGCGATATTGCATTCTCACCGACTGATCTACAGGTAGTTGTTCCGGGTCTGGGCGTTTGTGTATGTGAGAATATTTTGTGTTTATACAAGAAAATCTAAGGGGCAACTTTAAAAAAACTATATATGTAGCGACATCTACCACTACTACATACAAACTAGGACGAATAAGTCCTGAATCGCGCAAGTGAAGTTTGCAACGCAACTTGGATATATACAACCGCCCGACATCAATCGTTGGGCCGTAGGCCGCCAGGCAAAACACCCGCCTGTTCGGAGGATCCTCCCTATGGAGTGTGAGGGGCAACACTCCTCGCCTCTCCACATATACGACGACACGATTGGCGTAGCGGTTGAGCGATCGGCTTCTGCGCCACGTGTTGTGGGTTCGATCCCCACACGGAGCAAATATTTGTATGATCTACAGGTAGTTGTTCCGGGTCTGGGCGTTTGTGTATGTGAGAATTTGTGTTTGTAAACGCACCCACGACACAGGAGAAAATCCTAGTGTGGGGCAACGTTTATTAAAAAGAAAAAATATATATATATTTATCAAACATAATATATTAAAATAATATCAGTCAACGACCTTATTATCTGTAATATTGTTACCGAACTCTAATATTCTTGTCTTACAGAAAAAGCAGAAAGAGCCAAAAGAGCATTCCAAACAGGAGCAACAGGCAAAACAAGAGCAGAAACCCACGAAAGAGCAGCAAAGATCTAACTCCCTGCCTGAAACACAGCAGCTTTCTAAGAAGCAGAGGAAACTGCTGGCTAAGCAACAGGTAATATACATTGTGTGATGTGGACCGGTTTACAAGAGAGCATAGTTGTAGGAAGAGGTATACGGGGGGTTAAACATCCCTCCACTCAAAAAGCAAATTTAAAGGAATCTTCACTTAAAATTAACTTTTTAATAAAGGAAAAAATCAATCGCGGGCAGGATTCAAACCTGCGTCTTCTGGTTGGATACACCAGACGTTCTGACTCGTAAGTCACCGCGAGCCCCACCCGCCTCATTGAAATTTTGCTTTCACATTCTGAATTAACTTTTTAATTTAACTTAATTGCATTTATTTTAAAAAGCAGTACATACGGCAAGAAATCTGCTTAACCTTAAGTTTTTCAATAACTAGTTTTGTTTTTTTAAGTTTTGTGCCCCACTGCTGGGCAAAGGCCTTCCCTAACTCAGAGGCCTTTTGTCCCTGGTCCAGAGTTAACCCTAGAATTAGATCCTGACTAGTCTAGAGCGTACCCTATGTATGAATGTCAAGCTAAGGTATGCAAAAATGGTAGTCAACGGTGTTCTATAGTACTTAGTGTGTAGTAGGAAAAAGATTACATTTTCTTAATAAAAAAATAAAGGTGTGAATGTATGTGAGTATACTACGAATAGTGATTAAGCCGAATACTGAATATACGGCCTCGTTCTAGGCCGAAGTGTATAATATTCGGTTAACGAATTTATTTGTTTCATTTGCGAGTAGGTCGTGTTTACTTTACAGAGTGGTTTTACACTAGCAAAAGTAAAAAATATTGATTTGGCCGAATGCCGAATATTTGGCCACGGTTTCGGCCGACGCGTTGAATATTCGGCAAAAGAGCGCGTGCCGGCGCAGCTAGTTAATTAATATATTCTCCATCTTCCAGGCGGAAGAAGAAGAAAGGAAGAAGCAGCAACAACAAGAATCAAAATCTAAGAAAGAATCTAAGAAGCCTGACACGCCTAAACCGGAGCCCGTCAAAAAAGCCGACAAGAAGCCTGAGCCTACCAAGAAAGAGAAGAAAGAAGATAAGAAGAAAGAGAAGGCAGCGGAGAAGAAAGTTGAGAAGAAAGGGAAGGAGAATAAACTGGAGAAAGGTCAGTTTGATTGCGCGCTTAGTTTTTCTAAACTACGCAATGGATTTTGATACGGTTTTCGTTATAATTAAGAAAATTTCTTCTGGAAGGAATTCTTTATATAATTTGTATTTTAAAAATGCAAAAGGAACTCTGTTTACTATCTACATAACATACCATCACGCCTGTATTCCCCGAAGGGTTAGGCAGAGGTGAACTAATCTACACCCACAGTTCGCCGGTATGTTTAAGTCCCATGTTATAGGAGGCGAGTCTATTGCCAGTAACCGGACAAATCCAGACCGACTATAATCTGTCTTTGATGCCAAATTTCTTCCAGATCCATTCAGCCATTCTGATATGAGAGTAACAAACATCCATACATATACCATATACATTTTACGTGGGAGAGCCATGCTCCGGCACGATTGGGCGGGCTCGACCGGATCACCACGGCCTCACAGAAAACCGGCGTCAAACAACGCTTACGTTGTGTTTCGCCGAGTGAGTGAGGTTACCGGTGGCACAATCCCCTTTTAAAAGGTCGGCAACGGTCGGCAACTCGTCTGGTGTTGCGGGTGTCCATGGGCGGCGGTAATCGCTTACCATAAGGCGATCCGTCTGCTCGTTTGCCCCCCTATCCCAAAAAAAATACATCACAAACTTTCACGTTTATAATATTAGTTAGGATTGATTCAGTTATATTAATTTCGGGCACTTATTTTTAATACATATTTTTTTACGTTTCCAGCCGCAGCGCCGCAGACGAAGCAACCCAAACAGACCCCACCGCAGCCCCAACAACAACAAAGCAAGAAGGACAACAAGAAACAACAACAACAACAACAGAAGCCGCAAGTCATCAACATC
Organism: Acronicta aceris; assembly: GCA_910591435.1. Taxonomy (NCBI): domain Eukaryota; kingdom Metazoa; phylum Arthropoda; class Insecta; order Lepidoptera; family Noctuidae; genus Acronicta; species Acronicta aceris. The sequence continues at coordinate 5,079,618 of OU342787.1, read as the reverse complement.
ACACCAGATACTACTATTGAAGTTGTTAGCAAAAAGGTTAGATACCAGAATATAATTACATTTTTTAACATAACATAACATACCATCACGCCTATACTCCCCGAAGGGTTAGGCAGAGGCGTAATAATGTACGTCCACAGTTCGCCTGGTATGTTTAGGTCCCATGTAATAGGGGGCGAGCCTATTGACATTAACCGGGTACAAATCCAGACTCCGAGCTGCTACTGAGAATTCCATAGAAAAATTCAATAACACTGCTTGACCTGGGGATCAAACCCAGGACCTCTAGCGTAACAGTCGCGCTTGGGACCACTAGACTAATGAGGCAGTCTATAAGTTTATTTTTTATTTTTTAATATCGACTACACCTCAGACGAGCAGAGATACATACCTTCACGCCTTCCCGAAGGGTTAGGCAGAGGTGTACTAATGTACACCAACAGTAGTCTCATTAATAGGGGGCGAGGCTATTGCAACTATCCGCGCACAAATCCCAAACTCCGAGCTGCTACTGATAATTTTATAGAAAAAATCCAATAACACATTGCTCGACCTGTGAATCGAACCCAGGACCTCTAGCGTAGCAGTTGCACAATTATAATATATTTATAAATTTATTTTATTTTTATTTATTTTTATACCATTAACGTGGCAAACAAACATATTGCTCGCCTGATGGTAAACGGTTACCGTAGCCTATGGACGCTTGCAACACCAGTTAAGGAGGAATAGTTGTGCTGGCAGCATAGGAGACAATAGCGTGATACTTATCCTATCTGCCAACACAACGCTTCCTCGCAAAGCTCTGGTGACCTTGTTCACCGTTAGGAACACAACATAGCACGGAGCTGTGTTATTTGGCTACGATTTTCTGCAAAGTGGAGGTACTTCCCCAGTCGAGCAGCTCCAATTATGAGTGGAATTATTCGATTCCACTATGCCCTACCTCTCTTACTCTCTCTCTTCTTCCTACCTCTTTATTTTATTTAGTTTTGTTTAAAATCATTGTTTATAAAGTTATTTTAGTGAAGGAAAAATTCAATCGCGGGCAGGATTCGAACCTGCGTCTTCTGGTTAGATACATCAGACGCTCTAACCTCTAAGCCACCGCGAGTCCCACCCGCTAAATCGAAATTTGCCTTCACATTCTGAATTTACGTCATAAGGTGACGTTGAATTTTTCCTTTACAAAAATAACTTTATAATCTTAACAAAAAAAAATCACAAAAAGATCATTGTTTATATTACAGAATCCATGTGCTGCGGAGGCTGAAAAGCCAGCTTCATGCAGCATCATGGAGCAGTTGAGTTGCGGAGTGCAGGTAATAAAAATATACTAAACATCCTACATTACTATTACCACAGTGTAACTACATTTGACCTTCCGAACGTTGTTCCGGGTCTGGGCGTTTGTGTATATAGGAAATTTGTTTTTTTAAGGCTTACGTTTAACTCAGATCTCCACGATCTTATCCCCCCTAGCCCTTTCCACTATCGTACGACCAGAAGCACGAAAAAGCGTCATCGTTTCACGATGGACATTCCAAAAGCCCGAACGAAACGCTTTAAGTCCACTTTTATAATGCGTACCGCTGAAATATGGAATGCACTTCCCGAGTGGGTCTTCCCTGATAGATATAATCTGGGTGTATTTAAATCACGAGTGAATCGGTTTCTTCTAGGCAAGCGCGCTCCATCGTAGATTGCAGTATCGTGTAACTAGCGATCAAGAATAAAAAAAAAACTAATCACCAGATCTAGTAAAATGTAATGACATAAAATCACTTTATATTGCCAAAAATAGTAAATGATCACAAAATAAATCCACATTTTAGCGTGAAATTAGAACCAAAAATTATACAACTGCAATGATTGCCTTATTAGTCTAGTGGTCCCAAGCGCGACTGCTACTCTAGAGGTCCTGGGTTCGATCCCCAGGTCGAGCAAAGGGATATTGGGTTTTTTCTATGAAATTCTTAGTAACAACTCGGAGTCTGGATTTATGTGCCCCCTATTACATGGGACTTAAACATACCGGCGAACTGTGGGTGTACATTAGTACGCCTCTGCCTAACCCTTCGGGGAATACAGGCGTGATGGCATGTTAAATTTTACAACTTGCGATCCTACTTAACTACTTAACCAAATCCAAATTATTAAAAAAGTACTTGAGAGGTGTCAAGGGACACCCGGATGGAACGAAGTTTAAATTTATAAATAGTGGAAGGCTCGATTAGCGCAGTGCCATAGGATGCAAGTTCAAAATCAGCACGGAGCGAGTATTTATACATATAATCATAATATAAACGTATGCTAGCATATGGCAAATTAATCGAAAGGAACTACTATCTTATTATACAATAGCTTACTATAGCAAAAAGTCACAACTTTTCGTAAGATTTTTTTCCGTCTAGCCCCCTTTCACAACGCGCGATAAGGAACTTCGTTCCAAAAACTAAATATATTCACCAACCAAGTATATTAGTTAGAATTCGGCTTTGGTTTGTGGTCATAATTCTAACCTAATCTTTGGTGACCATTTATGCATTTTGGTGATCAATTTACTAATTTTGGTAGTCATTATATTTATCCCTTTTTTTTAATAAGCGCCTGAAAGTAGTGTATTTTTGTACGTGGGAGAGCCATGCTTCAGCACGAATCGGCCGGCTCGACCGGAGTGATACCACGGCCTCACAGAAAACCGACGTCAAACAACGCTCACTGTGTGTTTCGCCGAGTGAGTGAGGTTACCGGAGGCCCAATCCTCTTTTTAAAGGTCGGCAACGCACTTGTGTTCTTGTGACTCCTCTGATGTCCATGGGCGGCGGTTATCGCTTACCATCAGTTGATCCGTTTGCACGTTTGCCCTCCCCATAAAAAAGTGAATTAATTATTATATACTGACTGACTCATTAGTCTAGTGGTCCCTAGCGCGACTGCTACCCTAGAGGTCCTGAGTTCGATCCCCAGGTCGAGCAAAGTGTTATTGAGTTTTTCTATGAAATTCTCAGTAGCAGCTCGGAGTCTGGATTTGTGCCCGGTTAATGGCAATAGGCTCGCCCCCTACTACATGGGACCCAAACATACCGGCGAACTGTGAGTGTGCATTAGTACGTCTCTGCTTAACCCTTCGGGGAATAAAGGCGTGATGGTATGTTATGTAATTATTATATAACTAGCTTTGGCCAGCGACTTCGTACGCGTGAAAAAGTTACTTTGTTCCCTAGTTCTTCGCCCGCGGTTTCACCTGCGTTGCCCCGTTCCTAAGGGTTGTAGCGTGATGTTTTATAGCTTGAAACCTTTCTCATGAATCACTCATTTTCCCAACATTTCCCTTCACTGCTCTGCTCCTTTTGATCGCAGCGTGATGAAAAGTATACTATAACCTGCCCAGGAGTATGAAGAACAATTGTACCAAGTTTCATTGAAATCCGTCGAGTGGTTTTTGTTTCTATAACGAACATACAGACAGACAGACAGAGAAATATATTTCATGTACAGAATTGACTTCTGTACAGATTTATTATAAGTATAGATTATAAAGAAAATAGATGGTCTCATAAAAAAGTTGACCAAAAACAGAGCCGAACAATAAAAATAAAATCAAAATCGGTTCAAAAATAAGGAAGGTATAAGCATTATAATTTTATGCTAGACAGAGAGCGTACTATAGCAAGTTGTGACGTCAAACCGGGCACGCGCCACACAAATTCGATACTGAAATTCGTTTTGCGGGTAAGGGACAGAGCATCCCCACTCAATCCCCACTAAAAACTTTAAAAGCTTATATCTTAGAGCGTCATGACTCGATTTAAATATATCTTTTTTCATTCTACGAATTATTTTTACTAACATTTTTCAATAGGTACATTATCTATATATATAAAACAAAGTTGGGTTTGTTCCAACACTTATCAACTCGAGAACGGGTGGGCAATTTTTATGATATTTGGTTTATTGGATTTGTCTTCTTCCCGAATAGCAGATTTATTTGAAACTAGATGGAAAAAAAGGATACCCGTATTTTTTATTTTCCCGAATTCAATCATTTTTATATATTTTTATATTTATTTTCGACTTTGAAGTTCTTTCTATTCTAAACAGACGTAAGTGCCAAATGACGTCATTTGTACAGTTAAACGGTACATGACGTAATTTCTCTGACCCTTCACAAAATAGTCTTATGTCAGTTGGGGCATCTATCTTAATCTATACTAATATTATAAAGAGGAAAGATTTGTATGTAAGTATGTTTGTAACGAATTGGCTCAAAAAGTACTGGAACGATTTCAAAAATTCTTTTGCCGTTAGAAAGCTACATTATCACTGAGTAACATAGGCTATATAACATCACGCTACGCCTCATAGGACCGCAGCAGCGCGGGTGAAACCGCGAGCGGGTCGCTAGTATTCATAACCTTAAATCACCTATTTCGCTGTTGATCTACTATTATTTCTACAAAATTTCAATTTACTCAGTTTCCGCCGTATAAGTGACGTCAACACACGTCTTTTTATCCAACATGAAAAAATGTAAAAATGTTTTGAAACGCAGAATAGGAAAACAAACTGACTTAATAATTTTGAAATGTGAATTATCACGCGCTTAAACGGCGAAAGAAAACATCGTGAGGAAACTTGCATGCCTGAGAGATTTTCTCGACGGCGTGTGAAGTCTGCCAACCCGCACTAGGCTAGCGTGCTGGACTCCGAACCCTTTTCATTCTAAGACGGGTATGGTTATGTAGTTACACTGTGGTCTTAGTAAAGTAAAGTAGATGGAAATGTGAGCACTTTGTCTTCTAGGTGGCCGATCTAAAGCTCCCGCCCGGCATTACCCTCACCAGAGTGCAGCCCTCCGACAAAAAGGAACCCCCGCCTATCAAATCTGTGGTATGTGCACTTTAATTATACTTTCTATGTCTTGCTGACCCACGTTTCTTCTCAGAGGTCGTCAGTTAGGAAATGCCGAAGCCATCTAGCTATAAAAAAACCAAACCATTGACATGTAAAAGTATCTCTAGAGATCTACTTGCAGAATACACCGAAAAAAACTCAGAGAATCATGGTCTCTTTTAAAGTCCAGACATGGAAGAACACTTATAAGTGAGTGGCACGATGTAGGGTAATGTCTGAAATGGCCTTTTGAGGAAAGAACCATAGCAGCTTTGAGTAGACCAGTCCCAACTGACGGCACGCATGCATCAGTCATCGTGTAGCTCAACCATAATTTAGGGAGCTCAACGACCCGTCGCACGACCATACCAGATCATCAGGACATTCGTGTAGGTCTAATGAAGTTCCCAAACCCTCCAGACTATAACAAGCTTGTTTAATTATCATGTATCAATAGCCTACATGGTACTCACATTTATAAATTATATTTTTTTTAATGACTGGAATATAAATGTCACAGATCAATAATGTCTCGGCAAAATAGCAACAAATTCAAATATAAAAAAAAATAAGGAAAACAACATTAATTGCATTATATATATAATAATTGTTTGTTTGTTGGTATGTTATGTTATTCTATATATATATACAGCCGCTGTCAGCGGCGGCACAGCTGCCGGCGACGCCGACGCCGGTAGCCAGGCCCGCGCCCGTCATCAATGCCGATCCCAACAACTTGATGTTCAGCGCGGCACATCCCGGTATGTACCATCCTCTAACTAAAACAAGCGGACGAGCCACCTGATGGTAAGCAGTCATCGCGGCTTAGACACCTGCAACACCAGAGGAGTCCAGCTACTCCTCTGGTGAATAGGAATCCCGATACCTAAGAGGTACAATCAGTCCTGGAACCGGCATTTTACTCAATACTCAATACGTTTATTGCACTCCACAATGTTAACAGGTGTTAAAAAATAAATATAAAAGTATCAATCGTGGACCCTGTCGGGCACGGCAATGTAGGAGAGAGGAGGAAGGCTTATGTTTTGTCGTGTATAATATAGTATCTACATATTTTATTTGGTAATTACCATTTCTTTATTTCTTTATGCATTCCCGGTGGTCCCGGTTATAGCAAAAGACTTACGGAGTTGAAACCGTAATAAATAAGTTCAATAGCTTTTTGTTCTAAATCTTCAAAAGGCGATCGATTTTCCCGAATAATACTGGGGAGTGTTAGATTCTTAACCATTAAAACGTTTTTACGTGGGAGAGCCATGCTTGGGCACGAATGGGCCGGCTCGACCGGAGTGATACCACGGCCTCACAGAAAACCGACGTCAAACAACGCTCACGTTGTGTTTCGCCGAGTGAGTGAGGTTACCGGAGGCCCAATCCCCTTTTAAAAGGTCTGTAACGCACTTGTGACTCCTCTGGTGATGCGGGTGTCCATGGGCGGCGGTAATCGCTTACCACCAGGCGATCCGTCTGCAAAAAAAAACGACTGGTGGCCTCCAGCAGCACACTGTGGCACAGTGTTTCTTTACAACCACTCCAGAGACCAACAGTATTAGGACACAGAATTGAAAATTTAAAAAAAATAGTGCCTTGCTCCCAAAATAGGCCTTATAGAGAACACCTAGTAAGAAATTCTATTCACACTCCATTGTAAAAAAATACAATATAATATTTTTTCTAATTTTACACTAAACAACTGTTAGTCATCGTACAAGTTATAAAAAAATTACACACATTTATATTATACTAGCTTTTTGCCCGCGACTTCGTCCGTATGGAATAGTTACTTTGTTCCATATGAACTTTCATCCCCTATTTCACCCCTACATAGGTCGAAATTTATCAAAATCCTTTCTTAGCGGATGCCTACGTCACAGTAGCTATATGCATGCAAAGTCTCAGCCCGATCGGTTTAAAATTGACAAAGTTTCATACAAACTTTCATCCCCTATTTTATCCCCTTGGGGGTAGAATTTATCAAAATCCTTTCTTAGCGGATGCCTACGTCATAACATCTACTTGCATGCCAAATTTCAGCCCGATCCCTCCAGTGGTTTGGGCTGTGCGTTGATAGATCACTATGTCAGTCAGTCACCTTTGAGTTTTATATATATAGATAGATGATAGATTAGACCATAGACTTATTGATTACTAGCGACCCGCCCGCGGTTTCACCCGCGTTGCTCCATTCCTAAGAGCCGTAGCGTAATGTTAAATAGCTTAAAACCTTTCTCTTGAATCACTCTATCTATTAAAAAAAAAACGCTTCAAAATCCGTTGCGTAGTTTTAAAGATTTAAGCATACATAGGGACGGACAGACAGACAGCGACTTGGTTTTATACTATGTAGTGATATTGACCATTTCGTTTCAGAACCACCGAAACCGATACTCATAGCTGATCCACCCCCACCGGTAGGAAAGTCCAAAAAAGCCAAGAAGAAGGCGAAAAAGGCCGCTGCGGCCGCCGAAACGGAGGCGAAACCTGACGGCGCGAAGATAGTCACACTACGGAACCCGATGTTCCATCCTAACTTACCACCAGTCCAGATTACCAACCAACCAGCTCAGAAGAAACAAGAACAGATTCGAATCCCCGATCCTATACCTATGCCGCCAAATGCTTGCCAAGCTACCATCACCCCTACTTCAAACGGAATGTACACCATCAGAAATCCTCTCATGACCATGATGCATCAGCAAAGTTTAATGGGAGTTAGGACCCAAAGCCCACAGTTAAACCCCATATACGGGCAACAGTATAACTATGTAAACCCCAACCCATATAACCCGGTAACTCCGTCCCCAGCCCAGTATGTCTTGGACCCAGCCCAGGCATCTACAAAACCGGATGATTTCCAAACGAGGATTATGAATCTGGCTTCGTTCACCCAGAAAAACGATGAAGGCTATTCACTCTTCAAAACTCCGGAAGAAAATCAGCAAAAAAGCTTCCTCACACCGGAGTATTATGATAATCAGAGTCCAAAATCTGTTGTGTCTCCGAACCCAATTGGAACAAGACCGATGGATTCAAGCCGGTCTTTCGATTCAAATGACTCTTCGTTATTTGCTAATCCTATTCAACGACCAGAACCGATCGGGACACCATTGAAAAGAGAAGAAGTAAATCAAGACTACACCGGATTGTATACTCCGTTTGGTCATGAAGATAGGAACGTCTTCAGGAATGCCTTGTTTAGTGATAGAAATGAGCACTCCGGCTTGAAGTCTGAGGATTTGGGGACCAATCATGTTGCTAACGGAGATTCCTTACCGTATTTTCAACGGTTAAGGGTTGGATCGAAGCTGAATAATGAAGTTACTATACATCATGTGACAGAATCGAAGTTCTACAAAGGGCAGGTAAGATGTTCCAATTTGTATCTTTAAACGCCACGTCAAAACAGAAAGAGCGAGCCCTCAGCGCCAAGCTTCCGAATTTCCTATATAAATCTGTCATCTGTCGTGCTGGGCACATCTTGGTTTATCGTCTATACTGTAGCGGTCAAAAGATTAATAAGGTATTATACTCTATATAAGAAAAAAATCTAAAAATATATTATTGAGATAGCTTAGGCAAAAAGCAGACGGAAAATGATCATAAAATAATTTTAAAATTATTTTTTTTAACACCATGAAATAGTAGCCGCCATGTTATTACGTCATACGGCTGTGTAAACTAAAAAGTGTCAACTGTCAACTGATTGGCGTGTATAGGCTTTGTACTTTTATTATATTAATTATATTATGCATTCAGGAACAGCACATCAACGATAACTAGAATAATAACTCATTTTTCAATTATAAACAATTATGTTTACACAGCCAACTGACGTCATAATCACAGAGCAATATGGCGTCCACTGCGTCCAGCGTTTCGTCAACTAAAGCGCTCAATTTGAAATGTAAATAAAATTTAAAATCTTACACGTGTATGGAAGTTCCCGGTGACCTAGAATCACGAAATTTGGCAAATAGCAAGGTCCTACAGCCAATTTTATTATGGCGGTATAATGGGTAGGTACGGAGCCCTCGGCGCACGGGTTCTACTCGCACTTGACCGGCTTTTTAATTCTTGATAGGCTTACGCTTGACCGCCAGTTTGACTGATGCGGTCTACGATGGAGCGCACTTGCCTAGAAGAAACCGATTCACTCGTGATTTAAAGACCTGTATATCCTCTGCCTGTCCCTGCGGGGAATTTAAGCGTAATAATATGTTCTGTATAGTTCTCTTTAAATCATTTAGATGTAAATTAATTAGATGGAGGTTTCGGCGGCAAAATGTAAAGTGCACTTTGTCGGTTTTATATTATTTTCCAAAACTTGTGTTTCCCCGAAGTTTAATGTGTAATTATAGTGGATAGTTACCCATTAACTTTATTGACTGCCTCATTAGTCTAGTGATCCCAAGTGCGACTGCTACACTAGAGGTCCTGGGTTCGATCCCCAGGTCGAGCAAAGTGTTATTGAGTTTTTCTATGAAATTCTCATTAGGAGCTCGGAGTCTGGATTTGTGCCCGGTTAATGGCGATAGGCTCGCCCCCTATAACATGGGACCTAAACATACCGGCGAACTGTGGGTGTACTTTAAGTACACCTCTGCCTAACCCTTCGGGGAATACAGGCGTGATGGTATGTTATGTAGTCACCCATTAAGTGTTCGTGAACATGTGCGAGTGTAGGCAAATGATATAAAATTGAAAATCGTGACTTTTGTGTTCACTCCTAAACTCCCTCGAAGCCTTAGTGAAGTTTCCACTGTTTTACTGAGGATTATTCTGTATACTTGACACTAGCAAACACAGAAACTGTGGCGCCATATCCCATGACGGGATTAAAAATAAAATATTTTTAATACTAGATTTCGCTGGCATTTGTTAATCAGTGAATTTCCATTTTCAGGAGCCAGGCCTTCCCCTAGAGTGTGGGCTTCAGGGTGAGGAGTCTTTCTTCAGCCGACCACCAGTACACGCGTGGCCGGATCAGCTTTACGGACCATCTAATAACAACACCGGTAAGTACCAGATTTCTAACACGTTAAAACACTATGTTAAAAAAATCCTTGTATCCTAATCACATCATGACATAATCAAACCATTATACTGCCCCACTGCTGGGCACGGGTCTCCTCTCAGAATGAGAGGGATTAGGCTATAGTCCACCACGCTGGCCTAGTGCGGGTTGGCAGACTTCACACGCCATCCAGAGAATCTCTCAGGCATGCAGGTTTTCTCACGATGTTTTCCTTCACCGTTTAAGCGCGTGATAATCAACTATTAATACGCACATGACTTCGAAAAGTCAGAGGTACGTGCCTTGGTTTCGAGATCGAGACCTTTGATTTGGCAGTCCAATGGTCATACCACTAGGCTTAGACCCCAGGTTGAGCAAAATGTTAAGTGGAACAACTAGTTCGTTACGTGTGTGTTGTATGCGCAGGCGCAGCGGCGGAGTCGTCATGCCCGTCGCCAGCGGGCGGGGCCGGCGCGGGCGGGGGCGGGGCGGGCGGGGGCGGCCCCGACGAGCGTCACTTCGGCCCCGTCGGCGCCCGCGCCCCGCGCCCGCCGCACTCACAGCCCGCGCCCGGTCAGTACCCACATCTATTCTCAAACTTGACTATAATCAACCCATTATACTATCCCACTACTTGGCACGGGTCACCTCTCAAAATGAGAGGGATTAGGCTATAGTCCACCACGCTGGCCTAGTTCGGGTTGGCAGACTTCACACGTCATTGAGAAAATCTCTCAGGCATGCAGGTTTATTTCCTCACGATGTTTTCCTTCACCGTTTAAGCACGTGATAAATAACTTCGAAAAGTCAGAGGTGCGTGCCTTGGGTTCGAACTCGAGACCTTTGACTTGACAGTCCAACGGTCATAATACTAGGCTATCAGTGCTTCTGAAAACTTCACTATACCGCGACTCATTTCATAAAAACTTCCAAGTTCGAGACTCTCCTATTGTTGTCATAATAATATTAAATACAACAAAAAAACACGTAGCATCTTGTCTTGGTTACCATTTTCTTGTAACAGAGACAAAATAATATCGTAATGACAAAATTAATACACAAAAGTAAATATATATATATATAAAGGTTACAGACACAATATCACATGGACATTTGACATATTCCTTGACATTGATTTTATAATTACGATATTTTAATCATTTTGTGTTCTTATTTATATCTAATTTAATCATTCTGCCTCATTAGTCTAGTGGTCCCAAGCGCGACTGCTACACTAGAGGTCCTGGGTTCGATCCCCAGGTCGAGCAAAGTGTTATTGGGTTTTTCTATGAAATTCCCAGTAGCAGCTCGGAGTCTGGATTTGTGCCCGATTAATGGCTATAGGCTCGCCCCCTATATGATGGGACCTAAAACATACCGGCGAACTGTGGGTGTACATTAAGTACGCCTCTGCCTAACCCTTCAGGGAATACAGGCGTGATGGTATGTTGTTAATCATTCTAATCTATTTAAATTACGACTTATTCTATACATTAAATAATAATAATAATAATTTTCTTTCATTTGCCAGCTCATGTGACGGCAAAATATGGAGGACTTGAAAAACTTTGATAATATCTATTTATTATACCCATGTTTGCAAAGAAATAGATAAATAAAACATTTCAAAATTAATTGACATTTTGTACTTATAATAAGTTTACTGTCAAGAATTATTATTGTACCAGCTTTTGCCCGCGACTTCGTCCGCGTGGAATAATGACTTCCGGAAAAAAACAATTTATCCCCCATTTCCCTTCACTGCTCTGCTCCTATTGATCGTAGCGTGATGAAAAGTATACTATAACCTGCCCAGGAGTATGAAGAACAATTGTACCAAGTTTCGTTGAAATCCGTCGAGTGGTTTTTGTTTCTATAACGAACATACAGACAGACAGACAGACAGACAAAAAATTTACTGATTCCATTTTTGGCGTCAGTATCGATCACTAATCACCCGCTGATAGTTATTTTGGAAATGTATTTCATGTACAGAATTGACCTCTCTACAGATTTATTATAAGTATAGATTATGAACATTTATTACTGTTATTATTATTGAATACTGCATGCTAAAATGGCAGAGTATAGACAGTGGCACGAAAATGATTGTTTCTTGACAAATTTATGTATTTACTAAAGTTAGTAAATATATAAATATAAAATTTCAATCATAAAAGATTGAAATTGAAAAAAAATATTAAAACCGGACAAGTGCGAGTCGACCTGCCCACCAAGGGTTCCGTACAAATTTGTAGGTACATTTTAAATTTAATTACAAATGTATAGTTTTCAAATTTTTCCCTATACATGTAGTTATAAGACGGTATTACTTGCCAAACATAGTCTAAAACTATAAATAGACATAAACGGCCGTATCTTTTTTTCCGTTAACTTAGAAGTTTGATTTTTCACAGCTTCAAGGGACTGTACACCTGAGTATATGGTTTTAAATTCAACTCGATACCTCCACACGTAAAGATAAAGGGCCCGAAATAAAGTATTATTTCTTTTAGAGGTACGGATCCCTAAAATCAACTCTTTTGTTGACTGTACTTATATAACCTTTTTTTTTCATTACAGAATCAAGCGTGTTCCTCCCAGACTCCAGCATCACAAATCTCTCTTCTCTTGAAGTGTCGGAGAGAGAGATAGAGTCGTTCAAACGATTTGATTATTTCTTCGAGCCACCGCAACACAAGCCAAAGGTGCAGTTAGATGTGAGAGACATCGCGGCCGCGTTGAGACAGAACCATAAGTAGACAGAGACAAGTATATACAACTTTGTAACAGAATAAGCGCAAGAAGTGAAAGTAGTTTGATCAGAATCGACTACTGAATCGATTAACAAAAAAATACGTGTGGCACTCGGGGACTGCCGCGGTAAAGCTATTGCATAGCGTTTTTTATCAACTTATGTAATACAACCAATGCCACCTAAAAGCGGGTTGCTGAACTAAAGAGACAAGCGTGTTTCTCTTTAGTTCAGCAACCCGCCTTTAGGTGGCATTGGTTTTTATCAACTTATGTAATACAACCAATGCCACCTAAAAGCGGGTTGCTGAACTAAAGAGACAAGCGTGTTAGATTTTTTTCGTTACGGAATTTCTGGATTCGGTCCGGCTCAAGGCCCGCGATAGAAGCTATGCAATAGCTTAAAAAATTATTCCTGCAATATCACCCCCTGATCCATCAGTGGGTCGAGGTATGGAAAACTGAAACCTATTTGCACAAATTGTTATTGTGTGCGTGTGCGCATCGATATCGTAGTCGTTGCGAGTACGATTGTGGTACGGCTGATATAACTAATTTCTTGAAAAAAACTATTCTTACATGTCTCAAAATGATTTTCGGGTTTCGTTATTATAATTATGACTCGATATTCTTATCGACTTGCAGGCTTACTCTTAAACTCAATTCCTATACATCGACATTGGAATTGTGTCGTTTCGTCAAGTTTCGTACTCTTGAATCCGAGACTAGCGATAAATTGTTTCAATATTGCGCGGTGATTGAGTGAACTAAATAAGATTGGGAAACGACCCAACCATTGGCCAATCAGGGATGCCGATACAAGGTTAACGGATTTGTGCTCAAGAGTACGAAATCGCCCGACAGCCGAATTAACATTGGAATCGGATCACGTTTGGATTGGTATTGTATTGTTTTCAAGAGTAAGCCTGCTGGTCGAGGTTTTGCGCTTATTCAGTTACCCGTTGTTTATAATAACTATTACTACTGTTATAGTAGAGTTATATGGAATACAACTATGCTTGTTATTTACAAGATACTTGGATGCAAAGATAATAGAGAGGAAAGGGTTATATAGTGCACTGTTACATTGATATAGCAAATATGTTCTGCAGAACGAGAAGTCAGCATATACCGGGAACTTGTACAACTTTTTAGCTAATGTCGATAAGAAATAAACGTCACAAATGTTTGGTGTATAAATCTTTGAAAATGTATAAAAATGATTCGCTCAAATTATTTCACCAATCTTGGACTCCACGATACAGGCTTCACCTAGTGTGGAGTTAATAAGTATATGTTAGAAAATGTAAATCTTTATTTGGTAAATAAACAGTGATCCGAAGCGCGACTGCTACGCTAGAGGTCCTGGATTCGATCCCCATGTCGAGCAGTGTTGTTGGGTTTCTCTATGAAATTCTCAGTCGCAGCTCGGAGTCTGGATTTGTGCCTGGTTAATGACTACAGGCTCGCCATATAACATGGGACCTAAACTTACCGGTGAACTGTGGGTGTACATTAGTACGCCTCTGCCTAACCCATGGTGATATGTTATTTTATAATAAAGATGGTTTGGACATGTTGAAAGAATGAATGAAAGACGATTAACGAAAGGAATTTATAAGGCGAATGTCAGCGGCAGCGCCGGTAGAGGTCACCCAAGAAGGACATACGCCGATCTTATTGGCGAAATCCTTCAAAAAGGTCAGGTGCGTAGCACTCGCAACCGACGTGTATGTATGAGAAGATGTATGAATGTGGAAGAAGCAAAAGAAGTATGCAAGAATCGTAGCAAGTGGCAGTCTATAGTTTCTGCCTACCCATGTGGGACAAAGGCGTGAGTATATGTATGTATGTAATTGTTTATATATCAAATAAAGATTTACATTTTGTAACAACAACCTCCACACTAGGTCCACTTTCCTGTCGGAAAAGTAGGAAGTAGGCAGTATTTTTTTTTATGGTGGCTTAATAATTTTGAAATGTTGTCAATTGCAGTGCAAAGGGTCTATGTCATCTATGTAAGAAAGCATTGGCAGATTTGATAGAAAAAACTGTCAAAAATCTACAATTCAGAAGTCAATTTGTGGCTTTTACTGGCTGGGACATCATGACTGATTTCGATTCTGATTGAACAGAGAGTTAGTTCGATGATTGATCGAAAGTATTCGTAAAATTAGTAAGATTTTGACTATAGATACCTACTCTGAAATGACAAAATACCTAATATTGACAATTGAAATAATATATTAATAATGACGATTTTGTACTAAACGAAGACATGGATAATTTGTATATACGAGTGACGCCGCTTATGTATTACAAGCTTCTATATAAGAAGCAACAGAAGGTCGCGAGTTCGACTCCAAACCGTTGCAATTTTCGAACGCACACCTAGCATATATTATAGTAAATACAAGAATAGTAGATATGTCCGAGTATTACTTAGTTATCTTGTAAAATAATTGCGTTTATATTTGTGACGTCATCGTTTCTTTCATAAGTGACGTCACTCGTTATTATGATAGAATGCCAGCGTGTGATCGCTATAATTATGTTCTTGTAAAATATGTAAGTCTGCGTTGACCATAGAGTGCAATGAAGACTTGCCATAGAGAAGGGAGTGGACGGAGAATTTAATCGTGTTATTAACTATATGTTGGTGGAAATTAATCTTTATATTTTCATCTCCAAATACAGTAGCTGTTACTGCCTACTCCTATGGGTAATAAGCGTGGTTGTCGCATCAATTCAAATCATCAAAGACCGGAAATCATCACAGAAAACCGGCGTTAAACAACGCTTACGTTGTATTTCGCCGAGTGAGTGAGGTTACCGGAGGCCCAATCCCCTTTTAAAAGGCTGACAACGCACTTGTGACTCCTCTGGTGTGGCGGGTGTCCATGGGCGGTAATCGCTTACCATCAGGCGATCCGCCTGCTCGTTTGCCCTCCTATCTCATAAAAAGAAGACTGCAATAAAACACAGGGTCGACTGAATTAATAAGCAGATCCATTTTATGTACTAGTTGCAGCCTCAGATATGCTTTTTAGCTGGAGCGTCATAATTGAACAGAGCGCTAACATCCTACATAGATTTTAAATTTTTCCTGCCATGTTTGAGCTGATTATGCGATGTGTCTCTCTTTCACTCCTTCCTCTATGCGCCTCAGATGTGTCGACTAGTGTTTAAGGGTGGGGGCACATTGAAACCCCCGCGAGCTGTATCACTTTATATTATATATTCGTCAGATTCCGTTTGTCAGGTTGTATGGACGTATTGTAAGTGAAATAAATTATCATAGATGAATTTTGTGTTTTATTTTATTCTACGCGGTCGTTATCCTGTTCAGATTTCAATAAATATTGCAAGAATCCCATTTAAAAAAAGCACTTTTCCCATATTCAAATTATCAGGCAACATTTCTATTTTTTCGTTTAAAGCGTCATTTGGACTATGTAATAAAAACATTGACTGCCTCATTAGTCTAGTGGTCCCAAGCGCGACTGCTACACTAGAGGTCCTGGGTTCGATCCCCAGGTCGAGCACTGTTATTGAGTTTTTCTATGAAATACTCAGTAGCAGCTCGGAGTCTGGATTTGTGCCCGGTGAATGGCTATAGGCTCGCCCCCTATAACATGGGACCTAAACATACCGGCGAACTGTGGGTGTACATTAAGTACGCCTCTGCCTAACCCTTCGGGGATTACAGGCGTGATGGTATGTTATAAAAACATTAAAAATATCTCCAACTCGCTAATCCGGTGTATTGTATTTTTTATCTGCAACGATTTATCTGATGCGCTTGCAAACGAGCATCTTTCATTATTGTTAATATGACGCAGTTATTTTGGGATTGTAGTATGGCAAAGATATTATCATACCATCACGCCTGTACTCCCCGAAGGGTAAGCAGAGGCGTACTAATGTACACCCACATTTCGGTCCCATGGGGGCGAGCCTATTGCCATTGCCTGGCACAAATCCAGACTCCGAGCTGCTACTGAGAATTTCACACACTGCTCGACCTGGGGATCGAACCCAGGACCTCTAGCGTAGCAGTCGCGCTTGGGACCACTAGACTAATGAGGCAGTCAGATATTATCATTTTTATGTAAATTGTTAATGTAGTAAACGAAAATGTGGGCCCCTCTACCGTTCGCGCAACCCGCGGTCGCATCCCTAGACGCTTTCTAGAATAGTGTACGCCCTGCGCGCGCACCCCGTTGTCTCGCGCGCACGCCGGCTATCCCGCTCGCCACCAGTCGCTTGAGAACTCCGAGCGCAGTACGGTCGCGTCGCGCGTGTTGTAGTACCTACCCCTGTGACAAACTTTCTTGTAACCTACTTAGCTTTTTGAATATTATATCCACCCTCTGTGTGATTGATTACTGTGTTATTGTGCAATAAATATTGTTTTCCGGGCTACATTTTAATTATTTCACCAACCACTACCAAATTAAACATTATTCCAATCGAATATAATACATACTAATATTATATAGAGGTACAGTTTGTGAGGTTGTGGGGGGTAATCTCTGGATCAACTGAACCGATTTCGAAAATTCTTTTCGTGTTGGATAGTCTATTTATCGAGGAAGGTTATAGGCTATATAACATCACGCTACGCCTCTTAGGAACGGAGCAGCGCGGGTGAAACCGCGAGCGCGTCGTATAATATAAATGACAATACAGAATTTTCGGTAAATCAATTTTAATTACAATATATTAAATTGTTCACGATAGACGTCGATTGTTACCATTTCGACATTTATAGTTAATGAGCGGCCTGTCCGGGCTTTCACTCGCGTTACCCGTTGCTAAGTCGTAGCGTGATATTGAAAATATATATTTACCAAAATAATAAAGTAGTATAAAACACTTCGGCATAATATACCTTTATAAAAGTGAAGTTATTTTCAAAATCGGATCAGCAGTAGATACCGGAGATTACCCCGAACATCCAAACTCACAAACTTTACCTCTATAATCACTACATAGTATAAAACAAAGTCGCTGTCGCTGTCTGTCCGTCCCTATGTATGCTTAAATCTTTATAACTACACAACGGATTTTGAAGCGGTTTTTTTTAATAGATTATTCAAGAGGACGGTTTTACGACTCTTAGGAATGGGGTAACGCGGGTGAAACCGCAGGCGGGTCGCTAGTATTAGTATATATAATTATAGAGTCTGAATTGGGATTATATTTTGAACGATTTTTAAATAGCAAAATATAATGTATATGTAAAAGAAGAACCTGACTGACTGACGTATTGACGAAACGATCGGTTGTGAAAGATGTGCAGCATGCAGTGGTTCTTGTTGAGGTTTATAGCAATGAACGTACACATAATTACTCCTTGGAAGAGTTTTACCTTTTTAGTTTATGGTGTAACAAATTTGTCTGTTGTATTCAAGAAAACAATTGAACTAGAGAGGTGAAATAAAAATGTAGTACGAAGTAAAAATAAATCTTATTCCAGTTATTTCCATTAATAATGTGTTTTAATATATAATGTGTTTGCCATCCACAGACCTTAACCTTCAATAGTTCCTTCTGCACTGTAGACGAGCATTAAGGATTTTTGGAAATGCAAACCCTAAGCTGGTAAAAAGAGGGGTGAAAGTTTGTATGAAAGTCTGTCATTTTATTGCGGGGGAAACCGCGGGGTACAGCTAGCAAGAAATAAAAAAAGACGTGTGGCACTCGGGGACTGCCGCGGTAAAGCTATTGCATAGCGTTTTTTATCAACTTATGTAATACAACCAATGCCACCTAAAGGCGGGTTGCTGAACTAAAGAGACAAGCGTGTTTCTCTTTAGTTCAGCAACCCGGCGTTTAGGTGGCATTGGTTTTTATCAACTTATATAATACAACCAATGCCACCTAAAGGCGGGTTGCTGAACTAAAGAGACAAGCGTGTTAGGTTTTTTTCGTTACGGAATTTCTGGATTCGGTCCCCACGCTCAAGGCCCGCGATAGAAGCTATGCAATAGCTTAATAAATAAAAACTACAAATTCACGGTGTTATTGTCGTTTTATTCACTGATAATACATACATAATTGTAAAATTAAAACTTATACACTGAATACATAACTACTCTCTCGTTCTCCAACAATAATCCGTATCATCACGCATACATTCACCGGAAGAATAGGCAGAGGTGTACAAAGGTACACCCACAATTCGCCGATATGTTTATAAGGCGAGTTTATTGCCATTAATCGGACCTGTAGTTTAGAATTAAAAATGAAAATCCTTTAGGTTAGGTGAAATCTATAGAGTATCAAATAATTTTCATCGATTTTTTTTTGTTTAGTCACGAAAATAGGGGGAGGGGAGGGGAGTACATTTACTGTTTTATTAATAATATAAAAAGTCTTATAAAACTTTTTTATTCGTGATAGGCTTGCGCTTGACGGCCAGTTCGCCTGATGTTAAGCGACACTGCGATCTACGATGGAGCGCGCTTGCCTAGAAGAAACCGATTCACTCGTGATTTAAAGGAACCCAGATTATATCTATCAGGAAGACCCACTCGGGAAGAGCATTCCACGGTACGCGTGTAAAATAAAATGATGTTCTGTCTCCTGTTCCCTGTCACAAAATATCACAGGTCTAGACAAAACATATAGCTTTAGGAGGTTCTTTAAGATGTTTTAAATTATTATTATTATAAATAAGCCCATTAGAGTTTGCTCCGTGTGGCAGATATAATACACGGTAACGTCACTGCTGGAAACGACGAAATGCGGAGAGCGATGACGTAGTAGAAGTAAGGGAGAGGCGGAGAGCAGTTGTATGTATCTAATACTAACACCTATTATGGACTCAGTCGCAAAATGTCCCTTTTATAGAATATCTATTCAGCAAAATGTCGCTTTCGCAGAACTTTTCTATAGCAAAATGCCCACCCACGCTGCTCCGCTACTAAGAGGCGTAGCGTGATGTTATATAGCCTATAATTCTCGATAAATGGACTATCCAACACAACAAGAATTTTCGAAATCGGTTCAATAGATCCAGAGTTTATTCCCTGAAACTTCACAAACTTTACCTCTGCAATATTAGTAAAGATTTTTCGGTATCGTGAAAGTAAAATATAGTAAAACTTTTGCAATTATTTTTGGTCAGATATGTACCTCTATCAGTTACAAAAACAAACTACAATAATGGATACTTATTTAATCTATACTTATAATAAATCTGTAGAGAGGTCAATTCTGTACATGAAATATATTTCCAAAATAACTATCAGCGGGTGATTAGTGATCGATACTGACGCCAAAAATGCAATCAGTAAAATTTTTGTCTGTCTGTCTGTCTGTATGTTCGTTATAGAAACAAAAACCACGCGACGGATTTCAACGAAACTTGGTACAATTGTTCTTCATACTCCTGGGCAGGTTATAGTATACTTTTCATCACGCTACGATCAATAGGAGCAGAGCAGTGAAGGGAAATGTTGGGAAAATGAGTGATTCATGAGAAAGGTTTCAAGCTATAAAACATCACGCTACAACCCTTAGGAACGGGGCAACGCAGGTGAAACCGCGGGCGAAGAACTAGGGAACAAAGTAACTATTCCACGCGGACGAAGTCGCTGGCAAAAGCTAGTAGTTTAATATATTTATTTGGGTTAGGCTATACAAACAGAAAAAGCGAGCCCTCAGCGCCAAGCTTCCGAATTTCCTATAGAAATCTGTCACCCAGTCGTGACCGTGGCGTGCTCGGTTTTTGCACATCTCGGTTTTTTTTTAAACGTTGCCCCACACTAGGATTTTTCCTGTATCGTGTGTGCGTTTACAAACACAAATTCTCACATACACAAACGCCCAGACCCGGAACAACTAACTGTAGATCATACAAATCGTACCCCTAGTGGAATATAGGCATAAGTGATTTTACTTTGAATCATCGATTTTATCATATTTAAGAAGTACGTTTAAAGATACATATTAATTTCTTGTATTAAAATTCGTCAAATTTAGCAAGAAAAATATGAAAAAAATTCAGCATATGTATCTTTAAACGTACTTCTTAAATATGATAAAATCGATGATTAAAAGTAAAATCACTTATGCCTATATTCCACTAGGGGTACGAAATATTTGCTCCGTGTGGGGATCGAACCCACAACACGTGGCGCAGAAGCCGATCGCTCAACCGCTACGCCAATCGTGACGTCATCGTCAATCGGTTTGTCGTCTATACAGGACTGTAGCGATCAAAAGGTTAAATAATATTTTGCAAAAGAGATATTTTACGTAGGGGACATTTTGCGACTGAGCTCTATTATGTACTGAAAAAATGCATTTTGGTTTGCAGTAAAAACACTTGTTAGCTTTAAGCTCGTAATTTTAATCTATAATTACTTAAGTTTTAAAATTAGGTAAAAAATCTCATTTAGAGAAATTCTAATTAAAATTAGGGTAGTTGACTGGGTTTTTAAGATCTCTTTTTGTAATTAAAAATCAACATCACCTTATGACGTAAATTCAGAACGTGAAGGCAAATTTGTACTTCACTAAAATAACCGCGGGTAAAGCTAGTTTTCAATATGTCAGTCGACCACCCTATAAATGTTAACATAATGTAGTAGTATCAGTGGTGCCTCTTGTGCGCGTGCGCGTGCGCGGCGGGCTCGTGGTGGCGGCGCCGCTTGCGCCGCGCGGGGCCCGCCCGCTCCGCCTCCCCCGGCCGCGCGGGGCCTGCCCGCTCCGCCTCCACCAGCCCCGCGTGCGCCTGCGCCGCCACCAGCATGCCCAGCTGGCCCCGAGCCTGACGATGACGATGACGATCAGTGTAATACTTACTAATATTATAAACGTGAAAGTTTGTGAGTGTTGATATATGGATGTGTTACACTTTCAAGATGTTACACTTTAAGACTAGCTATTGACTAGTTTATTGATGGAGCGCGTGACGTCAAATGGTGGGAGTTATAGTGGAAACGAACGGAACAGATCGCGGCGCATACGTCCGACATCGAGCTAAGTGAAAGGTTGTCAAGAGTAAACGGAATACTTGAAACAGAATTTGATTAAATTGTTTATTTATTTATTTCGGTATTACGTTTGTAAGAGAAATTCGGACCGGACTCTTGAACCAAATGACAGCACATTTCCACATAAACAAGATTTTACATGATCAGCAGTTTGGCTTCACGAAAGGGAGGTTAACATCTGATGCTGGTACGAAGCTAGTCTGTCACATTTTAGAGGCTTGGGAGGGGTCACAGGATGCTATAGGTATCTTCTGTGATCTTTCCAAAGCTTTTGACTGCGTTGATCACAATACGCTTATCCGTAAATTAAACTACTACGGTTTAAGAGGGCTATCTTTAGGGCTCGTGTCTTCTTATCTTGCTATGAGGCGACAAAAAGTGGACATAAACGGAGTCACATCTCCCGGGTCTGTAGTTGAAATGGGTGTTCCACAGGGCTCTATTTTAGGCTCTTTTCTTTTCTTAGCGTATATAAATGAGCGTCCCTATATGATGTCCGAGCTATCGAATATAGTATTGTTTGCTGACGATACCTCACTCATATTTAAAATCGATAGAAATGATAACAATCTCTTAACGTGAATGAGAGTCTAAAATCTTTGTCTAAATGGTTTGCTGCTAATAACTTACTACTTAATACTAGCAAAACAAAATGCCTAAAATTCTCGTTACCAAATGTACCACATACTGAATCTAATTTAATTCTTGATGGTAGCAAACTGGACCTAATCAATTTTCGTTGCCCAACTGCAACTTGCAATCAACCGTAATCGGTTGATTGCAAGTTGCAGTTGGGTGCGCACATTTCAGCCCTGTCTAGCAAATTAAGTTCCGCTGCATATGCAGTGAGGAAATTTAGGCAGATCACTGATGTAGCTACAGCCAGGCTAGTGTACTTAGCTTACTTTCACAGCATTATGTCATACGGTATTTTGCTGTGGGGATCAACTGCAGACGTAGACTCAATTTTTATCTTACAGAAAAGGGCCATCCGCGCAATCTGCGATATGGGCCCTCGCGATTCCCAAAGAGAAGTTTTTAAGAATATCAATATACTTACACTACCGTCCCTCTATATTTTTGAAAACATCATGTACGTCCGCAAAATCCTGCAGACGTTCAGTATCAATAGTGACTTCTACAACCTTAATACTAGGAATAAACATAAAATTGTGGTACCTAAATTTAGACTATCTAAAACAAACAAATCTTTTCTGGGAAATTGTGTGCGTTTTTACAATAAACTACCAAAATCTGTCACCGATCTCACTGGCAAGAAATTTAAAAATCACGTCAATACTGTTTTTGTTAAGAGAGTCTATTATAAAATGAAAGACAACATTGATGATAAGAATGTGTGGTGTTTAAATACGGATGCACCTGTGGCCTCCCTGGCATACTGAGGCTGTTAATAATAGGGACTTATACTGTCAAATTTTTTCGTGGTTAATATTGTTTACCGCTACTACGTATCTTTATCTTGATCACCGTGCAACTAGACTTATTAACGTTTCATAAACGCCTGTAAAAGCTTATTTGAAATAAAAACATTTTGAACTTGATCTTTGAGTCTTTAACCACCTCACTATCATTTTTTGGTCAAAAACTGGTAACCCTTCAACTGTCAAGTTACTGAATACAATTAAATTCGAAGTTTTTAACGTGGCAGAGCCATGCTTCGGCACGAATGGGCCTGGTCTCACAGAAAATCGGCGTCAAACAACGCTTACGTTGTGTTTCGCCGAGTGAGTGCGATTACCGGAGGCCCAATCCCCTTTTAAAAGGCCGGCAACGCAGTTGTGACTCCTCTGATATTGCAGGTGCCCATGGGCGGCGGTAATCGCTTACCATCAGGCGATCCGTCTGCTCGTTTGTCCCCCTATCCCATAAAAAAAAGTATAAATACCTAATTTTCCGATGACATAAATACATACCTCGGTGTGCATCTCCTTGGCCATCGTGTACACGCTATGTTCGCTACTGTTGTACATCAACGCATTAGACAGCATCAGTAAGACATCCCGCTGGAATTGCGCCGTCGTCCTGCATGAGAGAAAATGTCACTGGTCTACGAAAGTTTGCCACATTGGTGTGACACATAATTTTTTGTAGATTTTTTTACTATTTATCTAAATCCGCCAACAGAATTGCTCTAGCATTTCAGAATTTGAAGATATACCAATCTCAAAGCTCCAAAAACACTGTTTATGGAGATCTTTGAAGTATTTTTTTGAGGTCAGCAAATATTTGATGATAATTTCTAACCTAACTGTTAACTGTTACTATTCTCAGGATATACCATTTTATTTTCATTATTTAAAAGAAAGAAAGAAAGAAAGAAATGTTTTTATTTTCGCCCTTATGACACACAACAAATCAAAAATGCAACTGTACAATCAAAAACTTAATTAATACCTAGCAAAAGGTTGCGCAAAATAGTAAAACAAAAAAGGGGAGCTGGCAACACAACAGGCATGGCCATCTACCAGAGCCACAGATTAAGGAAACTATAGAGGTTTACGGTTCTTGGTGCATAATATGATCTATATTTAGTTTGTTAGTATTAACATGCAGAAAATAATATAGGGAATATCGAAGTACCACAGCTAAAAATTAATACCTTGAGAAATAAAAATCGTAACGATGCAAACTAAAATGGATTTGAAAGGAGAAGAGTAAGTTAGTACTATAGGATGCTACAGTTAAAAATTACCGTCAAAAATTTGCCGTCCTTAAAAATACTTCAAATATCGCTAAAAACAGTGTTTTTAGCACTTTAAGCTTAGTAAGATACAGCATTCTTTTTTGGGGAGGTAGCTATGGATACAATACGCAAAAAGCTTTCGTACTTCAGAAAAGAGCTATAAGAACCATAGTTAGGATACAGCAAGAGGAATCGTGCAGACCACACTTTAAGGAAATGAGAATATTGACATTGCCTAGTTTGTACATTATGGTCCTCCTTTCTCATCTATCGAAATACATCTATAACTATGAGACTGAAGAAGAAAGACAAAAACGGGAAAGCACGAGAAGGAAAGACCTCCAAACGGAACATTTGCCTCATCTGGATATTGTAAAGCATAATGCCCACTACAAGTCGGTATTATTTTTTAATAAAATGCCTATAGAAATAATGGTTTATACAAGAGGTTTTCTCGCTAAACTTAGGCTGTTCTTGTTGAATAAGTGTATCTATTCTGTTGATGAATTGTAAATTGAAATTATTGAAAAACATTATAAGCAAATATGAGTCGCATGTAGTAATTATTTAAAAATACTTACTTAGTTTTTAATTTGATATTATGATATGATTAACACTCACATGATAATGTATATTTGGGTGGCTTTTATTATTTGTATTATTAATTAATTTAATTTAATTGTATTTACTTAATAATTTTAAATGTATCAAATATTGTAATTCAGACACAATGTAAATTGTTATTGGATAAATAAATAATAATAATAATAGTATATTTCCAAATTCTGACGTGCTAGAGCAATTCTGTTGCCGGATTTAGATTTAGCGTCAAAAAATCTACAAGAAACTATGTCTCACCCATGTGGGAAAAAAATGTTAAATTTCGTAGCCCAGTGATATTATTACATAACACATACCATTACGCTTGTATTCCCCGAAGGGTTAGGCAGAGGTGTACCAATATAGACCCACAGTTCACCGTTTAATTCCCATGTTATAGGGGGAAAGTCTATTGCAGTTAACCGGACAAAAATCCCTAACTCCGAGCTTCTACTGAGAACTTCATAAAAAAATACTGGTTTCTGACACTTACGCGAATATTAGACATTGAAATAAAACTACTTTTTACGGATTTTATCGCGTTGTATTGATATTATTTGATTCCCGACGTTTCGGATCCTTTACAGCATCCATGGTCACGGGTAGACTAAGTTGTTGAACGTCTTAATGTTATAATTACTAACAGCTACCTTACAGTTTTGTTAATTATTGGCGATCCGATTCACGCAGAACGAGCTCACCGTATCCTTCGGTCTTGCAGTTTTGGGCTTGGATTTTGATTTTATGGAATCTATAATGGGGTTCCAAGCAGGTGGTAAGATTCAGGGATTTTTTTTAAATTTGGAACTAACTGTTTCGTTTCAACCCTCAAAAACCCACCCCTGGCTTGGCTAATCTACTTAATACTTGCCTTATAACACCGGAGTCGATATTTTTCCTGATGGTACTTAGATCCATGGGTCTCTTCACCACCAAGCTGTATCCAGGAGCCTCCTCGTCGCTGATGGGACGAAGGAACAGCGACGCATACTTATGTGCGCATAATCTGTGATAATAATAAAAAATAAACTTTATTTCGGACGAATTACATCCATAATGTGTTAGTAAATAAAATAATCTTATATATACTTATAATAAATCTGTAGAGAGGTCAATTCTGTACATGAAATATATTTCCAAAATAACTATCAGCGGGTGATTAGTGATCGATACTGACGCCAAAAATGCAATCCGTAAAATTTTTGTCTGTCTGTCTGTCTGTCTGTCTGTATGTTCGTTATAGAAACAAAAACCACTCGACAGATTTCAACGAAACTTGGTACAATTGTTCTTCATACTCCTGGGCAGGTTATAGTATACTTTTCATCACGCTACGATCAATAGGAGCGGAGCACAATTAAAAAATGTTGCAAAAACGGGAAAAATATTTGATTATTTTGTTCTGGGAAGTGACATGGGTCGTTGATAAAGCGGGCGTAGCCGCTGGCGGAAGCTAGTACATAAATAAATATGTAAGTAAACCTTAATATTTAATTAAAGTTAGTAAATCTTAATAAAGGTCTTTTTTATTGGAGAGCCATGCTTCGGCACGAATGGGCCGGCTCGACCGGAGTCCATATTAGATACCACGGCCTCACAGAAAGCCGGCGTTAAAGTGGCTTAAATAAATAGCAAACAGAATGAAATGTACGTGTCTCATGATGGGGCCAAATGGGTCTCCAAATCAGCATTTTTTTAATGGGATAGGGTGACAAACGAGCAGACGGATCGCCTGATGGTAAACGATTACCGCCGCCCATGGACACCCGCAACACCAGAGGAGTCACGAGTGCGTTGCCGACCTTTTAAAAGGGGATTGGGCCTCCGGTAACCTCACTCACTCGGCGAAACACAACGTAAGCGTTGTTTGACGCCGGTTTTCTGTGAGGCCGTGGTATCACTCCGGTCGAGCCGGCCCATTCGTGCCGAAGCATGGCTCTCCCACGTATGAATTTATGTTACGTAATTTCCATGCCCACTTTGCCATGCACACGTTTACTGCAGCAGGAGACTACGCTGCTATAGACGAGTAGCTGGATACACTTTATAAACACGAGCATCTGTTATAGAGGTATATAAGTCCACGCCCACGTTGCCCAGCACCGTACTTACCTACTGTACACCAGCATGACGGACTTCTTCCACAGTCGATGCTGTCTCTCGGCGTCATTAGCGCTCGGAGACTCCGGGGCGCTCGCCTCCGCTGCACTCTCCGAGCCAGAACACGCTGCAGATAATGTTATAATATATTATTATTATTACATACTATCACGCTTGCGTTCCCCGAAGGGTTAGGCAGAGGCGTACTTAACCTTTTGACCGCTACAGTCCTGTATAGACGACAAACCAAGATGTGCCCAGCATGCCACGGTCACGACTGGGTGACAGATTTCTATAGGAAATTCGGAAGTTTGGCGCTGAGGGCACGCTTATTTTGTTTTGATATGTCGGTCAAGAGGGGGGGGGGGATACCCCACACCACCCCACAGCTCGCCGGTATGTTTAGGTCCCATGTTATAGGGGGCGAGCCTATAGCTATTAACCGGGCACAAATTCCTCCGAATTTTTGTCAAACAATTATATATTTATTTGCGTAATATGGGTACTCTATGGTGTCAGTGTTAAATCCTAATAACACTATTCGACCTGGGGATCGAACCCAAGAGTAGTAGTCGCGCTTGGGACCACTAGACTAATGAGGCAGTCTTTTTATTGTTACTATTTCATAGAAAACGTTGCCCTAGGATTTTCTCTTGTATCGTGGGTGCGTTCACAAACACAAATTCTCACATATAAAAACGCCCAGACCCGGAACAACTACCTGTAGATAATACAAATATTTGCTCCGTGTGGGGATCGAACTCACAACGTGGTGTACAAGCCCATCGCTCAGCCGCTACGCCAAACGAGTCGTCAAAATACTAGATTCTAGATTAGTAAATAGATCTTATAAAGACACTTTCACAAGTCAATGTTACATTTTTAACCAGCATTTTCTTACTGACAATCTCTGAGAAGAAACACCGAAACAAACTCAGAGAATCATGGTCTCTTTTAAAGTCCAGACATGATAATTATAATATCTATTTAGTTAATCTTTTTCGGACACGAATGAAGTTTCTGGAAAAAGTTTATCTATACTTATAATAAATCTGTAGAGAGGTCAATTCTGTACATAAAATATATTTCCAAAATAACTATCAGCGGGTGATTAGTGATCGATACTGACGCCAAAAATGCAATCAGTAAAATTTTTGTCTGTCTGTCTGTCTGTATGTTCGTTATAGAAACAAAAACCACTCGACGGATTTCAACGAAACTTGGTACAATTGTTCTTCATACTCCTGGGCAGGTTATAGTATACTTTTCATCACGCTACGATCAATAGGAGCACAGCAGTGAAGGGAAATGTTGGGAAAATTAGTGATTCATGAGAAAGGTTTCAAGCTATAAAACATCACGCTACGACCCTTAGGAACGGGGCAACGCAGGTGAAACCGCGGGCGAAGAACTAGGGAACAAAGTAACTATTCCACGCGGACGAAGTCGCTGGCAAAAGCTAGTCTATATAATAAAAATTAATTGCAAAATTTGTTGCTAAGCTCAAAACTCGAAGACGGCTGGACCAATTGGGATAATCTTTTTATTATTTATTCCTTGAACTCTGAGAATGGTTATTATGGAGAGAAAAATTGCAAAAAAAGGGGCAACGCGGGCGAGTCGCTAGTGCCTAATAAAATTAAAAACACTTACTTCTTGAATCAGACTTCTTCTTTCGCGAGTAGTCCCGTTTCTTCTTGCCGTCTTTCTCTTCTTCGCGACTCAGCTGAAGGAACAGAAGAATAATTTATTCTGGCAGAGACTATAGATTGCCACTTGCTACGACCCTGGCACACCCCTTTCGCTTCATCCACGTTCATTAATCTCCTCATGCATGATCGTCGGTTTAGGGTGCTTTTAACCGGACCTTTTTTGAGAATGTCCGCAATGAAGCGGCGGTAGCCTAATGGCTAGGGCGTCGGACTTGCGATCATGTGGTTGCCGGTTCGAAACCCACCCATTGCACTACCGACGTGAACCCACTCGTAACACAAGCATTTTAGCCTAGCACGAGGGGTTAACAAGAATACTAGTATTGTGACATCCACATTGCTAGTAAGCTTAAAAAAATGCGTCTTTTTTTTAATCAATAGTTTACATTATTAAAGCGCCGTAAAAACATTTTCTTTGACAAAAATATTTAATTATAAAAATAAATATTCAAAAAACTGCAATCAGATACGGGAGATTTAAACGCCGCCATATTGGTCGCGTGTACTGTGACGTCAGTTTCCGCAAAAACAGTCACTTTTACATCGTTAAAGTTTTTGCTGGGGATCGAGATGGGGATGCTTTCTCCCTTTCCCACAAAAGATGTGTTAGGATAGGAATTGTATGGCGCAGTGAGTTATGACGTCACAAACCAGTATAGTATGTTCTGTCTAGCATAAAATTAAAATGCTTATAACTTTTTTATTTTTGAACCGATTGCAATTTTGTTTTTGTTGATCGCTCTATTTATGGTAAACATTTTCATAATAAAAAACAGTCAAGTAGACAATTTGGTTAAAATAGCAGAAAAAGGAAAAGTAAATATTTTCGTTTTTTATATCTGTATAAAAAATGAATGTATGTTTGTTTGTTCTCTATGCATTGCTAAACCATTCATCCTATTGCGATTAAACTCTGGTGAGATGTCGTGTGCGTGCCTGGGAAGGTTAACGATAAAAAAAGACTTGACAGCTTGTATAATAACGATGACCTATTTTCATCAAACACAGCTAAGAACACTCCCGACTAATTCACCTTTCAAACAAAAAAAAACAGAAAATCAAAATCGGTTCATCCGTTCGGGAGCTATGATGCCACAGACAGACACAGACACATCAAACTTATAAAACCCCTGTTTTTGTTCGGGGGTTAAAAATAAACAAAAATAGATACTAACAACTCTTACCTCCATGGGAGTATCATCGTCTGTCTCTGTGTGAGTGTCTTCTACGTCTGTCTTCTCCCTCTCTTCTTTCACTTCCGCTTCCTGCGCGATCGGGAGGGCCTCCTCGCGGATCATCTCCTTCAGCGGAATGGAGTCCTAAAACACAGAGTTTATTTTCTTTTTAATATACATACCATTACGCCTGTATTCCACGAAAGGTGGTGTACATTTGTACACCTCACTATGAATATGAAAATATGACAAAAATAAATTAAGAGTTGGTGAAATAAAAAAATCCTCGATGGATTAGGTAGTGGTGTACTAATGTACACCCACAGTTCGCCGCTATGTTTAGGTCCCAAGTAATATGGGGCGAGCCTATTGCCATTAACCAGGTACAATTTCTCAATAACAATGCTGGACCTGGGAATCGAACCCGGGATCTCTAGCATAGCAGTTGCAGTTTATGTCCGGATAATGGCAACAGGCTCGAGCCTATTACATGAGACCTAAACATACCGGCGAACTCTTGGTGTACATTAGTACTCCTATGCCTAACCGTTCGGGAAATACAGGCGTGAAAGTCTGATGGTATTTTTGGTTAAAAATACCTCAAGTTCTTCATCCTTCTTCACTTCTTCTATTATCTTCTTCTCTCTAGGCTCCGATATAGGTTCTCCATTCTCCATTTTCTCCAACTTCTGTTCTATCGTATCAGTGTCTTCTTCCGGCAGCGACGTCTCTTCTTCTCTTGCTGGCTGCTGAGGCTCTGATAAAAAAAAAAACAAAAAAATCAATTTTACAAATTAACTAGTGAATCTCTTGATTTTCAAAAGTAAAGACATGCTTGCCGCAGTCATTCAATTGATGGGTGACCATCGAGATGAACTTAGTAACTTTATCTGATCTTGATTTTAAAATAAAAGCTACGCTTGACGCGGCCTGCCTACGGATGGGTGATCGTACAACGTAAAGACATGCTTACCGCGATTTGCATAAGGATGGGTTAACATCAAGATTAAATGAACTAGCTGTGCTTGTAACTCTGCTTGATCTTGAATAAATATATACCTAAATTTTATTGAAAACAAAATCGATCTCAAGCAGGATTAGATCCTGCATCCCTCCAGTTAAGTACACCGGAAACTTTATTACAGAGATCAAATTCGTTTTCACTAAAAAATTTTTGTATGCGTTAACGCCAAATATAATAAAAATTATTGATTTTGATTTTCAAAGCCACACTTGCCGCGGTCTGCCTATGGATGGGTGAACACAACAGAGATAGTTCTCTATTACCGGAGGGAATTATTAAAAAAAATGCGCTGTGTTTCGCCGAGTGAGTGAGGTTACCGGAGGCCCAATCCCATTTTAAAAGGCCGGCAACGCACTCGTGACTCCTCTGATGTTGCGGGTGTCTATGGGGTTGCGGTAATCGCTTACCATCAGGCGAGCCGTCTGCTCGTTTGCCCCCCTATAAAAAAACCTACATACCTTCAACCACTTCAGGTACAGGTTCAGGTTCAGGTTCAGGCTCAGGTTCAGGCGGCAACGGTATGGATTCCGGCGCGACCTGGACCGGCTCTTCAATAGGTACTGTTTCTTCTGTAGGTTTCGGCTCTTCTGATGAGGGCTCTTCTTGACTCGCTTCTGGTGTAGGCTCTTCTGGTGTAGGGCTTTGCAGGAAAGGGATTTTAGTTAAATTATAGCTTGATCCCTGAAAGTTTGTATGCTGGTTCCTTTTGTCCTATAGGCGAGCACGAAGAAAGGATTTTTGAAATTCAACCCCTAAGGTGGTGAAAAGGAGGGTGAAAGTTGGTATGAAAATCCGTTCACAATACCATGCGTTTGACATACGCACACACACATATACATATTTATTAATCGATGACAGATGTCAAGATTAGTACAGCTGTCATTCGCTGTTGACATTTTGACAATTATTTTCTTCCTTATAAACCTCCGTGGTATAGGTACAGTGGGCTCAGTTTTTTTTTTATTGTTATTATTTTTATATACCCTATTTTGTGTCCCACTGCTGGGCAAAGGCCTCCCCTAACTCAGTCCAGGATTTTCTATCCTGGGCTTCCTCATACCAAGTCGGCAAAAAGCGATCAAGATCATCTCGCCAACGTCTCTTAAGCCGACCTCGTCCACGAATACCATTGTGAGGTATCAGTTTTTCTTTTTTTTTAAAAAAAAAAACGTTGCCCCGCACTAGGATTTTCTCCTGTATCGTGGGTGCGTTTACAAACACAAATTCACACAAACACAAACACCCAGACCCGGAACAACTACCTGCAGATCATACAAATATTTGCTCCGTGTGGGAATCGAACCCACAACACGTTGCGCAGAAGCCGATCGCTCAGCCGCTACGCCAAAAGTGTCGTCAGTTTATTTAGAAACGAAAATTATCTAAGTACGCGCACGAGAATTCTAGTAATTATTATAATCTTAATAACAATATACAGAA
The DNA here is from genome assembly GCA_910591435.1 of Acronicta aceris. Taxonomy (NCBI): domain Eukaryota; kingdom Metazoa; phylum Arthropoda; class Insecta; order Lepidoptera; family Noctuidae; genus Acronicta; species Acronicta aceris. Next base: position 5,047,170 of record OU342787.1, on the reverse strand, counting down.
TTATTTTTCAGTGACCGGCCGAATTTACAGAGACTTCAGAATCGATAATATTTTCGATTTACGAAATATAAAAGATAAAATTAATAATTTTTTTTACTGCCTATTTCTTGACTGCCTCACTAGTCTAGTGGTCCCAAGCGCGACTGCTACGCTAGAGGTCGTGGGTTCGATCCCCAGGTCGAGCAAAGTGTTATTGGGTTTTTCTATGAAATTCTCAGTAGCAGCTCGGAGTCTGGATTTGTGCCCGGTTAATGGCAATAGGCTCGCCCCCTATTACATGGGACCTAAACATACCGGCGAACTGTGGATGTACATTAGTACGCCTCTGCCTAACCCTTCAGGGAATACAGGCGTGATGGTATGTTAAATATGTTATTTTTTAATCCTAATACCCTCTTTGCGCTGTAGCATGGTGCGGGTGACAGATTCAGTAACATTTCGTTTCACTCTTGAAGGTTGCCGCGATTTACAAATTATGACTTAGTATTTTAGCTGTACCACATTCGTAATATATTGAATCATTAATCACTGTAGTAAATTAAATTAAACCCAACTAGAATGCCATAAGAACGTCATACAGGCAACTGTCACCCGCACCATGCTACAGCGCAAAGTGTAGCTGTGTGGGTCGCACATTACTAGTATTCTTGTTAACCCCTCGTGCTAAGCTAAATGCTTGTGCTACGAGTGGGTTCACGTCGGTAGTGCAATGGATGGGTTAAGTTATTTAACTTTCTAATATTAACGAGAATACAGTACCTTTTTGTGATTTTTTTGCATTTTCCATGCTAAGATTATTAAGTTATTTAATAGTAAAGGAAAAAATTCAATCGCGGGCAGGATTCGAATCTGCGTCTTCTGGTTTGATATACCAGACGCTCTGGTATATCAAACCAGAAGACGCAGGTTCGAATCCTGCCCGCGATTGAATTTTTTCCTTTACTAAAAAATAACATAACAAAGACAATTAACAAAAAGTAGTTTGGCTCCAAAAATCATTTACAATTTCAACTTTATTGCAATGACATAAATGTCAACGTCATTTCTAAGAAAAGCAAATTAGTTGCAAGCGAGCGAGCGGCGCGCCGGTGTCACTAATGAGTCAGTTGCAGATAGTATTGAAATATTGTATACAGAGCTGATATAACCCTCCATCGTGTTTTGTTTTGATGTAATTTTTTTACACCACCAAGGTGGCAAACAAGTATACGGCCCGCCTGATGGTAAGCGGTTACCGTAGCCTATGGACGCTTGCAACACCAGGGGTATCACTCGCACGTTGCCGACCCTGTAAATTAAGGAGGAATAGTTGGGCTGGCAGCACAGGAGACATGCTGCCATACATGACAGCGGCGGTAACAAAACACCACCAGTCCCCCACACTGTCAACATAACGCTTCCTCACGGAGCTCTGGCGACCTTGCTCACCGTTAGGAACACAACACGGAGCTATGTAATATTTGCAACGCAGGGCTATTTGGTAAGAGCAGCTCTATATCATTATACCGCCTACATCTGTCGATCATCTTCGGAAACACGAAGTTAGCCGATGCCCATTATTTATCTTGAAGTACTGTATAATACTCACTTCTCTTGTTCGACAACTTGTGGAGTTTCTTCTACGATCTCTTCCTCAACTGGCTCCGGTTCCGTTGGAGTCTCTGGCTCTTTGATTTCTTCCTTTATCTGAGGGAGAAAAAAAACATTAATATCTTGCTGAAAAGGCGATAACGTAAAAAAAAATATGGCATTGACATCATTCTGTAGCAATGAAGATTACAAATTAAAATATTTGACTCAAATTTGAATCTAAAACATATTCCCTACTAGCTTCTGCCCGCGACTTTGCTGCGTGGACTTGAGAATTGGGTCCAACCTGGATAAAAAGTAGCCTATATTTTATTCCAGACTATAATCTATCTGTGTACCAAATTTCATCCAGTAGGCTTACTCTTGAACTCAATTCCTATATATCGACATTGGAATTGTGCCGTTTGGTCAAGTTTCGTACTCATCAATCCGAGACTAGCGCCAAATTGTTTCAATATTTCGCGGTGATTGAGTGAACTAAATAAGATTGGGAAACGACCCAACCATTGACCAATCAGGGATGCCGATACAAGGTTAACGGATTTGTGCTCAAGAGTACGAAATCGCCCGACAGCCAAATTGACTTTGGAATCGGATCACGTTTGGATTGCTTTGAAGAGTACGCCTGCAGATCCGTTCAGCCGCTCTGGCGTGAAAGAGTAACAAACATCCATACTCACAAACTTTCACGTTTATAATATTAGTAAGGATTAATATAATAATAACGATAAAATCCTGAAAAAGTAGTTTTATTTCAATAATGCATCTAATTGGAACGAAGTTCCTTATCGCGCGTTGTGAAAGGGGGCTAGACGGAAAAAATTCTTACGAAAAGTTGTCACGACACGAAAAAGCGAAAGTGTCGTGACACTTTTTGCTATAGTAAGCTATTGTATAATAAGATAATTTGCCATATGCTAGCATACGTTTATATTATGATTATGATTATATGTATAAATACTCGCTCCGTGCTGATTTTGAACTTGCATCCTATGGCACTGCGCTAATCGAGCCTTCAACTATTTATAAATTTAAACTTCGTTCCATCCGGGTGTCCCTTGACACCTCTTTCTACATTAAATCAAACCATAAGTAAAAAGGTAACATACTTTTTGATCCTCCGGTTGTATGACCTTGATCTCTGTGGTGGGGAATTTAACTTCCGGGAAGGCGATGCGGACTTCGGTTTCCGGTGTCAGTTCCTTGGTGATCCTCGCTGCTTGCACGTTTGGTGCGAGTTCCTCTGGCTCCTGGGATTAAAATACCATCACACCTGTATTCCCCGAACGGTTAGGCAGTGGCGTACTAATGTACACGCACAGTTCGCCGGTATGTTTAGATTCCATGTAATAGAGGGTGAGCCTATTGCCATTAACCGGGCACAAATTCCAAACTCCGAGCTGCTACTGAGAATTTCATAGAACGACCTGGAAGTCAAATCCAGGACCTCAAGCGTAGCAGCCACGCTCACTAAGCTAATGGGGCAGTTGGGATTAAAATATTTATTTAATTTGCGTTCAAGAGCACATCCTTGTCAAAACTGTCAAATTTCTTCAATTTAATCTCCAAGTAATCGACTAAGACCCTGTAACTTAAGGAAGAACAGTTGTGCTGGCAGCATAGGAGACAAGGGCGGGATGCTTATCCTATCTCCCCACACAACGCTTCCTCGTGGAGCTCTGGCGACCTTGCTCATCGTTAGGAACACAACATAGCACAGAGCTATGTTATTTGGCTATGATGTTCTGCGAGGTGGAGGCACTTCCCCAGTCGGGCAGCTCCAATAGGGTATTTGACTAATGTTTGAATAATTAAAAATACCAAGCTGAGTGAAAAATGAAATTAAATACAAATCATATTCTGAAAAAATAATTGAAATCTATACTTATAATAAATCTGTAGAGAGGTCAATTCTGTACATTAAATATATTTCCAAAATAACTATCAGCGGGTGATTAGTGATCGATACTGACGCTAAAAATGCAATCAGTAAAATTTTTGTCTGTCTGTCTGTCTGTCTGTATGTTCGTTATAGAAACAAAAACCACTCGACGGATTTCAACGAAACTTGGTACAATTATTCTTCATACTCCTGGGCAGGTTATAGTATACTTTTCATCATGCTACGATCAATAGGAGCAGAGCAGTGAAGGGAAATGTTGGGAAAACAGGAGAACTTACTCCATTTTTTAAGCTTCCGTCTCGTGTGCAGCCTTAATGGTTAAAGCTACACAGAAATCATGTATGACGGAAATGTTCTCTTTAAAATTATATAAAAAAAATTCCACGACAGCAAATGTCTATCTTTTATGGTTGACTCACAATAACACGTGTAACTCCCGATAGCTTAGCAGTTCGGAGCTTTCTGATTATGTTTGTCTACTCTTACGTTAGGTGACTGACTGACTGACATAGTGAGCTATCAACGCACAGCCCAAACCACAGGTTATAGTATACTTTTCATCACGCTACGATCAATAGGAGCAGAGCAGTGAAGGGAAATGTTGGGAAAATGAGTTATTCATGAGAAAGGTTTCAAGCTATAAAACATCACGCTACAACCCTTAGGAACGGGGCAACGCAGGTGAAACCGCGGGCGAAGAACTAGGCAACAAAGTAACTATTCCACGCGGACGAAGTCGCTGGCAAAAGCTAGTTGGTTAATAAAGTTCAAAGATATAATCATTTAAATTTTTTGGTGGGGATTGAGAGGGGATGCTTTGTCCCTTTGTCCCAAATGAGTGTTAGTATAGGATTTGTATGGGGCAATAGATTCATTATATTTATATACTAGCTTTTGCCAGCTACTTCGTCCGCGTGGAATAGTTACTTTGTTCCCTAGTTCTTCGCCCGCGGTTTCACCTGCGTTGCCCCGTTCCTAAGGGTTGTAGCGTGATGTTTTATAGCTTGAAACCTTTCTCATGAATCACTCATTTTCCCAACATTTCCCTTCACTGCTCTGCTCCTATTGATCGTAGCGTGATGAAAAGTATACTATAACCTGCCCAGGAGTATGAAGAACAATTGTAACAAGTTTCGTTGAAATCCGTCGAGTGGTTTTTGTTTCTATAACGAACATACAGACAGACAGACAGACAGACAGACAGACAGACAGACAAACATTTTACTGATTGCATTTTTGGCGTCAGTATCGATCACTAATCACCCGCTGATAGTTATTTTGGAAATATATTTCATGTACAGAATTGACCTCTCTACAGATTTATTATAAGTATAGATGAGCGCAACGGAGACGCATCGATATATGACACAGCTATTGTGGCGCGGTCTGGAAATGTACAGGACCTTGAGACACGTTCAATTTACGAGAAATCAAAATGATTTAAATTGTTAGCGAAACTACTTGATGCTCATGACATCATCGTCGTCCAAAGCGCATACCCAATGAATTTCAGGTGATTGCGCTCAATTGATCCAATTGAATTGATCGCAGAGCGGTATACATATAAAAGAGAACCCGCCAGGAGTTCCTTCAAAACGATCAGCGCTTCACTAGCAGTGACAGGTCCTCTGATAAAAAAAACGCATCAACATGGACGCCAGCAAGACCGTCGAGCGCGCCAACCGGGACTCGAGCACCGAAATCATGTCTTCGGAAAGAAGTCAGGCAGCTGCTTACGCCCGCCGTCAGCAAACTGTCGCAGATCGTAATGCCGACCGGCAGAAAACCTTCGAAGACAACCGCAACACCGGAGTGGCAGCCGTGCAGCCCAGCAAAAAGTAGTCGCGTAAAATTTTCCCATAATATAATGTTACTTTGTGTGAATAAAGTTTAAGCAACTCGCTTATTCATACATTATGCATTTTATTTATCCTGCTGAAAACTTATAGAATTCAAAACTATGCGACACCGGTGAGTATAGCTGTTGAAAACATAATCGCGTTGGTTTATACGTATGTCTGGGTGTGTTTCTACGTATAAATCAACGCGATTTTGTTTGAGGGAAATAACCTTTTATGTAAACGATTGCAACGAACATCAAATCATATTTTTCACTATGATACAATTGATCAACCGTGCCATTTTACAAATGGACGATACGGTTCGACGGATTATTTCTATTTACCGTGATCGTCTTAGGAACAAAAATGGAATCAAAATGTGTACAGCACAGGTGTACCTACAGTATGCTTTAAAAAAGGTACCGAGACCTTTTTTGATGAATCCTGCCAGCGATTGAATTTTTCCTTCACTAAAATATAAATAACAATGATATCCATTTTAACCACTTTCATATTCAGATTCTGGATACTAATCATCGGTCCGGTGTGGTCAGAATTTAACATATTAATAATTTTCTTGTAGTTGACGACACGTTTGGCGTAGCGGCTGAGCGAACGGCTTCTACGCAACGTGTTGTGGGTTCGATCCCCACACGGAACAAATATTTGTATGATCTACAGGTAGTTGTTCCGGGTCTGGACGTTTGTGTATGTGCGAATTTGTGTTTGTAAACGCACCCACGACACAGGAGAAAATCCTAGTGTGGGGCAACGTTTTATTAGAAAAAAAAAAAAAAAAAAAAGAGTTAGGTCTTTTGCCTCTTCCACATTCATACATCTTCTCATACATACACGCCGGTTGCGAGTGCTACGCACCTGACCTTTTTGAAGGATTTCGCCAATAAGATCGGCGTATGTCCTTCTAGGGCGACCTCTACCGGCGCTGCCGCTGACATTCGCCTTATAAATTCCTTTCGTTAATCGTCTTTCATTCATACTATTGTTACGCCGAGTAACTAGGACGACGGAGATGGGTCACGGAGATTCTGGATTAGTCGATGAAGCAGGTAGAAAACTAACAAGAGGAATATGCTAGAATGCGGCACCCGCAACAAAAATAAAAACAAATAAAACACAATAGCGTGAGACCGGGCTCAAGGTCAAGGATTAACAATGGCGATTGTAAACATCTATTGTTCGCAAGTTGAATAAAGGACGTAAACATCTATTGTCTCAAAAATGCGGGCGGGTCGCATTCTTGAGATTTATCGAGATTTTTCGAATCCAGAATCTTTGTGGCTCATATAAATAATGGTCGACAGCGTCGGCAAGGGCAGTTCAGTTTTGGACACATCGAAGTGAAGATCGGAGTGAAGTACAAGTGATTATCAGTGCGACGTTAAGTGTAACAAGTGCTAGTATAGTGACTGTTCGTGCGATTTCTGTGTGTGTTGGTGTAGTGAATAAAGTGACTGTTTATTTCGGTGAAATAAGTGGTATTTAATTTATCCCGAACCCCAGCTCGTAACATATATTTATTTTAATTACTAGCTTTTGCCAGCGACTTCGTCCGCGTGGAATAGTTACTTTATTCCGTAGTTCTTCGCCCGCGGTTTCATCTGCGTTGCCCCGTTCCTAAGGGTTGTAGCGTGATGTTTTATAGCTTGAATGCTTTCTCATGAATCACTCATTTTCCCAACATTTCCCTTCACTGCTCTGCTCCTATTGATCGTAGCGTGATGAAAAGTATACTATAACCTGCCCAGGAGTATGAAGAACAATTGTACCAAGTTTCGTTGAAATCCGTCGAGTGGTTTTTGTTTCTATAACGAACATACAGACAGACAGACAAAAATTTTACTGATTGCATTTTTGGCGTCAGTATCGATCACTAATCACCCGCTGATAGTTATTTTGGAAATATATTTCATGTACAGAATTGACCTCTCTACAGATTTATTATAAGTATAGAAGATATTGTGTTTATTATACTGTATTGCTTCATTATTTGTTAATTGTTAATATTATGTACAGTTCGTTAAAGGATATTTAATGTAATAGTTTAATTGTTTGTGACGTCATAAACAAGTATAGTGCGCTCTCTGTCTAGCATAAAATTAAAATGCTTGTAACTTCCTTATTTTTGAGCCGATTTTAATTTTGTTTTCGTTGATGGGTTCTATTTATGGTAAACATTTGCCTAAGACTATAAAAAATAATCAGTCAGATAGCCTATTGTGAGTGGATGCGTGCTCAAGTCATGCGTTGAGGTTAAAAATACTCTTACCGTCTCAATCTCTTCCTGTAACACTTCTTCTTCAACTGGATCAACAGGTATTTGTTCAGGCTCAATCTGAAACATAACATAATCTATACTAATATTATAAAGCTGAAGAGTTTGTTTGTTTGAACGTGCTAATCTCAGGAACTGCTGGTTGGAATTGAAAAATTATTTTTGTGTTGGATAGTCCATTTATCGAGGAAGGTTATAGGCTTTATAACATCATTCATCTCTGCCTCATTATCCTAGTGGTCCCAAACGCGACTGCTACGCTAGAGGTCTTGGGTTCGATCCCCAGGTCGAGCAAAGTGTTATTGGGTTTTTCTATGAAATTCTCAGTAGCAGCTCGGAGTCTGGATTTGTGCCCGGTTGATGGCTATAGGCTCGCCCCCTATTACATGGGACCTAAACATACCGGCGAACTGTGGGTGTACATAAGTACGCCTCTGCCTAACCCTTCGGGGAATACAGGCGTGATGGTATGTTATGTTATGTAACATCACGCTACGACCAATAGGAGCAGAGCAAAGCGGGTGAAAACGCACGCGGGTCGCTAGTATTTATATAATGATATAAATCTTAGTAAAGAATAATTCGACCTCAGTCAGGATTCGAACCTGAAATTTATTACGGAACCACTAAAACAGGTAATAAATTATTACCTTTTTTATTTATTTTATTTTTATTTTAATAATTTTTATTTTGTTTAATAATTTAATTATAATAATTTTAATTTGTAGGTAATAAATTATTACCTTTTTTGGGGTTAATATACAAATAATATAATCAGGATATAATATAATCTATAAATAACATAATCTTAATCTGGTGTATCCAAACAAGACACGCAGGGTTGAATCCTGCCCGCGATTGAATTTTTTTCATTTACTAAAAAATAACAATATATGTTATACTTAAGGTCATCACAAACAAATTGTATTGTTTAAATTTTTTTATAAATTTACCGCAATTTTGGATAACAATTGAAGTAAATATGGCTTTTTTTAACCTAAATTGGATTTTTTCTCTTTAACGGCTTAATGAATTTTATACCAAAAAAATTGTAGTGACGTAATTAACAATTTGTATTGTTTTTATATTGTTATTTCTTTGAATATTTTGAAATAATAAAGAAATACCCGAAACCTCACTAGCACCCCGCGTGAAGCACCCCCGCAATGCCTGTGACTAACAAATACTAGCACAAAGACTAAATCCTCAAGGTCATTGGGCAATGTAATACCCTTAACCGGGCACAAATCTAGTCAACCCATATAATTACTACTATCTCTTATGTTAAACTCGGTTAAAACTTACCTTAATGATTTGTTCGTCGACTATGACGGGTGTTTCCTCGGGAACAGCCGCGGAAGTGACGTCAGCTTCTTCCTTCATTGGAGCTTGACCTGCTGGCTTCTCTGATGTCCTGAAACGCAATAAAAATTGAAATCACACATTTATTTAATAAGCTAGACTAATCAGTAATATATTTAATAAATTATAATAATATTACGCCGAGTAAATATTAGTACGGAGATGGGTCACGAAGATTCTAGATAAGTCGTAGAAGCACGTAGAACATTCGAAGAAAAGCCGGGTTCAAGGTGGATGACCGTAAACAATAGACGATCACTTTATCGTCTATTGTTTATAAGTAGGTACTTACCTACTCGTATTTTGTGGACCTATCGAGATTGTTCGATTCTAGAATCTTCGTGACTCATATAAATACTGGTCGTGAGGGTCGGCCGGGGCAGTTTAGTTCTGAACACGGTGAAGTGAATATCGAAGTGAAGTTAAGTGATTACAAGTGCGACATTATAGTGCGATAAGTGATACTGTAGTGACTCTCTCAGTAATTTCTGTTGTGTATTTGTCAAGTTAATTAAAATATTTGTTGTTTCGGTGAAATTGGTGTTAATTAAATTTATCCCGAACCCCAGCTCGTAACAATAATATTAAAAATACGAAAGTAACTCTGTCCGTTTCATACGTTTTTACACCTAAACCGCTGAACCAATTTTGATTAAATTTGGTATAGAGATAGTATAAGTCAATGTCAAAATGTTTTATTTCAATTAGACTATTAAAAACGGTACTTTTGAAAAGTCAAAACTAGTTGCACGGTTCCAAAAAGTGGGTCTTATGCGGAAGAGCCGGCAAGAAACTCCATAGATACTCTTTATTTAAAAATAAAAAAAACTTGATTACAATATTAATCTTTACAACTTAAAATTTATTCAGTACTAGCGAACCGCCGGCGGTTTCACCCGCGTTGCCCCATTCCTAAGAGTCGTAGCGTAATGTTAAATAGCTTAAAACCTTCCTCTTGAATCACTCTATCTATTAAAAAAACCGCATCAAAATCCGTTGCGTAGTTTTAAAGATTTAAGCATACATAGGGACGGACAGACAGACAGCGACTTTGTTTTATACTATGTAGTGATAGGTGTTATATTAATAAGAAAGGGATTGCAAGTAAGAGCTAACCCTGATAGATTGGACCTTGTAGAAGGATATAGGCTACCATTTGTCTCAAATTGTCTTTTGCGACCGAAATCGCCGACAAAAGCGAAAAGTTTATATTTTTAATTTAGTAACCCTCCAGATTTATTCTCAACAGCGTGTGAAGTCTGCCAACCCGCATTAGACAAGCGTTGACTATAGCATAATCCCTTTTATTCTGAGAGGAGACCCAATGGGACAATATACAATGTGCTAAGAAAACCCTGTCCGACCCGTGAAGGTATTGTTAGGTATCGAGATCCGGTTCTATTTATACAACGTGACATTTAAATCGTTTTGGAGCCGAAAGGACGGTATACTCATCATTAGGAATACCTTTTACTATGGAACCAACCCTGAAATCACGAAAAAAAAAACAGCTGTTCCATACATTGTGTCGAGTTCAGTGTGTGTTTTTTACGAGTAACGTGGGAGAGCCATGCTTCGGCACGAATGGGCCGGCTCGACCGGCCTCACAGAAAACCGGCGTCAAACAACGCTTACGTTGTGTTTCGCCGAGTGAGTGAGGTTACCGGAAGACCAATCCCCTTTTAAAAGTTCGGCAACGCACTTGTGACTCCTCTGGTGTCGCGGGTGTCCATGGGCGGCGGCGAACCATCAGGCGATGCGCCTGCTCGTTTGTCCTCCTATCCCATAAAAAAAAGGGTGGCGTGATTTTAGACCTCGGTCTGACTGTCTATATTTTCGAAAACATCATGTACGTCCGCAAAAACCAGCAGACGTTCAGTATCAATAGTGACTTTCACAACCTTAATACTGGGAATAAACATAAAATTGTGGTACCTAAATTTAGATTAACCAAAACAAATAAATCATTTCTAGGAAATTGTGTGCGTTTCTACAATAAACTCCCTAAATGTGTTACCGATCTTATTGACAAGAAATTTAAAAAGTATGTCAAATCAGTTCTTGTTAAGAAAGCCTATTATAAAATCAAGGACTACGTTGACGATAAAGATGTGTGGTGTTTAAATACGGATGCACTTGCGGCCTCCTTGGCAACCTGAGGTTTTTCCAACTTAGTATCTATAGTGAATATATGGACATAGTTTTCAGAGATTCTGTATTCACTACATTTCGAGATGTCTTCATATGGTTAGTATTGTTTACCTCAACTGAAACTGTAAATGTGTGTACATTGTGGCATGTCTGAGTGGACTCTAATTTATCCTGCTTTGATGATGTGTGTACTTTACCACATAGTTCACTTATATTCTATTAATGACATGGAGTTCTCAAACCCTGAGAACCTTCTACCTAACTTTAACATCCAATGTTCACACATCCTCATATCGCAATATTGTACCAATGAAGATTGTAACACCATTTATTTTAAAAGAGTGTCCATGGAGTTTCTTGCCGGATTCTTCTCCATAGGATCAACTTTTTGGAACCGTGCAACTAGAATCATAACGTTTCATAAACGCTTGTAAAAGCTTATTTGAAATAAAAACATTTGAACTTGAACTTGAACTGTCATAGGAGGAAGGAGGTAGCGGTGTGTGGTCGCTACAATACTGAAACATAAACTAACCTGGCATTAGGTTTATGCATCGTGGTCACAGGTGGTATATGTATGTCGATATCTCTAAACGCGTACACATCCTCGGCTTTTATCTCGATGTCGTCTATGTCGAGCGGCGGCGCAGGAGTCGGCGCCTGCGCAGACGTCGACATAACCGGGGGCGTGTTGGCTGAATACAATTAAAATAACGATAATTAACAAAAATGTAAGGTAGCTGTTAGTAATTTTAACATTAACACGTCCAACACCTCGGTCTAGCCGAGGCGACGTTTCGGATTCCTGTAATGAATCCTCCATTCCGGAATCCTGACAGTATCCATGGTCACCCATGGATACTGTAATGAATCCGAAACGCCGGGAATCAATTTTTAAGAGAAGTATATAGTGGAATTGAATTGAATAATTCCACTCATAATTGGAGCTACCCGACTGAGGAAGTAAAGTCTTCACCTTGCAGAAAATCGTAGCCAAATAACATAGCTCCGTGCTTATGTTATTTGTAAATATGTTTGTTGTACAAACATATGTACATACATCCATACTCACAAACTTTCACGTTTATAATATTAGTAAGGATTGCACTTATTGGTGTTCCGTCGCTTCCGGGGACAAGTGCCACAAGAACGGACTTTGACAGTGACTAGTGCCAAGTGAAGTGATTCACTAACATAGGTTAAGTTTATATACTAACATCAATTGTTATTTATTTTATATATGTTAGTGTGTAAGGTATTTATCTATGGGCCATAGATCCCTGAAAATAAAGGATTTGATTTGATTATTGTAGCCACTTTAAGAGACCATGATTCTCTGAGTTTGTTTTGGCGTTTATCAATATTTTTAACGAAGCAACTGCCATCAGAGAATCTATTGTCAAAAGTACCTTTTAGTTGTTGTTCAATCTGCACCAGTTGGCTCTTGATGTGCTCTATGGCTGCGTGCTTGCTCTCGTGCTGACTCGTGCCCGATGTGGCAGACTTCTCCAGCAGCATCGACAGTGTCGGAGCTGTTACTGACGGTGACACGGTCTCTGATAAAAAAAATTATTAGTGTTAATGAAAGGAAACTTTTACCCGGTAGAGCCATGCTTCGGCACGAATGGGCCGGCTCAACCGGAGTGATACCACGGCCTCACAGAAAACCGACGTCAAACAACGCTTACGTTGTGTTTCATCGAGTGAGTGAGGTTACCGGAGGCCCAATCCCCTTTTAAAAGGCCGGCAACGCACTTGTAACTCCTCTGGTGTTGCAGGTGTCCATAGGCGACGGTAATCGCTTACCATCAGGCGATCCGTGGGGTCGTTTGCCCTCCTATCCCATAAAAAAATGAAAGAAATTCACAAGTTACTTAATTTTCACTTCTATCGGAAGTCCCCAAAGACTATTTTTTTTATACGATTAAGGTGGCAAACAAGCATACGGCCTGCCTGATGGTAAGCGGTTACCGTAGCCTATGGACGCTTGCAACACCAGGGGTATCACTCGCACGTTGCCGACCCTGTAAATTAATGAGGAATAGTTGTGCTGGCAGCATAGGAGACAATAGCGTGATGCTAATCCTATCTGCCAACACAACGCTTCCTCGCGGAGCTCTGGCGACCTTGCTCATCGTTAGGATAGGAACACAACATAGCACGGAGCTATGTTATTTGGCTACGATTTTCTGCAATATGGAGGTACTTCCCCAGTCGAGCAGCTCCAACTGTGAGTGGAGTTATCCGATTCCACTGTGCCCTTTCTCTCTTGTTTTTATTAATATAATGAATTAATTAATGAATAATTAATTAATTTATAATTTATCATGTGGTTGCCGTTTCGAACCCCACCCATTGCACTACCGACGTGAACCCACTCGTAACACAAGCATTTAGCTTAGCACGAGGGGTTAACAAGAATACTAGTAATGTGGGACCCACATTGCTAGTAAGCCTTTATTTTTAAATAAGTAAAGCCAAAATTCATATTTTTTTTCCCATACAACATGACAAACAGCTTATATGATTTTTCAAAAATTGAACGAATTAATGTTATCAAAGATTATACCCTGTGTACTTACCCACGACATTAGCAGGATGTGAGATGTGTTGCGGTGTCGTCACTACCGGCGATGATTTGAGAAGTGACGTCAGTAGGGGGGAGGCGGGGGGTGCGGGAGTGGCGGCTGTAACAAAAATTCACACAATATTCTATCAAATTATGTTATTATTCGGATTTGGACACCGTTAATCTAGGTTCCTACGATACTATTTCGTCTACTACTACTTCACTGGAAATAAAAGATTGAAAAATCGTTCTAAACTTAGTAATTTTATAAAAAATCACATTCGCTTACATTTATTTCCAGTGAAGTATTTTGGACAAAATGGTAGAGTAGGAATATGTATATAAAGCTTTTACGGAACGTCCACCATGAATCGATGTCGCTGTTTAGTGCTTCTGGTTATATAGATAGTAAAAGGGGTTACGGGGAATAAGATCGTGGACAAAATGGTAGCGTAGGAACCTAGATTAACGGTATCGGAATCCGATTAGTAACATAATTTCATTAAATTGTGTTCGAATTACGATTTATATCGTTATTACGTTTGTAAGAGAAATTCGGTCCGCCGCCGGCCTCTTAAGTACTATCGGCCAACGCCATATCTAGCCACCATAAGGGCTTTATTTGCTTGCAGCCTCGGTTACTATTCCAGTGCTTACCTACGCTTATCAACCAATAGCATCGTCCTTTTTATGAAATCGAAATCGTATCTCTAATCGTATAAATAAAAAAGATATTGAAATAAAACTACTTTTTATGGATTCTATTCTATATCCTGTCATATTTATATTATTTAATTCCTAAAAGCCAACACCACCGTGTGCACGGAATTTTGTTTTCAAAATGGCTAGATATGGAGTTGGCTGATAGTACCTATAATATACATAGTTTTATGTAGCAGTAAATAAATGTTTACTTTCATATAAATACAGGTGGTTACCGGTAGGCTGGTGCGTCTGCGGCGTGGTGGGGAGCATGGGTTTCCAGGCGCGGTCGGGCCGGGCGCGGCGGTCCTCGCGCTCGTGCAGCCAGGCGGCGCGGCGCCCGCGCGCCTCCACGCGGCCCCACACCGCCCGGAGACGCTCCTCCGATGTTGACGGGTTACGTACCTCTGTTATTTCCGTCTGTGTGTATGAAAAGAGACGTGACAATATCTGACTCGCTCGGTGGTAGGACCTCTTGTGGTCTGACTGGCTGGCGACCACCCTTACGTCGGAGTCTGTCGTAAAGCACCGCGGTGTGTGTTTCGACTTTTGTACGTAAGAGCCAGTTCCTCTTCGGTTGCTGCGGCTCTGGCAGTCTGCAGCCCGTAGGGGCTCTTATGTCTCGGCAACGCAAGCAACTCCTCTGGTGTTGCAGGTGTCTATGGGCGACGATGTCTACATACCACCGGGTGACTCGTCAGCTCGTTTGCCGACTTAAGCAATACCCGAAATAATAGGCATAAATGATTTTTTTTAACCATTGCCTAACACTAATATTTTCTCCTATATTATATGTACACAAACACAAATTCTCACATACACAAACGCCCAGACCCGGAACAACTACCTATAGATCATAGAAATATTTACTCAGTGTGGGTATCAAACCCACAAAACGTGGAACACAAGTGAATCTTAAAGTGTAATTCTACTAATATGTATTATAAATGTGAGTTTGTGAGAATGTATGAATTTTCGTTACTCTTTCTCGCCAAAACGGCTGAACAGATCTGGATAAAATTTAGCACTAAGATTAGTCTGGAATAACACTTTTTCTATGGAATTCTTAATAGCAACTCGGAGTTTGAAATTTGTGCCCAGTTAATGGCTTTTACATGGGACCTAAACATACCAGCGAAATGTGGGTGTACATTAGAATGCCTCTGCCTAACCTATCAGGGAATACAGGTGTTATAGTATGTTATCTTCTATCTATCTTCTATAATATAAAAATGAATCGCAAAATGTGTTGGTAAGCGCATAACTCAACAACGCCTGGACCAATTTGGCCAGTTCTTTTTTTTAAATGTTCGTTTAAGTTCAAGGATGGTTTTTACGACGAGAAAAAATCATATAATTGCCGGAAAAGCCCTAAAAATAGCCCTTTTCTTTTTCCCATACAAACGTTTTCTAACTAAAACGTAGAGTCAATTTGAGCTTTGTTGCTATTGCATAAAGTTCATATTAAATTACAAGCATTCATTGTTATCTAAGCAACGTAGGTGTGTTCCTAACGTCAAAGAGTCAATCTTTTTGACAGGACGAAGTCTGTCGGGTCCGCTAGTGTATGTAATAAAAATACAAGCTATCCTACTTACCTTGAGCTGTTCATATTGCTGGTTCATCTCAGCCAATGTCTTCTGTATCTCAACTATACGCTCCTGCGTCAAACGTTTCAGGATACTCTCCTGTGGTGTCTCCACAGCACCTTCTGAACTTCGCTTCTTACGCTTCGGAGTCTCCACATGCTCCAAGAGAGCTCCATATTGGGCTGCACAACTGAAAAATAGTTAGAGGAGAGTTATCAATATTTTTTACTCTATAGTTATTGATTCACTGGTATATTATTGCTATATCTATGCATCTTTGACTTTTGAAAGTTGGACCAAAGATGGACCAAAGTCGATAATATTACGTGTCTTTACGTGGGAGAGCCATGCTTCGGCACGAATGGGCCGGCTCGACCGGATTGATACCACGGCCTCACAGAAAACTGGTGTCAAACAATGCTTACATTGTGTTTCGCCGAGTAAGTGAGGTTACCGGAGGCTCAATCCTCTTTTGAAGGGTCGGCGGCGCACTTGTGACTCCTATGGTGTCGCGAGTGTCCATGGGTGGCGGTAATCGCTTAACATCAGGCGGTCCGTCTGCTCATTTGCCCTCCTATCCCATAAAAAGAAATATTTTAAGAAAGTTGTCAGCATTTGAGAGCTTGATGTCAATAAAGAAAATAAATGAACTATGTGGTGCGCTTAGCTAGTCTTGTATTTATAGTAACGGTCCCAACCAGTGGTCCACAACAGCTAATAATAGTGTCCGCAGAACATTTAAATCTTTTACTGAAAGTTTTGATTTACATAAGTCTAATTCATATTGATAAAGTTTGTTTTACTGTAATATTGTGGTCCCCGATAACAATAATAAAATCAAAGTGCTCTCTGGTCAAAAAAACCTTACCTAACCTCTGATCTCAGATATTTTCTCACATCTTACTAGATACCTATCTGAATGGAAGTGAGGAACTATTTTAATCTGTCCCCACACAGAGTAATTCCAATTTATGCTGGATGTAGAAAAGCTGGAAGGATTCTGTTATAAAAATGCTGGGGTCAGAAGCTGCGCAAGTTATCGCTGTCGACAATGCTTATTGCCAGGAAGGAGAAGATTATAAATTCGTAAAGTTACGAGTACCTGTATTGTGTGTTACGGCGTTATGTCTTTTATACTTATACAGTGTGTGTGTATATGCTGAACTCACATACATGTGTTATAGGCAGGGTATAACAAACATAATAGGGAATCAATTGCATGCCTAAGTGTTATTAGTTTTTCTATTAAATTCTCAATAGCAGCTCAGAGTTTGGATTTGTGCTTGGTTGATAGCAATAGGCTCGCCTCCCATTACATGGGCCCAAAACATATTGACAAACTTTGGATGTAGATCACACCATAGATAGAGTACACCTCTGCTTAAAAGACAAGAGTCGCCTTAGAGGCGAGGTTCTATAGTTTCGGTTAATCACACCTTTCAGAAAAGCTGTGTAGTAGATGATACTTTTTGATAAAAAATCAAACATAACCTACCTCTTTTGTGAATACCAGTCGGGCGGTCTATTTGGTTCTCCAATCGTCTTTAAAGCACGGGAAACAGACATCCAATTTTGATCCCCGCTTCGAACAACCGCGGAAGCTAAACATAACTGCTCCCTTATATTCCAAGTATCTAACGGTACTCTCTTCAGCTGCAAACGCTCCTGAATCGAACTCATTTCTTGCTGATTTTCAGCCATACATTCCACTTAATATTACACACACTTGCCAAAGATATTGATGAATATTTTGATCTATTTATTCCATTATAAAGCAAAAACGCTAAAATAACGCACTCACTCGTGTTGTGTAAACAATTTGACAGTTTGACAGAAGCGTGACAGTGACAGCCACAGACTAATAGTGACAGATAATATATAATTGTGACAGATATGTTGTCGATAGAGGCTGAGGTTGTCGTCACAGAGTACATTGTATTTGTTTTCGTTAAATCATCAAAAAATCCCAATCGTACAACAATTATACCTATTTCAATCTATCACACAATAAATACATTATAATTAAGCGGCGGTAACCTAATAGCTAGGGTGTTGGACTTGCGATTACGTGGTTACCGGTTCGAACCCCACCCATTGCACTACCGACGTGAACTCACTCGTTACACAAGCATATATCTTAGCATGAGAGGTAAACAAGAACATTAGTAATGTGCGAGCTACATTGCTAGTAAGCTTTATAAAAGAAAAATAAACTAACACATCAATTACCAACCTAGATTGTGGTGATATACAAAAGTAAAATTATCGCAGCTTTGACGTTAAAATGTTTAATGCAAAATTCAGTTTTTTAACTACCGGAAAAACCTTTAATATCGCACACTGTTTTTTAAAACATAGATCTTAGAACATACTGAACATAATGATGTATAATATGTATGCTCTCTAAAATAATGTTGCTAGTTGAAGAAATTAAGAAAATATCTGCTAAAACTAAATATAATGTGCCACTGACCTCTAAACATTAAAAATAGATTTCATTCAGTAACAGCTTACCTACTGCGGAATTAAATCTGTATATATATTTTTTTATTCGTGATAGGGTTACGCTTGACTGCCAGTTCTTCTGATGTTAAGCGATACTGCGATCTGCGATGTATGTAGGTATTTGAAGTTCGTTAGGTCTAGCCGCCTGACTAAGACCAACAGAATAAAGGGCAGGCCAAACTGCTACCTAGTCTAACCAAGCGAAAATGAACTTAGGATTGTGAAATAAGTATGAAAGAAAAGACCGCTTCGCAGTGTGGCATAAGGCAATAGCGTCACATTCATCGTCATCCCAATTCACTTGTTTTCGTCGCCGGCGCAGACTTTGCGTGTTTTACCGTTTGTACAATGCGCAGTGTTCTGGTCTATTTTTTAAAGTTACTAGTACTAGCTACTAGCAATGTGGATCGCACATTACTAGTATTCTTGTTAACCCCTCGTGTTAAGTTAAATGCTTGTGTTACGAGGTTCACGTCGGTAGGTAGTGCAATGGGTGAGTTTCCGACCAATAACCACATGATCGCAAGACCGACGTCCTAGCCATTAGAATAGACTATCGCCGCTTCGTTTAAGTAAAAGCGGTTACTGCACAACTTCTCCGTAATATAAAAACAGTTTGCTGTTAGTTCAAGTTCAAGTTCAAATGTTTTTATTTCAAATAAGCTTTTACAAGCGTTTATGAAACGTTATGATTCCAGTTGCACGGTTCCAAAAGGTTGATCCTGTGGAGAAGAATCCGGCAAGAAACTCCATGGACACTCTTTTAAAATAAATGGTGTTACAATCTTCACTGGTACAATGTTGCTATTGTTATAAGTCCCATGTAATATATTATTTTTTATTATTTGTGAGAGGCTGACGCTTGACCGCCAGTTCGCCTGATGTTAAGCGATACTGCGATCTACGGGCGCGCTTGCTTAGAACAAACGGAGGGCAAGCTTATTACCATTACCGTATACTGAACAAAATTAACATACCATCACACCTGTATTCCCCGAAGGGTTAGGCAGAGGTGTCCTAATGTACCCACACCCACCTGTATGTTTAAAAATCCCTATAGGGGGCGAGCTTATTATCATTAACCGAGTACAAATCCAGACTCCGAGCTGTTACTGAGAATTTCACAGATAGAAAAACCCAATAACACTTTGCTCGACCTGGGAATCGAACCCAGGACCTCTAACATAGCAGTCGCACTTGGATCCACTAGACTAACGAGGAAGTCAATTAATTATTTTTAATTAAAACCCAACACTGCTCTTATATGCTCATCTTATGCTTTATTTCATAAACAACCAAATTTGCTCGCTTCAGGAATCAAACCCAGGATCACACGCTCTGCACCGTGTTTATGTATAACTAGCGACCCGCCTGCGGATTCGACCGCGCTGCTCCGTTCCTAAGAGGCGTAGCGTAATGTTATATAGCCTATACCTAACCTTCATCGATAAAAATGAACTATCCAACACAAAAATATTTTTTCAATTCGAACCGGTAGTTCCTGAGATTAGCGTGTTTAAGCAAACAAATTAAATAAACTCTTCAGCTTTATAATATTAGTATAGATAACTACCAAATAAATCAATGAAGCAATTATCTTGTTTAAGAGTCCGGCGGACCGAATTTCTCTTAAAAACGTAATACCGGTAATAAAGGTTGTCTGGAAGAGATTGCCTTTTGCGATAAGACCGCCCATTGTGCATTAACTGTTATTTAATGTTCTTTTTATAATTACCTATGTCAATGTCGTTGTTTTGTTGTGTAATAAAGTAAACCGAAATAAATCGTAATTCAAACACAATTTAATCAAATTCTGTTATTATACGGATGGCGATACCGTTGATCTAGGTTCCTACGTTACCATTTTATCCAAAATACTTCACTGGAAATAAATGTAAACGAATGCAATTTTTGTTAAGTTTTCCAAGTTTGGAATGATTTTTCGGTTTTTTAATTCCAGTGAAGTAGTAGTAGACGAAATAGTATCGTAGGAACCTAGAATAACGGTATCTAAATCCGTATAACAACATAATTTGATAGAATATTATCTGGATTACGATTGATTTGGTATTACGTTTTTGTGGGCAATTCAAGCTCCGCCGGACCCTTAATTATTTTAGTTTATTTTACATCAGTTTTAGTGCATTTAACATAATTATATATGTAGGTACTCTAAGACATAGGTAAACTAAACTTTTGCGCATTAAACTAAGCGTAAACAGTAATCTAATTAAAAATAGACGGTTCATGAACGCACGCGCATTCTTATACTGCGATGTAGTTACAAAAATAGATATTTCAAATTTACAATATGGATATTTCAAGGTCAAACCAGTTACTGTAATGTGTAGCACTCGTAATTGACCCGAGATCTCAGCGCCCGATCAAATATGATAATTAAAATTGTCAATTTAATACATAGATGCCATCACGACTGTATTCCCCAAAAGGTTAGGCAGAAGTGTGCTCATTGTACACTTAACGAACAGTAATCGGCAATATGTTTAGGTCCCATGTAATAGCGAGCCTATTGCCATTAACCGAGCACAAATCCAGACTCCGAGCTGCTACTCGTACTGAGAATTTCATAGAAACACGCGAATCGAAACTCGGGGCTGCTATTGAAATAATTCGCCGGTATGTTTAGTAGGTCTTACAAGCATTTAGCTGAGCACCAGGGGTTAACAAGAATACTAGTAATGTGCGACAAATATTGCTAGTAAGCTTTTTAACAAAAAAAATAGGAGACAAGCCTATTGCCATTAACCGGGATCAAGTCCAAACTCCTGGCTGCTACTGAGAATTTAATAGAAAAACATAATAAGCTAACATTTTGCTCGACCGGGGAATCGGAATTAGAATCTCTAGCGTAGCAGTCACGCTTGGGACCACTAGGCTAACAAAGCAGTACCTACTGTAGTTCAAACTAATCTATAGTACTACCTGTCTCTGGATCTACTGAACCGATATTGAAAAATATTTTTGTGTTGGATAGTGCATTTATCGAGGAAAGTTAATAGGCTATATAACATCACGCTACGCCTCTTAGGAACGGAGCAGCGCGGGTGAAACCGCGAGCGGGTCGCTAGTAATTTATAAACGCGAAAGTAATTAATGCAAATGTCCACTTTTATCATGGGTACCGCTGAAATGTGGAATGCGTTTCGGAATGGATCTTCCCCGATAGATATAATCTGGGTGTCTTTAAATCACGAGTGAATCGGTTTCTTCTAGGCAAGCGCGCTCCATCGTAGCATCAGGCGAACTGGCGGTCAAGTGTAAGCTTATCAAGAATTAAAAAAAAACTGTCTGCCTGTCCGTTTATTCCTTTTTCCGTGTGTCAAGTTTACTAAGTAGTTGGTAAATAACTATTTTTCTCAGTTGTTGATAAGTAATGGTGTGTAAATATATGGTTTGATACGCTTTTTTTTTTTTTGCTATTGTGTTAAGATAAGAAATGTTTATATTTAATTTCATAGTGTGGATTTTATTTATGGAAAGCATTTTTCTTTTCATTGTTCATGTACCTAAGATAAAAGAAAGATACAATTTATTCAGTAAAGACAGTAGGTACATTTATACTGAGAATAAACTAAAAAACAAAAAATATATTTATAACTAGCTTTTGCCAGCGACTTCGTCCGCGTGGAATAGTTACTTTGTTCCCTAGTTCTTCGCCCGCGGTTTCACCTGCGTTGCCCCGTTCCTAAGGGTTGTAGCGTGATGTTTTATAGCTTGAAACCTTTCTCATGAATCACTCATTTTCCCAACATTTCCCTTCACTGCTCTGCTCCTATTGATCGTAGCGTGATGAAAAGTATACTATAACCTGTGGTTTGGGCTGTGCGTTGATAGATCACTATGTCAGTCAGTCAGTCACCTAACGTAAGAGTAGACAAATATAATCAGAAAGCTCCGAACTGCTAAGCTATCGGGAGTTACACGTGTTATTGTGAGTCAACCATAAAAGATAGACATTTGCTGTCGTGGAATATTTTTTAGATAATTTTAAGGAGAACATTTCCGTCATACATGATTTTTGTGTAGCTTTAACCATTAAGGCTGCACACGCGACGGAAGCTTAAAAAATGGAGTAAGTTCTCCTGTTTTCCCAACATTTCCCTTCACTGCTCTGCTCCTATTGATCGTAGCGTGATGAAAAGTATACTATAACCTGCCCAGGAGTATGAAGAACAATTGTACCAAGTTTCGTTGAAATCCGTCGAGTGGTTTTTGTTTCTATAACGAACATACAGACAGACAGACAGACAGACAGACAGACAAAAATTTTACTGATTGCATTTTTGGTGTCAGTATCGATCACTAATCACCCGCTGATAGTTATTTTGGAAATATATTTCATGTACAGAATTGACCTCTCTACAGATTTATTATAAGTATAGAAGATAATAAATATTATATGCCCATGTTTTGCGCATCATGTTTTGCGCCAAAAAGGATCTGGTACAGCAATGGTAAAGTAATGGTATTTTCCAGATTTTCCCGACGCTGGTTTTCAACCAAACCCCTGATGATGCACGGACGTAAAACCAGAGCTTATTGTCATTAACCGGGAAAAAATCCGAACTGCTTCTGAGAATGTTAGAAAAACCCAATAGGCTATTTGACTGATTATTTCTTATCATCTTATGCAAATGTTTACCATAAATAGAACCCATCAACGAAAACAAAATTAAAATCGGCTCAATAATAACGAAGTTACAAGCGTTTTAATTTTATGCTAGACAGAAGAGCAGATGGATTGCCTGATGATAAGCGATTACCTCCGCCCATGGACACCCGCAACATCACAGGAGTCACGAGTGCGTTGCCGACCTTTTAAAAGGGGATTGGGCCTCCGGTAACATCACTCACTCGGCGAAACACAACGTAAGCATTGTTGCACGCCGGTTATCTGTGGGGCCGTGGTATCACTCCGGTCGAGCCGGCCCATTCGTGCTGAAGCATGGCTCTCCCACGTGAGTGCTACTAATTAAAGGCGACCTTGACATTTTTTTTCTTACAAATGAATTAATATCTCGTTACTACGATGTAACTGTTGTATCTATGTAGGTATTTATTCATTGATAGCGTCGTATTTCACAGACAAGGAAATATATATTGTTATTTAATTATACATGTAAGAGATAAACCATACCTATTAATTTGCAATTAAGGATTTAATCAAATGTGTCTCGTCGTTAATATGAAAGTATTTAGGTAGGTATATGTTAACTTTTTTTATGGAATTAAGTCGGCAAACGAACTGACGAGCCACCCGGTGGTATGTAGTCATCGTCGCCCATAGACACCTGCAACACCAGAGGAGTTGCTTGCGTTGCCGAGCCATAAGAGCCCGTACGGACTGCAGACTGCCAGAGCCGATGCAACCGAGGGGAACTGGTTCTTACGCGAAAAACCTAAACACACACCAAGGTGCTTTACGACAAACTCCGACGTAAGGGTGGTCGTCATCCAGTTACAATCCAAGAGGTCTACCACCGAGCCGAAGTCAGATAATTTCTCGCCTCTTACGGGATGCTTATCTGAAAGGCAGTGAGGAACAGTATTCTGACTCGTCCCCACATAATCTGCCTCATTTATTAGCCTAGTGATCCTGAGCGCGACTGCTGCGCTAGAGTTCCTCGGTTCGATTCCCAGGTTGAGCAAAGTGTTATTGGGTTTTTCCATGAAATTCTCACTTGCAGCTCGGAGTTTGAGATTTTCGCCCGGTTAATGGCAATAGTTTCACCCCCGACTACATGGGACCTAAACATACCGACAAACTGTGGATGTCCATTAGTACGCCTCTGCCTAACTCTTCGGGGAATACAGGCGTGATGGTACATATCTTATGTACTTTCCTACCTGCTGATTCATTAGCAAATTTTCCCTTTAGACTTGTGATAAAAGTCATACATAACAAAAGGATTTATCTGTGAATCATCCATTGTATGACGCATTTATATGGAAAACGTTGGTAGAGGATTCAAGTCCACAGTAGAATTACATCTTTAGTTCGCATTAGTGTCAACAGAAGCCAATAATAAATCAGTCAGTAGCATTACTTACTAGGTATAGATAGACATTGAGATAAAACTACTTTCTGACACTTACGCGAATATTAGACATTGAAATAAAACTACTTTTTACGGATTTTATCGCGTTGTATTGATATTATTTGATTCCCGACGTTTCGGATCCTTTACAGCATCTATGGTCACGGGTAGACTAAGTTGTTGGACGTCTTAATGTTACAATTACTAACAGCTACCTTACATTTTTGTTAATTATTGGCGATCCGATTCACGCAGAACGAGCTCACCGTATCTTTCGGTCTTAGATTGCAGTTTTGGGCTTGGATTTTGATTTATGGAATCTATAATGGGGTTCCAAGCAGGTGGTAAGACCCAGCCATCTTCTCTATCTAATCAAATAATATATACAATACAACGCGATAAAATCAGTAAAAAGTAGTTTTATTTCAATAAAATTACTTTTTACGAATTTTATAGCGTTGTATTGTTCTCCCCGACGTTTCGGATCCTTTTTAACATCACGAATTGATCTACGATCTACGATGGAGCGCACTTGCCTAGAAGGAACTGATTCACTCGTGATTTAAAAATACCCAGATTACATCTATCGGGAAAGACCCACTCGGGAAACGCATTCCACATTTCAGCGGTACGCATGATAAAAGTGGACAAAAAGCGTTTTTGGAATGTCCACCGTGAATCGATGTCGCTTTTTCGAGGTTCTGGTCGTCCGATAGTAGAAAGGGCTAGGGGGAATAAGATCGTGGATATCTGATGCACACTCTCCGAAATTTAAGTAGATACCTATCCCATAAGAAACCGGTAAGCTAGGTAGCAACTTTGCAGCGATGTTCCAGACTTTGGAGTTTAGCCCTTACAAGGGAGTCGATGCCAATGAACTTCTTGGCGCGTTTCTCGACGGATTCTAACGCCTCGAGCTGGTACTTAGGCGATCCATCCTAAAGGTGCGAACAGTACTCCATGCACGACCGAACTTGTGCTTTATACAATGTGAGCAATTGTTCCGGCGTGAAGTAACAACGCACCTTCGAGAGAATACCCAGCGTTCTGGTAGCTATTTGAGCCTTGGAATCTATATAGGAGCCGAAGTTGAAGGTTGACGTCAGAGTAAGTAACGCAGAGTTCAAGGTGGTTCGAATAAAACGCGATAATATCCGTGAAATTCGAATTTTTGACAGTTTTTCTATATCTACTAAATCTGTCAACACGTCACTTTTATTCCTCATAACCCATTACACTGTCCCACTGCTGGGCACGGGTCTCCTCTCAGAATGAGAGGGATTAGGCTATACTCCACCACGCTGGCCTAGTGCGGGTTGGCAGACTTCACACGCCAGCGAGAAAATATTTCAGGCATGCAGGTTTCGTCACGATGTTTTCCTTCACCGTTTAAGCACGTGATAAATGACTTCGAAAAGTCTGAGGTGCGTGCCTTCGGTTCGAACTAGAGACCTTTGACTTGGCAGTCCAACGGTCATACCACTAGGCTATCACTGCTTCTTTTATTCCTCAGATAAAATAATATCTCTAACGATTGAAAAGTCAGCCCTGTGCACTGACCTCCCTAATACTCCTGTGTCAGAAACCAGTTCATTAGAGATAGAATTTTGACAGGTCTTCGTTCGTCTGAGATACAGATGTCAAAATCCAACCTGTAGGTATACGGAAATCCATCCACGGACTTATTTTGGGATCGGTCATTAATATGTAATAGCCTAACGGGAAAGAGGAATCATATCATGACGTTATTTCAATTCACGAAAAAGCAATATTTATTCACTTATAACAAGCTTCTGCCCGCGACTTTGTCTGCGTGGACCTCAGGATTGGGTCCAACCTGGATAAAAAGTAGCCTATGTATTATTCCAGGCTATAATCGATCTGTTTGCCAAATTTTATCCGGATCTGTTCAGCCGTTCTGTCATGAAAGAGTAACAAACATACATACATCAATACATCAAAACGTTTGCGTTTATTAGTAAGGATGTCTATGAAATTCTCAGTAGCAGCTCAGAGTTTGGATTTGTGCCCGGGTAAAGGCAATAGGCTTGTCGAGTTACAATAATTTAATGAACTTTGGACCAACATAACATAACACACCATCATGCATGCCTGTATTCCCTGAAGAGTTAGGTAGAGGTGTACAAATTTACCTAAAACCCACAATTCGCCGGTATTTAGGTCCCATACTTAAGGGGCGGAACTATTGCCATTAACCGGACACCGGGTATAAGTCCAATCTCCGAGTTGCTACTAAGAATATACTCGACGCGACCTGGGAACCAAGAGGACTCCAAGCGTAGCAGTCGCGCTTACAATCCCTAGACCAATTAATGAGGCAGAAATTCTCATGTCTATATAGGTATATTTAATTCAAATCATACTGAAATACCATCACAAAGCTGTCTCGACTAACTAAATATATACATAGGTCAAAGACCTTTAGTAAATTATGTAGCTAGGCAATTTAACCTTATTTATCACGATCAGGTGCCTTATTATGATATGTTAACGCCATCATTTTTAGGTTGTAAGAAAGAGATGAGGCTACTTAATATGTATATGGCATATCTTTCTCACAACGTAAAAATGATGGCGACACGTCATAATACGGCCCCAGAAATCTTTATCAAAGTAATCACGCGATGTTTTTATCAAAAACAAACGTTCGTTGTTACGTTTTGTGATTTATTCATTGCTTTATTTATCAGTATTTTAGTAGATAGAATCAGGCAATCATTGTACCTACGTATTCTTCCTAAAATTCGTACACGTCATATTGTGATATGATCTGTTTTCATTTGCAACAACAATAATTAATCATTCATTTCGTCAATCGTCTGAATGGATTCGGCCTAATCATAACACATAATATCACGCCTGTATTTCCGGATGGATTAGGTAGAAGCAATGATATAATATTTAACTATATAATGTCATTCGGTAGAAGTGTTAAATTGTGTAAGTGTAGATTCTTATGTCAGAGGTGAGCCCGGCCAGAAATACAAACTCCGAGTTGCTAATGAGGGACTATGAATGTCTTTTTTATATTTTTGATCCATAGTTTACATTAAAAGCAGCGTAAAAAATATTTTTTTGACAAAAATATTAATATTTCATCATAAAAATAAGTATTGAAAACTGCAATCAGATTCGGGAGATTTAAACGCCGCCATATGGCCGCATGTACTGTGACGTCAGATTCCGTAAAAACAGTCACTGTTCCAATCAATTATCTATATTGTTAATTCATTCGAATGAGAGAGGACTGAAATCAATTGTATACTTAGTGATTTTATTACAAACCTAAATATTTACGGTGACATCATGAGAGCGTCACAAAGTATACTTTGACGTAAGATCCGTTTCGATCTGTTTTTGCCACGAACTTTTTCTACTTTTAAATAGGTACCTAATTAAGAACATGCTGAAAAAGCGATTACGTAAAAAAAATATGGCATGGACATCATTCTATAGCAATCATGATCACAAATATAGTCATATGCATATGCAATATGCATCATTTATCAAATTATTATAATTGCCTCATTAGTCTAGTGGTCCCAAGCGCGACTGTTACGCTAGAAGTCTTGCGTTTGATTCTTAGATCGTGTAGTGTTATTGGGCAGCTATTTCTATGAAGTTATCAGTAGCAGCTCGGTGTCTGGATTTGTGCCCGATTAATGGCAATAGGAATAAAGAATATGCTGGGATGGTTCGTTCATGTTGAAAGAATGAATGAATGAATGAATGACGATTAGCGAAAGGAATTTATAAGGCGAATATCAGCAGCAGGTAGAGGTCGCCCTAGAAGGACATACGCCGATCTTATTGGCGAAATACTTCAAAAAGGTCAGGTGCGTAGCACTCGCAACCGGCGCGATGTATGAGAAGATGTACTTATGAATGTGGAAGAAGCAAAAGAAGTATGCAAGAATCGTAGCAAGTGGCTGTCTATAGTTTCTGCCTACCCCTGTGGGAAAAAGGCGTGAGTGTATGTATGTATGTACAGTACGCGCGACATAACTTGGCCGGAGTGAAGTTAGCTGTTTGTCAGTTTTTGGTTGCGCAGTACACAATTTTTAACGTAAACAATCCACTGCGCATTAAAACGGCGAACTTCACTCCGGCCAACTTATGCCGCGCGTACTGTAATGCTGTAATGGCAATCGCCCTCTATCAGCTTGCCAGCTTTACTTGCGCCGAATCCGGGACAACAAAACCAAATCCAATTATTAAGTTTTTTTTTGCGGCTTCTATAATCTATTTTTCTTTTTTTTTAATTCTTAGGGGACCCGATTCCCTAAAAATGTCTGTGTAAGAGTGACTATAATTTAGCCTTGCCTAAAGTACCGCCTTATGTGAAGCGTGTTATAAAAGTTATCATTTTGATAATTTCCGGGACATTTTTCTTAATTCAGGGACCACATATGCTCTCATTCCGGGACAATCAAGGAACGTGGGATCTAAACATACCGGCGAACGGTGGTTGTACCTAGGTACATCTCAGGTATACCTAAATTTCCTTGCGACGACTTTGCCTCTGGTTCTCTGTCACGCCCGAGTAAGTAATCCATTATCTTTATGGTACTAAAAACAACTCAAGGCAGACGCTCAGATACGCCTCAAAATTTTATCAAAGATAGCCAGAGAGTTTAATGACCTTCCTATAGATTTTGTCAGTTGCTATGAACGAAATTAAACACGTGTTTATATGGATACCAATACCATAATCATCTGTTTAAATATATTTAAATAGCAGTATAGCGGCTTTGGTTTTGTCGGTTTTAGATGGTTTTGTCATCTCTACTGTAATTCTTTGATGCAAAGCAATTCCTCCATTGAAAGTGATTCACTCCGCGAAAAAACGTAAATGTTTGAGAGTATGGATGTATAGATGTTTCATACTCTTTCACGCCAGAACGGCTAAACGGATCTGGATAAAATTTGGCACACAGATAGATTGTAGCCAGGAATAATACATAGGCTACTTTTTATCTAGGTCAGACCCAATCCTGAAGTCCACGCAGACAAAGTCACGGGTAGAAGCCAATTCCTTAATAGTTCGTCAATTTTTGTTAGAATAATTTACTTGGTTTCACAATCAATTATTTATTCTCTATCGTCTATCTGAACTTTTTCGTTTTATTTGGAAAATAATTAGCGGCCAGGGGGCCTCAACTCCTTTAAATCCGGCCCTGATTCTAGTGCCTTTTTAGTCTAATACTGGTAAACGCAACTGCTACGCAACTAGAGGTCCTGCTACCGCAGAGTTCGGTCGAACAGTGATAATATTGGGTTTTTCTTTAGTAGCAACTGTGACTTTGGGATGGTAATATGCCCGTCCCGTATAACATGGGACCTTAACATACCGGCGAACTATGGGTGTAGAGCGGCGCTAAGGGCTACATTGCTATGAACAGTACGAGCGAGCTCGATACAGCTAGTACACGTCACTTGTTAACGACAATCAATAGAAGGTCGTAAGTCAAACTACACGTCAAGCTATTCCGTTGTGAGATTGCCTATGGACTTCTATCGGCCAACGCCATATCTAGCCACCGTAAGAGCTATATTTGCTTGTAGCCTCGGCTGCTATTCCAGTGCTTACCTACGCTTATCAACCAATAGCATTGTCCTTTTTATGAAGTCGAAATCGTATAAACAAAAAATGATATTAATGAAATAAAATTACTTTATATGGATTTTATCTCGTCATATTTATATTTGATAGCCTAGTGGTATGACTGTTGGACTGCCAAGTCAAAGGTCTCGAGTTCGAACCCAAGGCACGAACCTCTGACTTTTCGAAGTCATGTGCGTATTAAATAGTTAATTACCACGCGCTTAAACGGTGATGGAAAACATCGTATCGTCAGGAAACCAGTGTACAGGTTTCCTCACGAAAGGAGGGATTTTATGAGAGATTTTCTCGATGGCGTGTTGAAGTCTGCCAACCCGCACTAGGCTAGCGTGGTGGACTATAGCCCTAATCCCTCTCATTCTGAGAGGATACCCATGCCCAGCATTATTATGTATATTTATATTATTTAATTCCTAAAAACCAATACCACCGTGTGCACGGGATTTTGTTTTCAAAATGGCTAGATAAGGAGTTGGCTGATAGTACATTAATACGCCCCTGCCTAACCCTTCAAAGAATACTCGATCATTTTACACGCCAAGTCGATATTCCACATAATAAAATTATATTTTCACGCTTTTTGCCACAAGAAATGAGCATCAACTCGCCAATCTAAACAAAAAAAAAAACAGGACAAGTGCGAGTCGGACTCGCCCACTGAGTGTTCCGTACAAATTTGTAGGTGGGTACTTATTATTATAACTAGCGACCGGCACGCGGTTTCACCCGCGATACCCTATTCCTAAAAGTAAGCGTAATGTTAAATAGCTTAAAAACTTCCTCTTGAATCACTCTATCTATTAAAAAAAACCGCTTCAGAATCCGTTGCGTAGTTTTAAAGATTTAAACATACATAGGGACGGACAGACAGCGATAGCGACTTTGTTTTATACTATGTAGTGATTAAATACAAATGTATGGATTTTCCCTGTACTTGTAGACGGTATCTGATCTATTACTTGCCAAATTTCATAGAAAATACCCTATAAATTTTGATTCCCTTGAGTGTCAAAATATAAGTTTTTGCGGCATAAACGGCCGTATCTTTTTTTTCGTTAATTTAGAAGGTTGATTTTTTCACAGCTTCAAGAGACTGCAGACCTGAGTATAATATGGTTTTAATTTCAACTCGATACCTCCACGCGTTCCCGAGATAAATGATCTTCGAACTTCGAACGGAGAGAGGGACAACAAAGTGATCCTATAAGGGTTCCGTTTTTTCCTTTTGAGGTACGGAACCCTAAAAATTAATGTATGTTTATGTTTGTCCTATAAGCATGCAGTAAACCATTGATTCTATTGCGATGAAACTTTGTTGAGTTGTCGTGTGCGTGCCTGGGAAGACTAACGAAAAAATAGCATTGCAATTTGCATCGCATGCCGGGGGACAGCTAGTGATAAAAAAAACACGCATAAAAATTTATTAATTTATTAAATTTTGTTTAGATTTACACTTAATTCACGAGTTGTACATCTATTTTTGATCACAAACACAATACAATATAGTTTTTCAATACATGAGCATAGCCAAAGGGCAGACTTATAAAACCAACGCTTTTAAAAAGGTTCTTCTAAAAAGGGTGAAAAATACAGTTGAAATAATGTAACAGTGCTGCTTTGGGGTACTGGAATGGCAACTCTTGATCAACGATATAAATTTTAGTGAGAAATGTTCAATCTCTACTCTCAACTTGCATCCTTCCGGTTGCTGACCTTGAGACGTAGAATATGGAAAATAAATTGGACATCACAGGCAGTCTCTATAGCAAAGTGACTAAGGCTTGATTTTCTCCTACGCTGACATCAGTCGAGAGTATAAATATGATACCGCAAAGCAACTCTGACGTCCGACGCAGATTTTCTGTTACTTATGCCACTGACGATACGCTCGACTGATGTCAGCGTAAGAGGAAATCGAGTCTAAAGAGTGCCGTTTTACGGCCGGTTTCTATATCCTATCTGTCAGTAGATTTGCTTAATATAGATAAGATTTTGACAGTAGCTGTATGGAGCTTATGTCAAAATTCTATCTCTAGTAAGCAAATCTACCGACAGACAGGATATAGAAACTGGCCGTAATCCTGCATGAGATTTAATTTTTCTTTCAGTAATATTTCTCTAAAACATGCGTTTAAATTTCATAAAAGCGGTTTACCTTGTTCCTATGGGTCGTAGCGATGTTAAATTAGTACATATGTTCTGAAAACCGTACAAAAACCCTTAATATTAATTGTTAGGTATTATTTTCGTTTGCACGCCTGACCTGCATGCCTGGAAATAATTTTGTCGTCGTTTACCTAGTGCCGAAACTGAGGCTGGAGACGAGATATTTTGACAATAAAATTATGTCGCGGCACGCAAGTAAGCCACACTGAACGCGCATGCGCCCCGATGTTTTTATTGTAAAATTGATTACTGCGCAGCCACTTGTGTCTAACTTCACAGAAGCACAGTTACATTGAGTGTACTATATCTTACATGCTTCACACTATAGGATTCGTAGGATGTCGATATTCACAATTTATTCACATGTGGACAAATAATAACTACTCTTACTACTTACTCGCAAAGGAAGAGCGGTGATTAAGCGTGACTGTAGATGGAGGGGGGTGAAACCCCCTTCCGAAATCCGTTTTGACTCAGTCAGACTACAGGAGTATTTGGTAACTCTGGATCAGAGCATACAACCCCCCACCCCCCAATGGCATAACAAGTAAGGATAATTTCGCGCAAGTAAATGTTCGCAGTAGCGGCTCGTGTCTCAACTTCAACCAAAGGGGCGGTGGGGGGGGCGGGCTAAGAAGGACTTAAGACTAAAGCTTATTTTAAAATCATCAGAGCTATTCAAGCCTAAGTTGTCAATTATATTTTCACTTTCCATAAAATATTTTTGTAAACATTAATACTTACTCAAAAATTTTATTTTCCTCAATTGCACTTTATTTTTTTTGACGTGTCAGTCGATTTTATAATTTATACAGATATATTAAAAAAACAGATTTGTTGACATTAAAGTATATTATAAATCTATACAAATAAATCTATGCTAGTTTAGTTCTTTGCTCGATAGTCGTATTTAGTTAGCTACCTGACTTTAAAAATGGAGTTGGCGACTTCAAAATACCCTATTTCCTAATCATTAAGTACCCCCACTTAAAAAATGGAAATACCCGCGTCAAAAATGTACCATAGTCTCTACAGAAATATAAATTCAAAGCTTTGGGGTACTTAATTGTAAAATAGTGAAGTGCTTTCAGTACCAGACATTAAATAGTCATGTACAGTCGTGACCAAAAGTCCATAGGCAATCTCACAACGCAATAGCTTGACGTTTAGTTTGACTTACGACCTTCTATTCATTGTCGTTAACGAGTGACACGTACTGGCTGTATCGAGCTCACTCTTACTGTTCATAGCAATGTAATCCTTAGCGTGCTTATGGACTTTTGAGCGTTTGCTGTAGGTACCTAAAACGTTGTCAGATAGTTAACCTAATGACATTGTCGATATAAGCGAGATCGATAAAAGTACATATCTAGTTTCAATATTCGCACTTGAGTCGATCAAATTAAAAAATATTACAATAACTTTTAATAACACCTACATTTTAGGTCGGGATGGGTGAACTGGAAGAGTATTAGAAGGACCCATGATGATGGATAACTAATCGTTTTCCAAATTTTTCAAAACTTATTGCAAATTGTTCCAAGATATTCGTTTGTAGCGACATCTACCGCGCTACATACATACTAGATGGACAAATCCTGAATCGCGCAAGCGAAATTTACAACGGAACTTGTATTTATCTAAGATTCGTTGCAAACTTCACTTGCGCGATTCAGGATTTGTCCATCTAGTATGTATGTAGCGCGGTAGATGTCGCTACCCGTTCATTCTAGGCATGAAAATGATTGCTACTTTCATTCATTTTCATTTGATGAATTTATGATTATTTTTCAGCGATTACACATGCGAAATTTAGCAGCCTGCTACTTTTCGCATTTGCTATTTTGCTACTTACAATGTAATCGTGAACAAAATGTGATTTCATTGTAATGCGATTTTTAGCAGGCAACAGAAAAAAGTCGCAGGTGTGACGAAAAATAATTTCATGTGATTTTTCACATGCTATCTGCGAAATGTTCCATGCCTAATTGACAACATTTCAAAATTATTAAGCCACCAAAAAAAATTATATTTCTTTGTTTTCCTATCCTGAGTTCCAAGAAAGTTTCAGAGAAAAATATAAAAATCAAAAAGCGTGCGATGACGTCAGTTATACGGCAGAAGCTGAAAATATTAAAATTTTGTCGAAATTATAGTAAATCCACAACGAAATAGGTGATGAATAATTATGATAGATGTTGAAGTAGTGTTGTAAAAGACTCGAGTTCTAAGTCTCGAATAAATAGGACTTGAGTCTTTTTTTAAAGACTAGACTCAAAAATCACAGCTTAATTCGTTTCTATTTTTGTGTATTGTGAAAGACTCGAGTCTTAAGCCTCGAATAAACAGGACTTGAGTCTTTTTTTAGACTACTAGACTCAAAAATCACTACACAGCTTAAGTCCTTTCTATTTCTGTGTCTTTTGCAAAGAGTAAATCTTTTTAAGTAGAAGTAAGTTAGTTTCTGTCCCAAAAACTAATTAATGTTACAAAATACTTGAAACTTCTAATAGTTCAGGACTTCAGACTTATCTACTCACATTAAGAGACTCGTATGCGAGTGCTTTTGATTTGACTCGAGTCTCCTGCTATTAGAGCTCGTGACTCGTGAGCGAACATTTTATGAGTCCTGACTCGATTTTAACAGATAAGTCTAAAGACTGCGACTTTTTAGTCTTGAGTTCTGAGAAACTGTGCTCAGTCTCAAAATTAGGACTTTTTAGTCCTAATTTTGAGACTGAGCACAGTTTCTCAGAACTCAAGACTTGAGTCTTTTACAACACTATGTTGAACGGTCAGAAAAATTACGTCGTCACCATTTAACCGTACAAATGGCGTCATTTGGCACTTACGTCTATTTAGAAAGAACTTCAAAGTCGAAAATAAATATGAAAATGATTGAATATCGCGAAAAAAAGGGTACTCATCTTATTTTTCGATTAAAATAGTTCCAAATAAAATAAAATGAAATGTTGTCAATTCATTTATAACACTACGACTGCATCCCCCGAAAGTTGTAAAACAAAAGTTGTCTATTATCATGGGTAAGGTAAAACCGCTTTCAGCTTATCCTACTTAGTAACCAAGTTTGTAAATGACAGTAGCTTTTTAAATATAAATATAGCAGCATTACAAGCTCCTTAGTTTTACTTACAAAAGCAAGAACTAAAGCTACATTTTTCATTCAATGAAAAATGTTTAAAAAAATACTGGAACTTTTAACCACCTTTGCAAGACCGACCTTTTTAAACCCACTTCCGACTCGCTCACTTATCTCGTCCGTCCCGTACCAGTATTTCTGTTTGCAGTTTTTTTAAATCGGTAAAACTATAAAGACGCCATGTCCCCGTCGCCCACTGAAGCGGTCACCATTGGTTACTCGGCTCCCAAAGGGGGGGCAGGGCTTGACGAGCGCTGAGTCGACGCTCATGAGTCTTGGATCCTCTAGCGTTCAACGGTCATTACAGACTTGAGCACTTGAGCGTTGAACGCTCGAGGCTTCAAAGCTGAGCGTTGAGTCAGCGCTCAACGCTCAGCCTGAGTTGTCATAAAATGATAAATGATATTTATTTCTGTAAATAGATCTTTTAAGGACACTTACAAGTCAATGTTTTTTAACTAGATGACACCGGCATTTTCTAAATGACGACCTCTCAGAAGAAACACCGAAACAAACTCAGAGAATCATGGTCTCTTTTAAAGTCCAGACATAATACTTAGTAGCAAATATGTGAGTTCCAATGTAAGACAATGTCTAGAATGACCTTTAGAAGAGCCATTGAGGCTTTAAGTAGACCAGTCCCATCTGACGGCACGCATGCATCAGTCATTGGATAGCTCAACCATAATCTAATCTATTTTTTTACAACACTAAGCGGGAATCCTAATATAGACGAGTAGTATCTATCTACACTGAATTTCCTCATTTACAATCTCATTGAGAAATCAAAACATTATGAAAAGGTCATTGTTATTGACCTCTTTATTCTTGACCCACTTAAGTTTCTATCTTTAGGAACCGATTTCGCGAATGTAGTCTGATTATTTTTATGTCTCATAAAAGTAGAACGTATACAGAACCTAATAACAAAAACAAAATTAAAGTCGGTTCAAAAATAAGGAAGTTTTATGGATTTCAATTTCTATTGGAATTCAATTTCTAAATAGAGAGCGTATTTTGTGACGTCAGGCCGTGCATAAGCCCAAATATTGGGATACTATTATAAGATATGTTAAAAAAATCCCTATCCGATCAGAAAGTATAATTCTCCGACCCGATAATTGTCACCAATTTTTTTTTATCGGATGGAGGGCAGACGAGCAGACGGATCGCCTGATGGTAAGCGATTACCGCCGCCCATGGACACCCGCAACACCATAGGAGTCACGAGTGCGTTGCCGACCTTTTAAAAGAGGATTAGGCCTCCGGTCACCTCACTCACTCGGCGAAAGACAACGTAAAAAATAAAATAAGAAACATTAATTATCCATGAATGTAATTCAAGGTTATTGTAGCCGAATTGCAACAATTACCCCAAAATCCAGCAAATTTTTTAAATGTTCTAACACCATCGTAGGCCTTATTACCCAAGGCACCCAAGGACAGTGTTACTACCCCATTCTAGTATTGCCATTTCAGTTTCCTCGTCTTATAAAAAATTTGCGAGCATATTTTTCTCTTGTTTGAAAATTATTATATACAATAGGACCGGATCTCGATACCTAACAATACCTTCATGGGTCGGACAGTTTTTGCGTTTTGCGGATAAGAGGATTCCCTCTCAATCCCCGCCAAAAAATTATATCTTCAAACTGTATTACTTAGCTGACTTCAACATTTTTTTCAACATATTAAATAATATATTTAGTATGTAACAATTTTCAATATTTTTTTTTAAGTAAGTCAATCGCCTCTTAACTACTCTATTGCTGATTAATTAACATCAAACGGACCGGAGGTCAAGCGGAAGCCTATCACAAATAAAAAAAAATATGATTAGTAAAATGGGCATGATTGCCAGGTTTAAAAAGATTAAATTAAAATTCTTTGGGATATAGTGGTGGGTTGAAAATTTACAGACCATGTCTGCTGTTTTAGTATTTCAAAATGGTCATCAAACTTCAGAACAGTGGTGGCTTGAGGGGTCATGACACCCCTTCAAATTCGTACAAGTATAATTGACAATCATCCTATTTCTTAGTCACAAGTACCTACTGTACTACCCCACCTGCTTCAACATTATTGATTTTTGACAGTTTCTAAATCCATCAGTCGTTAGTCATTAAGTTCCAATGGAAGACCCTTTGTGTCCCTTTGGCCACACCACTATTACATGGGACCTAAACATACCGGCGAACTGTAGGTACACCTCTGCCTAATCCTTCGGGGAATACAGGCATGATATGGTATGTTATGTTATATTAGAATACTAACATACATATGAGAAGATGTATGAATGTTGGAAGATGAATGTAGCAAGTGATGGTCAGCTGTTTCTGCCTATCCCTATATCTTGACTTAATTTTTGTTAGGAGCATACATAGTAACCTTATAAAGGTCTAATACCTTACATAGATCTGCCGTGCCTGACAGAGTCCATGATAGATAATTTTATGTTTATTTTTAACACCTGTTAACATTGTGGAGTGCAATAAACGAATTGAGTATTAATACGTTAAGCTAGTTAAGTAGGTGGTTAAAAGTTACCAGCAAATTCATAGCAATACGGACATCATGTAGAAAACCATGGCCACTTGGGCTATTTTAACTAAATCATAATAAACAGGTCATCTTGACTGTTCCTTAGCTGTTGCGGACAGGGACTGGCCCACAAGGACCTTGTCTCCCGAAGCCATGTCGAATTTAAATTCCTTAGGAGCCTCAAATAGCAAAATTATTGTACTACCCATATTAAA
Organism: Acronicta aceris; assembly: GCA_910591435.1. Classification (NCBI taxonomy): domain Eukaryota; kingdom Metazoa; phylum Arthropoda; class Insecta; order Lepidoptera; family Noctuidae; genus Acronicta; species Acronicta aceris. The sequence goes on along the minus strand of OU342787.1, from coordinate 5,008,880 downwards.
TTGTCCGAATAGCTCTCCTTTCTTCAATGGAACTGCACCCAAGTCAAGCTCGTTGATTCTATTCCTTCTCCCTTTTGTGTTCGTTCGTAACTCAGGATCATTATAAATTTCGATTGAACCAACATTTGTCGCACCTACTGCCGTCATGCTGAAGAAACCATGTTTCCATTCACCGACGTATACAGCTCGTTCGTTTATTGTGAATAGTCCAGGTATGAGTCTTGCTAACCATGGGTTCACAGAAAGGAGCTTGCCGCAGAAGTGTCTTCGAAATGTCGCCGTCCAGTCACATGGAGAATGGAAGCGATGATAGTCTCCCGGAGCGAGGTATATGATACACTGGTGGAGTATATTATCTTTATTTGTCAGCAATGAATTATAATAATTATCTTCTTGCTTTTTTGACCATTTGTTTTCACCAAGAAACTCCTCCAGACTGTATGTGACTCCCTTAACTTGCTCTATCTTGTCTGTATCAGCAGGCCCGCAGTTCAAAACAACACCATCACACGGAGACACACAAGGAGACGGCGCTATATAACGAGCACCATCTCTCAAAGGTCTGGTAAAAAATTCTGATAAGCTTTTATAGTACTTGAGATCCGTATACTCTGCTTCATTCAAATTCACATTGAACATTTTGATGTACGTACCGTAGACGAAGCTTCGTAAAGATGTTGGCAGCTCACAGGCAGCAAGTTTCCCCCAAATACGACTAGTAATACGGAATGGAAACATTTCATAAAATAAGATTTCCACTTTTGACACTTCATAGTTTATGCTTGCACGGATATAACACCAGCCCACGTATATCGCACTGCCTAACGGCACCCATCTAGTAATAATAGATCTAAAATTCATCCATTTATTTCTAGGAATAGTTGTCTTTGTTTGGTTATTATGAATTGTGGCCGTCTGACGGAATGGCCTGTGCGGACGCAATTTCTGCCTGAACATAGGATTTATAACAGGCAGACAGCTTCTAATCCGAGTCGGCGGGAACATTGCGACGTAACGCACACTGCGGCGGTTAAAAATAAATATGTTTGTAATAAAATCACACAAATTGATTATTTTGCGTGTTGACTGAAGTACTTGAAGTATGTACATACAATTATATACAACGGATACGAAAAATCAAATTGGATAAACAGTAGTGCAACTATCATGTAATACTTATTATTACCATTCATATGAATCTAGTCCCTATAATTAGTTGAGGAAAGACTATCATAGCGTAAGCGAACTTAATAAAATGTTGTGATTTGTAGAACGATTGTACGAATACGTTCCAAAGTGCAAATTACTACAACTATAAAAACTCGTTTATACTTCGAATTTGAAGTCAATAAAAATTATATTTTATTTTAATAAATATACATTTACCTAATTATCATTAGTAATCTCTGATTGTAGTTATGAGAATGTATTTTTGTTATATGTAACATCAAAACTTAAAATAAATTAAATTATAAATCATGATATTTGAATGCGCCTTCCACAGACTCACAATCGATTTTATAGCTATTACGGTTTTAAACGGACTTCTTTTATTGTTTTATGGTTGTTTACAAAAAATATGTAATAAAACTTAAATTTTATTAAACACTATAGCATTTTTTGGTAAACTTTAAATATTTATTGAAATGTAAGATTACAATTGTCGGATAATATCGGTTTTAATAGACAGAGGAAGAGTGATTGGCCACCACACCACCCACCTCTCAAATCTCAATGAAAGAAAAACCAGCTTTGCTTTAGCATGACATGTCGTGTTGTTGACGTTTTTAGTAATATTTCTATTATTTTCTTTTTCTTTTATTTTCCCGCGTCAATCGTATGTTCTGATGTCCACAAGCGATGGAGTTAATCAAGAAATCAACAAGAATAACAGTGATATCACCGTGGTTGATAGAAGTTTTTCAGTTGAGGATCATAAAAATATCCCGCCTGAAATCGGCTTCCGAGGCTTCGAGAAAGTGCCCCAGGTTGTCTTGCCTCGTTATGATATAACTCCTTACTTGAACCGGCTAAAAACTAAAGGTAATACTGATAATAATATTCATAAAAAACCGACAAGCGAAATATCTCGGCTCAGAGACCGGTTTTCGAAAACATGCTCAATCAATCTTGTCAGACAAGACTTAGAGAAGCTCAAGGAAGAGTTTTCGAGTAATTTGGTTCCTAGCAGCCCCTCGGGATCCATTTCCGACAGCGACAAAGACGAAATGGCGAGTATAAGGTGTAAAATATGCGACAAAGGATATTCTAGTGAGAAAAAGCTATTAAAACACCAGGAAAATAAACATATGATTGTATATAAGCCTAACAATAAACCACAGAAACGGGTATCCTTCTCCGATCATGTCATAATTCATGAAGTAACAGAGTACCATAAATGTAGGAAGTGTCCGAAGATATTTGAAGATTACCAGCTTCTTAAACACCATATGAAGCAACATCATAAAAAACGAAAATGTTACATTTGTAATTATTGTAACAAAAATTTTGTTGACCGTACCTTCTTCAAAGTTCATATTAAGCTGCACTGCGATGTTTGTGGGCTATTATTACCCAATAAACTTAAATTTAACGAACATAGGCGTAATGTTTGTAGAGTATTAAAACTTCACACTTGCAAGACATGTAATGATTCATTTTTCAAATTTATGGACTTAAAAGACCATAGCTATGAGCACATTTCTACGTGTTATGTCTGCGATGTATGCAAAGACCAATTTGAAACTAAATGTGCAATGGCTCATCATTTTGCATTCCTACATTCCAATGACCGACCAACAAGTTTATATGGAATGCGTAACTTAGGTAATGAGAGACTGTACCTATGTAACTTTTGTGAAGAGAGTTCCGTTGAACGAGATGCGCTGGAAAGTCATGTGCAGTTACTGCCAGATCTCACAAATAAGGCAATGACAGGATATAAAGATTACTACTTCTGCGATCAATGCCTAAAGAAGTTTGATACGGAAACTAGCATGTTACAGCATAAATGGACCCATTTTCTCAAAACAAGTGATAACTCTCAAGAACGGAAAAAGGTTGCAAAGAAAAAGATAAAAATGACGTATAAAATTGGTGAACCAATACCAGATTATATGCAGCCTCAGCTATTGTTGGAAAAGATAAAAATTGGTGGCAAAGTTTTAACGAAGGCTGTGGAATTCGTTGATGTTCGGAGTTTTGATATCAATAATGGAGAGATTAAGAAGGCTGTTATAGATCCGAAGAGCAAAAAGACTATTATTTCTAAGCATCAGTGCTTGGTGCGTATTTATTATTATTTATTTCAATACTGCAATCTGCTCTTGTTCTTTTTTTTTATACCCAAAGCAGTGACAAATATGTTGCCGGCCTTTTAAAAAGGGATTGGGCCACCAGTAACCTCACTCACTCGGCGAAACACAACGTAAGCGTTGTTTCTCACCGGTTTTCTGTGAGGCTGTGGTATCGCCCCGGTCGAGCCAGCCCATTCGTGCTGAACCATTGCTCTCCCACATACAAATTTTTTAGATAGATAGATAGAATATTCTTTATTGCACACCAAAAACTAAAATATCAAGTACAATTTTATGAATCTTAATGGTACAACGGGCGGTCTTATCGCTAAAAGCGATCTCTTACAGACAACCTTTGGATGGACTCAAAAGAGAGGAAATGTAATAAAAAGGTAGTCTGTCGTACACAAAAGAAACTAAACACTTAAAATTAGTCAATAATCATACAGAAATTGCGATATTAAAAAATACACAGTAATTGTAATTATTACTATATATAATACTAGCTGGCCCGGCAAACGTTGTCTTGCCCTGTATCATCATCTTCCTGCCCTTTATTTGTCGTTGGCGCAGCATGTCCTTTTCTTCCATTCATCACATTCCCATGTCTTGCCCTGTATATTAAAAAAAATCGTAGAACCCGATTGCGGTGCCACCTACCGGCTTAAATTGTGAATCTAAACCATCCAGGAACCCAATTAAACATACACAAAAAAAATCAAAATTACACCAGCAGCTTATGAGAAGTTCGGACAATGCACAGAACGCCATCTACTTACTGGCCTTGCCGAAACAGAAATCGACATCATGTTCATTCATGTCCGTGTTTTATTTCTGTCAAATCTGTCAATCCATTCCCGAAATAATGTAGGTATGAGAAAATAAATTTTAATCATAATGTATTTTTTTTCGATGTTTCAATAGTTATTTTGCTATTCGGGGAGGAGACAAATTCAACAAACCAAATGTCATAAAAATCGGTTCACCCGTTCTCGAGTTATAAGTGTTGTAACAAACCCGACTTTGTTTTATATATATAAGATGGCCCGGTGTACTTCGTATCACCTGTCGTAACGATTTGAAAAAAATGGCTGAATATTTTGATTTTCTACTCTGTATCGTTCTGACTGCAAGTCTATTTTCCATGTTATGGTTCATGCAGTTATTCTATTACAGACTCGAATGTCAACAAATAAGGTGCCTATTTTTTTCGGTTTGCACCGGTTGCGCCATACCTATTAAAAAAATTTCAGATCTAAAAACGTCTAGCAACACAAAATGTCATCAAATGTCGTTGAAAGGCTACCTTGAGTCGTTTGAAAAATACTCAAAACAGTTTTTTCTATGAAATAGCTATCATATTCAGTCTTGACTACTGACTCCAGTCTGAATCCATTCTTCTAGGTCGCACCAATAATTTTCTGCATTCCAGCGAAATAGTTTAAACACATTAAATACTCTTTTTTATATGCAGGATTTCAAACAATGACAACCATCATACTACATATGTGGCAACTATGACAACTATCAAAATAACAGTTTATATGGGTTTAGGGGGTTTAGGAGTATGAAGCACAGAGAGTAAAGCGCTCCATGCACAGTAGAAAAGGGAGGATCCTCCGACCGGACGTAGTTTTGTCCGGTGGGCTACTGCCCGACAGTTCTTGTCGGATTTTACTAGTTGGTCTTAAGTCGCGGAGAAATCTGTTTGCGCGATGTAGGACTCGTGACTTAGTTCTTCCTTAATCGAGTAGATGGCGCTGTACTTGTAATGCCGCTACATGGGTAAAAATGTAAAATTAAATTATCCCACGGGAACGTGATAAAAAATATCCTATGTCCTTTTCCTGGTTTTAAGCTACCTCCCTACCAATTTTCAGCCAAATCAGTTCAGCCGTTCTTGAGTTATAAATAGTGTAACTAACACAACTTTCTTTTATATTATAGATAATATATATAATATTTTTTTATTTTATTTTAAGATATCTTTTTTTTTTTCCTAAGAACGAGGGTAATAATACCTACTTATTTGTAAATCATTTTTGTATTTCTAAGTATTGCTAATATGCCTGGGTTGACTATGCTATAGCAATTTTTTTTTCTCAACTTTAAATGCCATTTTCTAAAATTGAAGTCCATATTTGATTATGTTATGTTTTTGGTTATTTGCGGCCATGTTATTGTCTAAAAATATATTTCCTATATGATGTTGCAAAAAAAGTGAATTGAAAATGGGTCTCTGAGGCTATCCAAAATCCACATGTTTAAGTTACTTGAAAATAAAAATGTAATCATTTGTGCAATTCCTTTTACTATTTTTTTTAACTTATGCTGTCCCCCTGCTCTGCAAAGATATCCCCCAATACTTTCAAATTGTAACATTTTCTTTCTAATGTTTTGGTTTACTAAACTCTGAAACACCATTTACACATTTTTATTTGTAGTGTAGTATTTTGCTGTGATCTGTAGCCATTCCCATATAGGTTTGTGTCTTTTATCTGCTTCGCGCGATCGAATTATTTTCTTTATTATCTTTCTTTTAAAATGAATTGGGTATCGACAGATATAAAAACTTGTTTGTAAAAGCAAGTTTCTTCAATTTATTATGTTAAAGTATTTGTTTTCGTTCTGTAAGAAATATTGGCTTGTAACATTGGTTGCGGAGGGACACTGTTCTCTGAGATACAGGTACATCTAGTTGAGAGGACAGTGTTCCAATGGCATTGTATCTAGCAAAAGCTCCTCAGTCTATGTAACTACTTTATTGTTGTATTTATATGTAGGCTTTAGTTTCAATAAAGTTCTAAAAAAAGCGAACAGTATGGGCACCTTAACAACTTATTTCAACAACTTTTTCTTTTTTACAGACCTGTGACAAATACTTCTCCACGAGCTACTGTTTGAACCGCCATATTGAAACCCAACATTCAAATTACGACAGTCTTCAGTGTAAGGTATGCGAAGAAACTTTTGTCTGGCCTTCCCTCCTCAGATCACATAAATGCATACGGCTAAAGCACCCAGAAATGCCGTTCGATGACGCTCGACCGGAGATACACTTCGACAATCTTCATGAGATCATCCCCAATGGGTTTGACGATCTCAATATTACAGAAAGTGACGATTACATGAACTCTGTAGATTTTGAAATACCGGCGCCTATTGTAGAGTTGAGGGAATACGGTAGTTTTAACGAAACTCCAGAGAAATTGGCGCCGTTGCAAAATTTAGGATATAAATTGGTTATGCAGGAAGTACCTATTGAATTTTAAGTGTAAATAACAGTGGTTTGACTATGTATTTTAGTGTAACTAAGACTTCAAGGTTTTTTTGTTCTTCAATTAAGTCTTCCCGTGCTGTCACGTCTTCAATATTCCATAAACAACGAGTTCCAGCAATAACATTCTTGATACTTGACATTTCCGGGCCACATTTATCTCGAGTTTTTTTCTCGTAACTATCGTGAACTGTAACATGTAACTGTCCGATGCGACCCAAAATACTGCTCGGAGCACGGTTCAAGACGTGTATTGAGGCCCCGAGAAATTACCTTATTTTTGATGTGCGGAAAATCTTCATCGATCGTCCGATGTACCAATTAAAAACAGCACTCGCCTTCCCAAACATTGAGTGTTGGATTCTACGTTTGAGGTCCTACAGTTAACTGCGCAAAAACTACAAGTTTTAATCTTTTCTTCCACTCTGGTTTCTGACACTTACGCGAATATTAGACATTGAAATAAAACTACTTTTTACGGATTTTATCGCGTTGTATTGATATTATTTGATTCCCGACGTTTCGGATCCTTTACAGCATCCATGGTCACGGGTAGACTAACTTCTTGGACGTCTTAATGTTACAATTACTAACAGCTACCTTACATTTTTGTTAATTATTGGCGATCCGATTCACGCAGAACGAGCTCACCGTATCCTTCGGTCTTGCAGTTTTGGACTTGGATTTAGATTTTATGGAATCTATAATGGGGTTCCAAGCAGGTGGTAAGACCCAGCCATCTTCTCTATTGAAATTTGGATGTTTTTTAATTTCAATAGCCTCACGGATCATCCTGGGAAGGAATCGGTTTTCTTTTGCGAGGACTTGTGGTTTATCAAATCTGATGTAGTGCTGGGCCTTGTCTAGAGTATGTTCACAAACTGCTGACTTCTTGAAACGGCGGTGTTTGACATCAGCGATGTGTTCTTTTACGCGGGGCCCTATACATCTTTTAGTTTGGGCTATATAAGAGAGACCGCAATCACAATCTAGCTTGTATACACCTGCATCTTGCAGAGGTATGTGGCACTTGACAGGTGGTAGGAACTGACTAATCTTCTTCAGCGGCTTGAAATATGTTTTGATTGAAGCTCGCTTCAAGATATAGCCAATCTTGTCTGTGACTCCTCTAACATATGGTAATATAGCAGGTAGGCGTTCGACTGTGGCACGTTTCACGCGGTTTCTGTGACGAGGGCGCGGTATTCGGAGCTTGTTGTCATGTAGTACTTGTTTGACATGTTGAAGCTCTGCAGCCAGATGTTGCTCATCACAGATCCCACGCGCTCTCTGAAACAATGATTTACCGACGGTAGATAATTGTGTTGGGTGGTGGTGTGATTCACCATTTAAGTATTTGTCTGTATGGGTTTTCTTTCGATACACTGTGTGACTCAAGGTGTTATTGGGATTGCGACACACCTTGAGTCCAAGTCCAAAACTGCAAGACCGACGGATACGGTGAGCTCGTTCTGCGTGAATCGGATCGCCAATAATTAACAAAAATGTAAGGTAGCTGTTAGTAATTGTAACATTAAGACGTCCAACAACTTAGTCTACCCGTGACCATGGATGCTGTAAAGGATCCGAAACGTCGGGAATCAAATAATATCAATACAACGCGATAAAATCCGTAAAAAGTAGTTTTATTTCAATATCTTTTCTTCCACTTTAACAAAAGTATAAGGTTTTTGTTCTACATTTACAATAGCAATTATATTGAATAGATGTCACTTGTAATAATGAGTATATAACCTCTTTAGTATAAGCAACTGTAATATATCAATGTACAAAATAGCCCTTAAATTAAAGGCTATTTTTCCTACTTAAGTATATATTGTAAATTCCTAAAATTGTTGGTAAATTACTATAAGTAGATAAAAAATATATTATTATTCTATGCTTAAAAAGTCGTTGTAGCCATTTTCTAAACTGCTTATTTTATATTTAACTAGCTGACCCGGCAGACTTCGTATTGCCTCATTGTTGTTTTTATTTAATTTCGAGCATTTTCATATTTATTCACCTTTTAAACCTTCTCTGAACTTCCACAAATAATTCAAGACCAAAATTAGCCAAATCGGCCCAGCCGTTCTCGAGTTTTAGCGAGACTAACGAACAGCAATTAATTTTTATATATATAGACTAGCGGCCCGGTACGTGCTTCGCTACGTATAAAGCGAAATACAGCGGACAGCGGACAAAACCATTCCCAGATCCCCTTGAACACACAAAAAATTTCATCAAAATCGGTCCAGTCGTTTGAGAGAAGTTCAGTGACATACACACTCACAGAAGAATTATATATATAACTAGTGGCCCGTATACGTGCTTCGCTACGTATAAAGCGAAATACAGCGGACAGCGGACAAAACCATTCCCAGATCCCCAATTTCATCAAAATCGGTCCAGTCGTTTGATCTAAACCATTCCCAGATCCCCTTGAACACACACAAAAAATTTCATCAAAATCGGTCCAGTCGTTTGAGAGAAGTTCAGTGACATACACACTCACAGAAGAATTATATATATAAAGTTAAAGATTTAATACAAAAGGCAGTAAGTGGCACTAATAGTGTCTCGAATCTTGCCGATTATTGTAGCAATAGGTTTACTTTATGTGTTTGTTTGCACACGTAAAGCACGCCATAATAGATTTATATTTATATGGGGGTATATACGGGATAATAACAATAGTATTAGAAAAAAGGTTATAGGTTAATATCTGGATCTTTATTCTCTATGACATACGCGTTTCTGACCGCGCAGGTTACTGATGTCTAACTAAACCTCGCTAAAGTTGGCCTTTCTGAATTTTTGTGGATTACATCCACAAAAATTCAGAAAGGCCAACTTTTCAGTCACATAAAATATTACTATGCAATAAAATTGAAAGTTGTAAGGAAAATAATCACGGATGCGAAACATTTGAGAACTCTCTGCACGTCTGCACCAATTTTATATCGAAAATTTACCACTTGCAATTTACAACTTCATACAGTAAGTAGTCTGATTTCAGCTACAGAGTTTCGATTGCGTGTTACAGTTGTTGTCATAGATCAGTATTTCACAAACTACGGGTCGCGACCCACTCGCGAGCGAATATAGGTTGGGCCCTGAAAAATGTATTGAAACAATTCCCCGTTCATAAATTTATATCTCTTCATGACAGCACTAGGTGAGTCCCGAATTTGAAAGTTTTTATGAGATGGATCGTAGTTCAGTCGACTTGTAACCACTGTCATAGATCATTCCTCTGAGACAGAAAACCACTGTCAGAAGTTTTTTTGTAGGTGTGCATTCTAGACCTTGGCTCCAAAAGTTGCAATAGTTAGCAATTTTAGCAGGCAACTCAAGTTGTATTTAAAGTACAGTCTGTTGTTGCACATCATGGTATACAAAACTCAAATTTCTTCTATCGATTTTAAATTTAATCTCCAATCAATTGAGTTTATTATCCATTGGGGAAATTTGACAGTTTGTAGTTACTTCGTGTGCCGTTCGTTGTATTTAATTATGAATGTATCATTGCACGCTCGGTTTATTTTTTGTTTCGGGAGCAGATAATTTTAAATTATTTGTGTATTTTGACAGATGTGTGTATTATGCACAAAAATGTGCAACTAGATGATTTAGTTTAAGTTGTGTTACCGTTTAGTAAACAGATTCAACCCACAAAATGAAAAAAAAAGTGAGTATGCCCAACTCAACAATCAAAAGAATAATTGTAGTTTTTGTGTAGCAGACTTTCGGACATTTAAAACGTTTTCTTGTTATAAAAAATTAAGGGTCTCGCAAAAGATCTCGCAGAAGCCAAAAAATAACATAATTCGTAAATCGTGGTATTCGTTTCTTTTTTCAAGTTTTACCTCCTGAACACTAGAATTTTCTCCGATCTCATGGATGCGTTTAAATAACCAAATTCTTACATACATAAATACATTTCTATACAATCGACGTCGATCACTCGGCCATCTGTGACATTCATACATGTGTGGCTTTGCTTAATTTTTTTATTTATAGCCTTATTTGTGTCCAATTGCGTTGATAACTTCTCCTTTTCATTCAAAACCTTCGCCGTGACACGTCTCATAATACAAATATTTTTATATAATACATAGTATATTTGGCTGTTTTGTGGGTTGAATCATTGCATTGCCTTAAACAATGTCAGTCGGAAAGGGGTGCTGCGTCTCAACGGTAGACTTGAACTCTCACTCCACGAGAGGCTACCTCAAAGATTCGTAAAAGATTTTGCATTGTGTATTTAACATAACAGGTAGAAAAAATAGTTCCGTATTATTACGGGCCTTGGTGGGTTAATCAAAGGTTAACCTATATTAAAGTAAACATTGGAATTTATATTCTAGAACATTCGTAAATGTCTTTCAACCTTCGTTCTTGAAATGTGTATTTCTTTTCCACTGAAATTGTTTTATTTAAGTACATCGGATTATATAGATTTTATTTACAGTTTACTAAAATTACATATAGTGAAATTACTATTTTTGTTTTTAATCGGGTTGTAAAGAAAATATATTTATGTGTGTAAGATATTTTGGGTTAAACTGCGGAACAGGTCTTATTGGCAAAAGTTCACAGATTATGTTTGTCGATATTTAATTTTATTATCAATGTTCTTTTTTTTGTATTTTTTTATATCTGCTGATTTCGGGCTCAACGCTCCATCAGCAGATATAAAAAAAAACAAATATAAATGGGTAACATTACATTATACAATTTAATGAATACTAATGTTGATTTCGGTGGTAACACACAGGTTGTTACCAGGTGATCGAAACATTGAAATATGTTTTCCTACATTTTATTGTTTAATGCAATGCACACATTTAATATTATGATATATAATTACTATGATTATTAATGTCACCTTTGAAATAAAAATAACTTAAAAACCCGTAGAAGTAAAATTTATTTTTCTTTTATTTCCATTGAGTATTTTGTTTACGATTACATGTAGGTATTTTGTTTGATACAAACAAATAAATAGTCTTAGTAAGTAGGTACTAAGTATCAAGAATTTCAAATTTTTTTAGAGTTATATTTTGGAAAAGCAATTGATCGAAATTTCAAATTATGCATATTTTTATATCATTTAAGTATACATGGCGACACGTCAAGGTAAATAGTTCGCCATTTAGACCTGTATTCCGTAGCAATAGTGGTGATTTTTGTAGGGAAGTGTATAGCTTGACGTGTTTTCGTGTTTATAGAGGAAGTATCTACTATTATGTTTCAAATTCCGTTGTTTATTTGTTAAAATTTATATAATTAAGAAGTAATCTTGTAAATATAACTTTTATAAGCAGTAATATTGATTGATTTCAACTGTGTGGATTGTAGATAGGCCTAATGTACTGAGGGGTTGTATCAGAATGACCCGTGGGTGTTCCGGGCTAGTTAATTTATTACCAGTTTCTTTGAAACCTTTTTTTAACATAATCGCTTAAAAATACTTTATCTGGTAATCTATTTGTAGCAGATTATTTCTTTTTGAAAACGTTGCTCCATAGGAATGCATACTATAGCGGCAATGTTTTAATAAAAAATAACGTTACAGACTGAAACAGAGATTTCTACAGAGATGTGTACAGCCAATGTATTAAATTTTCCGTAAAAGATAGTATGGGTCTCCCTCGAAAGCAGGATCTGATGCTCTTAAAACGCATTCAAATGGCGGGACCGCCAAATCTTGATATTTTTAAACCACACTTCATTAGGTACTATAGGTACTATCTTTACATAGTATAAAACAAAGTCGCTGTCGCTGTCTGTCCGTCCCTATGTATGCTTAAATCTTTAAAACTACGCAACGGATTTTGAAGCGGTTTTTTAACATTACGCTACGACTCTTAGGAATGGGGCAACGCGGGTGAAATCACGGGCGAGTCGCTAGTTATAAATAAACGTGAAACTGTCTGTGTATTATAGGTATGGAACATTTCGCAGATAGCATGGGAAAAATCACATGAAATTATTTTTCATGACACACCTGCGACTTTTTTCACAATCTCCTTTCAATGAAATCGCATTTTCTTAACGATTTTATTGTTAGTAGCAAAATAGCAAGTGTGGCGATAAATGATTTTGAATGGAAATTCATTGCGGACAAAAAGTAGCAGGCTGAGGCGAAATTTTGCATGTGTAATCGCTTTGAAAAATAATCATCATTTCATCAAATGAAAATTAGTGAAAAGTAGCAATCATGTCTAGTTTATTAGTTACATTTTCAAGCTTAAACAGTTATATAGATTTTGATAAAGTTCCTTAGGATGCGAGTGAACAGGAGCAGGAGCTAGTAAAAGATAAGATAATATAGCATAAGTTAAAAGCTTGTTTAATTAACCAGTGGTAGCTTTGGAAGTATTATTTTGGGTAATTTATTTTTATCTTTGTCGATTAGTGACTTATTTCTGTTGTAAACCATACTTAGAAGTACATATCCCTCATGTGGGGGTCCTGTCATTTATTTTAAGAAATTGTATATTTATCTTTGCAATTTGACATCGCCTATTGCACGTTAACTTACATAATACATACTTAATCTTACAAAATATGTTCCTAAAATTATTTTGTTTACTTGTAAATTCTATTACGTTTTTGTCACTTTACCTACATAGATATAGATTGTTATAGATGAGTGCTGAGTATATAAATTGATATGCTTAATGGACTGATGTCTGACTGTCGTCTGTGTTATTGTGTGTTTTTATATGTTTACTATTGTATGCCTATTAATAAATAAATAGATTATATTCTAGTTCCTGCCAGATGATGTAGAAAGTTCTAGATATTGTTTGAATGTTAAAACATAACTATGTATCTTATAAAGTTATAAAATAATATTATTTGTATGATTCACACAGTTGAAACCGCTTTGAACAAGAGTACATAGTAAAATGGTGTACATAATTTGATTTTGTGAGTTTTATTTATCCAGAAACTTTATTCCTGTGCCTTTTTTTGTGTAGACCTATGCACTAGAAATTCATATAAGTTGTACTAACATGGGTATTTGATAAAACAGTTCGCCTAAGCTAAGTATATCTTATGGCCCATTTTTGATTGCTAAACCCAAATTGTTTTAATTGCGTTGTCCTGTGAATTTCATGGGACAACGCAATAACACTTCGACCAGGGAATCGAACCCGGGACTCAGACTCGGCTGCGCATGCATCAGAACAATAAAATATTTTCATGGACTTTTATTGAGTAAAGATTGTTCTATCACAAATCTTCTTTGCTTGAAGGATGAGGGTTATCTAAAGAAAATTAATATTTAAAAAAATGTCACAACATTAGATAATGAAAAAATATTATGCCGATTTTATGTAGGTACTTATAAACACGTTCAGCAGTGGACGGCAATAGGCTGATATGTTTTTTTTTGTTTTTTTTAAAAAGACGTTGCTCCACACTAGGATTTTCTCCTGTATCGTGGGTGCGTTTACAAACACAAATTCTCACAAACACCCAGACCCGGAACAACTACCTGCAGATCATACAAATATTTGCTCCGTGTGGGGATCGAACCCACAACACGTTGCGCAGAAGCCGATCGCTCAACCGCTACGCAAAACGTGTCGTCATTTTGATTGATTGATTATAAACAGGGAGAACCTCAGCCCCTATTAAAAATATAACTGGATGCTCTTATCTATCAATGTAAACAAAGTATGTCCCTGCTATGATTATTTGAAATTATTGGTCATTATTCATTAGTGCGTAATAATGAGTAAGTACCCAGACAATAAATTCTTGATTGATGATTAATTTTTTTTTATCCTTACGTAATTAAACACCTGCATTGACTTGACGCAAAACGTTAGAATTTTTGTCCTCTAAGCAATTGATTCAGTACCTATTAATGTCACAAGTGCAAGTTGACACTTTGTACCTAAAATATTTTACAACAATAAGATTTTTTCGTATACCTAAGCCAAGTTTCAAAAGGTTGTATTATTTGAATTTCTGTTAGAAACTCCTCAGATATCTCTTTATTCTTATATTTAGGTTAGTGGGTGTGACACTATCTATCAATATGCACCGCCTATTTCCTGAGAAAGAGTAGGCGGAGGCGGAGCGGCACGGCGCATGGGCGATGCGTGCTTTGTAGACTGAAAAATAAACCGGTATCAGAAAACCGGTAAAACGCTAGATTAGCTATCTGTGGCGTTTGGGTCAACTCTATTTGTTCAGTGTTGTTTTTTTTTACTAGTTGTCAAAACGCTATCGCTATTGGAGTTTGTAAAGAATCAATATTATTGTAGATAATTTGCTAATTAAAGTAATAATTATCGCTAATGTTTTTTAAAACGATATATAAGTTTCATATTTTCACTACTGTGACAATATAGTCAAACGTAAACTGTGTTTTAACTGTAATAACGGACATCCTGTGTGTTTCATTTCCTCTTAGATTTTACGTGTTTTTGTAATAGGAAATCATGTCTGTGAGTGAAAAAGTATCTTTATCGGATGCCCTGAGCAATGTCGACGTGTTGGATGAGCTTACTTTGCCTGGTAATTACTTAATTCAAATCTAATTAGTCATAGTAATCTAATGTTGACAAGATTAAGTACCTACCCACAATAAGGTGGGGTCCAGAGAAGTATAGATAAATCGGACACCGGATGTCCATGTGAAATAAAGTATTGTATTCTGATTTTCGAGTGCATAGTTTAGTTTCATAATAAATTATCTATTGTAATTGTTAAAAAAATTACTTACTTAAGTTACATTGAATAGAATTAGATTCTTTAGATATACATAAGCCAAATAACATAGCTACGTGCTATGTTGTGTTCCTAATGATGAGCGAGGTCTATAGAGCTCCGTGAGGAAGTGTTGTGATAGCAGTGGGGGACCGGTGGTGTTTTGTTACTACCGCTGTTATGTATTGTATGCAGCCCAACAGCCCAACTATTTCTCCTTAATTTATAGGGTTGGCAACACATGAGCGATACCCAAGCGTCCATAGGCTATGGTAACCGCTTACCATTAGACTGGCCATAAACTCGTTTGCCACCTTAGTGGTATAAAAAATTAAACGGTTGTATTAATTGTGGGCTACCTATTTATCTCGAAACTCAGTATAAAAAATATTAAGTCTCTGACTGCTATGCTAGAGGGCCTGGGTTCCATTTCCAGGTTGAGCAATGTGTTATCACTTTCAAACATTTCAAAATGTTTCCATATTGTATTAAATAAGCACCATATAATTAGGAAGAAGACACTGACGCTTGAGACTAGCAGTGGGCGATTATGAGATATACTAATGAAATCATTCAATTATAAAGATGTCTCAAGATATCTCGATTATACAGATTAGTAATTACTAATTTAGTTAGTAGTCGCGGTCGCAAGTCGATGCAGAGCAGAGTAGTCAATATCACTTTAAGAATATTGTTTTCATGGTGAGACAACACTCACCATGAAAACAATATTTAAGTACAGAAATAAATAATGAAATACTTAAGTAGGTATATGTAATTCTTTTTATGATGAAAAAATATTCATATAATACTATAGTTATTTTCTTGAATACAAATAAACAGTTTCAGCCTTTTCGGTAGATAATAATGACCCCCAAGCGACGTCGAAGCTCTGGACTTTTTTACAACAGGATTAACAGTACTAATTATTAACATCATTTGATTATGAAAATATATTAGTTACTAATTTCATAATTGATTATCAACATTAGTAAGACAAAGCAGGTTGATTATACAAATCATTCATAATCACCCACCTCTACCTGAAACACACATACTACCCTTTTTTGTCATAAAGA
Source organism: Acronicta aceris (assembly GCA_910591435.1). NCBI lineage: Eukaryota > Metazoa > Arthropoda > Insecta > Lepidoptera > Noctuidae > Acronicta > Acronicta aceris. The sequence goes on along the minus strand of OU342787.1, from coordinate 4,992,492 downwards.
GTTAAGTATTTATTATTATTATTTAAGGAATTGAACTGGCTTGCAGCATGCAGATTAGATCATAAGATTCTGATGGCTACTGCAACTTAATATGACATTCATACATACACTTTAGGCACCATTCATTTATTTCATTATTTGTATCTTTCTCTGTATTATTGTTGGTTCTTCTGTGACATCCACACACAAGCTTGGATCAATTTTTCTTATATCTGTTTCTTTTTGCAGATGAACAGCCCTGCATTGAGGCAGCTCCATGCTCCATCCTGTATCAGGCCAACTTTGACACTAATTTTGAAGACCGAAATGGCTTTGTCACTGGTATTGCCAAGTACATTGAGGAGGCTACAGTCCACGCTAACTTGGTATGTGTGAATATACATTGTCGGTCTGGATGATTAAAAAAAAAATATTATGGTAAACAAGCTGATGGTAAGTAATCATCGTCGCCCATGGACACGTGCAACACCAGAGGAGTTGCTGATGTGTTGCCGTCCCTTAAGAGCCCCGGACTCTAGATGGAGTGGATAGCCAGAGCAGTAGCAACTGAGGGGAACTGGCTGTTACATGCAAAAGTCGAAACACACCAAGGTGCTTTACGACGTAAGGGTGGTCGCCAACCAGTCAGACCCCAAGACGGTCACCACTGAGCAAGTCGGATATTTTCTCCCCTCTTATGGTATGCCTATCTGAAAGGCAGTGAGGAACAGTATTCTAACCCGTCCCCACACGGTGAATTTTATGCGTGCCACCATTCTGAAAAGCTAACTTCTGACGTGCACAGATATTTCGTTAAAATTGTAACAACATATAGTACTCATTCCACAATAAATTGTGTGTGTCCTTTTCTTTCTTTCTTTTTTAAAAAAACGTTGCCCCACACTAGGATTTTCTCCTGTGTCGTGGGTGCGTTTACAAACACAAATTCTCACATACACAAACGCCCAGACCCGGAACAACTACCTGTAGATCATACAAATATTTGTTCCGTGTGGGGATCGAACCCACAACACGTTGCGTAGAAGTCGATCGCTCAGCCGCTACGCCAAACGTGTCGTGTCTCCTACTGGGATACAGTACAGGAATTGCAGCGCTGACCACAGTCTGAAACAATACAGCAAAAATAGTACCATAATGTACTTTATGTACACCATGGAGGTCATATCACATAATGTGTTAAGGAAGATTGTTCACCTGAGCCCGCGAAATTCAAATTTCAAATGATTTTTCGCAGATGTCGCAATTACAGCTACCATGAATCTAGAACTTGTTATAGACCTACAAACTGCGAAAAACCACTCGAAATTTGAATTTCGCGGGCACAGCGAAACGATCCGCCTTAAGTTCTAGATTCATGGCAGTAGTAATTGCGACATTAACTATACCACATTCACAACTGAGAACCAAAATCTTTACTTATAAATCCTTATCAAGCCAAAAATATGCCAAAAACTGTGTAATTGGTCAAAATTGACATTATACACTACTTTTAGCTACAATAATGATTTTTAAGCAATGGTATTAGTTAAACATTGTGAATTTTGTATAGTTAATGTCGTAATTACCATTGCCATGAATGTAGAATTTATTATAGACCTACAAATTGCGGAAAACCACTTGAAATTTGAATTTGGCGGGCTCAGGTGAACGATCCGCCTTAAGTCTAATATATATGGAAGGAATCTGTCAAAATGACAGCTGTACATAATCTTGACGATGTCATAGTTTATTAAATATGTATATATGTGTATATATGTCAAACGCATGGTAGTGTGTGCGGACTTCCATACTTTCATACTTTTCCAGCAAAAAAAAAGCTGAATCAATATTGGTCCATTCGTTAGGGAGCTTCAATGCAACAAACAGACACAATGTTAAACTTATAATACCCCTCTTTTTGCATTGGGGGTTCAACAAGCCAGGAGTCTGATGGACATTTTGTTTCCAGAATGAACTCCTTGAAGAAGGTAACGCGCACGCTGTGATGCTGTACACTTGGCGATGCTGCAGCCGCGCCATCCCGCAGCCGCGCTCCAACGAGCAGCCGGACCGCGTCCACATATACGAGAGAACCGTCCAGGTGCTCGCTCCGGAGGTGGATAAGCTGCTGCAGTTCATGTACTTCCAGGTATGCAAATCATAATCATTATCCACAGCCTGACTTCATCAAAATCGTAGCCAAATAACATAGCTCCGTAGTATGTTGTGTTGCTAACGGTGAGCAACGTCGCCAGAGCTCCGCGAGGAAGCTTTGTGTTGGCAGATAGGATAAGCATCACGCTATTGTCTCCTATGCTGCCAGCACAACTATTCCTCCTTAATTTACTGGTGTTGCAAGCGTCCATAGGCTACGGTAACCGCTTACCATCAGGCGGGACGTATGCTTGTTTCCCACCTTAGTGGTATAAAAAAAATAATGTCGTCGACCCATCTCGCCGCTGGACGTCCGACACCCCTCTTGCCATCCCTTGGCTACCATTCTGTAGTTGCTTACTCCACCTGTCTTCACTCCGTTTTGCCAAGTGTCCTGCCCAATTCCACTTTAGTTCCTTGATTCTTCTTCCAACGTCTTAAGCCTTTGTTCATTTGCGGTATGTAAATATTGTATTAAATTTTTAGAAAAACAACAAAATCAAAATCGTTTCAAAAATAAAGAAGTTATAAGCATTTTAATTATATGCTAGACAAAGAGCGTACTATAGCACGTTGTGACGTCAAACCGTGCATGCGCCATACAAATTCTATTCTGACATTAGTTTTGCGGGAAAGGAACAGAGCATCCACACTTAATTTCCACCAAAAACTATAAAAGCTTATATCTTAGAACTTTATGACGCGATTTAAATTATTTTTTCAGTCTAGCAATTATTTTTAAGGGTCGGCGGAGCGTGAATTGCCCACAAAAACGTAATACCGAAATAATTATGTCATTTTTCGGATTAAGTTACTGTTAATCTAGGTTCCTACGATCCTATTTCGTCTTCTACTATTTCACTGAAAATAAAAGAGCGGAAATACGTTCCAAACTTGGTAATATTATCAAAAATTGCAGTCGCTTACAATTATTTCCAGTGAAGTATTTTGAACGAAATGGTAGAAACCTAGATTAACGGTATCGGAATCTGAATAATAACAGAATTCGATTAAATTGTGTTTGAATTACGATTTGTTTCAGTATTACGTTTGTGAGAGAAATTCGGTCCGCCGGACTCTTAATAACATTATTCAACAGGACCAGAATCTTTAATAAATCAAAGACCAGTCAATTACCAGTAAACAGTATATTTATTAATTTGTAAATGTGAGTACCATGTAGGCTGTTGATACATGATAATTAAACAAGCTTGATATAGTCTGGAGGGTTTGGGAACTTAATTTGACCTACACGAATGTCCTGGTGATCTGGTATGGTCGTGCGACGGGTCGTTGAGCTCCCTAAATTATGGTTGAGCTACACGATGACTGATGCATGCGTGCCGTCAGTTGGGACTGGTCTACTCAAAGCTGCTATGGTTCTTTCCATTATTAAGGCCATTTCAGACATTACCCTACATCGTGCCACTCACATATAAATGTTTTTCCGTGTCTGGACTTTAAAAGAGACCATGATTCTCTGAGTTTGTTTCGGTGTTTCTTCTCAGCGGTCATCAGTTAGGAAATGCCAAAGCCATCTGTCTAGTTATAAAAAAAAAAACAAACCATTGACATGTAAAAGTATCTCTAAAGATCTACTTGCAGAATAAAATATTTTTTCGTTTCATTGTACAGCGCAAAGCCATCGAACGATTCTGTGGCGAGGTCCGACGACTCTGCCACGCTGAGAAGCGCCGTGATTTCGTCTCCGAAGCGTACCTGCTGACCCTCGGCAAATTCGTTAACATGTTTGCAGTACTCGATGAACTGAAAAACATGAAAAGTTCAGTCAAAAATGACTATTCTACATATAGACGGTATGTATACATAACTACAATATGATTGAGTCGAACCCTATTTTTTGTGTGATAAATAAATCTTATACATCAAACTGCATAATAGGCTATTTGACTGATTATTTTTTATAGTCTTATGCAAATGTTTACCATAAATAGAACCCATCAACGAAAACAAAATTAAAATCGGCTAAAAAATAAGGAAGTTACAAGCATTTTAATATTATGCTAGACAGAGAACGCACTATACTTGTTTATGACGTCACAAACCAATGCGCCATACAAATCCTATACTAACACTCATTTGGGGGAAAGGGACAAAGCATCCCCTCTCAATCCCCACCAAAAATTTTAAATGCTTATATTTTTGAAGTTAATTAACCGATTTAAATTATTTTTTCAGAATACGATTTGTATTTAATTTAATTTCTCACTCAGCTTGGTATTTTTAATTATTCAAACATTAGTCAAATACCCTATTCTCAGCAACTATTTGGAACAAAGTTGTAAAGTAATATTGTAATTATGTTTTTTTTTCTAAAAGAGTATCTATGGAGTTTCTTGCCGGCTCTTCTCCATACGACCCACTTTTTGAAACAGTGCAACTACCTAACGTCACCTTATGACGTAAATTCAGAATGTGAAGGCAAAATTTCAATCATGCGGGTAGGGTTCGCGGTGGCTTAGAGGTCAGAGCGTCTGGTGTATCAAACCAGAAGACGCAGGTTCGAATCCTGCCCGCGATTGAATTTTTTTCTTTACTAAAAAATAACAGTGCAACTGGTTTTGACTTTTCAAAAACTTCTTTCTACGGAGTTATTCAGTGAAGGAAAAATTTGACTGCGGGCAGGATTCGCACCTACGTCTTCTGGTTAGATACACCAGACAATAACTTCATTTTTATTCGTGATAGGCTTACGCTTGACCGCCAGTTCGCCTGATGTTAAGCGATACTGCGATCTACGATGGAGCGCGCTTGCCTAGAAGAAACCGATTAAGATTTTTCAAAAGATCTATTTACTAGAAATAAAAATTATTACGTACTCATTTAATTTCAACCTTGCTCACAGGGCGGCGCAATTCCTGAAGGTAATGTCGGACAGCCAGAGCCTCCAGGAGTCGCAGAACCTGTCCATGTTTCTGGCGACACAGAACAAGATCAGAGACACCGTCAAGGATGCATTGGAGAAGATTAACGGTATGCTTTCAGACAGAATTCAATTCAGCACACGAAACACACACCGCGGTGCTTTACGACAGACTCCGACGTAAGGGTGGTCGCCAGCCAGTCAGACCACAAGAGGTCCTACCACCGAGCGAGTCAGATATTTTCACACCTCTTACGGGATGCCTATCTGAAAGGCAGTGAGGAATAGTATTCTAACCCGTCCCCACACGGGGTAAAAGACCTTTAAATAACATTGGTTTTAAATGGGTATTTCTTCTGCAGGTTATGAGGAACTGTTAGCGGACGTGGTCAATATATGCGTGCATATGTTCGAGACGAAAATGTATCTAACACCGTCCGAGAAACACATGCTGGTCAAGGTATGTGGAATGTATTATTATAGTCTATACTGTGCTATACTTACTAATATTATAAACGTGAAAGCTTGTGAGTATGGATGTCTGGATGTATGGATGTTTGTTACTCTTTCTCGCCATAACGGATAAACGGACCTGGATGAAATTTGGCACAGAGATAGATTATAGTCTGAAATAACATATAGGCTACTTTTTATCCAGGTTGGACCCAATTCTGAAGTCCACGCAGACAAAGTCGCGGGCAGAAGCTAGTACATACATAATATTCACGACTATGTCTGTTCCGTTTGAGAACATTTCCACATAAAAATGGTTTCCTATCCTGAGTTGCAAAAAATTTTTAATATTTTTTTGTACTTCTTCATTTCGGAGAAAAAAAAAACTAAAAATTAAATACCGGCCAAGTGCGAGTCGGACTCGCCCACGAGAATTCCGTATCGTTATCAATAAAAACAGCAAAAAAATCATGTCTGTTGTATTGGAGCCCCCTTAAATATTATTTAGTTTTTAGTATTTGTTGTTATAGCGGCAACAGAAATACATCATCTGTGAAAATTTCATTTGTTTAACTATCACGGTTCATGAGATACGGCCTGGTGACAGACGGTCAGACAGACAGACGGACGGCCAGAGGAGTCTTAGTAATAGGGTCCCGTTTTACCCTTCGGGTACGGAACCTTAAAAGCGTGTTATGACGTCACTTATACGGCGGCAACTGAGAAAATTGAAATTTTGTCGAAATAATAATAAATCAACAACGAAATAGGTAATGTAAGTTTATGAATAATAAAATTATGATAGATGCCAAACTGACATAAGATAATTTTCTTTTTGTGATTTTTTTGCATTTTCGCGGGCAGGATTCGGACCTGTGTCTTCTGGTTAGATACACCAGACGCTCTGACTTGATCGGTTGAGAAGCAAAGTAACTTGCTTTCAGTAAATTCAGTGAAACGTGACGTGAAGGCAAATTTCGATCTGGCGGTTGGGATTTGCGGTGGTTTAGACGCCAGAGCGTCTGGTGTATCTAATCAGAAGACGCAGGGTCAAATTTTTCCTTCATTAAAAATAACTTTATAAGATAATTTTTTAAGGGCTGGCAAAATAACGTCTTTTTCTTTTTAAAAAAAGCTTACTAGCAATGTGCATGGCACATTACTATTATTACAACCACATGATCGCAAGTCCGTCGCCCTAGCCATTAGGCTACCGCCGCTTCGTTACCGTGTTGTCACCGCTTTCTCTCTTTCTAGAGAGTGGTCAATATTATACGGGTATTGCTCAGTCTATTCTCTGTCTCTGGGGTAAGCAGAGACTATAGATGTTTATTATTGTGCATGATCATCAGGATAAGTATATTATTTATTGGATAAATGGTATTATGCATAATTGCATAAGCATATTATTGTTTCAGGTAATGGGTTTCGGTCTCTTCCTGATGGATTCTGAAGTTTGTAACATAAATCGCTTGGATCAGAAGAAAAAAATCCGTTTGGATCGGATCGATAGGATTTTTAAGGTGAGAGACCCTTGCACTCTGAACCTGTATCCCTCCGGTTAAGGGACCGGTGGAGCTCGAATTGCCCATACAAACGTAATACCGAAATAAATTGTAATCCAGACAATATTCTATCAAATTATGTTATTAATCGGATTTGGATACCGTCAATCTAGGTTCCTACCGTACTATTTCGTTAACTACTGCTTCACTGGAAATAAAAGACTGAAAAATCGTTCCAAACTTGCTAATGTTATAAAAAATTGCATTCGCTTACATTTATTTCCAGTGAAGTATTTTGGACGAAATGGTAACGTAGGAACCTAGATTAACGGTATCGGAATCCGAATAATAACAGAATTTGATTAAATTGTTGTTTGAATTACGATTTATTTCGGTATTACGTTTGTAAGAGAAATTCCGTCTATGACTCCATGTAGAATATACTACCGCTTTATTTCGGTATTACGTTTTTGTGGGCAATTCAAGCTCTGCCTTATATAATATTTTTAAGCTATTGCATAGCTTCTATCGCGGGCCTTGAGCGTGGGGACCGAATCCAGAAATTCCGTAACGAAAAAAACCTAACACGCTTGTCTCTTTAGTTCAGCAACCCGCCTTTAGGTGGCATTGGTTGTATTACATAAGTTGATAAAAAACGCTATGCAGTAGCTTTACCGCGGCAGTCCCCGAGTGCCACACGTCTTTTTTTTTTCTAGAATCTGGAAGTGGTACCATTGTTCGGCGATATGCAAATAGCACCATTCAATTATATCAAGAGATCTAAGCACTACGACCCAAGCAAGTAAGTGATATTCTATTTATTTCTACAATGTGTTAACAAAACCCTGTCTGACCCGTGAAGGTATTGTTAGGTATCGAGATACGGTTCTTTTTTAAAAAAAAATGTTGGCCCGCACTAGGATTTTCTCCTGTATCGTGGGTGCGTTTACAAACACAAATTCTCACATACACAAACGCCCAGACGCGGAACAACTACCTGTAGATCATACAAATATTTGCTCCGTGTGGGGATCGAACCAGAAACAGAAGTCGATCGCTCAACCACTACGCTAATCGTATCGTCAATTTAAATACAACCTGTAACAGAATCAGCGCAGGACCTGAAAGTAGTTTGTTCAGAATCGACTACTGAATCGATGAATTTTATGTTAATTTAAAAAAAAAAAAATATGTGTAATACCTGAAATATGGCCCCCTGATCCATCAATGGGTCGAGATATCGAAACCTGAAACCTATTTGCACAAATTGCTATTGTGTGCGCGTGCGCATCGATATCGTAGTCGTTGCGAATATGATTATGGTACGGCCACGAGTTTTATGTTTAGCTATATAGCTGCTAACTTATTAAAAGGTAAGGTGGCATCGCACGATATCAAACTAACTGTAAAGTAAGTCATGTCGGTTGAGAAGCAAGGTAACTTGCTTTTCAATAGATGTCGCCAATGTCACCTTATGACGTATATTCAGAATGTTAAGCCAAATTTCGATCAAGTGGGTGGGAGTCGCGGTGGCTTAGCGGTCAGAGCGTCTGGTGTATCTAACCAGAAGACGCAGGTTCGAATCCTGCCTGCGATTGAATTTTTCCTTCACTAATGTTTACTTTTATGAATATTTAATGTTTCTTATTTTATTTGATACCTAGGGGTTCGCGGTGGCTTAGATATCAGAGCGTCTGGTGTATCCAACCAGGAGACGCAGGACCGAATCCTGCCCGCGATTGAATTTTTCCTTTACTAAAATAACTTTGTAATCTTAGCATGGAAAATGCAAAAAAATCACAAAAAAATATTTATGTATGTTTATATTTCCAGGTGGCCGCTCTCCTCAAGCCCAAATCCGCCATCTCCTCAAGCTGACCTGATGGTCCACTTGCCTCAAATACGAGAGGAACATCAGAATTACATCTCTGAACTTGCTAGATACAGTAATGAGGTAAGATATTGTCATAATTACAGTATGGTCGAAATAGTTGGTGCGTCTCAAGTTTGAAGCCGTTTTGTAAATTGTAATGGATATGACTAGCGACCCGATCGCGTTTTCACCCACGTTGCTCCGTTCCTAAGAGGCGTAGCGTGATGTTATATAGCCTATGTTACTCAGTGATAATGTAGCTTTCTAACGGCAAAAGAATTTTTGAAATCGTTCCAGTACTTTTTGAGCCAATTCGTTACAAACATACTTACATACAAATCTTTCCTCTTTGTAATATTAGTATAGATAACATAAACATACCATCGCGCTTGTATTCCCCGAGGGGTTCGGCAGGGGTATACTAATGTACACCCATAGTCCGCCGGTATGTTTAGGTCCCATGTAGTAGGGGGCCAGCCTATTGCTATTAACCGGGCACAAATTCTAAACTCCGAGCTACTGAGAATTTTATAGAAAAACCCAATAACACTGCTCGACTTGGGAATCGAACTTAGGACCTCAAGCGTAGCAGTCGCGCTTGGGACCACTAGACTAATGAGGCAGTCTTAGTAAGATGTCAATAATATATGTCATTTTTGTTTTTATTTCTGAGAATTGTTAATGTTAGTGCAAGCATCTAGCTTATCGCATTAGGATAATTACTTGTAATGATAGTTATAAGAAAGATAGATAAATAAATAAATATATATATTCGAAAAATATAACCCTTATATTATATGTTTAGGTCCATTGTTATAGGGGGCGAGCCTATAGCCATTAACCGGGCAGAAATCCAGACTCCAAGCTGCTACTGAGAATTTCATAGAAAAACCCAATAACACTGCTCGACTTGGGGATCGAACCCAGGCCCTTTAGCGTAGCAGTCGCGCTTGGGACCACTAAACTAATGGGGCAGTCAAAAAAAAAACTTTCACGTTTATAATATTAGTTATTAGGTAGATAAATATTAGTTATTTTACGTGGGAGAGCCATGCTTCGGCACGAATGGGCCGGCTCGACCGGAGTGATACCACGGCCTCACAGAAAACCGGCGTCAAACAACGCTTACGTTGTGTTTCGCCGAGTGAGTGAGGTTACCGGAGGCCCAATACCCTTTTAAAAGGCGGGCAACGCACTTGCGACTCTTCTGGTGTTGCGGGTGTACATGGGCGGCGGTAATCGCTTACCGTCAGGCGATCAGTCTGCTCGTTTGCCCTCCTATCACATAAAAAAACCCTCCTGCAATCGGGTACAAAGAAAGACATACAACATAACATACCAGTGAAATGTGGGTGTACATTTGTACACTTTAATTTACCGTCCATTTAATCTCCTTGTCCAGGTAACGACCACTTTCAAGGAAGCTGGCTCTGACGCGGAGAATAAGGCAGTGACGGAGCTGTGTCTCCGGGGGCTCCAGCTGCTGTCGTCGTGGTGCTCTGTGCTCACAGAACTGTGCTCTTGGAAGCTCTTGCACCCGACAGACCACGCCAGCAACCCGCGCTGCCCTCCAGACGCTGAGGAGTACGAGCGGGTGAGGATTTTTACATAATTATGTTAACTATGTAAAACAAAGTCGGGTTTGTTACAAAACTTGTAACTGGAGAATTGCTGGACCGATTTCCATGGTTTTTGATTTGTTGTATTTGTCTCAACCAAGAATAGCAATAGAAAAACAGTGATAGCTTAATGGTATGACCGTTGGACTGCCAAGGCAAAGGTCTCGAGTTCGAACCCCAGGCACGCACCTCTGACTTTTCCAAGTCATGTGCGTATTTAATAGTTAATAATCACGCGGATAAACGGTGAAGGAAAACATCGTGAGGAAACCTGCATGCCTGAGAGATGTTCTCGATGGCGTGTGAAGTCTGCCAACCCGCACTAGACCAGCGTGGTGGACTATAGCCTAATCCCTCTCATTCTGAATGGAGACCCGTGCCCAGCAGTGGGATAGCAGAATAACTATTAAAACATCGAAAAAATTCACGAAAGAGAACATTGTTTTCTCATACATTTTGTATCGGGAACGGATTGACAGATTTGACAGAGACAAAAAAATCACAATTTGAGCCGGCAGGCCCAATCGCGTTCTATAATTTTTTATACACAGGGCAAGACGATGGGAGTGAATGATTACAGTGACGGCAGATAGGGATGAATGTAAGAGAAGGACATGCTGTGCCGACCACGAATAAATTGGGACAAGGGCCGGAAGGTGATGATACAGGGCAAGACAATATATGCCGACTAGTTGATAATAATTAATGGGAATAGTCAAAGTCAAAATTATTTATTTCAATTAGACCATTAAAAAGGTACTTTTGAAAAGTCAAACTAATTGCACGGTTCCAAAAAGTGGGTCTTATGGAGAAGAGTCGGCAAGAAACTCCATAGATACTCTTTTAAAAAAAACATGATTACAATATTAATCTTTACAACTTTGTTTTAAATAGTTTGATGTGTAAGATGATTTATTCAGTATAAGTAGGTGTTATATTTAGTAGTTATATAGAAAGAAAGGGATTGCCACAGCAAGTAAGAGCTGACCAGTCCCGACAGACGGCATCCGTTCATGAGCATGCCGTGTGTATCGGCGCGGTTCAACTCAACCATATTGTAGTGAATAAAACGACCCGACACACAACGCCACCGTCAGCAATTAAGTGAGCATAACAAGCTCAGACCGTGGGCACAATATTCCTATAGATAAATATACATAGACCATTTCCCATCAATATAACATTGATAATTGATGGGAAATAGCCAGCCATTAGGTGATAGTGATGATGAATGATGGTGATGACTTTTATGATAGATATTTCGGATGATAAATGATAAGTCCGAGTTGAGATTTGAAGAGTTTATTCCGACACTTTACCGCTTGACGGTTAATGTCAGGCGGTTGTATATGTCCAAGTTGCGTTGCAAACTTCACTTGCGCGATTCAGGACTTGTCCGTCTAGTTTCTATGTAGCACGGTAGATGTCGCTACAGAATAATTTTCACCAAGAAACTAACTAACCTATGTGATCCAGGCGACTCGGTACAACTATACATCTGAAGAGAAATTCGCTATGATAGAGGTCATAGCTATGATCAAGGGTCTACAAGTCCTGATGGCGCGCATGGAGACCGTGTTCGCTGATGCAGCTCGGAGATCTATATATGCCGAGCTGCAGGACTTCGTGCAGCTGATCTTGCGCGAGCCGCTGCGCAAGGCCATCAAGAACAAGAAAGATCTAATACGCAGGTGAGGAGCTAAAAAAAAATTAAGACCCCATGACCCCCCAACTAAGACCCCGTGAACTTAACACATCAATGACCGTACGTGACAATGACACCACATGACATTTATTATATCTCGTATAGCAAAGACCCCATATGACTGACCCCCACGTGACAGATGACCCAAATATAATTTGACACAATGACTTCAAAATGTGGTCATGACAGCTTGAATACTTTGGTATGCATGTGAGGAGGTTGCAAAAAACAAGATCCCAAAACCCCACAACTATGACTGGATTCTGGCCCTTTGTGACAATAACTCCATATGACAAAGACCCCACGTGACAATGACACCTATTTGAGATAGACCCCACATGACCAAGACCCCATGCAATTAAAATTGCTTGCCTCATCTAAGATTATTGTCATACTTTCCATTAGATAAAATCTAGAGACTAACTTGAACTAATCTTGGTCAACATAAAAATGAAATTCTTGTCTCCAGCATCATAGTGTCGGTTCGAGAAACGTGTGGGGACTGGGCGCGAGGCTGCGAGCCCCAGCAAGACCCTGCTCTACGAGGGAAGAAGGATGGAGAAGCCAGTTTCACCATCAAAGTGCCGCGGAGAAACGTGGGTAAGTAGATAAACAGAGTGGTCTTATTAAGTTATTTTTTAGTAAAGGAAAAAATTCAATCGCGGGCAGGATTCGAACCTGCGTCTTCTGGTTTGATATACCAGACGTTCTGACCTCTAAGCCACCGCGAACCCTGCCCGCATGATTGAAATTTTGCCTTACTAAAAAATAATCTTTTCCCTTTACTAAAAAATAACTTAATAATCTTAGCATGGAAAATGCAAAAAAATCACAAAAAGATAGTTAAAAGGTAAGGTGGCATCGTACGACACTGAACTGACTGTAAAGTAAGTCGTGTCGGTTGAGAGGTAAGGTAACTTGCCTCTCATAGATGTCACCAAACGTCACCTTATGACGTAAATTCAGAATGTGAAGGCAAAATTTCAATCATGCGGGTAGGGTCCGCGGTGGCTTAGAGGTCAGAGCGTCTGGTATATCAAACCAGAAGACGCAGGTTCGAATCCTGCCCGCGATTGATTTTTTTCCTTTACTAAAAAAAAACTTAATAATCTTAGCATGGAAAATGCAAAAAAATCACAAAAAGAGAGTGGTCTTATTTATTAAAAACTAGCTTATGCCTGCGACTTTGTCTGCGTAGACTTCAAATTTGAGTCCAACCTGGATAAAAAGAAGCCTATGTATTATTCCAAACTATAATCTATCTCTGTGCCAAATTTCATTCAGATCCGTACAGCCGTTCTGGCGTGAAAAAGTAACAAACATTCATACATCCATACTGACAAACTTTCACGTTTATAATATTAGTAAGGATAATGGTCCTATTGACAAAATGTTATTAAAAATAATTCCTAGAATGAAAAAATAATTTAAATCTAGTCATACAGTTCTAAGATATAAGCGTTTTAAAGTTTCTGGTAGTGATAATTTTTTTTTATAACCGCTATGTTCTTCTCAGGTCCATCTTCAACCCAGCTCTACATGGTCCGCACGCAGCTAGAAGCTCTGATCTCCGACAAGTCTGGTGGGAGGAGAACTCTCCGCAAAGACCTGGATGCCGGCACTTTGACGCAGATAGAGACGTTCCACCGACAGAGCTTTTACTGGGGATATATGCTTAATTTGTCAGGTAAGCTTGAAATAAAACATATTTTTACCCGACTGTGCCAGAGGTCGCCATAGAAGTACATACGCCGATCTTATTGGCGAAATCCTTCAAAAAGGTCAGGTGCGTAGCACTCGCAACCGGCGTGTATGTATGAGAAGATGTATGAATGTGGAAGAAGCAAAAGAAGTATGCAGGAATCGTAGCAAGTGGCAGTCTATAGTTTCTGCCTACCCCTGTGGGAGAAAGGCGTGAGTGTAGGGGTCGTTAGATTCATCTCTATTGTCAGAGTGACAAGACAAGGTAAGGTGGCATCGTACGACATCGAACTAACTGTAAAGTAAGTCGTGTCGGTTGAGAAGCAAGGTAACTTGCTTTTCAATAGATGTCGCCAACGTCACCTTATGACGTAAATTCAGAATGTGAAGGCAACTTTTGATCTGGCGGGTGGGACTCGCGGTGGCTTAGAGGTCAGAGCGTCTAGTGTCTCTAAGCAGAAGACGCAGGTTCGAATCCTGCCCGCGATCGAATTTTTCCTTCACTAAAATAACAAATTATTTGTTCACAGATTCTCTTCAGAAATGCTGCGATCTGTCCCAATTGTGGTACAGAGAGTTTTACTTGGAAATGACAATGGGAAGGAAAGTTAACGTAAGTGTTAACATAACCATTTGGTTTGTATATATTTTTTTTAACCAACTTCAAAAGGAGGAGGTTCTCAATTTGACTGTATGATTTTTTTTGTATGTTTGTTACGCGATTATTCCGTCAATCACACTAGTTTCCAAAAAAAAAACATAATTTTTTTTTGCCCCAAGGGTGAGACACGTCAATTCTTGTAGATTTTTTGACGATTAATCTAAATCCTGCAACAGAATTGCTCTATGACGTCAGAATTTGGAGATATACCAATCCCGATGTGCTAAAAACACGGTTTTTGACGATATTTGAAGTATTTTTTTGAAGACAGCAAATTTACGGTCATTTCTAACTAAAGCATCCTTTAGTACTTCTCTTCTCCTTTCAAATCCATTTTGGTTTGCTTCGCTACCAGTTTTTATTCTCAAGATATAAATTTTTAACTACAGCACTTCGATATTACCTGTAATATTATTATTTTGAATGTTAGTACTAATGGACTACATTATGAAAATAAAATAGCATCTCTTGAGAAAAAAACTCGTAGCGAAGCAAACTAAAATGGATTTGAAAGGAGAAGAGTAATACTAAAGGATGCTTTAGTTAGAAATTACCATAAAAATTTACTCTCCTCGAAAAATAATATCTAATATCACCAAAAACAGTGTTTTTAGTACTTTGAGATTTGTATATCTCCTAATTCTGACGTCCTAGAATTATTCTGTTGCCGGATATAGATTTAGCATCAAAAAATCTACAAGACATGATGTGCCTCACTCCTGGGTTTTTTTCTTTGTAAACTAGTGTTATGAATCGATTTTGATGATTCTTTTTTTGATCGACAGGCTTCAGAGGTGATCCCATAATATATTTTTTTTATTTAATTGTTGTGACAGCAGTGACAGGGATTAAACAGCAGTGTTTGACTGCCCCCTGTTTAATTTATTTTCTGTCCAGAAATGCATGGTACGCCACCAGCATAATGAAGAGTGCAATGATCTGGTGACCATGGAGAAACGTATCCAGTTCCCCATAGAGATGTCCATGCCGTGGATCCTGACGGATCACATACTGCGTACCAAGGAGCCCGCCATGATGGAGTACGTATTAAAATCTTTGTTAACCATTCATCACGTTTGGCGTAGCGGCTGAGCGATCGGCTTCTGCGCAACGTGTTGTGGGTTCGATCCCCACACGGAGCAAATATTTGTATGATCTGCAGGTAGTTGTTCCGGGTCTGGGCGTTTGTGTATGTGAGAATTTGTGTTTGTAAACGCACCCACGATACAGGAGAAAATCCTAGTGTGGGGCAACGTTTTAAAAAAATAAATAAAAAAGAAACCTATACCATCTGTACTATCTATATTGACATAACATACCATCACGCCTGTATTCCTCGAAGGGTCAGGCAGAGGCGTACTTAATGTACATCCACAGTTCGCCGGTATGTTTAGGTCTCATGTTATAGGGGGCGAGTCTATAGCCATTAACCGGGCACAAATCCAAATTCCGAGCTGCTACTGAGAATTTCATAGAAAAACTCAATAACACTTTGCTCGAGCTAGGGATGGAACCCAGAACCTCCAGCGTAGCAGTCGCGCATAGCACCAGTAGACTAATAAGGCAGTCTATTCTATATTCAGTAATATTATAAAGCTGAAGAGATTTTTTGTTTGTTTGAACACGCTAATCTCAGGAACTACTGGTTGGATTTGAAAAATTATTTTTGTGTTGGATAGTCCATTTATCGAGGAAGGTTATAGGCTATATAACATCACGCTATGACCAATAGGAGTGGAGCACCGCGGGTGAAACCGCAGACGGGTCGCTTGTGTTGAAATAAAACTACTTTTGACGGATTTTATCGCGTTGTATTGATATTATTTAATTCCCGACGTTTCGGATACTTTACAGCATCCATGGTCACGGGTAGACTAAGTTGTTGGACGTCTTAATGTTGCAAGTACTATACAATGTGCTAAGAAAACCCTGTCCGACCCGTGAAGGTATTGTTAGGTGTCGAGATCCGGTTCTATTTATATAATCATTTTCAATTTACAAGAAAAAATAATTCACGAAAAGAAATCGAAATGAAATGGCTTAATTAGTTTCAGCCTTCAAAAAATTGTCTTATTAAATGTCAGTTAGGCATCTATCATAATGTTATTTTAGTGATGGAAAAATTCAATCGCGGACAGGATTCGAACCTGTGTCTTCAGGTTCGATACACCAGACGCTCTGACCTCTAAGCCACCGCGTGTCCCACCCGCTTGATCGAAATTTGCCTTCACATTCTGAATTTACGTCATAAGGTGACGTTAATTCAGAATCTTTACCGGAGGCCCAATCCCCTTTTAAAAGGTCGGCAACGCACTCGTGACTCCTCTGGTGTTGCGGGTGTCCATGGGCGGCGGTAATCGCTTACCATCAGGCGATCCGTCTGCGTCTGCGCCTGCGTTTGTCCCCCTATCCCATAAAAAAAAGAAATGTGAAGGTGAAGGTCTTCTGGTGTATCTAATCAGAAGACGCAGGTTGGAATCCTGCCCGCGATTGAATTTTTCCTTCACTAAAATAACTTCATAATCTTAGCATGGAAAATGCAGAAAAAAACACAAAAAGATATCTATCATAATTATTCATTACCTTACATTGGCTATTTCGTTGTTGATTTATTATTATATTGACAAAATTTCAATTTTCTCAGTTTCCGCCGTATAAGTGACGTCATCACACTTATAATAAATATACGAATTTAATAAAAATGTTTTGGATCTCAGGATAGGTAAATAAAGAACCAGTATTTTTGTGTTGGTGTCTTAATAATTTTGAAATATTCTCAATTAGAGAGTGGGGTATATAACCATTAACAGGGCTGGATTTATAGGTTTGGAGGCCCTGGGGCAATAAAGGAGTGTAGCCCCGCTGGTCTCTAATTATTTCCAAAATAAAATTATCAATTTTCGTCAGAGCACTTGACGATTTCGCTAAAATCATAGTAAATTACTTTCAATGCTCAGGAGTCATAGCTTTGATAAAGTACCTCCACTTTGCAGAAAATCGTAGCCAAATAACATAGCTCCGTGCTATGTTGTGTTCCTAACGGTGAGCAAGGTCGCACGAGCTCCGCGAGGAAGCGTTGTGTTGGCAGATAGGATAAGCATCACACTATTGTCTCCTATGCTGCCAGCCCAACTATTCCTCCTTAATTTACAGGACCGGCAACGCGCGAGTGATACCCTTGGTGTTGCAAGCGTCTATAGGCTACGGTAACCGCTTACCATCAGGCGGGCCGTATGCTTGTTTGCCACCTTAGCGGTATAAAAAAAAATAAAAAAGAGGATAGGTTTTGTCTTATCGTAAGTTATTAAGAATTAAGTTATTAACTAGTGTTTACTCCAGGGAATTTGAAAGATTTTTTTCGAGGTCTCTGTTGTGGGGTGGATTTAGGGAATCCGGCCCTGACCGGATTATTATTATTTACTATTTCTGGACGTTTTTTTTTTGGTCCTTATATATGGTAACAATAATTTGTGAAGTGTAAGTATTGTGTAGACTGATGTTACGATCACAAAACCTATGATAAGTCTTTCGATTTTCTGGCAGTTAGAGCCTGTCATGCTCACTTAAATGTCCTGCTGATGGTGGCGTTGTGTGTCGGGTTGTTTTATTCCCTACAACTTGGTTGAGTCGAACAACGCTGATACACACGTCATGCTCGTGAACGGGTGCTGTCTGTCGGGACTGGTCAACTCTTACATGCCATGTCAATCCGGATTCAGTTATGTTATCTTTTGGGGGGTAACCTACTGTTATCACTCACATCAAACTCCACAATACTCACATTGATAGAATAAAAAACATGTAAACATCAATTATTTATATAAAAGAGTATCTATGGAGTTTCTTGCCGGCTCTTCTCCATAAGACCTACTATTTGGAACCGTGTATGTAGTTTTGACATTTCAAAAGTACCTGTATATGGTCTAATTGAAATAAAAAAATTGAGTTTGAGTTTGAGTTTGACCATCAATCTTTTACAGGTACGTACTATATCCCCTGGACTTGTACAACGATTCAGCACAATACGCCCTCACGGTGTTCCGCAAACAGTTCCTCTACGACGAAGTGGAGGCCGAGGTCAACCTGTGCTTCGATCAGTTCGTCTACAAATTGTCCGAGCAAGTTTATGCTCACTACAAGCAGCTGGCGAGCAGGTAATTATGCTTTTTTCACCCGACTGCGCGAGGAGGGTTATTTTTAAAAGATCTATTGACTGAATATTTTGACTTTGTATAGTATGTTGCTGGACAAACGGTACCGGGCAGAGTGCGCGGCGCGAGGCGCCGGCGCAGGCGCAGCCGCCGGACGATACGCCTCGCTACTGAGGCAGAGGCACGTCGCGCTGCTGGGCAGACATGTCGACCTCTGCGCTCTGGTATTATATAACTATAATATTATCCATCACGGCCTCACAGAAGACCGGCGTTAAACATCGCTTGCGTTGTGTTTCGCCGAGTGAGTGAGGTTACCGGAGGCCCAATCCCCTTTTAAAAGGCCGGCAACGCACTTGTTACTCCTCTGGTGTTGCGGGTGTCCATGGGCGGCGGTGATCGCTTACCATCAGGCGATCCGTCTGCTCGTTTGCCCTCCTATCCCATAAAAATTAAACATTTTGTCTTTCATTTTCGGATTAGACACGGTATCTTAACATTATATAAGGTTATACAACATTATGATTCTATTTTATGTATCAGGTGGCTCAAAGAATCAATGCTGATATGCACAGGGCGCTGGACGCTGCAGTCGCCAAGTTCGAAGCTGGAGACATAACTGGTGTTGTGGTGAGTATCTTTATAAACTAGATTTATGAATTGGCTGGCTGACTGCCTCATTAGTCTAGTGGTCCCAAGCGCGACTGCTATGCTGGTCCTGGGTTCGATCCCCAGGTCGAGCAAAGTGTTATTGAGTTTTCTATGAAAGTCTCAGTAGCAGCTCGGAGTCTGGATTTGTGCTCGGTTAATGGCTATAGTCTCGCCCCCTATAACATAGGACCTAAACATACCGGCGAACTGTGTGTGTACATTAAGTACGCGTCTGCCTAACCCTTCGAGGAATACAGGCGTGATGGTATGTTATGTTATTTATGAATTGGCTAGCCACTCGCTCGCGGTTTCACCCGCGCTGCTCCGTTCCTTAGAGGCGTGGCGTGATGTTATATACCCTACTAGCTGTACTATGCTAAAAATACTTTTATACAATTTTTTCCCCCATTTTTCACCCCCTTAGGGGTAGAATTTCGGAAAATCCTTTCTTATCGGATGCCTACGTCATACAAAGAACACACCGTCCAAGTTTCAGGTGTCTACGATCAGCAGTTTAAGCTGTGCCATCCGTAAGTCAGTCATTCAGGACAAAGCATTTTATGTGTATAGATAACCTTCCTCGATAAATGGAAAGAAAGAAAGAAATAATTTATTGACACAGTTTAGGCACACATCAGTACATAGGTAACTAAAAGACACAAACACAGGTTACATAACATTATAAATATATATAATATGTATTTATTAAATACAATATAATTTTACCATATTTTATGGTGAAATAAAAACTGTTGTGAGTTTCTCTGAAAAGAGTAAAATATTTTTATTTAACATAAACATAACATAAGTAGTATTTATTAATCCCTATAACAAACATAAACCTTACTTACCTGAAAAGAGAAACAACATTAATAGCAAATATTTCACAAATACATTATTTTTCTATGATCGTCTTGTCATAGAGACGTGAGCAAAGAATAGTCACATTGACAAAGGGAACGAAGTGTAATGACCTCTTTGTTTATATATATGATACCTAGTTACTATGTTTATTGTGTGCTGGCGGCTGCGTCTATGTATTTATTTATTTATCTTAAGTTCGCCCACAGCACATATATAGACACATACATACACAAGATCTTGGGGTAACATTCTAATATATATGCCAGTTACGGGTAAACACAGCATTTACAACACAGACGCCAGAAGAGAAATCAGAAGACATTAGAAGTAATTTAGGTTATAATAAAAAGGACATGCACAAGCAGTGATAGCCTAGTGGTATGACCGTTGGACTGCCAAGTCAAAGGTCTCGAGTTCGAACCCAAGGCACGCACCTCTGACTTTTCAAAGTCATGTGCGTATTAATAGTTAATTATCACGCGCTTAAACGGTGAAGGAAAACATCGTGAGGAAACCTGCATGCCTGAGAGATTTTCTCGATGGCGTGTGAAGTCTGCCAACCCGCACTAGGCCAGCGTGGTGGACTATAGCCTAATCCCTCTCATTCTGAGAGGAGACCCGTGCCCAGCAGTGGGACAGTATAATGGGTTGATTATGTTATGTTATGTAAAAAGGACATAAAATTAAAATAAAAAATAAATAAAAATGTATGGACTATCTAACACAAATAATTTTCAAAATTGGTTCAGTAGATCCAGAGATTATCCCCTACAAACTCACAAACATTACCTCTTTATAAGATAAGTATAGATTTACAATATAACAGTTTAAACCTTTTGACCGCAAACCAAAATGTGTTCAGCACGCCACGGTCACTACTGGGTGACAGATTTCTATAGGATACCGTGGGAGAGCCATGCTTCGGCACGAATGGGCCGGCTCGACCGGAGTGATACCACGGCCTCACAGAAAACCGGCGGCAAACAACGCTTACATTGTGTTTCGCCGAGTGAGTGAGGTTACCGGAGGCCCAATCCCTTTTAAAAGGTCGGCAGCGCGCTTGTGACTCCTCTGGTGTTGCGGGTGTCCATGGGCGGCGGTAATTGCTTACCATCAGGTGATCCGTCTGCTCGTTTGCCCTCCTATCCCATAAAAAAATTATAATATGAATATCTTTCATTTTGTGATTTTTTTGCATTTTCCATGCTAAGATTATAAAGTTATGTTAGTGAAGGAAAAATTCAATCGCGGGAAGGATTCGAACCTGCGTCTTCTGGTTAGATACACTAGATGCTCTGACCTCTAAGCCACCGCGAGTCCCACCCGCCAGATCGCTGTTGCCAACGTCACCTTATGACGTATATTCAGAATGTGAAGGCAAATTTCGATCTGGCGGGTGAGACTCGCGGTGGCTTAGAGGTCAGAGCATCTGGTGTATCTAACCAGAAGACGCAGGTTCGAATCCTGCCCGCGATTGAATTTTTCCTTCACCATGATAATAATAACTTTTCAACTTCAGGAACTGGAAGGTCTGATCTCCGTGAACCGTCTCTGTCACAAACTCCTCAGCCGCTACCTTACCTTGGATGACTTCGATGCTATTTTGAGAGAAAGCGACCATGGGGTCTTAGCACCATATGGCAGAATCACTCTACACGTGTTCTGGGAGTTGAACTTCGATTTCCTACCCAACTATTGTTATAATGCCGCTACAGACAGGTAAGAATACCACCCCTTAATCTTTGAATGGTCACGCAGAGCCTAACTGCATCATTAATCTAGTGCAGAGGTTCTCAAATTTATTCCGTTTATCGCTAGTGTTGCCAACTTAACGGATTTTCCGTCATATGTAGCGGATTTGGATAAAAAACGGGAAAAAGTCTTCCTAATGGCTGACGGGATATTAAACGGGACGAAAACCTCAATTAACAACCTGATTAGTCTAGTGGTCCCAAGTGCACTTGCTACGCTAGCGGTGCTGGGTTCGATCCTCAGGTCAAGCAAAGTGTTATTCAGTGTTTTCTATGAAATTCTCAGTAGCAGCTCGGGAGTTTGGATTTGTACCCGGTTAATTGCAATA
This sequence comes from Acronicta aceris, assembly GCA_910591435.1. Classification (NCBI taxonomy): domain Eukaryota; kingdom Metazoa; phylum Arthropoda; class Insecta; order Lepidoptera; family Noctuidae; genus Acronicta; species Acronicta aceris. The sequence goes on along the minus strand of OU342787.1, from coordinate 4,970,212 downwards.
GGCTCGCCCTCCTATTACATGGGATCTAATCATACCACCGAACTGTGGGTGTACATTAGTACATCTCTGCCTAACCTTATGGGGAATATAGGCGTGATTTTACATTACATTTTTAAATTTATGGGAAGTATTTTTTATATGATTGCAATAAGTTCTTTCAAAGACGTATTTTGTAATCTATAAACTCTGCAATGCATTTGAACGCGACTTACCTGCTAAATAACCGGATATATTATATACTAGTTCTTCGCCCGCGGTTTCACCTGCGTTGCCCCGTTCCTAAGGGTTGTAGCGTGATGTTTTATAGCTTGAAACCTTTCTCATGAATCACTCATTTTCCCAACATTTCCCTTCACTGCTCTGCTCCTAATGATCGTAGCGTGATGAAAAGTATACTATAACCTGCCCAGGAGTATGAAGAACAATTGTACCAAGTTTCGTTGAAATCCGTCGAGTGGTTTTTGTTTCTATAACGAACATACAGACAGACAGACAGACAAAAATTTTACTGATTGCATTTTTGGCGTCAGTATCGATCACTAATCACCCGCTGATAGTTATTTTGGAAATATATTTCATGTACAGAATTGACCTCTACAGATTTATTATAAGTATAGATAACCGGATAATACATTTTACATATTCTCAATAATGTAAATATTGGATATTATTAGTATTTACTAAAGCGCAAAGCTGATTAATGCTATATGAGGTACGGTTGGTATATATAATTTAAATTGTAGTTTTTCAATTTAAATTAATCATACTAACGTTTCTGCCTACCCCTGTAGCAGAAAGGCGTGAGTGTATATATGTATAACATCGATATTTACTTAAATATATTTTCCAGGTTCGTCAAGTGTCGTGGCATTCAATTTGCCGCGGGCGTGTCTAGGGAAAAGCCGCAGCAATACGGACACGCTCTGCTGTGGGGCTCCAAGCAGCTCAGCCTGGCGTACTCCGCACAGTACGCGCAGTACAACGGTATGTGATACCCATTATACTGAAGTGATAGGTGACCGTCTTAACGCTCTATGTCTATGTCTTGTCTATGTCTTAAATGTTCCTTTTGCAAGAACCTCATATGGGAAAAATAGATTCATAATACGAGCTTGTAACAGCTACAATACAAAATTCAACAGTGTTGAAATCACTGAAAAATCGCATCGTTTTCACCCTTTGTTCAAGGTCAATTTGAGTACCTTAACGACCCGCCCGCGGTTTCACCCGCGTTGCCCCATTCCTAAGAATCGTAGCGTAATGTTAAATAGCTTAAAACGTTCCTCTTGAATCACTCTATCTATAAAAAACCGCTTCAAAATCCGTTACGTAGTTTTAAAGATTTATGTATACATAGGGACGGACAGACAGCGACAGCGACTTTGTTTTATACTGTGTAAAGAAGATAATGTTTTTAAGTTATCTAAAGTTTTTGTTAAAATTAATTGAGCCTAACTAGTTTCTTCTTAGCTTACAGTTAGAAGTGTTAAATTTTATCTTTGTTACATAATTCAGTTTATTTTTATTTTAAACTTGTTAACTATGTGGTTTAACTGCAACTTACCGTCGAGTGCAATTTAATTTTTAGAAACTTAATTGGTGACATTGCTGACATTTTTTTTTCCTATAGTAAATATAATGATGTATGTATAAGATAATGTTGTATAATGCTGTATGTTTCTTATACTCGTATTGACTAATTATTATGCCGTTGAAGAGAAAAATACAAATTAGGGCCTATTTACTTCAAATATTGTCCAAAATTGAGTTCAAACCTTTAAGTTACCGCGAGTCCCACCCGCCAGAATTTTGCCTTTACATTTTGGGAAGGTGATGTTGGCGACATCTATTCGAGGCGTCTGGTGTATCGAACCAGAAGACACAGGATAGAATTCTGTCCTCGGTAGAATTTTTCCTTGACTAGAATAACTTGTATATGTTGCGGGCAAGGATTCGTGGGCGCGCAGCACCTGCACGCGCTGGTGCGGCTGCTGGGCTACCAGGGCGTGGCCGTCGTGGTGGCCGAGCTGCTGGACGTGGCGCGAGGCCTGCTGCACGGCACGCTGGCGCAGTTCACGCGGGCGCTCGCCGCCGCCATGCCCAGGCACTGCAAGCTGCCCAGATACGACTACGGATCTAATGGTTTGTGAGCATTTTTTAAGACTCTTCTTTAAGTAGGGGTAGCGGCAGACAAGTGAGAGAGGAAAGGCGGGAAGGAGCAATGCTTAGTCACTGCTAGATACGACTACAGATCTCATGGTTTGTGACATTTTTGAACTCTTCTTTAAGTAGGGGTAGCGGAAGACGAGAGAGAGGAAAGACGGGAAGGAGCAATGCTCAGTCACTGCTAGATACGACTACGGATCCAATGGTTTGTGAGCATTTTTTAAGACTCTACTTTAAGTAGGAGTAGCAGAAGACAAGAGAGAGAGGAAAGATGGGAAGGAGCAATGCTCAGTCACTGCTAGATACGTCCGATACGACTCTTCTTTAACTGTTCCTTCTTTAACACGATAAAACAGAAAAAGCGCTTCCTCAGCGCCAAGCTTACGAATTTACTATACTATAGCAATCCTGTCATCGTATATCGGGTCATTCTACTTTTTAGTGCAGGTTTTTGCACTGCTAAAAATGGGTTTTAAAAATTTTATCATTAGAGATAAATGAAGTAAATTAACTGTTTTTATGCGTAATTATATCCAGACAATTGAAATTAACTGCCAGCAGCGAATTTTGTACATATTTCTTTCTGAAAATGAAGGTTTTGCAGACCAAGGTAGAAAAATCAAACCACTTTGTTACCAATCTAAATATTTTTATTGAGCAGCTTCAGTCACTCATTACAAACAAACAATTAACAAAACGTATTTTAGGAACATAAATCTTTCTCTTCCATAACTATAATAAGAAATTATCATTAATTAAGTCTTATAAATCACATTAAATGACAACTATGTTACCGTTGTGCACTTTTGTTTACAAAGATTTGACATAAAATGTATATATGTAAAAATATCTTAACAACGTATTTAACATTGATATTAAAAAATATTATCTTACATCTGATATATCTGTAATGTAGCTTATTATGCCAATTGTACAACTCAAATTTAAAAACCTATACTTAGAAATAGGGACATATGGTAACACAGTTGTGCAACAGTAACAAAGTTGTTTCAATAGACAATTCTCTTCTCTACAAAAATAGCTAATCAGTCTCTTAGTTACCACAAAGGTTGAAGATAATAATTTAATCCTACTATTATATCCGTTTTACCAAAATCACAGCACTTATGCAGGTTGGTCCCGAAGTACATCAAGTTTCTTCCTCGATGCTGCAATCGTCTGTTCTTCAAATATTTTCGCGAATTTTTTTTTTCTTTTCGACTCTTAATTTTCTTATACCGTTCTTTTATCGCTTTTGTACTTTTCAGCTGTTTTGTCAGTATCCTTAGCTTCATTCTCTTTACTTCGGTTTAATCTATGGCACTTCTTCTTATACTTTTGGTATTTTCTCTCAGCTGCTTCTAGTTTTTCTTTCAGATTTACGTTTTCTCTATAGAGTTTAGTTCTGTCCCTTCTCACCTGTTTTCGTCCACGATTCTTCGCAGAAACAGAAGCAGATGCAGATGAAGTCACCGTTGGTGTTGATCGTTCCTTAGCCGAACGAGATAGAAATAGTGATTGTCTAGGCGTCTGTTCATGAGATTTTTTTCGAGTGGCATTGTGGCGCGAAGACGATGGAGATGGAGACAAAGAAGTTGTCCGCAATCTGCGAGAGTCGGGTATCGGACAATTTTCAGGAATATTTGGTGCATTTTGTCCTGTTAGTGGAGTGTTCACACGAAGTACATCAGGTTGAGGGGCCAATTACGGAGTGTTTCTTGTAATAGATTGCAGGGCATGAATGCGGGCTCTTCTTTTGCTGTTAGCGACCCGCCATTTTCTTTTGGCTTGGCAATGTTCACGTGTTGTCTTTGACGAGGCATTTTGTTTTGTGGTACCTGTCTAGAGCCTTTTTTCTTGCTTCCTCATCTTTAACAGGGTCTAATTTTCGCTTGTTTCGATACCGACGTTGTTTTTCGGCTGGTGTTAGCGGCATGATCTTCTGTAAAAGATAAAAACATGGCATTACAGTACTAATTTTACCGTCAGTAATTAAAGTAAGTCAGCAAACAAATGTGAAATTGTTAAAATATAAACCTGTGGGTCGATACGAACAAATCAACTTAAATAAAATTAGAAAGAATCAGTGACAGATTATACTTACAACTGCGTTACCACCGCGGAGTAACAAAGTGGGCCGGTAACACAGTTGTAAAATAACATGATGCTACCTGATATTTACGAAATGACCATATAATTTGCAAATCCAACAATAGAATACAATTCAGTGACATAAATGCCACGTATCAATAGTTAAAACATAACATAAAAGTTCTGAAACTTACCTTTTCACCGGGTAACAAAGTGCACACCAAATAAACACACGCGTCTTGATTCACAACATGGTGGCGACTGAGTGGCGGCACGCGGCTTACTGCCATTCCCCTCCACCCCGCTCTTGTAATGCCCAACCTACCCAATCGAGCCGACCAGTGACGGTACAGTGACATCTAACGATTTTTTGAGAAAATACCAGTAACATAGTAGTACCGTATTGCGCTTCTTCCTTAGGGACAAAACTAAAGTAATTATTTAAAAATAAAATAAAGCTTTTAAAAATATATGAGGCCTACATAAAAAACGCAAACATACTAAATAAACTTAATAAATTTTTGAAGCATAGGACTTCACTGTAAGAAGAATACTTTTTTTGGTTAAGTTAGTCCGCGTATTGGGTCGGGGACACTTTGCAATACTATGGAAAACAACTATGTTACCATAAAATTCCACTATGTTACCCTTAATTATCTTAAAATAGGCAAAATATTCAAATATAAATTTTAACAGAAGTTAAGGAAATATTACGGAAGTTTCATGTGTTGCGCAATTTTTTTTTATTTCATTAAGAAAATGGCACATCGTCATTTTTTTTGTCTGGGGGACACAAAAACCTGCACTAAAAAGTAGAATGACCCTATCATAATTATGAAATTTATGGTTAGTCAAATTTTTTTAAGACTCCTCTTTAAGAAGAGGAAACGGGAGAGGCCTAGACAACGAGTAGGGAGGACGAGACGGAGCAAGAAGTAACAAATTAAAAACAAACTTATATTAAAAATGGCCGATATCGATTGAATAGCTGATTTTTTCTATCTCTGTCCTACTGTCCTACTCTCTCTTGCTCTCTCCAGTCCTCCCTCTCTCTGCACCATTTTTTCTCGTGCCACCCACTTGTGTATATTTCCGTCTGCTCCTCACTTTTCCTCTCCCTCCCTAGGTCGATCCACTCCTATCATGTTCTCTCTCTCTCTCCTCGTTATTCCTCTCTTGTCACCCATTTCACTTTATCTCCTTCAAACCCTCTCTCTTTAGACTATCACCCATGTATCTGGCCCTTATTTTATTCTTTCATTAATTTTTGTTATCTCCATGCAGGAGTCCTTGGCTACTACCATGCGCAGTTGACAGACATCGTGCAGTACCCTGATGCTCGCACGGAACTCTTCCATGCGTTCAGAGAGCTGGGGAATATCATACTCTTCTGTATGCTCATTGAACAGGTAAGAGAGCTCTCTTTGCAGTGACTTTAATCCATATCTCTCCTCTCAGAATGAGAGGGGTTAGGCTATAGTCCACCACGCTGACCTAGTGCGGATTGGCAGACTTCACACACCGTCGAGACAATCTCTCAGGCATGCAGGTTCCCTCACGATAACGGTTCCAAGCGCGACTGCTACGTTAGAGGTCCTGGGTTCGATTCCAAAGGTCAAGCAATTTGTTATTAGGTTTTTCTATGAAATTCTCAATGGTAGTCCAGACAACGGACTCGCCCATCGAGGGTTCCGTTCAAATGTTTAGGTACCTACATATAGATAATTAATTGCAAATGTATACTTTTCCGATTTTTCCCTATTCTTGTAGTATATATAAGACGGTATTACTTGCCAAATTTCATAGTTCTAGGTGAATGGAAAATACCCTATAAATTTTGATTACCTAGAGAGTGTCGAAATATACAATCTTTTGCGACATAAACGGCCGTATCTTTTTTTACGTTAACTTAGAAGTTTGATTTTTTCACAGCTTCAAGGGACTGTAGACCTGAGTATATGGTTTTGATTTCAACTCGGTATCTCTACGCGTGCCCGAGATAAAAGGTCTAGACAGACAGACGGACGGACAACAAAGTGATCCTATATGGGTTCCTTTTAGGCCTTTTGAGGTACGGAACCCTAAAAATCCGCTATTAGATTTTTTTTGCATTTTCCATGCTAAGACTAAGTTATTTAATAGTAAAGGAAAAATTCAATCGCGGGCAGGATTCGAACCTGCGTCTTCTGGTTTGATATACCAGACGCTCTGACCTCTAAGCCACCGCGAACCCTACCCGCATGATTGAAATTTTGCCTTCACATTCTGAATTTACGTCATAAGGTGACGTTTGGTGACATCTATGAGAGGCAAGTTACCTTACCTCTCAACCGACACGACTTACTTTACAGTCAGTTCAGTGGCGTACGATGCCACCTTACCTTTCAACTATCTTTTTGTGATTTTTTTTGCATTTTCCATGCTAAGATTATTAAGTTATTTAATATTAAAGGAAAAAATTCAATCGCGGTGGTCAAATTCAATTGTGGCATCGTACGACACTGAACTGACTGTAAAGTAAGTCGTGTCGGTTGAGAGGTAAGGTAACTTGCCTCTCATAGATGTCACCAAACGTCACCTTATGACGTAAATTCAGAATGTGAAGGCAAAATTTCAATCATGCGGGTAGGGTTCGCGGTGGCTTAGAGGTCAGAGCGTCTGGTGTATCAAACCAGAAGACGCAGGTTCGAATCCTGCCCGCGATTGAATTTTTTCCTTTACTACTAAATAAACCGCTATTAGAGTTCCTCTGTGTTGGTATCACGGTATTCTCGAATAATTTGGCGCTAAGCAATCATGTGGTAACGTTATTGTGTTCCGGTTTGAAGGGTAATGTAGCCAGTGACATTACTGTGCAAATGAGACTTAAGGGTCCGGCGGAGCTTGAATTGCCCACAAAAACGTAATACCGAAATATATGGTAATTCAGACAATATTCTTTCAAATAATGTTATTATTCGGATTTGGACACCGTTAATCTAGGTTCCTACAGTACTATTTCGTCTACTACTACTTCACTGGAAATAAAAGACCGGAAAATCGTTCCAAACTTGGTAAAGTTATCAAAAATTGCATTCGCTTACATTTATTTCCAGTGAAGTATTTTGGACGAAATGGCAGAGTAGGAACCTAGATTAACGGTATCGGAATCAGAATAATAACATAACATCATACCATCACGCCTGTATTCCGCGAAAGGTTAGGCAGAGGCGTACTAATGTACACCCACAGTTCGCCGGTATGTTTAGGTCCCATGTAATAGGGGGCGAGCCTATTGCCATTAACCGGGCACAAATCCAGACTCCGAGCTGCTACTGAGAATTTCATAGAAAAACCCAATAACACTTACAGTGGCAACACTGGTTAACGTAAACAAATAGCTCCGCGAATTTTAACCATTTCTTAAGTATTTTTCACTCATACGTCTCTAAAAAACACGTAATTACCGTTTGTTTATCCTGATAAACAAGTAACAGTGATATCCTTGTGGAAAAATAAGTGACCTCTGTAAAACCACTCAAAACCAGTTGGATTACAAATCGAAGCTGTAAGTGATATTACAAACTATTAACAGTGAAACTATAGCGAACCAGTGTGTATAAAGACGTATCGACCAAAATATTTTGATAACAAATTAAAGAAACGACATTATTATACAAATTATTGTTAAGTGAAATTACAAACAGTTAAAGATTTAAAGTTCTCACATAAACAATATCAGGCATATCAGCTGATTCATTGCTAAAGTTTTTGACCAATCAAAACATTGCAAAACATTATCCGTTCGGAAACTGAAGTATCGGTCTAATAAAGATTCCTGTTCACGCACAAATGTAATTCGAATAAGGACACCTATTCATTATTAAAGATTTCTATTCACAAATAAAGCGCCCTATTCAAGCCCCCTTATTCTCATATAAATCGTGCATGTGAGATACGAGACAAACGCGTAAGTGACGCGTTTCATGGCGCTCAAGACTTCGCCGCAGAGGTAACCAAACCGCTTGAGTTTCTGTGTAACATTCGACTACCGCATTATACATCCGCCTAAATTGTTTTTCGTCACGGTTCTGCATGTTGCCTTTGGTTTGATTTGAAAAGAGATAAACAAAAATGTCAACACCAAACTGCGCTGGCTGCATGAATGCCTTGAAAAGCGGTAAGGGTTTACAATGTTTCACTTGTCATGATTGGTATGATTTACTATGTTCGAACATATCTGAGAGAGCATTTAGGCTAATGGATGTTAATCGTAAAAATGCTTGGAAATGCCCCGGATGTGTTAATAAACTACCTAAAGCGGACAATACCAACACACCAATACGACCTACAAAGGTGGATAGTCCTAACAACGCCCACGGCAGATCGTCTCCATCTGAAATTACTAATGTTACTCTTCGCGGTAAGCCTAAGCATCAACATTCAGATTTCGAAAATGACACTCTACTGACTAATATTACGAGCGGTTCTCTTAGAGAAATTATTAGGCAAGAAATTAGCCATGCTATACAAGATGCAGTAAAGGATTTAATAAATGAACAATTTACAAAAATTAATGATACTATCGCAGAATTTAAGGAATCACTATCATTTTTTAATACTAAATACGAGGAAATAAAGATTGCAATGGAAGAAAAGTCTACGAAAATACAAGAATTAGAAAAACATAATTCCATGCTACTAAATTCCATTCAAACTGTAACGAAACGTTTAAATATATTGGAACAGCATGCTCGGTCCAACAATGTTGAAGTACAATGTGTTCCTGAACATAGATCAGAGAATTTAATAAGCACCGTACTACAACTTAGCAAAGTAATCAAATGCGACATCAAAGATAACGATATACAACTATGCACAAGAATAGCAAAAAAGGACACGGAGAACCCACGGCCAAGGACCATCCTCATTAAATTCAACAGTTCGCGTTTAAGAGATTCCTTCCTTGCAGCATCCATTCAATTTAATAAAAACAATTCCAAAGATAAGCTAAATTCGTCACATCTCGGCATAGCTACCGATAGACCCGTCCCAATATATGTCGTTGAACACCTATCCCCGGAGAATAAGGTTCTTCACGCAGCAACACGTGCTCGTGCCAAGGAATTGGATTATAAATTTGTGTGGGTCCGCAACGGAAGAATTTTTTTGAAGAAGGATGAAACATCTCAAAACTTAGTTATAAATGACCTTGAAAAACTAAAGTTGCTTAAGTAGTTGCATCAGTGTCAATTTTAGTGTCTAACAGTGCATGTTCTGAGTATTTTAGCTATAAAATTCAATTCAATAACATGTTATTATCAAAATACTAGAGGTCTACGAAGCAATTTATCTGAGGTACGTCAACATATACTTAGCAGTGATTTTGATGTATATGTCTTAACTGAGACCTGGCTTTGTAATGGTATATTGGACTCTGAAATCTTTAACGATAATTTTAGAGTATACAGAAGAGACCGTCACTCATCTAGTCTCAGTAATCATAAAAAATCAGGAGGTGGAGTTTTAATAGCAGTATCGAACAAATTAAATTCATATCGTATGACAGAATGGGAAAGTAATTGCGAAGACCTTTGGGTAATGATCGAATTAGAGTCAAAAAATACTCGTAGTTTTTTAAAATTATGCGCCGTCTACCTTGCCCCTCCAGTTCGTAGTGATACTCTTGAACACTTTTTAGAGAACTGTAATTCAGTAATGAACACTAGTGATAGTCCAACGCTGATTGTTGGTGATTTCAACATGAGCTTTATAGAATGGATCGTCGATGACAGCAATGAATTGTGTGCGGACAGTTCATGTGGCGCGGGTTACTTAAAAAATTTACTTCTTGACTTCCTTGCTCTTAATAACTTAAAACAACATAATCCTATTAAAAATTTTCAAAATAAAACTCTTGATCTAATACTTTCCAATATTGACGAATTACAAATAAGCAACTGTCCTAATCCTATTAGAGAGATAGACAAATTTCATCCAGTTTTAGAATTTTCGCCACGTATACCTGTAATCATTACAAAAGTATTAATACCAATTCGGAAACATAATTATTACAAGGCCGACTATGAGGCTATAACCAAAACCCTCAATCAAATTGATTGGCGCAATGAATTTGCATCATGCGAAGATGTCAACGTAAACATGATGTTGGACAAATTTTATATCATCATTAGGGATATTATCAAAAAATATGTACCAGGAACCATGTGCTGTCGGGGTAAATATCCTCCTTGGTATTCAAGCAATTTAAAAAAAATGCTTAATCAAAAATTCAAAATCCGTAAAAAAATAAAAAAATACAATAATCCGATGGATATAATAGAGTTTAATTATATTAAAAAAGACTGTAAATTTGTAATAAAACAATGCTACAATAATTACATCAATGATATAGAAAATAAAATAAAGAAACACCCCAAATTTTTTTTGGACACATATTAAAAACCTTAGGAAGTCGAGTCTGTCTTACCCGACTGATATGACTCTTGGCAGTAAAACCGCAAACAATATTAAAGCTATTTCTAATCTATTTGCTGAACAATTTATGTCGGTATATGACTCCCCAACCCATGATTTAGATACACCAATTATTAATCTATGTGCTCCAATGGTTCAAGAAATTAGTGAGTTCTCAATATCTCCAGAACTCGTCAGTAAAAAACTCTCTGAGCTTAACACGTCTAAAGGTGCAGGACCGGATAATATACCCACAATTTTTTGGTCGCGGTGCGCTCAGCAACTGTCCATACCATTGGCAAACATCTTTAATATCTCACTTCAAACCGGCGTATTTCCGAACACTTGGAAACGGGCTAAGATTGTGCCAATTCACAAAAATGGTAAACGTGATATTGTTTCAAACTATCGTCCAATATCTATTCTTTCAACTTTGTCAAAGGTCTTTGAATCCTTAGTCTATCCTATATTATATGATCATGTCAAAAATTTTATTTCCAGTAATCAGCACGGCTTTGTTACTAAAAGATCCACCAACACCAATCTCGCTACCTACATTACAGAGATATCAACCGCTGTGGACCATGGCCAGCAGGTAGATGCAGTATATACCGACTTCTCTAAGGCCTTTGACAAAGTTAACCATAAAATATTACTGCAGAAACTTCAACTCATGGGTATCACTAATAATACTTTAAGCTGGTGTAGATCGTACCTTGACACCAGACCATCCTCAGTTGTTGTGGATGGTGAAGAGTCCGACCCTTATCTTGCGACTTCTGGAGTACCACAAGGTTCAAATTTGGGGCCATTGTTCTTTAATATCTTCATCAACGACTTGCCAAATATATTTAGATACTCTACGCCATACCTTTTCGCCGATGACTTGAAGTTGACTCGTGTTATTGCTAGTGAATCTGATATCCAATTGCTGCAGTCTGACGTAGACAACTTAAGCCGATGGTGTACATCTAATAAAATGTACCTAAATTGTAATAAATGTTACCATATAAAGTTCACCAGAAAAAGAAAACCAATTCCATCAACTTACAATATTCAAGGTATTACACTCACTGAGCTTACCGTGATCAGGGATTTGGGTATTTATCTGGATAGTCGATTACGTTTTTCAGACCATATCGACAAAATGCTTAGTACCGCTTACCGGGCACTTGGATTTGTACTACGATCTTCTAAAGAGTTTAAAAAACCATCGACCACAATCCTTATATATAATAGCTACGTGCGAAGCCATTTGGAATACTGCAGCACGATTTGGAATCCGTCATACCAAGTCCATGTGGATCGAATTGAAAGGATACAAAAAAGACTAGTCCGCAACTTAGCATATCGCTTTAGGATAAGAAATATCACTGGATCATATGAAGACAGACTAAGATACTTTAAGCTCATGTCTCTAAAATCTCGCCGTACTATTTTTGACCTCACATTTCTATTTAAACTTCTAAATTCTGGAATTGACTGTCCGGATCTTTTAGGAAAGATATGTATTAATGTGCCTTCTAGAATTCCTCGCTATCCCTGCTCATTACTCAAAGCTCCACGATTCCGGACTAACTTAGGTAAACATGCTCCAATCGTTAGAATGTCCCAACTATACAATGCAATGTTGGGCTCCTCGGAAGACATGGACATCTTTTATAACTCCCTAGGTAAATTTAAAAGTAATATTTTAGTTCAACTTAACAATATTTAAACAATTTGGACACCTGAAGATAATTGTATAATATATATCTCTCTCTCGCTCAAAATCTTAAGGATATTTTTAAATTTAGTTGTTTAAATTTAGTTGTTTTGTTTTGATACTTAAGCATATATTATATACATATTTATACATATACATTTTTATTTAAGCTGATTTAATTTTAAAGTTTGATCTCATTGTTTTCGTTTATATTAAGTAGTGGTTGATCTCATTTCGCATGATGTGATCTCCCATAATTAAAGAAGCACTTGGCTTGAAGGTCAATTGTAATATTTTTATTAGCACGTAAGGTGTATTCTTTGTCGGAGATCCTAATAAAAAAAAAAAAAAAAAAAAAAAAAAAAAAAAAAAAAAAACACTTTGCTCGACCTGGGGATCGAACCCAGGACCTCTAGCGTAGCAGTCGCGCTTGGGACCACTAGACTAATGAGGCAGTCAATAATAACATAATGTGATTAAATTGTGTTTAAATTACGATTTATTTCGGAATTACGTTTGTAAGGGAAATTCGGTCCGCCGGACTTAACAACTGAGGTGTCAAGATGACATATTATGATTTTTTTGTTTAGGCGCTGAGCCAGGAAGAAGTCACTGATCTGCTTCATGCAGCACCCTTCCAGAATATACTACCAAGACCATTTGCTGCAGGTAAGTGTCTAATGTGTCTACTACTATGGGGGGAAAGGGGGGTATTGTGTGAGAGTATAGTCAACATTAACACCATTTATTTAATCCAAAAAAATATATAATTTGGGGGAAATTATAAATTCCTGCTAATTTTATAAATGACAAAATAACTGTCAATTTGTTTGGTACCTATCCACGCCTAAACCGCTGAACAAATTTTGATAAATTTTGGTATAGTAATAGATTGGGCTTTTGAGAAGAACAGTTAACTTTTGCATTTATGAAATTAGTTTATTTTACATATTTATTCGTTATTTATATATTTTTTTAATTAGATTTATAGAATTGCATTACCTACAATTTTTACTAATTTGTTCTCAAATATGCTTGGAGGTTGCCATGGTAACCGTTTTTGCTGTCTGAGAAATTAATAATGCTGCTATCTTCAAAAACAAAGCCACAGCGAAGCGCGGTCTGGTTTAATTAGTATTTTATATAGATTGTACAAGAGAAAAAATGTTTCTGTTAACACAGAGGGGGAGAAGCCAGAAACGAAGCAGAAGCGTCTCGAAGCGAAGTACGCTGCGCTGCAGATTGTGCAGAATGTAGACAAATATGGCACTGCCAAGGTTATTATTAAATCCGTACTAATATTATAACATAAAGATATTACGGTAACATACCATCACGCCTGTATTATGTATGTTGTCACACAACAAACACGCACACACGCACACACGGGCGCGTGCACACACACTCACATACACATACATACACGCACACACACATACACGCGCACATACGCACACACACACACACACATACACGCATACAAACACACACACACACACACACACACCTCCTAGTGGAGGGAACGTTTTTTTTTAAAATCCATTGTACAGCAAGGTCAGTTGTCCCGCGAGGGTGATCTTCTCACCAGGGAGCGGCTATGCTGTGGTCTATCGTTATTCTCGGTGGTGCTCCGTCGTCTGCGAGGCTATGTGTCCGCGCCGCAGTGGCCGGCGCCGCCCGCCCCGCACCACCACGCGCCCGCCCACACCACCGACACCAACGAGTTCCACCGGTAAGTCGACCAACACTCGACGACGTTTGGATTTAGATGGGTGACCGTAATTGACAACATTTCAAAATCATTAAGCCACCAAAAAAGAAATACTGTTTCTTTATTTTCCTATCCTGAGTTCCAAAACATTTTTATTTACTTTTTTATTTCTCGGAGAAAAAACAAAAACAAAAATCATAAAACCTGTGATGACGTCACTTATATGGCAGAAACTGAGAAAAATGATTTTTTGTCGAAATAATAGTAAATCAACAATGAAATACATAATGTAAGGTTATGAATAGTTATGATACTTGCCAAACTGGCATAAGAAATTTTTCTATGAGTCGAAAAAATGACGTCATGTCACCATTTAACCGAACAAATGACGTCATTTGGTACTCAGTTTAGAATAGAAAGAACTTCAAAGTCGAAAACAAATATGAAGATGATTGAATATCGGGAAAATAAAAAATACCTATATATCCTAGTTTTCGATCTAGTTACAAATAAAATTATAATATATGGTGTCAAAAAATAATCAAATGATGTCAATTGAGAATCTTTTGAAGTCGGTAAAAAAATAAAAAGGTACCAACAAATATTTTTTGCTGTATTGTTTCAGACTGTGGTCAGCGCTGCAATTCCTGTATTGTATCCCAGTAGGAGACACACAATTTACTGTGGAGTGAGTAATAAGCAGTGATCGGAATAGGTAGAGCTATTTTGGTTCATTGACCGCAAACATATATGTTAATATGGACATACCCCGGGATTTCGATTACAATCCCGGGATTTCAAAAATGAATGTAGGAAACAGAAAAATGTAACAGTTTGTTTTAAGTAAACCATTGCACACGCGACGTTGCCAAACTTACATCAATAACATCGGATGTCCGAAGTTGCAAAAGTTCAATGCGCACACGCACGTTGTTGCCGTCCTTGCAGGATGCAAAACACAGCTTGTGGAAACAAAATACAACAATAGCGGGAATGCGGGAGACTCTTTGCCTAACGACAAGTATGTATCGTCTCTTTCTAACGTATTACAATTTTCTATTAGCAATTCCGGGACGTAGGGCATGTCCATATTATTACATCATACCACAAGTACCAAAAATAGCTCTACCTATTCCGATCTCTGGTAATAAGTCAAAATAATTATGCGCGAGTGGCGAATTATGGGTGTACAGTCGTACACCTCTGACTATCCCTTCCGAGCATATAGCCTTGATGGTATATAATATGCAGCTGCAAGCTATATACATATGAAAGGATGTAAACAAAAATTGAAGGATGATTGAGATTGGATGCATTGAAAGGATGTTATGAAAAAAATATATCAGGTTTGTTATACATAGCTTATTGTCTGAGTGACATTTCTAGGATTGGCGTTTTTCTGGAAATACACGATTATCCTTCAATTTTATGACTGCCTCAATAGTGTAGTGGTCCCAAGCGCGACTGCTACGCTAGAGGTCCTGGGTTCGATTCCCAGGTCGAGCAAAGTGGAGAGTCTGGGTCAAGAGTCTGGATTTGTGCCCGGTTAATGGCAATAGGCTCGCCTCCTATTACATGGGATCTAAACATACCAGTGAACTGTGGGTGTACATTAGTACAACTCTGCCTAACCCTTCGGGGAGTACAGGCGTGATGGTATGTTATATAATGTTGTATAAATTTACTTTGTTTTTTCATCCAGGGAACTTTTCGGTGAGGGCTTGCACTGGGCTGGGTGCACCATCATAGCGCTCCTGGGACAGCAGAGGAGGTTCGAAGCTCTGGACTTCTGCTACCACATCCTGAGGGTCCAACGGGTCGATGGCAAAGACGAACTGGTGAAAGGAATTGTAAGTATTTAGAAATAGCCTGGATGCAATCTATCTTCTTGCCAAATTTTATTGAAATCTGATCAGCGGTTTTGGCGTGAAAAGGTTACAAAGATAATATGGGGTAAAATTGGAAACGAGTGGATATTTTTTTGCATTTCCCATGCTAAGTATAAGATGCAGGTTCGAATCCTGCCCGCAGTCGATTTTTTCCTACACTAAAGTAAAAGTAAATATTTGTACCTATGATCTGGCTGTTTGTGTGTGTAAGAGTTTGTAAATCCATCCACTGTGATAATGAATTTTGTTGTTTTTGATGATCATGTATATTGATGATGGGTGATGATGATTGGTAATGATGACGATGGATGTTGATAACAGATAATGATGACGATGGATGTTGATGATGCTGGATGTTGATGATGGATGATTATGGATGTTGATGATGATAATGACGATGGATAACGATGATGATGATACTGTTTCTTTCAGCCACTAAAGCGTATGGTGGATCGTATCCGCCGGTTCCAAGTGCTGAACTCTCAGATCTTCGGTGTGCTGGCGCGCCACCTGGCGGCGGACGACGAGCGCGCCGGCGTCGAGCACGTGCGCTGCTTCCCGCCGCCCGCTGCGCCCGCGCATCTCAACTAGATACCAAGACCGTACACAGACATACATTTGACCCTGGACCAGAGACAATCTGTCTGCTCGTTTGCCCCTATCCCATATAAAATGGCTATTTGACTGTTTCTATATGGCCTCATAATTAGAGATGCTAAGATTATAACCTTTTTTCACAAAAAGATAGTTAAAATGTAAGGTGGCATCGTACGACATCGAACTAACTGTAAAGTAAGTCGTGTCGGTCGAGAAGCAAAGTAACTTGCTTTTCAATAGATGTCGCCAACGTCACCTTATGACGTAAATTCAGAATGTGAAATTTCGATCAAGTGGGTGGGACTCGCGGTGGCTTAGAGGTCAGAGCATCTGGTGTATCTAACCAGAAGACGCAGGTTCGAATCCTGCCCGCAATTGAATTATTCACTAAAAAAATAACAATATAAGACGCGAGCAAATTGTAATTGTGTTTGCAATATACTTGATACCTATTGAAATCAGTTCAAAAATAAGGAAGTATTAGCTATTGTCCGCAGTTTCCCTAACATCCCAAATAAGCCACCGCGAACCCTACCCGCATGATTGAAATTTTGCCTTCACATTCTGAATTTACGTCATAAGGTGATGTTGTTAGAGGTCAGAACGTCTGGTATATCAAACCAGAAGACGCAGGTTCGAATCCTGCCCGCGATTGAATTTTTTCCTTTACTATTAAATAACTTAATAATCTTAGCATGGAAAATGCAAAAAAAAATCACAAAAAGATATCCCAAATAACTTTTTGAGACAAAATTTAGCATCAAGGTTCAATCTATCTCTATTCCAAAATTCATCAAACTTGATACAGCGATTTAGGCTTTAAAACGTAACAGACCGACAGACAGACGGAGTTAATTTCGCATTTATAAATACATAAGTTCATTATTCATTAAGTATGAACTGCCTCATAGGACTAGTGGTCCTGAGCGCGATTGGTATGCTAGTCGTCCTGGATTCGATTCCCAGGTCGAGCCAAGTGGTATTGGGTTTTTCCATGGATTGATTGAATATGAGGGATATTTATAAGAACAATAGAAACCAAAACAATTATCTATAGATTTTTATTGTCTGTCTGTTTATGCATGTATCACGCAAAAACTACTGGACGAAATAGGCTATTTGACTGATTACTTTTTTATAGTCTTATGCAAATATTTACCATAAATAGAACCCATCAACGAAAACAAAATTAAAATCGGCTCAAAAATAAGGAAGTTACAAGAACTTTAATTTTATGTTAGACAGAGAACGCACTATACTTGTTTATGACGTCACAAACCAATGCGAGATACAAATCCTATACTAACTAACACTCATTTGGGGGAAAGGGACAAAGCATCCCCTCTCAGTCCCCACCAATAATTTTAAATACTTATATCTTCGAAATTTATTAACAAATTAAAATATTTTTTTCAGAATATGATTTGTATTTAATTTCATTTTTCACTCAGCTTAGTATTTTTAATTATTCAAACATTAGTCAAATACCCTATTGTATGCGGGTTTCACAGGTGTATTGCTGGAGGTCTAACTTAAGAGTCCAGCGGAGCGAATTTCTCATACAAACGTAATTCCGAAATAAATCGTATTGCAAACGCAATTTAATAAAATTCTGTTATTATTCGGATTCGGATACCGTTAATCTAGGTTCCCACGTTACCATTTTGTCCAAAATACTTCACTGAAAATAAATGTAAGCGAATGCAATTTTTGATAACTTTAGCAAGTTTGGAACGATTTTTCGGTCTTTTATTTTCAGTGAAGTAGTAGTAGACGAAATAGTATCGTAGGTAGTATTAACGGTATCGAAATCCGAATAATAACAGAATTTGATAGAATTTTGTCTGGATTACGATTTATTTCGGAATTACGTTTTTGTGGGCAATTCGAGCTCCGCCGGACTCTTAACATCTGGTGCATGTTTCATCTTGATGCGCCGTCTAGAAAACGAATGAAGTAAGTAAATCGGGATGCCTATCTGAAAGGCAGTGAGGAACTGTATTCTAACCCGTCCCCTCCAGGGACTTTCGGATTTATTCTTAACATATGTTAGGTAGTAGGGAATAATTTTGCCCAGCATTGGGAAAGTGGACGTTGTAGAAGTAGTACCTAAAAAGTATATTCTTGTTCTTTAAGTTTCGCTAATATAAGACTAGTATAATTTTTGTTAATTAGTAAAATACATTAAATATGTATTTTGATTAAATATGTATGCATACGAAATTAATACCTACAGGTGTTTATACAATGTTTTAAGAAAACAATGTCCGACCCGTGAAGATCTGATCAGATCTGATAAGTAATTAACACTTATAATAGTCAACAAAAACATTATAAAACTATATTATTAGGTTTAATTATTACTCCGTTAATATTATTGTGTTGGTGCTAATGGATTTCCTTGTTTTCGAGTAGGCTGTTTCCGTAGTTTCTGTGAATAGCGGTTATTTGATAAAAAAAATGAAATAATACTACGTAGTCGTAGTATGTCTCCTGACCTGTCTGGACTTTAAAAGAGACCATGATTCTCTGAGTTTGTTTCGGTGTTTCTTCTCAGAGGTCGTCAGTTAGGAAACGCCGGCGCCATCTGGTTATAAAAATTTAAAAATTGATTTGTAAAAATATTCATAAAGGATCTATTTACAGGAAAAAAAAAACATTGTTAGGTATTGAGATTCGGTTCTATTTATATTATCCTTCTCAATTTAAAAGGAAAAAGTCTTGAGTCCGGCAGACCGACTTTCTCTTGCATACGTAATACCGAAATAAATCGTAATACAGACAATCATTTGTTATTTATGTATCCACCCTTAATCTAGGTTCCTACTCTACCATTCCGCCCAAAATACTTCACTAGAAATAAATGTAACCGAATGCAATTTTTGATAACTTTACCAAGTTTGGAACGATCTTCCGGTCTTTTCGGTCCAGTGAAGTAGTAGTAGACGAAATATTACCGTAGGAACCTAGATTAACGGTATCCAAATCCGAATAATAACATAATTTGATAGAATACTAGCGGCCCGCCGGCGGTTTCACCCGCGTTGCCCCATTCCTAAGAGTCGTAGCGTAATGTTAAATAGCTTAAAACCTTCCTCTTGAATCACTCTATCTATTAAAAAAATCCGCTTCAAAATCCGTTGCGTAGTTTTAAAGATTTAGGCATACATAGGGACGGACAGACAGCGACAGCGACTTTGTTTTATACTGTGTCTGGATTACGATTTACTTTGGTATTACGTTTTTGTGGGCAATTCAAGCTCCGACGGACCCTTAAAAACTTTGATGAATGTAGGATTGTGCTCAGGTTAATAACGCGAGCGTCATATTCCAGACACAATAAAAAATCTATTGTTGTTGGACAAATTGGTCCAGGTGACTCTTAAGGGAGTAAGAGATCTAACGAATCTCTTTGAGATTGTATTTGATCACCGAACATTCCGTTTAGCTCTGTCGCGCTCCAACTCGTCCCCTCTACTTCCGTCATCCCTCTCTTTCACACTTATACTATGCTTCTGTCACACTCTTATGCTCTGTACCTTTCACTCACATAGATTTGTCCTTCTCCTTCACACTTGCGTTCCATTTCCCACATGAATATTTAATGTTTCTTATTTTATTTGGTGATGTGATTGGGATCTTTCGGATCGGACAGGATTTAACATAGTATATATACATACATATAAAGATTATTTCGGCATTTTAATTATAAGAATTCAATAATGATATTCCATTATAAATAAGAAATAGTATGTAAGTACCTTAACATTTCCCCTTATCGGCGGACCGAAATTCTTTTACAAACGTAATACCGAAATAAATGAAAGAAGAAGAATTCTGTTCTTATTCGGATTCCGATACCGTTAATGTAAGTTACCAATTTACCATTTCATCGAAAATACTTTACTGGAAATGAATGTAAGCTAATGTAATTTTTTGATATCTTTACCAAGTTTGGAACGATTTTCCAGTCTTTTATTTCCAGTGAAGTAGTAGTAGACGAAATAATACTTACGTAGTAGTAGGAACCTAGATTGACGGTATTTGAATCCGAATAGTAACATAATTTAATAGAATATTGTCTGGGTTAAGAATATTGTCTGGGCGAAGCTGTGATAGCCTAGTGGTATGACCGTTGGACTGCCAAGTCAAAGGTCTCGAGTTCGAACCCAAGGCACGCACCTCTGACTTTTCGAAGTCATGTACGTATTAATAGTTAATTATCACGCGCTTAAACGGTGAAGGAAAACATCGTGAGGAAACCTGCATGCCTGAGAGATTTTCTCGATGGCGTGTCAAGTCTGCCAACCCGCACTAGGCCAGCGTGGTGGACTATAGCCTAATCCCTCTCATTCTTAGAGGAGACCCGTGCCCAGCAGTGGGACAATATAATGGGTTGATTATGTATTGTCTGGATTACGATTTATTTCGGTATTACGTTTTTAAAATAGACTTATTATCTCTTTTATTTAAGTTAATTTTAATTCAAGTCACCACAAACTGTCAAATTTCCCCAATGGATAATAAACTCTGTTATTTAGAGATAAAATTGAAAATCGATTTAAGAAATTTGTCAATTTTGGATATTAAATAATAATGTATTCAATCTGAATGTACCCCTGTGTAAACTTTTTATATTAAAATAAATTATGATAATAAAAAAATATATATTGTTTCTCTGTGTCTTCCTATGCAATAAATCCTATGCGAGCTGGAGGGCTAATTATCTATACCTATTATTAAATTGTATCTCAATTCCGATATATCGACATTGGAATTGTGCCGTTTCGTCAAGTTTCGTACTCTTGAATCCGAAACTAGCGCCAAATGTTTCAATATTGCCCGGTGATATAGTGAACTAAATAGGATTGGGAAACGACCCAACCCAATGGTTGCCAATGCAAATCTGGATGCCGATACAAGGATAATGGGTTTGTGCTCAAGAGTACGAAATCGCCCGCATCGAAATTGACATTGGAATCGGATCACGTTTGGATTGGTATTGTATTGTTTTCAAGAGTAAGCCTGCTGAGCCCGCCAAATTCAAATTTCAAGTGTTTTTTCGGAGTTTTTTGGTCTATAAGCGATAAGCGGCGGTAGCCTAATAGTTAGGGCGTCGGACTGGCGATCATGTGGTTGCCGGTTCGAGACCCCACCCATTGCACTACCGACGTGAACCCACTCGTAACACAAGCATTTAGCTTAGCACGAGGGGTTGACAAGAATACTATTAATGCGTGACGCACATTGCTAGTAAGCTTTTTTAAAAAAATCCAAGTTCTAGATTCAAGGCGATAGTAATCACGACATTAACTATAGGAACATGAGAATCTTTGCTTTAAAATCCTTATGAAGCCAAAAACTGTGCCATAATTTTCCAAAAAAAAAAATAAACAAAATTGAAATTGTTTGGCTAAAATGAACGATCAGCAATAAAGGTATGTGAGAGTAGGATTTACTCAGCGGATAAATTAAAAAACCAGACAACGGACTCGCCCATCGAGGGTTCCGTTCAAATTTTTAGGTACCTACATATAATTAATTGCAAATGTATAGTTTTCAGATTTTTCCCTATACTTGTAGTATAGGACAGTATTACTTGTCAAATTTCATAGTTCTAGGTGAATGTAAAATACCCTATAAATTTTGATACCCTAGAGAGTGACGAAATACAAGTTTTTTGCGACCGTATCTTTTTTTACGTTAACTTAGAAGTTTGATTTTTTCACAGCTTCAAGTGACTGTAGAGCTGAGTATATGGTTTTAATTTCAACTCGATTTCTCCACGCGTTCCCGAGATCAAAGGTCTTGACAGACAGACGGACGGACGGAGGGATAACAAAGTAATCCAATCGTTTTTCCGTTTTTCCTTTTCAGGTATTTGCATAAAATTGTGTATAATTTATTATTTAGTAAAAATTATACAGAATTTATCTGTAAGTTTAAGTTTTAACTTTTAGGTTTTTGCCTCTGTTATCTTGATTAAATATTGTTTCCTTATTATATTTATTTTTTTATCTTGTTTTATATTAGATAGTAGATTCTGTGCTGTAAATAAATGTGTTTCTTTCGTTTTTGTAATATATACTTTCCTAGGTTTAAGAAAATAAAATAATTCAAGTTTCATATCTTTATATTATTTCTTAAATCCTAATGTTATCTTATCTAGCTTATAATAACGTTAAAATAAAAAATACTTAATCCTAAATATTATACAACAGATTTTCTGGCGACAAGAAACTAACTAGCTGCTATTTACATGTTCGCGCATATGACGCGAGAATATGCGCGAAAATGCGCGATTCGCTAAAACAACGCGATACACAAAGATTACTTTGTGTATGTCGCGTTCTTGTCGAGCATTAGCTCGAGGCAAGAAATAAGCGTGTTGTATTTTCGCGCATATTCACGCATTGTATCAGAGATGTTAAAGTAATATTGTTATCTGTATTTTAATATTAAATATAGGGCTGACATTTTTCATGCTTTTTTTTAATCTATCGAGTATTATTTTTTTACATTCGCCTTGAGAAAAGGTGCTTGCCCAACAGTGGGCTTAACTATTTTTTTTTCTGTAAAATACTGGCCTTGCTTTAAATTAACATGAATACTAAAATTCCCTATATTTAATATTTTATCACATTTTCAAGCAAAAGCTATATAATTTAAATTTAAGAAAACAGACATAATTTAATGAACAGAACGACAAACGTGTTGGTCACACTTTTACAATTTTTCACAAAAATCTTGCAAGGAATTTTAGAATTAAATAAATTATATACTATGTTCAAATTTGACCTAAAAGCGGGCGTTATTACTTATTTTCTGGATGCGAAACAAATTCTTGCATAATTATCCACTTTGACCAGTCTAATTATCAACTTTACCCGGTCAATGTGGGCAATTTTTAGAGAAAAACGCCTAGTACCATTATCTTAACAAGAATGTCCATAAAATATGCAAATTCGCCAGCAAATTACAATATAACCCACAGCCATTTCGCGTATAGCTTGGTAAAAGTACTAAAACTTAAGTTAAAAATGCTCTACCCGTTGCCTGATAACTTAAGTTGCTTATATAAAATAAAGAATAGTTTGTTAATTTTACGAATGCGCGATGATCATTCGAATTTAAACCTTAAGTTAATGTTCTTACAGTTCATCGTATTTGTAAATTGCAAAAACTATGCCACGAAATTAATAATACGCTTCGCAATTTTCGTGTTTTGAGTTTTAAATCGTAATTTAAATCATTCAAAATATCGTCTTTCAATTTCCGCACGAAACAAATATTTGTATCCTGCTCCAGGTCTCAAAAAAAAACACCATCATTGAAGACGTTCATGGAATTTCAGATACGACAAAAAAATGAGAGAACCTCCTTTGTGAAATTAAAAACATGCCTATCTATTCGAAGTTCAAATAAAAAAAGCGTATTAAAAACATCGTATTCAGAGATACACAGTGACCATAATACAAACGAATTTTTTAGCTATTCTGTGTCTGAATCAAATTCCAGTCTAAGAAAATGCGACCACCACCGCAGTTCGGGCAATACCTTCGACATAACTTTGCCTGTCTGAAGTTGTCCGCAAGTATTTTTGGAGTGATAAATTGTATTATAAAACCTCGGTGTAAAGGCAATTGTAGTCGTAAATGTATCACTGTCGTGATTATTTTCCTTACGGATGTCGATATTTTTGTCTGCGCGGCCGCTAATTTCAAACGCGCACAGTTATTAGCAGTGATCGGAATAGGTAGAGCTATTTTGGTTCATTGACCGTAAACATATATGTTAATATGGACATACCCCGGGATTTCGACTACGATCCGGGGATTTTAAAAATAAATGAATGTAGGGAACAGAAAAATGTAATAGTTTGTTTTAAGTAAACCATTGCACACGCGATGTTGCCAAACTTACATCAACAACATCAGATGTCCGAAATTGCAAAAGTTCTATGCGCACACGCGCGTTGTTGCCGTCCTTGCAGGATGCAAAACACAGCTTGTGGAAACAAAAGAGAACAATAGCGGGAATGCGGGACACTCTTTGCCTAACGACAAGTATGTATCGTCTCTTTCTAACGTATTACAATTTTCTATTAGCAATTAATTCCGGGACGTAGGGCATGTCCATATTATTATAACATACCACAAGAACCAAAAATAGCTCTACCTATTCCGATCTCTGGTTATTAGACTGGTTTTGATTGGTATTATTGATATACTATGACCCAATTTACACCACTGTGTGCACAATTAACTGCAAAACAGATTTTTAATACTCGTATACCGTTTAGCATTGCGCACACCATTTCATATTTAAATAATTACATATAAATACAAGACTTACAAAGCCTTATACAATAAATATTTTTATTAATATTAAAGGTTTAAAAAAAGCTGTTGTCTATGCGCTACATTTGAATAAAAAATATATGCACCATAGTGTTTTTTTTTTCTCTTTTTAAAGACAGCAAATAAGATCTGTTCGATTTTTTAATTTTAATGTTGTTGTCTTTAAAAAAAATATTATATTATAGCTCGTAACGTAGGTTTTTGAAAAAGATATCGATGTTCTGTAGATATTTTAATAAATTAGAAAATCGTAATAATCACCTGACAAAGTAATTGGGTTCAAAGATTTTGAATGAAAATTATCCTAATTTAAAAACCACTTTTTGCAGTTTTATTGTGTATGTATGTAATTATCGTGATTTTTCCTTCAGAAGTTATCCAAGGATGTCAGCAGCATAACCATTTTCCCATTGTCAATTTGAAAACCCATCTTTATGTAATGCAAATAAAGTTTAAAATAGATTGCAACATAATTATCAGACAGCGTTTCCGTCATGCTATTATGAACTCTATCTGAATTAAATTTGGACGATATTTAAGGCAAAGTTAACCAAATTCAAGATTTATTTAGTTTTTTCGCAAATTTTAGATCTTTTATGGCGAAAGAATATTTGAATCGTGCGCCATATATATGAAAATGATACTAGGAAAAAACATAACGTCAGGGATATAGGGCAATACCGTGTAACTAAGACTGCTATAAGGTTTAATTTTCAATGTTATTTCATTCAAAATTACGTAACTAAGACTTTGCTATAAGGTTTAATTTTCAATGTAATATCATTCGAAATTAGCCTTAGGGAAGTGTTAGGTAAGCGATATTTCACTATCCCCGACGATAACATGAATAATATTGAGATCTTTTTTGTTTTTAATAATTTAAAAAGACAAATAAATAAATTCAGTACTTATATCTTTATTCAAAAACTACGTTTTATATATTGTTGCGATATCACATAACATGCGTTAAGAAAGGTATAGAAAAAGATGGGTGAAATGACCATTCTTTTTTAACATTTTATGTGGGTAAAGACGCAATCGTGATTTAAAAACTGGATTTTTACAATAAAGTTTCAAGGTATCTTTTTTTTTAAATTTTGTACTTGTATTCAAAATATGTACATGTGTACATAGTAAACTGATTATGTTATTTGTCAAAATTTTTCAAAAATGCATTTTTCTTCATTTTTCATCTAAATATTATGTATAATGTACACAACTTAATTTTTTATTAAGGTATCTTTATTTGATTTTAGATACAAAATTAAATATTTTTTTCAATTTTTTTTTGTTTGAAATTAATTCTTTTAAACGTAAACTGATTCGAAGTTACGACCAGTCGACTCCCAGCTCAAGTTGACTAATAAGCCATAGTTTTCATTTGAAGTGTATTTAATGAAGCGTAACAAAACCTTTATAATTCAGGACCTTTTTTATCGCGAATAAAATGTGATAAAAAATAAAGAAAATTTTGACAAATATCGTAATTTTATTTTCGTTTCGTACTTATATAACAAAGAAAGATATACACAGAGGTTTTAATCAGCATAAATCGATTGTTCAGTAAGGTCAATCAACTTTTTGTTGTTACCTATTTTCGACCTTATCTCACTCAAAAGAAGTCTTATTAAAAAAAACACCCGAAATACAGGCTTATTTTTCAATGACCGGCCAAATTTACAGAAACTGTTCACAATCTATAATATTTTCGATCTACGAAATAAAAAAGTTAGAATTAGACTTTTTTCTTCACATGTTTTTATTCCTGCCATCGCTAAATTACAGAACGCGTGGATATAGTTACCACTACACAATTCAGTTCAATAACCCTAGATAGCAAACATTAATAAATAAGTGACATCGCACTTGTGTGCGTGCGCTGTCCGCAATTTTTTTTTAAAAACATAAAACTATCGGCTTTTGCGTCACGTGTTGTGGGTTCGATCCCCACACGGTGCAAATATTTGTATGATCTACAGGTAGTTGTTCCGGGTCTGGGCGTTTGTGTATGTGAGAATTTGTGTTTGTAAACGCACCCACGATACAGGAGAAAATACTAGTGCAACCACACTAGTATTTTCTCCTGTATCGTGGATGCCGATCGCTCAAACGCTACGCCAAACGTGTCGTCGATATTAGTTTTTTTTTGACATTTTCAAATCAATGTTTTTACAATATATTGTGTTGATTTGACAATAATGTTTAAAATGCTCTTTGGGTTTGAATTTTAAATTTTGGCCGGCCTTTGATGTGTAACCCTGTATATTTAATACTTAGTCCTTGTATTCAAGTATATACTCCGGTTATTAACCTACCATTTACAATACATTTCGATTTAATTTCTCTTTTATAAGTAGCTGCAAAGTCAGTCAGGGGACGTAATTGTCCCCGGATTCGTACGAAATGGATTAATTAAAATATAAATGCCTTTTAACGCCACACAGAAACCAGAGTAACGTCTGATTTTGAAAAAGAACAAGGGACCACAAAAAGTTGATTGACAGTTATATTTTAACTTCATATTCCTGAACGGGATAATTTAAACTTACTTTTCATCCTCCAAGCCATTTCTCAATTACGTTGAGTCGGCTTCCAGTTTTCAGATGTGGCTGAAAATCTGTATATACGAAGCGATTGGATATTCAATTTTAAATGTACATTTAGGTGGTTTTTTTATCTAGGTAAAATAAAGACACCCCGCTTAGGTATTCTGAAGTTAATAGTTATAAAAATTAACCTATATTAATTTATTTTTTCATTATTGTGTCTGATCAATCTTTTAGCTGATATTTTTAACTAATCTTATAAACTAATATTTAAAAAAATAACATTAAATAAACAAACCTAATTTTTAAGAGAAAAATAATATTTTACAAAAACTTCTAAAATTACTTATTGCAACGTTACGATGTCATAGACATCAAGTGTTTTTTTTTTTACTTTGTATAATCTATGGTTTATATGATATCAGTCGTTTGTGGTAATTATTGTGTTTTTTTTTCTTATTATCGTTTGGAACAATTTTGTTGGTAAACCAAAAAAAAACTAAGCATAGATTTTTTAAAACGTGTTTTTTACAAAAAAAAAATAAGTGCACATATATTTATTTTAAATATAAAAACCAAATATACATATTTTGTGAGTTTTACATATTTTTTTTATAACTTTTTTTTTGTAAAAAACGCGCAAACGCACTCAATTTTAAATTCACTAATCGACAAACTAACTCAAAATGGAATCATTTTTTTCTATCACAAACAATTTTTTTTTCGAGATGTTGATAAAAACACGCTTGGCTTCACCAAGCTATACAATAGAAAGACATCGAACGCTTTGACAAAATAAACATAACATGACCATCACGCCTGTATTCCCCGAAGGGTTAGGCAGATATGTACTAATGTACACCCACAGTTCGCCGGTATGTTTAAGTCCCATATAGTAGGGGGCGAGCCTATTTCCAATAGCCGAGACCAAAGAACATCCCAATAATACTGTTCGACCTTGGAACTGAATCCAGCACCTTTAACGATCACTGGACATGTGACATTACTGGGCAAATGAGACATAACAACTGAGGTGTCAAGATGACAACGCGCGAGTGATACCACTGGTGTTGCTGACGTCTGTAGGCTGCGGTTGTCGCTTACCATCAGACGGCCTGTATGCTTGTCTGTCATATTATTACATCCAAAAACCAATGTATTTCATCGGACATGTTATGTTATTGTCTAGGCGTATTACTGAAATCGTTCTACTGAAATTTCAGCTTTCAAATATATTTTTTGTGACAAAATTAACATCGTTGTTTTCTTCGCAGTAATCACGAATTTATAACAAAAGCCTAGTACTTAGGACATTTTTGTTCAATGGTAACACACACAAAATAAATGGTAACATTGTTTTTTTAACCGCCAAGTAACAAATTACAGACACAATTTATGAATAATCTGATCTTCAATGACTTTATGACTTTTCGGGAAGAAAATTGTGTAATATTTCTTTAAGCTATTGCATAGCTTCTATCGCGGGCCTTGAGCGTGGGGACCGAATCCAGAAATTCCGTAACGAAAAAGACCTAACACGCTTGTCTCTTTAGTTCAGCAACCCGCCTTTAGGTGGCATTGGTTGTATTACATAAGTTGATAAAAAACGCTATGCAATAGCTTTACCGCGGCAGTCCCCGAGTGCCACACGTATTTTTTTTTAAATTATTTTTAGGTACAAAATCTAAGATCTTTTTACAAGTACCAAATTACAGGCATAATACTTTATAATAGTTTTTGTGTCCCAAGGCCTTTCGCCATTTGCTGAATTATAATACTTATAAAAAAAGCAGCAAACTCAATTAAATACAGTTTTTAACGTTTGTATAATAATGATGTAGATATTATGTAATTTTTGACGCTTACAATCTTCTTCCCGAAAATTATTATATTTTTTTTTTTTAGATTTTACAATATCTAAAATGCATACCGATCGACGATTATAATACATATATATGTTATTATATTATATTCCCTGGTCTTAATACACTTAATGATTATAAAACTATAAAATTGTAAAATATTTTCTTAATTTTGTATTTTTTCTAATTAATTCAGAAATAAAAACTGACATACAGCAATAAATAATCTAATATAACTGTTTTGATTTTAATTCATCGTTCTTATATTTTCCGTTAACTTAGTTTTCAATTTTGACAGGAATCAGCACTTTTGACATAGTCCAATGATTTTTACATCAAAAAAAAAATAAACAAACCTTTTTACATTAAAAAAATGCGTCTGTCAAATTTAACAAAAAAATAACTTCACAAATTATTCTTTATTTTGCCTAATTATGTCACAAAATGACTGCGTGGTCCGTCTTTAGTGTGTATGCGTATGTTACCATCTCGGGAACTGGATATATTGTCACTGGTCGTAACTTTTAGCTTTCCTGTCCATATCATCGTCTGATGTACGGTTCATGGAGTGATCTGTAAAAAAAAAAAATTTTGTAGACGTAACATACCATCACGCCTGTATTCCCCGAAGGGTTAGGCAGAGGCGTACTTATTGTACACCCAAAGTTCGCCTGGTATGTTTAGGTCCCATGTTATAGGGGGCGAGCCTATAACCATTCACCGGGTACAAATCCAGACTCCGAGCTGCTAATGAGAATTTCATAGAAAAATCCAATGACACTTTGCTCGACCTGGGGATCGAACCCAGGATCTCTAGTGTAGCAGTTGCGCTTCGGACTACTAGACTAATGAGGAGTCACCTACTATTTTTGGCAAAATAAAGTGTTTTTTTTGCTGTTACATTTTACTAGATCTGGTGGGTTAGTTAAACATTACATACTCGTAAGCCATAATAATTATATTGTTTATCATAATAATGGTGCCGTTTATATGAATAATTATGTTACTTATCACAATAATTATGTTACTTATCACAATAATTATGTTACTTATCACAATAATTATGTTACTTATCATTATAATTATGTTGTTTATAATAATTACCTTGGTGCTGCGGCATCTTGGGTACAAGGACGACGTTGCCGTCTGCCGCCTGCTGCAAAGAGTACTGCTGCGAGGACAGCGGTCTACCTTCAGGGTCGCGCAGGTTCTATAGAAGAGAAGAAGAGAATTTTAACAAGAGAAGATGATAGATAGAAGAAAACAGGGTTTATTATTATGACAATAAACATACAATTACATAATATAACATAAAAAAACGAATATCATCACGCCTGTATTCCCCGAAGGGTTAGGCAGAGGCGTACAATGTACACGCACAGTTTGCCGGTATGTTTAGGTCTAATGGGTCCCATGTAATAGGGGGCCAGCCTATTGCCATTAAACCGAAACAAACGGACCGTGGGAGAGCCCTGCTTCGGCACGAATGGGCCGGCTCGACCGGAGTGATACTACGGCCCCACAGAGAACCGGCGTCAAACAACGCTTACGTTGTGTATCACCGAGTGAGTGGGGTTACCGGAGGCCCAATCCCCTTTTAAAAGGCGGGCAACGCACTTGTGACTCCCCTGGTGTTGCGGGAGTCCATGGACGGCAGTAATCGCTTACCATCAGGTGGCTCATGTGCTCGTTTGCCAACCTAATCATTAAAAAAAAACCGGCAACAAAGACTCTAGTATAATTACTTACCTGGAATACATGTCGATACAAAGCAGCGAAGCGTTCCTTGACCCGTTGCCTCTCCGCTATGAGGGAGCTGTGTTCCCTCTGTGTCCTCTGCTTACGGTCCCTCACGGTACGGACCTCGTCGGCCAGGGAGGTGATCTGGTCCAGTTTGCGTTTACGGCAGTTCTGTGCTGCCACCTGGTGAAAGAAAAAAAACATTTTATTTCAGACTCGCACAGGCAGAGCATATTACATAATATAGGTAGGTATTATACAAATTATTATGGTGAACCTAAAAAGGACCCTAATTTGGCTTAATGCTGCGACATTACATAACATAACATAATCAACCCATTATACTGTCCCACTGTTAGGCACGGGTCTCCTCTCAGAATGAGAGGGATTAGGCTATAGTCCACCACGCTGGCCTTGTGCGGGTTGGCAGACTTCACACGCCATCGAGAATATCTCTCAGGAATGCAGGTTTCCTCACGATGTTTTCCTTCACCGTTTAAGCGCGTGATAATTAACTATTTAATATACACATGACTTCGAAAAGTCAGAGGTGCGTGCCTTGGGTTCGAACTCGAGACCTTTGACATGGCAGTCCAACGGTCATACCACTAGGCTATCACTGCTTCTCAATTATCAGCTGCGACATTATTATTATTATTTAGCTTGAAAGGTGTCGAAGAAAATATTAGAATTAAAAAAGAAAAGACGTGAACACGTCTGGGGTGATACCACCCCATTGCTAGATATTCTGTCGCTAAGCGATAATGTGCTAACGTTATTGTGTTCCAGTTTGAAGGGTAATGTAGCCAGTGACATTACTGTGCACATGAGACTTGACAATTGAGGTGTCAAGATTAGTGTTGCAAAAAACTCGAGTCTTTGAGTCCTACATAAACAGACTCGGATGATGAATTACAAGACTCGACTCATTACAACAGGACTCCAAGACTAGAGAACTAAGTTCTCTACGAGCCCTTGTATGTGACATGAGAGCTCGAGTCTCTTTGTGTGCTCGAGTGCTTTTTATGCGGCGAGTCGTACTCAAGTTCTTATAGCGGACGATCAAATGCAATATGCTAACTGGTAAACAAGTTTACTCAATTATCGAAAATATTAACAACTTAGAGGGTAGTATCTCAAAATATAAAGCCAGTTTTACTTCACATCTCTATTTTCATACTAGTGTATTTTTGGCTGATTTGTAATGATTTTGTCTTGTCAGTATTTTTTAGTGCAGAATTACATAACCACTAATATAAACTTATCACCTTTTCGATTCTTTTCGAATGATGAGTTTCAAGTCTCATCTTCATGCTTCGAGTTTTTCTTGAAGACTCGAGTTCATTTTAAGACTCGAGTCCTTTTGTAAGACCCAAGTGGTTGTTAAATGACTCGGACTCGGCTTGACTCTAGACTCCGAACCTTTTCAGCACACCGAGTCTTGCTTATTTGAGTCGATTCTTTAAACTTACAACTCGAGTTTTTTGCAACACTAGTCAAGATGACAACGCGCGAGTGATACCACTAGTGTTGCTGGCGTCTATGTTTAAATTCAGATTATTTATATTATTCATATTCTGTAGGCTACGGTTGCTGCTTACCATCAGGCGGCCAGACTAATAATAGCCGTATGCAAATGTTTACCATAAATAGAACCCATCAACAAAAACGGTCCAAAAATAAGGAAGTTACAATCATTTTAATTTTATGCTAGACAGAGAACGTAATTTACTAGTTTGTGACGTCACAAACCAATGCGCCATACAAATCTTATACTAATACTCGTTTGTGGGAAAGGGACAAAGCATACTCACTCAACCCCCACCAAAAACTTTAAATGCTTTCTTTCAATCTTTGGACTTTAACATAACATACATACCATCACGCCTGTATTCCCCGAAGGGTTGGGCAGAGGTGTACTTAATGTACACCCACAGTTCGCCGGTATGTTTAGGTCCCATGTTATAGGGGGCGAGCCTATAGCCATTAACCGGGCACAAATCCAGACTCCGAGCTGCTAATTAGAATTTCATAGAAAAACCCAATAACACTTTGCTCAACCCGGGGATCGAACCCAGGACCTCTAGTGTAGCAGTCGCACTTGGGACCACTAGACTAATGAGGCAGTCTTTGACTTTATTGACCGATTAAAATTATTTTTTCAGAATACGATTTGTATTTAGTTTGATTTTTCACTCAGCCGGTTATTTTTAATTCATCAAACGCTAGTCGCTTACGATCACTCGACTTATGGGACAGTCTTAAAAAAATTGTTGCTTTTGATAAAAATAAACATGATATTTATATAAAATAACACAATACCTTATTCTTTCCACGTCGCCTTATGTCCCTTATAAGGGACAGTTGGGCCTCGCTCAGGTCATGCTTGGACAGGCGTTCGTTGAACTCGTCCATTGGCAGGTTGATGATGTCCTGCACCTCCAGGGGAATCCCTGCGGCCACTTGTAGAGGTTAATGCTTGCATTTTTATGTATAAGAGATGTTTTTGTTGCGCAACTGTTGGGTGACAGTTGAGCGATAGTTTGACGATAGTTTTTCGACTTTTTTATTATATTTTTATTTAATGTCGACGATTGTAATTGCATTTTTATATATGAAATAATTTTGCTGCGCGATTGTGGAACGATAGTTGGGAGATTTAAATGCAACAATTTGTAAAATATCAATTGATATAATGACATAAGAATATGTATATGTCTAAGAAGATAATAATTAACATAACATATCATCACGTCTCTATTCCCCAAAGGGTTAGACAGAGGCGTACTAATATACATCCACAGTTCGGTATGTTTAGGTATAATGTAAAAGGCGAATCTATTGCCATTAACCGGGCACAAATTCCAAACTCCCGAGTTCCTACTAAGAATTTCATCGAAAAACCCATACATACATACATAACATAACCAACCCATTATACTGTCTCACTTCTGGGCACGGGCCTCCTCTCAGAATGAGAGGGATTAGGCTATAGTCCACCACGCTAGCCTAGTGCGGCATACTGGCATACTGCCTAGATGTGTCGGTCATCTTCGGAAACACGAAGTTACCCGATGCACATTATTTATCCTGAAGTACTGTCCTAATCATTTGGAATAAGTTCTTATATTATTGTGTGTAAGTACATTGTAGTATGTCTAAATGGTCATCTAATTTTATATACTTTGATGATGTGTGTTTTTCCACTTAGTTTATTATTTTTTTATACATAATGACATTCAGTTCTCGAACGCTGAGAACTTTCTTTTTCTATTATCGACTTCGGCCCAACTTGGACATTAAATCAATGTCAGCACATCCTGTTATTGCATTATAGTACCTACTTGAAGATTGTAATACAGATTATTTTAAAAAGTGTCCATGGAGTTTCTTGCCGGATTCTTCTCCATAGGATCAACTTTTTTGGAACCGTGCACCTAGACTCATTAACGTTTCATAAACGCTTGTAAAAGCTTATTTGAAATAAAAACATTTGACCTTGAACTTGTGTATATACTAGTTTTTGTTATTACCTAGTGCTTTAGCTCGTTTCTCGTCTCTAGACAGGTGTTGCCCGCTGCTGGTCGCTGAAGACCCTCCGTCTGACATACTGCCATCGGTCAGCCGTCGCACTAAAAGAAAAAATCGATGTTAGAATCATCATCGTAGAAATAACACGACTTCTTACGGATTTTATCCGTGATATTATTTAATTCCCGACATTTCGGATCCTTTACAGCATCCATGGTTACGGGTAGACTGAGGTGTTGGACGTCTTAATGTTGCAATTACTAACAGGCACCATACATGTTCGTTAAGGCGGATCGTTCACCTGAGCCCGCGAAAGTCAAATTTCAAGGGATTTCTCGCAGTTTGTAGGTCTATAACAAGTTCTAGATTCATGGCAGTTGTAATTGCGACATTAACTATACAACATTCACAACTGAGAACTAAAACCTTTACTTATAAATACTTATCAAACCAAAAACTTGCCGAAAACTGTGTAATTGGTAAAATTGACATTTTATACTACTTTTAGCTACAATAATGATTTTTAAGCAATGGTTTTAGCTAAACATTGTGAATTTTGTATAATTAATGTCGCAATTACTATTAATAAGAATGTAGGACTTATTATAGACCTACAAACTGCGAAAAACCACTTAAAATTTGAATTTGGCGGGCTCAGGTGAACGATCCGCCATAATTGGGTATGCTTAAAAACAGTCCTGTGGAGATTTGTCTCCACAATCAGTCAGTGCTGAGCTTACCCCAATTGCTAAAATAAGGCTTGTATTTTGTTTTAGTCTTGGTGATTTTTTTTGTAAACTTATTTCGGGCAATAAATCATTTATTTATTATTTTTTAATCTAGTTAACAAAAAAAAGCTAGGTGTGAGGCACATCACTAATTTCTTTTAGATTTTTTTATTCTGAATCTAAACCCAGCAACAGAATAATTCTAGGCTGTCAGAATCGCGAGATATACTCGTACCAATCTCTAACTGCTAAAAACACTGTTTTTGAAGTAATTTTAGTTTTTTTTAAGTTTTTACGGTCATTTCTAACTAAAGCATCCTTTAGTACTTCTCTTCTCCTTTCAAATCCATTTTAGTTTGCTTTTTAGTTTAGTTTAGTTTGGTTTTTTTCTCCCACCCTGAAATGATAGGAGGGATAGTGAAGTGATACTGAAGTGATAGTGAGTGATAGTGAGGGATAGTGAAATGATACTGAGGGATATTGAAGGGATACTGAAGTGATAGTGAGTGATAGTGAGGGATAGTGAAGAGATACTACAGTGACAGTTGAGTGGGACCGTGAAGTGATAAATAAGTTATAGTTGAGGGATACCGAAGTGATACTAAAGGGATAGTGAAGTGATAGTGGGGGATATTAGGGGTAATTAAGTGATAGTGAACTGATAGCGGAGGATAGTGAAGTGACAGTCTATTATTATGTCATTTTCTTGTTGAAGTGTTTCCTTTTTGATCATGAAATCCTTACCTCGTTTGTCCCTAACGGCGGCCGGTCGCTGGTCGGCAGCCGCTAGGGGCGCGCTGTATGTGTGGTTGTGTCTCACCCGCTCCGGCGTAGCGTAAGCAAATCTAGGAGCGGCCGGACTTGGGATGTTGCTCTGTTGAACAATAATAATTAAGTATTAATATAATAAAGAGGTAAAGTTTTTGCGTTTTGGATGTTCGGGGTAATCTCCGGTACTGCTGATCCGATTTTGAAAATTCTATCACTGTTAGAAAGGTGTTTTATTCTTGAGTGCTATAGATTGAATAGTTGTATAGAATTTTTCTTACCTGGAGTAAAGCATGGCTTGAATGTGCTGTGTTGAGATCCAAGGCTGGCGGGTGAAGGTTTGTCACGTGTGGGGGGGCGAGCTGAGGACGGGGTCCGAACTCCACTGTAAGTAAAACGCATTTTGTTACTGTAATAAAGTGATAAACAGTATACAGGCCAAGCAATGATAAGCGACAACAATAGCCTATAGTATAGTTGTCATCTTGATACCTCAGTTGTTGAGTAGGATATGCATTACTACTCTTGGAACCGGAACACAAAATAGTTGAATATTTAGCATCTATTTTTCCCTTATTGGAATATGAATTTGGCAACCCAAGAGAATGCCTTCATCTTAAGAGTCCGGCGAATCCAATTTCCCTTACAAACGTAATAAATCGTAATTTGAATACAATTTCATGAAATACTCGGTTATTCGGATCCGATACCGTTAATCTAGGTTCCTACTCTACCATTTCGTTCAAAATACTTCACTGGAAATAAATGTGCAATGCAAATTTGTGATAACTTTAGCAAGTTTGAAACGATTTTCCGGTGTTTTATTTCCAGTAAAGTAGTAGTAGACGAAATAGTACCGTAGGAACCTAGATTAACGGTATCCAAATCCGAATAATAACGTAATTTGATAGAATATTGTCAAGATTTAGATTTATTTTGGTACTACGTTTTTTTGGACAATTCAAGCTCCGCCGGACCCTTACGAATGAACGGTTAACTTAAGACGATAAGTTTTTTATGTCCTTTTTCATCATCATCATCATATCAGCCAATAGAAGTCCACTGCTGAACAAAGGCCTCCCCCAAAGACTTCCACAGGGACTGGTTATATGCTACCTGCATCCAACGACTCCCAGCGACCTTCACTATGTCGTCCGTCCATCTTGTTGGAGGTCGTACTACACTGTTTTATTTTTATTGGGGCAAACGAGCAGACGGACCGCCTGATGGAAAACGATTACCGCCGCCCATGGACACTCGCAACACCAGAGGAGTCACAAGTGCGATGCCGGCCTTATAAAAGGGAATTCAAAGTCAAAGTCAAAGTCAAAATTATTTATTTCAATTAGACTATTAAAAAGGTACTTTTGAAAAGTCAAACTAATTGCACGGTTCCAAAAAGTGGGTCTTATGGAGAAGAGCCGGCAAGAAACTCAATAGATACTCTTTTAAAAAAAAACATGATTACAATATTAATCTTTACAACTTTGTTTTAAATAGTTTGACAATTATGCAGTTTGATGTGTAAGATTTATTCAGTATAAGTAGGTGTTATATTTTGTAGTTATATAGAAAGAAAGGGATTGCCACAGCAAGTAAGAGCTGACCAGTCCCGACAGACAGCATCCGTTCACGAGCATGACGTGTGTATCCGGGCCTCTAATTGGGCCTCCGGTATCCTCACTCATTCGGCGATACACAACGTAAGCGTTGTTTGACGCCGGTTTTCTGTGAGGCCGTGGTATCACTCCGGTCGAGCCGGCCCATTCGTGCCGAAGCATGGCTCCCCGCGGGCAAAACGATTTATTGTGTTGCCCTTTTTTCTTTTGTCTTAGTTCCTTATTTCAGTTGCTTGTAGATTATAATTTTAAGTATAATAAATAAATATATTAAACTGAATCCTTACCATTATGCATTTGCATGTTATCATGGTGATAAGACTGTTCTGGGCATTCGTATTTGACCACGCCAGGTCTACCGACTGGGTCCAGGGCCGGAGCGGGCTGTTCCTGAAGAAATATGCTGGGTTAATGGCATAATCATCTACTAAAGAGGTAAAGTTTGTAAGAGGTAATCTCTGGATTTACTGAATCGATTTTGAAAATTCTTTTTGTGTTGGATAGTCCATTTATCGAGGAAGGTTATAGGCTATTTAACATCACGCTTCGCCTCTTAGGAACGGAGCAGCGCGGGCGAAACCGCGAGCGGGTCGCTAGTAATAAAGTAAAGACAGTTGGGACCGTTAATGTTTCGCATTCATGATTATTGATACCTTACTGATTTCGATATTTGTGCACAAAAATACATCAAAAGGTGAGTATGTTGTGTGTATGAAGACGATGATGATGATGATGTGGAATGAGAGTTTAAATATCTTAGATGTAAGGTAATGTTAAATTTGATTTACTATTAAATTATTGTAAAAGTCATTAGATTTAAAAAAAAAGGGGAATAATATTATTTTGGTTGAACGATTAATTTAGTGATAAGGCATACATTGTAAGTACTGATTATTCCATGATTTTGTTTAATAGGCTGTGTTAAGGAGTGCCTGAGGACAGACATGAGAGCAGGATGGCCGATTGTGGGAAATGGAACGTAAGGGTGAAGGAAAAGGACATATCTATGGGAGTGAAAGGGAGAGAGCATAACAGTGTGAGAGAAGGATAGTTTGATAAGTGTGAAAGGGAGACAAAGAAACGAACGGATATATGGTGGTCAGATGTAAGATTATAATCACAGAGAAAAATAAAAGCATTATCATTTTTTTGAAAGACGTGTTTTACTCTGAGTAAAATCCCACATTAATGTAGTTATTTTTGTGAATGAGAAATTCGACACCAAGCATTGGCTATGATCTCTAAGCCAACGTGAGTCTCACCCACCAGATCGAAATATGCCTTCACAACGTCTCACACTTCTTAAGGTGGCAATTTAAATGTCTTGGTGTATAGATACGTAATTGATTTACATTGTAACACATTTGCTAAGAAGCACTAATAAAATTTATCACTACATAGTCGGTTCCCGCTGTCTGTCTGTCCCTATGTATGCTTAGATCTTTAAAACTACGCAACGGATTTTGATGTGGTGTTTTTTAATAGATAGAATGATTCCAGAGGAAGGTTTTAAGCTATTTAACATTACGCTACGACTCTTAGGAATGCGCGGTGAAACCGCGGGCGGGTCACTAGTATCTAATAAATTAATAAATGTTTTTCCTTACATGTATATTTACCTGGAAGCATCGTTTGCCGAACATATGGTGTTTCTTTTGGGGCTGGTGAGGTGCAGCTCTCTCCCGCCCATACGTATTATCGTACGGACGGAATTTGGAACTGAAAAGAAACAAACCCTATTAATATCGTTCCGTCGTAAGAATAAAAAGTGTTAAGTACAAGCATTTTTTTTAACTAGATGGCGCCTGCGTTTCCTAACTGACGACCTCTGAGAAGAAACACCGAAACAAACTCAGAGAATAATGGTCTCTTTTAAAGTCCAGACATAGTTCCTCACTGTCTTTCAGATAGGCATCCCGTAAGAGGCGTGAAAATATCCGACTTGCTCGGTGGTAGGACCTCTTGTGGTCTGACTGGCTGGCCCTTACGTCGGAGTCTGCCGTAAAGCACCGCGGTGTGTGTTTCGACTTCTGCACGTAAGAGCCAGTTCCCCTCGGTGGCTGCGGCTCTGGCAGTCTGCAGTCCGTAGGGGCTCTTAAGGGTCGGCAACGCATCAGCAACTCCTCTGGTGTTGCAGGTGTCCATGGGCGACGATGACTACTTACCACCAGGTGGCTCGTCAGGTCGTTTGCCGCAATAATCCATATTTTTTATAACCTTACCTGTGGAACTCCTGGGCGGAGTCACTCCCATCACACCATTCTCCATCAGACAATGATGGCACTCTCTCAGATCCCATAGAAGACACCGCGCTATCTGACGCAGAATCGCGCTCTGCATACAAAGAGATAAAATTAAACATACCAGCATCATTCCATATACAGGGGGGAGGGGGGCGTGAGAGAGAGAGAGAGAGAGAGAGAGAGAGAGAGAGAGAGAGAGAGAGAGAGAGAGAGAGAGAGAGAGAGAGAGAGAGAGAGAGAGAGACGTAGGTACGCATCCTGCCCGCGGTCTATATTTCAATGTCTAATATTCGCGTGTCAGAAACCACTATCTAATTTATATACAATTTCAAACGTTCAGTACTGAGAATTTTATACAACAACCCAATAGCTTTTGGGACCACTAGGATAACTAATGACAATAAGGCAGCTAATCTAAATACTCAGGGCTATAGGTTTGGAGGCCCTGGGGCAACAAAGGAGTGTACAATGCATGTCACCAACGTCACGTAAATTCAGAATGTGAAGGCAAATTTCGATCTAGCGGGTGGGACTCGCGGTGGCTTAGAGGTCAGAGCATCTGGTGCATCTAACTAGAAGACGCAGGTCCGAATCCTGCCCGCGATTGAATTTTTCCTTCACTAAAATAACTTCAAAGGATAGGTTTTTATCCTATCGTAAGTTATTAATTAATATTTTATTTACTAGTGTTTACTCGAGGGAATTTGAAAGTTTTTATTTCGAAGTTTCTATTGTGGGGGGCCCCTCTTTTGTGGAGGCCCAGGGGCTGTAGGCCTAAATGCAGCCCTGTATATAATTCTCTGATACGCCATTTTTTTTGGTCATCTCTTATCACCGTGCGTGACACATTATATTTTTTATGTATTTGATGATTACAATGATAAGATAACATTTTTTGGAAAACATTTATACGAATTTTTGCCATGTCATGGTTTTTTTTTAAATCTGATTTAAATTTCTTAGTATCTGCTTTTTAACCGCCTCGTTCTTCTTGTGGTCGTTAGCGCGACTGCTACGCTAGAGGTCCTGAGTTCGATTCCCAGATCGAGTAGCGTTTTTCTATTAAATTCTGAGTGATAGCTCGGAGTTTGGGATTTGTGTTTTTTTACGTGGGACCTAAACATACCGGCGAACTGTGGGTGTACATTAGTACGCCTCTGCCTAACCCTTCAGGGAATACAGGCGTGAGGGTTTGTTATTCTAGGATGAATTCAAATCTACCGGCGCGGGCCGCGGTACAGGAAATTGAGTGTTAATACAGTACAAATAAAGTTTATTTATCATACCATCACCCCTGTATTCCCCGAAGGGTTAGGCAGAGGTGTACTTAATGTACACCCACTATTCGCCGGTATGTTTAGACCCAATTAATAGGGGGCGAGCCTATAACCATTCACCGGGCACAAATCCAGACTCCGAGCTGCTACTGAGAATTTCATGGAAAAACCCAATAACACTTTGCTCGACCCCGGGATCGAACCCGGGACCTCTAGTGTAGCAGTCGCGCTTGGGACCACTAGACTAATGAGGCAGTCATTAAAGTCAGTAAAGTTTATATTTCCACCGCAATGGTCGACCGGCGGTCACGAAATGCGTGCTGAGCCGAGTGTAGTTGCATGCGAATATAAACTTTAATAGCTGTGAAGACACTTCAATTTCCTTTACCGCGGAGAAAGTGCGCTCCGACGAGCACCGGTTGGTGTAAATCGTACTTTTCTTTTTTTTATGGGATAGGAGGGCAAACGAGCAGACGGATCGCCTGATGGTAAGCGATTACCGCCGCCCATGGACACCCGCAACACCAGAGGAGTCACGAGTACGTTGCCGATATTTTAAAAGGGGATTGGGCCTCCGGTAACCTCACTCACTCGGCGAAACACAACGTAAGCGTTGTTTAACGCCGGTTTTCTGTGAGGCGGTGGTCTCACTCCGGTCGAGCCGGCCCATTTGTGCCGAAGCATGGCTCTCCCACGTTAAAAGAGGCACATCTCGACGTGTAGTAAAATCCGACATAGGTACCTGTTATCATCATTTGGGAGTGGTTGTGGTGGGGGGCGTGGTGTGCGCTTGCGCCGTCCAACATGCGCATCGTGTACATTCCTGCAACAAAAACATTACAATATCGTTAATGAGAAAACTTAACTGTCTCGTTAGCCTAGAGGTTTTGGGTTCGATTCCCAGGTCGAGCAATTTAAAAGTAGCGGCAAATTTAGGTTAGGTTAGAACGGAAATTACGACAATGTACGTTTTGACGTCTCATGACGTCACCGTAAACATTTAGGTTTGTAATTACTAGGCATAAAATTGATTTCAATCCTCTCCCATGTTCGAATTAGTTCGTAAACTTAAATATATAGATAATTGATTGGATAAAACGATCAATAAATTCTAAAAACGATAAAACAGTGACTGTTTTTGCGGAAACTGACGTCACAGTACACGCGACCAATATGGCGGCGTTTAAATCTCTCGTATCTGGTTGCAGTTTTGAATATTTATTTTTATGATGAAATATTAATATTTTTGTCAAAGAAATATTTTTTACGATCCTTTAATAATGTAAATTATTGCTTAAAAATATAAAAAAGTCTTGAATATTTCCTATAACTTTTAAAAAATTTCTAATATCAATAAAATATATGACAGTAAAAAAAAATTAGCTCAACTCACGCTGATTCGCCAAAAAATATAAAAGAAAAGAGTTTAACATTGAAAGTGTATGTAAGTATTTATCTTATCAGACATTTATCTTGTAGCTAGGGAAAATAGTGTTGAACGATCATGATAAGGTATCTTACCTATTTATATTAAATAGCGGCCCGCCCGCGATTTCACCCGAGTCGCCCCATTCCTAAGAGCCTTTTCTCCATACGATCCATTTTTTTGGAACCGTGCAACTAGTTTTGACATTTCAAAAGTACCTATTTAGTGGTCTAATTGAAATAAAACATTTTGACTTTGACTTTATAGTAGGGTTGGCGACCCTAAGCCTAACCCCTGTAATGCTGAGACACGGATACCATAGAGTTAATGATGATAAAAACTCACGCGTTTGTCCCATAGGGGTAAGTAGAAGCCAAATGCTATGTTTCTTGCAAACTAGATATAATGAATATTTTATTACGTGCATAAACTGTTTTTTTTTAATTCGTGATAAGGTTACGCTTGACCGCCAGTTCGCCTGATGTGTTGGCTATCTATAAGATAATATAATATAGAGTTGTCACGATGACAAAGTAATTATTATATCTTTCTGTAGGACGATAAGAATAATTTGTTTTCATTTAAAAAGGCCTAAATTAGCGAGATATAATAGTCCTCGCAGCCAGTGCGTGGGTATGAGAAGATGTATGAATGTGGAAGAAGCAAAAGAAGTATGCAAGAATCGTAGCAAATGGCGGTCTATACTTTCTGCCTACCCCTGTGGGAGAAAGGCGTGAGTGTATGTATGTTAAAAAGCCCTTTGAATTTTAGGGGAGCTAGTCTGGAACCATAAGATCTAAGAACGCTCTCCAACTCGTTAGTCAGACCAAATAAAGGCCTACGCACGCCGGGACCGAATGGCAGAGGATTTTGCCACCGGTCAGGGAACTCTCGCCGCATTCCGGCGGCCTACCAAGACATCCCGAGGCGTCCTGCGGCATGCCTTCACAAAAGTGGGTAACGGCTCTACTCCCGCTTACATCTCACCCCGCGGTATGTCACGGCGCCCTTCGACGTGCCGTTGCACACCGCAGTGCGTTGCGGCATCACGACGCGAGATCCCTTAGCGCGTGTCATGCAGTGTCAAGAAATCCCTTTCGATGTCACGAAATCAATTGATTTATGTCATATATCCTACTAAATAAGTTTGTATTTCCTTTGGTAAAATTTTAATTCCTCTTCCATTCCGTCCCGATGTGTTTAGGCTCTAAGAGAGCTGGTTAGGTTAGGTTAGCGTTAACCATTGCGCGACGACATGGCCATGGAGACCTAAAATGATCTGGTCTCCATAACAAACACAACGATCAGTAATGGACACACGACTAACGGCTAGTCCCTATAACAAATCTGGTAACTGATTTGATATTGTGAGTGGTCGTAAGAAGACAGTTTGGGATGGAACTGTCGCATTGCCAAATATGAGAAATAATGCAGCTAATTACTGTAATTCTAGTGATTACCAGTGGCCTAAAGATATGACCCTTGGTCTCGAGTTCCAATCTGAGGTAGGAATGAAAGACGTGCGGTCTGGTATAATCATGTATTGAGACTGAACCGGCTTACAAATGCTTACGTATATAAGATAACATAACATACATACCATCACGCCTGTATTCCCCGAAGGCAGAAGCAGAGGCGTACTAATGTACACCCACAGTTCGCCGGAATGTTTAGGTCCCATGTAATAGGGGGCGAGCCTATTGCCACAACCGGGCACAAACAAATCCAGACTCCAAGC
This sequence comes from Acronicta aceris, assembly GCA_910591435.1. NCBI lineage: Eukaryota > Metazoa > Arthropoda > Insecta > Lepidoptera > Noctuidae > Acronicta > Acronicta aceris. Next base: position 4,925,759 of record OU342787.1, on the reverse strand, counting down.
TACTACTGAGAATTTCATAGAAAAACCCAGTAACACATTGCTCGACCTGGGGATTGAATCCAGGACCGCTAGCGTAGCAGTCGCGCTTGGGACCACTTAACTAATGAGGCATCAATAACGTATTAATTTTATTAATTACTAGCGGCCCGCCGGCGGTTTCACCCGCGTTGCCCCATTCCTAAGAGTCGTAGCGTAATGTTAAATAGCTTAAAACCTTCCTCTTGAATCACTCTATCTATTAAAAAAAACCGCTTCAAAATCCGTTGCGTAGTTTTAAAGATTTAAGCTTACATAGGGACGGACAGACAGCGACAGCGACTTTGTTTTAAACTATGTAGTGATTACTCGCTTAAACGGTGAAGGAGAACGTGAGGAAACCTGCACGCCTGAGAGATTTTCCCGACGGCGTGTGAAGTCTGCCTACCCGCTCTAGGCTAGGGTAGATAACTGCCAAAAGAAATTTTATAGAAAAACCCATTAACATTGCTCAATCCGACAAGATGGACGGACGACCTGGTGAAGGTCGCTGGGAGTCGTTGGATGCAGGCGGGATATAACATTCATAACCTTTAGGACTTCTATTGGCTGACATGATGATGATGAACACGGGAATGAATCCTAGGAACTCATAGCATAGCAGTGGCGCTTACAGCCATTAGGCTAATGAGTATAGTTTCTAATAGATTTTTATCTGTAACTAGCGGGCCCAGCAAACGTTGTCTTGCCTTGTATCATAATCTTCCTGCCCTTTTCTTCCATTCATCCCTATCAGCCGTCATCTCAATCATTCATTCAATTTCCCGTGTCTTACCCTGATAAAAAAAATTTTAGAACCCGATTACGGTGCCACCTACTGGCTCAAATTGTAAATCTAAATCATCCAGGGGGACCCATTTAAACATACACAAAAAAAAATAATCAAAATCACACCAGCAGCTTATGAGTAGGTCGGAAAATGCACAGAACGCCATCTACCGAAATAGAAACCTCACAGAAAACAACGCCATTTGTGTTCGTGTTTTAATTCTGTCAAATCTGTCAATCCGTTCCCGATACAAAATGTATGAGAAAATAATTTTTCTGCATGTTCTTTTTCTTTAGCGAATGTTTAGATTTTTTACTGGACGGGTTAATGATAGTCTTTGTTTGAACAACATTTTGTTTTCTTATTTTCCAATACCGCTCGCGTATAGAAAAATCCTTACCATCGTAATATTTGTAATAGCTACTCAAATATTCCACCGGATCCGGATATATCAGTGGACTCCTCAAATATGGCGCCATCGAGTAAAATGGCTGCGTAAAAGCGTAGCTCACAACTGTCAAATCCATGTTGAATCGCCGAAAATCTTCTCAATCGTTTTTCATTATCTTTTGTAATATATAAAATATTTATCGTCATATATTAATTTATATATATTCGTAAATATTTCAGCGATATCGTTTAATAATTCAGGAATTATTTCATCGCATTTTCCATGACGTATCTTGGAATTTCCCTTTACGTCAATAGCGTAGGTAACATGTAAATACTAAGCCAACATGATCTTAATATAAACAGAAAACCATTGTGTCTTATCTAAAACTAATATTGGATAACTTTCAAGGATCAAAAAATAGTCTGTATTTAAATGAAAATAAACAAAAGTTATATCTTTTCAGCACTGAAGTTGACACTTTCGTTAAAGATTCACAGGTCGTTCTTTGTCTTCTTAATGCCATGCAAAATCTACACATGCAAAGACTACATTTGCTATGCACCTTTCTACTCTTGACTCTCTCTTTGCGAAAGAATGGCATTAGTACTCCTTTTCAAACAAATGTCCAAAAAAATCGAACTGTCAAAGTTTTGAATGACCGAAACGTCAAATAAGAACAGTTCTTTTTAATCTGTGAAAAATAGCAGTTCTCTCACGTCACTAGAATGTTTATTAAAGGTTCTTTTTCACTGGCGTTCACTTAACGATGTTAAATTTCATAACAAATAGTCTATACACATATGAATAGATGCCCATGTTTGTTTTACAAATTGCGTCAATACTTTTCAAATAAACACATTCTGTTTAAACAACGTGAATGAATTTATTCTCCGAATTAATACAAAAAATATCTTTATCGTCCAATTTGATTGAGTTCAAGGCAAAATAATACTGATTCCACCTCTTTAGTACGAAATCAATTGATAATTCCTTTATCACAGCTTAACAATGGCCGTATTAAAAAAAACACTGCACTGACGTTTGAAAACGGAATCACTTTTATGCAAAGGAATCACACCACACAGCCGCTAGCAAATGACAAATGGAACAATATTTCAAATGATGGTCCTAATAAACTGTCGCAATATAAACAAAAATATCTTATTTGCCGTGTCAATAGTTTTAAATTTAGAACGCGTTGACATATTCGTATGTCTTCGGCTATCATCGTGTACTTGCGCCGAAGCAACGGATATGACTAAAATGATTTTCGCGAATTTATTACGTCACTCGATAAGTTGTGATAACGGACGATTATTTGTTGATTTTACGTTTTATTTCCGACCAGCTGATTTGATAAGTAACCATTCGGCTGAATGCTGTCCCACTGTTGCACACGAATCTCCCATTTTTCATTATTTTAGTACATACATACATGCATGCACTCACGCCTTTCTCCCACAGGGGTAGGCAGAAACTATAGACCGCCATTTGCTACGATTCTTGCATACATCTTTTGCTTCCTTCTTCATACATACACGCCGGTTGCGAGTATTACGCACCAGGACCTTTTTGAAGCGGCGGTAGCTTAATGGCTATGGCGTCGGTCTGGCGATCACGTGGTTGCCGGTTCGAAACCCACCCATTACACCACCGAAGTGAACCCACTCGTAACACAAGCGTTTAACTTAGCGACCCATATTACTAGTAAGTTTTTTTTATCTTTTTGTGATTTTTTTTGCATTTTCCATGCTAAGATTATAAAGTTATCTTAATGAAGGAAAAATTCAATCGCGGGCAGGATTCGAACCTGCGTCTTCTGGTTAGATACACCAGACGCTCTGACCTCTAAGCCACCGAGAGTGCCACTTGTCCGAAATCACATTTTCCATGGCACGAACGGGCTGGCTCGACCGGTGTGAAACTACGGCCTCACAAAAAACCGGCGTCAATCAACGCTTACGTTGTGTTTCGCCGAGTGAGTGAGGTTACCGGAGGCCCAATCCCCTTTTAAAAGGTCGGCAACGCAATTATGACTCCTCTGGTGTTGCGGGTGTCCATGGGCGCTTACGTTGTGTTTCGCCGAGTGAGTGAGGTTACCGGAGGCCCAATCCCCTTTTAAAAGGTCGGCAACGCAATTATGACTCCTCTGGTGTTGCGGGTGTCCATGGGCGGCGGTAATCGCTTACAATCAGGAGATCCGTCTGCTTGTTTGCCCCATCCCACAAAAAAATGATGGTCCCAAGTCTCCTTAGCTGTCAGTAGGTACTTTTAGTATAAAGAGATTTTATAATAACAACATGCAAATGCTTTGACAATTATTTGCAAGGATTAGTGCAGTCAACATTTTTCTGGAAAGATTATGAACAAGAAATAACTGGTACTAAGGTAAACTTGATAAAAGAACTGTAGATAATAATTGCGTGGTAATACTAACGTGACTTTTAAAACTAAAACACTGGTAAATGATAAATTTCTGAAAATAGATCTTTTAAAAACACTTGCAAGTCAATTAGATATGTTTAGAGAGGTGGCTATAGTGGAATTGAATAATTCCACTCACAATTGGAGCTGCTCGACTGGGGAAGTACCTCCACCTTGCAGAAAATCGTAGCCAAATAACATAGCTCCGTGCTATGTTGTGTTCCTAACGGTGAGCAAGGTCGCCAGAGATCGGCGAGGAAGCGTTGTGTTGGCAGATAGGATAAGCATCACGCTATTGTCTCCTATGCTGCCAGCACAACTATAACTCCTTAATTTACAGGGTCGGCAACGCGCTAGTGATACCCCTGGTGTTGCAAGCATCCTTAGGCTACGGTAACCGCTAACCATTAGGCAGGCCGTATGCTTGTTTGCCATCGTAGAACTGATTGCTGCTGGGGCAGAAAGGTTCTCGAGTGGAAACCGCAGTATGGGACGACCTCCAACGATGGATGGACAACCTGGTGAAGGTCGCTGGGAGTCGTTGGATATATGCGGCATATAACCGGTCCCTGTGGAAGTCTTTGGGGGAGGCCTTTGTTCAGCAGTGGACTTCTATTGGCTGATATGATGATGATGAAACGGGCATGGTGAACTTACCTTCATTCATTGCCATGTCCATGAGCTGAAGGTCTTCGTCGTTGAGGATGGACTGCAGGAACCCGTCCTGGTTCGTCGGACCTGCCATCTCCGATGAGGAGTTCTGTTGGACACGAGATTATTAATGTTTTTTTATACTCTATGTTAAAAAATCGCTATCCGATCCGAAAGGGGCATATAGGTATACTAATCAAATCACCAAATAATATATCAAACATTAAATATTCATGAAAGTAAATATATTAATGAAGTTTCACGATTGTCGTGCTCAAGTGGCCGCAATTACCATAAAATCTAGCAAATTTTTAAAATGTTTTAAACCAACGGTTACGTGGGAGAGCCATGCTTCTGCACGAATGGGCCGGCTCGACCGGAGTGATACCACGGCCTCACAGAAAACCGGCGTTAAACAACGCTTACGTTGTGTTTCGCCGAGTGAGTGAGGTTACCGGAGGCCCAATCCCCTTTTAAAAGGCGGGCAACGCACATGTGACTCCTCTGGTGTTGCGGGTGTCCATGGGCGCCGGTTATCGCTTACCATCAGGCGATCCGACTGCTAGTTTGCCCTCCTATCCCATAAAAAAAAACCAATGCCTTAGTATATTTGGCACCCAGGGACGGTGTCGCTGCCACCGTAAGTGTTGCCATTTCAATTTCCTTGTTTTATATAAAAAAATAAAGTCAGTAAGTATTATAAGGGGGGGTCTTGATGCGAGGAGTTGCTGATGCGTTGACGACCTTAAGGGTCCGGAGGAGCTTGAATTGCCCACAACTGCCCGGACTCTTAAGAGCTACGAACTGCAGACTGCCAGAGCCTCAGCAACCGAGGGGAACTGGCTTTTCGCGCAAAATTTGAAACACATCAAGGTCCCGTAGTAGAATTTTCCTTTCAAGCTCTCCACTTCATCTTTTTTTTACTAGTATTCTTGTTAACCCCTCGTGCTAAGCTAAATGCTTGTGTTATGAGTACCCACTCATAACACAAGCATTTACAGTACGCGCGGCATAAGTTAGCCGGAGTGAAGTTCGCCGTTTTAATGCGCAGTGGATTGTTTACGTTAAAAATTGTGTACTGCGCAACCAAAAACTGACAAACAGCTAACTTCAGTCCGGCCAAGTTATGTCGCGCGTATTGTAGCTTTAGCCTTTCACGTCGGTAGTGCAATGGATGGGTTTCGAACCGGCAACCACATGTTTCGACGCCCTACCATGAGATGGCTACCGCCATCTTTGCCCCGGAGACAAGACTGAGGTTGAAAGTAACCAGACTCTTACTAATATCCTTACTAATATTATAAACGTGAAAGTTTGTGAGTATGGATGTATGGATGTTTGCTACTCTTTCACGCCAGAACGGCTGAACGGATCTGGATAAAATTTGGCACACAGATAGATTATACCATGGAATAACACATAGGCTACTTTATCCAGGTCGGACCCAATCCTGAAGTCCACGCAGACAAATTCGAAGGCAGAAGCTAGTTTTTAATAAAAAAAAATATGTTTTTTAATTAAGTTACCTGATAGTAGAGAGGATCATGTTGCTGTGGATGCTGCGCAGACTCCACTTTGTAAGCGCCATCTAGCGGAGCCGCCGGGCCACCTGCGAAACATACAGAAATACTACATTATTATCTATACTGAGATGAGTTTGTTAGAACGCGCAAATCTTTGAATCTACGAGCTGGATTTGAAAAAATCTTTTTGTATAATGATAGCCATATTCTGGAAGGTTATATATTTAACATCACGCTTCGATTCATAAAAGCAGAGCATACGACTGAAACCGCGGGGAACAGCTAGATTACTTATAAATATTATGCTTTTTATTATTTACTAGCGACCCGCCCGCGGTTTCACCCGCGTTGCCCCATTCCTAAGAGTCGTAGCGTAATGTTAAATAGCATAAAGCCTTCCTCTTTAATCATTCCATCTATTAAAAAATACCGCATCAAAATCCGTTGCCTAGTTTTAAAGATCTAAGTATACATAGGGACAAACAGACGGGGAAGCGACTTTGATTTATACTATGTAGTGATCTAGCTATTGCCGGCAGTTTCACTCACGTCCCAAAAAGATTAACATATAAAATAAATACTAAAAAAAAGTGCGATTCCAGGCGGCGTATCAAGATGAAACATGCACCAGATTTTAAGTTAGACCTCTAGCAATACATCGGTGAATACTGCATTCAATTGCATGCAGTAGATTTGCGTGATGCGCGTACAAATATGCGAACAGAGACGAAAATTGAAGAAGAAGTGATATTTTGGCTTCTGTTGCTCTAAAGACCTCCCATATTAGTTTTTCTTTAATATCTATAACGTACAGACATCGGCCTGTTACAATTTTATTATTAGGTATAGATACTAAGACTGGCTTCTGCCGGCGGCTTCGCTCACATAGAATACCACTATAATACCTAAGACTTAAAATTATAAATAGTAATCTAAATATTGATAGGCTCATAATCATTACACCAGATTTCATAAAAATCCGCTTACTAGATCTTGAGTTATAAGCGGACATACAAACACACACATATGTACAGACAGACAACAATTCTAAAAATCAGTAATTCGGCTTCAGTATCGCTCAAGTAGTATCCTCCACTTCAATATTTCCAATTATTTTGCAATTACAGATACGACTGACCAGATTTCCTCAAATCATAGCTAAGAACACTCTCGATCAAGTCACCTTTAAAACTAAATAAACGAAATCAAAATCGGTTAATTCGCCATTTAAGTTCACTTTTATCATGCGTCCCGCTGAAATGTGGAATACGCTTCCCGAGTGGGTCTTCCCCGATAGATATAATCTGGGTGTCTTTAAATCACGAGTGAATCGGTTTCTTCTAGGCAAGCGCGCTCCATCGTATGAATAAAAAAATCGTTGGGCGCTACGATGCAACAGACAGATACACACGTTAATCTTATAATTTTTGCGTCGGGGGTTAATAAAAAATGGAATATATACTGTTGGACTTACCATAAGCTTCAGGGTGTTTCTCGGGTACCGGCGGAATGGGAGCGTGGTAGTTCGGTGCGTAACCACCAGCTGCGCCATGGCTGGGGAAAAAGAACACCATTTTATGAATAAAAAAGATAGATAATGTTTTTTTTTTGCGAAATTAAAATTCGGCAGGATTTGTACTTGCATCATACTATCGCGCCGGTATTCTCCAAAGGGTTAGACAGAGGTGTACTAATGTTACATCCACGATTCGCTGGTATGTTTATATTCGCTGTTATACTTTAACATATTAATAGCGGGCGTGCTATAAACCAAGCAACAAATCCCAACACTCCCGACTTGCTACGGAAAACTTCATAGAAAAACCCAATAACAGAAGAAAGAAGAAAGAAAGAAAGAAACATTTATTCAGCTACAAGCGAGACAAGTACAAAGAAAAACTTACTATAAGAAAAAACAGAAACAAAACAAAAAAAAAATATATAAATAAGAAAAAAATAAAATAAAAAAAAGTACTGCCTCACGGTTGCGCTGAAAGGGATTAGGATAAGGCTAACACTTGGATTGATCTTGGAATCGAACCCAGGATCTCTAGCGTAGCAGTCGCGCTCAGAACCAATAGGCTGAGGCAGTCAATCAATCAATAAAAAAATAATCAAATCGCAATAAATTGCCTTAGTTTATCGCTAACTCGTTGAACATGAAGTCCAGTCTCCAGTAATTTTTTTTATCAATTATATATCATCAGATAAATTAATAAATCGGTGAAAAATTTAACTGGAGAAATCATATAGATTAAAACCGACTTAAAAATAAACTGGGGCCGTATTATGACGTGTTAACATGGCGTTAACATTTTTAGATTTAGAAAGAGATGAGGCTATTTAATATGTAGAACGGCATCTCTTTCTCACAACGTAAAAATGATGGCGTTAACACGTTATAATATGGCCCCAGGACTACTTTAGAAGGTAATAGTAAGTTTAAACTGACTGAATTGACTGCCTCATTAGTCTAGTGGTCCCAAGCGCGACTGCTACGCTAGAGGTCCTGGGTTCGATCCCCAGGTCGAGCAAAGTGTTATTGGGTTTTTCTATGAAATTCTCAGTAGCAGCTCGGAGTCTGGATTTGTGCCCGGTTAATGGCAATAGGCTCGCCCCCTATTACATGGGACCTAAACATACCGGCGAACTGTGGGTGTACATAAGTACGCCTCTGCCTAACCCTTCGGGGAATACAGGCGTGTGGTATGTTATTACAGTTAAAACTTGTTATATGATGCACGATTGCACGTGAAGTGTTTTTGGTAGTGGGAGTGGTACTGAATCTACCGAGAGTTGAGTGGTGGATGGAAGTAAATAACAACGTGGCCGTAGGCCGGTTTGGAGGTTGCAACCAAAAAATGAATTTTGTTTTTAATTAAGTCCGCAAACAAGCTGAAGAGCAAGCTGGTGGTAAGTAGTCATCGTCGCCCATGGACACCTGCAACACCAGAGGAGTTGCTGATGCGTTGCCTAGATTTAAGAGCCCCTACGGATGCCAGTCTGCCAGAGCCGCAGCCACCGAGGGGCTCGTACGCGCAAAAGTCGAAATACACACCGCGGTGCTTTACCGACGTAAGGGTGATCGCCAGCCAGTCAGACCACAAGACGTACTACCATCGAACAAGTCAGATATTTTCTCGCCTCTTACGTGATGCCTATCCGAAAGGCAGTGAGAAACAGTATTCTAACCTGTCCCGCTGCGGCCTTGATTATGCACTACCTATGCACCAAAAACACTTACATTATGAGTGTTTTTGGTAGTGGGAGTGGTACTGAATTTACCGAGAGTTTAGACTTGAGTGGTGGTGGTAAATAACACAAAACTTACGTAATATTATGCGCATGCGCGTGCGCGTGCGGGTGTTGGTGGTGGTGGTGGTGATGGTAGTGCTGGTACTGATCGGGCGGGGGCGGCGGCGGGATTGTCAGCAGGGAGGCCAGGTCTTGCCACCGTTGTTCTACTGACATGGACCGCATCAATGACTGTGGACAAAGATCAAAGAAGGTTAAGATAAAAAAAAAACAAACAAAAGTATTTTTTTTAAAAAAACGGTCTTCACTAGGATTTTTTCAGGCAACTTTTAAAAAAATATGTCAAATTGAATCTTTTTGTTTTTAGGTACATACTTACATAGACACACTAACGCCTTTCCATTTTTTGTGTTTAAAGGTCAAATTTAAAATATACGTAAGTAACATATTATATAAATAACTTCATAAATTATATAAATTAATAAGATTTTGACATCGTAAAATTAGAATGTGCCAAAAAAACCTAAGATTTTCTACTCTAAAGTTTTTTTTTTTTTAAGTTTACTAGCAATGTGGGTCGCACATTATTAGTAGGTACTCTTGTTAACTCCTCGTGCTAAGCTAAATGCTTGTGTTACGAGTGGGTTTATAAATGGGATATCAAAGCATAATCTCATAATAATACGATAATATCGTAAAACCCACAAATCTGACGACACTTCTATAATCTCGGAGAAAAATACTACACAAGAAAGCACAGATGTTCAAACAAAAAAAAAGCCATAGACAAGGTAAACTCGTTCAGTTGGCGCGAAATCCTAAAACAAATATGGCGACTTTCGACGTCAATATTGTGAATGACAACACGTCAATATGAATCTAACGGAAGAATTGTGTACTAACGATGAAAAACTTGATTTTTAACGGAGTTTCTTCTTTTCTAGTGATTTAGTTTAGGGCTCTGTTGGTGGTCTGCTTTTTTACTTTTAATAAAATTTTTGTTTGTGGTTCGCACTGTCGCTAGTTACTAGTATTCTTGTTAACCCCTCGTGCTAAGCTAAATGCTTGTGTTACGAGTGGGTTCACGTCGGTAGTGCAATGGGTGGGTTTCGAAACGGCAACCACATGATCGTAAGTCCGACGCCATAACATACTATCACAACTGTATTCCCCGAAGGGTAAGACAGAAGCGTAGAAAGAACATTTTATTTCAGACTCGCACAGACAAAGTTTAAATTACATAAAATAGATAGCTGTACAGTTCGCTGGTATGTCAAGGTCCTACGTAATAGACTGCGAGCTTATTGCCATTAACCGGGCACAAATCCCAAACTCCAAGCTGCTACTGAGAACTTTCATACGAAAACCCAAAAACACTTTGCTCGACCTGGGAATCGAAGATTGGGTTCGACCTGGATAAAGCCTATCCTATGTGCTATTCTAGACTATAATCTATCTCTGTGCTAAATTTCATCCAGATCAGTTCAGCAGGTCAGCAGTTCAGCCGAGTAACAAACATCCATCCATCCAAACTTTCGTATTTATAATAGACTAGCATCTGCTCGCGCCTTCGTCCGCGTGGAATTCAGAATTGGACCCGACCTAGGTGAAACCTAACCTATGTGCTATTCTAGGCTATAATCTATCTCTGACACATAAATGTACCAAGAATACCCATTATAAATGTATAAAATTTTAGTTTATATCTATCAGATTATTATCAATTATTAATTATTTTTCTCCTAAACATTTTTTCTCTTTATTACTATTTGCACGCCAGTCGCCACAGGCCAGAAATATTTTTTTTAATATCTATCAATTTTATTATTATTATTGTAATAATGATTCTACCATTTGCTGTATTCAAAAAAAAATTGTGCGCCATCTTGACAAAACATAGTGAGCCATATTATAAAATATTTCTACCTTATAATAAACCCAATGTTATACAAAATAAATTGATTGTGCTAAATTTCATCCAGACCAGTTCAGTCGTTCTGGAGTGATTGAGTAACAAACACCCAAACACGCAAACTTTCACGTTTATCTTATTAGTAGGGTGTTTAATATGCCTGTAAAATTCAGAAATCAGTATGTTGACGTCTTCTAAGCTTACAACGCTCGACTTGTTTTCAAATCGGTCGATTTGTCCATCAACTCAGTTGGTCCCAACCATGAACCTTATGTAAGTACTTCGCATCCGGTCATTGGTCGACCTTCATGGTGCTTTTATATAACAAACCATTTTCCTTAATAGACAAAAAATACGTTAGTTCGAACACGCGTTCATACATCAAGCTGCCTCATTAGCTTTAGTGGTCCTGAGCGCGACTGCTACGCTTGAGTTGCTGGTTTCGATTACCAGGTCCAGCAAAGTGTTAATGGGTTTTTCTAAGAGTTTGGGATTTGTGCCGAATCTTACAAATACTGGCGAACTGTGAATAAGACAAATAGGGGGCGCGCCAATTGTCATTTTATCGGGCACAAATCCAAACTCAGAGCTGTTAATGAGGTTTTTATTGAAAAATCCAATAACACTTTGCTCGACCCCGGAATCGAACCCAGGACCTTGAGCGTCCCTAACGCGCTTATGACTACTAGACGAATAAGGAAATCTTGTATTCGTGGTATTGTCTTTACTGATTTAGATATTTTTGCATAAGAACACTTATTTAGGTGAAACTAGAATTGCATTTCGTCTGTACACTCTTAAAACGTAACATTTCAAAAAAAGAACGGAAATAAAAAAACCGTTTCCCTCACAGTGAAAACTTGATGTCAATGTTTACTGAACACTTGTAAACCAGCGCAAACAGTCAGCTTTTGCTCGTCATGTTTGCTTGACGGCACGCGAGCAAGCGCCCGGCGAACGAGACCGGTAGCTTAGCTAAACATTCTTTATTTAAATTCAAATTAGAATTCGAAAACGTTATATTTTCAATTTTTTATTGGTTTACGAGTTACCACATGTTGTACCGTTACAGTACTTACCTTTGTGAAGAGAGAAATAAAAAAATATTATATTATTATTGTGGATATTATCTTTTTTTACCCGACTACGAAAAAAGGAATGGTAATGAGTTTAACTGTCTATGTATGTATGTATCGTATGGATGTTCGATCCTAGCTCAAAACCTACTCATCAGATTTTAACAAATGAGATGTCGATTGATTCGTTTTTGCAGTAAGAATATTATAGGTTATGATTTTTTTTAAACATGACAATATAGCCGGCAATATACAAAAAAGAAAATTTTACTCGATTTTAAAGACTGAGATGTCTTAAGATTTGTCTGGATCCCCAGAGTATCGTGCGGTATTACAGGAAATCGAATATAGAAAAAACTGGACGAATGAAGTGTGCCCGCTAGGACTTTCTTACTACTGGCGCCATCTCTATATAACAAAGAACAATTTATATTTATACCATGACTGATTGAATTGAAATAATGTGTGAAACTTGCATAATAGCAGTGAATAAAGTTAGCATGAGCCACTAAAAAGTGTCAAATAAAAACGAAAGCATACAAAAGGAATCGTCGTAATCGGGTTTTAGTTTTTTAAGCTTTCGTTTTTTTATGTTTTATCTATGGTTCCTAGTTGTATGACACACAGTTTAATATCAAGCTAAACAATGTGTTAAGGCGGATCGTTCAGCTGAGCCCGCCAAATTCAAATTTCAAGTGATTTTTCGCAGTTTGTAGGTCTATAACAAGTTCTAAATTCATAGCAGTTGTAATCGCGTCATTAACCATACATCATTCACAACTGAGAACTAAAACCTTTACTTAGAAATCCTTATCAAGCCAAAAACTTGCCAAAAACTGTGTAATTGGTCAAAATGAACATTCTACACTACTGGTTTCTGACACTTACGCGAATATTAGACATTGAAATAAAACTACTTTTTACGGATTTTATCGCGTTGTATTGATATTATTTGATTCCCGACGTTTCGGATCCTTTACAGCATCCATGGTCACTGGTAAACTAAGTTGTTGGACGTCTTAATGTTACAATTACTAACAGCTACCTTACATTTTTGTTAATTAATTATCTTTTTATAATTTATCGAGGAATATGAAATGTCAATACCTATGGTGGCAAAGACACCGTCCTTGGGTGCTTAATATAAGGGCTATGATGGTTTTATAACATTTTAAAAATTTTGGGGTAATTGAGGCAATTTGAGCCCCTCCAATTTTAAACTTCATTAAGTAATGTTTACTTTCATGAATATCTAATGTTTGTTATATTATTTGGTGATGTGATTGGGATACCTATATGCCCCTTGCGGATCGTACAAGTTTGTTAACGCAGTATATAATTATGATTCACTTACAAAAGTGCTCAATATAGGTAACTTTTGCCCATAACAACTCATCGCTATTTTTCTCATCGGCTAAAAACACTCTTACTCCTTATGCTAAAAAAAGAATACTAAATTTAAATCTCAAATAGAATGTCAAGAACATTTGTTTTTTTTTTAAACTAGAACATGATTACGCAAAAAAGGTTCATAAAAAAAGTTTGTATGCAGATTAAAGAAAAACGTAGTCTCATTTTAACGGACTATTGAAAGCACTTGAGATAGACGAGTTTAGTAAACTGTTAACCGCTTTCTAGCATTAAGAGTTAACCTGTAAATTGTCGTTAACTGTAGAGCTGACAAACAGTTTTATTACATACATAAATTACACGCCTTATTCTTATAGGGTAGGCAGAAACTTCAGATTGCCAATTGACAACATTTCAAAACTACCAAAGCTACCAAAACGAACATACTGTTTCTTTGTTTTCCTATCCAGAGTTCCAAAATATTTTTATTATTTCTTAATTTCAGAAAAAAAAACTACTCCCCAAGGGTTTGGCAGAGGCGTACTAATGTACACCCACAGTTCGCCTGGTATGTTTAGGTCCCATGTAATAAGGGGCGAGCCTATTGCCATTAACCGGGCACAAATCCAGACTCCGAGCTGCTACTGAGAATTTCATAGAAAAACTCAATAACACTTTGCTCGACCTGGGGATCGAATCCAGGACCTCTAGCGTAGCAGTCGCGTTTGGGGCCACTAGACTAATGAGGCAGTCAAGAGCTAAAAGGCAGATTTATTTCATAAAGTGTATATATCTTTTCGTATGTCTCTGCGCTAATTTGATGACGTCAATCTTCCCGTGCAGGCCACGTGCTCACAATTAGGCTGCGTACAGTCTCGCGTGCTGCAAATTGCACGACATGATACGATACAGGGTATAATTTTGTCACACCTTGAGACAAGGTCGTCTTAAGACATGTTCTACGATTCAATTCAACAGCGTATACTCCATCGTTAGTTTAGTGGGATAGGGGGAAACGAGCAGACGTGTGGCCTGATGGTAAGCGATTACCGCCGCTCATGGACACCCGGAACCCCGCGGTTTTACCCGCTAAAAATGACGGACTTTCATACAAACTTTCACCCCCCTTTTCACCACCTTAGGAGTTGAATTTCCAAAAATCCTTTCATATCGGAAGCCTACGTCATACTAAGAACACACCCTCCAAGTTTCAGGTCCCTACGATCAGCGGTTTAGTCTGTGCGAGTCATTCAGGACAAAGCATTTTAAATGTATAGATGTACAGACAAGTACCGGCTAAATTATCAAGTATAACTGATGTTACTGTCAAGCTATTATCAATAATTACACCCTATTATGGACTCAAAACTATAGTGGGAACACATTCAGTAATTTTCTAAAAAGGTTCCGTATTAGTAAGGTTATTTTTTATTCGTTAGATATCTTTTAACTGGGGAATAAAATTGACGTTTGATAGATTTGGAATAGAAAAAACTGTCAATAATTCGAATTTATTCCTCCGATAAAATTATCTGGCAATGAAAAAATTGACCATGAGAAACATAAAATTATACATTACATTTTTTTATGGGAAACGGGGCAAACGAGCCGACGGGTCGCCTGATGGTAAGCGATTACCGCTGCCCATGGACACCTGCAACACCAGGAGTCACAAGTGCGTTGCCGGCCTTTTAAAAGGGAATGGGGCCTCCGGTAACCTCACTCACTCGGCGAAACACAACGTAAGCGGTTTTTGACGTTGTTTTTTAGGAAATGCTGGCGCCATCTAGTTGTAAAAATGTAAAACATTGCCTTGTAAAAGTGTCTTTAAAAGATCTACATATTTACAGAAATGAATGTAATTTATCAAGTTATCAAGCCGAGTATAGAACCTACGACCTCAAATTTTAAATCACGAGTGAATCGCTATCTTCTAGGCAAGCGCGCTCCATCGTAGATCGCAGTGTCGTTTAACATCAGGCGAGCTGGTTAAGTGTAAGCCTATCCCGAATAAAAATTACTCATCAACCGTACCCGCTGATCACTTCAAAAGTAAAATGTTAATAAAAAAGAAATCTAAAATGGCGGATCATTAAATTGAAATCAATGTGATTGACAGTAGGTAGTGAGGAATTACAATTGGATTTTAATTACTTTTTCTTTAATACTTTCTTAGATGGGCGACACACATCTTTTATATATATATATATATAAAGTGTAAAAAAATCCTGGGAAGCTTTATGACGAAAAAAAAACAAAATAGATCAAAGGTTGCAATGGTTCTTTCCTCAAAAGGCCATTTCAGACATTACCCTACATCGTACCACTCACATATAAGTGTTCTTCCATGTCTGGACTTTAAAAGAGACCATGATTCTCTGAGTTTGTTTCGGTGTTTCTTCTCAGAGGTCGTCAGTTAGGAAATGCCGAAGCCATCTAGCTAAAAAAAAAAACCGCAAACCATTGACATGTAAAAGTATCTCTAAAGATCTACTTGCAGAATAAATAATTTCATTTAATTTCATTTCAAAGAGGCATTGCAGTGCATTTTTTTTATTCGTCATAGGCTTAAGCTTGACCGCCAGTTCGCCTGATGTTAAGCGATACTGCGATATACGATCGAGTGCGCTTGCCTCTAGACGAAACCGAAGAATCCGAAATCTCTCAGGCATGCAGGTTTCCTCACGATGTTTTCCTTCACCGTTTAACTGCGTGATAATTAACTATTTAATACGTACATGACTTCGAAAAGTCAGAGGTGCGTGCCTTGGGTTCGAACTCAAGACCTTTGACTTGGCAGTCCAACGGTCATACCACTAGGCTATCACTGCTTCAAAGCGCCTGCCGGGTGATAAACTCCTAAACGGCTGCACTGTGTGCAAAAATTTTTTTGTGAAATTTTGTGTATTTTTGAGTGGATCCCTACATGGTTGAAATAAAATTGGACCCGGTAGGTGGCGCTGCAAGCGGGTTCCAGGATTTATTTAATTTTCAAGGCTGGACAACGTCTGTTGGACCCGCTAGTATAATACCTATATATACTAGGTATAATAGTGCTTTCTTTTTGATTGCCTCATTAATAGTGGTCCCAAACGCGACTGCTGTCGGTCCTAGGTCCGATTCCTGGTTCGAGCGGTGTTTTAGGGTTTTTCTATGAAATTCTCAGTAGCATTTTTCTCCGGTTAATGATAGGCTCGGCCCGTTTTACTTGGGCCCTAGAAATATACGCGAACTGTTGGTGTACATTAGTACGCCTCTGCCTAACCCTTCGTGGAATACAATCGTGATGGTATGTTACTTTAAGTAAGGATTTAAGTACATATTTACTATAATAACTCAGTTTCTAGATGAAATAAACACCAGATTCAAGTCAAATTCAAAATTATTTATTTCAATTAGCCCATTATAAAAGAACTTTTGAAAAGTCAAACTAATTGCACGGTTCCAAAAAGTGGGTCTTATGGAGAAGAGCCGGCAAGAAACTCCATAGATACTCTTTTAAAAAAAAACATGATTACAATATTAATATTTACAACTTTGTTTTAAATAGTTTGACAATTATGCAGATTGATGTGTAAGATTTATTCAGTACTAGCTGACCCGGCTTCGTACTTATATATTTACATTTTAAACCTTCTCTGGACTTCCACAAATAATTCAAGACCAAAATTAGCCAAATCGGTCTAGCCGTTCTCGAGTTTTAGCGAGACTAACGAACAGCAATTATTTTTATATTTACAGACTAGTGGACCCAGCAGACGTTGTCCTGCCCTGAAAATAACCCAAAACTCAATTGCAGCGCCACCTACCGGGTCCAATTGTGAATCTAAACCATTCCCAGATCCCCTTGAACACACACAAAAAATTTAATCAAAATCGGTCCAGTCGTTTGAGAGAAGTTCAGTCACATACACACTCACAGAAGAATTATATATATAAAGATAAGTAGGTTTTATATTTATAAAGAAAGGGATTGCCGCAGCAAGTAAGAGCTGACCAGCCCCGACAGACAGCACCCGATTTTAAGTTAGACCTGCATCAAAAAGACTGTGAACCCACATCCAATTTCGTGCACAAGTTTTTGCGTGATTTAGCAAGAATTAACACGTCAGCTGGGACTAAACGATTAAATGATTAAATGATATTTATTTCTGTAAATAGATCTTATAAGGACACTTTTACAAGTCAATTTTTGTTTTTTATACCAGATGCCACCGGCATTTCCTTACTGACGACCTCTGACAAGAAACACCGAAACAAACTCAGAGAATCATGGTTTTTTTAAAGTCCAGACATAATACTTAGTAGCAAGTACTGGCTACGGCTACAAAGACTGGTCTACTCAAAGCTGTTACGCTCTTTCTTCAAGACATTTCAAACGTTGCCCTGTATTGACATATTTGCGACTACTACGCTTGAACTTAGACCATGATTCTCTGAGTTTGTTTCGGTGTTTCTTCTCGGGTCGGCAATGCGCAAGTGATACCCCTGGTAATAACATAGCTCCGTGCTATGTTGTGTTCCTAACGGTGAGCAAGGTCGCCAGAGCTCCGCGAGGAAGCGTTGTGTTGGCAGATAGGATAAGCATCACGCTATTGTCTCCTATGGTGCCAGCCCAACTATTCCTCCTTAATTTACAGGGTCGGCACTGCGCAAGTGATGCCTCTGGTGTTGCAAGCGTCCATAGGCTACGGTAACCGCTTACCATCAGGCGGGCCGTATACTTGTTTACCACCTTAGTGGTATAAAAAAATGGTATCCAACATCTAACCACGGATCTCTAAACACACTAGCAATTCTGTCACGGTCATGTCAAGGT
The DNA here is from genome assembly GCA_910591435.1 of Acronicta aceris. Taxonomy (NCBI): domain Eukaryota; kingdom Metazoa; phylum Arthropoda; class Insecta; order Lepidoptera; family Noctuidae; genus Acronicta; species Acronicta aceris. The sequence continues at coordinate 4,907,550 of OU342787.1, read as the reverse complement.
ATCGAGTTCGACTCCCGGTCGGGTACTCTATAATTCAACTAATGACACGTATGGACAAAGTTAATTTGTGACGAAAAAACAGACAAATTACGTTTTTGTTAGTAAAATAGTCTTTTGTTATAATAATTATTGTGTTAGACTGGTTTTATGAAGTATATTGTCAGTATGTGCGGATCGCGAGATCCAGGTTTTCGAGTAACCGGCATTCGATTTCAAGCAAATAATTATAGAGTAGAAAATCTGTTGCTGGCGCCGGCACTCGATTTTTCACGTCGTTAAAGATTATCCGTACACATAGATTACCATATAACTCTATTTCTATTATAGTAAGCAAGCAGGATCTTATTAAAGAGGTCAGTGTCCATACATCGGCGATAACTGCATTCAATTCCATGCAGTAGTTTTTGCGTGATGCGCGTACAAACATACAGATAACAGACAAAAATACAAAAAAAATATAGTTTGCCTTCTGTTGCTCTAATAAAGACCCCCATATTAGTTTTTCTTTAATATCTATAATGTATAGACATCGGCCTGTTACAATTTTTTTATATATAGGTATATGAAGCTCTCAATAAATTATAATTTTTAATTTGGGTAAAATCATCACTGAGACGTAATTTTTTTTTAATTATTGTCAACATTATTATTTTATAAATTCTAAGGTTGGATTTGTGCTCGGTTGTTGGCGATAAACTTGCTTACTATTAGGTACATGGGACCTAAACATACCGGCGAACTGTGGGTGTATATTATTATACCTCTGCCTAACCATTTGGGGAATACAGGCGTGATGGTATATTTTTTATTCTTTGCAGTAAAGCAGCCTTTTAGAAAAAAATACGAATACATATATATTCGATATTTTTTCTATAAAATCTGAGCAGATTCGGATGCGAATATAGTCTCTAATGACATAACTGTTCAATATTTGCAGACTCATAATTGACAGTTAAGAGAACTTCAAACTTATATCTGCCTCATTACTAACGGCAACAAAAATTATTTCAATTCTATAATCACACCGGAACCTATTTCAATAAAAAAGAAACAAAAAAAACTCACCTGATATTCAAAAACATCCATTATAACAACATTAAAACTTAAACTTAAAAAAAAAAAACTACAAACTAAACCCAACACTAATAAAAAAAATATTGCACTTAAAATCAGACTGTCCACAAAGTGGTGTATTGCACAAAAATTAAAAATAAATCAGGTACTTAGGAATCACATCGTTATTCCTTGCTCATTTGAATGGTAATGTCAGTTTGACATTTGTTCCAAGATGGCGTCGCATGGTACGCGCGGTGCGCGGCAGTGCGCGGGTCTTACTGCGTGCGCATTACCGATGTGCCGTTGGTAAAGAGTCAAGCGTTCGACTTAGAATTTGATGGGGTCCGTATATTTTTTTTTGTCAGTAAATATTTAAATATAAAATCATCACCTTATAAATATGTTGGTGGCTTCTAGTCTAATCAATTTCAATCGAGCGACTGCGATTAATTGCAACGTATTTATGGATATACTAATAGTGAGACTTTTGTGAGGGTTTTGATTTGACGTTTTAATGTGCTCTGCGAGACACGGAGACGTCCAGATCCAATATATCGCTACTATTTTTAAGTGCGCATGTATTATTGGGCGAGCTTATTGTCATTAACCGGGAATAAATCTAAACTCCGGCAGCGCATGGCAGCGCACGTCACCGGTTTTCTGTGAGGCCGTGGTATGAATCTGGTCGAGCCGGCCCATTCGTGCCGAAGCATGGCTCTCTCACGTAAAAGGATACTTTTACAAGTCAATGCTTCATATATTGTCTAAACTAGATGGCGCCGGCATTTCCTAACTGACGACCTCTGAGAAGAAACACCGAAACAAACTCAGAGAATCATGGTGAAACCGGCGAACTTTTGGTAGGATTTTATCTCGATCCGCGGACCCCTAAAAAGCTAAACATCTAATACGGTGGTATGAAATCGGCGAGCTAGCGAGCACCACTCATTTTCTAACGGTCACCGAGCTTTTAGACATACTTTCGTGAACACTTACTACACTCGTGAAATTACGTTTAGAAAATATTTAGTTCGTCTCTAGCTCATTGGTCGTGAGCGCTTTCATAGACATATAGCATCACGCCTGTATTCCCCTAAGGATTAGGCATAGGTGTACAAATGTACACCCAAGGTTCGCCGGTATGCTTAGGTCCCATGTAATATCCAACTGAAAATTCCATAGAAAAACCCAATAACACTTTGCTCGATTTGGAAATCGAATCCAGAACCTCTAGCATAGCAGTCGTGCTATTATCACTACAGTATTGTCAGTTAAAAACCAATAATTAGGAATTAATATAATGATGCTTCGATATTTAAATTAAATAAATTTTCTCTATAACGAACACTTTTCAAAAATCGAAAGCTGCGCCGAGTATAACCGAAAACAAACGAAGTGACACGCAGCATTCTTTTTTCAAACGCAATGATTGATCGCCACTCCCGCGCATACAGACAGTTATTCTGTAATTAAGTTTTTTTTTAATTATCTTATAATATTTATTGACAGTGGTAATTTGAAGAGAAATATTATTTCTCTATACGAGTGGGGTTAGAAAAAAACTAACAATTATCATAGACGTTGGTATGACGACCGGAACTGACGGTTTTACGTGCTGTCCGAGGCACGGAGGGGTCGCGGTGTGCTATTAATGGTCACCCATCCAGAGATTGACCGCGACTGCCCTTTAGATCGATCCTACAGCATAGTTATACGAGCTTGGGCAGTTAGCCTCGCTATCACCTTGCTGGCTCATCTTTTTCATTTAGGGCAGGAACTGACTGCCGGTTTCTGAACCAGAGGGATGGGCAGCAGCGTCTCTCTGTAGAACAACCACTATACTGCGCTCACCAACCCGCCCGCCAAGCGTGGTGAGTATTGGCAATTTCCCCTCAATGGCGACACAGTAAAACCTAAATTAAGCTAATTCAGTGAAGTGAAAGTGGTGTGCCAGGTTCGTAGCAAGTGAGAATCTATAGTCTCTGCCTACTCCATTGGGAGACAGGCATGACAATATGTATAAGTTAGTCCTAGCTAGGATTCTAAATGCAATAGTAACTCTGTCTGTTTGGGACTTACACGCCTAAACTGCTGAACTAATTTCGATGAGTATTGGTATTGGAGCATGGAGGACATAGGCTTATTTTTTGGCTTCAAAAAGTCATTTTTATCGCGAATGAAACAGCTTGATTATTATAAACATAACTAATACCATCACGCCTTCATTCCACCAAAGGTTAAGCAGATATGTATCATTGTACACCCACAGTTCGCCGGAATGTTTAAGTCCCATGTCATAGGGGGACTTTCGCCATTAACTATGTATGACACAAATATCCAAAGTGCGATCCGCTATAGAGTGTTATAGAAAAACCCAATAACACTTTGCTCGACCCGGGAATCCTAGGACCTCTAGCATAACAATCGCGCTTAAGACCACTAGACTAATGATGCAGTTTACTATTAACCGTAAAGAAAACATAACTACATTACAAGTGAAAGTATTAACCGTAAAGTTTAATGTACAGGAGACATAAACCTCATAGTTAAAGTGTAGGTAAGCTATGTAACAGTTAAAACTAGAATAGTGTTATATTCATGAACCAGGATAATAGTAGGAGCCGTTATTTTATTATCCAAACTTAACATTATAAATGCGAAAATAACTAAACATAACATACCATCACGCTTGTATTCCCCGAAGGGTTAGGCAGAGGCGTACTAATAGACACCCACAGTTCGCCGGTATGTTTAAGTCCCATGTAATAGGGGGCGAGCCTATTGCCATTAACCGGGCACAAATCCAGACTCCGAGCTGCTATTGAGAATTTCATAGAAAAACCCAATAACACTTTGCCCGACCTGGGGATCGAACCCAGGACCTCTAGCGTAGCAGTCGCGCTTGGGACCACTAGACTAATGAGGCAGTCTATAAATTTTGATTAAGGCGAAAATAACTCTGTCTGTTTATTAGGGTTCTGTACCCCAAAAGGAAAAAATGGAACCCTTATAGGATCACTTTGTTTTCCGTCAATCAAGACCCTTCATCTTGGTAACGCGGGGAGATATCGAGTTGAAATTAAAACCATGTACTCAGGTCTACATTCCCTTGAACCTGTGAAAAAATCAAATTGCTAAGTTAACGTAAAAAAAATTATACGGCCGTTTATGCCGTAAAAATGTAACATATTTCGACACTCCCAAGGGAATCAAAATTTATAGGGTATTTCCCGTTGACGTAGAACTATGAAATTTGGCAAGTAATACCGTCTTACACTTCAAGTATAGGGAAAAATCTGAAAATTATGCATTTATAGGTAAGTAAATCATAAAGAAAATAATCTTTATTTAAACTACGTAATCAAATTTGTACGGAACCCTCGGTGGGCGAGCCCGACTCGCACTTGTCCGGTTTTTTGTTTGTGACGCTTAAACCGCTGAACCAAATTTGATGAATTTAGGTAAAGTTTTTTTTAAGTAGTTTTATTTCAATGTCTAATATTCGCGTAAGTGTCAGAATCAGAAGCCCTTTTTTTTAGCAATATTTTGACTTTGATTGATATGATAATCATGACGTAATAAATCGGCGTGTGTAATGACGTCATCGCTACATCGTTGTCCTTAACTTTGAACCAACAATAGAAGGTCATTGTTGATCGAGTATAGTTCCTATCGATTTGCGAATCGATACAAAAAAACATCGATTAACAATCTTAATTCGGTTTTGCATTGTGCGAACTTGATGTAAAAAATAATTAGAAATGAGTAAAGCTTATATTAAATTCGTTTACGTTTAGATTCGGGGAGTGATGACCGCATGAAGGTCAGGGGAGAGGAACTGACCCCGCCCTCTGGTGACAATATGGTTGAAGAGATAGTCACCAGCCCCCGTTAAATGGAAATTTCTACCCGCCATACTCAGCAACATAACATACCATCACGCCTGCATTCCTCGAAGGGTTAGGCAGAGGTGTACAAAGTCAAAGTCAAAGTCAAAATTTATTTATTTCAATGAGACCATTAAAAAGGTACTTTTGAAAAGTCAAACTAATTGCACGGTTCCAAAAAGTGGAACTAATGTTAAATGTAGAGTACATCCACGGTATTATGACTTTTTCTTGAAACGTTTACGCTTGACCGCCAATTCGCCGGATGTTATGCGACACTGCGATCTACGACCCACTCGGGAAGCGCATTCCATGAAGTATGCATGATAAAATTGGACATAAGTGTTTTTTCGAGTTTTTGGAGTCTCCACCATGAAACGACGTCGCTTTTTCGTGCTTCTTTTTGAGTCCGCCGTTATGTTTAGATCATTGCCATTAACCGGGCACGAATTTCATACTCTTGAGGTGATACTAAAAATTTCAGCTCCCTCTGCCTAACCATTCGGGGAATACAGGCGTGATAGTTCGTCAAAAAGCACAGAATAAATAGCTACATAATAATAACATAAAGAAGAAAGAAAAAATAAGTAGAAGAAGAAGAAATTAAAGATGTATGCAAGAATCGTAGCAAGTGGCGGTCTATAGTTTCTGCCTTCCCCTGTGGGAGAAAGGCGTGAATGTATGTATGTAATTACATCAATTAGATACCAAAAATTAAGGAACCATATACCATCATCACATCATAAAGAAAGTGAGAAAAACGTCTGAGAACAAATGAACGAGTATTTATAATTTATTGTAAATTTATTCACAGCAAACACAATTAATTTCTTGATAATATTACGAATAAAATTAGCGACCAGTGTCCGTGAAGAGATCAAGTCAAATTTAATAATTTGCATATGAAAAGGTAAAGAAAGAATTAAATTCACATATTGAGACAAGATCCGTACAATACAGAGATAAAATGAACGAATAAATCAAGGTACCAAAAATGACGGGTTAGAATACTGTTCCTCACTGCCTTTCAGATAGGCATCCCGTAAGAGGCGTGAAAATATCTGATTTGCTCGGTGGTAGGACCTCTTGGGGTCAGACTGGCTGGCGACCAGTTACGTCAGAGCCTGTCGTAAAGCACCGCGGTGTGTTTCCACTTTTGCGCGTAAGAGTCAGATCCCCTCGGTTGCTGCGGCTCTGGCAGTCTGCAGTCCATAGAGGCTCTAAAGGGTCAGCAATGCATCAGCAACTCCTCTGGTGTTGCAGGTGTCCATGGGTGATGATGACAACTTACCATCAGGTGGCTCGTCAGCTCGTTTGCCGACTTAATCCATAAAGGATGTTCTGTCGGAATGCTTCCCTCGAATGGGTTGCCAGCTCAATTTAAGGGCTGGGCGTAATTTAAGGTATTATATTTTCATAAGAGAAAATTGCTACATTAGTGTAGTAGTCGCGACTGATACGCTAGAGGGTTCGATTCTAAAGTCGAGCAGTGTTATTGGGTTTTACTATGAATTTCTCAGTAACAGATCGGAGGTTGGATCTGTGTCCGGTTAATGACAATAGCTTTGCCTTCTCAAGTAAAAGTCAAAATATTTTATTTCGATTTTTTTTTATGAGGTACATATTAGGTCTTACGAAGTACATAATACAAAGCCCCACAAAACTGTACAAACAGTTTGACTGTGGGATCAATTTTAGTCTTAACTAGCTTTTGCCAGCGACTTCGTCCGCGTGGAATAGTTACTATGTTCCCTAGTTCTTCGCCCGCGGTTTCACCTGCGTTGCCCCGTTCCTAAGGGTTGTAGCGTGATGTTTTATAGCTTGAAACCTTTCTCATGAATCACTCATTTTACCAACATTTCCCTGCACTGCTCTGCTCCTATTGATCGTAGCGTGATGAAAAGTATACTATAACCTGCCCAGGAGTATGAAGAACAATTGTACCAAGTTTCGTTGAAATCCGTCGAGTGGTTTTTGTTTCTATAACGAACATACAGACAGACAGACAGACACAAAAATTTTACTGATTGCATTTTTGGCGTCAGTATCGATCACTAATCACCTGCTGTTAGTTATTTTGTAAATATATTTCATGTACAGAATTGACCTCTCTACAGATTTATTATAAGTATAGAAGATAACATGTAGGTAGGTAGGTACATAAGTAATGGAGTACACAATTAATGTTTTATTATTAGGGTATCTACGAGTATAAGGTATGTCCTTAACTTTCTTTTAAATTTATTTTAATAAACCTAGTACTTTTGAAAAGTCAAAACTAAATGCACGGTTCCAAAAAAGTGGGTCTTATGTAGAAGAGCCGGCAAGAAACTCCATAGATACTCTTTTTTTAGAAAGAAAACATGATTTATTGACTGCCTCATTAGTCTAGTGGTCCCAAGTGCGACTGCTACACTAGAGGTCCTGGGTTCGATCCCCAGGTCGAGCAAAGTGTTATCGGGTTTTTCTATGAAATTCTCAGTAGCAGCTCGGAGTCTGGATTTGTGCCCGGTTAATGGCTATAGGCTCGCCCCCTATAACATGGGACTTAAACATACCGGCGAACTGTGGGTGTACATTAAGTAGGGCTCTGCCTAACCCTTCGGGGAATACAGGCGTGATGGTATGTTAAAAAAACATGATTACAATATTAAGCCTTACAATTTTGTTCCAAATAGTTATCTATGCCTATCTCTGCCTATCCGTTCGAGGAATATAGCCGTGATGGTATGTTGAATAAAAAAAAACAACTTTCTCTATTAATGTGCCTATCAGTGCCAAATTCCATTGATCTTACGGATCTATGAGATCAATATTGATAGCAAATGATCCGTGGATCATTCACATGCGCGCGCGTCGTTTTTGTCGCATCTTTTACAATAGAAACGATAATGATATTGTCTAGGATGATAAATATTACTGGGCTTAATCTACACTCATGAGTGCAGTAATAGCCTAGTGGTATGACCGTTGGACTGCTAAACCTTTTTATCAATATTTTGACTTTGATTGATATGATAATCATGACGTAATAAATCGGCGTGTGTAATGACGTCATCGCTACATCGTTGTCCTTAACTTTGAACCAACAATAGAAGGTCATTGTTGATCGAGTATAGTTCCTATCGATTTGCGAATCGATACAAAAAACATCGATTAACAATCTTAATTCGGTATTGCATTGTGCGAATTTGATGTAAAAAATAATTAGAAATGAGTAAAGCTTATATTAAACTCGATTACGTTTAGATTCGGGGAGTGATGACCGCATGAAGGTCAGGGGAGAGGAACTGACCCCGCCCTCTGGTGACAATATGGTTGAAGAGATAGTCACCAACCCCCGTTAAAGGGATGTTTCTACCCGCCATACTCAGCAACATAACATACCATGACGCCTGTATTCCGAAGGGTTAGGCAGAGGTGTATAGAATAGAATAGAATTTTATTTTGCAAATATGGGTAATATTGCAAAGTCAAAGTCAAAATTTATTTATTTCAATTAGACCATTAAAAAAGTAAAAGTCAAAATATTTTATTTCGATTTTTTTTTATGAGGTACATATTAGGTCTTACGAAGTACATAATACAAAGCCCCACAAAACTGTACAAACAGTTTGACTGTGGGATCAATTTTAGTCTTAACTAGCTTTTGCCAGCGACTTCGTCCGCGTGGAATAGTTACTATGTTCCCTAGTTCTTCGCCCGCGGTTTCACCTGCGTTGCCCCGTTCCTAAGGGTTGTAGCGTGATGTTTTATAGCTTGAAACCTTTCTCATGAATCACTCATTTTACCAACATTTCCCTGCACTGCTCTGCTCCTATTGATCGTAGCGTGATGAAAAGTATACTATAACCTGCCCAGGAGTATGAAGAACAATTGTACCAAGTTTCGTTGAAATCCGTCGAGTGGTTTTTGTTTCTATAACGAACATACAGACAGACAGACAGACACAAAAATTTTACTGATTGCATTTTTGGCGTCAGTATCGATCACTAATCACCTGCTGTTAGTTATTTTGTAAATATATTTCATGTACAGAATTGACCTCTCTACAGATTTATTATAAGTATAGAAGATAACATGTAGGTAGGTAGGTACATAAGTAATGGAGTACACAATTAATGTTTTATTATTAGGGTATCTACGAGTATAAGGTATGTCCTTAACTTTCTTTTAAATTTATTTTAATAAACCTAGTACTTTTGAAAAGTCAAAACTAAATGCACGGTTCCAAAAAAGTGGGTCTTATGTAGAAGAGCCGGCAAGAAACTCCATAGATACTCTTTTTTTAGAAAGAAAACATGATTTATTGACTGCCTCATTAGTCTAGTGGTCCCAAGTGCGACTGCTACACTAGAGGTCCTGGGTTCGATCCCCAGGTCGAGCAAAGTGTTATCGGGTTTTTCTATGAAATTCTCAGTAGCAGCTCGGAGTCTGGATTTGTGCCCGGTTAATGGCTATAGGCTCGCCCCCTATAACATGGGACTTAAACATACCGGCGAACTGTGGGTGTACATTAAGTAGGGCTCTGCCTAACCCTTCGGGGAATACAGGCGTGATGGTATGTTAAAAAAACATGATTACAATATTAAGCCTTACAATTTTGTTCCAAATAGTTATCTATGCCTATCTCTGCCTATCCGTTCGAGGAATATAGCCGTGATGGTATGTTGAATAAAAAAAAACAACTTTCTCTATTAATGTGCCTATCAGTGCCAAATTCCATTGATCTTACGGATCTATGAGATCAATATTGATAGCAAATGATCCGTGGATCATTCACATGCGCGCGCGTCGTTTTTGTCGCATCTTTTACAATAGAAACGATAATGATATTGTCTAGGATGATAAATATTACTGGGCTTAATCTACACTCATGAGTGCAGTAATAGCCTAGTGGTATGACCGTTGGACTGCTAAGTCAAGGGTCTCGAGTTAGAATCCAATGTACGCAAATCTGACTTTTCGAAGTCATGTGCTTAATATTAGTTAATTATAACGCGCTTAAACGGTGAAGGAAAACACCGTGAGGAAATCTGCCTGCCTGAGAGATTGTCTCGATGGCGTGTGAAGTCTGCCAACCCGCACTAGGCCAGCGTGGTGGACTATAGCCTAATCTCTCTCATTCTGAGAGGAGATCCATGCCCAGCAGTGGGACAATGTAATGGATTGATTATGAATCTACACTGATATGCTTGTAACATACCATCACGCCTGTATTCCCTGAAGGGTTAGGCAGAGGTGTACTAATGTACAACCCTATTGGTGCCTGCGTTAATGGCAATAGGATCTCCCCCTATTACATGGGACCTACACACACCGGCGAACTGTGGGTGTACATTAGTACACTCCGCCTAACCCTTCTGGGAGTACAGGTGTGATGGTATGTTATAAAATTTTGCAATAAGCAAAACATTATACTGTCGTATGCCTTTCTACTTTCTTAGATCGCATACAATCCTTATTATCGATCAATGATCTATAGATCGCAACGGATCTATAGATCTTGGGGTCAGGCGCAGCAATTACGGTCCTATTCAGAAAGACGGACGCAAGCGCATTATATATCATTATGACGCGGTACAAGTGGGAATGTTGGAAGTTGAGGAAAATGCCTAGTATTAACATACATAACATAACATACCATCACGCCAGTATTCCCCGAAGGGTTAGGCAGAGGCGTACTTAATGTACACCCACAGTTCGCCGGTATGTTTAGGTCCCATGTTATAGGGGGCGAGCCTATAGCCATTAACCGGGCACAAATCCAAACTCCGAGCTGCTACTGAGAATTTCATAGAAAAACCCAATAACACATTGCTCGACCTGGGAATCGAAACCAGGGCCTCTAGTGTAGTAGTCGCGCTTGGGACAACTAGACTAATGAAGCAGTCTGCCTAATATTATTTACTTAAATTTCTTTATTCCTTACTAGCTATTTTTCCAATTTTTTTTTCTATAAAAATCTTCCTCAAAGTTGAAGGAATAAATTAAAAAAAATGCCCGAATTCGTCCAGCCGTCTTCGAGCTTCGCGCTTATCAAACAAATTTTGCGATTAATTTTTATTGTGTATAGGAAGATTTTCGATGTTGATTAGCAAAATCTTTGTTCCGCACGGAAAAAAAGTTGTATGACCTACAGGTAGTTGTTCCGGATCTAAGCGTTTGTGTATGTGATAATTTGTGTTTCTAAAAGCACCCACGACACGTGATAAAAAAAGTCAACGGATAATTAAACTCGAAAATTCTGCATTAACAAGTGATGTGATCTGCATGCATGTGTGTAGTCTGCCAAGCCGCACGGCTAGCGTGGTGGAGTATAGCCTAACCCAGGGGTTGCCAATCTTTTTCAGTCCGCGGCGCACTTACATTAGTTCCTCACTCTCTTTCTTCTTCACTTACAGAAAAGTTTAGAAAGAAAAGAAAGAAAGAAAAAGAGTTTATTGACAAAGTCACGGACATTGCACACATAGCATAGTTTAGGTTCCTCGTGCTAAGGTAAATGCTTGTGTGGTTCACGTCGGTAGTGCAATGGGCGGGGTTCGACCCGGCAACCACATGATCGCAAGTCCGACGCCCTAGCCATTAGGCTACCGCCGCTTCATATTTTACATCGTGTATGTAATATGTTAATGTTTTTTTTTTAATATTAACATTTATCTTCACCGTTTATTTAAAGCTAGCTGTTACAAGACAAAAGGTCAAAATTCATCAAGATTGGTGCAGCGGTCAAGGCGTGAAAACGTTCGAAACGGCGTCAAACTTTCGCAATATTACTACGAATGGATGTAGAAAAAGATCTCGTCATTTAAAAAAATGTCTCAATTCCCATTTCGCCGGCCACATAAGAACGGTACGTTACAGTACAATTTGAAAACTTTCATCTCATACGTATGGACCACTATTTTATTTGTTAATAATTATTTTTGATTGAATATCAAATTTGTAGCTATAGTCAGTATCAGTATAACGGTATTTTGAATATGTACTTACTTTATTAACCTATAACTAGACTTCTTTACTTAGATAATTTTTTTTATTATAAAAAAAAAAATTTCGTTTCTAAATAAACTGATCGCACTGTACCAGTGCGCACTGGAGGTTTGCCGACTCCGGAAATCAAAGAATAGTTGGGCTGGCAGCATAGGAGACATGCTGCCATGCATGACAGCGGCGGTAACAAAACACCACCGGTCCCCCACACAGCCAACAAAACGCTTCCACGCGGAGCTCTGGCGATCTTGCTCACCGTTAGGAACACAACATAGCACGGAGCTATGTTATTTGGCTACGATTTACTGCAAGGAGGTACTTCCCCAGTCGAGTAGCTCCAATTGTGAGTGGAATTATTCAATTCCACTATTACTAGGTTACTAGGTACTAGGTTCCTAGTACGGCAGTATGAGAAGGTGTAGTCATAGTGGGCAAACTCCTTAACTATTATTACTTACTATTTCATAAAAACCTTATCGACCACAATACAACCATTAGCGGTTTCCAAAGCAAAGAAAATAATAAAAAAAAGCATTCAACCTGTCAAATCATCCCATTACAAGAAAAAGTTGGAAAAAAATATTGTTACCTGTAAACTGTCAACGCATCATTTGTCAAAAACCAAGACCAATATAACTTGAGTCCTCTTAGCGGCGCCACTTGTAAGGACCAAAGCAATTATCTGTCAAACGCGGTACATTTGAATTTAGTTCTTTTTTTCGCCGCGTGTCAAGATATAGTGGACGATTAAAATGTTGTACTTTTGCGGTTAAAAATTTATAGAGTATACAGAAACACCTCTCGAACATGTGTTTTATTGTATAGTAAATGGATATATGGCAATTTTATTTTGTTGTTATATTTAGTATTACTGTTTTTTTAATTCCTAATTTATTTAATTGTTTCGCGGACCGAATTTCTCTTACAAACGTAATACCGAAATAAATCGTAATTCAAACACAATATAATCAAACTCTGTTATTATTCAGATTCCGATACCGTTACTCTAGGTTACCATTGGTTACCATCCTACGTTACCATTTCGTCCCAAGTACTTCACTGGAAATAATTGTAAGCGAATGCAATTTTTGTTAACTTTACCAAGTTTGGAACGATTTTCCGGTCTTTTATTTCCAGTGAAGGAGTATTAGAAGAAATAGTACCGTAGGAACCTAGATTAACGGTATCCAAATCCGAATAATAATATAATTTGATAGAATATTGTCTGGATTACGATTTATTTAGGTATTACGTTTTTGTGTATAATTCAAGCTCCGCCGGACCCTTAAACCTGTGTAATATATTCCATTATGGGTGATAATTACCTAAATAACAATGTTTTTTTTTTAATATTTCCAGAATGGCAAAGACCACAATAAATATACCATTATGCCTGTATTCCCCGAAGGGTTAGATAGAATTGTACTTACATCCACACTTCGCCGGTATGTTTAAATCCTATGTAATAAGGCGAGCCTATTGTCATTAACCGTGCACAAATTGAAACTCGGGGCTGCTATTGGGAAATTCATGTTTCTGCTTGTTTTTTTTTATTCTTGATAGGCTTACGCCAGTTTGCCTGATATTAACACTGCGATCTACGATGAAGCGCGCTTGCCTAGGAGACACCGATTCACTCGTGATTTGAAGACACTCAGATTAGTTTTAGACAATGAATCCAGGACCTCTAGCGTAGCAGTCACGGTTAGGACCACTGGCCTAATGAGGCATTTTGATATGTATCTACTAATATAACAATTTGTCATTGTTCCTGTCACACAAGGCAGGTGGCCTGGCGTCGCCTGTCACTTTACGTCCAAACATTATTTATCATTGGGCTTGGGCTTTTTGTGTGCCGACCGCTGAATTTTAGACGCTTTGGTGGCCAAAATCAATTTTATTAAATTCCCATTTTATAGGTACATTGTTATGTACCTATAAAATGGAATCTCGCATCCCAAAACGACTTCTTGAGACAAAAGTTCTATGTCCCCAGAATGCAACCTTTCTCCTTGCCTGATTTTATCGAAATCTGTTCAGCGATTAGGACATTAATAGGTGACAGAAAACAAATACAAAGAGAGTTAGTTTCGCATTTACAATATTGGGTATAGCTGTTGCTCTCGGTTTCATTTGCGAAATCCTTTTTTTTTCTTGAATATCAATACAACGCGTAAGTACCTATTATTATAACGATGGAATTAATAGAAAATATTTCGATTCTTAATATATAGGTACTGTTATTTTAGTGAAGGAAAAATTCAATCGCGGGCAGGATTCGGACCTGCGTCTTCTGATTAGATACACCAGACGCTCTGACTTCTAAGCCACAGAGTCCCACCCGCCAGATCGAAATTTGCTTTCACATTCTGAATTTACGTCATGAGGTGACAAATTTGACATGGATGGAATAATTTTTACACCCGCGGATGCGGATCATTAGAGATTCACATCCGCGGATGCGGATTTTATATAATTATTTGAATTTTAAGTACAAATAAATTAAAATCGATTAAACTTTAATGTTTATTTAATCATATTTTGAGGACAAAACTTAAACAGTTTTTAGTCTCACTTAATAGCATTTTGAGTCTAGAGTTTTTTATTCAAAAACATAGTTTAAAAAATTACTTATAAATCTGCAACCGTAAAAGCTTCGCATCTATTGATACGGATGCGGAAACCTGAATTAATGCGAATGTTCCGCATTTCGGATGCGAATATCCGCAAGCTCCCCCCCCCCCCTTCTGGTACAGTGGCGACCAAAAGTCCATAGGCAATCTCACAACGCAATAGCTTGACGTTTAGTTTGACTTACGACCTTCTATTCATTGTCGTTAACAAGTGACGCGCACTGGTTGTATCGAGCTCGCTCATACTGCATAGCAATATAATCCTTATCGTACATACCTACTAGTACATCCACAAAATGCCCTATATTTAGGACATGTAGAGAACGAGCCTATTTCCATTAACCGGACATAAATCCAAACTCCAAACTACTGACAATTTTAATAACACTTCTGGACATATGTCCAACTCAGGACTTCTAACGTAACAGTAGCATTTAGGTCCAACAGACTCATGAGGAAAATCAAGTTAGTTTTTGACCCATGAAATTGACCCACAGTATCTAGAGTACGTACCGAATAGTATCTTTTATACATTGTAGAGATGGAGCGGCGAGATGAAAGAGTTCTGACCACACTAATGAAGATAGGGTACTCAGCAACAAAAAAAAAGTTATATCGCGTTGATATTACTATATTAAGACGGATCGTTCAGCTGAGCCCGCGAAATTCAAATTTCAAGTGATTTTACGCAGTTTGTAGATCTATAATAAGTTCTGCATTCATGGTAATTGCGACATTAACTATGCAAAATTCACAATTATCTAAAACCATTGCTTAAAAATCATTATTGTAGCTAAAAGTAGTGTAAAATGTCAATTTTGACCAATTACACAGATTGCGCCAAGTTTTTGGCTTGATAAGGATTTATAAGTAAAGGTTTTAGTTCTCAGTTGTGAATGTTGTATAGTTAATGTCGCGACAACTGCCATGAATCTAGAACTTGTTATACACCTACAAACTGCGAAAAATCACTTGTAATTTGAATTTCGCGGGCTCAGCTGAACGATCCGCCTGAAGGCAAGTGGCAGTCTATAGTTTTTGCCTACCCCTGTGGGAGAAAGGCGTGAGTGTATGTATGTATGTATGTATTACTATAGAACGAAACAGGTACTAAGTTAATACTTAAGAGAGGTAGGGCATAGTGGAATCGAATAATTCCACTCACAATTAGAGCTGCTCGACTGGGGAAGTAAGACTGAGGAAGCTAGTTTTTCGTATAAAGGTCAGGTAAAAAGGAAAAAATTGGAAAAACTGGAAAAACCTGGTAAAACTAGCGGCCCGCCCAAGGTTTCACCCGCGTTGCCCCATTCCTAAGAGTCATAACGTAATGTTAAATAGCTTAAAACCATCCTCTTGAATCACTCTATCTATTAAAAAAACAGATTCAAAATCCGTTGCGTAGTTTTAAAGATTTAAGCATACATAGGGACGGACAGACAGCGACAGCGACTTTGTTTTATACTATGCAGTGAAGATAAACACACGTATGACGTACTTTGTAACTAATTACATAATAATTGGACGAACAAAATACGTACATAAGAAGCTCAATCGGTAAGCAAAAAAAAAACAGTAAAAAGTTGGTAATACCAGCTAACATGTATTGTATACAGGAAGTGACCACTATCACGTGGTCACACACTGTGCTTAATAATATATATCCCCCGAATGGTCAGGCAGAGAAGTACTAATGTACACCCACAGTTCACCGGTATGTTTAGGTCCCATGTAATAAGGGAGCCTATAGCCATTAACGAGGCACAAATCCAAACTCCGAGCTGCTACTGAGAATTTCATAGAAAAACTCAATAACACTGCTTGATCTGGGGATCGAATCCAGGACCTCTAGCGTAGCAGGACCACTAGACTAATGAGGCAATCATGAAATATGAAAATCCAGTGTATACACAGTTGGGGTCGTAACTGTGTCGTATTGATATTGTTCTTAAAAATTTCGATATTTTGCCATAAGAAGAAAATCTCACTCGCAGGTTGTATTTTGCGGTTTCCCGAACTGTTTATGTTCGCAGATTTCGTGCAGCTGCCCTGTTCGCTCTTAAAGGCATTACATCGCTCAAATCCAAAAAAAAACACCCTAGCTTTAAAGAAGTTTCTAGTGGAATCCTTATGTGCGTTTGCCATATAAACAATATATGTTATGCTTAAGGTCATCACAAACAAATTGTATTGTTTAATTTTTTTATAAATTTGCCCCAATTTTGGATAATAATTGAAGTAAATAGGCCCTTTTTAACCTAATTTGTATTTTTTCTCTTTAACGGCTTAACAGTTAGTCATGGATTTTATACCAAAAAAATTGTAATGAAGTATGTAATTAAGAAGTTGTATTGCTTTTATTTTCTTATTTCTTTGAATATTTTGAAATAATAAAGAAATACCCGAAACCTCACTAGCACCCCGCGTGAAGCACCCCCGCAATGCCTGTGACTAACAAATACTAGCACAAAGACTAAATCCTCAAGGTCATTGGGCAATGTAATACCCTTAATGCTTGTCGGACTAATTCTGGCTTACGTAGCCCCATACATAGAATGTTGGAAAATAACTCGAATTTCATAGATATTGATATTTTGCATGCTCAAAATCTAAATTTAAATCAAATGTTTTTAAACTTTTACGGTAATTGTAATTTTTATTAACAAACATACCGGCGAACTGTGGGTGTACATTAGTACGCCTCTGCCTAACCCTTCGGGGAATACAGGCGTGATGGTATGTTATGTTATATATTAAAATTTATCACGGCGCTTTTTGGAATGTCCACCATGAATCGATGTCGCTTTTTCGTGCCTCTGGTCGTCCGATAGTAGAAAGGGCTAGGGGGAATAAGATTGTGGAGATCTGCCGCACACTCGTCGAAATGTAAAAAAAAAATCCATGTCATGAAAATAATAATAATTTATTTTTTGCACTATTAAAATGCAAAAAAAAAACAAAAAATAGTCAAAATAATATTTTAAATTTTCTGATCTCGTGCCACCCCTACCCAAATTAGTGATGTACCAGAATCTTCCGCTTTCTTTACTCAATTTCTAGTTTCAGATGTAAAAGATTAAAATATCATTTTGATAATCCAAAAACACTAATGACCTAAGACGAAAATAATTCTCTAGAAAGTTGCAAATCTATATCGAATTAAGACAGATTCATTTTTTTTAAAAGAATCCAAATAAAAATGTACTTTTTGCTTGTCATTCTGCAAAAATTCTAAGAGAATTCTATGAACAAATGTATCAATGGTTTGGTAATATTTTGTTTTTTATGGGATAGGGGGACAAGCGAGCAGACGGATCGCCTGATGGTAAGCGATTACCGCCGCCCATAGACACCCGCAACACCAGAGGAGTCACAAGTGCGTTGCCCGCCTTTTAAAAGGGGATTGGGCCTCCGCCCCTCCGGTATGCTCACTCACTTAGCTCGGCGAAACACAACATAAGCGTTGTTTGACGCCAGTTTTCTGTGAGGCCGTGGTATCACTCCTCGTCGAGCCAGCCTGATCGTGCCGAAGCATGGCGTTTAATAAGATGACAAACAAGCATACAGGCCGCCTGATGGTAAGCGACAACCGCAGCCTACAGACGCCAGCAACACCAGTGGTATCACTCGCGCGTTGTCATCTTGACACCTCAGTTGTTAAGTCTCATTTGCCCAGTAATGTCACTGGCTACATTACCCTTCAAACCGAAACACAAAAATGTTAGCACATTATTGCTTATAGGCAGAATATTTGGCAATTCGGTAGTACGAATTCAGAAGAGTTGTCAGTTGAGTTGAGAGATAGTGGAATCGAATAATTCCACTCACAATTGGAGCTGCCCGACTGGGGAAGTACCTCCACCTTACAGTAAATCGTAGCCAAATAACACAGCTCCGTGCTATGTTGTGTTCCTAACGGTGAGCAAGGTCGCCAGAGATCGGCGAGGAAGCGTTGTGTTGACAGATAGGATAAGCATCACGCTATTGTCTCCTATGCTGCCAACCCAACTATTCCTCCTGAATTTACAGGGTCGGCAACGCGCGAGTGATACCCCTGGTGTTGTAAGCGTCCATAGGCTACGGTAACCGCTTACCATCAGGCGGACCGTATGCTTATTTCCCACCTTAGTGGTGTAAAAAAAGAAGAACTCTACTGCTTTGGTCTGCGCTGATCCTTGGCATGTAAGCAATTAAGATTATCCATATCAATTCATATCTCTTTGCAAAATCATCTGAAATGCTGAGTAAGGGAGACAGACAGATCAAAGAGGCACAGCCCTTTATATCGACCGCTATGCCAAGTCATTATCGATTGTGTTAAAATCGATATATTGCAATTTAATTCTAGTCTCCCGCCGTGAAATTATAAGACAGGATACTCAAATGGATATTGAACATTTTTGACATCGCTATTGAGCCGCTGTAGTCAAAGGTTTGCTGTATCACCAATAACATATTTATCTATAGGTATATATAACAGCAAAACACATTCACAAAACACTCATTGATTTATCGCGAAATAACATGCATACCATCACGCCTGAATACTCCGAAGGGTTAGGCAGAAGCGTACTAATATCTGTTCCTCACTGCCACTCAGATAGGCATCTTGTAAGAGGCAAGAAATTATCTGACTTGCTCGGTGGTAGGACCTCTTGTGGTCTGACTGGCTGGCGACTACCCATCACCATGTGTTTTGCCTCGTTGTACCAGTCCCCCTCGGTTGCTGAGGCTCTGGCAGTCTGCTGTCCGTAGGGACTCTTATGGATTGGTAACGCATCAGCAACTCCTCTGGTGTTGCAGCTGTCCATGGGCGACGATGACTACTTACCACCAGGCGGCTCGTCAGCTCGTTTGCTGAGTTAACCAAGAAAATTTTACATCTATACTAATATTATGAAGAGGAAAGATTTGTACGTGAGTATGTAATACGAATTGGCTCAAAAAGTACTGGACCGATTTCAAAAATTCTTTTGCCGTTAGGAAGCTACATTATCACGGAGTAACATAGGCTATATAACATCACGCTACGCCTCTTAGGAACGGAGCAGTGCGGGTGAAACCGCGAGCGGGTCGCTAGTTACTTAGAAAATTGAACATTAGTTATTGGTATCCGATAAAGAACATTCAATTCTGTTCCAACCCAAACTCCAGTGTTATTGGGTTTTTCTATGAAATTCTTAGTAGCCATTTGGATTTTAGAATTGTTCCCGAAAGTACGTATACGAATCTTTATCTTGACTTGTAAATGTGAGTACATTGTAGTATGTCTAAGTGGACATCTAATTTTATATACTTTGATGATGTGTGCTTTTCCACTTAGTTTATTAATTTTTTATACATAACTAGCTTTTGCCAGCGACTTCGTCCGCGTGGAATAGTTACTTTGTTCCCTAGTTCTTCGCCCGCGATTTCACCTGCGTTGCCCCGTTCCTAAGGGTTGAGCGTGAAGTTTTATAGCTTGAAACCTTTCTCATGAATCACTAATTTTCCCAACATTTCCCTTCACTGCTCTGCTCCTATTGATCGTAGCGTGATGAAAAGTATACTATAACCTGCCCAGGAGTATGAAGAACAATTGTACCAAGTTTCGTTGAAATCCGTCGAGTGGTTTTTGTTTCTATAACGAACATACAGACAGACAGACAGACAGACAAAAATTGTACTGATTGCATTTTTGGCGTCAGTATCGATCACTAATCGCCCGCTGATAGTTATTTTGGAAATATATTTCATGTACAGAATTGACCTCTCTACAGATTTATTATAAGTATAGATGACATTCAGTTCTCGAACGCTGAGAACTTTCTTTTTCTATTATCGACTTCGGTCCAACTTGGACATTAAATTAACGTCAGCACATCCTGTTATTGCACTATTGTACCTACTTGAAGATTGTAATACAAATAATTTTAAAAGAGTGTCCATGGAGTTTCTTGCCGGATTCTTCTCCGTAGGATCAACTTTTTTGGAACCGTGCACCTAGACTCATTAACGTTTCATAAACGCTTGTAAAAGCTTATTTGAAACTAGCTTTTGCCAGCGACCTCGTCCGCGTGGAATAGTTACTTTGTTCCCTAGTTCTTCGCCCGCGGTTTCACCTGCGTTGCCCCGTTCCTAAGGGTTGTAGCGCGATGTTTTATAGCTTGAAACCTTTCTCATGAATCACTCATTTTCCCAACATTTCCCTTCACTGCTCTGCTCCTATTGATCCTAGCGTGATGAAAAGTATACTATAACTTGCCCAGGAGTATGAAGAACAATTGTAGCAAGTTTCGTTGAAATCTGTCGAGTGGTTTTTGTTTCTATAACGAACATACAGACAGACAGACAAAAATTTTACTGATTGCATTTTTGGCCTCAGTATCGGTCACTAATCACCCGCTGATAGTTATTTTGGAAATATATTTCATGTACAGAATTGACCTCTCTACAGATTTATTATAAGTATAGATAGATAAAAACATTTGAACTTGAACTTGAAAGGTTAGACAGACCCTTCGGGAAATACCGGCGTGATAGTATGTTATGTTATATGGGAAACTATTCGTTATTAAATCGGTTAAAAATAAGTACAGACAGAAATTATCTTGTAACATCAATTTCTTGTAACACACCTGCTAGTTCCATAACATTATAAAACCTTCAAAATACCTTAGCTGTGACGTCATCCTTTGGACCGATTTTACAACAAAGCAGGTCTCAAGTGGTGCGCCTAAATAAACAGGGATGCACTCAATACCGATACCACAAGTGAGGTTTTTGTGTTACATATTTTTGGAGTAGTGATGCGACAGGTTCAAATCACAATTGGAGCTGCTCGATTGTTGAAGTACATCCACCTTACAGAGAATCATAGCCAAATAACAGCTCCGTGCCATATTGTGTTCCTAACGGTGAGCAAGGTCGCCAGAGCTCCGCAAGGAAGCGTTGTGGTGGCAGTGTGGGGGACCGGTGGTGTTTTATTTTATTTGGCATGTGATTGCGATACCTATATGCCCCTTTCCGATCGGACAGGGTTTTTTTAACATAGTGTATTTTTAGTACCTCTCATTTTGAGAACTTCTTCATCTCTTGTTTTAAATAACATGCGCTTCCCGAGTGGGTCTTTCCTGATAGATATAATCTGGGTGTCTTTAAATCACGAGTGAATCGGTTTCTTCTAAGCGAGCGCGCTCCATTGTACATCGCAGTGTCGCTTAACATCAGGCGAACTGGACAAGCGTAAGTGTATCACGAATAAAAAAAACATACCATGACTATTTTATTAGTCTAGTGGTCCTATTGCTACGCTAGCGGTCCTGGAGCCACAGGCCGAGCAGTGCTTTTTGGGTTTTTCTATGAAATTCTTGTCTAACGTGGGAGAGCCATGCTTCGGCAGGAATGGGCCGGCTCGAGCGGAGTGATACCACGGCTTCACAGAAAACCAGGCCCAATCCCCTTTTAAAAGGTGGGCAACGCACTTGTGACACCTCTGGTGTTGCGGGTGTCCATGGGCGGCGATAATCGCTAACCATCAGGCGGTCCGTCAGCTCGTTTGTCCCCCTATCCCATAAAAAAATTCTCAGTAACAGCTTGCTAGTTTGGATTTGTGTGCCCGGTCAGGGGCTTGCCTAGGGGGAAGCCTAATTGTCATTACATAATCAAAAATCGAAACTATCTAGTTGTTAGTGGGAGTTCGAAAAACCCAATAACATTAATTACTTTGTCGATATTTTTGAAAAACAACGACAAACACACATCACTACTCTAAAATTATACCAAAAAACTGAAATGCCTCAAATCCGGCTACTGTATTCCTTGTCACACATAATTTTAATATTTACATATTGTTAAAATTCTTCGCTTAAACTAACAGCGGTGACAGGTTTCAAAAATTTTTGATATTGGCCGGATTTTTGAGAAAAAAATAAAGAAAACATTATTTCATTTGCTTTTTAAGTAAATATTGGCAAATAAATTACATAATGACATACTATCACGCCTATATTATTATAGGGTTAGACAGAGAAGTACTTACTGCTGAATACTAACCACAGTACAAATCCACACTCCGAGCTGTTATTGAGAATTTCATAGAAAAAACCCAATTTAACACTTTGCTTGACCTGGAAATTGAATCCAGGATCTCTAACAAAGCAGTCTTGCTTAGAACCATTAGGCTAATGAAGTAAAGAAAACTAAAATTTAAAAAAATATATCAAACTTGTCAAATATCAATTCAATTAACTGCCATCAAGGAAAACATTCGGAATTTAAATTCCAAAAATACTTTAGGGCTGTCGCTCTTTCAAATTTCCGATACCGATACGACTCGTGAATCGATATAGATAATAATCGATACAAACTATCATCGGTTTGAACGCATGACTGCGGGTCGTGACTTTCATTTAAAATATTGTAAGATCCTTACATTTATATTGTTTAGAATTATGTGGTTCCAAGCGCGACTGCTAGGCTAGAGGTCCTGGGTCCGATTCTCAGGTAGAGAAAAGTGTTTATCTATGAATTTCTTAGTAGCGGCTAGAGTATTTTTATGCCTCTTAATCGCTCCTTATTACATGGGACCTAAACATATCGACGAACTATATCGGTGTACAATAGTACCTACGCTAATAATTAGAACTGAAAAGATCACTTTTTTTGGATTATTTTAATTGTAGATCTGCAGCGACGACACGTTTGTGGGTTCGATTCCCACACGGAGCAAATATTTGTATGATCTACAGGTAGTTCCGGGTTTGTGTATGTGAGAATTTGTGTTTGTATACGCACCCACGATACAAGAGAAAATCCTAGTGTGGGGTAAATTTTGTTTTAAAAAGAAACATCTGTCTATAACCATATTGTTCCACAAATTGGTGCCTCATTTTTCTAGGGATCGCTGGAGTAGGTATTATTGCTACCAAGCGTGAAGCCCTACATAGTATTTATTTTAAAAGCTTACTAGCAATGTGGGTCGCACATTACTAGTATTCTTGTTAACCCTTCGTGTTAAGCTAAATGCTTGTGTTACGAGTGGGTTCACGTCGGTAGTGAAATTGGTGGGTTTCGAACCGGCAACCACATGATCGCAAGTTCGTCGCCCTAGCCATTAGGATAGCCGCTAATGATTTTCAATTTGGATTTGTACTAGAATATAGACTCGCCCTTTATTAAGTGCAACACCACTGGTATCACTCGCGCGTTGTCATCTTGACACCTCAGTTGTCAAGTCTCATTTGCACAGTAATGTCACTGGCTACATTACCCTTCAAACCGGAACACAATAACGTTAACACAATATTGGTTATCGGCAGAGTTTTTTTTTTTTAAAACGTTGCCCCACACTAGGATTTGACACTGTATCGTGGGTGCATTTACAAACACAAATTCTCACATACACAAACGCCCAGACCCGGAACAACTACCTGTAGATCATACAAATATTTGCTCCGTGTGGGGATCGAACCCACAACACGTGACGCAGAAGCCGATCGCTCAGCCGCTACGCCAAACGTGTCGTCAAACCGTCGTTTATTTTGATAATATATACTCTGCCGATTTTAATTTATATATTCAACACAGACGAATTCACCATACTTAGTTCTAAATCTTCAAAAACTTGACACTCAGATTACAAGCTGAGAAGAAACTCCAAAATCTAAAATTAAAATATTCAGTAGCAAAGAAGAATACATTTAATCTCAACAAAACTACCAAACAATTTGTCTGTTTTAATGTTTTTTTTTGTCAAACATGATTAATGTAAATTTGAGTTGGAAGTGTCTGGGTTAAAACGGTGTTCAAATTGTGTGGTCTAAGTGATAAGAGTACGTCACCTTATGACGTAAATTCAGAATGTGAAGGCAAATTCAATCATGCGGGTAGGGTTCGCGGTCGCTTAGAGTTCAGAGCATCTGGTGTATCTAACCAGGAGACGCAGGTTCGAATCCTGTCCGCGATTGAATTTTTTCCTTTACTAAAAAATAACATGATAATTAGACTACATACATATATACATATTTTTATAGTAATAAGCCAAGCGTAAGAGCTGTCGTGATGGTAAGCGACAACCGCAGCCTACAGACGCCAGCAACACCAGTTGTATCACTCGCGCGTTGTCATCTTGACACCTCAGTTGTCAAGTCTCATTTGCACAGTAATGTCACTGGCTACATTACCCTTCAAACAGAAACACAATAATGTTGACACATAATCGCGTAGCGGCATGCAGTACCCAACTCAAACGAACTTAGCAGGCTAGTACTATCACCTCAAACATTTTATATCTTGGACCACCGCTTAACCCTCCCGCGCTGTGTGTGGTACAATGATCCCAACGACATCAATTCATTTATCATCACTATTTAAAACTTCCATGCTTACAGGTTACATACCACCTTTGACTTGATACGTACCGACTTTTTTTAAGTCGTGTCGCGACTGAGAAAGTGACCATCAGAAAATTAAAAAAAAAGTTGTTGGGACATTTCCCATGTTCCAATGTTTTTATGTTATTTGGTTTCGAATCGTCCAGGTATTGAAATAACTACTTTTTATCGATTTTATCGCGTTGTATTGATATTATTTGATTCTCGACGTTTCGGATCCTTTACAGCATCCATGGTCACGGGTAGACTAAGTTGTTGGACGTCTTAATGTTACAATTACTAACAGCTACCTTACATTTTTGTTAATTATTGGCGATCCGATTCACGCATAACGAGCTCACCGTATCCTTCGGTTTTGTAGTTTTGGACTTGGATTTTGATTTTATTGAATCTATAATGGGGTTCCAAGGAAATTTGGATGTTTTTTTAATTTCAATAGCCTCGCGAATCATCCTGGGAAGGAATCGGTTCTGATGTAGTGCTGGGCCTTGTCTAGAGTATGTTCACAAACTGCTGACTTCTTGAAACGGCAGTATTTGACATCGGATCCGAAACTTGTAAAGGAATTTGTAAAGGATCCGAAACGTCGGGAATCAAATAATATCAATACAACGCGATAAAATCCGTAAAAAGTAGTTTTATTTCAATGTCTAATATTCGCGTAAGTATTTTTTAACATTGTGTATATTATATTAAATACCTCTTAAGTACCAACTTATACCTTTGTATAAATAGAACCGGATCTCGGGTCGGCATGGTTTTCTTAACACGTTGTATCCCAATAAAAAAATATTTAATCGACTTCAAACAAGTAGGCGGTTCTCAATTGGACTTTATGTGTTTTATTATTATAAAATATCTATGTTGATTTGAATTCAATAAATCGTATATCAAAAAGATTTTTTTAAAAAAAACTTTGCCCCACACTAGGATTTTCTCCTGTATCGTGGGTGCGTTTACAGACACAAATTCTCATATACACAAACGCCGACACCCGGAACAACTACCTGTAGATTATGCAAATATTTGCTCCGTGTGGGGATCGAACCCACAACACGTGGCGCAGAAACCGATCGCTCAACCGCTACGCCAATCGTGTCGTCAAAGCTGACAGGAATATTTTCTTATTTTTTGCTTTACAGCTTTTTTAGAGTCATGTTTTAGTTTGTTATTTAAATCAATCAAAACGTGGATTGATGTAGGTAAAATGATATATGTATAATATATTTTTTACTATCTTTTCGAACGTTATTCTGTTACTGTAAGTATAAAATTATCTGTTACCATATTTAGATAAACAAAAAGATACTTTTCCTTGAATATTGCAATGTAAGCGTCTAAGCTGTCTGTAACTTTTTTAAAAGAAAGAAAGTAATGATAGGGTTATCGAAACAGGATATCCATGTTAAGCATGATATACCCTCACGCCTGTGCCGGTGAAAGGTTGGGCAGGAGATGGAAGGCCGTATAACCAAAATTTTTTTTATTTTTTAGTAAAGGAAAAAATTCAATCGCGGGCAAGATTCGAACCTGCGTCTCCTGGTTGGATACACCAGCCAGATAGTTAAAAGGTAAGGTGGCATCGCATGACATTGAACTAACTGTAAAGTAAGTCGTTTTGAGAAGCAAGGTAACTTGCTTTTCTTAGATGTCGCCAGCGTCACCTTATGACGTAAATTCAGAATATGAAGGCAAAATTTCAATCAGGCGGGTGGGGTTCGTAGTGGCTTAGAGGTCAGAGCGTCTGGTGTATCTAACCAGAAGACGCTGGTTCGAATCCTGCCCGCGATCGAGTTTTTCCTTTACTAAAATAAAATGTTTATTAATTTTATTTTTTTATTTCGTAGATCGAAAATATTATCGATTCTCAACAGCCTCTGTAAATTTGGCCGGTCATTGAAAAATAACCCTGTGTACAACACACGCGTTGCACTTACCTGATTGTGGTAGTGGGCCAGTGGGTGATGCGGCACGTGCCGCATGGCCGGGTGCAGCATCTCGGAGGATCCGCTGCCGCTGCTGCTGCCCTCTATCGCCTGAAAGTGGAGCAACATGTTAGCCCGAAAAACCCTAAAATTTTGGAGTTACCAATTGGAGACCAATTGGAGTAATATTCCTATCCAATTGTGGCGGTGCGAGGTATGTTGGTCCAACCAAAGAGAGGATCCTCCGACCAGGCGGGTGTTATGCCTGGCGGCCCGACGGTTGATTTCGGGCGGTTGTATAATATCCAAATTGCGCTGCAAACTTCATTTGCGCGATTCAGGACTTGTCCGTCTAGTTTTCTGTGTAGCGCGGTAGATGTCGCTACACTTACTTTACACTTTCTTTGGCTATCACTTTTTTCTTTTCCACAATATGGCGTCTGGTTGTCGCCATATTGAATTTTGATTACTGTTATGATTTTAGGGACTCTCAGAATTAAGAAGAATTTAACGACACTTGTCAAGCTAAAATCCATCAAGCAGTTTAGGCTGTAGAGTATTTTTTTTATACCACTAAAGTGGCAAACAAGCATACAGCCCGCCTGATGCTAAGCGGTTACCGCAGCCTATGGACGCTAACAACACCAGAGGCTTCACTTGCGCAGTGCCGACCCTGTAAATTAAGGAGAATACTTGGGTTGGCGGCATAGGAGACAATAGCGTGATGCTTATACTATCTGTCACCATAACGCTTCCTCGCGTACCTCTGGCGACCTTGCTCACCGTTAGGAACACAACATAGCACGGAGCTACGATTTTCTGCAAGGTGGAGTTACTTCCACAGTCGGGTAAAGATTGACAAAGAAATATACATTAATTCATACATACATACATACACTCGATATAGTCTTTAAATCACGAGTGAATCGGTTTCTTCTAGGCAAGCGTGCTCCATCGTAGATCGCAGTATTGCTTAACATCGGGCGAACTGGCGGTCAAGCGTAAGCCTATCACGAATAAAAAAATACTCGAAAAACACAACCCTCCTTCTGACGTAGTCCAGTAAATATGATGACGAAAATTGCCTATTTTCGCTCCCCTGGTGCTTTATCTCACCTCAGGCGGCTCATTCTTGGTGTCAGCCTCGTCTCCAAGTTCGACAAGACCGAGAGCCTCCTCCAACAAATCGAAGCGGGACTCCTCACTGCTGACCAGCTCCTGAGGCAGCTCACCCTGGATCAGGTACTCGCCTGGAAAGAACAGAAATAGGTTAATTGGATTTAAAAAACATATTTTTTGCATCATACGTGGGGCATTCTTATATTATAATTTTTTTTTATGGGATAGGGGGGCAAACGAGCAGACGGATCGCCTGATGGTAAGCGATTACCGCCGCCCATGGACACCCGCAGCACCAGAGAAGTCACAAGAGCGTTGTCAACCTTTTAAAAGAGGATTGGGCCTCCGGTATCGCGTAAAAAATCACAAAAAGATAAATATTTTTTTATTATAATGTACACCTTAATAGAACATAATTATACTCCGAGCTGCTACTAAGAATTGTATGAAAAACCCAATAACAATTTGCTTAACCAAGGAATCGAACGGTAACCGCTTACCATCAGGCGGGCCGTATGCTTGTTTGCCACCTTAGTGGTGGTATATAAAAATATATTTTATGTAATTACTTTACGCGTTCTTATGAGACAACTTTACCCAACAAATTACCCCTATATTCTCCACCAAAACAAAAAAAATCTTCTACTGTAAATTTTACCTCAACTACGAACAAATTGGCGAACTCCCGAAGGACAAAAAAATTGCACGCAGCACCGAGGTTTTCTTTTTAATTTACGACAATTCACCAGTTAGTAAAGCTATAAATCATTATATTACAAACAGTTGACCGCAAAAAACAACCCTTTGAATGCTGACCGATAATCCTTTTAACTTTGAAAGGGTCGAAAAGACCGCCGCATAATTATATACGGTGGCAGCCGCAGAAGGGTTAGTGGTCTCAGTGTAAATCATCATTGACAGGAATTTGAAAGATATTGTTCTTGAAAAATACGGAGAAGTCAATTGTTTGTCATTATTATTGTATTTTTTTTATTGATTATGTCGGCAATCGGGCAGACAAGTCACTTGGTGGTAAGTAGTCATCGCCCATGGACACCTGCAAAATCCGAGGAGTTGTTGATGCGTTGCCGAGTCTTAAGAGCCCCTACGGACTGCAGACTCTCACGCGCAAAATTCGAAACACACACCGCAGTGCTTTCCGACAGACTCCGAAGTAAGGGTGGTCGCTACCCAGTTAGACCCAAGAGGTCTTACTACTGAGCCAAAAATGTGATACAATACGAAGTTTCCTTTAATGGTCTCCTCCCTGATCACAAGATTCTGAGTTCGATTAGCAGGTCGAGCTTTATTGGATTATAAAATAAACTAGCCAGTGACATTACTGTGCAAATGAGACTTGACAACTGAGGTGTCAAGATGACAACGCGCGAGTGATACCACTGGTGTTGCCGGCGTCTATATAGCTACAGGCTGCGATTACCGCTTACCATCAGACGGCATGTATGCTTGCATATTATTACGATAACATATTTTTTTAAGATAGATAGATCGGAATTTGTATTTGTACCTAGTTAAAGGCATACATTTTCCCCGTACCTTACCTGTGATACCATACTGTAATAAAAATGCGAAAGTAACTCTAGTTTGTCTGTTATCTTCCCACATCTAAACCGCTCAACCGATTTCCATAAAAGTTGGCAATGATATAGATTGCATCTTTCGGAAGCACATAGGCTACCTTCTGTCTCAAAAAGTCCTTTTGGAAGCGCGTGAAACTGCCCAAAAACGTTCATTCTTAACTCAAATTTGTTACCAGAAAAGAAAACACATCTATACAAAAAATATCCACAAACCATTTGACATATTTATTCAAAAACTCTACATGAATAACGGTAGCATAATTCCTATACAATAAGACTTAAACTAATCTTTTCTTTGTCCGGTCTATAAGACCCTAAGTCAGTGGCGACACGTTTTTTTTTTACCGTCGTGACGAACGGGTTGGTTGTTAAGATAAGTCGGGATTATATTTTGGTAGGTGTTAACAATTAAATTATTTACGTTCTGTGACTACTGGGGTTTGTTTTTGAGGTAATTTGAGGACTTTAATAACCAAAACTAACTTACTGGTTTCTGACACTTACGCGAATATTAGACATTGAAATAAATTTCTTGAAAAAGTGTTGTATTTATATTATTTGATTCCCGATGTTTCGGATCCTTTAAAACCACATAAACCACAAGTCCTAACAAAAGAAGCATTCTAGTCCTACTAGAATGACCACTGTTATGTTAAATTAGCTGTAAGTTTTCCATGTATTAAATAAATAAATAAATAAAAAGAAAACTGATTCCTTCCCAGGATGATTCGCGAGGCTATTGAAATTAAAAAACATCCAAATTTCAATAGAGAAGATGGCTGGGTCTTGCCACCTGCTTTGAACCTCATTATAGATTCTATAAAATCAAAATGCAAGACCGAAGGATACGGTGAGTTCGTTCTGCGTAAATCGGATCGCCAATAATTAACAATAATGTAAGGTAGCTGTTAGTAATTGCAACATTAAGACGTCCAACAACTTAGTCTACCCGTGACCATGGATGCTGTAAAGGATCCGAAACGTCAGGAATCAAATAATATCAATACAACGCGATAAAATCTGTAAAAATTAGTTTTATTTTAAAACTAACTTGCGAGACCAAAATACTATACAGCACGTTTTTTGTTGTTATAAGATGACAAATAAGCATACAGGCCGTCTGATAGTAAGTACCATCCAAAGCCTACAGAAGCCAGCAACACCAGTGACTCGCGCGTTGTCATCTTGACACCTCAGTTGTTAAGTCTCATTTGCACAGTAATGTCACTGGTTACATTACCTTTCTAACCGGAACACAATTAATGTATCTTATTAATTTAACAACATATGATTATAATATTTCTATTATAAAAAAGACAATGATTGAAAATTAGAAACAATGAGAAATAGCATACTTTCGTACTAGGATAATTAAAATAACCTCACGTCCCGGACGCCCATCCAAATAACAACCGTATCACTAGCCTGCTTGATTCTAAAAATCCCCTGATTGGTGGACCGTGAAGGCTACAAGATGGCGGTCAATATGGCCACGGTGTAACAATTAAAACATGTGTTTTTTTTTCAACCGGACAGAATTTGGTATGGTTGGATTGATTAAATTTAGACCTCTTTTTGTATTGTATTTTTTGATGTCGTGGTTTACCTGTTTGTAACGTATTTCCTGGATACAAACAGTACTAAAATGACAAGCATATGGGTTCGATGCCTCGAGGCTAGTAATTATCGACTTTGGTCCAACTTTGGCATTCCATGTTCACACATCCTCATATCGCAATATTGTACCAGTGAAGATTGTAACACCATTTATTTTAAAAGATCAGGATAGGATAGGATCAACCTTTTGGAACCGTGCAACTAGAATCATAACGTTCCATAAACGCTTGTAAAAGCTTATTAAAAATAAAAACATTTGAACTTAAACTTGATGATAAGCGGCAACCGCAGCCTATAGACGTCAGCAACACCAGTGGTGTCACTCGCGCGGTTGTCATCTTGACACCTCAGTTGTTAAGTCTCATTTGCACAGTCATGTCGCTGGCTACATGTAGATACACCTCTGAGTAACCATTTGGAGATATCTAAAGGCATGGTATATTACGTAAACATAGTATTTGGTTGCACGGAAGTGCACCACCAAGTTTTACCTAAAGAACACTAACAGGCAATGTATCTTCAATCTTTTTTTTGCAAGTCTACAGTGGAAGACGAAAAATTATAAAGCGCACTTTGGCAACTATAGAGGAGAAAGATTTAGTTTTATGACAAAAAAAACATAACAGCATCACGCCTGTATTTACCTAAGGGTCAGGCAGAAGTGTACCAATACACCTACAGTTGGCACCTACATGTCCCATACATATATTTTTTTATAGGATAGGGCAAATGAGCAGACGGATCGCCTGATGGTAAGCGATTACCGCCGCCCATGGACACCCGCAACACCAGAGGAGTCACAAGAGAGTTGCCGACCTTTTAAAAGAGGATTGGGCCTCCGGTAACCTCACTCACTCCGCGAAATACAACGTAAGCGTTGTTTAACGCCGGTTTTCTGTGAGGCCGTGGTATCACTCCGGTCGAGCCGGGCCATTCGTGCCGAAGCATGGCTCTCCCAGGTAGTCTCCAACTCCGAGCTACTACTGAGAATTTCACCAAAAGCTCCAGTAACAGTTCGACGCGTTCAAAACACTTCATTCTTTAATCTCATTGGCTTCCCCGACGAACTTGGCGCGTTTTACAATTACAATTCTGATGGGTACCTACCTATTTCCGTAAATAGCACAATAGAATAGGTAACAGGCTATTCTGTTTTCGATTCGCGATCAAAACACTGTCGAAATAATCAACAATGAACGCGACCGACACGCCAATGATCCATGATCCATAGATCTATGATCTATAGATCAATTCACTTTCGGCGCAAGCGGCGCGACAAGTCATTGCCAAGGTTACAACAACACGCTTTTTTTAACAAAACATTATGTAATGGTTATTTCTGATTGATCGATTGCTGCGGTTATTTGATACTCAATCTGTAGAGCGAGTTAGGAGTATCTAGTTAGGACTTATTTAACCAAGTTAGTAGTCACTCTTCGGGTGGGTAACCAGTCTTAAGGGTCCGGCGGACCGAATTTCTCTTACAAACGTAATACCGAAATAAATCGTAATTCAAACACAATTTAATCAATTTCTTTTATTATTCGGATACCGATACCGTTAATCTAGGTTCCTACGTTACCATTTCATCCAAAATACTTCACTGGAAATTAATGTAAGCGAATGCAATTTTTGATAACTTTATCAAGTTTGGAACGATTTTTCGTGCTTTTCTTTTCTTTTTAAAAAAAAACGTTGCCCCGTAGGATTTTCTCCTGTATCGTGGGTGCGTTTACAAACACAAATTCTCACAAACATAAAACACCCAGACCCGGAACAACTACCTGCAGATCATACAAATATTTGCTCCGTGTGGGGATCGAACCCACAACACGTTGCGCAGAAGCCGATTGCTCAGACATTACGCCAAACGTGTCGTCAAATAACTTCCGATCAAGTAACTATTCAGCTCCATTCGCGTTTCGCTGAACGGTTCCGGTCACACTTATAAAGCTCTGCTTCTATCAGCCACGCTGATACAGTGGGGTGTAGGTAGAGGGCTATTCCGCAACTTTTGAGCTGAACGTAGATTGTTTTAAATACCGATTTGAGCTTCAACTTGATGAGCTTCACCCCGTGCGGGAACGGGTTAGAATACTGTTCCTCACTGCCTTTCAGACAGGCATCCCATAAGAGGCGTGAAATATCTGACTTGCTCGGTAGCAGGACCTCTTTTGGTCTGACTGGCTGGCGACCAGTTACGTCGGAGGCTGTCGTAAAGCACCGCGGTGTGCTTCGACATTTGCACGTAAGAGTCAGTTCCCCTCTGTTACTGCGGCTCCGGCAGTCTGCAGTCCGTAGGGGCTCTTAAGGGTGGGCAACGCAACAGCAACTCCTCTGGTGTTGCAGGTGTCCATGAGCGACGATGACTACTTACCACCAGGTGGCTCGTCAGCTCGTTTGCTGGCTTAATCCATAAAAAAAGAACGCTTTTAAAGCTTTCTCTAGATCTCCATTGAGATATAATACGAATATTATTGTATTAGTTAATTAATATGAAGTGAATTTTTTTTAATAGAGATTAACTATCTTTATGGGAAAATGTTGTGTGAAAAAAGTATACGTATTTTAGCCCTTTCTAGTTTAGTTTTCAGTGTCTTCCGATCAGAACGAGAAGATACTTAAAAAATGTTCAAAATATAATTAAGGAGAAGTCTCAATGTCAATTTTTGATCTCAATACAATGTGTTTGACGTTTTTTTATCTATCTCATTAGCCTAGTAGTTCCAAGTGCGACTGCTACGTTAGAAGTACTGGGTTCGATTCTCAGGTCGAGCAGTGTTAACTACCTATTTGGTCTTTCTATGAAATTCTCAGTAGCATGGGACCTAAATACACCCGACGAACTGCGGGTATACATTAGTACACTCCTGCCTAGCCTCTCGGGGAATACGAGCGTGATGGACTGTTTATGATAGTAAATAAAAAAAAATATTTTATTTCTGTAATATAGATCTTTTATAGACACGTTTATAAGTCATTTTTTTTTAACGAGATGGCTCTAGCATTTCTTAACTGACGAACTCTGAGAAGAAACTCCGAAACAAACTCAGAGAATCATGGTCTCTTTTAAAGTCCAGTCTACAGTAGTCATAGTATTATAATGTACTAGCTTCTACCCGCGATTTTGTCTGCGTGGATTTCAGAATTGGGTCCGACCTTGATAAAGAGTAGCCGTTGTTATTCCAGACTATAATCTACCTCAGTGCCAAATTTCAACCAGATCCGTTCAGCCGTTCTGGCTTGAAAGACTAACGTTGGGCTCCCTTAATGATGGTTGAGCTACACGATGACTGTTGTATGCGTGCCGTCAGTCAGGACAGGTAACCTCAAGGCTGCTGTGGCCCTTTCTTTAAAAGGCCTGTTCAGGTATTGCCCTACATCGTAACACTCACATATAATATTATACATAGTTGTAATACCACTACTACTGACTGGACTTTAAAAGAGACCATGATTTTCTGAGTTAGTTTCGGTGTTTCTTCTCAGAGGTCGTCAGTTAGGAAATGCCGGTGGCATCTGGTTTAAAAAAAAAATGTAAAGCATTGACTTGTAAAAGTGTCTTTTTATGATCTATCTACAGAAATGAATATATCATATCAACAAACATCCATACTCACAAACTCGTATGTTTGTTATGTTACTGTTCGAGTAATACCCAATTCAAAAATTGACATCAATTTATTTTCAACCAATAGGAAACCTTCTAATTGAAACCAATTTAAATCAATTGTTTTTAATAGATATTTATTATGGAAGCTAACAGCGGCCATCTTGGATTCGTTTCATAAACTTTATGGATAGTAAATAGGTTATCAATTCATTTTGATTTTGTCAATCTTGCCTTTTCATAGAGAAGAATACATAATATTCCCTAAGGGGTTAGGCAGAGGTGACAGACTTCACAGGCCATCGAGAAAATCTCTTAGGTTTCCTTATGATTCCTTTCCTAGATTTGATTTTTTTTTTCACTATAGGCTTACGCTTGACCGCTAGTTCGCCTGATGTTAAGCGACACTGCGATCTACGGTGGAGTGCGCTTGCCTAGAAGAAACCGATTCACTCGTGATTTAAAGACACCCAGATTATATCTATCAGGGAAGACCCACTCGCATTCCATATTTCAGCGGTACGCATGATAAAAGTGGACTTAAAAATTCAATAATAAGTAATCCTCGAATGGAGGTCCTCACTCTCAGTAGCTGTGCTTGCACCACTAAACGCAATCAATGATTCTAAATCCATTTTAAAATCGATATAAGACTGTTATTTTACTCAAAGTCGACTCAACTTAAATTCAAAATTCACATTCGAATCATGCAGTCCCTAACCGGTTCCACATTCCAATTTCAAACCGAAACAACTGACATACGCCCGTCCCTTTCTTGCGCAACACTTTTTGTTTCAATTTTCGAATTAATTTAAAATCCGAACGTGTCAGAGGGAGATGGCGATGTGTCGATCTTGTGGTTTCTCGTTGCGGTCATCTGATTCGACGCTCCTTTTTATGAGTTTTTTTTTTAATTTTCCTTATACCATATATAGGCACTGGTATAAATTACTAGGTATTAAATGTTAATGTTGGCAGTGCCTTTATGATTCATGCTGAGAATCAAAGAGCTGTCATTAAGACAGAGACAAAAAAGTGTTGAAATCTTTAATTTATTTAAAAGAAATAGTTTTGAGTGCATAAGTTTCCGCGGAGTCTTTGGACTTAGAAATATAAAGACAACTGTTATAAAAACGACGGTGAACGGCAATCACAACAGGTTTTACTAATATTTTTTGTTAATAAATCAAAACTAGCAAGCGACCTGCGTGCAGCTTCGCTTGCATAAATTTTCGCATTCAAATTTCCGACATTTCCACAAAAAAAAAATATTTCATATAAATTTTGTCCAAAAAATTACTAACTCAACAAAAAAAAAATAGCCAAATCGGTTGAGCCGTTATCAAGTGATGATCTTACATGCGGTAATTGATTTTTATTGATATAAGTAGATACGATAGGTTGGGAAAAAGCATAATTATAATATAAATTATATTCATTTTTGATAAAACAGCTGGGTACATAAAAACGTGCTAAAATAAGTGCCATAATTACTTCCTAGTATGAAGTTTTTCTTTAGACCAGTACGGTTTCATTTGATGTAACATCGTCTGCATCATGTGGTTATTTATGTAATGAAATCTGAAAAACCTGAAACTCTGTATCTTTGAATGTCATACCCTTCCTACAATTTAACCAATATGATCAACTGACCATAATTATATTGTCCCACTGCTGGGCACGGGTCTCCTATCAGACGAGAAGGATTAATGTATGGTGCACCACGCTGGCCTAGTGCGGGTTGGCAGACTTCACATGCTGTCAAGAAAATCTCTCAGGCATGCAGGTTTCCTCACGATTTTTTCCTTCACCGTTTAAACGCGTGATAATTAACTATTAAGCACATGACTTCGAAAAGTCAGAGGTGCTTTGGATTCGAACTCGGGACCTTTGACTTGGCATGGTTATATCACTAAGCTATCACTGCTCTAGCAAAGTCTTATGTATACATAAAGCTAGATAAGGGTTTAAGAGGGTGTGAACACAGTGCATAGTGCCGCGCTGCAGGGGTCTTGTTTTTTGGACCCCTATTCAAATCGGTATCCCACTGCGTCGGTACCAACATAAAATGGGTGCCGGTATCTGTTTTGGTACTTTGGTTTTGGTGGGATGGCGATCTTTGTGTGACTAATACATTTTTCAAAGATCGTCTGGACTAGTAGCACTGCTTTGCAAAATGTTCCACTAAACAATAATGTGCTAACAAAAAAAATAATGTAGCCAGTGACATTGCTGTGCAAATTAGACTTAACAACTGAGGTGTCAAGATGACAACGCGCGAGCGATACCACTGGTGTTGCTGACGTCTATAGGCTGCGGTTGCTGCTTATCATCAGGAGGCCTGTATGCTTGTGTTTCATCTTATAAAAATAAAAATACATCTTTGTCAACGCAAATAGGTAATAACGTTTTGGGAAAAAAATCTCAACTAAAATACAGTCGAATAAAGGACCTCCTTTTTTGAAGTCGGTTAAAAAATTTCGACTGTTTCCCCACTCACAGATATACTGATGTACTACACCCACAGTATGTTTTAAGATGTTTTACGGGGGCGAGCCTATTAACATTAAATTAAAATAAAAAGAGAAAATGATTGTCTACCAAACCGCACTGAACTAAAATAATGGTTCTTAAATTACCAGTTTTGTAAATTACTTTAAAATGCTTTCCAACCTAATCTATGGTAAACCAATAACCATGTTCCTTAATTAATTTAGTAAATGAGAAAAAACTAGGAACAATTCAGAATACCTATGCATCATTGGAAAAAAAATATTACATTTAAAAGCCACTCCAAATATGAAATGCAACAAAATTACACATCGGAAAACCACAACGGTTCACTTAAAACACGCCTCCACTTTTGAATATCGAATCGGTATTTTTTTAATATATTTTTTTCTGGAACCTCTGTCCCTCGGACCTTTTCAATTCGGAGACGAGTGTGGGCTGGTCTCATTTTAAAAGTCGTGTCGATGCTTTTTTATTTTTTTTGTATTTCGAATAAGAATTGTGTTGAATGCGGTACGCTTAATTGGAGTCAGCTTTTTGGTGTGCCCTTAAGTATATTTAAGGGGGGTTCGTTCAATTTTGTAATACTGGCTTAGCATTAACTTTCAAGAAGGCATTTGCTCAAAATAAAAATCTTCAATTACTGAAAAATGTAGGTATTCGGTACAGTTGACATACAAATTGTTAAATTAAAATTATCTAGAGTTGTGCTTTTTATTTTCTTAGGGTTTGCCAAAAAATCAGCACAATTCGGGAAAAGGACTAATTAGTAAGTTGGTTTGAATGTTTTGAGATCCTATTCTAGAGGTTTTATATAATTAAATAGGTAATAATTTCTACATTACGGGTTTTTTTTTAAATATCAATATTAAACGAGCAACCTAAACTTACTTTGGCAGTGACACCGTCTGTGGGTTAACTGTGTTACCATAAATGGCAATTTATGCTAACACATTTAAAAAATCAGATTTTGGGTAATTTCGGCAATTTGCGCACAACAATCGTAAATTTGAAAAAGTCATTAATATGTTTACTTTCATGAATATTTAGTGTTTGTTATTTTATTTGGTGACCAGCTGTACCCCGCGGTTTCACCCGTTTTTTTTATAGGATAAGAGGACAAACGAGCTGGCGGATCGCCTGATGGTAAGCGATTACCGCCGCCGATGGACACCCGCAACACCAGAGGAGTCACGAGTGCGTTGCCGACCTTTTAAAAGGGATTGGGCCTCCGGTAACCTCACTCGCTCGGCGAGACACAACGTAAGTGTTGGTTAACACCGGTTTTCTGTGAGGCCGTGGTATCACTCCGGTCGAGCCGGCCCATTCGTGACGAAGCATGGCTCTCCCACGTAAAAATGACAGACTTTCATACAAACTTTCACGCCCCTTTTGACCACCATAGAGGTACAATTCCCAAAAATCCTTTCTTATCGAATGCCTACGTCATACAAAGAACACACCCTCCAAGTTTCAGGTCCCTACGATCAGCGGTTTAGGCTGTGCGTTGATCCGTCAGTCAGTCATTCAGGACAAAGCATTTTATATGTATAGATATGATTGGGATACCTATATGCCCCTTTCGGGACAGACAGGGATTTTTAACATAGTGTGTATATAAACTCTTCAACCTATTTCTATCTCTTTGGCAGTAACCATGTTAGCCTTCAAGATAACAAGCGTTATTTTTTTTATGGATTAAGTTAGCAAACGTACTGACGAGCCACCTGGTGCTAAGTAGTCATCGTCGCCCATGGACGTTTTTTTTTATTCATGATATGCTTACACTTGACCGCCAGTTCGCCTGATGTTAAGCGACACTGCGATCTACGATGGAGCGCGCTTGCCTAGAAGAAACCGATTCACTCGTGATTTAAAGACACCCAGATTATATCTATCAGGGAAGACTCACTCAGGAAGCGCATTTCACATTTCTGCACTGCAACACCCGAGGAGTTGCTGATGCGTTGCCGATCTTTAAGAGCCCCTACGGACTGTAGACTGCCAGAGCCGTAGTAACCGAGGGGAACTGGTTATAACGTGCAAAAGTCGAAACACACACCGCAGTGCTTTACGACAGACTCCGACGTAAGGGTGGTCGCCAGCCAGTCAGACCACAAGAGGTCCTACCACCGAGCAAGTCAGATATTTTTACGCCTCGTACGGGATGCCTATCTGAAAGGCAGTGAGGAACAGTATTCTAACCCGCCCCACACGGGGAAATATTCTGTGAAATCAATTTTTTTTTTACTAACTATTGCAATATATTACACGTATCAAATTCAATGAATCGTCATACCCAAGGGAGCGATCGATTCGAATCTTTTTGCAAATATTTCGTGCATGTAAAAATATTGTGACATTTAATACGTCTGACTTGATGGATCGGTGCCATTGTAGTAAGCTACTGGGTTTCTTGATGTCATAGATAATATTGAAATCAGAAAAAACAACTATATGGCATAAATTTGTGCGTTTTCGAAGCGTTTTTTCACCAAATTTCATCAAAAAAAATTAGGTTTAGAAAGAAAATACCAATATTAAATGCGTTGATGTCTTTTCATACTATATAGTTGTACTTAATTGTTATAAATGTGAATTACCTACGTTTTCACACCTAAATCGCTGAACCAATTTTAATGAATTTTGGTATAGAGATAGATTGGCCCTTGGAGAAGGATATAAGCTACCTTTTGTCTCTAAAAGTCCTTTGGAATGAAAATGGAGTTACGTGTTGCGATATTCTTAGATTAAAGATATTGAAAATAAAGTTTATCTTAAATGTGTGGATATATCGCTTCAGGATACCTTTATTATATGGAGGTTAAAGCCTAAGCGCTTACAAAAATATAATATTTCACTAGTTAAAACCTTTTTATATGGGATAGGAGGGCAAACGAGCAGACGGATCGTCCAATTATAAGCGGTTACCGCCGCCCATGGACACCCGCAATACTAGAGGAGTCACAAGTGCGTTGCCGGCCTTTTAAAAGGGGATTGGGCCTCCGGTAACCTCACTCACTCGGCGAAACACAACGTAAGCGTTGTTTGACGCCGATTTTCTGTGAGGCCGTGGTATCATTACGGTCGAGCCGGCCCTTTTGTGCCGAAGCATGGTTCTTCCACGTAATACCTATACTTAATCATCGTTATGTTAGCTTTACGATAGCAGGTCAGCCATTTTGTATAAGGTAAGGCAAGTAGGAAGCATACACGCAAAAATTATCTAAAGATTCACAACAAAGTCGGTGCTACCGCAAAATTAACAACACATTTAAGCGATTTTTTTAAATTAAACAGCTTACCAACTAACAATGTGGGTCGCACATTACTAGTATTCTTGTTAACCCCTCGTGCTAAGCTAAATGCTTGTGTTACGAGTGGTTTCACGTCGGTAGTGCAATGGGTGGGTTTCGAACCGGCAACCACATGATCACAAGTCTGACGTGCAAGGGAGTCGGATTAGGCTAGCGTCGCTTCAACATTGATATTAAAGACGGTAGAACTACTTTTGGAATTTGTTTAGCTTGGTACCACCGTAGCGCCAAATAATATTGTGTCTCAGTTTGAAGGGTAATGTAGCCAGTGACATTACCGTGCAAATAAGACTTAACTACTGAGGTGTCAAGATGACAACGCGCGAGTGATACCACTGGTGTTGCTGACGTCTATAGGCTGTACCGCTTATCATCAAGCTGACATACGGTCTGCTTGATGATAAGCTGTACGGTCTGCTTGTAGGTAAGTTAATAGGTATCCTTACTAATATTATAAACGCGAAAGTTTGTATGTTTTTTTATTCATGATAGGCTTACGCTTGACCGCCAATTTGCCTGATGTTAAGCGATACTGCGATTTACGATGGAGCGCGCTTGCCTAGAAGAAACCGATGTATGGATGTTTGTTACCCTTTCACGCCAGAACGGCTGAACGGATTTGGATAAAATCTTATATCTTCAGTGAAACTTTACAAATTAAAAGCTAAAAGATATCTAGCTAAAAAAATATCAGACAATTAGTAAGGATTAAGTATATTGGCAAACGAGCAGACGAGCCACCTGATGGTAAGCGATTACCGCCGCTCATGGACACCTGCAACACCAGAGGAGTTGCTGAGCCGTTACCGAGCCTTAAGAGCGTACGGCGTGTAGACTGCCAGAGCCGCAGCAACCGAAGAGTCGAAACAAACACCGCGGTGCTTTACGACAGACTCCGACGTAATTAATGGTTGTCGCCAGCCAGTTACACCATAAGAGGTTCTACCACCGAGCAAGTCAGATATTTTCTCGGCTCTTACGAGATGCCTATCTGAATGGCAGTGAGGAACTGTATTCTAACCTGTCCCCACGCGGGGAAAACAAGTCATCTAAGGAACAACTTTAGAATAAAACATTATAATCTGTACATCGTATAAAACAAAGTCGCTGTCTGTCTGTCCGTCCCTATGTATGCTTAAATCTTTAAAACCACGCAACGGATTTTGAAGCGGTTTTTTTTTATTAGATAGAGTAATTCAAGAAAAAGATTTTAAGCTATTTAACATTACGCTACGACTCTTAGGAATGGGGCAACGCGGGTGAAACCGCGGCTGGGTCGCTAGTTATTTATAAATCTATCAATCGTTATGTCAGCCAATGGTTAAATAGCCAAGAACCTCGACCAAGATTTAAGAAGGCTCTTATTGGGTGGCTGGATCAAGAGTTTCATACAGAAAACAGTGCTCCTGGACACGGCCCGCTTTGTTAGAAGGTTACCCTCTCCGGAGCCCTGAGCGCCGCCCAGTAGCTTGGACCCCGAAGCCGGCCTCTTATTTATAAAAGTGGCGATAGCCTATGATAGACTTGCGATCATGTGGTTGCCGGTTCGAAACTCAACCATTGCACTACCGACGTGAACCCAATCGTAACACAAGCATTTAGCTTAGCACGAGGGGTTACCAAGAATACTAGTAATGAGCGATTAACATTGCCAGTAAGCTTTAAAAAAAAATTTTAAAATAAATAATTTTCCATATTGTAATACCTAGGTACGTACTGAGGAGCGTCAACATTCACAAACATTGTACAAACTTGTACGGGATTTTGATTATTTTCTGGTTATAATTATGATTTCATATTGTTTATTGAATATTAGATACATTCTCAGTTTAAGCTGTGGTTTCATTGGTAGCATTGTTTCCACCTTGCATATAGGTATGACAAGCAAGCCTGGGCAGTTTTACTCAAGGTAAGAACTGTTATTTTATAGCTTGCCAACGTAGAAAAAGTATTAAATTAATATAAAAAGGTTTTATACCTGTATAATACTTAATTCCTTTACGCACTGTTCGAAATTTAAAAATACACAATCACTTTAGTCTGAGCGCACTGTACGAAATTCAAATGTCACCGAATAAAAAAAAATGCAACCATCCATGACCTAGCAATATGCACTATGATTTTCACTTTTTAATTCGCGGCAAAGGATACCTCTCCTTACAGCCTCTACTGAATAATGGGGCAGTATACCTTTTTGTCCCTTGCTTGAACTAGCTTTTTTTTTTCACATTGTCTCGACCAACCGGTCTGCCTACCGAGCCTGTAGGCGGAGCTTGAGGCAGCGCTGCGCGAAGTACACCTATCTCTTTTCGACATAGTGTAATTTTATGTGTAAGAGCGAGATAGTAATACGTCTGTGGGTGCGTTCTGATTGGTTGCGCTTACTTTTTTTTCAGGGCCAGGATATTAGTTATACAGTATATGTTGGATCACTTTAGGTATATTTAGCTACGGTTCGTTTCAAATTGAAGTTCCTTTGGAAGTTATTATTAAGGATTGAATTTTAGCATCATTGAAATAATAAATGCTTTTAAGGATTTTGTCGCGATATATTGATATTATATAGACTGCTTCATTAGTCTATTGGTCCCAAACGCGACTGCTACGCTAGAGGTCCTGGGTTCGATCCCCAGGTCGAGCAGTGTTATTGGGGTTTTCTATGAAATTCTCCGTAGCAGCTCGGAGTCTGGATTTGTGTCCGGTTAATGACAATAGGCTCGCCCCCTATAACATGGGACCTGAACATACCGGCGAACTGTGGTTGTAATTAGTACGCCTCTGCCTAACCCTTCGGGGAATACAGGCGTGATGGTATGTTATGATGGTAATATAGACTATTTTCTTTCAAAAATTCTTTAGTTTTATTGAATTTCTTTTCATAAAAAGTTAGATAATTATCCATACTAAAACAGATGTTTCTAATCTTCATGAAGGATCAAAAGGGAGGGCTTAATTGTGCGCTTTAGGAGAGGCCTAAGTCCATCGTATTATAATAATAATATGTCTACCTAATAAACATATAGGCATCTACCTAATATAATCATATTGGTAGAGTTCAATGTCCTAATCATAATAGTCAATTTATTTAGACCAATGATATCTCTGAAACTAATAAAATTGATTGTATTCCTATTATGGTCAATAGAATGGATCCTAACTAATATTATAAACGCAATAGTTTGTATGTATGGATGTTTGTTACACTTTTACGCTAGGACGGCTGAACGGATCTGGATAAAATTTGGCACACAGATAGATAGATTATATCCTGGAATAATACATAAGCTACTTTTTATCCAGGTCGGACAAAATCCTGAGTTAGTTCACCGCTGAATCCTGCAGCTACTATGAACTGCAGGATTTTCTTAGATGAGCTTCTTTATTTTATCCGGGCATAAGGCGGATCGTTTCGCTGTGCCCGCGAAATTCAAATTTCGAGTGGTTTTTCGCAGTTTGTAGGTCTATAACAAGTTCTAGATTCATGATAGTTGTAATTGCGACATCAACTATACAACATTCACAACTGAGAACTAAAACCTTTACTAATAAATCCCTATCAAGCCAAAAACTTGGCGCAATCTGTGTAATTGGTCAAAATTGTCATTTTACACTACTTTTAGATCCAATAATGACTTTTAAGCAATGGTTTTAGATAAAAATTGTGAATTTTGTATAGTTAATGTCGCAATTACCATTACCATGAATGCAGAACTTATTATAGACCTACAAACTGCCAAAAACCACTCGAAATTTGAATTTCGCGGGCACAGCGAAGTGATCCGCCTTAAGGTGTTTCCCTAGATGAAAACGCTCCGCAGTCGGTCTATTGTGATCGCCACTGGTTGAGTTAGAGTTCACCGCTGAATCCTGCAGCTAATATGAACTGCAGGATTTGATTTTAGGGGTTTAGGGGGGATTATTGGTGAGCTCCTTTATTTTATCTCTTAACTTTATCGAAAACGCTCCCTATTACATTGCATTACGATGGTACAACTCTCTAAAACTACAGGGAATACTGGCGTGATGTTATTTATTATTATAAGTAGTGATAAGAACAGTATCAAATCTATCGACCTCAACGCGATGTCAGTTTAAACGCGTAGCAACAAAAAAGTTAATTAAAATCGATCCAACAGACAGATGTAAATTACCAATTTATTTTGTACTAGCGGGCCCGGCCAACGTTGTCTTGCCCTGTATCATCATCTTCCTACCCTTGTCCCAATGTATTTGTGTAAGCCATCCAGGAGTTCGGATAATGCACAGAACGCCATCTACTGGCCTTACCGAAACAGAAAACGACGCCATGTTTTTCATTTCATTTCTGTCAAATCT
This sequence comes from Acronicta aceris, assembly GCA_910591435.1. Taxonomy (NCBI): domain Eukaryota; kingdom Metazoa; phylum Arthropoda; class Insecta; order Lepidoptera; family Noctuidae; genus Acronicta; species Acronicta aceris. Next base: position 4,862,576 of record OU342787.1, on the reverse strand, counting down.
GTCAATCCGTTCCCGATACAAAATGTATGAGAAAATAAATTCTCTTCATAATGTTCTTTTTCGTGAATTTTTACGATGTTTTAATAATTATTGTGGGTCGAACGACGGACCCGAGTGGGTCTTCCCTGGTAGATATAATGTGGGTGTCTTTAAATCACGAGTGTATCGGTTTCTTCTAGGCAAGCGCGCTCCATCGTAGATCGCAGTATCGTTTAACATCAGGCAAACTGGCGGTCAAGCGTAAGCCTATCACGAATAAAAAAAAAATTCTACTATTCGGGGAAGAGACAACTCCAACAATCGGTCCGGCCGTTCTCGAGTTATAAGTGGTGGAACAAACCCGACTTTGTTTTACATAATATATAGATGTACCTGGAGTGCCCATCTGAAATTATATATTGTTATGTAACACACCATCACGCGTGTAATCCCCGAAGGGTTAGGCAGGGAGGTATAACCAAAATTGACCGGTATGTTATCGGGGGCGAGCCATTAATCCATTTATACTTTTTTTTTTTGTGATAGGAGGGCAAACGAGCAGACGGATCGCCTGATGGTAAGCGATTACCGCCGCTCATGGACACCCGCAACACCAGCGGAGTCACAAGTGCGTTGACGACCTTTTAAAAAGGGATTGGGCCTCCGGTAACTTCACTCACTCGGCGAAACACAACGTAAGTGTTGTTTGACGCCGGTTTTCTGTGAGGCCGTGGTATCACTCCGGTCGAGCCGGCCCATTCGTGCCGAAGCATGACTCTCCCACGTTAAAACATTCTTTTTGTTCATGAAGGGATGGGAGCAACTTCCACAGGTCCACACTTACAATTTTATTACTTACAATGTTATCGAGCAGGCAGTGTGAAGAAAAAACGCATTTGTGACGTATGAAAAAAACGCTGTCGACGCGTTTGGCGTAGTGGCTGAGCGATCGGCTTTTGCGCAACGTGTTGTGGGGTTCGATCCCCACACGGAGCAAATATTTGTATGATCTGCAGATAGTTGTTTCGGGTGTGGGTGTAAAATAATTTCATGTGATTTTTCACATGCTATCTGCGAAATGTTCCATGCCTGTTCAGTATTATATAGTTTGAACACTGTTGAACACTTTCACTAGCGCCAGACATGTTCTAGTCACGGTGACGTCACAAAATGGCCGCCAGTCATCACCCATCAGCGTATTTCGTGTAACTGTACGAGTTTCAAGTGTTTATTTTGGTTAAAAGTGATGTTAAATACATCGTCTAACATAATTACGGCATACCCTGAATGTATATAGGCTTGCTTATGGAGCGAGCCTAAAGCAAGCCTACACACATTCAAGTAAGTCTTGCAAGAGTTTCCTTACTAGAGTTTTCTTTATTTTTAACATTACATACCATGACGCCTGTATTCCTCGAAGGGTTAGGCAGAGGCGTACTTAATATACACCCTCAGTTCGCCGGTATGTTTAGGTCCCATGTAATAGGGGGCGAGCCTATTGCCATTAACCGGGCACAAATCCAGACTCTGCTACTGAGAATTTCATAGAAAAACCCAATAACACTGCTCGACCTGGGCATCGAACCCAGGACCTCTAGCGTAGCAGTCGCGCTTGGGACCACTAGACTAATAAGGCACTCTTTATTTTTAACCTCCGACGAAAAACAGGGGTGTTAGGTATAAGTTTTGTGTGTATGTGTGTTTGTCTGTTGGATCGTACCGCCCAAACGAATGGACCGATTTTGATTCAGTTTTTTATTTTATTTGGAAAAATAAACAGTAACACATTACATAATATTTGATTTGATAGTGATAATGACAAAAATGAGTAAATGGGTAACCAACATTTTCCATAGAATATAAATCTAGTAGGTAATACTTTTTTATTACCATGCGTGATACCATTTTATATTGCATTACCATTTTATATATACCTAACAGCTTACAAACTACAAAAAAAAAATGTTTCGTTTGTAAGGTGAGTTCATAGAGTGTTCGAAGCCGCCGTTTGAAGATAATAGCTCTATTTTTTATGGGATAGGGGGACAAACGAGCAGACGGATCGCCTGATGGTAAGCGATTACCGCCGCCCATGGACACCCGCAACACCAGAGGAGGCACAAGTGCGTTGCCCGCCTTTTAAAAGGGAATTGAGCCTCCGGTAACCTCACTCATTCGGCGAAACACAACGTAAGGGTTGTTTGACGCCGGTTTTCTGTGAGGCCGTGGTATCACTCCGGTCGAGGCGGCCCATTCGTGCCGAAGCATGGCTCTCCCACGATAAAACATTATTTTTGTTCATGAAGGGATGCGAGCAACTTCCTCAGGTCTGATCGATTTGAAATTTGGTATCCTGTTACTTCAATGATATTGCAAGAACATGGTAACCATGTCTTGATGTTGCGAGGGTTCTTTAAATTTAATGTTATTAAAAAGTCCGTGGTGTTCTTATGAAGTATTTAAGAGCACCTACAGACTGCAGACTGCCAGAGCCGCAACAACCGAGGGGAACTGGCTCTTACATGAGACACCAAGGTGCTTTACAACAGATTCCAACGTAAGGTTGGTCGTCAGTCAGTCAGACCCCGAGATGTCCTATCACCAAGCAAAATTTTGAAATCAATCCGTTAGTTTTTGAGTCATTTCCTTACAAATATACAAATCTTTCTTCTTTATATTATTATAATTTAATTCGATAACCATCTTAGGTTTCGAGAGGCAAAATCTTCTTAAATCACAGACTTAGAAAGCTTAAAAATTAAAAAGCAAACGACCGGAAGCTGTGCGGCTAGTCACGATGACGTCATATCCGCCGCGTCATTATGTATCAGCTTTAATGTGTGCAGTTTTCACTAATTCATGTTTACTTATTGACAGAGGAAAAAAAAGAAATGTAAGCACCTACTTGTCTTCTAAATTAAGGCAGAGGTGTACTAATGTACACCCAACGTTCACCGGACTGTTTTACTTCGCATGTGAAGGGGGAAATTCTATTGCTATTAACCAATGTTTGTGTTTATATTGTTGACTGGCTGTTGCCCGTAGTTTCACTCACATCGCAAAAAGATTAACATAGGTACTATAAGTCCGATTCTAGGCGGCGTATCAAGATGAAACATGCACCAGATTTTAAGTTAGAACTCTAGCAATACATCGGTGAAAACTGCATTCAATTCTATGCAGTAGTTTTTGCGTGATGCGCGAACAAACATATCGACAGACAGACAGATAAAAATTCTAAAAATTATTATTTTATATTCGTTTTTCTTTAATATCTATATGATACAGACATCGGCCTGTTACAATTTTATTATAGGTACGGAATACATATGTCTTATGTGAATAAAAAATACAAATGGTGCGTAGCACTCGCAACCGGCGCGTATGTATGACATAGATGTATGAATGTGGAAGAAGCAAAAGAAGTATGCAAGAATCGTAGCAAGTGGCGGTCTATAGTTTCTGCCTACCCATGTGGGAGCAAGGCGTGAGTGTATGTATTATTCAATCCGACGTTTTGGATCCTTAACATCATCCATGGTCACAGGTTTTAACAGCCAATAGCTACTTTAGATTATTTAAAAAAAATGTGTACCAATGGATTGACAATGGAAAAGAATCCGAAACGCCGAGATTTAATGATATCAAAATATCGCGATAAAATCCGTGAAAATTATTTTATAAGGCGTGAGTGTATGTATTATTCAATCCGACGTTTCGGATCCTTAACATCATCCATGGTCACAGGTTTTAACAGCTAATAGCTACTTTAGATTATAAAAAAAAAATGTCTACCAATGGATGGACAATGAAAAAGAATCTGTAAGGATCCGAAACGCCGAGATTTAATAATATCAAAATATCGCGATAAAATCCGTGAAAAGTATTTTATTTCTTCGCATCAGTGTCAGAAATCACTATATCTGAACCCATTTAGATAAAACTGAACCAAAAAGATAACTGTTAACACTTTACGACTAGACAATGGTTAGAAAAAAAGGGTTGACCAGAGTTTTTGTAACAAATGTCCTCGACTAATTGCATTTCAGTAGTCAACAAAAAAAATGTGTCTTCGAAACGCTTTTGACAGATAATAAGCTTTGTCAAATTTGAGGTTTCCGAAAAAAAGGTTAGATTGGTTGTTGAAAAAAATTTTTTTTTTATTGTATTAAGATGACAAGCATACGGACTGCCCTGTAAGCGACAACCGCAGCCTATAGACGCCAGTAAGACCAGTGGTATCACTCGCGCGTTGTCATCTTGACACCTCAGTTGTTATGTCTCATTTGCACAGTAATGTCACTGGCTACATTACTCTTCAAACTTGCATATTAATGCTTAGCGGCAGATGTATTTCGCAATGCGGTGGCACAACTCCAGACAATTCCTGCGGCATCGGCAGAGTCCTACCAATTTTTCCATCACTGAAGCTCAGATAATTTCATCGAAACCCTTCAACAAAAAATAAAATCCAATCTAAAATACTTACCTTTTTTTCTACCTACGCACTCCATTTACAATTCTACCATTGTTTTACGAGCACCTAAACAATCTAACACCACCCTTAAATCCAACACAGAAAGTCTAAACTGCAACTCGCACGGTAAAACATATACGTCTTGTTGCCATGGAAGGAAAATTATTGATTAGGAACTGAACCGACCAATCACGAGGTCGCATTTTCAAAGATGGCGGAGGGTGGTCTCCCTTCGGCATATTACACTTCTAATTTATAACGCTTTGTTCACTCGACATTAATCTTTTCTTGGTTATATTAATGGTAGGATGTTTTATTTTAATGAAAGTGTGGTTAGCGGCCATTTTGGTGTGTTTTAGTTGGTATTGATTTCAGTTTGTAAGACGTGGTGAAGTATTTAAATATTACATAGACAGAACAAAATACTAGATTATGTATCTAATAATTACCGATACATCATGTGTGGTAGAAGAAAAAATTACTTACGCCCAGATATTCTCTTCCAGCGACGGCACGGGTTTTTTTAAATTATAATACGGGCCTCATGGCAGAAGAACATTTGCTTACGCCTCAGGTATTCTATTCCCGATTTCAATGGCTCTCTGTGACGTCACGAAACTCACGAATTTCACGATCAGTGTTACCATTGATTGACAGCTTCGATATAAATACTTATGGACATTTTTAATTCATCATGAATATAAAATAAATTCTTCCTATCCCAACTGTTTTTGTTTCGTGTTCTTCATCTATTTAGTTAAAAAAGTAAACAATAAAATCACTAATTGAAAAGTCCACTAATGAATAAGCAAATTAGTGAAAAAATGCATTTTGTTTGGCTAATTTATTTACTATAGTGGTAATAAATCAAACGGTGACGTCGAAGGGTTACAATGACGTGCTTAGCTGACACAGGAAGAGAATACTTGTACCATGCCCATAGATAACAACTCGCTTTGTCTAGTGTCATAGATACGTCAGCCTGACAAAGAATGAAATCAAATCGGGATCAATGTTTTTGTATGAAAATGGTTCCTATATCCGCTTCAAAACCCTTTTAAATGTCTTTAAGGGTCCGGCGGAGCTTGAATTGCCCACAAAAACGTAATACCGAAATAAATCGTAATCCAGACAATATTCTATCAAATTATGTTATTATTCGGATTTGGATACCTTTAATCGAGGTTTCTACGATACTATTTCGTCTACGACTACTTGACTGGAAATAAAAGACCGAAAATTCGTAGAAAATTTGGTCCGCCGGACTCTTAAGCTTATTGCCAGTAGGCCGCCTGGTCGGCAACCGCAACCTATAGACGCCAGTAACACCAGTGGTATCACTCGCGCGTTGTCATCTTGACACTTCAGTTATTAAGTCTCATTTGCCCAGTAATGTCACTGGCTACATTACCCTTCCAACCGGAACACAATACATACACTCACGCCTTTCTCTCACAGGGGTAAGCAGAAACTATAGACTTGCTACGATTCTTGCATACTTCTTTTGCTGCTTCCACATTCATACATCTTCTCATAGCTACATACAAGCCGGTTGCGAGTGCCACGCACCTGACCTTTTTGGAGGATTTCGCCAATAAGATCATAATATGGCGACCTCTATCGACGCTGCCGCTGCCAGAACACAATAATGTTAACACATATCGCTTCACGACCGACGAAGCTACGTTTCCCTAGTTCATTTTACTTTTTCAAGTCTCACTAAAATTGCTAGTACATGATGAGAGTACAAAATGTATATATAGTACGGATACTATTAATTTTTTTATGTCAAGTCATCTAAATAGTACGCAGGAGGTCGGTGAACTCGTTCGTCTTGTCATCCTGAGCTGGTTTTAAAGAAGAAATAAGTTGCTGTAGGTCGGAGCAATATATACCATCACGACTGTATTCCACGATGTGTTAGACAGAACTGTAGTACGTCTACAGTTCGCCGGTATGTTTAGATCCTATGTAATAGGGACCGTTTTTCCGTGTGAAAATTCTCATGGATTTCTACCGTCTTTTAGAGGAAATGTCGGAGGGTCATGTCGGACTCCTGCCGACTAAAAATACACGGCCATCCATAGCATATTGTGGAGAGGGCTCCGAGATCTCAAATGAACGCACCGGTGGTTCTCCTGTACTTTGCCTTAGGCACGTCAAAAATGCAGCTTTAGTCTGCTGCTATCCTTCCGGGAGACGAGAGAATTTTGAAAACGGTAAAAACCACTCGTGCTAAGCTAAATGCTTATGTTACGAGTGGGTTCGGTAGTGCAATGGGTGGGAAACACATGATCGCAAATCCGACGGCCTAGCCATTAGGCTACCGCCGTTTAAAAATATGAGATTTTTATCGATGAAGAGAAAAAAACTTGTAGCGAAGTAAACTTAAACTTTTTTACGTGGGAGAGCCATGCTTCGGCACGAATGGGCCGGCTCGACCGGAGTGATACCACGGCCTCACAGAAAACCGGCGTTAAACAACGCTTACGTTGTGTTTCGCCGAGTGAGTGAGGTTACCGGAGGCCCAATCCCCTTTTAAAAGGTCGGCAACGCACTCGTGACTCCTCTGGTGTTGCGGGTGTCCATGGGCGGCGGCTATCGCTTACCATCAGGCGACCCGTCTGCTCGTTTGCCCTCCCATAAAAAAAATGGATTTAAAAGAAGAGTTATAATATTGCAGGATGCTTCAGTTAGAAATTACCGTCAAAAATGTATTGTCCTCAAATAATTACTTCAGATATCGTGTATATGTTTTTAGCACTTTGAGATTTGTACATCTCCAGATTCTGACGTGCTAGAGCAATTCTGTTGACAGATTTAGATGTAGCGTCTAAAAATCTATAAGAAATTATGTGTATCACCTAGGTGCAAATTCTTTTTTAATAATAATTACTTATTAAGGTACCGTTTATAGTTATTAATTATCCATACAAACGTAATGCCAAAATAAATCATAATCCAAACAATATTTTATATATTTTTTTTTAATTAAAAAGCTTACTAGCAATGTAGTTCGCACATTACTAGTATTCTTGTTAACACCTCGTGCTAAGCTAAATGCTTGTGTTGAGAGTGGGTTCACGTCGGTAGTGCAATGGGTGGGGTTCGAACCGGCAACCGTATCGCAACTCCGACAGCCATTAGGCTAGCGCCGCTTTGTAAAGTTATCAAGAATTACATTCGCTTACATTTATTTCCAGTGAAGTATTTTGGACGAAATTGTAGAGCCTAGATTAACGGTATCGGAATCCGAATAATAACACAATTTGATTAAATTGTGTTTGAATTACGATTTATTTCGGTATTACGTTTGTATGAGAAAATCGGTCCGGACTCTTAATACGCACATGATTTCGAAGTGTTTTTCGTGCCTTGTTTACGAAGAGACCTTTGATTCTGTGGTCCCATGGTTATACAACTAAGCTATCTCTATATTTTGATCTCTCTATGTACAAAAACCAAAAGCAATACAACGTTTCTACCCTTACAAAATACATTATATCCACGCATGCGTATTCTACTATTATGCTATGATTAATGTAGGGTAGGCAGACATCTCAATTCCCCCGTGTATGATCATTAATAATATTATTGTTGAATTGCTGTGTGCATAAGCCGCCTGTGATTGTCAAAGTTTCTCTGTAACGGTTGTCAAAGTTTGTAACCTTAGTTGTAAGACATCCGTAGACAGTTTTTGTTTAAATTATAATACGAGGGAGAGCCATGCTTCGGCACGAATGGGCCGGCTCGACCGGAGTGATACCACGGCCTCACAGAAAACCAGCGTTAAACAACGCTTACGTCGTGTTTCGCCGAGTGAGTGAGGCCACCGGAGGCCCAATCCCCTTTTAAAAGGTCGGCAATGTTGCGGGTGTCCATGGGCGGCGGTAATCGCTTACCATCAGGCGATCCGTCTGCTCGTTTGCCCTCCAATCCCATAAAAACAGTTTTCTTAGAATGACATGGAGTTCTCAAATGCTGGGAACCACCTTTTAATAATATCGACTTCGGTCCAACTTGGACATCGACCTTCAATGTCCACATATCCTGTTATCGCAATATTGTACCAGTGATGAATGTAACACCATCTATTTAAATAAGTGTCTATGGAGTTTCTTGCGGAATTCTTCTACATAGGATCAACTTTATGGCACCGTGCAACTAGACTTATAACGTTTCATAAACCCTCGTAAAAGCTTATCTATAGGCATATAAATAAAAATGAATCACAAAATTTGTTGCTAAGACGGTTGGACCAATTCGGGTATTTTTTTTTCTATTTATTCCTTGAACTCTGAGGAAGGTGGAGAGAAAAATTTGAATAATGGAAACGAATTTCGCGGGGCTAGCTAGCTTGAAATAAAATCATTTGCACTTGAACCATTGAGTTATAAGCTCAGAATTGACCCATCTATCCCCAACAATACATTGCTGTATTAAACGCAACTGCATCGAAAAATATTTTTATAATAGAAGCAATCGACGGATAGAAAAAAAAAGAGAATAGAAAAAGAAAAAAGCATTAATCAGAGAACACAGGCCCGCAAGATGACTTGTGAAAATCATTAAGAGGGAAGCTCGAACCACTTAAATGGAAACGGGTTCCGTAGGCATTCGAGACTAACTCCTAACCCTTCAGGGAATACTGGCGTGATGGTGTATGTTTCTTTTTAACCATCTTAAAAAAGAAGGTTCTCATTTCGGTTGTATATTTTGTTGTATGTTTATTAACTCAGAACTCCTATAACCCGATTTGGAGAATTTCTGATCACAAAATTTAGAACAAAATGACAATAACTCGTAACGATTTAATAAAAGATAACATTTTCGAGGTAAGTAGATGGTAGATGGCAATAACAGCAGGTGAACTAGCGGTCAAGCGTAAGCCTATCACGAATAAATAAATAGTAAAATTGTACTCGCCACTCAAAAATTTTAAGTAAAAATATTTTGCCTTCAAAAGCGCCGCCTTCCGAAGCCGTTTTGCACAAACCATATTTTTTTTTTTTGACGGCGGTTACTTGCTAAAATTTCTATTTTATGGATTAGTGGGCAAACGAGCTGACGAGCCACCTGATAAGTAGACATCGACGCCATGAAACTTGCTTGCACCGAGCAGGATTTCGGTAAAAAAAATATTTTTCTAACAAATATCGCCTTTACGGGACCCTAAAAGCCGATTCTTTGATACCGAAACGTGAGTCTGTCACTAGGGCCGCACCAATTCATATAAACCTATGTATATACTGTGTATTGTTCCTATATATTCCCGACTTTGATGTTCAGAGCGGAGCGGGGGAGGTCAGCGTAATATGGTTGGGATCAAACTCATTATAGTAACAGAACTAGGGTTGGCGCGTTTGGTATATATGCAACTAGAGTTCTCATGCGCAGCTTTACCTGCGTAGATAATTTTCGTTTCTTAAATATACTGTCTGTGCCCACTGTACTTACATACACCATAGCGGTTTCATATCATGAAATGGCAAACAGATGAAGTTTGTATAATTTTTTTTTTTTCTATGGAACTGGAGGGCAAACCAGCAGACGGATCACCTGATGGTAAGCGATTACCGCCGCCCATGGACACCCGCAACACCAGAGGAGTCACAATTGCGTTGCCGACCTCTTAAAAGGGGATTGGGCCTCCGGTAACCTAACTCACTCGGCGAAATACAACGTAAGTGTTGTTTAACGCCGGTTTTATGTGAGGCCGTGATATCACTCCGGTCGACCCGGCCCATTCGTGCCGAAGCATGGCTCTCCCACGTAAAAATATCTTTCACCCCCTTTTTTATACCCTTAGGTACCTATTGACTTTGAAAAACTCATACATACAAACTTTCAGCCCCCTTTTCACCACCTTAGGGGTTGAATTTCCAAAAATCTTTTCTTAGTGCTCGTCTACAGTGCAAAAGGAACCAGCATGCAAACTTCAGGGATCTAGCTCCTGTAGTTTCGGCTGTGCATTGATTGATACGTTAATCACTCAGTCAGGTTCTTCTTTTATACATATATAGTTGTGTTCACCGACTTTAAAATGAAGTTAGTTCTTAATTGTTATTTTAAATTAAGCAGTAATAGCTTAGCTATATGACCACGGACTGGAGTTCAAATCCAAGGCACGCAACTCATACGATATGCCTCTAAGAGATTTCTCTTTCTTGAATGCATTTGTCCACGAATTCCGACATGTTAAATGATAATGTAAATATTATTGTTATAATAGTAAGCGCTTTGGTGCTTACTGTAAGCTTATTATTAACAAGCGAACCGCTCGCGGTTTCACCAACGCTGCTCGGTTCCTAAGAGGCATAGCGTGATATTATATAGCCTATAACCTTCCTCGATAAATGGACTATCCAACACAACAAGAATTTTCTAAATCGGTTCAGTAGATCCAGAGATTACCCCCTCACAAACTTTACCTCTTTATAATATTAGATTATGGAAATTATTCCCCGAAGGGTTAGGCAGTATTAATTCACACTCACAATTCGCCGGTATGTTTAGGTTCCATGTAATAGAGGGCGAGCCTATTGCCATTAACCGGGAACAAATCCAAACTCCGAGCTGCTACTGAGAATTTCAGAGAAAAACCAAATAACACTTGGCTCGACCGGCAGTCGCGCTCAGGACAACCAGGCTAGGCAAGGCAGCTAGTAATCCTTACTAATATTATAAACGTGAAAGTTTGTGGATGTTTGTTACTCATTCACGCCAAAACGGCCGAACGGATCTGGATAAAATTTGGCACAGAGATTATACTCTGGAATAACACATAGGCTACTTTTTATCCAGGTCGGACTCAATTCTGAAGTCCACGCAAAGTCGCGGGCAGATGTTAGTTATAAATATATTTACTAATACGTGGCACCCCTAATAGAAAAACTTGGAAACATGTCCTTTACGAAATTTGAAAGATAATCGACTTTTTTTTTCAGTCAATTTTAATCTTTTTTATAATAACTTTAGAACTATGGTTATTCCAATGAATAATATTATTTTCTTCTTTATTGGATTAAGGTGAGTTGACAAAGGGCTAATAGCTTTTATTTTATGGGATAGGAGGGTAAACGAGCAGACGGATCGCCTGATGGTAAGCGATCACCGCCGCCCATGGACACCCGCAACACCAGAGGAGTCACAAGTGCTTCGCCGACCTTTTAAAAGGGGATTGAGCTTTCGGTAACCCCACTCATTGCGCGAAACACAACGTAAGCGTTGTTTGACGCCGGTTTTCTGTAAGGCCGTGGTATCACTCCGGTCGAGCCGGCCCATCCGTGCCGAAGCATGGCTCTTTTGGAGCGACAAAGACACAACTTAAAAAAAAGGCAAAACTGACCTAATTACACCAAAATTAGCCTTTCTCCCACAGGGGTAGGCAGAAACTATAGACTGCCACTTGCTACGATTCTTGCATACTTATTTTTCTTTTCGGCGGTGATGCTCGCCACATACCACATCAGCGGTTCACACGGGGCGAAAAGCGAATTGCAGGTTGTCGCTTAGCTACCAAAATTATCTCCTTAATCTACGTTAGAAGTGAAAATATTACTAGACTGTCTACTAGAGAGCGATAAGACATTGCCCCTTCACTAGTTTTTAAGAGGAATCGAATCAAAGTGGAATCGAATTATTCCACACACAATTGGAGCCCGATTGTGGAAGTACCTCCACCTTACAGAAAATCGTAGCCAAATAACATAGCTCCGTGCTATGTTGTGTTCCTAACGGTGAGCAAGGTCGCCAGAGCTACGCGAGGAAGCGTTGTGTTGGCAGTGTGGGGGACCGGTGGTATTTTCTTACTGCCGCTGTCATGTATGGCAGCATGTCTTCTATGCTGCCAGCCCAACTATTCCTCTTTAATTTACAGGGTCGACAACACGCGAGTGATACCTCTGGTGTTGCAAGCGTCTATAGGCTACGGTAACCGCTTACCATCAGGCGGGCCGTATGCTTGGTTGCCACCTTAGTGGTATAAAAAAAGAGGTGTGATTCGATTCGAACTTGAGACTTACTTGGCAATCCAATTATTACTCACAGGTCATATTATTACACTTTTAAACCATCTGTTACATATAAACTAAGTATAATCAATTTCACACAATTGAAAGCCTTTTCGAAAAATTCTGGATTTTTTGTCCGCGGTCCTATATTCTTTGTTTCAATCCCCTGGGGTTGCTTACCCTCGCGCTAGTGATGGGCGATCATTACTCAAATGATTCAGCTATTTCTATTCGTTTGTCGCACCGAAATAGGCTCAGTTTTTCGATTTGAAAACCGAAATTTTATTTAATATTTTAAATTGTTTTCTTTTTGTTTTGTAGCTATAGGAAACAAGTTGATATTCCGTGGCGCCTGCATTTTCCGTTGCATTAATAGTTTTCCAAAATCCATAGTATGTAAGATTGAAAATAAAAACTGTTAACAAATCACTACATAGTATAAAACAAAGTCGCTGTCGCTGTCTGTCCGTCCCTGTGTATGATTAAATCTTTAAAACTACGCAACGGATTTTGAAGCGGTTTTTTTAATAGATAGAGTGATTCAAGAGGAAGGTTTTAAGCTATTTAACATTACGCTACGGCTCTTAGGAATGGGGCAACGCGGGTGAAACCGCGGGCGGGTCGCTAGTAAAATATAAACTCAAGTAATATTTCATAGCAAGGTAGCAACTGCTAAACTCTTAAGTCTTTTTAATTAAATTTAAGATTATAATCTAAGTTATTTTGTGTATTTAAAATGTGTATTCTTTTTTCTGAAATAAACAGATTATTACATACTAGCGGCCCGTCCGCGGTTTCACCCGCGTTGCCCCATTCCTAAGAGTCGTAGCGTAATGTTAAATAGCTTAAAACCTTCCTCTTGAATCACTCTATCTATTAAAAAAAACCGCTTCAAAATCCGTTGCGTAGTTTTAAAGATTTAAGCATACATAGGGACGGACAGACAGCGACAGCGACTTTGTTTTATACTATGTAGTGATTATTATTATTTATTATGCGTGTGTATATAGTTTAAAAACTAGGTACCCAGTATTTTCTCTACAAACTAAATTCATCAAATGCAAGGGGATTCAAACTAATCCCTAACCGAATTAACTAGATCCATATAATAATATCGTAGCTCCCCTCTTTATATACTCGTGTTACATAAGGGTTGTAATATCTACCCTATTAGGGAGCCACCCCTCTGTATATCTTTAACTGGCACGGGTATTTAGATCCTATTTGAGTTACGTATTTTTATCCGAATGCTAATATAAATAAGAGGGTAATGTTTTTGACCTTTTCGATGGTTTCCAAAGGGTTAGACAGAGATGTGCTAATGTAGACACAATTCGCCGGTATGTTTAGGTCCCATGTAATAAAGGGCGAGCCTTTTGCCACTCACCGGACACAATTCCCAAATTGACGACACGATTGGCGTAACGGTTGAGCGATCGGCTTCTGCGCCACGTGTTGTGGGTTCGATCCCCACACGGGGCAAATATTTGTATGATCTACAGATAGTTGTTCCGGGTCTGGGCGTTTGTGTATGTGAGAATTTGTGTTTGTAAACGCACCCACGATACAGGAGAAAAAATCCTAGTGTGGGGCAATTTAAAAAAAAAAATTCGGAGCTGCTGCTTAGAATTTCATAGAAAAACGCAATAATACTTTCGACCTCAGAATTGTACTTAGGAACTAGCGTAGTAGCTCATCACTAGGCTAATGAGGACAGTTTTAACATTTTAAAAAAATGCTAGATTTTGGCACGACGAAGTGCCAAAATCTAGCATTTTTTTTTAAATTTCACATATGTTTACTACTGTGTCCAGCAGTGGGACAGCATAATGGGTTAATTATGTTATGTTATCAAAATATTCGCGCGTCGGTCAATCCATGCAGATAGGTTACTATGTAAAAGTATTAAAGCTTTGTGTAAAAAATATGTAAACATCAATTATTTATTTAAAAGAGTATCTATGGAGTTTCTTGCCGGCTCTTCTCCATAACACCTACGATTTGGAACCGTGCATGTAGTTTTGACATTTCAAAAGTACCTGTATATGGTCTAATTGAAATAAAAAATCTGAGTTTGAGTTTGAGTTTTGAGTTTTGCACTTATTATCGTTTACCAATTTTATTCTATTCACGTTCTTCCACATACAAATTTCACCCAGTATTGTAAAGATGGGCCGGCTCGACCGGAGTTATACCACGGCCTCATAGAAAACCGGCGTCAAACAACGCTTACGTTGTGTTTCGCCGAGTGAGTGAAGTTACCGGAGGCCCAATCCCCTTTTAAAAGGCGGGCAACGCACTTGTGACTCCTCTAGTGTTGCGGATGTCCATGGGCGGCTGTAATCGCTTACCTTCAGGCGATCCGTCTACTAATTTGTCCCCCTATCCCATAAAAAAAGGATGTAATTGAGATATCTACATATATACGTGCCTCTTTCGAATCGAGCTTCTAATGTACTAAATGATGTTTTAAAAGAAAGGATATCTATGGAGTTATAAGATCCATTTTTTGGAACCGTGCAACTAGTTTTGACATTTTAAAAGTACATATTTTAGAGTTCTTTTTTCATCGATTAAATCGGCAAACGAGCAGACGAGCCACCTGTTGGTAAATAGTCATCGTCGCCCATGGACACCTGCAACACCAGAGGAGTTGCTGATGCGTTGCCGAACTTTAAGAGCCCCTTCGGACTGCAGACTGCCAGAGACGTAGCAACCGAGGGGAACTGGCTCTTACGTGCAAAAGTCGAAACACACACCGCAGTGCTTTACGACAGACTCCGACGTAAGGGTGGTCGCCAGCCAGTCAGACCACCGAGCAAGGTGGTGCTCTAATTGAAATAAAACATTTTGATTTTGAATCACACAGTTTTTTTAACATAATGTTTAATGTAAAAATCTTACCTGTCTCAGTGTCCACGGTATAAGAGAGACCAGCCCAAGGGTCGTCCTGTGAAGAAATAATATCAAATTAGTTATATTCTGATTCTAATTCTATTTTAAGTAGTACTCGCAACCGGCGTGTATGTATGAGAAGATGTATGAATGTGGAAGAAGCAAAAGAAGTATGCAAGAATCGTAGCAAGTGGCGGTCTATAGTTTCTGCCTACCCCTGTGGGAGAAAGGCGTGAGTGTATGTATGTAGTTATATTTTAGAACAATGCTAATAGAGGGTTATTTTAAATGTGTATACAGGGTTATTTTTCAAAGACCAGCCAAACTGACAGAGGCTGTTCAGAATCTATATTTTCGATCTACAGAAAAAAAAACGTTAAAAAAAAACAGAATTTAATTCCTGTCCCCCGCTAAATTACAGAACGTGTGGATATAGTTTCCAATACATTATTCAATTCAGTAACCTAGATAGCAAAAATTAATACTTAAGGGTATTACATTGCCCAATGACCTTGAGGAGTTAGTCTTTATTCTAGTATTTGATAGTCACAGGCATTGCGGGGGTGCTCCACGCGGGGTGCTAGTGAGGTTTCGGGTATTTCTTTATTATTTCAAAATATTAAAAAAAATAAGAAAATAAAAACAATACAAATTGTTAATTACTTCATTACAATTGTGTTAATTTGAAAATAATGTCTAAAATGCACTTTGGGTTTGCCTTAATGTCTTAATTTTAAAATTTGATCGATCTTCGAAATTTATCTCTATAGTTTTTTTTTATTGGTTACCCTACCTCTTTGATCTCGGAGTCCAGTAGCGAAGCTTTCACTTTCTCAATCTCAGCTTTCTCCTCGTTCTTCTTTGCGATCTTCTCTTCTGCGAGCTTGAGTTCCTTCTCGATTTCGTCTCCCAGCACCTTCGTGGCGGTTGGACCCTCCTGTTATAAAAAGATTTATAGAGCAGATCGTTTTTTTAGACAATTCCCGCACTAGATACCGACGTGTGTCTAGGGGAACGTCAAAAATATACAATAGGTCTATAGGCTACTAGGCTTTTTAAGTAAGGAGAGCCATGCTTCGGCACGACTAGGCTGGCTCGACGGGAGTGATACCTCGGCCTCACAGAAAACCGGCGTCAAATAACGCTTACGTTGTGTTTCGCCGAGTGAGTGAGGTTACCGGAGGCCCAATCCCCTTTTAAAAGGCCGGCAACGCACTTGTGACTCCTCTGGTGTTGCGGGTGTCCATGGGCGGCGGTAATCGCTTACCATCAGGTGATCGGGTTCCGAATGCCAGTACAAATTACAGGCAGAACAGTTACATTGTGCGAGCAATTAGAAATTTCAATAGTGTATGTAAGCAACATGGTTTGATCCCTTTGTGACTAAGTGTGTCTTCGGCAAGAGGGACCTTAAGCCTCACCTTTTTTAAGTAGACTGCAGTTTGTTGTATCTATATTATAGTTCTAGCAGTAATTTGTAATTTGTAGTTATATCTTCTATCTATACTTATAATAAATCTGTAGAGAGGTCAATTCTGTACATGAAATATATTTCCAAAATAACTATCAGCGGGTGATTAGTGATCGATACTGACGCCAAAAATGCAATCAGTAAAATTTTTGTCTGTCTGTCTGTCTGTATGTTCGTTATAGAAACAAAAACCACTCGACGGATTTCAACGAAACTTGGTACAATTGTTCTTTATACTCCTGGGCAGGTTATAGTATACTTTTCATCACGCTACGATCAATAGGAGCAGAGCAGTGAAGGGAAATGTTGGGAAAATGAGTGATTCATGAGAAAGGTTTCAAGCTATAAAACATCACGCTACAATCCTTAGGAACAGAGCAACGCAGGTGAAACCGCGGGCGAAGAACTAGGGAACAAAGTAACTATTCCACGTGGACGAAGTCGCTGGCAAAAGCTAGTTTGTAATATTACTTTAACGTGATGGTACCTCCTCGCTCACAATTCAATGTAACTATATTTCTATAAGCGAAGATTTGTTATTGGCTTTCTATCGACTATATGTTGTTATTGTTACGTTTTATTAGCTGTAAGTGTTACATATGTTAAATAAATAAAAAATAATAAAATTGATACCACTGGTGTTGTTGGCGTCTATAGGCTGCGGATGCCGCTTACTATCAGGCGACTTGTTTGCTTGTTTGTCATCTTATAATAATTAAATATGGCTTCAGATCACTCACCGGTTGCATTGGGTCTTCGAGGGAGAAACCCATGTCCACGTCTTGCTTCCATAGAACTTCGATCAGGTTCATATCCTGCAGACAATAGCAATTACTTAATTAATTAGTTAGAATCACAACATACCATCAAGCCTGTATTCCCCGAAGGGTTAGAGGTGTACAAATGTACACCCACAATACGCCGTAATAGCCGGCGAGCCTATTTGCCATTAACAGGGCAAAAAATCCAAGTGTACAAAATACAAATACTCAGAGCTGCTACTGAGCATTTCATAGAAAAAACAGCACTTTGCTGGACCTGGCAATCGAACCCTGGACCTCTAGTATAGAAGTAGCGCTTTTGAGATTGTTTGTTTGTTTGTTTGAACGCGCTAATCTCAGGAACTACTGGTTGGAATTGAAAAAATATTTTTGTGTTGGATAGTCCATTTATCGAGGAAGGTTTTATAATATCACGCTACGCCTCTTAGGAATTGAGCAGCGCGGGTGAAACCGCTGGCGGGTCAGTCATAGATAGAACACTCGATCAAGTCAACTTTCAGGCAAAAAAAAATACTGAATCAAAATCGGTTCATTCGTTTGGGAGCTACGATGCAACAGACACACATTAAACTTATAACTAACTAACTTTGCGTCGGAGTTTAAAAATAAAAAGAAATAATTGCCGGCGTATTTAAACCGCAGAATCTTAACAAAAAAACATCTTTGAAAACTAAAAAAAAAATCTCAAAAGGTATCCTTTATTATCTGTGCTTGTCATCTTAGCAAATCAAAATGGGTCCGTTTAGTAATATTTTATTTATCAAAACTACAATCTATATTTTGGACGATTATTACGAATAACATTTTGTATAATGATTAGTCTTTTTTTTTTAATATTGTGCTTGACAAATTAATAGCGAATTATTTTACTGTATTAAGAGTCCGGCGGACAGAATTTATCTTACAAACGTAATACCGAAATAAATCGTAATTCAAACACAATTTAATCAAATTCTGTTATTATTCGGATTCCGATACCCGGTAATCTAGGTTCCTACTCTACCATTTCGTCCAAAATACTTCACTGGAAATAAATGTAAGCGAATGCAATTTTATATAACTTTATCTTTATCAAGTTTCGAACGATTTTCCGGTCTTTTATTTCCAGTGAAGTAGTAGTAGACGAAATAGTATCGTAGGAACCTAGATTAACGGTATCCAAATCCGAATAATAACATAATCTGCTAGATAATTGTCTGGGTTACGATTTATTTCGGTATTAAGTTATTGTGGGCAATTCAAGCTCCGCTGAACCCTTAATTCTAAATACTTAAGAAATATTCGGGAGAATTTTGGTTCCAGAAAACGTGTATTTGAAAGGTATCCTATATTATTATACCTTTTATTTTCGTTACTCTAAGTTTACGTAAATAGCTCTACCTATATCGATCCCTTTTTTATTAAAACGTGACCTTTTTGTGCCCCTACGGACTGCAGACTGCCAGAGCCACAGTAACTGAGGAACTGCTCTTACATGCAAAGTCGAAACACACACCACGACAGACTCCGACGTAAGGGTGGTCGCCAGCCAGTCAGACCACAAGAGGTCCTACCACCGAGCAAGTCAGATATTCTTACGGGATGCCTATCTGAAAGGCAGTGAGGAACAGTATTCTAACCCGTCCTCACACGGGGCGAAATACTTGTGTAATCACTGATACATCGCTGAAATCCAAAAAACATCCTAGCTTTAAAGAAGTTTCTAGTGGAATCCTTATGTGCGTTTGCCATATAAAAAATATATGTTATACTTAAGGTCATCACAAACAAATTGGATTGTTTGAAATTTTTATAAATTTGCCCCAATTTTGCATAATAATTGAAGAAAATAGGCCTTTTCTTAACCTAATTTGTATTTTTTCTCTTTAACGGCTGAATAGTTAGTCATGAATTTTATACCAAAAATATTGTAATGACGTAATTAACAATTTGTATCGTTTTTATTTTCTTATTTCTTTGAATATTTTGAAATAATAAAGAAATACCTGAAATGAAAAACCCAGCATGAAGGACCCCCTTTTTCACAGCGATTTCACATGTGAAATTTCGCAGCCTGCTACTTTTCGTCCGCAACGAATTTTCATTCAAAATCATTTTATCACCACTTGCTATTTTGCTACTTACAATGAAATCGTGAACCAAATGCGACTTCATTGAAATGCGATTTTTAGCAGGTTGTGTGAAAAAAGTCGCAGGTGTGACGTATAAAAAATGATTTCATGTGATTTTTCACATCCTATCTACGAAATGTTCCATGCCTACTATCAATGCACTCAATAATGCAGTAGATGCACTCAATAATGCAGTGGATGCACTCAATATTGCATTAAATGCTCTCAATAGTGCAGTTATAGCTTAGTGATACGGCCGTAAGGTCAGTTCCAATCCAAGGCCCTCTCTCTCTGCCGCTTGGCCCCAATGTAGCAGACGGTCCTGAGCGACGATCTAGGATTTTCCGTAATATAATAAAAAAATATAAAAATCCTACAAAAACAGCGTTGAATTGCAAACAAAAATAAACTCTAATATTATTACGCAAGTATACAATTCTATTGACGTTTCATATTAGTTACGTCTTTGAATAAATTCAAATATTGAACTATCACAGCTGAATACCAAAACGACGTATGTATTATGCAAATTTTATTCGTATGATATTGCACCGTACGATAAAGGCATAAAGTTTAAAGTTTGTCAAAGCTTCCCGTCCAATCAAGATTTTCTGTAGGGGGTCACAGCGGGATAAAATTGATCAAAGTATTGAGCGACCTCTTTAATTAGGTACCTAGTTTTTTTTTATTTATGCAGGTATGTATGCAGTTGTGTATAACATTCACTGGGCATAAGAACTCTTTTTTTATATTATGTATAGGCAAGTTCACTGAGAATTTTATTCTGATACACCATAATTTGCAGAAAATCTAAAAATAAGTGGCTAACCTACAGTTATCTAGGCACTATAAAGGTATTTTGCTAACGCATCTGTGGAAAGTAAATGTTTACTCTTGTAATGGATTCACATCTGTAACGCGAAAAAGGTACGAAATCAAACCTAGCAATCTAGTATCTGATCCTGTACTGGACCAGCCAACCAGCTAGAGATGAACAAACATGAGTTAGCCAAACTAACGCCACCTATTGATCAGTATACGCATAATTGAAAAGATTGCCATCTATAATTCTCATAGAAAAATTATCATTCCTAACGCCATCTGTTATTTCGTAACTTCTAAACTCAGCGCCATCTATGTAATCAATTAGTAATATTTCAAGTCAGCGCCCTCTATTCACTACTTGTTAGTTACCGCCATCTGTTTATGGAAACTAAAACTATTTGTATTAGCTACTCGACGACAGATGGCGTTGTATTCAACATTTAAAAATATTCATAAAAATGAATAGGTACTAATAATAGTTCTCTAAAGATTATAAATTACAAAAATTCATTGACACCAAGAAAATAAAGTAATAATAATCATCATACAACAAAGTAGAATTATTATAATTAGGTATTACTAGAATAATACCTACGCAGACACTATTACAACGACGTAGGTACGCGCAAAATTAAACATAATTAATTGAAGATACTAACTCTAAATATTTTTAGTTAAATAATAAAATGAAATATGTATGTACCTACGCATAATATTTGGCACAAAATAGGTACCTGATTTTTATAATAAGGAACTACGAGTTTATACTAAAACGTCAACAGATGGCGTCGTAATAAAATATAAGCATTACTTCTAGAACATCTGGTTTCAGAGAAAAAACAACACAAACCAAGGTCGGCAGCGGTCAAGGTAAGGCAAGGTCAGGACTTCGCCGAATTAGACCACTTCCCCGCACTGCGTAAGACGTGCTGTCAATCTGCCCATCTGTCTGCAGCGTCTCTTGGATATAATCTTATTTTTACGGCGTCCGAAGAGCATGTTGGGACTAGATTGGTTTCTTTTATAAATTTTGTAAAAAGCTTAATTCATAGGTATAGGTACTATCTTGACGTATTAAGTAGATTTATTTATTAATCTATGAAACACCTGGACACCGGAAAATGTTGTCGTTTCTTAGAAAACCAAAAACAAAACTGGTGATACCTACTACCGTTTTTGGCGCCTTGGCGAATATCACGAATCCCATGGACTTGACTATAGAGTAAGAGAAGGCAAACGTGGTTATTACAATAATTAGAACAAGTCCAACATATTCTGCCGCTTCTCTGCTACAGGCGGGAGAATATGGCGGTGGCAAGTTACCCATGAGAATTTTCCCCACGCCAATACAGATTCTAGCTAAAAAAATAGGATTTACATGCACTTTAAAAAAAAAAAAATTAGCAGCCGTTGGCTGTATAAACACGAACATTAAAATTAGTAGGTACTAAAAAAAGTTAACAAAGGAATGACGTGTTACTTTGACAGGGACCTGTCAACGTGGCATCTCACTAGTTTTTCAAAGCCGCCGGCGCGAATATGACACAAAACTCAAATTTCAAGTGTCATTTAAAGAAATACCATTGTTTTTGTTGGATTAACAGTGATTCAGAGTGCAAAACTAAAAAACTGAATTCTTCTTGTGACGTAATAATTTTTGTCTTTAGCCTACTAAAGACATTTTTTTTTTATATTGGAACGTGGATTATCTCTATTTAGTAGCAAATTAGCAAATGTTGTAGGCCTGTAATTGTAATAAATTATCATGAGAAAGAAATTCTATAAGAAATCCTATTCTAAATTGTCAGTAGGATCTAGCTCGAGAGTGGATTTGTGCCCGGTTAATGACAATAGACCCGTCCCCTATTACATACTGGCGAACTGTGGAGTACATTGGTACACCTCTGCCTATCCATTGGGGGTATACAGGCGTGATGTTTGTTTAGTTTAATTTGATCGACATACATTACTACACAATTGTACAGACCAGCACACAGAGCTAAAGTTACCACAAACTGTCAAATTTCCCCAATGGATAATAAACTCTATTATTTGGAGATTAAATTGAAAATAGATTGAATTTTTTTTACAGTTTTGGAGTTGACTGTAGATTAATGGCCAGTCCCTATATCAAATCCGTTGATAGATTTGCTTACTAGAGATAGGATTTTGACATTACATACTTGTATGAACGTTATGTCAAAATCCTATCTATAGTAGGCCATTAGTTTTGCGTGCATTTGTTGAAAATATCGACATTTTCACCAAGAAATCGAATAAGAAAACAAATTGCGTATGTATTTCTAATTATTTTGTAGCAAACAACACGAAAACATACGATGACGAAGTTTCGGTCTGTATCTAGCAAAATGTGTAACATAGTTATTTTCGTAGATCTCAGATCTGCGCTGTCCCGTTCCCGCGTATATTTTTTTTTTCTAATTAGTATGTAATGTGACAAAGGAAGTGACGGGAAAGGAGGAAAAAGAAATGAGTATGGATTTATAATATATATTACAACTAGACTTCCCGTGCGCAGCTTCGCCTGCGTACTTAGATAATTTTCGTTTCTAAATAAACTGAGCGCAACCTGCACCGTGGAGGTTTCAAATCATAAAATTTACAAGGAAGAAAACAATTGTCAAAATGTCAACAGCGAATGACAGCTGTACTATGGAATCATTATGTGCGTGAATGTCAAACGCATGGTAATGTGTGCAGACTTTCATACAAACTTTCAGGGTATGAAAGTCTTTTCACCTTAGGGCTTGAATTTCCAAAAATCCTTTCTTAGTGCTCGTCTACAGTGCAAATGAACCCAGCATGCAAACTTTCAGGGATCTAGCTCCTGTAGTTTCGGCTGTGCGTTGATACGTCAGTCAGTCAGTCAGTCAGGTTCTTCCTTTATATATATATAGATTTCTAATAATGTAAATAATAAATATTATAAATGCGGGAAAAACTGTCTCAAGTGGTCCTGAGCGCGACTGCTAGGCTGGAGGTCCTGAGTTTCATTCCCAGGTCGAACAGTGTTATCGATTTTTTCTCTGAAGCAGCTCAGAGTATGTATAGCGATCATGTGGATGCCGGTTCGAAACCCACCTATTGCACTACCGACGTGAACCCACTCGTAACACAAGCATTTAGCTTAGCACGAGGGGTTAACAAGAATACTAGTAATGTGCGACACACATTGCTGGTAAGCATTAAAAAAAAATTAGTACACCTCTGCCTAGCCCTTTCGAAATACAAGCACGATGGTATGTTATCCTACTATCCTTACTAATATTATAAACGTGAAAGTTTGTGAGGATGTATGGATGTTTGTTTACTCTTTGACGCAAAAACTACTGTATGGATTTTAATGATACTTTACAATAATATAACTCATACATCGGAATAACTTTTTCTAACGTGGGAGAGCCATGCTTCGGCACGAATGGGCCGGCTCGACCAGAGTGATACCACGGCCTCACAGAAAACCGGCGTCAAACAACGCTTACGTTGTGTTTCGTCGAGTGAGTGAGGTTACCGGAGGCCCAATCCCCTTTTAAAAGGGGACAACGCACTTGTGACTCTGGTGTTGCGGGTGTCCACGGGCGGCGGTAATCGCTTACCATCAGGCGATCCGTCTGCTAGTCTGTCCCCCTATCCCATAAAAAAAAAAACTCATAGGCTATAATATACAAAGATATCGTGTTCATTACGCAGACTACGCGGGCGAAGTCGCGGGCGGGTCACTAGTATTTTATAAAAACTCCGATGGAAATATTTATA
Source organism: Acronicta aceris (assembly GCA_910591435.1). NCBI lineage: Eukaryota > Metazoa > Arthropoda > Insecta > Lepidoptera > Noctuidae > Acronicta > Acronicta aceris. The sequence continues at coordinate 4,838,247 of OU342787.1, read as the reverse complement.
ACTTTAAATTCATTTAACGTTTTATTATTTCACCTTGGTTTACAGTCTGCAGGCTATTGATCTATATACCCCAGACGTCTGGAGCCCAGTCAATGTCCTGAGACCTTTGTTTCCTCGTCTCGACAAGGGTTGAGACCCCGAGTTCAAGGCCTTCAAGTCTCAAGTCCCTGACATTAAGTTCGATGTCTATTTTTGAAGATATATTTTTTTCTAACAAACCCTTTACCAACATACGAAGACGTAGCTATAGTTTTTTAAACATAGCTTGACTAGCGCGACAGATGTCACAGTGACATTTCTAGGATTAGTGTATTTTTGAAAAAAAATCGATCATAGATTAAATCATATTCAAAATGAAATCGGTCTTATAATGATTTAAAACATTAAATAAAACGAGAAGAATATTACAATATACAATGGTAGATATACTATTGAAATAATTTGGTATAGGTATAAAACGTCAGGACTTAATGACAAAAACAAATTAAGTAGGTACCTATTCGATTGATTATGTATATAATCGATTTACTACAGTCAGACGACAGACTCACGCAATGAACATCCCTTCTTGTGAATAAAGTAGGTATGACATGGTCTTGCGTACATTTGGATTGTAAAAAGATACGGAACTTCATGCAATTCAATACGGCTGCTGTCGTATCAAGCTATGTTTATCAAACTAATAAAGACCGTTCACCGTAAGATGCCCCCTTGCCGTCATGTTGGCACTACTGCTTGTCATTTTGTAAATGCACTATTGCTTGTCATTTTGGAAATGCGATATTGCTTGTCATTTTGTGTTGCACGCAGTTTCTCTCGCAACCAACCAAACAAAAATTCGTCTAGGTCCTTTGTGTTGGTTTTTAAAATCGTCTTAAAAACAATAATGTAATAACAGATCTATTATTATAACCCACACGTGCTGTAAATATATCCATATATTATACCTTTATTTATTACACTCGTACATATCTATGTACGAGTGTAATCACTTTCATTTTCCAATACACACGGCGAAAGTAATTGGCAATCATTCAAAAACTATTATTGTTTACTCTCAAAAAAGGTTAAAATTCCTACTTTCCTAGAGTACAGGCGTAAGGATATTACACAAAAGAGTAAACGGAAAAAATCTATCTTTCTGTAAAAGTTTCATCCAAATCGGTGCACTAGTTTCGAAGATACAGTTTAATTTACAAACACGTGTGCTTGTTTTGATAAATAATAATCTTGATGCGTCTATCGACACCTTATGGCTATTAATTATACAATATTCACAACTGAGAACTAAAACCTTTGCTTAAAAATCCTTGTTAAGCCAAAAACTTTGCCAACGCTCAAAATAAACACAACTAAAGAGACGTAGGGCATAGTGGAATCGAATAATTCCACTCACAATTGGAGCTGCTCGACTGGGGAAGTACCTCCATTTTGCAAAAAATCGTAGCCAAATAACATAGCTCCATTCTATGTCGTATTCCTAACGGTGAGCAAGGTCGCCAGAGCTCCGCGAGGAAGCGTTGTGTGGGCAATGTGGGGGACCGGTGGTGTTTTGTTACCCCCAATGTCATGCATAGCAGCATGTCCCCAATACTGCCAGCCCAACTATTCCTCCTGAATTTACAAGATCTGCAACGCGCGAGTGATACCCTTAGTTTTGAAGGGTTCTATAGGCTACGGTAACCGCTTGCCATCAGGCGGGACGTATGCTAGTTTGCCACCTTACTGGAATAAAAAAAAACTTTTAGATACATACATTTTTTCACACCTTTCTCACATTGGGGTACCTACGCAGTAAGTGTACACAGGGACCCAGGAATTTACATCCTGGCACATGCTGAGCTGGACACCCTATTCGTACGGTTCGGCAAACACTTATTTGAGTAAGTACCTAGGTACTGTAGACGTTGCCGCAGAGGTGACGTCTAAATCGTGCTGGTTGGTTTGAAATTTTATAAAAGAAATACATAGCAAGGATTCAAATATTTGTAGAATTGTCTTGAAAATTGGGCAGATTTTTTTTTTTTTTAAACGTTGCCCCGCACTAGGATTTTCTCCTGTATCGTGGGTGCGTTTACAAACACAAATTCTCACACACAAACGCCCAGACCCGGAACAACTATCTGTAGATCATACAAATATTTGCTCCGTGTGGGGATCGAACCCACAACACGTGGCGCAGAAGCCGATCGCTCAACCGCTACGGCAATCGTGTCGTCAAATCAAATGTCAACAGCGAATGACAGCTGTACTATGGAATCATATGTGCGTGAATGTCAAACGCATGGTAGTATGTGCGGACTTTCATACAAATTTTCACCCTCCTTTTCACCACCTTAGGGGTTGAATTTCCAAAAATCCTTTCTTAGTGCTCGTCTACAGTGCAAAAGGACCCAGCATGCAAATTTTCAGGGATCTAGCTACTGTAGTTTCGGCTGTGCGTTGATACGTCAGTCAGGTTCTTCCTATTATATAGATTACTTTTGTGTGTTTCTTTTGGACTGAATTATGTTTTTTTCTTCTTGCACTGATATTGTTGCGCAGCACACTGATGTATAAATAGTTATCAGCTGTTGCGCAGGAGTCGATCGTACGATAATTTTAGTTACTTACATAGTACGTAGATTATTGCGGCCACGTGTCGGCCAAGCGTGTGTTGGTGAAATATGTATCGACTTATCCCCTTATTCATAAAAGTATAAAACGTCAAAATATAAACGTCAAAACTCTTGTTTTGACACTTGATACTCTGCGACAGGGAAAGGAAAACAAAATTTAATAAAGCTCTATGAAGTTTATAAGACGTTATATATTTTTAATTTTATGTACCTAACCCCCGACGCTAAAAGCATGGTGTTATAAGTTTAACATGTGTATTCTATGTGTCTGTCGCATCGTAGCGCCTAAACGAATAGACCGATTTTGATTTAGTTTTTTTTTATGGGATAGGTGGGCATTGGGCAAACGATCAGACGGATCGCCTGATGGTAAGCGGTTACCGCCGCTCATGGACACCCGCAACATAAGTGCGTTGCCGACCTTTTCCCCGAAAGGGGATTGGGCCTCCGGTAACCTCACTCACTCGGCGAAACACACGTAAGCGTTGTTTAAGGCCGGTTTTTTGTGAAGCCGTGGTATCACTCCGGTCGAGCCGCCCCATTCGTGCCGAAGCATGGCTCTTCACGGTAAAAAGACTAACTTTTTAAACTAAACGTTGGGTGCTTTCTAGCTTCCATGGTTCCAAATTTGAAATTCTAAACGCAATATGACATAGGAAACCGTTAGCGGAGCGGGCTGTTTTAAAATTCGAATGCCCAAAGCGATTGTTTTTGAATTTTTATTATGACATTGACTGTTGGTCGAAAAGTACCAAGTTGATTTTTTTTGGGGATAGTGGCAAATATAATAAAAAATACTTGGTTTTTTTAACATTACTGTGTATATTGTTGCTAGCTCGCAAAAATTAAAATCGTCACGGTAAGTTTGGTAACCTCGGTCAATGAACTCTGCAGGCAGTTAGCAAGATGGGTTTTGTTCACATAATATGAAATTACATGGATATAGTTAAACCGAGTTGATCGTTATGTTGTTGTAGTCGTTACGGTGAGAAGGATCGCCAGAGCTCTGCGAGGAAGCGTTGTGTTAGCAGATAGGATAAGCATCACGCTATTAGCTCCTATGCTGCCAGCCCAACTATTCCTCTTTAATTTACGGGATCGGCAACGCGCGAGTGATACTCCTGGTGTTGCAAGCGTCCATAGGCTACGGTAACCGCTTACCACCAGGCGGGCCGTATGCTTGTTTGCCATCTTAGTGGTATAAAAAAACTCGAAGACGTGCGTAAGTAATAAAATAGGCATGGAAATTACTTCTACGTTCACATGCGCAGCCTGCTACTTACGTCTGCAATGTATTTCCATTCAAAATAATTTGTCGGCACACTGCTACTTACAATGAAATCGTGAACAAAATACGATTCCATTAAAATGCGATTTCATTTTGAGCAAGCTGCGTGAAAAAAGATTGTGATTTTGATTTTTCACATGCTATCTGCGAAATGTTCCATGCCTATTAATAACCCAATTGATCTGTAAGCTGATGCTGCGGCTGTCGGGAAATGTTACTGGGGTTTTCAATTAGGACATTCTCAGTTGCAACGAAATCTAAAGATATCATGTGCTGCTTTTATGGAGACTTCGAACTTTTTTGTCGATAGTAAGTACATAGGTACAGTGCTACCCAGTTTTTTTTGGCGGAATATAGTATTTTTTAGAATAGCTACTTCTTTTTACTTTAGTTTCGGAAGGCGGTGCCTTTGATTCGGTTTGAACTTTTGTTTTCGCCACCGACTTCCGAAACTGTTATTTTATGTTTGCATTATTTTTATGTTTTTGACGGCAATTTTACTTTTTGTTAAAAATTATATTATTTCAACACTTTAGTAGCGAGTCAAATTTTACGGATACCTAGACGACGTTATCATTTACGTGTTACTGTCATTTTGTTCTAAATTTTGTGATCAGATCTTGACCAAATTTTTATGGGACCACCTCTGAACTATGAACTATCGATCAAAAAAAGAATCAACAAAATCAGTTAGCGTGATATTGAGTTATTCGTCCATTTGTCGTGCACATACTTAATGCAAATTTAAGACTTATATGGTTTTATCATGGATCAGAACTGGACCAAATTGAAATGGGACTACATGGGAAGCACCAGCTTTCATATAAAAAAAGAATCATCAAAATCGGTTCACCCAGTCGAAATTTAGGACATGATGGTAACAAATATTACAAAAAAAAAACAGTGGAATTGAGAACCTCCTCCTTTTTGAAGTAGGTTGAAAATACGAGAGAAGAAAACAATGATTTAATTTTTATTAAGTTTAGAAGTTAAACTTATTTTTCAGTTTTAATTTTGATATCTACATAAGTAAATCGCCGTCAGTTAGGATTAGGATACATCGGCTTCGCCTTCAACAAATCTAAAAAGAAATTTTCTTTAAAAGATCTATTTCGCAGAAAATAAACATGATTTAAAAATCCATTCTGTTTTAGTAACAAACCGACTGACAAGCTAACAAAGTCATGTTCCAGTCTCCGAGGATTTCCGTAATAAAAAAAAGATTAACTAATTCTTTACTAAAGAGGCCAACGAACTCTGCGGTGACCAGTGAAGGTCGTAAGAAGAATTACAAAGATTACAATAATATTACGCTAATAGATAACGTGTTGCCATTGCAAATTATCATAATTCGCGAGTTTATCGACCTGCCAAGACGAATGTGTAGGATATATATACATTTACAATGTGTTAGGAAAACCCTGTCCGACCCGTGAAGGTATCGTTAGGTATCGAGATCCGGTACTATCTATATAATTATTTTCAATTTTTAAAAAAATCAAAAGACACGTTTGGCGTAGCGTCTGAGCGGCTTCGGCTTCTGCGTCACGTGTTGTGGGTTAGATCTCCACACGGAGCAAATATTTGTATTCATGATCTACCGGTAGTTGTTCCGGGTCTGGGCGTTTGTGTATGTGAGAATTTGTGTTTGTAAACGCACCCACGATACAGGAGAAAATCCTAGTGTGGGGCAAAGTTAAAAAAAAAACAAAAAGCAGAGGAAACTGAAATGGATGAAATACCTACTTACAGCAGCAGCAGCGACACCGTCTCTGGGAGTCAAACATAATAACGGCTACGAAGGTTCTATATCATTAAAAAAATTGCTGGATATTGGGGTAATAGTCGCAATTTGGGGCACGACGACCTTGAATTTTAAACTTGTTTAGTAAATATATTAATGAAGTTTAAAATTCATAAAAGTAAACATTGTTTACTCACGAATCGTGAGTAAACAAGAGTCAGGATTTTTTTTTTTACTTATTTGATACGACGGCAAACGAGCTGACAAGCCACCTAGTCATCGTTACTCATGGATACCTGCAACACCAGAGGAGTTGCTGGTGCGTTGCCGACCCATAACAGCCCCTACGGACTGCAAATTGCTAAAGCCCAAGCAACCGAGGAGGAACTGGTTATTAGGTGCAAAAGTCAAAATAACTACACCTGCAAGGAGTGAAAGTTGCTTTAACTATATCCGACGTAAGGGTGGTTGCCAACCAGCCAGACCTCATTATGACGATTAGAAAAATATATAATCCATAGACCCAAGGATTGTTAGTAGCATAGTCGAAGAACACCAGTTATCGTATTCCGGTGACAGCTAGGTCACGTAGTTGGAACGCGACGACGACATTGTTTGAAATGAAATTAGCCGAGCAAGATACTAACTAAATAGACGAATAACACTAGGCAAAAATAGTTAGGCTAATAAACAATTTATTTTATATTCATCATGAATTAATATAAATTCCCTTATTGGCATCGAAACTGACAATTAACGGCAACACTGATCGTGAAATTCGTGTATCGTGACGTCACTGCGGGCCATTTTCGGGAATGGAGTACCTGGGGCGTAAGCAAATCTTGTTTTGTTCTGCCATGATTAGTAGCAGCTTTTTTCCTTTTTCAAATAAGTACTCACTGTGATTATTTTATTATTTAAATATGGCCACCCAAGCGATACGTGATCGTACGTGTCACATGCAAATTCGTATTTGCAATTAAAATTTAGTGGAACGATATATCAAAGTACAAATTGTATAAAATATTTTTAGATATCATCACGCCTCTCTACTGAGAAGGGTAAGGCAGAAGTGGACTAGTCTACACTGACCGTTGGTCGGTATGTTGGTCTCATGTAGGAAATAGGGGGCGAGTCTATTGCTATTTACCGGCCACAAATCCCGAACTGCTACTGCGGCTGCTGACCTTTGAATGTTCTGGATTCGATTCCCAGGTCAAGCCACCCGGATAGATATAATCTGTGTCTTAAAATAACGACTGAATCGGTTTCTTCTAGGTAAGCGCTCCATCGTAGATCGCAGTGTTGCTTAACATCAGGCATACTGGCGGTCAAGCGTAAGCCTAACAAGAATAAAAGAAAATAAAAAAAGCAGCGTTATTAGATTGATATTATTACACCTACATATTTGTTTTTCTATGAAATTCTCAGCAGCTCGCTTATTATTTATTTATTACTAGCGACCCGCCCGCGGTTTCACCCGCGCTGCTCCGCCCCTAAGAGGCGTAGCGTGATGTTATATAGCCTATAACCTGCCTCAATAAATGGACTATGTGACACGAAAAGAATTTTTCAATTCCAACCAGTAGTTCCTGAGTTTCGCGCGTTCAAACAAACAAGCAAACTCTTCAGCTTTATAATATTAGAATGAAATTTTTCAATATATTTTTTATTCAACGTTAAAATGACTATAATAATATATTTATTCGTTTTTGACAAATACAAAAAATTTCATTTGTTACCTTTGCCGAAATATAAAAAGTAAGGAGCCATTCATCAATTACGTCACATCTCATAGGGGGAGGGGGTAGAGAAGTGTGACATTGTGTGACAAGGGGTATAACGGGATCACCAGCTGTGTGACGTAATTTTGATTGGATTACTTTTTTAACTGACTCTAGCTTAGACTGTACTGGTCCGAATCGCGACTGCTATTACTTGCTGCTACCCCCTATTACAGGGGACCTAAGCATACATGTGACGTCCCACGGAGGGGGGGGGGGAGTCAAAGAATCATGAAATTCGTGTGACGTAATTTATAGATGGCCCCAACTTAATCATTGTAACTGTTTTGACACTGACTTCATGTGATGATGACGTCAGTATACATTAACAGTACATAACATACTTTATAAATATAATAAACAGCTTTATAAAACTCCCTTATTATTCTGGTGATCCTATGCGCGAATGCTATGCTAAAGATTCTGGGATCGATTCCCAGGTCAGGTGAAGCAGTGACATGGGGTTTTTCAATGAAAATGCCCGGATATAATGTAATGAAGACACAAAATTGAACCTCTGAAAAATCACTGAATGATGACAATACACGGCATTGAGATTAGATTGGGATAGTTTTTTGAACATTATCTTAATCACTTCAGGTCTCAGGAGGTTTTAGGCCTCTTCCCCTCCCCGTTTCTCTGGTGATACGTGGCGAGGTTCTAAGACACCCCACCCGCCATCTGTATTTCTTTTAGTAAAACTAAATGCGGTTATCAAAATTGGCAATGGCAAAAGGAATACGAATTCTCAAAATCGACCACGTTAATGGCAACTCACAGCAATACACTGTTGGGCCTGGTTGCACGAAAATCCACGATATAATAACAACCACCCTCCTATTTCGGCCTCACGTAATTAATGGACGATCAGAATAGTACACGTCAATAAAGCAAAATAATTCAACACTCACCTCTTGAGTCAGCTCATCTCCAGTGTGATGGCCTTCCTCAGGCTCGACCTTGATATCAGCACCATCACTGGACGCATCCATATCACTAACACCACTAGAACTTGCAGTGAAACTGGTACTGGCCCTCTCCCTTTTCACACTGAGTATCAACTCTTCTTCAAATATCGGCGCTAATTCGTAAACCTCAGTGTCCAAAGGAGTGTTCTCCATCAGATATTGCTCCAAATTCTCCTGTTGCTGCTTCATATCTAGATATTCCAAATCGTTCTTCAATTCTTTGACTTCATCAGCTTCCCCGAATTCTTGCAAATCAGCCATGTTTTGTTGGAAAACCGAGTTCGTTTCACCGAGATCCATTTCAGTCTTAGAATTAAAATAAGGCATGAAATCTATGGCATTATCGCTGTAGAGATCATCGTCTTCTTCTTCTTCTTTCTTCACTCGCACATCGAAGTCACTATTCTCTTTCTTAATCTGCATTTCGGATGGCTGGACAAGTAGCTCGTTGACGTCAAAGGACCTTGTAGCTAAATCAGCGAAAATATCTTCCTCGGTTCTGTTGTGAAGAAAATCGGGAGATAAAGTGACAACTGCATCCGGACGTTGCTCGTCATTGTTTGTCGTGTCTTCTTCTTCATCAGATACCTTGACTTCCTGAGCTACATTGTCGTCAGCCGACACGGAGTCTTGGCCCGCGTTGTCGGGCACTGTCGCCGCGGCGAGCGCGGGGGCAACTGAGTCGGTCGCCACATTATTTACTAAATATGTATGAAGAATCGGGGCTCTGTTATTCCATATCCGTTCATTATATTCCAAATCAGAATTACCATATCGCCCCAAGGAGTTGAGCTCCTCAAATAATTGGCGTTCGTAGTTAATTAGGATGTTGTCTAGCGACTTTGGGTGGACGAATCTCGGTCTTATGAGCGTCCTTGCCTCTTGTTCCAAGGACCAATCTGATCCGTTGGATATGTGGAGTCCAGCTAGCATCTGCTGGGTTTCTCTCTCTAAATAGTCGTTGGGGTCCACCTTTAGGAGGCTCAGGACCAGAGCGATTCGAAGGAGCTCATCCCCGTATAGTTTCTTTAATGAAATCATGGTTTTTAAATTTAAATTGAGCACGGATTGAGATCAGTAAATGAAAGTTTGTATAACGCTAAATAGTTCTAAAGTTATTAATAAAATCTGTCGTCTTCTTTCTTCGTTTCTCCGACATTTTGATGAGATATCACTGTGTTCTTTCACTGTTCGTTAGTTCTGAGTACATTATGATTAAACACATGGTCACTAGTTTTATAGTAAACTGTTTTAGTTCTTAGCTGGCTTTACGCCAGATCACTTCACTTTCGAGTTTAATTTACTGTAAAGCGAAATTACACTTTGATGCTGCAGTCTTTGTTTTAACACTTTTGTGCAATAGAAATTGAGTTAGGGAAAAGTACGTTTTATTTCAAAGGTCAGTATTCAATAAGGTCTATTTTTGTGTAACAGTACAGGTGTCATATCGAAATTTCTTTGAGTGCAGATGGCAACTAAGGAACTAGTGGCGCCACTTATGATTGGTCTACGGTGATTCCATTGGTTGAAACCTTTATGTTTTAATACACATTGACATTAAAAAAATTTAATTGGTTGCAGCGGGATCGAGCGGAGATAAAATGACCTTAAGTTCAAACTTGCGCTGTCTAAGCTGTCTTCCTCTCCTCATTATAAAGTGAAGTTACATTGCTGGCGTTTATGTTGGTACTATGTATATATTTGTGACGTAGATTCGTTTAGTTGGTAGTGTTTAATATTTTTTATTACGTGTTATTGTAATACTATGTCATAAACGCAATATATTGATTGAGCACCTCATTATTCAGCAGCTATTTATTTCGACTATGGAAAAACTCTTATCGAATTAGCATTTTGACATTTGACATTGACTGTCAAAATTAAAGTCCACTACGTGCGTGTATGAATTTTAAAATCCTACTCCGCATTTGAATTTCAAATATAGAATTTAGGATTGTAAACTTTCATGAACGTTGAAGAGTCTAGCCGTTTGGAAATTAACCAAAGACAATAGATTCTAGTTTAATAATGTGTAGAACAAGTTGTTGTATTCATGGAATGCTAGTTGTGTATTTAGTTTTATGTTGAATGTGATAATTTAGAAGACTACATAGGTATGTATTTCGATTTTCCGTTAGCGTAAAAAAATAATTATAAACTGAGAAATGTTATAGTATAACATTAGTATATTTTAAGCAAAGGTATCTATGGAAACTGCTTCAGATCTTAAATTTAAATTAAAATACTTAGAAATGGCCTCATATCCTGTAGGCAGGTACCTACCTAATTAAGCACTACAAGATTTTTAGCTTGAATAATACATAATAAGTAAGTATAATATGTACTTGTAAAAGAACAATATATAACGTGGTTTCTAACGTAATTAATTAACCTTACGACTTTTCTAAAAGTAAGCGAACAACGGCCTTATCAGTTGGTCAATAAGTCATATAATCGTGTGTGTATTGTTTGTAAAAGATTACGAAAGCCACTAAAAACTGTTAGGGTAAAGTACCTATTTGTTTTAAAGTTAATTGACCTCTTTAGTATTTTATTTTGCTTAAAAATTTACATTTTGGCGTCTGAAAAGCGTAGAATTATATTTTATTACCACGTATTTAATTAAACACTATTGATATTTAATAATGGGGGTAGACGCATATTTTCACTAAGAAAGAACTAGAATAAAAACAGTTGAATTCTATTTCCAAATTTAACTACCAAACTAATGACGTGTTTTTAGAAAATTCGGAAATGCCAAAGAAATGTTTACGGTCTACATTTTTACAATGAATGAAAGTTTAATTCGGTAGTTACGCCACGTCTCTATTAAAAATACCGTTACGAAACCATTCGCAATAAGAAAACCAAGGAAAATCCTGAACTTGCGAACAAAAGCACTACGATTTTCAGATCACAACACAATTTTGAAAAAACGAATTATTTTACAAACCGCACAAATAACATGCACTGTACCAACATAACACCGTCAAACAATAGATTACAAAAAAAGTAATAATTTTCCCGCCTCAATCTGACAGATTAATCAACACAATGTCCTTTGTTTACGTTCGAATTTAGCGCGCGCGCTCCCGTCCGCGCTTCGTCGCAAACTGCGTTGAGACGGCTGCAAGCGAGCATTGACTGCTAATGAATCATATCTCTTTACTTTTCGCGTGCGGATTTCGTTAATTTTACACCTTTTGACGATGTCTCGTGGGAACTAAGGTAATGTTTCGGTTTTTATAAAATTTTATTGATTTTATCGTCCACCCAAGTGGCAGTCATCTCAAGGAGTTTGTGGTAGTCAATAAATCAATATCAAATATTTCACTGCAATTAGACCATTTTTACAACTACTTTTTGATGTCAAAAACCGGTTGCACTTGCACGGATCATAATAGTGGGCCTTATGGAGAACCTGTATTAGGTAGGTATTTGGTGTACAATAAGTTTAAATAAATAAATACTCCTTTAAAATAATGATTACGACTTTTTTCTTTTGTTTACGAATTAGTTCTAATAGAATCATGATTATTTATAGGATTTTCTGTTGTGATAATGGGAGAATTGCCATAGTACTAGTGTTCTGATTTGATTTAGCCAATGTTCATAGGCCCAAGTCTGTTATTTCCATGAGGCCAGTCGCGTAATTCACCGCTAGAGGCGCTAGTGTAGAGTGAGGTCTCCGAAATGTCAAATTACAGTGTGGGTGGGCTACGCGGGTTTATTACTAATTGGAATAATTTAGTTAACATATTGCGATATCCGAGATTAATTATGACAATGAATATAATACGGGCCAATAAATGTTAAGGTTTTGTGACAGTTTTATCTTTCGAAAACTTATGTCCTTTTTTTTCGAACAAAACGGAAGTATATCTGCGGCATGCTAGATATTTTTATGGTACGATTTAAAGGTATTAAAAAATATGATTTAGATAGATAGAATATTCTATATTGTACACCAAACACTAATGTCAAGTACAAGTTATTAATTAATTGATTTAGTATTAGGTACTTTGTTTTCACGCGCGTAATAGGAAACTAGAAAAGCTATACCTATTTCAGAACCTTACTCGCCAGTGGCGCCATTTGGTGAGCTTAAAAAGATAGTTCTCATTGTTTTAGAATTTTCGTCCCAAAGCAAATCTTGTTCTGCCATGGTTCGTCCAATGGCACTTAATGACACACGAACTGACATAACATCTATTGGGTACAATAAACTGTCAAAAATTAACTGGACATTGGCAAAATAGTCGCCACCGACTCAATTGCCACAAGGAAAATAGACGAAGAAGAGACTGTCAAAAATTCCGTAGCCATTGATTAATGATTTTTCACAATAAAATAGCAGAATTGAGGCTAAGGGCAAATGGCATAAAAGATTTAAGAAACAAACATTTTATTACGAGGTAGATACAGACCACACGACCCACGCGCCCTCTTCAATAATAGATGGACGCTGGTTTAAATGTATTACCACAAACTACGCTGAATTTATGTTATTAAACCCATTATCCAGATTTATTTTACCATTAAAATTCTCAAATCAAAGCTCAACTATGACTCTGTCATTTTTTTTTATTCTCGTGTGAATGGTTAGACATTGGTTTTTCTTTTTGAATACTTTCTTGGATTTCGGAGGTTCGGTCATTCACCTTATAGCCTGTCTAAGCTTATTGAAAGTAAAATGGAATGTTTGTACCTATAGGTAAAGTGTAGCAATTGGTGTACTAATGTACAGTCAACACATTATGTTACCACAAACTTCCCCAGTGGATAATAAACTGTATTATTTGGAGATTTAATTGAAAATTGATTGAAGAAATTTGTTAGTTTTGGATACCATAGATAATGTGCTGATGTCCGTACACCAACAGTTTGCCGGTACGTTTTAGGTCCCATGTAGTAAGGGGTGAGGTACAAATCTAAACTACGAGATACTACTGAAAATTTCACAGAAAACCCGCGACCGCGAATATAGACATCGGACCGTATAATTTTGAAGCCAGATACCTACGGAAGTCTAAAATCAGTATTTTAAATGGAATTCGGAAACATACAGCCATCTGGTGATGGACGAAACATTAACCCTAACAAAATACCGATTTAGCATGCTAAGGGTTACCGAACATTATACCGTAACATTGTACGAGCAGTAACCGAAGCCTAATTTTGTAAACAAAACTGCACTAGCGACTACTGGGTGCGATTCAGGTCAGGCCATGTGTTTTGGGTTTTCCATAATGAAAATCTTAGTAAAGTTTGGATTTGAGTCTAGCTGCTGGCTAGCTTCCTATTAGATGAGACCTAAACATACCAGCGGACTGTAGGTGGTAAATTACACCTCTGCCTATAGGCCTTTGGGGAATACAGGCGTGGTATGTTACGTGTGAGCCAGAGAATGGTTGTCCAATGGCATTTATTGACATAAGGACTGACAGATTTAGATAAAACTGTCAATAAAATTAAAAAAACCAGCATCAAGACATGGTTACCATGTTCTTGCAATATCATTGAAGTAACAGGATATGAAATTTCAAATCGATCAGATCTGTGGGAGTTGTTCACATCCCTTCATGAACCAGAAAAGAGCGGATAATCTTCAAACGGCTGGCCAGATTTTCTTAAATCATAGCTAAGAACACTCCATCAAGTCACCTTACAGACAAAATAAAACTATATCAAAATCGGTCCATTCGTTTGGGCGCAGATACACACGTCAAACTTATAGCATCGGGGGTCAAAAATGAGCAATTCTGAAGTCACAGATTAACGATAGAATGACGATTTGATGTTCACGTTACAAGTTACTGGACGTATTCCTTTATCGTCAGTATTTAACGATATCCCGGCGAGAATCTGGTTCGATATATTCTTACCTTTGAACGTCATTATCTTTCAAATCACATTGAAATAACTATTTAAATTTCAAAGTCAATGCCTCGTTATTGTTTGTTAACAGAATAATCAATTATTAAAATGTTTATCTAATCTTTAGAAGCAATATCATGTCAATGTCGGAACTTTAATCTTAAACTGTTAAAACGTATTTTTTGTTCTGCATGGCCCATTGTGTAGTATCGTACAGTCGTGAAACTGTACATAATGGGCCACTGAAAACCTTGTTGTAAATATTTATGTCAGTAAATACTTTTTTAGAGGAACCTTAAAAGAAAACCATGTGTTATCTTTGTGAAGACAAAAAAAACAATCGATTTTCAATTTTAGAACGTTGTCTAACTTATTCCGTGCCAGAAATAATTCGAACTCTTTTCAAAAATCAAGTTTCTAATTTTCGCCTTCCATTTTTAGCTTCACGCGATTAAAAAGTATATTAAATACATTGATTGCAAGTGATCAGATCCGAAAATGGCGAGGCCTTAGGCCGAATGAGTCAGAGCGGCATAGCCATAACGGGAGATATCCAGTTTTATCTACTCCATCAAAACTCCTTTGTGTTTATATTCACGCTTCATGCATTAGGGATATGTAGAGAGTTCTTGTATTCTTAATATTTTTATTAATGTGTATCGTAATCGTAATTTAGATGTATTTTTTCAAAAAATCTTAGATGCAACCTAGACAAGACATAATTATTCTATTGGTTGACATAACAAAGACAATAATACTTTTTAGTGCGTAACCTAGTAGAGTTAATCATAGATTAAGAAATAATCAAAACAACAACAACTTTGATCAAGTTTCTAAAAAAACATGGTAAAATTAATAATGAAACTTGTTCTATGAATTATAATGAAGCTAACTCAAATTAATTACTTAGGACAGCGTTGCTATGAATAAACATGCTAAAAAGTTAAGTGTTGCCACACAGATGTCAGAATTTTCTACGCAGTAACCCCAATTCTCGTAGTTGAAGGGCTATAATTGATCGACTTCATTTTCAAAGCGAAATGTTTTATTTCAATTAGACCATTCTTACGGGTATTTTTTATATCACAAACTACTTGCACGGTTCCAAATAGTGGTTCATATGGAGAAAAACCTGCCTCTCTTTTAAATAATAAAATATCTACAAATCTACTCTCTTTAAATCACGAGTCGCAGTCTCGCTTAACATCTGGCGAACTGGCGGTCAAGCGTAAGCCTATCACGAATTAAAATAAGCAATGTTTTACTTCTATTTACAATTTAGTTCTATGAATGTGAGAACTATGTAATTTGATGTAAATGATAAGAATAGATTAGGATCAATCATTGCCTTCCACAAAAGTAGGTATATCATAAAATGGATTGCCATGGCATGTAGGAGCTGACCAGTCCCGACAGCACCCGTTCAGGAGCATGACGTGTGTATCAGCGTCATTCGTCTCAACCATGTTGTAAAGAATTAATTGAATCGATAACATATCTAATTACCTCGATTATTAATATCATTGATTGCCACACATTTTAAGGAGAAGAAACTCCATAATCTCATGGTTACTGTATTATAAATACGGAAGTTGATCCGACGCCAAGGTAGGCCATTTTGTACAGTACCTATTACGCTGCGCAAACGTCGAGTATAATCATATCGATAATTAAATGCGCCGTTACTACTTGAAGACACGTGTAAACGTTGAAGAATGATTATTATACGCGATGCGATGCAATTTGATAACTAAGTGCGCAACTAAATCAGTCAATGGGATCTATAATCTCTCTATTTTAAAGGGCATGTATTTATATGATTGTTTTAATTTTGCAACCACAGTAAGCAACTTGCTCGTTTGCCCTCCTATTCTATAAAAAAAAGGAAAAAAAATCTAAACGGTCATATTTTTTAATGGTTGATCCTCTTACTCTGAGACAAAATGAATTATATCAATCGATATTGTAATCTGTTTAGAACTACGCAAAAAATGTTTGAGATGTAGTAAATGATGTCTGATAGTTATTTGTTGGGCCCCAAAACTATGAGAATATTTTTTTTATACGTACAATAGTTACAATTCGGTTCTGGCATTGTGGTTACAGTTCCAACCTAACCTAACCGATGTTAATATTTCTTTGGTTACCTTAAATGTAGGTCATGTATAATTTACCCGTAGGTCAACTAATATAGACGCAATAATTAATATATTAAACATAAAAAAATACATCATTTATTTTAAAAAGTGCTCATTTACAATAGATCAACTAAGATTTTAGTAGAGGATCAAATAAAATTATCTCTTTTTTAAGGTGCGGAAATTCCGCATGAATTTTTGGCGAAATGGACCTAAATTGATTTACATGGGAATAAATACTAAAATCCTAAATATTTTGTTACATTATTCAAAAGAAAACAGAAAGCAAATAAAATAAATTCGACCTCAAAGAACGAATGAACTTGACCTACCGCAAGACTATAAAAAAATCGTAAATTTTCTTGCACACGGATTATTAAACCGCGCAAAGATCGTAAGACATACAGCCAAAAATAGGAAAGAGTATGCATTGAACTCTTCCAACCTGCTTTTGTCTGGACGTCATTGAGATGACAGAAAGGCCATTTCCCCGCCATGGCGTCCATCCAAACGGCGGGCCAGTAAATCAAGACCTATTCGCGGGTGCAATCACAAAGGAAAGCAAGGTCAAGGTAAACGGCAATGCTTATGTTGCAAACACTTTTTGCGGTCATCTCAAAATTGTAGCGTATTATTCTATAACGAACAAAGGATTTAATGGAATAATATTGTCTATGGATCTACGTAAACAGATAAATTCTGAAACTACACAGCTGTTCAATAAAGCGTTTGCAATCATCACTTTCAAAAACTTTTACGAAGTAAAAATCAACCTTCCCTTGCCCATAGCCAGGGCAGTGTGGGATTCGTGATAATATTTGCCAGGAAACTGAAACCTATCCCTAAACATATCTATAAAATAACATAACATACCATCACGCCTGTATTCCCCGAAGGGGTAGGCAGAGGCGTACTAATGTACACCCACAGTTCGCCGGTATGTTTAGGTCCCATGTAATAGGGGGCGAGCCTATTGCCATTAACCGGGCACAAATCCAGACCGAGCTGCTACTGAGAATTTCATAGAAAAACTCAATAACACTTTGCTCGACCTGGGGATCGAACCCAGGACCTCTAGCGTAGCAGTCGCGCTTGGGACCACTAGACTAATGAGGCAGTCTATCTATAAAATACTTATTGAACTAAAACCACTTCAAGGATTTTTCGCGTTATATATTTTACATATATCTTTTTGTGATTTTTTTGCATTTTCCATGCTAAGATTATTAAGTTATTTAATAGTAAAGGAAAAAATTCAATCGCGGGCAGGATTCGAACCTGCGTCTTCTGGTTTGATATACCAGACGCTCTGACCTCTAAGCCACCGCGAACCCTACCCGCATGATTGAAAATTTTGCCTTCACATTCTGAATTTACGTCATAAGGTGACGTTTGGTGACATCTATGAGAGGCAAGTTATCTTACCTCTCAACCGACACGACTTACTTTACAGTCAGTTCAGTGTCGTACGATGCCACCATACCTTTTAACTATCTTTTTGTGATTTTTTTGCATTTTCCATGCTAAGATTATTAAGTTATTTAATAGTAAAGGAAAAAATTCAATCGCGGGCAGGATTCGAACCTGCGTCTTCTGGTTTGATATACCAGACGCTCTGACCTCTAAGCCACCGCGCACCCTACCCGCCTGATTGAAAATTTTGCCTTCACATTCTGAATTTACGTCATAAGATGACGTTTGGTGACATCTATGAGAGGCAAGTTACCTTACCTCTCAACCGACACGACTTACTTTACAGTCAGTTCAGTGTCGTACGATGCCACCATACCTTTTAACTATCTTTTTGTGATTTTTTTGCATTTTCCATGCTAAGATTATTAAGTTATTTTACATAATTAAATCGGGATCCTTCACAGCGTCCGTTGATGTCTTATTTATTAAGAGTTAACCTACAATTTCATTATTACTCATCCGATTCACGATTTATTTCAATAAGTCTAATATTCGCAATTCCAGAAGTTCAATGTCTAAGTAAGCTGGATTTAATAGAAATACAAGGGTAATCCAAAAAAGTCAGCTTCCAGTCCGTCCAGCTTTGTTCTTTTTTTAGACAGCGCAGGAAAAACATGTTTATTAGAACGCCTGCTAAGATTCATTTGTAGTTTTATTAAATTCTTAATGCGTCACACCAGCTGCTAGCGACACGTGCATACTGCAGTCGTCTAGGTCAGGGACCTACGTACTGTAGCAGATTTCAGACAATAGGTAAGACTAATGATCGAATACTCAAACGTTTTCAATTTTGAGACGCTTTTATTATTCTTGATAGGCTTACGCTTGACCGCCAGTTTGCCTGATGTTAAGAGACACTGCGAGCTACGATGGAGCGCGCTTGCCTAGAAGAAACAGATTCAATCGTGATTTAAAGACACCACACAGATTATATCTATCGGGGAAAACCCAGTCGGGAAGCGCATTCCACATTTCAACGGTACACATGATAAAAATGTCGTAGGTAGTCTCTGTAACAGCACGAGATTTAATGGCTTAAAATTAAGTAATGATTGAGTATTTGGCCATAAAGATGAGGAGTCTATGCATTAACTTATGCTTCCAAATATTAATAAAATAATTTAATAAATATCATTGGTTACAAAATGTCACAATTCAGAGAGGCTATTATAACCCCACTTTCGATGTTCTTATTTTTTAGTTTAACATTATTTTTATCTTGTGTTTATGCTATTTTAATTTTCACAGTACATCACAGACTATCCATGCGTTATCATAAAGCATGACCAAATAAAAAAAAGTTATCCAAATTCGCAATAAAATACTCTCCCGTTAGAGACCTCACCATCTTTTTTTAACCCTTATGTACGATAACACAATTTAAATAAAACAGCTGTTTGGACGACCTCAAAAAGGCTGACGTAATCCAAATACCTGTCTGCACACTGGTGAACTGGAATAATTATACCAGTGCCTTAGTCATAATTTCATAACAAAGGACATCGAGAAAAACATTCAAATTAATTTCTGTTTAAATTGTAACTCGAGAAATAGATTTTTGAAGTAATATTGGCCGCACTTGTGCCTCACTGTTTGTAATTCTAAAATTGACATCTTGAGTCACTTGCATCCAACTTCAGAGCACATTACCAGTTTCGATGAAATAACTGCGCATGTCACAAGTTGTACACATGTTGTTTGCGCAGTGGTAGATTTTACGATAATGATGGATAATGATGATCCTAAACTGAACCATTATCGATTGTCGTGTGTTCGTATGACAACCGCCATCGATGATTAATCGTGCTCTCCGAAGCACTGAGAGGTCTGGATGTGAATTATAATACAAAATGGTTACCCATCAATAATCTGACCGTAGTAAGTCATAAACCTTTCAGATAAATTGGACAGCGTGGATTTTAAAATTAAAATATGTACCTACTAGCTTCTGCGTGGTCTTCAGGATTGGGGTCGACCTGGATACAAAAGCCTATGTGTTATTCCAGGATATAATCTATCTGTGTGCCTAGTTTTATCCCGAACGGATGAACGGAAAGAGTAACAAACATCCATACATCCATACTCATAAACTTTCACGTTTATAATATTAGTAAGGCTATTAAGTAAGGATACAATCCGTAAAAAGTAGTCTTATTTCAATGTCTAATATTCGCGTAAGTGTCACGAGACCACCGTGAATATATAATATTACTTCGGAAACCCCAAGTTAGACTCTTCATGGAGTTTTCAAACTGTTACGTAGGTCTTGACTCTTGTATTATGTCGCAATAAAAAAAACAAAGATGTTGATGAATTATTATAAACAATATACCTATTGCTTAATTATTACGCAACAAAGAGCATTGTGCTTTAACTGTGAATTGATCGATTTACAAACGTGATTAGGTTTTAAATATAATTAAGTAATAAGAAAGTAGACGCTTTCGAGTACAACCTTTGCGTTTCTTCCAGAAAAGAAAAAAGGGACGTCTTTAAAGACCGTAAAACAGGATGGGTTAAAAATGTTCATTTTGAGCAATTCCTCTGAAATCAATTCATATTTAGAAACAGCAAACCAGCCACTTTTTAATTTATTAATCATAAAATATGATTCATGAAAAGCGGCCTTTTTAGTCAAACAGTGCTGCCAACTATACGGCATTTCCACGGGGTGAAGAGTAACTAAAAACTGTTTTGTGGGATCTTGTTTTAGATATATAATTATTGTGTTGTAAACGTTTAATAATAAACGATACAAACATATTATACCTAGTTACTAAGTATTGAATAATATCAGAAAATGACCGTCAGAAAATCGAATAATAATGAAAATCCAAAACATTGACTTGTAAGAATCTTTAAATTCAGCAAATCGTTGTATTGTGTCCGTCATTTGTTTCTTGAATGGTTATAATATCTATTTAGACAAATTAATATAATTTATGATGTAAATAATGGGTCGTGAAAAGTTTGCCAAAACTCGCTACTGCCCCACTCCACCGGCTCCACCCTTTCTTTCCCAGAACAGTGCCCAGAACCACAGATAATACAAGAGCCAGTACTGACATTTTAACAAGCTAAATATTTGAATATTTTGAATAATCTAGCTGTTGCTCGCGGTTTCATTCGCATCTTATAGGACTTTATGACTACACCAAAATTCATTAAAATAAGCGTGTTTAAGCGTGAAATCGTAACAGACAGTATCGTCATTGGAAGACACTAATATTGAATGTTAGATAGACAATAATAAGGCAACAGCTAAAATGGCACCAAAAATTTAAACACGTTCGTAATCTACTTTCATGATTTTCTATGGTATCGTTGAATGCGTAGGCCTGCCTAGCACTTTCTATCTGATTATTCGCACACTTTCTAATTTTCGCAAGGGCATGTTTTTAATTACTCTCTTAGTTTCTTTTCAGTGGGTTTTGTGGTTATGTAAGGAGGTTTAATGCTGTGCCAAAGAGGTTCCTCTCCAAAGAGTATAATAATATAGTGTTCCTCTCTCCTACTACCAGAGTGCTACTAGATTAAAAAAGAAAACACTCTGCTATTAGGTATGACAAACATTTTTTCTTTGCACTGATTCTAGTTTGTTAAGCCTACTGCCTTGTTACTTGATCTTTATTTGAAATAGGTCTACTATACCTCTAGCCATAGCTACTGTTTCTGAATAAAATTTATGAATCAAATAATATCAATACAACGAGATAAAATCCGTAAAAAGTAGTTTTATTTTAATGTCTAATATTCGTGTAAGTGTCAGAAACCAGTATAAAATGTATGAATTTCATTTTAAATATTTATCACGCTCTGTTTGCAAGACGAGAGTCGCTTATTTGATATTCGCAATTTGAATTAGGTACTACTTAATGAGTGTTAGAAAACTTAAACAATTATTTCAACTAAGTACCTACTTCATAACATTGGAATGTACCATATACAATTTAATTTGTGGTAAGCATAAAATTTTGTAATTAGAAAAACTTTCTTAGAAAAAGACAAGTTTATAAAGCAACATTCAAGTGAATTTTAAAAAGAAAACCAGTTCAGTCGATTGCAAAAATATTTATATATGCGTTTCTCAACGCCAACATTGGGAGATAACCTTGAACTCTAGTCGGTCAAACGATGACTTAAAAAAAACAACGCGATGACGTAAATTATCGCGGGAAGTGCGATTTTCGGCGTAGATTTTCTTCGCATTAAAATACATGTTTCCAACAAGAAAAATAAGAAGTCCCTAGTTTTTCTGGGATCAACTTCTGTATAATGAAATTCAATATAAGAATAAAAAGTTACGATGCAGTAGTAATAAAGGCTAAGGTGTTTATTCGTAACGTTAACGATCTGTCATCGATATTTTCTTACAATATTTAGTCAAGCAAAGGTTTTAAGACCATTCAGCCAGCCAAAATCATAATATTTAATTCATTTATAGGTAGGTAATCTAATCAAAGCTAGCTTTTTAATATTCCTTAGATAATTATTCATTTGAGCATTCCCTTGATGAACAGCGATCGCAATGTTGCTGATCTGGCATTGACATGTGATAGGTCGTTGAGTTCCAGCTACTATTAAACAATTGAACTGTTGGGGCTGGTCTTCTTTTTTTTGGTATTTTGCGACCTGATAACTTAGACATTTAGGTCAATATTGGTCTACTCAAAATGCTCTGACACGTGGCACTCCCATATTGACACTACCTATATATCTGACGCTAAAAGAGAACATGATCCTCCAAGTTTGTTGTGGAGTTTCTTCAGAAGACAGCAGTTCGGAAACTCCTTTGCCAAAGACTAAAACATCGCCCTTTGTCTGTCTTTTAAAGACACTACGAATTTAAAAGACAGAAATAATTTTTAAATACTTATCTCCAAAACCAAATATGTACATACCTTCACTGTATCATAATATTCAATTTGTAATCTGTGGAAACGTAGTGGATTATAAAATTTGCCAAATTTGTATGTAATCTGCATTGTACAATTGTTAGTTTTACCAAATAAAATTATTAATGTAAATTTTATTACGTTTAAGATGTTCAATATCTCCACCTATTCTGTGGAATATTATCATTCGTTTATGATTATGAAGCAGAGGCAAAAAGATTTGAAATGTTGATTTAGTACCAAGACGACGATTACAAAAGTAAATAAACTCGATTATGTAGCCAAGCACGTGAATTTACCTATTTATGCACTGTGACAAAAACTTTGTTTTAATACCCGCCATATTGGAATTTCCATTTTTCGCGGCAAAAACTAATAAAGTACAGCCTACGGCACGTCAAGTTACCACAAACATCCCCAATGGATAATAAACTCTATTATTGGGAGATTAAATTCAAAATCGATTGAAGAAATTTGACAGTTTTGGATACCGATACTGTTGACTGTACCTACGCTATAAACGTAATTTTATATTCAGAAACGTATTTCTAGATAAACGCAAATAAAAATACAGCTGATTCAAAGGAAACGAGACTAGTATTATTTTAGAACAAGATACCTGTTAAATATTAAAACTACATAGGCAAATTGAATGATTAAAATGTAACAGATAAAATACACGGTACCAATTTTCCACGTGACAACATTTTGCATGTGACATTGTGTTGTTTTGTTTGTACCGATTTCAATATTTTATTTCATGTGATAGAGGAGCATAATTTAAAGATTTTGACATGTCATCATGACATTTTGTCTGACAATCGGTTTTGAACTCGAATTTTCTAATATTAAAATTTATTCATTATGTTAAGAATGATCACCCACCCATCCAGGCTGACCATATATATATATATATATATTGACCTGTTATATAAAAAGTGCAGTAGTTGCGTTCTATTTTTAAATAAAACTTCGAATCGATCGTTCTGAACTAGTTTTATTTTATCATCCATCTCTCTCTCTCTATACTCGTCCGGAAACCACGTGTTTTTGTAATCAATCTGATTAAATTCCAACGCTTATGCAGTAATGACCGGTCAATCTCACCTCTGAAGGACCTTTCATGTGAACGCAACGACATTGAAATAGGTATATTTAGATTTCTAAGAAGCTCTGTTTTATTAATTCGTCTCGGTTTGATAATGCGTTTTGAACGGAATCACAAATCTCGCTTCTATTTTCATAGAAGCGAGATTTGTGATTCCGTTCCTGGCAAGTTTATTTTTTTTGGCTTACCTTATTCGACTACCATGAAATGGCCTACGGTGAAAGGGTTTTCCATGACGCATTCATCTGAAGCTACGTGGTTCGTCTTCTCGGTGAAACTATGACGTCAAGATTCAAGAATGAATGTAGTTTGACAGGTGCAATAAAATTGGCAGGAATCATTTTTTTTTTAAGTTCACAATCAACGATGAGTTTATGCTCAGTTATTTTTTTAGATTCGAGCTCAACGTCATACGAGCAGACAGTTTACCACATACGCTGTTTGTATTGAACAGTTTTAATACTCAATACTCAATTCGTTTATTGCAGTTTATAATTGTGTCTGTGACATTATACAGATATATTTGGTTCTACTTCAATATTTCCTTCAATTATGGCAGTTGCGAGTTTCTAAATCAACTGTAATATAATTATTTACTTTATAAAGTAACTGATTATTTTACGAACCATAGACAACAGCATGGCGGTTGTACAACATTGATGCACCATACAAGGGCTGTCACACTGCCGCACCGGTTGTCCTCACTGCGGCATTTAGCACAAGGTCTGTACAACTGTACTCTGTATTTACGATAGAGGAGTACTATTACTAAAGATACGTGTTAAACTGAAGGCGTTCAGGCCGCCAAATTCAAATTCCCATTGAATTTTTTTTTATTATTCCTGATAGGCTTACGCTTAACCGCCATTTCGTCTGATTTTAATGGTTTTTCGCAATTTGTAGAATATCTCATTCTAGATTCACGGCAGTAGTAATTGCGAATTTAACTATACAACATTCACAACTGAATACTGAAACTACTTAAAAATCGGAAAGTAATAAAGCTTGAACTTGCTTAAATTGCATTTTTTTTAGGTTTCTAGCTTTATAAGCAATGGTTTTTTTTCCTAGTTTTTTGCCTGGAATGTGTAATAGACAGGTCTAATTAGAGAAAAAAAGAATTTGACGGTCTAGCGAACGATTAGACTAAAGACGTACCGTAGCTAAAGACGTCAGTAAAGAACTCTGACCAGTGATGGGATGAGTGCTTTTATTAGATCGAAACCTATCGACGGGCCTCCTAGCATCCGAGGTAATTAATTTTGACCGATACACCGTGGAAACCATTTAATTGTTTAAGTATTTATATATTTGTAACGAAAAAAAAAAAACAAAAAACGATGCTAGCTACAAAAGTATAAACTCTCGCGCAGCCCGCCATGCCCTTCTCTGGATAAAAAGATACAATTTCTTCCATACGAAAATTTAGGTTAAATTTTATACATAGATTATTTTATTTATTTTATTTAAAGATATTTTAACAAACTTTTGTCGGGTCGTACAGAAGCTGACACGTCTACAGTCTCATCAGGAAACAAACACATACATGATTTCTGTTTGTAGACAGGAAAGATTTCGTAGAATCAGATGTAATATATAAAATATGGCGACATGTAAGGTTTCCGCGACCATACCGAATTGACAGTAGGGAAGAGAAAGAGATTAGTAATGTACTTTGACGGGTGCCATAAGGATCTCAAAGAGCGATGGTATAATATAAAAACTCGTGCGGCGCAGTCATGTTTTTCCAGGAAGACGGTTTAGGTGCAGTTGGCACGATTCTCTTTGTCTACATTAAGAAATTGTGTATCAAAACATTTCGTTTACATTTCTCATCGCGTCCTTTCTTTATATTTATGTAAGGTCACTTGCAAGGCGATGGCCCATTTTCCTGACATTATAATTAATCTCACAATGCAGTAAGTATATAAATTTATACACAATATGTAATTGTTTGCATAAGTACTTATATGAGGATTTGGCAAGATTTTTCAGTCGTTAGCTCAGATTTTTGTTATTACAGTCCCTAATTACCTTCACATTTATTTCCATCTCTCATTAACTTTAGTGTTAAAGTTGCCACTTAAATAAATTATCCGACCAACTGTTCAAAATGCCATTATGTACATATTTAAAAAGATAAACTTGACAGATATGTTGTCATCTGTCATCAAAAGCACATGCCATTAATTATACGGAAAAAGTGCGGGAAGTGTGGAGTGGAAGTGCCTTTATTCACAAAGGGAACCAGATTATTTTTACTTGAATAATCTCTGAAATAAATAAGTAGCTGAGATTAACTAGTGATGCATTGCAATGTTCGCACGCGTGCAGCGAGGCACGTGACGCCATTTTGTTTCGGAAATGAAAAAAAAAGTCTTAAGTAGCTCTTCGTCATAGCATAGTATGAGTCAGCCTGAAAGAAATGGTTGTTTACCTGGTAGTCAAAGATATGTGAATATTTCAACCAATATACGGGTCATCACAATAGACTGGCTTTACATTTATAACCCTTTTAAGTCCGGTTAGTAGGTACATTTATTTTCATAGAGTTACGGCGTGTAATTATCTAAGTATAGCAAAATGTTTCTCTTGCCAAACTGCATAAGTTTTTCGGCAGAAACACAAATCCTTACTAATATTATAAACGTGAAAGTTTGTGAGGATGGATGTTTGTTAATCTTTCACGCCAGAACGGCTGGATCTGAATTAAATTTAGCACAGAGATAGATTATAGTCTGGAATAACACATAGGCTTTTTATCCAGGTCGGACCCAATTCTGAAGTCCTCGCAGATCAAAGTCGCAGGCAGAAGCTATTAATTTATAATCTCGGTTTTCTCAATCCCATTTGAATTTCCCAAAATCGAGGCGAAAGGAACTCCTGCGCAAGATAACATTCTTCAAGACCCACAGATATAAGCAGTGCGTTGTCTGTCAGTCAGTCCTAGTTTCTATAAGTAGGTAAGAAAAACAAGGAAGTTAGACGTACATATTTAATTTTATTCTAGACAGAGAGCGACGTCACATCGTGCGTGCACCATACAAATTGTATATTAACACTCATTTTACGGGAAAGAGACAGAGTATCTTAATCACCATCAAAACTTTTAGACACCTATTTAAATTATACGCGACTTGAAAGTTTTTTTTAATAAATCAAGCCAGTCTATTACCTTATTTAAAAAAATATTTGGTCTGCGTTAATGCATCTGCAATACCTAGGTACAATAAAAAATAACTAAGAAAATATAATGTGGTATATTCAATGCAATTTTACAAATGTTTAAGAACTTTTTTTACACGTGAGAGCCATGCTTCGTTACGAATGGACCGGCTCGACCGGAGTGATACCACGGCCTCACAGAAAACCGGCGTCAAACAACGCTTACGTTGTGTTTCGCCGAGTGAGTGAGGTTACCGGAGACCCAATTCCCTTTTAAAAGGTCGGCAACGCGCTCGTGGCTCCTCTGGTGTTGCAGGTGTCCATGGGCGGCGGTAATCGCTTACCATCAGGCGATCCGTCTGCTTGTTTGCCCTCCTATCACATTAAAAAAAAACTTCGTGAAATGCTTTGGATGCAAAAAAATCAAATGAGTAACCCTGATTTAAATAGACGGAATGTAGAATAATTATAATTTTAAGCACAGGACACGAGGCAGGAGCTATACAAGTTATGCCAACAAATCAAAACTTAAGGGTCCGACGGAGCTTGAATTGCCCACAAAAACGTAATACCAAAAAAAATCGTAATCCAGAAAATACTCTATCAAATTGTGTTATTATTCGGATTTGGATACCGTTAATCTAGGTTCCTACCGTTCCTACTATTTCCTCTACTACTACTACTACTTCACTGGAAATAAAAGATTGTAAAATCGTTCCAAGCTTGGTAATTTTATCAAAAATTTCATACACTTAGATTTATTTCCAGTAAAGTATTTTGGACGAAATGGTAGAGTAGGAACCTAGATTAACGGTGTCGGAATCCGAATAATAACACATACATACATACATACATAATCAACCCATTATACTGTCCCACTGCTGGGCACGGGTCTCCTCTCAGAATGAGAGGGATTAGGCTATAGTCCACCACACTGGCCTAGTGCGGGTTGGCAGACTTCACACGCCATCGAGAAAATCTCTCAGGCATGCAGGTTTCCTCACGATGTTTTCCTTCACCGATTAAGCGCGTGATAATTAACTATTAAATACGCACATGACTTCGAAAAGTCAGAGGTGCGTGCCTTGGGTTCGAACTCGAAACCTTTGAATTGGCAGTCCAACGGTCATACCACTAGGCTATCACTTCTTACTATATAATATAATAATAACACAATTTGATTAAATTGTGTTTGAATTACGATTTATTCCGGTATTACGTGCTGTGACATGTTATGCCAAGAAATCAAAACTAAATCGTCTACAATAAAACTAAAATTGCACTATAAAACGATTCCAACTAACGGTAAATAGGCGGCAATATTATAATATTAAGGCCTCGGATGCACAGACGACGCAAGCGCAACGTCTTCCTGAATCAAAACTATTTTTAACTCAAACCTCCTTGAAAGGTTATTTTCATCGTCTGGGAATGGATGTAAAAAGAGTAATAAACTTATTAGCATGATGGATAAAGACTTACTTCCTAAACGCTAGTTTTCAACTTTCTTCCATTGTATCCTGTTGATGGACAATTCTTTTTATTGGTTAATTTTCTTTATTTATTAAAGCGTGACAGCTAGTTCCCTCTCTCGGTTGCTGCGACTCCTGAAGTCTGCAGTTCGTAGGTGCTCTCTTAAGGTTCGACAACGCACCAGCAATTCCTCTGGTGTTGTAAATATCCATGTCGATAACTGCTTACCATCAGTTGGCTCGTCTGTTAGTTTGCTGATACAAACGATAAAATAAGATTTTGTAAGAGACCATTATAGTCCTGATTTTCTTGCAATGTTTCATACCACCTTCTTTGTTTGAGGGCATCAACTCAACGCCCACATAACATTTTAAGTATTAAGACATTGACATTGAACTGGTCCACCGTGTGGGATCAAAGCATTGAAAGTTGAAATAAACAAGCTAATGATGATTTCAATGCAAAAATAAGATGAAGGACCGATTATTGTACAGTCAAAAGCACATCAAGTTGCCATAAACTGAAAGAAAGGATAATAAACTCTATAATTTGAAGATTAAATTGAAAATCGTTTGAAGAAATTTGACAGTTTTGTATACCATGTGCTGTAGACCGTACCGAAATATTTTTTTTGTAAAGAAGAGTCATATTTTCTTGAGGTGGTAGGACTGCTCGAGTTTATCTTGGGTTTCCGCATTTCCAAATATTTTGCCGCTAATCAACAAAGTGCTAATATCATTGTGTTTCCCTTTGAACGGCAATATAGCCAGAAAAACGAGACTTAACAACTGAGGTGTCAAGATGACAACGTGTGAGCGATACCACAGTAGTTGCTATACTTAAAGAAAATGGATTCTTCTATTTCGCAAGGAAAACAAACAACATACATACATAATTATATTTTTGTAAAAGCGTATTTTGGGTCACTATACTTGTAGCAAGCGGTGTTACATGATTATTCTTTGTTGCAAAAATAAATGTGTCCTATTTTTAAACACGAGCTAAGCCAATCCTTTTTTTTTCACCAGAAGATCTAAAAAGGTTTTTTTCGTAAATTATTCCTTTTTCGACCCGAGAAAGATGATGAGGGACTTTTGTATAATATGAATTTATGACTTTTTCTTTTATCGATTGTGTCAACAGACGAGCCACTTGATGGTCATCGCTGTCCATAGACACCTGCTCCACCAGAGGAGTTGCTGATGCGTTGCCAAGCTTTAAGAGTTCCTGCGGACTGAACGACTTCCGGACCTGTAGCAACCGAACGTCATTAAACGAGTACTTGTCTGGGACAATAAACTTTCTTTCTGATGGTGATTACCGTCGCCGCCTATCAACATCTGCAGCACGAGAGGAGTCGCTGATGCATTGCGGACTATAAGGCCCTTAGTAAACGAGATTCTCCTTTACCAGTTACTTTATTGTCATCCAATTCACTAAAAAACTAGCTGTTTCAGTGTTTTAAATCCAAAATCAGTTTTAAAATCAATTTTAAATATACTAGTCTTTATGAAATGATATCGAAACTTAAGTTGTGCATTTTATAACTTTTAATACTTCACACGCGTGAGGTAAACGATCAAACAAAGAAATGAATCATTGCAAAGATGGTGGAAGGTTAACGACCTTGACGGGGCTTATTTCGCGTCACGACTTATAAATATGTATTACCTCGTTACTATATAACATTATTTTCTATAAGATAAGATTTAATTTACATTTATTTTGAGGAGTTAGACCAGGAATTTGTAAAATGGTTTCCGCGGAACCTAAAGACCAAATATAAATACTTGGTCTTTAGGTTCCGCCATAAAATACTAGCGCAAAGTCGAAGGGCATCGAAGTGCAATGGAATCAATCTACATAGGACCCTAATGGTCCTGACGGTTCCTGAAAACGTCACAAGGGTTCCTTAGATTAGGATGGATTTTAGTTTTGCCTATTTTATCACTCGATGTGGGGTTCCATAATACAAAACAAATTTGAGTGTTCTTAAAGGATTAGGAACTGCTAAGCTAGATGATTATTGGAAAAACTAGTGCTAAACAACAGGAAGGGAAGGATTGGCCGCAGAAAGCTCTAAAGCGCGAAGAGGAATTTGAAATATTGGCCGCAGAAATTCCTAAATCGAAAAGTGGAAGAATTAGCCGCAGAGTACCTACTATAAATCGAGATGAGTGAAAGGTTTGTAGGAAAGGTAAGGAAAAAAAAACATTTAATAAAGAATGTATCTTTCATTCTAATACTCCTATTTATAGGAAAAGCACTGGTGCTTTGTGCATTAATTTCTCAGGGAAAACATTTCTATTCTTTCTAGCGTATATAAACCATCACGTTGAAAAAGAAAGTTTTCTCCTAAAAATACTATAATTATCTCAGTATTACCCGAAAGAGGAAAGTTCTTCAGAGTTAATTTTAAGAAATCTAAATAAAATCGATCTATACACTTTCCACAGCGCTAATACTTTATATTTAGGTGTTACATCAAGCAGACGAAAAAGTCGGGAACAACGACCTGCGTTGACCGTTCGCCTTCGCAAGGACGTTCTATTTAAAAAAAAAACATTTTCACAGAACGTTTACTCAAATCTTATTTACTCTGTGGCGTGGCGTGATCTGCTCAGTATAGTCTGTGCCATGTTTATAGGTTTATGGCGGGAAAAAATAATAAGTACGCAATTATTTTGTGAAGTTTCTGCGAAAAATAGTAATTTATGGCATATGTAATGCTTAGTTCGCTCTTTTCTCCTTGAATTGATAAACAACTGATCCACGTGATACATTTTTAAACGTGTTTTGAGCATGCATTTATTTTGTAAGTTAGATCAAATTTATTTACCTACACGGCAAATACCTACCTAGCTCGAATGCAGGTGAAGAGGAGTCGTGAATATTTTATTATATTTTTGCACAATAAATAATGGAATGATTGACAACAGAAGGTCTTAAACCAAGAGGAGTGAAAAACGGTTCCACTGTAATGGGATAACAACTGATTAAGGGTACCTATTTCTCTACTAAACGAAAAATCACTGTCTAGGCACATTATAGCAAAATTATATAAAACTAGTGGACCCAGCAGACGTTGTCCTGCCCTGAAAATAACCCGAAACTCGATTGCAGCGCCACCTACCGGGTCCAATTGTGAATCTAAACCATTCCCAGATCCCCTTGAACACACACAAAAAATTTCATCAAAATCGGTCCAGTCGTTTGAGAGAAGTTCAGTCACATACACACTCACAGAAGAATTATATATATAAAGATAATTATTTAATTATTCAAAATGATTTTCCGTAATACCCACATAAAAAAAAAAACATTCATAAAATAGGTGTTTGTAAGTACTACTATTTTATGGATGTTTTTTTTTAAATTAGCTCATTCACATATTGTAATTTTGCGAACAACTCCAGTCCCCTAACGTGTCTTAAATTCAGAATTCAAGTTACTTACGTTAGAAAAATATTCGCTATTTGTTGTTTACATATTTACATGCTTCATAATATTTTTGAAATTGGATTTAGATTTTAGCCTAACAACACCACACCGTAACGATCAAAAACCTACCTTTGAAACCTACGTTGTCAAAAACAGTCCTTACTGATAAAATGCAAAATCAATAATGTATTTTTATTCATGTTAATTCAAAGATGACATTTGAGGAATGTGAACTGTTCGAATTTTCCAATTAATAGAGAAATACCCATAAAAAAATTTACCGTAGGTAAGATTCTGCATGAATATTGGTCTTACAAATGTGTGAGCGACGTGAGTGAAGCGCTAGAAAGTCTAAATTTATAATTTTATTAACCTACATTTGCTAACGAAATTAATTGTAGGTGCTATTTAACTCCACCGCTAGAATAAAAGACAGTGGCTCCGTATAAAATGCTCATTTCTAGCTCAAAATAGTCACAAGATAGAAGATATTCATTACATTATTGTGAAGAAAGATTTTTGAATGGAAATCGGAGAAAACATAACAAAATTTATATATATATTTTTTAAAGACATCGCTCTAGAGACCAAGCCCTTTGTCGTGGACAATAAAATTTTAATTTCACAAAAATACCTACAATTCACGGACACAAATTACACCCAGTCTAGAAACAAATATCCGTGGAACATAAAAATATTTGCTTCGGGTGGGACTAGAGATGGGTTTATGCCAGGGCATTTTTTTTTTCGCCCAAAATGCCTGGGCAGAAACCCATCTATAGGTGGGACTCGAACGCACATCACGCAGCGCGGCGCCACGATAGTACCGAAATTTCCGACAATTTTGCGATTTGCCTTGCGTTTGCCAAAGGAAATACGAGTAGGAAGTAAATAGTAATAATAAATAATTTCTGACTAGCTCAAACAGCTTCACAGTACCTATGAGACACATCGCCGTAGGGAAAGGAGATTGGGATAATAAAATACAGTTGTTAAGGGTCCGGCGGAGCTTGAATTGCCCACGAAAACGTAATACCGAAATAAATCGTAATCCAGACAATATTCTATCAAATTATGTTATTATTCGGATTTGGATACCGTTAATGTAGGTTCCTACGCTACTATTTCGTCTACTACTTCACTGAAAATAAAGGACCGGAAAATCGTTCCAAACTTGGTAGGTAGTTATCAAAAATTGCATTGGCTTACATTTATTTCCAGTGAAGCATTTTGGACGAAATGGTAAAGTAGGAACCTACATTAACGGTATCGGAATCCGAATAATAACAGAATTAGATTAAATTGTTTTTAGTTACGATTTATTTCGATATTAGGTACCTACGTTTGTAAGAGAAATTCCATCCGACTCATAAATAGGTAGGTACTATTTGTCTCGAGTCCAAAGCCCCAAGTGAATTAATCGATGTGAATAAAGCAGTGATTATCTACATGCGAACGATATGTGTATTCCAGTCCAGTGAATGGTGTTGTCCATGGACGCCAAAATGGCGGTAAATTAAAAGAAAAAGGAAAACTCAAATATGGCGGTAGGTAGAGATTTTTTTAAACGGAATGAAAGGGGAGGCTCTCAAATTGACTGTAAGTTTTTTTATATGTTTGTTACGCGATTACTCCGTCAATTATGAACCGATTTTTCCGTATTGATATTTAAATATTTAATTAGATATCAACATACGTAAAACTGTCGTCAGTATTTAAATTAACTTTCTGCTAAAGATTGCAATATGTGTACTGTCCTACTTATGTTATGACTCACACAGTGAATCTTATCACTATTAGCAATGAACTCAAATTGCTTACATTACTTCTTTGTAAGTATTTAGTTCCAGTAGATATCTACTACACAAAGACAAATGATTTTCGTATTAAAATGTTCCCAATGTCTACTCTATAACCCTTTTATAGGTATACTGGATCCTGTCACCCGAAAACAACAGATAGCATTGTCTGTAATTGATTACTTCACAGGTTAAATCTCTTTGTAGTTCAACCAAGCTTACATTACAACCTACTTACAGAAGTAAAAAAAAACTATTCAAATAAAATAACATTGAGTTATGACAGCTCTTTCCTCTGAGTAAAACAAGGCTGTCATAGACTATAAAAATATAGGCACAGAGACATAAAGCATTCAACCTGCATTGTTCCTTGACCTGCTTTTATTACTGTAACAAAATAATGTTGGTCTTATAATAAATTGTGTATTCAGGTAAAAACAAATAAAACAACTTGAAAATGTACTCCCAATTTTGATATTGTTAAGGCCTTACATTTGTGATGGCCTTCATACAAATGAAACATACCAACCAAATAAAAATATATGAATTATCTCAGTGTGATTCATGAGTTTCATCACACAAAAACTTTACAGCAGGTAGGTTGTGTAAAACTGATAGATTACCCTACATTACACAAAACTCAAAATTCTTTTATTTTACCTATGCATGGTTTTCCCGAAATCACTCTTCAAAAATGTTTTTTAAAAAATAAATAACAACTATAGGATACATGCATTTTCAATTGAAAAGACAAAGAACACTTGTGTATTACGCCAGATCTTAAGTGCTTTATTTTATTTTTACGTAGGCATTAGCTAAATCTTGCCAAACCTTATATCAAAAACAATACATTTTAATGCTCAAGTTTACTAACTTGAAAACTGACAGGATTTACCAATTGTGACATAAGTCTAACAAAAAAAAAAGTTGTAGCATTGTCTATTGAATGTATTGATTTCATCTGTCATATCGTTGGTTTTAATTGCAAGTTCTAAGCATATTATTTACGTAAACAGACTGTGTGGGGAGAAACTATTTGTGGTGAAAGGCTAACTTAATTCCGTCAAAATGAATAGGGTGTTTATAGCACAAAAGCAGTGCATAAGAGCTATCTGTAACAAAGCCCCATGGATAACCTGTAAGCCTCTATTTCGCAAACTTTCTCTGTTAACTGTCCCATGTCTATATATATTTGAGATTTGTGTATTTGTTAAAACGAATCCTGGTTTATTTACATTATTGAAAGACACCTGTAAGTTCAACACATGCTATCCTGACAGGCTAGTTTTACCACCTCTAAGAACTGAATTGTGTAGTCGTAACAGCTATGCCATGTCTGTCCGTATATATAATCATCTACCTCAGGGCATTAGAAATCTGCCTATAAATAAATTTTAAAAACAACATTCCAGGTGGGTATGTGAACACTGTTTTTACTCCACTGAGGAATATTTAAAATATAAAATATAAGTATTGAGCTGTGAAATTGTGTATTGTGATTATTGCCCTAACTTCATGTATTTAAAAATTTGTATGTCATAAAAATTATATGAGAAATGTGCTGAGCAAAACCCTATAACTATAACATCTATGTAACCACATTCATACCAATAAAAATTTTGAATTTTTGAATTTGAATAATTGTTTAGTTGGCTGCTATGCTTATTGTCACAGGTTCAATCCCTGCACAGGACTATGGCTAACATATAAGTACTTAATTGTTCCAGCTCCGGGAATTTGTGAATGTAAGATTTGTGTTTGTAAATTCAACCACAATACAGTTGAAAATAACTGTAGTGGCCAAGGTTTAAATAAAGAATAGCATCCAAGTCATAGTAACTACTTATTAGAAAATCTTGCAGAACATAAAACAGCGGTCCCCTTTACTGGTAACCAGCAAATAAGATGCACAAATCATTGCAAATGGTATTCTGTACTGTTTCTGCCTACCCCCATAGGAAGAAAGGCACAAATATATTATTTTTATTTATCTATATGACTTCAGAATTGTTGATATTTGAGTTATTTGAGTCAGTGTCAGTGCTTGTCATTTGACAACCGTTCTGATTGTATCGATCTAAATAGAAGACTTAGGCCTCTAAACTTGTGGTCAATGAAATGTGTATACCAAAATGCAACTAAATTTGGCCCCAAGGCACTGTACAACTTCATAGAGAAAGATTCAAAGAGCCTTGTTTGTTACAACAACCAGGAAAAGAAAACAAAGAATAATAACCTGATACAATTTTATCTAATTAGAAACCAGTTAGAAAAAAGTCTAGTTGAAATCATGTTGGTAAAAACACTCTAATTAGCTGGGGTTTTTAATGTATTGCATATTTTAATGATTTAGGTTTCTTATTATTTTACTTGGATATAAGGTCCTAAATACTCAAGTGGCGATTTCCCAATACTAGTACATGCTTACAGGGTTAAACAATAATTATTTACACAAAGTTTGTCGAAAATGAGTGATAAGAATCGATAAAAATAAAAAACCGGTTGTATGCGTTATGTACTAACCAAAAAAACGCTATGGTGAGCCAGATATTTTTTAAGACACGAACGAGGCAAAGGAAATGTTTTTCTTTATTTAAAAAAAATATAGGTAAGCAGGTACCTAGGTTGTTGTATGTAACCTCTAAGGATAATTTCCTTTTTACAATAGGGTAATGTTACCGAAAGGTTTGATCAAAAGAAGTGTTTTTACACAAAGACTGCAGCAGCTAAAGATTGTTACGCTCCGTTACCTTCTATAACGGAAGATAATCCATGAAAACAGCTAAAAGCACTCGGAAAACAGCAAGGTTCACTGTTTTTTTTTTCGTTCCACTTATCACTTTGATACACACACGTAATACACAGAATTCCAGTTAAAGTTCGTAGTTAAACCGCAATCACGTATGTGAAAAATACTTAGATCACAATACGAAGGTTATTTGTAGTAATATTTGATGAAATAACATCAAATAACAAGATCACACGACGTCGAAATCCGTTTGTGACTGACTTCGCCGCGATCGAAGACAACGTGAAAATCACACGTCATGCAGACATTTAGAGCGAGAAAACGCTATTTACTAGAAAGAGATGTGTTATTACTTTAAAGATAACATCCGTCCGATTAGAAAAGGCAATTTTTACGTGCAGGTCCGCTCTATTCTTACCGATAATTATATGTTGATAATGGAAAAATGTTTTATCTGAAAATGCAAATAAAATACCTATTTAAAAATGTTTCTTCAAAGTACACGTTCAACAGCGCCATCTGTTGATGAGTAGCCTAACTAATTAGACGAGTAAAAAACTTTTAGATGCTAGATGGCTCCGCTATCCAAATTTAAAACAGAAAAATAAAATTAATACAATCAGCCATACTTTATTTGTTTGTAAAATATAAACAATATAAATCTGACTTGTTTCAGCACAACAAATATTTTTTTATTCTACTTTTGGCACGCATCACTAGTCGTTTCTAGACACCACTCCAGTTCTGGCCATTAAAATTATTTTTTCAGTAGTTCTAGCAGTTCTGCTGGGCTTATTTTTTGACGAGAATTATCGTTAATTTGTCAATGATACTATATACATACATTCATGTTTAAGGGGTTGAAGAGTCAACATAAGGCAGCAGGCGCAATGCTAAATATTAAAGAGCAGCAAGAGCAATATATATATTAGCGCCATCTTGTATACAAACGTATAAACTTGACCTCAAATTGCCACATTGCATAACATTATGAAATATTGCTAAATATAATATAACGACATTGTTATATTTATATTATCGCCGATAATGTTATTAGTTACTAGAAGATTACACTTATCTAATAGGCATTATCTAAAAACAAAACAAAATAAATACTTGATACCTACCT
This sequence comes from Acronicta aceris, assembly GCA_910591435.1. Lineage (NCBI taxonomy): Eukaryota > Metazoa > Arthropoda > Insecta > Lepidoptera > Noctuidae > Acronicta > Acronicta aceris. Next base: position 4,800,598 of record OU342787.1, on the reverse strand, counting down.
ACAACAAGTAAATTATTTAATGGATGTGTTATGTACGATGTACCAAGTTCTATTTTTTAACATAACATACCATCACGCCTGTATTCCCCGAAGGGTTAGGCAGAGGCGTATTTAATGCACACCCACAGTTCGCCGGTATGTTCAGGTCCCACGTGGTGGCGAGCCTATTGCTATTAACCGGGCACAAAGTCAAAGTCAAAGTCAAAATGTTTTATTTCAATTAGACCACTAAATAGGTACTTTTGAAAAGTCAAAACTATTTGCACGGTTCCAAAAAGTGGGTCGTATGGAGAAGAGCCGGCAAGAAACTCCATAGACACTCTTTTTAAAAAAATAGAAAAACTTGATTACAATATTATGTTTTACAACTTTGTTCCAACTAGTTGCTGAGAATTCTGCAGTTTGATGTATAAGATTTATTCAATATACAAAAGGAATTAGGGATTGCCACAGCAAGTAAGAGCTGACCAGCCCCGACAGACAGCACCCGTTCACGAGCATGGCGTGCGTATCGGCGTGGTTCGACTCAACCATATTGTAGGGAATAAAACAACCCGACACACAACGCCACCATCAGCAGGACATTTAAGTGAGCATGACAAGCTCAGACCGCGGGCACAATAATTTTACAGATAAATATATATATGTACTTATACAGATTGCTACATCAATATCTGCACTATACTCGCACATTACAATTTTCTAATTATGGAATTATACAATATTAAAAGTCCAATCTAAACCTATATCAATCCAATATCATAATGTGTGTAATTGCATAGGTATTTTGTTAAAATTATCAGTCATCATACTGTGGAGCTGGACCAGCACTTTGCCAAATATTTTTATCCAAAAGATAGTCTTCCAGTTTATAGTAAGCTTGCCTGCACAGGGTAAACTTAATCATTTTTTTGAATTTATTTTCTGGTAATTTTAAAATGAACTCCGCACAAATTCCAAACTCCGAGCTGCTACTGAGAATTTATAGAAATACCCAATAACACTTGCTCGACCTGAGTATCGAACCCAGGATCTCAAGCTTAGCAGTCGCACTTGGTACCACTAGGCTATTGAGGCAGTGTCAGCATCTTTAATATTATCAATATAACACGATAAAATACGAAAAAATAGTAGGTATTATTTAAATATCTTAAAGATCATTAGTCGAGACTGCCTATTTAGTCTAATGGTTCGATTCCCAGGTCGATCAGTATAGTATTATTGGGTATAGTATTATTTTCTATTATTATTGACCATTATAGTATTATTTTCCTATGAAATTCTCAATAGCATCTCTCGGAGTTTGGATTTGTGCCCGTTTAATGACAATAGGCTCACCCCTAAACTTAGCGGCGAATTGTGAGTGTATATTAGTACTTCTCTGCATAACCCTTCGGGGAATACAGGCGTAATGGTATGTTATGATGTAGATAAATACAATCAGGGCCGCATTTAGGGGGCTACAGACCCTGGGTCTCCACAATAGAGACTTCGAAAAAAAATCTTTAAAATTCCCTCGAATAAACACTAGTGAATAAAATAATAATTTATAACTTACAAATTATAGGTAAAAACCGTTTATCAAAGCTATCCCTCCTGAGTATTGAAAGTGATTTACTATGATTTCAGCGAAAACATCAACTCTGAAAACAATAATCATTGAAATAAAACTACTTTTCACGGATTTTATCGCGTTGTATTGATATTATTTGATTCCCGACGTTTCGGATCCTTTACAGTATCCATGTCCGATACAACGCGATAAAATCCGTAAAAATGTCTAATATTCGCGTAAGTGTCAGAAACCAGTATAAAAATAATCATTTTATTTGGAAAATAATTAGGGACCAGGGGGCCTCCACTCCTTTGTTGCCCTAAGGTCTCCAAACCTCTTAATCCGGCCCTGAATACATGCCGCGTGGTTATGAAAGAAAGGATTTTCTTTCTTTCGATGTAACTCAACACTTACGCAGTTCGGTAGCCTTGATATCGGGCAGCGGCCAGCTTATCAGACATTATTATTATTATTTGGATGAAATAAGTAATATAACACGTAGTTTCTAGTCCAATCACATCGCCAAGTGGCAAGAGTTATCTTTGTGTCGCAATAAAACCTATAGAATGTGTTATGAAAACCCTGTCCGACCCGTGAAGGCATTGTTAGGTATCGAGATCCGGTTCTATTTATATAATCATTCTCAATTTACATGAAAACCATGTTGACCATAGGACTGCCAAGTCAAAGGTCTCAATTTCCAAGGCACGCACTTCTAACTTTTCGAAGTCATGAGCGTATTGTCACGCGCTTATATGGTTAAGGAAAACATCGTGAAGAAACCTGCATGCCTGAGAGATTTTCTCGACGTCGTGTGAAGTCTGCCAACCTTCATGAGGCTAGCGTGGTGGACTATAGCCTAATCCCAATCATTTTGAAAGGAGTCCCGTGCCCAGCAGTGCGACAATGTAAGGGTTGATTAAGTAAAAAAACAACCCCGAAAAAAAATTATAAATCGAGGAAGGCAGTAGGTACTTACGGTGGCAGCGATACCGACCCTGGGTGCCAAACATACTAGGGTTTGAGATAGTTTTATCACATTTTAAAAAATTGCTGGATTTTCGGACAATTGGCCATGACAGTCGTGAATTTTATTACTTCAATAACATAATTATATAACATACCATCACTCATGTATTCCCAAAAGAGTTAGATAGAAACACACTAAAGCACAGCCAATAATATTTATTTATTTATTTATTTATTTAGTTCCTTACATACAAATATCCTTACAGGCTAAGCCCAATGTGATATTGTAGCACATAATATATAATATAGATATAAAGTATAATATAGTATATCAGTCACAGTTACTTAAATTTTAAAATAACAAATTTTATAGACTGCTATTCTCGTAAATTCACTCAGAGCACACCAGAATATGTCTATATCGTTCGCTATGAGGTTGAAAGTGCGGAGTGCCCGCGTCAGCGATGCCTCGTACAGCAACAGGTCTATACTCGTCTACTTTTGTTCCCGAACCTCCCTTCGGTACCGGTATGACCCGGGTTATCTTCCACATCTCAGGAAAGTTATCAAGTTATCAGAATATTGTTGATTATATGTTCCTATTATTGTATTTGCCTTATATATTGTAATTCTTTTTTTGTTTAGTTATTATTAGCAATATAATTTGTATGTTACGCAATTTATATTTCAATTTTATTATTTACTAACTTTTGCCCGCGGCTTTGTCTGCGTGGACTTCAGAATTGGGTCCGAACTGGATAAAAAGTAGCCTGTGTGTTATTACAGTGTATAATCTAACTGTATGCGAATTTATACAGATCCTTTCAGCCGTTCTGGCGTGAGTAACAAACATCCATACATCCATACTCACAAATTTTCACGTTTATAATATTAGTAAGAATATAGGTACCTACTCTCTTGCGGCCAGCTGGAGTCCCTAACGACTTGCGGAAAGCAGCTGGCAGTGTCTGAGGAAAGTCGAAGATCTGGCTCTGTGGCGTTCACTAGGAAAGGCCTACATCCCGCAGTGGAAGAATATAGGCTGATGATGCTGAAGACTATACTCTTTATTTGTACACCAAAAACATTAAAACAGACAGGATATACATAAATAGTATTTTAAAAACATACAATCAAATACATTAGTACACCTCTGCTTAACCCTTCGGGGAATAGGCGTGATGGTATGTTATGTTATGTTAAAACATACATTGGGCGGCTTAATCGCGACCAGTGATCTCTTCCAGGCAATCTTTGGATGGATTTAACAGAAATTGAACAAAAATGTGATTGACAGTGCATCTACTTTCCGATATTCGTAGGAAAAGGACTTGAGACACTTACCAGCGTGTTATGGTACTTCCGGGAGACAGGTGCTGTGTCATCTGGACCTGGACTCAGGCTTCTCATAGTAGGCATAACCTCGTCAAGCAACATCGTTCTTCAAGGCTCGGTGGACTCGTAACCTGCGAAAAAGATGATCAAATTATTATCAGGTCATAAACTCTCGAATTCAAATCCCAGGCACAGGATTCAAATGAAGTCAAATGAAGTCTGCCAACCCGTACATATCGATCAGTTGCGAGTACTACGCACCTGACCTTTTTGAAGGACCTCTCGCCAATAAGATCGGCGTACGTCCTTCTAGGGCGACCTCTACCGAAGCTGCCGCTGACATTCGCCTTATAAATTCCTTTGGTTAATTGATCATTCATTCTCTCAACATGTCTTTTCAATATCTGACGTTTATAACTGGATGTTGCCGACTGGGTCGCATGTCAGCTGTGGACTAAAATAACTACGGGGGCGTCCCATTATGCTCTAGGCGTCAGCGCGGCAGATCAAGCCGAAGATGGAAGGCTAGCAGAAAACAGAGATGTGTAGATATGGGAGCGGGAGGCCTTTGCCTTGCAGAGTGTGATAATACAGGCTAGATAGATATGATGTCTAGATTTTAAGAGACTTAGTAATAATTAAGCTTATACTGAGTAGAAGTAAGATAGGAAAGTAACTTAGCCACGACTCCACGAGGCAACGATACTGAGGTAATAGTACAGAGTTACACAAATGTTATCTCTCTAGATAAATACAATAATAATTATATTTCACGTGTTAAACACATGTAAGTGTTACGAATATGATAGTTAATAAATAAGTACATAGCTCGTAGAACTGATGGCTACTGTGGTAAATAGGTTCTCGATTGGAGCACCGCAGCGTATAGACGCCAGCAACACCAGTAGGATCACTCGCGCGTTGTCATCTTGCCACCTCAGTTGTTAAGTCGCATTTGCCCAGTAATGTCACTGGCTACATTGCCATTCAAACCGGAAAATAATAATGCTAGCACGAAGCAGAATATTTGGCAATAACTCCTGCAGCGGGTTCCTACCACCTATAAAAGTAAGTAAGAGTGGTAGCAATTTTAGTAAACGCTAAAATCTTGTCTCGTCTGCGTACGTCTGGCTACCTTATAGTATATAAGATAATTAATAGATAGTAATTTTGTTTATAAATAAAATATTGATATACTTACATATGTATTAAACGTAATAATATTTTAAGAAATGCCTTGCAACACCTTACCGGGTTTAAGTTACCTAATAACTATGTAAACTACATCTTCATCATCACTACACAGTATAAAACTAAAGTCGCTGTCGCTGTCTTTACGTCCCTATGTATGCTTAAATCTTTAAAACTACGCAACGGATTTTGAAGCGTGTTTTTTTAATAGATAGAGTGATTCAAGAGGAGGGTTTTAAGCTATTTAACATTACGCTACGACTTTTAGGAATGGGGTAACGCGGGTGATACCGTGGGCGGGTCGCTAGTATTTAAATAAAACAAAGTCGGGTTTGTTCCAACACATAGAACTCGAGAACGGGTGGACCGATTTTTATGATATTTGGGTTGTTGTCTGTCTCCTTCCCGAATAGCACAATAACTATGAAAACATTCGAAAAAGAACATGAAGATAATTTATTTTCTCATACTTTTGTATCGGGAACGGATTGACAGATTTGACAAAAATAAAACACGAACACAAATGGCGTTGTTTTCTGTGAGGTTTCTATTTCGGTAAGGCCAGGTATGTGTGTGTGTGCGGTGTGATTTTGATTATTTTTTTTGTGTATGTTTAAATGGTTCACCCTGCATGATTTAGATTTACAATTTGAGCCGGTAGGTAGCACCGCAATCAGGTTCTACGAATTTCTTTATCAGGACAAGACACGGAAAAATGAGTGAATGATTGAGATGACGGCTGATAGGGATGAATGGAAGAAGAGGGTAGGAAGATGATGATATAGGGCAAGACAACGTTTGCGGGGCTCGCTAGTGATGCAATAAATAAACTACCTTCAATATTACATATCATTTTTGTAGCTAATAAACAAGTAGCTACTGTTGATAATAGATGAGACCTCAAGGACACTACCTAAGTACAGGTTTGTAGACTGATAATTTTTCGCTGTTGTTATACTGTTACATCAGATTAAAAGATGCTAGTACTCGTAATGATAGATCTATTGAGCGTTCTCAGAGCGGACACTGTGAAGCGTTTCATACACAGATCTGGGGCCGTATTATGACGTGTTAACGCCATCATTTTTATGTTGTAAGAAAGAGATGAGACTATTTCATATATAGAGCGGCATCTCTTTCTCACAACGTAAAAATTATGGACGTTAACACGTTATAATACGGCCCCTGCATACTCACAGCTACACATCAAGTTATACAATATGTAAAGGAAACCCTGTCCGATCCGTGAAGGTTTTAGGTATTGAAATCCGGTTCTATTTATATAATAGTTTTCAATTTACAATTACGATTACGATTTTTATTATAAAACGAGGACAAACGTATTACCGAAATAAATCGTAATTCAAACACAATTTAATCAAATTGTGTTATTATTCGGATTCCGATACCGTTAATTTAGGTTCCTACGTTACCATTTTGTCCAAAATACTTCACTGTAAATAAATGTAAGCGAATGCAATTCTTGATAAAATTACCGAGTTTGGAACGATTTTCCATTTTTTTATTTCCATTGAATTAGTAAGTAGTAGACGAAATGGTAGTGTAGGAACATAGATTAACGGTATCCAAATCGGAATAATAACACAATTTGATAGAATATTGTCAGGATTACGATTTATTTCGGTATTACGTTTTTGTGGGGAATTCAAGCTCCGCCGGAGCCTTCACTGGCAACACGGTGGCAGAGACGCCGTCCCTGCGTACCAAACATTCGAAGCACGACGCGTCAATAATATGTTTACTTTCATGAATATTTTAATGTTTTTTATTTTATTTGGTGATTCAATGTGATTGGGATACCTATATGCGGATCCTACCTACCTTGCGGATCGGACAGGGTTTTTAGACCTGACTGATCTCGCATTTTCCCTACAATAAAATGCCAGGTTAAACTATAAATGCTTGATGTGTAACCATGCGTACGTAGTAGAATAAAACATCAATTATAAAATCCGTAAAAAAGAATAAACTGCCTCATTAGCTTAGTGGTCCCAAGCGCGACTACTACGCTAGAGGTATTGGATTCAATTCCCAGGTCAAGCAGTGTTATTTTTTTATGGATTAAGTCGGCAAACGAGTTGTCAAGCCACCTGGTAGTTAGTAGTCATCGACGCCCATGGATACCTGCAACACCAGAGGAGTTGCTGGTCAGTTGCCGACCTTTAAGAGCCTGATCTCTTCGACCAGCTACTATCTATTTCGACCAGCTAGGTAGTTTAGGGCGCCGCGACAAAATAGTAAATATTGTGTGTGCGCCGCGAACTAAAAAAGATTGGGAACCTCTGCAATAATGATAATTATGTCATTTTTTAAAGCTGCCTCATTAGCCTAGTGGTCCTGGGTGCGACTGCTACGCTTGAGGTCCTGGGATCAATTCCCAGGTCGAGCAAAGTGTTATTACGTTTTACTATGAATTTTCAGTAGCAGATCGGAGTTTGGAAATTCGTGTCCAGTTAATGGCAATAGGCTCGTCTATACATGGGACCTAAACATACCGGCGAACTGTGTGTGTACATAAACGATCGGTCCCAATAACAAATCCGTCGATACATTGCAAATCGGTCAGTACGATTTGATATTGGAACCCGCAGGACCGTCTTTAACATATCCGAGCCCTTGGGCACTAGGATACTGGGGGATAAGTTAGGAAACTATTTTAAAAAACAAATGCGGAAATGCCTCCTAGGGGGCCTCCTTGATATGGGGGGCCCTGGGCACTTGCCCATAGTGCCCAATGAAACAGATGGGCCTGGGAACCCGTCGTAATACACTTCGGCCTAACCGGCCGAGGAATACAATAATTCAATGATCTTTTAAAAAGCAAAATGTACGAGCGAATTACAAATATTTTGTCAGTAACCTTGTACATACAAGATAAACTTCAGATACCCATTGATAAAGTAAATAAAATGTCTCAAAAACTGCGTAGTTCCGCACAACGACGAGATATATTTTAATAATGTACATAGAAGATAACTGTCGTACCTGATTTAACTACTTAAATTTGTTATACAAAGGGAAGGTTCTGGAACCTCACTAATTGGACCGGAACCATCTGAGGGATTGGCCTCAAGCGCAGTCAAAACTTCATTTCGGGAGTACGCAAGGGCGAGGCACATGGATGTGTGGTTGAGCTTCACAGAACTCGCTCACTCCGAAATATTTATAGGTTTGGAGCTCAAGCAGGCGGCAGGCCCATCACTTGGGGGCGCTAACTGGACATTTCGGGACTAACGCTCTCCTACAAAAGATGGGTCTGACGGAGACATCAGCCTGCAGGGCCTGCAAAAGGGAAATTGAGAGTTTGGAATACCTTCTGTGTACATGCGATGCAATGGCTAGAAAGCGAATGTACCTCTTAGGGTAGGCTTATCCAAGATCAGAGGACTCACACCCCAGGCCTCATTATAAAGCTCATGGAAGAGCTGTTTAAAGAACTGGGTTAAGTTGAGGAATAGGTATCTAAGTGAAGCACAAAAGAAGACTGCCTCGGCCCCACATAAGATAAGATACGAGTAAGATCACAAGATAAGATAACAAAAAAAAATTTTAGAACCAGGTATTAGTACGTAATTAATTGATCGGTCGCGCCGCGAATATTTTGATACATAAAGCGATGGTAGCCTAATGACTATGGCGTTAGACTTGACTATGGCGATTATGTGGTGCCGGTTAGAAACGCACCCATTGCACTACCGACGTAAACCCACTTGTAACACAAGCATTTAGCTTAGCACGAGAGGTTAACAAGAATACTAAGAATGTGTAAAAAAAAAATACTTCAAATTAGTTGATTGTGTTTTTTAGTTTTTTTTTTAAGTACAGAGGCGACCAAAAGTCCAGAGGCAATCTCACAACGCAATAGCTTGACGTTTAGTTTGACTTACGACCTTCTATTTTCGTCCGCACACGCACTCACGCACTGGCTGAATCGAGCTCGCTCGTACTGTTCATAGCAATGTAATCCTTAGTGTGCTTATGGACTTTTGAGCGTTCGCTGTACCTAGTTAAAGGTACTATGTTATAAATATTACTAGTGTCGATAAAAACAGTCAACAAGTGCTTTGGTATCGGGACATGGATATGTGTCAGTCGAGATCGCAAATCATAATCTAATCTACTTTAGATAGGCACCTATCTAAATTTATATTATTATATCAACGGATTTGTTATGGCGTAAACATCAGGATAATATTTTTTTTATTGTATTTAATTGGAATAATTGCCTCATTGGTCTAGTGGTCCCAAGCGCGACTAACGACAATAAATAGAAGGTCGTAAGTCAAACTAAACGTCAAGCTATTGCGTTGTGAGATTGCCTATGGACTTTTGGTCGCCACTGTACCATACCCTAGTAATAGTTCTGATTCTAGTTTTGAGGGTTAGGGGTCGGCAAACTTTAAAAAAATGGAGAATATACAATAGCCTCATTAGTCTAGTGGTCCCAAGCGCGACTGCTACACTAGAGGTCCTGGGTTCGATCCCCAGGTCGAGCAAAGTGTTATTGAGTTTTTCTATGAAATACTCAGTAGCAGCTCGGAGTCTGGATTTGTGCCCGGTGAATGGCTATAGGCTCGCCCCCTATAACATGGGACCTAAACATACTGGCGAACTGTGGGTGTACATTAAGTACGCCTCTGCCTAACCCTTCGGGGAATACAGGCGTGATGGTATGTTATGTTATGATAAGGAATAATTGCACATCACATACACCTATCCCTCAGACCTATCCCGATTTGACAGTACAAAATACGCGGGAAAATTCCATAGACGAAATAGGTTTTTTCTATAAATTTTACTGCTACTCGACGCTAGATGCCACTGTTAATTTTATTGATATAATCTACGAAGAAAAGGGGGCGGTTGGGGTAGAACAGTCACTTCTAAAAATTTATATAATATTAATTAAAATAATATATTAGCTTTAGCGTTCACCTGAGCCCGCCAAATTAAATTTTCGAGTGGTTTTTTGCAGTGTGTAGGTCTATAATAAGTTCTGCATTCATGGTAATGGTAATTGCGACATTAACTATACAAAATTCACAATGTATAACTAAAACCATTGCTTAAAAATCATTATTGTAGCTCATAAATGTAAATTTTGACCAATTACACAGATTGCGCCAAGTTTCAGCTTGATAAGGATTTATGAGTAAAGGTTTTAGTTCTCAGTTGTGAATGTTGTATAGTTAATGTCGCAATTACAACTGCCATGAATACAGAACTTGTTATAGACCTACAAACTGCGAAAAACCACTTGAAATTTGAATTTCGCGGGCTCAGGTGAACGATCCGCCTTAGGGGTCCGGCGGAGCTTGAATTGCCCACAAAAACGTAATACCGAATCAAATCGTAATCCAGACAATATTCTATCAAATTATGTTATTATTCGGATTTAGATACCGTTAATCTAGGTTTCGTATTCCGTCTACTACTACTTCACTAGAAATAAAAGACAGAAAAATCGTTCCATACTTGACAAAGTTATCTAAAATTACATTCGCTTACATTTATTTCCAGTGAAGAATTTTGGAGGAAATGGTAACATAGGAACCTAGATTAACGGTATCGAAATCCGAATAATAATAGAATTTGATTAAATTGTGTTTGAATTAGGATTTATTTCGGTACTACCTTTGTATGAAAAATTCGGTCCGCCGGACTCTTAATAACAATTTTTTATAATCTTATACAGTTGACAGTACTGCATAGTTTAATAATATAATAATAATAATGTCGCAATTAAAATTTTCATGTAAACGATTTTTTTTTAATGACACCTTCCGCACTAATTAACAAGCCCTCTGTCACGGGGGAATTTATTGCGTTAGGTCGAACAATCCACCTTAATTTCTTCCTTGTTTGCGGCACTCGTTTCCATGGAAACGGAGTCACCGCAGCCGCGCGGCAAATGAATCACCACTCATAAAATAAGGAAATAACATCGATAAACGATGTGATACAGTATACACTATGTTATAAAAACCCTGTCCGATCCGAAAGGGGCATATACACTACCGTCCAAAAGTTTGGAAGCACATATGATTTCACACAAAACAAAACATCGCCGACAATATGCGGTAAAAATTAATAATAAAATTAAGTTTTACGACCTTTTACGATTGTTCACACAAAAATACAAGGATTATCATACTACATTCATCCAGTTTTAACAAATTCCTTGATTTTGACGAAACACGTGTTTTATGATTTAATCTGTCGGGTGCATTCTTTTATGTAATGATGCGGTTTTATTGAACATTTTTGCTAGTTTTAGCTTTTTTGGACTTAATTTAGTCGCACTTGAGCATTGGCACGCGAAGGTTGTGATATTAACATTCTCTGTATTCGAAAGATTTCGATTACTGCTTTTACCGTACTTTTCTTTCTGAAAATGGCAAAACGCAACCAAATCACACTTGAACAGCGAAGTGCTATTTGTACTCGACGTGAAGAAGGATACAGTGAACGTCAAATCGCAGAAAGACTCGGAATTTCTTGTAAAGGTGTTCACTACACGCTTGTTAGAAAACAAGAAACTGGGAAAAATTAAGACAGAAAAAGATCTGGTAGGCTCAAATCCACAACAAATCAAGAGGATAACCTCATTAGAGTCCTCTCTAAACGGAATCGATGCTTAACTGCACCACAAATAACCGCGGCTGTGAATGATACGCGAGCAACACCAATTTCAATAACAACAGTTAAAAGACTTCTACTGTCTGCGGGTCTAAGAGGATGTGTTGCTAAAAAAAACCAAAAGTAACAATTAGACATAAGAATAATAGACTAGAATGGGCAAAGGCGCACAAAAACTGGACAATAAATCAATGGGAAGATGTCCTTTGGAGTGACGAATCTAAGTTTGAAATTTTCGGGTCCAATAGGCGTGTGTTTGTACGCCGATCAAAAGAAGAGAGGGCTTCAGAAGCATGCAGAGTGCCTGCCATTAAACATGGTGGTGGTAATGTCATGGTTAGACAGATACAATAAACCCGGCATGGCAACAATAAACCCGGAAATCTTGTGAGAATAACCGGAAAACTAAACAAGGAAGGGTATCTGAAAATTCTTAAAGATTCCGCCATACCCAGTGGACTGAATCTCATTGGACCTGGATTTACTTTTCAGCAGGATAATGATCCTAAGCATTTGTCGAAACTGTGTCAGAACTTTTTGAACAAGAAAAAAGATGAAAAGATTTTAAAAATCATGCAATGGCCACCTGACCTTTCTCCCATTGAACTTATTTGGGATGAACTTGACAGAAGGGTGAAAAATCGGTCTCCGACAAGCTCAGAACATTTGTGGCAACTATTAGAGAGCGAATGGAATAAGTTAGATGAAGATTATTTTAAGAAATTAATTAATAGAATGCCTACAATATGCGAGAAGATTATAAAAGAAAAAGGTGGATATTTCGATGAATCTAAAATTTAAATTTATTTTCATATTGTATGTTGAATCCTTACTTTGTAATTAGTTATAGGTATCAATCATATTATTATTTTGTTAAAGTTTTTATTTGAGATCAATATATTTAAAAAAATACGGCTTTGTTGTCTTTTATTTGATTTTACCTGGCTGCTTCCAAACTTTTGGACGGTAGTGTAGGTATCCCAATGACATCACCAAATAAAATAACAAACATTAGATATTCATGAAAGTAAATATATTAATGAAGCTTAAAATTCACGATCGTCGTGCCAAAATTACCGATTTTTTTTAAAATAAATACATTGCCCCACACTAGGATTTTCTCCTGTAACGCCCAGACCCGGAACTACCTGTAGATCATACAAATATTTGCTCCGTGTGGGGATCGAACCCACAACACGTTGCGCAGAAGCCGATCGCTCAGCCGCTACGCCAAACGTGTCGTCAAAAGTTTCCTTAAAATCTAGGAATTTTTTAAAATGTGATAAGTAAAACCACCATCATCCGTAGTATGTTTGGCACCCAATGATGATGTAACACAGAAAAAAATTATAGTAAAGGAAGATACTGACACCGTAAATATTTCCCAAGAAGTTTCCTCGTTTTATACTATCTTATTTGGGGATTTTTTTTACTCGTAAAGTTAAAACGATTATATAAATAGAACGGGATCTCGATACCTAACAATACCTTCACGGGTCGGACAGGGTTTTCTTATGGCTGGTCGTTCACCTGAGCCCGCCAAATTCAAATTTCAAGTGATTTTCGCAGTTGGTAGGTCTATAATAAGTTCTAGATTCATGGCAGTAGTAATCGCGACATTAACTATACAACATTCACAACTGAGAACTAAAACCTTTACTTATAAATCCTTATCAAGCCAAAAACTTGGCAAAACTGTATCAATGGTCAAAATTGACACTTTACACAACATGTATTTAATACATTTAAACCGTACCGTAAAAATATCTAGCATGTCGCAGAGATAATATAGTCCCGTTTTGTTTGGAGAAAACGAAGGACATACATTTCCTACAGATAAAACTGTTACAAAACACTAACATTTATTGATCCATAACTCATATTTGCCTTAATTAATCTCAGTTAACACAAAATTATTCTAATCTATACTAATATTATAAAGAGGTACAGTTTGTGAGGTTGTAGGGGGTAATCTTTGGATCTATTGAACCGATTTTGAAAATTCTTTTTGTGTTGGATAGTCCATTTATCGAGGGAGGTATGTATCACGTTGGCTATCTGCGAAAGCGACTGAGAGCACTTTATACGGCAAGTGCGTACATCGTACCAGACTAGTGAAAACAAGGTTACGCCCACTTACTACTTCTAGGTACTTCTTTGTTCTGTGGTATGTATAACATCACGCTAGAGCAGCACGGGTGAAATCGCGAGCTTGTCCTTAGTTCGTAATAAACTGCTGTAGCTCACCCACAAACAGTATAATAATTTGACATTTCGGAGACCTCACGCTACACTAGCGCCTCTAGCGGCGAATTCACACGGTCATTGAGGTCGTAAATGTGTTTCGCCTTCGTGATTGTTGTCCTTACTGATGTCGATATTTCTACACATACATACCATCATCACGCCTGTACTCCCCGAAGGGTTAGGCAGAGGCGTAATAATGTACACCCACAGTTCACCTGGTATGTTTAGGTCCCATGTAATGGGGGCGAGTCATTAACCGGGCACAAATCCAAACTCCGAGCTGCTACTGAGAATTTCATAGAAAAACTCAATAACACTTTGCTCGACCTGAGGATCGAACCCAGGACCTCTAGCGTAGCAGTCGCGCTTGGGACCACTAGACTAATGAGGCAGTCTAGTATTTCTGCACAATAACATGGATTTTGCCTACGTTCGAAACGGCTAAATTCGCAGACAGTTATTTCATTCGTACTGTAGGTACCTAAGTCTTTTGTCTACTCTTCGATCAACAATAGTACCTAAGTCTTTTGTCTACTCTTCGATCAACAATAGTACCTAAGTCTTTTGTCTACTCTTCGATCAACAATAGTACCTAAGTCTTTTGTCTACTCTTCGATCAACAATAGTACCTAAGTCTTTTGTCTACTCTTCGATCAACAATAGTACCTAAGTCTTTTGTCTACTCTTCGATCAACAATAGTACCTAAGTCTTTTGTCTACTCTTCGATCAACAATAGTACCTAAGTCTTTTGTCTACTCTTCGATCAACAATAGTACCTTAGTCTTTTGTCTACTCTTCGATCAACAATAGTACCTAAGTCTTTTGTCTACTCTTCGATCAACAATAGTACCTAAGTCTTTTGTCTACTCTTCGATCAACAATAGTACCTAAGTCTTTTGTCTACTCTTCGATCAACAATAGTACCTAAGTCTTTTGTCTACTCTTCGATCAACAATAGTACCTAAGTCTTTTGTCTACTCTTCGATCAACAATAGTACCTAAGTCTTTTGTCTACTGTTCGATCAACAATAGCAACTCGTTAATCGAAGGTCTGACTAATTAATGTTTGTGATGAACGTAAATTCCATACATGAATCTCAATACGCTCTTAATAAGTTCTAAGAATTTATTAATATAAGCAAATCAACCTTGATAATTGACATGCTAAATCTTTGCATTATGTGTATATCCATTGAGGTAATAATTTATGAAGTGATTACAAAACCTTTTTATTCTGTAAACTTTTTGCTCTGATGTTCGAGATGAATAACATGATATTTAATTCAATAAATTACTCTGTGGCCTTGGTTTTTTTTATTCAGACCTCGACGACATGTTTGGCGTAGCGGCTGAGCGATCAGCTTCTGCGTCACGTGTTGTGGGTTCGATCCCCACACGGAGCAAATATTTGTATGATCTACAGGTAGTTGTTCCGGGTCTGGGCGTTTGTGTAGGAGAAAATCCTAGTATGGGGCAATCTGTGTCGAATATCTTTTTTTTAAAAAAAAAACCCCACTGCTGTGTCCTGTGTCACAGGACAGATCTCTACACAAATAGCTCAGAGGGTAATGAAGCCAGTGACAATAATGAATAAATGAGACTTAACAGCTGAGGTGGAGTTTAGGCGGGAAAATGTAAAGTGCACTTTGTCGGTTTTATATTATTTTCCAAAACTTGTGTTTCGAATTTGAATTCCGAAATTGTTTATATTGGATAGTTAACCATTAAGTGTTCGTGAACGTGTGCGAGTGTAGGCAGATGATATAAAATTGAAAATCGTGACTTTCGTGTTCTCTCCTAAACTCCATCGAAGCCATAGTGAAGTTTCCATTGTTTTATTGGGGATTATTCTATATATTTGACACAGACAAACACAAAAAGTGTGGCTCCATATATTATAATGCCATGACGGGAACTAATAAATATTACATGTTACTTCTTAAGCCATAGGTATGACGGGATTAAAAACAACAACTGAGGTGTCAAGATGATTACACGCGAGTGATACTTACCACAGCTATATTAATAAATGTACTCTTTTTTTTAAGGAATTTGATGACCTTTGAATTCCGAAGTTGAATTGTTTATATTGGATAGTTAACCATTAAGTGTTCGTGAACGTGTGCGAATGTAGGCGGATGATATAAAATTGAAAATCGTGACTTTCGTGTTCTCTCCTAAACTCCATCGAAGCCATAGTGAAGTTTCCATTGTTTTACTGGGGATTATTCGATATATTTGACACAGACAAACACAAAAAGTGTGGCTCCATATATTATAATGCCATGACGGGAACTAATAAATATTACATGTTACTTCTTAAACCATAGGTATGACGGGATTAAAAACAACAACTGAGGTGTCAAGATGATTACACGCGAGTGATACTTACCACAGCTATATTAATAAATGTACTCTTTTTTTAAGGAATTTGATGACCTTTGAATTCCGAAGTTGAATTGTTTATATTGGATAGTTAACCATTAAGTGTTCGTGAACGTGTGCGAATGTAGGCGGATGATATAAAATTGAAAATCGTGACTTTCGTGTTCTCTCCTAAACTCCATCGAAGCCATAGTGAAGTTTCCATTGTTTTACTGGGGATTATTCTATATATTTGACACAGACAAACACAAAAAGTGTGGCTCCATATATTATAATGCCATGACGGGAACTAATAAATATTACATGTTACTTCTTAAGCCATAGGTATGACGGGATTAAAAACAACAACTGAGGTGTCAAGATGATTACACGCGAGTGATACTTACCACAGCTATATTAATAAATGTACTCTTTTTTTTAAGGAATTTGATGACCTGGTAACATTGACCTTTAAATATTGTCTTTTTTGTAGCTTTATCCCCAGTAAAACAATGGAAACTTCACGGCTTCGATAGAGTTTAGGAGTGAACACAAAAGTCACGATTTTCAATTTTATATCATCTACCTACATTCGCACACGTTCACGAACACTTAATGGTTAACTATCCACTATAATTACACATTAAACTTCGGGGAATCACAAGTTTTGGAAAATAATATAAAACCGACAAAGTGCACTTTACATTTTCCCGCCTAAACATAATATACTCTTTGCTTACCACTGGTGTTACGGACGTCTAAGTATAGGCAGCACAGGTTTATTGCCACTGTAATTAATTATCTTATTTATAGTATGGTCTTACCTTATCTTTCTGTTTGCTAGCAATTAACTAAAAAACACATATTTTGGCGAAAGACAAACAAGCATACAGGCTGCCTGATAGTAAATGGTAACCGAAGCCTATAGACGCCAGCAACACCAGGCAGTGGTATCACTCGCGCGTTATCATCTTGACACCTCAGTTGTTAAGTCTCATTTGCCCAGTAATGTCGCTGGCTACATTACCCTTCAAACAGGATCACATTATTAAAAGCACATTATTCTCTGCAATTTTCAGTAGCAGTGGCAATGGGCTGACCTTTTTATTACGTGGGACGTAAAACCGGCGAACTGTAGATGTAGGTATCTGCCTAATCCTTCGGGGAATACAGGCGTGATGGTATGTTATGTTTATAATTAAATTATATCTGCACTAGTAAGCTATCTAGCTAGCTATCTAAGCTAGCATCTGAGCTAGTAAGTTATAGAGCCCCATTCCTAAGAGTCGTAGCGTAATGTTTAAATAGCTTAAAACCTTCCTCTTGAATAATTCTATCTATTAAAAAAACCGCTTTATACTATGTTGTGATTACATAAAAAAACAAACATTACATGTCGAATAAAGATGATGTAAGATTTCAATAAAAAAAACACATATTTTTATGCGCATTTTCCTCACAATCTGCAGATGCTAATTCTGTTGTCCAATAGTGTCTCAACATACTCAGAAATTATCTCATGGTCATATATATCTATGGTACATACAAGGCCATGCTACACAGTAAGCGGTGCCAATAAAAAATAGCGAGCGATATATCAAATTATGGTGGACCACGACTGATGCATGCGTGTCGTCAGCTGGAACTGAAAGCTGTTGTAAATAATAATAAATTAAAAATTAAAAAAAAACCTTGCAGCATCAAGGCATGGTTACCATGTTTTTTCAATATCATTGAAGTAACAGGATACCAAACTTCAAATCGATCAGACCTGTGAAAGTTGCGCACATCCCTTCATGAACCAGAAAAGAGCTGATAATCTTCAAACGGCTGGTAAGATTTTCTTAAATCATAGTAAGCACAGCCTGGATCAAGTAACTTTACAAACAAAAAAATTGAATGAAAATCGGTAGGTACATTCGTTTGGGTGCTACGATGCAACAAACAGACACACAGCTACACAATACAAAGTTACAAACTTATGAGACGCTCTTTTTCGTCGGGGGTTAAAAATATGTCAAATGTTTGATACTTAAGGGTCCGGCGGAGCTTGAATTGCCAACAAAAATGTAATACCAAAATAAATCGTAATCCAAACAATATTGTATCAAATTACCTATGTTATTATTCGGATTTGGACACCGTTAATCTAGGTTCCTACGATACTATTTCGTCTACTACTACTTCACTAGAAATAAAAAAATTGAAAATCGTTCAACACTTAGCAATTTTATCAAAAGTTGCATTCGCTTACATTTATTTCCAGTGAAATATTTTGGACAAAATGGTAACGTAGGAACCTAGATTAACGGTATCTGAATCCGAATAATAGCACAATTTGATTAAATTGTATTTGAATTACGATTTATTTCGGTATTTCGTTAGTAAGAGAAGTTCGGTCCGCCGGACTCTTAATTGTTGTCGTCAATACGAATAATAAATTCTCAATCAGATTAAAATACTTAAAACTACTTTTCACGGATTATATTATTGAATTCCCGACCTTTAATATTTCATTTCAATAATAAAAATAATATGCAAAGAAACTGTTGAGTCGTAAACGATTTACAATGCCATTTAAAAATCGCAACGCTTCGCTCACTGTGTAGTTGAGACTGTAATTAAACAAACGAAAACCACAACGCACTTAGGTAAGTATATTAATATTTGTAATAATATTTTTTTGCTGGGTTCGAAGTTCATTTATTTAACTACTATCATTTTCAATATATTTTATTATTATTGCACTCGCAACCGGCGTGTATGTATGAAAAGATGTATGAATGTGGAAGAAGCAAAAGAAATATGCAGGAATCGTAGCAAGTAGCAGTCTATAGTTTCTGGCTACCCCTGTGGGAGAAAGGCGTGAGTGTATGTATGTATGTATGTATGTAGATATGTGTATATTCTTGTATATCTTTGGCACGCTTTAAACGGCCCTATGGATTTTAGCTTGAGAGGCGTCGTTAGATTCGTCTCAGTGAGAGTGACACAGGATATTAAAGTGGGAGAAAGGCGTGAGTGTATATATGTATACTTAATATTAATTAATAAAATAATAAAAAAGGTTTATTTCTCATTCACAAAGGTAGGTAGATACTTAAGTTAGAGATACTATAGAACAGTGATTAAGATAGTATGTATTTCCTTTGTGAAGGACTGGTATCCGTACTAGTTTTCCCTGTATAACAGATTACCAGGTATGTATGTTCATTACATAATTATCTTCGATATCTATAATAACTGACCAAAAATAACCTAATTAAACGTAATAAAATAACTTCCTAATAATTACAACTTAAATAAATTAAATTAACTATCAGTAACCCAAATAACTACCGTTGCGATCACTAGCCACACCGCGAGCTAGCGGCCGGACACATAGCAAACAACGCAACCGCAAGAAGCCGCAGCGACACTATTCACCACCACTATTGACCACCTTTTGTTGCGACAGTGTGGTGTGGTTGTGGTAGTGGGAAACAAGCATTAGGTTGGGTTACATTAACAAAATATTCTGACACTAAACAATCATTACTTCCTTACTATTTTTTTATTTTTTTATTGGATAGTACGGCAAACGACTACCTCATTAGTCTAGTGGTCCCAAGCGCGACTGCTACGCTAGAGGTCCTGGGTTCGATCCCCAGGTTGAGCATGTTATTGAGTTTTTCTATGAAATTCTCAGTAGCAGCTCGAAGTCTGGATGTGTGCCCGGCACAAATCCAGCCTATTACATGGGACCTAAACATACCGGCGAACTGTGGGTGTACATTAGTACGCCTCTGCCTACCCCTTCGGGGAATACAGGCGTGATGGTATGTTATGGTAGGAGGGCAAACGAGCAGACGGATCGCCTGATCACCGCCGCCTATAGACACCCGCAACACCATAGGAGTCACGAGTGCATTGCCGACCTTTTAAAAGGCGATTGGGCCTCCGGTAACCTCACTCACTCGGCGAAACACAACGTAAGCGTTGTTTAACGCCGGTTTTCAATATAAACGTAAAACTTTGTTAGTATGGATGTATCGATGGATGTATTGATGTTTGTTACTCTTTCACGTCAGAACGGCTGAACGGAACTGGATAAAAATTGGCACAGAGATCGATTATAGTCTGAAATAACACATAGGCTACTTAATATCCAGGTCGGATGCAATTCTGCAATCCACGCAGACAAAATCTCGCAGTTCTCAGATGCTAGTAATCAATATAAAAAAGGTAAGTAAGTAAAATGAGACTGGTGTCAAACTCTATTTTACTATATAATATCATTGGGTGTCAAGATGACAACGCGCTAGTGACACCACTGGTGTTGCTGACGTCTATTCTGATTTACTTCAAAATTGTAATTTTCATTCACAATTTAAAAAAAAGTGGTCGACCATCATTGCCCATTGTGTAAACTTACCAGCAATAGATATGACATAGTTGGGTCGTTCGTAATTTAATCAATACTTTGAATAAATTATTAGGTATGTACTCAGTCCTTGACCGCTAGTTATATATGTATGGTAATATGACAATCGATAACGGTAGTTATTTCTACGATTTTTAACGGAGTTATTTAATATTACCCAAAATTTAGGTTGAGGAGGTCAGAAGAGTAAAATCTTCTACCTACACAAGGATATATGTGTGTGTGTGTGTGTGTATAATTGGGCCCAAAAAGTACTAAACCCTGATGGGTGGAAGGAGGGTAGGGAGGCCTTTGCCCTGCTGTGGGACAAACCGGGCTGATAATAATAATAATAACGTCAACACTCCAAGCTATCATAGTATTGAACTCAACTTCATTATCTTTGCGTGTTTGCTCCACGTGCTTGCATGCAAACTAATCTGCTTATCGAGTCCCACGAATGGTCACCCATCCATAGAGTGATTGCGATGAGTAAAACTAAATCTTATAAATTTAATTATTTGACATAGCTACTACAATTTTTTTAACCTGGGAGAGCCATGCTTCGGCACGAATGGGCCGGCTCGACCGGAATGATACCACGGCCTCACAGAAAACCGGCGTCAAACAACGCTTTCGTTGTATTTCGCCGAGTGAGTGAGGTTACCGGAGACCCAATCCCCTTTTAAAAGGCAACGCACTTGTGACTCCTCTGGTGTTGCGGGTGTCCATGGGCGGCGGTAATCGCTTACCATTAGGCGTCCCGTCTGCTCGTTTGTCCCCCTATCTCACAAAAAAAAAGATAAAATAAAATATATGATGTCCCCCTCATCACCCTGACTTTCTACATTCTTCTTTTTTCGTACAATCTAGTCTTTTGTAGAATGCTCTCCCTTTGGATATCCGGATGGCAACTATTCGTTAAACCTTTAAAAGAAAAGTCCGAAAATATCTCAGAGAGATATTGGCAGAATCATTTCAGCATTGACATAGTTTATAGTATTAATTTATTTATGTTTACTAATATATATACTATTATGTATTGTATATCATTACATAGTATAAAACAAAGTCGCTGTCGCTGTCGCTGTCTGTCCGTCCCTATTTATGCTTAAATCTTTAAAACTACGCAACGGATTTTGAAGCGGTTTTTTTTAATAGATAGAGTGATTCAAGAGTAAGGTTTTAAGCTATTTAACATTACGCTACGACTCTTAGGAATGGGGCAACGCGGGTGAAACCGCGGGCGGGTCGCTAGTTGTATATAAATGTATTTATTTAGTTTTTATGTAGGTGAATATATAGGTATATTATAGTTTATGTATTGATCTTTTATCAACACACCCAGTTATTGCATCTGCCACATTTTTCTCTGTATCACCCTATAGTCGACTGCTAGAGAATGCTTATAGCGTTAAGTCCGCCTCTGTACTATTTCGTGCATAAAGTATTATATAAACAAAATATACCTAATCTGTTATAATGATGACAATGGGACAATACCCATAAAATCGTTAACCCATCCAAAACCTGACCGCGGCATGTGACGCTTAACTTATAAGTATTCAACCTTGCAACTTTCATTATACCGCTTTTATATTGACATACCTACTTAAACAATTAAATTCGGAATTGATAATTATCATATTTAAATAATGTTAAAAAGCCATGTGAATAAATATTAAACTTACTATTATAAAGAGGTAAAGTTTGTGAGGTTGTATAGGTATCTCTGGATTTACTGAACCGATTTTGAAAATTATTTTTGTGTTGGATAGTCCATTTGCTTGCCTAACACCCCTGCTAGCTTCCGCACTTACTAATAGTCCTTAAATTATTATAAATTATAATCTATTCCGCAAACTAATACATGTTTCCACTACCGGACGACCAGAAGCACGAAAAAGCGTCATCGATTCACGGTGGACATTCCAAAAACCCGAACGAAACGCTTTAAGTCCACTTTTATCATGCGTACCGCTGAAATATGGAATGCACTTCCCGAGTGGGTCTTCCCTGATAGATATAATCTGGGTGTCTTTAAATCACGAGTGAATCGGTTTCTTCTAGGCAAGCGCGCTCCATCATAGATCGCAGTATCACTTAACATCAGGCGAACTGGCGGTCAAGCGTAAGCCTGTCACGAATAAAAAAAATGTTTATTTTTTGCGTTAATATTACGAATTAAGTATTTTGCACTTGATATAGTCAGTATAGTATTTATTTTAACATCTAGTGATCGAGACGTACCTATAGTGGTGTGATAATTAAAAAATATACTTATATATAATAAATAAAATTATTATATATATATTTTTTTTTATAATAAATATAATAAAGAAAATATTGCTCGGATTGATCCCTGTCGCCTCTTTCCGCCATCGTTCTACGCGGCAGCAGTTCCATCCCCATCACCTTGATGGTTGGCAGTCCACAACAGTGCGTTTCTCTTGAAACTTTCTGCCTCGCACAACAAAACTGTGGAATGAACTTTCGCCTGCAGTATTTCCGGACCAATACGACCTTCAAACCTTCAAGACAAGAGCGTACTCCTTTATAAAAGGCCGGCAACGCACTTGTGACTCCTCTGGTGTTGCGGGTGTCCATGGTCGGCGGTAAACGCTTACCATCAGGCGATCCGTCTGCTCGTTTGGCCCCTATTCCATAAAAAAAATATCGAGGAAGGTTATAGGCTATATAACATCACGCTACGCCTCTTGGGGACGGAGCAGCGCGGGTGAAACCGCGAGCGTGTCGCTTGTATAAAATAATTAAAAAATGAGTGACATAGGCATCCCCATACCATCACGCCTGTATTCCCGGTAGGGTTAGGCAGAGCTTTACACCGACAATTCGCCGGTATATTTACATAGTTCCTATGAAGGTAGATAATAGGAGGCGAGCCTGCAGGTAGTACCTACGAATCCAAACTCTGAGCTGCTACTGAGAATTTCATAGAAAAACCCAATAACGTTTTACGTGGGAGAGCCATGCTTGGGCACGAATGGGCCGGCTCGACCGGAATGATACCACGGCCTCACAGAAAACCGGCGTCAAAGAACGCTTACGTTGTGTTTCACCGAGTGAGTGAGGTTACCGGAGGCCCAATCCCCTTCTAAAAGGTCGGCAACGCACTTGTGACTCCTCTGGTGTTGCGGGTGTCCATAGGCGGCGGTAATCACTTACCACCAGGCGATCCGACTGCTCGTTTGCCCTCCTATCCATGAGAATATCCCATCGAAAAAAGTCGCAAAATTGTCGCATCGCTGCGCCGCGTGATGTGCATTCGATTCCCACCCGAGGCATATACCTATTTGTGTGTTCCACAGATTTTGTTTTTCGTATAGGTATACTTTTTTTTGGTGCCTATTAATTTTATTTTTGTGAAGTTATCCACGACAAAGGGCTTGGTCTCTAGAGTGGGAGGTGACAAAAAAAAATAATTTTGTTATGTTTTCTCCGATTTCCATTCAAAAATCTTTCTTCACAATAATGTAATCATCAGGCGATCCGTCTGCTCGTTTGCCCTCATATCCCATAAAAAAGCATAACACTGCTCGACCTGGGGATCGAACCCAGGATCTCTAACATAGCACTCGCGCTTACGATTTCTAGACTATAAGGCAAGTAGTGCCAAGATATACAACGTGTAACTGGAATAAGCGGAAGACCTCGAACAGGTCGATCAGAATATCGAGTCATAATTATACGAAACCCGAAAATCATTTTGAGACATGTAAGCATATTTTTTGCAAGATATTAGTCATATAAGCTAAACTTAAAACTCATGGCCGTACCACAATCGTACGCGCAACGACTATGATATCGATGCGCACACGCACACAATAACAATTTGTGCAATCAAGTTTCAGTTTTCCATACCTCGACCCAGTGATGGATTAGGGAGCCATATTTCCGGAATTAACCATTTTTTTTTTTAATTAACACATTAAATACCACTGTAATCGATCCAGCAGTCGATTCTGATCAAACTACTTTCAGGTCTTGCGTTTATTCTGTTTCAGCCCGCGACTTAGGCCTGCGTGACTTGAGAATTGGGTCCGATTTGGATAAAAGTAGCATATTCAATCTTTAATTATCTCTGTGCTAAATTTTATTGCGATCAGTTCAGTCGTTCTCGAGGCTTACTCTTGAACTCAATTCCGATAGACATTGGAATTGTGCCGTTTCGTCAAGTTTCGTACTCTTGAATCTGAGACTAGCGCCAAATTGTTTCAATATTGCGCGGTGATTGAGTGAACTAAATAGGATTGGGAAACGATCCAACCATTGGCCAATCAGGGATGCCGATACAAGGTTAACTGATTTGTGCTCAATAGTACGAAATCGCCCGACAGCCAAATTGACATTGGAATCGGATCACGTTTGGATTGGTATTGTATTGTTTTTAAGAGTAAGCCTGCTGGCGTGAAAGAAAGTGTAACAAACATCCATACATCCATATGATCCATACACCTTCACAAACCTTCACGTTTATAATATTAAGTAGGATAAAATGCGAAATTAATTTTGTGTGTATAAATCCTTTTGATAGTAGCAGTGATAGCCTAGTGGTATGAGTATGATCGAGTTCGAACCCAAGGCACGCACCTCTAACTTTTCAAAGTCATGTGCGAATTAAATAGTTAATTATCACGCGCTTAAACGGTGAAGGAAAACATCGTGAGGAAACCTGTATGCCTGAGAGATTTTCTCGATGGCGTGTGACGTCTGCCAACTCACACTGGGCCAGCGTGGTGGACTATAGCCTAATCCCTCTCATTCTGAGAGGAGACCCGTGCCCAGCAGTGGGACAGCATAATGGGTTGATTATGTCTATCCTTTTCGCGCATAAAATGTTGACAGATTACGATAAAAATTTATAGATTGCATTAAGGAAAGAAATAGGCTACCTTTTGTTTCAAAATATTTATGGATGCGAGAGAAACCGCGGGCAAACTCTAGCTTTATATAATTTGGAACACAAAAGATTACACAGATGTTAAAATTTCAATAATTAAACAGTTTCTGTTTCGTAATTTTGAAAGTATGTCCGTTAATAATTAACCTTATAGAAAAAGAAAATGGAATATATTTCCATTGTTATAAGATGACAATCAAGCATGATGTTGAGCCGCCATATCTACGCCAGCAACAGCAGTGGTATCACTCGCGCGTTGTCATCTTGACACCTCAGTTGTCAAGTCTCATTTGCACAGTAATGTCACTGGCTACATTACCCTTCAAACCGGAACATAATAATGTTAGCGACAGAATATTTGGCAATACAGGCAGTGCCTACCTAAACCATTATTAGAGTTCCGTACCTCAAAAGGAAAAACGGAACCCTTATCGGATCACTTTGCTGACCGCCCGTCTGTCTGTCAAGACCTATTATCTCGGGAACGCGTGGAGGAATCGAGTTGAAAACAATTTACTCAGGTCTACAGTCCCTTGAAGCTGTGAAAAAATCAAACTTCTAAGTTGACTTAAAAAAAAGATACGGCCGTTTATACCGCAAAAAACGTATATTTCGACACTCTCAAGGGAATCAAAATTTATAGGGTATTTTCCGTTGACCTAGAACTATGAAATTTGGCAAGTAATACCGTCTTATACTACAAGTATAGGGAAAATCTGAAAACTATACATTTACATACCATCACGCCTGTATTCCCCGAAGGGTTCGGCAGAAGCGTACTTAATGTACACCCACAGTTCGCCGGTATGTATAGGTCCCATGTTATAGGGGGCGAGCATAGCCATTAACCCGGCACAAATCCAGATTCCGAGCTGCTACTGAGAATTAGATAAAAAAACCCAATAACACTTTGCTCGAACCCAGGACCTATAGTGTAGCAGTCGCGCTTGGGACCACTAGACTAATAAAGCAGTTCAGTAAAACATTTTTATAGAACAAATTCTAATTGCCATTACTTAACCGGACACAAATACCCAAACTCTGAGCTGCTCCTAAGTATTTTATAGAAAAACCCAATAACACTTTACATAAACAAAAGTCCTTTCAACTATTGTATATGACTGACTCATTAGTCTAGTGGTCCCGAACGCGTCTGCTACGCCAGAATTCCTGGGTTCGATCCTGGGTTTTCTATGATATTCTCTGTGGCAACTGGGAGTTTGGCATGTCAATAGGCTCACCTCCTACATGTAACCCTTACATACTTACCAAATGTAGGTGTACTTTAGTACATCTTTGCCTAACCCTTCGGGGAATACAGGCGTGATGGTATGTTATGTGTAACAAGTTAGCAGTGATGAAATATGGCACACAGACGCGGACGCAATCGCTCACTTTGAATTTCATAAGACTTCAAGATCACTTACGGTCGGTTTCTATATATTATCTGTCAGTAGATTTGCTTACTAGAGATAGGATTTTGACATAAGGTTCATACAAGTAATGTCAAAATCCTATCTCTAGTAAGCAAATCTATCGACGGATTTGATATAGGGACTGGACATTAGCGAGCTCTGGTAAGAGCTACGCTTGACATTTCTCTACGTAATCAAATTAAAAATTAGGAAATCCATAACACACCATCACGTCTGTATTCCCCGAAAGATTAGGCAGAGGTGTACTAATGTACACCCACAATTCACCGGTATGTTTAGGTCCATGTAATAGCTACTGAAAATTTCATAAAAAAACCCAATAACACTTTGCTCGACCAGGGAATCGAACCTAGGACTCGAGCATAGCAGACGCTTAGGACCTAATAATGCAGATATCACCAACAATTGGCATACGTTTTATAATTAGCGACAAATAAAATATTCCCAAAATTCAATGTTGACATTATTATATAATACAACCTTGGTTAGTTATTATTCCGTGTGTGCGTGTTACAGTTAAACTCTTAAACCAGTTAAAATTACTTTTGTCCGACAAAATTATACAAAAGTAATACAATGAAGCGGCGGTAGCCTAATGGCTAGGGCATCGGACTTGCGATCATGTGGTTGCCGTGAACCCACTCGAAACACAGGCATTTACGAGGCAGGCACGAGGCGTTAACAAAAATACTAGTAATCAAATTAAATTATATATTTCAGATAAATCATCCATAAATTAAATTACTTACATAAAAAATAATAATTAATTATAATTTATTACAATAATGGACACAATGGATCAGAAACACCTGACATGTTGTTTTGTCCAGTATTTCATGAAGGAGTTGTCAGTAATGTACGACCCACATTGCTAGTAAACTTTCTTAAAAAAAAAGACAGTACTGACGCATAAAATATACTTACAGGGTTTTTGGCCGGTTTCTATAAGAATTGTGTCAGTAAAGTTTACTAAAGATAGGATTTTGACATACGATTCATTCCATAGGATGTTCCAACCATCGGAAAATGGCCACGGTCCGTCCACCCATCACACAGGGCCAAGATGGTGGCGCGGTAGGAGTCGCCGCGCCCCTCAAGTGGATTAGCAGGTGGGGGATCACAATAGTCCCCCTCAATTGTGCCAGAGACCGCAACGGTGGTTTGCCACTGCTGGGGTCGCGGAGGAATGAATCCTCGCTCCCGTAACCCCAGCAAAAAGTGGTGAGGCGAAACACCCGTGTGGTATTTTTTTGTGGGATAGGAGGGCAAACGAGCAGACGGATCGCCTGATGTTAAGCGATCACTGCCGCCCATGGACACCCGCAACACCAGAGGAGTCACGAGAGCGTTGCCGACCCTTTTAAAAGGGGATTGGGCCTCCGGTAACCTCACTCACTCGGCGAAACACAACGCAAGCGATGTTTAACGCCGGTCTTCTGTGAGGCCGTGGTATCACTCCGATCGAGCCGGCACATTCCTGCCGAAGCATGGCTCTCCCACGTAAACGACCCACGTCCCTCTCCACGTGGTTTTAGTAAAACTGTCCCGCGGGCGGGATATGACTCTTCTTGACACCTCAGTTGTTAAGTCTCATTTGCTCAGTAATGTCACTGGTTACATTGCTCTTCAAACCGGAACACAATAATGTTAACACATTAGCTCAAATGAGCTCAGCAGCAACCTACTAACACCATAAAGATTTTCAGACAAAAGAAATTTTAAATGGATACGCATTTTGACCGTAACATACGTAATATTTCCGTGTTATTAATCTAGTTTTCGACGTCAAATGCTCTAACGATCAACACCACTGTTAAGTCATTAACTAGATTACATAACATAACAAACTATCAGGCCTGTATTCCCCGAAGGGTTAGGAAGGTGTACTATAGCACTCACAGTTCCTCGGTATATTTAGGTCCCAGGTAGAACCAAACTCCGAGCTGCTACTGAGAATTTCATAGAAAATCCCAATAATACTTTGCTGCACCTGGGAAGCGAACCCAGGACCTGCAGCGTAGCAGTCAATTTCAGTACTGTAAACAACGTGGGTGTTGTAGTGTTATGACCATAGGACTGTCAAGACAAAGTTCTCGAGTTCGAATCCAAGCCACGCACCTCTGACTTTCGAAAACATGACTGTGCGTAGAAATTATCACGTCCTTAAACAGTGACAGAAAATTTCCGCGAGGAATACTTGCATGCCTAAGAGACTTTCTCGATGGCGTGTGAAGTCTACCAACCAGCACTAGGCCAGCGTGGTGGACTTTAACCTACCCCCTCTCATTCTGAAAGGAGACCCGTGCCCAGCTGTGAGCTAGTGGGCAGTAAATAGATTGAGCATACGATAAAAGTAAGATTTAATCGTTTTTAATTGGGGAAATGACGGAATCGAATTACGATCGTTTTTACACTAAAAAACGATTTGTTTATCTTAGATAATATTTTTATCAGTAACAAGGTTTTACACATACGTCTGCTACTCTAGTGCATCCTTCGCACTAGAGTAGCAGGAAGAAGAATTTGTCTGCGAAATTCAAGGTTTTGCTGATTTCAAGGTCAAGGCGAGCGTAGTATTTTAAGTGCAGTTATCATTCGTACACACATACAATAATTATCCTTATTAATGACGTGTTAAGCCAGTTTCGTGGTACGTGGTAGCGTATATGGTGACGGTGTAAGTGGTGGCGGTGAAAGTGGTAGCAGAGTGTATGTGGTGGTAGTGTTTGTTGTTAGTGGTGCACCGGTGGTAGCGTAAGTATTCGTAGCGTTAGAGGTTGCAGCTTAAGCTGTGAAAATAGTGACAGCGTATCATCCAATCCAATTAAAAAAGAAATAAAAGCCTATCACAAATAAAAAAACCGGCCATGTGCGAGTCGGACTCGCGCACCAAGGGTTCCGTACCATTATCTATAAAAACGGCATAAAATCACGATTGTTGTATGGGAGCCCCCTTAAATATTTATTTTATTCTGTTTTTTAGTTTATATTTGTTGTTATAGCGGCAACAGAAATACATCATCTGTGGAAATTTCAACTGTCTAACAATCATGGTTCATGAGATACAGAGACAGACTGACAGACGGACGGACAGCGGAGTCTTAGTAATAGCAATTAGTTTGACTTTTCAAAAGTACCTTTTTAATGGTCTAATTGAAATAAATAATTTTGACTTTGACTTTGAATAGGGTCCCGTTTTACCCTTTAGGTACGGAACCCTAAAAATATGACGTCTGCCTTCGCCATCAAGGCATAAGGTTTTAAATACTGTCTTGGGGTCTCCCCACATTCAACGAATCGAACCCAGGACCTCTTGTGTGGCAGTCGCTCATTCGACTCGTATACAAATTACAAAATATACAAGGTAGCATTTAGATACCTGGCTAATAAATTAAAGTATATATTTTAACAAGAGACAATTCTGTTGCCAAAATATTTGCCATGGAACGGAGTGGAAAGACACCCGGAATAAGGAACTATGTAAGTATTCTTATAACGTCATTCATTAAAAATTAAGTACCTACATTATAGTCTTGTCAAATGACGAAGTTACTACACGTGTTCTATTTAGTACATACTATACAACTACAAATATAACATACTATACAACTACAAATATATTGTGATAATCAATAAAAAAAAAACCACTGCCTCACGTCAAAGGTACCTACTTCACTATCTAAAAAATGGCCGCTGCAAATCTGTGGCGCTATGATCGCGCCAATCTCTTAGGACGGAAAGAGACAAAACAAACAATTAACACCAAAGAGTATATTAATAAAGCTGTAACTAACATAACACATTCTATATGTACTAATAAAACACTGCGCAAGCATTTTTTTTAAACTATACTTTGCAAACTTTCACTTTTACCATAGTTATTCGCAGATAAATCAAAAGAAATGGATATAAAAAAAATAATGTTACTTACAGTCGAAAAGAGTTTGCAAATCCAAAAAGGTTACACTTAATTATTTACACTTCACAACACAAAATGTATCACGACACCAAATAATTTGTAAATGGAACTTTTTCGAATTTCAAATTCGCGGAAAGTAAACAAACTTGAAAGGTTACGCGGCCAAATTGGGGAATCACGTGACAACACGACAGGTGGTACAACTAACAGACACGACAATCGGGTCGGACTATACGCTGTGTGACATTCGCGCGCCAAGACGTACGTCTAGTGACTGGTACGTTGTAAGTGTGAGTTTCAATGACGTCATGTCAAAATAAAGCTGTAGGTACTTATGTATGATAATAAATGATAAGGGTTATCACATGGAGATGTTATTCGTTGGCAACACATGGTGGATTCGGTTTTAAAATTCTATGAAGCAACTTTGCTTCGTATTTCATAATCAGAGTTTGTG
Organism: Acronicta aceris; assembly: GCA_910591435.1. Lineage (NCBI taxonomy): Eukaryota > Metazoa > Arthropoda > Insecta > Lepidoptera > Noctuidae > Acronicta > Acronicta aceris. The sequence continues at coordinate 4,769,141 of OU342787.1, read as the reverse complement.
AATATTGATTCATAGATGGCGTTAGGTATACGTCATGTGTTGAGGAAAATGGTGTTTTAAATTATGTAGATGGTAATTACAGTACGTCAGCTATAATTTTACCAGTGAATCAATATGGCTGACAAGAACCTAGTACTACATTATGTACCTAATTTAAAACGTTTGTTATACAATGGATGTTTATTTAATTATTGCGACCTTGACCCATCTCAATATCGCTATAATTAGTGTTAATACATTTCATTGTTTCCCGGACTGGATATCATACCATCACACATGTATTTCCCGAAGGGATAGGTGGAAGCGTATACCCTCAGTTTGCCGGTATGATTGGGTCCCATGTAAGATTAAAGTTATTTATTAGATCGTTTTCATTTTGGAATTTAAAAAACTTAAATGGCAATACTTACGGTGGCAGCGACACCGTCCCTGGGTCCGAAGCATACTAAGGTCCTAGTCCTATGATGGGTTTACTACTTTTTAAAAATTTGCTAGATTTTGGGGTAATTGTACCAACAAGGGCACGACAATCGTAAATTGTAAACTTAATTTTAAACTTACTTTTTAACGTAATATTTTTTTTGTAGATATTTAGATAGCCTTACGCTTGATCGCCAGTTCGCCTGTGATGTTAAGCGACACTGCGATCTACGATGGAGCGCGCTTGCCTAGAATTAACCGATTCACGCGTGATAAAAAGACACCCAGATTATATCTATCGGGGAAGCGCGTTCCACAATTCAGCGGTACGCACGATAAAACGACTTAAAGCGGACTTACAGCGTTTCGTTCGGGATTTGGAATGTCCACCATGAATCGAATCTTTATCGAAATCGATTTTTTACGGGATAGGGCGGCAAACGAGCGAATGGTCGCCTGATGGTAAGTCACCGCCCATGGACACCTGCAACACCAGAGGAGTCACAAGTGCGTTGCCTTTTAAAAGGGGATTGAGCCTCCGGTAACCTCACTCACTTCTGTGAGGCCGTGGTACCACTCCGGTCGAACCGTCCCATTCGTGCCGAAGCATGGCTCTCCCACGTAAAAATCGCTTTATCGTGCTTCTGGTCGTCCGATAGTAGAAAGCCTTAGAATGCACACTCTCCAAAATGTATCCGATAAAAAGCGATAAGCTAGCAACTTTGCAGCGATGTTCGAGACTTTGGAGTTTAGCCTGGACAAGGGAGTCGTTGCCAATGAGCCTCTTGGCACGTTTTCCATTGGATCTAACGCCTGGTATGGTGTTTTATTTTATTTGGTGATGTGATTTGGCTATATATGCGCCTTTCGGATCGGACACGGTTTTTATTGATAGTATGATAAATCAGACTGCCTGCTACACTAGAGGTCCTGGGTTCGATCCTCAGGTCGAGCAAAGTGTTATTGGGTTTTTCTATAAAATTCTCAGTAGCAACTCGGAGTCTGGATTTGTGCCCGGTTAATGGCTATAGGCTCGCCCCCTATAACATGGGACCTAAACATACCGGCGAACTGTGGGTGTACATTAAGTACGCCTCTGCCTAAACCTTAGGGGAATACAGGCGCGTACGTTATGTTATAATAAATCAACACCATTCAAAACATAAACAACGTAAACATTTCAAATACAATTTACATAATCCAATTTCATGCTAATTAATTTACTTAAAAGCATGTAATGAGAAGCAGTTTTGTTTTTTAAATGTTTCGTTAAAATATTTTAGCAATCATTATTTATTAACAAGTTTCTCGATGAAAGAAGTGCCTACCTAGCCATGTCCTGAACTGATATCGAAGAAAAAAAGATGTATTTACTTATAAATTATTTTATTTTTTTGTTATGTGAGTACCTACCTACTTATAACATTTATTCACAGACTCTAAGGCTGGTTTTAGAGTCACGCTGACCGTACGCTGACCGTCGGCGCTGACAGCCGAAATGCATGAACGTCTCCCTACCGCACGCGCTGATAGCTACGCGTTATTCTCAAACGCTTCCTAGAAGTTCATATATTTCGGCTGTCAGCGCCCGACGGTCAGCGTGACTCTAAAACCAGCCTAAGTCTTTCCCCAACTATGTACTATCGACCAACTCGATATCTAGTCATTTTGAAAACAAAAAAGCTACTCCTTATGTCTTGCAATGCAGTTGTTTTTTAGGGTTCCGTAACTCAAAAGGAAAAAACGGTACCGTTATAGGATCACTTATTTGTCCGTCCGCCCATCCGTCTGTCTGTCAAGACCCTTTATCTCAGGAACGCGTGGAGGTATCGAGTTGATATAAAAACCATATAATAACCATATTTTTAATTTCATCACAATCAGGGAATCAAAATAATAACATATAATCAACCCATTATATTGTCCCACTGCTGGGCACGGGTCTCCTCTCAGAATGAGAGGGATTAGGCTATAGTCCACCACGCTGGCCTAGTGCGGTGACATGCAGGTTTCCTCACGATGTTTTCCTTCACCGTTTCAGCGCGTGATAATTAACTATTAATACGTACATGACTTCGAAAAGTCAGAGGTGCGTGCTTTAGGTTCGAACTCAAGACCTTTGACTTGGCAGTCCAACGGTCATACAACTAGGCTATCACTGCAAAATTTATAGGGTAAATATAAAAAGCTAACTCATTACACTGTTCCAAATAGTAGATCTCATGTCTCCTACTATTTGGAACAGAACAGAGCCGCAAGAAACTCCATAAATGACTTTAAATAGGTTGACAATAACATGTATAATTTAACGACACGTTTGCCGCTGCCTGAGATCGGCTTCTACGTCACGTGTTGTGGGTTCGATCCCCACACGGAGCAAATATTTGTATGATATACAGGTAGTTGTTCCGGGTCTGGGCGTTTGTTTGTTTTAAGAATTGTATTTAAGAATTAGTGTTTTTAAACGCACCCACGATACAGGAGAAAATCCTAGTGTGGGGCAAAGTTTGAAAAAACCGGACAAGTGCGAGTCGAACGCGCCCCACGGAGGGTTCCGTATAAATTTGTAGGTAAGTACCTATAATTAATTAGAGATGTACTTACCTATAGTTTTCAGATTTTTCCCTATACTTGTAGTATAAGACGGTATTACTTACCAAATTTCATAGTTGTAGGTTAACGGAAAATACTTTATAAATTTTGATTCCCTTAATAGTGTCGAAAAATACGTTTTTTGGGGCATAAACGGCTGTATCTTATTTTTACGTTAACTTAAAAGTTTGATTTTTTCACAGTTTCAAGGGACTGTAGACCTTAGTACATGATTTTAATTTCAACTCGATACCTCCATGCATTCCCGAGATAAAGGGTCTTGACAGACAGACCGACGGACGGACGGACGAACATCAAAGTGATCCTATAAGGGTTTCGCTTTTTCCTTTTAAGGTACGGAACCCTAACAAGAAATATATGAGGTATTGTGGAGATTGATGTAGGATTAAATTCCCTATCAAAAGGATAATATACCATAATTTAAGTTGCCATGGCATTTCTTTCTTTCTTACATTTTGTCGTAGTGACCCAATTTCACTTGTAAATACTTGTAATTTTGAGTCTTTCTTTTATATGTATATTGTTTTAATAATAATTTATTCAGGTGTATTAAAATCAAAACAGTGGCAAGGCCATGTGTTGCAGAAATTTAATGGTTGGAAAAACTCTTTGCACATACCTACAAGGTGAGTAAAAAAACCTACATACCTTTACCATTTTTAACTCCCGACATAAAAAAGAGGGGTGTGTGTTAGTCTGTCTGTTGCATCGTAGCGCCCAAAACGTATGAACCGATTGAAATTGATTCCGATTTTTTTTTATTCTTAAATATTTTTTTTGCATTTTCCTTGCTAAGATTATAAAGATATTTTAGTGGAGGTAAAATTCAACCGTGGGCACCATTCGGACCTGCGTCTTCTGCTTAGATACACCAGACGCTCTGACCTCTAAGCCACCGCGAGTCCCACCCGCCAGATCGAAATTTGCCTTCACATTTAAAAAAACCTGACCAGGGGGCTTACTTTTGAACTCAATTCCGATACATCGACATGGAATTGTGCCGTTTCGTCAAGTTTCGTACTCTTGAATCCGAGACTAGCGCCAAATTGTTTCAATATTGCGCGGTGATTGAGTGAACTAAATGGGATTGGGAAACGACCCAACTATTGGCCAATCAGGGATGCCGATACAAGGTTAATGGATTTGTGCTCAAGAGTACGAAATCGCCCGGCAGACAAATTGACATTGGAATCAGATCACGTTTGGATTAGTATTGTATTGTTTTCAAGAGTAAGCCTACAGGTCTTTGAAGATTATCAGCTCTCTCATGAAGGGATGCGAGCAACTTCCACAGGTCTGATCGATTTCAAATTTGGTATCCTGTTACTTCAATGATATTGCAAGAACATGGTAACCATGCCTTGATGCCGTAATGTTAGTATCATTTTTTTTTTCCAAAAAAGAAATTCTATGCGAGCATTCTATTACTGAACTGACCTATTAGCCGGGTAGTCCTGAGCGCGACTGCTACGCTGGAAGTCCTGGGTTCGATTTCCAAGTCGAGCAAAGTGTTATTGGGTTTTTCTATGAAATTCTCAGTAGTAGCTTAGAGTTTGGACTTCCCGAAAGTTATGTAGAGGTGTACTAATGTACACCCACAGTTGGCCGATATGTTTAGGTCCCATGTAATAGGGGGCCAGCCTGTTATTAACCACACACAAATCCAGACTCCGAGCTGCTACTGAGAACTTCATAGAAAAACCCAATAACACTTTGCTCAACCTGGGAATTGAAGGAGCGTCGAAGACGCTTGTCAACACTAGACTAACGAGGCAGTGGATAATTAATAATAATTAATGATTATGATTGTTATTTTTTTAGGATGTTGGAAATTATGCGGTCTTATTATGAGGAAGCCAATGTTCGAATCGCTGAAATGAACAGCATCAGGTTTATGTACGAGGAAAGCCCATACTATGAACAGGGTTACGTAATGGGGGAAATTATTGAAAGGTAAAAACATACCATCCTGTCTGTATTCCATGAAAGGTTAGGAAGAAGTGTACTAATGTGCAACCACAGTTCGCCGGTATGTTTGGGTCCCATGTAATACGGAGCGAGCCTTTTGCCATTAACCGGTCACAAATCCCAAACTCCGAGCTGCTACTGAGAATTTCATAGAAAAACCCAAAAACACTTGAAAATCCCAAAAACATTGTATTATTATTATATTAATAATTAAAGATTATTATTATTATTAATGCCTCTAGTGGTTCCAAGCGCGACTGCGAAGCGCGTCTTGGGTCCTGGGTCCTTGTTCGATCCCCAGGTCGAACAAAGTGTATTGGGTTTTTCTATGAAGTTCTCAGTAGCAGCTCGGAGTCTGGATTTGTGCCCGGTTAGTGGCAATAGGCTTTCGGCTCGCCCCCTGTTACATGGGGCCTAAACATACCGGCAGACTATGGGTGTACATTATTACACCGTTGCCAAACCCTTCGGGGAATACAGGTGATGATATGTTATATTATTAAAAGGTAAAATACATAGTTAATTAAAAATTTTTCGCTCTAAAAATGACACTCCGGGCAAAGTCTAAAGGAGAATCCGGTAAAATGGATGTCCGATGGATTGTACCAATGTTATTAAAAAGTTATTTCAATGCATTAAAATAGTCTATAAGTCGGCGTTGTGTTGGCAGTGTGGACCGGTGGTGTTTTGTTACCGCCGCTGTCTGCTGTATGGCAGAATGACTCCTATGCTGCCAGCCCAACTATTCCTCCTTAATTTAAAGGATCGGCAACGCGCGAGTGATACCCCTGGTGTGGCAAGCGTCCATAGGCTACGGTAACCGCTTACCATCAGGCGGGCCGTATGCTTATTTGCCTCCTTAGTGGTAAAAAAAATTAATGATAATGCAAAGTTCCAAAGGGGTCTTAAAGATAAGGGAAAACAAGCCAGCATTGTCGCATACAGGGTTATTTTTTACAAGCCACACAGGACCAAGGCGCAGAGGGCTCCTTGGAGAACTTTGATCTAATATGGGATGGGGCATACACCCGAGACACTCCTCAACTATGCACTATGGGAGTACAGCCATGAAGTATTTCGGGCTAAAAACGGGATTATGGATGTGGGTGGTATGGTGGGGTGTTAGGTGGACCGATAACTTCTATTGTCGGAAGAAAACGGCGTCTGCCTTGAGCCTCGAATAAACATCCTTAGAGGTGGTAGACGCTGACTTGCCACCTCGCTACCTGGACCCCCGGACAGCTGCCAGTACAGGTAGAAGGCGGCAACAGCGGTGTGAGCGGCTAAGGGTGTAGAGAGTGCGGCCCCGGTTTCACCGTCGCGAGTCTCGAAAAGACCCGGATCGGGTTTCCTCGCTATTATGCCATTAGACACTTCCACCCCCGAGCATATAGCTCTGGCGGCCCCCTTCTGGCCAGCCAGTTAAGGCTAGACAGAGTTGAGAGTCCTGCTGGCGCTCTTGGGTTTCCGCTCCAGCTACCCAATACGCGCAAACCGGAGACAAGGCCCTGACCGACTCTCTGGAGCAATAAGGACCGCAGTGTCGCCACTCACCATCGGGTCGCCACAAGCTGCCCTGTGGTTTGTGCTCTTTTCATTAGACCTTATGACACATTTCTTGTTTTAGTGTCTAAGATTTGTAAAAAGCTATTTTAAGGCACCCTCCAGTTTGACGTTAGTCTCATGATGAGGTAACTCTTGTCTCAGAGGGGGCTTATTTTATTTTAACTGTAGTGACTGGCAGTGACTGGATGAGAAAAGCCGAAGATGAGTCTCTGTGGCGTTCACTAGGAGAGGCCTACGTCCAACAGTGGACGAATATAGGCTGATGATGATGATGATGATGATGTCGTCCCAGTGCAGAACAAAGGCCTCCCTACCCTCTTTCCAATCCTTACGACTCAAGGCTATTTTGGGCCAATCCTTCCAGATTTGGCACAGCCGTGGGACACAATAATTATTTTTATTTTTTTTGTCTCATTTTTTCGATATCGTTTTGTTTTTAACTGACTTCAAAAAGGAGGAGGTATTCAATTCGACTGCATGCTTGTTACGCGATTATACCGTCAATTATGAATCGAAAAGGACAGGAAAAGTTTCGGAAGTCGGTGGCGAAATCAAAAGATCCGATCAAATATTCTATTTTTTATGCTATTGTGTGCTGTATCTGTGACTGTGCATAAGTAAACGCTTTTTCTTTTTTTCCAGATACAAAAAAATCGTGGAACACGCGAAACGGCCACACAAATTCAAGTCGGACGCCCTCTTCGAAACATTACGTAGAGTTGAATTCACGCAAAAGCTCTATTTTGAAGTCTATCATCTCGTGCGAATGATGCACGAAACTTTCGTGAAATATAAATACGAGCCAGAATTCTTCGATGCCGTCGGTGGGTCTAACCAGACCATGACTTTAGAAGATATCCAAGGGATGCAAAAGCAGTTTGAGGCGATGAAGAAGAGACGGGATAAAGAGAAGAGGAAGAGGATGAAATTGAATGAAAAAATGCGTCAGTTGTATTTGAAGGGATTGTCTCAGTCTGTTTATGGAGTGAAGAAGACTCCGTATAATCAGTGGTGGCCGATCGATTATGGTTGGGAGATAGACTATTTTTGGTAGTAAATATAAAAGAAAAGAAAAAAACATTTTTATCCATATATCCAAATACAACGTGAAACTGAATCAGCGCAAGACCTCGAACAGGTCGATTAGAATATCGAGTCATAATTATAATAACGAATTCCGGAAGTGACGACACGTTTGGCGTAGCAGCTGAGCGATCGGCTTCTGCGTCACGTGTTGTGGGTTCGATCCCCACACGGAGCAAATATTTGTATAATCTACAGGTAGTTGTTCCGGGTCTGGGCGTTTGTGTATGTGAGAATTTGTGTTTGTAAACGCACCCACGATACAGGAGAAAATCCTAGTGTGGAGCAACGTTTTTTTTTAAATAAGGCATTTTTGAACTTGTAAGCATTTTTTTTTTTAATTTTGTTATTACAGCTAAACATACGCAACGACTACGATATCGATGCGCACACGCACACAATAAGAATTTGTGCAAATAGGTTTCAGTTTCCCATACCACAACCTACTGATGGATCACGGGGCCATATATCACGTTTTTTTTATAAATTAACACGTATTAAAAAGCACTGTAATCGATTCAGTAGTCGATTCTGAACAAACTACTTTCAGCTCTTGCGCTTATTCTGTTACACATATTACTTACTAGCTTTTGCCAGCGACTTCGTCCGCGTGGAATAGTTACTTTGTTCCCTAGTTCTTCGCCCGCGGTTTCACCTGCGTTGCCCCGTTCCTAAGGGTTGTAGCGTGATGTTTTATAGCTTGAAACCTTTCTCATGAATCACTCATTTTCCCAACATTTCCCTTCACTGCTCTGCTCCTATTGATCGTAGCGTGATGAAAGTATACTATAACCTGCCCAGGAGTATGAAGAACAATTGTACCAAGTTTCGTTGAAATCCGTTGAGTGGTTTTTGTTTCTATAACGAACATACAGACAGACAGACAGACAGACAGACAAAAATTTTACTGATTGCATTTTTGGCGTTAGTTATTTTGGCAATATATTTCATGTACAGAATTGACCTCTCTACAGATTTATTATAAGTATAGATGACATTTATTTACATCAACAATAAACTATATACGTAATATCCAGCAAATCCAGACTCCGAGCTGCAACTGAGAATTTAAAGGAAGGGAAACCTCTAGCGTAACAGTCGCGCTTGGGACCACTAGACTAATGAGGCAGTCTATAATAATTATATAAATTCATGCCTTTTTCCCATAGTAAGTAGAAAGAGGTAGGGCATAGTAGAATCGAATAATTTCACTCACATACTGGTTTCTGACACTTACGCGAATATTAGATATTGAAATAAAACTACTTTTTACGGATTTTATCGCGTTGTATTGATATTATTTGATTCCCGACGTTTCGGATCCTTTACAGCATCCATGGTCACGGGTAGACGGGTAGACCGTGGATGCTGTAAAGGATCCGAAACGTTGGGAATCAAATAATATCAATACAACGCGATAAAATCCGTAAAAAGTAATTTTATTTCAATTTCACTCACAGTTGGAGCTGTCCAACTGGGGAAGTACCTCTACCTTGCGGAAATTCGTAGCCAAATAACATAGCTCGTTATGTTGTAGGGAGTATGTTAATAGGAAGCGTTGTGTTAGCAGTGTGGGGTGTGCGGTAACCGCTTACCATGAGGCGGGCCGTATGATTGTTTGTGAATACTACGTACCTTTGTGAAGAATAACGAATAACACAATTTAATCAAATTGTGTTCTTCAGTTCGTTTGGGTCAGTTGCCAGGACGTTACCAGGCTCATGAGCTTCGACTCAGCTCTCAAGGCTCGGCTTCAGGGCTAATTTTTACATGGTCCCATCTCTATAGTTGACATGGCATTACATAATCAACCCATTATACTGTCCCATTGCTGGGCACGGGTCTTCTCTCAGAATGAGAGGGATTAGGCTATAGTCCACCACGCTGGCCTAGTGCGGGTTGGCAGACTTCACACGCCATCGAGAAAATCTCTCAGGTATGCAGGTTTCCTCACGATGTTTTCCTTCACTTCAATTAACTATTTAATACGAACATGCCTTCGAAAAGTCGAGGTGCGTGCCTTGGGTTCGAACTCGAGACCTTTGACTTCAGTTCAACGGTCATACCACTAGGCTATCACTGCTATTTCATGACATGGCATTAGCTTCAATTAATTAAAGAAAACAATGCACCTTACAGAAAATAAAAAATAAAGTATTAGATTACAGTAAAATAATTGAATTCTATTCAGGTTTTCGTTTCCCAGACTGCCCGTGTGGGGACAGGTTAAAATACAGTTCCTCATAGTCATGCAGATAGGCATCTGGTAAGAGCCCAGAAAATATCTGACTTGCTCGGTGGTAGGACCTCTCGGGGCCTTACGTCGGAGTCTGTCGTAAAGCACCGCGGTTTGTGTTTCGCGAAAGATCCAGTTCCCCCTCGGTGGCTGTGGCTCTGGCAGTCTGCAGTCCGTAGGGGCTTTTAGAGCTCGGCAACGCATCTGCAACTCCTCTGGTGTTGCACGTGTCCATGGGCGGCGATGGCGATGGCGATGGCGACTACTACCATCAGGTGGCTCGTCTGCGCGTTTACCGACCTAATCAATAAAAAAAAGAAAAAAATAGTTTTTGACAATTCAAAATATAATAGAGAAGCAGAAGTGAAAAAAATACACTCTTTTAATACTATTAAAATTTGTTAGAAATATACTTACTACTAATCATCTTGCAAATATAAAAACAATAGCGCAGCAGATCAAAAACAAACTGTCTTTTTAAAAACAAACCATAAAGGCCAGATATCATAACTTTCCCGCGCTGAAGTACAGCAACCAAACAAAAAGGTTGGTTACCATTTTTTAAATTCTTCGGTAGCGGCTATAGTATCACTACGATCGCAGTAGTCTACTGTGACCGCTACGGGTTGAGTTAAGAGTTCACCCTGAATCCTGCAGCTACTATGAACTGCAGGATTTTTTTAGGGGTTAGCTCAAGCTGAGCCTTTCCCCCCAAGGGGTACCGTGGATGGTGGCCCACGGCGAATCTAAGTAGAACTCCAGTGAGGGGCTACCTTTGCGGGCTTTGCCTAGAAAGCCTGCATTGGAGCGGCCACTGTAGGTTGCGGTGTCGTATGAGAGGTGCCGCAACTGAGGCCGGCCACGGTGTTGTATGGGCCACATTGCGGCTGAAGGTTGAGAGGCCGCGGCGGGAGAGGAGTGCCGGTAATACGGTGCGCCGCTCTCCCTGCCTCGAGCGGGCTTGGCTGGGTCGCAGCCGTAGGACTGCGGAAACGATTTTTTTGGGATAGGAGGGCAAACGAGCAGACGGATCGCCTGATGGTAAGCGATTACCGCCGCCCATGGACACCCGCAACACTAGAGGAGTCACAAGTGCGTTGCCGACCTTTTAAAAGGGGATTGGGCCTCCGGTAACCTCACTCACTCGGCGAAACACAACGTAAGCGTTGTTTGACGCCGGTTTTCTGTGAGGCCGTGGTATCACTCCGGTCGAGCCGACCCATTAGTGCCGAAGCATGGCTCTCCCACGTAAAAATTTCGCACATAACATTATTTTTTATGTTTTTGTAGGCGGTTTTTTTATATACCTATTCGTATTGTATTTATTCCATACAATCCTCTTTTTATTTCAGCTTTTTTCAGATCGTCATAGTACCTTCCGTATCTATACCTAACAATATAATATTCTTTAAATTTCGATAGCTCACCCTAAGAATAAACAAAAAAATATGATTATATTATTATTTTAATTATTAAGGAACTCCTCAGGAATCCTAAAAAAAACGGGTGGATATAAAACGCCAGCATCAGCAGGACATTCAAATGAGCGTGACAGGCACAGACTGCCAATTTGCCAAGGGACCTATATCTCCTAGCCTACGGAGTACTCCTCGCGCGACCACGTCTCTTCAACCGGCCACTGATTCATGAATCGTTTCCTTGTGGTCGTGAGGTTAGCTGGTCGTCCCAGCCGCCGCATCAAATACTGTTGTCTTATCAAACTCTTAGCTGCCTCCTCCTTTGCAATCTCCCGGATTTCCGCTGAAAAAGAAATTCAATCGACCAATGAATTTTATATAATCCGGTCGTGGAATATGGCGCCACACTTTTTGTGTATTTGCCAGTGTCAACTTTAAGGAGTAAACAAGTAATAATCAGTTCTCGTTATGAGATTATATTACACTAGCTTCTGCCCGCGACTTTGTCTGCGTGGACTTCAGAATTGGGTCCGACCTGGATAAAAAGTAGCCTGTGTGTTATTCTGGACTATAATATCTACTCAATAAACTTGATCGCCTTCTTGATAACTGCATTCGATTCGTCTTTAACCTTCGCAAATATGACCATGTGTCTGAGTATCGTTCTCTCCTTAAATGGTTGCCTATTCGGGAACGTAGACATATGAGGGCACTGACTATGCTTTATACTTTACTTTTTTCTTCTAACCCTCCTTCTTACTTAACTTCTCACTTTCAGTATCTTTGTTCTAATACTAACTACACTAAATATTTGCGATCATCAAATAATCGTCTCCTTCAATGTCCTACTCATCGCTCTGACTTTGTCCACTCTACATTCTTCATCCAATCAATTTTATTGTGGAATGCTCTTCCATCTGAGATCAGGATGGCAAACAGTCGGCTTTCTTTTAAATTCAAACTGCGTAAATACCTCCAAGTTATTACCCAGACAGATTCATCGTCTCGATTTTGACCTCACTGATATCCATAAATATTATATATATGGTATGTATTTTATAATTATTATGTATGGTATGTATTATATAATTATTATGTATGGCATATCAATATAATTATTATTAATAAAATTAGTAAATATTTCTCAATACTACGAGCGCATCTACCGTTTTATTATTTTTCTCTGCATCACCCTAAGGTTGTCTGGTAGAAGATGCCTACTGGCATTAAGACCGCCTTTGTACCCACGGTGCATAAAGTATGAATAAATAAATAAATAAATAATCTATCTCTGTGCCATTTCATCCAGTTCCGTTCAGCGGTTCTGGCGTGAAAGAGTAACAAACATCCATACATCCACACATACATACATCCATACTCACAAACTTTCACGTTTATAATATTAGTAGGATTATACATATATAACATAACATACCATCACAACTGTATTCCCCGAAAGGTTAGGCAGAGGCGTACTAATGTACACCCACAATTCGCCGGTATGTTTAGGTCCCATGTAATAGGGGGCGAGCCTATTGCCATTAACCGGGCACAAATCCAGACTCCGAGCTGCTACTGAGAATTTCATAGAAAAACCCAATAACACTTTGCTCGACCTGGGGATCGAACCCAGGACCTCTAGCGTAGCAGTCGCGCTTGGGACCACTAGCCTAATGAGGCAGTCTTTATAATATATATTTATTGTACATAAATATACTATATTATATTATAATTATATCATCAAAGTAAGAATGGCGCCACACTTTCTGTGTTTGCCAGTGTCAAGTATACAGAATAATCCCCAGTAAAACAGTGGAAACTTCATTAAGGCTTCGATAGAGTTTAGGAGTGAACACAAAAGTCATGATTTTAAATTTTTTATCATTTGCCTACACTCGCACACCTTCACGAACACTTAATGGTTAACTATCCACTATAGTTACAAAGTTAAAGTTCGGAGAAGTAGAAGTGTTGAAAAAAAAAAATCCAAAACTTAAAATAACCGACAAAGTGCACTTTCCATTTTCCCGCTTAAAACTCTGACCAATGAGTTAGGCAGGTTATCGACATGTGTTTTTTTATAAATTTTTTCTTTCCTTTTTCATGCAAGAAGATATTTTATTGAAGGGATAATCATCAACCTGCCCGCAGGCGAAGGGTTAGGCAGAGATGTAATATTAAACACCCAACCAACCCAACATACCTATAATAAAATTGTAACAGGCCGATGTCTGTACATTAATCTAATATGTCTTTATTAGAGCAACAGAAGCCAAAACAACAATTTTTAGATTTTTTGTCTGTATGTTTGTACACGCATCACGCAAAAACTACAGCATGCAATTGTATGCAGATTTCACCGATGTATTGCTAGAGGTCTAACTTAAAATCTGGTGCATATTTTATCTACATACGCCGCCTAGATTCGGACTTTATTTTGGTATAATTTAAGGCGGCGGTAGCCTAGGCTAGGGCTTGCGATCATGTGGTTGCCGGCTCGAAACCCACCCATTGCACTACCGATGTGAACCCACTCGTAACACAAGCATTTAGCTTAGCACGAGGGGTTAACAAGATTACTAGTAATGTGCGACCCACTTAAAAAATAATAATTTCTTTTTGGGACGTGAGTGAAACTGCGGCCACCAAATAGTTTGAAATAAAATTAATAGAAACTATTTGGCGATCTATGGGTCGCTTCTATTTAGCTATTCTAGTCTCTGACTACTTCGCTATTTCGCCGGTAGGTATGTCATAATGCGGATCGTTTCGCTGTGCCCGCGAAATTCAAATTTCAAGTGGTTTTTCGCAGTTTGTAGGTCTATAATAAGTTCTAGATTCATGGTAGTTGTAATTGCGACATCAACTATACAACATTCACAACTGAGAACTAAAACCTTTACTAATAAATCCTTAACAAGCCAAAAACTTGGCGCAATCTGTGTAATTGGTCAAAATTGACATTTTACACTACTTTTAGCTCCAATAATGATTTTTAAGCAATGGTTTTAGATAAAAATTGTGAATTTTGTATAGTTAATGTCGCAATTACCATTACCATGAATGCAGAACTTATTATAGACCTACAAACTGCGAAAAACCACTCGAAATTTGAATTTCGCGGGCACAGCGAAACGATCCGCCTTAACTCCTATGCTATACGGCCACAAGTCTATAACCCTTAACCAGGAAAATAAAACCCAATACTTAATTAACACTAAAAAAAAAATGTGTCTGAATACAATCAGATTACCTACCTTCTTCATTCCGGGATCTCAACATTAAGGGATTCACGTCTGGCACCATCAAGTTATCCTTATCCAGTTCCTCGGTAGCCTGAGACTCCATGACATCAACCAGCTTGTCTATCTCCAAGAACAAGTAATGCATCATTTCCAAGGCTAGTATTGTGTGGAATGGTCTGACCACGTGGGTGCCCGGACCATATAATCTAGTCCTGTTCTTAGCCTTATCTACGTGTTCCCTATAAGTCTCAAGCATATGACGATATTTTTCACGAATTTTTCCTGTAAAAATAGTGAAAAAAAAACGTAAAATACATATCTTTTTGTTTTTTTTTTGCATTTTACATGCTAAGATTATTAAGTTTTTTTTTTTTTAATCTTTATTTATTTATAGAGGGTTTAATCACAAACTGATTATGCCACCCTCATCGGTACAAACAAAAGCTTATGTTCTAAGATCTAAATCCTTTCTTCGCTATTTTGTACAGGAGTTTAGCATCTTTTGACAAAGGGAACGCAAGTATATTATTACATTTTCCGACATCAAATGATTTGCCCAAATAGATGTTCCTCTCGACCTCGTTCCGAACGCACTCCATCAGTATATGATAGGCATCCTCCACTTTGTTACACTCTGGGCAATTAGGTGAAGCAACTTTACCCATAAGGAAACCAAAACTGTTTAATGGGATGTGTCCCGATCGAAGTCGAAGGGCCATAACAATTTCCGATCGACTCATGTTAGCCTGGTCGATCCATGAATGATAAGACAAGGCTGGTTGGATAGTTCGATACCATATACCTTTTCTTAACGACCTCTGATCGAAGTACTCGTGCCACATTTTGTTACACTGTTCCTTGACATAACACAGAAAGTCATTGTGCACCGGGAGATAGGGACAAACCAACCCTATATCGCAAGCACCCTTCGCTAGTTGGTCTACTACTTCATTATCTTCCAGGCCAACATGAGCCGGGATCCATTGCAATACTACATTCTGGTTCCTTGAGATAAGTTTACGGATGGAGTCAATCACACTATAGGCAATTGGAGCGCCTCGAAAACTAGAGGTACACCGAATCAAATGTTGGAGGGCGCTTTTCGAATCAGTTAAAACGACATAATTACCGCTACCCAATGAGTAAATATATGATAAAGCTTCCTCTATTGCTACCAGTTCAGTACACATTATATTCATTTTTGAATTTACATTTATCTGTATTGAACCTTTTATTTGAGGGTCGAAAAACGCCGCCCCAGAATTAGTTCTATCTTTTGATCCATCCGTGAAAATTCTATAAAATCCCAGGTACGTGCTATTTAAAAATGAAGTACAAGCCTTATAGATGTCAGCTTTTTGGTAATATTTTTTCGCTGTAACCAAACCATCTATTGTCGGGTTTATGTTTTTAGATAGATCAATTCTGTGGACCCAAGTATTTAATGAAAACATTTCCAGTTGAGGACTTGTATGAACTAGTAAAAAATTAAGAGAATCTTGGACTTTTATCAATAAGGGTGGCTTTTTTCGTCTCCAATATGACTGTTGGCTAAGTGAACTTAATTCCTCTAACACCGCAATTATGTTGTTATCAGCATATGATTTTAATTTGAGCCAATATTTACCAGCGAGATAGTATCTACGAATCTGTAGTGGAGGAATGTGTAACTCATTTTCCATAACATGGATGGCTGTGCTCTTAATGAAACCTCCAATAACTCTCAAGCAGATGTTTTGAATCCTATCTAATTTAATTAAATGACTTTTACAACTACTATCGTACAAAAAGCAAGCGTAATCAATTCTACTGCGAATCATTGAAATATATAATCGCCTCAGATGTTTGGGGTGTATTCCCCATCCAGAGCCAGAGAGAACTTTAAAGATGTTAACCACTTTCAGAGTCTTTTCCCGAGTCTCGTTAATATGCTTGGCCCACCTAAGCGAGCGGTCCAACCAAACACCTAAATATTTTACATTATGAACTACCGGTAGCGATACCCCATTAATTTGTAAAGCTATAGATTCTCCGAGAAAACCACCCTTAAAGATGCATACACTACATTTCAAAGGAGATATCTCGAGGCCTAGATCTAAGAGTAGGTTTGCCATTTTATTTAAGGCTGGTTGTAATCGTTGCTGAGTTGACAGTAAGTCGTTGCTAGAGGTATACAATACAAAATCATCGGCATATTGCGATACAAACACACCGCTTCCACTGATAATACGACAAATTTCCATGGTTGCAATATTAAAAAGTAAGGGTGACAATGGATCACCCTGCGCCAATCCCAGACCGGAAGTGCGGCTCATAACGTGATCATCTACTGTAATTTTTAGGGTTCTCCGTTTAAGAAAGTTCCAAATATAACTACAGATTCGGGATCCCACACCAATCTGATTCATGATTTTCAATAAAGCTCTGACGTCTACATTATTATACGCATTGTTAATATCTATAAAAACGGCTGTAGTAATAAGATTTTTAGAAAAACCAATTTGAATATGTGATACTAAGCTGATTAAATTATCTACGGTTGAACGGCATTTTCTAAAACCTGTAGTGTTATTTGATAGAATATTATGTTTCTCGATATACCACTCTAATCTGTTCATTAAAATGTTATGAAAAACTTTGCATACGCACGATAACATGGAAATAGGGCGAAGAGACGATGCGCTCTGACCCTCACGTCCCGGCTTAGGGATTGGCACTATGGTAATATCCTGCCACTGTTTAGGAACAAAACCCGAAACAAAAATTGTATTGTAAAGTTGAATAAGTATCCTTTTACCATTCTCTGGTAGTCTCATAATCATGGAATAAGATATACTATCGCAACCGGGTGCAGTATCCTTAGATCGAACACATTTATGAAATTCAGTAAGTGTAATCGCTATATCAAGCTCCGAATTGTCAATGCCAAGAGTTGGGTCGCTCGGAGATACCGAATCTGGCGTTAGACTAAGAAGAAGATTAATAGCCTTAACTTTATCCACATAACCTGTCGATGACTTGTATCCCTTCAGCCACCTCATTTTCTGCCATATGGTAGATTGAGATGTATACTGATCTAGAGACGAACAGAAATCACGCCACGATTCATTTTTTGCTCTCCGAATCATTTTCTGTGCTTCACAAATCTTAATTTGTAAGGTGTCATAATTTTGAGGGTTTGGATTACGTCTAAATCTAGATAACGCTATTCGCCTTTCAGCTACACATTTAGATAGTTTGGTGTTCCAATAAGGTTTAGGTAAAAAGTTACTATCGGGATTCAAGTTTATCTTAACCGAAGGGATACAAACATCGGCGATCAATTGTATATAATCAATGAAAATATTATAATCTACCTGTATATCCCCAGAGAATGAAAATTCTGACAAAATGATGTTAAGTAGTTTACTGTATGCAGTCCAATCAGCCTTTTTTAGGTTCCTACGGACTCTTATTGTAGTATTAGGTCGAATATTTGAATTAATTTTAATAGCCCTGTGGTCACTGCCCAGTGTTTCGTTCATAACCGACCAGTCGAGCATCATAGCTATATCCACTGATGCGAAAGATACATCTGGTGACGATGCTTGACACTGAGAGTTAACTAAACTTAATCGAGTGGGGCTACCATCATTTAAACTAATATATTGACTGTCGGTTAGTGCTTCAAATATTTGAACACCCCTACTATCAGTTTTATGCGACCAATTCGTGTGGTGTCCATTAAAATCTCCAAGAATTAATGTATTTTTGGTAGTCATAGAAAATAGTGCATCCCAATCATTCTGAACTGTTCTTATCGAAGGTGGACAATACACAGAAACTATATATTCAATTTTGTCACAGTTAAATAATTTTACACAAACTATTTCAATACCTTGATTGCTGGATTGGACCTCATACAGTTGTGATTTTATTGATTTGTGAGTAAGAATTGCAACTCCTCCATAACCATCGAATCTATCTTTGCGATACATTGTATACGTATTAAGTCGTGTAATTTTTTCTGGATCTAACCATGTTTCACTTAGTGCCGCAATATGTACATGTTCTTGAAGTAACAGTTGCTCCAGTGCAATCAGCTTGGGTTTTACGCTTTGAGCATTCCATTGTAGAATATTTAATTTAATTCCAGCGTTGGTGTTACACATTTACGGGTTTGAGTAATTCAAAAAATTTCTTCAATATAGGCCAATCCGACACATTGTCAACAACCACCAAAATCAGCCATTCAATACAACATTGAATAACCTTTTTAAATTTCTCCGCTATTGTGCCCTTCTTTAAGAAAATAATTTCTTTCAGTCTAGATATAAGTTCATCAAAGTGTACCTCTCTCTTCTGAGACGTAGCGGGGTTATCCCCTTCTTGCTCCTTTTTTTCTCTTGGAAACATGTTTTCCCAATCCTCCTCCTTATTAGAGTACTTTTTGTTTTGTGGTACGGTATATGGTTCTGTCTTAGGAGAAGCTGTACTGTGAACCATTGCCTTAGTTTTGACGACATCAGAAAATAGAGGTGTATTTATAACAGAGGATTCAATATGCTCAGATTGTGGCGGATAGGGCGGGGGTGATCTAGAAACATCAATATTTTTTAGTTCAGTGTTATCTCTTAATGGAGAAGGACCTACATACAAAAGTAAAGCCTTTCTATAGGTACAGTTAAACTCTGCCATGAGGCCTTTCAGCTTTTTTTCTTTTTGAAATGTAGGGCAAATTTTAGACAGCGCCATATGTTGACCATCACAGTTTAAACATTTAAATTTCTGAACCTCGCAATTTTGATGATTACCACCGCATTTTGGGCAATATATTTTTTTAGATGGGCACACTTTTACACTGTGACCAAACTTCCAACAACGTGAGCATTGTGTAACGGGGAAAACAAAAGGATTCACGTTAA
The DNA here is from genome assembly GCA_910591435.1 of Acronicta aceris. Lineage (NCBI taxonomy): Eukaryota > Metazoa > Arthropoda > Insecta > Lepidoptera > Noctuidae > Acronicta > Acronicta aceris. Next base: position 4,749,688 of record OU342787.1, on the reverse strand, counting down.
TCCTCAAACCATCTGCGAAAACGTATGTCGGTAAAAGGTCACCTCTAAAGCACAGACGCACCGCTTCACTTGTTATCCATAGATCTCCCTCCGCGTTATCAGTATTACGCCTCTTGAGTCGTTGTAATGAAACTAATTCGAATGATTCCGGGCAAGTTATACAACTTTTAAGATCTTCGTCCGATAAATCAAGGTCCACCTCTTTGATAACACCATAGGAGTAATTTTTATAATCCGGTCTATGGAATCTCCATCCCATTTCAATTAAATCTTTGCAAGTTTCTATCTTAATTGCACTGTATTCGTTCATGCAGTCAATACGTAGCCTGCAGTCATTTATGTACTTTATTTTTGCTATATCTTTAATACCTTTTTCTTTGAATAGTCTTGCAAGTGCAAATTGCCTCGGTAGCTTCTCTTTACAGGAGATATAAATCTCAACCTGACTGTCTTTCAACTTCTTCTCCTTACTTTTTATTGTTGTCCATCCCTCCTCATCTTCCTCTCTATTTCGTTTTGTAACTTTCCTCATATCGTTCTCATAATCCTCATTTATTACATCATCCACATTATGTTGTTCCACAATAGCTGACATATCCATTCTATCCATGGAATTGCTGCTACTAGACAAACTACGCATAGAATCAAGATTTTTATTATCACCCTCCATTATAGAACGTTACATAAAACATATTCTACAAGTTAACCGTGCGCTGGATAGTTTAAGATTATTAAGTTATTTTTTAGTAAAGGAAAAAATTCAATCGCGGGCAGGATTCGAACCTGCGTCTTCTGGTTAGATACACCAGACGCTCTGACCTCTAAGGCACCGCGAGTCCCACCCGCTAGATCGAATTTGCCTTCACATTCTGAATTTTTGTCATAAGGTGGTTTAGAGGTCTGGTGAATCTAACCAGAAGACGCAGGTTCAAATCCTGCCCGCGATTTTATTTTTCCTCCACTAAAATAACTTTATAATCTCAGCATGTGAAATGCAAAAAAAAAACAAATTACAAAAAGAGATTTTTATTTGTAAGTAATCTTTATTGCTAAAGAATGATGTCCATGCCATATTTTTTTTACATAATCGCTTTTCTAGCAAGATTTTGATTAATTAAAAGTAGAAAAAAGTGCGCGGCAAATTTAACAGATCAAAACGGAGCTTACGACAAAGTCTACGTTGTGACGCTCTCATGACGTCACCGTAAACATTTAGGTTTGTAATTACTAGGTATAAAATTGATATCAGTCCTCTCCCATGTTCGAAGTAGTTAGTAAACTTAAAAATATAGATAATTGATTAGATAAAACTATCAATAAATTTAAAAAAGGTAAAACAGTGATTGTCTTTTGCGTCTGACTGACTGACGTCACAGTACACGTGACCAATATGGCGGCGTTTAAATCTCCCCTATCTGATATTTATTTTTACATACATACATACATAGCATCACGCCTGTATTCCCCTAAGGGTTAGGCCGAGGCGTACTTAATGTACACCCACAGTTCGCCTGGTATGTTTAGGTCCCATGTTATAGGGGGCGAGCCAATAGGCATTAACCGGGTACAAATCCAGACTCCGAGCTGCTACTGAGAATTACTACATAGAAAAACCCAATAACACTTTCCAGCCTCCTTAAATGGGTCCGGAGGTGGCGGACGAATTGTCTGTTTCCCGTAGCCCCCAACGCAGCAGGTGCAGAAGGGTGTGGTTTTTAGTCGGTAGGTCACCCACTCTAGGTGGACTCCGACACGCCCCGTAGATCTCCCCCTAAGGGGTTCTCGCCTTGTCGTGGCGGGGGGGCCAGTGACTGTAACTGTGGATGGTGGCCCACGGCGAAGCTAAGTAGAACCCCAGGGAGGGGATGCTCCTGCGGGCTTTGCCCAGGAAGCCTGCATTGGAGCGGCCACTGTAGGTTTCGGTGTCTGACAACTGAGGCGGGCCGTGGTATTGGGTGGGCGACACTGCAGTTGAAGGTTGAGGGGCCGCAGCGGGAGAGGAGTGCCGGTATTACGGTGCGCCGCTCTCCCTGCCTTCCGCGGCCTCGGCGGGGTCGCAGCCGAGGGACTGCGGGCACGGTGGGGCCACAGGGGGGAGGAGTGTCGGTATTACGATGCGCCGCTCTCCCTACCCTCTGCGGCCGATATGTGGACGGCGGCGGGGCTACATATCTGTCCCGCCGCAAGCAGGGTCTTGGGCGGCGGACTAGCGGTCGTCAGTCGCCCTAGGGGAGGGTCCATCCAACATTGGACGTCCGCGGTGGGATCGCGGAGCATGCGAGAGCGATTTCCGTGATCCCACTACTATGCGGAGGGTCGCAGTGGTGGTGGTTTTAGTCGGTATGCTGGCCACCTTTTTTTTTGGTTTCGTGTGGAAAATCCTCATGGACTTCCGCCGCCCGGGGAGGCGACGGGGCGTGTCGGACTCCACCCAGAGTGGGTGACCTACCGACTAAAAACCACACGGTGTCCCCTCCTGCACCTGCTGCGTCAGGGGCTACAGGAAACATACAATTCGTCCGCGGCCCCCGACTGGTGATGGCCCGTTGCAACGGGCCCCATCTATACATATATAGGGGGGGAGTGAGGCGTTGGACTCCCCCCCCCGCCACCATTGAGGGGCACGCGTGGAACACTACGCACCACCGCCTCGGGTCATGGAAGGGGGGGTGTGGCGGACGTCCCCGTGTCCACCACCCCCGGACTCATTTAGGGAGGCTGCACTCTCCCTCTCCCGCTCCGCAGCTTCCTTCTGCGAGACGACCGTTTTGCAGAAGGCGATCACTGCGTCGAGCGAACGACGGCCGGCCACCTGGCCGGAGAGCCCGACTCAACCGTCCCGCATTGATGCGGGAAGATACTGTTGAGCACGTAACATTATTTTTATGTTTTTGAAGGCGATTTTACTATTTCTTAAAAGTTATTTTATTCGTACAACGAGAGCTCAGCCAATACTCTCCATTTATCTTATACATACCCATAAGGATGCCAACATTAAAAGAAATATATACTTCATGTTCCTCTCGCATCTCTATAATCTGTCTCATTTTTAACATGGAGTCCCTTATCAGATCTTCTGTTAGCCACATTACCTTCATTTTATCCGTTTTACCCATATGATCATTTTCAGCATGATGTTGACACATTACCAAGTGCACTGAAACATTGAAATGGAAATGTGTTCCTTGCGAAGTATGTGCGGTGTAACTTGGAATGATAGATTGAGAAATAGTGTGTTAAGGCAACGTTGCGACTTAGGCAGTTGTCCCACCGCCGGCAAGGAAGCGACTAACTATAGAGCTATTTTCTCGCTCAAGAAACGTACAATAGATATACATTCCGTGTAAACAAAAGAGATGCATATATTAATAGTTGATCGCTGACTGTTTACACTGCCGACGAGGACTCGCTCCACTAGTTTGTCGCTGAGCGACAAGAGCTATCAAAGATAATACTCGCTCAGCGATGCTCGCTAGGCAGTCAGAACTCACGCCAAGAGTTATAATTGTTTATATGAATTCAGTTTTGTGTCCTAAAGACAGGGATATTGTAGGACAAATTCAATAAAAACCTCATCCCTAGTCATCCTCTTTTTTCGTCGGGAATACGTGAATACGTGAGCGAGTGGCGCAAGTAATCGCCCGTTGCATTCGCACACTCGCTATAAAGCTCAGCTACAAAACTATCGGAACTACACACTCGCTTCCCGCTGCTCGCCAACTCGTTTCTAGTTTCTAACTCTACTCGCTTCTTGTTCAGCGTTGGCGGTGGGACAAGTGTCTTAAGAATCCGGCGGACCGAATTTCTCTTACAAACGCAATAACAAAATAAAACGTAATTCAAACACAATTTAATCAAATTCTGTTATTATTCGGATTCCGATACCGTTAATCTAGGTTCCTACTCTGCCATTTCGTCCAAAATGCAAACGATACGAAACGCAAATGTTCGAATGCAATTTTTGAAAACTTCGCCAAGTTTAGAATAATTTTCCGGTCTTTTATTTCCAGTGCGCCGGACCCTCAAAAGATGATGTGTTCAAACTCAAAACTCAAACTCAAATTTTTTATTTTAATTAGACCATATACTTTTACGGTACTTTTGAAATGTCAAAACTACATGCACGGTTCCAAATAGTAGGTCTTATGGAGAAGAGCCGGCAAGAAACTCCATAGATACTCTTTTATATAAATAATTGATGTTTACATATTTTTTATTCTATCAATTCATTCAATCAAGTTCGTGTGAGATATTTTGGGCCTAACGAGAAAATGGGGCTGATCGTTCACCTGAACCCGCCAAATTCAAATTTCAAGTGATTTTTGGCAGTTTGTAGGTATATAAAAAGTTCTAGATTCATGGTAGTAGTAATAGCGACATTAACTATACAACATGCACGTTGTGCAATTGCATATTTAAGTTAATTAAATAAATAAATAAATAAAAACTTCCTACAAATAACAATCTGCAACAATTAAATGACATTATATCTCCTAAATAAAAATACTTTATTCGCAGTATATTACTGCGTATTCAAATCAACAATAAATAAAAAATACTATATTCAATTACACATAATAATAATAAATAATTAAACGATAAATCTATTTGTGATAATTAAAATAGGGGAGAGTTGGATAATACCGCGCGGTGGATAACTCCGTGCGTCAGCGTAATTCAAAAACTATCCACTAGTTTACGCTGTAGTGCGTATTCATCGAAGCCGGACATGCCCAAACCCTCCCCCGCGCACCGCCATTACGGTCCGCGCGACGACGTAGATAGCACGCGCTCTAGAAGTTTTTTTCGTCATCCCTTATAATTTTTCGTATACTTTCGTTAAGAGGTAGGTAATACTGTATTTATATTGTAATACTTTGATACTATACTTTTTGAATGCTTGTGTACTGTAGAATTAATGTCAGAGTAAGTTTTTACGTGCTATAATATTATCCACATCATTCTGAGGTTAAAAAATAAAATGACCAAGTTCGATAATTCCGCGCCGGGGGCGCGGTATTATCGGTCGAAATTGTTAACTATGAAAAGTACGTTTTATTTACATTAACTTCTTTTTACCTCGACAAAAGAGTTTGAACTTATTTGAATCTGTTTGTGGTATTTGATATCCTAAACGAAAATACCGATTTTGATTAAATTTGATTAATTTCTAGTTATAAAAAAAGATTTACGTTTTGTTGTCATAAATTATAAGTTTTTGTTAATACTTATTGTGTGATGAGTCTTTATATACTTACTGATTTAATCTCTAGAAAAAGATTTGGGTCTCCCTATTTTCCACAAGAAAAATTACTTAGAATTGTATTTTTTTTTTGGGCACGATATTATCGGACCAGTTTGACAATACCGCGCCTTTAGTTATTTTTGTAAATTGACGATAATTATTTTTTGTTTGAATTTTGGAAGTTCTTGTTATATGGTATGCGTACCTGAATAAATGTCCTAATAATTACAACATTTTGTTTCTTTTAATATCAAACAGTTTCCTAATTATAGGTGAAATTCCTTAGTGGCTCGGTATTATCCAACTCTCCCCTACATAAATTAACTAATTAATTTACAATAAAACCTATTGAAACTCTCCCTCTCTCCTTCTTTACTTAATTTTACTATGCTGTGCCCGACAGGGTCCATAATTGATCCCTAGATAAAAGTTTACCACCTGTATATACATTATGGAACGCAATAAATTTGATTTGATTTGATTTGATGTGTAACTAAAACCTTTGCTTAAAAATCCTTATCAAGCCAAAAACTGTGTCAATGGTCAAAATTGACACTTTACTTTACTTATAACAATTTTTATAATATATAATAAAAAAATAAATTATAATAATATAGTTAATAACAATTTTTAAGCAAAGAATTTAGTTGTCTATTGTGACTGTCGCATAGTTAAAGTTGCGATTATTACACACGAAATTTGAATTTCTTAGGTGACTAAGCGAATATCAGTGGAGCCGCCGAAAGAGGACGCTCTAGAAAGACCTCATGTTATGGGTGAGATCCATCAAAAAGCTGCATAGTACCGGCGCGTATGTTTGATAAGATGTATGAATGTGGAAGAAGCAGAAGTTTTAGCGGCGGTAGCCTAATGGCTAGGGCGTCGGACTTGCAATCATGTGGTTGTCGGTTCGGACCCCACCCATTGCACTACCAACGTGAACCCACTCGTAACACAAGCATTTAGCTTAGCACGAGGGGTTAACAAGAATACTAGTAATGTGCGACCCACATTGCTAGTAAGCTCTTTTAAAAAAAAAAAAAAAAAAAACGTATGCAAGAATTATAGCAAGAGGCAGTCTATAGTTTCTGTCTTCCCCTTTGTATTAATTTCCAAACTATTTTGATGTGATTCACCAAAAGATGCGATATTAGCACTCCCATACTCACCAATACAGATCAAATAATGAAAACGCAGTCTAGACTTAGACATTCTGTCAAAAAAATATTTATCACGTAACTTGAATTTGAATTTTGCTTGTCAAATGTATTGCATTGTATATTAAGTAATTATCGGATCAAACTCAAATGTACGAGTATAATGGAGAAATTAATTTGTTTTTTTTTTTATGTGTTATGTATCGGAAATTGTACTTTTCATTATCAAGTTTAATGTTATTATAGCACTAGTAGTTTATTATAGCACCTCTATATGCACTCTCGGTGTTGCCCGCGATTGAATAAAAAATATTTTAAGGTTCCGGCGGAGCTTGAATTGCCCACAAAAACGTGATACCGAAATAAATCGTAATCCAGACAATATTCTATCAAATTATGTTATTATTCGGATTTGGATACCGTTATTCTAGGTTCCTACGGTACTATTTCGTCTACTACTACTTCACTGGAAATAAAAAAACTGAAAAATCGTTCCAATCCTAAACTTAACTAAAATTGCATTCGCTTACATTAATTATTTCCAGTGAAGTATTTTGGATAAAATGGTAACGTAGGAACCTAGATTAACGGTATCGGCATACATATAATAACAGAATTTAATTAAATTGTGTTTGAATTACGATTTATTTCGGTATTACGTTTGTGAGAGAAATTCGGTCCGCCGGACTCTTAATAATGTAATACAGTGCAGTATACTCGTAGCTACACCCACAGTTCGCCGGTATATTTAGGTCCCATGTAATAGGGGTCCCATTAGTCTAGTGGTCCCAAGCGCGACTGCTACACTAGAGGTCCTGTGTTCGTTCCCCAGGTCGAGCAAAGTGTTTTTCTATTAAATTCTCAGTAGCACCTCTTGACGTCATGCTTCGGCACGAATGGGCCGGCTCGACCGGAGTGATACCACGGCCTCACAGAAAACCGGCATTAAACAACGCTTACGTTGTGTTTCGCCGAGTGAGTGAGGTTACCGGAGGCCCAATCCCCTTTTCAACGGTCGGCAACGCACTTGTGACTCCTATGGTGTTGCAGGTCTATGGGCGGCGGTAACCGCTTACCATCAGGCGATCCGTCTGCTCGTTTGCCCTCCTATCACATAAAAAAGCACCTCTAAGACTGCATTTGTGCCCGGTTAATGGCTATAGGCTCGCCCCCTATAACATGGGAACTCGACATACCGGCGAACTGTGGCTGTACATTAAGTACGCCTTTGCCTTACCCTTCGGGGAATACAGGCGTGATGATATTTGTTATGTTATGTGATATATTATATACACTTTTTCACAGTCTCCCAAAAATTTTCGGTTTTGAGTTAAGTTTTTTATTGCCCTACATCGTAACACTCACATAATATGCAGGGCCGGATTTAGGGGTTTGCAGGCCCCGGGGCACCCCGCGCCCCTAATTATTTTCCTAATAAAATGTGAATATTTTTTTTTCAGACGAATTGGGCCTCCGGTAACCTCACTCGCTCGGCGTGACACAACGTAAGCGTTGTTTGACGCCGGTTTTCTGTGAGGCCGTGGTATCACTTAATTCGTGCCGAAGCATGGCTCTCCCACGTTAAAATCTATAAATGGTATCTCTTAAAGTCCAGATAATATTTATTTTAATAAATATCAATTCAATTCGGGCATATAATTCATTCATATCGCTTATCAAGTCTTGACACAATATTGACACTTCGGTGAAGTCCTGCCTTTACCAGCCATAATTAATTGGCCAACTTTTCGTTATTTTCTTTGTGGAAGAAGTCAGCTTATTCAACAAATATAGATGCATGTCGAACCGTTTCATCATTTTAGTGCTTTGTGCGTTGATGTCCGCGTTTGGTAACAGTTTTTTTATGATCTCAGCCAGCTTTTTAGGGTCTGGAGTCCAGAGGGGATGTGGTTCGTAATGTTGATGAGATGTACTGATTAAAGATATAAGTGATACTGAAAGAAAGTTTACAAATACTTTTATCATTACTGTGCTCGGTGGTAAGATCTTTTATGGTCTGACTAGCTGGCGACCACCCTTACGTCGGAGTCTGTCGTAAAGCACCGCGGTGTGTTTCGACTTTTGCACGTGAGAGCCAGTTCCCTCTCTGTTGCTGCGGCTCTGGCAATCTGCAGTCCGTAGGGCCTCTGAACGCAGAGCAACGCATCAGGAATTGGGCGACGATAACTACTTACCAATTACTTACTTACAGAGAACATAATATACCATCAGGCCTGTATTCCCCGTAGGGATTAGGCAGAGGAGTATTGTTGTACACACACAGTTTGCTGGTATGTTTAGGATACTTTTTTACGTGGGAGAGCCATGCTTCGGCACGAATGGACCGGCTCGACCGGAGTGATACCACGGCCTCACAGAAAACCGGCATTAAACAACGCTTACGTTGTGTTTCGCCGAGTGAGCGAGGTTACCGGAGGCCCAATCCCCTTTTAAAAGGTCGGCAACGCACTTGTGACCCCTATGGTGTTGCGGGTGTCCATGGGCGGTGGTATTCGCTTACCATCAGGCGATCCGTCTGTTCATTTGCCCACGTATAACATAAAAAAAAACATAATAATAGGGGGCAAGCCTATTCCCATAAACCGAGTGCAGACCAAACTGAGCTAATATTGAGAATATCATAGAAAACCCCATTATCACTTTACTCGACCCGGGAATTGAATTCAGGGCCTCAAGCGTAGCAGTCATGCTTACGACCACTTGACTAACGAAACAGTTACATAAAAAAGACAACAATGTGTAAAAGAATAAACGTAAAACCTGAAAGTTTTTTGTTCAGAATCCACTACTGAATTCATTACAGTGGTCTTTAATAAAGGTTAATTTTAAAAAAATCCTGAAATATGGCCCCTGATCCAGTGAGGTATGGAAAACTGAAACCTATTTGCACAAATTGTTATTGTGTGCGTGTGCGCATCGATATCATAGTCGTTGCGCGTACGATTGTGGTACGGCCACGGGTTTTATGTTTAGCTGATTTACTAATTTCTTGAAAAGAAATGCTCACATGTCTCAAAATGACTTTCGGATTTCGTTATTATAATTATGACTCGATATTCTAATCGACCTGTTCGAGGGCTTGCGCTTATTCAGTTGTATATACCTACGAGTCGATATCACGTTGTATATACGAGTGAATCAGTTTCTTCTAGGCAAGCGCGCTCCATCGTAGATCGCAGTATCGCTTAACATCAGGCGAACTGGCGGTCTAGCGTAAGCCTATCACGAATAAAAAAAAACTTTCATCTATGCAACTAACAACAATGCTTACCTAGGAAAAGTAAGAAAAATATTTTTCTTAGCAACATCAATGTAAAAAAAAGGTTATTTCTATTGTAGTTAAATGTATACTAAAATTTCTCCTGTATCGTGGGTGTTAACAAACACAAATTTCACATGTAAAGACCAAAACAACTATAAGTCGTCATTTATTTGCTTTGAGGGGGATCCGATCCCGCAGTCTTGCCGTCCAGTGTAACAGCAACTGGATTCACTACTGAATCACATCGTTAAATGTAATTTAGTAAACGTAAAAGATGTCATATCAATGAATTACCTAATAATTAATAATAATTATCGATGTAATTAACAGTAGATATTCTAACCCGTGTGGGGACGGGTTAGAATACTGTTCCTCACTGCCTTTCAGATAGACATCCCGTAAGAGGCGAGAAAATATCTGACATGCTCGGTGGTAGGACCTCTTGTGGTCTGACTGGCTGGCGACCCTTACGTCGGAGTCTGTCGTAAAGCACCTTGGTGTATGTTTCGACTTTTGTTATGTTGCTACGGATCCGGCGGTTTGCAGTCCATAGGGGCTCGCCAACGCATCAGCAACTCCTCTGGTGTTGAAGGTGTCCATAGGCGACGATGACTACTTACCACCAGGTGGCTCGTCACCTCGTTTGCCAACTTAAACAAAAAAAAATACTAGGAACTAATAATAAATAAAGGTATATAATTCACAACAAAAATGACACCGGTCGGTAGCAAGGCGATGACCGTTTCTATAAAGGACTAGGTACCTATCTTCGGAGGTTCTGGCCTTTTCTTCTCCATAAGTCCCATTATTTTGAATGGTATACAAGAAATGGCAAAGTGCGGTTTTTGGACGGTACTTGCGAATCCGACGGATCCTTTCTTAACCGACTCCAAAAACGAGGAGGTTCTCAATTCGACTCTATGTTCGTTACGTGATTACTCCGTCAACTAAGAACCGATTTTGATTATTCTTTTTTTGATCGGTAAGTCATAGTTCAGAGATGGTCCTATATGAATTTGATCAAGACCTGATCACAAAATTTAGAACAAAATGACAGGTCAGTAGCCTTAGCACGAACAACTTGCGAAAAAGTATTTGTATCGTCACGATAGAGGCGCTGGTCCAAATCTCATACAAATTGGTCTCCATGACGATACGAATACTTTTTCGCAAGTTGTTCGTGCTAAGGCTACAGAATAGAAGTTGTTTGAAATGTCATTATCTGTCACTTAAAAATAATCAGATTATAGTTTAAAGTACTTTATTGTGTTAAAAAGTGCATTTTTACAACGTGGTATTTGCCATCACTTTTCTCGTAATGCTGCTAGTATCTGCAGCTGCATTATTTTTTTATCCATAGAGAATAGTTCGGTCATGAGTGCGTCCAAGCCTACCTGATATATTGTGACATTTGGAGAAAAAAAAAATGCATTTCTCCATACAAAAAAAAAACACCGAAAATACAAATTTTTCAAAAAATCACGAAAGAGTAAAAATTGTTATAAAAACTGTTGTTGTAAAAGATATATTTTCTATAGATGTGATTATTTTTCACGAAATATTAAAACAGATCCACTGTGCGGCGTGTGAGGTCTGCCAACCCGTAGTAGGCCAGCGTGGTGGACTATAGCTTAACCCCTCTCATTCTCAAAAGACCTGTACCAGCAGTGGGACAGTAAATTGGGATTGACCCTTACTAATATTATAAAAGTGAAATTTTGTGAGTATGGATGGATGTATGTTTGTTACTTTTTCACGCCAGAACGGCTGAACGGATCTGGATGAAATTTGGTACACAGATAGATTATAGCATGGAATAACACATAGGCTACTTTTTATCCTGGTCGGACCCAATCCTGAATTTCACGGAGACAAAGTCGCGGGCAGAAGCCAAAAAAAAACAAATAAAAATATTCTGTCCTTTTTTAATGATGTTTATAAGAAAGAGAGATATAATACAATAATTAATCAACTTGTTAATTTCTCGGCGGAGCTGTATCATTTTTTCTACTGATACCTCTCATGATATCAATCAAATGATTGATCTCAATAGCTTGGTTAGATATCTGTTCATACGCATTTATATGTTCAATCGGTTTCCATTCCTGGAAGAGGCGATTGAGAGTCATGGAAATATCGGACATAATATTAAATTTGTCCATCACATCCCCCATCAAATAACCAATTTCGAATACAGAGGAGTTCGCGTAGTGCGTCCTGATTAATTCCGCTCTTTTACATTTTAGATCACTATCTCGTATAGTTTCGTACATCAATCTAAATAATTTCAATCTCATGTTATTGTCATCATTAGCCGCGGTGCCTGCATCCTGTCTTCGATTGACAACTAGCGATTCTATTCTTGGTACTCTTCTATTCCTCAATTGTGGTACGTCTGTAGTGAACACCTTGGCAGTGACATCTGTTGCTACAGAGTCAACAGGTGTGGTTTCATTTTCAGAATTAAACATATCCTTTAATAACAGCAATTTCACAGTCCAAGAGAGTTCATTGAATATGGATTCATTGAATATCCTTTTTAGATCGTAAGTTTCGATAGCTGTAACAATATTGGTCATATAAAGCAAATTAAATATCTTCTGTCTAGTTATTTGAAATGATATTGATATTTTTTTATTCTGTAAGTAGATCTTTAGAGATACTTCTATGTGTCAATGTTTAGGTTTTTTTATAGCTAGATGGCTTCGGCATTTCCTAACTGACGACCCCTGAGAAGAAAGACCGAACAAACTCAGAGTATCATGGTCTCTTTAAAGTCAAGATATGGAAGAACACTTATATATGTCTGAAATGGCCTTTCGAGGAAAGAACCATAGCAGCTTTGAGTAGACCAGTCCCAACGGCACGCATGCATCAGTCATCGTGTAGCTCAACCATTTTGCAAGTTGACTCGGCCATCATTGTGCCGATAGTTGTGACCGCTAATGGTCTAATAGCCAAGAGCCTCGACTCTCACCTATGGAGGCTCTCGTTAGACAGCTGGGTTAGGGGCCTGATACAGAAAGCGGTACTCCTGGATACGGCGCGAATTGTTAGGAGGTTCCTTTCTTTGGGACCCTGACCGCCGGTAGCTTGGACCCTGTTCCCGATACCGGTGGACTACCTACTATTTTTTTGTATTTTTAAATGTTTTTACTGTTATTTTTATAAAAATGACTGCCTCATTAGTCTAGTGGTCCCAAGCGCGACTGCTACGCTAGAGGTCCTGGGTTCAATACCCAGGTCGAGCAAAGTGTTATTGGGTTTTCTATGAAATTCTCAGTAGCAGCTCGGAGTCTGGATTTGTGCCCGGTTAATGGCAATAATAATAATAATAAAACATTTAATTCAGACATAGTCCATAAAATATGTTAGTAATCACGATTGGCGTAGCGGTTGAGCGATCGGCTTCTACGCCACGTGTTGTGGGTTCGATCCCCACACGGAGCAAATATTTGTATGATCTACAGGTGGTTGTTCCGGGTCTGGGCGTTTGTGTATGTGAGAATTTGTGTTTGTAAACGCACCCACGATACAGGAGAAAATCCTAGTGAGGGACAACGTTTTTTTTTTTTAAAAAGTAACAATGATGTTAATATTAGCACACACAGAAACAGGTAAACAACTTGAACGAATTATACTCCCGTAACAATGTCCACCCAGTGTGCCTGTATGGAACAATCATTACGGGATGCGATCATTGCCATGTAATAGGCTCGCCCCCTATTACATGGGACCTAAACATACCGGCGAACTGTGGGTGTACATTAGTACGCCTCTGCCTAACCCTTCGGGGAATACAGACGTGATGGTATGTTATGTTATGTTAAATATTTGAAAATGTATTTAAATATGTAAATATAATGAATAAAGAAAATAATAATTATTTACATATCTTCGGGAATGTTCAGCAAGCGTTAGCAAAATATATTTATAAAAAAATAATATTAAAAAGGTAAGCATCATCGTTCGGCATTATACGAGTACTAACTGTATTTATGGTTCTTGGTCAGGTCCAAGAACCTTATAACCACGTCGGTTGACAAACATAGTAGGTAAGTAAGTAATATGCTTCTGCATTGAATGGTCCCAACGTTACTTTCACGTAAAAATACAAAATATAATGAAGTGCAAGGAGGAAGAGAGGAGAGCCATGGGCCGGCTCGACCGGAGTGATACCGCGGCCTCACAGAAAACAACGCTTACGGCGTTAAACAACGCTTACGTTGTGTTTCGCCGAGTGAGTGAGGTTACCGGAGGCCCAATCACCTTTTAAAAGGCCGGCAACGCACTCGTGACTCCTCTGGTGTTGCGGGTGTCCATGGGCGGCGGTAATCGCTTACCATCAGGCGATCCGTATGCTCGTTTGCCCCCTTATCCCATAAAAACAGAAAGATGTGAAAAAAGTTAAAGTTATTGTTTTTTTTTTCATTATAATAAAGAAAGTTTTATGAAGATAGTTTTGAAATGTTAGTTGCACATCGATCCCCTACATACATATATTACAATTAAACAGATTACAATAAATGGAACCTAAACATAGGTAGGTAGGCTTTTTCTACGCAAAAAGTTACGAGCAGAATTTATAATTTCGTTATAAAAAAACACATAATAACATTTAATTAATTCCATTTATTTCAAGCTTGCATATTTGATATAATGACATTATATTTATTACATAATTATAGTGATATTTTATTTTAATCTTGTGATTTAAAATAATCTCATTTTAGGACCCAGTGGACGTGCGGGCAGAAGAAGAGAAAGAGAGGAGGAGAGGAGAGCAAAGCGGCGGTAGCCTAATGGCTAGGACTTCGGACTTGCGATCATGTGGTGGCCGATACGAACCCTACCCATTGCACTACCCACTCGTAACACAAGCATCTAGCTAAGCACGAGGGGTAACGCTTTCAAAAATAACCAGAAAAGGCAGGGTAAGGAGATGGAAGTGGTAGGAGAAGAGAAGTAGATGACTGGGTAGGGAGGTGTAAGGAGAAGAGAGCAGATGAGACATTAGAGTTACAACGCGCGTGTGATAGCCCTGGTGTTGCAAGCGTCCATAAGCGACGGTAACCGTTTACCATCAAGCGGGCCGTATGCTTGATTGCCACCTTAGCAGTATATAAAAAAAAAGAGAGCGAGAAAAAAGGAGACGAGTATTGATAGGGGAAGATGAGAGAAATGTCTGGATCCAACTACCAATAGTAATCGATCTCCCATCCGTATTCCAACGGCCACCACCAGCGCGTGACCGTCTTCGTCGTGGGATTCAGTTTCGCCAGCAAGTACTTGTTCAAGACGAACCGCTTCTTCTTCTTGGTCGTTCCTCTCCAGTACCCCATAGCTGCCATATCGTCGTATACAGCTCTGTCGCCATCGCTCGTAGCCTTTATCAGTTTAGCCTCAGCTGATGTAAGTTCCTTAAACGGAGCGTGAAGACTGGCATTTATCCCAAATTTCAGCTCAAGTTCATGCATCATATTAGCTGAAAAATAGACAAAATACCTATTTAAAAGAGTACCTTGACCATGGCAGAGGCATGCTTCGACACGAATGGGCCGGCTCGACCGGAGTGATATGGCCTCACAGAAAACCGGCGTCAAACAACGCTTACGTTGTGTTTCGCTGGGTGAGTGAGCTTACCGGAGACCCAAACCCCTTTTAAAAGGCGGGCAACGCACTTGTGACTCCTATGGTGTTGCGGGTGTCCATGGGCGGTGTTAATCGCTTACCATCAGGCGATCCGTCTGCTCGTTTGTTTTGGCTCTTCTCCTTAAAACCTACTATTTGGAACCGTACAAATAGCTTTTGACATTTCAAAAATTAAAACCGTCTTCAAAACCATAAAAAATTTTGCTATGTGCGAAACAGTTTCGGAAGTCGGTGCCTTAGATTTGATCGGATCTTTTGATTTCGACTTCCGAAACTGTTTCGCGCATAGCATTATTTTCTATGTTTTTGTTTTACGTATACCTAGATGACGTTATCATTATAAAATTCAGTCGGTCGTTACGTGTTGTTGTCATTTTGTTCTTTAATTTTGTAATAAGATCTTGACCAAATTTTTATGGGAACGCTTCTGAAGTATGACCTACCGATCATTATTCCTATAGACTATTAATAACACAATTTGATTAAATTATGTTAGAATTACGATTTATTTTATTGCGTTTGTATGGAAAATTCGGACTCTTGAGGCTAAAAAAGGAAAAAAAAACGCCAACTGCCCAAAAAGATTGAAACAAGATGACCAATCTCATGCAGTCGGAGGAGGAACATTTTATTTTACACTTTTTAGTTTTTATTACCCTGTGTCACTCTCACAACTGAGACGAATCTAACGACGCCTCTCAAGCTAAAATCCATAGGGCCGTTTAAAGCGTGCCAAAGATATACAAGAATATACACATATCTACATACATACATACATACACTCACGCCTTTCTCCCACAGGGGTAGGCAGAAACTATAGACTGCCACTTGCTACGATTCTTGCATACTTCTTTTGCTTCTTCCACATTCATACATCTTCTCATACATACACGTCAGTTGCGAGTGCTACGCACCTGACCTTTTTGAAGGATTTCACCAATCAGATCGGCGTATGTATATATATCTACATATATCTATGTACGTATATTACATACAGCGGTGACCAAAAGTCCATAGGCAATCTCACAACGCAATAGCTTGACGTTAAGTTTGACTTACGACCTTCTATTCATTGTCGTTAACGAGTGACACGCACTGGCTGTATCGAGCTCGTACTGTTCATAGCAATATAATCCTTAGCATGCTTATGGACTTTTGAGCGTTGACTGTACTTGCACACGAAAAATAACCCTCCTTCTGCCGCAGTCTGGTAAAAAGAAAATAAGAAACGGCGGGGCTCAAAAAAGAATAGCAGTTATAACAAACCATCACGCCTATATTCGCAGTAGGCCTGGGAATTGAAGCTAGGTCCCCGTGTGGGGACCGGTTAGAATACTACTCCTCACTGCCTTTCAGATAGGCATCCCGTAAGAGGCGTGAAAATATCTGAGTCGCTCGGTGGTAGGACTGGCTGGCGACTACCCTTACGTCGGAGTCCGTCGTAAAGCACCTTGGTGTGTATTTCGACTTTTGCACGTAAGAGCCAGTCCCCCTCGGTTGCAGCGCTGGCAGTCTGCAGTCCGTAGGGGCTCTTCAGGGTCGGTAACGTATTAGCAACTCCTCTGGTGTTGCAGGTGTCCATGGGTGACGACGACTACTTACCACCAGGTGGCTCGTCAGCTCGTTTGACGACTTAATCGATTAAGAAAAGGGACCTCTAGCTTAGCAGTCGCGGTTAGGACCACTAGACTAATGAGACAGTCCTACCACTACTACAAGTACTGGTAGTATAATACTGTAATATAAAACTTTTCATATTGAGGCAAGGAGACGTTCGCTTGGCCGCCAAATTCAAATATTAATTAGTTTTTTGCAAATCGTAGCTCTATTTATTACTTTCTAAGCACATTATTGAATTTAAACTGAAAATAAATTCAAGCGAATGCAATTTTTGATAACTGTACCAAGTTTGGAACGATTTTCCGGGCTTTTATTTCCAGTGAAGTAGAAGTAGGCGAAATAGTATCATAGGAACAGTAACGGTATCCAAATCCGAATAATAACATAATTTGATAGAATATTGTCTGGATTACGATTTATTTCGATATTACGTTTTTGTGGGTAATTCATGCTCCGCCAGACCGTTAACAGATAGAAATGTGTAGCTGGGGAGTTTGTTGCGCCGCTTCTTCTTCTCAGCGAAAACACTAGGAGTCGGTGAAGGGCGGCCGTTTTGGGGGCTGTCTATAAAATGACATCGGAAAAGTACTACCTAGTAGGTTATCTTCTATACTTATAATAAATCTGTAGAGAGGTCAATTCTGTACATGAAATATATTTCCAAAATAACTATCAGCGGGTGATTAGTGATCGATACTGACGCCAAAAATGCAATCAGTAAAATTTTTGTCTGTCTGTCTGTCTGTATGTTCGTTATAGAAACAAAAACCACTCGACGGATTTCATCGAAACTTGGTACAATTGTTCTTCATACTCCTGGGCAGGTTATAGTATACTTTTCATCACGCTACGATCAATAGGAGCAGAGCAGTGAAGGGAAATGTTGGGAAAATGAGTGATTCATGAGAAAAGTTTCAAGCTATAAAACATCACGCTACAACCCTTAGGAACGGGGCAACGCAGGTGAAACCGCGGGCGAAGAACTAGGGAACAAAGTAACTATTCCACGCGGACGAAGTCGCTGGCAAAAGCTAGTTTTGAATAAATGATGACTAACTTGACCTGTGTATGTAATGTCTGTCTAATTATCTAGTCTAAAACGTGGGAGAACCATGCTTCGGCACGAATGGGCCGGCTCGACCGCAGTAATACCATGAGCTCACAGAAAACCGGCGTTAAACAACGCTTACGTTATGTTTCGCCGAGTGAGTGAGGTTACCGGAGGCACAATCCCCTTTTAAAAGGTCGGCAACGCACTTGTGACTCCTCTGGTGTTGCGGGTGTCCATGGGCGAAGGTAATCGGTTACCATCAGGCGATCCATCTGCTCGTTTGCCCTCCTATCCCATAAAAAAGATAACATTGTTTATAATACACAGTTATACTTACTTAAGTGATCAATTTCCCAAAAATGCAGTTCAATTTCTTCTAAAAACATCAATAATTCCATGGTATACATTTTGCCCTTCATAGTCATTGAAGTATTGTATTTATCAAGCATCCTTCGATACTTTTCGTAAATAGTTAAATATAAATACCCGACCTAGTGTTAAAAAAAAACATTTTTATATCTGTGGGCAGCTAAAATCGCTTCCCAAAAGGTCTATATTTATTTATAATCTTTTTTTTGAGACATAAAGTAGCTTATTCAAACAAAAACAGCGTGTCACATTCAATTTATCAAATCCCGATGTTTCGGATCCTTTGCAGCGTCCATTGTCAGGGGCAGACTCCATCAATAATATAAATATAATAGTCAAATCAATAGTCTGAGTTGGCCGGAGCCAAAGGCGGCAGGTTAGGGGCGGCAAAATTTGGGGTCAAAGTATTTTTATGAATACAGGAATTAAAAGATTCATATTGACATAAATGCCTAAATGTTAACGAGTGAGGAACGTTCCGACCGATTGAAAGGGTCTCGGATTTTACGAATTGAATATAATGCGATGGAATCCATAAAATGATTTTGTAAATAATTATTTACAATATTCCCATACGTTTCAGAACTCAGTACATAAAGTAGCTTTCGTACTTTGCAAATGCAATCTATCTCCTTGTCAAAATGTTCAGCGGTTTCAATGGACAAGCAGCGGAATTGCCCAGCAATGCCAAGCACTGGGACAGCAGGATGATGATGATTGTGATGATGGTTGTGTCATCATCATCACGGTCTCCTCTCTGAATGATAGGGATTAGGCTATAGTCCACCACGCTGGCCAAGTGCGGGTTGGCAGACTACACACCGTTGAGAAAATCTCTCAGGCATGCAGGTTTCCTCACGATGTTTCCGTCACCGTTTTAGGCGATTAACACACGGCACCGCGCACCGCAACGGTAGGCGGCGAAGCGGATCTCATATCGCATTGGCCTCTAATGAATCCGTTGATACCAAACACATGTACACCGACCGTGCGGGGCATCTCTACGAAATCGCTTTACGGCCATCGCCCGCCGCGGCGTTGCGCGAAACCATGTTATAATCACCTTAAGTGTGTCATAATTAACTAAGAATGGGCAAAAAATATCGATATCCTCGATATTTTTAATCCACGATATATCGATATTTTGAACTATGAATTTCGATATTTTTTTCCGCAACTGTTACAGTTGGAATGCAGCCTTATTTCATAGTACCATAGATTATTAATATTCTTGTTTCATTCTTTCATTCTTGTTTTTATGAAATGAAATGAAATGAAATTATTTATTCTGAAAGTTATTTTACTATATACACTATTTACATAAAATACATGAACGTAAAAAAAAGCTATATATATAAGCTAAGCGTCAAAATATTCCTCGGTATCGCTGTCGTCCGGGAAGGTGCCGAGAAGACTGGCAGCATTGCCACGCTGAATGGCAATGCTGCCAGTAGATCTTTAGAGATACTTTTACATGTCAATGGTTTGGGTTTTTTTTTAGCTAGATGGCTTCGGCATTTCATAACTGACGACCTCTGAGAAGAAACACCGAAACAAACTCAGAGAATCATGGTCTCTTTTGAAGTCCAGACATGGAAGAACACTTATATGTGAGTGGTACGATGTAGGGTAATGTCTGAAATGGCCTTTTGGGGAAAGAACCATAGCAGCTTTGAGTAGACCAGTCCCAACTGACGGCATGCATGCATCAGTCATCGTGTAGCTCAACCATAATTTAGGGAGCTCAACGACCTGTCGCACGACATATGTGACTGTGCATCGAATTCTCTCGAAAACTGCATTGTAATGATGTTGTACTTGTTTGTATAACTAACAACTCTGGGATTTATGTTAGTAGTTGACCTTTTTTAGTGGCAACATGTACTCACACACGTTTTGAAAAAAAAAATCGTTAAGTATATCGATATTTTTCACTCGATAGTTATCGATACTGTTTAAAAATATCGATACATTTTTTCATTTGCCCATCCCTATAATTAACTATTAATACGCACATAACTTTTCAAAGAACTCCAGACTTTTGAATTGGCAGTCCAAGGGTAATATCTCTACGCCAAGAACCTTGTATACCTACTACTGGATTTTGTACGTAGAACATTTTTCTGAAGACTAATCGTTGTTGCATCTCTTTCTTCCAGTAATTATTGTCACCCAGAAGAAAGAGATGCAACAACGACTAGAGGTCATTTTTACGCTTCAGAAAAATGTTCTACGTGCAAAATCCAGTAGTAGTTGGTTCTGGCTCTAGGCTATCACTGCACTTGATTGAAGAATGAGGGAGTTTTAGGCGGGAAAATATAAAGTGCACTTTGTCGGTTTTATATTATTTTTCAAAACTTGTGTTTCCCCGAAGTTTAATGTGTAATTATAGTGGATAGTTAACCATTAAGTGTTCGTGAACGTGTGCGAGTGTAGGCAAATGATATAAAATTGAAAATCGTGACTTTTGTGTTCACTCCTAAACTCCATCGAAGTCTTAGTAAAGTTTCCACTGTTTTACTGGGGATAAAATGACATGTTATAGACTACAAAAAAGACATGACATAAAGGTCTTAGTAACCAGGTCATAAAATTCCTTAAAAAAAAATATTGATTGATGATTGTAAATATGTAAATACCTCAAACTGAGCTGTGTTCTGATTGTTTTGTTTTATATATTCCAGATCATCAATTGCTCTGAACGAACCGATTAGTATGTTTGTAGCCGTGTGTAACAAGAGCTGGGCGTTCTTTATATCTTCCCAAGGCAGGTCCGGCGCTCCACATATTTTTATTTTATCTAAATAAAATACTTTGGCCATTATTGTGTTTGAAATTACAGTTTTTAGGTTATTAGTTTTTTTAGAGTTTATTTGTAAATCGTAAATAGAGTAGGGACAGTCAACAACACATCAAAGTTATCACAAACTGTAAAATTTCACCAATGGATAATAAACTCTATTACTTGAAGATTAAATTGAACATCGATTAAAGAAAGATAGTTTTGGATAACATAATGTGCTCGTTTATATTTATATTTTACGAAAAACACATTCCTTTGTATTTATCGTGAAATAACGGAGCTATCGAAATAACCATGGAATTTAACAGCGTAAAATGCTTTGGCCAAAAAGTCAGCCCTCTGGGTACAACCTTCCGGCTGAAAGCGACGCGGAGGAGAATTTAGATGGCATATTATAGTCATATTTATCTAGTTTTATTTTAGTTCGTTATTTAGTACTTCATCTTCATATCATTTAAGTATTAGCGACTCAAACGTAAAGTCTGTGCTGCTATATGGGTGTGAAACATAGAAAGTCACCAAGAACATCTCGCACCAGCTCCAAGTTTTTGTCAACCGCTGTTTTCGCCGAGTTCTCGAATATTAGACGTTGAAATAAATTTAGATTTTATCGCGTTGTATTGATATTATTTAATCCCGACGTTTTGGATCCTTTACAGCATTCCGGTCACGGCTAAACTAAGTTGTTGGACGTCTTAATGTTGCAATTACTAACAGCTACCTTACATTTTTGTTAATTATTGGCGATCCGATTCACGCAGAACGAGCTCACCGTATCCTTCGGTATTGCAGTTTTGGGCTTGGATTTTGGTTTTATGGAATCTAAAATGGAGTTCCAGGCAGGTGGTTAGACCCAGCCATCTTCTCTATTGAAATTTGGATGTATTTAATTTCAATAGCCTCGCGAATCGTCCTGGGAAGGAATCGGTTTTCTTTTGTGAGGACTTGTGGTTTATGAAATCTGATGTAGTGCTGGGTCTTGTCTAGCAATCTCGAATACGTGGTTGAGAGGGCGTTGCCGCGAAACACCGATCGACAAGCAGATCAAGCGACGCAAATGGAACTGGATTGGCCACACTCTACGAAGGAGCCCTGACCATATACCTAAGCAGGCAATGGATTGGAATCACCAAGGAAAGTGAAAACGTGGTCGTTCCAAACAAACCTGGCGACGTACGGTGCGGAAGCGAAGAAGATCGGTAAATCCTGGAGCGAAATAAATCGCGAAGCTCAAGGCCGATCGAGATTGAGAGTCATTATAGACGCCCTCTGCCCAATCTAAGGGACGTAGGATTATAGTCAAGTTAATCAAGATCATTTAAATCTTAGTTATCGGTCAATATTTTCAAAGAGAAAAACGAAACACTTGTATAATTGAATAGCGTTATTTATATAAAGTGGTAATAAATAGAGTAAAATTTCAGTTACCTGCCTTTTTAAAAATATATTAAGTACTAGCTGACCCGGCAGACTTCGTACTTTCGTATTAATTCACCTTTTAAACCTTCTCTGGACTTCCACAAATAATTCAAGACCAAAATTAGCCAAATCGATCCAGCCGTTCTCGAATTTTAGCGAGACTAACGAACAGCAATTAATTTTTTTATATATAGATGTAGCGACATCTACCGTGCTACATAGAAACTAGACGGACAAGTCCTGAATCGCGCAAGTGAACTTTGCAACGCAACTTGGATATATACAACCGCCCGACATCAACCGTTGGGCCGTGGCCCGCCAGGCAAAACACCCGCCTAGAGCCGTATTATAACGTGTTAACATGTCATTTTTACGTTGTGAGAAAGAGATGCCGCTCTACATATTAAATAGCTTCATCTCTTTCTTACAACCTAAAAATGATGGCGTTAACGCGTCATAATACGGCCCCTTGTTAGAGGACCCTCCCGTTGGCAAGGGGCAACAGACCTCGCCCTCCACAAGTATTTTAAAATTACCTCATTATATTTTTTTTGTCAATTTACGTAGGTAATTAAATTGTAAAAAAAGTAATATAAAAACATATCACTTACATGAAAGCAACAGTAAAAAAAGTAAAGAAGATATTTTTAAAGATTTACCAACTGCAATACGAGTAGCCATTTTGGTTTTTTTCAAATACTTATTAAGATTAACACTGGTTTTATATTACTAAGGCTAAGTACCACTATTTTAATTAGAATGTTAATTAAAAACACTTTATTAGTTAGAAGTATTAATTATCGCAAGAACACAATAAGTACCGTAGAGGAGAAACTTATAAACAGCGAAAATGTTAAAATTATTAGTTTTTCTATGTAAGTTTCAGAAATTTTAAAGATATACAATTTATTAATTGCTTCTTAAGTCTAATGTCTTCAGTAATTTTACGTGGGAGAGTCATGCTTCGGCACGAATGGGCCGGCTCGACCGGAGTGATACCACGGCCTCACAGAAAACCGGTGTTAAACAACGCTTACGTTGTGTTTCGTCGAGTGAGTGAGGTTACCGGAGGTCCAATCCCCTTTTAAAAGGTCGGCAACGCACTTGACTCCGGTGTTGCGGGTGACAATGGTCGGCGGTAATCGCTTACCATCAGGCGATCCGTCGGCTAGTTTGCCCCCTATCTCATAAAAAAAATGGTCCTGCTACGCTAGAGATTCTGAATTCGATTCTCATGTCGAGTAATGTAATTGGATTTTTCTATGAAATTCTCAGCAACAGCTGGAGTTTGGATCTGTGCCCGTTTAGTTTGTGTGTCGCTTTGCGGTGTCGCATAGAACACTGTGTTATCTATACGCTCGACCGACGTCAGCGACCGACGTCAGCGTAGGACGAAAACAAGCTAACATACCGGCGAACATTTAGTACCTATATCTCTGCCTAACCCTTGGGGATACAGGCGTGATGATGGTATAATAAACAGTTAACGTAACAATAAAGAAAACCTTCTAATGATCGTAAACGCGTATTATTAAAAGCGTTAACTGTACAAAAAAGATGTCAAAAAAAAAAGGGAATGCGTAGATTACAGATATTTTAACAGTATACTCGTAGTTGGTAACCCTAGTCGCACATTACTAGGATATAGTATTCTTGGTAACCCCTCGTGCTAAGCTAAATACATAAACAATATACTGTCCCACTGCTGGGTACGGGTCTCCTCTCGGAATTTATTTATTTATTTTTATTTATTTATTTAATCAAGAACAATTTACATTGTGTTTGATATTTAGGTAACATGCATAAAATGAATGAATGAGAGGGATTAGGCTATAGTCCACCACGCTGGCCTAGTGCTGGTTGGCAGACTTCACACGCCATCGAGAAAATCTCTCAGGCATACAGGTTTCCTCACGATGTTTTCCTTCACCGTTTAAGCGCGTGATCATCAACTATTAATACGCACATTACTTCGAAAAGTCAGAGATACCTTGGGTTCGAACTCGAGACCTTTGACTTGGCAGTCCTACGGTCATGCCACTAGGCTATCACTGCTGTTAAGCTTAATTCTTGTTATTTATAGTTACTCTAACGGTTTGCTATGCCTTGTATCCCGGGAAGCTGTTCCGTGAAGATTGGGGTAACCAGCTCATGGCAATCAATTTAATTAACCTGACTGAAACTATTTGTAAAGGTATTATAAGCTAGTTATTTTTTACCTCATTATCATTAGTAAGTCTGAGCGCGACTGACTACGATTCTCAGGTCGAGCAGTGTTATTGGGTTTTTCAATGAAATTCTCAGTAGTAGCTCGGAGTTTGGATTTGTGCCCGGTTAATGGCCATAGGCTCCCTATAACATGGGACCTAAACATACCGGCGAACTGTGGATGAACATTAAGTACACCTCTGGTCAACCCTTCGGGGAATACAGGCGTGATGTTATGTGATATCTATTATGTTTGCTTTAACCCAGTGTTTATTTGCGGAGCGTAACAAAAATGACCGAAGTGATGAATTGAGTTTATTCATCTGCACAGTACAGATACATTTCGGAGAGTGAGCATCAGATCTCCACGATCTTATTCACTATCCGACGACCAGAAGCACGACAAAGCGACATCGATTCATGGTGGACATTCCGAAAACCCGAACGAAACGCTTTAAGTCCACTTTTACTTATCCTGCGTACCGCTGAAATGTGGAATGCGCTTCCCGAGTGGATCTTCCCCGATAGACATAATCTGGGTGTCTCTAAATCACGAGTGAATCGGTTTCTTCTAGGCAAGCGGGCTCCATCGTAGATCGCAGTATCGCATAATCGTGTAGTGTTTTGTTGCTAAAACTGCCTATTATAGTGGATCCAAGCAGGACCGCTACGCTAGAAGTCCTGGGTTCGATTTCCATGTCGAGCAATGTTATTGGGCTTTTCTCTGGAATTGTCAGCAGCAGCTCAAAGTTTGGATTTGTGCCAGTTTAATGCCGTTTATGAGTGTTAAAACAATTATTAACCCTTCGGTGTTTTCACCCTGTAACCGTGATTTCAGATGCGTTGTATAAGCTTCGTATGGCAGACCTCATTCAAGAAGATTATAAGTATACGCTACCATATGAGCTAGGTCTTTTGACCTCAAGCATCACGGATTACTTCAAGCATATGACACGTATATACAGATTCTATTCAAATCATAATGACTTCAAGATCAAAAAGCACAATATATCTGTCATGCTTAATGCATACCATATAATGCGTAAGTTTGTTTTTAAATCCCGTCATGGGATATGGCGCCACACTTTTTGTGTATTTGTCCGTGTCAAGTATTTGGAGTAAACAAGTATTGTTTATTAGTTTCCGTCATGGGATTATATTATAAATGGCGCCACACTTTATTTATATTTAAGAAATTTTATAAGCTGGTAACTTCTTTCAGTCATGTCCAGGCTTCAATGGAGTTAAGGAGTGAACACAAAAGTCACGATTTTCAATTTTATATCATTTGCCTACACTCGCACACGTTCACGAACACTTAATGGTTAACTATCCACTATAATTACACATAAAACTTCGGGGAAACACAAGTTTTGGAAAATAATATAAAACCGACAAAGTGCACTTTATATTTTCCCGCCTAAAATTCCTGCGTAAGTTTTCGTCATTTATGATGTGGGGTTACTAAGTTATTTGATATATGTGGTAGTTAAATGAATGAAGGTCCTCACTTGATATATATTTTACTGGTACCAGATACAAATACATATTTATTACATTTATTAACTATGACCGACCTAACTGCTTGGGTGTGGGGAGACGACTGCCGCGCCGCGCTAACTTACTAAGTTAACACAATCCAATTCTAATGCGTCAGCAGTGTCGCTACAATATTCCCCCCTTTTACAAACATTTACATTTTTTAAATTTCTGACAATTCTCTACCTAAATTCCATGAACAAAATACATGGTTTTATCCGACTCCTTATGTAAAAATTCTACAGTGCAAGGATTACTCATAAACAAGTATCACATTACCTCGGCACCGTTCTCATAATGCAAGCGTAACAAAAATTATAATTCACAATGGTTGCTACGTTTACTTAGCACGATATAACACAATATAATACAAACTAACAACAAGGAACTTTTCTATGATCAAACTGACACTTTTGAATACCAAAAAGTTACGATTCACTAGTCACAACAAATAAATATAAGTATGTTCACTATGCTTTATATATGCTCTCCGTATTACGCTGAATAAGCTGCTCATACGATGACGCAAATAAGCGGCATCCACCATAAAAATGTAATACCGAAATAAATCGTAATCTTGACAATATTCTATCAAACTATGTTATTATTCGGATTTGGATACCGTTAATCTAGGTAACCGTACTATTTCGTCTACTACTACTTCACTGAAAATAAAAGACCGCAAAATCGTTCCAAACTTTTTAAAGTTATCAAAAAAAGTATTTTATACGAAATGGTAGAGTAGGAACGTAGATTAACGGAATCGGAATCCGAATAATAACAGAATTTGATTAGATTGTGTTTTTATAAAAGAAAATCGGTATTACGTTTGTAAGAACATTTCGGTCCACCGGACTCATAAAGTTTGTTATTACGCGCGTGAAAACAGATTAAAACATTAGGTACCTCAATCATATTTAATACCTTTAAATCGTACCGTAAAAATATTTATCATGCCGCAGAGATACGTAGCCCCGTTTTGTTTGGAAAAAAATGAGGACATAAGTTCCCGAAAGATAAAACTGTCACAAATAATTGACATTCATTGACTCGTAACTCATATCATATTTGCCATAATCAATCTCAGTTATTGCAAAATGTTCACTAAATTATTATAATCTATACTTATAATAAATCTGTAGAGAGGTCAATTCTGTACATGAAATATATTTCCAAAATAACTATCAGCGGGTGATTAGTGATCGATACTGACGCCAAAAATGCAATCAGTAAAATTTTCGTCTGTCTGTCTGTCTGTATGTTCGTTATAGAAACAAAAACCACTCGACGGATTTCAACGAAACTTAGTACAATTGTTCTTCATACTCCTGGGCAGGTTATAGTATACTTTTCATCACGCTACGATCAATAGGAGCAGAGCAGTGAAGGGAAATGTTGGGAAAACAGGAGAACTTACTCCATTTTTTAAGCTTCCGTCGCGTGTGCAGCCTTAATGGTTAAAGCTACACAGAAATCATGTATGACGGAAATATTCTCCTTAAAATTATATAAAAAATATTCCACGACAGCAAATGTCTATCTTTTATGGTTGACTCACAATAACACGTGTAACTCCCGATAGCTTAGCAGTTCGGAGCTTTCTGATTATATTTGTCTACTCTTACGTTAGGTGACTGACTGACTGACATAGTGATCTATCAACGCACAGCCCAAACCACAGGTTACAGTATACTTTTCATCACGCTACGATCAATAGGAGCAGAGCAGTGAAGGGAAATGTTGGGAAAATAAGTGATTCATGAGAAAGGTTTCAAGCTATAAAACATCACGCTACAACTCTTAGGAACGGGGCAACGCAGGTGAAACCGCGAGCGAAGAACTAGGGAACAAAGTAACTATTCCACGCGGACGAAGTCGCTGGCAAAAGCTAGTTAGTAATAAACTCGCGTACCCACCCACAAACAATGTAATTTGACATTCCGAAGACCTAGCTTCTACATTACACACATTAGCCCTCATTGAGAATGTTCGTAATCGCGATGTACAGCACCCACACTTCGCATTGACTGTCATACTTGAACTGCGATTATTCTACTGGTTTCTGACACTTACGCGAATATTAGACATTGAAATAAAACTACTGTTTACGGATATTATCGCGTTGTATTGATATTATTTGATTCCCGACGTTTCGCAAGACCGAAGGATACGGTGAGCTCGTTCTGCGTGAATCGGATCGCCAATAATTAACAAAAATGTAAGGTAGGTGTTAGTAATTGTAACATTAAGACGTCCAACAACTTAGTCTACCCGTGACCATGGATGCTGTAAAGGATTCGAAATGTCGGGAATCAAATTATATCAATACAACGCGATAAAATCCGTAAAAAGTAGTTTTATTTCACTGCGATTATTCTTTTACCATGGATTGTGGGAGGCATAGAGTAGTATAGAGGTCAGAGGTGGGAGGTGTGATACAGATTGCTTTTTTTATACAGAAGGCGAGTACAACCTCATTAGGGCCGAAAAGGACTTATATTACGACGTAATAGACAGACACCAAAAACAACAAGATCTTGACGAGAAGCGCCTTGGCCAGCATTCTGGAAAGTACCATGGCTTGGATTCGAAGGCCCTACAAGAATTACAAAAAAAAGGCAGTCGCAGAAGATTTATAGACGCGGAAACAAACAACACAATGGTTCGTTTCATTCCAATCCTTGAGAATAAAAAGAAATCAAACAACACAATTTGGAATAAAATAACTAACGACACAGAAGAAGCGGCTTATAAAAAGAATTTAAGGTATAAAATGTGGGCTGAAAGATGGAAAGGATTCAATCCTGAAATAGAAGGTGTAAAAATAGCAGAGAAGGTGGCAGCGGTCGGCTTGGCAAATGCTAGTAATTTCCTAGTAAAAGAATTGAAAGGTGTTATATAAGATGCTTTGTGAATGTTTTTGTCCGTTGTACTTTTATCGGATATAAATTAATAAATAATTATGGGTTAATTTTTCAATCGTTACATATTTTATATCGTTACCTATGTATGCAGTGATAGCCTAGTGGTATGACCGTTGGACTGCCAAGTCAAGTCTCGAGTTCGAACCCAAGGCACGCACCGTTTACTTTTCGAAGTCATGTGCGTATTAATAGTTAATATTACGCGCTTAAACGGAAAACATCGTGAGAAAACCTGCATGCTTGAGAGATTTTCTCGATGGCATGTGAAGTCTGCCAATCCGCACTAGGCCAGCGTGGTGGACTATAGCCTAATCCCTCTCATTATGAGAGGAAACCCGTGCCCAGCAGTGGGACAGTACAATGGGTTGATTATGTACATATCTATAAACTGGGGAATCAAATTGACGTTTGACACATTTTGTATAGAAAAGCTCAAAAATTCGAATTTATTCCTCCAATAAAGTTATCTGGCGATGGAAGAATCGGCCCTAAATGGAAAATAAAACAGTTTCACTAGTAAGCTGAACACTGACCACTGATCTTTAACCCTTTAACGGTCATAACGATCGATATAAGATAAATTGAACCCGATTTCAACTTAGGGTTATTTTTGATGCCAAAAAATATAAAATTAAAAAAATATATGAATATCAGTTTTTTTTTTAATGGCGATATACATATTCCCTCTGCCTGCAGCGGAATTGAGATTAAAGTGACTAAAATAGACCTCTAAAAATAATTCTTCTCCGTATTCAGAAAGCTATCCTGAGAATAATACGAAACTTAGCACCTTTTTTGTTTTATTTTTTTAATGTGATAGGAGGGCAAACGAGCAGGCGGATCGCCTGATGGTAAGCGATTACCGCCGCCCATGGACACCAGCAACACCACAGGAGTCACTAGTGCATTGCCGACCTTTTAAAAGGGTCACCAGTATCCTCACTCACTCGGCGAAACAAAACGTAAGCCTTGTTTGACGCCGGTTTTCTGTGAGGCCGTAGTATCATTCCGGTCGAGCCGGCCGATTCGTGCCGAAGCATGGCTCTCCCACGTAAGAACATCATTCACTTAAACAACATCATTATAAACAACCCACTGTAGAAGTGATTTGGGAGGCGAGGAAAATAAAAGACAAGTTACAAAGCTTAATAATACTGGTTTCTGACACTTACGCGAATATTAGACATTGAAATAAAACTACTTTTACGGATTTTATCGCGTTGTATTGATATTATTTGATTTCCGATGTTTCGGATCCTTTACAGCATCCATGGTCACGGGTAGACTAAGTTGTTGGACGTCTTAATGTTACAATTACTAACAGCTACCTTACATTTTTTGTTAATTATTGGCGAGCCGATTCACGCAGAACGAGCTCACCGTATCCTTCGGTCTTGCAGTTTTGGGCTTGGATTTTGATTTTATGGAATCTATAATGGGGTTCCAAGCAGCACTACATCAGATTTGATAAACCACAAGTCCTCGCAAAAGAAAACCGATTCCTTCCCAGGATGATTCGGGAGGCTATTGAAATTAAAAAACATCCAAATTTCAATAGAGAAAATGGCTGGGTCTTACCACCTTCTTGGAACCCCATTATAGATTCCATAAAATCAAAATCCAAGCCCAAAACTGCAAGACCGAAGGATACGGTGAGTAAAGTGGTTAAAGGGAATATTCTTCCCACAAAAAATATTATGTAATGAATATTTTGTTGAGTAACAGAACGTAGCGCCGCGTAATCTAGAACCTGTGATTGTAGCAATGTGTAACCTTTATACCTATTGTATTGTAGTCATTTATCTCATTGATATAAAGTTCAAATTTCAATAATTTCAAGGCTTTCGTGAGGTAGACCGTTTACTGTGAACCTGTGTAGCCAGTCTCGTAGTCGGTACTGTATAGCGTTGGCGTAGTAACAGCGTAGCGCTACGTAGTATAAAGAACGTAGCGCGACGAAGTATAAACAACGTAGCGCTGCGTAGGATAACGTAACGTGGCCAGTCTCGTAGTCGGTACTGTATAGCGTTGGCGTAGTAACAGCGTAGCGCTACGTAGTATAAAGAACGTAGCGCGACGAAGTATAAACAACGTAGCGCTGCGTAGGATAACGTAACGTAGCCAGTCTCGTAGTCGGTACTGTATAGCGTTGGCGTAGTAACAGCGTAGCGCTACGTAGTATGAAGAACGTAGCGCGGCGTAGTATAAACAACGTAGCGCTGCTAAGAATAATGTAGCGTAGCCCGTGTCGTAGTCGGTACTATGAATGGTTGGTTTGTAGTAGCACAGCGTAGCGCTACGTAGTATATCAAGCGTAGCCTGTATCGTAGTCGGCAAGCGTTGGCGTAGCAGCAGCGTAGCACTACATAGTTTAAACAACGTAGCATATATAGCGTAGCGTTTTTCGTAGTCGGTACTGTGTAGCGTTGGCATAGAAGGGTCACGCACTAATTTAATGCAATTGTTTTTTCATGCAAGAAATCCTCATGGATAAAATGCTTCTTACTTCTTTATAGAAGAAGTACATTGAAAAATGAAGGCGGTACGTATACAGGGTTATTGGTAATTAATGGTAAAATGCAAAATGGCTACTTCTCTCTACACCATTTTAAACAAATTTGTTGTACGACTTTTCATAATCCTTACTAAAATCGTAGATAGCAGTATCGCTTAACATCAGGCAAACTGGCGATCAAGCGTAGGCGTATCACGAATATATAATCAACCCATTATACTGTCACACTGTTGGGCACGGGTCTCCTCTTAAAATGAGAGGGATTAGGCTATAGTCCACCACGCTGGCCTAGTGCGGGTTGGCAGACTTCACACGCCATCGAGAAAATCTCTCAGGCATGCAGGTTTCCTCACGATGTTTTCCTTCACCGTTTAAGCGCGTGATAATTAACTATTTGATATGCACAAGACTTCGAAGTCAGAGGTGCGTGCCCTGGGTTCGAACTCGAGACCTTTGACTTGGCAGTCCAACGGTCATACCACTAGGCTATCACTGCTTCATCACGAATAAAAAAATAATAATTATAAACGCGAAAGTTTGTATCTACGGGCGTTTGTTACTCTTTTACGCCAGAACGGCTGAACTGATCTGGATGAAATTTGGCACAGATAGATTATAGCCTGAAATAACACGTAGGCTACTTTTACTAAAAGTAGCCTATGTGCTATTCCAGGTTTATAGACAGGGTTTTCTTTTAACATAGTGTATAATTTATCTTACGTAGTTATCTTAACCCTGTTGATCTGCAATTATCGAGCGATGATGGGGACTCGTTAGATGCAGGCGGCAATAACCACTCCTTTTGGAACACTATGGAGAGACCTTTGTTCAGCAGTGGACCTCTTTTGGCTGATTGCAGGGCTTGCGATTTTAAAACAATTGGCTTCTCCAGGTATGTTCGACGTTTTCAGAGGTCGTCAGCAAAAAAATGCCGACACCATCTCATCAGTATAAAAATTAAAAATATTGATTTGCAAAAGATCTACATACATACATACACTCACGCCTTTCTGCCACAGGGGTAGGCAGAAACTATAGACCACCACTTACTACGATTCTTGCTTCTTCCACATTCATACATCTTCTCATACATTCGCACTGGTTGCTAGTGCTACGCACCTTTTTGAAGGATTTCGCCAATAAGGTCGGCGTATGTCCGTCTAGGGACCTCTATCGACGCTGCCGCTGACATAGATCGAAAGATCTATTTATAGAAATACATACGTAGGTATAATGTATTAGTTGCCCAATGGAAAAGCCCGGCCTGTAGCCCAGAGTGGACTACCCAACCTTATCTCCTCTCATCAGGGCCGGACTTAGGGGATCCGGGGCTACAGCCTCGAGGGGACCCCACAAGAGACTTCGAAATAAAAACTTTAAAATTCCCTCGAGTAAACACCAAACGAAATAAAATAATAATTAATAACGTACGATAGGACAAAACCTATCCTTTATCAAAGCTATCCATCAAGATCACTGAAAAAATCGATCATTTTATTTAGAAAATAATTAGGGATCAGGGGGCCTTGGGGGGGGGGGGGGGGGTTTGGAGGCCCTGGGGCAACAAAGGAGGGGCCTTTGTTGCCCCAGGGCCTCCAAACCTATAAACCCGGCCCTGCCTCTCATAGAAGATACGTGCCAAGCAGTGGGTCAATAAGTGATGATGATGAAATAATGGGCTATTCCCCTCGACCCCCAGCTCTTCGGCCCCACTTGGGGTACACATGATTTTTTGTATTATTGTCCCCCACTACAATTGAGTGTAAATAATTTACTGTTGGTCCCCAATAAAACATTATTTTAATTAGCGTCTTTGTCGATATTTTTTTTTTTTTCATAATAATCCAACCAATAAGAAGAATAACCCTGTAAGGTCCTAGTTATAATAATTATTGTCGTTGCTAGTGTGAGCAGCACTAGAAAGTACGCTTGCTAATTCATATCCTTACTAATATTATAAACGTGAAAGTTTGTGAGTATGTATGGATGTATGTTCCTCGTTCACGAGAAGAACGGCTGAACGGATCTGGATGAAATATGGCACAGAGATAGATTATAGTCTAGAATAGGTTACTTTTTATTCAGATCTGACCCAATTCCAAAGTCCACGCAGACAAAGTCGCGGGCAGAAGCTTGTTATAAATAATGTTTGAGTATTCACTTTGATTCCCCGACATAACGTGTGCGCCAGCTGACATGTAGCAATGAAAAAAAAAATATTTATTACTAAGTACCCCAAACGAAAATTTAAATTATATTTTATGTAACTTTTACGCCTGAACAGTCAGAAATGTGTTGCTGGGGAGATTGTTGCACCGCTTCTTCTTCCCAGTGAAAACACTAGGAGTCGTTGAAGGGCGGCCGTTTTGGGGGCTGTCTTTTCCTCTGACTTGGCTCCCACTCAATAGGGTATTTGACTAATGTTTGAATAATTAAAAATACCAAGCTGAGTGAAAAATTAAATTAAATACAAATCGTATTCTGAATTGAGAGGGGATGCTTTGTCCCTTTCCCCCAAATTAGTGTTAGTATAGGATTTGTATAGCGTATTGGTTTGTGACGTCATAAACAAGTATAGTGCGTTCTCTGTCTAGCATAAAATTAAATGCTTGTAACTTCCTTATTTTGGAGCCGATTTTAATTTTGTTTTCGGTGATCGGTCCTATTTATGGTAAACATTTTGATAAGACGATAAAAAATAATCAGTCAAATAGCCTATTGTAGTGGGGGACAACAGTACAAAAATTCCTGTTTACCTCCAGTGGGGCCGAAGAGCTGGGGGACAAGAGGAATAGCCCGTGATAACCAGCTTCGCCGGTAATGTGTTTTTCAAAAATCAAATTCTTCAACGTGACGTTAAAAGCCTTTTTAATATGTACAATATATTATGAAGTCAAATATTACATGATCGATCATAGTTTTGGTCTTAGCTCGACGAGGCACAATTTGTTTTAACAAAAACGGTTCAGCACTTTAGGAGTTACAGCAAATATTCATGACACGAATTTAGCAGATAGAAAATGATTTCGGTTTCGCGGATATATAAAATTCAGCAAAGTTGATTTTTATTTCCGAATTTGATTTTATACTTTTTGTTTGCCGATTTTGATGTTTTTTTTTTTGGTACAGTGAGTATATTGTGTAAAACAAAACCAAGGGGCAAAAAGTGTCGATGTCTCGATGTAAATTATGTAAGTACAGTACGCTTGATAGTAGGAACAGCTAGTTAAAATTTAAACAGAACTACTTTTTACGGATTTTATCGCGTTGTATTGATATTATTTGATTCCCGACGTTTCGGATCCTTTACAGCATCCATGGTCACGGGTAGACTATAAAATTCGTAAAAAGTGGTGTTATATCAACCTATCATAAGTCTTAAGTAAGCATTTGGCGCCAAAATGATTGAAAATAAGGAAAGGGCCATTCCAAAATACTTGTAGTCTATTAATGACCAATTTTTAATTAGCCATCTTAATACTTATACAAACGTATCGCGAATGGTTGTCTGATGAAATTACGTCATCGTCGTTTTTTTTTTAACTAAGGGCAATAGAGGACCATTGTTTTCATAGTGATTTACTTAATCAGTGTTTTTTGCAATAATCACCTAAAATGCTGAGCCAATTTTTATGAAATATTCTTATCCGATGTTTTTAAAAGTTAACAGAGGTTGTATTTACGCAAATTGGACCTCGTTTCCTTTAAATATTTCTCTTTAAACAGTATGTATATGTTTTTATACACATTTTTAATTTAATATTAGAAAAAATCGAATACTTCTTTAATCCCAAAATCTATATTTATAATATTATTTAAGAAATTTCCAATACATCAATCTGATATATCGATAAATATTTTAACACTTTTCATACATACTCCGACAGGTCCACCACACGCAAACAATAAGTCGCAGCGACAAAAAAATCGCTCATGTGTATAAGCCTTAAGTTTTTTTTAACCACTTATTATAAAAATTTCGAACGACAATTTCTGTACACTTATTTACAATTCTCAAAGTTTAGAAAAATGTTTAAATTATCGTATGGAAGCCATACTCAATTCAAAAGTACTTTACGAATTTCCATAATTTCAATACTACCCTCCTTTACAAAAAATGGCATAATACCTCAATATAATTGGGTTAACATTATACAACAACAACAGAACAAAATAATTGTAGATGAAATCAACTAAGTACAGTCAACAGCATAATTATCAAGTTAGCACAACCTGTCAAATTTCCCCAATGGATAATAAACTCTATTATTTGGAGATTAAATTGGAAATCGATTGAAGAAATTTGAAAGTTTTTGATACCGTGCTGTTTGTGATTGTACAGTCACAATACATATTTGAAGACGCTGTTTTACCTAGTGAACTAACATTTATTGCATATATACATTTTTTGCATTTTCCATGCTAAGATTATAAAGTTATTTTAGTAAAGGAAAAATTCAATCGCGGACAAGATTCGCCAACGTCACCCCATGACGTAAACTCAGAATGTGAAGGCAAAATTTCAATCAGCCGGGTGGGGTTCGCGGTGGCTTAGCGGTCAGAGCGTCTGTGGTATCCAACCAGGACACGCAGGATCGAATCCTGCCTGCGATTGAATTTTTCCTTTACTAAAATTTACTCATCAATTTTGTATAGACACCATACCAATAATCAATCTTATATCAACTTGTAAGTTGTAAGTAATGCAGAGGATATTGCGCTCCCTGTCTACCATAAAATTAAAATGCTTATAACTTCCTTATTTCCGAACCGATTTAATTTTTTTTTTTACTGTCCGACTCTATTTAAGCTGAATTTTTTAGTGATGCTTTAATAATAATCAGTCTACTAACGTAAGCCTTTTCTGAATGTAACTTTACAATAATACACAAATAAAAATCGTGTATACAACTATACCATTTAAGTCGTTTTAATGCCAAAAGGACGGTATTATACTCATCACTAGGAATAACTTTTACTATGGAACCAACCCTGAAATCACGAAAAAAACAGCTGTTCCCATACATTTTGTGTACTCCGAACTCGTCAGAGTAGTAGTGATGAGTATAATACCGTCCTTTCGGCATTAAAACGACTTAAATGTGACGGTGTATAGAGATACACGCCATTTTTTAAAAGGAGGGTAGTCAAAAATTTCGTATTGTACGCTCAATAAGTACTTGAATAGTTGGTGCAACTAAAAACTTTAGTTGACTATCTCAATTTTAAAACTATTCGCTACAATTGATAGTTTATATCAATCATATTATTTTGAGGGTAGGCAGATTTTATAATAATACTTAATGAAGGTATTTTAACTGTTACGAACAGAATTTAGTCTAATCTAGTGGTTGTAATGGAGTTGGAGTGGAAGGAGGGTAGGAAGCCTTTGCCCTGCAGTGGGACAATAACGTCTGAATAAAAAAAAGTGGTTGTAAGCGCGATTGCTATGCTGGAGGTCCGGGATTCGTAGGTCGAGCAAAGTTATTGGGTTTTTCATTGATATTCTCGAAAGTAGCAGCTTTGAGTTTGGATTTGTTCCTAGATAATGGCTCGCTTCATGTTAAATGGGAGGTCTTAACATATTGAAACAGCGTACATCTCTGCGTAACCCTTCGGGGAATACAGGCGTCATGGTTTTTATATCACTACATAGTATAAAACAAAGTCGCCGTCGCCGTCGCTGTCTGTCCGTCCCTATGAATACTTAAATCTTTAAAACTACGCAACGGATTTTGAAGCGGTTTTTTTTAATAGATAGAGTTATTCAAGAGGAAGGTTTTAAGCTATTTAACATTACGCTACGACTCTTAGGAATGGGGCAACGCGGGTGAAAACGTGGGCGGGTCGCTAGTTTAACTATAATTCAAGGAAAATATCCTCAGAGAAGCAACCTTGAACGAAGTCAAGTTTTGCTAGAGATTTCAGAAGCGTATAATAATCTCTTTAGATCAGAATTTATTTTTTGTTTTAAGTAGAAGTCCCTCATTGTTTTAGTGCATGAAATATTTATATAATTTATATAATTGGTTCAATATTTATATAATTGGTTCTCGATTCGATTCCTAGGTCAGGTAAAGTGTTTTAAAGTTTCCAATTAATTAACTTTTAAATTCATAACGAAATACTAGGTAGTTGCCATATTTTTGTCTAGTAATTTGTGTATTAAAAATGAAGTTTTTAAAAATCTGCCTACCCACATTCATAAAAAAAAATACAAATAATATAATTCTATTCAAGTACATAATTCGAATTTACATATCGAGCAAAATCGATATATTCTCTCACATTAAGTTTTTTTAAGTCAAATTTACAGAAGTACAAAAATTTTCGTATTTTTCAGTCATTGAAAACATTGTCCTGTTAAGTTATTGGGCAAGCACGAGCCGTTTTTTAAACAATTTTACCGATGGCAACTTTATCATAACACATTGAAATAAAAAAAAAACACTCGTGACAATCCGCCCTTATTGTAATATCTATGTATAAAAAAGTGTCCAATTTAGTAATATTTGTATATAACAACGCTATAATTTATAGATGAAGGGCGAGCGTTTTGAGAGCTTAATGTAAAAATAACGTTCAAAAAGTACTACATACCTAATCGTCTATTTTTCAGATATCAAATATTTATACAAAAAATAATATATATTTTTTTTTAAATAAATATTAAGATTTTCTACGCTATTGTGTAGAGAGCGGCATCCCTCTCGTCTTAGTATAGCCTCCGTATCTTTGCTTTTATTTGTTTTTTTTTACAAAAATAGTCCCTACACTAGAATTTTCTCTGAATCCTCAGTGTGTTCTTAAACAAATTTTCAAACATCTAGACTAGAACGAAATAGGGATGGATAAAAATGTCGATATTTTCTCACAAAATTATCGATATTTTTTAATCGCTATGAATCGATATTGGATATTTATTTTAGAATACTGAATTCATATCATATTCGATTTATTTCTTAACGCAAATCTAAATTCTGGCTCTAGAAAGGTGGCTTCAAAACATACAGACCGCGTTCATGTTATTTAAAAAAAACAGACCATATGAAAGTGATTGGTGACCCCTTGCCTATATATAATGAGAGCTCAGCTTATACGAGAAACATTAAGCACTGCCGTTATGTAATAAACGGTAATGTAGCCAGTGACATTACTGAGCAAATGAAACTTAGTAACTAAGGTGTCAAAAGATGACAATGCGGTCTATAGGATGCGGTTGCCGCTTACCATCAGACAGCCCAACTCACTCTATCATCTTATTACAAATTACTGAATAGGACACTTTTTTTATCATAGATACAATTACAAACCTGATAAACATTTTTATCTAAATCAAATACACGTTACTGACGAACTGTAGGTGCTACAATACATCTCTGCCTAACCCTTCGGGGAATACAGGTGTGAATATGAACATTAATTCTAAGATAAGCAGAAGTTCAAGTAATGTATCATTTGTGTGTAAAGTCGTGTTACTAGGTTCGTACTCTATTACATGGGACCTACACATATCGACGAGAATACATTAGTACGCCTCTGCCTATCTCTCCGGGGAATACAGGTGTAATAATGATTAACCCTTATTCAACGAAAATAAATTAAATTTAAAACTAAAGAACCCCTGCAGCATCAGGACATGGTTACCATGTTCTTGCAATATCATTGAAGTAACAGGATACCAAATTTCAAATCGATCAGACCTGTGGAAGTTGCTCGCATCCCTTCATGAACCAGAAAGGAGCTGATAATCTTCAAAAAGCTGGCCAGATTTTCTTAAATCATAGCTAACGCTCTTGATCAAGTCACCTTTCAAAATGAAAAAAACCTGAATCAATATTGATCCGTTCGTTTCGGCGCTATGATGCAACAGACAGACACACAAATACACACGTTAAACATATAACACCCCTGTTTTTGTGTCAGAGGTTAAGAATGATGTCAGTGAAGCGACCTTATACAGGCCAAGTTTGCTAGAGAGATTTTTGAAGAAATTTTGCTAAATAATGGAAATATTGAGTTATCTTTTTGTTGTAAGAAGAACTATGTACTATCGGCCAACGCCATATCTAGCCACCGTAAGGTCTATATTTGCTTGCAGCCTTGGCTGCTATTCCAATGCTTACCTACGCCTCAACCAATAGCGTCGTCCTTTTTATGAAATCGAAATCGTATCTCTAATCGTCTAAACAAAAAAATATATTGAAATAAAACCACTTTTTATCGATTTTATCCCGTCATATTTATATTATATGTATCTAATTCCTAAAAGTCAACAAAATGGCTAGATATGGAGTTGGCTGATAGTACCTACGTAAATGTAAACGCTCAAAAGTCCATAAGCACGCTAAGGATTAAATTGCTATGAACAGTACGAGCGAGCTCGATACACCCAGTGCGTGTCACTTGTTAACGACAATGAATAGAAGGTCGTAAGTCAAACTAAACGTCAAGCTATTGCGTTATGAGATTGCATATGGACTTTTGGTCGCAACTGTACTTCATTCAAATAAAGTTCTGTTTGGTTCCTAAGTCACGCAAAGTATTAGGGTACGATCGAACCTTTAAATTCGTATCGAATTACCGTATTTGTCAATTTTAAGGTTGCTTATGTATTTGTGTGTACACAGACTGTGGGGTGTACATTAGTACTCCTCTGCCTAACCCTTCGGGTAATGTTAGCTGACCATAACATAATTGGAAAAAGCGTAGGATTTTTTTAACATTACTTCAACTTCTGCTTATCTTTGAAGTGGATGCTTGCTCTCCTCATTCTACACAAAATACTATATTGCGGATCTCAAAAAATACATATTTTGTGGTATATTCTAATAAAATTTGTGCTAAGCGAGAATCATCCTTATGCGATAATTTTTTTTATATGCTGTGAAAATTTATATAACAATGCATAAACACGATAAAAAAAATCCCGGCCGATCAGAAAGGGGCATATAGATATCCCAACCACATCACCAAATAATATAACAAACATTAAATATTCATGAAAGTAAACATAATAATAAAATTTAAAAATCAAGGTCGTCGTACCCAAATTGTCACAATTATCCCAAAACAGCAATACAGCAAATTAAAAAAATAAAATTTAACACTCTTAAAAACAATACAATACCAATCCAAACGTGATCCGATTCCAATGTCAATTTGGCTGTCGGGCGATTTCGTTCTATTGAGCACAAATCCGTTAACCTTGTATCGGCATCCTGATTGGCCAATGGTTGGGTCATTTCCCAATCCTATTTAGTTCACGCAATCACCGCGCAATATTGAAACAATTTGGCGCTAGTCTCGGATTCAAGAGTACGAAACGGTACAATTCCAATGTCGATGTATCGAAATTGAGTTCAAGAGTAAGCCCCAAGGTCATTTCTGCGCCCTGTGCCTGGGCATCGCTGGTACCGCCCTACTTAAGGCACTGCACGCAAATGGAAAATATGAGATCAACGCTGCGAGCCACAGCTAGTATTTTGTATAAAACGAGAAGTTAAAACACACACAGTAAGTAGTACAGTCGACATAACTGCGCGTCTGAAGTTATCCGCAAGTGACTTTGCAGTGGTAAATCCTAACTAAT
Source organism: Acronicta aceris (assembly GCA_910591435.1). Lineage (NCBI taxonomy): Eukaryota > Metazoa > Arthropoda > Insecta > Lepidoptera > Noctuidae > Acronicta > Acronicta aceris. Next base: position 4,708,311 of record OU342787.1, on the reverse strand, counting down.
ATCACAAACGCGAAAGTTTGCGATGTATGAATGTTTGTTACTCTTTCATGCCAAAACGGCAGAACGGGTCTGGATAAAATTTGGCACAGAGATAGATTAGAGACTGGAATAACACATAGGCTACTTTTTATCCAGGTCGGTCCTAATTCTGAAGGCCACGCAGACAAAGTCGCGAGCAGAAGCTAGTTTTAATATAAAATCTCTGTGTAAAGACAGTTGGGATTACAATTGTTTTGCATCCGTGAATGTTGTCCTTACTGGTTTCGATATTTATGCACTGGAACACTTTATTTAAGTGAATTTACCTGCGTGACTGTTCGGAGTGGCTAACTCCAGACGCTTACAGTTATTTCCACAGTAATTTAACTAGTAATAGACAACATATTCTTAAAACCTTAAGGTTCGGGACGCTGAATGGCCTATAGAAACGTAACACCAAAATAAATCAGAATTTAATCAAATTGTGTTATTATTCGGATTCGGTTACCGTTAATCTAGGGTTCTACCCTACCATTTCGTCTACACTGGAAATAAATGACCGGAAATCCGGCCGAAACTTCTTAGTTTTAAGTTATTAAAAATTACATTCACTTACAATTATTTCCAGCAAAGTATTTTTCACGAAATTGTATTATTTTATTATTTATTTATTTTTATTGTTGTGTAATCTAGGTTCCTATCCGAACCTAGATTAAATGGTATCCGAATCCGAATAATAACACAATTTGATTAAATTCTGTTTGAATTAGGATTTATTTTTAGAACCGACCCACTTTTTGGTACCATGCAACTAGTTTTGACATTTCAAAAGTACCTATTTAGTGGTCTAATTGAAATAAAACATTATGACTTTGATTTTGTTGTTACGTTTGTACAGGCAAATCGGTCCGTCGGACCCTTTATACCAAAACACTCACTAACACTTTATTGACTGAGGACAACATTAAAAAATATACCTGTAATTGTCATTTTAATGTCAAAAAGTAAGACAGCGCTAGAAACAAAGAAATTTACAGTACTTTTAAGATAAATAATGGGCATCGGCTAACTTCGTGTTTCCGAAGATGACCGACACATCTAGGCAGTATAATGATAGAGTTGCTCTTATCAAATAGCCCTTGGTACCTGAGTTGCAAATATTACATCAAAACAAAACACGATGTAGGGTTATATCAGCTCTGTACAATTCTACAAAATGGTAGCGCACGTCCTTCCTGCTTTCAATACTATCTGCAACTGACTCATTAGTGACACCGGCGCGCCGCTCTCACGGCTTGCAACTAATTTGCTTTTCTTAGAAATGACGTTGACATTTATTTCATTGCAATAAAGTTGAAATTGTAAATGATTTTTGGAGCCAAACTACTTTATGTTAATTGTCTTTGTTATGTTAGACGATGTTTTCCGATGCCCATTATTTATCTTGAAGTACCTACTTTTATATATTATGAGCGGTAGATGGGAACATAACCAACCAAATCGTAATCTACATACATTGACGACTTTTTGGCTACGATTCTTGCATACTTCTCTTGCCTCATCCATATTCATACACCTTGTCAAACACCCGCGCAGCATTATATTTTAAGTCGTTCTGCCTAGTGTGATATGTCAGCCTGACAAAGATAAAAAATCGAATCAAACCGAGACCAAAGTTTTTGTAAGAAAATATTCCCAAATGCCGCTCTATTTAATTTCTTTGACTAGTAATATATCAACTTCCGCTGTCTTTTACAGTACGCTCAAAATAAGTCTGCGCGTCTGAAGTTATCCGCAAGTAAGGTTACCAACTTTTTTTACAATAAAAAAGTATATTAAAGTGTGAGAAGGAAAATAAACAGAATTTTAGAAAAATTACGTGTTTGAATCATCACTATTGTGACTACGCTGCACTGACTTAAGTACGATTTACACCGACATCGCGCAGCGGAGCGACGGAGCGCACTTTCTACGCGTTAAAGGAAATTGAAGTGTAATACAGTAAAAATAAAGTTTATATTTCCAACGCAATGGCCGACCGTCGGTCACGAAATTCGAGATGAGCCGAGCGTATAAGTTGCATGCGAATATAAACTTTAATTGCTGTAAAGAGACTTCAATTTCCTCTACCGCGTAGAACGTACGCTCCGACGGGCGCCGGTCGGTTCAAATAGTACATTTGTGTTATGAATTTTGATCCTGAAAACAGTACTTTTTTAATGTAAAAAGTATAATGTAGTGAAAAACAGTTCAACACTGTATTTAACAGTATAGTTGGGAACCTGTGGATCTGTTAAGACATTAATTGGGGTCGAAAATATTTCGCATTTTGTCCATATTAATTTTTGTACAAGAAAACCCAATAATTTGTCCTGCTTTGTATTCGCAACAGCTAACTTCAGACGCGCACAATTATTTTGAGCGTAAATAATGAGCATTTTGGTATAAAAGGATGAATATTATCTACAGTTAATACAAAAATAAATTTCCCCTTTGGGGCCTATCTTGTGGATTTTCCTGGCTTTTCACAGTCCTCAGTACACCGACAGTCTTCGGATATAGAATCTAAAGACATAAGACTCTCCTGTGATTGTCTTAAGCATGCTTTGCAGCGGGAGTCGACAGAGTTCCCGCTTTCCGACACCGATTCTAACGACCTCAAACTTTCTACAGAAGTCAATTTGTAAGAGCGACGAAATTCTGCTATTTCTTCATCACTCATATTTAACGCGAGAAGAGAATCTCTCGCCATTTTGCCTAAAGAAGAGACCTTTTTCTTCTTTTTGCTTAAAATACTTTCCATTTTCGCCAAAGGGCAAGGTTTGTTCAAGCTTTCAGGCAGAGATTTGGGACTAGACCCACTTCTAGTTCGTAATTTAGATCGTCTTTCTGGGATATCTCTAGGTGTAGTGCTTTCTGGCACTTTGAACGCTATAGTCTTGGCTTTAGGACTCTTTTCGTCTTGCAGCTGCGACAAATCTTCGAGAGAATTCGATTTCTTCAGCTTCGCCCGTTCGGGAATGATCGGGGATGTTCGTAAACCGATGATCTCTTTCGCTGAGAAGACTTTGTCTTGTAGAGTATCTTCAACTACTAATTCTGGAGATAAATCAAGTATATCTTTGATTTCTGCTTCTTTGAGCTCATCGGCTAATGAATGTTGGGTTGTGTTTTTAACTACACTTTCTGTGGTATTTTCGAAATCCCTATTTTCATATATTAGGTAGGATAATGCGTCTTTACCTAAATCTATGCCTTCTGCACATTTAGAACTTGTTTCCGAGTCTAATATAGTCCTATTTTCCATAGAAAGATCACTGTCAACTTTAACATCATCTATATAAGCTAATTGAAGCGGATTTTCTTCATCCAACGTCTCTTCAATCGTCGCTATAGGAGCTAATTCACTTTGGACTTTGATTTCTTCGATTTTAGGCTCAGTCTTCAGTGTAGCATCCCACACATTTACTGTGGGATTTTTGACCTGTCTTTCTAACTCTACAGCCAAAGCTTTTGTGTTAGTCATGCTTGAAGTCAAAGTATTTTCAGGACTAATATTTTCTTTGATACCTCTTATCACTTTACTTGGTAATTTATCAACAGATTGTCCATTATCAGTACTATTTTGTTTCTCTAAAGAATTCTCCGAGCCAGAACTTTTTAAAACGGCCGCGAAGGAGCGGGGTCTGGCTTCTCTCTCCTGTCCACTCTCCTTATCCTTATCTACATCTCTCTTCTCCTTCTCTACATCTTTCTGCTTCGAAGTATTACTAATTACGCTTAAGTCTAAATTTTGTACTATTTTATCTTCGGTGGTATTGGTAACTCTTTCTTCTGTTATCTCACTCTCTTGCGTGGGGAACGATTGGAATTCGCTCAGCGTATTATCTGTGTCCGTAGACGGAGTTTTTGAGTCTAATTTCCTAGAAAAAGACTCGTCAACGAAAGAAACTTGAACTCTTTCTGACAGAGTGGAGTCAGTTGCTTCTGAGCTGTCTTCCTCTCTATCTGATCTCTCTATCGTGCTTCCCCAAGACCAGAAAGAGCTGGTAAGAGAGGAGTCCTTTCTGGGAGGAGTGTTTGAAGCTGATTTTCTCTCATCATCACTGTTTAAGCTCCTGGAAAATATGCTGCTGGGGTGTTGGAATAGGCTTAACAGCTTCTCAAGATGGGAGGGCTTTGCTTCTTTCTCGTCTGGTCGTGGTATATGGAAGCTAGAAGATGGCGCTACCCAGGATATTTTCCTCATTCTATCCAAACCTTTACTTTTTAAAGCTGGCACGTCTAATAAGCTCGAAGTTCGCTTCGGCGAAGATTCTACCAGCTGAAACCCTTCAGGCTTTTTAACAGTCTCTTTTAAACTAGAATTGTTGGTTAACGTGCCTTCGTTTGAGGAGTTGTCTTCTTTATTCTCAGACGGATACTGCAAGGAATATTCTATGCCGGAGTCAGCTGATGTCACCATGATTTTGTCCTGTCTCCCCGAGTCTAAGGAACTCACACTGGCTTCTAGACTAGAGAGGGAGTCGTGGATGATTTTTGTCTTGCCAAATAATGGGGAAACACTCTCGTTTGAACTGACAGAGAGGTTTAAAAAGTTTCCGCTGTTTACGGGGGTAGCATCACTTGCAGATTCCATACTACTCTCATTTGAGAAGACTGTGCCAACTTTTCTTCTATCAAGCTCTTGAATAGTCTTGTTCTGTTCATTCAAACTCTCCATGGAGCTTCCAGAAATTTCCAGCGAAGAATTGCTATCGAAAACACTCCGTTCCTCCCGTCTGTTCTCCATTAATCTAGAAACTTCTAGATCCGGGCTGTCCAGGCTGGATTCGCTCTTATTTTTTTTTAAAACTACACTATCAGCAGGTACTTTTTCATCTAAACTATCCCTATTTTTTACTAGAACTTTCATTTCGTTTATTATATTACCTAAATCTTCAGTGATTGCTACGATATTTTTCATAGCACTGTCTTTGTTTTGGTCGCAAAACGTTTTGGTTTTGTCTATGTTCACTTTTTTATCACTTTTTACCACATCACTATACTTTAAATCACTTTTCACTAGTGTTGGGTTTTTAATACTAATATCTATCACATTTGCGTCGGTTATAACGTTTTTTACGTCGATATCTTCAGAGAAAACACTCAACGCTTCAGTCGACCTGTCTGATTTAAATTGAGTATCAGACTTCGGTTCAGTATTTTGAGGCATACTCAACTCTATATTTGTTCTATTAGAACTAGTAATATTTACTTCGGCTGAGTCAGTGGGTCCTATACTCATATTGCCTGATTCTATATTTCGAGGCGCTGCACTCATTTTTAAGTCCCAAACCGCATACTCAACTAAGGCATTAGACTTATTCGATTCGGTAGTACACTCAACATTCAATGTCTTTGCAGAAATACTTGAATTCTCATTATTGTTACATTTATTCTGCTCGGAATGAGTTGAGTCACAGTGTTCGATATCAGACTCACACTCTGACAACGATTCTTCTATTGTAGCAATTGAAGTTTTCGGTAAAATTGAGTGCGAAGATGAGGTTTTGATTTTATTCGTATCTTTAAGTTGAGTCTTGAGATCCATATTTGTTATATTGGAAGATTCTAGTACCGGAAGCTCAGCTTTATGTGTTTTGATTTGACTCGCAGGCTCAACTCGCCTTTCCGACACAACAGGTAAGTTACAGAGTTGAGTTTTCGAGTCTGATGCGAGTTGAGTGGAAGGTTGAGTTTTATTTTCAATATTTTGGTTGTTTGAAGGAACATTAACACTAAATTGTCCGCCTTTATCATTTTTTATTTCTATTTCTGACTCAATTTTTACTAAATTCTTTTCATTATGGAGTTGAGTGGTGACTATATTTTTTACAGCAGCCACATGACTGCTCTCACTAACTTCAGTTGGATTATGTCTAGCAATATCAGGTACATTTTGAAGTGTCGCAGTTTCATTTTTGAGTTGAACCATTGGTTCATTTTTCATTCGTATCGGTTCATTTCTGTGTTGAGGCGGTTCATTTCTTAGTTGAGTTGTGACAATATTTTTTACTATACTCTCTTGCGTTAAGTTTGCACTTTTTACTGGAATTTCAGACTGATTTTTTATTTGAACCTCTGTTTTAACCTGTACTGGAGCATTTTCAGGTTGAGACTTAGGTTCCGATTTAGCCTGTTCATTCTTATTCTGTCTCATAAGTTCACTTCTAACTTGTGTCGTAATAACTTTTTTAACCTTCGGTTCATTTTCAACTTGAACCGCTACCTCATTTGTAACTTTATCCGTAATTTTCGGTTCATTTGTAACTGTAGTTATTTCATTTTTAAGTTGAGTGTGTACTTCATTTTTAACCTGAGTTGTTACATTTGGTTTCGCCTCTTGTTTGACTTGAATTAAAGCTTCATTTTTAAGTTGAGCCGCCTCTTTTTCCAGTTGAGCCTCGCACTTAAGAGTTACCGCCTGCGTTGCTTCATTCTTCGCTTCATTTTTAAGTTGAGTCACAACTTCGCTTTTGACTTGAGTCAAAGCGTCATTTTTACACTGACTCGCCTCGTGTTTCAGTTGAGTAACGATTTCGTTCTCTAATTGAGTATATATCACAGGTTGAGGCGCCGGGCTCGGTGGAGGGGGGGAGGGGGACGGGTTGTACACTGAGTCGTAGTTCCTTGTCACTGAGAAGCGTGATGGTGACTTCCTTGGCTGACTGGCTGCAGGGTGGACCTGGATTTGAGGTGGCTCCATTACCTGGAAAGATGTTTTGAATTTATTATTTTGAGTGCCTGAATCATGGCAAGTTAGTTTGTGCTTACCCCTGTAAGACACAGGCGTGAGTTTATGTATGCAGGTAAAGCTACAACATTTGCATCTTGAAATATTTTTTTTAAACGTTGCCCCAGGAATTTGGCCTGTATCGTGGGTGCGTCTACAAACACAAATTCTCACATACACAAACACCCAGACCCGAAACAACTACCTGTAGATCATACAAATATTTGTTCCGTGCGGGGATTGATCCCTCAACACGTAACGTAGAAACCGATCACTCAGCCGCTACGCCAAAAGCGCAATTTTTTTTTTATTTAGACGTCGGCAAACGGGCTGTCGAGCCACCTGGTGGTAAGTAGTCATCGTCGCCCATGGACACCCGCAACACTAGAGGAGTTGCTGATGCGTTGCCGGCCCTTAAGAGCCCTGTATACGCGCCGTTTGAAGATCCCCATGTCATAGCGCAGTGGGAACACCTCAGGAGAAAGATTGTGTTATAAATACCCCAAATATCGTACAGTACCCCAAATATAACATTGCGAACAGCTGCACACGTCAAATAAATTAATTAAGTGTTCTTATGCAAAAATATGAAAATCAGTAAGGATCATAATCACGGATGCGAAACAATAGGCTATTTGACTGATTATTTTTTATAGTCTTATGCAAATGTTTACCATAAATAGAACCCATTAACGAAAACAAAATTAAAATCGGCTCCAAAATAAGGAAGTTACAAGCGTTTTAGTTTTATGCTAGACAGAGAACGCACTATACTTGTTTATGACGTCACAAACCTATGCGCAATACAAATCCTATACTAACACTCATTTGGGGGAAAGGGACAAAGCATCCCCTCTCAATCCCCACCAAAAATTGTAAATGCTTATATCTTTGAACTTTATTAACCAATTTAAATTATTTTTTCAGAATATGATTTGTATTTAATTTCATTTTTCGCTCAGCTTGGTATTTTTAATTATTCAAACATTAGTCAAATACTCTATTACGACCCCAACTGTCTTAACACCGAGGATTTATATTAAATTGACCACGGAAAAACCACTTGCGGATAACTTCAGTGCACTGTTATTTCGGGGGTACTGTACGAAAGTACATAAGAATTAAAACTATAGAAAGTATCCTAAATGTTGACCAGGCACATAATCGGTACACCAGATCTCATGAAACAATTATTTTGCAAGTACAGACACAACGTCTCTGCAGACTTATTACAATCGACGGATAATATAGCGTATTACACCCATTTTTGAAAAAACACAACTTTTTTATTCCATCGATTAGTGCCATAAAAATGCATTTAAAATTCACATTTTAAAATTTCAAGCTTAATTTGACGAATACGCTGGACGCAGTGGCCGCCATATTGCTCTGTGGTCATGACGTCAATTGGCTGTGTAAACATAATTGTTTATAATTTAAAAATGAGTTATTATTCTACTTATCGTTGGTGTGCTGTTTCCGAGTGCATAATATAATCTATACTAATATTATAAAGCTGAAGAATTTGTCTGTTTGAACGCGCTAATCTCAGGAACTACTTGTTGTAATTGAAAAAATATTTTTGTATTGGATAGTCCATTTATCTAGGAAGGTTAGAGGCTATATAACATCACGCTACGCCTCTTAGGAACTGAGCAGCGCGGGTGAAACCGCTGGCGGATCGCTAGTAAAAATAATAAAAGTACAAAGCCTGTATACGCTGATCAGTTGACAGCTGACAGCTGACACTTTTTGTTTAGTTTACACAGCCGTATGACGTAGTAATTTCAATCGCACTGTATCTGGGGTGATATCAAATTCAGTGCATACCTGCACCACTCGGAAACGGGAAGGGGGACAGTACATCCTGGTGGGGGTCGATGACGATGATGACGTGGACCCACTGCTGTCAGTCGACGAATCACGTTCCGGCGTCACTCTGGTTACCTGCAAATGTAAGGAGGAACAATAGCAGCAAAGGATTTATACATTTCTTAAGAATTGAAATAAAATATTTTTTTTTCTTTATAAATATCTACAATCAGTCGCAAGACTATAAGCAGATTGGTAGAATAAATATGGCGTTTAGGCGAAGAGACCAATGTCTCGTCTGCCTTTTTAGAGAACATCCTTCCTTTTCCGCCTTTTCACCATTGGGGAAGGATTTAAGAAATCATTGGCCGATAAAAAAATAATAATAATAATAAATAAATAAAAAATATTTTATTATCACACATAGCAACATCGCATGCAATCTAAAACTTATACAAAACTGAAAAATAAAAATATTAAGTGGATACCTATAACAAAAATAGATAATATAATATAGGCACCCAACATAATAGTAGCAATGTGTGGCAATGAGGTTGAAACTCAGCATAATGCTGGATGTGACGAATGCCACAACACAGCGCTGGTTTTCGCTGACAACCCCGATGACGTAAGGAACGGGAAGTCGGGAATACCAGGTCTGTTCACTTATTATGCTGAATGAAAATTTCCATTTTTTAGTATTACTATTGTATATTAACATACCATACCATCACGCCTGTATTCCCCGAAGGGCTAGGCAGAGGCGCACTTAATGTACACCCACAGTTCGCCGGTATGTTTAGGTCCCATGTTATAGGGGGCGAGCCTATAACCATTCACCGGGCACAACTCCAGACTCCGAGCTGCTACTGAGAATTTCATAGAAAAACCCAATAACACTTTGCTCGACCTGGCGATCGAACCCAGGACCTCTAGTGTAGCAGTCGCGCTTGGGACCACTAGACTAATGAGGCTATTGTATATTCTCCATTTTTTTAAAGTTTGCCGACCCCTGACCCTCAAAACTAGAATCAGAACTATTGGGTATGGTACAGTGGCGACTAAAAGTCCATAGGCAATCTCAACGCAATAGCTTGAAGTTTAGTTTGACTTACGACCTTCTATTTACTGTCGTTAACAAGTGACACGCACTGGCTGTATCGAGCTCGCTCGTACTGTTCATAGCAATGTAATCCTTAGCGTGCTTATGGACTTTTGAGCGTTTACTGTATATTACCATGAAGCGTGAATGCGGATGGGGTGCTGGCACAGGGCTGCCGGCCGGGGAGGGCGCCGGGGAGGGCGCGGGCGAGGGCGCCGGCGACCGCAGCCGACCGCTACGTCTCTCCTCCTCACCACCACCCATGCCTTGCTGCAAACAACATCAATCTGTGTCAATCATTTGTATCGAAAAAAAATAATAACATAACATACCATCACACCTACATTCCCAGAAGGGTTAGGCTGAGGTGTACTAATATACACCCACAGTTAGCCGATACGTTTTAGGTCCCATGTAATAGGGAGCGTTCCTATTCCTATTTACCGGGCACAAATTCATTTTAGCGACGAGTTGGAGGGGAAACACTCCTCGCCCCTCCACAATAGAAAAACCCAGTGCAAAGTGTTTGCTCGATCTGGGGATCGAACCTAGGACCTCTAGCGTAGCATTAGCGCTTGGGACTAAGTACTAGACTAATGAGGAATATTTTTGCGCCAAACGACAAAAATTGTCTTACGTCAGTTTGGCATCTATCATAATTATTGATAATTTTATCATTACCCATTTCGTTGTTGATTTACTTTGATTTCGCCAAAATTTTAATTTTCTCAGTTTCCGCCGTATAAGTGACGTAATCACACGGTTTTGAAACTTTTTTTTCCGAAATGAAGAAATATAATAAATCAAAACTAGGTGCACGGTTTCAAATAGTGGGTCTTATGGAGAAGAACCGGCAAGAAACTCCATAGATACGTCCATCTGCACACGAGAGTCCTCCCCCCTCCCCCCTCCCCCACTGACCCTGAGCAGGCAGGCGGTGTGGCAGGTGAGGCTGATCTTCCTGTGCACGCCGTGTGCGCCGTCGTCGTCGTGCCTGCTCGCGGGCTCGTTGCGCCCACAAGCTGCTCGTATCTCGCGGGTTAGTCGCCGGACGAGCTCGGCTTCGCTGTCTTCCGCCGATAAGCTTGTCGACTCCTGTAGAAATAATTATTTATTACTACCTTTTCACGCGTTGCCCTGTTCCTAAAGGTCGTAGCGTGATGTGAATAACTTGAGACCTTCCTAATGAATCACTCTGTCTATTGGTGAAAACCGCATGATAATCTGTTCAGTAATTTAAAGTTTATTGCGAACAGACTTGATGAACGGATTTGATGCCCATATCTAGTAATGTATTATTTATTGGGTTTTTCTCTAAAATTCTCAGTAACAGTTATTTTTTAGTAAAAGAAAAACTTCAATCGCGGGAAGGATTCGAACCTGCGTCTTCTGGTTTGATATACCAGACGCTCTGACCTCTAAGCCACCGCGAACCCTACCCGCATGATTGAAATTTTGCCTTCACATTCTGAATTTACGTCATAAGGCGCGGGTAGGGTTCGCGGTGGCTTAGAGGTCAGAGCGTCTGGTATATCAAACCAGAAGACGCAGGTTCGAATCCTGCCCGCGATTGAATTTTTTCCTTTACTAAAAAATAACTTAATAATCTTAGCATGGAAAATGCAAAAAAAATCACAAAAAAAGATATTCTCAGTAACAGCTCGGAGTTTAGGATTTGTGCCCGGTTAATGGGTATAGGCTAGCCCTCTCTTTCATGGGACCTAAACATACCGGCGAACTGTGGATGTACATTAGTACGCCTCTGCCTAACCTTTTGGGGAATACAAGCGAGATGATATGATTGTATATTAGTAGGTAATATTATATACGTGAAAGTTTATGAGGAATGTATGGATGTTTGTTACTCAATCACGTAAGAGCGGCTGAACGGATCTGGATGAAATTTGGTACATAGATAGATTATAGTCTGGGACAGCACATGGCTACTTTTTATCTAGGTCGGATACAATTCTGAAGTCAACGCAGACGAAGTCGCGGGCAGAAGAATTAATAAATGTTTCTTATTTTATTTGGTGATGTGATTGGGATATCTGTATGCCCGTTTCTGGGGGCTTATTTTTGAACTAAATTCCGATACATCGACATTGGAATTGTGCGGTTTCGTCAAGTTGGTACTCTTGAATGCGAGACTAGCGCCAAATTGTTTCAATATTGCGCGGTGATTGAGTGAACTAAATAGGATTGGGAAACGACCCAACCTTTGGCCAATCAGTGCCGATACAAGGTTAACGGATTTGTGCTCAAGAGTACGAAATCGCCCGACAGCCAAATTGACATTGGAATCGGATCACGTTTGGATTGGTATTGTATTGTTTTCAAGAGTAAGCCTGCTGATCGGTTACGGTTTTTTACATAATCTATAATACGATGATGACGTAATAGATGACGTCATACCGGAGGCTCGTCCAAGTCGATCTGTGTGAGGGTGCTGTTGTCCTTCATGGCCGCTAGTATAGCTTGCAGCCCGGCGCTGCCTAGCTTGTTCTCACGTAAATCGAGCCTCTGGAAATGAAATAAAGAGAAAATTCTTATAAAACTAGTTATTTTTTATAATTCTTTGCCATCGAATGCTGAACTTTTAGGGGATAAATATAATGATCACCAAATTTAGTAAATTGATCACCAAAATGGTTACCAAAATGGATAAATGGTCACCAAAAATTAGGTTTAGGTTAGGTTAAAACTTATTTTGGTGATTATTTACTATTTTTGGCAATATAAAGTGATTTTGATAACATTTTACTAGATCTGGTGGTTAGTTAAACATAAGCCGATCTTTTATACAGATAAAAATATTCATGAAAGAAAAATTCTATCTGAGGCAGGATTTGAACCTGCGCTTCTGAGGATAAACCGATAGAACAAAAATTATGAAATTTGAATTTGGCGGGATCAAACTAGTTGTAAAGCAAGTCATGTCGGTTGACGTCGCCTTAAGAGTCCGGCGGACCGAATTTCTCTTACAAACGTAATACCGAAATAAATCGTAATTGAAACACAATTTAATCAAATACTGTTATTATCTTTTAGTGATTTTTTTGCATTTTCCATGCTAAGATTATTAAGTTATTTAATAGTAAAGGAAAAAATTCAATCGCTGGTAGGATTCGAACCTGCGTCTTCTGGTTTGATATGAACCTCTCATAGATGTCACCAAACGTCACCTTATGATGTAAATTCAGAATGTGAAGGCAAAATTTCAATCATGCGGGTAGGGTTCGCGGTGGCTTAGAGGTCAGAGCGTCTGGTATATCTAACCAGAAGACGCAGGTTCGAATCCTACCCGCGATTGAATTTCCTTTACTATTAAATAACTAAATACTGTTATTATTCGGATTTCGATACCGTAAATCTAGGTTCCTGCTGTACTATTTCGTCAAAAATACTTAACTGGAAATAAATGTAAGCGAATGTAATGTTTGATAACTTCACCAAGTTTGGACCGATTTTTAGGTCTTTTATTTCCAGTGAAGTAGTAGTAGACAAAATAGTACGGTAACGGTATCCAAATCCGACTAATAACATAATTTGATAGAATATTGCCTGGATTACGATTTATTGCGGTTGTGGAGGGGCGAGGTATGTTGCCCCTCTCATAAATAAATTTCTTTTCTTTCTTTCTTCTTCTCATCAAAGGGAGGATCCTCCGACCAGGCGGGTGTTTTGCCTGGCGGGCCACGGCCCGACGGTTGATGTCGGGCGGTTGTATATATCCAAGTTGCGTTGCAAACTTCACTTGCGCGATTCAGGACTTGTTCGTATAGTTTGTATGTAGCGCGGTAGATGTATTACGTTTTTGTGGGCAATTCAAGCTCCGCCGGACCCTTAAGATGTAGACTGTACAAGTACAAGAGAACTCGACTTCTACTGGCTAACTTAGCTACAGTTGGCTAACCGGAGGGACGAAATTACTTTTTTTTTTTAATTAATTAATTTTTTTGGGTCTGTCCCTGATAATTTGGCAACTCTCTGTAGCAGACTTGGGCTCTCGATCTGATGACTATAACCTGACGTTGCAGCTTGATTTTTCCGTCCCAGCTGCAGCGTTATCGTTAGCGTTTTCGCAAGCTATGTCAATGAGAATATGTTACATACTTGCCACGTGGTCTCGACGCGAATGAGGTCTGCCAGCGCGTTGGCGGCATTCTCGATGACAATACAGTTACCTGATCTGCTCCGGCTCCCTAAGTGAGTGTGCCCGTGCTATACCTGCAGCTTGGTGTCCGCGCGGATGAGGTCCGCCAGCGCGGCGGCGGCGGCGGCGGCGGGCCCGAGCCGCGCGGCCTGCAGCCCCAGCGACACGAGCGCGCCGCCCCGCGCCAGCGCCGCCCGCCCGTGTCACTGTGCCCGTGCTATACCTGCAGCTTGGTGTCCGCGCGGATGAGGTCCGCCAGCGCGGCGGCGGCGGCGGCGGCGGGCCCGAGCCGCGCGGCCTGCAGCCCCAGCGACACGAGCGCGCCGCCCCGCGCCAGCGCCGCCCGCCCGTGTCACTGTGCCCGTGCTATACCTGCAGCTTGGTGTCCGCGCGGATGAGGTCCGCCAGCGCGGCGGCGGCGGCGGCGGCGGGCCCGAGCCGCGCGGCCTGCAGCCCCAGCGACACGAGCGCGCCGCCCCGCGCCAGCGCCGCCACGCCCTCCGAGCCCAGCGCGTTGCGACCGATGTTCAGCACGCACAGCGACTGCGACGACCGCTGATACAATACAGATTTCTTAAATTTTATGAAAACACATAACCTACATCAATTAATACAAGACCCCACTCGAGTTACAAAAACAACATCAACATGTATAGATCTGGTTTTCACAAACTATAAACCCCTTATACACAAATCATATGTCCAGGACTATGGCTTATCCGATCATAAAGCTGTCAACATTCTACTAAACCTAGAAAATATATCTTTAAATAATAACAATGTATGGTACACAAATAAAAGAATATTTACAAATAATAAAATAAACTATTTTAAAAATGCATTAAAAGTAAAATGGGATAATATAATTGAGATAAATAAAAGTATACACATCAACTATAACTCATTCATTGCGATAATAACACAGCTTTTAAATAAATACATACCAATAAAAAGGATAAAAATATCAAATAAACCAAAAAAAGGATGGCTTACAACAGGTCTAAAGAAATCATGTGGCCATAAAAGAGCTTTAAAAATAATTTTGAATGAAATTTGCTTGTAGTAAGGAAATCCGCTCTTCGAGTTTATAATGGTATTTTCGGATATTTATAAAAGCGGATCAATTAAAACAGAGTTTTACGAAAACGTATTAATTCAGAAATGGACGTTTTCGGAACTTTACGAAAACGGATCATACACAGATGCCTTTTCGGAATTTTACGAAAACGGATCAATGTAGACATGAGCGTTTTCGGATATTCGAAAACGGATCAATCAACAACACGTCTGGCGTAGCGGCCGAGCGATCGGCTTCTGCGCCATATGTTATAGGTACCATGCGTAGACGGACCAAATATTTGTATGATCTACAACCTACGCTTAAGGTCCTTGGTTCGAATCCCAGGTCGAGCAAAATGTTATTGGATTTTTCTATGAAATTCCCAGAACAGCTCAGACATTGGGATATGTGCCTGGTTAGTGGCAATATGCTCGCCTCCTATTACATAGGACCTAAACATACCGGCGAACTGTGGGTGTAAACATTTCGGGGAATAGAGCCGTGATGGATAAACAAATTTAAAGTTGAAAATTGGGATTTTCTAAAAAAAGGCCTTTTTCTAAAGGATTATTTCATGATTTACTGAAATTCTGACAGGATTTGCTCTGTCAAAAAACTGATATCCCTTATTTTGTAGCAACAGGTCAACTACACTCTTTGCGGTGTAGCATGGTTTTTTTTTATGGGATAGGAGGGCAAACGAGCAGACGAATCGCCTGATGGTAAGCGATTACCGCCGCCCATGGACACCCGCAACACCAGAGGAGTCACAAGTGCGTTGCCGACCTTTTAAAAGGGGATTGTGCCTCCGGTAACCTCACTCACTCGGCGAAACACAACGTAAGCGTTGTTTGACGCCGGTTTTCTGTGAGGCCGTGGTATCACTCCGGTCGAGCCGGCCTATTCGTGCCGAAGCATGGCTCTCCCACGTAAAAATGTGTGGGTGCGGGTGAGTTGCCTGTACATTGATTTAATTGTTCAATTTAATTAACTACAGTTATTAATGATTCAATATATTACGAATGTGGTACAGCTAAAATACTAAGTCATAATTTTTAAATCGCGGCAACCTGCAAGAGTGAAACGAAATTTTATGAAACTGTCACCCGCACCATGCTACAGCGCACAAAGTGTAGTTATAAATATAACCTAACTATTAACTCACCAATGCTTTACTAAGGTACGGAGCGCAGTTCCTCGTGAGCTGATTGTTCCACAACACTAGAAAAGCCAGCCCCCGAGCTTCATGACCGCCAACTGAAAGAAAATTTAAAAAAAAATAAAAAATAGCAGCCCAAGTAAAAATAATATCATGTATATGTAGGTATGTACTTACAAAATAATAGAAATAATATTACTTTTGTAAAAATAAATTACATTAACCGTCTATTGTCGCAATTAATTATATTAATTAAATTCAAAAATATATTGGTAGAGTTTGGCCAACGAAAGCTGACCACGAATTATCTTCTAAACTTTTGGTATGGCAACAATTTAGGACTGTCAAAATTGTAACATTGACGTTTCGTACTTAAGTCATCTTGTGTTTACGTGAATCTTATTTTCGTTGGTTCTGTTTAAAATAATGCCGAAAACAATGAAGGGTTCGACGAAGAAGCTTCTATTTAATATGATAGACAAATTTAACGACATAAAAAGTGATTTGAATCAGAAATCTGCAGAGAAAATGCGACAACTAGATTTAATCATTTCAATTTTAGGTTAGTTATTGAATTTATTTTAAAATAACTTGATACTTTTCAACTATTTATTAAAAAAAAAACGAAATATTTTTCACGTTGAATCTTTTTTCAGGAAGTATCAACAACGAGGCGACAATACTTAAAATTACATTAAAAACGTTACATTAAAAACAGTAAAGAATTTGAAAACTCTCGAAGAAAGTGAATCGTTGACTTGTGAAACACATTATTTAGAAAAAATATCTTCAATGAAAGGTATTCTTATGAGTTCAGACTGAGGTTCAGACAATATAGATTTTGACATTCACTTTGAAGGACATGTGTATGGATAGCTTTTGACTTTTATGACTGATGTGTTACTTAATTTAATTTATATTTTGTTATTTTCAGATGTAAGTGTGAAGACACTAAGAAGAATTAAAATTGAAGGGTCGAAAAATCACGGCCAGTGGAATACTCCAGGGAAAAATCGCCCACATGCAGCAACAGTTTCCAATTTACATAATTTTCATGTTGCAGCGATAAGAAACAAAATAAATGAATTTTATCATGTGAAAAAACAAGTAAATAGTAAATAAAATTATATTAAACAAAAAAAGACGTGTGGCACTCGGGGACTGCCGCGGTAAAGCTATTGCATAGCGTTTTTTATCAACTTATGTAATACAACCAATGCCACCTAAAGGCGGGTTGCTGAACTAGAGAGACAAGCGTGTTAGGTTTTTTTCGTTACGGAATTTCTGGATTCGGTCCCCACTCTCAAGGCCCGCGATAGAAGCTATGCAATAGCTTAAAACATTTTGTTCAACCATTTTTACCTAAGACCATGCCAGGAATGTTGAGCAGTGAACTTTAATCCACAGAAGTTAAAAAATCGTTTAGAGCCTATCTTTGGTACTGATCGCGTTAAGGATGGTCATAGGTACTGATTATGACTATCTTTAACGCGAAATATTGTAACGCTAACTTGTCTACCTATCATTGCAATACATGAATACATTATGGCGGTTTAACAGGTCTAATAAGGTTAAGGGGTAATAAGTACAATATTACATGAAATATATACGTAAGTATCGCATAATAATTCTTTAATAAAAAATAGTATCAACTCCGTTTAAGCAGTGTGTACCCAGGGTTGACAGCCGTTGATTTTTTTAAATTGCCGCCTTTTTTCTTGGACAGCTTTCGTTGGTCAGACTCTACGCATACATACCTATTATTTCTGCGGATATCCATAGATACCAACTTTTACCTGCGCATAACCGCGGATACGGACATTTTGTGGGGATATCCGCGGATGCGAACGTTTTATGCGGATATCTGCGGATACGGACTTTTCTTCGGATATCCGCGGATACGTTTATCCGGAACATCACTGAGCCTAACCCCTTTAATTCTGAGAAGAGACTTGTGCCCAGCAGTACAGCAGATAGGTTGAGGGACACCATATTTATCTGCATACCTTGACACCGATGCGGTGACAGAGGCGAGGCAGCTGCCGATGGCGGAGACTGGGATGCTTGCTCTGCCAAAGCATCTGCTAGGTGAGCCGTGCCCGCATCCTAAAAAAGAATTTAATCTTATTAATTAAATTATCATTTTCATTTTTTTTTTATGTCAAAGAGGAGTCCCGGCGCAAAACAGGCTATAAAAAAATACGCACGCTAGCTGCTTGGTAAGATACGCACTAAGAAGGTTGACATTGAATAACATTTGATGACACGTTTGGCATAGGTGAACGATCAGCCTTAATTCGGACAAAAATTCAGTAAAATACTTATGCAAATTTACTTAATTTTTGGGCAAATATGAAACATTATTTTTATTAATTTTAACACCTGGGATTTCCCATCTCAGGTGACTTAATGGAAGTGCGTTGCCGACCTTTAAAAGAGGATTGGGCCTCCGGTAACCTCACTCATTCGGCGAAACACAACGTAAGCGTTGTTTTACGCCGGTTTTCTGTGAGGCCGTGGTATTACTCCGGTCGAGCCGGCCTACTCGTGCATGGCTCTCCCACGATAAAAATCATCTTTACAAGGGGATTTTAAAACGAAGAATTCATATGAGTATTTTTTTTGTTACGTTTTGACGCTGAATTAAATCCTTGCTAATATTATAAACTTGAAAGTTTGTGAGTAGAGATGTATGAATGTTTCTTACACTTTCACGACAAAACGGCTGAACGGATCTGGATAAAATTTGGCACACAGATAGATTATAGTCTGGAATAACACATAGGCCACTTTTTATCCAAGTCAGATCTAATTCTGAAGTCCACGCAGACAGAGATTTATTTTTTACGTGGGAAAGCCATGCTTCGGCACGAATGGGCTGGCTCGACCGGAGTGATACCCCGGCCTCACAGAAAGCCAGCGTCAAACAACGCTTAAGTTGTGTTTCGCCGAGTGAGTGAGGTAACCGGAGGCCCAATCCACTTTTAAAAGGTCGGCAACGCACTTGTGACTCCTCTGGTGTTGCGGGTGTCCATGGGCGGTGGTAATCGCTTACCATCAGGCGATCCGTCTGCTTGTTTGCCCTCCTATCCTATAGAAAAAAGACAAAGTCCCGGGCAGAAGCTAGTGTGATATAAAGATCGATAGTTGAGAAAAAGCTAGGTGTTACCAACCTGTATTTGATTGTTCGATAGATCTAGCAGTTGTATCCTAGTGTTGTATCGAAGTAGGGAGGCAAGTTGTGCCGCGTCTGACACTGCAAGCCGATTGTCACCCAATCGCAACTCCCGAATTGAACTATTAGATTTAAGGGCTATCACTGCAACAAATGGAAAATGTTAACCAGCGTTTTGTATTTATTTCCCCCTGTCTACGCCGCATCCAATGTGAGGACGGGCCATTGTACTAGCGGCAGGTGCGGGGAGCGGGGCGAGGTAGCGCCCGCGCTACTACTGTGAAACTGGACGTGGCTCTAGGGTTGCCAACCATACTTTATTATAAAGTATCTTACTTTATTTTCGGTAAATATACTTTATACTTTTGCATAAAGATAAAGTATCCGAAAATACTTTATTTCCCATCTTATTCTGATGTGTAAAAATAAGATAATTTCTCATTTGTTCCTGCCATTCAAGCTTTCACTAATAGGGTTTTTTGATAATGATAGTGGCGAAAAGAGAGGATCCGATCGTCCATGAATTTAATAAAAACCGAGTTAATTTAAGTTCTTTATGTATTTCGATATTATTTATCGATATCGATACGTTCTCAATTTGGTCAATAAAGAATTATTTATATTAAGGGTCCGGCGGAGCTTGAATTACCCACAAAATCGTAATTCCGAAATAAATCGTAATCTATACAATATTCTATCAAATTATGTTATTATTCGGATTTGGATACCGTTAATCTAGGTTCCTACCGTACTATTTCGTCTACTACTACTTCATTGGAAATACAAGCACGGAAAATCGTTCCAAACTTGATAAAGTTATCAAAAATTGCATTCGCTTACATTTATTTTCAGTGAAGTATTTTGGACGAAATAGTAATGTAAGAATCTAGATTAACGGTATCCAAATCCGAATAATAACATAATTTGATAGAATATTGTCTGGATTACGATTTATTTCGGTATTACGTTTCTGTGGGCAATTCAAGCTCCACCGGACCCTTAATAAATGTTAACACAATCAAGAAGGAGTTTGAATGTCTCGTTCACCCTCTTTTGTACTTATCACTTCATTTTGTTTTTAGTCCCTATTCCTCGTCCCGTCATTGTTAAAACCGTTCTTCCTCTGGATTTCCTATCCCCCCTTTCCTCCCAATCAATCACAGCGTTTATATACCTTCTTTTTTATCCCATTCATCAGACATAACAGTGATTCTCGACACAGACTGACTCGTTGCAGACACAGCGCTCTCAGCGTACAAGTGTCACCTCTCAGCGAGCGTGCTAACACGGTGAGACGGTTCCAACGCCATAGCTAGCACTATCCAGCACCCCCTATTTAACCAAACCCCTTTTTTACACTACCTCTCCGTTTCGTAATTACCCCCCTCTTGGATTTAGCTACAGATTTATTTTGTGGTTTTTTTTAATTCGTGATATGCTTACGCTTGATCGCCAGTTTGCCTGATGTTAAGCGATACTGCGATCTACGATGGAGCGCGCTTGCCTAGAAGAAACCGATTCACTCGTGATTTAAAGACACCCAGATTATATCTATCAAGGAAGACCCACCCCAGTTTTCCTCTCATTTTGTTTTAGTCCTATTGTAAAGCGGGTCCCCTCTGGATTTACCTCCCCTTCTCTATTTATTGTCCCCCCTCTGCCTCTCCTTTTCCTCAATCAATCACAGCGTTTATTCCACACACTTACCTAGACATAAAAGTGGTTCTCCACACAAGCTGACTCGCTGCAGACACAGCGCTCTCAGCGTACAAGTGTGAGCTCTCAGCGAGCGCGCTAACACTGGCGCGTGAGAAGGTTCCAGCGCTGCATCTGTCACTTCTAGTTCTGACAGATCTGCGCTCTAGGAAGAAAACAGTATTTTTTAGTTTCTTGAACATAACCATGGCGGCGGTAGCTAAGGCTACGGACGTGCGATCATGTGGTTGCCGGTTCCAAACCCGCCCATTGCACTACCGACGTGAACCCACTCGTAGCACAAGCATTTAGCTTAGCACGAGGGGTTAACAAGAATACTAGTAATGTGCGACCCACACAGCTACACTCTTTGCGCTGTAGCATGGTGCGGGTGACAGTTGCCTGTATGACGTTCTTATGGCATTCTGGTTGGGTTTAATTTAATTAACTACAGTTAT
This sequence comes from Acronicta aceris, assembly GCA_910591435.1. Lineage (NCBI taxonomy): Eukaryota > Metazoa > Arthropoda > Insecta > Lepidoptera > Noctuidae > Acronicta > Acronicta aceris. Next base: position 4,686,940 of record OU342787.1, on the reverse strand, counting down.
TAATGATTCAATATATTACGAATGTGGTACAGCTAAAATACTAAGTCATAATTTGTAAATCGCGGCAACCTTCAAGAGTGAAACAAAATATTGAAAGATATTGAAATATTACGAGTGATACCTAAGACAAACACTAAAATACCAACTAACGCATACAAACTTTCACCACCGATCCCCCCCCCCCCTAAAAATCCCGAAACACGTCATTATTTAGGTATTGTCAGTAATTGCAATCCAAATTTTCGTGTTTCTAACTTGAAAGGACAAAGACTTTCATTCAATTTCACTCATTTCATTCATCTCTCCCCTCATTTGACCCCCTTAAAAATTTACGTGGGAGAGCCATGCTTCGGCACGAATGGGCCGGCTCGACCGGAGTGATAACACGGCCTCACAGAAATTCGGCGTGAAACAACGCTTACATTGTGTTTCGCCGAATGAGTGAGGTTACCGGAGGCCCAATCCCCTTTTAAAAGGTCGGCAATGCACTTGTGACTCCTCTTCTGGTGTTGCGGGTGTCCATGGGCGGCGGTAATCGCTTACCATCAGGTGATCCGTCTGCTCGTTTGCCCTACTATTCTATAAAAAAAAAACCCTAAATCCTTTCTTAGCGGATGCTTACGTTATAAAATAAACCTATGTTCAAAATTTCAGAATTTTAGACTTAATAGTTGATAGAACAAAGAGTCAGTCAAGACGACAAACTAAACGAATTTATAAGTACTTTGATCTGGTGTCTGAAATGGATCGTTTTATCCCCCTGGTTTCTGAAATGTGCTATTAAAGAAAGAGCATCCATGTTTCAGTCAATGATATGCACGCCTGTATACCCCGAAGGATTAGGCAGAGGTGTACACTAATGTACACCCACAGTTAGCCGGTATGTTTAGGTCCCTCTACCGGAGTTTAAGCACAAATCCTAAACTCCGAGCTGCTACTGAAAATTTCATAGAAAAACCTAATAACACTGCTCTATCTGGGAATCGAGCCCAGTAGCAGCCGCGATCGGAACCACTAGGCTAGTGAGGAAGGATTTTTTTTTTATCTAGAATACTACCACATGGCAACCACATGTTCGCAAGTCCGTCGCCCTAGCCATTAGGCTACCGCCGCTTCATTGATATTAATTACCTTTTTGATCATCCTAGAGGCCGCTTGCCACCCCCGGATGCCGAACTGTCTGGGCCCACTTATGGACACGACCGTTGCACTCTCGTAGTACTCTATCATATCGAATATTGCCTCCTGAAAATATAACAATTAATTATGTCTTGAGATATAATATTGGTTTAACATAACACATCATATCATTCACAGAAGGGTAGGCCAGATATGTTCTAATTTTTCGAGAGGTAGGGCATAATGAAATCAAATAATTCCACTCACATTTGGAGCTGCCCGACTGGGGAAGTAGCACCTTGCACATAATCGTAGCCAAATAACATAGGTCCGTGCTATGTGGAGTTCCTAACCGAGCACAAATCCAAGCTGCGAGCGGCTGCTGAGAATTTCATAGAAAAACCCAGTAACACATTCCTCGACCTGGGATAACTATAAGTTATAGGCAGGTTGATAAAACGTTGGAAATTTTACCAATCACCGAATTTTGCTGAACATTTCCGCACTTTGCCAAACATTTCTGCATTTTGCCAAACTTTCCCGCATTTTTTCAACAATTTCCGCACTTTGCCAAATGTTGTCGTAAAATGAGACATCCACTCACCGCTCCCTCATCATCCATCGTAGCCTGCTCTATCTCCAGTCTTCTGAACTGTACTTTACGCATGACCGCCTCCAGCGCGTCAGCTGGCGAGCCGCCCGTGAGCGTGCACTCGCCGAGAGTAAGCCGGGGGGCACGCGTGCCTCCACCGATCGTGTTCTCTGGTAACTCCTGGAACAGACGGTTAAAGTGTAGTGTTCATATTTCTTAATTTGCGTTAATCTGCGCTACTCACGGTCTGTCTAAGGATAGGTGACCATTCTGAACCGATTCAGTGCGGCAGCCATTTTACAACCTTTTTCCGGTGCCGACCAACATTTCTTGATGTCAAATACCATAGAAGCTAATGGCACGCCTACAGTGTCATCAGAAAACGGACAATACATTATAAGTACCTGATTTCTATAATGTTGTGTTTTTTTTTTGCATTTTCCATGCTAAGATTCTAAAGTTATTTTAGTGAAGGAAAAATTCAATCGCGGGCAGGATTCAAACCTGCGTCTTCTGGTTAGATACATCAGACGCTCTGACCGCTAAGCCGCAAGTCCCACCAAAAAAAAGGTTCGAATCCTGCCCGCGATTGAATTTTTCCTTTACTAAATAAAAATACCTGATTTCTGTTAAAAATAACAAGAGTTCTTTCTATAATCCTCTTTTTAACTATAAAATGTCATTGTGAGTGATGTGAGTGAAACTGCACGCAACAGCTAGTATATAATCCTTACTAATATTATAAACGTGAATGTTTGCGAGTATGGATGTTTGTTTGTAACTCTTTCACGCCAGAACGCGTGAACGGATCTGGATGAAATTTGGCACACACATAGATTATAGCCTGGAATAACACATAGGCACTTTTATCCAGGTTGGACTAAATCCTGATGTCCACGCAGACAATGTCGCGGGCAGAAGTTAGTAAATATCATAAATTTAACTTGTTACTATCCTACTTGCGGTTTTCTAAGACTTACGTGAATACTGGACATATAGAAATAAAACCACTTTACTGAAGGGTCTGAAACGTGGGGATTTAGTTAATGTAAATATATCGTGATAAAATCCGTAGTGGTTTTATTTCCTACTAGCTTCTGCCTGTGACTTTGTCTGCGTGGACTTCAGGATTGGGTCCTACCTGGATAAAAGTAGCCTATGTGTTATTCCAGGCTACAATCTATCTGTAAGCCAAATTTCATCCAGATCCGATTAGCCGTTCTGACGTAAATGAGTAATAAACATCCTTACATCCCTCCATACTCCCAAACTTTCACGTTTAGGATGAATATTATTCTACTTTCTTAGTATTCGCCTCTCCCAAACCGACGTCCTGGATCCGTGACTGTCTGCATACGTACCCGTATCTGCTGCAGCACTGTATCGATGCATGGCGTGTTATGTCGTCGGCAGGACTCCAGGTACTCGGCCGCGAGTTGCGACTTCGTCGTCGACGACACTGCGGACAAACGAACAAATACAATATTATTCACTTTTTATAATTTCTGTGACGATGGAATCATTAAGACGTCTTCTTTTATTTTTTTTTTATGCCACTAAGGTGGCATACAAGCATACGACCCGCCAGATGGTAAGCGGTTACCGTAGCCTATATACGCTTGCAACACCAAAGATATCACTTACACGTTGCCGACCCTGTAAATTAAGGAGGAATAGTTGGTCAGTTGGGCTGGCAGTATAGAAGACATGCTGCCATGCATGACAGCGGCGGTAACAAAACACCACCACTGCCATCATAACGGTTCCTCGCGGAGCTCTGGCGACCTTGCTCACCGTTAGGAGCACAACATAGCACGGAGCTATGTTATTGGCTAAGATTCTCTGCAAGGTGGAGGTACTTCCCCAGTCGAACAGCTCCAATTGTGAGTATTTCGTCTACTACTACTTCACTGGAAATAAAAGACCGGAAAATCGTTCCAAACTTGGTTAAAATTGCAAAAATTGCATTTGCTTATATGTATTTATTCCCAGTGAAGTATTTTTGACGAAATGGTAGAGTAGAAACCTAGATTAATGGTATCAGAATCCGAATAATAACACATTTTGCTTATATTGTGTTTATATTACGATTTATTTCGACACTACATTTGTAAGAGAAAAATTATCTCGTGTTCTTTGTCTATTTAGTTATAGTTAGGGCGTCGGACTTGTGATCATGTGGTTGCCGGTTCGAAACCCACACATTGCACTACCGACGTGAACCCACTTGTAACACAAGCATTTAGCTTAGCACGAGGGGTTAACAATAATACTAGTAATGTGCGACCAACATTACTACTCGTAATAAGCTTTTTTTTAAAAAAAAAAAGTGTAGCAGTGTACTCTTTAATCTGTATGTGTATTATTATATGTTATAAACACAGTGTTACTTGTGCTTAAATTTAAAAGATTTTATTTACTTTATGGCGCTATCGTTCAGACGTGGTTCTTTCAATGGTAGGTCGGTGTGACGTCACCACTTTTTATGCACAAGCTTACTCTAACGCGATAATATCAGTGTTTGTCAAAGTTTAAAATCTATATAAGCTGAGCGATGGCCGTTTTGCGTGGATGTGACGCATACCTACTCCCGCCATTAGTTTAATAACATATTCCTATTTTCAATTATTTCATAATGTTGTGTGCGTCTCGTCCATGTGAATAAATTTATTTTCTTTCTTTCTTTCTTTATATAATTCCACCTTTTACACACAAGTATATTTTTTTAACTGCCTTTAGTAGTGATCGGAATAGTAAATCTCCCCAAAACCTCAATTACATGTGGGTGTAAATTAGTACGTTTCTGACTATCCCTTCGGAGAATACAGGCGTGACGGTATGTTATAAAATTGCGTCATCGTCCTTCACTTTAAGACACTCGTTAAATACACATAAACCCAGATATCCACTCTCGTATTTACCATGCATGACGTCACCCCCCCACACTGCAGTCTGAATGGGGATATAAACTTGCATGACTCATTCAAGAAAGGCAATATAGGTCAGATTCAACGAGTTCTTCAAGTTATTTTTCTTTTTAAAATCAATAATTTTTTTTATACCACTAAGGTGACAAGCAAGCATACGGCCCTCCTGATGGTAAGCGGTTACTGCTTCCTCGCGGAGCTCTGATGACCTGGCTCACCGATAGGAACACAACATAGCACGGAGCTATGTTATTTGGCTACGATTTTTTTATGGGATAGGAGCACAAACGAGCAGACGGATCGCCTGATGGTAAGCGATTACCGCCGCCCATGGACACCCGCAACACCAGAGGAGTCAAGAGTGCGTTACCGACCTTTTAAAAGGGGATTGGGCCTCCGGTAACCTCACACACTCGGCGAAACACAACGTAAGCGTTGTTTGACGTCGGTTTTCTGTGAGGCCGCGGTATTACTCCGGTCGAGCCGGCCCATGCGTGCGGAAGCATGGCTCTCCCACGTAAAAATACGATTTTCGGTAAGGTGGCACTTCCCCAGTCGGGCAGCTAGAATTGTAAGTAGAATTATTCGATTCCACTATGCCCTACCTCTCTTAAGTTAAGATGAAGTTTTCTCGAAAGTAAACAGTGATAGCATAGTGATATGACCATATCAAGTCTCAAGTTCGAATCCAAGGCAAACACTCCGGAAATTTCATTATATGCATTAATTATCACTCGCTGTGAACAGTGACGGAAAACATCGTAAGGAAACCTGCGTGCCTGAGAGATTTTCTCGACGGCGTGTGAAGTCTTCCAACCCGCAGTAGGCCAGCGTGGTTGACTATAACCTAACCCCTCTCATTCTGAGAGGAGACCCGTGCCCAGCAGTTGGACGATGAATAAATGGGTTGATGATGGCCTCAAAATTGAAAACACGCCAGCGATACAGTTGCAGGCGACGCGTATGCTTGTATGAAATATCATAACTTTGAGAGCCCCGGTCCTCAAGTATGGGAGTGTAAACTTGGGCATGACTCACGCTCACAAATAGGGACAAATAATAATATGTAGGTTAACAGTTATTGTCATAGTAACCATAATATTTGCGTCCGACTCGATAACTTTGTGGTTAAGATGAGGTAATCCGTATTTCACGCTTACTAAGGAGTTAAGGAGGCTGTCTGTAACCAATAAAACTGTTAAGAAAAGTAAAGTCGGTGGCGAAAACAAAAGATTCGACCAAATCGAAGGCACCGACTTTCGGAACTGTTTTGCACATAGTAACATAATGTTTTAGGTATTTTAAAGCTTTTTGAGGGCGGTTTTACAAGTTAAAAGTTTTTTTCAAATGAAATAAAAAAAACTTTCATTTATTAATTGATAATGTTATTGTTTATTCCAACCGTACGTGTTATTGTTATTTTGTTCTCATTTTTGTGATCAGATCTTGACCAAATTGAAATGGGACCTCAGAATTATACATTTCCAATTCATTCAATTTTTTATATAAAAAATTGAATTGAGCCATGGAGCGTACTATGATCAAATCACAAGATCGAGTTCCAAATGCTGATATCCGGTACATGGTTAGACGTGTTGTGGTGATGGTAGATGGAACACTATATCGGACTGGAGACCAATGAATGACAGGCGGAAGGAGTGTGGGATGTCCGGTAGCGAGATGGGTCTATGTTAAATGATTAAATGATAATGATATTTATCTCTGTAAATAGATCTTCTAAAGATACCTTTACAAGTTAATTCTATACATTTTTGACATAAGAATTCATTGGTTCCACGTTGATAAGATTAGCAGAGGACCGGAAAATTGGCTAGTTTGTATTTGAGATAATATAGAGTACACCTTTTGCATATAAAGGCGTGACAGTACCGAACTTGCTAAGTATAGGAACGCACCTCTGACTTTTCGTCAATGTGCGGATTAATAACTAATCATCACTCGCTTAAACAGTGAAGGAATCGCGAGGAAACCTGCATGCCTGAGAGATTTTCTCGACAGCGTGCGAAGTCTGCCAACCCACATAAGGCGAGCGTGGTGGACTATAACGTAGGCCTTCTCATTCTGAGAGGAGACCTGTACCCACTAGTGTGACAATAAATGGATTGATAATAAAGTACAGCGCTGCCGACACCACAAAGGGTGAAGCGTGACTATATTATTATACAAATGCAGATAATTCACAATAACATAAATGTACATAGGAAGATCCTGTTATCAACACGATTACATTGTAAACATATAGGCTGGCTATACACTGTAATGCAAATTATTAACTATTTTTAATTTGACGGACTTAAAAAAAAATTAACGTGGGAGAGCTTCCATGCTTCTGCACTAATGAGCCGGCTCGACTGGAGTGATACCACGGCGTCACAGAAAACCGGCGTCAAACAACGCTTACGTTGTGTTTCGTCGAGTGAGTGAGATTGTCGGAGGCCCAATCCCCTTTTAAAAGGCGGGCAACGCACTTGTGACTCCTCTGGTGTTGCGGCTGTCCATGGGGGGCGGTAATCGCTTACCAGCAGGCGATCCGTCGGCTCGATTGTCCCCGTAACCCATAAAAAAAAATTGAGCAAGCAGATTCTTATTTTTTTTTATTTTTTATTTATTACACCATGTAGTTTACATAGTCATTAGGTAACGTAAACATACATAGACCCTGTAAGGGTGTTGCAAGGCATTTCTTCAAATATTATTACGTTTAATACATATAATGTAAGTATATAAATATTTTATTTATAAAGTAAAGTACTATCTATTAATATCTTATATACTTTAAGGTACTTAAAATATTATATACCTAGCAGGTTAAAATCTGTCTTCCATAAATTCTTTAATGGTATAATAACATCTCTCTAAACTCTACTCTCTTCTCAACTTGTATGTACTTATTACGTAATTTTCCTTATTGTAGCACGTTCTCAATATTCTCTACTTTATTTTTATTAGTTGACAATGCATGTCTGAAATTTTCTCGGCGGCATGTGAAGTCTGCCAACCCGGGCTAGGGTAGCGTGGTGGACTATGGCCTAATCCCTCTCATTCTGAAGACCAAGCATACGGGCGGGCTGGTGGTAAGCGGTAACCGCAGCCTATAGACGTCAGCAACACTAGTGGTATCACTCGCGCGTTGTCATCTTGACACCTCAGTTGTTAAGTCTCATTTGCTCAGTAATGTCACTGGTTACAATACCCTTCAAACCGAAGGGTATTAAGTTCCGGTTAAGAGAGGTAGGGCATAGTGGAATTGAATAATTCCACTCACAATTGAAGCTGCTGGACTGGGGAAGTATCTCTACCTTGCAGAAAATCGTAGCCAAATAACATAGCTCCGTGCTATGTTGTGTTCCTAACGGTGAGCAAGGTCGCCAGAGCTCCGCGAGGAAGCGTTGTGTTGGCAGTGTAGGGGACCGATGGTGTTTTTTACCGCCGCTGTCATGCATGGCAGCACGTATCCTATGCTGCCAGCCCAACTATTCCTCCTTACAGGGTCGGCAACGCGCGAGTGATACCCCTGGTGTTGCAAGTGTCCATAGGCTACAGTAACCGCTTATCATCAGGCGGGCCCTATGTTATATTGTTCGCCACATTAGAGATATAAATATATATATATAAATTATATATTGTAATATATATATAGATATATATATATATATATATTACAAGGACTCTGAGCCCGTTAATAGTATCTTTGAAAGTCTCCAGTGCGGGAGGTATCTTTGATTGTTTGTTGCACACCAATCGCAACAGTCGCATGCGTCCACCGACCCTTACAACAGCTATCAACGGAAAACGGGTATGACTTCATCGCGCGACCTTGGACCGCCAGTGTCAAGGTCACTACACAGGGGTGGATTACACCACGTGTATCGATATATGTTCAAGGTCAAAGTCGACGCTAATGTTCGCCGATAAGGCGTCGTTGTGTGACGGGTTGTTGTTTAGCTCCCTATTATGTACCCACCTACTGATTTTTTACCCTTAATCCCGTAGGAAAGCCATGCTTCGGCACGAATACGCCGGCTCGATCGGAGTGATACCACGGCCTCACAGAAAACCGGCGTTAAACAACGCTTACGTTATGTTTCGCCGAGTGAGTGAGGTTACCGGAGGCCCAATCCCCTTTTAAAAGGCCGGCAACGCACTTGTGACTGCTCTGGTGTTGCGGGTGTCCATGGGCGGCGGTAATCGTTTACCATCAGGTGATCCGATGATCCGATCTGCTCGTTTGTCCCCCTATCCCATAAAAAAAAGTGGCTCTCGCGGGAAAAAGGTCGAAACACACACCAAGGTGCTGTCATGTCTGTCTTTAACATCAAAATTACTGATACAGCGGCAAATCTAATTAATATTACGTATAAATCTCTTAACACACCTTCACAACAAGATTTTATTCATGTCTACAAAGATAACCGAAGTGTTGATACCCTCGTAAATCATATTCTCAAATACGATACGCTCTTGGAACGCGTCCAAAAAGTGGGTTGGTAGGTCCCTCGAGACGTGCAAAACAAAACTAGGAACCATACAATAACTACAAGTTTTCCTGCAAAAAAATGAACTTTTAAGAAAAAGTAAAAGTTATTTTATTTCCATTATCATTTTAGCATTTACTCGGTAGCTACGTGTTATTTCTACAGTTTTTGATCAGATCTTGACCAAATTTTTATGGGACCACCTCTGAAGCTGACTTACCGATCAAAAGAAGAATCATCAAAATCGGTTCATAATTGACGGAATAATCGCGTAACAGACATACAAATAGAACCTCCTTCTTTTTTGAAGGTGGATTAAAAAAAAACATAGTGGAATTGAGAACTTCCTCCTTTTTGAAGTCGGTTGAAAATATTGAATAAGTAAAGACAATAATTACGAATGCGAAACATTTACGACAGCAATTCATAATCATAATCATTTTATTTGCTGTATTATTATATATATACTAGTGGACCCAGCAGACGTTGTCCTGCCCTGAAAATAACCCAAAACTCGATTGCAGCGCCACCTACCGGGTCCAATTGTGAATCTAAACCATTCCCAGATCCCCTTGAACACACACAAAAAATTTCATCAAAATCGGTCCAGTCGTTTGAGAGAAGTTCAGTCACATACACACTCACAGAAGAATTATATATATAAAGATTATCCTTACACAGAGTATTTATATTAAAATTGATCACTGAAAAACCACTCGTGGACAACTTCAGACACACAGTTATCTCGACCGCACTGTACTAGCACTTCACCTTGCTGAACAGCCACTCTCCTCTAGAACTATGAATACCCCATTGGTCACTAAATATAGGTGTATTGTTTGTTATGTTTAAGATAAGACAGCTGCAACATCAGAGGAGTTGCTGATACGTTACTCAGCCCTACGGACTGCAGACTGCCGGAGCCACAGCAACCGAGGGGGAACTGGCTCTCACGCAAGCCGAAACATATACAAAGGTGCTTTACGACAGACTCCAAAGTAAAGCCGCCAGCCAATTAGACACCAAGAGGTCCTACCACCGACCAATTCAGATATTTTTCGCTTCTTACGAGATGCCTAATTGTAATTGTAACCCGTCACAGGATAATTATTTATTCCTTGTTTCTGTGTATTACACATCAGAGATCGAATATAAGTATGACAAATCTACGATCGTGGGTCGCCGATTTTCCGAGACGCGAAGTCTCGATGAGTAGAACGGGCACCCATCCAAAACTATGGCAGCATCGTTAGACTGCGTGTGTCGATTATGTAGCCAGCCTGTCGTTAGACGGCTTGTCACCTTACCAGAGAGAGCCGTAAAGATGGTCAAAAATATTTACAAACATTGGAATTTAGCACCCTCTAAAAGTCTAAACATACCATAAGTAATTCTCAATAGCAGCTTGGAGTTTGGGGTTTGTGCCCGGTCCCGTTTGACCGCCAGTCATGTATAGGCGACAAACCAAAATATGCCCAGCATACCACGGTCGCGACTGGGTGACAGATTTTTAAGGATGACTTCGGAGCGTAGCTCCGAGGGTACGCTTTTTCTGTTTTGCGCGATGCGGTGGTCAAAGCGTTAATGGCAATTGGTTTTTTTTATACCACTAAGGTGACAAACAAGCCTACGGCCCGCCTGACTATATAGACGCTTGCAACACCAAGGGAATTGCGCATTGCCCACCCTGTAAATTAAGGAGGAATAGTTGGGCTGGCAGTATTGGAGATATGCTGCCATGCCATGCATGCGGCGGTAACAAAACACCACCGGTCCCCCACATTGCCAACACAACACTTCTACGCGGAGCTCTGGCGACCTTGCTCACCGTTAGGAACACAACATAGTATGGAGCTATGTTATGTGGCTAAGATTTTCTGCAAGGTGGAGGTACTACCATATATGTATGTTCGCTGCCTATTACATGATACTAAAACATACCGGCGAACTGTGGCTGTACATTAGTACGTCTGCCTAACCCTTCGGAGAATACAGGCGTGATGGTATGTTAAATAAACTAATATTACTTATCAAGCTTCTTTTAAATTACTCTTTAACATAAATAAGAAAGAAAGAAAAAGTTTCTATTTTCGCCCGTATGACGCACAACAAATCAAAATGCAATTACAATTTTTTTTTTAATAAACTAGCTTTTGCCAGCGACTTCGTCCGCGTGGAATAGTTACTTTGTTCCCTAGTTCTTCGCCCGCGGTTTCACCTGCGTTGCCCCGTTCCTAAGGGTTGTAGCGTGATGTTTTATAGCTTGAGACCTTTCTCATGAATCACTCATTTTCCCAACATTTCCCTTCACTGCTCTGCTCCTATTGATCGTAGCGTGATGAAAAGTATACTATAACCTGCCCAGGAGTATGAAGAACAATTGTACCAAGTTTCGTTGAAATCTGTCGAGTGGTTTTTGTTTCTATAACGAACATACAGACAGACATACAGACAGACAGACAGACAGACAGACAGACAGACAGACAGACAGACAAAAATTTTACTGATTGCATTTTTGGCGTCAGTATCGATCACTAATCACCCGCTGATAGTTATTTTGGAAATATATTTCATGTACAGAATTGACCTCTCTACAGATTTATTATAAGTATAGATATAAACTTAAAACTAGCAAAAGGTTTTTTTTTTAATTTATTTAGACGTAATCGTCCCACTGCAGGGCAAAGGCCTCCCTACCCTCCTTCCACTCGTTTCGGTTTAAAGCTTTCTGCGGCCAATCCTCCAATAAAGATCTAGCTCGTCCCGCCATCTCCTTCTGGGCCTGCCGCGACGTCGTCTAAAGTCGAAGAGGTTACGTGAAAAAAAAGATAAATGGGAGCTAGCAACACAACGGGCATAGCCATCTGCCAGAGCTACAGATTAAGGAAAACCTATAGAGGTTAAAATCGCGTGAGGTGATCACATAAGACATCCAAATCTTACAAAACGCACCAACCATTGTACGAGTATGTTGACATTAGCCTAGTTAAAGGAGTATTTATTTATTTATTTTAACTTCATGCATCTTAAATAATACTGTTACGAGCTGGGGTTCGGGATAAATTAAAATCACTAATTTCACCGAAAACAGTCACTTTATTCACCACACAAACACACAGAAATCACACGAACAGTCACTATACACTAGCACTTGTTACACTGCACTGATAATCACTTGTAACCTCACTTAGATCTTCACTTGGATGCGTCCAAAACTGAACTGCCCTTGCCGACGCTGTCGACCATTATTTATATGGGCCACGAAGATTCTGGATTCGAAAAATCTCGATAAATCTCAATAATGCGACCCGCCCACATTTTTGAGACAATAGATGTTTACGTCCTTTATTCAGCTTGCAAACAATAGATGTTTACGTCCTTTATTCAACTTGCGAACAATAGATGTTTACAATCGCCATTGTTAATCCTTGACCTTGAGCCCGGTCTCACGCTATTGTGTTTTGTTTGTCTTTCTTTTTGTTGCGGGTGCCGCATTCTAGCATATTCCTCTTGTTTGTTTTCTACCTGCTTCATCGACTAATCCAGAATCTCCGTGACCCATCTCCGTCGTCCTAGTTACTCGGCGTAACACTGCCCCCTCCTAAGACATGCTCGTCCCGAGCATTATTACATCCGTGATAACGTGCCAAACGATCCACATGAACGATCTTCGGAGCACCTCTTGGTCCTTTCTGTATCCGGTAGGTCACATCGTTGATCTTAGTCACGACTCGGTAGGGACCGTCCCATTTTGCCTGTAACTTCGGTGATTTTCCTTTGCTGCGTACGGGGTTATGTAGCCACACTAGTGAGCCTTCGTCGAAGCCCTTATTGTTCATCTTGCGGTCATAGCGGGTCTTCATCCTCTCAGATGTTTGTTGGCCTGATTGTCTGACATGCTCATATATGTCATTCATTCTGGTACGCAAGTCGTTTGCATAATCAGTCACACAACGGGGGGTGTCAGGCGGAATACCGGTGATGAGATCTGCAGGCAACCGTAGTTCTCTTCCGAAGTTCGCGAAGGCTGGTGTTACCGACGTACTTTCGTGAACTGCACTCCGGTATGACAAAAGGAACGGCTGGAAGTGCTTATCCCAATCCCTCTGCCTGTTCCCCACGACTTTTGCCAGATATCTCTCTAAGGTTTGATTGAATCGTTCAACCATTCCATCAGATTGTGGGTGGTAAGAGGTGGTTCTGGTTTTATGGGTACCCATTACCCGACACGTCTCCTGGAATATTTGAGACTCAAAATTCCTTCCTTGGTCGCTGTGAATCTCCAAGGGTACTCCAAATCGACAGAAGACTTCATGGACCAATTTATCTGCAACCGTCGAAGCTTCTTGGTTAGGAATGGCGAACACTTCCGGCCACTTTGTGAAATAATCCATCACAACCATAAAATACTTGTTTCCACTTTCACTTTCTGGAAATGGTCCCGCAACGTCTAGGGCTATTCGTTCCCAGGGCGCACCAACGTTGTAGACTTTCAATGCTCCTCTGCTGCGCGTGTGAGGCCCTTTTACAGCTGCGCAACTAGTGCATTTACGACACCAGTCTTCAACATCGTCCCGACAGTGGATCCAGTAGAATCGCTCTCGAATCTTTAATAGAGTCCTTTTTACACCTAGATGGCCTCCCGAACATCCGTCATGGTAAAGTCGCAGGACATCTGGCACCTTAGCTTTGGGAACTACCATCTGCAGATGACACTTGTCCCCTTTAACATTTTCCCATTTCCGGCATAAGACACCATTTTGTATCAGCAGACTGTCCCACTGTGCCCAGTAACTTTTTGTGACTGTGCTCAATGACGCAACATCACTCCATGTTGGTTTAGAGGCACCAGCTTTCATCCACTCGAGGATCGGTTTGATATCAGCGTCTTTTTCCTGAGCCTGCTGTAAGTTTTCTTTCCATTCGTCGCTAAGGTCAGTTTTCAGCATCCTCACGGGCACTGTTTCTTTAGCCTCTTGTCTGGAACAATGTTTGCACTTCTCTGGACAAGGTCTTCGTGACAACGCATCTGCGTTACCGTGGGTTCTGCCACTGCGATGTTCAATTACGAAGTCGAATTCTTGTAGTAGCTCAATCCACCTTGCTACTTGTCCTTCCGGGTTCTTAAACTGCAATAGCCACTTTAGTGCAGCATGGTCCGTGCGCAGGTAAAATTTCCTTCCCAATAAATACTTGCTGAAATGTTGCAACGTCTTGACTATTGCGAGCAGTTCTCTTCTCGTGACGCAGTAGTTTCTCTCCGGTTTTGACAATGATTTACTGAAGTAGGCTATCACAACCTCCTGATCTCCTTTTTTCTGTGACAACACTCCACCAATTCCAGTATTACTTGCGTCTGTGTCCACGATGAATTCATTTTCAGTGTCAGGGTAGCCCAATATAGGTGTATTGCACAGACGGTCCTTTAACTCTTGAAAAGCACTGTCACAGTTTGTGTCCCAGCAGAACTGTGCCTTTTCCTCGGTCAATTTGTGTAAAGGTTTCGCAATGTCCGAAAAATTCTTCACAAACCGTCGATAGTAGGAGCACAAGCCCAAAAATGCTCTGACTTGCGTCTTATCTTTCGGCACTGGCCACTCTTTGACAGCAACTATCTTCTCTGGATCCGTTTCAACACCCTTTTCCGAAACTACGTGTCCCAGAAAACTCACTTGTCGTTTGAATAATGAGCACTTTTTCGGACTCAACTTTAGATTGGCTCCTCTGATTTTTGATAGCACACGTTCCAGGTTTCGTAGGTGGTCATCAAATGTACGGCCCACAATGATGATGTCATCCAAATAGACCAGGCAGGCATCTCCGATCAGGCCAGTGAGCACTAGTTCCATAAGTCTCTCGAACGTGGCAGGAGCATTACACAATCCAAACGGCATTACTTTAAACTGCCACAGACCCTTTCCCGTAGAGAATGCGGTCTTCTCCTTATCCTTTGGGTCTATTTCCACTTGCCAGTAGCCACTTTTGAGGTCTAAGGTGGTAAACCATTTCATGCCTGTCAGTGTATCCAGTGTGTCATCAATCCTTGGCAATGGGTAGCTGTCCTTCTTCGTAATGTCGTTCAGTCGTCGATAGTCCACGCAGAAGCGCATACTGCCATCTTTCTTTTTCACTAATACGACAGGAGAACACCACGGACTAGATGAAGGCTCTATTACACCATCCTTCACCATCCCCTCAATCATGATCTCCACTTCCTTCTCTCTTGCAACTGGCAGTCTTCTAGGTCGCTGACGAATTGGTGACTCATTGCCAGTATTGATCTTGTGTTGCACCAATCCGGTTTTTCCTATATCGGCATCATTTGCAGAGAAAATATCAGCGTACTGAAGCAACATCTTCTTAGCCTTGTCCATTTCTTCTTCAGACATATGATTTCTACAGTCTTCCAAGAGTGTTGTCACGTTAAACCTTGAATTGTGAGCGTTATTACCAGTACACTGATCACTGCAACGTCGCATCCAGGCTACTTCTTCAGAAGTACCCATTAATGTGCCCTTCTTGATCACTTGCTCCTTATCACTGGGATTGAGTATGCGTACAGCTGATATATTTGAAGCCTTCACCAACGTTCGTGCCATCTTCCATGGTAAGTCTTCGTCCAATCTTTCTATTAGAATACATCGATTTTCCTGCCCAGCATTCTGTGGTAGAGCGACTGGGACAATTGTTTCCGACTTAGGGGGTAGAATTATTTTCTTCAGGCAGAACACTTTCCCAGCGGTTGCGCCTTCCATAAAGATTTCCTCTGTCCCGCATTTCAATACTCCTTGATTAACGTCGATCTCACAATAATGCTCTCGCATAAAGTCCAATCCCAGGATACAGTCGTCTACTATATCGGCTACGATGACATTATGCCGATATATTCTGTTGCCAAGTTTCAACTCCACCTCCTTCTCGCCTCGGACGGATATGTGCTGACCAGTAGCTGTTACTAATTGTATACACTCACGGTCATTGATGCAGTCCCCAAGAACCCGACGTGCCAGCTGAGAATTCACAACCGTGCGAGAAGCTCCAGTGTCTATTGTCAGCTTACAGGGTGTTCTGTTGACTTCACCTTTGATGATCAGGCTGTTTCCATCATGGGCTTGTGAGATCGAAATCCTTGGGGCTACTTCTGCACCAGCCAGCACCCGCCCCGCAGTCCTGGCTTTTATTCGTTTCCCTGCTGCTCCTCGGCGGTTGCATTCACCGCCCTTACTGTTTCACCATAGGTCTTCTGTCGCCACGTGGTTCCCTTTGGGCAATTAGCTCGGAGGTGGCCCTTTTCTCCGCATATGTAGCATCTTGGTGATGCTGCACCATCCTTTCGACCCTCGCTGCGCTTCGGGCAACCTGCCTGGAAATGGCCCTTTTCTCCGCAAAGATGGCATGTTGGTAAAACGACTTCCCGGATACGGTGAGCCCGATGGTCCTGTCTCACTGCTTCTACTTCCAAGGCATGGGCTAAGGCGTCTCTTAAAGTCTTGTGGTGCCCAAGTCTCACAGCGGCTCTGACTTCTAGATCACGTATTCCATCGACGAACGCCTGAACAAGATTTCCGTCGATAAGCGCAGGTGTGGACTGGTAGGCTTTCCGAACCAACTTCTCAACTTCTAGAGCCCACTGCTGTAGGGTCTCTGCACCGCGCTGTACTCGGTCCTTCAGCTGGGCACGAAACACGTATTCTAGATGCGCGTCGCCGTATCTTGAGTCCAATGCTTCCAGTAGTTGGTCGTAGGTCATGTCCTTGCCGAGCGCCTCCAGTACAGTTAAAGCCTGGTCGCGGAGGCATAAGGTGAGTGCCGTCTTGGCTTGAGCTTTGTCCCATCCATTTGATTCCACATAGGCTTCAAACTGGAGTCTGTAAGCTGACCATGAAGAGGTTCCATCAAACGGTGGTACTTTAAATCCACGTACTGAGGAGGTCATGGGGGTGTCAACCACAGGAGCCACAAATCCCTTTCCTGCCTTCAAATCGCCCAACGCCTTTGTCACGTTAGCAATCTGTTCCTCGGCTTTGGCAAGTCGACTCTCGTGCTGCTCCACCTGCTCCTTCATAACACCCAGCTGTTTACCAAGGGTCCCATGGAGGTCCTTTATGAGGTTCATCTGTTCCTCTTGGCGACGGGCCTGCTCCTCCTCCCGACGTGCCTGCTCCTCCTCCCGACGTGCCTGCTCCTCCTTATCTTGCTGCCGCTGTTCCCGTAGCAGGCGTGCCTGCTCCTCCTTATCCTTCTGCATTTGCTCCCGCAGTAGGCGTGCCTGCTCCTCTTGACGGCGGGCCTGCTCCTCTTGACGGCGGGCCTGCTCCTCTTGACGGCGGGCTTGCTCCTCCTGACGGCGGGCTTGCTCCTGCATCAGTGCCATTAAGGCTGCAAGGTCAACTGCAGGTGCTGGAGATGTCCCGGATGGACCAGCGACTGGGTCATTAGGTGGTTGCTCATGACCCGAAGGTAGTGACGGCGAATCTGCAAATCGTCTCTGGTCCATCTCCTGCTGCCGCTGACTTCTTGTCCGGATACCTTCCGTATCTTCTTTCGGTAAAACCGGCATAATTTATCCCACTACTTCTGACACCAAATGTTACGAGCTGGGGTTCGGGATAAATTAAAATCACTAATTTCACCGAAAACAGTCACTTTATTCACCACACAAACACACAGAAATCACACGAACAGTCACTATACACTAGCACTTGTTACACTGCACTGATAATCACTTGTAACCTCACTTAGATCTTCACTTGGATGCGTCCAAAACTGAACTGCCCTTGCCGACGCTGTCGACCGCCGCATTCTAGCATATTCCTCTTGTTTGTTTTCTACCTGCTTCATCGACTAATCCAGAATCTCCGTGACCCATCTCCGTCGTCCTAGTTACTCGGCGTAACAATACATTGGCGGACTTAATGCCTTAGCCATTCTCTACCAGGGTGGTGCAGATATGATGAGGCAGGTGCAAAGTTATACAAAAGGAAAACAAATGAAATCACAATTTAACTAACATAAATAACCAATGTTATTGTTATATACATATACTTAAGTTGAACCATAAATATATACTGAGATTAAAATTAACGGAGTATTCAAACCTAGATTTGATCTGCATCTGCTGGGAAAATTGTTATCAGCGCATCACCTGTTACCTACCTGTCTCGTGATAAGTGGGTGTGAAGATATCCACGCATGTCAGCTATGTAGATGTTGGCGCGCGACATGGCACACCGCCATTATGTACTGAGTAGCGCTATGAACTTCAGATTGACTCACACAGAAGTGTGTGCTAAAATGATCTTGTAGACATTGAAATAAGACTACTTTTACGGATTTTATCGCGTTGTATTGATATTATTTGATTCCCGACGTTTCGGATTCTTTACAGCATCCGTGGCCACGGGTGGACCGATGTTGGACGTCTTAATGTTAAAATTACTAACAGCTTCCTTTTTTTTTCAATTATTAGCTATCCGATGCACGCAGAACGAGGTCACTGTGTTCTTTGGTCTTGCAGTTTTGGGCTTCGATTTAGATTTCATAGAATCTACAATGGGGTTTCAAGCAGGTGGTAAAACCTAGGCATTCTCTATTGAAATTTGGGTGTTTTTTAATTTCAATAGCCTCACGAATCATCCTGGGTAGGAATCGGTGTTCTTTTGCGATGATTTGTGGTTTATCAGATCTGCTTTACAACAACAACAATCAGTGACTATAACGCGATAAATTCCGTAAAAAAAATAGTTTTATTTCAATATCTATTTACGTCAGAAACAAGTATGATTGTAGATTTAGACCCTAGTTTTAAAAAGAACGGATTGCTTTACATCAGTGATACCCAAAATGGTCTATACCATTACTAGGGTATATTTAATTTGCAAAAATTAAATTATTAAATAGTCAAGAAGTCCTAAGCGCGACTGCTGCGCTAGAGGGCGTTCAATCCGCAGGTCGAGCAAAGTGTTATTGGGTGTTTCTATGAAATTCTAAGTAGCAGCTCGGAGTCTGGATTTGTGCCCGGTTAATGGCAATAGGCTCGCCCCCTATTACATGGGACCTCAACATACCGGCAAACTGTGGGTGTACATTAGTATACCTCTGCCTAACTAACCCTTCGGGGAATACAGGCGTATGGTAAAATTAGACAAACAGGGGGGTCTACCCAAAACCGAAAAACATGCTAAGTGGTCGACAAGATAGAAAAGTTTGAGGACCTCTGGTTTAGACAAGGGAAAAAACACAAAATATATCTATTAGATATAATTAAATTGTAACAGGCTGAAGTCTTTACAATATACGTTATAGATATTCAAGAAAAACTGATATGGGGGGTCTTTATTAGAGCAACGGGAGCCAAAATATCAATTTTTTGAATTTTTGTCTATCTCCGTGCATGTCGCAAAAACTACTGCATGGAATTGAATGCAGTTTTCACCTCTGGATTGCTAGAGGACGGTGGGGAAGTATCTCCACCTCGCAGAAAATCGTAGCCAAATAACATAGCTCCGTGCTAAGTTGTGTTCCTAACGGTGAGCAAGGTCGCCAGAGCTCCGCGAGGAAGCGGTGTTGGCAGTGAGGGGACCCGTGGGTGTTTTGTTACCGCCGCTGTCATGCATGGCAGCATGTCTCCATAAGCAAGCATCCATAGGCTACGGTAACCGCTTACCATCGCGCGGGCCGTATGCTTGTTTGCCACCTTAGTGGTCAGTGGTGGTATCACTCGCGTGTTGTCATCTTGACACCTCAGTTGTTAAGTCTCATTTGCACAGTGATGTCACTGGCTACATTACCCTTCAAACCGGAACATAATAATGTTAGCACATTATTGTTTAATGGCAGATTAATTTTAGGCCTTGTTAAATTGGAAGATAACCAGATGCGGCTGAAAATCTGTATTTCGAACGAAACGAAGCGACAACGATCCGACCTCCAATATTTTCGGAGCAATACTATACCTTTACCGTGGGGGGCAGCCTATTTCCATTTACCGGGTACCGATCCCAAACTCCTAGCTGCCATTGAGAATTTTATAAAAAAACTCGAAGTGGTCTCGATGCTTTAAGAATGGTCACTCATCCACAAAATGGCCTCGGTAAGCGTAGCATTACCTTTCTTTTTTAGCGTTGTTATGACTAGCTACGAGCCCCATCTACTTAAAATGCCACAATTAAGTACAAAAAGTACATCTCCGTTTAAATAATTAATTAAAGCAAAAAAAACAACAGTAATTATTTTTGCTCACGCACCGAACGGTCATAATAATCGTGCAAGATAATTAACCTGAATTGAACCAAATAACAATTAATGAGAGCCATACATTCATGTACCGACGTTCCTGAGTACTTTGTATTTACACTCATACATTAAATGTATGAGTTTACTAACTTTTTGCCCGCGACTTCGTCCGCGTGGAATAGTTACTTTGTTCCATATGAACTTTCATCCCCTATTTCACCCCTACATAGGTCGAAATTTATCAAAATCCTTTCTTAAGGGATGCCTACGTCATAGTAGCTATATGCATGCAAAGTCTCAGCCCGATCAGTTTAAAATTGACAAAGTTTCATACAAACTTTCATCCCCTATTTTATACCCTTGGGGGTAGAATTTATCAAAATCCTTTCTTAGCGGATGCCTACGTCATAACATCTACCTGCATGACAAATTTCAGCCCGATCCCTCCAGTGGTTTGGGCTGTGCGTTGATAGATCACTATGTCAGTCAGTCAGTCATCTTTGAATTTTATATACATTCAGATCCAGATAACAGCTTATTAAAATAATCCTAAAAAATCGAAACCCCTGTGTGTCTCGGAGAGTACGTAAAGCCGACGTTCCAAGACCTACTTGACTGGTGTTAGATTTATAGGCTTACTAGCGGCCCGCCCGCGGTTTCGCCCGAGTTGCCCCATTCCTAAGAGCCGTAGTGTAATGTTTAATAGCTTAAAAACTTGCTCTTGAATTACTCTATCTATTAAAAAAAACCGCTTCAAAATCCGTTGCGTAGTTTTAAAGATTTAGGCATACATAGGGACGGACAGACAGCGACTTTGTTTTATACTATGTAGTGATAATCGGATTCAGAATAAGTGTGATGGTACGTAATGAAAAAATGTTGTAACTACACTAATATATTAATTTGACCTTTATCAAAGTTCTACATCGGAATTAAGACGACCGTTTCGTACTGTTTTATCCGTATTTATGAATAATCGTTTTTATTTTTAACCTCGATAACGAATCCTTAAGGGTCCGGCGGAGCTTGAATTGTCGACAAAATCGTAATACCAAAATAAATCGTAATCCAGACAATATTTTATAAAATTTTGTTATAATTCGGATTTGGATACCGTTTATCTAGGTCCCTACAGTACTATTTCGTCTACTATTATTTCACTGGAAATAAAAGACCGGAAAATCATTCCAAAGTTATCAAAAATTGCATTCGCTTACATTTATTTCCAGTGAAGAATTCTGAACAAAATGGTAGAGTAGGAAACTAGATTAACGGTATCAGAATCCGAATAATAACAGAATTTGATTAAATTGGGTTTGAATTACGATTTAGTTCGGTATTACCTCGTAGTATTTTCGCTGAGAAGAAGAAGCGGCGCATCAAACTCCCCAGCTACACGTTTCTGTCTGTTAAGTTGCAATGGCGTTAAAAGTTAGGTACATAAAATAGAATTTTTTTTTTTTGTTTGCGGTACTTAATTTTTTTTTTTCATTGCTACATGTTACATTGTGGCCCCCAATAATACTAAAGTCGACCCCCCCTAGGGGTCGTGACTTCCAGTTTGAGAAACTCTGCTTCTACACAAATTATTGCTAAGTACTAATTTGCCAGATGGGTGTCGTAATATATGGATCTTATCTCTGGGATTCTGTCACTGCATTGGTATACTGATAAAATCACAGTATGGTCGCCAACAACGACTACAATTTAAAGGGAATGACCTTAGAGGACCATGGTCAGCTGTCTGAGTTCCAAGGGCAGAAATATAATCTATAATTCGTGGTAAATAAATACTGTTGGCAACCCAATGACCGGTAGCAGCCACCCCAGCGCCTCCTACCGGACGATCGTGATCATTTACCTAGCTACTGTCAGTACGAGAAGATAAAAAGACTGGACACCAACGGCTCGCTCTCTTATTACTTCGGATTTCGTGTGCAATTGTTGCTCTGTTAGATTATATTCAAATTAGATTAAATTATTAAAGTACTAGCTTTTGCCAGCGACTTCGTCCGCGTGGAATAGTTACTTTGTTCCCTAGTTCTTCGCCCGTGGTTTCACCTGCGTTGCCCCGTTCCTAAGGGTTGTAGCGTGATGATATATACATTGATAGTTTGAAACCTTTCCCATGAATCACTCATTTTCCCAACATTTCCCTTCACTGCTCTGCTCCTATTGATCGTAGCGTGATGAAAAGTACACTATAACCTGTGGTTTGGGCTGTGCGTTGATAGATCACTATGTCAGTCAGTCAGTCACCTAACGTAAGAGTAGACAAATATAATCAGAAAGCTCCGAACTGCTAAGCTATCGGGAGTTACACGTGTTATTGTGAATCAACCATAAAAGATAGACATTTGCTGTCGTGGAATATTTTTTATATAATTTTAAGGAGAACATTTCCGTCATACATGATTTCTGTGTAGCTTTAACCATTAAGGCTGCACACGCGACGGAAGCTTAAAAAATGGAGTAAGTTCTCCTGTTTTCCCAACATTTCCCTTCACTGCTCTGCTCCTATTGATCGTAGCGTGATGAAAAGTATACTATAACCTGCCCAGGAGTATGAAGAACAATTGTACCAAGTTTCGTTGAAATCCGTCGAGTGGTTTTTGTTTCTATAAAGAACATACAGACAGACAGACAGACAGACAGACAGACAGACAGACAGACAGACAGACAGACAGACAAAAATTTTACTGATTGCATTTTTGGCATCAGTATCGATCACTCATCACCCGCTGATAGTTATTTTGGAAATATATTTCATGTACAGAATTGACCTCTCTACAGATTTATTATAAGTATAGATATGTAAGTTATAGGTTATCAGTTTATCAATTAATAAGGTATTTTAGCTATTTGTTTCTACCCAACTCTCAGTGTTGCCTTCAGCCTAGTTAGTTTACAATACCTGCCCTTTTTTTTATTTTTTAACTGTATGACGCAACTATTCCACCTGCAGCGTCATAGCTAAGGTCATGTACCTACAACCCAGTCTAGACTTGAATGTAATCCCCCCCCAGACTTATTTTCTAAGAAGAGAATTAAAAAAATATCTTTGAAAATGTAATACTTTGAAAACATAAAATTAATGCAGAAGCTGGCAGCGACTGGCAAAGCTGTGTATGTATACGAATGATCTTTATACAATTTCATAAAAAAACCCAATAACACTGCTCGACCTGGAAATCGAACCTAAGACCTCTAGCGTAGTAGTCGCGCTTAGGACCACTAGGCTTATGAGGCAGTTAAAAAAAAAATAGTTATGGAAAGCGTCCATGAGCAATTGAGCGTAAACAATGACCTTGTAAATGGTCCCAGATCATACGATCGCCACATATGGGCATCACTTGCTCGTGACTCAATATCTATAATTACTCACTTTACAATTAAAATCACGTGTTACTAACTTCTACTGAGATCGTAATATGTAGTAAGAGATGCTACTACAGAATTGTGCGCAGATGGTTTCTTTTCATCCGACTTCGTAAAAGAGGGAAATTGTCTGTTCGGCTGTATTTAGAAGAAGTCTGAAAGTAGCGCCAGTGACTGAAAAGTTGAAAGGGAATCGTTTGTCTTGGTATGGGCATGGGATGATGAGGGATGAAACGCATTTAACTAAAAGAGTAGTAAATATGAATATGGAGGGACGGAGGGGTAGAGGAAGACCAAAGAAAAGATGGATGGATTGTGTTAAGGCCGATATGATGGGAAAGGGAGTGGATGATCAGGGATGATCAGGTTTCTGACTACCACTAACAATTGTCGTACTTGTTAGTATGTTTTTTTTTATATTGGTTTAAATAGGATGCCAAATTCTTTTCAGATTATCACGCTTTACAATGCTTGTGTACCTAATTATTATTTATATTATCCAAAATTACCATTTTAAATTTAATTTAACAATAAAATCAAAAACTAGATCACTGGATTACTGTTAGATCTTAGACTAAGATAACAGGAAAATTTCTAAAAAAATCATGAGACTTGCTCACGCGCCGCCGCGCTGTCTGACCGCATGCTCACACACACAGATACAACGACACATAGATAGCTATATAGATAACTAGAGCCGAACACTCACGCACACAGTTACAAATCTGTAACCAATGATATTACAGTGCTTACAAGGCGAAGAGTAACCAATGGTAAAATAAATGCAGCGGATGGATTTATTGCAAGGTTAAGTTACAGTTGCTGCATTATGACGAGGGCCTTAACAGGACATTTTTGCTTAAACAAGCACATCTTCAACTTGGAGGTTGAGCGATACGCAAACCTGTTGACGCTGTGAGGAGGCTGATGAAACTTCACTTCACCTTCTTACACAAGCGCACTGTTCATCCAGGGAAACACACCTTGTACCCAGATGAAATAAAGGAGCTCACCCCTAAGAAAATCCTGCAGTTCATAGTAGCTGCAGGATTCAGCGTTGAATTCTAACTCAACCCGTGGCTATCACAATAGACCGACAGCGGTCGCAGTGATACTATAGCCGCAAGCAAATAATAGAAAAATACACTTGCTGCTGTCAGTAAAAGGCTGGATTCTCTGGTATTATCAACTCTGCGGAAAATTCTCATGGATCTTCTGTCACCTGGGCAGGCGGTAAGGTATGTCGTACTCGTACGAACTATAAACCACACTTGCCTTCATCGCCGTATAGTCAAAGTCCCAAACCCAAATCTCCCGGAATGCCCGGGAGACTCCGATAATAATGGTAAAGCTCCAGAACTCCAGGAACTTAAATTTCTCCGGTTTTTTTCTATTAACAAATATTTGGGATTTTTTTTCAAAACTTCACCCCCATTTATTAAGTGTGGCCAGTAGTATCACTCGCGCGTCGTAATTTTTTTTTTCATCAATGGATAACACGGGTTTCAGGTAAAAATAAGCGTCAAAACATTAAGTTTTGCTTTTTTGCATTGTATTTGGTCCAGCCGCGAGACACATCCGTTGTAATTCGGATTTTTTTATTCCCTACAACATGGTTGAGTCGAACGACGTTGTTGCACACGGCATGCTCGTGAACGGGTGCCGTCTGTCATGGCAATCCGGATACAGTTTTGTTATCTTTTTGGAAGATAATTCATTCTTATCACTGATATCAAATTCCACAATACTCACATTGATAGAATAAAATTGTAAACAGAGGGAAAACATTTCTTGCCGGCTATTGAAATGAAATGATATTTATTTCTGTAAATATATCTCTTGAAGATACTTTTACATGTCCTTTTTTTAGTACGAGATGGTGTCCGCATTTTCTAGCTGACGACCTCTGAGAAGAAACACCGAAACAAACTCAGAGAATCATGGTCTCTTTTGAAGTCCCGACATAATAGTATCAGAATATGTGAGTAATACAATGCAGGGCAGTGTCTGAAATGGCCTTTTGAAGAAAGATCCATAGCGGCTTTGAGTAGACCATTCCATCCGACGGCACGCATGCATCAGCCATTGTAAAGCTCAACCATATTATAGGGTGCTCAATAATATATTCTCCGTAAGACCTACTATTTGGAACCGTGCTACTAGCTTTTGACATTTCAAAAGTATTTGAGTTTGATGTTACTACATTACATAAATCTCCGTGTGGGGACCGTTCAGAATACTGTTCCGCATTGCCTCTTAGATAGGCATCTCGTAAGAGGCGAGAAAATATCTGATTTGCTCTATGGTAGGACTTGGGGTCTGACTGGCTGGCGACCACCCTTATGTCGAAGTCTGTCGTAAAGCACCTAGATGTGTGTTTCAACTTGTGCGTAAGAGCCAGTTCCCCCTTGGTTGCTAAAGCTCTGGCAGTCTGCAGTCCGTAGAGGCTTTTAAAGGTCAGCAACTCCTCTTTATTGCAGGCGGCCATGACTACTTACCACCAGGCGACTCGTCAGCTCTTTTGCCGACTTAATCCATAAAAAATACCTTGTACATTTCTACTTTGATCCTTTTGTATGTGTGGTTCTTTCTTTTTAGTCTCGACGTTCGTCAAAGTAAACGGTTTTTCGATCTAATACAGGCAATAACGCGGTAATCAGCTAGTTGTAACCTCTGAGACGGTCAAGACCACACATTCTACCTACATACACGACAAGTCATGTGTTTTCCTGTAACAACAAAGCGTAGAATATTTTTTCAGCACAACATAATGAGTTCGGTTTCTCAGAACGTAATTATAATTAGTTTGGCACGCGTGTGCGGTTCGCGGCCAATGAATGATCTCAGGAGTGCTT
Organism: Acronicta aceris; assembly: GCA_910591435.1. Lineage (NCBI taxonomy): Eukaryota > Metazoa > Arthropoda > Insecta > Lepidoptera > Noctuidae > Acronicta > Acronicta aceris. The sequence continues at coordinate 4,660,338 of OU342787.1, read as the reverse complement.
GAGTGTGCGTGAGCGTAATAATTGTCCTACGTCATACGCGTAGGGTTGTCAATGGTATTTACACGATGTAGTTCCATACAAACACTCAAGCCTTTTTCCCATAATCTTTTCACACCCGATTTTTAGTGGGTCGGCAACGCGCGAATACCTAACAATCCTGATGTTGCAAGCGTCCATGGGTTACGGTAACCGCTTACCATCAGACGGGCCGCATGCTTGTTTGCCACCTTAGTGGTATAAAAAAAGGCAGAATCTACAGACAGCCACTTGCTACGATTCTTGCGTGACTCTTATGCTTCTTTCACATTCATACACCTTGTCATACATACGCGCCGGTTGAGATTACTACGCATCTGACCTTTTTGAAGGATCTCGCCAATAAGATCGGCGTATGTCCTGCAAGTTGACCTCTTCAGACACTGCCGCCGACATTCGCCTCATAAGTTCCTTTGGATAATCGTCTTTCATTCATTCTCTCAACATAGTTCTTAACATAACATACCATCACGCCTGTATTCCCCGAAGGGTTAGGCAGAGGCGTACTTAATGTACACAGTTCACAGTTCGCCGGTATGTTTAGGTCCCATGTTATAGGGGGCGAACCTATAGGCATTTACCGGGCACAAACCCAGACTCCGAGCTGCTACTGAGAATTTCATAGAAAAACCCAATAACACTTTGCTCGACCTGGGGATCGAACCCAGGACCTCTAGTGTAGCAGTCGCGCTTGGGACCACTAGACTAATGAGACAGTCAACATAGTTCTTACTGATGTAATTATACTTTTTATTGAAAGCCTCATTAGTCTAGTGGTCCTGCGTCTGTTTTTTTCAGATAGAAAGAATTAAATAAGTTTATTCGGACTCCATACAAGAGCAGCAAGCAAGCAGCTCGAAGTTTTGATATGTGGCCAATTAATAGCAATAGGCAATGCAGCAATGCTTGGAGTTTCTTTCGTGGATAGAATTCGCAGCGAAGTCATTTGCCAAAGAACTAAAGTCACCGGCATTGCCCGAAGAATAAGCACGCTGACGTGGAAGTGGGCCATATCTGCAGACGGACAGACGACCGATGGAGCAGACAAGTGTTAGAGTGGACACCGCGTTTGGGCAAGCGTAATATGGGACGCGATGGACCGACGATTTGAAGTTATCTGGCAGCGGATGGATGCGAGCTGCAGCGAGATCGGGATGGTTGGCGCTCTTTGGGGGAGGCCTACGTTCAGCAGTGGACGGCAACAGGCTGATAAGATGATGATATATCATGATACCATGTACATAAGACCTAAACCGGCGAACTGTGGTTGTATATTATTACGCATGTGCCTAACCGTTCGGGTTGTTATGTTCTGCAAGTTCTATTCTTGAAACATTCACAGCTCCGTCAGTTCGGTGGCAACCCTACGCGACTCACAGGTGTATTTGTACGTGTGTGGGTGATGTTGCGTGTCAATGGAGTAGAAAAGGTGTGCTGTATGTATTATATGTAATAAATAATAATGTATCAAACACTGAATAAAACGAGTGTTTTAGATACCCGATATCTGAAAGGTTGTGTGGAACAGTCACACACAACCTTTCAGATAGGCATCCCGTAAAAGGCGTGAAAATATCTGACTTGCTCGGTAGTAAGACCTCGGGGCTCTTAAGGCTCGGCCATACCTTCACGCCTGTATTCCCCGAAGGGTTAGGCAGAGGTGTACTTAATGTACACCCACAGTTCGCCGGTATGTTTAGGTCCCATGTTATACACTACTGAGCCTTCGGTCAGCGTGCTGTCTTCAAGTTCGCCGCGCACACCGGAGCTACACCCATCGCTGGACGTTTCACTCCTGGTGCCTTTACTAACCGGAGTGCAATAAATGTATTGAGTATTGAGTATTGAGTATTGAGTATTAAGGCTCGGCAATGCATCAGTAACTGGTCTGGTGTTGCAGGTGTCCACGGGCGACGATGACTACTAACCATCAGGTGGCTCGTCAGCTCTGTTGCCGACTTTTATAAGAGTGATAGAACTAAGCTGCTGGGTACCACGGCATTGCTAAATATTCTGCCGTTAAAAAATAATATGCTAACATTATTGTGTTCCGGTTTGAAGGGTAATGTAGCCAGCGAAATTGTCGATTTAGGGAAGTTCCCTTGAAATCGTTTTCGTAATCGGATTAAGGCGCGAAAACGAGCTGAAGAGCCACCTGGTGGTGATTAGTCATCGTCGCCCATGGACACCTGCAACACCAGTGGAGTTGCTGATGCGTTGCCGACTGTTAAGAGCCCCTACGGACTGCAGACTGTCAGAGTCGCAGCAGCCGAGGGGAACTGGATCTTAAGGGCAAAAATCGAAACACACACCGCGGTGTTTTACGTCAGGCTCCGACGTAAGGGTGGCCAGTCAGTCAGACCACAAGAGATCCTACCACCAAGCGAAAATGGTAAAACCCTCATCAGCGCCACAACACTGCAGGATGACTAGTATAATTCCTAAATGGGTACTCTTCCAAGAAACAGCTGATCCACTCCCATCTTTTAATTAGTTTGTCATTGTGTTGTTGTGGTAGGTTTATTTGTTTAACATGTATGTGTTAAGAATAATTAAAACCTTTTAAAATAAAACTGAAAATAAAACTTTTTTTTTATTTGTTATAGGCGCTTGACCGCCATTTCGCCTGATATTAAGCGATACTGCGGTCTACGATGGAGCGCGCTTGCCTAGAAGAAACCGGTGTCATCTAGTTAAAAAAAAATGACTTGTAAAAGTGTCCTAAAAGATCTATTTACAAAAATAAAAAAGATTCACTCGTGATTTAAAGACACCCAGATTATATCTATCAGGGAAGACCCACTCGGGAAATGCATTCCACATTTCAGCGGTACGCATGATAAAAGTGGACTTAGAAGCGTTTCGTTGGGGTTTTTGGAATGTCCACCATGAATCGATGTCGCTTTTTCTTGATTTTGATAAAACTCAATGTTATCTAATCCTTTTACAATTATTACGGTCATCGTGACTTTTATATAAATTGATGTAATTGGGATATCTAAGGTCCCTTTCGAATCGGACAGGGTTATTTTTAACAAAGTGTATTAAGAACTGAATTAGAGGAATTTCTAAAATTAGTCTAGTGGTCCAAAGAGCAACCGCTACGCTAGAGGTCCTGGGTTAAATTCCCAGGATGAGCAGTGTTATTCGGTTTTTCTATGAAATTCTTAGTAGCAGCGCGGATTATGGAATTGTCCCGGCTCGCCCCCTATTACATAGGAACTAAACATAACGGCGAACTATTTGTGCACATATTAGGTAGTACATATTTTACGTAGGAGAGCCATGGTTCGGCACGAATGGGCCGACTCGACCGGAGTGATACCACGGCCTCACAGAAAACCGGCGTCAAACAACGCTTACGTTGTGTTTCAACGAGTGAGTGAGGTTACCGGAGGCCTAATCCCCTTTTAAAAGGTCGGCAACGCACTTGTGACTCCTCTGGTGTTGCGGGTGTCCATGGGCGGCGGTAATCGCTTACCATCAGGCGATCCGTCTGCTCGTTTGCCCTCTTATCCCATAAAAAAAACACCTCTGCCTAACCCTTCGGGAAATACAGGCGTGATGATATGTTATGTAATTGTCCGTACTCGACAAAAACATTCCGTTATTTACAAAGTATTATTAATATCATATCTAAGCAAATCTCACGTGATCATCGATAACCAATGTGGTCGTATTTCCAATTAATCTTCGGAATATGTGTCAATGCCAGCACGAGGCGCGATAAAAATTGGATAGTAACAGTATTTATAGAACTTTATTGGTATACCCAAACGTAATGATTCGCGAATTGGTTATAGTGTAAAGATTAGTGGACTGGACTGTGTTATTTCCGTCTTTGCCTTTTATCCGATTTTAAAACAGAACCGGCAAGCGGCGCGTGTATTTTTTTATGGGATAGGGGGCGAACGAGAAGACGAATCGCATGATGGTAAGAGATACCGCCGCCCATGGACACCCGCATCACCAACTTACATTATATGAGTGGCATAATATACAAAAATACGGAATGACTACGCATCGTTTTCACCCAAGGTCAATTTGAGTACCTACTATGTTTTATACCTACTTATAATGTTTTTAAGGGTCCGGTGGAGCTTAATAACGTAATACCAAAATAAATCGTAATCCAGACAATATTCTATGAAATTAATGTTATTATTCAAATTTTGGATACCGTCAATCTAGGTTCCCACCGTACTATTTCGTCTACTACTACTTCACTGGAAATAAAAGATTGGAAAATCGTTCCAAACTTGGTAATTTTATCAAAAATTGCTTTAGTTATTGCAGTTACTTCCAGTGAAATATTCTGTACAAAATGGTAACGTAGGAACCTAGATTAACGGTATCGGAATCCGAATAATAACACAATTGGATTAAATTGTGTTTGAATTACGATTTATTTCGGTATTGCGTTTGGAAGAGAAATTCCGTCCGGACTCTTAAGTTCTCTAAAATTTTTGTTCAAATTTATTGGACCAAACTAGTTTTTTTTTGACTAGCTTACGGTTAGAAGCGTTAACTTTTATCTTTGTTACATAATTTAGTTTAAGTATTTTTATTTTTAATTTGTTATGTGGTTGAACTGCAACTTACCGTCGAGTGCAATTAAATTTTTAGAAACATAATTGGTGACATTGCTGACAATATTATTTCCTCTTCTATCGTAATTATAGTACTATGTTTCTTTTACCCCAATAAAAAAAGGCCACTCATATGCAAGCGTTCTACTAAGTCTAGACTTTAAAAAGAGACCATGATTCTCGGAGTTTGCTTCGGTGTTTCTTCTCAGAGGTCGAGTTAGTAAACGCAATAAAAAAACGAAAAACATTGACGTATAAACATTAAAAGATCTGTTTACACTTTACAGAAATAAATATAATTCACTTATAATAATCGTGTCTACGAGGATAAAATATCAACATATAAATGAGCAAAATATCAACACGGTGTTATCTATCAGGGAACGAGCACTGTTCCGGAATGATATATAAGAGTAAACAAGATGATTAATACATAAGGCGATTAACACACTGCACCGCGCACCGCCGCGGTAGGCGGTGAATCGGATCTCATGTCGCATTGGCCTCTATCCGTTGATGCCTACACACGTACACCGCCCGACCGCGCGGGGCACCGCTATGAAATCAAATGCCCTCCGCGGCGGTGCGCGGTGTCGTGTGATAATCGCCTTAGTGATATTTATTTCCATAAATACATCTTTTATTTAACGACACTTTTACAAGTCAATGTATTATATTTTTTTTAACTAGATGACGCCGGCTTTTCTAACTGACCTGTGAGAAGAAACGCCGAAACAAACTCATAGAATTATGGTCTCTTTTTCCAGACAAATGTAGTACTCATAGTAGCAAATATGTGAGTTACAATAATGAATTGATGTCTCAACGTCCGACTGGCAGTCTGAGTGGTGTAGCCAGGCCCAAAAATAGAAAAGCCGGACACAGATTCATATTTAGCCAGACATTTTGCCCTGAAAGCCGCCGAGTCCTAACCGCCCCGCGCTTTCGACTATTGCCTGTTCGGCATCTTTTGGCAGGCCGGACAGGTCAGGCTTGTATATATCTTTGGCCGGACACGACTGTAAAATCCGGACACATGGCAATTAACTCTGAGGCGGTTCTCATCTAGGATGGAATAATTCTTATTAGTCACTTTTGGTTCGAAAATAACATATGTATCGCGTTATTATATTTAGACCACACAAACCCGGTATTTTCCTATGTTTTCTCACCTAGTCGTATTTTTGGCAACGATTACTAAGCTCACGATGATTATTATGTGTAGTAACAGACGTGAGAATTGGTCGTTAAAATAATATAGTCAAAATATCGCGGTTTTACTCACATCCCAGAAGGACTATTAGGTCCATTTGTGTAAGTAAGACAACTGATCTTTTATTTTATGGCATTGTTTGCCAATGACGACAATTCAGCCAATAACAAGTAGAATGGAGAAACGTGTGAAGATCTAAACATCCTTTTAGACGAATTTAAAGCAGGATTTAAGAAAAGTGGGAATGAAGTCTATAGATATTATTGCTTATTGTGGATGGTTTTAAAATAGGTTTTTTTTAAACACAGCTTTATACGCGCGACAGCTGTCATCGAGATCACGTGCATGAAGATCCAAATTTTTTGACAGTCAAAATGTATGCCAGACAATGTCTTACTTTATTGACCAAAAGGGAAGTTCATTGCGTCATCTATAGTCTGACTGTGGTAAATCGATTATGAAAATATCTTGGATCGAATAAGTGTTTTAGTTAGTACGATTACTGACGCCTTATAAAATAAGAACTGGAATAGTATACATAGCATTGTATACTGGTTAATGACACTTACGCGAATATTAGACATTGAAATAAAACTACTTTTTACGGATTTTATCGTGTTGTATTGATATTATTTAATTCCATTTACTATTGTATTTAATTTTATGTTTTAAGATATGATGGGAAAGGGGGTGAATGATGAGGTGACGGCTGATAGGGATGAATGGAAGAAAAGGACATGCTGCGCCGACCACAAATAAATTGGGACAAGGGCATTTTCCTGCCCTGATGTTACAATTCGCCGTAACAAATATGTTTGCCTGCACCAAACAGAGAACTATGAACAACTGAAGTTCAAAAACAATGGATTTTCATACAAATTTATCATCCATTTTTACCTCCTTAGGGGTTGAATCCTTTCTTAGTACACCTCTTCACAGCAAGGCAAATACATCCCTCCAAATTTCATGTCTCTACGACCAGCGGTTTAGGTTGTGCGTTGTCTGTCATCAGTCAGGTATTTGATTCTTATAGATAAAATCTATGAACTGCTTATTTCAAGGAGCTCGTGATTGAGTAATAACTACGCTGGTTAATTACTCTACAAGGTTAAGCTGTGCAGACCGTGCTTAGTCTTTGGATGGTAACACATCGAGGCCGACATCTAGCGACTTACCATCAGGTGCCTTGTCTGCTCTTTTGCCTATACAATAATAAATAAAATTGTTTTTAGTCGGTACCTACGAGCCGCTTCCCCTTTTTCCTCAAAAATCGTCATACATGTACCCTGAGGAGGAGGCACAAGCACATATCGTGCCATCTCCCTCACAATCGAAATCGAGTTTAACAGATGGTAAATACAAACTCGAAAAGTAAATATCGACTTTTTTGGCCATCCCTGGCGTAGAGTCTAGCAGGTTTTGGCAGGATTTTCAGTTACATTTGGCAGATTATCTATTTCTCAGATGCTCAACTGTGGCGGACTACGAGCCACCTTTTTTTAAAGCTTACTTACTACCTATGTGGGTCGCACATTGTATTCTTGTAAACCCTTCGTACTAAGCTAAATGCTTCCGTTAAGAACTTACGAGTGGGTTCACGTCGGTAGTGCAATGGGTGGGATTCGATGGGGCAACCACATGATCGCAAGTCCGACGCCCTAGCCATTAGGCTACCGCAGCTTCACCTTGTCTAGCGAGCGATTGATAAAAAGATCAACGAATAAACATATCGTAGAAAAATAACAAGATATAATCGCTCTCTACTAGATATATTAGTACATGGAAAATTTTATGATAAAACGTATTAGAATATCTTATAATATCGCCCACCGAAGTGGCATTTTCCTTTACTACACCGATATCGTTTTTGGCAAGCGTTCTAGTGTTGTTTTTATTATTGTGTTACTCACACGGTCACACCAGAGTGAAATGACCGCTGAAATGAAATGTTTGGGTATATTTTAGTCTATTATTGTATACAGCGATATCTTTTGTCCTGGGTTGAGCAGTGTTCCTGGGTTTTCGATGAAAGGAGATCATTCAAGTCTCGAACATTTTGTACCCAAAAATGAAAGTGCCAATAAGAATTAAATGCTAAAAATGCAAGAGGGTTTGTGGACTTTTGTTGTCATATTAAAAATTGTTCAGAATGTTGTTCTATGAGAAAACAGTACTTTTGGTCAGTACTCAAAATAAAATACTCAAAAAAAAGATAGCTAAAAATTTGTCGGAAATATTTGTTGTTTTTAAATGTTAATGTTATGCTCCAACGATTGTAAAAAAAAATTTCAAACTCAAATAGCAGAGAGGGGGTTAATTGTGGACATTTGTTGTAATAGAGGCTTACGCATGACCGCCAGTTTGCTTGATGTTAAGCGACACTGCGATCAACCGATGGAGCGTGCTTGATTCATACGTGAATTGCCATTAACCGGGCACGAAGTCAAAACTCCACACTGCTGAGAATTTCATAGAAAAACCCAATAACAGTTAGCTCGACCTGGGAAACTCAAACTTAAACTCAAATTTTTTATTTCAATTAGACCATATACAGGTACTTTTGAAATGTCAAAACTACATGCACGGTACCAACCCAAAATCTCTAGCGTAGCGGTCGCGCTCATGATCACTAGGCTAACGAGGCAGTTCAGGTTTTTACTTAGAAAACAATAAATAATAAATACTCAGCAGTAGCTCGGACATTGGACTGTTGCTCGGTTAACAATATGTGACCTAAACATACCGGCGAGCTGTATGGCACCTCTGTCTAACCCTTCGGGAAATGCAGACGTGATGGTGTGCATGCAGAGAATCTTCATGAACGTGTCCGACTCGCCCCGATAAAAAACCACACTGCCTTTCTTTTCTTGTAATACAGCCTCATCGGATTAATTAACTAATGACGACACGATTGGCGTAGCGATTGAGCGATCGGCTTCTGCGCAACGTGTTGTAGGTTCGTATCCCCACACGGAGCAAATATTTGTATGATCTACAGGTAGTTGTTCCGGGTTTGGGCGTTTGTGTATGTGAGAATTTGTGTTTGTAAACGCACCCACGATACAGAAGAAAGTCCTAGTGTGGGGCAACGTTTAAAAAAAACTAAACCCACATCACTAAGTAGTATGCTTTCTTTTTAAAAAAAAAATACAGACGTGGTGGCATGGCAGCTTTATGTGTCGCTGTGTGTAAACGCAACATTGCTTGGATCCAATAAATAGTACGTAATTGGAAGTATATAAATCTGCCAGCAATTTTGCACGCTCGCAGGATGCAATGCATCACATTTATTCGAATAATAATTACCCTCGTTTAAATATACCATGTCTGTTGGTTCGGGGTATAACTAGGGCCGTCCTGGCCCATCGTGGGGCCCCGTTGGAAATACATATTTTTGTCAAGTAGGTATCTAAGTAGTTTTTATATTTTTTTGTGATTTTTTTGCATTTTCCATGCTAAGATTATTAAGTTATTTAATAGTAAAGGAAAAAATACAATGAATTCCAAAAAGGTAGGGTGGCATCGTACGACACTGAACTGACTGTAAAGTAAGTCGTGTCGGTTGAGAGGTAAGGTAACTTGCCTCTCATAGATGTCACCAAACGTCACCTTATGACGTAAATTCAGAATGTGAAGGCAAAATTTCAATCATGCGGGTAGGGTTCGCGGTGGCTTAGAGGTCAGAGCGTCTGGTATATCAAACCAGAAGACGCAGGTTCGAATCCTGCCCGCGATTGAATTTTTTCCTTTACTATTAAATAACTAGTTTTTATTTTTCAGTTTGAATCCGGAAAACTTGCAGAAGTTTCGGGGAAGTCACAATTTTTCTTTTATGGGATAGGGGGACAAACGATCAGACGGATCGCCTGATGGTAAGCGATTACCGCCGCCCATGGACACCCGCAACACCGGAGGAGTCACAAGTGCATTGCCCGCCTTTTAAAAGGGGATTGTGCTTCCGGTATCCTCACTCACTCGACGAAACACAACGTAAGCGTTGTTTGTCGCCGGTTTTCTGTGAGTGTGAGTCTTTTTGGAAGCAATGGCAGCTAGTGTTTAAAATGAAATGATAGCACATCAACAAAGCAGATAGCAACCTAAACTTCACAGTCGCCAATTCTCGTCGAGCACAGTACACGTAATTAAATCTAATACCGAAAATAATCTATCGTCGAAAGACGAACGTACCAAGTTCACACTTACCATTTCAGACGCATCATTAATTTTATCACATAATTAGTTGATAGTTACTTAATAAAGTAATTGGCATACGATTAATTCATTTATTTATTTGGACAACCAGTAGCTGTTTAATTGTTTCTTATATTAGCTATCCTGCTCAGTAGAGTAGAGTAGAGATCCATTCAGCCGTTTTGGCGTGATTAAGAGTCCGGCGGACCGAATTTCTCTTACAAACGATACCGAATACCGAAATAAATCGTAATTCAAACATAATTTAATCAAATTCTGTTATTATTCGGATTCTTTTTTTTATTGATTAGGTCGGCAAAGGAGCATACGAGCCACCTGATCGTAACTAGTCATCGCCGCCTATGGACACCTGCCACACCAAAGGAGCTGCTGATACGTTGCCGAGCTTTAAGAGCCCCTATGGACCGCAGACTGCGCCCGAGAGGGAACTAGCTCTTACGCGCAAAAGTCAGACCGGCGCTAAACAACGCTTTCGTTGTGTTTCGCCGAGTGAGTGAGGTTACCGGAGGCCCAATTCCCTTTTAAAAGGTCGGCAACGCACTTGTTACTCCATTGGTGTTGCGGTTGTCCATGGGCGGCGGTAATCGCTTACCATCAGGCGATCCGTCTGCTCGTTTGCCCTCCTATCCCATAAAAAAACACACACCAAGTAAATTCATGAAAGTAAACACAGGCATCACGAATAAAAAAAAAGTGCATATCAGCTGTGTATATTTGTCATACAACCAGACAGACAGTATGTTATGCAGATAAAATCCGACATTGATAGGATGATTACATAAATATTTTGATAACGCAATGTAACAGAGATCATCATTTAACATTTTACATTAGTTTTTCCTCGATAGATCCGCTACCTACCTCAGGGATGGCAAACCTTTTTGGTCTACGTGCCACTTTTTCTATACATAAGTTTAATGACGTCATGACGTGCTGTCGGACAATCTCAAGCGTAGAACCTCAGAATAATGACAGTGGTAACTTAACATTAACAACCTTAGTACGAATTCTACATTATTATGGTTGGTATCTCAATCGCGAAATCTCTTTTCTCTGTCTATATTTTTTACGTGGGAGAGCCAAGCTTCGACACGAATGGGCCGGCTCGACCGGAGTGATACCACGGCCTCGCTGAAAACCGGCGTCAAACAACGCTGTACGTTGTGTTTCGCCGAGTGAGTGAGGTTACCGGAGGCCCAATCCCCTTTTAAAAGGCCGGCAACGCACTTGACACTCCTCTGGTGTTGCGGGTGTCCATGGGCGGCGGTAATCGCTTACCATCAAGCGATCCGTCTACCCGTTTGCCCCCTATCCCATGAAAAAAATATAACTTGACACTAACATACGAGTTTCGATTAGCCTAAATTCTTACCTAAGTCCCTTGCTCAAAATACTTTATCGCGTGCCAACGTAGGCACGGGTGCCATTGGTTCACCATATAGATGGGTTTCTGCCCAGGCATATTGGGCGAAAAACATAAATGCCCTGGCATAAACCCATCTATATAGATGGGTTTCCACCCAGGCATTTTGAGCGAAAAAAATAAATGCCCTGGCATAAACCCATCTCTAGTTCACCATCATTGACCTACCTATTTGGAACTGTGCGCCTAGTTTTGATAATTCAAAAGTACCTGCAGGTACTTTGGTACATTGGTCCAATTGAAACAAACCTTTTGACTTTGAATAGCGTGAGGAGGGCAAAGGGGGGCAATGGCCACGGGTGGCAATAAGTAAGGGGGGGTGCGCACCCTGGCTGCAGCGTCAGATCATAGTCATCAGATCACATAACTGTATTGTCTTCAGGACTACCTAGGTATAGTACCTATACATCTTATTTTTTTTATTCTTGATCATAGGCTTACGCTTGACGGCCAGTTCGCCTGATGTTAAGCGACAGTGCGATCTACGATGGAGCGCGCTTGCCGAGATGAAACCGATTCACTCGTGATTTAAAGACACCCAGATTATATCTATCGGGGAAGCTACTCGGGAAGCGCATTCCACATCCACATAATATTTATTAATTAATTTAAGTATTTTTATTTTATACTAGGGACTCCGTTCCTATTGGTCGTAGCGTGATGTTATATAGCCTATAACCTTCCAAGATAAATGGCCTATCCAACACAAAAAAAAAATTCATATCCAGCCAGTAGTTCCTGAGATTAGTGCGTTCAAACAATCAAACAAACTACAGCTTTATAATTTTTATTTTATATATTAAACTAGCGGCCCGCCCGCGGTTTCACCCGCGGTGCCCCATTCCTAAGAGCCGTAGCGTAATGTTAAATAGCTTAAAACCTTCCTCTTGAATCACTCTATCTATTAAAAAAAACGCTTCAAAATCCGTTGCGTAGTTTTAAAGATAGGGACGGACAGATAGCGACAGCGACTGTGTTTTGTACTATGTAGTGATGATTAATAAATATTTATTACAATTTCGGTCTACATTAGCTTAGCTGCGAAAATTCAGATCTGCCCCGGGTGGCAGAAACACAGTTTCAGTAGCTGAAAAACGTCCCGGACACCCGGATTTTTTTATATAAAAACTCGACTGTCTCTTCGGTCTAGTGGTATCGACTGCTACGCTAGAGGTCTTGGGTTCGATCTCTAGGTCTAGCATGTTGTTATTGGGCTTTTCTATAAAATTCTCAGTAGAACTTTGAAGTCTGGATTAGTGTGTAATGTAGTTAATGGCAATAGGCTCACCCCCTAATATATGTATAGTACCTAAAACATACCGGTGAACTGTGGGTGTACACTGGTACACCTCTGCCTAACCCTTCGGGGAATACAGGCGTGATGGTATGATAAAAACTCGATGTAAAGACATTTGCGGTCGTAAGTGTTTTGCATTCGCGATGATTGCCCTTGGATATTTTGGCACAAAATGCTTATTTTTTAAATAATTTTACTTGCTCGGCCTTTTGGAACGCTTAACTTTAATACGCACAGTTAGTTTAACTGTACTATAAATGGGTAAATCCCAATGTGAGGCAACGTTTTTGAAGTACCAGAATTTTTTTTTCTACCGTGGGAGAGCCATGCTTCGGCACGAATGGGCCGGCTCGATCGGAATGGTAACAACAAACAACGCTTACGTTGTGTTTCGCCGAGCGAGTGAGGATACCGGACGCCCAAACCCTTTTAAAAGGCCGGCAACGCACTTGTGACTCCTCTGGTGTTGCGGGGTGTCTATGGGCGGCGGTAATCGCGATCGATCATCAGGCGATCCGTCGGCTCGTTTGCCCTCCTATCCCATAAAAAAATCAACGATCCAGTTGTCAAGGACCATCCTACTAATATTGTAAAGGTGAAAGGTTGTGAGGGATTAAGGTTGAAAGGTTGGCAGAACAGATTTGGATGAAATTTGGTACAGATATAGATTATAGTCTGGAATAGCACATTAGCTACTATTTATCCAGGTCGGATCCAATTCTGAGGTCCACTAGTGTCTGAGGACGGAAGCTAGTATTAAAATAAAACCATTATAACAGATCAGATTGCCTTTGACCATGAAAGCTTTAGGTAAAGGGTCTAAAACGTTGGGATACTACATAATCAACCCATTACATTGTGTCCACTGCTGGGCATGGGTCTCCTCGCAGAATGAGAGGGATTAGGCTATAGTCCACCACGCTAGCCTCATGCAGGTTCGCAGGCTTCACACGCCGTCGAGAAAATCTCTCAGGCATGCAGGTTTCCTCACGAGGTTTTCCTTCACCGATTAAGCGCGTGATAAGTAACTATTAATACGCACATGACTTCGAAAAGTCAGAGGTGCGTGCCTTGGATTCGAACTCGAGACCTTTGACTTGGCAGTCCAATGGTCATGTGACTAGGCTATCACTGCTTACTAAATATAACGCAATTAAATCCTTGCCGTTTTTGCTATCGGACGATCAGAAAAAGCGACATCGATTCATGGTGGACATTCCAAAAACCCGAACGAATCGCTTTAAATCCACTTTTATCATGCGTACCGCTGAAATGTGGAACGTACTTCCCGTTATGGTCTTCCCCGATAGATATAATCTGGGTGTCTTTAAATCACGGGGGAATCGGTTTCTTCTAGGCAAGCGCGCTCCATCGTAGATCGCAGTGTCGCTTAACATCAAGCGAACTGGCGATCAAGCGTAAGCCTATCAGGAATTAAAAAAAAGTTCAATACGTCCAAAAATAACTAAACATCATATTTTAAATGAATTATTTAAAAACACATTTTTAATATGTACAAAAATAGACAGCGAAATTATATTAAATGAAACATATATTAAGATATTCAAGGCTAAACTTGAATCACAATAATAATTGCAAATTTACATTTTATATTAATATTCATAGTGGTAGGTAATTTTTGAGTTGTTTTTCTGTTTTAATAAGTGTTACGCTGCGCTCGCCGTGGTTACTTTATGGATGGGTGAACATTTTCTGCCGAGAAATTGTGTTGCGGCTGATAGCAGTTGTTTGAAAATACTAATATTTAGCAGCATCAAGATGCCAACTAATTTTTTTTATGGATTATGTCTGCAAACGAGCCACCTGATGGTAAGTAGTCATCGTCGCCCATGGCCACCTGCAACACCAGAGGAGTTGCTGATGCGTTGCCGACCCTTAAGAGCCCCTACGGACTGCAGACTGCGAGAGCCGCAGCAACCGAGGGGAACTGGCTCTTACGTGCAAAAGTCGAAACACACCAAGGTGCTTTACGACAGACTTCAACGTAAGGGTGGTTGCCAGCCAGTCACACCCATAGAGATCCTACCACCGAACAAGTCAGCTATTTTTACGCCTCTTACGGGATACCTATCTGACAGGTAGTGAGGAACAGTATTCTAACCCATACCCACACGGGAATAAATTAAGGAACGGGTGGAGTGACGACTTGCGGGAGGCAGCTGGCAGTGAATGGATGAGGAAAGCCGAAGATCGGGCTCTGCGGCGTTCACTAGAAGACGCCTACGTCTAGAAGTGGATGAATATAGGCTGAGGATGCAGTGCCTTTCTTGGTCTCACAAGGTTGCTGTATATACACAGGGTGAAATTTAATATACACAAAAATTATAATATACTAGCGCCCGCGGTTTCACCCGCGTTGTCCCATTCCTAAGAGCCGTAGCGTAATGTTAAATAGCTTAAAACCTTCCTCTTGAATCACTCTATCTATTAAAAAAAACCACTTCAAAATCCGTTGCGTAGTTTTAAAGATTAAAGCATAAATAGGGACGGACAGACAGCGACTTTGTTTTTATACTATGTAGTGATTATTATGATTTTATGTGCAACAAAGAAAATTTAGAACATGTGATTACAGAAAATAATTATACTTATTTTAGTATAGTAAAGAGTGTTTCGGTAACATCTTGTGTGCCTCTACCCTTACTTATCCCATGAATAGAAAAAAAATGGTAAATTATAGTACTTCGGTGCAAAGCGTTAATACTTCACATAGTAACTACCTATCTGCGTAATGGCTTGACCAGGCACACCATGCAAATATTGCTTCAGTTATCTAGATTGTCCATCATGGACAATTTAGATCACTGAAATTTAATTTTAAACATAACATACCATCACTCCTGTATTCCCCTAAGGGTTAGGCAGAGGTGTTCTTATGTACACCCACAGTTCGCCGGTATGTTTAGGTCCCATGTAATAGAGGGCGAGCTTATTGCCATTAACTGGAAACAAATCCAAACTCCGAGCAGCTACTGAGAATTTCATAGAAAAACCCAATAACACTGCTCAACCTGCTGAACCCAGGACCTCTAGTGTAGCAGTTGCGCTTATGACCACGAGCCTAATGAGGCAGTCTACATTTTAAAATGAATAAGTAATTATTACTGAAACACCCATATTAGATATTTCACATTTTATCAAAGTCACCCTGTATGACATTGTGTTACAACATATTGGAAATGTGCGAGTCAAAAAGTTTTCTTTCTTTATTTGCTTTGTTCAGTGTAATGAAATGACGGGTCAGAGAGTTGCCTAAGAGTAGACATTTATTTTAGTTTTGGCTTGCTTAACTTACAACCTCTGAGAATCAACGAATCATGGTCTCTTTTAAAACCCAGACATAGTAGAACACTCATTTGTGAGTGTTACAATGTAGGGCAATATCTAAAATGGCCTTTGAGCTATAGCAACTTTGAGTAGACCAGTCTCAACTGACGGCAAGCATGCATTAGTTGTCTGTAAGACCTGGACCCAGAGCTGGAAGGGTTATTTACTCAGATTACATTCTTTTCTTTTCTTCTTTTTAAAAAAAAACATTGCCCCCCACTAGGATTTTCTCCTGTATTGTGGGTGCGTTTAGAAGCACAAATTCTCACATACACAAACGCCCAGACCCAGAACAACTACCTGTAGATCATACAAGTATTTGCTCGGTGTGGGTATTGAACCCACAACATGTGACGCAGAAGCCGATCGCTCAGCCGCTACGCCAAATGTGTTGTCAATACTCCGTTTTATCATCTATCTTGCATCGATCAAATACGTGTGTTTAACTAGATAAGGTTGGATGTTCTTGGTTAGGAGAAAAACAAAACAAAATAGTGACAAAATAATTCCTATTCCAACCTACAGCCTCTTTAGTCAGTGTTCTTAGTGAAGTCTACTGGAAATAAAGTACTGATAAAGTTTTGACAGTAATTTTTTACACAGACATATTGATATTATCAATACAGCTGATAGATGACATAATAATATCGAAATTAAGGTTTGAGGGGTAATATTGTTATTATTTTTTAAGTAAGTATTATGTTAGACAAAAAAATCTCTTAGTTTCTTTACATATATTTTTTTAATTATATCAAACTTACCAAGTTAATGTACCTTTGTTAAGAAATTATATTATTATTGTTACGAATAAAGGGTCCAAAACTAAACAAAATACGAAATACAGACGATAATCTGATTTGATTCGCTTGTCAGAAAAAAGGTTGGCTTACCATCTTGCCAGGGATTTGCAGGCTCGAAGTATTGGGTTACTATGAGATCCTCGTCAGGAAAGCGCACGGAGCGAGGTTCCTTTTTTTTTTCTTTGCACTCATCACTTATAGCACTATTGTTGTCTCCACACTGTCGTAACTCAGTTGTTACACTCTCATTCGGGCATCCCGTAGCTTTATCAGGGTCGGTAGACATATCTAGCGTGTAATCTATCACATATTACTTGAAACGACCACATTAGCAGACACAAATTGTTATAATAAAAAATAATAATTCAATTCATAAACACACCAGTTTCAACACAAGCAGCTTCGAGATCGATTATTTAATATTAACAACACGAAAACCACGTTAATTCACCGGCCATTGCGTATTTTTTTCGCGTTTCGTTTAAGCTTTTTTTCCATATAATTTTTTTATTGTTCGTTTCGAATCAAAACATTCCGCACCTTTCATACACCGATTGCCGCCATATTGGATTGAACGAGACAAAAGGAGAGTTTACTTATTTGACTGCTAGAGGGCGTGAGTTGAATTTTAGTGTTGCCATTATCTCAAAACATTGAGCTTTTCCTATAAAAACTTAGTTAAGTGACATCTATTGATGAGTAGCGGATTATTTTTATTTGGACTTTCTATGGTAAATAACGCCTTTTTGCTATGTTAAATAATGCAGGTCTATTATTTATTTTATTATTATATCAAATTCAATGTTTGAAACTTTTGAATTTATTTCTACATCATTATTCATGACACATAATCTAAGCTTTTCAGTACTTGGTAATATTGTGCCTGCGTTTTGGAGTAATTGTTTCTATTCACGCAATTTACAAAATAATGATTCCTTTTTGTTAACCAAAACATAGCGTTCCCATCGTTTTTTTTATTCTGACCACTTTGTAGATAAATAGTAGTAGTAGTAGTCCCTATAACTGGCTGTTATTTCGAATAAAGAACTTCACTCCACAAGCAAATGAAATTAAATCTTGATTGCCTGAAATATAGCTACCTACTTATGTGCCTTGGATTGGAATTCAAGACCTGGACCCAATTAAATTGGGCCATTTTAGACGTTTGTTGTTGGTCTGCTGTGGTACCGAAACGGCACAGTAAACGTGCGGCCGCGCGCCGACACAAAACGTCTAAATTTAAAGAGCCCTTAGATGTTTGATGTCCGACCGCTGCCATCCTGCAGAAGCCTTGCTGCCAAATGTAGCAAGCAGCCCACGACACAAAACGTATTGATTGAACGAGTCCTAAATTTGAGTCGACTTCCATTATAACCAGAAGAGACTGAAAAACAATTTTTCACGAAACAACTACCAACAGACCTCCGCTAACCGAACGTCTGGGCATTACTCTTAATTTTTTACTACTTAACAATGGTTATAGGTATTCGTATAGCTCACAACCGAGACCAATGATTTAAGGGTCCGGTGGAGCTTGAATTGCCCACAAAAACGTAATACCGAAATAAATCGTAATGCAGACAATATTCTATCAAATTGTGTTATTATTCGGATTTGGATACCGTTAATCTAGGTTCCTACATTACCATTTTGTTTACTACTACTTCACTGGAAATGAAAAATTGGAAAATCGTTCCAACCTTGATAATTTTACCAAAAATTGTATTCACACCTAGATAAACGGTATCGAAATCCGAATAATAACACAATTTGATTAAATTGTGTTTGAATTACGATTCATTTCGGTATAGTTTGTAAGAGAAATTCGGTTCGCCGTACTCTTGACATCAGGCGCCTGATCTACATTATGTACAAACATCATCTAGCTTATTAAGTTGTAGGCATTGTAATTGGAGCGTTCCTGTGTAGTGTACGAGGAAAGTTAATATATTGTATGAAAAAAAAAACTGAATCAAAATCGGTCAGTTCCTTTGGACGCTACGATGCAACAGACACATTTCTTTCTTTCTTTTCTTTCTTTTTTACACACACGTTAAACTTACAACACCCTTCTTTATCCATCGTGATACGATATGACCATTAAGTCAAAGGTCCCAAGGCACGCACATCTGACTTTTCAGTCATGTGTGTATTAATAGTTAATTATCACATGCTTAAACGGTGAAGGAAAATATCGTGAGGAAACCTGCATACCTGAGAGATATTCTTGATGGCATGTGAAGTCTGCCAACACGCACTAGGCCAGCGTGGTGGATTGTAGCCTAATCCTTCTCATTCGGGGACCCGTGCCCAGCAGGGGAATAATAATATGATTATGCTGATGATGTGCAAAAATCAAACACAGTTTGGGTAACTAAAATTATTTATTCAAACTCAACATCACATAGGTATTTATACACGCAACTTCCACTTAAAAACTATAATGTATAACTAATTCGTTTACACTTAATAACGATTTTTATCTTTCATAGCGCAATATTAGACAAACTTTTTTTAATATTTTATAACTAGCAACCCACTAAATACAAGGCCTGTTTCACCATCTGCCAATATGTTCCCGATATGTCACGCGGCAGTTGATTCCATACAAATTCTGTTCCGTTTTTAAATTTATTAATGACATGGTGAAATAAGGCCTTAAGGCTCTTGGCCAAATGCTCAACGTTACTCAATTTTGAGACGCCGTTGAGTCTCGTGCTGTCTCTACGACTTTAAGCAAAACTGACTGTGAACGAGATATAACGGCATTTTAAAATTGAGTATTTGGCCATAAGATTCCGAGACAAATCTGTGCGTCAACGTAGGTTTGATTTTAGTTGTGATTTGAAACCTTTGCTTTAACATAGCCTTAGCTGGAACTTAGTGAAATTTTCAAACGTTATCTTGGAAAATGGCCATCTCAGAATTCAGAAATTAGCTGCACCTATGACTATGTATGTCCGCTAGGGTTGTATTAATCTATGTATTATTGTCATTCAATGATTTCTGACAGGTTTGTCATTTTTTGTGTCAGTGTAATTGTACGATGTGACGTCATTTGGATACAAGATATATACAAGTACAAGATACAATTGATAGCAGACCCTGAATCGGTTTTCTTTGTAACTTATTATCTGAGAATACTTTTAACAATAAAGAGATTATAGTTTGAAAATTGTCCAGAAAGGGCTTTATTATCCATCTGTATATAACATATGAAATTATCTTTTTATTTATAAAATATCACGCTATTAAATCCTTAAGACTATGCAGTAAATAACTCTTGTCATGTACTACGACAAATTCAATTGTTTTAGTACATATAACAATTTTTCATATAACTTTCGAAGATTTTAAGGATCTCGCCTTGTTCTGTAAAGTCGTCAACTGGTGATGAGCAGTTCTCGAGAACATTCTCACATCGAGAACTTTTATTATTTTATAGTATCTACCTAATTACAGTAAAGTTTATAAAAACATCCGAGAACTTTTCGATAATATTTCTGCTCAAGGGTCCGGCGGACCGAATTTTTCTTACAAACGTAATACCGAAATAAATCGTAATTCAAACACAATTTCATCAAATTGTGTTATTATTCGGTTTCCGATACCGTTAATCTAGGTTCCTACACTACCATTTTGTCCAAAATATTTCACTGGAAATAAATATAAGCGAATGCAATTTTTGATAAAATTACCAAGTTTAAAACGATTTTCCAATCTTTTGTTTCCAGTGAAGTAGTAGTAGACGAAATAGTAACGTAGCAACCTAGGTTGACGGTATCCAAATCCGAATAATAACATAATTTGATAGAATTTTGTCTGGATTACGATTTATTTTGGTATTACGTTCTTGTGGGCAATTCAAGCTCCGCCGGACCCTTAAGAGAATTTACTAAGAAATATGGTTTTACATTCAAATAAGTAATCTTTTTATCTTGGATGAAAAGATATTACTTATTTACTGTCCTTACACCGCACCGCGAGTTTTTATTTTAAAATTTACCAACTCACGGACAGCTTCAAACGCGCGCATTTATTTTGACGATTATTTTGATATATAATATTATTTAACGACATTTCGGATCCTTTAACAGTAACCATAGATATTGTAAAGGATCCTAACAGTCAGTATTTAATAATATCAATATAAAAAGTGAGTTTTATTAAATAAAACAACATGGTAAATAAGTATAGGTCAGAGGTCAGCAAACCGCGGCTCGCGGCCATATGCGGTTCTTTGAAGGGTAAGATGCGGCTCTTCAAGTTCTCCTCAATTTTTTTTTTACTAAATAGCGCGAGCGAATCATCATTACTACTTTCATGAATACTTATTGTTTGTTATTTTATTTGGTGATGTGATTAGGATACCTATATGCCCCTTTCGGATCAGGGGCTTACTCTTGAACTCAATTCCGATACATTGGAATTGGGCCGTTTCGTCATGTTTCGTACTCTAGAATCCGAGACTAGCGCCAAATTGTTTCAATATTGCGCGGTGATTGAGTGAACTAAATAGGATTGGGAAACGACCCAACCATTGGCCAATCAGGGGTGCCGATACAAGGTTAACGGATTTGTGCTCAAGAGTACGAAATCGCCCGACAGCCAAATTGACATTGGAATCAGATCACGTTTGGATTGGTATTGTATTGTTTTCAAGAGTAAGCCTGCTGATAGTGTTTATTAACTTACTGTATAATTGTAACATTGAATCTTAGCCGAAAAAAATTTGTACCAATATTATATTTTTTATAAAAATATTTATAAATATACTTTTTCGTTACTTTAATAAACGTTTGGACGATTTTATATAATTAGGTTAAGAGTAATTTCAATAAGTAACAATGTATTAGAAGCTTTTTATCAAATATTTTGGACTAACATTTTTTTTTAAATAACTAATTTTGATTTTTTAAAGAGAATTTTACATTTCACAATCGTTTTAAATAATATAGTTGGATGTAATCCTATACTTATTAACAAAAAATGAATTGTAAAGGGTGATCGTTCACATTACCCTGCCAAATTCAATGATGGTTACCGCATGTGAATTCCTGACCGGAGCTAAAGTCTTAGTTCTTAGTTGTGAATCGCAATTACTACTGCCATGAATCTAGAATGTGATAGAAACGTACAAATTGCAAAATCTATTGAAATATGAATTTGGCGAGCTTAGGAGAACTGCCAGTCTTAAAACAATTCCGGTTCCATCTTTATCAAGCGTTTTACACTAACTCTTTGAATTTAAATAACTTTAGAATATTTCATTGTGATGCAAGTATTTTTTTTTATAATTTATAAGATCGTAAAAAGTAGTATAGTAAAGGTACACTACCACATCAAATCCCCACAAACTGTCAAATTTCCCCATTGGATAATAAACTCTATTGTTTGGACATTAAATTGGAAATCGATTGAAGAAATTTGACTGTTTTGTATACCATGTGCTTTTGTAGTTCAGAACTACTAATCCAACCAGCACATCAAGTCTCCACGCACTGTCAAATTTCCCCATTGAATAATAATCTCTATTGTTTGGAGATTAAATTGGAAATCGATTGAAGAAATTTGACAGTTTCGGATACCATGTGCTGTTCACTGCAGTTCAGAACAACTGGTAGTTCTCGAATCCAAGATCTCTGGATTTTCGCAATTATGTGCGAATTAATAATTAAAGTATCACGCGCTTAAACGGTGAAGGAAAAAGTCGTGAGGAAACCTGCATGCCTGAGATTTTCTCGATGGCGTGTGAAGTCTGCCAACCCGCACTAGGCCAGCGTGGTGGACTATAGCCTAATCCCTCTCATTCTGAGACCCGTGCCCAGCAGTGGGACAGTATCATGAGTTTATGACGATCATATTTTTCTACCATTTTTAAAATGTATAACTCAAGGGTCCGGCTGAGCCTGAATTGTGCACAAAAATATAATACTAAAATAAATCGTAATCCAAACAATATTTTATCAATTTGTGTTATTATTCGGAATCGGATACCATTAATTTAGGTTCCTACCATACCACTTCGTCTACTATTACTTCACTGGAAATAAACGACCGGAAAATAGTTCCGAACTTGGCAAAGCTATCAAAAATTACCTTACATTTATTTCCATTGAAGTATTTTAGACGAACCTAACCTAGATTAACGGTATCTGAATCCGAATAATAACACAATTTAACTTAATTGTTTAAATTAAGATTAATTTTGGTACATATTAACGTATAGATGGGATATTCGGTTTTTCTCTTACAAACGTAATACCGAAATAAATCGTAATTCAAACACAATTTAATCAAATTGTGTTATTATTCGGATTTCGATACCGTTTATCTAGGTTCTTACGATACCATTTTGTCCAAAATTGTACCAATTTGTCAAATAAATAAATATAAATATAAGCGAATGCAATTTTTGATAAAATTACCAAGTTTGGAACGATTTTCCAATCTTTTATTTCCAGTGAAGTAGTAGTAGACGAAATAGAACAGTAGGAACCTAGATTGACGGTATCCAAATCCGAACAATAACATAATTTGATAGAATATTGTCTGGATTAAGATTAATTTTGGTACATATTAACGTCTATATGGGAAATTCGATCCGCCGGACTCTTAAAAAAATGTTTACGCTTTAACTTTTGCTGCTCTGGTTAATAATAACAGTTATATTTAACTTACATTACTTCCTAGCTAGACTAGGGACCGCTATACTCCTTATATATAATGTTCCCGTGTATATAATCTATATTTTTGGTCTGTATATAAGTGTATATATGAAACTTAACTATATTTTGTATAGTGTGCGTCACTGATTCTCCTTTTTAATTTTCAGATCAAGGACGCCATCTGAAATGTAAAATAATAATATATACTTCACGCCTATATTCCCGAGGGGTTGGGCAGAGATGTATTAATGTACACCCGCAGTTTGCCGGTATGTTTAGGTCCCATGTAATAGAGGGCGAGCCTATGGCTACTGACCGGGCAGAAATCCAAACTGCTCTTAAAAATTTCATAGAAAAATCGAATGATACTTTGCTCGACCTGGGAATCGAACTCGTAGCAGTCTCGCTTAGAACCACTAGACTAATATGCAGTTATCTTATAAAAATAAATGCTTGAAATCTGTATTATTTTTTTAATCCCCAACGAAAAAAAAGGGTGTTATAAGATTAACGTGTGTATCTGTGTCTGTCTGTTGCATTGTAGCTCCCAAACGAATAGACCGAATTTGATACCATCACGCCTGTATTCCCCGAAGGGTTAGGCAGAACCGTACTAATGTACACCCACAGTTCACCAGTATGTTTAGGCCCCATGTAATAGGGGGCGAGCCCATTACCATTAACCGGGCACAAATTCCAAACTCCGAGCTGCTACAGAGACCTGAGAGTTTCATAGAAAAACCCAATAACACTTTGCTCGACCTGGGAATCGAACCCAGAACCTGAAGCGTAGCAGTCGCGCTCAGGACCGCTAGGCTAATGTACCAGAGGAGCCACAAGTGCGTTGCCGGCCTTTCAAAAGGGAATTGGGCCTCCGGTAACCTCACTCACTCGGCGAAACACAACGTAAGCGTTGTTTGACGCCGGTTTTCTGTGAGGCCGTGGTATCACTCCGGTCGAGCCGGCCCATTCGTGCCGAAGCATGGCTCTCCCACGTGAAAATTTTATTTTCCAAAAAAGTGTAAGCTTACCATTGTTATCAGTATAAACATAAGCAATTCTCCTCGGTGCTAATTGCTTTCTACCATGACTTTTTCGCCTACCCTCCTTCAGAGACAAATTTAAAACACCATTATCACTCTCCAAGATTTTTAAACCATCACTCTCAGTCAAAACCATAGATTTAATATTCGAGGTCAGTTTATCATTTGATATAAAAACTGTTTTGGCAAAAACT
Organism: Acronicta aceris; assembly: GCA_910591435.1. Classification (NCBI taxonomy): domain Eukaryota; kingdom Metazoa; phylum Arthropoda; class Insecta; order Lepidoptera; family Noctuidae; genus Acronicta; species Acronicta aceris. The sequence goes on along the minus strand of OU342787.1, from coordinate 4,635,515 downwards.
TTTTTCTTTTCAACCGCATCGTTTTTGAAAATGTGGTTCACGCTTTGCTGTACCAATTTATCTATGCGGCACTCGAAAATGTTTTTGTCTATGGATTTCTCGAAGCATTCCGGGAGGAGGGGGGTTTTGGTTTCCGTTACTGTGATCTTTTTTACTGGATTCTTCGTTTGAGATTCTGTGTTTGTTCCTAAATCTAGTATTGGCACTTCAGTTGAATCTGATCGATCTTGCAGTATCTAGAAAAAGATAATAATATGTACAATCAAGAAAAAAGTTAGGTATGCAGGCAGCCAACGATATTTTTTCCGACTTTTTTCCTTTTTTTTTGTATTTTTTTTTGCATTTTCCATGCTAACATTATAAAGTTATTTTTTAGTAAAAATGGTGTATCCAATCAGGAGACGCAGGTTCGAATCCTGCCCGCGATTTAATTTTTTCCTTTACTAAAAATAGCCAACGATATGTTTCTTAACAGTGGTAGGACCTCTTGGGTCTGACTGGCTGGCGACCACCCGTTACGTCGGAGTCTGTCATAAAGCAGGTGTGTGTTTGTGCTTTTGCATGTAAGAGCCAGTTTCCCCTCGGTTGCTGCGGCTCTGGCAGTCTGCGATTCGGGGCTCTTGAGGCTCGGCAACGCACCAGAAACTCCTCTGGTGTTGCATGTGTCCATAGGCGACGATGACCACCAGGTGGCTCGCCAGCTCGTTTGCCGACTTAATCCATAATAAAAAATAGTTGCACAGTTCCTAATAGTGGATCTTACGGAGAAGAGCCGGCAAGAAACTCCATAGATACATATAATATATCTAATTTAAGGTAGTGTCGAAAGAGGTCGACCTAGAAGGACATACGCCGATCTAATTGGCGAGGTCAGGACAAGATGTATGAATGTGAAAGAAGCAAAAGAAATACGCAAGAATCGTAGCAAGTGGCGGTCTGTACTTTCTGCCTACCCAGTAGGAGAAAGTGGGTATTTTTTTATTCGTGATAGGCTTACGCTTGACCACCAGTTCGCCTGATGTTAAGCGATACTGCGATCTACGATGGAGCGCGCTTGCCCAGAAGAAACCGATTCACTCGTGATTTAAAGACACCCAGATTATATCTATCGGGGAAGACCCACTCGGGAAGTGCATTCCATATTTCAGTAGTACGCATAATAAAAGTGGACTTAAAGCGCTTCGTTCGGGTTTTTGGAATGCCCACTGTGAATCAATGTCGATGTTTTTTTAATTCGAACCCCTATGAAATTAATACCTGCCTTTCTTAAGAACATACCTGTACGATATAGCGGCGCAGACGCAGGCAGCTGTCACGGACGCTGTCCCGTTGCGACACTAGCGCCCTCCTCTCTGCGAGCGCGTCATCTCGGCACGCGCGCACTGCACGCAGCTCGCGTGCTAGACGACGGAGGTGCTCCACACTGCGGCGTCTGCTGTTTTGGGAAGCTAGCTGAGGAAGAGAGAATAATCCATGATATAGAGGATTTTTTCTCAATGTTGGCGTAATGTTTTGTAATGACATTTAAGAAGAATTTAAAAGATAAGTAAATCCTAATCACTACATAGTATAAAACAAAGTCGCTGTCGCTGTCTGTCCGTCCCTATGTATGCTAATTTTTTTTTTATTTCTTCTGCTTAAATCTTCTGCTTGCTTAAATCTTTAAAACTACGCAACGGATTTTGAATCGGTTTTTTTAATAGATAGAGTGATTCAAGAGGAAGGTTTTAAGCTAATTAACATTACGCTACGGCTCTTAGGCATGGGGCAACGCGGGTGAAACCGCGGGCGGGCCGCTAGTAATAAATATATTTCAAAATAATGTTCGCCTTATTTCTCTATATTTTTTTTGTTTAAATATTTCTATTTATAAACATCAATCCAAGTTTATTTGAAAAATAAAAAACGGAAAGAAGATGATCAAACTCATGCAGTCAGAGGTATCGTCTAAAATTTAACTCTAAGACCTAAAATTTCCTAACATAAAGACATAAACTGCCTCATTAGTCTAGTGGTCCCAAGCGCGACTGCTACGCTAGAGGTCCTGGGTTCGATCCCGAGGTCAAGCTAAGTGTTATTGGGCTTTCTTATAACATGGGACCTGAACATACCGGCGAACTGTGGGTGTAGATTGTACTGTTACGCTTACACATTCTGGGAATACAGGCGTGATGGTATGTTGTTGTTATGATCAGGGGCCGTATTACGCCATCATTTTTACGTTGTGAGAAAGAGACGCCGCTCTACACATTAAATAGCCTGATCTCTTTCTAACAACCTAAAAATGATGGCGTTAACATGTCATAATACGGCCCCAGGTATACGTCAGTAAAAGCCATCGATACACATCGTGTGAAATAACTGCAATCAACCGCGTCGTGTCTAGTTACATGGCTAACCGCAAGGCACCAGTAGTCTGAGCTAAATACTATATTCATTTACATCTTACTTGCAGTTAATTAACCTCTAGATGTACGAGTATAGGCGACAAACCAAAATATGCCAAGCACGCCAAGGTCCCGACTGGGTGACAGATTTCTAAAGGTAATTTGGAGCTTGACGCGTTTCGACGTGTTGGTCAGGTTAAGGGCATTACATCGCTCAAATCCAAAAAACTAGCTTTAAAGATGTTTCTAGTGGAATCCTTATGTGCGTTTGCCATATAAAAAATATATGTTATACTTAAGGTCATCACAAACAAATTGTATTATTTAAAATTTTTATAAATTTGCCCCAATTTTGGATAATAATTGAAGTAAATAGGCTTTATTTTACTTAATTTGTATTTTTTCTCTTTAACGGCTCAATAGTTAGTCATGAATTTTATACCAAAAAAATTGTAATGACGTAAGAAACCATTTTTACTGTTATTAATTTCCTATTTATTTGAATATTTTGAAATAATAAAGAAATACCCGAAACCTCACTAGCACCCCGCGTGAAGCACCCCCGCAATGCCTGTGACTACAAATACTAGCACAAAGACTAGCCGCCTGACGCGGTAAGCGGCGACCGCAGCCTATACACGCCAGCAACACCAGTGGTATCACTCGCGCGTTGTCATCTTGACACCTCAGTTGTTTGTCTAACTAACCATAAATACAAAAGTTTCATTCTGTTTGTTGGTTACGTAATAATTTTTGTCTACTATGAAATTCTCAGTAGCAGCTCGGAGATTGGATTTGTGGTCAGGACCTATATACCTAATTCCACTCACAATTGGAGCTGCTCGACTGGGAAAGTACCTCCACCTTGCAGAAAATCGTAGCCAAATAACATAGCTCCCGTGCTATGTTGTGTTCCTAACGGTGAGCAAGGTCACGAGAGCTCCGCAAGGAAGCGTTGTGTTGGCAGTGTGGGGGACCGGTGGTGGATTGTTACCGCCGGCCGGCTGCAAGTCTCCTATGCTGCCAGCCCAACTATTCCTCCTTAATTTTCAGGGTTGGCAACGCGCGAGCGATACCCCTGGTATTGCAAGCGTCCATAGGCTACGGTAACCGCTTACCATCAGGCCGACCGTATGCTTGTTTGCCAAGTTAGTGGTATAAAAAAACCTGATCACGGTGAACTGAAGATTTATATTAATTTAATACACCTCTCCTAACGATCCCCATGACCCCCCGTCTGGCCGCCACTGATTGCACGGTTCCAAAAGATTGATCCTATTGAGTAGAATCTAGCAAGAAACTCCATGGACACTCTTTTAGGATGTCTGAATATTGAGCGTCAAAGTTGAACCGAAGTCAAAAATATTAAAAGAAGGATCCCAGTATTTGAGAACTCCATATAATTATAAGAAAATAAATAAACTATGCAAAACGTCAATGTACATGTTAATATGGACATATTCCGGGATCCCGGGATTGCAAAATTGTCGAGTTTAGTCGAGCGGAGCCGCGGGAAAATCTAGTATTAGTTTAGATTTACGCGATTAGTAGATATGTAAATATTGCGAAAGTTTAAAAATAGTTTTTTTTTATTCATGATAGGCTTACGCTTGATCGCCAGTACGCCTGATGCTAAGCGACACTGCGATCTACTATAGAGTGGTCGTATCGGTCCGGAAATACTGCAGCCAGAAGTTCATTCCAGTTTTGTTGTGCAAGGCAGAAAGTTTCTAGAGAAACACACAGTTATGGACTGCGAACCATCAAGATGATGGGGATGGAACTGCTGCCGCGTAGAACTATATCGGAAAGAGGCAGAGGGTACCAATCCGAACAATTTCTCGGAGCACTCCCCATAGTATAGGCGATAGAAGATACATAGTGAGGCCAAGTGGTCGAATCTTTAAAATCCCGGGATTTTGGGATGAAAAGGTATGTCCACGTTAGGCCAGGATCGACGAATTGGCACTACCTACGCTAACCACTGGTTGGTTATATGTTACTTACCCTATTTTTGATTCTCCTCCGGAGTCCCTTCAGGAATGCCAAGTCCTCTTCTTTCAGTTTCAGGGACTGCACCCTCTCGGAGTACTTGCATGTGGAGAGTCCAGCTACCTCCTCCACAGTCATACTGATGCCTCGCGCTGGAATTAATTTTTTTTTTTTAAAGAAAACGTTGCCCCACACTATTATTTTCTCCCAAACACAAATTCTCACATACACAAACGCCCAGACCCAGAACAACTACCCGTAGATCATACAAATATTTGCTCCGTGTGGGGATCGAACCCATAACACGTGGCGCAGAAGCCGATTGCTCAACCGCCACACCAATTGTGTCGTTAATTATAATAATAAATTATTTCTCTCTTCACGAAGAGAGGTGTAGCATGGACTACTATAAATGTGGGTGAAGTCACATTAGCGAAGACACATTTCTTAATTTCCCATGATCCACCCAATAGATCTATCCTACCAAATATGTGATCATCTTTTTTGAGCGTAAAAATGATCAAATTTCATCTACCACAGATGACTAAATTTGATCACTTTCTGGTCTGTCTGGGGGTGTTGCAGGGGCTTTTCCCTTTTAGTGGGAGACCATGGGCGAGGGCCGGCTTTGCCCATGCCTAGCTACGACACTGTTCACAATGGGTTGGCTTAATATCTTTGTTACATAATTTAGTTTATTTTAACTCTATTATGTGGTTTAACTGTAACTTACCGTCGAGTGCATCTTAATTTTTAGAAACTTAATTGGTGATATTGCTAACATTATTATTTCCTCTTCTATCGTAATTATAGTACTGTATGTTTAATAAATAAATATCTTAGTCTTAGTACTAAATAACTAAATAATAGCAATAGACTCGCCCCCTACTAAAAATGCTCACAGTTTGGGAACTTGGAAGCTTAAGATCCAACCAAATCAAAGGCACCAACTTCCAAAACTGTCCACCATTATTTTGTATTTTTTTCAAAGATAGTTAATCTTTTTAAGTTCCTTTTTAATATGTAGTGATTAAGAACAATAAATAACAATAGGCTCACCCCCTATTACATGGGACTGAATATACTGGTGAACTGCAGGTGTACATTAGTACACCTTTGCATAACTCTTCAGGGAATACAGGTGTGGATGGTGGTATGTTGTTATTTGAGAACCAACAATGATAAGTACATCATCCATTTCCCAGCATACTCATGTTTCATGTTCAGCAAATAAAAAATAAAAAAACAAATTGGCTCTGCTGTAGAGGTATTGTGTCCTAGCCCATTGATGGATAAATCTAATTGTTCTCTTGAAATGAGGGGTGTGCATTGATCAACTTTAACAGAAGTATACTCATACCTCTAATAGTTTATGAGGACATCCTTTAAAGTGATTAATAATTAACTGTAATTAGTTTTAAGATCCTAAATAATTAAGTTCAGAAATAAAACCTACAAAAATCAAGAAAATCCTGGAATACAAAATTACTACCATGTACCTATCAAATCACATTAAAAAATTACAAGAAAAAAATATCTTACTTGTTTTCTAAATTCAAAGTAAGACAACTATTGAACTAAATTATTGATGTCACAACAAATCCATATATGTATGAATCATACATGTTAATTACCTAAATATTACACTGTTTACATTATTTAACAACTATTCTTCATATTACATACAAAAGTTACTTTAATAAGTATTGATAAGCTTGGATTTAAATTATTAGACTGAAAATTACAAGATTCAGACCCTATAAACTTTGCATTCTATTTTTTTTTTAATAATTATATTTATTCTACTTTTATTGCACAGACCACTATGTAGTCAGCCAAATTAATATGCATCGTGCTAACAAGAATCTTCTATCAAGTTTTTCCAATGTATAGTATACAATTATACAATATAAAATATTTCTGCGTCATATTGTCATAACACATTAGACATCTACCTGTTGATTTACCCGTACTAGATTTTACAAGTAAAAAATAATATAAACAACTTGCCATCCAATATTTCCTGGTCCAATTGATATGAGGACGTGTGCTTCCCATTATCGTCCATTCTTCATATTTAATAGTTTGTTTTTAATTATTTATTTTTATCAATATCCTAGTTTATTACAAAATAGTTTGGTAGGCAGGTTAGAATTTCGCGAGCTGTCAATGTCATTCTGATTATTCTGATTTGATTCAACTTTCAAGCAAATAGTGTTGTATCTATTGTGTTTGTCAAGTGATATACCAAATCGAGTAAAGTAGGTACAGTTGACAAAAAGTTAGGTAGGTATGCCGTAGCTAAAAGTATTTAGCTTATGGAGACGGCATAACCGGATTAACCACTCGGCCAAAGTACATTCGCCATATTGACCATGCACGTCAACGTTATAGATAAAAAGCAAGTTCTGTAGCGATCGCCGCCATCGTACCTTTTCCCGGAAAATGATTGATTCTGTGTAGAGGTGGTCGTTGAATCAATAAACTGTTTTTTTAACGACTTTTCATTCGTCAACGAGAAAACTGTTATTCATCAATGAAAAAACAGGTTGAAAATTTAATCTGTTAAATTTCGTCAACGGCTTATTTCATTAAAATTTTATTTAACAACATTTCTGAGAATCAACTCTATTGCGAAACGATTACTTCCGAACAATACCGAACAATGCCGATTTGCCGAACATCGTCGCGTCGTTGTGAGCGAGTCAGCGAGATATTTCTTGTCGCTCATTATTGTGATGTTATGATTTTTTTATTTAGTAAACAATCCGTGATTGCGGCGGCCGATCAAAGTTAAAAATTGTGGTGTTCGGTTGTTTTGTTTACCAATAATATTATAAAACTATAGTCTGTAGTTAATTAATACATTAGGTACTTTAAAATAATATTAATACGTGACTGTAAAATAATATTTTTAATTGTTAAACCTTGTAAATATGTCAGCGGCACGTAAAAATTCCAGTTTGTTGTGGCACCATTTTAAAAAGGAAGACGTTGGCGATAAAGCTATATGCAATATTTGTAGTGATAAAATTGTCAACTTTTCATTGTCAATGATTGAAAACATTGACATAAATTAACTCTAAACGCTACCGTTGAATATTCAAAACCTGTTATTAATTTAACAGTTTTTTTAAACTGTTGACCATTGATGATTAACAGTTAAATTACCAAAAAACCGTCAATGACACATGCCTAATTCTGTGGTTTATTCTTGTAAAAGGCGATCTGCTGACTACAAAATCAAGATGTAGGAAACACCTTGGTCTTATATAAATTGTGCATCAACATTGTTTTAAATAAGAATAAAGTCGAAATAATCTTTGTACCTTTAACTTATGGAAAAAACAAAAGTGCGTTTATACCGTTAGGACGCGCGTGTGTGTACCTTAGTGTGCTGTACCTGTATGTGTTTACCTCGCTTCCCACCAAAAGTGGTAGAAAAGTTTGGTGATGCGCTTTTACACTGCCTTCTTAGTTATATGCTCTAAGGCTCCAACACTGCCTCCATAGTCATATGCTCTAAGTTGATTGGTGGATTACAATGGAAAATCGACTAAATCAAACCACAAACACATCAATATTTACAATCTGACCATGGACTACATAACATGATATTTTTTTATCTGTGCAGTTTTCAGTTCTTTGTTTTTTAGCCGGCGTTGGATTGTTTTTTTTCAATTTTACAGAAATAAATGGTAAGTTGACGACGTTATCCTGTACAAAACTGTTATTATAATGCACGACAAAGAAATACAGCTTATAATTGTACATAAAATGTAGAACTGAAATAAATACCATGACAGACACGTTGAATACGTTTCCTTTTTCAAAAACTTTTTATGTGCGAATTTTTGAAATATAACGTTGATATTTCATGTTTTTATTGTATTTGGGATAAGTGTATATGATAATGATAGTATTTCAGAGCGGGTGAACACAACGCTTTTTTTTGACCGACAGCGTCAAAAACGTGAGTTCAAGACGAGCACTTGAAATGCTTGAAGTAATACGTCAATTGACGACATGTTTTGCTTAGTGGCTCAGCGATCGGCTTCTACGCTGCGTGTTGTGGGTTCGATCCCCACACAGAGTAAATATTTGTATGGTCTGCAGGTAGTTGGTCCAGGTCTGGTCTGGCTTTGATGTCTGTGGATCCAGTAACTAAGTCCAATAACGCATGGCATTAGATAGATATTAGAACTATCCTTATAAAAAATAATACAGAAAAAAAAGCAAATCCGGAGCCCTTGTAAATATATGTCAGTGACAAAGAAGGAACTTGCATGATATGTTCAATTCTTGTGCATAATAAATACTGGCTTCTGCTTGCGACTTTGTCCGTGTGGTCTTCAGAATTAGGTCGGATCTGGATAAAAAGTAGCCTATGTGTTATTCCAGACTATAATCTATCTCTGTGCTTAAATATCCTGATCCGTTCACCCGTTTTGGCATGGGATAGTAACATACATACAAACATTTGCATTTATATTATTAGCACTAGTAAATATTGGTGTCGCCTATAGGTAGTTAGCTTTGGATACAATGTTTTTCACTGCATTTTATGTGTATTTTTTTTTATGTATCATTTATCCAATTAAAATGAAACTTCTCTTTTCCTTGTGGCAATTGAGTTGATGGCATGATAAAATTTATCATGTGTACCTCTGAAATGTGGAATGAGCTGCCTGAGTGGGTCTTCTCCGATTGATATAATCTCGGTGTCTTTATATCATGAGTGAATCGGTTTCTTCTAGGCAAACGCGCTCCATTGTAGATCGTATCGCTTAACATTAGGCGAACTGGTAATAATAATTGTAATCATGTTTAAAAGAGTATCTATGGAGTTTCTTGCCGGCTCTTCTCCATAAGACCCACTTTTTGGAACCGTGCAATTAGTTTGACTTTTCAAAAGTACCTTTTTAATGGTCTAATTGAAATAAATAATTTTGACTTTGACTTTGACTGGTCAAGTGTGAAGTTGAATAATACAATTATTTATTATAGGGAAAAACCAACACATGCTAGTTTGAAATAAATACTTACACACCTATACACACACACCTTTTTCCCCATAGTAGCCATATTTGCAAACCCTCAACTTAAAGTTTTGACCGCTGTAGTCATGTATATGTAGATGACAAACAAAAATGTACCCAGCATGCCATGGCCATGATAGGGTGACAGATTTCTATATTAATAGCCCCGCGGAACTTGAAATTCCCACAAAAACGTGATATCTAAATAATTCGTAATCCAGACAATATTTTATCAAATTATGGTATTATTCGGATTTGGATACCGTTAATCTAGGTTCCTACGGCACTATTTCATCTGGTACTATTTCACTGGAAATAAAAGGACAGGAATATTGTTCCAAAGTTTGCAAAGTTATCAAAAATTGCAATCGCTTACAATTATTTCCAGTGAAGTATTTTAGACGAAATGGTAGAGTAGGAACCTAGATTCATGGTATCGGAATCCGAATAATAACAGAATTTGTTGAAATTACGTTTGAATTACGATTTATGCCAGTATTACGTTTGTAAGAGAAATTCGGTCCGCCAACTTTTAAATTCGAAAGCTTGGCGCTGAGGGCACGCTTTTTCTATTTGGTCGTGGCAGTCGATGGATTATATGGCGCCCGATTGAAATTCTCTTCACATTCTCAATTTGTCTTTAAAGTTGTGTCGTCGAATGACGTCATTTAAAGATGTAAATTCAGAATGCAAATTTCAGCCTGGCAGGTGGGACTGGCGGTGGCTTAGTGGTCATAGCGTCTGGGGTATCCAACCAAAAGACGCAGGTTCGAATCCTGTCCATAGTCGAATTATTCCTTCACTAAAATATCTAATCTTAATGTTTATTGCTGTACAGAACTATGACGGGTAGGGGTCGCAACTTCAGCCAGAGCAACGAGTGGGACTCCACACGGGATGACTACAGCAGCTGTATCTACGATCCTCAGTATCCTGATGATGATGCTAGGTAAGTGGAACAGTCTCCAACGGAATCACTGGTTCTCAAGCTTAATTTACACTTTCCATTTTTTTTTATTTTTACATACAAATGTTGCCTTACCTTACCTTAGAAATTTTAACATACAACATTATTTGGCGGTCAGTAATTGTTATGCTCACTCAAATGTCCTGCTGATGGATGGTGGCATTGTGTGTTGGGTCGTTTTATTCCCTACAATATGGTTAAGTCAAACCATGCCGATACACACGTCGTGCTCGTGAATAATTTAGTCTCGTCACTTACATCAAACTCCACAATACTTACATTGATAGAAAAAAAACCATTGTAAACATCAATTAACTATTTAAAAGAGTATTTATAGAGTTTCTTGCTGGCTCTTCTCCATAAGACCTACTATTTGGAACCGTACAAATACCTTTTTACATTTCAAAAGTACCTGTATATGGTTTAATTGAAATAAAATATTTGAATTTGCATAATTTTCAGGAACTAATTAAAACAAAAAGTTATGCTTTGACTGTGCCAGTGTGAGTTGAGCTTTAGAGAATGCCGGCGCCATCTAGTAAAAAAAAAAAAATAATAACATGTAAAAGTGTCTTTAATAGAACTATTTATGTACAGAAATAAATATCATTGATTGTTACAGTGGCGGAGTCAATCTAGATCATTGTCGACTATACATCAAGAATATACCGAAAGCTTTGAATGAAGAGGGTCTCCGGGCAGCCTTCGCCAAATTTGGGACTCTGGTTGAAGTGTTTCTTAGCAAGGACCCCCAGAAGAACTATGGACTGGTCAAATATGAGACATCAGGGTAAGAAATAATTCAGTAGGATGCGCCTTGCCATTTGAAGGGAGTCATCGAATGCTGTGCTACAGCCTGTCATGGATGTGGCGAATGTCCCGAAACTCCCAAATCCCATAGCGATTATTAGTCTGACAAATCTCCACTGGGGAGACGATCCATGAGGATTTTCGTATTATAAAAAAGGAGTAGGATAAAAAAGATTGTGAGGATATTGGAATATACTAATTGTTTATACACCGTGACATTTAAGAGTCTGGCGGACCAAATTTCTCTTACAAACGTAATACCGGAATAAATCGTAATTGAAACACATTAATCCAATTGTGTTATTATTCGGATTCCTATAACATTAATCTAGGTTCCTACGCTACCAGTTTGTCCAAAATACTTCACTGGAAATAAATGTAAGCGAATGCATTTTTTGATAAAATTAAATTACCACATTTGGAACGGTTTTCTAATCTTTTATTTCCAATGAAGTAGTAGTAGACAAAATAGTGCCGTAGGAACCTAGATTGATGGTATGTCAATCCCAACAATAACATAATTTGATAGAATATTGTTTGGATTACGATTTATTTTGGTATTAAGTTTTTGTGGGCAATTCAAGCTCCGCCGGACCCTTAAGTCGTTTTAATGCCGAAAGGACGGTATTATACTCATCATTAGGGATTCCTTTTACCATGGAACCAACCCTGAAATCACGACAAAAAAGCAGCTGTTCTATACATTTTGTCGAGTTCAGTGTACACAAATTTATGGAACAGGTATTTTTTTCTTTATGGAAATAATGGTCAATTTAAATTCCTTTTTTGCAGTGAAGCTAAGCTGGCGATGATGAAGATGAATAGGACGGAGCCATTGAGATTGCAAATAAATATTGCTCATAAAGTAAGTAACGGTAATTATTTAAAATCTGCAACCCCATTCACTAGTCTTCACAATGACATAAATAGGGTATTTGACTAGTGTTTGATTAATTAAAAATACCAGGATGAGTGAAATTTTTTGGTGGGGATTGAGAGGAGATGCTTTGTCCCTTTCCCCCAAACGGGAGTTAGTATATAAAATTAAAATGCTTGTGACTTCCTTGTTTTTGACCCGATTTTATATTTGTTGATGGGTTCTATTTATGGTAAATATTTGGATAAAGCTATAAAAAATAGTCAGTCAAATAGCCTATTCAACTACATAACATAATCAACCCATTATACTGTCCCACTGCTGGGCACGGGTCTCCTCTCAGAATGAGAGGGATTAGGCTATAGTCCACCACGCTGGCCTAGTGCGGGTTGGCAGACTTCACACGCCATCGAGAAAATCTCTCAGGCATGCAGGTTTCCTCACGATGTTTTCCTTCACCGTTTAAGCGCGTGATAATTAACTATTTAATACGCACATGACTTCGAAAAGTCAGAGGTGCGTGCCTTGGATTCGAACTCGAGACCTTTGACTTGGCAGTCCAACGGTCATACCACTAGGATATCACTGCTTCTGCACTATTCAACTAAAACGAAAAATTTCAGTTTTTTTATTTTCTCTATGCTACTGAGGATAAGGCAAAGATATACCTGTTATTCAATAGGTAATATGACCTCCCCATCCCAGATTTTCTTTTGGACCATCGATCTGGGACATTCTGTATATTAGGTATTATTTTCGATTACCTATTTGTAATACTATAAATGCTTCATTAGTCTAATAAGACCATTAGACTTATGAAGAAGGACAGAAGGCCTGTTACGCTAGGGGTTCTGGATTTCTCAGATTTTCGTGAGAAATTCTCAATAGTAGCTCAAAGTTTTCCCAGTCAAAGGTAATTAGGCTCACATGTAACCTAGTGATCATAAGTACACCTCTGCCTAACCCTTCGGGGAATACAGGTGTGATGGTATGTATGTTATTATTATTAGTGTTATATTGTAGGTATTATGAATATATTTATCCAAATATTCAATTTCTCTTAGAGCAAGAAAGTAGTTGAGAATCGACCAAGCCGGGATTGGCAAGACAGAAATGCCAATAGTGGAAGAGACAGAAATGATAGAATGAGTAACAGAGATAGAGAAGACAGCGGCAGTGTCATCAGTCGTGGGAGAAACTCTCGGTAAGTAATTGATTTAAAATATTTAATTCAAGTCCGGTGGACCTAATTTCTCTTATAAACATAATACCAATTAAACACAATTAAATTAAATTCTGTTATTATTCGGATTCCGATACCGTTAATCTGCGTTCCAACTCTACCATTACGTCCAAAATACTTCACTGGAAATAAATGTAAACAAATACAATTTTTGATAACTTTACCAAGTTGGAACAATTTTCCAGTCTTATCTCCAGTGAACTAGTAGTAGTAGACAAAATAGTATCGTAGGAACCTAGATGAACGGTATCCACATCCGTATAATAACATAATTCGATAGAATATTGTCTGGATTACGATTTATTTCGGTATTACTATATGTGGGTAATTCAAACTTCGCCGGACCCTTAAGGCGGATCGTTCACCTGAGCCCGCCAAATTCAAATTTCGAGTGGTTTTCCGCAGTTTGTAGGTCTATAATATGTGCTGCATTCATGGTAATGGTAATTGCGACATTAACTATACAAAATTCACAATTTTTATCTAAAACCATTGCTTAAAACTCATGATTGTAGCTAAAAGTTGTGTAAAATGTCAATTTTGACCAATTACACAGATTGCGCCAAGTTTTTGGCTTGATAAGGATTTATAAGTAAAGGTTTTAGTTCTCAGTTGTGAATGTTGTATAGTTAATGTCGCAATCACAACTGCCATGAATCTAGAACTTGTTATAGACCTACAAACTGCGAAAAATCACTTGAAATTTGAATTTCGCGGGCTCAGCTGAACGATCTGCCTTAAGGCCGATTTTTCCGTCGCCGGATAACTTTATCGAAGAAATAAATTCTAATTTTTGACAATTTTTCTATACAGAATCTGTCGAACCTCAATTTTATTCCTCAGTTAAAAGCTGAGTTAATTGGGGATGGAAAGTCGGCCCCTTTTGCCCATTTTGTTTTGTCGTATAAACATGACTGGCGGTCAAAAGTTTAAAGTGGTGGCTACTGGATATAGAAGTTTCACAGATCCATAGCTGGTCATTCACCTAAGCCCGCCAAATTCAAATTTCAGTTGTTTTTTTCTCAATTTGCTAGTCTCTGTCACATTCTAGTTTTAGGATTGATAAGGATTTTTAAGTAGTTTTAGTTATCTGTGGTGATAATGTCGCATTACTATTACCGTAAATCTGGAAGGTGTTCTAGACCAATTTGCGAAAAATCAATTGAAATTTGAATTTGGCGGGCAAACAATGCAACAAGTTGTTCACGAGCCCTGAGCATACCGCATATTATCAGCGACTACGTGAAACTAAACATTTAACAATGTGTCTAATATAGATAAGCTTTTGTACGTATTTGTAACTTTCGCAAAGAAATAATGTTTTCATTGTTCATTTTGATTGACGTAGGCATAACGAATAGACCCTTTGCCAATGAATAGACCCGCGAAAAATATATGTAATATTATCCAATCAACTGCTTTTCTAATCAATTGAAGTTCTCATTGGGCTATTTTGAATTTTGTTCGCCAACCAGAATTCAATAATAAAAAAAAAACAAATCTGATAAACTCTGATTGGCTCTCGCATTTTTGACTGTCAAATGAAATGAAATTCTGAAAATTTAATGGAGGCAAAAGTTGTTGTTTCTGAACTTGTGCGATTTCAAAGTGAACTTGTTTGATTATTCGGTGAATATATCGAAAAATATAGTTTTTATTGTGCAGTATACAATAATACTGAATACTAACGTTCTTGTGATTCATTTATCAATTCTACACGGCTAAAGTAAGTGTTAAAATACTGTCGCCATGTTATTACGAAAGTATTTTTCGTCGATGCAGCAAAATCAAGAGTAAGTCGATACTTGTGTTTTGGAAAGACTACAAAATGTAAATAACCAGTTAAGTTAACAATAGACCGTTTATATTTCTTATCTCAACCAACGTTATTGTCGTGCAGTCACTTAAAAATTTCCTACATACCTACCTACCTACCTACAAAAAGAAATATTTCGAGTGTTGTGTGTTTGAATGGGTACGTTGTACATAATAAAAACTTATTGTAATCTTCATTTTCTCCACGAATATCGTGCTACAAGTTGTTAGATTACTTTGTGCAACTTTTTATTTTTAATTTCTTCTCGGAAATTTGAACAACCTACCCACGAAGTATGAATTATTGTAAAATCGATTGTCAGTTTTTATAATCTTGCGACGAGGCGACGTAATCCAAATAAATCATTCAAAGCAAATTTC
The DNA here is from genome assembly GCA_910591435.1 of Acronicta aceris. Classification (NCBI taxonomy): domain Eukaryota; kingdom Metazoa; phylum Arthropoda; class Insecta; order Lepidoptera; family Noctuidae; genus Acronicta; species Acronicta aceris. The sequence goes on along the minus strand of OU342787.1, from coordinate 4,620,004 downwards.
TGCAACTTTGTAAGGTAGGCAGTAGGTACTTAGGTACTTCTTCTTCTTAAATTCTGTATAAACATTTACGCCGAATGTCAGCGGCAGGCTTGGCAGGGCTGGGCAACTTCGGGGGAGGTTACCCCTGATTCTATAGTAATTAATTTCACGTGTGAGCTGCAAGGCCCTCTATTAATATGAAGCCCATCTATGCAATGTGAAGCTCATAGGCAGTTGCCTTTTGGTTAAGGAAAAGTTTCCTTTTGGTTCAATCCAGCCCTAGTTCTATCTTAAAAGCGCTTCTTGAGGCTATCCAAAACCAGAGGACTTCACTCATACCCCCAGGCGTCATTATAAAGCTCATGGAAGAGCTGTGTGAGGATGAGGAATAGGTATCTAGGGAAAGCACTAAAGATCCCATTGGGTTGAAGTCCACTGAACCCTTGCTGCCTCAGTCCTACATAAGATAAGTCTTAAATGTGCACTTAATGCCTCACATGGTTATTTTAATATGTGCCTTTGATATTCTAGTAAAACTTGATGAAATGTAACCTAGATGGGTGGATAAATAGATTTTAATAAAAAAGTTTTTCAATTTTGGCAACTCTGACCAGTTTTAGAACTGCTACATAAGTCTAGTGGGTCTAAACTTACTGGCAAACTGCGGTTGTACATAAGTACACCTCTGCCTATCCCTTCGAGGAATACAGGTGGTGTGTAATGATGATGATGACATTTATGATGTCATAAATGTTATACATTAAGATACAATAAGCGTTGTCAATGTTTCATAACATAACATACAGCTATACAATAAATTGCCAAATGACATCAAAATTACAAAATCATTTAATATTTATAAACGAAGATTAAAGAACCACATATTCAGGGATTTTTCCCTATTAATTAATTGAATAGTGCTTAATCATACTCATTGTTACTCTATGGTAACCAATTGAATTGCCTTTTGTAATATATAATGGGTTCCTTGCACTAATAATAAATTTATATTGATGGCAGTACCTGCAACTTGCTTTACTAACAATTTTATTGTCCTACCTGCGTTTCCTTATATTTACATTTTATTAAGATTCTCTTAAGTAAGTGAGGGAATGTATTCTTCTTTTGAGAAATATCTCTAACTGTAACATACCATTATCCCTTTCCAACCGGTACAATACGAGCATGATGATCGATAAAAAAAAAACTGCATCAAAATTTGATTTATTCCTGATTGTCACGATTGTGAGGGTACTTTTGTGGGGAAAGGATGGTTAGGGGATTTTTTAAAATATTTTTTTAAGCTTCCTGAAGCCCAAATAACCTTACAAGATAAGTTACACACGAAAATATTAAAAATATGTTAGCCGGTTGGAAAGGGCTATGGCTATATTCCCTGAAGGGTTAGTCAGAGGCATACTAATGTACACCCACAGTTCGCCGGTATGTTTAGGTCTCATGTATTCAGGGGCAAGCCTATTGCCATTAACCGGTCACAAATCCAGACTCTGAGCTGCTACTGAGAATTTCATAGAAACACTCAATGACACTGATTGACTTAGGGATTGAACCCAGGACCTCTAGCGTAGCCGTCGCACGTGGGGCCAATGAGGCAGTCTCAATGTGTTATAATAATGATAATTATATGTTCAGTCAACAGCAAATCTTCATATCCAAAACTCAAATTTCTTAAATTGATATTTAATTTAATCTCGCAAGTAATAAAGTTTATTATCCATTTGGGAAATTTGACAGTTTGTTGTAACTTGTGCTGTTGTCATCTTATTACACATAAGTTCAGGTAAGAGGTCAGAGCGTCTGGTATATCAAACCAGAAGACGCAGGTTCGAATCCTGCCTGCGATTGAATTTTTTCCTTTACTAAAAAATAACTTAATAATCTTAGCATGGAAAATGCAAAAAAATCACAAAAAGATAACTGATATTTGTTTGTTGCAGAATACAAGAGGACATTCCTAACGGTGAAAACAACATGGATGACTTACTGATGGAAGATGACTATGTATGTTAATGTGTTTCTTTAATACTGACTGTACCAATAAGTTAATTTTAACCCGCCAAATCCAAATTTCAATTAGTTTTTGGCAATTTGTAGATTTATAAAGGTGCTCCCTCATCGGGAGTGTTCACATGTAATGTAATGTTACAGAGTCCAGTGTTACATTACTGTAACTGTAATGTTACAGATTCATTCAGACATTACATTAGTGAGGGAAGTGAACCAAGCAATACAGTGCACAACTTGGTGATACAATCCTTACTATAAACATGAAAGTTTGTGAGTGTGTGTTTGTGAGTGTTTGTTACTCTTTCATGCCAGAACGGCTGAACGGATCTCTCACGGCATGGCACGGCACTCTTAACACAAGCATTTAGCTTAGCACGAGGGGTTAAAAAGTTTGTGAGTATGGATGTTTGTTACTCTTTCATGCCAGAACGGCTGAACGGATCTCTCACGGCACGGCACGGCACGGCACTCGTAACACAAGCATTTAGCTTAGTACGAGGGGTTAACATGAATACTAGTTATGTGCGACCCACATTAGTAAGCTTTTTAGAAGAAAAACACTCAATTTAATGGAAAAACAAATTTGTTTCAGGGATTCTCCGATATCCTGGACCCCAATCTCCACCTGGAGTTGGAGAGCCTGAAGTTGGAGCAGCTGAAGGTTCGCGAGGAGCAGCTACAGTGCAAACAGAGGGTCATATTACTGAAGCAAGCTGAGAGGAGACCTGTAAGTTGTCAATATTCAGTTTCAACTTCGGAAAAAATGACGAAATCAAAGAAGACGAAGAAGAAAGAAAGAAAGTAAATTCGTTTATTTACGTCGACATGACGCACGGAAAGTTAAAATAACCACAAAATGGAACCTATGGAAGACGTGCGTCACACCCACGCAAAAACGGCCATCGCTCAGCATAATGCAGTGTCTCATGCACGAGGCAGAGCCACGGCGCTGTTTTTCAGCTATAGCCGGCGTCGACATAATGACGTCAGACGTGCGAAACCTTAATAGTATAATATAGACACGAGTTCATAATAATATTATATATACGAAAGATTCGATTAAAGGCACCGACTTCCGACTGTTTTTGAAGGCGGTTTTACTTTTTCTTAAAAGTTAATTTAAAAAAGTGAGTTTAGTATTAAGCTATTGCATAGCTTCTATCGCGGGCCTTGAGCGTGGGGACCGAATCCAGAAATTCCGTAACGAAAAAAACCTAACACGCTTGTCTCTTTAGTTCAGCAACCCGCCTTTAGGTGGCATTGGTTGTATTACATAAGTTGATAAAAACCAATGCCACCTAAAGGCGGGTTGCTGAACTAAAGAGACAAGCGTGTTTCTCTTTAGTTCAGCAACCCGCCTTTAGGTGGCATTGGTTGTATTACATAAGTTGATAAAAAACGCTATGCAATAAATAGCTTTACCGCGGCAGTCCCCGAGTGCCACACGTCTTTGTTTTGTTTTGTGCTGTCACTCCTCAAATAGAAAACTGCGGCTCTTCGAGCTACCGAAAAATCGATATTATTCTTATGGATTCTATCTGGATCTTTGTCCAAAAAGTTTGCATACGTCTGTTTTAGAAAAAAAGCAAATACCTACACGTTTCTGGGGGCTTACTCTTGAACTCAATTCCGATACATCGACATTGGAATTGTGCGGATTCGTCATGTTTCGTACTCTTGAATCCGAGACTAGCGCCAAATTGTTTCAATATTGCGCGGTGATTGAGTGGAATAAATAGTATTGGGAACCGACCCAACCATTGGCCAATCAGGATGCCGATACAAGGTTAACGGATTTGTGCTCAAGAGTACGAAATCACCCGACAGCCAATTTGACATTAGAATCGGATCACGTTTGGATTGGTATTGTATTGTTTTCAAGAGTAAGCCTGCTGATACTTGAATATTAGACAGAATTTACGTGGGAGAGCCATGCCTCGGCACGAATGGTTCGGCTCGACCGGAGTGATACCACGGCCTCACAGAAAACCGGCGTCAAACAACGCTGAGGTTACCGGAGGCCCAATCCCCTTTCAAAAGGCGGGCAACGCACTTGTGTTTCTCTCTTCTCTGGTGTTGCGGGGTGTTCATGGGCGGCGGTTATCGCTTACCATCAGGTGACCCGTCAGCTCGATTGTCCCCCTATCCCATAAAAAAAATTAAATAAAATACTACTTTTTACGGATTTTATCACTTGTACTGGTATTAATTGCCGACGTTATTTTATAATAACTAGTGACTCTGTGAATCTTCAAACGACTGGCCAAATTTTCTTAAATCATAGAAAAGGCGATGTAGGCACCTTTCCAGGTCCATTCGTTTGGGCGTTACAATGCAACAGACAGACACACAGATACAAACATTAAACTTATAACACGCCTCCGGTAGAAAAGAAAAGAAAAAGAAAATAAAAACGACGTCGTCGACGAAACACAACGTAAGCGTGTTTTGACGCCGGTTTACTGTGAGGCCTGTTGTTCCTGTGTTCTGAGAGGTGGTATCACTCCGGTCGAGCCGGCCTATTCGTGCCGAAGCATGGTTCCCACGTTAAAAAATTTTCACTTTGGAATTTGTGGTCGATCAGTAAGTTTGGATAACGGTAAACTTATTTGTTTCAGATACCACAAATGAGCAACAGATGTATCTTACCTGACGGGAAGATCGTAGTACGGAATGTCAGTGATAGGTAAGTTTTATATATTATTATAACTAGCTTCTACCCGCGACTTCGTCTGCTTGGACTTCAGGATTGGGTCCGACCAGGATAAAAAGTAGCCTATGTGTTATTCCAGGCTATAATATATCTCTGTGCCAAATTTCTGCCTATAAAAGTCAGTAGACTTTTTAATTTTTGTATCTGTTAACATTAACTTATGACATTGAAATGAAATGAAATTATATTTATTTCTGTAAATAGATCTCTAGAAAATAAATAAATAGACTCTATAAGTACTAGATGGTGTCGGCATTTCCTAGCTGACGACCTCTGAGAAGAAACACCGACATATACTCAGAGAATCATGGTGTCTTTTCAAGTCCAGACATAATAGTATCAGAATAATGTGAGTGATACAATGCAGGGCAGTGTCTGAAATGGTCCAAAGATCCATAGCGGCTTTGAGTAGACCAGTCCCATCCGGCGGCACGCATGCATCAGCCATTGTGTAGCTCAACCATATTGTAGGGAGCTCAACAATCCGTCACACGACGATACCAGATCGGCGGAACATTTGTGTAGGTCACATAAAAAAAATCTCGACGCCACCAGACAGTTAAAAGACCTATATATTGAGATTGTTTTTATTTCAAATAAGCTTTTGCAAGCGTTTATAAAACGTTGATTCTAGTTGCTCGGTTCCAAAAGGTTGATCTTATGGAGAAGAATCCGGTAAGAAACTCCATTGAATAATGTAATATAGTAATATATGTAACATATATACAATGACTGACATACATACATACCTACACTCACGCCTTGCTCCCACGGGGATAGGCAGAATCATACATACATACATTCATACATCTTCCCATAAATAATGACAAATAAAATAGAATTATAAATATTTATAGAATATTAATATCATATTGTTTCACATAATAATATATGATTATCATAAGGTAAAAATACTGGTGTCTTTTTTCTCACAAAGATGTCTAAAAAAACAAAAAGATGATTGTGATTCCGGCCAGGATCGAACTGGCGGCCTTCTGCGTGTAAAGCAGATGTGATAACCACTACACCACGGAACCCTGTACTGTACCAGCTGAAATTGTCTATTTGATATTTTTTTAAATAACCTATAGATACTTATTAAATGTATAATATGGACAAAATGATTACCGACGAGTTCGGCGAGTGACATAACCGAAATTGACAGCATTTCATTTCTTTCTTTATTATAATTTTATTTGAAACTAGATCGAAAAATAGGATACTTACCCGTATTTTTAATTTTCCCGATATTCAATCATTTTCATATTTATTTTCGATTTTGAAGTTCTTTCTATTTATTCTAACAGACGTAAGTGCTAAATGACGTCATTTGTACGGTTAAACGGAGACATGAAGTCATTTTTGTGACCCTTAAAAAATTGACTTATGTCAGTCTAGCATCTATCCTATTGATAACCTTACATTAACTATTTTGTTGTTGCATTCTACCTATATATTATCAGATTGCCCGAAAACCACATGGCAATATTCAGAATGTCTAGGCAATGTGATAAATATTTGTTCCGTACGGGAATCGTAGCATCAACCACTGCGTCAATTATATTTAAACACAAAAAGATTATGATTCCGGCCAGGATCGAACTAGCGGCCTTCTGCGTGTAAAGCAGATGTGATAACCACTACACCACGGAACCAGTTGATGATTAAGTTATAATTGCGAATCTTTTGATGCATAAGTGCGAGTTACACTCGCCAACCGATGGTTCCGTACAAATTTGTAGGTACATAATAATCACTACATAGTATAAAACAAAGTCGTTTCCCGCTGTCTGTCCGTCCCTATGTATGCTTAAATCTTTAAAACTACGCAACGGATTTTGATGCGGTTTTCTTTCATAGATAGAATGATTCAAGAGAAAGGTTTTAAGCTATTCAACATTACGCTACGATTCTTAGGAATGGGGGTAACACGGGTGTAATCGCGGGCGGGTCGCTGGTTTTATTATAATTAATTACAAATGTATAGTTTTCACACTTTTCCCTATACTTATTTCTTATTTATTTATATTTATTTATTATACTCTTTATTGTAGTTACACCAAAAATATACAAGAGAATGTAAAAAATTAACATACAATGGGCGGCCTTATCTTAATCTGCGATTTCTTTCAGGCTAACATAGGATGGACAAACTGGAATTGAACTTAAAAATGAGGTTGAAAATGGTGCAAAACAAAAATATAAATAAATATAATCTATAAATACATAACAATAAAATAAACTATTAAAAATTATTATAAAAAACAACCCCCTCGCGGTTTCACTCGCATTGCACCGTTTTTTAGTTTTCCGTGCAATTTTTCTCTGCATAAAAACCTTCCAGGAATAAATTAAAAAAAAAATACCTGAGTTAGTCCAGCCGTCTTCGAGTTTTGAGCTTAGCAACAAATTTTGCGATTCATTTCTATTTATACATTGTGAAATTTAAATGGTTGTTATCCCGCAGCAAAACGAACGTAGTAATTAATACGAACAACTTTTGCTATGGGACCGACCCTGAAAAATGAAAAAAAAAAAACAATTTGCTGTAAAGTAAAACTAAACAAATGGTAATTACCAAATATGTAGATATTATATTATAAACGACAAAACATAAGGCTTCCTCGTCTCTCCTACATTGCCGTGCCCGACAGGCTCCACGATTGATACCTTTATATTTATTTTTTAACATCTGTTAAGAGTCCGGCGGACCGATTTTCTATCACAAACGTAATACCGAAATAAATCATAATCCAGACAATATTCTATCAAATTATGTTATCTTTCGGATTTAGATACTGTTAATCTAGGTTCCTACGATCCTATTTCGTCCAAAAGCGAATGCAATTTTTGATAACTTTACCAAGTTTGGAACGATTTTCCGGTCTTTTAATTTCAGTGAAGTAGTAGCAGACGAAATAGGATCGTAGGAACCTAGATTAACAGTATCTAAATCCGAATGATAAAATAATTTGATAGAATATTGTCTAAATTACGATTTATTTCGGTATTACGTTTTTGTGGGCCATTCACGCTCCGCCGGACCCTTAACATTGTGGAGTGCAATAAACGAATTGAGTATTAAGTATTGAAAGTGAAACCTACACGATTGTATGTTTTTATGTTTATGATTGGATGTAATACACAAAAAATGTATGGAACAAATGATTTTTCTTCATATTTCAGGGTCGATCCCATAGTAAAACTTGTTCCTACTCATTACGACGTTCGTTTCGCTGCGGGATAACAACCATTTAAATTTCTCGTGTATAGATATTTTTTTTACCGTATTTAACATTAGTTGTCTCAGAAAAAACTTTATTTTTAATAAGTTGTATTTTTTTATGCTAGGCTCAGGAATATAAAGGAATTACGCGTAAGATTCCGGTGAGTCCTACAAGCATTCATGTTATATGCACGATTTTGTAATATTCTTTATCTGTGCAAGCACGAGTTGCTTTAAATGTTTCGTTTTTCGTGTGAGAATCATGAAAGCTCTCTGTCTTTCAGAAGGGCGCAAGGATAGTGTCGGTCTCCGACGAACTAAAAAATGTAATGGGCGCAGTAATAAAAAATAAAGCTTCATCACCCTTCCAGAGCTTATCAGTTAATTGTAATTTGTAAAGCCTAAAATGTTTTAAGAGTCCGACGGACCGAATTTCCTTTCCAAACGTAATACTGTTTTTCGGATTCCGATGCCGTTAATCTAGGTTCCTACTCTACCATTTCGTCCGAAATTCTTCACTGGAAATAAATGTAAGCGAATGCAATTCTTGATAACAAGTTTGGAATGATTTTCCGGTCTTTTATTTCCAGTGAAGTAGCAGTAGACGAAATAGTACGGTAGGAACCTAAAGGCATCCAAATTCGAATAATAACACAATTTGATAGTATACGAGTATTGTCTGGATTATGATATATTCTGGTATTACGTTTTTGTGGGCAATTCAAGCTCCGCCGGACCCTTAAGTTTTTTGTTAAGTTTTCAATTTTAATACTTTAGATTTTTTCATGTGCCATCTATCACCACAACAAAGCTGATAACCCCCTCATACCCCTTTATCAAACAATGACACACTTCTCTACTCCTCTCCCCGCGTGAGATGTGACGTAATTATTCAAGTTCCCTTTTCAAGTTAATGTTTTACAATATTAAAGTACTAGATGGTGCCGGTATTTCCTAGCTGACGACCTCTGAAAAGAAACACCGATAGAAACTCAGAGAATCCTGGTCCCTTTTAAAGTTTTCCCCGTGTGGGGACGGGTTAGAATACTGTTCCTCGCTGCCTTTCAGATAGGCATCCCGTGAAAATATCTGACTTGCTCGGTGGTAGGACGTCCTGGAGTCTTGACTGGCTGTCGACCACCCTTACGTCGGAGTCTGTCGTAAAGCACCTTGGTGTGTGTTTCTACTTTTGCACGTAAAAGCCAGTTCCCCTTCGGTTACTGCGGCTCTGGCAGTCTGCAGTCCGTAAGTCCGACTCTTAAGGGTCGGCAGCGCATCAGCAACTCTGGTGTTGCAGGTGTCTATGGGCGACGATAACTACTTAACATCAGGTGGCACGTCAGCTCGTTTGCCGACTTAATCCATTAAAAAAATGGTCCCGACGTGATAGTATCAAAATATGTGAGTGACACAATGCAAGGCAATGTCTCCTGTTGAAGGAAGAGCCCTAGCGGCTTTGAGTAGACCAGTCCCAGCTAACGCTTGCATCAGTCATTGTGTACAGTACACTCGAAATAACAACGCACATCTGAAGTTATCCATTGCGAACAGCCGCGCAGGTCAAATGACTTAATTAAGGGTCTGGCGAAGCTTCAATGGCCCACAAAAACGTAATACCGAAATAAATCGTAATGCAGACAATATTCTATCAAATTCTGTCATTATTCGGATTTGGAGACTGTTAATTCAACCGACACGACTTACTTTACAGTTAGTTCAGTGTCGTACGATGCCACCTTACCTTTTAACTATCTTTTTGTGATTTTTTTTTGCATTTTCCATGCTAAGATTATTAAATAATCTTAGCATGGAAAATGTAAAAAAAAAAATTTTTTTGTCGTGTCGGTTGAGAGATAAGGTAACTTACCTCTCAGAGATGTCACCAACGTCACCTTATGACGTAAATTCAGAATGTGAAGGCAAAATTTCAATCATGCGGGTAGGGTTCGCGGTGGCTTAGAGGTCAGAGCGTCTGGTATATCAAACCAGAAGACGCAGGTTCGAATCCTGCCCGCGATTGAATTTTTTCCTTTACTATTAAATAACTTGATTAAATTGTGTTTGAATTACGATTTATTTCGGTATTACGTTTGTATGAGAAATTCGGTCCGCCGGACTTTTAAGTGTGCTTATGTAAAAATATCGAAATCAGAATGCGAATCAATTGCGTCCCCAACTGTCTTCACAATGGGTATTTTTATTAAAACTAGCTGTACCCGCGGTTTCACCCGCAAAATTACGGAAATACGTCCGAAATTAAAGACTTCCATACAAACTTCCACCCCCCTTTTCACCCCCTTAGGTGTAGAATTTCTGCAAATACTTTCTTATCGGTTGCCTACGTCAAACAAAGAACACACCCTCCAAGTTTCAGGTCTCTACGATCAGCGGTTTAGACTGTACGTTTATCCGTCAGTCAGTCATTCAGGACAAAGCATTTTATATGTATAGATTTTTCACGTGGGAGAGCCATGCTTCAGCACGAATGGGCCGGCTCGACCGGAGTGATACCACGGCCTCACAGAACACCGGCGTCAAACATCGCTTGCGTTGTGTTTCGCCGAGTGAGTGAGGTTACCGGAGGCCCAATCCCCTTTTAAAAGGTCGGCAACGCACTCGTGACTCCTCTGGTGTTGCGGGTGTCCATGGGCGGCGGTGATCGCTTACCATCAGGCGATCCGTCTGTCCGTTTGCTCTCCTATCCCATAAAAAAAAAAGATTTACCAGGCAAAGCCACTTGCGGATAACTTAAGACGTGCGTTGTCAGGGCCGGATTATCAATTAGGCAGTATATGTAACTGCCTGGGGGCCAGGGCCTCTAGGCCTGATACAAGTATCGGCTATGGGGCCCAGCGCCGGGATAGTTAGGAATGTCTTTAGCTGTGGCGCTATTGTCGATATACTTTGGGATGCTTAATAATAGGATAAATAAAATTGCATTTTGAAAAAAATAATATCGAAGTAGAAAGAAAGACCTTTGCCTAGGGCATTGATATAGTTAGTCCGGCCCTGCGCGTTGTTATTTCTGGGGTACTGTAGCTGAGCCAAATTATAGGGAGCTCAATTCTCTTTCATTCATTATTCTACTTGTTTTTCGCTATATAATTATATCGGTTCTCTAAAGTAAAGTGTGTATTTGTTTACAGAGACACGCGTGACGCAGACGTGAGTTTCAGCGCGGGTGCCGGCGATTCGGTGAGTTGAATATCCTATGTTGCATGCTCATAACTACAGAATATACGTGTTTTGGTAAAATGGTGGTGGATTCACTCATAATAACAGGCAGTGACAGTTCAGGACGTCGGATTGGGACGGGCGAATACTAAGAAAGTAGGATTAAATCGTTTAAATTATCAGGGGGGCCAGGGCCGGATTTAGGGGAGGGCTACAGCTCTTGGGCCTCCTTCAAAGAGGGGCCCACACAATACCAATTCTCTCGAGTACACACTAGTAAATTAAATAATAATTAATAGCTTACAATAGGACAAAACCTTTTATCAAAGCTATCCCTCCTGAGCATTGAAAGTGATTTACTATGATTTCAGCGAAATCATCAACTCCTCAAAAAAATTGATCATTTTATTTGGAAAATAATTAGGGACCAGGGCGCCTCCAAACCTCTTAATTCGGCACTAAGGGAGGAGGAGTTGAGTTCCTTAGCTCCCCCTGGATCCACTCTTGATAACAGGCTTAATGAAAAACATAATTCGTATACTGAAAAAATAATTTAAATTGACTCTAAGTTCTAAAATATAAACGGTGGGGATGGAGAGGAGATGCTTTGTCCCTTTCTCGCAAAACGAGTGATATACTTATAATTGTATTCAGTAACTTGACAGTTGAAGGGTTACCAGTTTTTGACAAAAATAAGATAGTGACGTGGTGACGAAATTAATTGAACTTAAGTATGTACTTATATAAAAACGCGATAGTGTTTATCGTGTTTTTATGAAACATTGTAGAAATTTATCCATTATTATTATTAACTATATATTTTACTAACTATATTAACCTTTTGGAACCGTGCAACTGGAATCATAACGTTTCTTAAACACTTGTAAAAACTTTTTGAAATAAAAATACTTGAACTACATGATTTTTATTCTTAGTTTATTTCTATTAGAAGAAAATAAAAAAAGGATATTACTTTTATTAATAACTAGCTTTTGCCAGCGACTTCGTCCGCGTGGAATAGTTACTTTGTTCCCTAGTTCTTCGCCCGCGGTTTCACCTGCGTTGCCCCGTTCCTAAGGGTCGTAGCGTGATGTTTTATAGCTTGAAACCTTTCTCATGAATCACTAATTTTCCCAACATTTCCCTTCACTGCTCTGCTCCTATTTATCGTAGCGTGATGAAAAGTATACTATAACCTGCCCAGGAGTATGAAGAACAATTATACCAAGTTTGGTTGAAATCCGTCGAGTGGTTTTTGTTTCTATAACGAACATACAGACAGACAGACAAAAATTTTACTGATTGCATTTTTGGCGTCAGTATCGATCACTAATCACCCGCTGATAGTTATTTTGGAAATATATTTCATGTACAGAATTGACCTCTCTACAGATTTATTATAAGTATAGATTGTGAATTATTCTTATGTTCCACATCTTGCATATGAATTTTTAAAGTTTTATTTAAATTAGAACATTCGTGCTTTACGAAAAATCGTTCACTACCCCAACACTGTCAGTTGTAGTATGGTATCATTATTTTTCTCTGAACTGTCAAGTTACTGAATACAATAAAGTCGAAGTATAGTATAGAAATTGTATGGTGTACCAAAGATCTGACGTCATCCCAAACAACTTGACTTAAGAGGCGGACCGAATTTCTCTTACAAACGTAATACCGAAATAAATCGCAATTCAAACATAATTTAAAGAAATTCTGTTATTATTCGGATTCTGATACCTTTAATCTAGGTTCCTACTTTACCATTTCGTCCAAAATACTTCACTAGAAATAAATATAAGCTAATGCAATTTTTGATAAATTTACCAAGTTTGGAACAATTTTCCGATTTTTTGTTTCCAGTGAAGTAGTAGTAGACGAAATAGTACCGTAGGAACTTATATTAACGGTATCCAAATCCGAATTACGACATAATTTTATAGAATATCGGCTGGATTATCATTTATTTCAGTATTACGTTTTTGTGGGCAATTCAAGCTCCGCCGGACCCTTAACTGTTTGACCACCACGTCAAACAAAACAGTAAAAGCGTGCCCTCGGCGCCATACTCCGAATTTCCAGAAATCTGTCATCTAGTCACGACCGTAGCATGCTAGGCACATTTTCGTTTGTCGTCTTATGATTGTCGAATTATGATTGTGGCGTTCAAATGGCTAAACGGCATTAGTCCAGCTCTGCGACACCTAAGGCCAACTTTAAGAAGTGCTATAAGTTAATTGTTTCCAATTATTGGATTGCATAATTTATGTAAATGTACAAACTAAAATTGTTATATATGATGGACCGTCCGCGGTTTAGTGAAAGAATTTTTCAAATATATATATACAGTGTTCCTGGGGATTACTCTTCCATATTCTATGTTAAGAAAACCCTGTCCGACCCGTGAAGGTATGGTTAGATCTGATTCAATTTTTTTTTTATGGAATAGAGGGGCAAACGAGCAGATGGATAGCCTGATGGTAAGCGAGTACCGCCGCCCATAGATACCCGTAGCATAAGAGGAGTCACGAGTGCGTTGCCGGCCTTTCAAAAGGGGATTGGGCCTCCGGTAACCTCACTCACTCGGCGAAACATAACGTAAGCGTTGTTTAACGCCGAGGTCGCCGTGGTATCACTCCGGTCGAGCCGGCCGTAAAAATTATATAATTATATTCACTTTACTTTAAAAAAATCTCACTATTTTTTTAAATTATAAATCGAGGAAAAAAATGGCAATACTTATGGTGGCAGCGACACAGTCCTTCGGTGCCACAAATAATAAGGCTCATGATAGCGAATGGAACATTTTTAAAATCTGGATTTTGGGGTAATTGGGAATTTGGGCACGACGACCTTGAATTTTAAATTTCAATTATATATTTACTATCATGAATATTTAATGTTTCTTATTTTATTTGGTGTGATTGTGATACCTATTTACAGTGGCGGCCAAAAGTCCATAGGCAATCTCACAATGCATGCATGACGTTTAGTTTGACTTACGACCTTCTATTTATTGTCGTTAACAAGTGACGCGCACTGGCTGTATCGAGCTCGCTCGTACTGTTCATAGCAATGTAATCCTTATCGTGCTTATGGACTTTTGAGCGTTTACTGTATATGCCCCTTTCGGATCGGACAGGTCTTTTTTTAACATAATGTTTAAAACATTATGTAATATTGATAATTCGTAATTTTATGTATGTCAATAAAGGTTTAAAATTTGTGTGAAGGATTTTATTCGGAATAAAAATATCAATATTGCTACGAACCAATATCATTAAAAAATCACTCACCTATTTATCATAAACAAATGTTGAGCAACAGTTGCTCAACTTTACTATTTATTTTAGACAAATGTTGAGCATCAGTTGCTCAATTTTACTATTCATTGTAGACAAATGTTGAGCAACAGTTGCTCAAGGTTGCTGGCAGCTATTTCTAATGATGCTGGAAACAATGTAAAAATTAACCGTACTCAAAGAACTTAAAAAGTTGAGCGACGGTTTCTCGATATAACAACGTTATTCTTCATGGTAGAAAAAATTTCAGCAACAGTTGGCTTTGAAGGCGGCAACTTCAAATGTTGCTAGAAGTAATATTCACATCAAACTTTTTATATACACGGGATCACAAACAGACAAAACTTTGTTTTTAATGTTTTGTTTTTCGATGACAGGGTTCGTCTTGTTTTTGGTTTGGTTTCAAAATTTTCAGGTTTACTGTTTGAATTGCATCGTGCATTTGCTTTACGTAGGGGCTTCATGCTTCATGCATCCATCATCAATAGTGAATGAGAATTCACACCCAATGTTGCCAGATATATCATGTCAAAATTGGGAATTAGCTGTTCTAATATTGGCAAAAAATGAAGGTGACGTGATTGCTGTAGTCGTGATTTTCGATCTCCCACGCATTGTCTAATGGGAAACATCGAGACATCTGGCAACACTTACTGTAGTCTAGCAATCAGAGCGACAAAAATCGATACCGACAGTTTTGCTTCAGAACGAAACCACCGTCTGCTCGTGTAAAGTGAAGACCAAGCGGTCCTGGGAGAATGCGCGCAATGACGACGGTAGCTCCACACCTTCCACTTGCGTACTCTGCTTCGAAGACCGTAGCGAGAACAAGCACTATCGAGATAAGTCCGTCAATAGCAAATTTACCGATAAAAAATCGGAATACTCCAGTAAAATAGTCGATAGCAAAACTACTGACGTAACGACACCGAGTAAGACGACCAAAAAGTCTGACTGTAGTAAAATTTATACTTATAGCAAGCGATCTGACGCGACTAGCAAAAAAGAGGTCAAACGACGCGGCAAATGTAGGAGCGAAGTGACATGCGACTTGAAATACAGTGACTTTTATAGTGACAGTGACGATGAAGATGAAACGAACCGACTGATACAATTACGAAACGCTGACTACATGGATATCGTAGAAGAAGATTTGAAACTCGTCATCGCTTTAGCAGGGTACCCTAAATCAAAGATGAGACTGCGGCAAATGGAGCAATTCCAACGCAGTCTCACTGACGTCATCGATATGCAGCTAAAAGCCGGTCTCCTTAAACGAGTCCCGGCTTTCTTAGACTACTATCTAAATCGAGGCGCTCTTGTGTGTATTTGTAAAGATGGAGACACTAGAGATTGGATGGTGCGAGTCTCCCCCGGTCTGCAAGAAAGAATGTGCACGAATTTAGTATTACTTAAATCGAAAGTTAAAAGGTTGTGTTTGGCAGTGTTAAAGATACCGAGGTCTTGTTGGCCGGCAACCGCTCAGGATGCTTTCAAACTCTTACAGTACTTCAACCCTATGCTAAAGACCAGTACGTGGAAAATCTACGCCCAAAAGACTGTAGAAGACGTTGAATATACTTCATTCCTCATCGACAGAGTATCTGGTGAAATTATACGCGGTCCTTCCTTCAAAAATGTTATAGACTATGGTCAAATGGAGTTTGAACTGACTGGGTACACTGAAATTTATTACGAATGCCTTCTCTCTGAGATGGAGGAGGATCTGAGGAGTGTTGCTTCTAGGGTTAAATTGCTAGATGACATGAGATCAGAAGAAGCTACTCCTAGGAATCCTTCTGATGTCAGCGTTAAGGAAATCGAAGCAGTAAAACAAGATGAAAATATCGCACAAGAACAACAGGGACCCACAGAAACAGTTGAAGTCGACGAGTCCGATGATGTAAAGAAAGAACTAGAAAGCAGTTTACAGAAGGATATACTAAAAAAACTCAAAGATGTCAAGTATATAAGCGATAAAGATGAAGTGCTAGTTTGGTCAGACGAAACCAACAACTATAGCAACGAAATTGAGACGGAGAAAGGAGAATCTAAGGAGCAAGACAATTTTGAGAGCGAGAGAAATATTATGTCGACATCTGGTGGCGCCGTTTCAGATAAAACCGAATCTTTTATCGAAAGTAATGATAATTTGATAGCACGGAGTAGCAATCTTAATATTGACAGTAATAGAGGCATTGCGTATCACAGACGCACGAATTATTTACATGTTGAACATGAGCTGAAAGTAGCTATTACATTAGAAGGGTACCCTCAGAATAAGCTAGAAGGAACTCACATTAGGAGACTAAAACATTTATTTAAAGAATATTTGCATAAAGACATGAAAATGCATCGCTTTGCCAACTTAATCATTCCAAAATTCCAAGACATTTATCTGTCAAATGGTGCTGTTATCTACATATGTGATAGTTTGGAGACTAAGGATTATTTAACTGAAGTATTACCTAAATTCATCAACTCTACCGGATTAAAACTAACTTTTAGAGATATTAAAAGCCTAGTTAGGTATACGAGAATAGTCATGAGATTGCCTAAAGAGCATGCTCACGTTGAATCTGTGGAAATATTGCTAAAGTTACAAACTAAGTATCCAGGTTTGAAGCCAGATTGTTGGAAATATTACTCAGATGTCGCCGGAAAGCAGAAACGGCAGTTTGGAGTAGACCCGGAGTCATTGGAAGTTATTAAAAGCCCTGACTTCGAGCCTAGCTACGAAGGAGACAAATTAACTTTTAGAATTATTGATAGACAGAAACGCGATGTTAGCTTTGACGAAACTAGTAAAGAAATAGACGATAGGGATTCCAGAAAACAAAGAGATGTAGTTCTAAGGCAGATGTTCGTGCCGATAGATCCTGAAATAATGGCTGCTCCTTTAACCAGGATCCGGACCAACCATTACTCGGACTTAATCGCTGATGATCTGAAACTGTACTTAGGTCCATCCAACTACCCTGAGTCGAGAATAGATGAATCTTTATTCCACACCATCAAAAGAACTTTCGAGAACATCGTTGTAGAAGCTTTAGAGAAAGGTAATATTAACGAAGAGAACATGCCTAAATTCCACGACATGTATCTCTTTGATGGCGTCATCTTCATTATTTGTCAGGCTATGGAATCAAGAATTTGGATCGAACAAGCGATTCCTTTAGTAAATTCTAAGCTACACATACATCTCAAATCTACTGAATTCAGAGGCGCAGTAGGTATTATAAGTATGGTCTGCAAAACTGATAAAGATACGAATGAAGTTATCGCTATATTACAAGAACAAAATCCAAGACTGCGAACGAAATATTGGAGGAAAATTAGCACAGTACGGACTAAAACGAAACTAGACGTTGTTTTACAAATCGATAAACTCTCAGCTCAAGTAATAACAGGACAGAATTTCAACAAATTTATTGGATCTAGCGCAGTCCAATTTAAATTAGGACATCTTCAATCATTGCTCAAACCTAAAGCTAGTCTAGAAGAGCTTAGCAAGCTGCACGCTAAAAAATTAGACAAGAAATCAATCGACATGGAAATTTTGGAGTGTTCTAAAAGCAAATTATCCATGCAAGGACCTAAGAAGAGCTTTGATGACGTCAGATCTGAGCTGAAAAAAGAATACCCTGGCTTAAAACTAGAACAATGGAGTATCATCGCTCAAAACGAGAAAACAGCACACAACGTCTGCGATTTAGAAATTGATCAAGATTCCGCCAACATCATCAAAAAAGAAGACTATGAATTAAACATGGGAGATCAGAAAATATACTTCTATACGGGAAATAAAACAGATTCTGATTTAGACCCTGTAATTATAGAACCTGATTCTCCAAAGAGTATGGACACTGAATTGATCTTACCAGAACAGCAGGGTTACCACAAAATTATTATGAAGATCCCTATGAATATTCTACCGGAAAACAAAGACGATTTGAATATTATCTTTGATTTGCTTGAAGACAAAAATCCTGGCCTCAACACTGAACTATGGCAGATATTTACTGACACAGTTTACCCGAGCAATGGTAAATTCACTGTATACATTGACAAACAATCAGTATCTATATTGCAAGGGAAAAATTTTGACCCATCTATCGGAGGAGAAAAACTCAAGTTCTATTTCTAGAATTTTCTATGCAGATTTACAAAGTATGAATATGAATTTTCTGCCTTGAAATGCCGAACTGTAAAACAAGCTCTCAGAGAATTTGGATCCTTGTATTATAAGGGGAAAGATTGTAATTTATAGAACTTTCTACTAGTAATGAAGCGTAGTTATTGTGCATTGAATCCGCCTTTGAAAATTGCTCTGAGGACTGATCCTTCTGAGAACGGAAGCTCAAATTTGATTTCTAGGAGTCTAGAAATTTGCCTTAAAATTGCCGCCTGCAAACATATCAAGTTCTCTTAACAAGTCTGGACCGACATTATAGATTCTAACCAATCGTAAATGATTTCTGACCGATACTCAATTGTGTGGGGCTTTTATGTTCATCATGTGATTATAGAAGTTTCTAGCATACAAGAAAACATCAGATTACTCTGACTTGGAAATTAGTTTTCTATGCTTGAAAGTTTGTGACGTAGGCTAGGCTAAAAAAGGCTCTCTTCATAATTATAATAGTGTGCTAGATTTGTGTGTAAGTTTTATACTGTTACTGTTTTTTATGACGTCTTTTGCAAAAATTTTGATTAAAGAATTCATCTGAAACTTTATAAAAAAATGTCGATCAGAAAATGTTGAATTTGAAGTATATTTTAAAATACAACTTTCCAGTGATATAATGAGATTACAGTCTGTGACAGCTGTTTGGTAGTTGCGAGTCTGTCATTCTCACTCAAATGTCCTGGTGACGGTAGCGTCGTGTATTGGGTCGTTGGGTTCCCTGCAATATGGTTGAGCCGAGCGACGCTGATGCATGCGTTATGCTCGTGAACGGGTGCCGTCTGTCGGGACTGGTCAGCTCGAAGCTGCTTTGCCAAGCCTAAAGGACTAAGAATTTCACCCACAAGCCATCTAACTGCTTAAGAAATCATGTCATTTTATCAGACTGCTTACTCCGAGAACGTCGGATAAAAAAATACACTTCTACAAAAATATTATTTTCATGGTTCCCAGAGCTCATGAAATATTATTTTTAAATGGTAAAAAAGACTATTTTATTTATTATTCTGTTCGTCATTCTGATGAGGAGATTTCGGATGTATATCTTATTTTTTACCCACCTATACGCACTCAAATGTAAAATAATTACCCACCAACTATAAAGATGTGCTTTAAAATTTTCGTATATGCAGAATTCTTTACTATTTTTATGCTATGTTAAATGAATTGAATTCCTATTGTATTTTTATACTATATTTTCAGATTTTTTGAACTTGTGACTTGCAGACATGTTTCGTGGTAGCATATTTACCGGCTATTTCTGAGTATATACTTCTGATAGCAAACAGTGTACCTCATTTGCATGATACATTGAAACCAGCTACGCTTCATCGCACTACGAAACTTGTTTCTCGTCACTTTTTCATTGTGTATCTCGAAAAAACAAAATACCTTGAGACTATAAAAAATATTGCTAAACAAAATTGTCACGGCACGTATGTCGGTTTTCTTGTTCTTAGTGACTTATAATCTCGTGACAAAAGCCGCTCGGTGAGCTATATCGAATGTGACAGTCACACATTCTTCCCAAGTAATTATTGTGATATTTTTAAAATTGTTTACTTTTTAGTAACACATGCTATGTTGTCTGTGTGCACATTCTTAAGTCATTCCATGTCGAGCTGTGATTTATTATTATGAGATTTTAAACTGGTTTTGTCTTTGTGATCCCAGTTAGCCTACTATTAATACAAGTCTGGTTCTGGATTCGTATGAAGCTGGCATATTTAAATTACATAGTCTATACCACTGATTAGTGACAAATATACGCTTGAATTATGCCTATATATTACCTATATTCAAACTAACCCCTTGCGATTTAAAGTAATAAAATATTACTACCAATCAATATCGTACATGATTGTGTAGCTTCATATAACCCATAATGCTTGTATGATAATGGTAGGCTTTTCTGTGCTTTACTAATTCGCGTGTATAATGATGTCTCGTAGTAAGTCAAAATTAAAGATCTCTTTTATATTTAATAAACCTTAGACACATGAAATGTTAAGTGTAGGTGCTCAGTGAACTCTTGCTGTCGTCTAAACTGCAGCCGTTGAAAACACACTGATATCTATAGACACAGGGACCGAGAAGCACCTCCACCCCAACGTTTCTCTGAAAAAACGGCTGAATTGACTTACTATAAGATAGTCTTATATGTATGCTGACGACCGACCACGTCATGCCATAGAGTAGTAAGTAGATGAAGTGTTAATATGACGAAAGTCTCGGACATATGTGTTGTCACTTGCTAGGGTTGCTAAATGCTAGCTAGATCATAAAATTGTGCAACAGAGTTACATTTGTAATTATCGTACCATCTATACCTCAGGAGAACGGTCTCTACACCCGCTGATGCTCAAGCTATCGATATACCTATGTATATCGTAGCCATATTTTCCATCTCGATATGACGTTACCATCTGTCCACCGTTAAAAAACTGACATCTGGAGATCCTGGACCTTAAAAGCGTACCGTAAAAAGTGGTATTCACAACCACGGGGCTAATTTCGAATTCAGCTAAGCGTCTCTAGTTAGGATAAGCACAGGTGCTTTGTTCGATTTTAAGATAATTAAATAATTAAGAGCGCTAATATCTGTCCCGAGACATACATTTATCGTAGCAATATCTCGTCTCTCGTCATTGTTTCGGTACGAGAAATGTGACGACAAATTATTTCGTGGTGAACATAGCTTTGCAGATTTACTCTTGATTACCCAGCTAGGCAGCTATAGGCTTGCTCCTAATGCTATTAGCTCAGCGGTAAAAGTAGACCGGCTTCGCTGTTATTGTTAATCGGAATTTTAAACTTTCTTCAGATTGCCAGTAAAAAGCCATGTACTTATGGTATGGCAAATGTTGAGCAACAGTTACTCAACATTGTTGACAACAGTCGCTCAACAGTAATGACTACAAATATGTTGAGCCACAGCGGCTCAACTTTTTACAACAAATATTTCGAGCGACGATGGCTCAACATTGTTAAGCAACAGTGGCTCAACTTATTTGTTTCTTACATCCCTTGTCCACACAATAACAACAGCATTGCGTGTTCCTAGTTGCTGCGAAAATC
Source organism: Acronicta aceris (assembly GCA_910591435.1). Classification (NCBI taxonomy): domain Eukaryota; kingdom Metazoa; phylum Arthropoda; class Insecta; order Lepidoptera; family Noctuidae; genus Acronicta; species Acronicta aceris. The sequence continues at coordinate 4,598,318 of OU342787.1, read as the reverse complement.
TTGCTCAATATTAATTTTATTGTTTTCCACGAATCATGGCTTAGAACTATATTTATACCTTTACTTACTACTCTATTACTAAATAACGAGAACGATGCATTATTTTTAATAACAATTTTAGTTTTTACTAATTTACATAAGTTTTTAGGGTAGGTATTTTTACTATTGTAACATTAGTTTTTATAAAACTTAACTCAAGTTCTCTGAACTTGACGTAAGGTTTTTAAATTAATTTGTTTTAATTTTACTTAATTTCTGTTAGTTTATGTTATGTGTTAATTTGCTTGTTTGTGCCTTTATAATTAAAGTGTTACTTAATATTTTTGTTGGTTTTCTTTGTACGTTTCTTAATCGCTTATGTCATACGAGATTAGAGTTCATTTTTTTTTTAAATATAAATACCTATATTTGAAGGGGATCCCTACAGTGGAGACTAGCAAAACCACATTAATCGATGAAAGGCACTTGCCGTCTTTATTCAGTTCAAAATTGTCACTTGCGAATTCACTCCGTTACGATCTTCAGATTCTTCATGGTTTCAGTCTTCACCGTTGGTTCACTTCATCAGGGACCCTTCTTTGCTTCCCTTTATCTTCAAGTAGTGCCTCCGGAATTAACGTTGCACGAGTGAAATGGCCCTGCTTATGTGCTCGCATTGAGGGGCGCAAGTAGTGCTCCTTGCAACCTCCGTAACAAGTCTAACAAAAAACTGGTCACCACACGATGTAGGTACTCATTGTCCGCTACAATATTTAATTGATATAACTGTGAATTATCAACCCATTATAATGTCTTACTGCTGGACACAGCAGGCTTACTCTTGAAAACAATACAATACTAATCCAAACGTGATCCGATTCCGATTCCAATGTCAATTTGGCTGTCGGGCGATTTCGTACTCTTGAGCACAAATCCGTTAACCTTGTATCGGCATCTCTGATTGGCCAATGGTTGGGTCGTTTCCCAATCCTATTTAGTTCACTCAATCACCGCGCAATATTGAAACAATTTGGCGCTAGTCTCGGATTCAAGAGTACGAAACTTGACGAAACGACACAATTTCAATGTCGATATATCGGAATTGAGTTCAAGAGTAAGCCTACAGGTCTCCATTCAGAATGAGAGAGATTAGGCTATACTCCACCACGCAGGCCTCTTGCGGGTTGGCAAATTTCACAAGCTTTATCTTGGCAGTCCATTGATAACATTTTCGTCAAGAACTAAGTAAGCGATTTCTCTCTTGGTCAGGCTGATGAAAGGACTTATAGTACCTACCATATACTATTATTGTTATTACATTATTTTGCGTAGTACCAAAGGCATGCCTTAGTAGCAAATCGTTAAACATCACGCAGGTTACATCCAAGAACCTTATCACTACATAGCATAAAACGAAAGTCGCTGTCCGTCCGTCCCTATGTATGCTTAAATCTTTAAAACTACGCAACGGATTTTGATGCGATTTTTTTTAAATATATAGAATGATTCAAGAGGAAGGTTTTAAGCGTTTTAACATTACGCTACAACTCTTATGGACGGGGCAGCGCGGGTGAAATCGCGGCCGGGTCGCTAGTAACCTGTATAAAGTTCTTGGATGTAACCAACTTGATACAAAGAACGAAAGAGTGAAACGTCTCTTTTTTTCTGGCCTTTGTTACCCAGAAATAGATCCTGGATCCGCAATTGACATTTCATTTTTTCATGCTTTTTCAATATTTCATTTCTTCGACTTGTGAAGTTCTTTCTATTCTAAACAGACGTATTCACTAAGCCTCTCTATACTTAAAGGCATTTTACACCAGCTTATTTGTGCGTGAGGGGTATCACAGAATTTTGAATGAACGAAATCCGGATTGCAAAATGACGTCACGGTTAGACGGGTTAAACGGTGACATGACGTCATTTTTCTGACCCTAAAAATATCTAATCGCATCTATCTTATTTATTCATAACCTTACGTTTCATATTTCGTTGTTGATTTACAATTATTTAGACAACATTTCAATTTTCTCAGTTTCCGTCGTGTAAGTGACGTCATTAGGTACACATTTCACATCACATTTTTTTACTTTTTTTTATCCGCAATGAATAAATATAAAAAATAAATAAAAATCTTTTGAATCTCAGGGTATTTTTGTTTTGGAGTCTTAATAATTTTGTGACGCATTTTTTTTAATGAGATAGTGGTACAAACGAGCAGACGGTTCTCCTGAAGAACACATCAGCCCAATTGACAATTGACACTCGATAGAGCGCCTTGTTACATATGGGTAACTAGAGATAGAGCGTAGATTACGTTTTTGTTCGTGGTGTCAGTACGTATCGTAATAATTATATGTCTGCCTACTAACCTCAAACACGCGTGACAAAATAACTGCGGGTGTCTGAAGTTAGTCAATATATCGAAATAATATCGGAATTCGTAAGCAGGTACAGGGCCCGTATTATATTTATAACGTGTTAACGCCATCATTTTTACGTTGTGAGAAAGAGATGCCGCTCTACATATTAAATAGCCTCATCTCTTTCTTACAACCTAAAAACGATGGCGTTAACATGTCATAATACGGCCCCAGTATTCATAAATGCGAAACATTTACGACCCCCATGACGGCTATCGCATGTGAATTCGCCGCTAGAGGCGCTAGTGTAGCGTGAGGTCTCCGAAAATACAAAATATGATTTAATGTGTAGGTAGATTAAAGAGACAAACACTCTACTCTGAGGTATTACTTTATTTTCACGCGTGTATTATCAAACTTTTAAAAGCTATACTTCGGGACTTTACTCGCCAGTGGTGACATCTGGTAAGCTGGGTGAGCTTAAAAAGTCAGCCCTGAGAGTAACCCTCATTGTCTTTACATGAGTTTTTATATTATACACGATTGTCACATCACTTGCGACTAACTTCGGATGCTCATTTATTGCGACGGTACTCTAAAAGTAGGTAGTGAATTACATATGTTTCGTGTTGTCCTGTTTATTGCTTGTAATGATGGCTCTCCACGCAGAAATATGCTCGACGAGAAAGTTCTATTTAACATATCTTTGTTATTTATTCAATTCTGGGGGAGCTTTTTGGTGGGTTATAATAAAAATAATAATTATTATTATTTCATGAAACAAGCACCACATATACACATAGGATTGCCAACCGTATAGTATTGTTCTATATCTCTGGTATGCGTATAGTAATGCTATTAAAAAAAAAACTTACATATTTAGTCTGGAACACAGTTTTTATAAAAATAAATAAGTGACAAATACATACTTATGTTAACAAACTCAGTGAAGCACTATATTTTTTTTAAAAAGCTTATTTTTTAAAATGCTACCTATAATTATTATCAGACGAAAAAATGTTGGTAACCCTACATACACATGTCTGTCTTAATAAATCCATGTTTATAGTACTCTTAACACGATGACTAACAACATAGCCACATTAAACACAGTACACCGTAATTAGGCGCAGCTAAAACTTCCTGGACTTCAGCGGGTTGCGGCAAAACAGTGCGTGGTGTGCGGCGCCGCGGCGGACGCGTACTGTGCCGCGTGCGGCATCACGCCGTACTGCTCCGACCGCTGCCAGAGACGCGACTGGGCGGACCGACACATGGCGGTGTGCCACAACCTTGCAAGGTGAGATAGCCACTACACTGCCAATGCATAATTGTATAATTTTTTTATTGACGGTTGCCTTGCGCGGCATCACGCTAACTTACCGCGACTAACAGCGGACAGACATGGCGGCGTGCCACAGCCTCGGTGAGCTTCTCACTAAACCACGACACATCCCTATAATATAGACATCGTGGTGTGATTTCCGCGCGGGACATCACGCTGTACTGCTCTGAGAGCTGCCGGAGACGCGACTGGGCAGATTGACATATGGCGGTGTGCCACAACCTCGCCAGGTGAGATATGCGTTATACTACGGCACATATATAGCCTGTTTGCTGGACTTGCCGTTCGTGGCATCTCGCTCGATTACCACGCCTGAACGGACCGACTCATGGCGGTGTGTCACAATCTCACCAGATGAGCTATAGAATACGTAAACGTAAACGTGCATGCCGCGCGCGGCAGAGATGCAACAGACACATGAACGCGGATCACGATAACCGACACTATATTACGACATAATATGTATAGACTGCGTGGTATGATTGCCACGCGCGGCTTTACGGCGTGCTGCTGCGAGCATAGCCAGAGAGGCAATAGACATGGCACACATTACATAATTATGGCGGCGCATACTACACATTATCGCGGTAAGTATATGGGTGAGACTGTGTAGTGTGCTTGCCGCGCGCGGCATGTCGCGGTACTGCTGCGAGCATAGCCAGAGACGCGACAGACACGGCGGACATTACTTAATTATGGCGGCGCATACGCCACATGTCATTATCGCGGTGAGTATGTAGATGAGACTGCGTTATGTGCTTGACGCGAGCGGCATGCTGCGAGTGCTGCTAGAAACACATTACGGTGAGCTTGATGAAAAAGTAATGTAAACTGCGCTTACCCTTGGTGAACATGTAATATTTTTTTTTACAGAATGAACAACGGAAATGCGCGGGGAGCCCGCGAAATTGAAGATGTTGAACCTAGGTAGAATTTTAGATACAAAATTTTTATTGAGTCTTGCATGAAAACCATTTTAATTTTTTTTGTGAAAGAAAAATTCTGTCTCCCTAAAGTCCTAAGCTAGGTACCGAGGCACCCTGCCTGTAATATCAAATTTCTCTTCTACATTCTACGTCTCAAGGTGACGTCAGCGCCATCTATCGATGACATAACTATACAATACAATACCTATACAATAAGCTACAATTTATTTTTGCTCATTTTTCTTTTAGGTAATTTGTCTATTTCTCATAAAATAACATACCATCACGCCACCATTTCCCGAAGAGTTAGGCAGAGGTGTACTATACACACACAGTTCGCTGGTATGTTTAGGTCCCATGTAATAGGGGGTGAGCCTATTGCTACTAACCGGCCACAAGTCCAAACTCCCGAGCTGGAAAGAAAGAAAGATCCACCACCGAGAACTTAACCTATTTATTTTATACTAGCGACCCGCTCGCGGTTATCACCCGTGCTGCTCCGTTCCTAAGAGGCGTAGCGTGATGTTATATAGCCTATGTCATTCAGTGATAATGTAGCTTTCTAACGGCAAAAGAATTTTTGAATTCGGTCCAGTACTTTTTGAGCCAATTCGTTACAAACATACTTACATACAAATCTTTCCTCTTTATAATATTAGTATAGATTATTATTTTTCTCTCACAACCGGCGTGTATGTGTGAGAATATGTAAGAATGTAGAAGAAGCAAAAGAAGTATGCAAGAATCGTAGTAAGTGGCAGTCTATAGTTTCTGCCTACCCCTGTGGGAGAAAGGCGTGAGTGTATGTATGTATTATTATTTTTTATTTAGCCAATTTTTTTCTACTTTTAGATTGCAGCCGGCGATGCCTCTTCGACGTCCCCACACCTCGAATGCTAACAACAAGCGTGAGGAGAGAGACGAAGATTATGGTCAAACGTCCAAGGTATTTTTTTCCTTTCCATTTTTCCTACATAAGTCAAAATCATTTATTTAAGACTAGCTTCGCCGAGCGGCTTCCCTCACGCTCGTAGGATACCTGAGAAAGTACAGTGGCGACCAAAACTCCATAGGCAATCTCACAACGCAATAGGTTGACGTTTAGTTTGACTTACGACCTTCTATTCATTGTCGTTAACAAGTGACACGCACTGGCTGTATCGAGCTCGCTCTTACTGTTCATAGCATGTAATCCTTAGCGTGCATATAGACTTTTGAGCGTTTACTGTACCTAAGTAGTAACCTAAACGTTGACCAGGCTCACAATCTATCTGTGCACCAGATTTCATAGAAATCTGTCAAGTAGATCTTGAGTTATTATAAGCGAACATGCAGACAGACAACCGCCAACAGCATTTATCATTAATCAGTGTATCACTGTAATTGAAATGTTAATTTGTTCTTAAGTTTTCTTAGAGTCCGGGACCGAATTTCTCTTACAAACGTAATACCAAAATAAATCGTAATACAAACACAATTTAATCAAATTCTGTTATTAGTAAATAGTATCGTAGGAACCTAGATTAACGGTATCCAAATCCGAATAATAATATAATTTGATAGAATATTGTCTGGATTACGATTTATTTCGGTATTGCGTTTTTGTGGGCAATTCAAACTCCGCCGGACCGAAGCATTGCCAAATATTCTGTCGCTAAGCAAAAATGTGCTAACATAATTGTGTTCGGGTTTGAAAGGCAATGTAGAAAAATGATGGAACTCGCGTCATCGTTACCGCACGCTTCCCACTTATGATCAAGAATTAAAGCTTAAATTGGTCATTAATACTTCTTTACAAACCAAAAATAATAATCTTATAGCTCGACGATACAATTCACAAGTTACCTAATTTTCACTTCTATAATATTCTGCCCTATAGTATATGTATACCAATATGTATGTGTGTGGCTAATATGCTGTTAGACCATGTATCTAAATATATATAAAACTCAAGGGTGACTGACTGACTGACATAGTGATCTATCAACGCACAGCCCAAACCACTGGAGGGATCGGGCTGAAATTTGGCATGCAGGTAGATGTTATGACGTAGGCATCCGCTAAGAAAGGATTTTGATAAATTCTACCCCCCAAGGGGATAAAATAGGGGATGAAAGTTCATATGGAACAAAGTAAAATAGTTACTTTGTTCCATATTTCCACTTTCCACGCGGACGAAGTCGCGGCCAAAAAGCTAGTATTTTTTTTTAAAACGTTGCCCCACACTAGGATTTTCTCCTGTATCGTGGGTGCGTTTACAAACACAAATTCTCACATACACAAACACCCAGATCCGGAACAACTACCTGTAGATCATAAAAATATTTGCTCCGTGTGGGGATCGAACCCACAACACGTGGCGCAGAAGCCGATCGCTCAACCGCTCGCCAATCGTGTCGTCAAAGTAGTAGTTATTAATAATTAGTCAGTAATAAATATTTACTCATAAGGAGAAGTATTTCTCTTAGCATCCCGAACGCCCAACCTTATAGCCCCGAATGTGTCTTTTAGTCTAAACACTATAATGACGTCATACCCTTGTTTAACAGGCAAGTGTGAAATCTTCTGGGTCTAGCGGGAAAGGGGAACGCTGCAACAAGTTCCAAAACAAACCAAAGCAACCTTTCAAGCCTAAAAACATCAATCAAAATGACAACGAGCCTGCTCAACGTAAGTAGAAATACCATGATGACATGGGGGTGGGGGGATCTTGATGGTGATTACGTCAGCAGTAGTTATTTACTTATTTACACATATGGCAACCCACACATTGTAATGTTTGAAAACGAAACGCATTTCCGGGGATTCCCACAAATAATGTATACGTTTAGGTACTCGCTTAGAACCGAGTAGGGGAATTACCGCGCGCTATTCACTTTTCCTCTATCCTAAATCGATTTTCATATTTCTAGAATTATAACTGCTAATCATGAATAAATAAAGAAATAGAATACAGAGGTATATCAATGTTTACGTAAGCATTGGAGGGGAGGGGGTAAGAGCTTTGCTTACTTTTGCTGACAAGGGGAGTGGGGGAGTAAGTAATTCTAATAAAACTGCTTACGTAATAATTGAGCGGCCCCTTACTGTAACTGAAAATGTTGTTTTCTATCTTGCAGCAACCCAAAACGACTCTGCTAAGAACGAATCCTTCAACAAACCTCGCAACATGGTGTACAACAGAACTCCACAGCGGCAACCAGCCAAAGAGTGTGAAGTTGCTCAAAATGACACAAACGTTACGAAGAAAGCAGAGGTCCAACCGGCACTGCTACCGTCACTCTTGGTCCCGAAAACGTAAGTTTATAATATACTAGCTTTTGCCAGCGACTTCGTCCGCATGGAATAGTTACTTTGTTCCATAGTTCTTCGCCCGCGGTTTCACCTGCGTTGCCCCGTTCCTAAGGGTTGTAGCGTGATGTTTTATAGCTTGAAACCTTTCTCATGAATCACAAATTTTCACAACATTTCCCTTCACTGCTCTGCTCCTATTGATCGTAGCGTGATGAAAAGTATACTATAACCTGCCCAGGAGTATGAAGAACAATTGTACAAAGTTTCTTTGAAATCCGTAGAGTGGTTTTTGTTTCTATAACGAACATACAGACAGACAAAAAATTTACTGATTGCATTTTTGGCGTCAGTATCGAACACTAATCACCCGCTGATAGTTATTTTGGAGATATATTTCATGTACAGAATTGACCTCTCTACAGATTTATTATAAGTATAGATAGAAGACTAGCGACCTGTCCCGGCTTCGCACGGGTGGACATTATTGAAGTTCTAGTCGGGATCCCTTTTTTTTATTGACTAAGTCGGCAAACGAGCTGACGAGCCACCTGGTGGTAAGTAGTCATCGTCGCCTATTGACACCTGCAACACCAGAGGAGTAGCTGATGCGTTGCCGAACCATAAGAGCCCCTACGGACTGCAAACTGCCAGAGCCGGTGCAACCGAGGGGAACTGGCTCTTACGTGCAAAAGTCGAAACACACCAAAGTGGTTTACGACGGACTCCGGTGGTCGCCAGCCAGTCAGACCACAAGAGGTCCTACCACCGAGCGAGTCAGATATTTTCACGCCTCTTACGGGATGCCTATCTGAAAGGCAGTGAGAAATAATATTCTAACATGGGGTAAAATCCCTGCCCTATTCCTATTTTTTTCTAGTAATAAATATAGCCTATGTTACTCAGTGATAATTTACCTTGCTAACGGCAAAAGAATTTTTGAAGTCTGTCCCGTAGTTTTTAAGTTTTTTTATTACTATCGGCCCGCCCGCGGTTTCACCCGCGTTGCCCCATTCCTAAGAGCCGTAGCATAATGTTAAATAGCTTAAAACCTTCCTCTTGAATCACTCTTATCTATTAAAAAAACCGCTTCAAAATCCGTTGCGTAGTTTTGAAGATTTAAGCATACATAGGGACGGACAGACAGCGACAGGGACTTTGTTTTATACTATGTAGTGAAATACAAACATACAAATCTTTCCTCTTTATAATATTAATGTAGAAGAGCATGTTTTGGACGCTTGTTTATTACTATACATATCTATAAAGGCTATAGGTATCATTGCGACCGCAGTCGATCTATTGTGAATAGGATTGCCAACTCTACTATATAATATAGTCTCCTACTGTATTTATTTATTTATTTAATTCATAAACAATTTACATTGTATTTGAATATTAGGTACAAGATTATTAGATACAATATCATATAAATATATTACAATATTATTAGCTACAATAACATATATGTACAGTCACACACCCAATAATAACACACACAGACAGACAGAGAACACAGAATAATCAGTCTTACAATTATTGATTCGTACAATTAAATATAATATGTCAATTTTAGGCTATGGAAGGATTACAATAGTTGAATCATAAATTGTAGTAATAGTCAATCATGATATAGTTACTTTAATTATGTATATAAGTATATATATATTTGTGGTCATTTATCTAAGTTGGTCACTGAGTATAAACATTTGTCTAATAAGAGTATAATATTAGAGGCCCGACTACATTTCTGAAAAAAATATATATATATATCGCTCATTTGGAGCGACAGTGTCACCACAACTGCAAAAAAATGCGGAATTGACCTAATTACATCAATGATCCCGACAATAATCTACGTTAGGAGTGAAAACGTCATATTTATTAGTTTATAATATTTATTAGTTTTCGTCATATTAACTAGCTCTAAGAAATATGAACAATCTTCACTTGTGTTACGAAAAAATCTTAAAAATGGCGTAGCGTAAAATTTCAAATTTGCAGTTGTGACACTGTCGCTCCAAATGAGCGATATAGTAGGCGAATCTACTATATTTTAAAGGCATCAAACTTAAAGCAATAATATTAATTTCAAATTTCAATTTAAAGGTCTAGCAGGCATTCCTTAAAATATTTTTATGGGTAATAATTTAAGACTACTATTTATGACCGACAAAAAGTTGGCAACCCTAATTGTGATAGCCACTAGTTGAGTTAGAGTTCACCGCTGAATCCTGCAGCTACTATGAACTGCAGGATTTTCTTAGGGGTAAGCACCTTTATTTCGTCCGAGCTTAAGAGTTTGGCGGACCGAATATCTCTTAAAAACGTAATACCGTAATAAATCGTAATTCAAACACAATTTAATCAAATTCTGTTATTATACAGATTCCGATACCGTTAATCTAGGTTCCTACGTTACCATTTTATTCAAAACTAGCTTTTGCCAGCGACTTCGTCCGCGTGGAATAGTTACTTTGTTCCCTAGTTCTTCGCCCGCTGTTTCACCTGCGTTGCCCCGTTCCTAAGGGTTGTAGCGTGATGTTTTATAGCTTGAAACCTTTCTCATGAATCACTCATTTTCCCAACATTTCCCTAAACTGCTCTGCTCCTATTGATCGTAGCGTGATGAAAAGTATACCTGTGGTTTGGGCTGTGCGTTGATAGATCACTATGTTAGTCAGTCACCTAACGTAAGAGTAGACAAATATAATCAGAAACCTCCGAACTGCTAAGCTATCGGGAGTTACACGTGTTATTGTGAGTCAACCATAAAAGATAGACATTTGCTGTCGTGGAATATTTTTTATATAATTTTAAGGAGAACATTTCCGTCATATATGATTTCTGTGTAGCTTTAACCATTAAGGCTGCACACGCGACGGAAGCTTAAAAAATGGAGTAAGTTCTCCTGTTTTCCCAACATTTTCCTGCACTGCTCTGCTCCTATTGATCGTAGCGTGATGAAAAGTATACTATAACCTGCCCAGGAGTATGAAGAACAATTGTACCAAGTTTCGTTGAAATCCGTCGAGTGGTCAGAGTGGTCAGACAATATTCTATCAAATTATGTTAATATTCGGATTTGGATACCGTCAACCTAGGTTCCTACGGTATCATTTCGTCTACTACTACTTCACTGGAAATAAAAGACCAAAAAATCGATCCAAACTTGGTAAAGTTGACAAATTGCATTCGCTTGTATTTATTTCCAGTGAAGTATCTATACTTATAATAAATCTGTAGAGTGGTCAATTCTGTACATGAAATATATTTCCAAAATAACTATCAGCGGGTGATTAGTGATCGATACTGACGCCAAAAATGCAATCAGTAAAATTTTTGTCTGTCTGTCTGTCTGTATGTTCGTTATAGAAACAAAAACCACTCGACGGATTTCAACGAAACTTGGTACAATTGTTCTTCATACTCCTGGGCAGGTTATAGTATACTTTTCATCACGCTACGATCAATAGGAGCAGAGCAGTGAAGGGAAATGTTGGGAAAATTAGTGATTCATGAGAAAGGTTTCAAGCTATAAAACATCACGCTACAACCCTTAGGAACGGGGCAACGCAGGTGAAACCGCGGGCGAAGAACTATGGAACAAAGTAACTATTCCACGCGGACGAAGTCACTGGCAAAAGCTAGTAATATAATAAATGGAGTAAATCTGTTGACAAATCTGGATACATATATTTTCTTTTTTATTTATATACTCTCTTTATTGTACACCAAAAACATTTATACAGATACAAATCGTTATTTAAAACATACAATGGGCGGCCTTATCACGACCAGCGACCATTTATATGAAAATATTGTGCTTTTTTTATGCTTTTTATATTCCTATTTTTATTTTCAACCTAGATCTAACCCTGAACCTCCTAGTCCGAAGCCTGAAGCTTATAAATCTCAGCAAACTCAAGCTCCTAGAGAATCTCTTGCTCCCACTGCATTACTGAAACCTGCTAGCGTCAGTGATGTCACTCCCACCAAGAAACTAATACCTAAGAAGTGAGTTTATCTTCATCATCTTATCACCCAAAAGATGTTTACTGCTGAACAAAGGCCTCCCCTAAAAACTTCCACAGGGACCATATATCGAGCCTTTTTAGGAAGAACATCGCAACCGTTTAACATAAGATTTTTTTTTACAAAATATTTATTAAAGTTATTTTAGTTAAGGAACAATTCGTCGTAAGAGTCCGGCGGACCAAATTTCTCTTACAATCGTAATACCGAAATAAATCGTAATTCAAACATTATTTAATCAAATTATGTTATTATTCGGATTTGGATACCATTAAGCTAGGTTCCTACTGTACTATTTCGTCTACTACTACTTCACTGGAAATAAAAGATTCGAAAATCGTTCCAAACTTGGTAATTTCTTGGCTAGTTTGCCTGATGTTAAGCGATACTGCGATCTACGATGGAGCGCGCTTGCCTAGAAGAAACCGATTCACTCGTGATTTAAAGACACCCAGATTATATCTATCGGGGAAGACCCATTCGGGAAGCGTATTCCACATTTCAGCGGGACGCATGATAAAAGTGAACTTAAAGCGTTTCGTTCGGGTTTTTGGAATGTCCACCGTGAATCGATGACGCTTTTTCGTGCTTCTGGTCGTCCGGTAGTGGAAAGGGCTAGGGGGAATAAGATCGTGGAGTTCTAATGCACACTCTCCGAAATGTATCCGATAAAAAACCGATAAGCTAGCAACTTTGCGGCTTTCGCTTTGAATTTCCTATGGAAATCTGTCACCCAGTCTTAACCATAGCGTGCTGGCCACATTTTGGTTTGTCGTCTCCATATAACTGTAGCGCTCAAAAGGATAAAAAATAATGTAAGTTTCATTTTCCTACAGCTACCTCATTGAGAAATTATCGATCGGCGATACAGTGATATTGTCAGTGGAGGCCAAGGCCTCGGAATCTAGAATCACCCGCGGCGACTACGTTTGCCTCACCATGGCGGAGGCCTTCGAGACGCAGTACCAGAGCCTCTGCGAAGACTTCGTGCTGGACTGTGATAATGATCAACATCCTTATAAGTGAGTATTGTAAATTTAACCAATACCAATTGCGGATAACTTCAGATGCGGTTTTGCCGCGGTAAATCCTTACTAATATTATAAACGTGAAAGTTTGTGAGTATGGACGGATGTATGGATGTTTGTTACTCTTTCACACCAGAACGGCTGAACGGATATCGATAAAATTTGGCACACAGATAGATCATAGCCTAAAGTAACACATAGGCTACTTGTTATTTTAGTGAATAAAAAATTCAATCGTGGGCAAGATTCGAACCTGCGTCTCCTAGTTAGATACACCAGACGCTTTAACCTTTAAACCACCGCGAGTCCCACCTTAATAACTTTATAATCTTGGCATGGAAAATGCAATAAAAAAATCACAAAAAGATACATATGCTACTTTTTATCCAGGTCGGACCCAATCCTGAAGTTCACGCAGAAAAAGTGGCAGGCAGAGTACTGTACTTGTGTATATCTATTTTTTTGTAGAGACGATAAATTAATAATTTAAATAATAATATTCCTCAGGCTAGTCCCAGGAGAGACCTGCTCCTATTTCAACCCTGAAGATGGTGGTTGGTACCGTGCACGCTGCCTTTCAACCACAACCCTCGCTCTTCTAGACAGCGGCAAGTTAGTAACCGTGACTCCCACGGACAAGTGCAGAAGACTGCCGGCCAAATACGAAGCTATACCAGAGTTCTGTGCCGTATTGACGAGTAAATCTGTCGAGGTAAGATTAACTATTTTTTCTTATGGGATAGGAGGGCAAACCTGCAGACCGATCGCCTGATGGTAAGCGATAACCGCCGCCCATGGACACCCGCAACATCAGAGGAGTCACGAGTGCGTTGCTGACCTTTTAAAAGGGGATTGGGCCTCCGGTAACCTCACTCACTCGACGAAACACAACGTAAGCGTTGTTTAACGCAGGATTTCTGTGAGGTCTTGGTATCACTCCGGTCGAGCCGGCCCATTCGTGCCGAAGAATGACTCCCACGTAAATCTATGATCAATCATCATCATCCTCCGAGCCTTTTCCCAACCATGTTTGGGTCGGCTTCCAGTCTAAATACGGCTGAATATATTTTAATATATTTTACACGAAGCGACCGCCATCAAACCTCCGCAACCCAATTTCTGTGTATTACCAATATTCGGGGTTGTCAGGCTTTTTTGGGCTTCTGACCACTAACAATTGACAACATTTCAAAATTATTAAGCTATCAAAACAAATATACTGTTTCTTTGTTTTCGTATCCTGAGTTCCAAAACTTTTTTTAACCTATAAGATCCCACTGCTGGGCAAAGGTCTCCCCCATCTCCTTCCACTGATCTCTTTCGAGGGCAATCTGAGGCCAGTCCATCCGGTGAGAGTCGTATTTTTTGAATTTCTTAAATTTGAAGAAACGAAAAGTAAAAATAAGTGTGATGACGTCACTTATACGGCGGAAACTGAGAAAATTGCAATTTTGGAGAATTAATAGAAAATCGTAGCAATTTGCGGTCTATAGTTATTGTCTACCCCTGTAAGAAAAAGGTGTGAGTGTATGTATGTATTTAATTGTAAATCAACAACAAAATAGATAGTTTAAAGTTATGAATATTTAAGATAGATGCCAAATTGACAAGACAATTCTTTTAAGGGTCAGACAAATTACGTCATTTCACCGTTTAACCCGTTGAGCCATACAAATGACGTCATTTGGCACTTAGAATAGAAAAAACAAAGTCAAAAATAAATATAAAAATGATTGAATATCGGAAAAATAAAAAATACATGTAATCCTATTTTTCGATCTAGTTTCTAATAAAATTATAACATACTAGCTTCTGCCTGTGACTTTGTCTGCGTGGACTCCAGTGAACTGGATTGGGTCGGACCTGGATAAAAAATGTGTTATTCCAGGCTATAATCTATTTGTGTGCCAAATTTCATACAGATCGACCAACGAACCGACGGCTTTACGTGCTCTCCGAGGCACGGAGGGGTCTCGATGTGTTAAGAATAGTCATCACACACGTGGGAGAGCCATGCTTCGGCACGAATGGGCCGGCTCGACCGGAGTGATACCACGGCCTCACAGAAAACCGGCGTTAAACAACGCTTACGTTGTGTTTCGCCGAGTGAGTGAGGTTACCGGAGGCCCAATCCTCTTTTAAAGGTCGGCAACGCACTTGTGACTTCTCTTTTGGTGTTGCGGTAAGCGATTACCGCCGCCCATGGGGGTGTCCATGGGCGGCGGTAATCGCTTACCGTCAGGTGATCCGTCTGCTCGTTTGCCCTCCTATCCCATAAAAAAAATTGTTACCCATCCACAGCCTGACCGCAGCGAGCGCAGCTTAACTTTGCAGATCAGTTGATTGGCTTAGTTATTACTTAGCTAGGAGCCCCTCTATAATATGATAATGATTTATGATAATTATGATTCTGATACTTGGTAATATCACTAATTTACCCATTTTTCAATTGTTCTGCCTGTCTGTCGAGATTGGTCGGCTCTAGACATTTTTTTTTTCTCTTTTGGAAGGCAAGTGATCGTGGTCTCTTGAATTAAGTATATTAGGTATTATCCTGCACATCGAGCTACATGAGTCTCACATTATAAATACTTAACAAAATTGTAAACAACCACAATGTCATGATTTTTATTTAAAAGAGTATCTATGGAGTTTCTTGCCGGTTCTTCTCCATAAGACCCACTATTTGGAACCGTGCACCTAGTTTTGAAAATTCAAAAGTACCTGTACCATTGGTTTATCCTTACCTAGTATAAAACAAAGTCGCTGTCGCTGTCTGTCCGTCCCTATGTATGCTTAAATCTTTAAAACTACGCAACAGGATTTTGAAGCGGTGTTTTTTAATAGATAGAGTGATTCAAGAGGAAGGTTTTAAGCTATTTAACATTACGCTACGGCTCTTAGGAGTGGGGCAACGCGGGTGAAACCGCGGGCGGGCCGCTAGTTTGAAATAAAAAATTTGAATTTGACTTTGTTGTTGTAGGTCGGAGCCAACTTGAGCTGCAAGATAGTATCCCAGTCAAATGACACGTTCAAGATAGCTATGACTAATATAGACACTAATGCCAGCGTCGGCGATGGCGAGGTTTTCCGTTGGATACCCGCTGTGGAGTATCAACCTACACGTAAGTACAGGATAACTTTATTTATTTATGCACACTAATCAAAATCACTACATAGTATAAAACAAAGTCGCTGTCGCTGTCTGTCCGTCCCTATGTATGCTTAAATCTTTAAAACTACGCAACGGATTTTGAAGCTGTTTTTTTTAATAGATAGAGTGATTCAAGAGGAAGGTTTTAAGCTATTGTAACGTAGTGGACACGTTTTAGAGACGTGGCCGACCGGGAACTACTCAGTGGAGATAAATTACACTCAGAACACAAAATATACAAATTTTATTGACACTAGGGTTGATGTTAACACAAACTAAGTACAAAGATATAACGAGTAGGGTGAGTTAAGCTCAGGGAGGGTTCGGCGAAGGCTTCGAGGCGAGGTCCGACCGGTAGAGGGCGGCTCTTAGCTTCGGTAGCTGCAGCCGGACGAAGGAGGAGCCCGCGCGTCGTCTGCAGAGCTATTTATAGTGACGCGCGGGGTGAGGCTTGAGGACGAAGTCCGATTTACCGTACTCGCCGGCGAGGCCCGTCGCGAAGACCCTCTAAAAAAAATGATTGTAAAAACTGCGCAATTAAAAAGAAATATATTAAGTATCTCGTTATTTTATGTATTTTTTTCCTGGCCTTCTTGCAATCGAAACGTTCATTCCAAAACAATCTCACAGCAATTATTATACTGGGCTGGAACGTGGAAGAATCCACATATCTCATCTAAAATAAATGGTATGTATCTATAATTGTAAACTTTAACGGTAGGTAAATGTTATTATATAAGTTCAATTATTATTAATTATTATTAACTCACCGTCTCCTGTCACTGTCACTACCAACTGTTTGTTAATCGTGACGACATTAATATTAATATTATGCACTTTTTCATCCATCTTTATGTATATATTATCTCCGCAAAAGGTATTTCTTAATTCTTAATTTTAAGCATTGTCCTAAGTAAATGCCTACAACACAGTGCACAATCGTGTCTGCTGCAGTCGGCTGCGTGCAGCGCAATGAATCAAATGAATGATCTAATAGCTGTATGTATGTATCTATTCATTATACATTTAATATAAGAAGTAGGTACTGTGGGATTAGAAGTCTCACCGCCCCGATGGCAACTGGCTTAGACCAGTTTAGTTGCTACCGTGCTGCGTGTAGTGTGGCGATGCAAAATATTATTCTTCTTATAATTATTATTTATATAAGTATTTGTCTATTGAACACGGTCGCTCTTAATAATTTATTATTTATACATTATTTATTTATTATACAACTATTATAGGTATTACATAACTGATTTACATCCGTAACTCCTCGCAAGGGTCCAGTTGAAAATCAGCGTCAAGCACTGGTGGCTTGACAAAATGCTGAACTGGTCCTATTTGGCACAGCCGCGAGACACAGACTAGGATTAGGATGTTATAGGCTTATGAATACACTTATACTACTATACTATGTACTTGTGTGAACTGCGTAAAGCTGTGCTAAATAAATTTCTTTTCTTTCTTTCTTTTCTAATGGTAACCCTCCCCGTCCCTTGCTCGAGCCGGCCCGCGCCGAGTCAGTAGCTTTAAATTAGCCCCTAAATAATTTAACCCAGATCCAGCCGTCCCTAGCTGTCCCCCCAGCAACGCCCTAAGCCGAGGTCGAGTCCCGCAGGGGACGCCCTTAGCCGCTGTTGCTTAGTTATAAGATGCTCCTGGCTGGAGGCATTCGGTGCCTCGCCACCAAGTCCGGTTACGCTGTAAAGATTCCCTGAATCAACAGCTATCACCATTCAAAAAAAAAAATGAGGCTTGAGGTGTGGGGAAGGAGCGGCGGGCGCGGATCATGTCACACTATTTAACATTACGCTACAGCTCTTAGGAATGGGGCAACGCGGGTGAAACCGCGGGCGGGTCGCTAGTAATAAAATAAAACTTAGCACAATTACGTACAAAGATACTGCTTATCTCTAAAAAAAACTCTTCCAGCAGACCTGCGAGAGGAGAGTATTAACAAGAAATGTAGACAGAAGAGTGAAAAATAATAGTAATAATAAGATAAATACTACATACATACATACACTCACGCCTTTCTCCCACAGGGGTAGGCAGAAACTATAGACCGCCACTTGCTACGATTCTTGCATACTTCTTTTGCTTCTTCCACATTCATACATCTTCTCATACATACACGCCGGTTGCCAGTGCTACGCACCTGACCTTTTTGAAGGATTTCGCCAATAAGATCGGCATATGTCCTTCTAGGGCGACCTCTATCGGCGCTGCCGCTGACATTCGCCTTATAAATTGCTTTCATTAATCGTCTTTCATTCATTCTTTCAACATGTCCAAACCATCTCAGCATATTCTTTTCAATACGCGTCACTACATCATCTTTCAGCCCGCAACGTTGTCCTATCACACTGTTCCTCAATCTATCATTGTGAGTTACACCACACATACTTCGCAAGGAACGCATTTCCACTGCATTTATTCTACTTAGATAAATACTATATATTCAAGTTAACACATAACCAATTATAAAACAACATACACATGTAATATAAATACATACACATATAATTTAAATTAAATAACTTTCTTCAATAGAGTTTCTTGCTGGTTCTTCTTTTTCTTTTTATACCGCTAAGGTGGCAAACAAGCATACGGCCCGCCTGATGGTAAGCGATTACCGTAGCCTATGGACGCTTGCAACACCAGGGGTATCCCTCGCGCGTTGTCGAACATGTAAATCAAGGAGGAATAGTTGTGCTGGCAGCTTAGAAGACAATAGCGTGATGCTTATATATCTATAACGATATATCTCCTAACACAACATAGCACGGAGCTATGTTATCTTCTCCATAAGACTTATTATTTGGAACCAGGCACCTAGTTTTAGTTATTTTTAGGGTTCCGTACCTCAAAAGGAAAAACAGAACCCTTATAGGATCACTTTGTTGCCCATCCGTCCGTCCGTCTGTCAAGACTCTATCTCGTCATTTTTTTTTATTCTCTATCAGGGAAGACCCACTGGGGAGCGCATTCAACATTTCAGCGGTACGCATGATAAAAGTGGAGTTAGAAGCGTTTTTCGTTCGGGATTTTGGAATGTCCACCATGAATTGATGTCGCTTTTTCGTGCTTCTGGTCGTCCGATAGTAGAAAGGGCCAAGGGGATAAGATCGTGGATATCTAATGCACACTCACCGAAACGTATCCGATAAAAAACCGATATAATATCAATACAAATATATCTTCTTCCTCAGCCGTTGCCATCCCAGAAGTAGAGCGGCCGCCAGTTACCGATGGGTCTAAAGTACTTCTGGTACTAGCTACATCTCTGGACAGAGCGTTTGTCCGGCCGTCAGATGCAGACGCCCAGCGGAAATACAACGATGTACTGCAACAAGTGCTGCTGAGCGCAATGAATGGTGAGTTCCTTTAGCGATGGCGCTGCGGTGGCCCATCGAATTCAAATGATCTCCCCCGCAGCATCAAATCATGGTTATCATATTCTTGCAATATCATTGTAGTAATAAGATACCAACTTTAAAATCGATCAGACCTGTGGAAGTTGTTCACACCCCTTCATCAACTAGAAAAGAGCTGATAGTCGTCAAACAGCTGGCCTGCAGCTGGCCATTTCCTTAAATCATAGCTAAGAACACTTGATCAAGTCACCTTTCAAACGACAAAAAAACTGAATCAGAATTGGTCCATACGTTCGGGAGCTATGATGCCATAGACACAAAAAACTAAATATAAAATGAACGAAATAAAAATTATATCAATTTTTAATTGTTTGTTCCTCTGTCGCCCATGTTCTTATTAAGTACACCTCTGCCTAACCTTTCGGGGAATACAGGTGTGACGGTATGTTAATCCTTTGGGAACCACAGACAGCTACTCAGAAAGTACGCAGAAATCAATAGGGAATATTCATAAGATTCAAATTTGAGTAAAATTTTTTTTTTACATAATCGCTTTTCTATCAATATTTTAATTATTGAATACTAGAAAAAGTGCGCGGCAAATTTAACAGATCAAAACGGAACTTACGACAATGTCTACGTTGTGACGCTCTCATGAAGTCACCTTAAACATTAGATTTGTAATTACTAGGTATAAAATTAATTTCAGTCCGGAGAGAACTGAAATTAATTTTATTTACGTTTGAATTAGTTAGTAAACTTAAAAATATAGTTGATTGGATAAAACGATCAATAAATTTTAAAAACGATAAAACAGTGACTGTTTTTGCGGAAATTGACGTCACTGTACATGCTGCCAATATGGCGGCGTTTAAACCTCCCGTATCTGATTGCAGTTTTGAATATTTATTTTTATGATTAAACTAGCTCCTGCCGACGATTCTGTCTGCCTGGACTTCAGGATTGGGTCCGACCTGGATAAAACCTGACCTAATCTATCTGTGTGCCAAATTTTATCTAGATCCATTCAGCCGTTCCGGCGTGAAAGAGTAACAAACGTCCATACATCCATCCATACTCACAAACTTTCACGTTTATAATATTAGTAAGGATATCAATAAACATCACCTTATGACGTAAATTCAGAATGTGAAGGCAAATTTCGATTACGCGGATGAGACTCGCGGTGGCTTAGCGATCAGACCGTCTGGTGTATCTAAACCAGAAGACGCAGGTTCGAATCTTGCCCGTGATTGAATTTTTACTTCACTAAAATAACTAAGGATATTAATATTTTTGTCAAAGAAATATTTTTTTATGGTGCTTTAATGAAATAAAGAATGAAAAATGTTTATTTGTCTCAAAACAGTTACATCGCTTATAAATGAGTCATCCCCAGTAAGTAATTGATAAATAATACTTGTGTTGGGGCTGTCTCGCTCTTTCCCTTAATTATTAACAATATTGAGACTATGTTTACTAAAGGTAATGATTTTTTTTTATAATGTAAACTATTGATGATTGATGAACATGTATATTCCCTATTGATAAGGAAGAACAAATTAATATTAAAAAAAAACTTGATTATTTCCAGCAAAACCACTGTCGGAGCCGCCGCAGAAAGGCGACATGGTCATCGGGAAGTTCACCGATGGCAATCACTATCGCGCTCTAGTCCGACGTACTAACATCAAGCAGAACAAATACCAGATAGAATACGTCGAGTATGGTAGGTATACGTCAACACGAGAGCCATGCTTCGGCACGACTGGGCCGGCTCGACCGGAGTGATACCACGGCCTCACAGAAAACCGGCGTTAAACAACGCTTACGATGTGTTTCGCCGAGTGAGTGGCGTTACCGGAGGCCCAATCCCCTTTTAAAAGGCCGGCAACGCACTTGTGTTTCCTCTGGTGTTGCGGGTGTTCATGGGCGGCGGTAATCGCTTACCATCAGGCGATCCGTCTGCTCGTTTGCCCTCCTATCACATAAAAAAAATACAAGTCACAAGGACGATAGTCGGAAATTCATTTCGGAGGTCGGTTCGGGCCCTGGATCAGAGATCTTTACAATCCTTCCATATTATAAAACCATTCCATATTAGAAAGCGGCGGTAGCCTAATCGTTAATGCGTTGGATTTGCGATCATGTGATTGCCGGTTCGAAACCCACCCATTACACTACCGACGTGAACACACTCGTAACACAAGCATTTAGCTTAGCACGAGGGGTTAACAAGCTTTTTTTTTTATAAAAAATATCCACCGCCGCCTCTGTCCGCGACACTCAAAAATTACTGAACGGATTTTCATGCGGTTTTCACTAATTGACGGAGTGATTATTGTAACAGCAACTTAGAGGCGTGATCAGATGTTATATTTATTTAATGTAAGATTTGTGGACCCAGAAGATTTTGATCCGCTCGCCCCTAGGTTCGCTGCTTCTGCCTGTCGAGGAAATAAGCTAATGCCTATAATAGTGATGGCGAACCAAAGGCACGCGTGCCATCGTTGGCACGCGACAAAGTATTTTGAGCACGGGACTTAGGTAAGAATTTGGGCAAGTAATCAAAACTAGTCTGTTAGTGTCAAGTTATTAAGACAGAGAAAAGAGATTTCGCGACTGAGTTACCTACCATAGTAATGTAGAATTCGTACGAATTAGTTCTACTATTGTCATTATTCTGAGGTTTTACGCTTGAGATTGTCTGACAGCACGTCATGACGTCATTTTTTTTTTGAAAAGCTTACTAGTAATGTGTGTCGCACATTACTAGTATTCTTGTTAACCCCTCGTGCTAAGCTAAAATGCTTGTGTTACGAGTGGGCTCACGTCAATAGTGCAATGGGTGGGTTTCGAACCGGCAACCACATGATTGCAAGTCCGACGCCCTAGCCATTAGGCTACCGCCGCTTATCATGTCATTAAACAGTTGTATAGAAAAATTGGCACGTATACCAATAAAGGTTCGCCATCCCTGGCCTATAACAATACATTATTCAACTTACAGGCAACATAGAAGTCTCAACCTTGGAGAACTTATTCCCGTGTCCATCCGAGGTGGATCTTCGTACAATACCATCACAAGTGTCTATGGTCAAGCTGGCTGCTGCCACGGAGCTGTCGGCACCGGCCATAGAGTTCATCGACACTATCAAAGACGAAGAAGAACTGATACTGGTAAGTGGACACAGCCATATATATATATTTTTTTTTAAAAAAAAAGCTTACTATCAATGTGGGTGGCACATTACATGTGGGAGAGCCATGCTTCGGCACGAATGGGCCGGCTCGACCGGAGTGATACCACGGCCTTACAGAAAACCAGCGTGAAACAACGCTTACGTTGTGCTTCGGAGGTTACTGAGTTAGGAGTGTTACCGGAGGCCCAATCCCCTTTTAAAAGGCGGGCAACGCACTTGTTACTCGCACCTCTGGTGTGGCGGGTGTCCATGGGCGGCGGTAATCGCTTACCATCAGGCGATCCGTCTGCTATGTTGGCCCCTATCCCACAAAAAAAACTTTTTTCCTCATGTCATCATTTCTTTCATAGACTCTCCCTGAAGGTCGTAAGACTGCGCCGAGTGGCAGCGAAGTCACTCTCACTATAGCGAAGAACAAAGTAAACCTCAACAAGAAACTGGTGGAGATGTGCACGCCGGAGTGGAAGAAGATCGAGGAGAGGGGTGGAGATGTTGTCGGTAAGACCTTATTTTTAATTTCACCCAAACTAGAATTTTCTACACTAACGCGAGTGTTAGAAAAACCAGTAGAGAAAATTAATATTAGACATTGAAATAAAATTACTTTTTATGCATTTTATCGAGCTATATTGATAAATAGTACAAAATAGAATGTTCTCGTCTAAACTGCATCATTAGCTTAGTGGTCTTAAGCGGAGCAGGACCCAGGTTGCACAGTGTTATTGGGTTTTTATATGAAATTCTCAGTAGCAGCTCGGAGGGTACAACATTGCCATAACAGGATGTGTGGACAATGTAAGTTAATGTCTAACACTACATATTAGTACTCTACCTTAGGAGAATAGAGACATGATTTCTCTTTTTTTTAAACCACTAAGGTGGCAAACAAGCATACGGCCCGCCTGATGGTAAGCGGTTACCGTAGCCTATGGATGCTTGCAACAACAGAGGTATCACTCGCGCGTTGCCGACCCTTTAAAGGAGGAATAGTTGGGCTGGCAGCATAGGAGATATGCTGCCATGCATGACATCGGCGGTAACAAAACACCACCGGTCCCCCACACTGTCGACACAACGCTTGTTCTCCATTAGGAACACAATATAGCACGGAGCTATGTTATTTGGCAACGATTTTCTGCAAGGTTTACAAGCTGCTAGCAGTCGGGCAGCTCCAATTCTGAGTGGAATTATTCAATTCCACTATGCCCTACCTCTCTTTCTTCTCTCTATCTACATTATTTCATACATTTTACCTTTCTAGGGGGTAGGCAGAAACTATAGACGATTCTTGCATACTTCTTTTTCTTCTTCCACATTCATACATCTTCTCATACATACACTCCTATTGCGAGTACTACGCACCTGACCTTTTTGAACGATTTCGCCAATAAGATCGGAGTATGTCCTTCTATGGCGAACACTTCCACAAAAATGATGGTATGCTATATTTTTTCAACAGAAACGGAACACATAATGTACGATGATATGGAGTACACAGTTCTCCCGAAAGCCGGATGCACCGTAGAGGTGTTGGACATCAGCGTGCTGCGTGGCGGCATCATATCCGGTCACGACATTTCCGACAAACGCGCGGACGTTGTGTTCAACCAGCTCTCCGAGAAGGTACTGTTTTTGTCATTTTCGTCATGAAATATATTTCCAAAATAACTATCAGCGGGTGATTAGTGATCGATACTGACGCCAAAAATGCAATCAGTAAAATTTTCGTCTGTCTGTCTGTCTGTATGTTCGTTATAGAAACAAAAACCACTCGACGGATTTCAACGAAACTTGGTACAATTGTTCTTCATACTCCTGGGCAGGTTATAGTATACTTTTCATCACGCTGCGATCAATAGGAGCAGAGCAGTGAAGGGAAATGTTGGGAAAATGAGTGATTCATGAGAAAGGTTTCAAGCTATAAAATATCACGCTACAACCCTTAGGAACGGGGAAACGCAGGTGAAACCGCGGGCGAAGAACTAGGGAACAAAGTAACTATTCCACGCGGACGAAGTCGCTGGCAAAAGCTAGTCTAAATAAAATAAGAAATATTAGATACTAGCGGCTCGCCCGCGGGCCGTAGAGTCGTAGCGTAATGGCTTAAAAGCTTCCTCTTGAACCACTCTATCTATTAAAAAAACCGCTTCAAAATCCGTTGCGTAGTTTTAAAGACTTAAGCATACATAGGGACGGACAGACAGCGACAGCGACTTTGTTTTATACTATTTAGTGAGTAGCTTCTGCCCGCGGCTTTGTCTGCGTGGACTTCAGGATTAGGTCCGACCTGGATAAAAAGTAGCCTATGTGTTAGGCTATAATCTATCTGTGTGCCATCCAGATCCGTTCAGCCGTTTTGGCGTGAAATAGTAACAAACATCCATACATCCATACTCACAATCTTTGACGTTTATAATATTAGTAAGGATTCATGAAAGTGTAAACATAATATGTATGAAGCGATTTCGATTAAGAATAAATTAAATGTAAGAAAACAACCATAGGTGTTAGTAAGTTTGTCACCCATGGACGGTGTCGCTGTCACCGTAAGTTAATTAATACCTTTTGAGTTGCCTCGTTTTATTTATTTTTTTCGGGCATTTTTTATCAAAAACTACTGGGCCAATTTTAAAAATTCTTTCACTAATAGAATGCTACTTTATCAATAAGTAACGTGTGCTATGTATGTTATTGTTAATCGAGTTAATATGTCGTCACTTTAGGTCACGAGTGAACTGTGTTTTTCTATGAAACTCTTCTTGACCTAAACATACCGGCGAACTGTGGGGTACATTAGTATAACTCTGCCTAACCCTTCGGGGAATACAGGCGTGATGGTGTGTTATGTTATTAAAAAGCATGGATATTCTCGAAACCAGTCAACAAACATTCCGAATGTTTAAAGGTTGGTCTCAATAGCAAATCCGTCGATAGATTTGCTTACTAGAGGTAGGATTTTGACATTACTTTGTATGTACTTTATGTCAAAATCCTATCTCTAGTAAGCAAATCAACTTACATAAGTATTCTTCAGAAATCTAGCTATAATTTTAATCTTGTTACAGATGGCAGAGTACTGCAATAGTGAGCTTGGCAGGGAGCCTTACCTACCTAAACCTGAGGAGCTTTGCATCGCTCAATTACCTCCTTGTAAGTATGTTTGCATGGGCATGGACGTGGCCAGGTGGACCAGACGAACGTTAGAATGGAGGCCACGAGAAACGAAACGGGGCAGGGGTCGTCCGCCAGAAAGATGGGCGAACGAAATAAGAAGACAGGCGGGCGTCAACTGGATGATGGTAGCCCAGGACAAAAAGAAGTGGAAGGAGATGGAGGAGGCTTATGTCCGTGGACGGACGATTTAAAGGCTGATGATTGATGATGATGTTTGCAGTACCTTGAAAGATCACAGGGGAAATTTGACAGTTTGTGGTAACTTGACTATACTTACAGTATGTTTCAATGCGTCTGAAGTTATCCGCAAGTGATTTTGCGGTGGAGAACTTAAGGCGGATCGTTCAGCTGAGCCCGCGAAATTCAAATTTCAAGTGATTTTTCAGTTTGTAGGTCTATAACAAGTTTTAGATTCATGGTAGTAGTAATCGCGACATTAACTATACAACATTCACAACTGAGAACGCAAACCTTTACTTATAAATCCTTATCAAGCCAAAAACTTGCTAAAAACTGTGTAATTGGTCAAAATTGACATTTTACACTACTTTTAGCTACAATAATGATTTTTAAGCAATGGTTTTAGTTAAACGTTGTGAATTTTGTTTAGTTATTGTCGCAATTACTACTGCCATGAATCTAAAACTTGTTATAGACCTACTATTGCCATGAACGTAGAACTTATTATAGACCTGCAAACTGCGAAAAACCACTTGAAATTTGAATTTGGCGGGCTCAGGTGAACGATCCGCCTTAATATAAAGCTTGGTGTAAATACAATTGACGTCATAAATGGTTCGCATCCTTGATTATTGTCTTTACAAATTTCCTTCGGACACAGTCGGATAATATTTTTTTTTTTTATATACGCAGATCCTCAATGGTTCCGCGCTGTGTTCTTGGATCTCGCCGCCGGCCCCGGCAGCAGTGAAGGTAGCGTCTGCTATTTAGACTATGGTAATATCGCCACGGTGCCCGTCACTTTGCTGCGCAAAATGATGCCAGAGTTTATCACCGGGTACCCTGTGATGGGACTGCATTTGGAGATTAGAGGTGAGTTGATTAGACAGTTGCAATATCCACTTACGGCTGTAAGAAATCTGTATCTTTCTGTAAGAAATCTGTATCTGTCAATTTTTTTTAATTATTATTACTTATTTATTTAAAACAACACAATAAAAAGTACATGGATTTCGGTGGTTTCTACACTAAGCTCAGAGCTTGTATCGCAGATACCAATATAGCTTCACTGTCAATGTTTAACACTGTTGTACAATGGACTCCGTAACATGGGTCGGTATAAGAAACTGAAGGTTAAAAGAGAAAGTTGTTACTAGAGATTCTGACATTATTAAGCTATTGCATAGCTTCTATCGCGGGCCTTGAGCGTGGGGACCGAATCCAGAAATTCCGTAACGAAAAAAACCTAACACGCTTGTCTCTTTAGTTCACCAACCCGCCTTTAGGTGGCATTGGTTGTATTACATAAGTTGATTAAAACCAATGCCACCTAAAGGCGGGTTGCTGAACTAAAGAGAAACACGCTTGTCTCTTTAGTTCAGCAACCCGCCTTTAGGTGGCATTGGTTGTATTACATAAGTTGTTAAAAAACGCTATGCAATAGCTTTACCGCGGCAGTCCCCGAGTGCCACACGTATATTTTTAAGCTATTGCATAGCTTCTATCGCGGGCCTTGAGCGTGGGGACCAAATCCAGAAATTCCGTAACGAAAAAAACCTAACACACTTGTCTCTTTAGTTCAGCAACCCGCCTTTAGGTGGCATTGGTTGTATTACATAAGTTGATTAAAACCAATGCCACCTAAAGGCGGGTTGCTGAACTAAAGAGAAACACGCTTGTCTCTTTAGTTCAGCAACCCGCCTTTAGGTGGCATTGGTTGTATTACATAAGTTGTTAAAAAACGCTATGCAATAGCTTTACCGCGGCAGTCCCCGAGTGCCACACGTATATTTTTAAGCTATTGCATAGCTTCTATCGCGGGCCTTGAGCGTGGGGACCGAATCCAGAAATTCCGTAACGAAAAAAACCTAACACGCTTGTCTCTTTAGTTCAGCAACCCGCCTTTAGGTGGCATTGGTTGTATTACATAAGTTGATTAAAACCAATGCCACCTAAAGGCGGGTTGCTGAACTAAAGAGAAACACGCTTGTCTCTTTAGTTCAGCAACCCGCCTTTAGGTGGCATTGGTTGTATTACATAAGTTGTTAAAAAACGCTATGCAATAGCTTTACCGCGGCAGTCCCCGAGTGCCACACGTATATTTATAAGCTATTGCATAGCTTCTATCGCGGGCCTTGAGCGTGGGGACCGAATCCAGAAATTTCGTAACGAAAAAAACCTAACACGCTTGTCTCTTTAGTTCAGCAACCCGCCTTTAGGTGGCATTGGTTGTATTACATAAGTTGATAAAAAACACTATGCAATAGCTTTACCGCGGCAGTCCCCGAGTGCCACACGTATATTATTTTTTTATGGACCTAATGTCAAAATCCTATCTATATCTATACCTATAATAAAATTGCAACAGGCTGATGTTTGTACATTATAGATATTAAAGAAAACTATTATGGGGTGTGTTTATTAGAGCAACAGAAGGCAAAATATTTTTTTTTAGAATTTTTGGCTGTCTGTATGTTTGTACGCGCATCACGCAACAACTACTGTATGGAATTGAATGCAGTTTTCACCGATGTATTGCTAAAGGTGTAACTTAAAATCTGATGCATGTTTAATTTTGATACGCCGCCTAGAATCGGACTTATAGTATGTTAATCTTTTTGAGATGTGAGTGAAACTGCGGGCAACAGCAGCTAGTCTCTGACAAGCAAATCTACTGACGATTGTCATATAAAACTAAAAATATCTAATATTCGCGTAAATGCCAGAAACTAGTGTCCAATCTATGACGCAATTGTATAAAATTGAAGACTGCAGTCGCAAGTAACAAATAATGATTGACAGTTGACAATACAGACAGTGACAGTTAAATAAGTCCAAGCGACAGTCTAACACTGACTCCTAAGACACCACAGGGTATCCTAGTTTAGGAGGCAGAGTGCAAATGTATTAAATTTGCACGCCTTTCACAAATTATGTAACTCGAGCTAGATACCGATTCTGTGTGGATGACACGACACGCGTGTCAAGGATTTCTTTCACATATGGCGGGTGACACGAGAGTAGTGTCATAATTAGCTTAGTTATATTGTATTTGAGATATACACATTGTAAAATACATTGCATTTACATACATACATACATACATACATACATACACTCACGCCTTTCTCCCACAGGGGTAGGCAGAAACTATAGACCGCCACTTGCTACGATTCTTGCGTACTTCTTTTGCTTCTTCCACATTCATACATCTTGTCATACATACACGCCGGTTACGAGTGCTACGCACCTGACCTTGACCGCATTGCATTTAACAGAAATCTGCGGTAGGCGTAACATTAGCTTCTGTGGCGTTTCTGTCGTGTCATGAAAATGTTAGCCGTCACCGACAATAGTATAAACAAATGGGTGCCGCACTGAATTGGTTAAAAAATTATAAAAAAAAATACTTTATTGACACAAATAACCTTTACGAAGTACTTAACTATTAGGTTACAAGTTCAGTCTATACAAAGGTGGCTTAAATAATGGAAACCCTGCCTCCTAAACTAGGGGAAACCTGTGACTTAGGATTCCGTGTACTAATGTTACTTCGAATGATCCAGTAGACCTTTATGTGTATTTTTTATGTTGAAGAACCTAATTACATAAACATAACATACCATCACGCCTGTATTCCCCGAAGGGTTAGGCAGAGGTGTACTTAATGTACACCCACAGTTCGCCGGTATGTTTAGGTCCCATGTTATAGGGGGCGAGCCTATAGCCATTAACCGGGCACAAATCCAGACTCCGAGCTGCTAATGAGAATTTCATAGAAAAACCCAATAACACTTTGCTCGACCTGGGGATCGAACCCAGGACCTCTAGTGTAGCAGTCGCACTTGGGACCACTAGACTAATGAGGCAGTCCTAATTACATAATTGGGTAACGATGTATTAAAAGCCTTGAGTTAAGGTTATTTACTTACTGTTTGTTATCTACCTATTTTATTGTTGTTGTGGGCTTGTTTCAAGGTATTTAATTAATAAAGATTATCTAATTATTATTACATTACTCCTACAGATTTCCCGGCTGAACCTTCAGATGAGATGCTCGCCCGGGCTGTAGAACACATGAAAATCGACGACGAAGGCAAAGGCGTCTTGAGAGTGAGCAACTGTGTGAAGCAGGCAGATGGCACATACGCGGTCGACGCGCCCGAGCTTCTGAAGGCAATGAAAGGGTAAGCGACTGTTTAGTCGCGACGACTAGCCAGTCGCAATGTCGAATAATCGGTTGATTAGTCAATTAAGATCATAAAAAATCAAATTGTTAATTTGTTTTAAAATAATCTCGCTTTTTTGTTTATTGTTTAGAATATAAGAAGACGATTGTTTTTTTTTTGTCTATTATCGCCTCATGACTCGTACGAATCGTTCGTTAATTATTTTTGTAGTTTTAAGTTTATGGTTAAGTTAGAATTTTAAGTATGACCCGTAGAAAAATACTTTTAAACACAACCTACCGGCTTTAAAAAAATATAGAATTTACTATATTTTCATCTGTAGAATTAAAGGAAATAGGTTTATTTCATTGCTAAACAATGCTTTCCTAATATTATACGTTTTTAAAGTCCCACGCGAAATAGTTTCTTTCCTAGTGCGAGCATGAAACCGTCGATAAATTGATATAATATCGATTTTATCGACTCGAGACATCAATATAATATCGATTTTTATATCATCATTAACCACGTTCTGCTCCCATGTGGGAAATAGGACATTAGCACCATTACTCGGGTTTTAAGGAAATCACGACATGATGGAGATGCGAAATATTTTTATTGTAGAAAAAAATTTAGACAACTTACTATATTGACATTTTTGATATCGAGATTGCGTTCCAATTTAAATTGGTTTTATCTCGATAAAGCTTTTGCCAGCTCTTATATGGCATTATATCGTCAAGACAATTTTGCTGACTTTTATCTTAAATCGTCGAAATTGTATTTTTTTTTATGGGATAGGAGGGCAAACGAGCAGACGGATCGCCTGATGGTAAGCGATCACCGCCGCCCATGGACACCCGCAACACCGGAGGAGTCACGAGTGCGTTGCCGACCTTTTAAAAGGGGTTGGGCCTCCGGTAACCCCACACACTCGGCGAAACACAACGTAAGCGTTGTTTGAAGCCGGAAGAAACTCCATAGATACTTATTTAAATAAATAATAAATGTCCATAACGTGCAGTTTATCAAGTGATTGGATTCACACGCGATCTTCTATCAATTAGATCGCCGATTTTCAAAAACTGCATATCTTTTCAAGTTTCCGCTACGACTAAAGTCGTATTCTTAAAGAGTATGAAAATTGCTCTATCACTTAATGTCAGTAGTTTTCTGACTTTTTTTCCATTATCTGGTTAAAATAGTACCAGTAGCATTTCGCAAGGTTTTCTTCAAGTCTATTCCCAAGTTTTCCATTCCAGCCTTCAGGCTTATATTCTGAATAGTTCAGAAATTAACATTTCAAATACGCGTTTAAGATCAACACGATTTTCATTACGCGTTTCCTATGAAGCGGTCGATATTTTTCCTTGTACGGTTTCAAATCGTTAGGAAGAACATAAATATAGCATGATTTGTAGCCAAATAACGCTATAATCAACAATTCCAAGTCATTGAATGACGATTTTCCCCCCAAGTATGCTATTTCCGAATGATCGTCAAGATGTCAGAAAGTTTGACGGATTTGATAAATAAAATGACATGTGATTCTTATGCCATTCTAGATGATCTCATACATTTTTTTATCGACATCGGATTGACTGATTTCACAGAAACAAAACACGGACAAAAATTATCATGGCGTTGTATGCTGGTGCCGATAATACCAGTAGATGGCGTTGTGTCCTATCCTTTGATATTTGATTCAGATGCGCGGTCCTTTCATTGCATACCATGGAGCTATCTGTGCAGACTTGTACCGCGATTTATAAGCATTATTTTAGAGATTTCACCTATTTCGTCTTGAAGCAGAGTTATAGCAA
This sequence comes from Acronicta aceris, assembly GCA_910591435.1. Lineage (NCBI taxonomy): Eukaryota > Metazoa > Arthropoda > Insecta > Lepidoptera > Noctuidae > Acronicta > Acronicta aceris. The sequence continues at coordinate 4,566,268 of OU342787.1, read as the reverse complement.
AGCCTTTTCGGAAGCGAGTGAAACTGCGGGCAATAGCTAGTGTAATCTAGAAATATTGTTCATTCAAAACGGATTCTGAGTGATTCTTTCATGGGATAAATCTCTGAAAGAGAATCTCCCTTTCAGTTAAATTTCCCCCCCCCCCTTTTTCCAATTTACTAAGATCAAAACATCGTTTATTCAAAATAGACTAAAATATAGTTTGGCTACCCAAGCGTTTCATCCTATTAGCCAAGAGACGTCCACTGCTGAACAAAGGCTTCCCCATAGACTTCCACAAGGACCGGTTATATGCCGCGTGCATCCAACGACTCCATTCGTCGTTTACCGGGTCGTCCGTCCATCTCGTTGGAGGTCGTTCCACTGCGTTTCCCGGTGCGTGGTCTCCTCGAGAACCTTTCTGCCGCAGCGGACATCAGTTCTACGAGCTATGTGCCCCGCACACTGCCACTTAAGCTTGCTAATTCTTTGAGCTGTGTTGGCAAGTTCTATGGACTTCATTTCAGAAATGCCAAGCATAACTCTCCATAGCTCGCTGAGTGACCTTGAGCTTTCTTATGAGACTCGTAGTGAGCGTTCGCATCTGTGCGATAAATCGTCATCGTTTGTGTCACACTGAAGGACTGTTTGACACTTGTGTGGGCCCTAATAAAGATGGCGAGATGGGATGGATTCCTTCCAAAAGGACTGGTCCTTTGGGTCCAATAAACAGAGAGAAGTTGACTGCCTCATTAGTCTAGTGGTCCCAAGCGCGACTGCTACGCTAGAGGTCCTGAGTTCGATCCCCAGGTCGAGCAGTGTTATTGGGTTTTTCTATGAAATTCTCAGTAGCAGCTCGGAGTCTGGATTCGTGCCCGGTTAATGTCAATACGCTCGCCCCCCTATTACATGGGACCTAAACATACCGGCGAACTGTGGGTGTACATTAGTACGCCTCTGCCTAACCCTTCGGGGAGTACAGGCGTGATGGTATGTTATGTTATGTGAAGTTGAAGTAGATTGGGAAGGTCTTTGCCCTGAAATTGGACAAAACAGCATTGACGTTGTATGCAAGTGGCTGCGAATCCAGAAAAGGAGCGGCTAAACGGGTGAAATATTATAATAAACTTCATATTTTCCTACTTACTTAGTATAAGATCCTCCCTGGATCCACCACCGTTGCGTCGTGGTCAATTTTAATATATGAACTCTTTGTAAAGACACTTGAGGTCAGAAATGTTCCACAATCGAGAATATTCCCCTTCCACCTTGCCATATTTTTTGTACTATAACACTTTCTATGCGAGTTTACCTGGGCTGCCGTCCAGAAAAGCTTTTTGGAAGGTTAAATCGGTAGTACAAGCTATTAATAATAATTAGTTCCTTTTCAACGCAAGCATCGTAATGCCGCTTTGGAAAAATTTAATGGTTCAAGTTCAAATGTTTTTATTTCAAATAAGCTTTTACAAGCGTTTATGAAACGTTATGATTCTAGTTGCACGGTTCCAAAAGGTTGATCCTATGGAGAAGAATCCGGTAAGAAACTCCATGGATAGTGTTAACTATATAATTTCCAAATATAAAAGGTTTCCAAATTACGTTCCTTTCTTTTAAATTGCATGAGATGTAAAAGAATTAATTCTGTTAAAGTGAGTCTTTCCTTGCCCAGAAATCGGGTTGCGGAGGTCTGATGGTAGTTTCTTTGTTTTACTGATAAAGCCTCATGTGGTCAGAAAGGAAATTAAACTACGTTTTACGGATTTTATCGCGTTGTATTGATAATATATAATTCCCGACGTATCGAATCCTTTACAGCATCCATGGTCACGGGTAGACTTAAGTTGTTGGACGTCCTAATGTTGCAATTACTAACAGCTACCTTACATTTTTGTGATTTATTTACTCACGCAGAACGAGCTCACCGTATCCTTCCTTTCCATTAAATAATATCAATACAATGCGACAAAATCCTTAAAAGTAGATTTATTTCAATGTTTGATATTCGCGTTAGTGTCAAAAACCAGTATGATCAGAAAAGGCTAAAATTCAATAGAATATTGTTTATTTAAAACTGATTCATAATAACTGATTGTCTATGTTATAGGCGATTGTCTATCTTATGTGGCAATTGTTTACCTTATAGACGATTCTACAATTTCAATCAATTCATTTCCCCTTTGACGAATTCTCAAACTTGTTTATTCAAAATGGATTAAACATGGTTCGTGTTTAAATGTTTGTATTTCAATAAACAATTCCGAAAATATAGCTTTTACTGTTTCCTAGTGGTAATCCTGGTTAGAAAGTGATTTTTTATGGATTATGTCGGCAAACAGGCAGACGAGCCACCTGATGGTAAGTTGTCACCGTCGCCCATGGACACCTGCAGCACCAGAGGAGTTGCTGATGCGTTACCGAGCCATAAGAGACTACGGACTGCAGCAACCGATCTGGCTCTTACATGCATGTCGAAACACATACCGCGGTGCTTTACGACAGACTCCGACGTAAGGGTAGCCAGCCAGTCGGACCCCAAGAGGTCCTACCATCGAACAAGTCAGATATTTTCACGCCTCTTACGAGATGCCTGAAAGGCAGTGAGCAGCAGTGTTCTAGGTTTCTAATCCGTCCCCACACGGGGAGATTTTCAAATTCCTTTGCGAAGGATAATGTGAAAAATGTATGAGATGTAGACCACTAAGATACTCTCTCCAAAATCGTATCGGTTTTTTTTGTCCGGTTTTTTCTACACTAATCGTTCTTCGTAACTGAGACAAATTCCAATGTTTCAATTCAATTCCTGAATTAAATGAGAAGACTGAAGACAGTTGGAGTCGTAAATGTTTCTTTTGCATTTCAATTCACTTTCGATACTCCTTGAAATGTAACATTTTTCTATGTGATTGTATTCGGAAAGGTTTCCTTTAGAGCGGTATAATTACATACATACGTTTGGATGTAACTCAAGGTGTTAATGCAATCATTTTAAGTTGGCAGAAAGAGATGGCGCTATTTAATATGTTCCCTTGGCATCTCTCTCTCATCACCAGTTCAAGTTCAAGTGTTTTTATTTCAAATAAGCTTTTACAAGCGTTTATGAAACGTTATGATTCTAGTTGCACGGTTCCAAAAGGTTGATCCTATGGAGAAGAATCCGGCATGAAACTCCATGGACACTCCTTTAAAATAAATGGTGTTACAATCTTCACTGGTACAATATTGCGATATGAGAATCGTGATTGGAATAGGTAGAGCTGTTTTGGTTCATTGACCGCAAATGTATATGTTAATATGGACATACCCTGGGATTTCGACTACGATCCCGTTATTTAAAAAATAAATGAATGTAGGAAACAGAAAAATGTAATAGTTTGTTTTATGTAAACCATTGCACACGCGACGTTGCAAAACTTTCATCAACAACATCGGATGTCCGAAGTTGCAAAAGTTCAATGCGCACATGCACGTTGGTGCCGTCCTTGCAGGATGCCAAACACAGCTTGTGGAAACAAAAAAAAACAATAGCGGGAATACGGGAGACTCTTTGCCTAACGACAAGTATGTATCGTCTCTTTGTAACGTATTACAATTTTCTATTAGCAATTAATTCCGGGACGTAGGGCATGTCCATATTATTACATCATACCACAAGTACCAAAAATAGCTCTACCTATTCCGATCTCTGCTCATCTCGCAATATCACGCTCTGATTTGTAAAAAATGAACTCTTCCAGTTCCATCAACAAGTTTTCCAATGTTTCAATAATTCTCTCTGTCAGTTTGATCACGACAAACTGTCATGATTGCTGACCGAGTTTTTCAAGGTCCAATTTGAATTTCAACAGTATTTCTGTAAACCTGTTAAATTTACAATTTCTGATTTCAATTTTTCCCAGTTTCAACTTTCATTGAATTTCTTTATTTGATTTAATGGTCCGGCGGAGCTTGAATTGCCCACAAAAACGTAATACCGAAATAAATCGTAATCCAGACAATATCAAATTGTGTCATTATTCCGATTTGGATACCGTTAATCTATGTTCCTACACTACCATTTCGTCTATTACTACTTCACTGGAAATAAAAAATTGGAAAATCGTTCCAAACTTGGTTTCAAAAATTGCATTTACTTACATTTATTTCCAGTGAATTTTGGACGAAATGGTAACGTAGGAACGTAAAAGATTAACGGTATCGGAATTCGAATAATAACACAATTTAATTATGTTCTAATTACGATTTATTTCGCTATTACGGTTGCAAGACAAAATCGGTCCGCCGGACTCAAATTAGGACTATGTTGCTTGCATGCATCGATCGATGTAAACTACTTAGGTAGTGACGCTATGATGTTTGTCAAATTCTTGTAAATAGCCTGCAGGCTTACTCTTGAAAACAATACAATACCAATCCAAACCTGATCCGATTCCAATGTCAATTTGGCTGTCGGGCGATTTCGTACTCTTGAGCACAAATCCGTTAACCTTGTATCGGCATCCCAGATTGGCCAATGGTTGGGTTTCCCAATCCTATTTAGTTCACTCAATCACCGCGCAATATTGAAACAATTTGGCGCTAGTCTCGGATTCAAGAGTACGAAACTTGACGAAACGACACAATTCCGATGTATCTGAATTGAGTTCAAGAGTAAGCCCCCTGAATGTCCAATTATATTTTCGAAATTGGTTAAAATAAAATGCTTCGGCCGTGTATCAGTGGAGAAGGTGCAGGGATTACGCCCATTGCTCCTCCTCTGACCGACGTCAGCGACCGATGTCAGCGTAGGAGGCAATCAAGCCTTAGTGTTACAAAGTTTCAAATTTGTTTTCTAGGCAAATTGACAATGTAATTAACTCATAGCTTAAATGGTGAATGAAACTTGCATGCCTGAGAGATTTTCTCGACGGCATTTACAGTACGCGCGACATAAGTTGGCCGGACTGAAGTTAGCTGTTTGTTTGCGCAGTACACAATTTTTAACGTAAACAATCCACTGCGCATTAAAACGGCGAACTTCACTCCGGCCAACTTATGCTGCGCGTACTGTAGAGAAGACTCGTTTTTTTTTTATTTCAAATAATATTTTCCAAGCATTTATGAAACGTTATAAGTCTAGTTGCACGGTTCCAAAAAGTTGATCTTCTGGAGAAAAATCCGGCAAGAAACTCTATACACTCTTTTAAAATAAATGGTGTGTCGACATTTGTAGGTTTATTTCCGACTTTAATCAAAGTCGATATGATTAAATGGGGACAGTAAATGTATTCATTCTATTTCCGATTCAGTGCGGATGACACGACGTGCGTGTCAAAAGATTTCTTTCATGTATAGCGAATGACACGCAAGCATAATTATATTAACTTCGTTGAAACTTCGATAAAACAGTCAAAACTATTGTTATGACATCAAATCATGCATGCAGTGTTCATTTTCTGATAACATTGAAAGCGTGTCATCAGCTGCTATAGCGTTTGACACTCCTGTCGTGTCACGAAATGTTTTTTAACGGCCGATTAATGATATAATACTATTAGATACGCCATGTTCATAGTAATTTGACTGCCTCATTAGTCTAGTGGTCCCAAGCGCGACTGCTACGCTAGAGGTCCTGGTTTCTATCCCCAGGTCGAGTAAAGTGTTATTGGGTTTTTCTATGAAATTCTCAGTAGCAGCTCGGAGTCTGGATTTGTGCCCGGTTAATGGCAATAGGCTCGCCCCCTATTACATGGGATCTAAACATACCGGCGAACTGTGGTTTTACATAAGTACGCCTCTGCCTAACCCTTCGGGGAATACGGGCGTGATGGTATGTTTTTTTATGTTCATAGTAAATGTCATTTAAAATTGAGTCGCGCTACATGTCCATACCTACAAAACTAAACATTTTAAGCTTTCCTAATGAGCGCGCGCATAGATATAAGCAGCCTAAGATGAAAAGAAATAGCACTAAGCAGTTATCATAAATGACACATTTGATATATCCAGTATGTCCGTATACAAGTGACGTGTGACATGAAAAGTATTGGGTCCCTTTCTCTCATACTAATAAGGCATGCGCTGACTCTTTCTTTCATTGAAAATTTTATTTACAACGAAAAAATAAAATAAATTGTACGGAAGCTTTTTTTTTATTCGTGATAGGCTTACGCTTGACCGCTAGTTTGCCTGATGTTAAGCGATACTGCGATCTACGATGGAGCGCGCTTGCCTAGAAGAAACCGATTCACTCGTGATTTAAAGACACCCAGATTATATCTATCAGGGAAGCTAAGAATTTATTAACTTGTGATAAGATACTCCATGCTCTTTCCTTACTTTCCTATGATAATTTGTGCAGTATCGCACAGCACAGGACGGCATATTTAAATAAATTTACAATTTACTGCTGTCAATAGCGCTGCCAAACACTTCTACACCTTAGGTCGGTCAACCACGTATGTCACACTACATAAGACACGTTGCCCACGAAACAAAATTCGCATTTGAACGATGATAACGTGTCTACCTCTTTTTAACTATATGATGTAATTGCGGCTGATAGTTTGTAAAAATAGCTATCACATTGTATCGATCAGAGACTAGCTCGTGAAAGCATGTATTTTTGTTGCGTTATGGTTAATATATATATGGTTATATAACTATAATAATAATAATACTATGAATTATTGTATACAGTATACAGATTACTGCCAGTCTCATTAACAAACCTGTCGATAGATTTGCTTACTAGAGATAGGATTTTGACATTACTTGTATGGACCTTATGTCAAAATCCTATCTCTAGTATGCAAATCTATTGACCGATTTGATAATGGGACCCGCCCTTAGTCACTTGTACCTATTAAAAGGATGATACTCGTAATACTGACCAGCTTTCCTTATGTAACCCGTAACTGATACGTGAAAGAAAGGTGACTTTTCATACATGCCTAAATGTGGACCAGAAGCACGAAAAAGCGACATCGATTCATGGTGGACATTCCAAAAACCCGAATGGAACGGTTTAAGTCCACTTTTATCATGCGTACCGCTGAAATATGGAATGCGCTTCTCGAGTGAGTCTTCCCCGATAGATGTAATCTTGAATCTGGAATCGGTTTCTTCTAGGCAATCGCGCTCCATCGTAGATCGTAGTGGCGCTTAATCGTTCACCTGAGCCCGCGAAATTCAAATTTCAAGTGATTTTTCGCAGTTTGTGGGTTTTTAACAAGTTCTAGATTCATGGCAGTAGTAATTGCGACATCAACTATATAAAATTCACAATATTGAGTTAAAACCATTGCTTAAAAATCATTATTGTAGCTAAAAGTTGTGTAAATTGACAAATTTGACCAATTACAAAGTTTTTGGCTTGATATGGATTTTTATGTGAAGGTTTTAGTTCTCAGTTGTGAATGTTGTATAGTTAATGTCCCGATTACTACTGCCATGAATCTAGAACTTGTTAGAGACCTGCAAACTGCGAAAAATCACTTGAAATTTGAATTTCGCGGGCTCAGCTGAACGATCCGCCTTAACATTAAGCGAACTGGGTCAAGCGTAAGCCTATCATAAATAAAAAAAAATGTGTTCTGTCTACTTTTGTATATGAAGATGTATGTATTAATTTTTCACGAATAGGGTACGGAGTTTCATAGGAAAAGTTTTTGAGTACAACGGGTAAAATCATCCCTTAACGGGTACACTTTTTGTAAACCAGAAAAAGCTTTATTTTTTTTTCCTAAGCGAGGAGGGTAGTTATAAGGTTTCCATTATTTTTTAATACTCTTATTTCCACCTCAGAGTCCGGCGAACCGAATTTCTATTACAAACGTAATACCGAAATAATTCACAATTCAAACACAATTTAATCAAATTGTGTTATTATTCGATACCGTTTATCTAGGTTCTTACATTATAATTTCGTCCAAAATACTTCACTGGAAATAAATGTAAGCGAATGCAATTTGTGATAACTTTACCAAGTTTTGAAAGATTTTCCGGTCTTGTATTTCCAATGAAGTAGAACCTAGATTAACGATATCAAAATCCGAATAATATAATTCGATAGAATATTGTCTGGATTACGATTTATTTCGGTATTACATTTTTGTGGGCAATTCAAGTTTCGCCGGACCCATAAGATTGTGTATAGGGTGACTGAATCAATTAGCATCCTATTATGTTAAATTTTTTATATTTAAATTAATTTTCAATTGTGTCTGTAATTTGTTATTACAAAGGATAATAAAAAGAAGGAATGATTTTTAATAAGCAACTATTATTGTACAGTACGCGCGGCATAAGTTGGCCGGAGTGAAGTTCGCCGTTTTAATGCGCAGTGGATTGTTTACGTTAAAAATTGTGTACTGCGCAAACAAACAGCTAACTTCAGTCCGGCCAACTTAGGTCGCGCGTACCGTTATAGCATGACGTTTAAACTTGGTCCTTATTTTCGTATCACAGTTGAATAAATACTTTTTTTTATTTCAGCTTAGACATTGTATAATCAGAGGGTCTAAGGCTGAGATACAGGGACGAATCTATGTATCTTTCAATACTAAGTATAACATTCGAATTAATTTTAGGCTTAAAATAGGTAAGGTTAGTTGACTGGTGTTTGATTTACTTGTTAAAAGTAACAGCCAATCTGTCAGTAGATTTGCTTACTACAGATAGAATTTTGACATAAGGTCCATACAAGTAATGTCAGAATCCTATCCCCAGTAAGAAAATCTAACGATGGATTTGTTATTGACTAGCCATTAGTAAGAAGTACATATAAATATATGATTAATTCGTATTCTGAAAAGATTAATAATCGGTTTCTAAAGTTCTAAGACATAAATGTAAAGTTTTTGGTGGTGGGTATTGAAAGAAGCTGCTGAGATCTTTTCCTCAAAAGTTTTCCTCAAATATTAGAATTTTTATGGCGCACAAGTCTTGACATCACATCTCTGTATAATGCCTATCTATACATCGTGGGCCTATCGAGATTCGCCTGGGCAGATCACGATGTGATTTCGTGATATGACCGATCATTTCATGATGTAGGCGCATCATGAAATAACCTAATTTCTTCTGTGTACCTATGTACAGTGGCGACCAAAATTCCATAGGCAATCTCACTATAATAGCTTGACGTTTAGTTTGACTTACGACCTTCTATTTATTGTCGTTAACAAGTGACGCGCACTGGGTGTATCGAGCTCGCTCGTACTGTTCATAGCAATGTAATCCTTAGCGTGCTTATGGACTTTTGAGCGTTTACTGTACAATGGCTACAATTCAGATCTGCCTGGTTCAGTGGTCGTAGTTCTAACCTGACCGATGTTTATATTTCTTTCATCGGCCTTATCACGAAATCGGCCCACGACATATACAGAGACGTAATGTTGCCAACCCTAATATATAATATAGTATCCTACTATATTAGAGGCCAGACTACTATATTTCTAAAAAACAAATAGCATGAAACTAAAAGCAATAATATTCATCTAAAATTTCAATTAAATTGTAATAATAGCTATGAGGCATTCCTTAAAAATAAAAATTTAATAAATGCTAAAAGTAGTAAAAAATATTCTTTTAAGAAATAAATTAGGTGCATATTTTGGAGACCCAGAAAGAAAAGACCTATTATATTTTCTTTCATCTTTTCGTTATCTACTATATTTTTATGGGTTATAGTTTTAGAACTACTATTTTCGACCAACAATGAGTTGGCAACCCTACGAGACGTGACGTCAAGCATAAAATTGAAATCTTTAAACCTTCTTTATTTTTTAATCAATTTTATGATTGTTTTTGTTGATCGGCTATTTATGGCCATTTTTTTTAGACCCTAAAAAATAACCAGTCAGCTATAGCCTACTATTGATTAAGTTGCTGTTCCGTGTTGATACTTTGAAATAAAACTTGATTATAATGATGATATTATTTTATTTTATTCCAATGTACATAACAGGACTTAACATGACGCTAACAGGAAATTCATTCACTAGTCAAAAAGAATATAAATATTATTAATCACCAAATGGAGCTATGGCAAATTAATCACCGATTAGAGCAATAGGTAGACATCACCAAATTTAATAATATACTAATTAGTAACTGATCATTAATCACCAATTGGAAATACAGGTAGTAATCACCGAAAAGGGTGATAACTAGTAAGTCTTTTTTATGGGATACAGACAGGGTAACGAGCTGACGGATCGCCTGATGGTAAGCGATTACCGGCAACACCAGAGGAGTCACAAGTGCGTTGCCCGCCTTTTAAAAGGGGATTGGGCCTCCGGTATCCTCACTCTGCGAAACAACGTAAGCGTTCTATCACGCCGATTTTCTGTGAAGTCATCACCAAGATTGTAGGTATCAATCAATAAATGGGAATAGACTATTTAGAAAGGCTATTTTAAATGAAAAAATATTGAGTCTAAGAATTGGTCTAAAAACTTGTTAAGTACAAAATTAACGAGATTTGGCATTAAAAACGTGGTTGTTATCTTTGATTTCACATTTGGTATTAAAATGTCCAAACTCATTATTTTTGTATTTAGCACCGTTTGTCTTCCAGACTCGGATGTTGTACAATCAGCGTCAAATAGTTCGTGACACCCAAAGTGGTCAAATAGTTCACAACACGTCTTTGTTATAGTTGGAATAGGGTCGTTATTAGGTCGTTATGGTTACTTTTTGCCCACTTTGGGTGACAGGAACTATTTGACGCTGACTGTACTTAGATTTGAAAGAATATGATTCTATAAATATTGCATATCTCTTTTTTTTTGCATTTCTTAGGATATCACAGAGAATGTTTCCATTCTTTAGCCGTATCAATGCCTAACTTTCAATAAAATTGAGTAAACTTAACTTCGACCTAATTTCGAGTACAAGGAAACGGAAGCTGCCTGATAATATTTTTTATTCATTTCGAATCTGGTAGGTGAAACCTAAAATGAAATCTCGGGATAATCTTTATTTTTATCATTATATATCCGAGATTTCAGTTTCCACTAAAAGAAGGTAGGTACAAAACGAATTTTGATATATGGCAACACCATCCATCAATTAGTAAGTACCAAAACAAACACATTTTTTATATGGCAGCCCCGAATCTATAGATAAGTACCGTAATAATCTACCAAGAGATTTTAGAAGTTAGGCCTGCCTGCAACCGCTCCACCAATTCTATCGTTGTGTAATCTTAATTCTACCAGTATATTTTTCATCAGTCATATTCTCATAAAACAACTCTGGCGATGCAGGTCTTTCTTCTAGCGATCTCTGCAAACTTTGTAGTATACTCTCTCTTTGTTTCTCAATAAACAATTTGTCTTTTTTTGAGCTTTTGTAAATTGCTGCCAGAGTCGTATTCACCCATGCTTCGTAATACGGTTTGGTGTGACGATCGATGCAACATGGCGCCCATCTTGCGACTTCCGTTGGAGGGGACTTGTTATTTATGGAACAAGCGGGCGAAGATACATGCCGACTCTTCCTATCCCGTTTCCGGTCTGATTTCCTCCGTACTGCAACCGGTTTCGCTTTGATACTCGCTCTACTAATAGTAGCTTTCGGTTTGAATTTCAATGAACATGTCTCTGTAAACTTAGCGACTTTCTGCCTTTTCATAGAGTCGCCCGGAATTTTGATTTCAAGAGGTGTCGGTGTCTGTCTCTGATCCACAAATGTGACCGCTTTGTAGATTCTAACGGATCCGTTTTTGGACATAATCGTTTTGATCATAGGTTTACGTCGTGCTAAATTTCTTTCCTGTTTTGCGGTGTTTCTATCCGGTTTGCTTTTGTCAGGTTTAGATAAATTTCTGTCTGGTTTTTTGTCAGCATTGAGGTCGGATGAGGTCGACGAATACATGTCTCTGGTTTGCGTGGTTCTTTCGACAAGTTGTTTCTTCGGACGATCCACTGTACCTAATGTGAAATAAAAATTCTTGGTTCAAGATTTGGAAGATTAATTAATTATTATAGCTGAAAATAATATAAATAACAAAGTACGCGTGCACAACTTCGCCAGCATACATTTTTGCGACTATTTCGGAGGACTATCAAACTACATAGTTTCTTTCATACAAAATGATAAAAATCTTGAACTGACAATTCTGAACACAAGGAAAAAAACAGCCAAATCGGTCAAACCGATTTCAAGTGACGCTTTTTCGTATATCGGTTTCTTCTAGGCAAGCGCGCTCCATTGTAGATTGCAGTATTGCGAACTGGCGGTCAAGCGTAAGCCTATCACGAATGAAAAATGCTGCAATTGATTTTTATTCATACAGGCTGTCCATGTAATTTTCAATTATACGAATGAAAATTCTAGCTAATATTCTATTACGAATTTTTGGAAAAGTTGTGTTTATGATAAACTAAATCTTATTTTAGCAGGTTTCTATAGAGACCCTGTATTCATAGAAGACAGTTAAAGAGATAGAACGGTAACGCATCTATGCCTTAGAAATGTGGTGCTGGAGAAGGATGCTCCGGGTATCATGGACTCAGCGCCGCCATATCTATTCTCCAGAAGCTGAATATCGAACAAAGACTTTCGGCAACTGTTTTCTCTCGAATATTGAGTTATTTCGGTCACGATATGCGTAAAGAACATAACGCCATCAAGAAACGTGTTGTCCAGGGTAGGGGGTGGATGGCTCGAGATCCAGAGGATGCTGCCCTTCGCGGTGGACCAGGTAAAAGCTCTAGAGTCACCCCTAAAGCTATGCGTTCGGAATGCCTCAGTTATAGAGAGATGGCGGGAGACAATAAGAAAGACTATTCTGCCAAAAGTATAATGATTAAATGATATTTATTTCTGTAAATAGATCATAAAAAGATACTTTTACAAGTCAATGCTTTACATTTTTTAAAACTAGATGGCGCCGGCATTTCCTAACTGACGACCTCAGAGAAGAAACACCGAAACAAACTCAGAGAATCATGGTCTTTTTTAAAGTCCAGACAGTAGTAGTGGTATTACAACTATGTATAACATTATATGTGAGTGTTACGATGTAGGGCAATGTCTGAACAGGCCTTTTAAAGAAAGAGCCACAGCAGCCTTGAGTTGACCTGTCCTGACTGATGGCACGCATTCAACAGTCATCGCGTAGCTCAACCATCATTATGGGAGCTCAACGACCCGTCTCACGACGATACCAAATCAGCAAGACAAGAAGAAGACGACTGAGAAGAAGAAGATTGATAGACTATAGATAAGCGTGTTAAATAAGGATATAAGTGTCCATACAAACCAGATTTACTACTGTCACTCTTCACAGGAGCTGCCTTAGTCTCATCTTTTTTATTATCATTAGGATTTGAATGTACACTTTTAATAGCATGACTCTTTAATTTTAAGGTGTATTTATCTCGAATACGTTTTCGTAATTCGATATCACATTGGTGTTTTTCCGTGTCTTTGTCTGTATTTTTTTTACTAGCAACATTATCACTGTCGTTCGCACTTTTAAATTTCCCCCCTTGATTGGTTGATTTTTTGTGTACGACGTTAGTTCTCGTTTTTTCTGGCTTCTGATTGGCTGGTTGTTTCCATTCGGAGTCTCCCTGCTCCGGACACACTACCCTCGTATCAACTTGCGTGTTTTCATCACTTTTCTTAATTATTCTATCATTAACTTTCTTCAAATCACCCCTATCTTTTACCTTCGTGTCGTATTTTTTATCAGTCGCCTCATTTCTCTTATTTCTTCTGTCCATGTCGCTTGAGAATTTATTTCACTGTGAATTTGGATTTTGTATTTGATTACATATGTGTCAAAGTAGATGCCAGCTTGATTACTTGATATTTTATTTTTTTCTTTGATAAAATTAAAAGTACCTAACAAAAAGTTCGAGGTAGTAAATTGAAAGATCTCTTTGTTACACTTATGATTAACATTAAAGCGTACATAGCTATTATAGCTAGCTAGCAGCTAGCTTGAAGAAGACGCGATTGCGAATGGCATTAATATCTACAGTACGCGCGGCATAAGTTGGCCGGAGTGAAGTTCGCCGTTTTAATGCGCAGTGGATTGTTTACGTTAAAAATTGTGTACTGCGCAACCAAAAACTGACAAACAGCTAACTTCAGTCCGGCCAACTTATGTCGCGCGTACTGTACTAGATTCTGCTCGCGACTTCATCTCCGTGACTTCAGAATTGGGTCCGACCTGGATAAAAAGTATCATAAGTGTTATTCCAGACTATATATCTTTGGCAAATTTTATTCAGATCCATTCAGCCGTTCTGGCGTCAAACGGTAGGTAACAAATATTCATACACAAACTTTCACGTTTATAATATTAGTTACATATAAATAAGTTGTATCTAATTAACTTCTTTTGAAATTATTACTATACCTACTCTTTTTAGTTGACTTTTACAGACTGTAAGGATATTTCTTGGGGGTTCGATTCGGGAAATTTTCTTAGACCTTTACTACCCGTTATTTTTCCAGGTCTGGGTGAGTGCCCAGACCAAAAAAGTCCAAAAAAGTTAATTTTTAACATTATTGTTTTCTTAAAATCCGTAGATAGATAATTAACCCTAGCTACCTTTTTAAATCCCAACCTCATTCAAAAATCCATAAACAAAACTGCCAACAAATAAAAAAGTCATTTGAAAATTATAAACAACATACAAAATGCCTCGTCCAAATGTAAATTGAAATAAAAAAATGGTCAATATTTTTTTTTAATCATGGATAAACCTAAAACAAAGGTCGTTAAATCGAAATCTTCAAACAGCGCGATTACTACGAAGTCTGAGCCAAGAAAAAGCAACAGTAATAAAAAAAGCAGGAGTAATGCTGAATTCCAGCCTCTTATTTTGAAGAAAAGAGGCGTGTATGTTGAGAAGAAACCCACTAAAATTTCCATAAATGAACAAGACTTAAGTCCTATTAGTGAGTAGCATAATTCTTTTTCGAATTGATAGCAAATAGAAAGGAGAGAGCATGGTACACTGATCTCCTTAAGGCGGATCGTTCAGCTGAGCCCGCGAAATTCAAATTTCAAGTGATTTTTCGCAGTTTGTAGGTGTATAACAAGTTCTAGATTCATGGCAGTTGTAATTGCGACATTAACTATACAACATTCACAACTGAGAACTAAAACCTTTACTTATAAATCATAATTATCAAGCCAAAAACTTGGCGCAATCTGTGTAATTGGTCAAAATTGACATTTTACACTACTTTCAGCTACAATAATGATTTTTAAGCAATGGTTTTAGATAAAAATTGTGAATTTTTTATAGTTAATGTCGCAATTACCACTACCATGAATGCAGTACTTATTATAGACCTACAAACTGCGAAAAATCACTTCAAATTTGAATTTCGCGGGCTCAGCTGAACGATCCGCCTTAATAGTCTATTCTGTAACCCTTACAGAATATTAGTAGGTAGTAGGTATTAAGGAGGTCAGTAGTATTGTAGAATTACGCAAAAGTATTCTTCTCGCTGGGCCTCACAGCTACGTCACGAATGTCACGATCAGTGTTGCCATTGATTAACATCTTCACAACTGGTTGTAAATAAATAAAATACAACGAGGTAGGTATCTGATCTGACGACAGTGATGACTGATCTGACCTGACGCTCCTACGCTACATCGCTGGTTCACACATTTCATCTGGCGCATATGGCTCAGGTACCTATTTACTGCGCCAACATACCTTTTTGGAGGAACCTCATCAATAAGTTTGTTTCAGCTTGCCAACCGAGACAGCCATCAAGTCCTCGCCCAATCCCGCGTCCAGGCAGAAAGAGGTTCCTAGCATCAGTCCTTACCATCCTCTCTCAATCTACCACTGGCACACAGTACCCAGACCAAGACGACACAGATAGGATAAGAAAATTAGATAGAACCAAAAGCAAGCTCAGAAAGAAGAGAGAAGAAGAAACAATTCAAGAAGACTCGTCTACAACACCAATAAGTTCTAAAAAAAGGCAGAAATATAGATCTAAAATCTTAAATGATAACGATAGTGACTTAGAACAATTAGTTGTATTACAATCTACGAAACAAATCACGCATACACCTTCAAATAATTCCAATAACAATTATAAAGATGCTATCAACACACGTAAGGAGCCTGAAACTATTAAATGGGCGGATATCCTAACCCCATTGACTAAAAATGTTAATGTAGAAAGCGTTACTCCGCCGGATAAAGTTGCTACAGAAAAAAAGAAAGAAAAGCGAGTCAAATTGGTTGACAGAGATCCATCAACGCTTGTAGCTGAAGTTCCGAAGAAAGAGGAGAAGAAATTGTACAATTTCTTCAGGGATCTGCTCGAAACGACGTTCAGTGTTTACAATGTAAAAACAGAATTCAACGCACAAGCTACTTCTAGTGTAAACTCCTCGAAAGTAGCACTAGAAATGGACGAATCGATTGCCAAGAAACTGAACATACAAAAAGATTTACCAGATGTCTCAAGAAAGGCGTCATCGAAATATTTTTACTGCATAAAACCAGATCCGACCGAAGTTTGGGATGATAAACATTTGTTAGATCACTTCCAGCCTAAATCCATCGCTTCTAGGCGATCGGGAGCAGCATCACCCACAAGATCGCAAAGAAGGAAAAAGCGACTGCAAGCAGAATCGTTCGACTACAGGAAGGTTAAATCAATACCGCTAACCACCAGCTTAGCAATACCAAACAGAAGAATCCAATTGAAAAAAGATCGCAAGAAGAATTTCATAAATTTATTAAAAGAGCAATTGAAAATGGAAGCTGATGCGTTTGAAGAGCCCCAAAACTTTTTTCAAGCTTTGAAAGTTATAGCGAAAAATAAAAGACGCTGCCAAAACTCTATACACTTCCGCGATGCAAAGAAACCGAGCGAAGGAGATGTACATGTCTGTCAATTTAAACAAAAAAGATTATTATCTGCTAGCACAAAATCTGGCGGCGGGAAATCCAGTTACGATCCAGAAAGCGATGTTATTAAATCCAAGCGCTCTTTTTCGCGCAAGTCCGATATCACTTATAACAGTTCTAAAAAACGTACCACAATTACAATTACTAAAACTTCAGATCCCGATTTAGAACCTTATTCCGAACACTCTTTGGAGGTGTTCGGCTTCGATTACGAAACGAATAAACCGAGTAAAAATCTGCCGAATCTGGATAAAGGTTATTCGATGTCTTTTCAATCGTCTGCGGCGGTTAGTATGAAAGATTTTAATGTGAATGATGCTCTGCTAAAGTATTGTGACAGTGACACGAGCTCTATGATGGCATGCCATGGCCATGTCGCTGATAAACATGGTCTGAGGTCTCTAAGTGGACTGCTGGAATAGTGGAAAAAATAAAATAAATACTATACTATAACCTATTTGGTTTTATTAGATTATTCTTTCTTCCCAGGGTTGGATAGCCTCTAGGGCTAGGCAGTGCAACTCTTTTTAACGTAAAAAACACCTTGAAATACACTTTTATTCTATCTAGCTTGACCCAAAAGGCCCGTAGGTTGCCTACTTTTCCTGTAATCTTCATCAATCACTCTCAAATTCCGACACTGCTTCTTACTTACCAAAGTAAGAAGCAGTGTCGGAGTTGCTATTTGGTCGAAATCGAAGGCACCAACTTCCGAAACTGTTGTGCACCTCACATTATTTTTGTTATACTTTTTGTTAAAAGTTATTATAAATGTTATATAAAGATGATTCCGAGGTGAAATGAGGAAACTAAAAGTCGCCTTTGCAGTGGATTATTCGTTTTCTAAAAGTATCAATAAAACACAAATCGATTACATGAGTAACTCATTATATTTTAATAATGAAATAAACTATTAACAAGCGATTCATAAAAATAGTCAGCTGGGTTAAAAAGGCCTTTTGAATCACATTATAAAATTTCAGAGGAATTGCCAAACGTGGCCTTTTTAGATTCCAAGCATAGCGTATCATTATTTTAACTAACAATAAATAAATTCATATTTGTTAAAGCAATTTAATACATTTTTTGGCGAATCTAAGAGGAATAAGGTACCAAGTGTTAATGAAACACAATTCAAGCAATACAATAAATAAATAAAGGCATTGGTTTGACTCGCTGACTTCAAATTTCAATGTTTTTTTACCCGACTACGAAAAAAGGAAGGGTAATGAGTTTAACAGTCTATGTATGTATGTATCGTATATGTAGATGTTCGATTCCAGCTCAAAAACTACTCATCATTTAGTCGAAGGTCTGACAAGTCATAAGACTCTTGGTTCATGGTAATAATGATTGCGACAATTTGTTGTGCCTAAAATTGTGATCACATCCACTATAACATGTATAACATATTTGAACGAAATTAATTATTTTAAAGTTTTACTTTTTAATGATAACGATTTTTAAGCAAAGGTTTTAGCAAAATGTTGTGAATCATATGTTATAATGTTATAGTCAATTAGAGATGCAATCAGGTCCCTCTTTTCTATTGGACACTATGGTCGCGTTCCCAGGGCCCCGCAATCCAAAGGGGACCCCTAGTTCCCACTTTTTTTTTTTTTTAAATATGTTAAAATAGTCCCCTGCCCTGACGTATCGCACATCCGCTTAAAAACTATTGTTACTTAAAACAACTGAAATACAGTCTCAAAGTTTTCACTAAATTCTAACATAATATTGTAGTAAGAATTTTCATGAAAAGTCCTCATAATATAACAGCATTTGGTTAAACCCCAATTTCAGAGATCTTGTGGTTTAATTAAATTTGAAAAAAGAATCGTTTTTTTTTGTGACATAAAAAAGTTCATAAGCGGATGTGCGATATCATTGTCACTGGGGCTCACTGACCTCTATAATTAAATTCTCTTTAAGAGAAATATAGAGATGCAGTGCTGAGTCCCCATTATCCTAGTGCCCAAGAGTCCAAAAATTTAAAGACGGCCCATTACCACGGATTCACTATGTGTTATTGAATTAGAATTTTCGAGAAACAAAATGTAATCGAGACAATATGTTTGTCAATTAATATTTTGTATGGAAACCTTTATGCCTTTATTGGAACCAAGATTTTCTATACCTATAATAATATGACAATGCTTCTTAGTAGTTCACTAATTAGGCGTGAAATTTGTAAACTTTCATTAACTAGACTAATTAACGAGGAAATTTGAGAAACGCTCTTGTTAAAGAGTAAAATTAAATTATTTATATTATGTCAGAACTTTAAAAGTCATCGTGGTTCTCTGAGATCGTTTTGGCATACCTTCTCAAACTAGGGCAAGAAACGCTTAGCAGCGCCACCTAGTATTAAAATCTAAAAGATTGACATGTAAAAGTGTTTATAAATATCTATTTACAGAAATGTCATTTAACGAATATTAAATAAGTAAAATCGACCGTTGTGTTGATGTGTATACGTTTACGAATAGAGTTCCTAGTGAGGGGCAACAATTTTTTAATGAGGAAAATATAAACTATTAATGTGGAGGAAAGCAGGAGTAGAAGGAAACTAAAGAAAAATACGACGCTTGAAAAAGGAAGTGAATTATGAGGTAACAGGGAGGAATGGATGAAAAGGACATGCTGCACCGGCCACAAATAAAAAGGATGAAGACAATTAGGTACATATATAGATGGGTTTCTGCCCAGGCATTTTGGGCGAAAAAAATAAATGCCCTGGCATAAACCCATCTATATAGATGGGTTTCCGCCCAGGCATATTGGGCCAAAAAAATTAATGTCCTGGCATAAACCCATCTCTAGGTACATAGTGTAAATGGTAATTGCGACATTAAATATACAAAATTCTCAATTTTTATATAAAACCATTATTGGAGCTAAAAGTAGTGTAAAATGTCAATTTTGACCAATTACACAGATTGCGCCAAGTTTTTGGCTTGATAAGGATTTATTAGTAAAGGTTTTAGTTCTCAGTTGTGAATGTTGTATAGTTGATGTCGCAATTACAACTACCATGAATCTAGAACTTGTTATAGACCTACAAACTGCGAAAAACCACTCGAAATTTGAATTTCGCGGGCACAGCGAAACGATTTAACCAAAAAAAAATACGACGTACGAGATGTCCTTTTAGGATTTTTTTAAGCCAAGATGCGACGCGCGCTATTTCCTAGTGCCTCAGATTATTTGAGAACGTATCATTTTTAGGCTTAATAAAAATAGGTAAAGGCATGGATGTATTGAACTCTATCTCTGTTTAATTAATTTGAATTTAGCAAATATACCTAAATAATTGTTTTTAGCAAATATAAAGACGCGCGTCGATAAACAGACGGAATTTAAAAGGTCAAGCCACATTAATTTGCCACGTTGACGATAGCAACGTGAATTTGACACGTTGACGCTAGCAACGTGAATTTGACACTTTGACGCCAGCAATGTGAATTTGACCCTAGCAAAATTATTTGACACCGTCAACTTCGGCTTCGACTCAGTTAAATTGCCGAAAGTTAAAAGTTACGTTAACCCCTGACGCACATCCAAAGAATCATAGACAGCACAGAAACCTATATATATTTTGTCAACATCACAATATAAACAATTAGAAACATAAAAACATGTAATAGGTACATTTAGTAATGTCAATTAGGATATCTTGGAAATGAATTGGTGTTTTTTTATCATTTCCATTTCAGTCTAAGCAATTGGCCACACGTACATATATATTGCTTTTTTAATGCAATGCATTTAGGTTTTTTTATTGTATTTGTCTATTTTTTTTCTAGAAAGTGACTTTATGAAGTTGTATGTGTCACTGTCATTACCTGTATATTTTTTTTTCCATAAAACCTTTTTTTATTTCCTTTTTTTTGTGTTGGCAATATTATCTAAATTATTGTTTAATAATGATTAACTACATTGATTAATTTTCATTAACTTAACTTTTTGTACTTCGCTGTACGGCAACATAGCTAGTGATGCAGTTCTCTTGAAGACATGGGTGAAATTAAGAACTGCTATCTTCTTTGGCATCGCTACGATGACTGTGTGCCCATCTTCAACTTCAAAGACATCCACTTGCAGTATCGGACATGTTGAAAGTACGGGACAGTCTGATCTTTCCATAAAATTGTACTGTTTGACTGGTAGGGTGTTAAAAATATCAAATTCTCCTTTAGAGTATGGGGAGTAGTAAATCCGAAGTACGCCCCAATTTGATCCCACAAAGTAGACATCTCCGTATGGCCGAATGATAATTATATCTCTCAACGGTCCATCAGGGATAGCATGATTCAGTACATACATCCATTGGAAGTAAACTCGCCAATCCAGTTGCTCCAGGAAGTTGTATTTTTGCAGCTGATGCAGTAAATTTGAGTCTGGACCCAGAGAGCAAATAAAAACCAAATTGTTGTTGATAATCGAGTATATGTTTCTTTGGAACGTAAGAACATTGAGAAGGCCTTTGCTATACCCGAGAGACATAATACCATCTTCTGACCGTTTAATAAATTGTGCTCTTAATTTCTGGTCATCGAAATTGCAAACAAATATCTCATCATTTAAGTTTACAAAGTATAGTGCATCTTCTGTTAGACTGAATATTTTTACATTATCAAATGTCACATTGCTTTCTTCTTCGTAAGTATCTATCAATGTTTTGCGAATAAGAAATAAATGTAGATGGTAGCTCAGTATAACAATTACTCGGTCATTCTCTGTATATCTTGAATAATCTCCATTAATTGGCCCTCGTTTAGATTCTTGCAAAGTCTCAATATCATAGTAAACAATGGATCCTTTCTTATGGACACCTAAAATGCCATTGCCTAGGATTTCAAAGTTACGAATCTCCTCTTCTAGACAGGAAGCAGACGAAAACTCGTCACTATCTTCTCTAGATTCTGCTAGTCTCTGCCAAAGAGATAGGGAGCGATATAAATTGTACCATAGTAGGCCAGGCTTGGCTTTTTTTCGGGCGATCATACAAACGTTCTCGAAATCATGTTTACAGTGTTTAGACCATAAATCGTCGCTTCTGGCGAGCCCGTCGATTATCAAGTTCCACCTTAGACATACCTCACGGCATTTAGTTAAGTCTTGGGCTGGTAAATAAATAAAAATGTTCAGTAAAATTTCGGTTGGAAGAGAGCATATATGGCAAGGAATTTCGCAGTCCTCGGACATTTTTATTGCCTATTATAACTTTGGCAATGAGCAAGTGATTGTGATGTAAAGATTTTATGTTAATTTCATGATGATATTTAGGATTTTATCTCTTTTGCGTCGGTTCAAAAACAATCATTCGTTTGACATTGGTTTGACACTGAACATTTTTTTTCAATTTTTCAAGTGTCAGTGTCAGTCACTTTTGTCATTAGTGCTGCATCGACAGCTACACAGATAAATAAAGGTGCATGATAAATCGACTATGTAAATGACGATAAAAAAAAATCGACTATTCAAATTGTATAATTATCCTTCCTTACTAATATTATAAACTCCAATGTTTGTTTAAAAGGATGTATGGATATTTGTTACTCTTTCACACTAAAACGGCTGAACGTATCTGAATAAAATTTGGCACAGAGATAGATTATAGTCTGGAATAACACAAGGCTACTTTTTATCCAGGTCGGTCCCTATTCTGAAGTCCACGCAGACAAAGTCGCGGGCTAGTAATTACATACTTTCATTCTCCATTTGCATGCATTATCTTAACTTTAAACTATAAGCATCTTAATTCGTAGGTAAGTATAGTACCCTCGGCGTTTATGTTCAATTATAATCAAAAGTCCGTTGTCGGCTTGTTTTTACATAAAAACATACTTCACGTCTTTCCAATAGGAACAGGCAGAAACTACAAACCACACAACTTTTAACGATTCTTGCACACTTCTTTTGATGCTTCCACATGGCTTGGTTTTACCCATCTGCGCTAGAAGGAGGCTTAATAATATATTTGAAATGAATTCATATAATGGAAACACGAAACAACTCGTTCGTACGTACGTAACAAATTGTACTTTTAGATTTAGATTTGAGTATTTTAATGATAATCAAAAATAAAGTCGAAATGTATTGAGAATCTGCTACTTTTTTAAGTCGGCCATAAAATAATTTTCTGTGTGTTGTGTGTTGGTATCAAGCAAGAATGTTCTTGGTTGTTAAGGCGGATCGTTCAGCTGAGCCCGCGAAATTCAAATTTCAAGTGATTTTTCGCAGTTTGTAGGTGTATAACAAGTTGACGTTGGTGACATCTATGAGAGGCGAGTACCTTACTTCTTGGTGGTTAAGACGTCACCTTATGACGTAAATTCAGAATGTGAAGGCAAAATTTCAATCATGCGGGTAAGGTTCGCGATGGCTTAGGGCATCTGGTATATCAAACCAGAAGAAGCAGGTTCGAATAAATTATTAATATTCGAATAATTTAATATTCGAATAAACTACAATAATGATTTTTAAGCAATGGTTTTAGATAAAAATTGTGAATTTTGTATAGTTAATGTCGCAATTACTATTACAATGAATGTAGAACTTAATAAAGACCTATAAACTGCGAAAAATCACTTGAAATTTGAATTTCGCGGGCTCAGCTGAACCATCCGCCTTAAGTGTGAATTGTCTGTTGTTAATCTGTGGTCTGTGGTAAGTGGTAACCATAGACACATATTTTAATGTGTCATTTGTGGTGAATGTACAAGAGAAGTTTGAATTTGTTTGTATGTCAAAACGTTAACGGTGGAAGTTGTACAAAATAAATTAATAAAAAACTTAAAATGTCTGCATTCGAACAATTAAAAGAAGTCAGTAAAAACTTTGAGCAACAACTGCAGAGCATATCTTCAGAGTTGTTTTCTGCTAAAATCGGTGAACCTTTCGAAGCAGGCATTACGAAAAAGTTGCAAGATTTAACTTTTCTCACGTCCAAATTGAGACTTTTGAAGGCAAAATCATTATCTGGTAAGTAAGACCAATGTTTTTGTTTGTAATGAACTTAAAGTCATAAATGAAAAAGCACAATTACAATCTGACCCATCATAACTGACATTTTAGTGTATTTACTCAGATTTTTACCAACATAACTTGGATAACGATTCTGTATTCCCCGAAACGTTAGGCAGAGGTGTACCCCTACCGATCACCAATTATGTGTAGCGCCCTTGTATAATAATATAATAGGGGGTAAGGTTATTGCCATTGACTGGGATTTTTATCATTACCTTAGAACTTTGCTTTTATTTTCTCTTCACAAATGGTAAGCTTACATTATAATAATCTAATAGAAAATACCATTATTTTTTATATGAAAGAAGACAAGACCGAAAATACACCCTGAAATCCTTATGGCTTATAGTATAAGCCTTATACATTAAAGATTGTACAGGGCTCCCTTTGGGGGAGACCTACATCCAGTGTAGTAATTAGGTCATGCGTAAACCTATCACGCACCCCCTAGGCACCCCCTGGTGCAGAGAAGGAATTGGGTTCCATGTAGGTAGCCTATAATTAGGCCTAAAACTTATAAATAGGGACAATAAAAGAATACAGTGATTTGCACTTATCCTTGATAAGATAAATATCTATATATCTATATACCTAATGTGCTTGCAGCTCCTCTCAAAAGCTTATGGGTCCCTTTGAGCTTCAGGGCCACTGCCTATGTCCAGCAGTGGACTGTTATACGCTGATGGTGCACTTTGTGCCCAAGGCATGTTTGTAGAGTTCCTTGCAATATAGGGTTTGTTCCATAGTATGAGTGACCTTGTTAAAAAAAAAGTTATCCACAAATTACTTATTTAAAAGTACAGTCTGACCGAACTTTCAATATCGGTCTCCTTTCTGCAAAAAAATGGGTTTCAGCTCAGTTTTGGTTTCTGCCACCCAGCTGAAACTGTAGGTAGGTAGGTATGTTTTTTTTATTCCTGATAAGCTTACACTTGACCACCATTCCTGATTCCGCCATCCATTGCCTGATGTTAAGCAATACTGCAATCTCCGATGGAATGTGCTTGCCTAGAAGAAACCAATTCACTCATGATTTGAAGACACCCAGACTAAATGTTATTTTTTTTTATATTCGGTATGCCATGAAGGTTTATATGTAAAACATAAACAATGTAAACTTTTTATAAACTAAACCTTTTTTTTTCAGCTCTTCCCGAAATTACAGAGCAGCCTAAATCAGAGAACACTATCAAGGAATATGAAGAACTAGTGCAATGGAAGGTTCTAGAACAGTACATAGTGAAGTCTCTGACGCAGGCACATGCGGTCAAAGCCCTTATTACGTCCCCCAATCAGAATTTGGACCCAGATCTGATAGACAGAAAACAGTAAGATTATTTTTTAATTGTACCCATACTAATATAAATACAAAAGTTTGTTGTTTGTTACTCAATCACGCCAAAATGGCTGAATGGATCGGGATGAAATTTGGTACAGAGATAGAGAGAGATAGGTAGACTTAGCCAAACAGCAGTATTTTAAACATTGTACATTACTTTAGTAACAAATTAACTGTAGTATCAAATACACTACTCACGACATTATCCATGTATTACAAAACAAAATAGTTAACTATCTTATTGTTTTTTTTCCATGCTAAGATTATAACTTGTTACTTTTGTAAAGGAAAAATTCAACCGCGGGCAGGATTCGAACCTGCGTCACCTGGTTGGATACCAAGAGACGCAGGTTCGATAGCCATTGTCACCTTATGACGTAAATTCAGAATGTGAAGGCAAAATTTCAATCAGGCGGGTGGACTTAGAGGTCAGGGGGCAAATGGTGTATCCAACCAGAAGACGTAGGTTCGAATCCTGCCTGCGATTGATTTTTTCCTTTACTAAAATAAAATAGTTAACTGTTAAAAGGACAATCGAAATGTTACTTAATAATAATACCAATATGACAATCAAAATGTTGTTTAATATTTTTTACGTGGGAGAGCCATGCTTTGGCACGATTGGGCCGATTGGGCCGGCTCAACCGGAGTGATACCAGGCCTTTATTTTTTTTAAGAATTTAAGTACTAGATGGCGCCGGCGTTTCCTAGCTGACGACCTCTGAGAAGAAACACCGATAGAAACTCAGAGAATAATGGTCTCTTTTAAAGTGGAAAAGTTTTTTTACGAGGCCCAATCCCCTTTTAAAAGGCGGGCAACGTACTTGTGACTCCTCTGGTGTTGCAGGTGTCCATGGATGGTGGTAAGGGCTTACCATCAGGCGATCCTACATGTTTGCACCCTATCTCATAAAAAAAAACAATTACACACACTCTTTATAGAGGCTTATTTAGATCAGTATGAGAAACAACTATGTTTAGATAGTCTTAAATAGCACATAGGTGTTTTATTTAGGTCCCATGTAATATAAAGGCGAGCCTATTAGAATGAAAATATAGAAAAACAATTGTTTTATGCCGCGGGAGGACCACGGATTCTTATTATAATATAAGACATGTCACATCACATACCATCAAGTCTATATGTCCCTAAGGGTCCCACAAATCCACACTCCAAGCTGCGATGGAGAATTTAATAGAAAAAATCAATAACACTGCTCACTGCTTAATCGAACCCAGGGCCTCATAGTGTAGCAGTCGCGCTTAGGGCCACTAGAGTAATGTGCAAATAGTTATTGGTAATTTAAAAGTACCTGTGAAAAAAAATGCTGTCTTTTTTTCCTAATGAGGTTCACTGTTATTTCAGACAAATAATCAATGCTTTGAAAGAGTACCGCTCCAAGGAGAATGAACTCCGTCACATGCAAGCCGTGTTCTCACAGAAAGAGGCAGAATTGGCTATGGTAAGAGTGCAGTGGGATGTGGAGTTGTCCCAACTACGGGACATGAGGGAAACTGGAAACTCTTTCGAGGAATGTGACGTCTCTCAGCCTTTGTATAAGTGAGTGGTTTTTTTTTATGGTATAGGAGGGCAAACGAGCAGACGGATCGCCTGATGGTAAGCCATTACTGCCGCCCATGGACACCCGCAACACCGGAGGAATCACAAGTGCATTGCCGACCTTTTAAAAGAGTATTGGGCCTCCGGTAACCTCATCACTCGGCGAAACACACGTTGTTAGACGCCGGTTTTCTGTGAGGCCGTGGATCACTCCGGTCGAGTCGGCCCATTCGTGCCGAAGCATGACTCTTCTACGTAAGACTGAAGGGATTTGTTCATTTGTATTCCCAGATAGTCAGAGATGTACTAAAGTACACTCATACCATATTTCGGAAATTTTGTTTTTGTTGATGAGCTCTATTTATGATAAAGAAATGGTAAAAATTATATTTATTTGTGTAAATAGATCTTTTATGGACACTTTTACAAGTCAATGGTGTTTATTAGTGTTCCGTACCTCAAAAGGAAAAACGGAACCCTTATAGGATCACTTTGTTGTCCGTTCGTCCGTCCGTCCGTCCGTCCGTCCGTCCGTCCGTCCGTCTGTCCGTCCGTCTATCTGTCCGTCCGTCCGTCCGTCCGTCCGTCCGTCCGTCCGTCTGTCCGTCTGTCCGTCCGTCTATCCGTCCCTCTGTCTGTCTGTTAAGACCCTTTATCTCGGGAACGTATGGAGGTATCTAGTTGAAATTAAAACCAGTCCTTTGAAGCTGGGAAAAAATCAAACTTCTAAGTTAACGTAAAAAAAGATACGTCAAAACACGTATATTTCGACACTCAAGGGAATCAAATTTTATAGGGTATTACCGTTGATCTAATTCTAGAACTATCAAATTTGGCAAGTAATACCGTCTTATACTCAACTATAGGGAAACATCTGGAAACTATACATTTATAATTAATTATAATTTACGGAACTCTCGATGGGCTTGTCCAGTTTTTATTTTTAACTATATGACATCGGCATTTCCTGACGACCTCTCAGAAGAAACACCGAAACAACAAAAAGGGTTAGGCTAGCCAGAGGCGTACTAATGTACACCCACAGTGCGCCGGTATGTTTAGGTTCCATGTTATAGGGGGCGAGCCTATAGCCATTAACCAGGCACAAATGGTGACTCCGAGCTGCTACTGAGAATTTCATAGAAAACCCAATAACACTGCTCGTCCTGGGAATCGAACCTGGGACCTCTAGTGTAACAGTCGCGCTTGGGACCACTAGACTAATAGGCAAATATCAGTCATGTGTGTATGTATGTTATGTTATGTATGTTATACTACAATCTGTCTCCTTGCCGGGTGATTAAATAGTAGGTTACTTGTGGTTCTATCTATATTATTGTAGGATGTGTAAGAACGGAACGTGTGAAAAGAATATGGAACGGAGCGTTAAGGTGTGAGTGAGACAGAAGATAGTAAGAAAGGGAGGAAGGAAGGAAGGAAGTGAAATGGAAATGGCGGAGAGCGTTGATTGAGTGGTGTGTGACTGTGTGCAAAAGACGTGTAATTTAAGTAAAATTATTATAAAGTCGCCAGTGTTATATTTTCGAAATCTAAACCGTTAAATAATAAACACAGTCAAGTGTAACCGTTTTATTTATTTGCCACGATCCCTATTCCACATTATTAATCTATTAATTTAGCCACGAGTCTATATTATTGGTATTTTTCCAGGAAACTTCGCAGTGTCGTAGACAAGTTGGAGCTGATGCGGTGGTTGTTGGGTCGGCTGGTGACGTCACGTGGCCCGCGGGACTGGCTCGCGAACCCGGACCGCACCGCCTTTCTGTTACGACTGTCCTCCAAACACAACAGCGTCGAGACCTTTCTAGACAGTTGAATATATATAATCTATAGAATATAAATGTTTTAAATAAAATGTTGCGACTGCTATGCTAGAGGTCTTGGGTTCGATCCCCAGGTCGTGCAAAGTGTTATTGAGTTTTTCTATGAAATTCTGAGTAGTCTCTCGGAGTCTGGATTTGTGCCCGGTTAATGGCAATAGGCTCGCCCCCTATTACATGGGACCTAAACATACCAGGCGAACCGTGGGTGTACATTAGTACGCCTCTGTCTAACCCTTCGGGGAGTACAGGCGTGATGGTATGTAAAATGTTATTTTGTTTCTATTATCCAAACTCTCTAGCAACAGTTTTTTTAGTCATGTTATAAAATGTAATTATCCGATAAACATACCGGCGAACTGTGGGTGTACATTAGTACGCCTCTGCCTAACCCTTCGGGGAATACAGGCGTGATGGTATGTTATGTTTATCCGATAAGCTAGCAACTTTGCGGCGATGTGCCAGACCAGTTGTTTGTTGTGTCTCTAAACCAATTTTGGCGACACGTTTGGCGTAGCGGCTGAGCGATCGGCTTCTGCGCAACGTGTTGTGGGTTCGATCCCCACACGGAACAAATATTTGTATGATCTACAGGTAGTTGTTCCGGGTCTGGGCGTTTGTGTATGTGAGAATTGGTGTCTGTAAACGCACCCACGATACAGGAGAAAATCCTAGTGTGGGGCAACGTTTTTTTCATAAATTTTTTTTTTTTATCAATTTTGTATTAAGTAAATAGTTTAATTTAAGTACACTATTGTTATTAATAACTAAGGGTTATATTATTTACTTGCATGCCTATCCTACTTACATGGCTACCAAAATTTAAAAACTTAATTATATCTTTTTGTGATTTTTTTGCATTTTCCATGCTAAGATTATTAAGTTATTTTGTAGTAAAGGAAAAAATTCAACCGCGGGCAGGATTCGAACCTGCGTCTTCTGGTTTGATATACCAGACGCTCTGACCTCTGGTATATCAAACCAGAAGACGCAGGTTCGAATCCTGCCCGCGGTTGAATTTTTTCCTTTACTACAAAATAACTTAATAAACTTAATTATAGATAAATTGTTCATTGGAAGAGCACGCTCTCCTAAAGCTAATTACTTGCTTAAAAGGAGAACCCAATACATCCTATGTATTTGTAAATAAATAAAGATTTTTATTTTATTTTAATTATTTTATTGTTACTTGTGGAAGAAGCAAAAGAAGTATGCAAGAATCGTAGCAAGTGGCGGTCTATAGTTTCTGCCTACCCCTGTGGCAGAAAGGCGTGAGTGTATGTATGTATGTATGTATTATGTATGTTACTTAACATACCTGTATTCCCCGAAGGGTTTTTTTTTTTAATATTTCAGTTGATTTTGGTAATTTAGGCGGACATGCGATTTGATAAGGCAGAGGTGTAGTAATGTACACCCACAGTTCGCCGGTGTGTTATGGTGTCATGGCGGCGAGCCTATTGCCGATAAACCGGGCAAAAATCCCAAATATGATGCTACTTAGAATTTCAGAAAAACCCAGTAACACTACCCGACCGGGAATCGAACCCGTCATAAGGTGACGTTGGTGACATCTATGAGAGGCAAGTTACCATAATTCTTGGTGGCTGAGACGTCACCTTATGACGTAAATTCAGAATGTGAAGGCAAAATTTCAATCATGCGGGTAGGGTTCGCGGTGGCTTAGAGGTCCAGAGCGTCTGGTATATCAAACCAGAAGACGCAGGTTCTTTTTTTTTTATTTGTTTGTATCAAAATAATGTGTTACAGGTATTTTTCCACCAGGTATAAAAATTAAATTCTTATACTATACGTAACATAACTGAAAAAAAAGTGGAAATAATCACCTGTTTCCTGTGCTAGTTAAAAACTGTATTACAGGAGACAGGGCCTTCTGCTATAATCTATACTTATAATAAATCTGTAGAGAGGTCAATTCTGTACATGAAATATATTTCCAAAATAACTATCAGCGGGTGATTAGTGATCGATACTGACGCCAAAAATGCAATCAGTAAAATTTTTGTCTGTCTGTCTGTATGTATGTTCGTTATAGAAACAAAAACCACTCGACGGATTTCAACGAAACTTGGTACAATTGTTCTTCATACTCCTGGGCAGGTTATAGTATACTTTTCATCACGCTACGATCAATAGGAGCAGAGCAGTGAAGGGAAATGTTGCGAAAACAGGAGAACTTACTCCATTTTTTAAGCTTCCGTCGCGTGTCCAGCCTTAATGGTTAAAGCTACACAGAAATCATGTATGACGGAAATGTTTTCCTTAAAATTATATAAAAAATATTCCACGACAGCAAATGTCTATCTTTTATGGTTGACTCACAATAACACGTGTAACTCCCGATAGCTTAGCAGTTCGGAACTTTCTGATTATATTTGTCTATTCTTACGTTAGGTGACTGACTGACTGACATAGTGATCTCTCAACGCACAGCCCAAACCACAGGTTATAGTATACTTTTCATCACGCTACGATCAATAGGAGCAGAGCAGTGAAGGGAAATGTTGGGAAAATGAGTGATTCATGAGAAAGGTTTCAAGCTATAAAACATCACGCTACAACCCTTAGGAACGGGGCAACGCAGGTGAAACCGCGGGCGAAGAACTAGGGAACAAAGTAACTATTCCACGCGGACGAAGTCGCTGGCAAAAGCTAGTATTACATAAAAAGGAGACGTATGTATAATTATGTTGTGAAACAATGATCAGGAAATTAGCATGCAAGTTGTGTGTGTGTGTTTGTGAGTGCGTGTGCATGTGTGTGTGTGTGAGAGAGAGAGAGTGTGGGCTTGTGTGCGTGTATATGATATATATGTAAGCGTACAGAATTTAAAATATTAGATTGCTTGTACAAGGAGAATTCAAGAAGGTTCGAATCCTGCCCGCGATTGAATTTTTTCCTTTACTAAAAAATAACTTAATATAATCTTAGCATGGAAAATGCAAAAAAAATCACAAAAAGAAAGTATAAAGGTCTTTTATTTTTAAGAAAATCGAACATCAATCAACTAGCGTTTTGACTATTTGCGTAGAATTTCAGAGGCACAAGTAATATTACCCGTAGAGAGTATAAATATTTAAGAGTACATATTTCCTTTGTTATAAGGACCGTGTGAATATCCTGAAGAAGGTCGAGAACTGGAGAATCCTGGAGAAGATTGGCCAGTAGGAGCACATACCGTCCCCGCTATCAAATCTTGTACTTTAGCCCTGAAATAAGAAATTAATACGTTCAGATATTAATGAAATTAAATGACAGTTATTTTCTCTAAATACCTACACTTTTATAAGTCAACTAGCTACAAAATTACAGACTTTCATCCCTCTTTTCACCACCTTAGAGGTTGAATTTCAAAAAATCCTTTCTTATCAGATGCCTACGTCATACAAAGAACACACCCTCGAAGTTTCAGGTCTCTACGATCAGCGGTTTAGGCTGTGCGTTGATCCGTCAGTCAGTCATTCACGACAAAGCATTTTATATGTACTTATAGATGTTGTATTTTGATACAATTTTTTTTGCCGACCTACTCGATCAGAGAGATACCACGGTCTCACAGAAAACCGGCGTGAATCAACGCTTACGTTGTGTTTCGCCGAGTGAGTGAGGACACCGGAGGCCCAATCCCCTTTTAAAAGGCCGCTAACGCACTTGTGGCTCCTTTGGGTGTCCATGGGCCGCGGAAATCGCTTACCATCAGGCGATCCGACTGCTCGTTTGCCCCCTATCCCATAAAAAATACTAGATGGCGCCGGCGTTTCCTAACTGACAACCTCTAAGAAGAAAAACCGAAGCAATTCAGAGAATCATGGTCTCTTTTAAAGTCCAGACATGGTAGTAGCAATATGTGAGTGTTACAATGCAGTGTAATGTCTGACATGGCCTTTTGAAGAAAGGGCCGCAGCGGCTTTGAGTAGAACAGTCCAGAAGAATAACCTTTTAAACCAGGGGGGTTAACACGACACGATTTCACAACGAGAAGAGACGATGATTCTCGAGTTTATTTCAGTGTTTCTTTTCAGAGTTCGTCAGTTAGGAAATAACGGTACCATCCAGTTAAAAAAATGTAAAATATTGATTTGTGGAAGTGGTCATACCTGTAAATAAAGAAGTTGTATTCATTTACGTCTAGCCTGGAATATATGAACCGCGGTAAGGTGTTCGCCATAACCCACACCTCATCACCGGTTACGTGGAGATCTGGAAATATATCATAGGTAAATATGTTTTATAATCCTCTAGTGTCCCATTTGGGCGCCAAGATGGGAGTTCTTTAACGTTTTTTTAAATTTATTATCACCTAAATATCAAAAAAATATAATTATAGTTATTTAAAAAAGAAACTATATATGTCTTACTAATTATTAATATATAGTGAATTAATGCAGTAATTTTAATTCAACCGAAATCGTCGAAAAATATTTATAGCGACTGAAATCGCCAGTAGGGAATTAAATGTCCGAATTTTAGTGACTAAAATCAATAATCGCCTTCAAAATATTGGTAGGCTAAGTGAGGGAAAACGGTAGTAATTAGCTGACCGAAATCGGT
This sequence comes from Acronicta aceris, assembly GCA_910591435.1. NCBI lineage: Eukaryota > Metazoa > Arthropoda > Insecta > Lepidoptera > Noctuidae > Acronicta > Acronicta aceris. The sequence goes on along the minus strand of OU342787.1, from coordinate 4,533,055 downwards.
AGAAAGTGACCAAAATGTGTAAAAAAAAGTTTGGTTGCTTTTTTACAACAAATTTCAAATAAAATCTAATTAAGTAGGTATTTATTTGTGATTCACATGTAAAATAGGTATTTATTTCGTTCGATCACTTATGTACTTACTTTACCGATTTCGATAGTAATCCGTAGTAATTAAGTGATCGAAATCAAGATTGGGGGGGCCAATACTGGATCAATATCTAATGGAAAAGAACTTCAACCTACCAGAAGGATAGCTAAGCCGTTGGCTGTCTTGTGCCAGTGTCGCCATATTGTCAGGGTTGAGTGGTCTTCTCGTGTTCCAGCATGATATAGCATCTCGACCCACTTCAGCGAAGAACATGGCGTTGGTAGGCGTGTGAAGGCCATGCATTGTGGACTGACTGTTGGGACCGCGTTCTCCTACCACCTGAACCAAAAAACAACATAAAATCTATATCTACTTTTTACACTATTGAAGAGAGGTAGGGAAGGCATAGTGGAAACGAATAGTAATTTGGAGCTGCCAGACTGGGGGAAGTACCTCCACCTTGCAGAAAATCGTAGCGAAATAACATAGCTCCGTGCTATGTTGTGTTCCTAACGATGAGCAAGGTTGTCAGACTTTTGCGAGGAAGCAGTGTTGGCAGAAGCATCACGCTATTGTCTCCTATGCTGCCAGCCCAACTATTCCTCCTTGATATAGGTACAGGGTCGGCAACGCGCGAGTGATACCCTTGTTGTTGCAAGCGTCCATAGGTTACAGTAACCGCTTACCATCAGGCGGGCCGTAGGTATGCTTGTTTGCCACCATTGTGGTAACTGGTACCTATATGAAAAAAAAATTATTAAAAAACCCTGTCCGATCCGAAAGGGGCATATAGGTATGCCAATCACGGTCGTCGTACCATTGAGTTCAAGTTCAAATGTTTTTATTTCAAATAAGCTTTTACATATTTATGATTCCAGTTGTACGGTTCCGAAAAGTTGATCATACGGAGAAGAATCCGGCAAGAAACTCCATGGACACTCTTTTAAAGTAAATGGTGTTACAATCTTCACTGGTATAATATTGCGATATCAGGATGTGTGAACATTGAATATCAAAGTTGGACCAAAGTCGATAATTACAAGAAGGTTCTCAGTATTTGAAAACTCGATGTCATTATAAGAAAATAAATGAAATATGTGGTAAAATACACATCATCAAAGCAGGATATAAATTAGGAGTCCACTCAGACATGCTACAGTGTACACACATTTACAGGTTCAGTTGAGGTAAACAATACTAACCATATGGAGACATCTCGAAATTCTGTCAAAACTATGTCCATATATTCACTCTAAATACTAAATTGGGCCACCAAGTTTTATCAAAACAAATATTTCTTTAATATACTTACACTGTACGCAGTCTGGTTGGTTTCTCTCCTTTCCAGCTCACATGAGGACACGGAGAACTCTTGATTGCTGACCATGGGGTGGAAGTAGGTGGGTCTACAGCCATCAGGACCTTCCGCTCCTATCGCCACGCTGAACACGCCGTCGTTCCATATGAAGGATTGTCCTGCGACACAAAATAATTTAGTAATACGAGTTGTAGGTATTACGAGGGGCCAAAATGGTCGCTTTTGTTAAAGATAAAGATATTCGCAAGGTTAGTTCGTGTTCAAGTTCAAATGTTTTTATCTCAAATAAGCTTTTACAAGCGTTTATGAAAAATTATGCTTCTAGTTGCACGGTTTCAAAACGTTGATCCTATAGAGAAGATCCGGCAAGAAACTCCATGGACTATCTTTTAAAATACATTCTACACTGGTACAATATGTGGTATTAGGATGTGTGAATATTGAAAGTCAAAGTTGGACCGTCAAGTACAGCATTTGAGAACGAAGTCACTTTAAGAAAATAAATAAACTATGTGGTAAAAACACTCATCAACGTCATTAGATTAGACTTATGGTTACGTTACATAAAAAAATAAATATTTAAGGTGATGGTGTTCAAATACATCCATTTTTTTATCAAGTCTAAAAAAACAGAATAAGCACCAAAATCATAGTTAATAAAAATAATTATAATAGTCTTACCAGCGACTCTCAGATTCCCAGCCGTGGGATTGAAATGGAAGTAGTTGTGCTGGTGTCGCCAACTGTCATTCTGTTTCAGAGAATACACAATGACTCCGTAAGACACCACGTCTGAGATGTATGCGTACGTGTCGCTGCAATCGCCGTTCTTAATCGCCACTGTGATTGAGGCTAGACCTGGGGGGGGGGGGAGGGGGAACATAAGCATTAAAGAAGTGTTTAAGGGTAGAACTCGTCTAGGGCGGTACCACCGCATTGCCAAATATTTATTTTTTTAAAAAGCTTACCAGCAATGTGGGTTGTCAATTACTAGTATTCTTGTTAACCCCTTGTGCTAAGCTAAATGCTTGTGTTACGAGTGGGTTCACGTCGGTAGTGCAATGGGTGGGTTTCGAACCGGCAACCACATGATCGCAAGTCCGACCCCCTAGCCATTACCGCCACTTCAAATCCTTAAAAAAGGATTGCTAACGCAAGTAAGAGCTGACCACGACCAGCCTTCAAGAAGAGAAGAAGATATTCTCAAACTTACCTGTAGGGGTATTGTTAGCAGGGAGATCTGAACTCTTCAGCTGGTACCTAAGTATCTGTCTGTCTGTATTCAGGTCAAACACGACGATCGCTGGAGGCTGCAGGTAGCGAGGATTGTCTGAGGAAATGTGGTTTCATTACACAGAACATACAAGTAAATATTAACTTTAATTGATTAAAATTATGTCTATTTCACAATGGCACAATTACACATCCATCTTGAAGTAAATCTCAATAACAAAAGCAAACTTTTTAGGTTTTTTAATGAATTTAGTATTGTGTGATACATTTTGTTTGGTTATAATTGTTGTAATTGTAAACGGAGTTCAGCATCCCGGTTACATAAGATCAAATGTCATGAAAAAACTTTCAAATTACATAATGATCACAGTGACGCGATAGTGGCATAACGGTGGCACTACGGCTGTTCTGCTTTTTTTCTGTCAGTAGCAGATTCGTCAAGCCATTTTCAATAAAATAGTAGCTTAACAGTTGCCTGAGAGTTGCGCAACAATCGCACAACAGTCGCGCAACAGTGGCGCAACTAGAGCGACACTTTCATGTCATACTCACTGGGTATCTCAATGGTGCCGGTGTCAACGGTCCACAGTCTGCCACATTCATCAGCGCGGGTGCGGTACACCGATATCAGAGACCTGGATCTCCTCATGTCAGGGTACGGAGAGAGAGCGGGAGAGCGGGTATTCGCCCGAGAGAGATCGATGACGTTCAGTGTAGCTGGTATTCCTATAAACGGAGAAAATAAATTTATTTGACCTCTTCAAGAGGCGAGAGACGTGGTAAATCTTTGTGGATCGTCAGGATGTCGGTTTCGTACCGACTAAAAATAGCACTGGCCTTCCATTGTCATGGGATTCGTGATATAATCTAGGTATGCCTGGACCACTTCAAGAAGCCTGGGGCCGTATTATAACGTGTTAACGCCATAATTTTTAGTTTGTAAGAAAGAGATGAGGCTATTTAATATGTAGAGCGGCATCTCTTTCTCACAACGTAAAAATGATGGCGTTAACACGTTATAATACGACCCCAGGTCTTGGCTCGCATTCTATTCGTAAGTGTTAAATACGCGCGAGGGATCATTGTTTCGTTAGGCGGCGGACTCCCCAAGTTAGCCACCAATTGCCTACAGTTCATGGAGGCCGGAGATCTAAAGTCCTCCTGTAAAACCACCATGTAAAATCAACTCACCATATCGTCTTCTGGGTATCGTCACAAAAAGTCTGTTTCCAACTTTCTCAACACCCATAGGCACATTGTTGTATTGGATGAAGAATCTACCAATTTCGGCTGAAAAAAAAAACAAGTTTGATAATCAGTTTGTCTTTAGGCTATCGGTATTACTCTGGTAAGGTTGCAGAGGTCTTATGGCAATCGCTTCGTGTAAAATAGTGTGTATAGTGTTGGGCACTTAAGAGTCCGGCGGACCGAATTTCTCTTACAAACGTATTACCGAAATAAATCGAAATTCAAACACAATTTAATCAAATTCCGTTAATATTCGGATTCCGATACCGTTAGTCTAAGTTCCTACTGTATCATTTCGTCCAAAATACTTCACTGCAAATAAATGTAAGCGAATGAAATTTTTTATAACTTTACCAAGTTTGAAACGGTTTTCCGATCTTTTATTTCCAGTGAAGTAGTAGTAGACGAAAAAGTACCGTAGGAACCTAGATTAACGGTATCCAAAGCAGAATAATAACATAATTTGATAGAATATTGTCTGGATTACGATTTATTTCGGTATCACGTTTTTGTGGGAAATTTAAGCTTCGCCTTAACAGTTCAATCAAATAAATTTATTGCAATTTAAAAAATTATTGTGATTCAATGGGGCTATTGATAATAGCGACATAAACTGTCAAAATTTTTCGTGGGGTCTTCGTGGTTAGTGTTTACCTCTACTACATATTTTTATCAGGACTTGTAAATGTGAATACATTGTAGTAAGTATGTCTAAGTGGACACCTAATTTTATATATTTTGATGATGTGTGTTTTTACACTTAGTTTATAAATTTTTTATACATAATGACATTCAGTTCTCGAATGCTGAGAACTTTCTTTTTCTATGATTGACTTCGGTCCAACTTGGAAATTAAATCAATGTCAGCATATCCTGATAATGCACTATTGTACCTACTTGAAGATTGTAATACAAATTATCATAAAAGTGTCCATGGAGTTTCTTGCCGGATTCTTCTCCATAGGATCAACTTTTTTGGAACCGTGCAACTAGACTCATTACCGTTATAAAAACATTAGAGCTTGAACTTGATACATAACATAACACAACGGGTATAACTTCCTTAATTTGGAACCGATTTGATTTTGTTTTTGTTGTTGCTTGTTGACCATAAACAGTAATGGTCAACTTTTTTATGAGATCATTAAAAAATTAACAAAAAATGTAAGGTAGCTGTTAGTAATTTTAATATTAAGACGTCCAATACCTCAGTCTACCCGTGACCATGGATGCTGTAAAGGATCCCAAACGTCGGGAATTAAATAATATCAATACAACGCGATAAAATCCGTAAAAAATAGTTTTATTTCAACATTCAATTAAAATTACTGACTGCCTCATTAGTCTAGTGGTCCCAAGCGCGACTGCTACCCTAGAGGTCCTGGGTTCGATTCCCAGGTCGAGCAAAGTGTTATTGAGTTTTTCTATGAAATTCTCAGTAGCAGCTCGGACTCTGGATTTGTGCCCGATTAATGGCAATAGGCTCGCCCCCTATTACATAGAACCTAAACATACCGGCGAACTGTGGGTGTACATTAGTACGACTCTGCCTAACCCTTCGGGGAATAAAGGCGTGATGGTATGTCAATTAAAATTAATTCAGGTGCCATTGATTAAAAATTTTATTGATTAATAATTTAATGATTTAATGCCCAAAACTAATTCATTAAAATAGTTGGGAAAAGGCTAGGACTGCTAGGAGGAAGACGAAATGTAGGTATGTTAAGCTGATTACCATTTGGGTCCACAGTCGGGGTGGACACTGTACTTGCAGATCCGACAGGATCGTAATTCGAAGATGGCCCTGAAAGGAAAGGAGAATTATAATTATAATTCCTAGACACACACCTACATATAGTATCTATATGCTATGTTAAGAAAACCCTGTCCGATCCCAAAGGGGCATATAGGTATCCCAATCACATTTTTTTTTACGAGATATGGGGACAAACGATCCGACGATTCGCCTGATGGTAAGCGATTACCGCCGCCCATGGACACCCGCAACACCAGAGGAGTCACAAGTGCGTTGCCGACCTTTAAAAAGTCCCTTTTAGAAGTCGGGCAACGCACTTGTGACTCCTCTGGTGTTGTGGGTGTCCATGGGCGGCGGCTTATTTCCCAAAAAAAAGGTTGCCGTTTTTTTAGTAGTCTGATTTTCTTTTTAAATTAATTTACTTGGACAGTTTAGATTCTCAGTTTGGACCCGTTAGGTGGCGCAGTTTCAAGCCAGATTTTTTTTTATCTATTATAGAGAAGGAACTTACTTTGATGCCAGTTTGAGTCCTGTGCGGTATTGTCATCGAAGTAGATGCTGTCTGCGGATCTCTTGTCCCTGCCGCTACCGGCCAGGTCATCTTCAGCGAAGCGATCGTGTATTACTGAAATAAATATATATATGTACCTAAGTAGTTCTAAAGAGACACTGTTTTGCTCGATATGTATAGCCCTGCTGAGCCTTAAGAGTCCCTACGTATTACAGACTGCCAGAGCCACAGCAACCGCAATTTAAGAGTCCGGCGCGGCGGACCGAATTTCTCTTACAAACGTAATACCGAAATAAATCGTAATTCAAACACAATTTAATCAAATTCTGTTATTATTCGGATTCCGATACCGTTAATTTAGGTTCCTACGTTACCATTTTATCTAAAATACTTCACTGTAAATAAATATAAGCGAATGCAATTTTTGTTAACTTTACCAAGTTTAGTTAGTGTTGATGCGTTTCTATATATATATTACTGGCCAGTTATAACATTAAAAATACATATATTATTACTTATCCTAGTACAGGCACCAAATAAATTGTTATAGCTTTATAATTTCTAAGATTTATACTGGATTTTTATCATTTTTTTCTACAAACGACTAATTATTATCTAAGACGACTGCTACGCCGCGCTAATACAGTAATGCACCTGTATACAGATCTAATGCGCTAGCAGTGTCCTTACAATACTTTAAATAAGTAAGTAAAAAAAATGGGCGGACGAGTCTGCTATTTATAAAAAACAAATAACATTACATATTATTACAATAAATTAGTACACCTCTGCCTAACCCGTCGGGGAATACAGGCGCGGTAATGTGTTATGTATTATTCTATTTATACATATGTATTTCGAGACGAATGAGCTAATTCTGTAGCCTTAGCACGAACAACTTGTGAAAAAGTATTCGTATCGTCATGGAGACCAATTTGTATGAGATTTGGACCAGCGCCTCTATCGTGACGATACGAATACTTTTTCGCAAGTCGTTCGTGCTAAGGCTACAGAAGTCATCTTGTTATTATTCTCGGAATGTAGGATTCCCCTTAACCACATGATAAATCCGAGATAAAGTATTAAATGCGATGATAACCGCTAGCGCCTTTGAGTAAGATAAATCATTAAATAACTTTTAAGAAGAAGTAAAAACGCCTCTAAAAAATAAAAAATAATACGCTTTTCATAGATGTCGCCAAACGTCACTTTATGACGTAAATTCAGAATGTGAAGGCAAATTTTAATCAGGCGGGTGGGGTTCGTGGTGGCTTAGAGGTCAGAGTGTCTGGTGTATCCAACCTTATGTTATGTGCAAACAGTGCAAAACAGTTTCGGAAGTCGATGCCTTCGATCTTTTGTTTTTGCCAAAAACAAGAATCAAAGTCATGTTTTGGTCAGGTCAGTTTTGCACAAACAAAAGATCAAAGGCATTGGTCATGTTTTGGTCAGGTTCAGTGACTGGGACCACTACACTGCCTCATTCGTCAAGTGGTCCCAAGCGCGACTGCTACGCTAAAGGTCCTGGATTCGATCCTCAGGTCAAGCAGTGTTATTGGGTTTTTTATTTTTCAAGTTTTTATTCAACTGCGCCACTACAGTTATGTTTGTCGAGTGTATGTAGGTAATAATAGGTATGTATATTTCTTTGTCACGCTCTGGGAGCCAAATTGACATTGGAATCGGATCACGTTTGGATTGGTACTGTATTGTTTTCAAGAGTAAGCCTGCTGTCGCCTAAACGGCTTGATAGATTTTAACTTGAGAAGTGTCGTTATACTCGTCTCTATTGTGAGAGTGACACTGAGCATATCATAACAGAAACAGTGTAAAATAAGTAGAAAAATAAAATAAAACCCGACTGCCAAAAATGATGGTAACAAGGACAAAGAAAAGTTAATTTAAAAAACAAAAACCCACTGCCGACAAAGATGGAAATCAAAGTCAAAGTCAAAATTATTTATTTCAATAGGTCTAATTGAAATAAATACTTTTAATTAAAAACGTACTTTTTAAAGTCACACTAATTGCACGGTTCCAAAAAGTGGATCTTATGGAGAAGAGCCGGCAGAAACTCCATAGATAATCCTTTTTAAAAAAAAAACATGATTACATTAATCTTTACAACTTTGTTTTAAATAGTTTGACAATTAATATGCAGTTTTGATGTGTAAGATTTATTCAGATAAGTAGGTTTTATATCTTGTTTTTTGGATTTTTATTTTTTAAATTAACTTTTTTTTTGAAGTTTTTCCTTTTATCGTCGAAATACACACAAAAGTTCTTTACAGACTCCGACGTAAGGGTGGCCGCCAGCCAGTCAGACCCCAAGAGGTCTTCACCGAGCACGTCAGATATTTTCTCTTCAGTCTCTTCTTTTACGAGATGCCTATCTGAATGGCAGTGAGGAACAGTATTCTAACTAATACCTATTATAAAACTATTTTGTATGCATTTGCACGTAATATTTTTAGAATACGCGGAAATTTTTATGGGCTGGCATGCAAAAATTATAATAGAAAGTAATTACAGAATATCTTTCAGTTCAATAAAATTAGTCATTAAAATATAATTGTTGCAATGTCAAATAATAGATTCCTCAATAGTTATTTGTAGTAAAGTATAAAGTAAAATTACCACTTAGACTTCTATGAAGAAAATCACAATTATTTGGATGTCAAAATTAACTTTTACACGATTTTGTGTCAAAATAATCCTTTATAATCAATCCTTAATAATCCTTATGACGTAAATTCAGAATGTGATGGCAAATTTCAATCAGGCGGGTGGGGTTCGTGGTGGCTTAGAGGTCAGAGTGTCTGGTGTATTCAACCTTATGTTATGTGCAAGCAAACAGTGCAAAACAGTTTCGGAAGTCGATGCCTTCGATCTTTTGTTTTTGGCAAAAAAAAAAACATGTTTTGTTTTGGACATTGGTCATGTTTTTATCAACGTTATTTTTATGTGCAAAATTTGACTGCCTCATTCGTCAAGTGGTCCCAAGCGCGACTGCTACGCTAAAGGTCCTGAATTCGATCCTCAGGTCAAGCAGTGTTATTGGGTTTTTTTTATTTTTCAAGTTTTTATTCAACTGCACCAGGAGAGTTATGTTTGTCGAGTGTATGTAGGTAATAATAAGTATGTATATTTCTTTGCCACGCTCTGGGGGCTTCCTCTTGAACTCAATTCCGATACATCGACATTGGAATTGTGCCGTTTCGTCAAGTTTCGTACTCTTGAATCCGAGACTAGCGCCAAATTGTTTCAATATTGCGCGGTGATTGTGTGAACAGCAATCAGGGATGCCGATACAAGGTTAACGGATTTGTGCTCAAGAGTACGAAATCACCCGACAGCCAAATTGACATTGGAATCGGATCACGTTTGGATTGGTACTGTATTGTTTTCAAGAGTAAGCCTACTGTAGCCTAAACGGCTTGATAGATTTTATCTTGAGAAGCGTCGTTATACTCGTCTCTATTGTGAGAGTGACACTGAGCATATCATAACAGAAACAGTGTAAAATAAGTAGAAAAATAAAATAAAACCCGACTGCCAAAAATGATGGTAACAAGGACAAAGAAAAGTTAATTTAAAAAACAAAAACCCACTGCCGACAAAGATGGAAATCAAAGTCAAAGTCAAAATTATTTATTTCAATAGGTCTAAATGAAATAAATACTTTTAATTAAAAACGTACTTTTTAAAGTCACACTAATTGCACGGTTCCAAAAAGTGGATCTTATGGAGAAGAGCCGGCAGAAACTCCATAGATAATCCTTTTTTTTAAAAAAACATGATTACAATATAATCTTTACAACTTTGATAAAAATAGTTTGACAATTATTATGCAGTTTGATGTGTAAGATTTATTCAGATAAGTAGGTTTTATATCTTGTTTTTTGGATTTTCTTTTTTAAATTAACTTTTTTTTTGAAGTTTTTCCTTTTATCGTCGAAATACACACTAAAGTTTTTTACAGACTCCGACGTAAGGGTGGCCGCCAGCCAGTCAGACCCCAAGAGGTCTCCACCGAGCACGTCAGATATTTTCTCTTCAGTCTCTTCTCTTACGAGATGCCTATCTGAATGGCAGCGAGGAACAGTATTCTAACTAGTTAATACCTATTATAAAACTACTTTGTATGCATTTGCACATAATATTTTTAGAATACGCGGAAATTTTTATGACTGGCCATGATGATAATGCACGTTTTTTTGTCAGACGTTCTTTATTTTGAAAAATGTATAATAAAAAAACAGACGTCAAGCGTGTTCGGATCGCAGCTTTTGTTATGGTTTTTTATCCTTACTAATATTATATACGTGAAAGTTTGTGAGTATGGAAGGATGTATGGATGTTTGTTACTATTTCACGTCAGAACGGCTGAACGGATTTGGATGAAATTGGGCACAGAGATAGATTATAGTCTGGAATATCACATAGGCTACTTTTTACTCAGGTCGGACCCAATCTTGAAGTTCACGCAGATAAAGTTGCGGTTTTTTTGGTATAAAATTCATGACTATTAAGTCGTTAAAGAGAAAAAATACAAATAAGGTTAAAAAAGGCCTATTTACTTAAATTATTATCCAAAATTGGGGCAAATTTATAAAAATTGTAAACAATATATTTTTTTATGGCAAACGCACAGATTCCACTAGAAACTTCTTTAAAGCTAGGGTGCTTTTTGGATTTGAGCGATGTAATGCCCTTAAACATAGCATAATTGATTCGCTGTCATCGAGATCACGCGCATGAATTTACATATTTTTTGACAGTTATTTAAGCATGTCAATGTCTTAAGTGACTAAAAGGGATTGTCATTGCATTATCTATCGTCTGACTGTAGTCAATCGTTCATGAAAATATCATGGATCGATAATTTGTTTTAGTTAGTACGATTCCTGACGCATTTTATACCATAAACTACAATAGTATATATTACATTGTATGTCTGCGTCATTAGTCTAGTGCTCTCAAGCGCGACTGCTACGCTAGAGGTCCTGGGTTCGATCCCCAGGTCGAGCAGTGTTATTGGGTGTTTCTATGAGATTCTCAGTAGCACCTCGGAGTCTGGATTTGTGCCCGGGCTCGCCTCCTATATATATATGGGACCTAAACATACCGGCGAATTGTGGGTGTACATTAGTACGCCTCTGCCAAACTCTTCGGGGAATACAGGCGTGATGGTATGTTATGTTATGTTACATTGTATGTCCAAAGTCATGATAAAACCAATTTTATGGAAAATATGGTATAAACGATTATCAATTTATTTTCAATATCATACGATAATCGTTTATTTCCATCAAAAACCCAATCCTAGAAATGCCACTCTGACATCTGTCGCGTGTATCAAGCTTTGTATAAATAATTCAACATTACATAATCAACCCATTATAGTTACCGTCCCACTGCTGGGCACTGGTCTCCTCTCACAATGAGAGTGATTAGGCTATAGTCCACCACGCTGGCCTAGTGCGGGTTGGCAGACTTCACATGCAGTCGACAAAATCTCTCAGGCATGCAGGTTTCCTCACGATGTTTTCCTTCACCGTTTAAGCGCGTGATAATTAACTATTTAATACGCACATGACTTCGAAAAGTCAGAGGTGCGTGCCTTGGGTTCGAACTTGAGACCTTTGACTTGGCAGTCCAACTGTCATACCACTAGGCTGTCACTGTTACTGCACAACACAATAGCTTGAACGATGTTTTCATTCACCGTTTAAGCGCGTGATAATTAACTGCGTGCCTTGGGTTCGAACTCGAGACCTTTGAATTGGCAACGGTCATACCACTAGGCTATCACTGCACATTCAGCATTGGAAGGTGTTGATTCGAAAAACTAATTCTATTGAATTTGGGGAACCCTAGAAATATGTAGTTAAATATTACGTAAGTAAGTATTATGTGTTTATACCTATTATTATGACATCATCTTATTGTGTGGTAGAATTGTAGGTACATAATTAAGATAATTACAAGATAATCTTACAGTCTCATCATACACATAGTATAAAACAAAGTCGCTGTCGCTGTCTGTCCGTCCCTATGTATGCTTAAATCTTTAAAACTACCCAACGGATTCTGATGAGTTTTTTTTTAATAGATAGAATGATTCAAGAGGAAGGTTTTAAGCTATTTAACATTACGCTACGACTCTTGGGAATGGGGCAACGCGGGTGAATCCGCGGGCGGGTCGCTAGTCATAGTATAAAACAAAGTCGCTTCCCGCTGTCTGTCCGTTCGTATGTATGCTTAGATCTTTAAAACTACCCAACGGATATTAATGAGGTTTTTTTTAATAGATAGAATGAATCAAGAGGCAGGTTTTAAGCTATTTAACATTACGCTACGACTCTTAGGAATGGGGAAACGCCGGTGGAACCGCGGGCGGGTCGTCCAACATCAAATAAAACGTAACCACCTACATCTGTAATGGGTAAAAAAATTAGCAAGCTTAAATGGTCTATGGTTTTAAGCGTGATTGCTATGTTAGAGGTCCTTCGATTCTAAGGTCGAGCTAGGGTTGCCAACTCTTTGTCAGTCAAAAATAGTAGTTCTAAAATTATTACCCATAAAAATATAGTAGATAAAGAAATTATTAAAAAAAAAATAGTACGTTCCAAAATATGTAAGTACCAATTTTGTTTCTTAAAAGAATATTTTTGGCATATTTAGCCTTTATTAATAAATTTTTATTTTTAAGGAGAGCCTCGAAGCTATTATTACAATTTAATTGAAATGAAATGATATTTTATTTTGCAAGTAGATCTTTAGAGATACTTTTACATGTCAATGGTTTGGTTTTTTTATAGATGGCTTCCGCATTTCCTAACTGACGACCTCTGAGAAGAAACACCGAAACAAACTCAGATAATCATGGTCTCTTTTAAAGTCCAGACATGGAAGAACACTTATATGTGAGTGGCACGATGTAGGGTAATGTCTGAAATAGCCTTTTGAGGAAAGAACCATAGCAGCTTTGAGCAGACCAGTCCCAACGGCACGCATGCATCAGTCATCGTGTAGCTCAACCATTATTTAGGGAGCTCAGCGACCTGTCGCACGACCATACCAGATCAGCAAGACATTCGTGTAGGTCAAATGAAGTTCCCGAACCTTCCAGACTATAACAAGCTTGTTTAATTATCTTGTATCAATAGCCTACATGGTACTCACATTTACAATTTTTTTTATGACTAGAATATAAGTGTTACAGTTCAATGATGTCACGGCAACATAGTAACAAATTTAAATTTAAAATGAATATTATTGCTTTAAGTTTGATGCCTTGAAAATATAATAGTTTCGCCTAATATATTTTTTTTTCAGAAATATAGTGGTCGGGCCTCTAATATAGTAGGATAATTATATAGCAGGGTTGGCAACACTAAGTCGAGCAGTATTATTGAGTTTTTCTATGAAATTCTCAGTAGCAGCTCCGACTTTGGGGTTTGTGCCCGGTTAATGGCAAAAGGCTCGCCTCCTATTTCATGGATAACAACATACCGAACTTGTAGGTGTACATTAGTACGCCTCTGCCTAACCCTTCGGGGAATACAGGCGTGATGGTATGTAAGATTCCACATGGCCAGCGACCTCTATTACGAATGCGTCATGTTTGACAAGTGTCAATATTATCAATATGTTCTTACCTACACAATATTTTATTATTTTAGCGCAAAATTTTTCCTTAAACAAGATTTTCCTGTTCAGTAAAGTATCTACTGCCTCATTATTTTAAGTGTAAATATTACGCTATATGTCTGAGTTCGGTTCCCAGGTCGAGCAAAGTGTTATTGGGTTTTTCTGTGAAATTCTCAGTTTGGATTTGGTAAAGCGGCGGTAGCCTGATGGCTAGGGCGTCGGACTTGCGATCATGTGGATGCCGGTTCGAAACCCACCCATTGCACTACCGACGTGAACCCACTCGAAACACAAGCATTTAGCTTAACACGAGTGTGTGCGACCCACATTGCTAGTAAGCTTTTTTTTAATAAAATAACGATTAAGAAGAAGTAAAACTGCCTTCAAAAACATAAAAAAATTATGTTATGTGCGAAATATCTTTTATTTTTATCTTTTGGGTTTCGCCACCATTTTATTGTTAATGTTTATTTTTTCAAAAATTTTAGTTATGTTGACGATGTCATTTATTTCAGTTTATTCCAGCGGTACATGTATTTTTGAAATAGGTTCACAATTGACGAAAATATCGGCGAATATAAAAAAAAAACATACATACAGACTAACATAGATACTCCTCCTTTTTTGAGTCGGTTAAAAATTAGGAACATTTTGGTCACTCTTAGGGTCGGTCAAATCTTTTTTTTCTTATTAGAAAGTTGCAAATAATGGCTTAAACATTAAATAAGCGCAATTGCTTCATTTTGGTTTACTGGAAGATCTTATGATTTACCGAATTCTGGCTTTTACCGTAACATATATACCTGTAATCTCTATGTAGTAATTATGTGGTTGCATCTCGAGAAATCGTGACTAGAGGTGCGGTCATCATTTTATTTTTATTTGAATAACATCCTCCTTTGATTTGTATATTATTTTATTACCTGCCTGTTAGCAACTTTGTTCTTTTTATTACAATCATCTTTTTTAAATGTTAATGCATACAAGGAGTATTTATTATTCAATTTGATGCCTTTGTTTAGTTGTTTTAGAAGGTTTTAGAGCTTGCAAATAATATGTAGATGATTCAATTTAAATAAGTTTTTTGTGTGAATGAATTAGAAATATATTTTCGCTTTGAATTCGTTCGAGGTGCATTGTGTTGCTAATAGGGAAGGGCATGTCTTTTTGTTATATTTTTGATCAATAGTTTACATTATTAAAGCACCGTAAAAAATATTTCATTGACAAAAATATTATTATTTAAAAATTTAAACGCCGCCATCTTAGCGTGTACTTTGACGTCAGTTTCCGCAAAAACAGTCACTGTTTAATCGGTTTTAAAATTTATTGATCGTTTTATCAAATCAATTATCAGATATTTTTTTAAGTTTACTAACTAATTCGAACATAGGAGATGACTTAAATCAATTTTATATCTAGTAATTACAAACCTAAATGTTTACGGTGACGTCCTGAGAGCGGGTCCATATTGGCTCACCTAAAGTTCTTTACCCGAAATTGTTCTTCCTAACTATTTGTAATCCGAATGATCATTCTTCCTAAAAATTTTCATCCTAAAGTTTTCATTCATACTATTTGTAGTGCTACCGGCGATGCTCATAACACTGATGTTTCCGAAAATTGTAATTAATAACATCATTAATGTAAATATATTTAAACTCCTACTGTTTTTTATCATAACGCTTTTATCCCTAAACATACTCACCATAATATTTTCACTCATACTCAGAAAGAAACATTTACCAAGTGTAATAAAAAATATATGTGGGCAGAAGATGATATTTATAGTTTTAATTTGAGGGTATGATTATTATTTGATGGCCTGCGAGTTTATACCGCAATTTTAACCGTACCTAAACCAATAACTATAGGACCGATTCGGTTCTGGCACTTCGCCGGCCGCTGCCGCGGCACGCTCGCTTCGCTCGCTCGGCTCGTGCGTTGTGGTCACAGTTCTAACCTAACCTAAACCAATAATTATGAATAGGACCGATTCGTTTCTAGATCTTGACTGAATTGATTATTATGAATAAAAAGAAATCTAAACAAAAAAGATATGACTTTGAATAATAGTGTAAAAGATGGTTATGTTGAGAAAATATAGGAAAACAAATAAAAGTATAATAGATGTTTATTGCTACTGACCTTATGAAGTTGAATGCTTCGGAATTATTAACATTAGAGACAAAGTAATTAGGAATTGTGATTGTTAGGATGAAAATGTTAGGAAGAACATTTTCGGATTTCCAATTATCGGAGTTGAAATTTTAGGTGAACTTTGGCGCATCCCTTGAGAGCGTCACAAGGTGGACTTTGTCGTAAGTTCCGTTTTGATCTGATAAATGTGCCGCGCACTTTTTCTACATTTAAATAAATAAGCTATTATGTAAAAGAAGTAGCCATTTTGCCAGCCATTTACGATTGATTACCAAAACCCTGTATAGTTATGCTTGATCGCCAGGTCGCCTGATGTTAAGCGACACTGCGATCTACGATGGAGCGCGCTTGCTTAGAAGAAACCGATTCACTCGTGATTTAAAGACACCCAGATTATATCTATCGGTGAACCCACTACTACCACTACCCACTCGGGATAGTTATTTAATGTCATTCCATTCGTAATTATCATTTATCAATAAAGAACGATTTTTCCATAGCCAGATAACTTTTTCGGAGGAATAAATTCGTAAATTTTATTCCTCAGTCAAAATCAAGTAAAACTACTTTTTACGGATTTTATTGCGTTGTATTGATATTATTTGATTCCCGACGTATTTACCCGTGACCATGGATACTGTAAAGGATCCGAAACGTCGGGATTTTATTTGATTGATATTATTTGATTCCCGACGTTTTAATGTCTAATATTCGCGTAAGTGTCAGAAACCAATATAAAAGCAAGTAGTTGAAAGTTAACCGGAAAAATGGGCCCTAAGCAAAGTAGAATAAGAAAACGGTTAACTATAATTCAGCTACATTTACGTAGCGCTTGTCAAACAATTTTGTTATGTGAATAACAATAACACAACAGTTAGTATTGTTTAAGATAAAATATTTTCTAAAATACAGTTATCCTTATCTAGGTTTGTAAATCTATGTTAATGGCTAGTTATCTAGTTAGGTATTCAGTTTGCACTAATGCGCTGGCGCAGAATGCAGTTGAAACTCGAATCGTTTGAGTTTTAAATCCGGAGCACCTTTGATTTTCGAATTCATAATTTGAATTTTGATTTTGAATTTGTTATAACGGTTTTACAACTTTTTCCCGTTGGGGGGACGTCTAAGAATACAAGTATTGCTGCAATTTTGCATCCGTAATCTTAATTTCGAATTTCTTGTAACGGTTTTACAAGTTTTGCCCCTTTGTGGGATTATCTAATCATACAAATATTGCTGGATTTTTAAATTCGTAATTTGAATTTTGATTTCGCATTTGTTTATACCTAACGGTCATACAGAATACTGGTTTTCCCGTTGGGGCAACGTTTAAGAATGCAATATTGCTCTTCGCTTTGCACGTTGGAAAATACGCGTGATGTCAAAATGTATATAACCCAGCATGCTTTGTTTAGCTGAGAGTCAAACAAGGATATATTTTTTTTTTGGACATATTGAAATAAAATCACATCGATATTTAAGTGAAGGAAAAATTCAACCGCGGGCCGGATTCGAACCTGCGTCTTCTGGTTAGATACACCAGACGCTATTACCTCTTATTTCGAAATTTGCCTTCACGTTCTGTCGAAATTTTCACTAAAACAACTTAATAATCTTAGCATGGAAAATGCAAAAAAATATACAAAAGAACACTTTAAACTGCTTGTTAGCCTAGTGGTCCTGAATGCGACTGCTACGCTAAAAGTCCCTGGGCTCGATTACCAGGTCGAGCAAAGTGTTATTGGGTTTTTCTATGAAATTTTCAGTAACAGGTCGGAGTTTGGGATTCGTGCCAGCTTAATGGCTATAGACTCGCCCCCTTTTACATGGGACCCTTTTCTCATTTTCCCTTTTTACATGTGTAGGTACCGCTGAAATGTGGAATGCGCTTCCCGAGTGGGTCTTCCCCGAAAGATATAATCTGGGGGTGTCTTTAAATCACGAGTGAATCGGTTTCTTCTAGGCAAGCGCGCTCCATCGGTCAAGCGTAACCCTACCATGAATAAAAAAAGACCTTTTTTATGGGATAGGGGGCCAAACGAGCAGACGGATCGCCTGATGGTAAGCGATTACCGCCGCCCATGGACACCCGCAACACCACAGGAGTCACAAGTGCGTTGCCGACCTTTAAAAAGGGGATTGGGCCTCCGGTAACGTCACTTACTCGGCGAAACTCGCCGGTTTTCTCTGAGGCCGTGGTATCACTCCGGTCGAGCCGGCCCATTCGTGCCGAAGCATGGCTCTCCCACTTAAAAAGACCTGTAATCATGCCGGCGAATTGTGGGTGTACATTAGTACGCCTCTGCCTAACCCTCCGCGGAATACAGGCGTGCTGGTATGTACCTACTTATGTATTTATAAATAAATGGTAGCTACTTACTCATTAATCCATTTATGTCGTAAGAAATTTGTTTCCAAGCGAACACTTCTTCGAATTTGCCAACCCTAAGTCCACTTTGACACTTCGCCGGTGTTGTCAGCAGAAAAATACATAGTTGAGTCAACAGTAATAACTTCATTTTGAGCTGCAAAATTTAAAAAAATCCTTGTACAGACAACAGCACATTATGGTATCCAGAACTGTCAAATTTTTTCAATCGTATTTAATGGACAATGGGGATGACGCTGGAGGTCCTGAGTTCAATTCCCAAGTCGAGCAAAGTGTTATAGGGTTTTTCTATGAAACTCTTTTTTTTTATTCGTGATAGGCTTACGCTTGACCGACAGTTCGCCTGATGAGGAAAAAAAATCGGGTAGGTCGGTACCTACATCATTTAATTCTTTATAATATACCTACACAATGCGACATTGTATTTTCAAGTACCTAAGTAGCTATTTTGGTCGTCCAATGACAATGACATAGGAACTGACAGTTTTGACAAAAACTGTCAAAAAACAATAATTTTGAAGTCTTTCTGATTTCATATGCCTACTAGGAAGCGAAAATATTACTACCTATTATCTTGGCTCAAACTACAACTCACAACTTGGAATACCCATAAAGAAATTCCAAAAATACTGCTCAATCTGTGGAATCATAATAATAAATATTTTTATTATATAAAAATGTATAGGTACTTGTTACCTAATAATAATTTGTTAAATGAATGGAATAATAATATTTGTATGATATGGTAGTGGTCCCGGGTTTGGGCGTTTGTGTATGTAAAAAATTGTGTTGGTAAAACCATTCGCGATACAGGAGAAAATCATAGTGTCGGGCAACTCGGTGAATCGGTTTCTTCTAGGCAAGCGGGCTCCATCGTGGATCGCAGTATCGGGCGAACTGGCGATCAAGCGTTTACCAAGAATAAAAAAAAACCTCTTTTAAAAATAAACAAATAATCGTAAATACATATAGGTACCTACCTACCTACCTACTTAATGAAAAAAAAACGTTTCCCAAAACAACAAATTATATCGTGATGGGTGTTGGTACTTATTTACGTATCGTAAATGTACTAAGTAATGTAAAGTGCTCACCTTTATTCAATAAAATATTTAAAAACAAAATCACTATAATTTTATCACAATTATAATTCTCATCACATTTCCAGGAAATACTTTTTTCTTTAATATTACTATAATCTAATATAAAAAAAAATAAAAAAATGAATACAATATTTATATCCGTCGGCAATGTTAGCGGCGAGGGTAGCTTATATTTTAAAATTGGAACGCAAAAACATGTTACTAAACAGTGGTCTTTCAAAAAAAAAAAAACACTTGCACACGTTATACACGTCTGTCTTACACCGGTAAATTACACTATATGATGTTATTCTAATATTGAAGATGGTATGACCCCACATTTTTATCTAGTGTTGGGATGAGTTGATATTTTCATCCTTATCGATATTTATTTATTTGCAAAAAAAGAATTAATTTGGTTATTTTTTAGTAAAGGAAAAAATTCAATCGCGGGCAGGATTCGAACCTGCGTCTTCTGGTTTGATACACCAGACGCTCTGACCTCTAAGCCACCGCGAACCCTACCCGCATGATTGAAATTTTGCCTTCACATTCTGAATTTACGTCATAAGGTTCGAATCCTGCCAGCGATTGAATTTTTTCCTTTATTAAAAAATAACTTAATAATCTTAGCATGGAAAATGCAAAAAAATCACAAAAAGATAGAATTAATTTGGACTTAAATTGCGACTGCTAAGCGTCATCTTGTATTCGAACCCCAGGTCGAGCGAAGTATTACTGGATTTTTCTACGAAATCCTCATTAGCAGCTCGGAGTTTGGATTTGTGCCTGGTTAATTGAAACAGGCTCACCCCTTTTTACAGTCTGCGTCAGGATGGCTGGACCAAGAGAGATTTTGGAAGTTTGAGCAGTACCAAGTTTTTGTACCTATTTCGTACCAGACATCAAATAATTAGTACCTCGCTAAAGGGAAAACTATTACGAGGAAAGTGGCCAGTCATTATGACGTCAGAATAGTTGGTCCACGTCGGTTTCACCTAGTTATAGGTCTAAACATATCGGCGAATTGTAGTTGTACATTAGTACCCACACTTCTGCCTAAACCTTCGGGGAATACAGGACAGGTCTCCTAGTATGCTATGTATGTATTAATAATATAATATCACTCGCTTAATCGATTAAGGAAAACGTCGTGAAGAAACCTGCATGCTAGAGCGGTGTGTGACGTCACCAACCAGCATTAGGTAATTGTGGTTTTCATTCTGAGAGGAGACCCGTGCCCAGCAGTGGATTAGTTAATGGGTTTATATGTTCATATCAACATCAAGATGATGATGTTGAAGATATTGGTATTGTCCAGAAATTGGTTTGATGACAGTATTTTTATGGAAAATACTGGTATTTAGCTGCTTCTGATGTTACTGGAAGTACTTAAACCATATAGGAACACATATGTTACTGTAAAAGCCCGAACTACGGCAAATCTTAAGATTTACTAACTCTGAATGGGAAAGTCTTTAATGTTCTGTGATCATTATTTATTTCATCAAAACCTATGAAATGAAATGATTTTATTTGCAGAAATGTAGGTACATATAGTTGATGATATAAAAAGTAATATGAACAAATAATTCAGTACATTTACTATATTACACGGCATGCAAATATTAGTCGATTTTTATCGACTAAATTAACCTAACCTTGATTATCATCATAGTCACGGTGGAACATTTCGGACATTTACCATTTAAATTAGGTAAATACTAGGATTTACCGTAGTTCGGATTTTTATTTTATTTATTAAGATTTCCAACGACAATACACATTATATACAATAAACAAATACAATTCAAATACAGTTATTACCTTGTGTTTCTTCATTTACAGGAAATAACAGCATGCATGAATACAATTACAAATAAATAATGCTTAAAATACAAATGGCGTTTGCTTATTTAAAAAAAAATTGAAATTATTGATATTCACATAAAATAACAAATTTTACAGTAACATACATACACTCACGCCTTTCTCCCACAGGGGTAAGCAGACCACTAGCCACGATTCTTGCACACCTCTTTTGCTTCTTCCACTTATATATGCGCCGGTTGCGAGTACTACATACCTGACATTTTTTAAGGATCTCGTCAATAAGATAAGAAGATGACATTGGACGCAGACCACAATATATAATATATTCAATAAACAAAAAGAGTGTCCATGGAGTTTCTTGCCGGATTCTTTTCCATAGGATCAACCTTTTGGAACTGTGCAAATAGAATCATAACGTTTCATAAACGCTTGTAAAAGCTTATTTGAAATAAAAACATTTGAACTTGAACTTGAAACACATTACCCTCCTTTGCGCCGCGTAACAGAGTAAAAATCCCTGTCAAATTACAAACCAAAAAATACCCTGAATAAGGGCGCAATAGGTACAGTAGCAATTGTCAAGGGATGTCAATTTATTTATTTAACTAGAACGGTCATAGACCAATTACACTAATTAAATAGAATTGTAATTACTTGATTAACTAAATAAATTTCAAAACTACTACATTATGAGCTTCATTTGGCTTTTCATTCATAGAACGATGGGTGTAATATACTAAATAATTCCAATAATCTAAAACATATCACAAATTCGCACCAAATTGAAATCGATCATAGATCCCTCTCGCACAACTTTAAGGATACCGTCAATAGCTTCACCCATCCATCCTCAAACAAATCAATATCTGGGCACGAGTTCAGGAGATCGTTGAGTGCAGAGAGTGTGCGCGGTATTGGGGACTTTGCTCGGGTTAGAACAAGTTGGCACTGCAAGCAGTTTATGTTTCCTGCCTCTTAGATAGTTATTAGGGGTAAAGAGAGTCAATGCCAAGCATACAAAGGCTCATACTGGTATTTCGCATTTGAAAAAATTGCTGGAATTTGGGAAATTGCACTCATTTGGGTAAGACAATCGTGAATTTTAAACTTTATTAAATATTACTTACATGAATATTTAAGTAATGTTTCTTATTTAATTTGGTGATGTGATTGGGATTTCTATATGCCCCTTTCGGATCAGACAGGATTTTTCAACGCAGTGTATGCTGTTGAAAAATGTAAGAACGAGGATATTTTTTATAATAATTCGATCTGTACCTAACTACCTATCGTCTAAGTTTTACGTGCGAAACACCAAGCTGTCCTTGACCTATACGTAGTGAACATCGGTCAAGTTGAGTATTTTATTTTGTTGTAATAATACGAGGTAGACTTCCTTTTAAATACCTATATTATTAGTGCATGCATTTAATACATTTTAATAAAATAAATTATTATTAAAAATTATTTAATACTACTGATTGCTTCGGTTCGGTTAATTTATTTATTTAGTGTGTATTTACATTGTGATTATTTTAATCTTTATTAGCTCTTTTCGCCTGAATACTAGTATCTATTATATTATCTGTACCTGAAACACAGGATTACCTAGTTCAACATCTACACTAATATTATAAAGAAGTAAGTAGTTATATTTTTGTATGTAACGAATAAATTTAAAAACTGCTGGGCGGATTTCAATAGTTCTTTTGCCGTTAGAAAGCTACATTATCACTGAGTTATGTGACTCAGTTATAATGTGTAGGCTATATTTATCACTAGAGAAAATTAGGGATCCCGACTAAAACTTAGAATCTAAAAAAATCGTTAGAATCCGTCGAAAAACGTGCTCAGTCTCTGACGTTAACCTTTGAAAAACTAAAGATTGGCGATTGTACACAGTAGAATTTTGCGATGCCGGTCACGTCTTCTCTGGGGTCACTTAATAGCAGTGTTGGACATTAATCAATTAATATTTCAATCAATTGCAATTGAATTATTTTTCATTGTAGTTTTTTATTTATTTATATTTATTTTTCTCTTCACAAAAGGTTACAAAGATTTTATTAGCAACTTATTCAATTCTATAAATGAGAGCAACCTGTTTTGTGAGAGAACTGGTGCCTGAGTCTATAGGTTTGTTAAAACCTGTAGTACAGGTCACCAGTGCCCCACTCCATGGACTGCTGTACACTAGACTTAAAGGTGGTACCTCGCTTATGTTATTAAGTATCTAAAGCTGGGAGAAATTAACGACAATGAGTATCTGGATTATAAACAAAATATAAAAATAAAGATACAACAAAAAATAATGAAATATAGAAATCTAAATACAGATATTTTATGTGCATGAGAGAGTGTTACGAGTGCATGTATGAGTGTTACGAGTGTGCGTGTAAGTGTGTAAGTAAATGCGATTAGTGTTTGCATGTTGGTTCATATGTGCATAGGTAAATGCAGTGTCTATGGCGCAAGCAAATGAATTAATTGTAATCGCAATAAATTTTAAATTATGTTTTTAATAATTTTATTAAAATGTTGAGGTAGTAGAATGAAGTTCCTTCTTTGAACCTACGAAGTATTTTCTGTAAATAATAATAGTAATATTACATCTGAGGAGGCTCTAGTTAGGCAGCTGGGTTGTTGGCCTGATGCAGGAAGCGGTATCCCTGGATAAGGCGCGCATTGTTAGTAGGTCCTTTTCCTTGGAGCCCTGACCACCGGTAGCTTACACTTGGACCGTGTTCCCGATACTGGTGGACTACTATTTTTTCATTTTAAAGTATTTTTGTTCTTGTTGTATTTAAAAAATAATAATAACTAGTTAATTCAATAAATAAATGGTCCCACTACTAGGCACGGGTATCCTCTCAGGATGAGACGGATTATTGTCCAACTTACCATGCCTAATGCGGGTTGGCAGACTTCACACGCCGTCGTGAAAATCTCTTAGGCATGCAGGAATGCTAATGATGCTTTTCCTTCACCGTGTAAGCGCGTGATAATTAAATACTCTGCACATGCGATTGAAAAGTCAGTCCAATGGTCATACCAAGTTTTTACTGCTAAAATTACTTACTTTTTATCGATAAAAACATTAACGGAAAAGTTAATGTTTTTATCGATATTAAAATTATACGGTTATGTCCCATCCCTATCGCCTCTAGTGACTACCTTGCCACGATCTTAAGGTTATCGCCTTGTTTACGTTGAAATCAGATATCATACTTAATATTTTTGTCGAATAATTTGTAAATAAAATAGGATTAATTTAAAGGCATGTAGCTGACCGATCAGCTTTTACAACACAGATTGAAGGTTCCATCCTCGGTATAAATATTAATTTTGTGGGTTTTTTTTCCGGACAACTGCCAATATTTTTTTCACTGAAATCTTATCCAGTCTTAGTATGTCCTATGAAACATTATAAAACTTAAATATCCCGGTCGGTAACATGGAAAAATTCCAAAAAAACATATCAAATTAGTCCAAACATTAGAACGTCATTAACTTCATCACAAAGTTAAGAATGCAGATGTTTACAACTACAATTAAGATAACGAAAATATAAGACAAGAATAAAAACAAACAAATGAACGAATAACTCAATATCACACCAACCGATATTGCTGATTCATTTTTTTTTTGAAAAATGTTGTCAAGATTTGATCACAAAATTTAGAACAAAATGACATTAACATGTAAATGATAAAATGATAACGTCGTTTAGGCATCCGTAAAGTTTTATTCGCTACTAAAAATCTATATCTATCTTCTTCTATACTTATAATATATCTGTAGAGAGGTCAATTCTGTACATGAAATATATTTCCAAAATAACTATCAGCGGGTGATTAGTGATCGATACTGACGCCAAAAATGCAATCAGTAAAATTTTTGTCTGTCTGTCTGTATGTTCGTTATAGAAACAAAAACCACTCGACGGATTTCAACGAAACTTGGTACAATTGTTCTTCATACTCCTGGGCAGGTTATAGTATACTTTTCATCACGCTACGATCAATAGGAGCAGAGCAGTGAAGGGAAATGTTGGGAAAATGAGTGATTCATGAGAAAGGTTTCAAGCTATAAAACATCACGCTACAACCCTTAGGAACGGGGCAACGCAGGTGAAACCGCGGGCGAAGAACTAGGGAACAAAGTAACTATTCCACGCGGACGAAGTCGCTGGCAAAAGCTAGTGTTGAAATAAAATAACTTAACAAAAAGTAAAACCGCCTACAAAAACATAAAAATAATGTAAACATAAAATAACAGTTTCGGAAGTCGGTGGCGAAAACAAAAGTTCAAACCAAATCGAAGGCAACGACTTCCGAAAGTGTTATTTTATTTTATGGAATAAGTCGGCAAACGAGCTGACGAGCCACCTGGTGATACGTAGTCATCGTCGCCCATAGACACCTGCAGCACCAGAAGAGTTGCTGATCTTTAAGAGCCCCTACGGACTGCAGACTGCCAGAACCGTAGCAATCCAGGGGAACTGGCTCATATGTGCAAAAGTAAAAATACACACCGCGGTGCTTTACGACAGACTCCGACGTAAGGGTGGTCGCCAGCCAGTCAGACCTCAAGAGGTCCTACCACCGAGCGAGTCAGATATTTTCACGCGTCTTACGGGTTGCCTATCTGAAAGACGGTGAGCAACAGTATTCTAACCCGTCCCCACGCGGGGTCTTAAAATGAAAACAAGAATTATTTTTTGAATGGATTTTACTTTATATAATAAAAAAATACATCAAATACTTCGTTTAGATATCACAAGCCGACCCCTTGATCAAATCTTGCACTTTGCCTCTGGAAATAAAACAAAATAAGTATTTAATAAATATAACCTACCATCACGCCTGTATTCCCCGAAGGGTTAGGCAGAAGGGTAAGTAGGTACCTATTTACTAATGTACAGGTACACACACCTACAGCACAGTATAAATATTATATTATCCTGTGCCTACAGTTTGCCGGTATGTTTAGATCCCATGTAATATAGGGCAAGCCAGGATTTGTGCCCGATCAATGCCTATAGGCATTGATCGGGCACAAATCCTAACTCCAAGCTGCTAATGAGACTTTTAGAGAAAAACCGAAATCAGGATCGAACCCAATACCTCTAGCGTTGCAGTCGCGCTTAGGACCACTAGACTAATGAGGCAGTGATATCATACCATATCATGGCATACCATATCATATACCATACACATATGATACCATATCATACCATATCATACCATATCATACCATATCATACCATATCATACCATATCATACCATATCATACCATATCATACCATATCGTTCCATATCATAACATATCATACTTTTTAAAAGGAGTAAAATATAACAAACCTGTGCACATAAAAGTTTGGGACAGTTGTATTTAATTTACCATAAATGAAATTAGGTATTTGGTTTACCATGACCCATACATCATCACCAGAGATCTTCAGATCTGAAATTAAAAAAAAATAACCTATCTGACCCGTCAAACGTTGTCCTGTTCAAAGGAGATGTTTTGAAATGGGGGAAACATACATAAAACAGTTCACACACCCCGTGTGGGGACGGGTTAGAATACAGTTCCTCACTGCCATTCAGATAGGCATCTCGTAAGAGCCGAGAAAATATCTGACTTGCTCGGTGGTAGAACCTCTCGGGGTCTGAGTGGCTGGCAACCGCCCTTACGTCGGAGTCTGTCGTAAAGCACCTCGGTGTGTGTTTCAACATTTGCGCGTAATAGCCAGATCCCCTCGGTTGCTGCGGCTCTGGCAGTCTGCAGTCCGTAGGGGCTCTTAAAGCTCGGCAACGCATCAGCAACTCCTCTGACTACTTACCATCAGGTGGCTCGTCTGCTCGTTTACCGACCTAATCAATAAAAAAATTGCAACACAACAAAAATTCATCATGGCGATAAGATGTCATTTTGATTGGTGAATGACGAAATTTTTTTTTCGTGATAGGCTTACGCTTGACCGCCTTTTCACCTAATGTTAAGCGATACTACGATCTACGATGAAGTGCGCTTGCCTAGAAGAAACTGATTCACTCGTGATTTAAACACACCCAGATTATATCTATCGGGGAAGACCCACTCGGAAAGCGCATCGGACCAAAAGGAATTTATTATATTTTAACAAGTTTGAAGTCGTTGAATGTGTCTTCAGTTTTTTTGGTGTCGTGAATGTCTATGATTGGATGATTGTGTATAGCTTGCTACAACACAAACATTGAATCAAACGTAGAGAATCGTAACGAGAATCGAATCGTAAAACTCGTATTAAGGTGAGTGACATGATGTCTAAACTAATCTCTGAAATGGCTTATCGAAAAACCCAAGAAAATTTATTAATAAGTTTAATTAAACAGCGAAGGAAAGCATCGCGAGGAAACCTGCATGCCTGAGAGATTTTCTTGACGGCGTGATAAGTTTGCCAACCCACATTAGATCAACTTGGTGGACTATAGCCTAACCCCGCCCATTCCGACAGGAGACAGTACAATAGGTTGATTATAAAATGGTTTAATTTTGACTTTTTTGGTTTGGGCTGAAAAAAATTAAGAATATATAGAATTTACCTGATATATATACTAGCTTTTGATGACTTTGAGCGGCGATAACTGATATCTTACTGAGCAGAGGGGACTTCGTATTCCAGCACATTATGGCGTCTTGCGCAATGTTAGCAAAAAACAGGATCTTTGTACCACTGTGGTAGTCATGAGAACCACTCTGCGAAAACGGACCGCGTACACCTTCGACCTGAAAAAACTGTATTTATTATCACAGATACACACGTTAAGCTTAAAACATCCCTCTTTTTGCGTCGGGAATCAAAAATATCTTCTCCGATCCGAAAGAAGCAAATAAGTATCGAGAAAGAGAATCGTAATAGAGAGTTAGTAGACACACCCACGATACAGGAGAAAATCCTAGTGGGGCAACATTAAAAAAAGTCCCATTGGGATTTTGGGCCGTGAGAGAGCCATGCTTCGGCACGAATGGGTCGGCTCGACCGGAGTGATACCACGGCCTCACAGAAAACCGGCGTTAAACAACGCTTACGTTGTGTTTCGCCGAGTGAGTGAGGTTACCGGAGGCCCAATCCCCTTTTAAAAGGTCGGCAACGCACTTGTGGCTCCTCTGGTATTGCGGGTGTCCATGGGCGGCGGTAATCGCTTACCATCAGGCGATCCGTCTGCTCGTTTGCCCTTCTATCCCATAAAGTAAACATATTAACGAAGATCCAAAGCAGCTGGATATTTTCGTGCTTACCTTATAATTCTTCTCAATGTCAGCGCTTTTATTCTTTAACACATTGGTGCTAATTGAGAATTCTTGGGTGGAAACGAAAGGGTGGTAGTAAGCTCTTCTGTTTCCAGAGGTGTCAGGGTCTGACAGTGCAATGCTGAAGAGTCCATCAGTCCACCTGATTATTCTATCTGAATAATATTTATTTATTTAAAAATAAAGGAATTGTGCATCTGAACCATAACATACCATCACGCCTGTAGTCCTTGAAGGGTTAGGCAGAGGCATATTAATGTTCATCCACAGTTCGCCGGTACGTTTAGGTCCCATGAACGAGATACGAGAGGTCCTGGGTTCGATTCCAGCGAAGTATTATTAAGTTTTTCTAGGCCAGCGTGGTGGACTATAGCCTAATCCCTCTCATTCTGAGAGGAGATCCGTGCCCAGCAGTGGGACAGTATAATGGGTTGATTATGTTATTTAGTAGCAGCTCGGAGTTAGGAGCTGTGCCCAGTTAATGGCAATAGGCTCGCCCTCTATTACATGGGACCTAAACATACCGGCAAACTGTGGATGTATATATTAGTACGCCTCTGGCTAACACTTCGGGATACTCCTCTGGTGTTGCGGGGGTCCATGGGCGGCGGTAATCGTTCACCATCACGCGATCCGTCTGCTCGTTTGTCTCCCAATCCCATAAAAAAATATCAATACAACGCGATAAAATCCGTAAAAAGTAGTTTTATTTCAATGTCTAATATTCGCGTAAGTGTCAGAAACCAGGGGGCTTACTCTTGAACTCAATTCCGATACATCGACATTGGAATTGTGCCGTTTCGTCAAGATTCGTACTCTTGAAACCGAGACTAGCGCCAAATTGTTTCAATATTGCGCGGTGATTGAGTGAACTAAATAGGATTGGGAAACGACGCAACCATTGGCCAATCAGGATGCCGATACAAGGTTAACGGATTTGTTCTCAAGAGTACGAAATCGCCCGACAGCCAAATTGACATTGGAATCGGATCACATTTGAATTGGTATTGTATTGTTTTCAAGAATAAGCCTGCAGTATAAGAACAGTTAATTAAGTTATTTGAGCTGTACGGCTGTCTGCATCGGCTAACTAGTTATCTCGGGGTACTTTATATAGGAAAACAATCTTATAACCTCCAGATATAAAATTGACAGCTCCAACGTCATGGCTGAAGGTGGAGTGGCTGAACCGCCAACTGGCTTGCTGCTTCATGGAGAAGACAATTAGACCATCCTGGGCCAGGTCATTGATGTACGCGTAAGCGTCGTTACACGTACTGGGCGATACGTCCACTGTAATCGATGTGAGTCCTGAAAAAAATCGATTAAGTAGCGGATCGATTGTGCTTCGATTGCTGTGCATTCGGTCAAAAATTCGTTGCGAGATAAAATACACAGAAAATAATCCTACTAATATTATAAATGTGAAAGTTTGTTAGTCTTGACTAACTTGACTTGTCTAGTGGTCCCAAGCGCGACTGCTACGCCAGAGGTCCTGGGTTCGATCCCCAGGTCGAGCAAAGTGTTATTTGGTTTTTCTATGAAATTCTCAATAGTACCTCGGAGTCTGGATTTGTGCCCGGTTAATGGCAATAGGCTCGCCCTCTATTACATGGGACCTAAAGTTATGAGTTAAGTTATGGGTTTATATGGTGTGGAGTTGTTAGATCTTAAAAATTTGCTAGATTCTGGTGAAATTATTGTTAAATAATTTGGGGACGACAATCGAGCATGTTAAACTTTTCATTAATATATTTACTTTCATGAATATTTAATGTTTCTTATTTTATTTGGTGATGTGATTGGGATACCTACATGCCCCTTTCGGATCGGACAGGTTTTTTTAACATAGTGTATACAAAATAATAATTTAGTGAACGAAAAATTCAATCGCGGGCAGGATTCGAACCTGCGTCTTCTGGTTAGATACACCAGACGCTCTGACTGCTAAGCCACCGCGAGTCCCATCCGCTTGATCGAAATTTACCTTCACATTCTGAATTTACGTCATAAGGTGACGTTGGCGACATCTATGAAAAGCAAGTTACCTTGCTTCTTAACCGACATGACTTACTTTACAGTTAGTTCGATATCGTACGATGCCACCTTACCTTTTAACTATCTCTAGATAGTCAAAATAAGGTTGTAAAAAATACCTGAAGTTGTTCCATTGATCAATACATCAGACGGTATTTCGTATTTCAGAACTTCTTGATTGGTCTTCAAATCGTAGACTAAGATGTGTGGTGGTTTTACCTGTTTGAAGTTTTCTGAAACATTGAGATGAGAAATTCTACCATGATTCAATAAAATGAACCTTAATGATTTTTTTTGCGAGGCGGTCGGAATTTGGTATTATAACATATGATACGGTATGGTATAATATGGTATTATATGTTATAATATGGTATGATATGGTATGATATGGTATGATATGGTATGATATGGTATTATATGGTATGATATGGTATGATATGGTATAATATGGTATGATATGGTATATGATGACTGCCTCAATAGTTGAGTGGTTGTAAGCCTAAGCGACTGCTACGCAAGAGATCCTAGGTTCAATTCTCAGTAGCAGTTTGGAGTTTTGTCCGGTTAATGATAATAGGCGCTCAAAGGCGTGTGAAATCTATCAACCAGCGGTAGGCCAGCGTGATGGACTATAGCCTAACCCCTCTCACTTTGAGAGGAGATCCGTGCCCAGCCGTGGTACAGTAAATGGGTTAATATTAACGGCAATAGCCTGCTCCCTATTATATGCGACATAAACATACCAGCGGACTGTGGTAGTAAATCTCTGCCTAACCCTTCGGGAAATACAGGCGTAATGATATGATATACCAACCAGGGATTTCCAGAAGACCAGTATCTACTACCCATAGTCTTCCACAAGCATCAGCTCTGGGTCGGTATACTGAGACCAGGCTGCTTACGCTGGCAACATCTGGGTAAGGCTTTAGAAGAGGAGAGGTGTCTGAAGTCTTGAGATCCACATAGTTCAAGGTTGAAGGTATACCTGGAACATTTCACACCAATTACCGTATACTGAGGAGCTGGTGGTAATCCTCTTGGGGTCTAACTGGCTGGCAACCATCCTTTCATCGGAGACGTCGTAAAGCACCTTGGTGTGTTTCGTTTTTCGCGCGTGAGAGCCAGTTCCCCCTCGGTTGCTGCGGCTCTAGCAGTCTGCAGTTCGTAGGGGTTCTTAAGGCTCGACAACGCATCAGCAATTCTTCTGGTGTTCGGTGTCGATAACTACTTACCATCAGGACTTTGTTTTATAATACATTTCGGAGAGTGTGCATCAGATATCCACGATCTTATTCCCCCTAGCCCTTTCTAATATCGGACGACCAGAAGCACGAAAAAGCGACATCGATTCATGATAGATATTCCAAAAACGCGAACGAAACGCTTTAAGTCCACTTTAATCATGCGTACCGCTGAAATATGGAATGCGCTTCCCGAGTGGGTCTTCCTCGATACATATAATCTGGGTGTCTTTAAATCACAAGTGAATCGGTTTCTTCTACGCAAGCGCGTTCCAACGTAGACCGCAGTGTCGCTTAACATCGATTTGATGACATGATAATAAGGATTGTAGGTGAGAGAATATTCGAACATTATTTAACAAATCATTCTTCTCATCACAGTAGTTCTCTTTCATAGTTCAGATTGTTTTTATTCTTGTCTTATTGCTTGACGGCAGTGGTGTAGTTTAAGTTTTCGTTATCTTAATTGTAGTTTTAAAAATCTGCATTCTTAACTTTGTGATGGAGTAAATGATGTTCTAATGTTTTTCAAATATTCACCCAAGTATTATTAATTTGTTTCTTACCATATCTTCTCCTAGGCACGGTTATAAAGGCTCTGTTTTGATAAATTTCGAGACCAATAGGTATATTGTTGTATTGCGTAAAATACGTCTCATTCGGTGTAACAACATCCTCGTCGAAATAGATACTGATTCCATCTGGTTTTTTCTCGCGATTTTCATCTTTTAAATCTGTAACAGGAAAAAGATTCAAATGCAGCAAAAGTGATTGAGAGCACTTTTGACTTTTCGTTATCATATACGTATTAATAATGTACAGACACAGCTTTTTTACGATTTTATAATAGTAGAGATTAATTTATCACGTGCTACGGTGAAGGAAAACATCGTGAGGAAACTTGCATGTCTGAGAGATTTTCTCGACGGCGCTGTGAAGTCTGCCAACTCGCACTAAATAGCGTGGTGGACTATAGCCTAATCCCTCTCATTCTGAAAGAAGACCCGTGCCCAGCAGTGGTACAGCATGCAACATGATTTTAAGTTCGACCACCAGCCACGATATAATAATAATAATCAATTTGTCGTTAGAATGTCAGTGGCAGCGTCGGTAGAGGTCACCCTAGAAGGACATACGCCGATCTTATTGGCGAAATCCTTCAAAAAGGTCACGTGCGTAGCACTCGCAACCGGCGTGTATGTATGCGAAGATGTATAAATGTGGAAGAAGCAAAAGAAGTATGCAAGAATCGTAGCAAGTGGTAGTCTATAGTTTCTGCCTACCCCTATGGGAGAAAGGCGTGAGTATGTATGTAATAAATTTGTTTATTTGGACAACAACGGATCCATGTTTTTTTTAGTATAAAACAAGAGATTTGAAAACTAGTGTTAGTAACATTAAAATAATCATATTTTTTCATTATTGATCAGTCAATGTGCAGAAGCACTCCATCCGAACGAGAAATTTAGCTGAACTGGCCCTATTTGACACGCGATTATTAAGTTTTTATTTATTTTATTTTTGGTTTATAAGTTGATTAGTTTTTTTTCTTATGTTATTGTATGCTTTGTCCTTGACTGTGTCAAGAAACAGTACGTACCTACTACTGCATTAGCCATTCCTTCATTGTAATCTTCCAGTCAAAATCATTTATTAAGAGTCCGGCGGACCGAATTTCTCTTTCAAACACAATTTAATCAAATTGTGTTATTATTCGGATTCCTATACCGTTAATCACTTCCACTCAAAATTCAATAGCGAAGGAAAAATTCAATAGCGGGCAGGATTCGAACCTGCGTCTTCTGGTTAGATACACCATACGCTCTGACCGCTACGCCACCGCGAGTCCCACCCGCTTGATCGAAATTTGCCTTCACATTCTGAATTTACGTCATAAGGTGACGTTGGCGACATCTATTGAAAAGCAATTTACCTTGCTCATCAACCGATATGAGTTACTTTACAGTTAGTTCGATATCGTACGATGCCACCTTACCTTTTAACTATTTTTTTTTGTGATTTTTTGCATTTTCCATGCTAAGATTATTATAGTCAGGATTAGGTCAGAGCGTCTGGTGTATCTAACCAGAAGACGCAGGTTCGAATCCTGCCCGCGTAAAATTTTTCCTTCACTAAAATAACTTTAAGGCGTCAAAGTTACATTAAACCTGATTTTTTATTTATGTTTGTGATACCTACTTATTTATTTTTTCATTGTTACATGTTAACCGGCGCACACATTAAATTATGGAATCGAGGTTAATACTCAAAGTATTGGGTAGATATTAGAAATCTATCTTATTTATACCTAGTAATATTAAAAAGAGTTTTTTTTTATTGGATAGGGGGCAAACGAGCAGACGGATCGCCTGATGGTAAGCGATTACCGCGGCCCATGGACACCAGCAGCACCAGAGCTGTCACAAGTACGTTGCCCGCCTTTTAAAAGGGGATTGGGCCTCCGGTAAATTCACTCACTCGGCGAAACACAACGTAAGCGTTGTTTGACGCTGGTTTTCTGTGAGGCCGTGGTATAACTCCGGTCGAGCCGGCCCATTCGTGCCGAAGCATGGCTCTCCCACGTTAGTCACGATTGTTTGTTAAAACGCGCTAATCTCAGGAAATACTGATTGGAATTGAAAAAATATTTTTGTGTTGGATAGTCCATTTATCGAGGAAGGTTATAGGCATCACGCTACATCACGCTACGACCAATAGGAGCGGAGCAACGCGGGTAGAACCGCGTGCGGGTCGCTAGTATAAAAATATCTAAAAATGAATCGCAAAATGATGAAGGTTTTTATGGAGAGAAATATAATATGTTTGTTACTCTTTCACGCCAGAACGGCTCAATGGATATGGGTGAAATTTCGCCCAGAGATAGATTATAGTCTGGAATAACACATAGGCAAATTTTTATCCAGGTCGGACCCAATTCTGAAGTTCATGCAGACAAAGCCGCGGGCAGAAGCTAGAAGTTTATTATATTATGCAAGCCTTCGCTCGCTATAATTATTCAAATTTTTTCCTTGTATATTTATTGTCTTAAAGTGACGTCAGCATCTCTTGATTGTTTGTTATGTATTGTGATAATACTTATAACTATTTGACTGTTTTTTTTTTATTTAATTATGGACCTTCAACATAGGATACACACAATATATGACATATAATAAAAGTATTTTTTTTTATAATACGTGTGTTCCTCCACATAGAGAAGGTCACAGCATGCACTTACAATCTAGGCGAACAAAGGAAATTGAACATTTACAAAAATAATATTAGTATTAAATTTTAAATAAAAAATAATGTAAAAAATAGAAAATTAACTACCAAATTAAACATTTAAGGGTTAGATATTACTGTAAATCTGAGAGTATGATTTTCAACTCAATCATTTAAGTATGACCTATAGAATGACCGCTACCAACGCAGCATAACCTTGTGAAATAATTGATCAACGTGCTAATTAGCAACCAGCCGCTCCCGAGTCCGTGTTGAAAATAGGTAATAAAAATATGTATACATACTTTTTTAATCGATTTTTAACATAACATACCATCACGCTTGTATTCCCCGAAGGGTTAGGCAGAGGCGTACTAATGTATACCCAAAGTTCGCCGGTATGTTTCAGTCCCATGATGGGGCGAGCCTATTGCCATTAACCGGGCACAAATCCAGACTCCAAGCTGCTACTCCGAATTTCATAGAAAAACCCAATTACACTTTGCTCGATTTGGGGATTGAAACCAGGACCTCTAGCGTAGCAGTCGAGCTCAGGACCACTAGGCTAATGAGACAGTAAATCGCAAAAGAAAACCGATTCCTTCCCAGGATGATTCGCGAGGCTATTGAAATTAAAAAACATCCAAAATTCAATAGAGAGGATGGCTGAGGCTTACCACCTGCTTGGAACCCCATTATAGATTCCCTAAAATCAAAATCCAAGCCCAAAACTGCAAGACCGAAGGATACAGTAAGCTCGTTCTGCGTCAATCGGATCGCCAATAAATAACAAAAATGTAAGGTAGCTGTTAGTAATTGCAACATTAAGACGTCCAACAACTTACGTCTAACCGTGACCATGGATGCTGTAAAGGATCCGAAACGTCGGGAATCAAATAATATCAATACAACGCGATAAAATCCGTAAAAAGTAGTTTTATTTTAATGTCTAATATTCGCGTAAATGTCAGAAATCAGTATATATAGTTTAACTTACACTTGACTCCGTTGAAATCATAACCTATTTGCTTCCAAGAAAACACCTCTTGCATATCACTGAAATGATTATTCGCACTGTAATACTGGCCATGGCAATAATTAACTAAGAAATATAATAATATTCCGTATTTAAACATGTTTTTAAAGACCGCGTTGGTGGCAATAAGCTTGAGATCGTACTGAAGTTGTTTTAATATAATAAGACAAGAATTTATTCTGGTATAAAGTCTAGTTCATATGGACTTTTGGTATTATGACATTTTGATTGTTATCACATTTTCATTGTTATGACATTTTAATTGTTGACATTTTAATTACTCTTTTATTATTGAATTGAATTTTCACATCCATGAATTTGTTACTATTTTGCCGCGATATTCAAGAGATTTCATAAAAAAAATATATAATTTGTAAATGTGAGTACCATGTAGGCTTTTGATACATGATAATTAAACAAGCTTATTATAGTCTGGAGGCTTTGGGAACTTCATTAGACCTACACGAATGTCCTGCTGATCTGGTATGGTCGTGCGACAGGTCGTTGAGCTCCCTAAATTATGGTTGAGCTACACGATGACTGATGCATGCGTGCCGTCAGTTGGGACTGGTCTACTCAAAGCTGCAATGGTTCTTTCCTCAAAAGGCCATTTCAGACATTACCCTACATCGTACCACTCACATATAAGTGTTCTTCCATGTCTGGACTTTAAAAGAGACCATGATTCTCTGAGTTTGTTTCGGTGTTTCTTCTCAGAGGTCGTCAGTTAGGAAATGCCGAAGCCATCTAGCTAAAAAAAAAACGCAAACCATTGACATGTAAAAGTATCTCTAAAGATCTACTTGCAGAATAAATAATTTCATTTCATTTCATTTCATTTCAATGTAAGACATCGTCAAAGTCAAAATGTTTTATTTCAATTAGACCACTAAAATAATTGATTTTTTGTAAGGTCAAAACTAGTAGCATGTTTCCATAAAGTGGGGTTTTTTTGGATAGATACCTAAACTTAAAAAAAATATGATTACATCATTTTTACAACTTTGTTTTACAGAAGTCGTTGTTTTTTTATTGTTTAGGTCGGCAAACGAGTAGATGAGGCACCTGATGGTAACTAGTCATGTTGCGTTTCTGAGCCTTACGAGCCCCTACGGGCTGCAGACTGCTAGACTGCAGACTGCTAGAGCCGCAGTAACCGAGGGGAACTGGCTCTTACGCGCAAAAGTCGAAACACACACCGCGGTGCTTTACGATAGACTCAGACGTAAGGGTGGTCGCCAGCCAGTCAGACCACAAGAGGACCACTGAGCAAGTCAGATATTTTCTCAGCTCTTACGAGATGCCTATCTGATGGCTGTGAGGAACTGTATTCAAACCTGTAAATGTAGTTGCTGAGAATTATGTAATTTGATGTCTTTCGTCTTGCATTACTATGTATTGATTTAAAAGCAGTGATACCCTAAGGATATGACCATTGGAAGCTGCCTCGTTAGCCTGGTTTGATTCCCAGGTCGAGCAAAGTGTTATTGGGTTTTTCTATGAAATTCTCAGTAGCAGCTCGGAGGTAGAAACTTGTGCACAGTTAATGGCAATAGACTCGCCCCCTATTACATGGGACCTAAACATACCGGCGAATTGTGGGTGTACATTAGTATCTACGCTTCTGCCTAACCCTTCGGAATACTGGCGTCATGGTATGTATGTACTATACAGTTACAATGTTTATGTAGGAACCTAGATTAACGGTATCCAAATCCAAATAATAAAACAATTTGATAGAATATTGTCTGGATTACGATTTATTTCGGTATTACGTTTTTGTGGGCATTTCAAGCTCCGCCGGACCCTTATAATCGTTTAAAATTAAATCATCTATCTAAACGAGGCTTTATTAAGAACTTGTTTATCAAGTTTGCAGTATTTATTTAAATGTTAACATTATGCATCAATTTCTTGACTCAATAGATGAGTCAGAAGTTTTTCCATAGGTTATGAAGGATATTTGATTTTCCCCTTGTGGGGACATGCTGATGAATGCGTGCCGTCGGATGGGACGGGTCTACTCAAAGCCGCTGTGGATCTTTCTCCAAAAGGACATTTTACGTGGCCGTTTAGTTTGACTTACGACCTTCTATTCATTGTCGTTATCAAGTGACACGCACTGGCTGTATCGAGCTCGCTCGTACTATTCATAGCAATGTAATCCTTATATTATTATGAACTTTTGAGCGTTTACTGTACCTACGTACATCATGGCAGAATAAGATTTGCTTACGCCCATGGCAGAACAAGATTTGCTTTGAATTTGATAGCTACAATCAATCTACTTAATTGCCAAAAACTATCAAAATTTACAAGTATGTCAGATATTGTGCATCTCGTAAGAGCCGAGAAAATATCTGACTTGCTCGGTGGTAGGACCTTTTGGGGTCTGACTGGCTGGCGACCATCTTTACGTCGGAGTCTGTCATAAAGCACCTTGGTGTGTGTTTCAAGGTATGCGCGTAAAAGCCAGTTCGCCCTCGGTTGCTGCGGCTCTGGCAGGCTACAGTCCGTAAGGGCTCTAAGGGTCGGCAACGCATCAGCAACTCCTCTGGTGTAGCAGGCGTCCATGGGCGACGATGACTACTTACCGCCAGGGTGCTCGTCAGGACGATTACCGACTTATTCCATAAAAAAAACCGAATGACACGTCAAAACGCTCCTATTTTTTTTATTACTTACGTGAAAGTTACAAATTAAAATCAAATTTTATTCAATCTCCTTCAAAATACCTCATTCGCTAGTTATTTACCTACTTATCCTAACGTATATTTCATTATGCAAGCATTTCTGGAAGGCTTCTTTCGGAGGGGCCCTCAGCTGCTCTTTCAATGGCGAAAATGGTGTCAAAACTCTTTTAACACGACTTTTTGGGAAGAGCCAGAAATCGCATGGTGCTAAATCCAGAGAGTAAGGTGGATAAAACTAAAATACTCTTTCGTGTATATATTTTCTTTATGGGATAGGAGAGAAAATGAGCAGACGGATCGCCTGATGGTAAGCGATGCTTTAGTTAGAAATGTCTGTAAAACTCTTGGTATCCTCAAAAAAATTTCAAACGGTAAAACGCGTGTTTTTAGCACTTTGAGATTGGTATAATTTCCAAATTTTGACGTCCTGGAGCAATTCTGTTGCCGGATTCGGATTGAATATCAAAACATCTGCAACATCTTGAACAAGCAAGCAAGGTCAGGCGTAAGCCTAACACGAATAAAAGAAAGAAATGTATAAGGCAGTAGCTTCTGCCCGTGAATTTTATTTGTCTGCATGGACTTCAGGATTGGGTCGACCTGGATAAAAAGTAGCCTATGTGTTATTCCAGGTGGTTAATGAAACTTTATTCTCAATAAAACAAATAACATGTCACTTAATTGTCACTACTTACTATAATCTATCTGTGTGCCAAATTTTATCCAGATCCGTTCAGCCGTTCGGGCGTGCAAGAGTAACAAACATCCATACTCACAAATTTTCACGTTTATATTATTAGTAAGGAAGGATCGTATACAATAAAAAAAACAAAAGTTTTATGAATATTGTTTAATTCACACATTTAAAAAATTAAATAACTGACATCATTTTCATTTGTCACTGTCAAAATCACTAGTTTCAATAAAATATTTCTTAATAGTTCGTTTCTTAATTATTATTAATCTTCTGCTATTTGGAACCGTTGACCTATCTATAGAATCTCGAGTGACGATTTATAAAATGTAAGTATAATTATTCTGTATATAGATTAGAACACTTTAGAAGCATCGTAGCATTGAAGTTCTGGTTTTTTTAAATGTTTTGATTATTATAATTGAAAGAAAGTGCATTGATGTCATAAGACCACCTATTAGTGAGGTACCTAATATATTTATGTTTAAATGTTAAATATTATTAATATTGGAATGATTTCTTTTTATTACTTAAATAACCCCATCCAACCCAGGTGGGTGAATATTCGAAAATTATTAACAAATCAATGTTCTCATTATAGTAGTTCTCTCTTTCATAGTTCAGATTTTCATTCAGAAATTTAATTTAGATTCAAATAGTTTAAGTTTTCGTGATGTTTAAAATTTTATTTTTTATTTCTATTTTATTTGGTAACCTAACAGAGTACAATATAACATTATATCAATATAACATTATAACAGTATTTAACTATAATAATAGTTCATGATCCAAAACAGTTTCCACCTCTTTCGTATTATAATTGTAGTTTTAAACGTGTGCATTCTGAACTTTGGGATAAAGTTATTGACGTTCTTATATTTTTCAAATATTCACCCACCTACCTATATGAATGTGATTTATGTATAATATTTTATCCATGTCACGTACAGTCGCGAGCACAGATATGTATACACTTGGAAAAATTCAAAAGAGATTTTCTCTTAAAGTGTTGATTGAAATTTTATGGTGTTACAAAAACAGCCCCAACAGTATCCTGGTCGCCTTTGCTGAACGTTTTGACTGTGAACCATTGCTGCATGGTTCACGTACTGTTGGTATATTATTTTAATTTTATTATCTATTA
This sequence comes from Acronicta aceris, assembly GCA_910591435.1. NCBI lineage: Eukaryota > Metazoa > Arthropoda > Insecta > Lepidoptera > Noctuidae > Acronicta > Acronicta aceris. The sequence continues at coordinate 4,492,412 of OU342787.1, read as the reverse complement.
AAATATTATAAATTCAATGTTATTTCATATTCATATCCAGTGTTATTATTATATAATTTTTAATTTCAATTTAGATTTTAATGTAATTTTTAAGTTTGTAATAATAATTGTAATATGGACCGCCAATGGTCTAATAGCCAAGAGTTTCGACTCTCACCAATGGAGGCTTTCGTTAGACAGCTGGGTTAAGGACCTGATAAAGAAAGCGGAACTCCTGGATACGGCGCGTATTGTTAGGAGGTTTCTTTCTTTGGGCCCTTGACCATCGGTAGCTTAGACCCTGCTCCCGATACCGGTGGACTACTATTTTTTTGTATTTTTAAATTTTTTATTGTTATTTTTATAAAAATATTAGACAATGTATTTAAATATGTAAATATAATGAATAAAGGAAATGTAATATTTTGATTGTATGATCCAAAACTGATAGAAATAAATAAAAATTGTATTGTCGAACTAGCTATAATTATGCTGGTGTTATCTTAAAGTTGTAATTGCCATTTCACGAAAAAAACGCTTTTGAAGTTAAATATCTGTAAGTATAAATATTTATACTCGTGACTGTACAGATACAGTTTTATTTAAACAATTCTGCTATGTGACATGCCGAGGTCCCTCCAAGATGCAAAGTATTGTTTGAATGCTGCTGGCTCTGTGCCCTGAGGTATCTTCACAATATGCACCTGTAATAAAGATGATAAAAATGATAAATACTTTTTAGACAAAGGAAAAACCCAAATTATATTTTTTACTAACAATACACAACCACGCCCGTATTTCCTGAAAGGTTAGGCAGAGGCGTACTAATGTACACCTACGGTTCGCCGGTATGTTAAGGTCACATGTAATAGGGGGCGAGCCTATTGCCAAGAACTAACTTATATGTTCATCGTAATATCAGCCAAAAGAATTCCACTGCTAGACAAAGTTCTTTGGAGGAGACCTTTACACTGCCACAAGGATCGGTTACGAAGACAGATAACACCTCGACCACCACGGATAACGTGATGGTGTGAAGCATCACGTTCCCAGAAGGGTTACGCAGAGGCGAACATTAGGACTCCTCTGCGTAACTCTGCGTACACCCCGAGTCTGCCATTAACCGGGCACATCCCAAATCCCGAGCTGCTACTGAGAATTTCATAGAAAAACCTAATAACACTTTACTCTACTCTGGGAATGGAACCCCAGGGCCTGTAGCGTAGCAGTCGCGCTCAGGACCATTAGAAGGTGGTTTTATTTCTATACTATGTTTTAATTTTTATATTTATATTACTTACCCATGAAGGGTAGTTCTTGGCACTAAGTAATTGCTGTGCTTTAGTCATGGCTTCAGTCTTTTCCTGAAAAAAAAGAAACAGTATTTTAAACTCTCATTGGTGGATTTGTATTCAGTATCAGCACCATGGTTCCGTCCTTAAATATGACATGAATCAACAACTTTTATTAACTACTAGCGGGGTGCCGCAGTTTCACCCGCGTTGCTCCGTTCCTAAGAGGCATAGTAATGATATGTAGCCTATAACCATCCTCGATAAATGGACTATCCAACACAAAAATAATTTTTCAATTCCAATCAGTAATTCCTGAGATTAGCGCGTTCAAACAAACAAACTCTTCAGCTTTATATTAGAGGTTAGAGATAACTCCATTTATCCAAACAGATCATCAGCTTTAATAAGCTATACTCCAGTCATCGAAACGAATCAACAGTTTTTAAAATCTACATTTCATTTATCCAAACAAATCAACAGTTTTTATAATTTATACTTCATTTATCCAATCAGATCAACACCTTTCATAAACTAACTCCTTTTATCCAAACAGCTCAATAGCATTTTTCAACTACACTTACACTGATTATACTCCATTTATTGTTACTGTAGCTGTTTCCCGCGGCTTCACTCGTATCCCAAAAGGACTTATAGGATTAATATAATTCTAAATAAAATTATTAATAATACTCGGCTTTCAGACGGCGGGTATTAAGAAAAACATGCACGAGATTTAAAGTTAGCAGTTGTATTTATTTACATTTATTTTGTTTTTTTTTTACTAGGTTTTTTTTACTACCTACAAATACAACTTCTGATTGTTGAGATTGAGACTGTGTAGAATGATTTTCACTACGGTCTGGACAAACCCTTTGTTGTTTTTAGATCGTAAGTTTTTGGATGTTTTGTAAGCAATTTTGTTGTAATAAAAAAAATGTACTAGGTAATAAAGCTAATATCAGATTTAGCCAATCGCTATAACATTTTTGTATTGGGCAATTTATTTTTACATTGGGCAGTTTATTTTTACATTGGGCATATCTATGACATTTTTCAATTGGGCAATTAAACTTACCTTGTCAGTGGATTGTTTGCCGGTCCATACGTAGATACTGCCACTAATTGTGTCTAGGATGTAACTTTCCTGTTGAACGAGAATTAAACAATTAAAATTGTTTCCATTACGTGTAAAGTCAAGTCGTGCTGTAAATGTATTCTGGCGGATCGTTCACCTGAGCCCGCCAAATTCAAACCTCAAGTGGTTTTTCGCAGTTCGTAGGTCCATAATAAGTTCTAGATTCATATCAATAGTAATCCCGACATTAACTATACAATATTCACAACGTATAATTAAAACCATTGCTTAAAAATTGTTATTGTAGCTAAAAGTAGTGTAAAATGTCAATTTTGACCATTGGCACAGATTTTGGCAAGTTTTTTGCTTGATTTGCATTTTGGTTTTAGTTCACAACTGTGAACTTTGCCTACTATTGCCAAGAATCTAGAACTTGTTATAGACCCACAAACTGCGAAAAATCACTTGAAATTTGAATTTGGCGGGCACAGGTGAACCATCAGCCTTAAGAAAACCCTGTCCGACCCGTAAAGGTATTGAGATCTAGTTTTGATGCCTTTAAGTAAAAAAAAATACTCAATTTTTTTTTATAAAACGAAAAACCGAAATGGCAATACTTATGGTATTGCTATTTCAGTTTTCAGCGACACCGTCCCTAGGTGCCAAACATACTAAGGTTGGTTGACTCCTAAGGTGTTGCGGGTGTCCATGGGCGGCGGTAATCGCTTATCATCAGGCCATCCATCTGCTCGTTTGCCCTCCTATCACAAAAAAAACGACGACCTTGAATTTTAAACTTCAATTATATGTTTACTTTCATGAATATTTAATGTTTGTTATTTTATTTGGTGATGTGATTGGGATACATATATGCCCCTTTTGGATCGGACAGGGTATTTTTTAACATAGTGTATATTTTAATTTGTCGCAGCTATTAAAATTTTATCTGTTTATGCTTTTTACTGGAGATTTATGGCACTTTGTTTATCCTGATGATGATGAGGAAACGTACCTGAGGTTTGAGCTGTTCTTGTCTGAGAGGTTTGGCCAACGCCGTCACCTTCGCCTTGCCGGTGCTGTCTGATACTTCAGAGAGGACTACTGATTGCTCCTCATTACGTTCAAATGCCTGGAAGTAGAAGATCATTATCATAATTATCTTAATCATTATTGTCTTAGTTTTTTCCAACTAAGTATGTTCAGTTTTTAAAAGCAGTGATAGCCTAATAGTATGACCATTGGAATGCCGAGTTAAAGGTCTAGAGTTCGTATCCAAGGCACGCCACGATAGGATAACATCGCAAGGAAACCTGCATGCTTGAGAGATTTTCTTAACGGCGTGTAAAGTCTGTCAACGCGCACTAGGCCAGCGTGGTGGACTATAGCCTAATCCCTCTCTTTCTGAGATGAAGTCCGTGTGCAGCAATGGGATAGTATAATGGGTTGATTATTATGTTCGGTTTTTTGCAGCTGAATTAGCACGAAGCGGCTGTCATCAGAGGGGTTAAAATCACCACTTTTTACACATTTTAGCCATCTTCGCAATCCAAATTTGGGTAACAACAACAGAAAACAACCTTCGCTAACTTGTGTTGAGCTACTATTAGATATTTTCAGAAGAAAAAACGAAAGAAAAAGAGTTTATTGACACAGTCACGGACACTGCACACATAGCATAAAAAAAAAACGAATTATTTTAATTCAAATTCAAATCTTTATTGCAATCTATAATGTACATACAGATAAAACAGATGGTAAGTTTAAATCTAAGGATCAATTATGGACCCTGTAGGGCACAGCACAATTTAAGTAAGTATAAGAGAGGCAGATGTACTTATGCATAATATATTAATATTAATTTAATTGTCGAGTTTAAATTATATTTTCTAACTATAGTTTATACATTGCACTATTTATTTTTAAAATTACCTATTGAAATATTATAAATTTATATATAGTACATATGTAATTATGACATTTATTTGAATATTTAATACAAGATTAAATTATTATTTTTGGTATTGTAATTATTGCATTTTTAAGCTATTGCATAGCTTCTATCGCGGGCCTTGAGCGTGGGGACGGAATCCAGAAATTCCGTAACGAAAAAAACCTAACACGCTTGTCTCTTTAGTTCAGCAACCCGCCTTTAGGTGGCATTGGTTGTATTACATAAGTTGATAAAAACCAATGTCACCTAAAGGCCGGTTGCTGAACTAAAGAGAAACACGCTTGTCTCTTTAGTTCAGCAACCCGCCTTTAGGTGGCATTGGTTGTATTACATAAGTTGATAAAAAACGCTATGCAATAGCTTTACCGCGGCAGTCCCCGAGTGCCACACGTCTTTTATTATTTTATTTTTAATATATTTACCATAAAATAACGAGACAGGGAAAGTGAGACAAAAATAAATATTGTGTGTCCCACGGCTGTGCCAAATAGGTCCAGTTCAGCTTTCACGATTAAAATGAAATAAAATGATATTTATTTTTGTTAATAGAACTTTAAACTTTACTATTACTACTATACGTTAATATATCTGTAGACTATAAGTCAATGTTTTGAATTTAAGTACTAGATGGCGCTGGCGTTTCCTAGCTGACGACCTCTGAGAAGAAACACCGAAATAAACTCAGAAAATAATGATCTCTTTTAAAGTGGAAAAGTTTTTTTACGTGGCCCAATCCCCTTTTAAAAGGCCGGCAACGCACTTGTGACTCCTCTGGTGTTGCGGGTGTCCATGGGCGGCGGTAATCGCTTACCATCAGGCGATCCGTCTGCTCGTTTGCCCTCCAATACCAGAAAAAAAAGTCCAGAATAGTAAGAACCGTCCTCAGCAGCGGGACAAGGGTTGATGATGAGGTTAATATGCTTTGCAAGAATCTAGAGCCGAATTGAAGTTACCTGGTCATCTCCACCAGCGCTTTCCTCCGGTACAATGTCCCTGGTACCAGATCCCAAAGCGGTGAAGAACTTCTGAACATCCACGTCGCTGGAGTATTGATCTGTAAATATTATAACATCATCACGCCGGTATTCCCCAAGTTAGGCAGAGTTGTACCACACTTAGAATAGAATAGAATAGAATAGAATTTTATTTTGCTTAGCCGGTATGTTTAGGTTCTATGTAATAGGGGTTGAGTCTATTTCCATTAACCGGGCACATATCCATACTACTTGCTACTGAAAATTTCATAGAATACCCCAATAACACTTTGCTAGTGTACACCATTAGCGTAGTAGCTGCGCTTGGGACCGCTAAGCAATGCCATATAGAATATTGTAGTGTATGGAAATAGCTTTCTAATCTATATATATAAAAGACGATCCTGACTGACTGAGGTATCAACGCACAGCCGAAACTCTAGCGGGCTTTAATTCCAAAACACAGACTAATTTTAGTACCGGATTTAGTACTAGGATTGGTCCATGGATTAAATAATTGGTCCTGGTATTATCATTAGTACCGTAACAAACCAAGATCCAAGAACCAAGAAGTCCGGGTTTAAGCCATGACTTACGCATTTTTTTGTAATAAGAATGCAGGAGTTAAGAGATCCCTACAAATTTGCAGGCTAGTTCCTTTTGCACTGTAGACGAGCACTGAGAAAGGATTAATAGAAATTCAACCTCTATGGTGGTGAAAAGGGGTGTGAAAGTTGTATAAAAATCATGCATTTGAAATACACACACATATATATTAAAAGATGACATCCATGACATCATTAAGATATGTACAGCTGTCATTCGCTGTTGACATTTAGACAATTATTTTCTTTCTTAAAAATTAAACTTAACACATTTTATGATACGAAACCTCCATGGTGTAGGTACAGTGCGCTCAGTTTATTTAGAAACGAAAATTATCTAAGTATGCAGGCGAAACTGCGCACGGGATGTCTAGTCGTTTATAAAAACATACCAATGATTTCGACGCGACCCCTGCCGTTGTGGTCTTGGTCTCTGATCTGGTTGGCCACGGAGATAGCCTTCAGCTTCTCCACATTCTTCGCCTTCTCGCCGACGTACACGTAGACTTCGCTACCAAGGTCCAAGATGAAGCAGTCGCCTTTGTTCATTGAAGAGATCAGGGGATCGATCTGGAAAGCATTTGCAACTTGAAGACCGAATAGAGATGAAACGAATAATTGTTTAGCCGGATACTGGAAATTTGGCCACTCTATAAGTCGGATATTCAAATATCCGGCGGCCGGATATTCTGATAGTTGTCGTATATTAGTAACTACCTACTAACTCTAGGTTTGTATAAATCGTAATGATCATAGCTTATTTTGAACTATGCATAATTATCAGTTTCCAATCTAAATTCTACCTAGATATGATAAAATATGTATTTTACTTTTGTTTTGGCAACTATAGCCAATGTATGAGAAATTTAATAGAAACAACCTATAGCACCTGGAACGACCCAGTGTGATGCGAGATGACTAGGAATCGAAACCAGGTCGTCTAGCGTAGCAGTCGCGCATAGGACCACTACAATAATGAGAGAAAAACTATGAAGAATACTAAATACTTTTTAATCCTTAGGAGTTCACCAATTTCCTTTGTGCCCTGGTAATTTTTGAGGGTCTAAGAACAGAATATGAGATAGGCGGTTACCACAGACCTGTCTTGTTCTAATATTCTTCTTGCCTTTAACTTGGAAGAACCGCTTCTCCCCGGCGGCATTCGTCACCACGTGGTTGAAACCCGAAGCGTGACCTCCGTTCACGTATTGGATACCTGTAAACAAAGAAAATACGATTGTTAATAAATAAGATGCCTGTAGCACACCTCCGCTGCGAGACCCACAAAGCGAAACCGCAATAGTTTCGCTGTGAGTTGTAAGTTCGATAACCGCGAAACAGGAGCGAAATTCCCTGCTCTAACGTACAAAACTGACTATGATGTTGTCTCTTTCTAACGTGATTTCGCTCATTTGCTCAGGCCCGTGTACATCTCCGCCAGTAGGCCGCCATTTTGGAGCGGTTCCGCGTGTGACTCGAACGCGTCTGTAGCAATCGACTGTTTATGAGCGAAATAGGAAAGATGGATTTAGAATTTACTGAAAAACTTATACTAGCAGTGAGAAATAGAGAGTTTTCTGAAATATTTAAATTTTAGAAGGCAATTATTGATGCCGATCTATTCTTAAATTTCACAATACGCTACAAAATTCTCACATTCATAAAAAAAAAATTATTAGGTACTAATTAACCATGAACTCATCAAACAATGAAACCTACCTATGAAGCTAGCTATGGAAGTAATTATACTATTGATGATTCTTGTCTTGGATGGTCGAACTTCAATTAGAGACTATTGGCTCTTGTTTACTGAAGGATGTAGTGCTATAGATTACGTAATGTTTGATCGATTGGGTAAAAAAGTACGCAACTTTATTTTATTATGCTTGTAAAGTTCATAGTTTTCATTATACGTAATTATTTTTTAAATGAATACAATCCCATGAATTTATGAGGTGAATACGCTAAATAATCCATTGCTAATAAATAATAATTATTATAAATGCGAAGGTACCTATGTGTACGTTTTCACGCCTAAACAGCTGTACCGATTTTGATGAACACAGAATAGATAGATTTAATGATAAGAATGAAACAGTCAGTGTAAATATGTTTTATTATTAGTTACGCCATCTACTATTGAGTAGCAGAACTTCTAAGTATATAACTTAATAACAACACCAATAGATGTCACTAGTCTTACCTGCAGGGAAGATGCTTTTGAATTGTTGGCTTTCCTGGCCCAGAACTTCTCTGTGCTGAATAGCAGCACCATTGAACTTATCGTCCAGTCCAACAGTGAGGATAGCGGCAGCACCAGACTCATCCTGGGTGGATTCGCTGCCGATCCAGTAGTAAATATCCCAGGCGAGATTGTTGCGTTTGTCTGCGGTTGTCTGGGAAAATTAAAAAGATATTATAACTTAACGTCACTGTCGTACTATGCCGCCTGAATTCCCCGAAGGGTTAGGCAGAGGTGTACTAATGTACACCCATAGTTCGCCGGTATGTTTAGGTCCCATGTAATAGGGGGCGAGTCTATTGCCACTAACTGGACACAAATCCCAATCTCCGAGCTGCTATTGAGAAATTCATAGAAAAACACTTTGCTGGACCTGGGAATCGGTCCCTCGTCTTCTGGGATAGCAGTCGCACTTGGGACCATCAGATTAATAAGGATGTTACGCTCGTACCTACCTATAAGGGCTATAGGCAAATATTTACTGTTGTACGCTAAGAACTCGCCAGTTATGAAAATTTTTAAGATTTAATCGGACTACATAGCTCATGAGTGATACCAATGGTTTTGTTGGCTGTGGTTGCCGCTTTCCATCGGGCGACCGTTATGCTGGTATTTATTAAATGATAAATTATACAATTTATTTCTGTAAATAGATCTTTTAAGGACATTTTTACAAGTCAATGTTTCTTTTTAACTAGATGGCGCCGGCATTTCCTAACTGACGACCTCTGAGAAGAAACACCGAAACAAACTCAGAGAATCATGATCTCTTTTAAAGTCCAGACATAATACTTAGTAGCAAATATGTGGGTTTCAATGTAAGACAATGTCTGAAATGGCCTTTAGAAGAAAGAGCCATTAGTTCAATAAAAAAAAAGAGGACGATCTTATTAACATCTGGATTTCGAGGTGCTACTAATTATTTCTTTATTAGCTCAAGCTAAGAAAGTCATACGCTGGCGACGCTAGACAGTAGGATGAATAAGAACAGGTAGTAAAATTTGAACCTTCAATACGATGTAGGAGTCTCCTTTGTGGAATTTTCCGAAGTCTTTTGCTGCAACCAGGACGGGCTCGAAGTCCTAAACAGAATAATATATTAATTTATGCTATTTCTATATTAATTAATATGTAACTAGTTATAATTATATTATGCTACTTCTAAAGCATACCTACTTACAAAAAATCGATGTGTCTTAGATTTATATATATATAATAGATATTATTGTACACACATTATGCTGCCGTAAACAATGGATTTTGAATTTCAAAGAGCTTCATTCAACGTTGTAAGACACCACCATGAACAGACTAGAACAGACAGTGTTTACTCTTTCAATTTATTTCATTATCTGTAGCTGTTGGTTTTCCTATGTAAGTATGTAAATAAATAAATGAATAAGTCAAATATTCAATAAAAAATACCTAGTTATTTAAATCATTCTACTGCTCAACAGATAGAGCTGTTTGCAGTTTTCAAAGTGAGTCTAAAGAAGTTCAGCTACTTACTAATAGATGTCGCTACTTACTTGAATTCTCCATACTTCTACGCCAGCTGCGCGACCAGCGTTAGCGAAGGCGGGATGTACTCTGGCCTTGCTTCTAGCATCCTGTAACAAGAAATTAAAATATTTCAAGGAATATGGTACCTTCTACTATAGGACGACCACTAGACTTGTATAAAATGTTTTATCTTGTTTCCCCATGGGAGAAAAACAAACATTTGTCAGTAGTTAGAATGACGTCATAATGGGGAGGGATTGGCTCTCCCTTGTTAGCACAAGGGGTGACGTCATAAACGATATTACTATCGATTCCATTATCTAATGGCACCGTCTGTGACCTTAAATGTCATTGTGTGTAATATTAAATGAATAAATGATACAGATATTTCTGTAAAATATATCATGAAGATAGTTTTACAAGTCAATCTTTTAGTACTAGATGACGCCAGCATCTCCTAAATAAATAAGCGCCGATTTTTCCATTGCCAGATATCTATCGGATAAATAAATTCGAATTTTTGACAGTTTTTCTATAAAAACTCTGTCAAACGTCAATTTTATTCCTCAGTCAAAAGTTATCCGGCGATGGAATAAATCGACCTTATGTGTTTTTTTTTATACCACTCAGGTGGCAAATAAGCTTACCGCCCGCCTGATGGTAAGCAGTTACCGTAGTCTTTGGACGACTGCAACACCAGGGGTGTCGCTCGCGCGGGTTGCCGATTCTGTAAATTAAGGAGAAATAGTTGGGCTGGCAGCATAGAAGACTTGCTGCCATACATGACAGCGGCGGTAACAAAACATCACCGATCCCCCACACTGCCAACGCAACGCTTCCTCGCGGAGCTCTGACGACCTTACTCACCATTAGGAACATAACATAACACGACTTCCTTTTTTGAAGAGCCTCATGCTTGGGAAAACCCCGGCAGGTAGCCCAATCCACAGCCTGATTGTACGTGATAAAGTTCCTCTGGAACCGTATAGTAGGCGATGATAGTGTTTCTAAGGTATGGGGATGAATTCGCTGCCGATGGCGAGAGGTGCGATGATAAAATGTGTTTAGATGGTGAAGGCTGTGTTTTCAAATTGAGGTGCTACAGAAAATGGGGCTTTCTTAGTGGTGAATGCGCAAATTTGTCTTCTATGTCTGGACTTTAAAAGAGACCATGATTCTCTGAGTTAGTTTCGGCATTTTCTCTCAGAGGTCGTCAGGAAATGCCGGTGTCACCTGGCTATACATCCTTACTAATATTACAAACGTGAAAGTTTGTGTGTTATGGATGTTTGTTACTCTTTCACGCCAGAACGAATTTGGATGAAATTTGGCACACAGATAGATTATAGCCTGGAATAACACATAGGCTCTTCTTATCCAGGTCGGACCCAATTCTGAAGTCCACGCAGACAGTCGCGGGCAGAAGCTACTAAAAAATATATTATCGAAATGTTAAGTTTGAGAAACTGTGGTCGAATTTAAGAAGTCATTCCGTCGGCGTTTTTCTCATTGACCTTTTCTACGACCTAATCAAACTCATACCACTTATTGAATCCAGATGTTTATATAAACTAGCTGATATATATGTCTAGATATCGTGTGTTTAAACATGTCTGGGAAATATCTTTGATGTAAATACTTATCTACATTATAATTAATAGTTGGTTGTTTATGTACCGTGGGAGAGCCATGCTTCGGCACGAATGGGCCGGCTCGACCGGAGTGATACCACGGCCTCACAGAAAACTGGCGTTAAACAACGCTTAGATACTTTATTTTTCGCCGAGTGAGTGAGGTTACCGGAGGCCCAATCCCTTTTAAAAGGTCGGCAGCGCGCTTGTGACTCCTCTGGTGTTGCGGGTGTCCATGGGCGGCTGTAATCGCTTACCATCAGGCGATCCGTCAGCTCGTTTGCCCACTTATGCCATAAAAAAAGGTATAACTAAAGGATTGCTAGGGCGTCGGACATGCGATTGTTGCCGGTTCGAAACCCGCCCGTTGCACTACCGATGTGAGCCCACTCTTAACACAAGCATTTAGCTTAGCACGAGGAGTTAACAAGAATACTAGTAATGTGCAACCCATATTGCTAATATTGTACAATAACCGTCGTAAATACTCACTTTATTTCATCACGTCCCAAAAAGATTAACATACTATAAGTCCGATTCTAGGCGGCGTATCGGGTTGAAACATGCACCAGATTTTAAGTTAGACCTCTAGCAATATATAGATGAAAACTGCATTCAATTCCATAGAGTAGTTTTTGCATAATGCGCGTACAAACATACTGACAGACAGACAAAAATTCTAAAAATTGATATTTTAGCTTCTATTGCTCTTATAAAGAACTCCCATCCCATAAAGAATGTACCAATCTCTGCCTGTTACAAGTTTATTACTTATAGGTATAGATAGTGGTCAAATTTATTTTGAACTTTTTTGAATGTAATATTTAACATAAAAAATATACAAATTTTTCATAGCATGATGAAAAATACCACGAAAGTAAATCTTAATTTTATTGGCACTTAGTGGTTATCAAGATCAAAGGCTCATTTAAATAAAAATTTATGGGAACGTAAGACAGATAAATTCATCTATATCTATACTTATAATAAATCTGTAGAGAGGTCAATTCTGTACATGAAATATATTTCCAAAATAACTATCAGCGGGTGATTAGTGATCGATACTGACGCCAAAAATGCAATCAGTAAAATTTTTGTCTGTCTGTCTGTATGTTCGTTATAGAAACAAAAACCACTCGACGGATTTCAACGAAACTTGGTACAATTGTTCTTCATACTCCTGGGCAGGTTATAGTATACTTTTCATCACGCTACGATCAATAGGAGCAGAGCAGTGAAGGGAAATGTTGGGAAAATGAGTGATTCATGAGAAAGGTTTCAAGCTATAAAATATCACGCTACAACCCTTAGGAACGGGGCAACGCAGGTGAAACCGCGGGCGAAGAACTAGGGAACAAATTAACTATTCCACGCGGACGAAGTCGCTGGCAAAAGCTAGTTTTAAATAAATGCTTTTAAATTTGGCACTATAAAAACACTGCGTTTAATAAAGGTATAAGAAACTGTTCTCTCTAGTCTAATTTGTTTCGGAGCATCAAACGATAACTATTTTAGAGGATAACTAACTAAGTTTATCGCATCAAAACATTGTTATTTTAACTGATAAATGTGTTTTTTGCGAACTGTAGAAGTAAATATTCTAATCTTTGTGCAATAAAAACAATTACCAAAATAATAACAATACCTTAATATTCTGTAAATTGACTACCTAAATGGTTATTTAATTTTAAGTAACAATTTATAATTTTATTCTGTAAGATTGTAATTTGTTAAATAATAATAATAAATTATAATGTAGTATGCAATTAACTTTAAGTACCGATGTATTCTATGCTGTGCCCCAACGGGGTTTCATGTTGATACTTACCAAACTAGAGACCTATGTATATTTACACATGAAGCAATATAGTATTTTGACTTTAAACATAATAACCACTCTGTCTTTTAGATGTATATGTTACTGTAAAAGCCCGAACTACGGCAAATTCTAAGATTTACCAACTCTGACTGGTAAAAGTTCGAAATGTTCCACCATGGTTAGGTTAGGTTGTTAGGTTTTTTTTTAAAAAAAAAAAGCTTACAACGCCATGCAAATGTTCCACCATGGTTAGGTTAGGTGGTTATATTTTTTTAAAAAGGTAATAACAAACCTAATTGGTTTATTTGGACTTTTACCAGTCAGAGTTGGTAAATCTTAGAATTTGCCGTAGTTCGGGCTTTTACAGTAACATATATATATATAGCTTTTTTTACGTTCATGTATTTTATGTAAATAGTGTTTATTAACAGGTTTCTTTAGAGTATTAGTTAATTGTTTGTCAATTATTAAAATACTACATGATTGTATGGATTTGAAGAATATGTTATGGGTCCGGCGGAGCTTGAATTGCCCACAAAAACGTAATACCGAAATAAATAGTAATCCAGACAATATTCTATCAAATTATGTTATTATTCGGATTTATATACTCTTAATCTAGGTTCCTGCGGTCCTATTTCATCTGCTACTACTTAAATGAAAATAAAAGACCGGAAAATCGTTCCAAACTTGGTAAAGTTATCAAAAATTGCATTCGCTTACATTTATTTCCAGTGAAGTATTTTGGACGAAATGGTAGAGTAGGAACCTAGATTAACGGTGTCGGAATCCTAATAATAACAGAATTTGATTAAATTATCTTTGAATTACGATTTATTTCGGTATTACGTTTGAGAGAAATTCGGTCCGCCGGACTCTTAAGCGCGACTGCTGATATCCTAAAAATCCTAGGTTCGATTCACAGGTCAAGCAAAGTATTATCGATTGTTTCTATGTAATTTTCAGTAGCAGCCCGGATTAGTGGCCGGTTAATAGCAATAGGCTCGCCCCCTATTGGAAAGGATACAAATATCTCGGTGAACTGTTACCGTATATACATTAGTAGATACGCCTCTGCCTAACCCTCCGGGGAATGGAGGCGTAATGGTATGAAATGGTGATAGTTGATGTACAATTACGTAAAATGTCGGTCAGTGACATAATAAAAAAAAGATAAGACATTTTCGTAATGTCAAGGTCGTTTATATTAATTAGGATCACTACTCGTGCACAATTACCAGGGCTGCCAACTGTACTATTATTTTATATTCTTGTACATTACTATATTTCGGGTCTGAGTACCTACTATACAGGGTTGCATTTTTTTTATTATCAAAACAAAAATTACAAGAATCCTAGCATGATCTGCTTTTGGAAACCGTTATGGTTTATCTAAAGCAGATAGATTTCAAAGACCGGACAAATTTTAAAATTAAGACATTAATGTCAAACCCAAAGATTATCGTCAAATTAACACGAGGTATATTGTAAAAACGTTATTATCGTAAATATCTGAAAAATCATAGATATTGCGGATTTGTGGTCGTATCCGTGCGCTGTCAAATTTTTGCTATCTAGGTTATTGAAGTGAATTTTCTAACATAACAACATACCGTCACCCCTATATTCCCGAAGGGTTAGGCAGAGATGTACTTAATGTACACCCACAGTTCGCCGGTATGTTTAGTTCGCATGTAATAGGGGGCGAGCCTATTGCTATTAACCGGACACAAATCCCAAACTCAGAGCTGCTACTGAGAATTTCATAGAAAAACCCAATAACACTGCTCGATCTGGAAATCGAACTCAGGTCCTCTAGCGTAGCAAACGCGCTCAGGCTCAACACTAGGCTAACGAGGCAGTAAAATAAATGAAGTTAATTTAAAAAATCACAAAATCCGTCTGCCAAATTTTTTATTAATTAAATTTGCTTATAAGTAGGTACCTAGGCGGTCACATGACAATACAGTTATCTATCTGATTTGATGATTGAGATGACGCGCTTTTTTAAGGGATAGGGGGCAAACGAGCAGACGGATCGCCTGATGGTAAGCGATTACCGCCGCCCATGGAGACCAGAACAGTTACAAGTGCGTTGCCGGCCTTTTAAATGGCCTCCGGTAACCTCACTCACTCGGCGAAACACAACGTAACCGTTGTTTGACGCCGGTTTTCTGTGAGGCTGTGGTATTACTCCGGTCGAGCCGGCCCATTCGTGCCGAAGGCGATGCATGGTCTCCCCTTTCCCCCCCACTTTACGCCACTGGTTGATGGACGATTCTGTGGGTACATTACCTTGTCGGTTAGCGAGGTAATACGGCCCGTGATTGGCTGGTCTCTGGTGGCGGTGCGCGGGATTGCAGTCACCGTCGCTGCCACCAGAAGAATAATTGCAAGTACCCTCATTCTGTAACAAAAAAATATTTTATTAGAAGTTGAAAAGAAAAAGGAGATTGAAATTAAAGACTGCCTCATTAGTCTAGTGGTCCCAAGCGCGACTGTTACGCTAGAGGTCCTGGGTTCGATCCCCAGGTCGAGCAAAGTATTATTGAGTTTTCTATGAAATTCTCAGTAGCAGCTCGGAGTCTGGATTTGTGCCCGGTTAATGGTTATCGGCTCGCCCCCTATAACATGGGACCTAAACATACCAGTCGAACTGTGGGTGTACATTAAGTACGCCTCTGCCTAACCCTTCGGGGAATACAGGTGTGATGGTATGTCATGTTATGTTAGAAGTTGAAATGTCGAAGTGGGTAAAGAGCCTCTACGGACTGCAGACTGCAATTATGAAGTTATATTAGCCAAAGGTAAGCATCACTAAGGTACACGATAGTAAGGACCATCGTGTGTTGAGGTAAGGTGGCGTCATACGACATCGTACTATACTCAATACTCAATACATTTATTGCACTCCACAAGTTGAATAGATGTTACAATAATATATAGAAACATGTGTGGGCCTTGTCAGGCACGGCAAATGTAGGATGTAACTAACTGTAAAGTAAGTCATGTCGGTTGAGAAGCAAAGTAACTAAGTGCTTTTCAATAGATGTCGTACTTTTTAATATGCTAAACAAAGCCATTGTAGGCTACATTATGGTCACGGTTCTAACCTAACCGATGTTTATATGTTTGAACTGAATTATTATGTTCCTTATAAGCAGTTCATTTATAATTTATCCGTAGATTAACTATTAAAGAGGCAATAATTAATATCAAGATAAAAAATATAAATCATTTATTTTAGAAAGTGCTTATATAAAAGACTAGCGACCGTAGTCCGCTTGCGGTGTCACCCGCGCTGCTCTGTTCCTAAGAGGCGTAGCGTGATGTTATATAGCCTATGTTACTCAGTGATAATGTAGCTTTCTAACGGCAAAAGAATTTTTGAAATCAGTGCAGTACTTTTTGAGCCAATTCGTTACAAACATACTTAAATACATTTTTTTTCTCCTTATAGAAAGAAAGAAAGAGAAAGAAAGAAAGAGAAAGAGTTTAATGACACAGTCACGGACACTGCATACGTAGCATAAAAAAACTAAACTAATTATCTTATAAAATAATGAGACGAGGAAAGAGAAGCAAAAACAAATAAATATTGTGTGTCCCACGGCTGTGCCAAATAGGTCCATTTCAGCTAAATGCCAGACTGCCTGTGAGCTGCCTAGCGCTGGTTTTCAATTGGACCTCAAAAAGTGAGAACCACGGATGCAAATCAGTCTTTCAACACAGAGATTAAAGTTAAATATAAGTATAAATAAATAAAAAAAAGGTATAAATAAAGAAAAACAATACAAAAATAATATATAGGTAGTACCACAGGCTGATAAATATTAATAAAGTGAATAAATATTCATACATAGGGTAGTAGGTAATTAGGTATGTGGTATGTGTAGTTATATACTAGGCGATTAAGTTGACGGCTCGGTTTGCTTCTCAAAAAACCTGATTGTTTGTGTTTTTATAATATTATTATAGACTAGCTTTTGCCAGCGACTTCGTCCGCGTGGAATAGTTACTTTGTTCCTTAGTTCTTCGCCCGCGGTTTCAGCTGCGTTGCCCCGTTCCTAAGGGTTGTAGCGTGATGTTTTATAGCTTGAAACCTTTCTCATGAATCACTCATTTTCCCAACATTTCCCTTCACTGCTCTGCTCCTATTGATCGTAGCGTGATGAAAAGTATACTATAACCTGCCCACGAGTATGAAGAACAATTGTACCAAGTTTCGTTGAAATCCGTCGAGTGGTTTTTGTTTCTATAACGAACATACGGACAGACAGACAGACAGATAGACAAAAATTTTACTGATTGCATTTTTGGCGTCAGTATCGATCACTAATCACCCGCTGATAGTTATTTTGGAAATATATTTCATGTACAGAATTGACCTCTCTACAGACTTATTATAAGTATATAGATGTAGATCAGTTCGGTTTTAGAGGATCAAATATCATTGTCCCATTTTGTTATAACTATTAAGCATATGTGGGAATATTACGTTTGTATGTTCTGATTAATTTGATGTGCATTTAAAAATAACTCACAGTTAATTTGACTAACTTTATATGTATGTCTATTATCTCGAAGGCAAACGAGCGGTCGGATCGCCTGATGGTAAGCGATTACCGCCACCCATGGACACCCGCACCACCATAGGAGTCACAAGTGCGTTGCCGACCTTTAAAATGAGATTGGGCCTCCGGTAACCTCACTCACTCGGCGAAACACAACGTAAGCGTTGTTTAAGGCCTGTGAAGCCGTGGTATCACTCCGGTCGAGCCGGCCCATTCGTGCCGAAGCATGGCTCTCCCACGTAAATATGACTTTAGGGCTTCGTTATTATAATAATTATGACTCGATATTCTAATCGACCTGTTTGAGGTCTTGCGCTGATTCAGTTATATGTTTTATATTTTTTCCGTACCGCTCCGGCTCGCCAGATTCTCACGCATGCGCACAGGTTACTCATTGTTGTTGTGACTAAGAATGAACTCACCTTGGCGTAACGCGAGTTGACTAACAAGGAAATGCGCGTATGACTAAGGTTCGTGAACGGACTGAGCGGTTGAAACGCCGCGTTTTTGGCTTACTATATCATTTATCGAACAATCTCCTTTTTCTTCACTAAAATAACTTTATAATCTTAGCATGGAAAATGCAAAAAAAAAACACAAAAAGATAGTTAAAAGGTGAGGTGGAATCGTACGACATCGAACTTACTGTAAATACCTACTACACGTGGAAATTTGTAATTTACTTACTGTATCTGTTTAGCTGTAAGTTTTCCTAAAATAAATAAAATAAAGTAAGTCGTGTCGGTTGAGAAGGTATCTTGCTTTTCAATAGATGTCGCCAACGACACCTTATGACGTAAATTCAGAGTGTGAAGGCAAATTGCAATCAGGCGGGTGGGGTTCGCGGTGGCTTAAAGGTTAGACCGTCTGGTATATCCAACCAGGAGACGCAGGATCATATCCTGCCCGCGATTGAATTTTTCCTTTACTAAAATAAGAAAGAAACTTGCTTTTCAATAGATGTCACTGACGTCACCTTAGAGACGTAAATTCAAAATGTGAAAGCAAATTTCGACCTGGCGGTCGGCACTCGCGGTGGCTTAGTTGGTCGTAGCGTCTGGTGTATTGAACCAGAAGACGCATGTTAGAATCCTGCCCGCAGTAATTTTTTTACATAACATAACATAACATACACAAAACCCAATAACACTTTGCTCGACCTGGGGATCGAACCCAGGACCTCTAGTGTAGCAGTCTCACTTGGGACCACTAGACTAATGAGGCAGTCAAATTTTTACATCGACAAGAAAATTTGATCTGTGACGGGATTCGAGCTTGCGTCCCTCTGAACAGCCTCATAGTTATAAATAAAAACCGCCAGTTAAAACGCCTAGTGAGTTAATGCCTTTACTGACAGATGGTTTAAATGTTGCAATTAGATCATTGTACGTGGTTAAGTTAACTGAACAGTTATTTTTCTTATAACGAGTAGTAGTTTGGTATAATAACTGTTACTGTTAATAGTAATATGACCATGTTATTAGATAAAAGTCTAGCGGTACGACCACTAGATTGCTACGCCAGAGGTCCTGGGTTAGATTCCTAATAAGAATTTCAATAGAGAAGATGGCTGGGTCTTACCACCTGCTTGGAACCCCATTATAGATTCCATAAAATCAAAATCCAAGCCCAAAACTGCAAGACCGAAGGATACGGTGAGCTCGTTCTGCGTGAATCGGATCGCCAATAATTAACAAAAATGTAAGGTAGCTGTTAGTAATTGTAACATTAAGACGTCCAACAACTTAGTCTACCCGTGACCATGGATGCTGTAAAGGATCCGAAACGTCGGGAATCAAATAATATCAATACAACGCGATAAAATCTGTAAAAAGTAGTTTTATTTCAATAGATTCCTAGTGTTATTGTTGTTATTTTGGATTCCGTAGTCAACACGCTTATTACTTTAATATACAACGTGAAATTTAAATGGTTGTTATCCCGCAGCAAAATGCACGTAGTAATGAATACGAACAACATTTACTGTGGGATCGACCGTGAAATTATATTTTAGTTTTATTAGATTAGTGCAGTGTTTTTCAACGTGTGGGTCGCGACCCGCTGGGGGGTCGCGAAGCCTCTTTAGGGGGGTCGCGAAGCTTCTATAGCGGAGTTGCAAAAGGTTGGGAAAGCTACTGCAGTAAAACAAAAAAAAACAATAAAGTTTAAAAAGATTTATTAAGAAAAATTTTAACTAAAGGACATAATCTTTTGTATCAAATAAACAAAAAATTAAAATTAACTTATGAGATCTTTTCCATCTTAAACATTTGTAAGTACGTATTTATCCGAAAATGAATAAATATGTCGGATTGAATATTTGTCACAAAATAAAATACATGAAAAAAAGCAACGGGTAGGGGTCGCGAAATATTTCTTCATACTAAAGGGGCCGTTTCATGAAAGAGGTTGAAAAACACTTGATTAGTGGAACAACTGATGTATATAACATCAGTTGTTCTAAACATTTTGATCGTGTTATTATTACAGTTAAGCATGGTACCTACAGCTATTTTTTTTAAAGCTATTGCATAGCTTCTATCGCGGGCCTTGAGCGTGGAGACCGGATCCAGAAATTCCGTAACGAAAAAAACCTAACACGCTTGTCTCTTTAGTTCAGCAACCCGCCTTTAGGTGGCATTGGTTGTATTACATAAGTTGATAAAAACCAATGCCACCTAAAGGCGGGTTGCTGAACTAAAGAGAAACACGCTTGTCTCTTTAGTTCAGCAACCCGCCTTTAGGTGGCATTGGTTGTATTACATAAGTTGATAAAAAACGCTATGCAATAGCTTTACCGCGGCAGTCCCCGAGTGCCACACGTCTTTTTTATTTTACTAGCGATCCGCCCACGGTTTCACCCGCGTTGCTCCATACCTAATAGTCGTAGCGTAATGTATATAGCTTATTTATTTATTTATTTATTTACACAAGGCACATCAACAATATAAACACAAACATTGGTTAGTAGCAAAATACAGAGACAAAGACTAGTGTTTAGCTTAAAACCATCCTCTTGAATCGACATCGACAGCGACTTTGTTTCATACTATGTAGTGATTAGTGATAATGCACGATTGTCGTACGTACCCAAATTTTCCCAAAATCGGGTACAGGATTTTTTTTTATCATAGTGTCAGTTTACCTACCTACTCTATTATTTCCGAGTGTCATGGGCTAGCTATGTTTTTTTTATTTATTTTGTTTATTCGTGATAGGCTTACGCTTGACCGCCAGTCCGCCCGATGTTAAGCGATACTGTGATCTACGATAGAGCGTGCTTGCCTAGAAGAAACCGATTTACTCGTGATTTATTGTGGTAATTCATGGGAACGAAGTCGCGGGCAAATGATAGTACTGAGTCTATATTTAACTTAAGGTTCCGGCGGAGCTTGAATTGCCCACAAAAACGTAATACCGAAATAAATCGTAATCCAGACAATATTCTATGAAATTATGTTATTATTCGGATTTGGATAACGTTAATCTAGGTTTCTACGATACCTACTATTTCGTCTATTACTACTTCACAGGAAATAAAAGACCGGAAAATCGTTCCAAACTTGGTAAAGCTATCAGAAATTGCATTCGCTTACAGTTATTTCCAGTGAAGTATTTTGGACGAAATGGTAAAGTAGGAACCTAGATTAACGGTATCGGAATCCGAATAATAACACAATTTAATTAAATTGTGTTTGAATTACGATTTATTTCGGTATTACGTTTGCAACAGAAATTCGGTCCGCCGGACTCTTAATGAGGAAAAACTATGTTCTAAGTATGTATCTATGTATAGCCAGTTTTGTATTTAAGATTCCAAATTCCAATAAACAAAATGGCGTGGAAAACGATTTCGTAGTAAATGTTTATCAAAATAAGTCAGAGGTCAGTGGTGTTTGTAGCTAAGTCAACGATGATATCTTTTGTAATAAACAACTTAGATAAAACTGAACCAAGGAGATTACTTCATATATATAATTTTACGTGGGAGAGCCATGCTTCGGCACGAATGGGCCGGCTCGACCGGAGTGATACCACGGCTCTCTCACTCGGCGAAACACAACGCTTACGTTGTGTTTCGCCGAGTGAGAGAGGTTACCGGAGGTCCAATCCCCTTTTAAAAGGTCGGCGATGCACTTGTGACTCCTCTTGCGTTGCGGGTGTCCATGGGCGACGGTAATCGGTCACCATCAGGCGATCCGTCTGCTCGTTTGCCCTCCTATCTCATAAAAAAATATGTACGCATGGCTACACAGAAGGTCAAGTATACGCTGAGCTCAGTTTGCATGGATTTTCTGTAGGATGAGAGATCAGCTTATCCCAGACATATTACTTACCTATACATAATATACATGAAGCGGCCGTAGCCTAATGGCAAGGGCGTCGGACTTGCGATCATGTGGTTGCCGGTTCGAATCCCACCCATTGCACTACCGACGTGAACCCACTCGTAACACAAGCATTTAGCTTAGCACGAGGGGTTAACAACAATACTATAGTAATGTGCGACCCACATTGCTAGTAAGATTTAAAAAAAAATACAGGCAGACGCGTTTTGGGGGCTGTCAGACTGAGGCGCTAGTTAATCAAATTTTATTTGGTTTTGTGGTTTCTTTGAAAACCAGCGACCCACCCGCGGTTTCAAATTCAAATTCAAATTATTTATTTGCCTGAACATGGGTATAAATAAGGTGGTACATGATTGTATTACAAAAGTTCTTGATACCATATTCTACCTCTACCTTTCGCTCGCGTTGCCCTTCTCTTAAGAGTTATAGTGTGATTTTGAATAGCTTAAAACCTTCGTCACGAATCACTTCGTCCAATAGAGAAAACCGCATGAGAATCCGTTTAGTTGTTTTTGAGTTTATTGCGAACAGACAAAAGCGGCGGGGGATTTCGGATAATAATAATTATGTAAGGATAAAACCTTTTCTATGAAATTCTCAGTTATTAGTAGCTCGGAGCTTGGGTCCTATTATAACATAGAAACATACTCAGGGTAACTAGATTTCTACTGCTTTATCTGACTGAAAATAAGCGTAGTCCTTAGAAAATATTAAAATAATTACCTACTTAAATTAAAATACCCACATATTAAAAAAAACTTGTTATGATTAAGAGAAATGTCAAAACTAGTTTCGAATCGATCAGGTTTTATGTAAGTATGTGTAATCAAATCACGTATTATAAATAATATGATACAGAGAACGTCAAATTTTTCGAAATCATAATAACCGTGTAGGAACACATCGTGAAGAAACCGGCTTGCTTGAGAGACTTTGAAATCTGCTAACTCGCATTAAGCCAGCGTGGTGGACTATAGCCTAACCCCTCTCATTCTGAGAGGAAACCCGTGCTTGGCAATGGGACTGACCTTAATAACTTTTTAGCAACGAGATTTTGGGTAATTCACTCGAGTTTTTTTTTAATGTATTAAGTCGGCAAACTAGCTAACGAGCCACCTGGTGGTAAGTAGTCATCGTCGCCCATGGACACCTGCAACACTAGAGGAGTTACTGATGCGTTGCCGAGCCTTAAGAGTCCCTACGGACCAACCGAGCAACCGAAAAAAATTACGTGCAAAAATCCAGCCAGTCAGACCTCAAGAAGTCCTACCACTGAGCCAGTTAGATATTTTCTCACCTCTTACGAGATGTGAAAGAAAGTGAGGAACAGTATTCTAACCCGTCCCCCTACGGGGTAAAACGTGATTTCGAACGTGGAATGGAAACGGGGGATTCGAGAAAAACGACACAAATATTAAAATATATGATGATAATAAGTAATAAAACCATTTTATCTTCCCATAGCATACTTTTTACTATCTCTATTATTTCTTAATCGACCATAGGTCGTCATAAAGTTATACAATAGGTAGTCTATGTTTTTTTTATACCTACATACATAAAACTTAAAGAGAAGTGCCTAATAATTGCAAAGAAACATATTTAAAAAAACAAGATATCTTTAATAATTTTCATAAAAAGAACATCAATAATAAATACTTTATAGTTTTAATTCTTATCTAAAATAATGGTAACGACAGAAAAAAATGCCTACCTACTAGCATACCTACCTACTTAAAAAAAAATTACACTGGCATAATGCTATTCAAAATGAATTGCAATATTCCAAGTTCCTTTCTATTTTTTTTGTGTAATAAAAAATCGCATTCTCCAAACAAATTAGAATAACAGTCACTTATTTTAATTCAGACAAAAAAGGTTTACTTACGTTTTTAAAAAGAACTATTGATAAACGTCACTATATACACGCATGCGCAGTGACCGCGCGATGACAACTGACAGATTGACCTAATATGGCGGTCTAGTAATTCTGGTTTTATACGAACTTGATTTGATAGCATAACAAAAGACTGCGGGTTCGCTTGCTAATATTAACTAGCTAGCATTTTCCTTCATGTTTTTAATATTTATATTTGTTATGTTGCTAATCTGATCTAAATGCATTGTAAAAACATTGGCTTTTAAACGTATTGCGTACCCTTCCTTTTTTCGTAGTCGGGTTTCTGTCACTTAAGCGAATATTTGACATTGAAATAAAACAATTTTTATACGGATTTTATTGCGTTGTACGGTGAGCTTGCTCATTCTGTGTGATTCGGATCGCTATTAATAAAAAATGAAAAGTTGCTGTTAGTAATTTCAACATGAAGACGTCCAACACCTCAGTCTACCCGTGACCATTGATGCTGTAAAGGATCACGTCGGGAATCAAATAAAATCAATTATACAACGCAATAAAATCCGTAAAAATAGTTTTATTTCAATGTTTAACTTTTTACAATAAAATGTTAAGATAAAGTAAGGGTAGCCCAAAGACTAATTAAGAGCGATAATAGACGGGATAAACCCACAATATACAAACAAAATCGTGTTAAAGCCAGGGCCGGATTAACTATGATAACTATTTTGACGACACGATTGGCGTAGCGGTTGAGCGATCGGCTTCTGCGCCACGTGTTGTGGGTTCGATCCCCACACGGAGCAAATATTTGTATGATCTACAGGTAGTTGTTCCGGGTCTGGCCGTTTGTGCATGTGAGAATTTGTGTTTGTAAACGCACCCACGATACAGGAGAAAATCCTAGTGTGGGGCAATGTTTTAAAAAAAAAAAAAATGTCGGGGGCCCTAGACAATGCCTTTGTCAGGGCCCATTTACTTTCTAATTTACTAAAACATCTGTTTTCTACTAAAAAGACTCTTGCTCTGACTAATGTCATACATATGTACGATAGGATACGAGGAAGCGATAACGCTTCCTATTCAGACGATCCATGAAGATTGTCACACTAAGAAAAAAAGGAGGGAAATGACAAACAAACACATTTTTGATTCAAATAATTATATATAGTATTATTAGTAAGTACTTGTAAACAGTACCAAGAATGATTAAATTAAAATTGCGGTTTAAATTGAACTTTATTTGTTGACAATTATAAGCCTGCTATCATTTGCTGAACCATCTGTTACTTTACTAGTCATTACTTAACTAGTTACTTGATCCGGATTTGTTTTGTTTTATACCACTAAAGTTACAAACAAGCATCGGCCCGCCTGATAGTAAGCGGTTACCGTAGCCTATGGACACTTGCAACACCAGGGGTATCACTCGCGCGTTGCCAACCCTGTAAATTAAAGAGGAATACTTGGGCTGGCAGCATAGGAAACATTCTGCCATGCATGTCAGCGGCGGTAACAAAACACCATCGGTCCCCTCCACTGCCGACACAACGCTTCCTCGCTAAGCTCTGGCGACCTTGCTCACCGTTAGGAACACAACATAGCACGGAGCTATGTTATTTGGTTACGATTTTTTGCAAGGTGGAGGTACTTCCCCAGTCGAGCAGCTCCACTTGTGAGTGGAATTATTCAATTCCACTATGTCCTACCTCTCTTCAGATTTGTTTGCTTTATTAGAACTATCATGCCTGTATTCCCCGAAAGGTTAGGCAGAGATGTACACCCACATTTCGCCCATATGTTTTTGTATTAGGGGTCGATCCTATTGCCAATAACCGGGCGCAGTGCCAGACTCCGAGATGATACTGAATTTTATAGAAAAACTAAATACCACTGCTCGACTTGAAAATCGAAACAAAGACTAGCAGGATTAGCATTCGCGTATTATTGTGTTCTGATTTGTAGGGCAATGTAGCCACAGCCAGTGACATTAATGGGCAAATGAGACTTAGTATCTGAGGTGTTAAAGGATTAAGCAAGCTGAAGCAGCAATGGGCCGGTCACATCTGTCGGAGAACCGACAAACGCTGGTGCAAACGACTTCTCCGAGTGGAGAACGCGTCTAGGCAAATGTAGTGTAGGGCGCCCGCCGGCCAGATGGGGTGACGACTTGCGGAAAGCAGCTGGCAGCGACTGGATGAGAACGCCCAAGATGGGGCTCTGTGGCGTTCACTAGTAGAGGCCTACGTCCAGCAGTGGACGAATGTATGACAACACGTTTGGCGTAGCGACTAGCGGCTGAGCGATCGGCTTCTGCGTCACGTGTTGTGGGTTCGATCCCCACACGGAGCAAATATTTGTATAATCTACAGATAGTTGTTCCGGGTCTGCGCGTATGTGAGAATTTGTGTTTGTAAACGCACCCACGATTCAGGAGAAAATCCTAGGGTGGGGCACCGGATTTTCTACTGTTGCTCCTGTATGTTTTTTTTTAAGAAAAAAAAAGAATATAGGCTGATGATGAACTAAGGTGTCAAGATGACAACGCGCGAGTGATACCACTGGTGTTGCTGATGTCTATAGGCTGCGGTTGCCGCTTACCATTAGGGGCCTGAGATTTTTTTTTATTGCTACACAGACAAACGGAATATTTTATTACGGCAGGTTTGTTCAACATTATTAAGGTTAGAGTGTATCTTCTTCATAAATAGAAATAGTTACATGGGTCATTCTACAAAAAATGCAAATGTAACAATTTTCCTGACTTTACTTTTTTAAACATACTTAAAAACATACCATCACGCCTGTATTCCCCGAAGGGTTAGACAGAGGCGTACTAATGTACACCCACAAATCGCAGGTATGTTTAGGTCCCATATAAATTTAAGGGCGAGCGTATTGCCATTAACCGGGCACAAATCCAGACTCCGAGCTGCTACTGAGAATTTCATAGAAAAACCCAATAACACTTTGCTCGACCTGGGGATCGAACCCAGGACCTCTAGCGTAGCAGTCGCGTTTGGGACCACTAGACTATTGAGGCAGTCGATTTACTCTTTTAACCGATTACTAAAAATTTGAAGGTTCTCAATTAGGATGGTATACCAGCTCGACCGGAGTGATACCACGGCCTCACAGAAAACCGGCGTCAAACAACGCTTACGTTGTGTTTCGTCGAGTGAGTGAGGTTACCGGAGTCCCAATCCCCTTTTAAAAGGCGGCTCGTGAACGGATTTCGATCATCCTTTTTTGTTCGAAAAAGGATATTTACGGAGAATGGTCCCATTTAAATTTCATAAAGATCTGATAATGACTTTCGGAGACGTATAACGGAACTCTTCAATAACTAATAGCAAATGACCCGCGATTGCTGCAATCATATATCTATGCATTGTTTTCACCACTCCATAATTCAACATTACGCCTGTACGCTATGGAAGGGTAAGCAGACATAATTCAGAAGTTTAGTTCAAATTTACTGTTTCTCGATAGATTGTTTCCCAGTGGGAAACAAATTTGTCTCCTAAAAACAATTCTTTTATGTACATATTGGTTTCTGACACTTACGCGAATATTTGACATTGAGATAAAACTTCTTTTTATGGATATGCATGTATGGATGTTTGTTACTCTTTCACGCCGAAACGACTATTCAGCCGTTCTGGATCTGGATGAAATTTAGTACAATTAAAGATTATGTTCTGGAAGTCTAGTTTTTATACAGGTCGAATCCAATTCTGAAGTTTACGCGGACGGAAATATTCAGAATAACCCTTTCAATAATGTCGTCAATTAAAAGATAATCCACTTTACACGAATTGATTAATGACAAATAGGATTCAAAGAAATTAAGTTATATTATATTTAATACATATTGTTGCAAATATTACCTATTTATATTGTTTTTCTATTCACATTTCCTTATTGTATCACCTATTAATCATTCTAACCACAATAGGTATTTTATATCATGGTCAGAAGGAAAATAAAACAACTCTCTTAGGCTCAAACCACACTGAATTGGCAGCGTTCGGCAGCGACTCGAAGAGCCCCGCGTCATCTCGCGTGAATGTGAATTTAATGACGATAGATTCTCAGGTAAGTAGAAATGAAATAAAACCTCATTTTACCGAGTAATACTTTTTAATTATAAATTAATACAGAAATAATACAAAAGTGTTGAGTAACTTAAACTTAGCTTAAAGAATATTAATAATGTGCAAATGATAAGTAACTTTATACGTAATATTCGAGAATTGAGAGTTAATCTGAGGAAATTTTGCCCGTTGGATGGCTAAGAATTTAATTAACTACCTCTTTGGGTAGAAACAAGTTTCTTTATTGTATACGTTGGCAAACGAGCTTACGAGCCACCTGGTGGTAAGCAGTCATCGCTGCCCTGTCATAGATACCTGCGACACCAGAGGAGTTGCTGGTGCCGACTACAGACTGCAGAGTACTGAGCCGCAACCACCGAGGAGGAACTGACTCTCACGCGTAAGTCGAATCAAGGTGCTTTACTCCAGACTCGGACTTGTGGAGACGTGTGTGTATGGGGTATACACACACGTCTCCACAAGTCCGAGTCCGAGAGTTGTGGGGACGGGTTAGAATACAGTCCCTCACTTCCATTCAGATAGACATCTCGTAAGAGCCGAGAAAATATCTGACTTGCTCGGTGGTAGAACCTCTCGGGGTCTGATTAGCTGGCAACCATCCTTACGTCGCATTCTATTGTAAAGAACCTCGGTGTGTGTTTCAAGTTTTGCGCGTGAGAACCAGTTCTCTCTTGGTTGCTGCGGCTCCGGCAGTCTGCAGCCCGTAGGGGCTCTTAAGGCTCGGCAATGCATCAACAGCTCCTCTGGTGTTGCAGGTGTCCATGGGTGGATATGACTAGGTACTTATCTACCATCAGGTAGCTCGTCTGCTCTTTTGGTGAATAAACCAATAAAAAATGTATAGCAGCCTTTTATGTACCTACAATGCGAATACATATTGGAAATTTATGCATGATGTGTACGCGAAACACAAAAGAATTCAGAAAAAGTGGTCAGTTTAGACCTAGTAGTTAGGGTTGCCAGTTGTACATTTTACAGTAATGTCTGGCCAAATATATACAAGTCCGGGCTGTCCGGATTTTTTTGTTTTTTAACGAACCCCGCCCTGCCAAGATGCTGAAGGAAAGGGCGCGAATGACTAACGCGGACACGCATGATTATTTTATTTAAAACTAAGTACTAATTATGACAGGCTTTTAGGGTAAAATGTCCGGCTAAATATGATTTGTGTCCAGCTTTTCTATGTTTGGTCCTGGCAACCCGTGGTAAAGGTCGCTGGGAGTTAGAAGCAGGCGGAATAACCGGTCCTTAAGGACGTCTTTAGAGGACGCCTTTGTTCAGCAGTGGACGTCTTTGGGCTGGTATGATGAAATATATGATATGATATGAAATCTCAGATTTTGTTGCTTCAGTCACAAAAAGGTTACTGTTGTAAATCTATGGGTTTTAGTTCCAGTCTTGGAAGTTTTGTTTGAAAGCTGTAGGCTCCACGCCTTCTGGCACCTTCGTTACATGTACCTGTAAAAAAAACATGAGTTATTATAAAAACTAGCCAACTGCCTAGTTTAATGATCGTAGGCGCGACTGCTACGTTAGAGGTCCTGGGGCTGTATTATGATATGTTAACGCCATCATTTTTACGTTGTGAGAAAGAGATGCCGCTCTACATATTATATAGCCTCATCTCTTTCTTATAACCTAAAAATGATGGCGTTAACTGGGTTCAATTTTCACCTGGGAATGATCTACTCAAAGCTGCTGTGACTATTTCACCAAAAGACCATCTCAGATATTGTACTGCATTGTACCACCCACATATTGCTACTACGAAGAGTATACTTTAACCCATTCAATGCTGAGGCCGCCAATCGGCGTCCGAAATATCTTTCTTCAAATTCCGAGGCCGCCCATCGGCGCCTCGGTTTCAAACTTAAATATCTCGCCAAAAGACAATAAAAACTCTTTGTAAATGATGCGTGACATGGGGTAAAGTGCTTACTTTTCTAGGGTGCCATGGCAGTAATGTACTGAATTTCTAGGGCGGCAATGAATGGGGAGAGACCGTGATTCTCTGAGTTTGTCTAGGTGTTTCTTCTCTGAGGTCTTCTGTTAGGAAATGCTGGCACCATATAGTTAAAAAGACAAAACATTGATTTGTAAAAGTGTCTTTAAGGGTCCGGCGGAGCTAATTGCCCACAAAAACGTTATACCATAATAAATTATAATCCAAAAACAATTTATAAAATTGTGTTATTATTCGGATTTGGATACCGTTAATCTAGGTTCCTACCGTACCAATTCGTTTACTACTACTTCACTGGAAATAAACGGCCGGAATTTCGTTCCAAACTTGGTAAAGTAATCAAGAATTAAAATCGCTTACATTTATTTCCAGTGCAGTATTTCCAGTGACTGAGATTCAGATAAATCTGAATAATAACACAGTTTGATTAAATTGTATTTGAATTACTATTAATTTTGGTGTTTTTTTTTATTGATTAGGTCGGCAAACGAGCACACGAGCCACCTGATGGTAAGTAGTCATCGCCGCCCATTGACACCTGCAACACCAGAGGAGTTGCTGATGCGTTGCCGAGCTTTAAGAGCCCCTACGGACTGCAGACTGCCAGAGCCGCCGCAACCGAGAGGGAACTGGCTCTTACGCGCAAAAGTCGAAACACACCAAGGTGCCTTACGACAGCCTCCGACGTAAGGGTGGTCGCCAGCCAGCCAGGCCCCGAAAGGTCCTACCACCGAGCAAGTCGGATATTTTCTCGGCTCTTACGAGATGCCTATCCGAATGGCAGTGAGAAACTATTCTAACCCGTCCTCACACGGAGGGTGTTAGTTTGAATCGAAAATTCGGTCCGTTGGACTCAGTAAAGCTCTATTTGCAGAAATGAACCTATTACTTAAAGTATCGCGAGTTGTATACCTACATATCCGACCTTTGAACTAATTTTGATCAATACCAGTAGTTTACCCTATAAAGTTCAAGGTCACTGTGTCACCATAGTGATCCGATCCATCAATATGGCGGCCCCTTACTGTATCAAGGTCGATTCATTAAGCCGAATAACCTCAACACCACGTTAAACGAATTACGACTGCGACAAGACAGTATAAGATTCGAAGTAAAAATGTCTTTAAAAATCTCATAATCCCTTTTTTTATTGATTAGGTCGGCAAACGAGCAAACGAGCCACCTGATAGTGAGTAGTCATCTACGCCCATGGACACCTGCAACACCAGAGGAGTTGCTGATACGTTGCCGAACGTTAAGAGCCCCTACGGACTCCAGACTGCCAGAGCCGCAGCGACCGAGGGGAAACTGGCTCTTACGCGCAAAAGTCGAAACACACCAAGGTGCCTTACGACAGACGCCAACGTAAGGGTGGTCGCCAGCCAGTCAGACTCCGAGAGGTCCTACCGGAACAAGTCAGATATTTTCTCGGCTCTTACGAGATGCCTATCTGAATGGTAGTGAGGAACTGTATTCTCACTATTTCTAACCCGTCCACACACATTTTCTCAGTTATAATTTATCTGGCAATGGAAAAATTGGCCCTTAGTGAATAAAATAAAATAAGTAACTACTGACCCAATCGGGATAGTTGTGTGCCTTGAGATACTGTTCAGCCCTTTTCATTGCTTCCGCCTTCTCCTGCGAAATAATAATACCATTAAAAGCAAGGTAATAATTGTGAGCGTTTGAAGTTGTCGGCAAGTGGTTTTGCAGAGTTATTTTTCAACCGACTTTAAAAAGATGGAGGTTGTCAATCCGTCTTTATGGTTTTTTTGTATGTTTGTTACACGATTACTCAGTCAATTATGAACAGATTTAGATGATTCTTTTTTTTATCAGTAGGTCATACTTCAGAGGTGGTTCCATAAAAATTTCGTTAAGATCTGATCAATAACATGTAAATGATAAAATGATAACGTCGTCTAGGTAAAGGTACGTAAGATTTCACTCGGTACTAAAAATGATGAAATAAAATAACTTTTAACAAAGAGTAAAACAAAAAAAAAGGTTTTATTGTTTGTTAAAAGTTTATAATTTAATAACTCGGTGTACCTAAAGGCACTTGATTGAACTGACATTGACACTTGAAGACGTGACGTAGGTATTGTCCTTACTAATTTGGACATATTTGCAAAAAAACCTGCCCTAATGGCTTACTTTAGACGCACACCGTTATTTTAAACCGATCTGTAGGTAGGTATATTGTTTACTAACTCTGCAACGGAAATAATTCTATGTCGTCTCGCGATGACTATTATTGGGAGAAAATAGGGCGGCTAGGTTTCAATTCTCCCAGCGAATTCACGAGGATTGGATTTTTTTTTTATGGGATAGGAGGGCAAACGAGCAGACGGATCACCTGATCGTAAGCGATTACTACCGCCCATGGACACCCGCAACACCAGAGGAGTCGCGAGTACGTTGCCGACCTTAAAAAGAGGATTGGGCCTCCGGTAACCTCACTCACTCAGCGAAACACAACGTAAGCGTTGTTTAACGTCGGTTTTCTGTGAGGCCGTGGTATCACTCCGGTCGAGCCGGCCCATTCGTGCCGAAGCATGGCTCTCCCACGTGAAGCCAGATAATGGATGGATAATGCCAGATGTCCAGCTTTTGTCATGTCCCAAATATATATACTAATCCGGCCCTACCAAAAGAGACTGAGTGTTATGTTGTCAGGGAAACTGTCCGGCTAAATATGGATCTGTGCCCGGCCTTTCTAATTTTGGGCCTGGCAACCCTACCCACAGGAAAAACAAACGGTGTTCCCCCTTTATCTATCGTAGGGCCCCGGAATTCACGATCATATTCCCCGCGTCGAAATAGAACACAGGTCTCTAATAGATCGGTTAAAAATACCGGTGTGGAACCACGGAATAAAACAAGAATTTACGACGTCCAGCGTCTTTATAATACTATCGAGTTGGACTATAAATATTTTTTAGATCACCGATTTCAAAGCTCTATTAACCGATGATTTTATGAGTTTACGTTAGCGCCAAATCGATTTGAGCTAATTTAGTCAATCGATTACTTATCCGGTTGTAATTTACCTTGTCATTGGATTCCCTGCCCACCCACACGTAGATTCCGCTGTAGCTTCCAGTGTCCAAGATGTAACATTCCTAAAAAAAAATGCATTTATAATAAACATAACATACCATCACGCCTGTATTCCCCGGAGGGTTAGGCAGAGGCGTACTAATGTACACCCACAGTTCGCCGGTATCTTTGGGTCCCATGTAATAGGGGGCGAACCTATTGTCATTAATCGGGCACAAATCCAGACTCCGAGCTGCTACTGAGAATTTCATAGAAAAACCCAATAACACTTTGTTCGACCTGGGGATCGAACTCAGGACCTCTAGCGTAACAGTCGCGCTTGGGACCACTAGACTAATGAGGCAGTCAGTTTTTTTATCTAATCTATGTATATATAAATTAATTGCTGTTCGTTAGTCTCCCTAAAACTCGAGAACGGCTGGACCGATTTGGCTAATTTTGGTCTTGAATTATTTGTCGAAGTCCAGAGAAGGTTTAAAAAGTGAATAAATATGAAAGTACAAAGTCTGCCTAGCCTGTAGCTAGTCTATCTTCTATACTTATAATAAATCTGTAGAGAGGTCAATTCTGTACATGAAATATATTTCCAAAATAACTATCAGCGGGTGATTAGTGATCGATACTGACACCAAAAATGCAATCAGTAAAATTTTTGTCTGTCTGTCTGTCTGTCTGTATGTTCGTTATAGAAATAAAAACCACTCGACGGATTTCAACGAAACTTGGTACAATTGTTCTTCATACTCCTGGGCAGGTTATAGTATACTTTTCATCACGCTACGATCAATAGGAGCAGAGCAGTGAAGGGAAATGTTGGGAAAATGAGTGATTCATGAGAAAGGTTTCATGCTATAAAACATCACGCTACAACCCTTAGGAACGGGGCAACGCAGGTGAAACCGCGGGCGAAGAACTAGGGAACAAAGTAACTATTCCACGCGGACGAAGTCGCTGGCAAAAGCTGGTTTCAAATAAAAAAAAAATGAAATGTTGTCAATTGCATAATTATTAAGCTGCCTCTGCCTAAACTTTCAAGGAATACTTATATAATATTTTTATATTTGTATTGTTTTTTATATTGTTATTTTATCAACCAGCAAAGATTACCTTAGTATTCAGTAAGTCTTGTGTGTAAGGAGAGGGTAGCTTGGTGATCTTGATGGAGCCAGAACTGTCCGAGATCTCGCTGAGAGACACCTCCGCACTAGCTCCACGCTCAAACTCCTGCTAACAAATCAATGGGTTAAAAACATTAATGTATCCATGCATGCTAAACATATATTTTTTTTTATTCGTGAAAGGCTTACGCTTGACCGCCAGTTCTCCTGATGTTAAGCGATACTGCGATCTACGATGGAGCGCGCTTGCCTAGAAGAATTCGATTCGCTCGTGATTTAAAGACACCCAGATTATATCTATAGGGGAAGACCCACTCGCGAAGTGCAATCCACGTTTCAGTGGTACACATGATAAAAGTGGATTTTTAGCGTTTCGTTAGGGGTTTTGGAATGCCCATCATGAATCGACGTTGCTTTTCGATAATCTATAACATTAAAATTCAAAAAAAACCCACAGCATCAAGTCATGGTTACCACATCCTTGCAATATCTTTGAAGTAACAAGATACCAAGTCTCAAATCGATGAGACCAATGGAAGTTTGTCACATCCCTTCATCAACTCGAAAACAGCTTATAATCTTCAAAGGCTGGCCAGATTTTCTTAAATCATAGCTAAGAACATGCCTTTGCTTTACCATACTTTAAGTCCACTTTTATCAAGAGTACCGCTGAAATGTGGAATGTGCTTCCCGAGTGGGTCTTTCCCGATGGGTATAATATAAGTGTTTTTAAGTCACGTCTGAATCGGTTTCTTCTAGGCAAGCGCGCTCTATCGTAGATCGCAGTGTCGCATAGCATCAGGCGAACTGGCGGTCAAGCGTAAACGTATCACGAATAAAAAAAAGAAAGGGCCATAGCAGCTTTGAGTAGACTAGTCCCATTTAACAGTGTTGCTCAACCATAATTTAGGGAGCTCAACCGGTCGTACGACGATAACAGATCAGCTGGACATTTGTAGGTCATATTAAATTCCCTGAACTATTTTGAATATTGATTTGACTTCGAGCTACTGTTACTGACCTCATCGTCGCCTCCTTCTGTAGCTTCTGCCACGGAGTCCTTGTCACCAGATCCTAACGCTTCGAAGAATTTCTCAAAGTCACTCTCCCTTGAATCAGCATCTACGACAAATGCAATCATTTTAAATCTTTCCTATAAGGTGACAGCGTTCAGCGACCGCTAATTGCAAAGTTCAATTACTACATATACCAATCAACCCATTATACTGTCCCACTGCTGGGTTCGGGTCTCCTCTTAGAAAGAGAGATTAGGCTATAGTCCACCACGCTGGCCTAGTGCGGGTTGGCAGACTTCACACGCCGTCGAGAAAATCTCTCAGGTACCTATTCAGGTTTCCTCACATAATCCTTCACCGTTTCAGCGCGTGATAACTAACTAGGTATTAATACGCACATGACTTCGATAAGTCAGAGGTGCGTGCCTTGGATTCCAACTTTGACGAGACCTTTGACTTGACAGTCCAACGATCGTACCACTGCTCTAGAGTTCAATTAGTTTTTCGCAATTAGTTTCAGTTTAGGTTTTTAGGTTTATATATTTTCTTTAAAAAAAATAGCGACGTGTGCCAAGCCTTTGGCAGATACTAGTTTATCTTATTAAATAAGTGTAAGAACACCGTTCTCATAGGGGAAAAAACTCACCAATAATTTCAATGCTGGCTCTTCCATTATGATCCTGGTCCCTGATCTGATTGGCCACAGTGATAGCTTTAAGCCTCTCCACACTCTTCGCGTTATCTCCGACGTAGAGGTAGATCTCATGGTTTACGTCTAGGATGAAGCAGTCGCCTTTGTTGAGGGAGTCAAAGGTTACGTCGACCTGGGGGCAAAAGAGGAAATTGAAATTGAGGAGATCGTACTCGTAGGCACGTACGTTGAAACCATACGTTTCGCCTGATAGGGATGTCTGTGCTTATCTGACGTAAGAACGTAATATAATTATGAAATAAAGAGGAGCTCATCAGTTTCCCTTGACCCCTGGTAGTGGCCAAGGGTCTACAATAATTATACATAGTAGGCATTTACCACAGACCTGTCTAACTCTAACGTTTCTCTTGCCCTTAATCTGGAACAGTCGTTTTTCTGCTCCCGCGTTAATTGTGACGTGGTTGAAGCCCGACGCGTGACCTCCGTCCAAGTATCTGATAGCTAGGAAAGAAAATATAGATAGATAGATAGATAGAATATTCTTTATTGCACACCAAAAATTAATGTAAAATACAATTTTATAAATCACATAATGGTACAATGGGCGGTCTTATCGCTAAAAGCGATCTCTTACATACAACCTTTGGATGGACTCGTGAGAAAAAGGAATGGTGATATTTGGGTAATCTGGCGTACTTAAAAAGAAACATGTTAGATAAATAGGGCAGTACATAGGTAGATGATGATGTTGTAACATACCATCACTGTATTCCCCAAAAGGTTCGGCAGAGGTGTACTAATGTACATCTACAGTTCACCGGTATGTTTAAGTCCCCTGTAATAGGAGTGCGAGCCTATTGCCACTAACCGAGCACAAATCCAGACTCCGAGCTGCTACTTCTCAGTAGTAGTTCTTAGAAAAACCCAATAACACTTTGCTTGACCCGGGGATCGAACCTAGGACCTCTAGCGTAGCAGTCGCGCTTGGGACCACTAAACTAATGAGGCAGTTGATGATGTACTAGTGATGTAAAATGATTTGTTAATATTTCAAAACCTATCTGCTGGTTTTTGACACTTACGCAAATATAGACATTGAAATAAAACTACTTTTTACGGATTTTATCGCGTAAAATCCGTAAAAAGTAATTTTATTTCATAAAAATACCTGGTTGAAAGTAATCCAAGAACTGTTTTGATTCATAGCCTTGAGCTTCCCGGTGTTGCACAGCGGAGCCATTGAACTGTGCATCGTCCATGTTCACTGTCAGAACTGCTGCGGACCCGGCCTCATCCTGTGAGGTCTTGGAACCGATCCAGAAGTGGATGTCCCAGGATAGACGTGACTCGTCACCTGTTGTCTAAAAAGGAGATTGGCGTATTAGGAATGTACTGTTCACATATTTACAATGTTATCAACCCATTGGTTGGCACGGGTACTCATAAAAGGGCCCTTACTTATAGGTACTTGAGTTAGAACCACGGCGAGAACCTTGTTAAACTGTAACTACATCATAAATAAAGACCCCACGAGCACTCGTGGGGTCGAAGTGCTCGTCTCCTTTTCAAGGAAATTTCGAGCAGACTGGTCGATATTTCGCGTGAACAGTAGGCTGGTTTGTTTCTAGGACAGCGTATAAGCATTGCCATTCAGCGTGGCATGCCAGTCTTCTGGGCACCTTCCCGGACGACAGCGATGTCGAGGAATACTTTGACGCTTGGTCACGCCTCTGTCTTTAAGATGTATAAATAGCTTTTTTTTTACGTTCATGTATTTTAAGTAAATAGTGTTTATTAACAGGTTTCTTTAAAGTATTAGTTAATTGTTTGTCAATTATTTATTAATACTCGTAAATAAATAATTTAAATTATCTACAAGTAACCTAAATAATTAACTAAAATAAAACTAGATAAATATACTTAACTAAAATAAGGAATTAAAAAAATCTTCCGCATCGCATCCTCCACATCGCCGAGGAAAGTATTACTGGGTTTCTCAATGAAATTATCAGTAGCAGCTTGGAGTTTGGGATTTGTGACCGATTAATGGCTATAGGCTCGCCCCCTATTACCTGGGAGCTAAACATACCGGCGAACTGTGGGTGTACATCAGTGATGGTATGGTGATGTTATGTTAAATTCAGTAAATTGTCTATCAGAAAGCTGACACAGGAACATTTCTTCTTTCGTGATTTTCCGTTGTTTTTTTTAACTTTTCTAAACGTGGGAGAGCCATGCTTCGGCACGAATGGGCCGGCTCGACCGGAGTGATACCACGGCCTCACAGAAAACCGGCGTTAAACAACGCTTACGTTGTGTTTCGCCGAGTGAGTGAGGTTACCGGAGGCCCAATCCTCTTTTAATGGTCGGCAACGCACTTGTGACTCCTCTTTTGGTGTTGCGGGTGTCCATGGGCAGCAGTAATCGCTTACCATCAGGTGATTCGTCTGCTCGTTTGCCCTCCTACCCCATAAAAAAAAACTTTCGTTGTTATTTAACACTTTGCCTCGTTCATTATTACGTTTAAGTTTCGCAGTCTATTTCGGTGAATACGATAATGGGTAATGAAACAAAACTTATAAATTAAAATAAATTGTACTTGATAAAATAAAGAGATGGCGCTAGTAGTAAGAAATTCACAGACTATATAAAGGTAAATCGTGGATACGTACGCTAAGGACAATGTAGGAGTCTCCAGAGTAAAACTTTCCATGATGTGAAGAGGGCACTGGAACCGGCTCAAAATCCTGAAACAAATCGATGCCCCCAAGCAATAAGTCGGTAACCGTAAAATCCAAATTTTACAGGAGAAATGTTTTACTGTTTTTCTTAAATATCTTTCCAACTAGTCGGAGTATTGCGGTCATTGATATATCAAATGAAAGCTATTTTTTTGTGAAATGTAATTGTCATATCAACATGTAATTATGTAGGCGCTAAACCTAGCAATCTAAGAAAATATATATTACAAGAAATGTGATAATTAAATTATTTTACTAATGGTACTTACGGGATTATTGCAGTAAATTTGACAAAATTTTTAAAAAGTAATAATATATTACGGACTTCTCTAACGTTATTTTTTGTAGTAGAGATGATGCGTAACGTATTAATACGATGTTATTGTGGTAATTTTTAATAGATATACTAACAGTATTGTTATTTAACATTGTTTTTCCAGGATAACTCATAATAAGATTTTTATGCAACCATCTGATACCATTAAAATTTTCGGATTGTTTAAAATGCAATAGGTCAGGGTTTATTAGAATAAAATACAGATGATCACTATATTAATAATGTTTAATAATGAAAAATTAAATTATAAGGCTTCAAAAATATTTGAGTATCAAAAATATTAATTATATCAAGATAACAATTGAAACAATTATAGGTAACTTGAATTAGAAAACATGTCATTTATTAGAAAACAAGTCAGCTTCATAAAATATTAACTATACGGCAAGTATAATAATTGAACAGAATAAAAAATGACATTACTAAATCATGTTAGGTTTTAGCAACATTTAGATAATAACAATCACAGTGAAACCCATTAATTGAACACCGAAGTCTCAGTCTTCATCCGTATCACTGATGTTTTCATTCGTGGCTTCAGTATACGTCAACGACTCAAAAAAGGGATGGTAACATCTCGGAATTGCTCCACTTTTACATAAACTAAGTAGGTCTGTATGTAAAGCTTTACTAATCGGAAGGGGTTGGTGGTATGCATGTTTCAACTCTACATTATCTAGACCTCCAGATACATCTAGAGTACGTTTTCGTCCCCTTCTTCTGCCACTCAAGGTAGAAGAATGTGGATTATTTATATCCAGCTCCGAATATGTATCTTCAAAATTGTATTTAAAAAAAGTTTATTTTCTTCCAAATTTGATACATTAACCTCCATTACATTAGCCCAGTGGATTACATTTCCGCCTATATCACGCCACCAACACTGTATATTTGATCAGGAGTATATAAAACTTTCTTTTTTAGATTTTTCTCTATACATGCATGCATGGAGTCTCCCTCATCATTTGCTATTTGGTAGTGCCAAACATAACAGTACAGTAGAGCATCAAAGACAGTGAAATTGTAGACAGGATATTTTCGTTTGCAATGAAACGTACCCACATCAGACTGGGGTATATTTAAAACTTTTTGCAGATCAAAAATGGCTATTGTTGTATTGTCTTAGTCAGCTGTATATATTCCTTCTTTTTTTAATAATCTAATCATTTCTTTTTTCTGTAAATGGCTTTTACTGTAGAATCAGCCTGCTCATAAACAGAGCATGAAGGACATTGGTCTGTTTTTGGTTTAAAAAATGAGTAGTTATATTGTGAATTAAAAACGGTTTCATATTGGCGCTTTGTTGCCATTACAACATCGGTGTAATCTAGTTGTGCAAACCACATAATATAAAAGCGATATAGAATATACATTTT
This sequence comes from Acronicta aceris, assembly GCA_910591435.1. Classification (NCBI taxonomy): domain Eukaryota; kingdom Metazoa; phylum Arthropoda; class Insecta; order Lepidoptera; family Noctuidae; genus Acronicta; species Acronicta aceris. Next base: position 4,452,170 of record OU342787.1, on the reverse strand, counting down.
TGATATATTCAAATATTCTGAGAGATATTCTCTTTTAGAACTCTTCCTCGTATAGTGGGATTCCACTTTAGGAAATAGTTCAATGTGTGCTTTAATAGTAGCCTCTGTGACAGTATTAATTTTATTTGGTCGGTTGTCATGCATCCCCTTTTTATCTTTTAAGCCTTCATCTGATTTTGTATTTTTTTCAATTGCTGTGTATACCATTTGTTCACCGATTTGCAAAGTATTTAAAAAAAATGTCTTGCAGAAACTTATTATTACATTATTTAAAGGAAAAAAGTATTAACTTCACAAATGAACCAATAAAGCACTGACACGTAAATTATACTAATAAAATCTTTAACTTGAAGTAGGTAACAATATTATTTTAAAGTAACATGCCACATCAAATGAAACGAAAATTTGCAACTGTATATGTAAACAAACATTTTACACGTGGGAGAGCCATGCTTCGGCACGAATGGACCGGCTCGACCGGAGTGATACCACGGCCTCACGGAAAACCGGCGTTAAACAACGCTTATGTTGTGTTTCACCGAGTGAGTGAGGTTACCGGAGGCCCAATCCTCTTTTAAAAGGTCGGCAACGCACTTGTGACCCCTCTTGTGGTGTTGCGGGTGTCCATGGGCGGCGGTAATCGCTTACCATCAGGTGATCCGTTTGCTCGTTTGCCCTCCTATCCCATAAAAAAAAACATTACGCACCGGTCGACGGACGGCCATCGCGTGTGGGGGGGGGGGGGGTGGCATATGTCTATTACTGAGAAATGCATCTTGCAAACTATCGGGCGGCAAAATAAAAACAGATAACGGAACTAAATGTGTTACAATTTTGAATAAATGATACGTATTGAAATGTTACGCATAATTATTAGCCAATTATTTACTTTGAAAACATTGTTAGTGTTTATTACGGAGTAAGAATATTTTAAATAATTCGACAAGAAATCTGTGTAAGGGTTTACCAAAAACTCTATGAAGTTTATTTACGCCAATAATCCGGTAACCGCGACTTACCAAAATAAAATATGAAAGAAACTTCTGTATTGATGTGTAACAATACTTTTACCGTCATAATTTTGTTTGCATATTTCCCTACAATAAAGGTGCATGTCATTATAACTTCGTTAATATCACTTGGAAAAATCTGAAAAAAAAATTTGAGATGTCTCCCAACCCATAGATGCCGAATTTGACATAACAGCATTAAGTCCATAATAGCACATTACCGACTTATTGCTTGGGGGCGTCGAAATGTTTTTTTTTATTCCACAAACAAGCCAACGAGCCGCCTAATGATAAATTAAACTTTATTCTGTAAATAAATCTTTTAACGACAATTTTACAAGTCAGAGTTTTTACTTTATCTAAATGGCTACGATATTTCACAACTGATGACCTCTGAGAAGAAACACATCAGAGAATCATGGTCTCTTTTAAAGTCCAGACAATAGTAGCATTATCAGATGTATGAGCTTGATAATGTAGAACAATTTATTATCTGAACAGGCCTTTTGAATAAAGTGTCATAGCAAGCTTTGAGTCGACCTGTCCTAACTGACGGCATGCATACATCAGTCATCGTGTAGGCTCTCAACTATTATTTTTTTAAGATTTTTTTTATTCATGATAGGCTTACACATGATCGCCAGTTCGCCTGATGTTAAGCGACACTACAGAGTAAGTAGGTAATCTAGGTAACGGCCGGTTTCTATATCCTCTCTGTCAGTAGATTTGCTTAGTAGAGATAGGATGTTGACAGTAGCTGTATGGAGCTTATGTCGAAATTCTATCACTAGTAAGTAAATCTACCGACAGATTTGTTATAGAAACTGGCCAAAGGACCAAAGGATTTGCTGATGCTTTGCCGAGCCTTAAGAGCCCCTACGGACTGCAGACTGCCAGAGCCGCAGCAACCGAGGAGCTCTCACGCGCAAATGTCGAAACATACACCAAGGTGCTTTACGAAAGACTTCGACATAAATTCGGCAGGAATCGAACCTGCGTCTTCCGGCTAGATACACCAGACGCTCTGACCTCTAAGTCACCGCGTGTCCCACCTGCTTGACCGAAATTTTGCCTTCACATTCTGAATTTACGTCATAAGGTGACGTTGGCGACATCTATTGAAAAGCAAGTTACTTGGTTCTCACGACACCAACACGACTGTATAATCTTAGCATGAAAAATGTAAAAAAATCACAAAAATATAATTATGTATTACTAGCGACCCGCCTGCGGTTTCACCCGCGCTGCTCCGTCCCTAGGGGGCGTAGCGTGATGCTATATAGCCTATAACCTTCCTCGATAAACGGACTCTCCAACACAAAAATATTTTTTCAATTCTAACCAGTAGTTCCTGAGATAAGCGCGTTCAAACAAACAGTAACTCATTAACATTTCATAAACGCTTGTAAAAGCTTAATTGAAATATAAAGTTAAAAAAACTTGAAAAAACAAACAAACTCTTCAGCTTTATAATATTAGTATCTAGATTATTAGCATTTTCCCAAACCAACATTTACGATGGAGAATACAATTGAATATCATTATTATAATCATGCATTATTAAAATGTATAATGAATATTAATAACATTTAACATAATTACTATAACATTTAAATATCAGAACCATTTATCTAATAATAATAATTTAATTAAACAAATTTAAGTGAAAACAGTCTGATTAAAATATTGATAATAAATAATTTATAATATTTTGCCTACATAAATAATTGTAATCAATTTAAGTTATCAAATAATTGAATAGGAAAGCATTAACAAACATAATATGTAACATACTATCACGGCTGTATTCATCGAAGGGTTAGGCAGAGGCGTACTTAATGTACACCCACAGTTCGCCGGTATGTTTAGGTCCCATGTAATAGGGGGCGAGCCTATTGCCATTAACCGGGCACGAATCCAGACTCCGAGCTGCTACTGAGAATTTCATAGAAAAACCCAATAACACTTTGCTCGACCTGGGGATCGAACCCAAGACCTCTAGCGTAGCAGTCGCGGGACCACTAGACTAATGAGGCATTAATTATATCAGCTAAACATAAAACTTGTGGCCGTACCACAATCGTACTCACAACGACTACGATCTCGATGTGCACACGCACACAATAACAATTTAAGCAAATAGGTTTCAGTTTTCCATACCTCGACCCAGTGATGGCTCAGGGGGGCCATATTTTGACATTCCAAAAGCCCGAACGAAACGCTTTAAGTCCACTTTTATAATGCGTACTGCTGAAATATGGAATGCACTTCCCGAGTGGGTCTTCCCTGATAGATATAATCTGGGTGTCTTTAAATCACGAGTGAATCGGTTTCTTCTAGGCAAGCGCGCTCCATCGTAGATCGCAGTATCGCTTAACATCAGGCAAACTGGCGGTCAAGCGTAAGCCTATCACGAATAAAAACAAAAATCCGGAACAACATTTAAAAAAATAAATTAACACTTTTGAAAAACCATTGTAATCGATTCAGTAGTTGATCCTGAATAAACTATTCTGTTATTCATTTATATATGTTCTGTTATTTCCAATAAATATTGGAAATAACAGAACAGTATGGGGTCTGACTGGCTGGCGACCACCCTTACGTCGGAGTCTGTCGTAAAGCACTGCGGTGTGTGTTGAGACTTTTGCACGTAAGAGCCAGTTCCCCTCGGTTGCTACGGCTCTGCCAGTCTACAGTCCATAGTCTCTTTAAAATCGGCAACGAATCAGCAACTTCTCTAGTGTTGCAGGTGTCAATAGGCGACATTGACTACTTACCACCAGGTGGTAATCAGCTCGTTTACCGACTCAATCCATAAAAAAAATACAATAGAATCATTCATAAAATCTTTAAAAAGATTTCTTTTATCACGAACATAAATCTAAAGACGCTAGTAAAATATAAAATTAAGTTTTATGCATTATCTTGGCACGAATTTCAGCGCTATTTCAGTGTCTATTTCTAGACTTTCACTTTCTAGACTAGCATTCTTTATTGTTGACTGGATTTCGAGCTATTTTTCGAACTTTTCTCGTTCACAAATAGTAGTAAGCGCGACTCCTACTAGCAGCAAGATCGATTCATGTCGAGGAAAGAGTTATCGAATTCTTCTATGAAATCAATAGTCCTAAGAATTTGTATTTGTTCCCGGTCAATAGGCTCACTCCCTATTACATAGTACCTAAACAAGCCGGCTGATCTGTGGATGTACACTAATACACTTCTACCTAACCCTTTGGGGAATGCAGGCGCGATGGATGTTGCTATCAGACACTACAAAAATATCTCAACTCAAGCCAACACCAGTTAAAACTAAAACCATCTAGAATTAAAAAAATATTGTATTTCCGACGTTTGATAAAAATAGCAGATAGTAAAAACGTGTTCTGTAAGTTTATAAATATAATTTTATTATGTGTCCGTCTGTTCGTCCGGGACAAAAATAATGTTGTATTTTAATGATCTGACATTTGGGGGCCCTTCTGTGGCGTATGGTGGCTACACGCGATCAAATCAAAGTCAAGTCTCAATATTTAATTTTAATTAAACCATAAAGACGTGCTTTTGAAAAGTCAAAACTAGTTGCACGGTTCCATAAAGTGTGTATTATGGGGAAGAGCCGGTAAGAAAATACATTAAAAAAAACACGATTTAAAAAGCTTTAATAATAATAATAATATTTTATATTTTTAAATGATTTTCTTATTTTTATAAAAATATTTAAAAATATATAAGTTAAAATAATAAATACGTTAAAATAATAAATAAATGGAATAATAATAATAATATATTCTTTATTGTACACCAAAGAACTTTACAACTTTGTTCCAAATAGTTGCTGAGAATGATACAGTTTGATGTAAGATTTAGGTATTCATTATACAAAAAAAAAGGATTGCCACAAGTAAGAGCTGACTAGTCCCGACAGACAGCACCGGTTCACCTCTGTATTCCCCGAAGAGTTAGGCAGAGGCGTACTTAATGTACACCCACAGTTCGCCGGTATGTTTAGGTCCCATGTTAAACGGGGCGAGCCTATAGCCATTAACCGGGCACAAATCCAGACTCCGAGCTGCTACTGACAATATCATAGAAAAACCCAATAACACTGCTCGACCTGGAGATCGAACCCAGGACCTCTAGTGTAGCAGTCGCGCTTGGGACCACTAGACTAATGAGGCAGTGCAAGCTGAATATAACAATTAAATTATCAATTTTTTTTTACATGTAAATTTACGCAAGGGAATCTGCGCACTGGCCGCTAGTTTGAAATAAAAAAAATAACTTAGAACTATTTCGATCAAACTTTTTGGTAAGCTATTCTCCGCTTAGAAACACTACTTTTGACGTCTAGTCTATTTATGATGTCATAAATCAATTGAGCAGTAAATGCGTTTGCGACAGTAGAATGTCTGCCATTTTACACGAAAATAACTATGTATTTTGATACTGTTTAGTATCACTGGCGCCTGAGTCAGAGCATTCATCCGTTCGAATCACGTTGAAGTAAAAATTTATGATTTCCGTTGGAAAATAGGCATTTCTTTTTTTTCCGAAAATTCTAGGTCAATGCCACTGTCTAGGCCGTCAGTAGTAGGTAATCGCGACATAAACTATTCAATATTCACAAATGAGAACTAAAACCTTTGCTTAAATATCTCTACCGATTTCTGACACTTACGCGAATATTAGACATTGAAATAAAACTACTTTTTACGGATATTATCGCGTTGTATTGATATTATTTGATTCCCGAAGTTTCGGATCCTTTACAGCATCCATAGTCACGGGTAGACTTAGTTGTTGGACGTCTTAATGTTTCAATTAGTAATTATTATAACAGCTACCTTACATTATTATCTTGAAGCGAGCTTCAATCAAAACATACTTCAAGCCGCTGAAGAAGATTAGTCAGTTCCTACCACCTGTCAAGAGCCACATACCTCTGCAAGATGCAGGTGTATACAAGTTAGATTGTGATTGCGGTCTCTTTTACATAGGCCAATCTAAAAGAAGCATAGGGACCCGCGTAAAAGAACACATCGCTGATGTCAAACACCGCCGTTTCAAGAAGTCAGCAGTTTGTGAATATATTCTAGACAAGGCCCAGCACTACATCAGATTTGATAAACCGCAAGTTCTCGCAAAAGAAAACCGATTCCTTCCCAGGATAATCCGTGAGGCTATTGAAATTAAAAAACATCCAAATTTCAATAGTGAAGATGGCTGGGTCTTACCACCTGCTTGGAACCCCATTATAGATTCCATAAAATCAAAATCCAAGCCCACAACTGCATGACCGAAGGATACGGTGAGCTCGTTCTGCGTGAATCGGATCGCCAATAATTAACAAAAATGTAAGGTAGCTGTTAGTAATTGTAACATTAAGACGTCCAACAACTTAGTCTACCCGTGACCATGGATGCTGTAAAGGATCCGAAACGGCGGGAATCAAATAATATCAATACAACGCGATAAAATCCGTAAAAAGTAGTTTTATTTCGAAATCTTTATCGAGCTCAAAATTTGGCATAATTTTAGATTTTAGCAACTTCTAGCTACAGTAACGATTTTTAAGCAATAGTTTTAGTTCTCAGTTGTTAGTATTGTATGGTTACTGTCGCAATTACTACTGCAATGGAACTGCAATGTCCAGAATAGACCAGAAGAAGACTTACACCAAAAGACCATTTTAGATATCGCCCTGCATTGTAACACACACATATTGCTACTAAGTACTATGTATGGACTTTAAAAGTAACCATTATTCTCCGAGTTTGTTTCGGTGTTTTTTCTCACAGGTCGTCAGATATGAAATGTTTTTAATTAAAAAAAAAAATATTAACTTGTAAAAGTGTCTTTTAAAGATCTCTTTATAGAAATAGATATTATAATCTATCATTATACAGTTAACGCACAAAAAAGGGTGAGAACTTACCTCTATTCTCCATACTTCCAATCCCGCTTTCTTGCCAGAGTTGGCAAACGCTGGATGTACTTCTGGCATGATCTGTTGACAAGATAATGATTTATTAATAGACTAGCTTTTGCCAGCGACTTCGTCCGCGTGGAATAGTTACTTTGTTCCCTAGTTCTTCGCCCGCGGTTTCACCTGCATTGCCCCGTTCCTAAGGGTTGTAGCGTGATGTTTTATAGCTTGAAACCTTTCTCATGAATCACTCATTTTCCCAACATTTCCTTTCACTGCTCTGCTCCTATTTATCGTAGCGTGATGAAAAGTATACTATAACCTGTGGTTTGGGCTGTGCGTTGATAGATCACTATGTATGTCAGTCAGTCACCTAACGTAAGAGTAGACAAATATAATCAGAAAGCTCCGAACTGCTAAGCTATCGGGAGTTACACGTGTTATTGTGAGTCAACCATAAAAGATAGATAATTGCTGTCGTGGAATATTTTTTAGATAATTTTAAGGAGAACATTTCCGTCATACATGATTTCTGTGTAGCTTTAACCATTAAGGCTGCACACGCGACGGAAGCGTAAAAAATGGAGTAAGTTCTCCTGTTTTCCCAACATTTCCCTTCACTGCTCTGCTCTTATTGATCGTAGCGTGATGAAAAGTATACTATAACCTGCCCAGGAGTATGAAGAACAATTGTACCAAGTTTCGTTGAAATCCGTCGAGTGATTTTTGTAACGAACATACAGACAGACAGACAGACAGACAGACAGACAGATAGACAGACAGACAAAAATTCTACTGATTGCATTTTTGGCGTCAGTATCGATCACTAATCACCCGCTGATAGTTATTTTGGAAATATATTTCATGCACAGAATTGACCTCTCAACAGATTTATTATAAGTATAGAAGATAATCTGTCACGTTCAGTGTTTTTAAGGGAATTCTAATATCATGCCATGACATATCTAATAGCATTAGGCTCTCTCCCTATTACATGGAAAATAATTGAGTATGTACCTATTGTATATGTATATATATGATATAGATTTATGTATAAGTATGATAATAGCCAGGACTTCATTAATATAATTATTATGTATTTACTTTTATTTTTAATATTATTAATCCGTAATATTCAAAAATTGTTCGCATTTTAATAAATCGTAACGTTTCAATAGATTGATGTACCTAATTTAAATTTTGTCAATGTATTAAGGGGAAGACACTACCACCTGTAATACAGCTTTTGGTTAGCGCAGGTGTTAGAGAATTCCACAATGTAGCAGTGCCTAATTATGTCAATAAAGAATGTTATTATTATTATTATTATTTATACTGCCTCATTAGTCTAGTGGTACCAAGCGCGACTGCTACGCTAGAGGTCCTGGGTTCGATCCCCAGGTCGAGCAAAGTGTTATTGGGTTTTTCTATGAAATTCTCAGTAGCAGCGCGGAGTCTGGATTTGTGCCCGGTTAATGGCAATAGGCTCGCCCCCTATTACATGGGACCTAAACATACCGGTGAACTGTGGGTGTAAATTAGTACGCCTCTGCCTAACCCTTCGGGGAATACAGGCGTAATGGTATGTATGTATTATTATTTATTAATTATTTACCCCGTGTGGAGACAGGTTAGATTACTGTTACTCACTGCCTTTCAGATAGGCATCCGACTTGCTCGGTGGTAGGAATAGGGTATTTGACTAATGTTTGACTAATTAAAAATACCAAGCTGTGTGAAAAATGAAATTAAACACAAATCGTATTCTGAACAAATAATTAAATCTGTTATTAAAGTTCAAAGATATAAGCATTTACAATTTTTGGTGGGGATTGAGAGGGGATGTTTTGTCCCTTTCCCCCAAATGAGTGTTAGTATAGGATTTGTATAGCGTATTGGTTTGTGACGTCATAAACAAGTATAGTGCGTTCTCTGTCTAGCATAAAATTATAATGCTTGAAACTTCCTTATTTTTGAGCCGATTTTAATTTTGTTTTCGTTGATGGATTCTATTTATTGTAAACATTTACATAAGACGCACAAAGCACATTGGTGTGTTTCGACTTTTGCGCGTAAGAGCCAGTTCCCCCTCGTTGCTGTGGCACTGATAGTCTGCAGTCTACAGAGGCTCTTAAGGTTCGGCAAAGCATCAGAAACTCCTCTGGATGTTGCAGGTGTCCATGGGCGACGATGAATACTTACCACCAGGTGGCTCATCAGCTCGTTTGCAGATACCATAAAAAAAATATATAATGTTTGTAATTTTATTTGGTGATGTAATTGGGATACCTATATAACCCTTTTTCTTCTTCTTTTTTATTTTTTAAATAAATACGTTGTCCCACACTAGGATATTCTCCTGTATCGTGGTTGCATTTACTAACATAAATTCTCACATACACAAACGCCCAGACCCGTAACAACTATCTGTAGATCATCAGACCCACAACACGTGGCGCCGAAGCCGATCGCTCAGTCGCTATGCCAAACGTGTCGTCAAACGGATCGGACAGTTTCTTTGACATATTGTACCTATATTATAATCAAGTAAAAGTTCAAAGTTCAAATGTTTTTATTTCAAACTAGCTTTTGCCAGCGACTTCGTCCGCGTGGAATAGTTACTTTGTTCCCTAGTTCTTCGCCCGCGGTTTCACCTGCGTTGCCCCGTTCCTAAGGGTTGTAGCGTGATGTTTTATAGCTTGAAACCTTTCTCATGAATCACTCATTTTCCCAACATTTCCCTTCACTGCTCTTCTCCTATTCATCGTAGCGTGATGAAAAGTATACTATAACCTGCCCAGGAGTATGAAGAACAATTGTACCAAGTTTCGTTGAAATCCGTCGAGTGGTTTTTGTTTCTATAACGAACATACAGACAGACAGACAGACAGACAAAAATTTTACTGATTGCATTTTAGGCGTCAATGTCGATCACTAATCACCCGCTGATAGTTATTTTGGAAATATATTTCATGTACAGAATTGACCTCTCTACAGATTTATTATAAGTATAGAAGAAGATAAGCTTTTACAAGCGTTTATGAAACGTTAATGAGTCTAGTTTCACTTGCTATACCTATAAATAGCAAAGCAAGTTCTACTATGATAAAACTTACATAATAATAAACCCAGACTCACAATTCGAACTGAATTCATTCCAAATAGAGACAAAAGATGAATCTCCTCTGCGGAAACGGGATAGCAATACTTTTCTCAGACGAGTGAGCGAGACCCAAAGAGCAATTTTAACCCGTCGTCCTTGAAAACAGATGTAATCGCGTTAGAGGAAAAAGGAAAAAAGATAAAAACAGCGCTGGACAAAGTTACTTTGTATTTTTTTATCCGACTGTATGGCTGCAACAATAATAATATGTTTTCTGTCTGACTGTCTGATTAGTCTAGTCATCCTAAGCGCGACTGCTACGCTAAAGTTCCTGGGATCGATTGGCACTGTCGAGCAAAGTATTGTTAGGTTCTTCTGTGAAATTCTCAGAGTTTGGATTTCTGCCGCTAATGGCTATAGACTCGCCCCCTATTACATGGGACTTAAACATTCCGGCGAACTGTGTGTGTCAATTGGAAGTATTTTTTTTATTTCAAACTACCTTATGCTCGCGACTTTGCTGCGTGAATTTCAGGGTCCGGTTTGGATAAATAGCCTATGTGTTATTCCAGACTATAATCTATCTCTGTGCCAAATTTCATCCAGATCCGTTAAGCCGTTCTGGCGTGAAAGAGTAACAAACACCCAGACATCTATATTCACAAACATTCATGTTTTTAATCTTAGCAAGGATAAACTGTTGTTCTTCCATGAAGGTTGTAATAGCGTAATACTAGCCTTAAAAGTCCGGCGGAGCGAATTTCTCTTACAAACGTAATTCCGAAATAAATTGTAATTCAAACGCAATTTAATCAAATTATGTTATTATTCGGATTCGGATACCGTTAATCTAGGTTCCTACGTTACCATTTTGTCCAAAATACTTCACTGAAAATAAATGTAAGCGAATGCAATTTTTACTGGTTTCTGACACTTACGCGAATATTAGACATTGAAATAAAACTACTTTTTACGGATTTTATCGCGTTGTATTGATATTATTTCAATACAACGCGATAAAATCCGTAAAAAGTAGTTTTATTTAAATGCAATTTTTGATAACTTTACCAAGTTTGGAACTATTTTTCGGTCTTTTATTTCCAGTGAACTAGTAGTAGACGAAATCGTACCGTAGGAACCTAGATTAATGGTATCCAAATCCGAATAATAACATAATTTGATAGAATATTGTCTGGATTACGATTTATTTCGGAATTACGTTTTTGTGGGCAATTCAAGCTCCGCCGGACCCTTAAAGATTTTTTTAACTAGGTATGTTGCCTAGCAACAACTTCTGTAAATTTTTCAAAACTTGTTTTTCTCTTGTAATCGTTATTCTATTTTATAAAAATACATAAACTGTCGTTTTAGTGTCTAATTTATCGAAATCAATCCACTGCTGATTTAAATACTATTTATTTCGATTTCATAATCAACCCATTATACTGTCCCACTGCTGGGCACGGGTCTCCTCTCAGAGTGAGAGGGATTAGGCTATAGTCCTATTTATTTCGATTTACCAGACCATTATTACAGTTACTTTTAAATTGATTTTTTCGTGTATACTCATATTTAATTCTATTATTACTTAGTAAGTACACCTCTGCCTAACCCTTTAACGGGGTTTTATGACTCAAACGTACACGCATCAATAACCTGTGTGCACTGGTGTATATAACTGTGTCTAATTGAACACAGATTTACGCACGCAAACTAATTATAATTTTATGAGAACGAATCAAAATCCGCGAAGATGCGTGGAACTTTTGTATTAATAATAAATAATTTATTCAGAAAACATTTTTTGCTTGACATAAGTATAAACTAGGTAATAAAAAGTATAAAATAGTTACCTTAAAATACATATGTCAGAACTAGGTAATCCTGTGTCTCAGGCTAAACGAGCTAATAAAATCTATATACTTATAATAAATCTGTAGAGAGGTCAATTCTGTGCATGAAATATATTTCCAAAATAACTATCAGCGGGTGATTTGTGATCGATACTGACGCCAAAAATGCAATCAGTAAAATTTTTGTCTGTCTGTCTGTCTGTATGTTTGTTATAGAAACAAAAACCACTCAACGGATTTCAACGAAACTTGGTACAATTGTTCTTCATACTCCTGGGCAGGTTATAGTATACTTTTCATCACGCTACGACCAATAGGAGCGGAGCACAATTAAAAAATGTTCCAAAAACGGGAAAATTATTTGATTATTTTGTTCTGGGAAGTGACATGGGTCGTTGATAAAGCGGGCGTAGCCGCTGGCGGAAGCTAGTCTAAAATAATTACTAACAAAATACACAACAAAAAAAAGTTTAACAGTCTATGTATTATAAATAAATAGATTGTTATACTTATTACCGTAGAGTAAATATCTCGTAGTCGGTTAAAAATAACACTAAATGCTTTTGCTTGTATTTAACTTACGTTACAAAACAGTTTACACCGCATAAAGTAGTACGATTTAAAGCGTCCTCGGCAATTGTCGGCTTTTACAATAACTGTCATTATGTCACGAACAGTCTTGCGTTCTAAATTTAAAACGTACTGTTTAACATCAACGAAAGTAATTGTGTCTGTTTGTTTGTTACGCCTAAATCGTTGAACCAATTTTGTTGAATTTTGATATAGAGGTAGATTGGACCTTGGAGAAGGACATAGGATACCTTTGTCTCAAAAAGTATTTTGAGATGTGGGTGAAACGGCGGGAAACATTAAGCTTCTTCTTCATTAGCTTCGAAAGCTTAAGGCGGATCGTTTCGCTTTGCCCGCGAAATTCAAATTTCGAGGGGTTTTTCGCAGTTTGTAGGTCTATAATAAGTTCTGCATTCATGGTCATTACCATTGTAATTGCGACATTAACTATACAAAATTCATAATTTTTATCTAAAACCATTGCTTAAAAATCATTATTGGAGCTAAAAGTAGTGTAAAATTACAATTTTGACCAATTACACAGATTGCGCCAAGTTTTTGGCTTGATAAGGATTTATTACTAAATGTTTTAGTTCTCAGTTGTGAATGTTGTATAGTTGATGTCACAATTACAACTACCATGAATCTAGAACTTGTTATAGACCTACAAACTGCGAAAAACCACTCGAAATTTGAATTTCGCGGGTACAGCGAAACGATCCGCCTTAAGGTGAATTAATCAAGCCAAACTGTCAAATAAATTTTTTGTTTACAGCCAACTGCAAAAAAATTAAATTTAGTCTATTATCTAGCTACGATAACAATTTTTAGATAGAGTCGCACTGACTATTTTTCAATAGGTACCCTGAATCTAAACAATACCTACAAAAGAAATTGGGCGGGCCAGGTCGAACGATCCACCTTAAGTTTAAAAATAAAAGCTATAAACCAATTAAAATGTGACTGAGGGGCAAAGCGATTGCTCCCACCTTAAAATCTAGCCTCCTACTCCTTAAATAGTCTGTTCCATATTTAAAAATAATAAAAAAATATCGCTTCAAAGGAGTCCCGATTACACTTTCAATCTTTTTTAAATTATTTTTGTTTCGTTCTTAATAAGGCCAGTTTCTGGTTCAGCGATGACTTTTTGGCGCAGGGTATTATATTGCCAAACATTCACTTGATTTAATATGTGCAGTTTATTAAATACAGGTTCCAATGAGACACTTTTTTTTAATCCCGGGGATATGGCGCCACACTTTTTGTGTATTTGCCAGTGTCAAGTCTAAGGAGTAAACAAGTAATATTTATTATTTCCCGGGGATTATAATATATGGCGCCACACTTTCTGTATTTGCCAGTGTCAAGTATACAGAATAATCCCCAGTAAAACTGTGGAAACTTCACTAAGGCTTCGATGGAGTTTAGGAGTGAACACAAAAGTCACGATTTTCAATTTTCTATCATTTGCCTACACTCGCACACGTTCACGAACACTTAATGGTTAACTATCCACTATAATTACACATTAAACTTCGGAGAAACACAAGTTTTGGCAATTATTAAAAAACCGACAAAGTGCACTTTACATTTTCCCGCCTAAAATCCCCAATGAGACTTAACAACCGAGGTGTCAAGATGACAACGCGCGAGAGATACCACTGGTGTTGCTGACGTCTATAGGCTGCGGTTGACCGCTTACCATCAGACGGTCTGTATGCTTGTTTGTCAACTTATTGCAAAAAAAGTACATATATAAACACTGTATTGACATTACGGTGCTGACATAATAAATATTCCATATTATGTACTGAGAATTTCATAGAAAAACCCAATAACTGTAACACTTTTTATGGGGTGGGGAAATGCGCCTTATTCACGCCGCCCCCCGCTTAGGGGATGCGGGACGGTTGTGTCGGGCTCTGAGGCCAGGTGGCCAGTATACCGACTAAAACCACCACCACTGCCACTCTCCGCATAGTCCGCGGACGTCCAATGTTGGTTCTTCGCCGTGGGCCACCATCCACGGTTACTAAGCCCCTCGCCGCGACAAGCCCTTTGGGGCGAATAACTGCAACACTGCTCGAATTAGAAATCTTTTTTTTTTTAATATAATCAACAAATATATAGTATCTACAATTTATTCAGTAAGTACAATTTCGCCAAACTGCTTGATACAGTTTGTTGGCGGAAGAGGCGCTCAGTCTATCTAGTAACTAGTCTTAGGTATAATTATAATATTCTTATGATCTAATATACATAGAACTTTGTAACTACTGTCATACCCTAAAGCCCTTTTTTTTCTTTTTCTTTCTTTTCTTTTTTTAAAAAAACGTTGCCCCACACTAGGATTTTCTCCTGTATCGTGGGTGCGTTTACAAACACAAATTATCACATAAACAAACGCCCAGACCCGGAACAACTACCTGTAGATCATACAAATATTTGCTTCGTGTGGGGATCGAACCCACAACACGTGACGCAGAAGCCGATCGTTCAGCCGCTACGCCATACGTGTCATCATAAAGCGCAAAATGCCCTTTTAGCAGGCTGCCCTTCAAAACGCGCTTCAATGCAAAAGTATTGCTTTTTTCCGGATTAAGTTTTCTTAAGCTATCTATATTATTGTATATTACAGGTGTTAAATATTTCCGGGTTCTCTGTCCATAGTAATCTCTAACTGGCGGTATTACAAATTTGCCTTATGAGATATCAATGAATCAAACCCAGGACCTCTAACTAACCACTAGGCTCATAAGGCAGTTATTTATTTCCATTTATACATTACGGTTTATTTATTTTAATCTTGATTCAGTTTTAAAACACACAATCCGAATAATTTTCACGCATCAAAGTTATTTATTATGATCTGCAAACTCGAATCGTCGCTTGAAATGAAAGCGCTAGTTGATTGATTGGGGTGGCGATTTATTTAGTGCCTTTTTAGCACGTCATAAATACTTACGGCCGGTCCCAATAACAAATAAATAAAATAAAATAAAATAACGCTTATTAGCATCCAAATATGTCACAGTATAATGGAGCTCTGTTTCCTGAACAAGGTAACAACCTGTATTTTTTTGTACCACTAAGGTGGCCAACAAGCATACGGCCCGCCTGATGGTAAGCGGTTACTGTAGCCTATGGGCGCTTGCAACACCAGGGGTATCACTCGCGCGTTGCCGACACTTTTTTTTTATGGGATAGGAGGGCAAACGAGCAGACGGATCGCCTGATGGTAAGCGATTACCGCCGCTCATGGACATCCGCAACACCAGAGGAGACACAAGTGCGTTGCCGACCTTTTAAAAGGGAATTGGCCTCTGGTAACCTCACTCACTCGGCGAAACACAACGTAAGCGTTGTTTGACGCCGGTTTTCTGTGAGACACTGTAAATTATGGAGGAATAGTTGGGCTGGCAGCATAGGAGACCTGCTGCCATGCATGACAGCGGCGGTAACATAACCACCGGTCCCCCCTACTGCCAACACAACGCTTCCTCGCGGAGCTCTGGCGACCTTTCTCACCGTTAGAAACACAACATAACACGGTGCTATGTCATTTTCGGGAATGGAATATCTGGTGCGTAAGCAAATCTTGTTTGTGGGTTTAAGGTTGCCGCTTACCACTTGGCGGCCTAATAAAGACTCAATTGTCATTCATTGGGCCGGTTGCCTAGCAACCGTGACAACACGAATGACGTCATCGTCACGCTCTGAATCGCTTTAGCAATGTCAAAACAAACTTCTGCTTTACCCAATGATAGGTACTGTACCGCACTTTAAACTGTACATCGTGTTAAGGCGGATCGTTCACTTGAGCCCACCAAATTGAAATTTCGAGTGGTTTTTCGCAGTTTGTAAGTCTATAATAAGTACTACATACATGGTAATGGTAATTGCGACATTAACTATACAAAATTCACAATTTTTATCTAAAACCATTGCCCAAAAATCATTATTGTAGCTAAAAGTAGTGTAAAATGTCAATTTTGACCAATTACACAGATTGCGCCAAGTTTTTGGCTTGATAAGGATTTATAAGTAAATATTTTAGTTCTCCGTTGTGAATGTTGTATAGTTGATGTCGCAATTACTACTGCCATGAATCTAAAACTGGTTATAGACCTACAAACTGCGAAAAATCATTTGAAATTTGAATTTAGCGGGCTCAGGTGAACGTTCCGCCTTAAGAAAACCCTGTCCAACCTGTGAAGGTATTGTTAGGTATCGAGATCCGGTTCTATTTATATAATTATAATAAATAATATAATTATAATGAGTTGATGAGTTAATAAATAAAAAAAAAAATATTTTCATTTTCCAAGTAAAAAAAATAGCTACGGTGTCAGCGAAACCGTCCCTGGGTGTCCCACGATAGCTTTATAACATTTGAAAAATTTGTTAGATTTTGGGATAATTGCGGCAGTTTGAAGCACCAGTAATATGTGTCATGTGCGTATTAAATAGTTAATTATCACGCGCTTAAACGGTGAAGGAAAACATCATGAGGAACCTGCATGCCTGAGAGATTTTCTCGATGGCGTGTGAAGTCTGCCAACCCACACTAGGCCAGCGTGGTGGACTATAGCCTAATCCCTCTCATTCTGAGAGGAGACCCGTGCCCAGCAGTGGGACAGTATAATGGGTTGATTATGTTATGTTATGTACCTGCTTATTTAATTCAATATATTTTTCAAATTCTGTTCATTTTAAACTGGCTTCTGCCAGCGACTCTATCTGCGTGAACTTTAGGATTGGGTCCGACCTGGATAAAAAGTAGCTTATGTGTTATTCCAGACTATAAATCTATGTATGTGCCAAATTTTATCCAGATCCGTTCAGCTGATCTAAATCAAATTCCAACCTTAAACCTTAGGGTCAAATCACATTAAAAAAACAATTTGAACATATCTCAAACGGCGCAAGTATAGTACCTATGTATTATTAGCTCAAAAATATAGTAACCTGTCGGGTAACTATATTTTTTAGCCGTTTGGGGTCGAAACGCTCGGGTCGTGGGGTCCGAGTGCTCGTCTCCTTTTCAAGGAAATTTCGATGAGACTGGTCGACACTTCGCGTGACCTAGGACAGCGTATAAGCATTGCCATTCAGCGTGGCAATGCTGCCAGTCTTCTGGGCACCTTCCCGGACGACAGCGATGCCGAGGAATACTTTGACGCTTAGTCACGCCTCTGTCTTTTAGATGTATATATAGCTTTTTTTCGTTCGTTGTAATTAGATTAAGTTATGTTTATGAAATAAACAATATTTTCGCTAAATATGTTAATCTGAGATTGAACTTGAATTAACTTAAAATTAAACTTAAAATTTGAACATTGAATAAGTATCTTTTTGTGAATTTTTTGCATTTTCCATGCTAAGATTATTAAGTTATTTTTTAGTAAAGGAAAAAATTCAATCGCGGGCAGGATTCGAACGTGCGTCTTCTGGTTTGATACACCAGACGCTCTGACCACTAAGCCACCGCGAACCCTACCCGCATGATTGAAATTTTGCCTTCACATTCTGAATTTACGTCATAAGGTGGTGGTGTTGGTGGTGTATCAAACCAGAAGACGCAGGTTAGAATCCTGCCCGCGATTGAATTTTTTCCTTTACTAAAAAATAATTGAATCGGTAGTAAAAATTCGTTTTCTTATATCAACGATAAGGAGTACATAGACAATTCTTTTTTGATTAAAAAAGATTGCATTGTAACTTAAGTTCCATTGTACTTAACTGTAAGCATTAAACATACCTAGGTACTTACTCTTTAATGCGTGTATGTTATTAATATCCAATAACTACTATATTTAGTAACATTATAAATGTGAAAGTTTGGGAGTATGGATGCATGGATGTATGATAATAAAAAAAATAATGATACAATGTGGCTAGACTGACGACACGTTTGGTGTAGCGGCTGAGCGATCGGCTTCTGCGTCACGTGTTGTGGGTTCGATCCCCACACGGAGCAAATATTTGTATGTTCTACAGATAGTTGTTCCGGGTCTGGGCGTTTGTGTATGTGAGAATTTGTGTTTGTAAATGCACCCACGATACAGGAGAAAATCCTAGTGTGGGGCAATGTTTAAAAAAAAAAGACTGTGTGCAAAATTATTATAAGGCATCTGCTACCGAACTAAGTATAGACCTGTATTTCAGCATACAGTGCCAATCCCTTCAAGAGATATCAATGATATGGTTTATTTCTATAACGAGAAAGTACAGAAGTGCATGCATAGTACTCGTAAGTTAATTATGAATTATGATGATTGGGTGTGTATGGATGTTTGTTACTTCACGCCAGAACTGCTGAACGGATCAGGATGAAATTTGACATAGAGATAGATTATAGTATGGAATAACGCATAGGCTACTTTTTATCCAGGTCGGACCCCATACTGAAGTCCGCGCAGACAAAGTCTCGGGCAGAAGCTAGTATAACACAAACATACTATCACGCCTGTATTCGCCGAAGGGTTAGGCAGAGGCGTAGGTACTTATGTACACTTGTGCATCCACCACAGTTCGCCCATGCAATAGGAGGCGCGTATTAACAAGTCACAAATCCCAAACAGCGGACTGCTACTGAGAATTTTATTGAAAAACCCAATAACAATTTACTCGACCTGAGACTCGAACCCAGGACCTCTAGCGTAGCAGTCGCGCTAAGCTAACGAGGCAGTTGTTTCTTTGTTGTTCTTTTATTTCCATTTCCATTACGTGGGAGAGCCATGCTTCGGCACGAATGGGCCGGCTCGACCGGAGTGATACCACGGCCTCACAGAAGACCGGCGTTAAACATCGCTTGCGTTGTGTTTCGCCGAGTCAGTGAGGTTACCGGAGGCCCAATCCCCTTTTAAAAGTTCGGCAACGCACTCGTGACTCCTCTGGTGTTGCGGGTGTCCATGGGCAGCGGTGATCGCTTACCATCAGGCGATCTGTCTGCCCGTTTGCCCTCCTATCCCATAAAAAAAATGTTTTTTATTTGTAATTTTCCCCTTTTTATAAAAATTTTAAACAATACAATTTGTTTGCTATGACCTTAAGTATAACATGTATTTTTTATATGGCAAACGCACATAAGGATCCCACTAGAAACTTCTTTAAAGCTAGGGTGTTTTTTGGATTTGAGCGATGTAATGCCGTTAATCTGTATCTGGGAAATGAAATTAGAGCTCTTGATACTTAGCGGCTGCACTTACAACTACTTAACTACTTAAGACTGTAATAGCTAAGTTAAGTTCGCTTGGCTATGTTCGTTTCCCAGTTCGAGAAAAGTATCATTGGATCTTTCTATGAAATTTGTTGTTTTTTGCTGGCTATATTGTCATGTTTTTTCAAAAATTCATAGCCACTCTTACTGCAAAGACGAATCAATCGGGACCTTATTTGTTAAAATCTGATGAGTAGTTTTTGAGCTACGATCGAACATCGAAATTGAAATTGAAATTATTTATTCTGCAAGTAGATCTTTAGAGATACTTTTACATTATTTTTTAGTAAAGGAAAAAATTCCATTTACTAAAAAATAACTTAATAATCTTAACATGGAAAATGCAAAAAAATCACAAAAAGATACTTTTACATGTCAATGGTTTGGGCTTTGTTTTCGCCACCGACTTCCAAAACTGTTATTTTATATGTACATTATTTTTATGTTTATGAAGGCGGTTTTACTTTTTGTTAAACGTTATTATATTTCAACATTTTTACTAGAGAGTAAAATTTTACGCATGCCTAGAGGAAGTTATCATTTACGTGTTATTAACATTTTGTTTTAAGTAAAGTTTATGATCAGATTTTGACTAAATTTTTATGGGACCACCTCTGAAGTATGAGCTATTAATCAAAAAAAGAATCATCAAAATCGATTGGCGTGATATTGATTTACTCGTCCATTTGTCGCGCACATCTTAATGCAAATTTCAGACTCATTTGGTTTTCTCAAGAATGCCGTTGTCAGAACTGGACCAATTGGGACGGGAAGCTCCAGCTTTCAAATAAAAAAAGAATCATCAAAATCGGTTCACCCAGTCGAAAATTATGAGGTAACAAACATAAAAAAAAATTGTCGAATTGAGAACCTTCTCATTTTTGTTGAAGTCGGTTGAAAAGGAAGCTTCTGCCTAACCCCTCGGGGAATACAGGCGTGATGGCTTGTTATATTAAGTGAACAATTGTAACAATCGATAATTGTTGATTGATATTTTGTGCGTCATCTAAACAAACAGGCTAGATTATAACTCAAGTGCCATACTTATGACATTATGTATATTCTGCGATAAATTCTGAATTACCACGGTGTAGGAAAATATCGTGAGGAAACCGGCATGCTTTAGAAATTTCATGGTTGATAAAATGTTATGCAATCCTATTAACTACTTACATATGTGTTTAAGAAAACCCTGTCCGGCCCGTGAAGGTATTGTTAGGTATCGAAATCCGGTTCTAAATACCGATATAAAGGTAAACGTTTGCACTTTTCAAGTAAAAAATACCGCGATTTTTTATAAAAAACGAGGAAACTGAAATGACAATACTTACGGTGGCAGCGACACCGTATCTGGGTCCCAAACATACGAAGGTCGATATATATTATGTTATGATATTTAATGTTTGTTATTTTATTTGGTGATGTGATTGGGATACCTATATGCCCCTTTCGGATCGGACAGGGATTTTTTAACACAGTGTATACAAAACGATAAATAAAGTAATAGGTAAGTATTACATTTGCTGTTGATGAGAGGGATTAGGCTATAGTCCACTACGCTGGCCTACTGCGGGTTGGCAGACTTCACACGCCGTCGAAACAATCTCTCAGGCATGCAGGTTTTCGCACGATGTTTTCCTTCACCGTTTAAGTGAGTGATAGGTATAACAAATTGTGATTATGTGTGACACAGAAATAATAATAAGTAATAATTAAAGTAAAAAAAGTTATTAAACCACTGCAGAAAATAATAATAAAATGTTTATACAAAATTAAATACTTCATATTTAGGTACGAATTAATAATTACTCGCGAATTAATAGAATTATCATTTTTGCATTTAATCTTTTTTATCAAACGGCGAAGACACAATAATAAGGAATTTTACCTTATTAAAAATCAAAATAATTCACATAACTGCAACACTAAATTGACATTTACCGCATAACCACAAAATAAATATGTAAATAAAAACTTACGATTTTTAATATCAACTGACGTGCAACCACACCAAAGTCGGTTTTCGTACTGAATCGACGAAACGAATGATTCCGTGACCGAGCGAAAAAGAATGAATGACAGAATTCTGATGCTGTGTTTGTTCTAGATAAGAACGTAGTATGTGACAAACTAACAACATTCAAGGCCGGCTTACTTTGTTTTGTTGGTTGATTGAACTCAATTTTGTTATGGTAATATTGTTATAACTTCACGCCTTTCGACTTGCTAATAAGGACATCGGCAGCTAAATACAATACAATCGAATTTTAACTTAGATACCTAATCATGAATTAATAGCTGTTTCCCGCGGTTTCATTCGCGATGCAAAATTATGTTATGGTAACATTGGTAAATATTTAATTAAATAATATAAATACTTAATATTATTTTTCACTAAAAAAACTTACATCCCTCGTTGACTATGCTTAATAACGACGATTGAAAATCACTCACATCGCCGCAAAGTTGCTAGCTTTTCGGTTTTTTATCGGATACATTTCGGAGAGAGTGCACTAGAACTCCACGATCTTATCCCACTTAGCCCTTTCTACTATCGGGCGACCAGAAGCACGAAAAAGCGACATCGATTCATTGTGGACATTCCGAAAATCCGAACGAAACGCTTTAAGTCCACTTTTGGGATGCGCTTCCCGAGTGGGTCTTCCCCTTAGACTAGACAACCAATGGACACACCTCGCATGAGCATTCCCCTATGTGAAGGTAAGGGATTAAAATTTTTTTTTTAAAACGATTTCAACCATCTGGTCTTATAAATTAGACAATAAAATGTTATTTTTATGATTTTCAAATATAGGTCTTAATGCAGAGTTATTTATATATTTTTTTGCAATTATATGTCAAGACTTATGGATTAAAACTTTATTTTTTTTAATTGTAGCGAGACTATTTCGCGACATCCAATAAGATGTCATTATTTTGATTTTCAATTATAGGTCCTAATGCAGAATAACGTTTTTCATCTTTTTTTTGCAATTATAGGTCTTATTTTATAATTCATAAGGCCTAGAATTTTAATTTTAAAGAGTGTAGCGAGACTATTTCGCCATTTTGTTTTCCATCTATGAATAATGATGTGATAATGATTGTTTATGATTGCGTATCGATATCGATATGGTATTATTTTCGTATTCATTGTTTAAGACCAAATTATAATAATTGTTTACGACTACTAAAGACGAATAGGTACCTAGTTATAACTATATTACATATTTAGAAGTATTTCTGAAAATTACTGACTTTGGAAATAACTTTGATTTTTGTTTTGTTTCGCTTATTCTTGATATCCAATGGTTCTAGATTTTTTCTTTAATACTTTTTCAGACTTCCAAAAGACCCTCATTTAAAGATGAAGTGGGTACAATTGTGCTATAGAAAACAGGGTTGGCAACCTATCTATCGTTACTTTAATTTTCTAGTATCTGTGTAAGACTTGTAGTTTTCTTATTTTTTAAATATTTTTTTTGTTTTTATTACGTGGTATTTTTATTTTCCTAAATAGTTTTCTTGGTATTAAATTGGCATGTAATGTAGAAGAATGAGAGACTTGTCACGAAAAATATATGATGCAAAATGTAGATGTAGGGATGATTTTATTTTTTTATATAAATAATTACATTTCCAAGCGCCCCCACCGCCTTATTTTAAAACAATATTGTATTGTTACCACAACACCATGGATCCTTAGAAAATTACATTATTATTATCCACACAAGTATTTGTTACGTTTTTGAATACCTACTTTCTAGAGTAGCTTCCCAATTAAGTTGACTGTCTTTTACGGTCATATAGTCGTCAATTCTTGTATGTTGATGTATTTGATCTGTATGTGTGCGTAAATTGTGTTAGTGGTGAAGATTTTGATTTGTGTGAGTTCGTAGTAATAGAAAATGTTTTTGAGTAAGTGTGCAGCAATTTCTATGTAGTGTTTCCTCGCCCCGCACCAAAAGTGACAGACTTTCTTGTTCGTAGAAATAAGCGCGTTACTGGTCCATTGGTTGTCTAGTCTAAGGTATTCCCCGATAGTTATAATCTGGGTGTCTTTAAATCGCAAGTGAATCGGTTTCATCTAGGTAAGCGCGCTCCATCGTAGATCGCAGTACATCAGGCGAACTGGCGGTCAAGCGTAAGCCTATCACGTATAAAAAAAATATATATTAGTTACAAAGTTTGAATAAAAAATTATTATTACAGGAAAAATTCAACAATATATCAGGATTATTTTTGTTTCCCCGATGCCACATACCATGTTCTGAACATCAGTAACATTCCCACACTGCGCTATCTTGATATCCTAAGAGAAAATAAAATGAAATCATTAGACCATACAAAATAAAAAATAATACCTTTATTATAATAATAATAAATAATACCTTCTAATATTAAAAAAGTTCAAATATAATTTGTGACAGAATAATAAGTACCTAATATATATCTACTCATTTACTACAATAAATAGAAAAGTAAAAATTAATGAAATAATATATTAATCATTAATAATAATACCTACTAATTTTAAAGTATAGTGACATAATATTATAGTACTCATTTAATACGATAAATATAAAAATAATAAATCCTAACTATTATAAATGCGAAAGTGAGTTTGTTTGTTTGTTACGCTTTCAAGCCTAAACCACTAACCGATTTTTAAAATTCTTTAATAATATAAACGTGAAAGTTTGTTTGGTACAGCGATAGATTATAGTCTGAAATAACACAACTTTTTATCCAGGTCGGATCCAATTCTGAAGTACACGCAGACGGAGTCGCGGGCAGAAGCTATTAAATTAAAATTATAGTAACAAAATTTTAAAGTAATCATTTAATACAATAAATAGAAAAGTAAAAAATAATGTAAATATAAAAATAAATAAACAAAAAGAAAAGCTGATCAGCTCTTACTTGCTGTGGCAATCCTTTTTTTATATACCTATGTAATGAATAAATCTTACACATCAAACTGCATAATTCTCAGGTACTATTTAAAACAAGGTGTTTAAGGCGAATCGTTCAGCTGAGCCCGCGAAATTCAAATTTCAGTGATTTTTCGCAGTTTGTAGGTCTATAACAAGTTCTAGATTCATGGCAGTTGTAATTGCGACATTAACTATACAACATTCACAACTGAGAACTAAAACCTTTACTTATAAATCCTTATCAAGCCAAAAACTTGGCGCAATCTGTGTAATTGGTCAAAATTGACATTTTACACTACTTTTAGCTACAATAATGATTTTTAGGCAATGGTTTTAGATAAAAATTGTGAATTTTGTATAGTTAATGTCGCAATTACCATTACCATGAATGCAGAACTTATTAAAGACCTACAAACCACTCGAAATTTGAATTTGGTGCCCGCCCGCCTTAATATTGAAATCATGTTATTTTTTAAAAAGAGTATAATTTAAAGAGTTTCTTACCTACTCTTCTCCATAAGACCCACTTTTTGGAACCGTGCAACTAGTTTTGACTCTTCAAGAGTGCCTATTTTAGTGGTCTAATTGACATAAAACATTTTGACTTTGATTTTGATTTCGACTTATGATAGTTCGTTATGTCTGTTTCTGAACATTCTGAACATTCGTTCTACGTTCGTCAAGATTGTTGGATGCATTCGTAACAGTTCATAATTGCTCCTTTTATATTTAAGGAGCAATTACATAATACAGCTGTAATAATATTATGGAATGCAATCAGTTATTGAGTACCTACTTACTTATATGTCAGTATTGAGATATACGTTAAAAATTGAGCATAGTGTTATTAGGTTTTTCTACGATATTAACAGCAACTCAGAATTTGAGGTCTGAATGTAAAGAAAATATGGCATGGACATCATTCTATATCTGTGGCTCTGGTAGATGGCCATGCCTGTTGTGTTGCCAGCTCCCCTTTTTTGTTTTACTATTTTGCGCAACCTTTTGCTAGGTATTAATTAAGTTTTTGATTGTACAGTTGCATTTCTGATTTGTTGTGTGTCATAAGGGCGAAAACAAAAACATTTCTTTCTTTCTTCTTTCTTCTTCTTTTCTATAGAAAGATTACAAATAAAAATATTTTACTCAAATTTGAATCTTATGCATATTGGATATTATCTACATAATTAGGTACCTACCTAAATGATTAGTTAACTTGGCCTATCTTTCTGTATTTGAGTTATTTATCGACATGCCAGGACATTTATAATGGACACTAACAACGAATGATTCATTTAGTCATTTTAGTGAGAGCTACAGTTAATTAAGCTAATGGTAATAGGTCATTTGAGAATTGACAACATTTTATTTTTTATCTATACTAATATTATAAAGCTGAAGAGTTTGTTTGTTTGTTTGAACGCGCTAATCTCAGGAATTACTGGTTGGAATTGAAAAATTCTTTTGGTGTTAGATAGTCCATTTATCGACGATGGTTATCGGCTATATAACATTGCGCTAAGCCTCTCAGGAACGGAGCAGCGCGGGTGAAACCGCTGGCGGGTCGTTAGTAATTTTATATGAAACAGACCGAAAAATAGGACGCCCGTAGGTATTATTTATTTTCCCGATATTCAATCATTTTCATATTTATTTTCGACTTTGAAATTCTTTCTATTCTAAACAGACGTAAGTGCCAAATGACGTCATTTGTACGGTTAAACGGTGAGATGATGTAATTTTTCTAACCCATTAAAATATTTCTAAATGTCAGTTTGACATCTCTCCTATTTATTCAATAATTATGTACATATTTCGTTATTGATTTACTATTATTTCTACAAAATTGCAATTGTCTCAGTTTCCGCCATTTTTTTCTCCTAAATGAAGAAATATAAAAGAATAAATAAAAATTGTTTTGGAACTCAGGATAGGAAAACAAAGAAACAGTATTTTTGTTTTGGAGTCTTACGGCCAGGTTCTATTTCCTACCTGTCGGTAGATTTTTTTTTACTAGAGATAGAATTTTGATATAAGCTCCGTACAGCTACTGTCAAACCCCTATCTCTAGTAAGCAAATCTACCGACAGATAGGATATAGAAACCGGCCATTAATAATTTTGAAATGTCAATTACGTATCTATATACACTATGTTAAAAAAAACGCTGCCCGACCCGAAAGGGACATATTATATACCTATTATGTGTGCCAATCACATCACCAAATAAAATAACAAACATTAAGTATTCATGAGAGTAAACATATTAACGGAGTTTAAAATTCACCGCCGCAATCTCCCCAAAACCTGGGAAAATTTTAAAATGTAAACACCATCATGTCATAGTATGTTTGACACCTGACGATTGCCACTGTATTGTCATATATGTTTGCTTTATTATTAAGTTAAACCCTCATCTATTTCAAAAACTTTCCACGACTAAGAAAAACCCAACACATGCTCAGTATATTAATAAATTGTGTTTAGTAAAATGTAAAACCACTGTCATGCAAAAGACCTTCTTTGGTCTGGCTCCAAGGATTTACAAAAATTAAAAAAATCCCTTCACGCCTTACTGCTTAACAAGTGTTACTATACTTTAGATGAATTTTTTAATGATAATTCCCTATAACCATGTATATGTTATTATTAAGTACTTTATCATTTAAGTTTTTTGATCTGTACTAACATTTGTTTTTTCCAACACATATAAATGTATGTCATTAACGGCAAAACATAGCGCACATAATTAATATAAGATCTGTATCTAAATACCTATGTTTAACAAATAAAACTATTCTAATTCTGATTCTGATTCTGAAGTTAAGGGGATATTTTTTTAATAATACTTAATTTGAAAACGATTATATTCCTAAATACGATTAGATTTCGATACTCAATAAAACCTTTAAGGATTGGATAGGAATTTCTTTTCACATTGTATACAAATTAATTAATTTGAAGTGTCTGGTTGTAATGTCTTAGTACTGAAACACATAATAGCTCAATGGTTAATACACACAATTTCAACTCTTTACTTCAATGACAAATTACTTTATCAATGTCAAAAGTACGGGAAACTGAGTCATAGATTAAATATAAACGAAATAACGCATTTGTACCTCAATGTTTATTTTAGATTGTAAAATATTTGACTGAAAAAACATAACACACCACCACGCCTGTATTACCCGAAGGGTTAGGCAGAGGCGTATACCCACAGTTCGCAAGTATCTTTAGATCCCATGTAATAGGGGGCGAGCTTATTGTCATTAACCGGACACAAATCCCAAACTCTGAGAATTTCATAGAAAAACCCAATAACATTTTGCTTGACCTGGGAATCGACCCCAGGATCTCTAGCGCAACAGTTGTGCTCAGGACCAGTAATTAAACTAATGTGACAGTCAATCCTACCAATATTATAAACATCAAAGTTTGTGAGGATGTATGGATGTTTATTACTCAATCACGTCAGAACGGCTGAACGGATCTGGATGAATTTTGGCACAGAGATAGATTATAGTCTGGAATACCACATAAGCTACTTTTTTTAGGTCGGATCCAATTTTAAAGCCCTTTTTCTTTGGGTGTCTCTCCACTACTGAAGGTCGGCAGTCATCCTACTAACTAAATACTTCCTTGTTTAGAGCCAGTCCGAATAGATCTTCGACTTTCCTTATCCCAGTCCACTGTCGGATATTGCGGAGCCAGGATAATTTCCTTCTTCCAACAGTTCTTTTGGTCGGAACTTTTCCCATCATTATTGTCTGCAGCAGTTAGTAGCATTCAAATTCTCCCACGCAGACGAAGTCGCGGGCTGGGGCTAGTAAGAAATAAATATCAATGATCTGCCAATGAATACATATTAAGAAGAAGAAATTCACGTGATTCAGTCATTCTAAGAAGTTTATTAACGAGACTAAGTGGCATAATGATTTCTCCTTAGCGTGTCAATTCGTGCCAAGATGAGAATCAAAACAATTGCTTTTTGATTACTGTCTAAAAAAAGGTATCAGATTATAATTAATTTAGGTAAGTACCTAAGTATTTACATACATACAATCATACATACACTCACGCCTTTCTCCCAGAGAAAGTAGGCAGAAACTATAGACTGCCACTTGCTACGATTCTTGCATACTTCTTTTGCTTCTTCCACATTCATATATCTTCTCATACATACACGCCTAAGTAGGTATTTATTTTAACAAAATTAAATGCAACACTTTTTTTTCGGTGTTTCTTCTCGGTGGTCGTCAAACAGGAAATGCCGGAGTAATCTAATTTAAAAAAATTGAAATCTTTTAAGCAGTTTTTTTTAAATTATTGATAGGCTTACGCTTGACCGCCAGTTCGCCTGATGTTAAGCGACACTACGATCTACGATGGAGCGCGCTTACCTAGAAGAAACCGATTCACTCGTAATTTAAAGACACCCAGTGTGGGTTGGTAGACTTCACACGCTGTCGACGAAATCTCTCAGGTATGCAGGTTTCCTCACGATGTTTTCCTTCACCGTTGAAGCGAGTTACGAATACCAAAAAAAAGCTAAATCGATTGAGCCAAGTGATGATCTTTTATGTTTTTTTATGGGATAGGGGCAAACGAGCCGATGAGCCACCTGGTGGTAAGTAGTCATCGTCGCCGATGGACACCTGCAACACCAGAGTTCACCAGAGTTGCTGATGCGTTGCCGACCCATAAGAGCCCCTACGGACTGCAGACTGCCAGAGCCGCAGCAACCGAGGGGAACTGGCTCTTACGAGCAAAAGTCGAAACACACCAAGGTGCTTTGAGACAGACGAACGTAAGGGTGATAATGAAATTGAAATACGATTCTTAAAATAATATGTGAAGTACCTACTTCATTTAACAACTTTTCGAGTAAACAACTACTGCTGTCTAAACATTTGAACTCGCGCCAAAGCCGAGGTGATTTCCGATTATTTTATACTAGCGACCCGCCCGCGGTATCACCCGCGTTATCCCATTCCTAAAAGTCGTAGCGTAATGTTAAATAGCTTAAAATCTTCCTCTTGAATCACTCTATCTATTAAAAAAATCGCTTCAAAATCCGTTGCGTAGTTTTAAAGATTATAAGCATACATAGGGACGGACAGACAGCGACAGCGACTGTTTTATACTATGTCGTGATAGTGATACTAAATGCACAACAAGCATGTTTATTTTGAAACAGGTGAATCATAATAAATTTCACAATAATATTATGACATTAAAATCACATTAAGCTGTCAAGATACTAACTAAACACGCCTGTATTCCCCGAAGGGTTCGGCAGAGGTGAACTAATGTACTATCGGCCAACGCCATATCTAGCCACCGTAAGCGCTATATTTGCTTGCGGCCTCGGCTGCTGCTTACCTACGCTTAACAACCAATAGCATCGTCCTTTTTATGAAGCCGAAATCGTATCTCTAATCGTTTAAACAAAAAAAGATATTGAAATAAAATTACTTTTTATGGATTTTATCTCTGTCATATTTATATTATTTATTTCCTAAAAACCAACACCACCGTGTTCACGGGATTTTGTTCTCTAGATCTAAATGGCTAGATATGGAGTTGGCTGATAGTACACCCACAGTTCGCTGGTATGTTTAGGTCCCATGATATTGGGGAAGAGACTTAAATCCAAAGTCCGAGCTACTATTAGCTAATAATACTTTGCTCGATTTGGGAATCGGACCCGGGACTTCTAGCGAAGCAGTCGCACTTAGGACCACTACACTAATAAGGCCTTAGTTACCTATTTATTATTATTTATTAAATAGTACAACCACATCATACATTATTAAACACAGTAATACAAAATTAATGTGTTATTTCTGTAAATAGATCTTTTACAAGTTAATATTTTAATTTGTTTAAATAGATGGCCCCAGCATTTCCTAGCTGACGACCTCTGAGAAGAAACACCGAAACAAACTCAGAGAAACATGGTCTCTTTTAAAATCCTATCATAGTAGTAACAATATGCAAGTTCTAATCAAGTAAGGCGATGTCTGAAATCATAAAATGGTATTTTGAAGAAACAAGCGATGGGGAACCAGGACCAGTCCCAGCTGATAGCAACAAGCATGTATCCTTCATTTTTTAAAGTAAGTAAGATTTATACTTTATCATCTACGTATTATACTGTCCCACTGCTGGGCACAGGTCTTCTCTCAGAATGATAGTCCACCACGCTGTCCTACTGCGGGTTGGCAGACTTCACACACCGTCGAGAAAATCTCTCAGGCATGCAGGTTTCCTCACGATGTTTTCCTTCACCGTTGCGAGTGACAATTAATACGCACATGACTGAAAAGTCAGAAGTGCGTGCCTGGGATTCGAATTCGAGACCTTTTAAGTGGCAGTACATTGATCATATATAATATACGCTATCAATGTTCAAAGCCACTTAAACACAAATAAACTAAATACATAACATAAATAAATCTATAATAATACTTCATTTCGCAATACTTTCTGAATCAGGAGTCGTCTGGATATTATTATGTGCATTTACTTTTGAACTGACCTACCATAACATGTTAGAAGGTGATCCTAAGGACGCCAAGAACATATCAATTATTCATAAAAAGGATTCCTACTAATATAATGAATAATGCGCATTATAACAACGTCCTGTTTTAGTTTTTTGTTGATTTCTGCAGTTATTTTCCACTTACCACAGCGCCTATATTCCCCGAACGGTTAGGCGAAGGTGGTGGTATCTTTGTGTGATTTTTTGCATTTATCATGCTAAGAATATAGTTATTTTAATGAAGGAAAAATACGTCGCCCTGTGACGTAAATTCAGAATGTCAAGGCTTTCGATCTGGCAAGTGGGACTGGCGGTGACTTAGAGGGCAGAGCGTCTGGTGTATCCAAAATAACTATACACACAGTATGTTTATGTCCTTGTAATCATCATCATCAGCTTTTAGCAGTCCCCTGCTGGACATAGGCCTCTCCCAATGTGCGCCATGTCACCCTGTCCTCGGCTTGTCGCATCCAGCTTCCGCACGCAACCTTTTGCAAATCATAACTCCATCATGCCGGTGGTACTAATAGATATTATATTATTGTCTGTGCCTGAGGGCTACGATTATTACCATTGAAATGAAATGAAATTGAAATGAAATGAAATGGAATGAAATGAAATTGAAATGAAATTATTTATTCTGCAAGTAGATCTTTAGAGATACTTTTACATGTCAATGGTTTGGGTTTTTTTCATTGATCGGGCACATATCTAAACTCTGAGCTGCTACTTTTTGTGGCTTAAGTCAGCAAACGAGCTGACGAGCCTTCTGATGGTAAGGAGTCATCGTCGCCCATGGACACCTGCAACACCAGAGTTGGCAGGTTGGAGGAGTTGGCAGACACAACTGTCAGGACTATGACAAAAAACATAAAACCTTTTTAGTAGTCGGTTAAAAATATCTTTAAGTCCAACTTTATTCATTATATTTTTAGTTTAAAAAATCATGAACACCGAAAGGATCCGCAGATTACTTTCAGTTCAACGCCATCTGTAACATTTTATGGAAAGTTAGATTATTAAAAAAGTTCCGCTACTCGACACTAGATGTCGGTAAACCTTTAAATATCCAGACCGCTTCAAAAAGCAATGGTCCATGACATTCACTTAACATATCACCTGTTACCAGTTTCGAAGAGTTTGGCAGACGCTTGCTAATGTTGTTTGATCCTTTTGACTCGGTCCAGAAACGTGCCAATTCTCACAAGCGGCCTAGAACCCTTAAGTCTGAGGAGAGACTTTGCCTGTCTGTGCGTGTTCTACCGTTTGTACAATGGGCAGTGTTCTCAGGAATGGTTTGAAATAATGCCAACAACTTCTTTCTATCACCGCACCTCTCGCCATCGGCGTAGAGTTCATCCACATACCTTAGTACCGCTCTGGTCTCATAATGTGCGATTCCAGAGGAATTTCCTCCAACGCACACTCAGGTTGTGGAATCAACTCCCCGCCGAGGTTTTCCTTAAGGACTACAGCATGGGGTTCTTCAAAAAGGGTGTGAAAAGATTTTTAAAGGATCCGCAACGCGCGAGTGGTGGTGCAAGCGTCCATAGGCTACGGTAACCGCTTACCATCAGGCGGGCCGTATCCTTGTTTGCCACCTTAGTGGATAAAAAAAAGTACACCAAAATATTAATTTCCGAGACTTACGCGAATATTCGATATATTTAAAACAAAACAGATTACGGATTCTATCATTTGTGACCGCTGTAAAGGGTTCGAAACGTCGGGATTATTAATGTGAGTTTGACGCGATAGAATCCGTAAGCTGTTTTGTTTTCAATAAGTACCTACAGTTCACAGGTATATTTAAGTCCCATGTAATAGGCCCAGCCTATTGCCGTTTATGTA
Source organism: Acronicta aceris (assembly GCA_910591435.1). Taxonomy (NCBI): domain Eukaryota; kingdom Metazoa; phylum Arthropoda; class Insecta; order Lepidoptera; family Noctuidae; genus Acronicta; species Acronicta aceris. The sequence goes on along the minus strand of OU342787.1, from coordinate 4,419,143 downwards.
TTTATTTATATATATTTTATTGTGGCGTTATCCAGGCTCCGAGCTGCTACTGAAAATTTCATAGAAAAACCCAATTACACTGCTCGTTTTTGTTTAATGACTGAGACTGAGATATATTTTTAAACGAAGTCATTGACACCAGACCTTTGTTACTCATTTTCTGGGTACCTCTGATAACAGAAATCTTTAGTTGGAGAGTTTGTTCCGCCGTTTCTTCTCCCCAGCAGAACACTAGGAGGCAGAAGGCCGGTCGTTTTCGCGGCTGTGTATAAGTAATGGAAAAATGACGTTCGAAAAGTCATTTGTCTTGAATAGTTAATGATTTTGACTTCACCTTTTCATGAACTACGTTCCTACATATACTTTTAGATAATTTTTCACCATAAGATATAATTTAACACAAAACCCAAGAATTATAGCAAATAGGCTTCTATAGTTTTTTTAAAGGCAAGGGACGTCATTGTTGTTATGTATGTATGTACGTATTTATCATCAACAGAATGACACTTGTTTACAAATCCACAGTTTGTTTATTCAACCACGAGTAGGGTTACCAGGCCCAAAAATAAAAAAGCAGGACACAGATTCATATTAAGCAGGACATTTTGCCCTGAAAGCCTGACTCACTAGTTTTTAAAAGAAGAAAAAACATGCGTGTGTAGGCGTGATTCGCTTGCGCTCTTTCCTTCAGCATCTTATAGCGGGGCGGGGACCATAAATAGCCTAAAAAAATCCAGATAGGCCGTACTTGTAGGTATATATTTGGCCGGATAGCCCTTTAAAAACCCGGCCAACTGGCAACCCTCACCACGAGTCCACAATTTCTAAATCTAACACAAAACAAAGTAAAAGATTTGAAATAAAAATGCATTATACATTTTCAATATTATAATGGCTGACGCAAACGTTAGGATCACAAAATATGCAATTCAAATGCTGGAATAACAACTGCCATCTTGTTTTTCTTATGGACTATCGTTTATTCTAATCCATGAGCAGGTAAGCAGGATAGAGAACATCCATACTATCACGCCTGTATTCCCCGAAACTTAAGGCAGAGGTGTACTAATAACACCCACAGTTCACCGGTATGCTTAAGTTCCATGTAATTGGGGGCGAGCCTATTGCAATTAACCTACCACAACTCCCAAACTGCTATTAAGAATTTCATAGAAATACCAAATAATACTTTTTATTTTTATAGTTGTGCTTAGGAGCACTATCATCGCGCTCAGGACCACAGACATGAGGTAATCTATAATATTTATGTTAAAAAAAAACCCTGTCTGATCCGAAAGGGGCACATTATGTATGTACCCCAATCACATCACCAAATAAAATAACAAACATTAAATATTCATGAAAGTAAACATATTAATGGAGTTTAAAGTTCAAGGTTATCATGCCCAAATCCAGCAATTTTATTGAAATGTTATAAAATCATCATAGACCATTATGTTAGGTACCCAGGCACGGTGTCGCATTTCAGTTTCCTCGTTTTTTTTCGGGCATTTGTTTTTTCTTGTAAATTGAAAATGATTATATAAATAGAACCGAATCTCGATACCTAACAATACCTTCACGGGTCGGACAGGGTTTTCTTAACGCATTGTATATTATCATTATGTAATAGTAATAGGTAACGAAGACTTGTAATTTATAGCGACAAATAATCCTAGCCTTTTCTACTATCGGACGACCAGAAGCACGAAAAAGCGACATCGATTCATGGTGGTCATTCCGAAAACCCGAACGAAATGCTTTAAGTCCACTTTTATCATGCGTACCGCTGAAATGTGGAATGCCTCCGCTTCACCGCCAGTTCGCCTGATGTTAAGCGACACTACGATAATAGCAGTGAATGAATGTTTTTTTTCTTAACTACGCCATGCAATCGCCTCGATATCCAGTCCAGCTAGGGCAAACGCCGAATCCCTGCTAATTTGCCTACAGGATACTTTTTGAGATGCAGACACTTAAAACAACATGGGGTGTTCCTTTCCCAGCATCAAGGATAGCATCAAGCTGCATTTTTGTGATGTGCCAAAGGCATTCATTCAAGATCTCGGAGCCTCCTCCACAATGGGCTATTGATGGCCGTGTGTTTTTCTTCGGTAGGAAGCCGACATAACCCTCCCCCTTTCTTTCTGAGGGATGGTGGCTACCCATGAGGATTTTTCTATGAAATTCTCAATAAGTTTGGATGCAATAGGCTCACCCGCTGTTACATGGGATCTAAACATATCGACAATTTGTGGAAATTAGTACATCTCTTTCTAACTCTTTGGGGAATACAGGTACACTCCCAGTTCACCGATATGTTTAGGTCCCATGTAATAGGAGGCGAGCCTATTGCCATTAACCGGGCACAAATTTAAAACTCCGAGCTGCTACTGAAGTGAATTTCATAGGCAAATCGAATAACACTGCCCGACCTGGGAATTTTACTCAGGACCTCTAGCATAGCTCAGGACAACTAAGCTAATGAGGCAGTTAGAACTTCTAACTGCTTCATTAGCTTAGTGGTCCTGAGCCGTGAGTGTTAAACCTACATTATTCTTCTTCTAACTTAGAAAAAGAATAATAGGTTTAACACTTAACCTCTTGACGTATGGCCACGTCAATTGAGAAAAAGGGTGCCCTCGGCGCCAAGCTCCGAATTTCCTATAGAGATCTATCACGCAGTCGTGACCGTGGTGTGCTGGGCACATTTTGATCTGTCGTCTATACATTACTGTGACGGTCATAAGGTTAAAAAATAATTTTAAAATAAAAAATGACAGTTCATTTGCAAATGTTATCTATAATTTCATTTCTAATTCTTCTATTAATCACAATTTTTGTCTAAAAACTACATCGTCATCATGTCAGCCATTTTAAATTACAATTTTGAGACATTATAATTTGAAATATACGGTTCATTCATACACAGTCAATTGAAATTTTGTTAGTTGAGATTAATCTGTCCCCACATTTAAAAGATTACAATGATTTTTCAAGATAAATACACCCTATAAATGATTACGTAAAGCAATTTTATTTAAAAAAATGGCGTTTTCTTATAATAATAAAAGTGATTTCTAATTTGGATATGAATATAACTCTATGTATAATCTAAATAAGTACATTTCTTTGGAAATACGCCATAGGATTTGTTAATTAAAAAAAAAATATTGAATCTAAAATATAGTCCTTTATAATGATTCTAGTATATTCTAATAATATAAATACGTTCTACTTGATTAAAAGAGTTTTTATTACAGTATTTACCCTATGTATGTCTATTCTTCTACACTATTTCTAACCAGTTCTAAGTAAAAATCACATCAAACACACATGGAAACCTAAAATGTAACCGAAGAAAAGTATATTTAAGATTATAATCAAATATTTGATCTACTCGCTACTAGATGGCGCTTAACACAATTAATGGGAGTTTCCAAAATTTTATCGGACAAAAATTTAATACTTTTCTTCGGTCAAATTAAGTACAAACAGCCGATTTTGACGAGAAATTGTATAATATTAAGAAATAAAAGATGCTCGAATCACTACTCTAACTTGAAATCTAAAATACTAGACAATTTCAAAAATAATATTTTCACGATTTTTACTTTTTTTTTGCTACTAACTAAAATACTACTAATTCTAAATAAAGATTTTCTGTTTGAATAATTACTGTGAAAAATCATGAATAATATTTTTCTTGACTAAGTACAAGCGGATATCCATCAGGCATAAATACAGTCGTTATATTCAAGATGCTTACATTTAAAACATTTTGTTTCGTAATTTCCATCTACAAGACTTTTTTGTGCGATAGAAAAGATCTTGTGAATACCAATTCTTAGATTTATCAGTACATTCAATTCCATAGACAAATAAGAACATTTTTATTCACGCCGATTTTTAAATATTGCATAAATTTCGAAAATCGAACAGTAAGTATTCACCAACAATATTTTTTTTTTATTAAAAAATCTTAAAAAAAATCAATTATGTCGAGAAATAAATAGGTTTGAGCGAGTATTTCTTGGTTCTGCTGTGTTATTTTATAAGAGGTGTCGCTTATTAATTGAATTTACTAACTAATAAATTTACAAATGCTCAAAGTCGTAATTCCCCATTACATAATTAAAACTGGATCACTTAATACGACATTCATTTTATCATTAAATAAAACAATAATGAAACTAAAATTTATAAAAGATTTATAAAATATTTGTATCAACTTGAAAATGTACCCTGTAAGTTTCGTGAAACTTTCATATTTTTTGAAAAGTCAAAAACTACAGTATCCAGAAATAAAGCACAAATATTAAGAAATAATCTACTTTTAAAAATGTTGTTTTATTTTTTTAAGCAATCAGCTGTTTATCGGTCAGTCAGTCGTGGTAAACTTGGTCGAGTTTAAAAGTAGATACCTACTTAAAATGTATTAAAACTAAGATAAGTAAAGAAGCTAAGATTTAAAGTAAAAAAAAAATCTTCTAAGTAACTTCTAAGAGAAAATAAATTCATTTGTTACTTCACTATATTCTGAGTACTACACTTATTTAAATTTTTATCACGAAATAAAAATTAATTTAATAATATTACGTTGAAAAAACCCTATAACTTATTTTATAATTATTAACTTTTCAGAACTACATAAATTTTTACACAGAATTACTGCGAAAATGATCTAAATAAGATCGTATCTTTATATACCTAACAAAAAAATTGCCAAAAAAGACACAATTTGATAAAAAAAATCAATCTGTCAATAACACTTCAAAAGTCCAAAAATTCAGTTATAAAACCACTACGTCCAACACAGCTGAGTAAAAACTAATTTACGACAAAACACCTCTAATAAAAAACACATTAAAACCAAGACGATAATTTACATTAAAATCAGTGTTTTCTTGGCATCAAATACAGATTATAAGTATCTTTTGGCAGGGCCACGCACGCTGGCTTCTGTCTCAAATCTTCCAAATTCTCCGCTCCGACATCAAACTCCTGCATAATACTCGCAAACATAACGAAACTCATTGTGGTGACTAAAGTTTGACCAATACACGTCCTCTTACCAATACTGAAAGGGAGGAAGTGAGGAATATTCCTTCTTACACTCCAGACTTCTTTTTCTGTATCCGCTTGCTTCGACGGACGCTCACTATCAGACTCCATTCCTGAATCACACAGAGAGTTCCTACGTACCCTCACTCTGGACTTTTCTAAGAACCTGGTTGGGTCAAATTTCTCAGGCTCACTCCAGTATTCCTCTGATGTGTTAAGCTCATAATTGTTGATAAACACGATTGTTCCTTTTTCGACTCCGTATCCTGAGATTGCAGCGTTTTCTGTGGCAACATGGGGGACGATTGGAGATGACGCGTATCGTAGGCATTCTAGGACGGTAGCTTCGGTGTACGGCAGGCTCTGTCTATCTAGAAGTGTTACTGGCCTTTTACCTTTCGTCAAAGCATCTAATTCTGCCTTCACTTTCTTTCCAACTTCAGGATCCCTAGCTACAGCTGTAAGGCACAGCATAACTAGATTGCCAACAGAAGAATGACCACCTAAGAAGTCTTCAAGCATAAATATGATAGTATTTCTGTCTACCGTTGGGTCTTCGTGTAATACCTTGAGCAAACCGTCCAAAAAGTCCTTTTCGGGACCTTCGATGTCCAAATTCATCTCTCTCTGTTCCACAATTCTGGATAAGATGAAGGATCTGATGTCGGCCGACCAGTTGGACAATTTGTCTAAATGCTTCTTGTAGAAAGGTGACAGCCACGGAAGGAAGTCCAGAGCGTAACCTTGGTTGATCTCCCAGAAGATTTCATCGAAGTGGTCAACAATTCTCTTGAAGTCGGTGTCAGTGTCGGAGTCGAAGCGAACGTTGCACATGTAGTGGCAAAACATATTCATTGCTGTTGTCATTAAGATCGGTTTTAGATTGATGCTTGCGTCTGAAGATCTTGTGATGCCCTTCAATGTTTGTATGAGTTCTATGGATTCAAATGTAGCGACGTCACCGATTCTCGCGAAGTTGTCAGTATGCTGTTTCGGTCCGCAGTGGCGTCTGGCTAGGTTTCTTCTGCGCAGCTGCAAATTTGACCAATCACAAAGCGCCAAAGCTGCGAAAGAAAAAAATAAATATCGTTATTGCATTTTATTTATATCAGTGCCATCTGTTGGTGAGAGGAATTCTGTTGGTTAGAGGAAAATTGGATTTTTATATAATAAAAACAAAACATAGCGAGTTTATGATATAATTTTGTTTAAAAAAATACGATAAGTAGGCAGTTTATGAAATGGTTCAGTACGTTTAGTTTTTGTAACAAGACATAATTATTTCTATCGAGAAATTAATATCAATTACAAAATACCGAGTAAATAAACAAGTGGAAATTATAAATTAATTAATTACTAAATTTACAAAAAAAAACTTATTCTATATGTAGTGTTCGCAAGCATGGCCACCGAGTCGGAAGGTCTTGAGTATGATTCCCGATTCAAGTAAATTGTTAAGTATTGTGTATTTCTATGAGATTCTCAGTAGGTAGCTCTGAGTTTTAATTTTGCAAGTTAACGGCAAAAGGCTCGTCCCCTTATTACATGAGACGTGAAAACCTACCAGCGAACTTCAGGTATACATTAGTACACCTCTGCCTAACCGGGATACAGATGAAGTTCTATGGTAGTTAAAAATAAACCTAACGTTAACTCCAGCTTATTTATGCTCCACGCTCTGATTCGCGCTAACTTTTTATTAGCTTAAGCTAAGTTCAAATCAATTACTAGGAAATATCAAGCGGAAAGTAGATAATAAGAATGTATTTCACAAAGACGTAAAAATTGTGTTAGTCTCTTTATTTAATAGTAGCTTCTACCTGCGACTTTGTCTCCGTGGACTTCAGGATTGGGTCCAAACTTGATAAAAAGTAGCTTAAGTGTTATTCCACGCTATAATCTATCTGTGTTCCAAATTTTATCCAGATCCGTTCAGCCGTTCTGGCGTGAAAGAGTAACAAACATACATCCATCCATACTCACAAACTTTCACATTTATAATATTAGTAAGGATAACACTTGGTTTCTTTTGCATCCCGAGGTAGTAACGTAGCGTGTATTTCTGTCACCCGGAGTAAATTCAAAATTTTCCGCCTTAATTTTCGTTACTAAGCCAAAAAACAGTGGAAATACCGTTGCTCTGTTAATTTTCAAAAGGATTAAAAATAAAACGTGTTCCTTTTTCAATCACCATCAGCATAGGAAGCGTAGGAATCCCCAATGTGTGCCATGTCACCCTGTCCTCGGTTATTTTTCTATTGGGTTAATTTAATTATTTAGGTTGGTTTTGGGAAAGTAATCGCTTTATTATTATTATTATTAAACTCAGTCACAATAAAGGAAAAATATCCTAATGTAACATTTTCGAATATCTTTTAAATATAGAATCACTACTTATAATCCAAATCTACCAATAACACTTTAGAACAATTTGAAAATCAAGCATTTAAAAGTGTGTCAGATTCTCTAAAACACGTTCTAAATACAAGATTCAAATTTCGCATGAATTGCACGGGTAGTAGGAAGTGTGGCATAAACAATTGTCGTATTGAATTTCATTTTTTTCGGCACTAACGCGAACGCTTATACAGCCTACTTTGAAAATCAATTATGGCCGATAGTTAGTAGTTGTTTTTTATTGCGGCAGGTTCTGGGTACGATTTCTATTTGAATGCTAGGGTCTAAGTTTAGCCCATGCGTTAATACGAGTTTATTTAGAGTACTGAATATAATTATTGATATTTCATTGGATATCAACATCACTTTCTTTTTTAACCAATATTGTAAGTTTTTTATCTAATCTGTGCATTTCATTAACGTAAACCGTAGGTAACAAAAATAAAAAAAAAACGAATACGATACCTACTTACAATAAAAAAAACATTGACTTGTAAATGTCATTGCAAGATTTACTTACAGAAAAAAAAAACATCATTATGACATTGCCTCGCAATTTTGTTTTTTTATCTTGGCGGATGCACAGCCGTGCCTCCAGATTGACCTACAAATTTACTGGCCCAGCATTGTAAATGGCGTTAAGATAGCTACTGGCTTCAATTAGCACGGTAATAAGATACCTAATAATTAGTGCTTAGTAACGTTCGTACGCATTGTTCCAAGGACGTCAGTTTAAGACATAAGAGGCAGCGATTTTGAAAATATCGTATCTGTAATGTGTCATGAAACGTAAGATCCACCGCCAGATAACATTTAACTGAGGAATAAAATTCATGTTTGACAGATATTATAGGTATAGAACAACTGTCAAAAAATCTAATTTTAGTAAAAAATTTTTTTTCCTCCGATAAAGTTAGTTAATTAAGTTGGCGATGAAAAATTCGGCCATTAGACCACTAAATTAAGTACTTTTGAAAATTGAAATATAACCACTTTTAACGGATTTTATCGCATTGTATTGATATTAATTGATTCCCGACGTTTCGGATCCTTTACAGCATCCATGGTCACGGGTAGACTAAGTATCAATACAACGTGATAAAATCCGTAAAAAGTAGTTTTATTTCAATGTATTCGCGTAAGTGTCAGAAACCAGTATAATTTTTAAAAGTCAAAACTAGTTGCACAATTCCAAAAAGTGGGTCTCATGAAGAAAATCCAGCAAAAACTCCATACCTATTAACTCTTTTAAAAAAATCATGACAGCTATTTACTTTTTTTAAATATTTTTTTAAACAGCCTTACAATTACTATTAGAGCGTTTTACTAATGGACCATATGACATTGTATACGACACTCGGATCTTATAAAAATCTAATTAGGTACATACCGTGTAAAAGTAACTTGAGATATGCGTATGACATTGCTGACAGATCATATATATTACTAGTTATTGCCCACGACTTTTTCTGCGTGGACTTCAGAATTGGGTCAGACCTGGATAAAAAGCCTATGTGTTATTCCAGACTATAATCTATCTCTGTGCCAAATTTCATCTAGATCCGTTCAGTCGATCATCCATACATCCATACTCACAAACTTTCACATTTATAATATTAGTAAGGATTGGGCTATATTATAATGAAACTGTTGTTTTTTATGGAGGGTATATCATCACGCTTATACTCCCGACCGGGAAGGGCAGAACTGTAAGAAACACAGTTTTCCAGTTTTAGGTTGCATCAGGGGTGTACTCTACCGCTATATCAGCCGTACCAATGATACGGGGTCTCGACGTGTGTAGCCCTATTTTCTGCAACCATTTTACGTAGGTATTAGGGGCCCTAATACGTAAAATGGTTGCAGAAAATCGTAGCCAAATAACATAGCTCCGTGCTATGTCGTGTTCCTAACGGTGAGCAAGGAAACGTTGTGTTGGCAGATAGGATAAGTATAACGCTATTGTCTCCTATGCTGCCAGACCAACTATTCCTCCTTGATTTACAGGGTCGAGTAAGAACTCTAAGAAATTGAAATACGTACCTATTATCGAATTTTGGGTGTAAATTGCACTCTGCCTAACCTATAGAGAATTACAGACGTGATAGTATGTATTTTTTTTATCAGCTGAGCTATAAAATTAATAATACGTAATTCGTATCCGATTACAAATAATTTTATAATATAAACAAAACACCTTTTTTTCGTAATAAGCAATTCCCTCAATATTGTTTATATTCGCATAAAAAGCCGCGAAATGTGTTTCATTAATAAAAACTCTTAAGGGCATTACATCGCTCAAATCCAAACACCCTAGCTTTAAAGAAGTTTCTAGTGGAATCCTTATGTGCGTTTGCCATATAAATATATGTTATACTTATGGTCATCACAAACAAATAGTAATGTTTAAAATTTTTATAAATTTGCCCCAATTTTGGAAAATAATTAAAGTAAATAGGCCTTTTTGAACCTAATTTGTATTTTTTCACTATAACGGCTTAATTCATGACTTAATTCTTAAGTCATGAATTTTATACAAAAAAAAATGTAATGACGTAACGTAATTTATTTTCTTATTTCTTTGAATATTTTGAAATAATAAAGAAATACCCGAAATCTCACTAGCACCCGGGAATTAAATAATATCAATACAACAGTAAAAAGCAATTTTATCTCAAAAAAGTTTACGCTTAGTTTGTCTCTGAATTAAGACTCGTGCATTTTAGCCGTAGACAGGTTTCAAACTATAACACGAAGTGTGCACCTCGCTGTACATATACGAATTAAAAATAAAACGACTAATCACAGGACATGGCACATTTTGGTCCAGTTGAGGTCCAGGGTTCACTTCTCAGGTTGAGTAGTGTCATTGGATTTTTGTATAAAATTACAGTAACAACTCCGATTTTGGATTTGTGGATAATGACAAATTGACAACGCTTTATTAGAAACAAAATGTAGTCTATGGAAAAAGGGGATTTAGAAAATAGAATATCTATAAAAAATACAGATAAAAACAATTCTTATACAGCCAAGTTAATAATAAAATAAATTGGCAAAAAAATATTGTTTTTAGGCTCTCCCGGGATGCAGTAGGATATTGCTGGGTTTAGCAGTGAATTCCAACTCATCTAGTGACTATCTCTTTATACCGATTACGATCGCAGTGAGAATATCTATCTACTCGTATTACGCAATGTGAATAAAAATAATATTTTTTTTGAAATCGCGTTTTTTCATTAAGTATGTAAGTACCTAAATATTCGTTTGGAAAAATATTACTTTAATATTATAAAATGATGAATCTTTCAAAAGTAAAATCTTTTAGAATAAAAATATCCATAAGTCAGCCTTATTACGTAACTACTACAAATCTGACAGTTGTTATGGCTAACAAACATGCCATCCCGCTTATCTACCTATTCAAAAAATATTTAAAATAAATGCGTATTTCCCTTTGCCCTGATTACTTACTGATTGCAACTGTCAAATATTTTAGACGCTGTCACCCATTATGATACTAGATATTTTTAGGAATCAGCTATTGTATTATTAACAAGCTTCCGGAACTTCGTTTGCTTCAATATAGGTACATAATCATAGCCTATGTTAATCAAAGAATGTGTAAAATCTAATCATTATTAGCCTTTTCTCAAGAGTAGGACAATACAGGCTCATTTAAAAAAAACATTATTAGTTCCAAAGACAAACAAACTGAAATCGATCAATTTTTCCTTTTTTACATTACCGCAGTGATACATAATAAATTATTTTTTGATATTATGTAGGTACTAGCTAAACACGGCTCATTGTGTATTAGGTAATTATTTTATATTAAAAATATAAATAAATTTACCTACCTAGTTAAAGTTAGTTTTTTTATTTAGGTTATCTTACACACCCAACTTATGTAACGTTTATACTCGCAAAATTAGTTTAAAGATTGACATGGAATGTTGACACAAACTTGAAGTACACTTTGTTTATAACACGATAATGCTAATAGAGGAGACTAATATGTATAACATCGTATATATGTAGTTTCCATGCAAGAAATCTCTACCATAAGAAAAAAATCTCGATATCTTGAAGATGAAATTTTCCCAATTACTGAGCAACAAAGATGCTGCTTTAGCTACACGATTCTTCCATACTTCTTTTGCTTCTTCCACATTCATATATCTTCTCATAAATACACGCCGGTTGCGAGTGCTACGCACGCACCCGACCTTTTTGAAGCATTTGTTTTTTTTTTAGATAAAGATAAAAATAATTAATATAGATTATTACTTACAGTTATTCCTGTCCCCCGCGAAGAGTTGATGGAAACGCAGGAAGTCTGGCCGCCCTCCGAAGAATTTACCATTCTGATTTAAAACTTCCCGAATCAATTCTAGATTATTAACAACTAGGCATTTCGTAGTCCCCAATTTCAGGCTAAAAATATCGCCGTAGTCCTTCGCCAAGTCGGTGAAAGATTGGAACGGCGATTCGTGCTTGCCTAAAAGGTGTAAATTACCTATTATGGGCAAGGGTGTAGGCCCCGGTGCCTCCTTCAAAACTAAAGTTCTATTTTCACCATACTTATAATTTTTTTTATAAGTAACGGTGTTTCTAAAACAGATTTTGTAGACCGCTATTAATAAGACGGCTATCAACACGAGTGCACTCAACATCTTGTCTGTTAGAAAGATTTTTCAGAGTGGCAACACCGGTGGCGGGAACTACTAGCCCGGGAGCACTAAGTTATCTTTGCTCGGGCAGCCTTATTTATACCGAGCGCGCCAAATTTGCATTCTCATTTTGAATTTACAAATGGCATTTGCAGTCGATTCTGGAGAAATGTAGCGGGACATAGATATCGATTCGAGTTTGGGAGCAGCAAAATTAATTTTGTTTGTTATCAATTTTTGATTTGTGAGCTCGAAATACGATATTCAATTCTAATGTTTTGACATAAAATTCCTTTTTTAAAATTGACAATTATGTGTTTATATTTTGCGATTTTCACATGCATTTAGCACGACAGCAATATTATTTTACATCAAAAGTTTTAATAAATTGATTTTCTTTACAAGTTCAACTACCTAATGTCATTATCATGAAACCAATTCCTGTCCGACTGTTGGGCACGGTTTTCCTCTCAGAATGGGAGGGGTTATAGTCCACCACGCAAGCCTAGTGCGAGTTGGCAGACTTCACACGCCGTCGAGAAAATCTCTCAGGCATGCAGGTTCCCTCAAAGAACAATGACGAAAAAATTGTTGATCGAATTTATAAGCGTCTATACTCGTAAACATCATCTTTATAGATGTAAATAAAATAAATTCTAAAGATTTTTCAAGTAATTCATAAACCTTGTCTAAGTCTGGAAACAAAATCATCATAATTATAAACACGATTGACTTGATCTCTTTGTTGAACATTTGTTGAGCTTTTAGTGATGCCATATGTATGTATTAGAGTTATAAGTGTTTGGCCTACATTGCAATCGAAGCTACATGCTTCGAAGTATCGGAATAAATACCAAAATATCGATATTATTTTTGTGCTAAGAATTCACACAGTTATAATTTAAAAAAATTAAATCGCAATAATTCTAACCATGTATCGTGTATGGCAACAAAGGTGACAATAGAGAAATAATAATATTATGACATCGTTGTTTTGTGTTTCTGAGTGTTTTTCTTGATTTTCTCTGTTACTATTAGCTTCTAATAGCTCTAATCACTTAGGTTGCAGTTTATTTTTATGTAACACATAGGTAAATACTTGTTTTAATGTTTGACAAAACATAACCTCTGATACTTTAAACTGGAATATATTTAATACCTACGTTCAATGACATTAAATAGTTAAATAGAGGTAGACACGTTATCATCCTTCAAATGCGAATATTGTTTCGTGGGCAACGTGTAATTTGTAGTGTCACAGCGGTTGACCGACCTAAGGCGTAGAAGTGTGTTTGACAGCGCTATTGACAGCAATAAATTTTAATTTTAAATATATGTGCCGTCTTGCCCGTCTTGTGCTGCGATACTACATAAATTGTTAAACTAAAGTAAGAAAAGAGCATGTAGTATCTTATCACAAGTAAATTAATAAATTCTTAGCTTCCGTACAATTTATTTAATTTTTTTCGTTGCAAATAAAATTTAAAATGAAAGAAAGAGTCAGCGCATGCCTTATTAGTATGATAGAAAGGGACCCAATACTTTTCATGTCACACGTCACTATATACGGACACACTGGACATATCAAGTGTGTCATATAAGACAACTGCTTAGTGCTATTTCTTTTCATCTTCGGCTGCCTGTATCTATGCGCGCGCTCATTAGGATAGCCTAAAATGTTTAGGATTATAGGTAGTCGAGTCGACTCAATTTTAAATGACATTTACTATGAACATGGCGTATCTAATAGTATTATATCATTGCCTACGTTCCAATAATATTAAAACTGAAACAAAAATTGTTCCGAAATTCAAACTCTATATTTTTACATATTTATCATGTGCAGACGCAACAAAAAACTGTCAACAAAAAAATGTATGGGAGGTCGCCATTGTTCTTTAAAAATCTAATGTAGTTACATAAAACATGTCTTTGATAACTTGAAAATTAAAGAGAGGCGATTTTATCTTTTTGTTATTTCAAAACTGATACTGGACTGCGTTGTTAGTCTGGTAGGCCTTAACGCGAGTGCTAGAGTCCTGGGTTCGATCCCCAGGTCTCTCATCCTCAGTAGCAGCTCGGAGTTTGGGAATTGTGCCCGGTTAATGGCATTAGGGAATGCAAGGAATCTAAACTTATCGGCGAACTTGACGACACGTTTGGCGATCACCTTCTGCGACACATTTTGTGGGTTCGATCCCCACACGGAGCAAATATTTGTATGATCTACAGGTAGTTGTTCCGGGTCTGGGCGTTTGTGTATGTGAGAATTTGTGTTTGTAAACGCACCCACGATACAGGAGAAAATCCTAGTGTGGGGCAACGTTTTTTTTAAAAGAGAAAAGAGAAAGAGAGAGAGAACTAATGGGTATACATTAGTACCTACACCTCTGTCTAAACCTTTGGGGAATACAAGCGTGATGGTATGTATTTATGTTAACTAAAATAAATAAACAAAAAAAATCAAAACTCCGAGCTGCTACTGAAAATTTCATAGAAAAACTTAATAGCACTGTTCAACCGAGGAATCGAACCCAGGAGCTCTAGCGTAGCAGTCGCACTAAGGACTACTACAGTAATGATGCAGTTGGTTTTTACGAAATTTGGCAAGCTTATGTCATTAATTGCCGTAATAACTATGTCACAACCCCTAACCAATCCCTGTGTTGGGGACCTTCAACTTTATAACCTTTTTTATGAGATAGGGGGGCAAACGAGCAGACGGATCACCTGATGGTAAGCGATTACCACCGCCCATGGACACCCGCAACACCAGAGGAGTCGTTGCGTCGTGCGTTGCCGACCTTTTAAAAGAGGATTGGGCCTTCGGTAACCTCACTCACTCGGCGAAACACAACGTAAGTGTTGTTTGACGCCGGTTTTCTGTGAGGCCGTGGTATCACTCCGGTCGAGCCGGCCCATTCGTGTCGAAGCATGGCTCTCCCACGTAAAAAGTTTTTTTTTATACAGGTATATGTGATAGGCTTACGCTTGACCGCCAGTTCGCCTGATATTAAGCGGCACTGCGATCTACGATGGATCGCACTTGCCTAAGAAAAGAAACCGATTCACTCGTGATTTAAAGACACCCAGATTATAACTATTGGGGAAGACCCACCCGGGAAGCGAATTCCCGACGCAAATGTTATAAGTTTGATGTGTGTGTGTGTGTATGTGTGTGGGTGTGTGTGTATGTCTGTGGCATCGTAGCTCCCGTACGGATGAACCGAATTTGATTTAGTTTTTTTTTTTTTGAAAGGTGAATTAGTCGGGAGTGTTCTTAGCTATGTTTGATGGAAATCGATCCAAGATGGCCGCCGCCAAAAAATAGCGGTGTATAGCGTTTCTTTAAATTTTTTATTTACATAACATAACATACCACCACTTATGTACACCCACAGTTCGCCGGTATGTTGAGGTCCCATGTAATAGGGGACGAGCCTATTGCCATTAACCGGGCACAAATCCAAGCTGCTATTGAGAATTTCTTAGAGAAACCGTACGACGACACGTTTGGCGTAGCGGCTGAGGGAACGGCTTCTGCGCAACGTGTTGTGGGTTCGATCCCCACACGGAGCAAATATTTGAATGATCTACAGGTTGTTGTTCCGGGTCTGGGTGTTTGTGTACCTATGTGAGAATTTGTGTACGCACCCACGATACAGGAGAAAATCCTAGTGTGGGGCTTTAAACGATTTAAACAAAAAAATACCCAATGACACTCTGCTCGACCTGGGGATCGAACCCTAGACCTCTAGGGTAACAGTCGCGCTTGGGACCACTAGACTAATGAGGAAGTCAAATTTCTAATTTATTTCTATATATTTTCTTCTAAAACGCAATTTCATTCATAACAGTATATAGCCCGCAATTTTACTTGTACGTATCCCAAAGGATGGCGACAAGAGCCTCCCCTATCGGATAGGGGAGGCTCTTGCTCTTGCTTGCTCTAATCCTTCTCATTCTGAGAGGAGACCCGTGCCCAGCAGTGGGACAGTATAATGGGTTGATTATGTATGTATGTTATGTGTTTTATTTGGTGATGTGATTGGGATACCTACATGCCTCTTTCGGACCAGATACCTCGCTTTTTTTTAACATAGTGTACATCTAGATAACGATACCCATATCACTTTTTATTATTTAAATTTACCTTAAAGACGTAAAATTCAGAATGGGAAGGCAAATTTCGAACCTTCGCCAGTTCGAAATTAACTGGGCGAGACTCGCGGCGGCTTAGTGGTCATAGCGTCTGGTGGATTGAACCAGAAGAAGCAGGTTCGAATCCTTTCCGCAGTCGAATTTTTCCTTCACTAAAATAACGTTAATATAACTTGTTTAAGTAGGATATCAATAGCTGTTCATCCAGTTCACCTTCTGGGTACCC
Organism: Acronicta aceris; assembly: GCA_910591435.1. Lineage (NCBI taxonomy): Eukaryota > Metazoa > Arthropoda > Insecta > Lepidoptera > Noctuidae > Acronicta > Acronicta aceris. The sequence continues at coordinate 4,402,622 of OU342787.1, read as the reverse complement.
CTTCCGGCTAATAGCGATGCGGAATACAAAGGAGTTTTTTTTATGCATTTTTAATTATATTTTGGTTACTGAACTCCTTTACTCATTAATTAAATTTTTTTTTTTACGTTTTCAACTCTTCAAACATGGTTAGGTATAAGAAATAAAAACATTTGAAAAAATAATAGCCCACCGGTATCGGGGGCAGGTTCCAAGTTACTAGGTCAGGGCCCCAGAGAGAGAAACCTCCTAACAAAGCGTGCCGTGTCCAGGAGTACTAAATAAATAAATCTTTATTTGACATAAGTATGTTGCGTAGTTACATGAATTCTTTGGATCCTGAGCTAGTTATTAACTATATTACAGGATCCAGTGCATTCCCCGTATGATTAGATAGGTACGATAGCATCGTATTACAATATAAAATTGTATGTTTGATCTGATCTCTACCAACAATAGCAAAATTTTTAGGCCCCACACTAGGATTTTCTCCTGAATCGTAGGTGCGTTTACAAACAGAAATTCTCACATACAGAAACACCCAGACCCGGAACAACTACCTGTAGATCATAGAAATATTTGCTCCGTGTGGAGATCTAACTCACAATACGTGACGCAGAAGCCGATCGCTCAGCCGCTACGCCAAACATGTCGTCGAGTTTATTTAGTAATGAGGGCTACCACGTGTAAATTCGCCGATAGAGGCGCTAGTGTAGAGTGAGGTCGCCGAAATGTCAAATTACACTGTTTGTGGTTGTTGGTGGTTGTTTGTGGGTAGGCTACGCGGGCTTATTAATAACTAGAGGGTCCGGCGAACGTTGTCTTGCCGTGTATCATCATCTTCCTGCCCATGTCCCAATTTATTTGTGGTCGGCACAGAATGTCCTTTTCTTCCGTTCATCCCTATCAGCCGTCATCTCAATCATTCACTCCTTATCCCACGTCTTGCCTCGATTGCGGTGTCACCTACTCGCGTTTTTTTTTAATGGGATAGGAGGGCAAACGAGCAGACCGATTACCGCCGCCCATGGACACCCGCAACACCAGAGGAGTCACGAGTGCGTTGCCGACCTTTTAAATGGGGATTGGGCCTCCGGTAACCTCACTCACTCGGCGAAACACAACGTAAGCGTTAACTAACACCGGTTTTCTGTGAGGCTGTGGTATCACTCCAGTCGAGCCGGCCCATTTGTGCCGAAGCATGGCTCTCCCACGTAAAAACATGGCTCAAATTGTCAATCTAAAGCATTCAAAGACTAAAACATACACAAAAAAATGAAATCAAAATCAAACCAGCAGAGGAGTTCGGATAATGCACAGAACGCCATCTACTGGATTTATCGAAACAGAAAACCTCACAGACAACAACGCCATGTTCATTTGTGTTCGTGTTTTATTTCTATCAAATCTGTCAATCCGTTCCCGATTCAAAATGTATTCAGAGAAAATAAACTTTCTTTGAAATGTTTTAATAGTTATCCTGCTATTCGGGAAGGAGACAAATCCAACAAACCAACGATCATAAAAATCGGTCGACCCGTTCTCGAGTTATAAGTGTTGTAACAAACCCGACTTTGTTTTATATATATACTAGCGACGCGCCCGCGGTTTCACCCGCGTTGCCCCATTCCTAAGAGTCGTAGCGTAATGTTAAATAGGTTAAAACCTTCCTCTTGAATCATTGTATCTATTGAAAAAAAAACCGCTTCAAAATCCGTTGCGTAGTTTTAAAGATTTAAGCATACATAGGGACGGATAGACAGCGACAGCGTCTTTGTTTTATACTATGTAGTGATTTATTACATAGATTACAATAATTTAGTGAACATTTTGCAATATCTGATATTAATTATAGCAAATATCAGTTACGGGGGTCAATGAATATGTCCTCCTTCTTTACCGAACAAAATGGAACTACATATCTCTGTGGTATGTTAGATATTTTTACGTTACGATTTATGGCTCCGGCGAAGCTTGAATTACCCACAAAATCGTACCTAATACCGAAATAATTCGTAATCTAGGTCCCTACAATACTATTTCGGCTACTAATACTTCACTGGAAGTAAAAGACCGGAAAATCGTTCCAAACTTGATAAAATTATCATGTTGCATTCACTTACATTTATTTCCAGTGAAGTATTTTGAACGAAATGGTGGAGTAGGAACCTAGATTACCGATATCGGAATCCGAGTAATAAGAGAATTTGATTAAATTGTGTTTTAATTACGATTTATTTCGGTATTACGTTTGTAAGAGAAATTCGGTCACCCGGACTCATAAATCCTTCTGGTAGACGAGTGAAACCGCGGGCCATAGCTATTTGTAAATAAACGGTATTCAAAACTTTCCTAACATGTCGTCTTGGTGCGTCTTGTAATGTAAGCGGCGACCTCGATGTAACTCCTTAGAATTAGGGCACGTGATACATGGCATGTGTCACGTCGAACAAATCCCCTTTCAGCTGAAGATTTGTACCTACCTCCTTAGTTTAGCGACCGCTGTAATTATACTTTTTTTAATATTCAAATTGTCTTCACTTCAATATTGTCTCCGGAGCAAAGATGAGGTTGACGGTGGAGCGAGCACTCTCAGAAAATGCCTGTTCACCCTACTTTTAAAAAGATTCTGGTTTTACGTAAGTACTCGGAATTATACAGACGCAGGCAGGGAGTTCCACTCCTTGACTGTGCGCATTATAAAAAATGATTTATAGCGCTGTGTGCGAATATGTGGAATATCAACCGGGTAGGGATTAGGGATGATATCCTGCGGTGCGTCTAGAGCTCCGATGGTAGACCCCTCCTACCATCGGAGCTCTAGAAGGCGGACACTGAATGACCGATACAAACGTAATACTAAAATAAATTGTAATAAGAACCAGGCCGGATTTAGGGGATGGCATCCGGGGCTACAGCCCCTGGGTCTCCACATAAGAACCCCACAACAGACTTCGAAAAAAAAACTTTAAAATTCCCTCGAATAAACACTAGTAAATTAAATAATAATTAATAACTTACGATAGGATAAAATCGTTTATCAAAGCTATCCCCTGAACATCAAGAGTGATTTACTATGATTTCAGCGAAATCATCAACTCCTCTGAAAAAATTGATTATTTTATTTGGAGAATAATTAGGGACCAGGGAGCCTCCACTCCATTGTTGCCCCAGGGCCTCAAAACCTCTTAATCCGGCTCTGATTAGAACCCAACTAAATGAAATTGTGTTATTATTTGGATTCGGATAACATTATTCTAGGTTCCTACCCTACTATTGTGTCTACTACTACTTACGACCGGAATTCCGGTTGAAATTTCGTAAAATTATAAAAAAAAATATTTACTTAGGTACATTTATTTCCAGTGAAGTATTTTGCACAAAATAGTAGGATAGGAATCTACCCTGGAATGGACCCTGGAGGAGCTATCCATTCGCACCACCAGGGCTGACTGGGACACTGCCAAGAAGGTGGTAGATGAACATAGGCTCAGATGGGCAGTGATGGGCCTCCAACCTTTCAAGGCCCCAGGGCCGGATGGGATCTACCCTATTTTATTACAGGAGGGGGCTGAGACTCTGATACCGCATTTATGCAGGCTGTACAAGGCGTGCGTAGCGTTTGGGTACATACCTGCACGGTGGAGGAAAGTCAAAGTAACCTACATACCCAAGCCTGGCAAGGGAGACTATGAAGATGCCAAGGCTTTCAGGCCTATCAGCCTCTCATCGTTCTTACTCAAGACACTTGAGAAAATGCTTGATAGGTATATTAGAGAGGGGCCACTAAAAAGACACCCTCTCCACGGACTTCAGTTCGCCTATCAGGCAGGGAAGTCTACAGAGGCGGCATTACATTACGTCGTAAGCCGCGCAGAGGCGGCACTGGAATCACAGGAGGTTTGTGTCGGAGCCTTTCTTGATATCGAGGGAGCCTTCGATCGCACGACCTTTGAATCGATACAGCGAGCTGCAGAAAACCATGGCATCAACCAAACCATCATCAGATGGGTGACTTGCATGCTAAGGAGTAGGATTATTCACTCCACTCTTAGGGGCGAGACACTTCACGTTAGGACAACCAAAGGCTGTCCACAAGGGGGAGTTCTGTCACCGCTACTATGGTGTTTAGTGGTAGACTCACTACTAAGCAATCTAAATGAGGGCCCTTTACTAACCGTGGGTTACGCCGATGACATAGTTATACTTGTCAACGGCAAATTCCCGAACACGGTTTCAAACCTGATCCAAAGGGCTCTCTGTAAAGTAGAGAAATGGTGCGAGGAAAATCACCTCTCTATAAATCCAAACAAGGCAGTTGTCATTCCGTTTACTAGGAAGAGACTGCTATCAGGCCTTGGCCAGCTTCGGCTGTATGGTAAACAACTAAACTGGGCCACAGAGGTAAAATATTTAGGGGTAACCCTGGATAAAGAACTGACGTGGCGAACACATCTGGACAACACTATAACTAAGGCTCTAAGAGTCTTGGGTATGTGTCGCTCAGCGTATGGCAAAACCTGGGGACTCAGACCAAAGGTTGTGCATTGGCTGTACACCATGATGGTTAGACCAATCATCACATATGGCAGCATTGTTTGGTGGCCCAGAACGCAACTAGGGATATGCAGGGAAGCCCTTGCTAAATTACAGCGAACGGCATGCCTAGCTATAACAGGGGCGTTCAAAACCACACCAACAGCGGCGATGGAAAGGATACTCAACCTTGCACCGCTGCATATTGTCATAGAGACTGAGGCCCGTCTAGCACTACACAGACTGGCAATAAATGGACTGTGGGATTGTTCTAAGCCTAGAACTAAACACACGAAGTTTAAAATACAGGAAGGCCTCGACAGAATAACGAACATGCACTGCGATAAAATGCAGCCCATGTTTTTGTTCAAGAGGTCTTACAAGGCTCATCTACCGTCAAGGGAAGAATGGATAAAGGGACTAGACCCACCAGAGGAGGGCAGTCTGATATGGTACACTGACGGTTCGAGAACAGAATCGGGTACAGGGGCGGGTATATACGCAAAGGACCATAAGGTTAGTCAAAGTATGGGCAAATTAGCTACAGTTTTCCAAGCGGAAACATATGCTATTCTTGCCTGTGCACAACAGATAGAAAGTAGCGGTACCGCAGGCAGGTCCATCTACATTCTTAGTGACAGCCAAGCGGCACTCAAGGCCCTGACCTCCTACAGGATCGACTCAAGACTGGTTATGGACGCTGCCCGGACTCTAAATGAGCTAGGAAAGCGAAACAAAGTCAGGCTTGTATGGGTCCCTGGTCACAGGGGGATTATGGGCAATGAGCACGCTGATGAGCTGGCAAGGGAAGGTTCTGGAACCTCACTAATTGGACCAGAACCATTTGTAGGACTGGCCTCGAGCACAGTCAAAACGGCCTTTCGGGAGTACGCAAGGGTGAGACACATGGATGAGTGGTTGAGCCTCACAGGACTTGCCCACTCCAAGAAATTCATTGGTTCCTCATCGAAATGGCAAAATGCCATTTGGAACGTAAGCAGGCGGCAGGCCCGTCACTTGATAGGGGCGCTGACCGGACATTTCGGGACTAACGCTCTCTTACAAAAGATGGGTCTGACGGAGACATCAGCCTGCAGGGCCTGCAAAAGGGAAATTGAGAGCATGGAACACCTTCTGTGTACATGCGATGCAATGGCTAGAAAGCGAATGCGCCTCTTGGGGCAGGGTTATCCAAGACCAGAGGATTACAGACTCATTCCCCCAGGCCTCATTATAAAGCTCATGGATGAGCTGTTTGAAGATCTGGGTGAGGATGTGGAATAGGTATCCAGGGGAAGCACAAAAGATCCCATTGGGTCGAAGTGCACTGAGGCCTTGCTGCCTCGGCCCCATATATAAGATAAGATAAGATAAGGATAGGAATCTAGATTAATAGAATCCGAATCCAAATAATAACTTAATTTGATTAAACTCTTTTTTATGGAATTATGTTGGCAAACGAGCTGACGAGCCACCTGGCGGTAAGTAGTCATCGGACTACAGACTGCCGGAGCCACCGGAGCTGCAGCAACCGAGGGGGACTGGCTCTTACGCGCAAAAGTCGACTTCCGAAACTGTTATTTTATGTTTACATTATTTTTATGTTTTTGAAGGTGGTTTTACTTTTTGTACATACATACATACATACATACATACATACACTCACGCCTTTCTCCCACAGGGGTAGGCAGAAACTATAGACTGCCACTTGCTACGATTCTTGCATACTTCTTTTGCTTCTTCCACATTCATACATCTTCTCATACATACACGCCGGTTGCGAGTGCTACGCACCTGACCTTTTTGAAGGATTTCGCCAATCAGATCGGCGTATGTCCTTCTTGGGCGACCTCTACCGGCGCTGCCGCTGACATTCGCCTTATAAATTCCTTTCGTTACTCGTCTTTCATTCATTCTTTCAACATGTCCAAACCATCTCAGCATATTCTTCTTAATACGCGTCACTACATCATCTTTCAGCCCGCAACGTTGTCTTATCACACTGTTCCTCAATCTATCATTTCGAGTTACACCACACATACTTCGCAAGGAACGCATTTCCACTGCATTTATTCTACTTTCATGTCTCTTCTGCCATACCCAACATTCACTTCCATACATAAGTGTAGGTACCAACACACCATTGTGGATAGCCAACCGTGCCTTTTTTGACACGGACTGGTTAACCACAACTGCATGCATAGCACCATTCACTTTATTTCCTGCATTCACTCTCCTTTCCACATTTGCATCAATCTTACCATCCCTAGTAAACACACTTCCCAAATAAACAAACTCATTCACCTGTTCCACACTCTTACCCTCTATCTTTATATCACACACACATACATCTTCTTCTCTTTCAAAAACCATCACTTTCGTCTTACTAACATTTATTTTCATGCCCTTCATCTTGTATGCTTCATTCGTTAAAGTTACCATGTCTTGCAACTCTTCCGCTGACGATGCTAGTAGAACCTGATCATCAGCATAAAGAAGGCATTTGACATGTAACTCATCCATTCTCAACCCACAATCACTCTCTTTCAAGTCTGCCAAACAACTGTCCATATATAGATTGAACAGCCATGGTGACAACGACACAACCCTGTCTAACACCTCTGGAGATATTAAACCAACCTGTGTACGCCCCATTTAGCCTAACACAGGCACTAGAATCCCTGTAAATGGATTTCAGTGCCCGCACCAAGCGCCTGTCCACTCCATACATAGCCAGCGTTGACCACAATTCATCCCTCCACACACTGTCATAAGCCTTCTCCAAGTCAATGAAAGCGCAGAAGACTTTCTTGTGCTTAGCCAGATATTTTTCGGCTATACACCGAAGGGAGAAGACCTGATCCATACATCCCATCCCCACCCTAAAACCTGCCTGAACATCCCATATTTTCTCCTCTGTTATTCTTATCACTCTATTAATCAATACCTTTGCATACAGTTTGCCGACAACACTCAGAAGACTAATGCCGCGGTAGTTTTTACACTCCTGCTGTGAACCTTTTCCCTTATATAGTGGAACGATAACGGCCTTGCACCAGTCTCCCGGCACTTGTCCGTACCTCCAACACATATTAAAGAGCTGGTACAACAGGCTTGCTACCACCCCGTCACCACTTCTGAGCATTTCAACATACACTCTATCATACCCTGCCGCCTTACCAACTTTCATACCTTTCAGAGCTATTATAATTTCATCCATACTAATCTCTACTTTTTGTAAAAGATATATTTGGTGATGTGATTGGGATGCTTATATGTCCCTTTCGGATCGGGCAGGGTTCTTTTTAACATAGTGCATTATGGATTGCGACGGTAAAAAGATTGAGAATCAATGTCCTAACCTATATCGGGGTCACGGGATTGTCTTCGCCGCAACACCAAAAGCCACGTGACTCCATAGGCTCCCCCACCACGTGGCCTATTGGCCTATTCTGAGATCCTAAGATGACTCATAAGGGACGACACGTGACCTTTTGTTTAGATGTCTCTAATTCACATGTCAAATAAGACACAGAATAACAATTATTTAATCGTTTATTAATGTCGACAAACGAGCAGACGAGCCACCTGATGGTAAGTAGTCATCGCCGCTGATGGATACCTGCAACACTAGAGGAGTTGCTGTGGCGTTGCCGAGCCATAAGAACCCCTACGGACTGCAGTTGCAGCAGAGTCGGAATTGTCTGCACTCATGCAAAATTAACACACACCGACGTAAGGGCACCGGCCAACCAGACTAGCAAGTCAGATATTATCTTTGTCTCTTACGAGATGCATAACTGCAATAACGTTAGTACCTACATTATTCGGCAAAATATTTGGCAATGGGGTGGTACGAACACAGATCTCAGGAGACTCCTACCATGGCTATCGCCATAAAATATATTATGTTTTATTACGCTTACCGTACCGCTGAAATGTGGAATGCGCTTCCCGAGTGGGTCTTCCCCGATAGATATAGATAGATAGAGGCTTACGCTTGCCCAGTACGTCTGATGTTAAGCGACACTGCGATCTACGATGGAGCGCGCTTGCCTAGAAGATACCGATTGAAAACAGTTTGAGGACCTCTGCTTTAGAGTATTGTCCATCACGCTGACCTAGTACGGATTTGAAGACATCTCGAAAGTCTCTCGAGCATGCAGGTTTTCTCGCGATGTTTTCCTTCACTATGAATTTATTATTACGCTCATAATTGCGAAACTTCACACTGTTTTTGACAGTTGATGGTCACTTCACATCTTTTTTAAAACAGGTTTTTCTAAAGGAACATCAAGTAAATCTTGTTTACATCCAGCGTTTTCCTGTCAATTCCAGAAAATGTTTAGGATGCGTGAAGTGTCACCGAATCCATTATTCATATAGAAAAGTCGAAATTCTAACTCGCGATCTAGTTTCTCAACACGATGAAAGAGATGGAGGGATGGGTTTTGCATATGGTAGACAGGGATGTAAGGATTGATGAATGGAGTTACATGGCGAATGCTGTAATTTCAACATTGAGTGATCTAGACAGTCCTGAATGTGTCATGTTACCGTTATAGGCACTTGTTGCTTTTGTTTTTCTGTCCTATTTTTAGACAAAGAACTACAGTAGGTTCTACAGTCAAAATAACTCTGTGTGTGTGAAGTTGTCCGCGAGTGGATTTTACAGTGGTATTTTTTTTTATTCATGATAGACTTACGCTTGATCGCCAGTTCGCCTAATGTTAAGCGACACTGCGATCTACGATGGAGCGCGCTTGACTAACAGAAACCGATTCACTCGTGATTTAAAGACACCCAGATCATATCTATCAGGGAAGACCCACTTGGAAAGCGCTTGATGTCGCTTTTTCGTGAAAGAGCTAGGGGGAATAAGATCGTGGAGTTCTGATGCACACTCTAAATAATACCGATATAGAAAATAAGATAAAAAACCGGTTTTTAATATAAAATCTCTGTGTAACAATTGGGGTACTAAATGTTTCGCATTCAAGATTATCGTTTTTACTAATTTCGTTATTTTTTCACAAAACTATTTAAGCTTCTGCTCTCGACTTCGTGTGCGTGGACTTCAGAATTAGATCCGACCTAGATAAAATATCTATCTCTGTACCAAATTTCATTCAGACCCGTTCAGCCGTTCAGGCGAAATTTGCATCTTAATTTTTAAACATCTATCTATTTTTGAAAAAACTATAGAAACCACGAACAGAAGTAGTAGATTCCCTAATAAATTAAAAGTAGGTACCTCAACAACGCACCGCACTATACAGCAAGAACTCCTACTGCATGGCTATTAGAATTTATAATAAAATACCAAACTGTTAAAAAGACCTTAGTATAACTCTGTTCAAACGTCGATTATTTGAATTATTATTTTACTAGCGGCCCGCCCGCGGTTTCACCCGCGTTACCCCATTCCTAAAAGTCGTAGCGTAATGTTAAATAGCTTAAAACCTTCCTCTTGAATCACTCTATCTATTAAAAAAACCTTTGCTTCAAAATCCGTTGCTTAGTTTTAACGATTTAAGCGTACATAGGGACGGACAGACAGCGACAGCGACTTTCTTTTAAACTATGTAGTGAAGTAGGATAAGTTAGGTAATACGTGTTAATTAGAGCAGGGCCCAAAAAAAGTGTGTGAGGGCTATACGCGGTGCAGAATATATAGACACTTGCGTACCTTTATTTTAAAAACATAAAATCCTGCCATTAAATTTACGAAATTGCCATCTTAGTTTTTAAACATCTATCTATTTTTTAAAAAACTTTAGAAACCACGAACAGAAGTAGTAGATTCCGTAATAAATAAAAAGTAGGTACCTCAACAACGCACCGCACTATACAGTAGGAACTCCTACTGCATGGCTATTAGAATTTATAATAAAATACCAAACTGTTAAGAAGAACTTCGTGTAACACTGTTCAAACATCGATTATTTAACTTATTTTATTAAACTAGCTTTTGCCAGCGACTTCGTCAGCGTGGAATAGTTACTTTGTTCCCTAGTTCTTCGCCCGCGGTTTCACCTGCGTTGCCCCGTTCCTAAGGGTTGTAGCGTGATGTTTTATAGCTTGAAACCTTTCTCATGAATCACTCATTTTCCCAACATTTCCCTTCACTGCTCTGCTCCTATTGATCGTAGCGTGATGAAAAGTATACTATAACCTGCCCAGGAGTATGAAGAACAATTGTACCAAGTTTCGTTGAAATCCGTCGAGTGGTTTTTGTTTCTATAACGAACATACAGACAGACGGACAAAAATTTTACTGATTGCATTTTTGGCGTCAGTATCGATCACTAATCACCCGCTGATAGTTATTTTGGAAATATATTTCATGTACAGAATTGACCTCTCTACAGATTTATTATAAGTATAGATAAGTGCTATTATTCTGTTACCGATTTCCTAAATGATAAAAATATATTAAATTTAATTAAATAATTGATAAATAGATATAAGTAATTTATAGATTAAGAATTTGTACACAAGTAATAGTAGAATAAAAGAAACTTTTACTAACATGACCACGTAATCCTTACATAATATTATAAACGTGAAAGTTTGTGGATGTATGGATGTTTGTTACTATTTCACGCCAGTACGGCTGAACGGATCTGGATAAAATATGGCACAGAGAGAGATTATAGTCTGAAATAACACATAGGCTACTTTTTATCCAGGTCGGACCCAATTCTGAAGTCCACGCAGACAAAGAAGGCAGAAGCTAGTTGTGCTATATTCTGACAAATAAATTCATCTTTCTTTCTTTCTTACAATTGCAATCTTCAAGTTCCTGCTTTAAAGAAACTAGTACTCCCTTAGAATCATTCACTTCCCTTTCATTTCCCTTAAAATGTGGAAATACAAATATCCTGAATGACGCGAGGCGTGAATTATGATTAAATCCAAAAGCAATTCGCAAGGCGGAGTTTAGGCGGGAAAATGTAAAGTTTCAGTTTCAAAATAATATCGAAGTTTAATGTGTAATTATAGTGGATAGTTAACCATTAAGTGTTCGTGAACGTGTGCGAGTGTAGGCAAATTATATAAAATTGAAAATCGTGACTTTTGTGTTCACTCCTAAACTCTATCGAAGCCTTAGTGAAGTTTCCACTGTTTTACTGGGGATTATTCTATATACTTGCACTGGCAAACACAGAAAGTGTGGCACCATATCTCATAACGGGATTTAAAAAAAAATCAATTCGCAAGGCGAACTGTGTGTGTTAATTAGTACGCTAACTGCCTAACCCTTTGGGGAATACAGGCGTGATGGAATGTTATGTAAAATTTGACCATGGCAACCGTTGTTCGACCTTACAGCTGTGAGCCCTTCAAAGTACAAGATTACGAAATATCCCTTGGTATATTTACGCAACAGTTAGATAAAAGTATCTTCCATACGGGCTGTCCTACTTCTGCTTAATAGGTCAGTGGCATAGGGTTACCGTTAAGGTTGAAATTTTAATGTAACCCAGCATGAGCGCCGCTAGGGTTACTTTCAGAGAGGTGCCTCCGCATCTTTTTTTTGTTTACGGGGATTGTGGGATTTTTACCCACTAAAACCACCCTAGTGGCCACCATCAGCACATGAAGGGAGGCACTGTGGCCTCTTACAAGACCACCCGAGAACCCCCTGTGCGACGCGTTTAGGCAATAACTGCGGAGACTGTAAAGGGGTCTCCACGGTAACACGTGACCACTGTGATACCGTCTTCTCTGGGGTCATATGATGGGCGAACAGTCCCCTCGAGGCGCAACCGCGACCCCGTGCCTATATATCTAGACATTATAAATTTTATTATGATTCCATAGAACAGCTGTCATTCGCTGTGTTGACATTTTGACAGTTGTTTTCTTCCGTTTTTCTTTCCTCTGAGGTTTTTATTAGACTTCTTCAACCTTCATAGTGTACGTACAGTGGGAACAGTATATTTTAGAAACGAAAATTACTAGTACTGAGGCGAAGCTGCGTACAGGAACTCTAGTATAAGATTTTGTCGCGCACATACTTAATGCAAATTTAAGACATTAACAGAACTGGACCAAATTGAAATGGGACCACACGGGAAGCACCAGCTTTAAATAAAAAAGAATCATAGACAACTTCAGTTTTTATTCATACAGTAACTTAATTAAATAATGAAATTTATATCATACGATAATACTTTGAAGTGAAACCAGTATTTAGTATATTTTATTTTTGTTCCAGAGTAAAAAGTATCACGTAGGAAAAATGGTATAATACTGTTTTTAACAGTACAGTTGGCAACCCTACCCGAGCATCCCAGGTCCGCAAACCACACTAATGTGTCCCCCCGAGTGAAGCATAATACGTTATACTCTACCTACGAGGAAAATATAAAAAAATTATTACAGGTGCCTTTGCCTTTCATTGCATAGGCCTACTTAATAATTTTTCTTTTAATAATACACAGCATACCTACTTATGTTTTTTGATTTAGCCTTCATGAAGATGTGAAGATTATCATCTTCACATCTTCATTATCATTAATTACCTAATTCTATTTTGCAACACAAAAAATAAAAATCATTATCAAAACTGCGACATCGCGCTCGAAGCGGGCGAATCAACACTAATTCTTATTTCGAATTATGTACCTACTGCTAGCTGCTGTATCGCCATGATGGTTTCCTATCGAAATTTATACAAAAAGCTTTTTAGCCGGGAAAATGTAAAGTGCACTTTGTCAGTTGTATAGTATTTTCCAAAACTTGAGTTTCTCCGAAGTTTAATGTGTAATTATAGTGGATAGTTAACCATTAAGTGTTCGTGAACGTGTGCGAGTGTAGGCAAATTATATAAAATTGAAAATCGTGACTTTTGTGTTCACTCCTGATCTCCATCGAAGCCTTAACTATATACTTGACACTAGCAAACACAAAAAATGTGGCGCCATATAGGTAATATGATCCCATGACGGGAATTAATAAATTTTATATTACTTGTTTACTCCTTATATGTACTTGACACTGGCAAATACACAAAAAATGTGGCGCCATATTCCATGACGGGATTAAAAAAGGCAGTAATTTTTTTTTCGAAATTCAAATTTAGCAGATCATATATAAACACAACGTAAGCGTTGTTTAACGCCGGTTTTCTGTGAGGCCGTGGTATCACTCCGGTCGAGCCGGCCCATTCGTGCCGAAGCATGGCTCTCCCACGATAAAAAATATTATTTAATTCCCGACGTTTCGGATCCTTTACAGCATCCATGGTCACGGGCAGACTAAGTTGTTGGACGTCTTAATGTTGCAATACCTATAAAAGGAGTTTATTTCCCTAGTACTTCAATTAGTTACGTGCTCCTTCTTCAACCCCGTTTGTGCGAGGTCACACAGAGGTTGTTCTTGTTAGGTTAGGTATGTTTTGTCCCAAAAATTCGAGACGCAATATTATTGTACCGGACGTAAGATAAATTATAGCCTGCCAACTTGTGACCCAATTTATTCAACACTCATTCGAATTCGGTTTTTTTTACCGAATATTGAATGGTCAAAGACAAGGCGGGTTCTGCGTTCTGTATTTGAAATTTAATTTGGCGTAACAAGTATTTGTCTTCAGACATTCATTCATTCATTCATTTATCTACCAGACTTCCCATGCGCAGCTTCGCCTGCGTACTTAGGTAATTTTCGTTTCTAAAATATACTGTGCCCATTGTACCTACACCATGGAGGTTTCATATCATAAAATGTGTTAAGTTTATAAAATAAAAGGAAGAAAACAATAGTCTAAATGTCAACAGCGAATGACAGCTGTAAGGAAAAAATCTTGACGATGTAATCACCACCACATTAGTTTACCCCCCGTTTCACCACCTTATGGGTTGAATTTTCAAAAATCCAAGTTCTTCGTGCTCGTGTACAGTGCTAATGGAACCAGCATGCAAACTTTCAGGGATCTAGCTCCTGTAGTTTTGGCTGTGCGTTGATATTTCAATCAGTCAGTCAGTCAGGTTCTTCTTAAATAAATATATTCTTTCCTTAAATCACTATTACTCTCATTATTCGCTCCTGCGCAGCACATGCCTAATTTTTTTATAGATAAAGTCGGCAAACGAGCTGACGAGCCACCTGGTGGGAAGTAGTCATCGTCGCCCCGGGACACCTGCAACACTCCTGTGTGCTCTGACAATTACTGATGCGTTCTGCCAGAGCCGCAGTAACCGACGAGGAACTAGCTCTTACGCGCAAAGGCGCACCAAGGTGCTTTACGACATACTCCGACGTAAGGGTGGTCGCCAGCTAGCCTAGCTAGAAATTATATGTTTTATCCCGTCTTTATGTAAGAAAAATATTATGTAAGATAAATGTATCGATAAGTACGTTAAGGTTAGGTTATCGATACTTTTTATATGTATAACATCGATACTTTTGATTTACTAATAACACAGGTTTGAGTAAACCTAGTTCGGGCAGGTCGCATCTTATAATTTAAGTTGAGTCAATTTCCCATGCACCGTTAATTTTACTGTTTTAAATAAAACATTTTTGGTTACCTATTTTTAAGATTTTCCATTGTGCGCCTGAGACCTGAAACACAGGTTTGTATAAATCTAGATCAGGCAGGTCGCTACATATCTCTTCGAATATTTTTATCTGCACGTATTTTATATATGTACTTTAGTTTTATTTATTATTATGACACTAATTATAGACCATACCTGTTAAATTGTAATGTTTTTGTAAAAGAATTTAAATAAAGATTTGATTAGATTTGTGTAACTATAATAAATATGTGTATTGTGTAGGAAGACTGTTTGTATTTTTTTTTGTAAAACCTTTATTAATAAATAAATAAATGTATTAATATTATTATTCCACTTATTTATTGTTAATTAATTATTTACATACTTATTTTTATAAAAATAAGTTTATATTTTATTTTTATTCATTATTATTAGGTATAATAATACCGTCCCTACGCCGGCAACACCAGTAACTAATTACTAACATCCTAAACAACAACATTTGTCCTTTATCTTCATTTTTTATTAAAATACTAGCTTCTGCCCGCGAATTTGTCTGCGTGGACTTCAGGATTGGGTCCGACCTGGATAAATCCTAGCCTATATGTTATTCCAGGCTATAATCTATCTCTGTGCCAAATTTTATCCAGATCCGTTTAGCCGGTCTGGCGTGAAAGAGTAACAAACATCCATACCTACATCCATACTCACAAACTTTCACGTTTATAATATTACGAGTAAGGAATTACCTCTACGCCTCTACCTACCTACTTATTATCGGTTGCGGACTAACGGTATAGTGAAAGGGGTGGTCCGCATCGGGTCCCCGGTCCTGGGGGGCCCAAAAATCTCGAGAATAAATCCTTTTTAGTCAAATTCATTGGTGTCGGTAACGAATACTTTAAAGTTTAAAGGGTACATGTACTCTTGTACGTGAATAAACTTTACTACGGGATTAACTCAGAGATCGCAAAAAAATATTCCTATATTATACATAATCATAGGGGCCCCCGCACGTGCTATTACTTGTATTAGGGGGGGGGGGGGGCATTTAGTGATCCCGCCCTGGGGCTCCGAGGGGCATAGTCCGCCACTGCCTATTATGTTTTAAAAAAGGTATAAGTAGAACAAAAGTAGTTTTTTTTATGTTAAACACCTTTCCCCGAAGGTGTCGTATGCGCAAGGCATTTTCTCTGACCAAAAAAAGGTTAGATACACCTTACCTGCGATGCTGTTAGTGGTTTTACAAGTAAAGTAAAGTTTATTTCATAAATAATAGAACAATTGGTACAATATGGGCTCTGGATCCCGCACTAGGATACCCTGTGTTGCAGGATCCAGTCTCTTTCGACAGCTATAGATACATAACTATGAGTAGGTCTCTTAACTGTTACTTAATCATTACGTTAGGTAACTGAATGTACATATATATGTGTTAGCATGTGTGTGTGTGTGTGTGCGCGTGCGCGCGCGCGTGTGTGTGTGTGCGTGTGTGTGTGTGTGCGTGTGCGTGTGTGTGTGTGTGCGTGCGTGCGTGCTTGTGTGTGTGTGTGTGTGTGTGTTTGATTGTAAATGTGTCAGCGTGTATGTGTAATGTAAGTAACCATGTTTAGAAAGAAAGTGGAACCATACAATAGTCAGAGGATCACCGAAATTGTCAATTTTACGCGGAAACCAGTTCAAAATACATGAATATGCTAACATCGCCCGACCTTCCTTGCGCAGACGGGACGTGCGCGAAAAAGTCACAAAAAAACGTCATCAATTATTCATCCTTTTTTGAGGAAGTAGGTATGCCTACCTACGTAATATGAATTTTCGAGAAGTTCTTTTATGGTTTCTTTGTGTGTTTGTACTTCTATTGGGGTACCTACCTAATCTTGTTTATTATTTATTTATGTTTCTGTTTATGAATATCAGTTGCGATTTGAAACTTTACGCGTGTTGCCATGGCGAGAAAAACACATTTTTAGAGCTAGCTTTGGGAATATATTAAACTATGTAGTTAACATATTGTCATATAAAAATATATTTGTTTCACTAGGAAAGGCCAGTACTGGACAAATTATGGTACTATATCCCACATGACGTATGAACTTTTGGAATATCTATAAAAAGTAAACATCACTATATACCTTATCACGCCTGTATTGTTCGACAGTACCTAATAATTTAGCTACCCACAATTCGCCACAGGTCCAATAATCGTCCCTAAAGGGGGTGAGCCTATGAGGCAGTACCGTCTTCACCATAACGGCACACGGGGCACGAGCCCAGGGCCCACTCTCACGGAGGCCCCGAAAAGCTAGTACTTATATTCGCTTATATTACTTACAATAAATCCTATTTTAAATTGATTTTGCAACAAAATTATTTACAGAGTGAATAAGGAAGTTTTTTTCGATTGTCTGGTAACAGTGAACGATAATAATAATTGCCAATTACATTATTTATGTACCTAATTTTATAATTCGCTACCATTTACAAGGCATTTTTGTTGGGCTGTTTATATTATAATATGTATATTGGAACTCACATATTTGCTACTAAGTATTATGTCTGGACTATAAAAGAGACCATGATTCTCTGAGTTTGTTTCGGTGTTTCTTCTCAGAGGTCGTCAGTTAGGAAATGCCGGTGTCATCTAGTTTAAAAAAAAATTACTTGTTAAAGTGTCCATAAAACTACGACCTATTTACAGAAATAAATATCATTTATACTTACTAAGAAATAAGAAAAGGGCCTAGTTTTCTAAAAATAAAAATTGTGATTGCCCAAATTCAAGCGGTAAAATAAAGACAAGATACTTGAAATAAAACTACTTTTTACGGATTTTATCACGTTGTATTGATATTATTTAATTTCCGACGTTTCGGATCCTTTACCGGATTTTATCACATCCACATAATAAAATGTGGATGCGATAAAATCCGTAAAAAGTAGTTTTATTTCAATGTCTAATATTCGCATAAGTAGAAACCAGTAGACTAGATAAGTGACAAAAAAAAATTTTTTTTTTCAATAAGGCCCCACATTCTCGAGTGCCCTGGGACCCCGGAATTGTTTAATACGGCCCTGCTCTCAGGCTATCACCATTAACTGGTCACAAATCCAAACTCAGAGCTGCTACTTAGAATTTAAAGTAAAGAATTAATGAAAAAGGTTGCCCCGTGCTAAAACTACACATGCATCACTACTACACCGTGTGAGGACAATTTAATTATGAGACATTGGATGTCACTTCATGTCTAAAATATTGAAATTATATTTTTTAAAAATGTCTATTCTGTTCACTAACATAGCCCCTAAGTATTTACTAACACATTATGGATCCTGATATCTGAAATAAATGGTTTAATTTAATTTAAAACTTTCTCTTCTTTCTCCTTCATCATCATCAGCCTATAGCAGTTCACTGCTGGACGTAGGCCTCCCCCAATGTGCGTCATGTCACCCTGTCCTCGGCTTGTCGCATTTAGCTTCCGCCAGCAACCTTTCGCAAATCATCACTCCATGCCTAAATAATAGTTGAGCTACACGAGGACTATTGTATGCGTGCCGTCAGTTAGAACAGGTCAACTCAGGGCTGCTATGGCTCTATCTTCAATTCCCTATATCGTAACACTCACATATTGTGATACCAATCCACTGTCTGTACTTTAAAAGAGACCATGAATCTCTGAGTTTTACGTGGGAGAGCCATTCTTCGGCACGAATGGGCTGGCTCGACCGGAGTGATACCACGGCCTCACAGAAAACCGGCGTTAAACAACGCTTACGTTGTGTTTCGCCGAGTGAGTGAGGTTACCGGAGTCCCAATCCCCTTTTAAAAGGTCGGCAACGCACTTGTTACTCCTTTGGTGTTGCGGGTGTCCATGGGCGGCGGTAATCGCTTACTATCAGGCGATCCGTCAGCTCGTTTACCACCCTATCCCCTAAAAAAAACTTCGGGGTTCTATGTTCGTCTGCGTAATTTTTTTAAGAGTCCGGCGGACCGAATTTCTGTTACAAACGTAATACCGAAATAAATCGTAATTCAAACACAATTTAATCAAATTCTGTTATTATTCCGATTCCGATACCATTAATCTAAGTTCCTACTCTTCCATTTCATCCAAAACACTTCACTGGAAATAAATGTAAGCTAATGCAATTTTTTATAACTTTACCGAGTTTGGAACGATTTTCCGGTCTTATATTTCCAGTGAAGTAGTAGTAGACGAAATAGTACCGTAGGAACCTTTTTTTTTTCTCGGGTGGGGAAATGCTCCTTATGCACGCCACCCCGCTTCAGGGATGCGGGACGGTTGTGTCGGGCTCTCTGGCCAGGTGGCCAGCATACCGACTAAAACCTCCACCACTGCCACCCTCCGCATAGTAGTGGGATCACGGGAATCGCTCTCGCATGCTCCGCGATCCCACCACGGACGTTCAATATTAGACCCTCCTCTAGGGCGACTGAAGACCCCGAGTCCACCGCCCAAAACCCTCCCTGCGTCGGGACAGATATGTCGCCGTACACACATCGGCCGCAGAGGGTAGGGAGAGCGGCGCACCGTAATACCGGCACTCCTCTCAATCTCAATTTAGAATGAAACAACACGTACCGTTGGTACCGTCGTAAACTATGGTCTTTGACCTCGCCTCGTCAAAATAAGTAAAAAAATATAATTACTTAGGTAACCTAAAAAAGCCAATTAGGCTACTTCTGTGCACCAAAGTTTCGGAAGTCGGCGGCGGAAACAAAAGATCCGACCTAATTATGTACGATTGATTGTATCTAGATACAATCTAGTTGCATAGAACGTAAGTTTTTTAATAATTATTATATATAAATTATAATATGTTATGTTATGTATGTTATGTTATGTTATATATAAATTAATTCTTTACAGTTTGCTGTTTCCGTATTCTACCGTAATGTTAGAGTAGAATAATTTAAAAAAATATTACTCTTTTTTAATATAGTACCTACCTAGTGCATACACCCAAAAATCTGCCCGCCCCTGTTGGTGGTGCCAGCGGCTAGGACTAACCTTCTCACTAATACACTGGTTACACAAGCAATCCGTAACGTTAATGAAATTCACAAAGTTATTGATATTTTTACATGTGGGCAGAGTGAATTCGCGAAAGTACTATTATATAACCTCTGTTATAAAAATTGTAAAAGATAAGTTAGCTTTAGTAAAAAATATTTTTTAAGTATTATTTAATTTACATTTAAATTAGTATGGGTATGGTATAGTGTGTAGAATATTATCTATCTATACTTATAATAAATCTGTAGAGAGGTCAATTCTGTACATGAAATATATTTCCAAAATAACTATCAGCGGGTGATTAGTGATCGATACTGACGCCAAAAATGCAATCAGTAAAATTTTTGTCTGTCTGTCTGTCTGTCTGTCTGTCTATATGTTCGTTATAGAAACAAAAACCACTCGACGGATTTCAACGAAACTTGGTACAATTGTTTTTCATACTCCTGGGCAGGTTATAGTATACTTTTCATCACGCTACGATCAATAGGAGCAGAGCAGTGAAGGGAAATGTTGGGAAAATGAGTGATTCATGAGAAAGGTTTCAAGCTATAAAACATCACGCTACAACCCTTAGGAACGGGGCAACGCAGGTGAAACCGCGGGCGAAGAACTAGGGAACAAAGTAACTTTTCCACGCGGACGAAGTCGCTGGCAAAAGCTAGTTAATGAATATAATTATATTACATATAGATGCCCAGAAGACTGGCAGCATTGCCACGCTGAATGGCAATGCTTATACGCTGTCCTAGAAACAAGCCAGCCCTCTGGTCACGTGAAGTGTCGACCAGTCTCCTTGAAATTTCCTTGAAAAGGAGACGAGCACTCGGACCCCACGACCCGAGCGTTTCGACCCCAAACGGCTCAAAAATATAGTTACCCGACAGGTTACTATACTTGCGCCGTTTGAGAGTCTCTGCAGCAGCAGCAGTAGTAGCTAGTGTGTATTTATTTTTCTAAAATCTATAAAACGGAGTGATCTCAAAATTTCAGTAGTCTCACTTATCTTTTTTTTATGGTATAGGAGGGCAAACGAGCAGACGCATCACCTGATGGTAAGCGATTACCGCCGCCCATGGACACCCGCAACACCAGAGGAGTCACGAGTGCGTTGCCGACCTTTTAAAAAGGGATTGGGCCTCCGGTAACCTCACTCACTCGGCGAAACACAACGCAAGCGTTGTTTAACACCGGATTTCTGTGAGGCCGTGGTATCAATCCGGTCGAGCCGGCCCATTCATTCTATGGCTTATGTTTATCCACCAGATCTAGTAAAATGCAACAGCAAAAAATCACTTCATTTTACCAAAAATAGTAAATGATCACCAAAATAAATCCCCATTTTAGAGTGAAATAAGAACCAAATTTTATATAATACATCTTGCGAACCCACATAAGCAACCAACTCCAAATTATGATTGCCTAATGAAAATAACCAAGAACCAACCAAAAACCAATTCGGCGTCGTGGTTCCAGTTCTAAACTAATATTTGGGTGTCTATTTGTCAATTTTGGTTAGCATTTTGGTGATCAATTTACTAAATTTGGTGGTCAATGTATTTATACCCCATAATTACTATCAGTCAGAAATTCTGTGACATAATAGACACACATATGGCGCCACACTTTTTGTGTATTTGCCAGTGTCAAGTATACAGAATAATCCCCAGTAAAACAGTGGAAACTTCACTAAGGCTTCGATGGAGTTTAGGAGTGAACACAAAAGTCACGATTTTCAATTTTATATCATTTGCCTACACTCGCACACGTTCACGAACACTTAATGGTTAACTATCCACTATAATTACACATTAAACTTCGGAGAAACACAAGTTTTGGAAAATGATATAAAACCGACAAAGTGCACTTTACATTTTCCCGCCTAAACTCCACGATTATTTTGTCTATCATTTTATTTCCTTAGTTTTTTTTAATTCTGGATAGGCCTACGCTTTTTTTATTCGTGTTAGACTTACGCTTGACTGCCAGTTCTGCAATCTACGATGGAGCGCGTTTCGCGCGTGATTTTTTTTAATTCGAGATAGGCTTACGCTTGACCGCCAGTTCGCCTGTTGCGAGACTACGATTTACGATCTATAAAAAGACACCCACATTATATCTATCAGGGAAGAACCACTTGGGAAGCGCATTCCAAATTTAAGAAGTACTTACTATATCTAGTTATAATTTCTACGCTCTATAAGTAAATAAAAAAAAATTGTGATTTATCAACGTATTATATTTTATCTTTTTTTTTCACAGAATTTTGTAAGGATTATTTTTAACCCTCCGACGCTAAAAGAGAGTGTGTATCTGTGCGTCTGTCTGTTGCATCGTATCGCCCAAACGAATGGACCGATTTTGATTCCGTTTTTTTTATCTGAAAGGTGACTTGATCGGGAGCTTTTTTTAACTATGATTCAAGAAAATCTGGCCAGCCGTTTGAAGATTATCAGTTCTTTTCTATTTCATGAAGGGATGTGAGCAACTTCCACAGTTCTCGTGATCGATTCAAAGTTTGGTATCCTGTTACCTGATAGAACATGGTAACCATGTATTGATGCGGGGGATTTTTAAATTATTTATTTAAATTTTTAAATTGACGACACGATTGGCGTAGCGGTTGAGCGATCGGCTTCTGCGCCACATGTTGTGGGTTCGATCCCCACACGGAGCAAATATTTGTATGATCTACAGGTAGTTGTTCCGGGTCTGGGCGTTTGTGTATGTGAGACGACGCAGGAGAAAATCCTAGTGTGGGGCAACGTTTTTAAAAAAAAAACGTTAAATTTTACTTCATTTAGCCCCTGTAAATTGGTATGTTTTTGATTTGTCATGGATTGACGGATGGTGTGTTTGTTTTGACGAAATTTGTTTTAGTTAGTTTATCCTGAACCTCAAAACGAAAGTACTCAAATTAATTGAATTTGTTAATTGCCTACAAAATTTTATTGTATGCTCATTACTGTATACCTAAGCTAAATAATATTACGTTGGCTGCGATACACATATAATTACAGAGCGCAATTATTCGATCATTCATATTTTGTGTGTCTTCGGACCTAGCGGGACCTCTAAACCTCAGGTACGTTTCCTCTTACTATTTTTACTGCTTTTATGCCATAGCATAATTACCCTTAGAGCAATATAATAGGCTATCTGACTGATATTTTTTATGGTCTCATATTTTTTTTTACCTTAAACAAAGCTGAAATAATTAAAACAAAATCAAAATCAGTTCAAAAATAAGGAAGTTATAAGAATTTGTTTTTTTTTGCATTGTAATGTTATGCTATACAGAGAGTGTACCTACTTTAGTACGTTGTGACGTCAAACCGTGCCTGCGGCTTACACATTCTATAGTGACATTAGTTTTGCGAAAAAGGGCAAGAGCATCCCTACTCAACCCCCACCAAAAACTCGATTTATCGAATCGATTTATGTTATTTTTTTCAGTCTACGAAATATTTTTAGTAACATCTTTAAAAGGATTATTACTTTTAATAAATCAAAGACCAGTCGACTACCCTAAGCAATTCCCGGAACAACTTTTTCTGCCACTTTTTGGGGGATTGCGAAGTTAACAGCACCGTAAAGAAATTTGACAGTTACCTACGTATGTACGTTCATCGTATCTATCGGTACAAACGTACACTTTTAAAACAAATAACCCTACAATGACAAATCACACACTGCAACTGGCTCCTACTTTCCTAGATGTATTTGTGCCGATAACTGACCACCTTGAACTCTTGGGCGTTACTCTGACGTCAACGCTCAACTTTGGCTCCTACATAGAATCCAAGGCTCAAGTAGCTGCCAAAAAGCTGGGTATCCTCTCGAAGGTGCATCGTTACTTCACGCCGGAACAATAGCTCACATTGTATAAAGCATAAGTTCGGTCGTGCATCGAATACGCATTTCGGGATAATACATTAACCTAGATAGCAAACATTAATACAAAGTTTGACAGCGGACGCACACGACCACAAATCCGCAATATTTATAATTAGTCTTTTTTTAGTCAATTTTAAATGAATGTTTTTCAATATATTATTATTATTTTACGTGGGAGAGCCATGCTTTGGCACGAATGGGCCGGCCCGACCGGAGATACCACGGCCTCATAGAAAACCAGCCTCAAACAACGCTTACGTTGTGTTTCGCCGAGTAAGTGAGGTACAATCCCCTTTTAAAAGGCGGGCAACGCACTTGTAACTCCTCTGGTGTTGCGGGTGTCCATGAGCGGCGGTAATCGGTTACCATTAGGCGATCCGTCAGCTCGTTTGTCCCCTATATATATCCCATAAAAAAAGATATTGTGTTTATTTGACAATAATGTTTAAAAGGCACTTTGGGTTTGACCTAATGTCTTAATTTTAAAATTTGGCCGGTCTTTAGAATTTAACCCTGTATACAACCTGTAACAGAATAAGTGCAAGACCTGAACGTTACAGTTTGTTCAGAATCGATTACAGTGGTATTTAATATATGTTAATTTTTCCCGAAAAGAAAATATACCTGCAACTATGGCCCCCTGGCCCATCAGCAAAATATGGAAAACTGAAACCTATTTGCACAAATTGTTATTGTGTGCGTGCACCGATATCGTAGTCGTAGTGAGTACGACTTTAGTACGGCCACAAGTTTTCAATTTAGTCGATATAACTTATTTCATGAAAAAAATATGCATAATTATGACTACTAGTAAGTATTTCTTAGTAGTCTGTGATTATGACTCTATATTCTAATCGATGTGTTAGAGGTCTTGCTGGTCTTACACTTATTTAGTTACACGTTGTATAATAGGAAACACCATGGTTTCGCAGATTTGAAGGAGCAGATCGCTTCTTACAAGAATTAATCTTTTTCTGGGAGCTGTCATTTGCGACATACGATATACAATGGTGGCGATCGCGAATAGGGTTACCAGACATTCGGATTTAGCCGGACATGTCCGGCCTTATACAGTCGTGTCCGGCCAAATTATCGGCCTGTCCGGCTTTTAGTCAAACTCGCCCCTCTGAAAGATGCCGAACGGAAGCACGCGAACTACTGTCGCGTATATACCTACATGATATTTTTTCTTTTAAAAACCAGTCGGGCTTTCAGGGCAAAATGTCCGGCTAAATATGTATTTGTGTCGGGCTTTTCCATTTTTAGGCTTGATTTCCTCCTACATCGGTCGTTGATGTCGGTCGAGCGTATCGTCAGTGGTGTATGTAACAGCAAATCGGCGGCGGATGTCAGCGTCGCTTTGCGGTGTCGCATAGAACATTGTGTTATCTATACGCTCGACGGACGTCAGCGACCAATGTCAGGGTAGGAGGGAATCAAGGCTGAGTCCTGGCGATCCTAATCGCTATTTTATATAATCGTTTTCACTTCATAAGGCTTGATTTCCTCCTACGCTGACATCGGCCGCTGACGTCGATCGAGCGTATAGATATAGGTAACACGATCTTTTATGAGACACCTAAAAACCTAAAAACAAATGTTTTCTTCCTATAATATAAAACGTGGCACTATGGGAGTTGTCCCACCGCCGGCGAAGAAGCGACAAAGTAACTGTTGGATATTTTCTCGCTCAAGAAAACGGCGAGGACTCGCTCCACTAGTTTATCGCTGAGTGACAAGAGGTATCAAAGATAATACTCGCTCAGCAATACTTGCTTAGCGATGCTCGCTAGGCAGTCAGAACTCACGCCAAGAGTTATAAATTGTTTGTATGAATTCAGTTTTGTGTCCCAAAGACAAGGATATTGTCGGACACAGTCAATAAAAAACTCATCCATAGTTACTTAGAACTTGAAACAAACTTTCACATCGCTCTTTTCTAGTTTGGTTTTGTTGGTTGGTTTCTAGTTCGTGCAGGTTTGTGCAGGACTGCCACGCTAGCGAGTGGCGCGAGTAATCGCCCGTTGCACTCGCACACTCGCTTATAACTCAGCGACAAAACTATAGGAACTACATACTCGCTTCCCGCTGCTCGCCAACTTGTTTCTAGTTTCTAGCTCTACTCGCTTCTCGTTAATCGTCGGCGGTGGGACAAGTGCCTAAATCGGTCACGTTTTAGGGTAAATGGTTTATGCACATAATGTATTAGATAAGTATAGGTTTACCAATAATAACAATATTATGTGCGTATATTATTATAATGGTTTTTTTGACACTGAGTAGGTAGGTAGTGTATCTAGATAAATTTTTTTTAGTACTACCTAATGAAATTCATCATGTCATTCACAGAATAATATTAATCTAAAAATATTTTTTTTTATACCACCAAGCTGGCAGACAAGCATACGGCCCGCCTGATGGTAAGCGGTTACCGTAGCCTATGGACGCTTGCAACACCAAGGCTATTACTCGCGCGTTGCCGACCCTGTAAATTTGGGCTGGCAGCATAGGAGATATTCGGCCATGCATGACAGCGGCGGTAATAAAACACCACCGGCCCCCCCACTGCCAACATAACGCTTCCTCGCGGAGCTCTGGCGACCTTACTGAGGAACACAACATAGCACGGAGCCAATCACTGAGCTATGTTATTTGGCTACGATTGTGGTGTTGTGTGGTGTGGTGTGCAAGGTAGAGGTACTTCCTCAGTCGAGCAGTTCCAATTGTGAGTGGAATTATTCAATTCCACTATGCCCTACTTCTCTTAAATCAAAATATTTGTTCCAAAATTAAGATTGTCATAGGTGTTAACGGTTGTACCTATATTTAATTTTAATTTAGTCTCCTACTATACCTAGGTATTTTGGGCCAAGATAGGTAGGTACTAACTATTGTTTAAAAAATATAATTATACCCAGGCAGTTAGTAACCAAATCTAAATACATAAGTATAGCTGGCAATAAGGGAACAATAAATTCATAAAAAAGGCCTTTTTAAAAAACAATACACTAAAAAAAAATAAGTAATAAGTAGGTACTTATGTTTTTTGTCTATTGTTTTTTTTTTGACGCCCAAAAAGGAAATCTAGGAAGAAGAAAGAAAGAAATATTTTTATATCTCCAGAACCCAGCAAGATACTTATCCCAATGGAAAAATAAACTTACTTACCTATGTAAAATTAATTTGAAAATGTTTGATTTAGTGGTGATGGTTTTTATATCTGCATCTTCCATAAAGCATTTTAAAATTGAAAACAACAATGCATAAATCATACGCTTATTATGCATTCAAATATCAACAAATTACTCTCGCAATCTGAATTTATTCTAAGTAACGCCATTTTAATTCAAGATGGCGCCCCGCGCGCTTGCGCCTCACGCTTTTGATATAATTCCACAGTATTATAAAATTCTTAGACCTACCTTTTTGGTTTGTAAATTAAATTGCTCTCTTTATAGCTACAAAGTAAAAGAGAAAATTACTAGGTTTTTATTAGTATTAAAAAATATTATTAACATCAGGCAAACTGACGGTGAAGCATAAGTATACCTGTCAAGTGAGAGTCGAACTCGTTCGCCGAGGGTTCCGTTCCTACCCATTATACCGCCATAATAAAATTGCCTGTAAGAACTTGCTTTTTGCCAAATTTCGTGATTCTAGGTCATCGGTTTTCAATCCAAAACCTGTAGGTACTTCCGGTTAACTTAGAATTGTCAATTTTGGTTAAAATCAAGGCCTGACAGCACAAGTAAATTTGCCCTTCTAGATCTATAAACACCTAATAGGGATTATATCAGGCAAAATATCTGGTATAAATTTCAACTTTCTAGGTCCACTCGTTCCTGAGAAAATCCACACGGACAGACAGACGGACAAGAGAGTGATCTTATAAGGGTTCCTTTTTTACCTTTTGAGGTACGGAACCCTAACAAAACTAACAACTCCGTGTAAATGTAGTTAACATTCAAATCGACGATAGTATCAAAACAGGCGAGAGCTTTTTACATGATAGAACTCCGCTGCTAACTTCACTTGGCTTGGTAC
Organism: Acronicta aceris; assembly: GCA_910591435.1. Lineage (NCBI taxonomy): Eukaryota > Metazoa > Arthropoda > Insecta > Lepidoptera > Noctuidae > Acronicta > Acronicta aceris. The sequence goes on along the minus strand of OU342787.1, from coordinate 4,374,616 downwards.
CACCGCATAGCCAAATATTCTGCTACTATTGCTACTAATCAGTAATATGCTAAAATTATCGTCTAACCAGTGTAATTATTGGGCAAACGAGACTTCACAACCGATACATCAAGATGAGAACGCGCGAGTGATACCACTAGTGTTGCTGGCTGCTGTTTCTGCTTACCATCGCCCCTTAAGCTTCTTAATCATTTTATAACATAGAAAATATTTTACGTGGTAGAGCCTTGCTTCGGCACGAATGGGCCTGCTCGACCGGAGTGATAACACAGCCTCACAGAAAACCAGCGTAAAACAACGCTTATGTTGTGTTGCGTCGAGTGCGTGAGGATACCGGAGGCCCAATCCCCTTTTTAAAGGCCGGTAACGCACTTGTAACTCCTCTGGTGTTACGGGTCCATGGGCGGCTGTAACCCATTACAATCAGGCGATCACATAAAAAAAAATCTCATTGATTGTAAGAGCTTAGTTGTTCCGACAGACCTCCCATTCATGAGCATAATGCGTGTGAAAGGATTGCACAATATTTTAAACTTCGTTGACAAATCTAAAAGTAAATTACTCTGCATTATTGGTGCCACCACAAATCAACACGATTATAAATGCGCGCCGTTAATAAAAGTGAGAGTGGAAATAATTTCAATTTCAATTTTCGCAGAAGTTTAAATTGAAGGGAATATAGTATTTGTTTATCTTTGCAATCATTATACAGGGTGAAATTTAATAGATGCCACAAATCTATGTTAATATTATGAAGAAGTAGTTTTTGACGTTGTAGAGGTTATCCTCTGGATCTTAAGAGAAGTAGGGTATAGTGGAATAGAATAATTCCACTCACAATTGGAGCTGCTCGACTGGGGAAGTACCTCCACCTTGCAGCCAAATATTCGTAGCCAAAAAACATAGCTCCGTGCTATGTTGTGTTCCTAACGGTGAGCAAGGTCGCCAGAGCTCCGCGAGGAAGCGTTGTGTTGGCAGTGTGGGGGGCCGGTGGTGTTTAGTTACCGCTGCTGTCATGTATGGCAGCATATCTCCTATGCTGCCGGCCCAACTATTCCTCCTTAATTTACTGGGTCGGCAACGCGCGAGTGATACCCCTGGTGTTGCAAGCGTCCATAGGCTACGCTTACCATCAACCGGGCCATACGCTTCTTTGCCACCTTAGTGGTATAAAATTTTAAAAAAAATCTACAGAACCGATTTTGAAAATTATTTTTGTTTTGGATAGTCCATTTATCGAGGAAGGCTATATAACATCACGCTACGCCTCTTAGGAACTGACCAGTGCGGGTTGAACCGCGAGAGAGTCGCTAGTTAAAATATACAATTCTGTGTAACAAAGAAAATTTAAAACAATCATTATGGAAAATAATGACACTTTTTTAGTGTTGAGAGTTTGGATAGGTCTCGTGCGCTTCTACTGCTCCTTTTGTCGTAAATAGAAAACTATATATAGGTACCTAGGTAAATGATAGTAAGTGCAAAGCGTTAATACTTCACGTAGTACCTAACTAGGTATCTGCCTATCTGCGTAATGGATTGACTTTACTTGAACAGATAATATTTGCTTGAAATTATTTCATTGTGTTTTTTTGCAATTCATGCCTACCTTGAATTGAAGTACATCGCAGGCGGTCAAGCGTAAGCCTATCACGCATAAAAAAAAACCTGAAGACAATAGCTTAGGTTACACGTTTACATTTTTTTTTTTGATAATTTATATCATTAAAATTACATTTTACTGAAGGAAAAATTCAATCGCGGGCTGGATTCGAAACTGCGTCTTCTGGTTGGATACACCAGACGCTCTGACCATGTAATAGGGGGCGAGCCTATTGCCATTAATCGGGCACAAATCCAGACTCCGAGCTGCTACTAAGAATTTCATAGAAAAACCCAATAACACTTTGCTCGACCTGGGGATCGAACCCAGGAACTCTAGCGTAGCAGTCGCGATTGGGACCACTAGACTAATGAGGCGGTCCCAAAAAACTCGAGACCTTTGACTTGACAGTCCAACGGTCATACCACTAGGCTATCACTGCTTCGACCATTAGAATAAGCGCGACTTTTTTTTCTCTTTTGGAAGGCAAGTGATCGTGGTCTCTTGAATTAAGTATATTAGGTATTATCCTGCACATCGAGCTACATGAGTCTCACATTATAAATACTTAACAAAATTGTAAACAACCACAATGTCATGATTTTTATTTATAAGAGTATCTATGGAGTTTCTTGCCAGTTCTTCTCCATAAGACCCACTATTTGGAGCCGTGCACCTAGTTTGACGAATCAAAAGTACCATTAGTTGGATTATCTATACTTATAATAAATCTGTAGAGAGGTCAATTCTGTACATGAAATATATTTCCAAAATAACTATCAGCGGGTGATTAGTGATCGATACTGACGCCAAAAATGCAATCAGTAAAATTTTTGTCTGTCTGTATGTTCGTTATAGAAACAAAAACCACTCGACAGATTTCAACGAAACTTGGTACAATTGTTCTTCATACTCCTGGGCAGGTTATAGTATACTTTTCATCACGCTACGATCAATAGGAGCGGAGCACAATTAAAAAATGTTGCAAAAACGGGAAAAATATTTGATTATTTTGTTCTGGGAAGTGACATGGGTCGTTGATAAAGCGGGCGTAGCCGCTGGCGGAAGCTAGTTTGAAATAAAAGATTTCACTGACTTTGACTAAGTTCTTTCGTATAAATGTATTAAGCATGCGAATTCATGAGTCTTAGCATGCTAATGCCCAGGTCAAGCAAAGTGTTATTACGATTTTTTGAAATGAAAACTTCTTTAAGCGCGTTGACCACTTTTTGGGTGAACAAAAATCATGGAACGCACGCTTCCCACTCATGAACAAGGATTAAAGTTTATATTGGCCATTAACATTTCTTTACAAACCGAAAATAATTCAATAATAATAAAATCTAACAGCTCGACGATACAATTCACAGATTACTTAGTTTTCAATTCTTTCGGCAGTCCCCAAAGACTGCACCGCATGGTTTTTTTTTATAAAATTCTCAATAACCACTCATAGTTTGGATTTGAGCCCGATTAATGGCAATAGGCTCGCCTTAACATACAGGCAAACTGTCATGTGGGTGTAAATAAAGCTTTTTTTTTCTTTATTTTCACTTTTAAAATTTACTTAAAATAATAGTAGACCAAAAACCTGGTTTGCCTTGAATACCGTGCATTCTGCTTAAAAACTAATATTAGAAGCTAAGTACACCTCTGTCTGACCTTCGGGAAATACAGGCGTGATGATAAACTTACTTATTAAACCATTTGTCATCTTATTTACCTAATCGTGTCCTATTCAAAGTCAAGATCAGAACAGCATAAATTTTCGTACCTTTACGTCAATCGATAAAAAAAAAACAAAAAAAAAGTAGAAAGATGAATCCATATTCGATGAACGTTCGTAATTCAAACATTTCTTCAACTGTTTTTTTTTTCAAGATGTCCGCTCGCAGCCGTGTTGAATAATTAAAATGTGCCTACATGGGTTTATCGCGTTATGTTTTCAAATATTATCATAAACTAACGGGTCCAAGTAACAGGATAGTTGAAAATAGGTTACTGCGTGTGATGCGTGTCCCATCTGTAATAAATGAGGACTATCGCGTGTGGATTCGCCGCTAGAGGCGCTAGTGTAGAGTGAGGTCTCCGAAATGTCAAATTAAACTGTTTGTGGGTGTATTACTCACGCTCAACACGATTGGCGTAGCGGTTGAGCGATCGACTTCTGCGCCACGTGTTGTGGGTTCGATCCCCACACGGAGCAAATATTTGTATGATCTACAGGTAGTTGTTCCGGGTCTGGGCGTTTGTGTATGTGAGAATTTGTGTTTATAAACGCACCCACGATACAGGAGAAAATCCTAATGTGGGGCAACATTTAAAAAAAAAAATACTAATTAGAATAATTTTTTTAGTGAACATTTTGCAATATCTGAGACAAATTATGGCAAAAATGAGTTACGGGTCAATGAATATTAGTGTTTTATCCTTCTGGGAACTTTTATCCTCCTTTTTTTCGGAACCTAACGGGGCTACATATCTCTGCGGCAAGCTAGATGTTTTTACGGTACTATTTAAAGGTATTAAATATGATTTAATGTATAAATTTGTTTTCACGCGCGTAATAACAAACTTTAAGAGTTATACTTCAGGACCTTACTCTCCAGTTGCGACATCTGGTGAGCTTAAAAAGTAGCCCTCATTGTCTGGAGTTGGTTCAAATTTCGAATAGGTTGAAATTAAATAATACTTTTTTTTATGTAGGCCTTTAGATTTAGAACACTGATCTCTATATTTCTCTATTATAGAGTATAATAAAGAGGTCAGTCATTTAGAGAAACTTTTACAAGTTTTTTTACAATGGCTTTAGTTTTTTTTTTGCTAGATGATGCCGTTATTATGAAGTAGTAAGTACTCATTTCATGATGTGCATTTTTTTTATATTCTACAATGAAAAACAAGCATAGGTATCTACGTATCGTTTGATGGTATGCGAACATAAAAGTACAATATTCTATTTACTATAGCATTAGACAAATAAACTGTCTCATTAGTCTAGTGGTCCTGAGCGTGTCTGCTACGCTAGAGGTCCTGGACTCGATTCTCATTTTCCAAGTCGAGCAGTGTTATCGGGTTTTTCTATGAAATTCTCAGTAGCAGCTCGAAGTTTGGGAGTTGTGCCCGGTTCATGGCAATAGGTTCGCCCATTACAGAGGACCTGAACATACCGCTGAACCATGGGTGTAGGTACTTAAGTACCTCTCTGCCTTACCCTTCAGGGAATACAGGCGTGACGGTATGTTATGTAGACAAATAACGTTAGTTATTGTGTTATATTGCCAAAATTAGTGCATTGTAGAAATTTAATTTGATAGTAATTTGTAAATTATAAATAGACAACATTCCTTTGCATTTATCGTAAAATAACAGAGCTTATTAGAAACTAACATGGCAATAACGATTAATTATCCCCCCTTTCCTTAGACCAAGATGAGTATCTCACCTCCAGAGTATTAACGCGATCGTTTTTAGGTTGTAAAAACGAGATGAGGCTATTTAATATGTAGAGCGGCATCTCTTTCTCTCAGCCTAAAAATGATCGCGTTAATACGTTATAATACGGCCCCAGGGCCCGTCTAGCAAGCGACGCCACTGCTTCCTTGAACTTTAATAAGGACCCCCCTTCTTAGGCCAAGATGGGTATTCCCGTCTTAAACTGCCTTCAATTACCTACCAATTCCTCACAGCACCCCCTCACCCGTTCAATTACCAATTTTCCTGTTTATAGACCCCCTAGATTGATACAAAGCTTGATTTTGTGAAATAAACAGACAACGTATTCAAAACGATTCATCCATTCAATCTGACCGAAAACCGCTCCCCCCTACTCAAAATACAGCAAGAAATGGAATTAAAAAAGAAAATTTTATTCACGGTCAAAAAAATATTGGCTGTACGTAGATATACTAACGTCATTCGTCGTTCTGAAATTCAAAAAGCACAGATTATTTACATTGTTTATGCTTTGACGCACGTAGGCGCAGGCGCAGATAAAGCCCAGATCATCAATATTGTATTGAGGCGAACACTCGGTTATATCATATTCAATAGGGTAGCTAAATGATTTTTACCTCCTTTAAAATAGATAAATGATATTCTTTATTAGATCTTTTTGAGACAGACACAAATCAATATTATTATTTATTTTTATCCCCATGGTGACGGCATTTATTCCTAGCTGACGACTTGAGAGAAGTAACAACGTAACAGGGTTTAAGAACTTTATTCTCATAAAAATTACAGTTCATACCATCATAACATACCATCACGCCTGTATTCCCCGAAGGGTTAGGCAGAGGCGTACTTAATGTACAACCACAGTTCGCCGGTATGTTTAAGTCCCATGTTATAGGGGGCGAGCCTATAGCTATTAACCGGGCACAAATCCAGACTCCGAACTGCTACTGAGAATTTCATAGAAAAACCCAATAACACTTTGCTCGACCTGGGGATCGAACCCAGGACCTCTAGTGTAGCAGTCGCACTTGGGACCACTAGACTAATGAGGCAGTCATTACAGTTCATTAATAAGATTTAAATAATTATACTTACCTACAATATAATCCATTACTTACTGGTTGCTATAATTATTAGATGGGCTGAAAAGTGAGTAACTATACAATATGGAAAACCCTGTTCGACCCGTGAATTTATTGTTAGGTATCGAGATCCGGTTCTGTTTAATTATTCATTTTCAATTTAGCTTTAAAACAGTAATTTTTTACGTGGGAGAGCCATGCTTCTGCACGAATGGGCCGGCTCGACCGGAGTGATACCACGGCCTCACAGAAAACAACGCTTACGTTGTGTTTCGCAGAGTGAGTGAGGTTACCGGAGGTACAATCCCCTTTTAAAAGGTCGGCAACGCACTTGTGACTCCTATGGTGTTGCGAGTGTCCATGGGCGGCGGTAATCGCTTACCATCAGGCGATCCGTCTGCTCGTTTGCCCTCCTATCCCATAAAAAAAATAGCCCTCATAGTATAGTATGACAGTCAATTCGAAGTTCCGTACATAACAGCAATAAGAATCTTACATCGATATTTTAAAAACATGCCATTAATCTGCAGCTAAACAATTAATGTGTTCCGATATGAAACTTAGTTAATGTATCAGTAGGGAGTTTCATACAAAGAATACTGAACGGTTTGAGTTGATACCGTTACGATCCGTTTCCGAATTGATATGTGATATGATTTTATTACAAAACCTTTACGGGTCGGACAGGGTTTTCTTAACACATGTACCTATATAGACTGTTAAGTACCGAACTCGCTGAGTACTTAAATTGACCTTGAGTGTATACTAGTAGAATTTGGGTAAATAAAACCACTGTATACTGATCTGTAAGTAGAAGCCTATATTCGAAAAAATCACAGGACCCTAACCAAATCGTTGTAACGAAACCATATCGCGATGTATTTCGATGCCAACGCCATCTAGTTAGCTCAAGTACAACTCTTACACATACATTTCATAATGATCATTAACATAAATAGCTTACATATACTAGAAATATAAACTGTAACGCCGCATTTCGTTGGTATATTTGATCTTTTTTTCTTTTTTAAAAAACTGCCCCCCCTAGGATTTTCTCCTGTACCGTGGCTGCGTTTACAAACACAAATTCTCACATCTACCTGTAGATCATTCAAATATTTGCTCCGTGTGGGGATCGTACCCTCAACACGTTGCGCAGAAGCCGATCGCTCAGCCGCTACGCCAAACGTGCCGTCAAATTAATTTGTCTCTTAAACAAGGTCCAGAATGCCAACGAATTTCAAAGAAAATCGTACACACTATTAACACAGCGGCAACCCTACCTATTTCACGCACACATTTGAACGTGTCCTAACGTCGTCTCGATTAAGTAGGTAGTTAAAGTAAGTGTCAATATCGGAAAGTTTCAATGAAGTATCCAAGGTGTGGCCGTAGCTATTCTTATAATAATCATGGTGAAATCAGATACACAACTTCTGAAGTACAGAACCTTTAGCATACATTACATAGCAAACATTTTAAAACTATAAAGTTATTTTAGTAAAGGAAACATCAATCACGGGCAGGATTCGAACCTACGTTAGATACGCTTAGAGGTCAGAGCGTCTGGTGTATCTAACCAGACGCAGTTTCGAATCCTACCCGCGATTGAATTTTTCCTTTACTAAAATAACTAAAATAAATAACGTGGTATGAGGAAGCCCAGGATAGAAAATCCTGGACTGAGTTAGGGGAGGCCTTTGCTCAGCAGTAGGCCTTATTATGTTTGGCACCCAGGGACCGTATCGTGGCCACCATAAGTATTGCCATTTCAGTTTCCTCGATTTATATGTAATATTTTTTTCGAGGATTTTTTATTTGTAAATTGCAAATGATTATATAAACAGAACTGAATCTCGATACCTAACAATATCTTCACGGGTCGGACAGGGTTTTCTTGACACATTGTATATATAATTTATACTATTCCATGAGGTATATGTTATTTTTTTTATGGAATAGGAGGGCAAACGTATACCCGGATCGCCTGATGGTAAGCGATTACTGCCGCCCATGGACACCCGCAACACCAGAGGAGTCACAAGTGCGTTGCCGACCTTTTAAAAGGGGATTGGGCCTCCAGTAACCTCACTCACTCGGCAAAACATAACGTAAGCGTTGTTTGACGCCGGTTTTCTGTGAGGCCGTGGTATCACTCCGGTTGATCCGGCCCATTCGTGCCGAAGCATGGCTCTCCCACGTATTTATAACTAATAAGATAGTATAAATTAAAATTAAAGATAACTGCAGGTATCCATTATTACACCTCTGTCTAAATCTTCGGGGAATAACATAAAATACCATGACGCCTGCATTCCCCGAAGGGTTAGGCAGAGACCCCTGTGCACTAATATACACCCACAGTTCGCCGGTATGTTTAGATCCCATGTAATAGGGGGCGAACCTATTGCCATTAACCCGGCACAAATTCCAAACTCTGAGCTGCTATTGAGAATTTAATAGAAAAATTTAATAATACTTTGTTCGACCTGGGAATCGAACCCAAGACATCTAGCATAGCAGTCTCGGTCAGGATCACTAAGCTAATGAGACAGTTATAATAAATCGTCCTGGCTTAGGAATAATTGAACAATACCTTTTACAAATATGTAACGACAAAAAAAAACAATTTGAAACTTACAGTTGCCATTCTCTTTATAATATTCAAAATACATAGTAAGTAGAAATATCCGAACACATATTATAAATCCAAGATGGCGCCCTAACGGTAGAATTTGGATCAGTGTCAGTCAACTTAATTTTCCAATGTAAAGACAGATTATCATGTATATATTCAAGACTGGGTACAGACATACAGTTACTGAATAATTCCTTTAGCAATTTAATGCAATTTTATGTATTTTCGAATCCATAATTAAAAGTAAAATGGTGGAATAGATTCAGGGATGGGTCAAGATTTTTTCCCCGTGTAGGGATGGGTTAGAATACTGCCGTTCAGACAGGCATCCCGTAAGAGGCGTGAAAATATCTGACTTGCTCGATGGTAGGACCTCTTGGGGTCTGACTGGCGACCACCCTTACGTCGGAGTCTGTCGTAAAGCACCTTGGTGTGTGTTTCGACTTTTGCACGTAAGAGCCATTTCCTCTCGGTTGCTACGGCTCTGGCAGTCTGCAGTCCGTAGAGGCTCTTAAAGATCGGCAACGCATCAGTAACTCCTCTGGTTTTACACGTGTCCATGGGCGACGTTGACTACTTACCACCAGGTGGCTCGTCAACTCGTTTGCCGACTTAATCCATAAAAAAAGAAAATTGTTTCTTTTTCTTTCTCTTTTGCCCCACACTAGGATTTTCTCCTGTATCGTGGGTGTTTTTACAAACACAAATTCTCACATACACAAACGCCCAGACCCGAAACAACTATCTGTAGGTCATATAAATATTTGCTCCGTGTGTGGATAGAACCCACAACACGTGGCGCAGGAGCCGATCGCTCAGCCGCTACGCCAAACGTTTCGTCTAACTATGTAGCTCTGGTCTAATATAATTTCACTCGTGTGTATATGTATTATATAATGAAATATATGTATTATATAACCTATACAATGTATTAAGAAAACCCTGTCCGACCCGTGAAGGTATTGTTAGGTATCGAGATCCAGTTCTGTTTATATAATCATTTTCAATCCTTATTAATATTAGAAACGTGAAAGTTTGTGAGTATGGATGGAATGTATGGATGTTTGTTACTCATTTACGTCAAAACGGCTGAACGGATTTGGATAAAATTTGGCACACAGATTAAAGCCTTTTTTTTTTGGAAAATACTCATGGATCGTCTGCCTCCCGGGGAGGTGGCGGGTATGTCGGACTCGTAGCGACTAAAAACCGTACATGCCTTGCTTGGCCCTATAGTCATGGCCATGGGATTCATGATATTCGCCACGATCATGACAGGCAGATAGATTATAGCCTGGAATATCACAAATAGGCCACTTTTTATCCAGGTCAGACCCAATCCTGAAGTCCACGCAGACAAAGACGCGGCAGAAGGTATTTTATAATGAAAACTAAATCTCCATAAAAAAATTATTAAACAATGATGGCAATCCCTATGTGCCAAACATAATAAAGAGACCATGATTCTTTGAGTTTGCTTCGGCGTTTCTTCTCAGAGGTTGTCAGGTAATGCCGGCGCCATCTCGATAAAAATGACTGCCTCATTAGTCTAGTGGGCCCAAGCGCGACTACTACGCTATAGGTCCTGGTTTCGATCTGGGTTCGAGCAAAATGTTATTGGGTTTCTCAGCTCGAGTCTGGATTTGTGCCCGGTTAATGGCATCTCGCCCACTATTCCATGGGACCTAAACATACCGGCGAACTGTCGGTGTAAATAAGTACCTACGCCTCTACCTTACTCTTCGGGGCATACAGGCGTGATGGTATATGTATTATCTAGTTAATAAAATATATTAAAAGTGTTTATAAAAGATCTATTTACTTACTTTAGAAATAAATACCTACATACCCATTAAAAACATAAATGTAACAATAGAGCCAAGTTCAATATTAAGTATAGGCGTGATTGTCGACTTCGCCGACAAAACGAATTGAGATCCAAATGAATGCCGAGTTCTGTAGATAATCTTGCTCAAGTTTGACTTGGCTAGTATTTACCAATAAAGTACATTTTTAGAAATGAATTGAAAAAAAATGATATTTATTTCTGTAAATAGATGTTTTAAATATACTTCTTACGTGTACATTTTTTAAGTAGGTACTAGATGGTGTCGGCATTTCCTAGCTGACGACCTCTAAGAAGAAACACCAACAAGTAACAAACTCAGAGAATCATGGTCTCTTTTGAAGTATATATAATAGTATCAGAATAATGACATAATGAGGGATACAATGCAGGGCAGTGTCTGAAATGGCCTTTTGAAGAAAGATCCATAGCGGTTTTGAGTAGACCAGTCCCAGGCGACGGCACGCATGCATCAGTCATTCTGTAGCTCAACCATATTACCTATAGGAAGCTCAAAGCTAGAAAAATGAAATTGTTTACCTTACAATGTAAAAACAGTAACATAAGATATTCTAAATTAGGATTATAGACAAGCTAAGGGGCTTTAATGTGCAAAATGTAATGTATGTAGGTTAAATAGTTTTTTAGTTGTGAAGGGATCAAAAGTAGCTCGAAATGGATCGGTTAATATTACACCCGGTTGCTTCATCACCAGTTCCTTTTTCTTTTGAACTTGGCTGGGCACGCTACCGCGTGTCTATAACATTAAAAATCCGATCAGCAGTTCCGTAGATTACCGCCTACGTACATCACTCACACATCAATCCTTTTACCTTTTTAAACTAACTATAATTGAAATAAATTGCCTTATTAGTCTAGTGATTCAAGCGCGACTGCTATACTAGAGGTCCTGGCTTCGATTCCCAGGTTAAGCAAAGTATTATTGGGTATTTCTATTAAATTCTCAGTAGTAGCTTTGTCTGGATTTGTGCCCCGTTAATGTAATAGGCTCGCCCCCTATTACATGGGACCTAAACATTACATTCTCATTTCTCTGTTGTGTTCGGAGAATACTGGCGTAATGGTATGTACTTAGTTAGGTATGAAAGTAAATAAATCTTCTGTTACAAATAAGTAGTGGTTAAAATTGAATATCACTTACGATAAGTGTCAAAAATCAAATTGACAACAATGTTTCTTTTTTTGGCACAATGGTTTATTCTCATAAAACAACGATCTCTGAAATTATGCTAAAACATAAACAATACTCCTTGCTAAGCTTGAAAAATCTGTAAAAAAAATATAGAATACAAGATCAGGGAATAGCGCGCAGGATAAACAGTGGCACGCGAGACTCGGGTGAACGCGCACGCACGCGTGCATCTTATTTTTTTTTACAACCATACGTTAGCTGTGGTTTCGCGCGCTTTTTTATCACGGAACTTTTAAACATGGAGATTTGACAGGTAAGTTTTTTTTATGATTATGTAAGATGGCGATGGGATTGGGGAAGAGGCTTTCGCGTTAACGGGTTGTAGGTTTGGTTCCTGCCGGGAGCCCACACAATGTTATTAAGGGTTTTACGCTAATAACATACCATTCCATCACGTCTGTATTGAAGTATAAGGCCGGGGTGTACTGATGTACACCCACAGTTCGCCGATATTTTTAACTCCCATGTAAAAGGTGGCCTATTGCCATTAACCGGGCACAAATCCAAACTCCGAATGGTACCTACTTGATAATGATTTCTCTATGAAAGCTAAACGCATAACTGATACGCGAAAAAAAAATCATAGAACATCCCAATAACACTGCTCTACCTGGGAAGCGAACCCAGAACATCTAGCTAGGCTGCTACAATAAATAATCTATGCGTGTAGCGTAGCAGTCGCGCTCAAGACTAATGTAGCAATTAATGCAATTTTTGTATCTAATTATCGGTGTTGCCAGCGTTCATATTTTTCGCAAATCCGTGGAAATTTCCCATAATCCTTTATTATTTATTTATAATAATGTATTATCTAATATAATTTAAGTTGGAAAAGAAGTATCTTTTTGTGATTTTTTTGCATTTTCCATGCTAAGATTATTAAGTTATTTTTTAGTAAAGGAAAAAATTCAATCGCGGGCAGGATTCGAACTTTCGTCTTCTGGTTTCGGTGTTTCTTCGCAGAGGTCGTCAGCTAGGAAATGCGGACACCATCTAGTACTCAAAAAAAAAACAAGTAAAAGTAACTTTAAGAGATCTATTTACAGAAACAAATATAATTTCATTTCATTTCTTTTCATTACTACATAATAATTATTAAGTATCACGCGCTTAAACGGTGAAGGAAAACATCGTGAGGAAACCTACATGGCTGAGAGATTTTCTAGACGGCGTGTGATAATGACACGCTGCGGATCGCAGGTTTGATTCCCGCACATGAAGGAGCTAGTTTTTTTTGTATAGCCTACAAAGGAAGGGTTCCATATTTTAGTTTTAGTTCTAGTTTAAATGGTAATGTAGCCAATGACATTACTGGGCAAATGAGACTTAACAACTGAGGTGTCAAGATGACAACGCGCGAGTGATACCACTGGTGTTTATTTATTTATTTATTTATTTACACAAGGCACATCAGCAATATAAACACAAACATTGGTTAGTAGCAAAATACAGAGACAAAGACTAGTGTTTATATCAATTACAGATATGCACAACATTTAGGATAACATTTCACAGTAGTTATATATTATAATTATATTAAATAAGCTGTTGTTAATGTTAAATAATAATAACGTTAAAAATGAACTAAAATTGTATTATAATTTGTAAAAATAAGTAAGAATTAGTAGAAATTAACTAATATTAGTTTCGAATTTATCATGCTTCTTCTTTATAATCTTTAACCTAAAACGCGTGGGGTGGTCATAGAATATATCTAAATCATACAAAACGCACCAACTATTGTATGTTGATATTAGTCTGGTGTTGCTGGCGTCTGTGGGCTGCAGTTGTCGCTTACCATCAGGCGGCCTGTATACATAATTGTCATCTTAACAAACCATCACGCCTGTATTCCCCACATGGTTAAGTAGAGGTGTACAAATTTACACCCACAGTTCGCCGGTATGTTTCCAGTCAGTTAATAGGGGGCGAGCGTATTGCCATTAACCGGGCACAAATCCAAACTCCGACTTGCTATTGAGAATATAGATAAACCCGAACGAAGAAGGGTAGAAGGACATACTTATATGATGTTCAATCTATTTCCATAGCAAAATTTATCAAAATCGGTGGAACGGTTTCGGCATTAAAACGTAATAAACAAACTAACAGTTATTTTGGCATTTCTAATATTCGTTTTTATTTTTGTATATTTAAAATAAAAATACATTAACAACATAACATTATTTATGGGTTTAGTCTTAATTTAAAATCAGACGTTTTTCACGTGGGAGAGCCATGCTTCGGCACGAATGGGCCGGCTCGACCGGAGTGATACCACGGCCTCACAGAAAACCGGCGTTAAACAACGCTTACGTTGTGTTTCGCCGAGTGAGTGAGGTTACCGGAGGCCCAATCTCTTTTTAAGGTCGGCAACGCACTTGTGACTCCTCTTTTGGTGTTGGTATATGGTAAGCGATTATCGCCGCCCATGGACACCCATGGGCGGCGGTAATCGCTTACCATCATCCGGCTGCTCGTTTGCCCTCTTATCCCATAAAAAAAAACACGCCATTGTCAATCTGGTAAAGTAATAATACCTATCAATAATCCTTGGTTAAATATTTTAACCAAGGATTATTGATAGGTATTATTAATTACCCCTGCCCTTACCAGCGGGCCTGTATTCCCCGAATGGTTAGGCAGAGGTGTATTAATTTACACCCACAGATCACCGGTATATTTTAGATCCCATATAATTTGGGAGCGAGCCTATTAGCATTAACCAGGCACAAATCCCAAACTCCGAGCTGCTACTGAGAATTTCATAGAAAAACCCAATAACACTTTGCTCGACTTGGGATCGAACTCAGGACCTCTAGCGTAACAGTCGTGCACATGACCACTAGTTTAATGAGGCTATTAATAAAGTTATAAATAAAATTCTCGGTAAAATGATTAATTTTTGAATAAGATTTGTTAAAGGAAGTGTTGAAAGCTGCGTTTGCATATATGAGTCGAAACTCGTGTCAATATCATATTACAACTGTCATTTTGTGTTTTTGTCATTACGTGTTACTAGTAGCGACCTTGCCAGTAACCAATAAAATATAGGTCACGATCAAAGTCTTTGCTTAAAGGCCTACGCACACCGGAACGGAATGGCAGATGATTTTGCCACCTGTCAGCGCACACTAGCCTACTAACAAATTTTTAAGTTTGACATTACAAATAGTAATATATAATATAATCAACCCATTACATTGTCCCACTGTTGGGCACGGGTCTCATCTCAGAATGAGAGGGATAAGGCTATAGTCCATCACGCTACCCTAATGCGGGTTAGCAGACTTCACACGCCGTCGAGAAAATCTCTCAGACATGCATGTCTCCTCGCGATGTTTTCGTTCACCGTTTAAGCGCGTGGTAATTAACTATTAATACGCACATGACTTCGAAAAGTCAGAGGTGCGTGGCTTGTATTCGAACTCGAGACCTTTGACTTGGCAGTCCTATGGTCATATCACTAGGCTATCTTGTCTTATCTTATATAGGGCCGCGGCAGCAAGGCCACAGAGCACTTCGACCCAATGGGATCTTTTGTGCTTCCCCTAGATGCCTATGACTCATCCCCGCCCAGTTCTTCAAACATCTCTTCCATGAGCTTTATAAAGAGGCCTGGGGGTATGAGTCTGTAGTCCTCTGGTCTTGGATAACCCTGCCCCAAGAGGCGCATACACTTTCTAGCCATTACATCGCATGTAAACAGAAGGTGTTTCATGCTCTCAATTTCCCTTTTGCAGGCCCTGCAGGCTGATGTCTCTGTCAGACCCATCTTTTGCAGGAGAGCGTTAGTTATTAGGCTATCACTGCTGATATTAAAATTATAGTTACATAATTTATAACAATCAATTATAAGTATTAGCAATGACATTTTTTGTGACGTTTAATTAATTTAAAACGCAAATGTAAATGTGATTATTACGTAAGCTAGATAATTAGATCTAATGTACGTACTAGACAGATTTAAGTGGTATGGCGGCTTTGAGACTTTTATGTGACCTACGTAAATGTTCCACTGATCTGGTATCGTCGTGCGACGGGTTGTTTAGCTCCCTAGATTATGCTCGAGCTATCCAATGAGTGACGCATGCGTGTCGTCAGATGCAACTGGCCTACTCAAAGCTAATAAGGCTCTTTATTCAAAAGACCATTTCAGACATTAACTTGCAATGTAACTCACATATTTGGTACTAAGTATTATGTCTGGACTTTAAAAGAGACCATGATTCTCTGAGTTTGTTTCGGTGTTTCTTCTCAGAGGTCGTCAGTTAGGAAATGCCGGTGTCATCTAGTTAAAATAAAAAGAAACATTGACTTGTAAAAGTGTCCTTAAAAGATCTATTTACAGAATTATCATTAAATCATTTATTTTATTTATTTATTTAAGACACTTTAACGACTCATTTACCAAGACATCGCAGACGTGCCGCAGCATATTTTTTTGACTTGGACGTTGGTTATTGATTCAGGGAATCTTCACAACGTAACCGGACTTGGTGGCGAGGCACCAAATGCCACCAGTCAGGAGTACGGTTGCCAGGTCGCCAAACCTAATAGCCGGACAGACCAGCCAGTTTGGCCGGACATTTGGGCAGAAAGGCCGGACACCCTACATTATTGAGGATTTTGTGTCTCAGTATTATTAGGTACGACAAGAATTTTTTTTATGTAAAATCAAGCTTATTTTATTATTATCATAAATCTTGTTAAATTCTAATAAATTCACGGGCGGCACTGCGGCCTGCGGGAGCGACCAACTCGACAGTCAACTCGCCTGCACTCGGCCACGCTCGGCGCTCGCTCGTTTGCGAAATGTAAAAAGCCTAACAAAAGCCGGACAAGCCGGACACCGTTTATTTTGGCCGAACACGCAATCAAAAACCCTACCTATGTCCGGCTTTATCCGGACGCCTGGCAACGCTATTCAGGAGCAACTTATAAACTAAGCAACAGCAGTTAAGGGCGGACCTCGACTTAGAGCATTGCTGGGGGGGAGAGCTAAGGACGGCTGGATCTGGATTAAATTATTGTACCGTTTGACTCACCCCGAGGCATGTCACGGCGTCCTTCGGCGTGCCGTTGCATCCCGCCGTGCGATCCCTTGTCACACGCTCTCCGATGTCGAGTCAAAAAATCCCTTTCGATGCCACAGAATTAATTTAAAACATTGGAATTTATGTCGTATTCCTACCAGATAAGTTTGAATGTCCTTTGGTAAAAAATTAAATCCTTTGCCATTCCGTCCCGGTGTGCGTAGGCCCCAAGGGTGATCGTTCACCTGAGCCCGCCAAATTCAAATTGCAATGGTTTTTTGCAATATGTAGATCTAAGACACATTCTAGATTCATAGCAGTATTAAGGGTCCGGCGGAGCGTGAATTGCCCATAAAAATGTAATACCGACATAAATCGTAATCCAGACAATATTCTATCAAATTATGTTATTATTCGGATTTAGATGCTGTTAATTTAGGTTCCTACGGTCCTATTTCATCTGCTAGTTAACTGAAAATAAAAGACCGGAAAATCTTTCGAAACCTGGTAAAGTTATTAACAATTGCATTCGCTTACATTTATTTCCTGTGAACTATTTTGGGCGAAACGGTAGAGCAGCAACCTAGATTAATAGTATCGGAATCACAATAATATCAGAATTTGGTTAAATTGTGTTTGAATCACGATTTATTTCGGTATCACGTTTATAAGAGAAATTAGGTTAATATTCACAACTTTTGCTTAAAAATTTGCGTTATTGCAGCTAAAAATAGTGTAAATTGACAATTTTGGCGGTTGGCACAGTTTTTGATTTCATAAGTATTTCTATGTGTTATTCCAGACTATAATCTATCTGTGCCAAATTTCATTCAGATCCGTTCAGTCGTTCTGGCATTAAACATCCATACTCACAAACATTCACGTTTATAATATTGGTAAGGAAGTAAAGATATTTTTAGCAAAGGTTTTAGTTGTCAGTTGTGAATGCTGTATCTAAGAGGTGTAGCGTGATGTTATATAGCCTATGTTACTCAGTGATAATGTAGCTTTCTAACGGCAAAAGGATTTTTGAAATCGGTCCAATAGTTTTTAAGTTTATTCGTTACATACAATGTATTGTTGTGTCTATCTTTCCTCTTTATAATATTAGTGTAGATCTATCTAAAAACATAAACCCGACAATAGATGGTTTGGTTACAGCGAAAAAATATTACCAAAAAGCTGACATCTATAAGGCTTGTACTTCATTTTTAAATAGCACGTACCTGGGATTTTATAGAATTTTCACGTATGGATCAAAAGATAGAACTAATTCTGGGGCGGCGTTTTTCGACCCTCAAATAAAAGGTTCAATACAGATAAATGTAAATTCAAAAATTAATATAATGTGTACTGAACTGGTAGCAATAGAGGAAGCTTTATCATATATTTACTCATTGGGTAGCGGTAATTATGTCGTTTTAACTGATTCGAAAAGCGCCCTCCAACATTTGATTCGGTGTACCTCTAGTTTTCGAGGCGCTCCAATTGCCTATAGTGTGATTGACTCCATCCGTAAACTTATCTCAAGGAACCAGAATGTAGTATTGCAATGGATCCCGGCTCATGTTGGCCTGGAAGATAATGAAGTAGTAGACCAACTAGCGAAGGGTGCTTGCGATATAGGGTTGGTTTGTCCCTATCTCCCGGTGCACAATGACTTTCTGTGTTATGTCAAGGAACAGTGTAACAAAATGTGGCACGAGTACTTCGATCAGAGGTCGTTAAGTAAAGGTATATGGTATCGAACTATCCAACCAGCCTTGTCTTATCATTCATGGATCGACCAGGCTAACATGAGTCGATCGGAAATTGTTATGGCCCTTCGACTTCGATCGGGACACATCCCATTAAACGGTTTTGGTTTCCTTATGGGTAAAGTTGCTTCACCTAATTGCCCAGAGTGTAACAAAGTGGAGGATGCCTATCATATACTGATGGAGTGCGTTCGGAACGAGGTCGAGAGGAACATCTATTTGGGCAAATCATTTGATGTCGGAAAATGTAATAATATACTTGCGTTCCCTTTGTCAAAAGATGCTAAACTCCTGTACAAAATAGCGAAGAAAGGATTTAGATCTTAGAACATAAGCTTTTGTTTGTACCGATGAGGGTGGCATAATCAGTTTGTGATTAAACCCTCTATAAATAAATAAAGATTAAAAAAAAAAAAAAAAAAATTAGTGTAGATGTCGCAATTAGGTAAGTTACTGCCATGAATCTAAAATAGATTCTACCTTACAAATTTTGAAAAGTCATTTGACATGAATTTAGTGAGCTCAGAGCATTTGCCGCGATTACGTATGAATGGATTAGCCGTTTTTAGCCGACATCAATAAAGAACTGTCTCGTTATTCTAATGGTCATAAGCGAAGCTCCCGAGCAAGAGATCTTGGGTTCGATTCTCGGATCGGGCAAATTTTATGAGTTTTTTCTATGAAATAGGTACTCAGAATTATTCCCCTCATTCCTGCCTCTGGCCAAAAGCTAACCCACAATTAATTGTAAGTACCTAACTCACAGTCTGGATACCCATCCATATTTTAAGCGCAGCAAGTACAGCTTGACCTTGTGTGTTGGTGAAAATATAAAAAAATATGTTCTCTCTTTATTTTCAGATAAATACATCAACCATTAAAAAAAGCACCAAGATGGCCGCCTTTTGCCAGAATACACATAAAAATATTTTGAATAAAGAATTAACATTCTACGAATGTCAAAATGAAATTAAAAACAGACAATCTAAAAAAGATTTTCTGCAATTTTATACGAATTTGAGTTTCGATATTATAAGAACGACGTTTGAATTTTTACTTGATAATATTGCATTAATTATTTTCGCTATGTTAATTTATTTTTTATTTAAAATTATCTACAAAAGTTATTTCAATCCATTAGTGTATAAAAAAGTAAGTATATTTAAGTTCTAAATTCTTTTTAAATGGCTTATGTTTAACTAACCACCAGATCTAGTAAAATGTTACGGCAAAAAATCACTTTATATTGCCAAAAATAGTCAATGATCACCAAAATAAGTTTTAAGTCTATCTAACCTAACCTAAACCTAATTTTTGGTAACCATTTATCCATTTTGGTAAGTATTTTGGTGATCAATTTACTAAATTTGTATTCCGATTTGTATTTCGATTCCCAGGTCGAGCAAAGTGCTAATGGGTTTTTCTATGAAATCCTCAGTAGCAGCAGAGTTTGGAATTTGCGCTCGGGTAATGGTAATAGGGTCGCCCTATTACATGGGACCTAAACATACCGGGAAAATGTGGTTGAACATTAGTACACCCCTGCCTAACCCTTACAGGAATGGGAATACAGGCGTGATGGTATGATATGCAGGGTCACAAATGGTTTATTTTTTTCGATAGGTGACTAATGGTAGTATTTTATGGATTAAGTCGGCAAACGAGCTGACGACCCACCTAGTGGTAAGTAGTCATCGTCGCCCATGGACACCTGCAACACTAGAGGAGTTGCTGATGCATTGCCGAGCCTTTAGAGCCCCTACGGACTGCAGATTGTCAGAGCCGCAGCAACCGAGGGGAAGTGGCTCTTACGCGCAAAAGTCGAAACACACACCGCGGTGCTTTACGACAGACTCTGACGTAAGGGTGGTCGCCAGCCAGTCAGACCACAAGAGGTCCTACCAACAGATATTTTCACGCCTTTCATTTTTTACAGTGAATAGAAGAAGCAGTGATAGCCTAGTGGTATGACCGTTGGGCTGCCAAGTCAAAGGTCTCGAGTTCGAACCCAAAGAGGCACGCACCTCTGACTTTTCGAAGTCATGTGCGTATTAATGTGCATTTGCGGTGAAGGAAAATATCGTGAGAAAACCTGCATGCCTGAGAGATTTTCTCGGTGGCGTATGAAGTGCCAACCCGCAGTAGGCCAGCGTGGTGGACTATAGCCTAATCCCTCTCGTACTGACAGGAGACCCGGCCCCGTTAGGGGGACAGTATAATGGGTTGATTATGTTATGTTATAATTTTTTTACAGGAACTGACAGAAATCGGTTTCGATCACATTGTGGCAGGCCCAGACCGCGATAGGCGGATATCCCGAGCCCAGGCTACTAGACGGATGGGTAGTAAAATACCTCCACCATATCCCAACGGATGGTTTGCGGTAGGAGAGAGCCGCGAATTGAAAATTGGTGGTGTAGCCGCGGTTGATGCTATAGGTAACGCCATCTGTTGTTGAGTAGCAAAAGTTTGGAGTTATATTTTTTTATTCCTGATAGGCTTACGCTATAATCTATAAAAGTATCCTGTGTTAGGTTAGTCCAGGTTATAAACCTATCTGTACCAAATTTCCGTTCAGCGGTTTTTGAGCAATTGACTAACAAACATACTTTTTCACATTTATTTATTTTAAACGAGTAGCTCTACATATACAATAGATCAAATAATAATATAATAATCTTAATTTGCAGTAAAATGTGGTAGGTATAGGTGTTACAAGTGGTAGTAGAGACACACATCTTTGTCTTAATATTCACAAATTCATTGTTTATAATAAAATTATAATAATAATTATGGTTTTTTCAAAGCAGTTTCGTACGAATATAATTTAACTTTATATTAATAATTACCTATTATACCTAATTAATCTATTATATCATAAATAATATATCTTAGTACATCTCTAGCTAACACTTCAGGGAATACAGGCGTACCTAATGTTTTAAAAAATATTTCAATTTTTATTAAGGCCCAGTAGAGCCATCCAGTATCGAGTAGCAAAAAATACATTCACATTATTTTTAATATTTTTCTTGCATAACCTAGACAACATCTCTATTATTCCCAGGTCAAAATCTCTGCATCTACCGCGGGGAGGATGGTGTCGCAAGATGCGTTGACGCATACTGTCCCCATCTGGGCGCCAATATTGCGGTGGGCGGCAATGTTAGCGGCAGCTGTATTGAATGCCCTTTTCATAAATGGAGATTTGGAAAAGACGGCGCATGCGTCAGCGTGCCGGGACTAGAGAAAGGTACAGTGGCGACCAAAAGTCTTTGTTGACGTTTAGTTTGACTTACGACCTTCTATTCATTGTCGTTAACAAGTGACACGCACTGGCTGTATCGAGCTCGCTCGTACTGTTCATAGCAATGTAATCCTTAGCGTGCTTATGGACTTTTGAGTGTTTACTGTACCTACGTACATCATAGCAGAATAAGATTTTCTTACGCCCATGGCAGAACAAGATTTGCTTTGATTTTGATAGCTACAATCAATCTACATAATTGTCAAAAACTGTCAAAATTTACAAGTTTGTGAGATATTGTACATCTCGTAAGAGCCGAGAAAATATCAGACTTGCTCGGTGGTAGGAGCTCTTGTGGTCTGACTGGCAGGCGACCACCCTTACGTCGGATTTTGTCGTAAAGCACCTTGGTGTGTGTTTCGAGGTTTGCGTGTAAAATCCAGTTTCCCTTCGGTTGCTGCGGCTCTGGCAGTTTGCAGTCCTTAAGGCAATGCATCAGCAACTCCTCTGGTGTTGCAGTTGTCCATGGGCGGCGTGAACTACTTACCATCAAGCGGCTCGTGTGGTCGTTTGCCGTCCTAATCGAATCCTAATAAAAAAAAACGAAAAAAAAAATAAAGATTTGCCTAAATGTGACGTTTGTTTTTTTTTAGCTCTAATGTTTTGTGACATTTGTTTTTTTTTTCACAGCACCAAAAGGAGTTTCGATAAAGCATTGGACTACGGTAGAGATTGATGGCGCCATCTGGATTTGGTATGACGCAGAGAACAGACCTCCACTCTGGACTGTAAGCGAAGTTCCAGAGCTAAGCAGCTGGGGTTACAGAGGGAGAAACGAGTTTACTGTCAGCGCTCATATTCAGGTGAGGAGTTTTTTTTTTATAATTGTAACAGCTAAAAGAGGTCCATTGCAAAACAAACGCCTCTCTCTCCCATATACTTCTACAAGGACCCGTTATATGTTGCCTGCATCTAGCGTTACCAACATATAACTGAATAAGCGCAAGCTTGTCGATTAGAATATCGAGTGGTCGATTAGAATATCGAGTCATAATTATAATAACGAAACCCGAAAGTCATTTTGAGACATGTAAACATATTATTTTTAAGAAATTCATTATATCAGCTAAACGTAAAACTTGTGGCCGTACCATAATCGTACGCGCAACGACTACGATATCGATGCGCACACGCACACAATAAAAATTTGTGCAAATAGGTTTCAGTTTTCCATACCTCGTAACAACTGAACGGATCTAGATAAAAGTTGGCACACAGATAGATTATGGCCTGGAATGACACATGACCGCAATGACACTTTTTATCCAGGTCGGTCCCAATCCTGAAGTCCACGCAGACAAGGTCTCAGACAGAAGCTAGTTATCTCTAGCTCATATGCATGTATGTCAACAAAATTCCACGTCTATCAATTCTTGTTCATAATATCGACTTCGTGTTAACTTGGACATAACCTTCAATGTCCACACATCCTGTTCGCACTATTGTACCAGAAGAATATAATACCTATTAATTTATAAGAGTGTCCATGGAGTTTCTTGCCGGATTCTTCTCCATAGGATCAACTTTTTGGAACCGTGCAATTAGACTCAATGACGTTTCATAAACGCTTGTAAAAGCTTATTTGAAACTAGCTTTTGCCAGCGACTTCGTCCGCGTGGAATAGTTACTTTGTTCCCTAGTTCTTCGCCCGCGGTTTCACCTGCGTTGCCCCGTTCCTAAGGGTTGTAGCGTGATGTTTTATAGCTTGAAACCTTTCTCATGAATCACTCATTTTCAAATCAACATTTCCCTTCACTGCTCTGCTCCTATTGATCGTAGCGTGATGAAAAGTATACTATAAACTGCCCAGGAGTATGAAGAACAATTGTACCAAGTTTCGTTGAAATCCGTCGAGTGGTTTTTGTTTCTATAACGAACATACAGACAGACAGACAAAAATTTTACTGATTGCATTTTTGGCGTCAGTATCGATCACTAATCACCCGCTGATAGTTATTTTGGAAATATATTTCATGTACAGAATTGACCTCTCTACAGATTTATTATAAGTATAGATAAAAACATTTGAACTTGAACTTGACGAGTAAAAACTTTATTCTTACAGGAAATACCAGAAAATGGGGCCGACGTTGCTCACTTGAACGCAGTACACTCACCATCTTTACTTACCAGTCTTGGCGAGAAGTATCCGTTACTTAATTATCTAATAGGTAAATTGGTCCTGGAGGGTTTATTATATTAGAGGTCCTGGTTTCGATCCCATGGTCGAGCAAAATGTTATTGGGTTTTTCTATGAAATTCTCATTAGCAGCTCGGAGTCTGGATTTGTGCCCGGTTAATGGCTATAGGCTCGCCCCCTATAACATGGGACCTAAACATACCGGCGAACTGTGGGTGTACATTAAGTACACCTCTGCCTAACCCTTCGGGGAATACACGCGTGATGGTATGTAGGTAAATTGGTAGGTATAGCTTTCTCCCAGGGCTGTAGCCAGAAATAAGGGCTACCATTTATAAGCTAAGCAGATGTCACCACTAACGGGTAAGGTCCTGAAGTATAGCTTATAAAGTTTGTTACCTATTATGCTCGTGAAAACAAAGTACCTACGTCATTATCAGCCCATAATGTCCCTCTGCTGGACAAAGACGACACGATTGGCGTGGCGGTTGCGCGATCGGCTTCTGCGCCACGTGTTGTGGGTTCGATCCCCACACGGAGCAAATATTTGTATGATCTACAGGTAGTTGTTCCGGGTATGGGCGTTTGTGTATGTGAGAATTTGTGTTTGTAAACGCACCCACGATACAGGAGAAAATCCTAGTGTGGGGCAACGTTTAAAAAAAGGTCTTCTATTCCTTCCAATGGTCGCGATTGTTAGCTACATCCTTCCAATTCTCAAGGAAGACGTCCAGTTCGTCCCGCCATCTCCTGCCGCGACCCCGTGTCGCTGTTTGAGGACACCAATCCTGAGCTAGCTTTATTGTATTACCTACATAATATATTAAATCCTATCTATACTAGATAATATTACAAAGCTGTTGTTTGTTTGAACGCGCTAATCTCAGTAACTACTGGTTGGAATTGAAAAATTCTTTTTGTGTTGGATAGTCCATTTATCAAGGAAGGCTATATAACATCACGCTACGCCTCTTAGGAACGGAGCAGCGCGGGTGAAACCGCGAGCGGGTCGCTAGTTTCAAAATATAATACCTTTAAATCGTACCGGAAATCTAGCATGCCACAGAGATACCTACCTAGTCCCGTTTTGTTCTGACAAAAAGTTTCCGAATAAATAAAACTATCACAAAGCACTAACTGTAGGTGTACATTAGTACACCTCTGCCTAACCCCTCGGGGAATACAGCCGTGATAATAATGATTTCTTCCATTCTAGGATCCCATGTATGGTCTGCGAATTGGACAAGAGGAGAGGACCACACAGCCATCATGACTCTAACACACGACTACAAGCTACTGAAATATAACCTATGTCATATAGATGTCAAAGTGACTCAGGTACGTTGGTTATATAATTAAAACTAGCTTCGAGAAAGTTAAGAAATCCCGTCAAAATCGGTTAAGCCGTTTCGGAGATTAGCCAGAACAAACAGACAGACAGGCATACAAAAATTAAAAAAAGATTTTGTTATAAGTGCCGTATTTAACCCGGCGAACATTAGCCAGGGTATCTCACACCCTGGTAAAATTTAAAAGCTGTGTAATTTTCAAAATTTTCTTCTGACAACACTAGCTCGCTCAGTAGCTGGAGGTAGTGTGGCATGGGACACTGCACTGGCCGGGATATTCCCATGCAAACCTGTTTGGGTATATTATACCCTGGCTCATTTTTGACGTATGTTATTTATGTAATTTTTCCAATGACTCATAACTGTTTTACTCGTTTTTTTTATCTTCTTCTATACTTATAATAAATCTGTAGAGAGGTCAATTCTGTACATGAAATATATTTCCAAAGTAACTATCAGCGGGTGATTAGTGATCGATACTGACGCCAAAAATGCAATCAGTAAAATTTTTGTCTGTCTGTCTGTCTGTCTGTATGTTCGTTATAGAAACAAAAACCACTCGACGGATTTCAACGAAACTTGGTACAATTGTTCTTCATACTCCTGGGCAGGTTATAGTATACTTTTCATCACGCTACGATCAATAGGAGCAGGGCAGTTAAGGGAAACGTTGGGAAAATGAGTGATTCATGAGAAAGGTTTCAAGCTATAAAACATCACGCTACAACCCTTAGGAGCGGGGCAACGCAGGTGAAACCGCGGGCGAAGAATTAGGGAACAAAGTAACTATTCCACGCGGACGAAGTCGCTGGCAAAAGCTAGTTTCCAAATAAAAAGCTTCTTTCATTTAATCCCATTAAGTAATTAATTATTATACAAAATAAGCTCAACACAATTATGAAAATAACAATAAGAAATATATTATGGTGCATCAAATTATGGGTATGTCGTACCCTGTCACATGGTTAATGTAACTTTTTCTCACCTCATGCTCTCCGGGTTAAACTGTCAAATGCATTGAATTAAATTACAAATAGATTCTTTCTTCAACCGCTACGCCAAACGTTTTGCCGACACGTTTGGCGTAGCGATCGGCTTCGTAACGTTTTGTTGGGTTCAATCCCAACACGGAGCAAATACTTGTATGATCTACAGGTAGTTGTTCCGGGTCTGGGCGTTTGTGTATGTGAGAATTTGTGTTTGTAAACGCACCCACGATACAGGAGAAAATCCTAGTGTGGGGCAACGTTTTTATTATTATTTAATAAAAATTTTTTTTTTTTGTAGATTGACCTACATTCCCATCACAGAGAGAATATAATACTAAGTATTTAGTACCCATCCGCAATAAAGTAGACCCATTGGGCTATTAAATAAGAACATATGGAGATACTTCCGTAGAACCCGATTATTCCCTATTATCGACGTCGAATTGGCTCTCTCACTTTACTGGACTCTAGACTGTACAAATTAGCAACAAATGTTTAGTTACTCCAAATTTGATTCACCTAAAGATTTTTTTTTATGGGATAGGAGGGCAAACGAGCATACGGATCGCCTGATGGTTAGCGATTACAGCCGCCCATGTACACCCGCAACACCATAGGAGTCACAAGTGCGTTGCCGACCTTTTAAAAGGAGATTGGGCCTCCGGTAACCTCACTCACTCGGCGTAACACAACGTAAGCGTTGTTTGACGCCGGTTTTCTGTGAGGCCGTGGTATCACTCCGGTCGAGCCGGCCCATTCGTGCCGAAGCATGGCTCTCCCACGTAAATAAGATATAAATTATATTACTAATACCTACTAGCTGTACCACGCGGTTACACTCGCTTGGTCTGCTTTTTAAAGTCTAAGCGTGATGTTAACCCACCTATAACTTTCCTCATGTATGTGACTATCATATACGAAAAGGATTTTTCAAATCCGACTGGCAGTTCCAGAGATAGGGCGTAAACAAACAAACAAACACTTCAGCTTTATTATATTATTTTTTACTTATTTTTTCACATAATCCTTTGTCCAACAGATTGGTCCCGGCCATGTCCGGTTGATGATGCAATCACCCGTGGGACCTATCCTCGTATCACAGTCTGTGACCCCCATGGGTCCCTCGCTCCAGAGGGTAGTACATAGAATGTTCTCTCCAAGTTACAACGCGCCATTTGCCGCAATGCTGGTCAAATCTGAAGGTGCTATGGTCAGTATTTCATATTGATTATCTATTTTTTATTAGAGAGCAGATCAGTAAAGATGGTAAGTAGTCATCGCGTACACGCATACTCACCCAAACACACACACCCATACGCAAACACGCACAGCCACACACACACACACGTACTCACTCGCGCACACACACACACGCACACACACACACACACACACACACACACACACACACACACACACACACACACGCGCGCGCGCGCGCACTCGCACATTCGCAGACATACATAGATCTTATTAATTGATAATGTTAGCAAGTAATTTTAACAAAACAACGATAAGGGAGAGTTGGGTCTCATAACCTAAGCATCTTAGCAGAAGGCACACTAATTTTAATAATTAAGTAATTGTAGAAGGATAAAGAGAGGTAGAGCATATGGGTATCTAATAATTCCACTCATAATTGGAGCTGCTCGACTGGGGAAGTACCTCCACCTTGCTGAAAATCGTAGCCAAATAACATAGCTCCGTGCTATGTTGTGTTCCTAACGGTGAGCAAGGTCGCCAGAGCTCCGCGAGGAAGCGTTGTGTTGGCAGATAGGATAAGCATAACGCTATTGTCTCCTATGCTGCCTGCTCAGCTATTCCTCCTTGATTTGCAGGGTTGGCAACGCGCGGGTCATTCCCCTGGTGTTTCAAGCGTCCATAGGCTACAGTAACCGCTTACCATCAGGCGGGCCGTATGCTTGTTTGCCACCTTAGTGGTATATTTCTTTTTTTAATTCAATGGGGAGCCGGCGCGCGACCTGGGGCACTAATTCTTAGGTTTAAATAAACAAGTTCAAGGCAACGCGTATGACTGCTTCGCCAGAGGTCCTGGTTCGATTCCCAGGTTAAGCAAAGTGATATTGGGTTTTTCTACATACGAAATTCTCAGTTGTAGTTGGGAGTTTGGGATTTGTGCCCGGTTAATGGCAATAAGCTCGCCCCCTATCACATAAGACCAAAATATACCGGCGAACTGTGGGTGTACATTAGTACGCCTGTGCCTAACCCTTCGGGGAATACAGGCGTGATGCAGTTAAAGTTCTGAAATGTTTTATTTCAAACAAGCTTTTACAAGCGTTTATGAAACGTAATAATTGTAGTTGCACGGTTCCAAAAGGTTGATCCTATGGAGAAGAATCCGGCAAGAAACTCCATGGACACTTTTAAAATATATGGTGTTACAATCTTCACTGGTACAATATTGCGATTTCAAGATGTGTGAATATTTAATGTCAAAGTTAGACCAAAGTCGATCATTTGAGGAGTTTTTCATTTTTCTGACGATTTTGACGTTTTGTTTTTTTTTTGCGGAAATGAGAAAGGTTTTATCTGTATTTCCCTTTTGTGTTATGTTATGCATTTTTCTTATTTCTATTGTAATCAATGACATTGTTTTTGTTTACTATTCCAGTTTGAACGCGACATCACAATATGGAATAGCAAGCGTTTCGTCTCGGCCCCCGCTTACGTCATTACGGATAAGACTATCAGGGCTTTCAGGAGCTGGTTTTCACAATTCTACAGTCAAAATAGTATAAGCTTTAAAGATGCCAATCAGAATTCTTTAGATTGGTAACCCTGGCTGTAGTGAGCAAACAGCTATTTTCAAATAAAGTTGGTACGGTACCTACGGACATCAAATTACCAGAAACTGTCAAATTTTCTCAATGGATAATAAACTCTATTATTTGGAGATTAAATTGAAAATCTATTGAAGAAATTTAACAGTTTTGGATACGTGTGCTGTTGACTGTACATAATGAGCTCCGGATAGTGACGTCCCGTCTTTCCAGCCTTTGAGAAATTGTTAAAAAAATCGATTGATTTGATCTATCGGATACTGGGACTGACCAGTAGGCGTGTGTCCCGGAATAATATTGGGATTAATCAAAACAGCCATTATTACATCCCACCAAATTTTTTTTTATGTTTAGGTTGATTTCTGTGACTGTATTTTTAATTGCTAAGGCAGACATGCGATTGGATACATGTCTGCAGCCCACCAGATTAGGTGCCTACAAAAGTCGGAAACATAGATCAGATAGATCACAAAATGAAACGTGAATATACCTACCCAACCCGTGCATCTAAAAAGGAGAAACTATACATAGTTTGATATATGTATACATAGCGAGATACGCGCGACAGCTGAGTTCCGTATTTTTTGACAGTTAAAATGTTCGCAAGACAATGTCATACTTTATTATCAAAAAAAAAGATGTTCATTGCGTCATCTATCGTCGTAACAGTGGTAAATCGATCATGAGAAATCATGGATGAAATAATTTGTTTTTGTCAGTACGATTCCAAACGCCATAGAAACCAAAAACTACATTAGTATACCTAATAATGTATGTTCTAATATTCTTTTCGCTTCATGTTTTTAGTCAATATAAAACCAATTTCAGTGAAAATGTGAATTAAACGATATTCATTATTTCGATTTTATTTACATTAACGTACGTTATTTGTTTTTTTCCAACAAAACCCTGAGACAAAACCCCAATCCTAGAAATGTCACTCTGACAGCTGTCGTGCGTATGAAAATATGCTAAACAAAACCCTAGTTTATGTCTATCAAAGCGGTTATTGGAAAAACAAAAAAAATTGGTAAACGCACTCTGTCGTTGGCATAACTCAATGAAACACAGTACCAACATTACTAAATGAACTACCACCGCAGTTGATAACATACCTACGGTCTACATAAAGTCCAAAAATAAGAATTCCGAAGAAACATTCCTTATCTTCATTGTATCCATAGTTGTTTTATTTGATGTGAAAAGGTGTATTTTGGGGTTGTGGTGTGCGAGGACGGTTGTCCTAATTTGTGAAATTTGTAACATTCTTGACTTTAGCTGAATGTAAGTATAAACAAAAGAAAGTAGAAGAAAAAACAAAAAAAAATACAGGATAAATAGTTGAATTTCTTATCGTAAAGCGAGATCATTCGCCAACAAAGTGGACGGCAGTTTGGCAGACTTCATAATTGTTATCATTTTTAAAGATAATTGATAAATAAAAAAAGATTGCATACTGAAAATTCACATTTTATCTCGGTCCTGGATTAGGGTTATCCAACTTTTTACAATAGCATTCAGCCACATATCCGACTTTTGGTCAACCCCGCCAAAAGATGTCGAACGAAAGCACTCGAGCGTCTCACGCGTATCCGCACGATTATTTTTCCTTTTAAAAACTAGTGTGTCAAGCTTTTAAGGAAAAAGGCCGGCTCAATATGAATCTGTATCTGATTCTTCAATTTTTAGGCCTGGCAACCTTCGCGACTGCGCGCGATTTTTTTTTATTATTACCTTGTAATAATAGTATAAGTCATAACACGCGCACTTGTAAATAGCAAATATTTTCATCTACAAAATATATACTGTTTTTAATTTCTCTTTTGAGAATTATTAGTTATATAAACCTACTTAAGTGTAATTTGTGTGTGATTTCAAGTTAAATAAACGTTTTTTTAGTACGTACTCATTTTATTTTATCACCGATCCTACCACCCCGCTGTTGGGAGCGAGTCTCCTTTCAGCATGAGAGGGCTTTAAGCTATAATCCACCACGCTGGCCTAGCGCGGGTTGACAGATTATCACGCCTTCAAGAAAACCTCGATGTGGTTACATGAATTGACCTATACGAAAACCTATTCTATAATTATGGATATAGAAGGTATAAAAGTGGCGGTTCTTTTACGAATAATTAAAAATAAAACTACATTTAAATTTGAGATGCTTGTCATGTTTGTTCAGGTCGTTTAGGCCCAGATAAAATAAAATACTAGATGGAGCACAGTACAGCCGAATCGAAATTTGAAAAAAGAAAATCAATGTAGGCAGACCGTCCTCTCGAAAAAGGTGAAAATTAAAAAAAAAACGATTAGCAGACAGGCTTGTTGTTGCTTCAAAATAAGTAGATAAGTATTTTTTATTCAACCACTTCTTATAATTTTTTAATGTTGCCTAACATTGCCTAACACGAGCAATTTTAATAGCGTCGTCAGTCCATGGTAAAAGAAAATTAGCAGGCGTAACATTGTAAGTATATTCTATTGTAAGTACCTAATAATATTGTAGGTAGGGACCATACGTCAATCTATAATTTTAATAGGACCACAATTAAATAAGACCGCCAGTCACCATGGCTCTATCTAGCAGTTTATTTTATCTGAGATATTAAACCCACGCTAATATTAAATAGTGGTTGCAGCTTTAAACTCTGCGTACTCAATGAAGCCGTCTTTGTTGGCGTCCGTCTGTTCCAAGGCTCCTTCCACCATCTGCTCTAAATCTTCATCAGTGTACTTAATAGCTTGGGTTTCATCTGATCCTGAAAGAAATTACGAAGAACATGATTAGGTGCTAAAATAGCAGCACAATAGCACAGTATAAATATCGGCGAGGTATTTTGAAAGCACAAATAGAACCAGCACTTTTCTTAACTTATGACTGGACCTAAGTGGTTTAAGACATGACGTCAATTGTACTTAGCTACTGCCTACCTTTGGTACCTAGTCCTACATACCTAATTTGAATGAACATAAATTTAAAAAATACTCACTAACTTTACCGGACACCTGAAACTAAATTAAATAAAACAAGTGACGAAATTAAATAAATTTATTAAAAAAAATAAAAATAGATACCTACATACGCAAATAGCTAAATTTAAATATTATAATTTGAAGGCTCGTAAATTCCCTAAACCAAAAACGGAATTTCCAAAATATAATAAAAATGTAATTAATCAAAAACATACCTACTATTTTATCCTACGTAAAATGGAATTAATTTTTTTTTACAGAACACGCGAGTAATTTGACAATTGGTTTTGTTTTTTTGTTGTTTTATTAGCAAATGTACTATCTGGTACAGGTATGCCTGCTACTTTACGTAAAAAATATGATAAGTAGGTAATATATTATTTGGTCGCGGCCTTTTTCTCGGCGACTTTAGCCTTGTAATTACTGATCTTGTACTCCATGTAGTCCACATATCCATCTTTGTTGATATCTGTATGCTTGAACACATGCTCTAGCAGTTCTTCCAGCTGCTTGTCAGTATATGACTGATGGTTTTTGTCTACTTGGCCTGAAAATTTTAAAAACAATAGGTAGAGATACTTACTTATTACTTACAATTTATTTAGGGTGATTCGATTTAAGTACTTAGGTATGTAGATAAGTACTACCGCCGTTATTTCGAGCTCTGCCCGAGGAGACGAATTCATTCTGAAGGGGCGGGGGGCTCTATCTCTTGACCAGAGACAACTTTATTTTAACCTAACACCGTGAGGATATTAATAAAAAAATATATATATTTCGCAAAAGAAGACTACGGAACCCTAAAAATCAAAATCTAAAGGGCAAACTACTTATATTACTTGCAATTTCATGAAACTAAGTAGTTAGTCAATACTTAAATATCACTAAAATTTGACTCTTTGAAAATTGACAATACTTACCCCAGTTATAAGTAGGGTTTTCTTTCATGCAAAACACTTATAAAACCGTTTTCCGTCTCATGTTATAATCATGTTTTTCCGACTATGAAATTGTTTTAACAATATTACACCGTCATAAACGTGTTTTTTTTTTAATAACCGAAACCTTTTTACTATGGCATGTTCAAAAAATACCAGCATCACCCAGCTCGCCTCTTACCATTTTTTCCCGCCAAAACTCTGACGTCCACAAAATAAGCACAAAAACCAATGCACGATTAAAAAAACAAACGAACAAAGACAAAACATAGGTACCTACAGTACCTCCGAAACCCCGAAATAACAAGTGGTACGGCAAAACCACTTGCGGATAACTTCAGACGCGCGTTGTTATTTTGGGAGTTAAAGAGTATTCGTAAATTTTGCTCCAGCTCTTAGACTATACCTTAAAAAATTAACTTCTAATGTAAGACCCGGCTAAATCCGTAACTTGGCGAATAATTGCGGCTAATTAGCGACTAAATTTGGGAGAAAACAGGTGGCTTACTCTTGAACTCAATTCCGATACATCGACATTGGAATTGTGCCGTTTCGTACTCTTGAATTCGAGACTAGCGCCAAATTGTTTCAATATTGCGCGGTGATTGAGTGAACTAAATAGGATTGGGAAACGACCCAACCATTGGCCAATCACGGATGCCGATACAAGGTTAACGGATTTGTGCTCAAGAGTACGAAATCGCCCGACACCCAAATTGACATTGGAATCGGATCACGTTTGGATTGGTATTGTATTGTTTTCAAGAGTAAGCCTGCTGATCTTCGCTAGGTGTCCTAGCTTTTGAGATTCAAATTAGGCCAAGCTGGGAGGACCTCTCTAGATCGGCCACCTAAAAAGCCTTATAACTTTTGAACCACTGACCGACTAATTCTGATATTTGGCGATTAATTTCGACTAATTAGCAACAAATTTTTGGATATCAATATTATATGGCCATTCCAGTGTCAGTCATACCTGCAAAACCAGAGGAGTTGTTGAAGCGTTGCCGAGTCGGACCCTATGGACTGGAGACTGCCGGAACCACAGCAAAAGTCGAAACACACACCGAGGCATGTGGACACGACAGATTTCATCGTAAGGGTGGTGTCCAGCCAGTCAGACCACAAGAGGTCCTACCACCGAGCAAGTCAGATAATTATTTTCTCGCCTCTTACGAGATGCATATAAGACTGGCAGTGACAAACTGTATTCTAACCCGTCCCCACGGGAAAATATATCGCTTGTGTGTAACCGTGTGTGATGTGACGTGATGATAAAAACAGCAACCAAAGGCAAACCTGGTTCAAGAATACTAGAGCTGTTTAGTTAGCCATAGGTAAACATGTAGATAAATTGCTAAAATATATATTATATGTAAAAAATCACAAATGAAACAAAAATTAAAACAATATTATAATAAGTATATTATATTATAACGATTTCTTCTTCTGCCCACTTTGGTATCCATCTTGCCGCTTTTTATATTCACCCCACGTAATAAAGCCGTCTTCATTCAAATCCATTTCTTTTAACGTCCGGTCAGTCATGACTTCCAAATCCCTGTCTCTAATTGGAACAACGCCATCGTTTTCATTTACTGCAAATATTATTCTTGAATAATATGCACGTAATTATAATACCAGCTTGAATACCGGTATGGTTTCACTAGGGCCTTGTGGGAAGCCAGAGAGAGGCCTAGTGGGAAGCTAGAGAGGCCTAGTGAGAAGCTAGAGACAGGCCTAGTGAGAAGCCAGAAAGAGGCCTAGTGAGAAGCTAGAGAGGCCTAGTGGGAATCTACAGAGGCCTAGTGGAAAGCTAGAGAGAGGCCTAGTGGGAAGCTAGAGAGAGGCCTAGTAGGAAGCTAGAGAGGCCTAGTGGGAAGCTACATAGAAACCTAGTGGGAAGCTAAAGAGGGGCCTAGTAGGAAGCTAGATAGAAACCTAGTAGGAAGCTAGAGAGGCCTAGTGGAAAGCTAGAGATGGGCATAGTAGGATGCTAGAAAGGCCTAGTGGGAAGCTAGAAAGAGGCTTAGTGGTATGCTAGAGGCCTAGTGGTAAGCTAGAGATAGGCCTAGTGGGATGCTAGAGAGAGGCCTAGTGGGATGCTAAAGAGGGGCCTAGTGGGAAGCTAGAGACAGACCAAGTGGGAAGCTAAAGTGACCACTTATGATATGTGATTCTTCTCTCACACACACACGGATACATATTGTATAGGATTCAAACAATAAGAGGTCATCATTACCGACAATCACTGTATAATACGATGTGTAGTCGTGTGTATTCGTGAATCGTCAGGACATTTTAGCCTCCCTTACGTTCACCAGTATGTTTTAAGTACCGGTTACAATTCTAATACCAGAAAATAATTACATAGATACCCAATAACTTCTAAATTACGGCCCAACTGACTCCCTTGTTCCCGACTAATTTGCGAACACTGATCTCTATATTTCTCTATGCTATATACCTAGAGGATTATCTGAGGAATAACACTCTTTTCAATCAGAATCCATACATGTTGTATAGTTAATGTCGCGATTACTACTGCCATGAATCTAGAACTTGTTATAGACCTACAAACTACGAAAAATCACTTGAAATTTGAATTTCGCGGGCTCAGGTGAACGATTCGTCTTAAAGGATCTATTTACAGAAATAAAATATCATTTATCTGAGACACTTACAAGTCCAATACGAAGTTTTGTAATGAAGCCCTTTTTGGTTTTATCAAATTAATTGAACAAAAATCCAGTCAATTCTTAACAGTTTTGTGTAGAGAATCTTTGAGTCATTGCACGGCCGTTCTGCTAGAATTGAAATGACAAACGTTGACCCGTTGACCCCAAGAATCTAACAGGTAATTTGATTCTTAAAAAATTGACCTTACTGACCTCTATAACACTCTATAGGTACCTTAGAAATTGATTTTACACTTGATGACAAAAACAGCCGATTAACCTCTGAAGCAGTTAACCCTAGCAACATAGACGTACGGAGGGACTGGAATTTTTCTAAAGGAAATTACGATCTAATGTACAAATTATTTTCAGAAGTATCATGGGAAGAAGTAATTTTAACTCACGATGTCGACATTGCGGTGGATTGCTTTTACAAAATAATATATGATATATTTGATCAATGTGTCCCAAAAAAACGTAGACCTAAAAAACCCAGTAGGCGCTATCCAGTTTGGTTTACAGCGGAATTAATTAAAGACATTAAGCTTAAAGCTGAACTTCACCGTAAATGGAAGTCAATGAGGAATCGAGATTTCTATAATCAGTTCTCTATACTTAGAACTGACATTAAGCTTAAAATATCAATGGCATACAAGGAATACATTAGAAGCATTCAAATTAAACTAAAACGCGACCCCCAAGTCTTCTGGCAACATATAAATAACCTCAAGGCCAGAGGTGGCTTTGAGTCACGAGTGAAATATGAAGGAAACGAACATGTAGGCATTGAAGCAGCTCAGGCATTTTCCAACTTTTTTTCCAGCGTTTTCTTACAAAATACTCCTACCCTAGATTATACAAAACTAAATATCGATGGTCTAAGCAACTCTGCTAATTTTGTGCATATCGATAAAATAAGAAGAAGAGACATAGAACGCGGTATTAGTAAACTAAAGCCTAATTCTGCTATAGGGCCCGACCAGGTACCTGCTTACATTTTAAAAGGATGTAAGGAGCACTTTCTGTCACCCGTTCTACACATATTTAATCTAGTGCTATCTACTGGGCAATACCCACAGCGTTGGAAGGTCTCAAGGGTACAACCAGTACCCAAATCAAATGTAGGATCACAGGTAGAAAACTATCGCCCAATAGCTATTCTTTCATCATTCCCCAAGTTATTTGAGTCAATATTGCACACTTTTATTATTAAGCAGATACAACCATATCTCTGCGATTCACAACATGGATTTCGATTAAACCGCTCAGTTAATACTAATCTTTTGACCCTAGTAGATCTTGTTTCGCAGCACTTGGACAAAGGAATTCAAGTCGATGTTATATATTTTGACTTTCAAAAAGCGTTTGATCGGGTAGATAATGACATACTACTCAAAAAGCTTAATGTAATTGGTTTTTCACCGAAGCTATTAAAGTTATTTGCGAGTTATCTGCGAGATCGCCAACAATACGTGAGGCATGGTTGTTTTGTCAGCACACCGTATCACACTCGTTCCGGTGTCAGTCAGGGCTCGATACTAGGGCCTCTATTATTTGGTATTATGATAAATGACCTTGAATCTGTACTAAAACATTCCAGATGTTTACTTTACGCTGACGATCTGAAATTAATATATGGCATAGAGGAGGCCTCTGACACTTTAACCCTGCAAGCCGATATTAACTCTGTACTACAGTGGAGTATTGATAATAAACTCCTTTTCAATACTTCTAAATGCAATGTTATGTCATTCAGTCGTGCACATTGTCCTCGGCACGTGCAATACTACCTAGGATCGCAACCGATTGCCAGGGTTAACTCTGTAAGAGATCTAGGAGTTCTTTTTGACGCGAGATTGAATTTTCACGAACATATGCGTTCACTGGCTGTTGATTCTTTTCGAAGGTTGGGTTTTGTCATTCGCAATATGCGAGAATTTGAAAATCCTCTTGCCATCAAATTAATTTACATGGCATTAGTAAGAAGTAAGATAGAGACGGCTTCG
This sequence comes from Acronicta aceris, assembly GCA_910591435.1. Lineage (NCBI taxonomy): Eukaryota > Metazoa > Arthropoda > Insecta > Lepidoptera > Noctuidae > Acronicta > Acronicta aceris. Next base: position 4,336,798 of record OU342787.1, on the reverse strand, counting down.
GTGATTTGGAATCCTCATGAGAGTACGTACGCCTTACTTCTGGAGAAGGTCCAAAAAGCTTTTCTCAGATTTTTATATAAAAAACTTTACGGTTTCTATCCTTTTCTCTATCCAACAAAATTTTTACTCGGTGTCCTTAGCTTTAACTCTCTTGAGGCAAGGCGTAACTATTTCCTACTCATCACTGCTTGTCGCGTACTGCGGGGTGAATCTGATTGTCCGGAACTTGTGACTCAGCTGGTAAGACTGTTTGTACCCATTGTCCCCAAAAACCAACTGCGGCCGCGGAGACACAAGCTATTGGCAGTACCGGAGTCGCGTTCAGTGTCGCACGCCAACTCTCCACTAGTTCGGGCACTTTCTTTACTTAATGATCTTCTGACATCATCACCGGAGTGTGACTTGTTTGCAATGAAATGGATGGATGTGTGCAGAGAATGCTTAAAATTTTGTGAGAAGATGGATGAGAGGTAAAAGGTATCGTAATTTTTCTTATATATACATATATAGTTATAGTCTTTTGTTTTGTGTATACCTACTTATTTTATTATTGTAATTTTAAACGCTGCAACGTTTTGGTGTAACTGTAAAGTTGTATGTGTATACTTGTAAATAAATAAATAAAAAATAAATAAATAAATCAGTGGTTGACCTTCATGAAAAAAACTAGGTACTACTTCAGTCACCAATCTCAATGAGGGCTACCGTTTTTAAGCTCACCAGATGCCGCCACTAGCGTGGGAAGTCCTAAAGTATGGCTTTTAAAGCTTGTTACTACTAGCGTGAAAACAAAATAATACAATAAATCATATTTAATACCTTTAAATCGTACCGTAAAAATATCTAGCATGCGCCAAAGATACGTAGCCCGGTTTAGGTAGGAAAAAAGAAGGACATAAGTTTCCGAAAGATAAAACTGTCACAAAACACTAACCTTATTTATCCGTAACTCATATTTGCCATAATTAATCTAAGATATAGGAAAATGTTCACTAAATTACAGAGGGTGTCTCATAAGTAATGTCGGTTTTCATATGTACAAATTCCTACACCCCAATTTATACATGTCGTAACTTGTTAAGACTTGTCTTCAGTTCTATGAAGAGTACAATGGTTTTACTTTCTATTAATCATTCTATTTGTGTTTATTGACGGTGCAGTACGTTTTGATAATAAATAGTATGGAGTGCGATAAATATGAAATTCGGGTGCTGTTAAGACATTATTGGAAACAAAAGTTTAAAGCAACCGCGGCAGCAAGGAAAATATGTGAAATTGAAGGGGAAGATACAGTGAATGAGGGAACGGCACAGCGTTGGTTTAATCGTTTTAATACTGGAGATTTGACGCTTGAAGATCATTCGCGCTCCGGTCGTCCACATAAGTGGAATATTGAGGCTACAAAGGAAGCAGTAGAGAACCAACCTAGTACCAGCACTCGCCGATTATCGGACTGCCTTGGACCGTCTAAAGATACCATACATCGCCATTTAAAATCATTAGGTAAGATCTATAAAAGTTGTCGAATAGTGCCGCACGAATTAACCGAGATTCAAGCGAATCGTCGAGTAGAGGTATGTAAACAGCTTCTTGCCCTGCCGAAAGATGACCGTTTTATTAAACGCATTGTTACTTGCGATGAAAAATGGATTTATCTAAACAACCCGAACACGGAAAATCAGTGGTTAGACAAAGGAAAATTACCAGAACCCGTCGCGAAGAGAGGTCGATTCGAGCCGAAAGTCTTATTGTGTGTCTGGTGGAATTATGCAGGCTTAGTGTACTTCGAAATCATTCCAGATGGTCGAACTATCAATGCCGAGATATATAGTGAACAGCTGACACGAATGTTTGAGGTTTTATCGCAAAAATATCCAGGTTTAGTTAACCGAAAACGAGTGCTCTTACAACAAGACAATGCTAGACCACATACTGCGAAAGTTGCGCGGGATACGATTGAAGAACTTGGTATTGAACTCCTACCACATCCAGCATTTAGTCCGGACCTTGCACCGTCAGATTACTATTTATTCAGGTCCATGGCGAAATTCTTTCGTGGGAAAAAATTTGTTTCCAAAGAAGACATTGAAAATGCAGTGCGACAATTTTTTGCATCTAAGCCCAAAGAATGGTTTTACCAAGGTCTCAAAGAGCTTGCTGAACGTTGGGTTAAAACCATAGAATACGATGGGCTATACTTCGAATATTAAGGCTTTCTTTTTGTAAAATTATTTATTAAACAAAGTGAATATTGAAAACCGACATTATTTATGAGACACCCTCTGTATTGTAATGAGTAATAAACCCGCGTAACATGCAATTTGACATTTCGCTACAGACCTCACGCTACACTAGCGCCTCTAGCGGCAAAATCACACGCGATATCCCTCATTGTACTAAATAAGTAAATACTAATAATCTAGCTACATTAAAAAACCTTTACTTATATCAATATAAATTTTATTCACATCAACAGCGTCTCACATTACATCTTACACAACCAATTAAAAACGAAGAGATAAATAAAATAAACATTATTCAGCCGAAGTCAGAAAAAGTAAAAATAAAATAAGACCAACTTATGAATAGTTTTTAACACATAAAATTCTTAATGTTGACTTGAATTAAATTATTTATTATGTGTCAAAAAAACTACTTCAATTAAATATAAACTAAAGATTAGACACCTTTTAATAAAGGCAACAGATTTGCACCATCATAGTACAAAAGATTCTAATGAAGGTTTAAAATATATCCATCACTGTTATTTTAGGAAAAATTCGACTGCGGGCAGAAAGCCAATAGATGTCTTTTTCAATAGATGTCGCCGTAAAGTCGGGAGGAATGTAATGTAATGATAAACTCGGAGGTTATAGCGTCTGGTGTAACCAACCAGAAGACGCAGGTCCGAATCTTGCCTGCGGTTGAATTTTTCCTTCACTAAAATAACACTACAACCTTAGAATGGAAAATGCAAAAAAAAAACACAAAGATATCCATCACTCCAACAAAAGAGAAGGAACTGTTTTAAACTTTTTCTTAATTCCTCTGTTGTAATTAGGGGGAGAAAGTTTTGGCACAGTATAATCCCGTCGTAAAAACTAAACACAGATTAATAAGTAAATGAAATGCTAAAAAATATGTGTAAATTACACGGTGATTTTAATTCACTGTTAACCGTTCAGAAGGTGAAAATACTCATGAATATGAACAACTTCGGTTATGAGAGAAACCCTGAAATATCGAAAAAAAAATCGCTCGATACACAAATGTGTATGAAACAGCAGCATGATTTAACACGAAGGGGTCTAATAGCATTAATTTTATTTTCAATTTTCCTTTTTAATGTTTTTCGTAAATTGTAGGTCCACAATATCTGCTAAAGTTGACAATTTTGACAGTTAGCAGTTTTTGAATTGGCTAAATACTCAATTTTATGACGCCGTTAGGTCTCGTGCTCTGTATCACTTTCAAGTCAAACTCACATTGACAGCATGAGGTGGCCTTATAATTTAGGAGCGTTTGAGTTTGGGGAGCTGTGGTCCAATGACAATTGGGAACACTTTTTATGTTAAACTAGCTGTTTTTTCAATCACTCGACCAATTTACAATTTACTAGATAATTTACAGATTGATCAAGGCCGGGGCCTGCTCCCTCAAGAATCTGTGAATATATATTACAAAACTATAACGCCTTTATCACACGCGAGATGTTCATTCCATTTACTTATTAATCTGTGTTTCAAGTTAATGTTTAAATAAATTGTTTCACGAAAATAAAATCTGTTTCATTATTCAGAACTATCTACCTACGAATAAAAAATGAGTTTACAAGACTTTTTACACGTTTTGTTTACAGAATGTCGAGATATATTTATTTTGGTCAGAAATGCGAAAAGAATGTTTTATCTGTAAAAAAATATTTTGAGACTTTTTTCTTAATTATAAACACATTTAATGCGTAAACACTTTTTATAAGGGATAGAAAAATTAGAAAAAAAAAGATTGAAATAAAACTACTTATTACGGATTTTATCGCGTTGTATTGATTTGATTCCCGACGTTTCGGATCCTTTACAGCATCCATGGTCACGGGTAGACTCACAACGCGATAAAATCCGTAAAAAGTAGTTTTATTTCAATGTCTAATATTCGCGTAAGTGTCAGAAACCAATATAAAAAAATAAGATGTTCTTTATGAAATAACTAAAATTATAGTGGAGTTTCGACGAAGGTAGATATAAAAATAAAATTTTAATTAACCTATTTTTAATGTATAATTACATAAACTAAGTATTTAAAGGGACACGGTTTCCTTAATCAAATAATTTTAGGAACAACCTCGTAATTCCATTTTCGTGGTAGGTTCCATACGCGACCACGACCAGAGTGAACGACCGTGACGACCAAGTAAACAATATCCAAGACATATCGACCCCTGTACTAGACTGTCGATGGAAAAACTGCTGATCGTAAGTGTTCGCCACGACCAAGTTGAGTGTCGTTCCGACGTGACCGCGGTAGGTTTCAATAAACAAGATGGCGACCACGATCGTAACAGGCCGTAGTAATTCAATTGATTGAATCTCGTTTCAAATTAATATAATTTTATTTATGGAAGACAATTCTTGAGAAGAATTTAAAATCAAAATATACAAATTTAGCTGGATTTTGTATTTATTTTTCAGGTAATTTTTTTTTTAATCTAAAAATTTTAAGACAAGCTAGAAAAATTAGTTCATATAATCATTGGAAAATATTAAACTTGTTTTTTTAAACTAGACAATACAATTCGTTTCACTCAAAAATTCCAAATATACAAATAATCTTTAATCAAGAAAAAAAAGAAAATTAGGCAATGCTCACAACGTCGACAAAAAGTCGTAAGTGTAACTAGATCGCTACAATCCTGAGTCTTATTAAAATCATGCTCTCATCCTTACATCAAAAATTCTAACTTCGTTTAAAAACTGCATCCAAAAAGTATTTTATACAAATCTCATTCAGTTCATTTAAGTCCGGAATGTGGATTCGGGTAGTTGGGACTAGGTAGCATTGCGACTTTTAGTCGTGACTAAAAGAAATTAAAATCTTAGAATATATTCACATTTTGGGTGAAAGAAAGAGTAAAAATGCAAGATAAATGCGAGGGCAACGAACGTTTCTGTCAAGAAATAATCGCATCTTTACGGGAAAAAATACATATTTTAATTTTTATACTTTTTTTTTGTAATCGTTTGGCATGGCTACTGAGGCCTTTGTGCCATAATTTTTATACTTCTTCACAATTAGGGTTACCATATGACAGGCATTTGCAGCATTTGTTAAGCTGATACAGGGGTGCGCATTGATCTGAGACTGTCATTTTCCTTTATAAGTAATCGCGCAGATTTAAAGTTGTATTATTAAAGGTGACAAAAGAGAATAAATTCTGACAGTTTATACATATTTTCAATATTAGCAAACGCAAGAGCAATATTTTCTCTCAACAATGCCTGTTCAACTGTTCACGATAAGAAAGTTTATGAAAATTCAAGCATTTCAAGCACCATAAATAGAGATTTTGAGATGGCAAACCTATTCGCAATTGAATAATTAACCTTAACACAGAGATAAGTTTCAATCTCGAAGAAAGGCATGAGTTAAGTCAGATAAAAAGTTACAAAAATAATATTTTTGACATTAAAAATGTCTCTTTCTTCTCTTCTTTGTGGCAATTGAGTCGATAGCTACTATTTTGCCGATGTCAAATGGCCAGATACTGAAACGCTACAAAATTTTTAGATGCCGATTTATCTCGAGCTGTCACAGTCAGTTTGACTTAAAGTGATAGCACGAGGCTTATTGGCGTCTTGAAATTGAGTACCGTTTGAGTATTTGGCCATAAGTATTGTAAAATATTTGTTGACAACCATGAAAAACGACTGACGTCAAATGTTACCTAATCCCATCCACTATGCGCCTTACTTATAACTTATTGTCCCTGCTTTTGCTGACTCTTCTGCTGTGCTCTGACAAACTCTGGATAATCTATATACCCATCTCTGTTATGATCATCCATATTTAAAATAGGGTCTATTAGATTTACTAATTCATCGTCTCCGAAGATTTTCTCGCCAACTGGCGGAGTGCCCGGCTGTGGCTGTTGTTTGTGCCCTTGCTCTGAATTTAAAAGTTGAAATGTCAAAGTGACAGTTGTTTGGCGGGATAATTTTGTGTGTCAAAAATAGGCGGGAGATTTTATTGGATGTCAAAGATGGCGCGTTATTTTTATATGGATTGTTTTTATAGGCGTAATATATTTTAAATTTCAAGAAAAATAACGAGCGACGAAATTTTACATTAATACAAAAAATACAATAAGTAAATTTTATCAAATTACAAGAGTATAAGAAAAAATACCCATATATTTTTTACCGAAACGATGATTTCCAAAATGGCGGAACGAATGATGATACGAAGCGAAGCAGCAACGACGGCACACATAGAAAAAGGACAAACACACACATAAGTTCATATTATAAATACAATATGTTAAGAAAACCCTGTCCGATCCGTTAAGGCATTATTAAGCATCGAGATCGAATTCGCTTTTTGTAATCCTTTTACAACAAATAAAAAATATACCTTGATTAAAATTTAATAAGATGAGGAAACTTAAATGGCAACACAGTAGCAATCGGCACTGTGTTGTGTCAAACATAATTTAGACTGATGACGGTGTTATCAGATTAAAAAAAATTGCTCGCTTATGGGGAAATTGCGGTATAGGCACGACAATCGTGCATTTTAAACTTCATTGATGTTTACTTTCATGAATATTTAATGTTTGTTATTTTATCTGGTGATGTGATTGGGATACCTATATGCCTTCCGGATCGGAAAGGGTTTTCTAACATAGTGTGTAATATTTTATAATTTATAACTGTTTTGCCATTTTTATAGTATATAATTCCAGTTTATGCTGACTTCTCAATAAACAGAAAGTTTCTAGAATGCGAGTTCATCTTAATATTAGTTGTATACAGTACCCCTGAAATAACGTGCGTCTGAAGTTAGTCGTAACTTAATTAAGAGTCCGGCGCACCGAATTTCTCGAACAATTGTAATCTAGCTATATAAGTATATAAAAATTAATTGCTGTTCGTTAGTCTCGCTAAAACTCGAGAACGGCTGGACCGATTTGGATAATTTTGGTCTTGAATTATTTGTGGAAGTCCAGAGAAGGTTTAAAAGGTGAATAAATATGAAAGTGCTCGGAATTAAATACGCGGGTTTTGCGGGACCCGCAGGCGGGTGGCTAGTATCGAAATAAATCGTAATTCAAACACAATTTTTAATTATTCGAATTCCGATACGGTTAATCTAGGTTCCTACGCTACCATTTTGTCCAACATACTTTAGTGGAAATAAATGTAAGCGAATGCAATTTTTGATAAAATTACCAAGTTTGGAACGATTTTCCGGTCTTTTATTTTCAGTGAAGTAGTCGTAGACGAGTACAGTAGGAACCTAGATTTACGGTAATAACATAATTTGATAGAATATTGTCTGGATTACGATTTATTTCGGTATTACGTTTTTGTGGGCAATTCCAGCTCCGCCGGACCCTTAATTGTTTTATGCAAAAATATGGAAATCAGTAAGGACAATATTCACGGATGCGAAACAGTTACGACCTCAACTGTCTTTACATCCGAGCTTATATATTAAAATTGACCACGGTAAAATCACTTGCGGATAACTACAGAAGCGCGTTATTATTTCGGTGGTACTGTATGTCTAAATTCTGACTGAATTCGGACTACTTCATTATACTAGTGGTCCCAAGCGCGACTGCTACGCTAGAGGTCCTGGGTTCGATCCCCAGGTCGAGCAGTGTTATTGGGTTTTTCTATGAAATTTTCATTAGCAGCTCGGAGTCTGGATTTGTGCCCGGTTAATGGCTATAGGCTCGCCCCCTATAACATGGGACCTAAACATACCGGCGAACTGTGGGTGTACATTAAGTACACCTCTGCCTAACCCTTCGGGGAATACAGGCGTGATGGTATGTTATGAAATTCTCAGTAGCAGCAGCTAGCAGCTCTGGATTTGTGCCCGGTTAATGGCTATAGGCACGCCCCCTATAACATGGGACCGAAAAATACCGGCGAACTGTACCCTTCGGGGAATACAAGTGTGAGCGTGGTACAGTACACGCGGCATAAGTTGGCCGGAGTGAAGTTCGCCGTTTTAATGCGCAGTGGATTGTTTACGTTAAAAATTGTGTACTGCGCAACCAAACAGCTAACTTCAGTCCGGCCAACTTATGTCGCGCGTACTGTATGTTATGTTATGTATGTCTAAATTGAGAAAAACTTCTATAGGAGTTTATTTTTATTTCTTAGATATAAAAAATGGCAAAATTCAGAAATGAAAATAAATATATTTCATTAATCACATTATGTATTCGTAAAGGTGATTTTAAATTTAGTGGCGTCAGGTTAGTTGAAAATGTTTTTATCAAATGTATTTTGAAAATATCTATAGTCATTAAGGGTCCGGCGGACCGAATTTCCCGTGGAAACATAATACCTACCAAAATAAATCGTAATTGAAACAGAATTTAATCAAATCGTGTTATTATCCGGATTCGGATACTATTAATCTAGGTTCCTAATCTACCATTTCGTGCAAAATACTTCCCTGGAAATTATTGTAAAGGAATGTAATTTTCGATAACTTTACAAAGTTTTGAACTGTTTTCCGGTTTTTTATTTCCAGTGAAGTAGTAGTAGATGAAATGGTAGAGTAGGAGCCTAGATTAACGGTATCCGAATCCGAATAATAACATAACTTGATTAACTTAATGTTTGAATTACGATTTATTTTGATATTACATTTGTATGAGCAATTCAGCGTTCGCCGGACCCTTAAGAGTATTTTAGGACTTATATACTTAATAAATACACAATCACTTGTATGAAATATTTTTCTTTTCGATTTTCCCAGCAGTGGGACACAAAAGAAGCTACATAACAAAATTGTAACCATTACAACCTATCCCAGTAACCTTTTCTATACCTAACCCTTACGTGCACATACCACAACCAATAAAGTAAATAATATGGATACTAAAAATCTTTTAAAACTATTATCAAAATCAGAAAACCGAATCAACTTGAAAAAAAATAGTCCAAAAATACACTACAGAATAAAAAAAACTATTATTAAATGGATTAATTTTAGAATCTTATTTTAAAATTATTTCAATAGTAAAGGCCCTATCACACAACACACAAGTGCTAAATACGCGCTTTCTGGCCCGAATTTTCGCAATGCACTTTTGTGATTTTTATATCCTCCAAACCTATAAAATAGTTTGTCTAACTAACTGACTAAAGGATCTATCAATGCACAGCCATAACTACTAAGTCTAGAAAGCAGAAATTTGGAACATAGGTTCCTTTTAATATGTAAGCATGAATAAGAGGGAATTTGTATGAAAGTAATATATTATATTTTTGTTCTTTGAAGTTTGAAATATAAAAGTTTTAATAACAGCTAAGTAGAGTATAAATAAATAATGACGTGTTTCCTGATTTTTGAAATCATTTTCAAACATATTTATGGCATATGGCATTAACGCCTGAAAATATCTGTCAAATGAAGCGATTTTCATGAATAACGAAATAAATCTATGATTTATTTAAATTTAAATTTCTCCGCCTCTAAAAAAGCTTCCATTATCCATCCATACAAATAAATGATTTGATTTTTTCCTATTACAATTACATAAGCAAGGCCCTTTATCGGTCGACATTCCGGCTAGAACATCGCGACGGTGTGAGAGGGCCTTTACACCTCAGTTCTATCATGACTAAGGACTGATTTTTCAATCTTTCGTTAACTTAACTGAGGAATAAAATTGACGTTTGACAGACTTTGTATAGAAAAAATGTCAAAAATTGGAATTTATTCCTCCGATAAAGTTATTTGACGATGGAAAAAATCGGCCCTAAAACGATACAATTATTAACTAAACTCACCGTGCCAATGTATGAGAGACTTGATAAGTTCGCATCCATCCAACTTGTTATTATTATCAGCGTCGTGCATTTTGAAGTAGTGGAACTGTAGTTCTTGTTCCGACATCTTGGACGTGTCTATAGGTACATCCATGTGTTCCTGGATATGACTGTAAAGAACGAATAAGGGAATTTATTTAAGATCATCACAGGCTATTAATAACTTAAATTGACGACACGATTGGCGTAGCGGTTGAGCGATCGGCTTCTGCGCCACGTGTTGTGGGTTCGATCCCCACACGGAGCAAATATTTGTATGATCTACAGGTAGTTGTTCCGGGTCTGGGCGTTTGTGTATGTGAGAATTTGTGTTTGTAAACGCACCCACGATACAGGAGAAAATCCTAGTGTGGGGCAACGTTTTATAAAAAAAGAAAAAGAAAAAGAACTACGCTAATTAAGGAGGAATATACTAAACTAGCGACTTGCCCGCGGTTTCACCCGCACTGCCGCGTTCCTAAGAGTTCCTAAGAGTTCTATCGTAATGTTAAAAAGCTTAAAACCTTCCTCTTGAATCATTCTATCTATTAAAAAAACCGCATCAAAATCCGTTGCGTAGTTTTAAAGATTTAAGCATACATAGGGACGGACAGACAGCGACAGCGACTTTGATTTATACTATGTAGTGATAATTCAAATTAAACAGCACAAAATACCATACCAGTTTCCAGGTATGTTTAGATTCCAATAATAGGGGGCGAGCCTATTGCCCTTTCAAGAGATTCAAATACGAGTCAAATATTTTTATTTGTAATTTTTTTTTGCTTGAGAATTATCCCTATGCCATTTTTTTTTACGTAATCGCCTTTTTAGCGAGAGTTTAATTCTTAAAAAGTAAAAAAATGCGCGGCAAATTTTACAGAGAAACACGGAACATACGTACAACGCCACTTTGTGACTTACAACTTTAGGTTTGTAATTACTGGGTATAAAATTAATGTCAGGGGAAAAAGGGACTAACGTCACAGAAAGCGCGCCAAGATGGCGCCTTCCGATTATATTTTTTTTAAAGAAAAGCTTACTAGCACTGTTGGTCGCACATTACTAGTATTCTTGTTAACCCCTCGTGCTAAGCTAAATACGCTTGTTACGAGTGGGTTCACGTCGGTAGTGCAATGGGTGGGTTTCGAACCGGCAACCACATGATCGCATGTCCGATGCCTTAGCCATTAGGCTACTGCCACTTCTGCTATTTAACATAACATACTATCACGCCTGTACTCCCCGAAGGGTTAGGCAGAGGCGTACTAATGTTCACACACAGTTCGCCTGGTATGTTTAGGTCTCATGTAATAAATAGGTGGCGAGCCTATCTGTCTGCTATTTAAATATTAATATTTATTCAAAGAAATATTTTAAGAACGTAAACTATTGATTAATAAAATATAAAAATGACAATGAATGTATGTATATTGCGTTGAATAAGTGTAGTTACATCACTACATAGTAAAAACAAAGTCGCTGTAGCTGTCTGTCCGTCTCTATGTATGCTTAAATCTTTAAAACTACGCAATGGATTTTGAAGCGATTTTTTTTAATATATAGAGTGATTCAAGAGGAAGGTTTTAAGCTATTTAACATTAAGCTACGACTCTTAGGAATGGGGCAACGCGGGTGAAACCGCGGGCAGGTCGCTAATAATTCATAAAGAACAAATACCAAGACAATTCAAATACTTACTCTCTTTCCTGGGCAATGTTAGCAGGGTTCAATAGTTGGGGATCTGAAATAAAAACCAAAAAAATATATTATAAGATACCATCACGCCTGTATTACGCGAAGGGTTAGGCAGATCTGTACTAATGTACAACAACAGTTCGCCGTTATATTAAGGTCCCATGTAATAATAGGGGGCGACCCAATTACCACTAACTCCGCACAAATCCTATCTACTAATTTCAAAGAAAAACCCAATAATAATTTACTTTAGCCGCAGTTTCAAAAAATATTATTATCTTTAGCATCCCATATCCCATATGCATTTTTTTTCATTTTTTAGGGTTACGTACCTCTGAAGGAAAAACGAAACCCTTGTAGGATCACTTTGTTGTTCGTCCGTCCGTCTGTCTGTCAAGGCCCTTTATCTCAAGAACGCGCGGAGGTATCAAATTGAAATTAAAACCATATAGGTAGTCAAGTCTACAGTCCCTTGAAGCTGTGAAAAAAATTTAACTTCCAAGTTAACGCAAAAAAAAGATACGGTCATTTATGCCGCAAAATACGTATATTTCGACACTCACAAGGCCAAGGGAATCAAAATTTATAGAGTGTTTTCCGTTGACCTAGAACTATGAAATTTGGCAAGTAATGCCAAGTATAGAGGAAAATGTGAACACTATACATTTGTAATTAAATAATTTAAAAATCCCACAAATTTGTACGGAACCCTCGGTGGGTGAGTCCGACTCGGACTTATCCGGTTTTATTAATGGTCTATATGACTCTTGCACATAAAGAATGGATTTGAAAATGGCGACAGCTGTATTCACCTCTCGCTCACACACTATAGCATGTCAGCGAGTATATCTATTTTTATTACCCAATAGCTTCTGCACGCGACTTCGTCTGCGTGGATTTCAAATTTGGATCCGGCTTGGATAAAAATAGCCTATGTGATATTCCGTTTAACCATTCTGACGTGATTGAGTAACAGACATCAGGCATCCTCAGGATTTTCTTTTAATAAAAAAAAAACTAGTATAATTAAACCTTACCTCCTTGATGCGCATGTCCGTGTTGTTGTTGTTGTTGCTGGAACTGTTGGGGTGGTTGTTGTTGTTGTTGTTGGAACTGTTGTTGTTGCTGCTGCTGTGGGGGCGGGGGCTGGTACTGCTGCTGCTGTGGGGGCGGGGGCTGCTGGTATTGCTGTTGTTGTTGCTGTTGCTGATACTGTTGCTAAAATGAGAGGTTGCTTTTTAAATATAGCGTACCTATTCTATACTGTACTAGCATTAGATAAATAATGCATACAAAATGGAGATAGTTATTGTGTTTTGTTGTTGAAATTACTGTACTTTAGAGGTTTATTTAAACACTAGCTTTTGCCAGCGACTTCGTCCGCGTGGAATAGTTACTTTGTTCCCTAGTTCTTCGCCCGCGGTTTCACCTGCGTTGCCCCGTTCCTAAGGGTTGTAGCGTGATGTTTTATAGCTTGAAACCTTTCTCATGAATCACTCATTTTCCCAACATTTCCCTTCACTGCTCTGCTCCTATTGATCGTAGCGTGATGAAAAGTATACTATAACCTGCCCAGGAGTATGAAGAACAATTGTACCAAGTTTCGTTGAAATCCGTCGAGTGGTTTTTGTTTCTATAACGAACATACAGACAGACAGACAGACAGACAGACAGACAGACAGACAGACAGACAGACAGACAGACAGACAAAAATTTTACTGATTGCATTTTTGGCGTCAGTATCGATCACTAATCACCCGCTGATAGTTATTTTGGAAATATATTTCATGTACAGAATTGACCTCTCTACAGATTTATTATAAGTATAGATAATAAACCAATAAAAACAACATTACAATGCAACTTGCGTATACAACCTATAACAGAATAAGCGCAAGACCTGGCGACCTGGCGGTCAAGCGTAAACCTATCACGAATAAAAAAAAAGACCTCAAAAACACGTCAATCAGAATATCGAGTCATAATGATAATAACGAAACCCTCAAGTCATTTTGAGACACGTAATCATACTTTTTTCAAGAAATAAGTTACCGATATCGGCTAATCTTAAAACTTGTGGTCGTACTCACTACGACTACGATATCGGTACGCACACAATAACAATTTGTACAAATAGGTTTCAGTTTTCCATACCTTGACCCACTGATCGGGGGGCCATAATATCAGGTAGTGTATCTTTTCGGGGAAAATTAACACATATTAAAAACCACTGAAATCGAGAAGCAGTGATAGCCTAGTGGTATGACCGTTGGACTGCCAAGTCAAAGGTCTCGAGTTCGAACGCAAGGCACGCACCTCTGACTTTTCGATGTCATGTGCGTATTAAATAGTTAATTATCACGCGCTTAAACGGTGAAGGAAAACATCGTGAGGAAACCTGCATGCCTGAGATTTTCTCGATGGCGTGTGAAGTCTGCCAACCCGCACTAGGCCAGCGTGGTGGACTATAACCTAATCCCTCTCATTCTGAGAGGAGACCCGTGCCCAGCAGTGGGACAGTATAATGGGCTGAATATGTTATGTTACGTAATCGCATCAGTAGTCGATTCTGAATAGACTACTTTCAGGTTTTTGCGCTTTTTCTGTTACACATTGTATACAAAAGCCTCAACATCTCAGCTTCAAAAGCATTACAGAAGGGTGTTTGCATGGCCCGCCGCGCATTAATATAGTTTACCTGCTGTGGAGGGGGTGGTGGTGGCGGCTGTTGATAATTCTGTAAAAAAAAAAACAAAGTTAAAATAAAAATTAAAGACAGTTTCTAATTTACGTCGGACTTGCGATCATGTGGTTGCCGGTTTGGAACCCACCCATTGCACTACCGATGTGAACCCACTCGTAACACAAGCATTTAGCTTAGCACGAGGGGTTAATAAGAATACTAGTAATGTTTAATGTTAATGAATGTTTTTTGCCTGGGCTCTGATTGGCTGGCGACCACCCTTACGTAAAGCACCAGGGGCCGTATTATGACATGTTACGCCATCATTTTTACGTTGTGAGAAAGAAATACCGCTCTACATATTAAATAGCCTCATCTCTTTCTTACAACCTAAAAATGATGGCGTTAACACGTTATAATACGGGCCCTGATGTGTGTTTCGACTCTTACACGTAAGAGACAGTTGCTCTTGGTTGTTGCGGCTCCGGCATTCCGCAGTCCGAAGGAGCTCTTAAGGGTAGATAACGCATCAGCAACTGCTCAGGTGTTGCAGGTGTCTATAGGCGACTACTTACCACGAGGTGGCACGACAGCTCGTTTGCCGACTTACTCCATAAAAACACATCGGCCCATTGCTAGTAAACATTAAAAAAAAAACCAGCGTAGCAATCGCGCTTAGAACCACTGAGCTTAATGATATAAAAAAATAGGCTCTCTTAAGAATCCGGCGGATCGAATTTCTGTTCATAATGTAATACCGAAATAAATCGTAATTCAAACACAATTAATTCAAATTCTGTTATTATTCGAATTCCGATACTGTTAATCTAGGTTCCTACTCTACCACTTCGTCCAAAATAATTCACTGGAAATAAATGTAGGTAAGCGAATGCAATTTTTGATAACTTTACCAAGTTTTGAACGATTTTCCGGTCTTTCATTTCCAGTGAAGTAGTAGTAGACGAAATAGTACCGTAGCGTAGGAATCTAGATTAACGGTATCCAAATCAAAATAATTTCTATATTAGGTTTTTGTGGTCAATTCAAGCTCCGAATCGAAATAAAGTTATAGGTATTTAACCTATTTTTTTTTTTATTATTGAACAGTAAATTTTTTACAGCATTCATTCCTTTTTATTATGTGTAAGTAGGTAATTAATTTCTTAATAGTAAAAGATTATTAACAAACTATTAAAATCTGGTATTTATTACCTAATTACTTAACATAAAATGAAAGTACTTTATAAAAGCAAAAATATTGACTTTAAAATGTTTGCCCGCCTATATGCTTGTACGTGCAACACGCAAATACTACGAAATGATATGCTGTTTTTACAGTTGCATTGAAATGGATCTAACTGAAAATCGGCTGTACCTATGTTACATCTTAATATGCCGTCTAGACGCCGAGTTATAGTACCTAAGTAAACCCTTTTAGGCAACAGCTGGTCATCAACTACCTATATGTTACACTCGACTTCTTACGCGTGGAATTTTAAGAATAAATGTAGCCTAAGTTACTCTTTATAATATCAGCTATCTGCAAGTGAGAGTCTCGTCAAATTCAGTTCAGCCGTTTCGGAGATTAGGCGTAACAAACAGACCGAGAGACATTTTTCTTAGACTTTTTTTCATCTACCATAGTAATAAATTTAGCCTATGTTACTCCATAAAGTATCAGTTATATGCCAATGAGAGTCTCGGCAAATTCAGTTCAGCCGCTTCGGAGATTAGCCGTAACAAACAGAAAGAGAGACAAATTTTTTTATAGTTTTTTTTTTCATCTACCGTAGGTAGGTATATAGGTATAATTATGCAGTTTCTAAAAAGCTGTTATTTTTATATTACAAATTACAATAAAACTATACAAATATATAACGTTCAAGTGTTTGACTTGAATGTTATTTATATAGTTTTATTTACGCAACCGTTTATGTACCTACCTAATTATACGGTTACGTCATAGGTCGTGTCACCATCTCTCTAAAATGGCGAGGGGAGTGATGGATGATCCGTGCGTTAGGGTGCATTTCCTCTGACTCGGAGCTGGGCGGAGTAGAGCGGAGAAGAGCAGTGAAAAGTGGCAAGTGTTTCCAATGAAGCGGAGCGGCCACACACACAAAACAAAACCAAAGTCTGCTCAACTCCGTTCTGTACGGCTCGGGGCCGCGTGTTCATATATTTTATTTGAAAGTCCGCTCCGCTCCACTTATACTATTTCCATTGATGCGGAGTGAAGATTTCTAGCATTGTGATTGGCTAATTCACGGTCCGCTCCTCTCCACCCCGCCCAGCTCCGCGTCAGTGGAAACGCATCCTTATGCTCTTATTCTGAAGGGGTGCTGCTTGTGGTGATTGGTCGACTTGCTGACTATGTTTTCTTAAAAAAAACTGTTGTCTCATAAAAAAGTTGACTGAATCGCCTTGTTAGTCCTTGTTATCTATACTTATAATAAATCTGTAGAGAGGTCAATTCTGTACATGAAATATATTTCCAAAATAACTATCAGCGGGTGATTAGTGATCGATACTGACGCCAAAAATGCAATCAGTAAAATTTTTGTCTGTCTGTCTGTCTGTCTGTCTGTCTGTCTGTCTGTCTGTCTGTATGTTCGTTATAGAAACAAAAACCACTCGACGGATTTCAACGAAACTTGGTACAATTGTTCTTCATACTCCTGGGCAGGTTATAGTATACTTTTCATCACGCTACGATCAATAGGAGCAGAGCAGTGAAGGGAAATGTTGGGAAAACAGGAGAACTTACTCCATTTTTTAAGCTTCCGTCGCGTGTGCAGCCTTAATTGTTAAAGCTACACAGAAATCATGTATGACGGAAATGTTCTCCTTAAAATTATATAAAAAATATTCCACGACAGCAAATGTCTATCTTTTATGGTTGACTCCCAATAACACGTGTAAGTCTCGATAGCTTAGCAGTTCGGAGCTTTCTGATTATATTTGTCTACTCTTACGTTAGGTGACTGACTGACTGACATAGTGATCTATCAACGCACAGCCCAAACCACAGGTTATAGTATACTTTTCATCACGCTACGATCAATAGGAGCAGAGCAGTGAAGGGAAATGTTGGGAAAATGAGTGATTCATGAGAATGGTTTCAAGCTATAAAACATTACGCTACAACCCTTAGGAACGGGGCAACGCAGGTGAAACCGCGGGCGAAGAACTAGGGAACAAAGTAACTATTCCACGCGGACGAAGTCGCTGGCAAAAGCTAGTCATGCATATTATTATCATTACAAGTGTGAGCAGGTTTCCGTTTCTAAAATTGACATGTAAATTACTTGAAAGGAGGCTGGCTAATATTATAAATCATTTTAGAGTATTAACTTCGATGCCACAATATAACGTGTGTGCTAGCTGACATGTAGCTTTAAAAAAACCCCTGTCACCAGACTGTATCTCATAAACCGTTATAGTGTCGTAGTCTTTACGTGGGAGAGCCATGCTTCGGCACGAATGGGCCGGCTCGACCGGAGTGATACCACGGCCTCACAGAAAACCGGCGTCAAACAACGCTTACGTTGTGTTTCGCCGAGTGAGTGAGGTTACCGGAGGCCCAATCCTCTTTTAAAGGCCGGCAACGCACTCGTCACTTCTCTGATGTTGCGGGTGTCCATCGGTGGCGGTAATCGCTTACCATCAGGCGATCCGTCTGCTCGGTTGCCTCCAATCCCATAAAAAAAAGTTGTAAAGCTTAATATTGTAATTACGTTTTTTATAAGAGTTTCATGCCAGTTCTTCTCCATAATACCCACTTTTTGGAACCGTGCAAATAGTTTTGTTTTCAAAAGTACCTATTTTAGTGGTCTAATTGAACCAGTCAAAGTCAAAACATTTTGACTTTAGTGGTCTAATTGAAATAAAACATTTTGACTTTGACTATCTTAAATAAATGATTTTGACTTTAACTTATGAATGATAACATGCTGCCTACCTGTTCGTTAAAATAAGCATTATGGTATTTATATGGTAAATATTATAATACGACGACGATTCGACGATTCACCATAAAACGAACGTGACAAACTAAACATATAGTTTAGCATCACATTATGCCCTACATACTTCAAAGAATGCTGTGTTTGCACAATTATATGTATAGTTTGCAAATTACTTAAAAAACCATTGAGGTATTAGGCATCGTCTTACTAGGTACTAGACTAGATGGTCAGACAATAATTGTTGCATGACAATGTATGTAGTTTTGATATTATAAATCATTACAATAGTTGTAGTTTGGATATTATAATTATTAATATTCTGATACATCGGACTTGCGATCATGTGGTTGCCGGTTCGAAACCAACCCATTGCACTACCGACGTGAATCCACTCGTAACACTTAGCTTAGCACGAGGGGTTAACAAGAATACTAGTGATGTACGACCCACATTGCTAGTAAGCTTTTTTTTAAAAAAAAAATTGTTATACTATACTTGAAACAGATGAACATATTTTCATCAGACATTTTAAATTTTTTTTTGGCCCCAGTCTTAAAAATAGTCAAATAAAATAAATACATTATTAAGATCAGCATTAGTAACTCTGTGTTGTGGCACATACTCCACAACTCAAGGTGCAATAACTCGGTTTTTACAGTTATTTTAGTAAAGGAAAAATTCAATCGCGGGCAGGATTGGAATTCGACCTCTAAGCCACCACCAACCCCTCCCGCCTGATTGAAATTTTGCCTTCACATTCTGAATTTACGTCATAAGTTGACGTTGGCTTAGAGGTCAGACCGTCTGGTGTATACTGCCTGCGATGGAATTTCTCCTTTACTAAAATAACTTTGTAATCTTAGCATGGAAAATGCAAAAAAAATCACAATAAGATAACTCTGTTTTTGGTTACATTGCCTCTGATACAAAACACCCTGATGTAAAACCAATATTATTAGCATACACTGCTGTCATTTACATTTGACTACCTCATTAGCCTAGTGGTCCTCAGCGCAACTGCTATGCTAAAGGTCCTGGGTTCGATTTCCAAGTCAAGGAGAGTGTTACTGGGTTTTTCTTTGAAAGTCTCAGTATAAGCTCAGAGCTTGGCTTGGCTCAGGCTATTCTATTCTATTCTCAGAAGTTGGGATCTGAGCATGGTTAAACCTTTAACTTTATGATCACCATGTCAAAACAGTAAAAGCCAAGCTTCCAAATTTTCTATAGAAATCTGTCACCCAGTCGCATCCTTGGCATGCTGGGCATATTTCGGTTTGTTGTTTATACATGACTGTGGCAGTCAAACAATTAATGGCAATAGGCTCGCCCCCTATTACATGGGACCTAAACATACTGGTGAACAGTGGGTGTACATTAGTACACTTCTGGCAAACTCACCTCTGCCTAATCCTTTGAGGAATACAGGTATGACGGTATGTTATGTTATTACAATAAAAAAATTGAATTTTCAGTTACTGTAACATTATCAGTTGGAACTAATGTAATGAAAACTAAAAATATTATAATTAACACTAGGCCAATGAAATAATCTTATAGCTATCAAGATTCAACTTTTTTAAAAGAATGTTATCCCACCAGATTTTAAGTTAAACCTTCAGAAATATGACTGTGAAAACTGCATCCAATTTTATGCAGTAGTTTTTGCATAACATACAAACATACAGACAAACAAAGATATTATATTAGTTTTTCTTCAATATCTGTGAAGTATGGACATTGGCCTGTTATAAATTTATTATAACAATATGTATAGGTAGGTACATAATTATGCATAATTAATATGTAAAACATAATTGTATTCGTTCTGAGATACAAAACCAATAATTTCTGGAGGCCCAAGCATTTGGCTACTATATGTACTGGTGATATTGAAGAATTTACACAATAAAACAGTTGGTAAAAAAAACTTTTTTTTAAATCAGATCCAATAATCAGGAAATTTCAGTACATCAAGTAAAAATTAATTAGAGAAGATTATGAGAAAATTAGACATTAAAAAATTGTATTCTGTTCTTTATGACGTTTTATGCTAGACTAAGGCACAAGTCATCATCATCATCATTACCTACCTCTTTAAGTAGGTACACAGCAACAGCCCACTTTCACTTTCTTTCCTATATAGTCAAGAAGAGTTAACGACTTTTCACATTCAGCCAAAAACTTAAATAAATTAGAGTATAAAATCTGCTCACCTGATAATTCTGCGGGGGAACTCCAGGTGCTACTTTCTGCTGATATTGTTGAGAAATGGTACACTGCAGAAACGCAGCAAAAAATAAAAGCTTCAACATTTTTCTATCTGAAAATTAAATCACCACGTAAGTTCACATGCAAAAGAACTACGAACCTATCAAACAACTTTTTTGAATTAGCATTAACCGCGACAGGCAAAGGCAAGTGTAATAAAAATTATGTATTCTTTTTTTAATATTGTGCGAAGAAAATGTATGGAAAATTAATTTTACCTGTAAATGTAAACTTGTGACGTGGACTTCGGGTGATAATATCCTTATCAAATCGTCTTATTGATAATTTATTACGGTATTTTAAACGTATGGCGATATAATATTTCGCAAACGTTTTCGAAAAGATACCTGTATGGGAATACCTACACGTCACGTTTAGTTTTGACAATTGACATTGACGTAAGCGTTTCGTTTCTCTGATGGTTTAAGTTCTCGTAGAACTATGTTTCTGTCGGGGAAAATATCATGAATGGTCAAAAGACAAAGTGTTGAATTCAAGAATTCAAGTACCTACGAAGCTTATAAAAGCTGTCAAATAAGTTTTGATCTGGAATTATTTTATTGTCAATGTCATTGTCATGTAAATGTAAAAAACAGGTATTCAAAATCGCGTCAAACGCGCGGCGATACTTTTCAAAAATACTTTTTGTCTTTACTATCAATTTAACTACTATAGTTTTATCCTATCTATAAAAATGGAAGAATTATTTAGAGATCCGGTCCAGTTATCTAAAGGAATAAACATCAGGTAACCAGAGTATTTCCAATAAAACTGATTTTACTTTACTCGAGTGCTAACAATACATAATTTTTACATAGGTAAGCTATGTACCTAGTTAACTATCCGTATTTTTGGTTGATGTTGAATGCAGTATTTGTAAATGAAATGCACATAACCATACCTTAAAAAATCCCCTGTAATAATGAGAAAACTAAGTACCGCCATTGTACCCTTAGTTTTTTAAAATTCTTTAATTTATTTTCTCATATGGTGTGCAATAAAGATTATTCTATTCTATTCTACCTATATAGTCATCATTTATAATCCTCACCCTGTTTATTGTCCCATTGTTGGACACTTGTGGAACAAGTGGACACCGGCCCAGAATATTCTTATTCTGAGCCGGTGTCCACTTGACTATGGGTTGAAGTGACTTTCTTGTCAAGTGTGACTTTCGTCAAAGTGAAAATCAAAATGTTTAATTTCAAGCAGACCATTGAAAAGGTACTTTTGAAAAGTCAAACTAGTTGCACAGTTCCAAAGAGTGGGTCATAATGTCAGAGAGTCTCCTTAGGTGCGATAGTCTTAAGTATCTATGTATGCACAAAGTTAGGCCACTGTAAGCGAACAAAATGACTCAAAATATTAAGACACAATGGAGTTGTGTGTTACATACTGATGCTGAACTTTTTTTATGGAGCCACTTTTGTATCCCACCTAGTTATCTTGTTAGTCAGTTATCTTGAGTTATTCCCAGTTGCTCCCACTGTCGATGCCACCACTGATGGGAAACGGGATTTTTTTTTTCAAAAAATTTCCCATGGCCACCAGTGGTGACAGTTGGGAAAAGAAATTGATACACCATTCAAATGCACATTGAAAACGAGAGAAATTAAACTGTTACATATCACTTGGAAGACATATATTTTTATAATAATATAAATCACAATATTTATAATAATGGAGATTAAAATTGCACAGATTAATCAGCACTTTATTCACAATAATTTACTTATTCTCTTTGAAAAATGCCACAGGTCAACACATAATTATGCATCATCATCATCAGCCTATATTCGTCAACTGCTGGACATAGGCCTCTCCTAGTGAACGCCACAGAGCCCGATCTTCAGCTTTCCTTATCCATAATTATGCATAATTCAATTAAACCATTGCAACCCTGAAAATAAGAACTTATTAGACATTTCTATTTCATGCTCGACATAGAGTAAGTACTATAGCATGTTATGACATTTATTTTGTGGGAGTGGCACAGATTATGCCCCCTTAATCCCCCCCACCAAAAACTTTAAGCTTAGAATTTTATTAGTTGCTATAAATTATTTTTTCTTATTCCTATTCATGGTATTTTTCCAGAGAACTTATGGAGCAGAAGTCAGGGGAATTCCAAATTGATCTGGACTTTAAGAAGAAGAAAGGCATGATGATCAACGGTGATGAAGACCTGTTCCCTGATATGGATGACGATGATGACAGGTGAATATTAGAATGTTCTGCTAGCTCTATAATATGGTTAAATCAAATATTTATTTCAATACTCAATACTCAATTCGTTTATTGCACTCCACAATGTTAACAGGTGTGAAAAAATAAATATAAAAGTATCAATCATGGACCCTGTCGGGCACGGCAATGTAGGAGAGAGGAGGACGGCTTATGTTTTGTCGTGTATAATATAGTATCTACGTATATTATTTGGTAATTACCATTTCTTTATTTGTTTAGTTTCACTTTATTTATATGTATATATTATTTATTTATTTTATTAGATAATTTCCTTTTCATTATTTATTTAATTTTACTTTATTTATATTTCTATATTCGTTTTTGTTTTTCTAGTACTATTTGTATTAATTATATGTATAGCTATAGTTGTTATTAGATTATAAGTATATATTTTTTATGTAATCTTTTATGTATGAGTTATGTTATGGTTTTATCATTTAAGTATTCATTTAAATCGTAGTAACATTTTTTTAATAATATTTCTTTTAGCTTCCTTAAAAACACATTATCTTTTTGTTCATTTTTAATTTTTTGAGGTAGATTATTATAAATTTTTATTGACATAACAAATGGACTGGTTGAATGCATTTTAAGCCGGGAGTTTGGTAAATTTAACCTGTCTTTATGTCTTAGTGTATATGGTAGTTGTTTATCTTCTCGTTTAGTATAGAAATCTGAGTGTTTTCTTACAAATTTGCATGTCTCTAGGATATATATACAGGGGAGTGTTAAGATGTTTAAAAACTACTGTACTATTTGCAAACTATGTGTACAAAAAGGTCTTAACTTTTATGTAGTACATGACTTAGTCAGAGGCATACAGTACTGGGTACTATAAAATTATGTCTTTATAAAAAAAAACATTGCTCACTAGGATTTTCTCCTGTATCATGGATGTTGAAACATAAATTCTCACAGACAAACATAACCCAGACTTAGACATCTATCTGTAGATCATACAAATATTTGCTCCGTGTGGGGATTGTAATCACAACATTATGCCACAAGCGCAGCACCAGCTCAGCCACTATTCCACGCCACCCGGGGCAAACCCAAAAATATTGCAACACTTCAATGCAATGGTCAACATTAATACTGCCCACAATAGTAAAAAGGATGTATCTAAAATGTTTTCCAAAATTGAGTTATAATTGCCGGAATGAGGAAAAAAAGACGAATCAGCTGATATCTTTTTATCTCATTTAGTTTCGGATTGACACGTGATCACAGTGAATACTCGTCTCTGTTATCATTTTATAGTTTAACTATGATGAAAAGCATTTTTTCTCTGTATTTAGTTTTTGTTAGAAACTTCTTTTTTATTATCGGGGGCAGAATAGTACTTTTTACTCCAATGCAAGCGGCGGTAGCCTAATGGCTAGGGCGTCGGACTTGCGATTATGTGGTTGCCAGTTCGAACCCCACCCATTGCACTACCGACGTGAACCCACTCGTAACATAAGCATTTAGCTTAGCACGAGGGGTTAACAAGAATATTAGTAATGTGCGAACCACATTGCTAGTAAGCTTTTTTTTTAAAAAAAAAAATGCCAAGATAACCAGATCTGTGTGCATTGTTCGGAATAATCAAGTAAGTACCTATTATTTTTTTTCCTTACATAGTCCCGATGGCAATACAGTTATCTGATCTAATGACTATAACTTGCACTGCAGCCAGAGCTCGCTGCCCGCCTCTAAATATGCGACGTCCAGAACATGGGCCCCCTTTCCTCTAAATATGCGACGCTCGGAACAATGCCCCCTTTCCTCTAAATATGCGACGCCCGGAACATGGGCCCCCTTTCCGCTAAATATGCGACGCCCGGGACATGCGCACCCTATTCAAGATTTGCCACTGGATTTCTAGTGCTCCTTTTGGTCGCAGAAAAGATGTGGGTAATGTAATAATAATAATTACGACGTACAGTTTTAGTTGCAGTTTTGACATTCACAAAGTCAAAATCATTTATTCTATAAAACTGTCTGCCTTTTTGATAAAAGTGCCTCCTAGTGTTGTGGGAAGTGTGTGTCGCTGGGAAGGAGGAGCAGCGTGACAAACTCCCCAGCAATACATTTCTGTCTGTCTGTTACTAAGGCATTACAAGTTACATAAAAATGAATTTTAATTTTTGTTTGGCGTACCTATTTAATTAATATTTTATTCATTGCTACAACTCGTCAACTGGCGCACACATTATATTATGGCATCGAAGTTAATACTCAAATATTATTTATTAAATTAGCAATCCCTTCTAGTGAGTTACATGACAATTTTAGAAATGGTCATGGACACATTGTGTCGTTACGTGGCAGTGATTCAACAAAAGTGCCCATTTTAGCTTCTCAAGACCATGCAAATAGCATGAGGGCCTCTTCTCTTAGAAATCTCAAATATTTTTTTAAATGTTGCCTCACACTAGGAATTTCTCCTGTATCGTGGGTGCATTTCACAAACACAAATTATCACTTCCACAAATACCCAGACCCGGAACAACTACCTGTAGGTCATACAAGTATTTGTATTATGTAACATAGAAGCCGATCGTTCAGCCGCTACGCTAAACGTGCTGAATTTAATTTTCAGTGATGCAGAAGATGCTCTGAAAGGCATAGAACAGACAGCGGAACAGATGCTGCTGTCTTCACCGGAGTACCACTCCTTTGAACAGCTGTCAGCCAAGATGGTGGACTGTTTATCCAACGGTGACGTTAAACTGCTCATCATTGAAGAAGGTAAATATACAGATTATGTAATGTTATTTTTAGGGTTCTGTTCCTCAAAAGGAAAAACAGAACCCTTATAGGATCACTTTGTTGTCCGTCCATCCATCCGTCTGTCCATCGGTCTGTTAAGACCTGTTATCTCGGGAAATCGTGGAGGTACCGAGTTGAAATTAAAACTATATACTCAGGTCTACAGTCCTTTGAAGCTGTGAAAAAATCAAACTTCCTAAGTTAAATAAAACTACTTTTTACGGATTTTATCGCGTTGTATTGATATTATTTGATTCCCGACGTTTCGGACCCTTTACAGCATCCATGGTCACGGGTAGACTAAGTTGTTGGACGTCTTAATGTTCCAATTACTAACAGCTACCTTACATTTTTGTTAATTATTGGCGATCCGATTCACGCAGAACGAGCTCACCGTATCCTTCGGTCTTGCAGTTTTGGACTTGGATTTTGATTTTATGGAATCTATAATGGGGTTCCAAGCAGGTGGTAAGACCCAGCCATCTTCTCTATTGAAATTTGGATGTTTTTTAATTTCAATAGCCTCACGGATCATCCTGGGAAGGAATCGGTTTTCTTTTGCGAGGACTTGTGGTTTATCAAATCTGATGTAGTGCTGGGCCTTGTCTAGAGTATGTTCACAAACTGCTGACTTCTTGAAACGGCGGTGTTTGACATCAGCGATGTGTTCTTTTACGCGGGTCCCTATACTTCTTTTAGTTTGGCCTATGTAAGAGAGACCGCAATCACAATCTAGCTTGTATACACCTGCATCTTGCAGAGGTATGTGGCACTTGACAGGTGGTAGGAACTGACTTATCTTCTTCAGCGGCTTGAAGTATGTTTTGATTGAAGCTCGCTTCAAGATATAGCCAATCTTGTCTGTGACTCCTCTAACATATGGTAATATAGCAGGTAGGCGTTCGACTGTGGCACGTTTCACGCGGTTTCTGTGACGAGGGCGCGGTATTCGGAGCTTGTTGTCATGTAGTACTTGTTTGACATGTTGAAGCTCTGCAGCCAGATGTTGCTCATCACAGATCGAGCGAGCGATCGATTGAAGCGAGCTTCAATCAAAACATACTTCAAGCCGCTGAAGAAGATAAGTCAGTTCCTACCACCTGTCAAGTGCCACATACCTCTGCAAGATGCAGGTGTATACAAGCTAGATTGTGATTGCGGTCTCTCTTACATAGGCCAAACTAAAAGAAGTATAGGGACCCGCGTAAAAGAACACATCGCTGATGTCAAACACCGCCGTTTCAAGAAGTCAGCAGTTTGTGAACATACTCTAGACAAGGCCCAGCACTACATCAGATTTGATAAACCACAAGTCCTCGCAAAAGAAAACCGATTCCTTCCCAGGATGATCCGTGAGGCTATTGAAATTAAAAAACATCCAAATTTCAATAGAGAAGATGGCTGGGTCTTACCACCTGCTTGGAACCCCATTATAGATTCCATAAAATCAAAATCCAAGTCCAAAACTGCAAGACCGAAGGATACGGTGAGCTCGTTCTGCGTGAATCGGATCGCCAATAATTAACAAAAATGTAAGGTAGCTGTTAGTAATTGTAACATTAAGACGTCCAACAACTTAGTCTACCCGTGACCATGGATGCTGTAAAGGGTCCGAAACGTCGGGAATCAAATAATATCAATACAACGCGATAAAATCCGTAAAAAGTAGTTTTATTTCAATGTCTAATATTCGCGTAAGTGTCAGAAACCAGTATTTCCTAAGTTAACACAAAAAAAGATAAACTCGCAAAAAACGTATATTTCGACACTCAAGGGAATCAAAATTTATAGGGTATCTTCCGTTGACGTAGAACTATGAAAATTGGCAAGTAATACCGTATTATACTGCAAGTATAGGGAAAAATCCGACAACTATACATTTGTAATTAACTACAGTATGTACAGTGGCGACCAAAAGTCCATAGCCAATCTCACAACGCAATAACTTGACATTTAGTTTGATTTACGATTTTATATTCATTGTCGTTAACAAGTGACGCGCACTGGCTGTATCGAGCTCGCTCGTACTGTTCATAGCAATGTAATCCTTAGCGTGCTTGTGGACTTTTGAGTGTTTGTACCTGTGTGTGTGTGTGTCTGTACCTACAAATTTGTACGATACCTTCGGCGGGCGCGTACAACACGCACTTGTCCGCTTTTTTTTCTTCATACCTATATGATCGCCAAATATCACGTCCTGTATGTTGTTGCAGGAGATGGACCTCTAGTGCCGTTAGACGCAGAAGTAACGCTACACTACGCCGCGTACTACGAAAGGGCGAAAATACCCTTCGACTCCACCCTTACTATGAATAGAGGACAAAAACTTGTGAGTATTTACTTGCAATAACATATTTATTTACTTAAGGCGGATCGTTCAGCTGTGCCCGCGAAATTCAAATTTCGAGTGGTTTTTCGCAGTTTGTAGGTGTATAACAAGTTCTAGATTCATGGCAGTTGTAATTGCGACATTAACTATACAACATTCACAACTGAGAACTAAAACCTATACTTATAAATCCTTATCAAGCCAAAAACTTGGCGCAATCTGTGTAATTGGCCAAAATTGACATTTTACACTACTTTTAGCTACAATAATGATTTTTAAGCAATGGTTTTAGATAAAAATTGTGAATTTTGTATAGTTAATGTCGCAATTACCATTGCCATGAATGTAGAACTTATTATAGACCTACAAACTGCGAAAAATCACTTGAAATTTGAATTTCGCGGGCTCAGCTGAATGATTCGCCTTAAGGATCATTGACAAAGGATATACACAAAAAGATGTTGGTAATAATTAATTCAATTATGAGAGACCACAGCATGCAAACATTTTACAAAGCAATTAAACCTAATATTATTTTACTGGCAAACAAGCAATACAATTCGTGGGGTACATGTGTTCGATAAGTGTATATATGGACTGCCTCATTAGCCTGCTGGTCTTGAGCGCGACCGCTACGCTAGAGGTCCGATTCCCTTTTTTATTCATTACTAACGACCCGCCTGCGGTTTCACCCGCGTTGCTCCGCTCCTATTGGTCGTAGCGTGATGTTATATATATATACCTATAACCTTCCTCGATAAATGGACTATCTAACACAAAGAGAATTTTTCAATTCCAACCAGTAGTTCCTGAGATTAGCGCGTTCAAACAAACTCTTCAGTTTCATAATATTAGTATAGATAGGTTTACGCTTGACCGCCAGTTCGCCTGATGTTGCGATACTGCGATACCGCGCTTCCCTAAAAGAAACTGATTCACTCGTGATTTAAATACACCCAGATTATATCTATCGGGGAAGACTCACTCGGGAAGCGCATTCCACATTTCAGCGGTACACATGTTTTTTTTTTTTTAACTTTGCCCCACTAGGATTTTCACCTATATCGTGGGTGCGTTTACAAACACAAACACCCAGACCCGGAACAACTACCTGCAGATCATACAAATATTTGCTCCGTGTAGGGATCGAACCCACAACACGTTGCGCAGAAGCCGATCGCTCAACCGCTACGCCAAACGTGTCGTCAAATCCACTTTTATCGTCAATGATAAAAGTGGACTTAGTGTTTCGTTTGGGTTTTTGGAATGTGCATGAAGCAATGTCGCTTTTTCGTGCTCGTGATTAGTTTTTCGTGGTCGTCCGATGGTGAAATGGGCTAGGGGCATAAGATAGTGGAGATCTGATGCACACTCACGAACATGTATCCGATAAAAAACCGGAATAACTTTGGAATTTGGCGATAGGCTCGCCTATTATTTGCTACCTAAACATACCGACGAACTGTGGGTGTACATTAAATGAAATGAAATTATATTTATTCTGCAAATAGATCTTTAGAGATTCTTTTACATGTCAATGGTTTGGGTTTTTTTATAGCTAGATTCGATTAGATCACCTCTGCCTAACCCTTCGGGGAATACAGGCATGATGATGCAGAAAAAGGCATAGCAGATTTGAGTTGACTACAGATTTAGGCTTATGTTTTTCGGGTGTATGTATGTATATTTGTTTGTTAAGCACTGCAGCCTAAACGGCTTGATGGAATTTAGCTTGAGAGACGTCGTTAGATTCGTCGCAGTTGTGAGAGTGACACTGTCTATATCAAAATTATGAAAATTAAAATGGCCGACAGTTAGCGTCATACAATCTTGAAAAAAAATTTTTTTTTCGATCCCTACCGATGGGGTATCAAAATAAAGGGTTTTATATATAGCTTACAAGAATATATACAACTGTTTAAATGTATTTCGGAATGAGAAATGCTAAAAAGTATAATATAAAAAAATTAATTAAATAAAAAAAATCAAAAACCCGACTGCATGAGATTGGTCATTTTGTTTCCATCTTTTTTTGGCAGTCGGGGGCATCATCGTCTCACTCAATTCCAAAGAGCCTGCAGCTGCCTGCCTGCAACTACATGAGATTTTCATTTTTTTTTCGATTTTCTATCATTTTTGGCAGTCAGGTTTTTGATTTTTTTAATTACGCCATTATTACTAAGACATAACGCTCTGTATATTATTGTGTACACCTTTTTAATGTGGAGCTATGTTCTGCATATAAAAATATTTGTATTTTTGGCAGTCGAGTTATTTTATTTTTTAAATTAACTTTTTATTTTCCTCTAATTCCAGCGAATCCGCCTCGGTGTAGGCAAGATGCTTCCCGGCCTTGAAATTGGCCTGAATCACGTCAAAGGCCCGTCTGCCCGGTTCCACCTATTATTGCAGCCCGCTGTAGCGTGGGGCCCCAGAGGTATACCACCACGGATACAACCGCAGCCCGTACTGTTTGTCATATCACTGTATGATGTACGATGTGTGGCCGCTGCTTCCAGGTGAGTCGGAAAAGTCGTAAAAGTCGCAAAAGTCACGAAAGTCGTGAATGTCGTAAAAGTGACAAAAGTCGTAAACTTTATTGAAATCGTAAAATTCACGAAATTGGTAATAGCTATTAAAGACGTAAAAGTCACGAAAGTCGTAAAACTCATGAAAGTCGTAAAAGTCATGAAAGTCGCAAAAGTCACGATAGTCGTAAAAGTCACGAAAGTGATCGTTAAAATAGTCATAGAAGTCAGCATTATAATTGATTGCGTGAAAATGAAGTCTTAAAGGTCCGTCCGTCCGAATGACGACTTGCGGCAGGCAGCTGGCAGCAACTGGATGAGAAAAGCCGAAGATCGGGCTCCTTGGCGTTCACTAGGAGTGGCCTACGTCCAGCAGTGGATGAATATAGACTATGGATGATGATGATGATCAGCTGATGTCTTAAAAGTCATAATAGTCAATTAGTATTTTAGGACATCTAGCTCGTTTCCATATTCTCTTAGTACTCTACTTAATTTTTTCGCGACTGCGAATTCCTGGGTTCGATTCCTAGGCCGACCGACCGTATTGGGATTTTCTGTTAAATTCTCAATAACAACAGATGTAATAAATAGATATAATCTGGTTTTTAAATCACGTGTGAATCGGTTTCTTCTAGGCAAGCGCGCTCCATCGTAGATCGCAGTGTCGCTTAACATCAGGCGAACTGGCGGAAAGAAACAACTCGGAGTTTGGATTTGTGCCCGGTTATCACATGGGTCACACCGGCAAACTACTACTAATAAAAAGAAAGAAAGAAAGAATTTTTTTTTATTTTCGCCTAAAACAACGCACGACAATTTTTTAGCCAAAAGCCAAAGTATAAAAAAAATGTAAATAAATGGCGTGTACTAATGTGCACCTCTACCTAACCCTTCGGGGAATACCTACAGGCGCGATAGTATACATTATATTGTCAATTATCAATAAATACGAGAGAGGTAGGGCATAGTAGAATCGAATAATTCTACTCGCAATTGGAGCTCACGACTGGGGAAATACCTCCACCTTGCAGAAAATCGTAGCCAAATAACATAGCTCCGTGCTATGTTGTGTTCCTAGCGGTGAGCAAGGTCGCCAGAGCTCGGCGAGGAAGCGTTGTGTTGGCAGTGTGGGGGACCGGTGGTGTTTTGTTACCGCCGCTTTCATGCATGGCAGCATGTCTCCTTAACTGCCAGCCCAAATATTCCTTCTTAATTTACAGGATCGGCAACGCGCGAGCGATACCCCTGGTGTTGCGTCCATAGGCTACGGTAATGCTTGTTTGCCACCTTAGTAGTATAAAAAAAATATAATTTTCTTTACAGATTCAATGACCTACCAATGGCGGAACAAGCAAAATTCGAGACTACACTAATTACTATAAAAGATATCCGCGCAGAGGCTAAAGATCTATTCAATAGACACAAGTACATCCGAGCTATCAAAAGCTATCAACAGGCAATGTCGGTTCTCTCTGCATCCCGCCCACAAAACGACAAAGAAGAAGCTGAAATCAATGAATTAAAAGTTAAAATATACGTTAATCTAGCTATATGTTACTATAAAGTTAATAAACCGAAATATATTATAGGGATGTGTGAAAATATCGATAGATATATCGATATAAATAAACATTGCAAAGGCATTTTTTATTACGGCAGGGCTTACGAATTGTTAGGCAAAACCGACGAGGCTATTTCGTGCTACAAAAAAGCTTTGAAATTAGAACCTAAAAACAAAGAGATAGGGCAGATTTTAGCAGATCTCGATGAAAAAACAAAAAAGTCTGCGATCAATGAGAAGGTTATGTGGAGGAAGGCTCTGAACAACGAACCAGTGCCTGAAGAAAAAAAAGTAGTCTACAATGTCGATGACGATTTTAAAAATGGCGTTCTTGACATGTGTCAAGATTTGGCGGGAAGGAGTGATTACGCGAAATTCGATTTGCCTGTGGGACTGAGTAAAGATGAGATCTGTTGTATTAAATCTTTGACCAGCCAGTTTGATTCCTTAGCTGTACAGGAAGATGAGGATGGGAAACGCAAAAAGGTTTCTATTGTAAAAAAGGTTATGTATTAAAAAAAGTTGAAATAATCAAATAACCAAGTGTAACAGTACAGTGGAACTAACTGTGCGTATCTTTAAAACCACTTGGGGATAACTTCAGAGGCGTACAGTTATTTCAACGTGTGTTTTTTTAAGAGTACTTGCTAAGTATCAATGTTAGCTTGCTACTATCAGTGGCGGTCTATTATCTACTACGTTATGTTATTTAAAATAACATTACATAACATAGTCCGCTACTGCCGCGCTTTAAAATAACTCATAATAAATGGCGCGGCCGTAGCGGACGGAATTTCATAGCAACTATCGCTGCAAACACACAGACACGTTTTGCCGCGGTCAGTTCGATTGCCTCGCGCAGCAATACCCTCGGATTGGTGCTACGCGAAAGTTTTGCCGCGTATAGTCGAAACGCAGCTAATCCCCGTTGCAGTCATAATTATAAGATTATATAAAAAAAGTAAACATTTATTTTTCTTAAACTTTAACTCGTAGTTTATAAGTGTAATTACTTATTGATTGTTTTTTAATTTGTTACTAAATACTTTACGTTTCGTAGATTTATAGAGGAACTGCAGCATATTTGGAATATCGTTTTGTTTTTTGGGAATAAGTAGAAAAGGGAACGGGATAGCTCAATAAAAACAACATCAAAATATTGGACAGTTATTATTCTTTAATAGTACAAACGATCAAACAAAACAAAAACTAGGAACCTTTTCAAAATCGCAATATAATTAAAAAACTCCAAAACCGTGATTTGACTTAGGGTTCAGATAATTTGGAATACGGTATTCCAAATTATATTCACCCTTTTCTTTGAAAATTACTTAATTTTTTTATTAGAAACTAATAAATCTCTTATCTTTTAGTCTCTTATCTTACAGTTTTACAGTCTTTAGTAGTAACGTAATCAATCTTTAACTGACTTCAAAAAAGGAGGAGGTTGTCAATTCGTCGGAATCTTTTTTATAGGTAAATTTCCCCCTTACTCGAAGACTCCTGCTCCGATTTGAAAAATTCTTCTTTTGTTTTAAAGGGTAGGTATATTTTATATATATATATATAATATACATCATATATATCTATCTATTATATTATACTTCCCACGTGGTTCCATATAAATTTAGTCAATAATTTTCCATATAAATTTAGGTAATTTAGTTTAAAGGGTAGGTACCCTTTAAAACAAAAGAAGAATTTTCCAAATCGGAGCAGGAGTCTTCGAGTAAAAACCTGGCCTTCGATCAATAATTTTATTATTACGATTGAAGCGATAATTCAATCGGGGAGTCCTTAACATTAAAAAATCGAAATAGTATTGTTCTAGGGACGTAGGAGTGTTTAGCTGCCTTCAAGTAAGCCATTTTCTTATTTTTAACAGTGGCGGTAGCAGCGGACATATTCTCTTTTTCCATCTCATTCTCTTTTTGTACTTATTGGAAGCCGCTATTCCTAAAAAGACAGTAGAATTAAAACTCATAAAAATGTGCATACAATTTGGAATAGTCCAAATTATGTTCACTGTCGGCATTCCAAATTAACAACATGACATCCTAACTTAAAAATACATGTCATATTTTTTATTCTAAAAATATTCACAAAATAAAGGTAAAATCATAAACTAATAAGGTCACTTAATAGTTTAAACAATTACATTAAAGATATTACGTATTCTAGTAAACGATTAACAATGATTGCATTCTTACCGAAAAAGTTTTCAAAAGTGACGTCTTGTTCCCGTATGCCTGGCAGCAGAAATGTCAAGATGGCACCCTGTTTTTTGTACTCATTGGCTTCGTACGTCATATGACGATATGTTTAGACCAAAAAAACACAGATGGCATTTATATTAATTTGGATATCTGAGTATTCCAAGTTACCTGCAGTATTCCAAATATGCTGCAGTTCCTCTATAGAGTCTAAATTATATAAAGTCTAATAAATTAATATTAGTTTACATTTTGGCCACGAAGGTTCTCTTTCTTGACAGACATTACGTAAGTATATCTACCGAATCCTTACTAATATTATAAACGTGAAAGTTTGTGAGTATGGATGCATGGATGTTTGTTACTCTTTCACACCAGAACGGCTCAACTGGATGAAATTTGGCACAGAGATAGATATAGCTTGGAGTAACACATAGGTTACTTATCCAGGTCGGACCCAATTCTGAAGTTCACGCAAACAAATTCGCGGGCAGAAGCTAGTAAGTTTATATGAATAAGTTCCAATTCTACCTCATCCCCCCGTCCTGCCTACGTGTGACATACTGGCATGGCCACCAGGGATTTTAATTTTGATAACATAAAAAATTCGTCGAAATTAGTCGCCAAATATCCGAATTAGTCGTCTGGTTCAAAAGTTATAAGTGTTTATAGGTAGCCGATCTGGAGAGCGCTTAGCCCAATTTAAATCTCAAAGGGTAGGGACCTAGCGAAGATCTGTTGTCTCCCAAATTTAGTCGCAATTTTTCGCCAAGTCACAGATTAAGTCTAGTCTTAATTAAGAAGATATAATAAGTTAAATTATTAAGGTATAGTCCAAACGATAACTCTAGATCCTTAAAAATGTAACTTAATATTTGATGTGATTTCAGTGAAGGAAAAGTTCGATCGCGGGCAGAATTTGAACCTGCGTCTTCTGGTTAGATACACCAGACTATAGACAGATTAATATATAATCTTCTAAACTAAGACTCGACTAAACCTGTGACGGCGAAAATTTTCAACTATTTAGCGACAACATTTTTATGTAATCAAAATTAAAATCCCTGATGGTGGCCATGCCAGTGTCATTCACACCATGCCTACGTCCATACCCAAAACGCTTTTGCTGTATAACAATGATTGGCGACTATAAATTATCTTACTATGAAATGAAATTATTTATTCTGCAAGTAGATCTTTAGAGATACTTTTACATGTCAATGGTTTGGGGTTTTTTTTAGCTAGATTGCTTCGGCATTTCCTAACTGACGACCTCTGAGAAGAAACACCGAAACAAACTCAGAGAATCTTGGTCTCTTTTAAAGTCCAGACATGGAAGAACACTTAAATGTGAGTGGTACGATGTAGGATAATGTCTGAAATGGCCTTTTGAGGAAAGAACCATATCAGTTTTGAGTAGACCAGTCCCAACTGACGGCACGCATGCATCAGTCATCGTGTAGCTCAACCATAATTTAGGGAGCTCAACGACCTGTTGAGCTCCCTATTAAAATAATAAAGCAACGGTAGCTTAATGGCTAGGGCGTCGGATTTGCGATCATGTGGTTGCCGGTTTTGAACCCCACGCAATACACTAACGACTTGAACCCACCTGTAACACAAGCATTTAGCTTAGCACGAGGGGTTAATATGAATGCTAGTAATTAATGTACGATCCACATTGCTTATTAGCTTTTTACAAGCTTTTGTCACGGTTTCTATAATGAAATCTTGCAAGTTAAATTTGACCCACTTCCCGTTTTCTGACCGAGCTGAAATTTTGCATGCTGATGATGACATGGAGCTGATCTGAAGCTGGAGCAAGAAGGTGGCCATAGGAACTCTGCAATAAGACGAGACAGCCCCATCAAGTTTGGATTCATATTGAAAAGTACTTTGACCCTATATGATAACCAAAATCTGTTGCTGGAGCTGGAAGGTGGACATAGGAACTGCGCAATAAAACCGAACCACACCCCCATCCAGTTGGAGCTCCTTTTTTTGGGAAAAATAAGTTCGTTCCATTTAGTATGAATGTGGATTCTGACACGAAATATTGTATGCGCATCTAATTATGAAAGCTAGTTTAAAATTTTACCACGGCTTGGTTGCAAGGTTCACTCCTAATAAGGGAACTCCTCAACAGTTTGAAAATCAGCGCTGCGGCATTGTTTAGGGACCTTTTTTGGCCTCGCGTTGGGTCGCTATATTTACATTACTTATTGTTAAGAAATGTACCTTGCTTACCTGTGTGAGAGTCCAAAATAAAAAGTTTTCTCTTTCTTTCTTTTCTTTTCAGTTTGTTAACTGTTGCACTCAAGATTGGGTCCTAACGAAAGAATTCCTTACGAAATGTTGCATAGGTTGACTCTAGGTTTCAATGATGCATCAAATAAAATTAACAAAGGTAGAAACATGTCCAGAGAACCTTAAAAAATAAATTATTAGTAAAAAATATTTTAAAAAACAAGCCATTTCTTATTCGTTACTAGCGACCCGCCCGCGGTTTCACCCACGCTGCTCCGCTCCTGTTGGTCGTAGCGACATGTTATATAGCCTTTTTACCTTCCTCGATGAATGGACTATCCAACACTAAAATATTTTTTTAATACTAGTATAGATAAATGGATGGGTTTGATGTTCTTTATAGTTTACTAGCTTCCCGTCCGCGGTTGCACCCGCGTTACCCCATTCAGAGTCGTAGCGTAATGTTAAATAGCATAAAACCTTCTTCTTGAATCACTCTATCTATTAAAAAACCGCTTTAAAATCCGTTGCGTAGTTTTAAAGATTTAAGCATACATAGGGACGGACAGACAGCGACAGTGACTTTGTTTTATAATATGTAGTGATTTTCTTCTAGGACGTTTAAATAAAAGCTTGTTTTATAAAATATTTTTCTCAAATAATTTAATTTTTCTTCCAATATTGAAACTCACGCATACGTAGTGGCGGGTAATGGGTATAAACTAATCTATTTAATAAATTAATAAACATTCTAAAGCCTATACGGCTTTGAACGCTTTATCAAAAATAGAGTACGTTATTTAAACGTGCTCGGAGTTTGGATTGAAACGAATAACGCGCTTGGGGACTATACCAAACCGCGGTAACGAAACCATAGCGCGATTCAGAAAGCTGATCAACGCCATCTAGTTGCGTTTTGCGAACTAATTTAGTAACGAGTACAGGGTGAAATTCTCAGAGGAAAGACAGACAGTGAAATTGAATAGACACGACAAATTAAAAATATGTGATTCTGTGTAACAAAGAAAATGTAGAACACGTGATTATGGAAAATAATTTCATTTTTCTAGTATTATAAAAAGCGGGCGTTCCTCGCGAATACTTTGTCAATTACTTTGAAATTATTTATCTTTTTTTAGTTCAATGCCGATAATTATTGCCTACACGAAGACAATAGCTTAGTTTGCACCATCTAATATATAAAATAAGAGATTCTTTTGTACAATTTAGGTAATTGAAATAACATATCGGTCCAGAAACTGTATAGAAACCTTAATTCTGAGGAGAGGCTGCCTCTCTGTGTTCTACCGTTTGTACAATGGGCAGTGTTCTGAGTAATTGTTTGAAATGATGCCAACAGCTACTTTCTATCACCGTGCCTCTCGCCATCGGCGTAGAGTTTATCCACATACCTTAGAACCACTTTGGTCACATACTGTGCGATTCCACAGGAATTTTCTCCCACGCACACTCAGGTTGTGCAATCAGCTCCCCGCCGAGGTTCTCCTTAAAGACTACAGCATGGGGTTTTCCAAAAACGGTGTGAAAAGATTTTTATATGGTCGGCAACGCGTTGCAAGCGTCCATAGGCTACGGTAACCACTTACCATTAGTTACTTAGTGTAAAAAAAACACATTTTAAAATGAATATGTAATGTACCTAAAGGTTAAGCTGATATCATTAGAATGATAACAGCTTAGCCTTTAGGATAAAATTAGTTGAAATTAATATAATTTCAACTAAAAATACTTCAATGAGGGTTACTGTTTTTAAGCTCACCAGATGTCGCCACTAGCGAGTAAGGTCCTGAAGTATAGCTTTTATTTGGAGACCTCACTCTATACTAGCGCCTCTAGCGGCGAATTCACACGCGGTAGCCCTCATTGCAATTGATTAAATTCGATGTTTTAATAGGCCACAAAGCTATAAAATATATATACTCACATTTCCAACCGTTTTGTGATCATGTAAATAATAATAAATATCAATAAATGTCTTGAGATAAAATTTATAAAAAAATACAAAACATATCACAATGGCTGGCACTATGGCTAATATATGAGTAGCAATGTATTTTTTTATGAGAGTAGCACAGCCGCACAGTTTAGTACAGTCAACGAACGAACGAGGAATGAACATCATGTGATGTGCTGTTCATTCCATTTTATGCTTAATTAGCTGTTGTCCGCAGTTTCACCCCGCATTCCAAAAGGATTTTACTACAACTCTGCGTCTAGTTGGCGTATCAAGATGAAACCTACACTACATTTAAAGTTAGACCCCCAGCAATGCAACTGAGAAAACTGAGAAAAATTATTGTCTGTATGATGCGCATACAAACATACAGACAATAATTCTAAAAATTTGGTTCTGGTTTCTGTTGCTGTAATAAAGACCCCATATTACTTTTTCTTCAATATCTCTAATGTACTATTTTTAAATTCGTAACAATAACCAATTCGAGCTGGTTTTTCTATGAAATTCTTAGTAGCACTCGGGGCTGGGATTGGTGTCAGGTTAATGGCAATAGGCTCGCCCCCTATTACAAGAGACCTACATATGCCTATCACATTTGGAAATACAGGCGTGAAGTGTAATCCAGTCACCTTCGTAATTCATCACTGCTTGGCCGTAGCGTCCCACACGTGCCCACTTTTTTTTTATTTTGATTATACCTACTGAAAACACTAACCGTATAAATAATTGAAATATATTTTTCAGTATACTCGTGTAAGTAAAAATATTATGGGATTCATTGTGTGTTCAGTTTCTAAAAAAGAAATAGTTTAGAGGTTCATTCCGGACTCATACCGAAAATAAAATTAATCTCGAATTGAAAAATACGCCATCTGTGACTAGGGATGCACGATACTTGCATTTCTATCGACTCCGATCGCAACGATGACAATGGTTTCAATCAAATATCGTATCGTACGTAGGTATGTTCGTAAGTATTTAATCCGTCCTATAGGGGACGTTGGATGCAGGCGGCATATAATCGATCCCTGTGGAAGTCTTTGGGGGAGGCCTTTGTTCAGCAGTGGACTTCTATTGGCTGATATGATGATGATGATGATATAGGAGACAAGCCAAGATTAAACGATAATGCACTTAGTAGAGTATTATATTATCTATAGATTGTTTTTTCTGTGATAAGACGCCGCTGAAGTAAGTCTCGTGGAACATATATTACATTATTTAAAATCTACTTACTTCATCTAATACTGGTAGGCAATACATATTGATTTAATGTTCATCGTACATCTGAGCCCGCAAAATTCAAATTTTAAGGGCTGTTGCGCAGTTTGTAGGTCTATAACAAGTTTTAGATTCATGGTTCGCCATTACTACCTAAAAACCTACAAACCGCTAAAAATCACAATCAATTTGTATTTGAAGGGCTCAGGTGAATGATCAGCCATGATCATTATGTGGGATGGGGTTTTAGAGGCTCTTTAAGGAACGCGCATAAACTATAGGTGGTTACACAAATCGACACGAGAGCCATAGTGTGGATAAAAACAGAAACTTTTCAGACCTTTCATCGTGTTGCAGTCAATATTTATTTATCAGTATCTGACAGAAGCTTCGGTTTCGGCCAAAAAATCTAGTTTCGCCTATAGTTTCGGTTTCGGCCAAAAATCGGCCGTAATTTCGGCCACGCCATAACTCGTGTTTGTGAATTGTCGAGCGTCAAAAACATATCTAATTGTATAGTATGTATATTCTCAATAAATAAATTAGCGTCTGTTAAAACAGATACCTAATATGTTTTTATTTACTTTTAATAATTATTTGCCAAAGTTATATTCCAAATTTATGGAAGGAGCCAATACAATTACAATTTAGTATTTATCTTGTAACTGTGTTAGTTAGCTAATATGTTTATTTTGATTTATAATATTCCTGTTTATTAGTTTCATAAATTATGGCATTATATTTAATAAAAGATTTTTATTTCCACAACTTATTTCTAGTGCTGTTTTTTTTATTTGTGATATTCTTGTTTAATAATAGGATTTTCCAGGTTTAACAATGCACAAACAACATACATTATTTCATCTTGATACTTCAATAAACTTATTGGTAGTTTGTCGAGAATATGGAATTGTTTAATCCTCTGCATTATTTTCTCTATATGGCTTCTCACAGAAGCTATCTTGAAAGATTTTCCTTCCTCTGATGAAAATTGTGGTGCATGAAGGAACGGTGGCATAACTAAAACAGCTTTCTTATTTTCAACAGATGATTTGACTGATGGGAAACCTTTATCTGCTAGAACAGTATCACCAGGCTCCAATAAATCAATTATTCCGCAATCATTTATTATGAAGCAGTCACTAGAGCAACCTCCATAACATTTTGACACAAAACTTATGAATCCACATGGAGTGCAGCCAACTAAATATTTTACTGTATAATCATGTTTATAATCAGAGTACATGTGAGCTCTTTTTTTAACTGTTGAGGGATATTCTGTATGTACTTCAGTGCAGTCTATTATAACACGTGTA
The DNA here is from genome assembly GCA_910591435.1 of Acronicta aceris. Classification (NCBI taxonomy): domain Eukaryota; kingdom Metazoa; phylum Arthropoda; class Insecta; order Lepidoptera; family Noctuidae; genus Acronicta; species Acronicta aceris. The sequence goes on along the minus strand of OU342787.1, from coordinate 4,295,735 downwards.
TTTGGATAGTGTTTTTTAAATGATTCTGGCATGTTCACTTTGATGGTTGCTTTTGAGGGCCATATAATGAACTTTCTCAATGCAAAGCGTAACAAAAACAAGTTGGTTTCAAAAATTCTACATACTGCTGTTTTGTCGATTTGGAATATCACACTCAATACTGAAAAACATAATCCTGTCTTGAGTTTCATTAACGTAATAAGCAACATTGTTTTTTTTTCTACACCTGAGATCTTATGGTCAGGCAGTATATTTAAAAGCATATTAAACATTGAAAATGTTACACCTGTTGAACTTATTAGATTTTCTTCCGTTTTCAATGAAGATATCCCATGGAATCCTGAGCAAAGCATCATTTCTGAACATTGTTCAAGAGGGCTAAAACTACAATTCTTCATAACTTTGGTAGCTGTAGGAACATTTGCTTCACAGACTTTATCTGCCATATCTGATACTATGTTAGCCTGGACTTCAGCTGTGCAGACACCATTTGAATTTATCAAACTGCAGAAAAAGTATGGGACTAATGTTTGATTTTCACTGAATGAATCATTCTTTTGGCAACTAACGCTTTGCTTATCTGGTTCTTTACGCTGAACACATAATTCAATACTAGGTTCTTGTAAGGAATTCTCAAAAGTATTTACGTCTACAAATTCAGTTTCTTGTGTTTGCTGTCTTTCAATTTTTTGTTTTTTTTTAATCTTTTTTTTCGGATTTCTTTCTTCACCAGGGAATATTGTAGGAACATATGACGGATGTAAAGGATTTTCTGATTTTTCGTTGCCAATAAAGTGAGCGCTGCATATTCTAGTATGTTTATTTGGGACCCAGTTATTTTGATGTTTACTGAAACAAAATTATTTGAGGTTATGTTTACCTTCAAATTTAGATTGTATTGAATATTACAACTACATACAAAACTGAGCTAGTGTTACAAATAACTTTGTTAGTACTGTCTAAATGTTTTTCAATCTCATACTTACGTATGTTTTTTTACTGCATCTAACCACTTTTGTCGTTTATCACGTAACCATGGAAAGTGAGTACTATTCGTGGGAAAGTAATAGAATTTTACACCATTAGACTTATTTTTATTGTTCTTTGTATTGTTCGAGCATCCAGAAATGCAACAACACATCTTTATGATATTTCAGTTAAGTTATTTTTCAGGAGTATTGTATTTTTTAGGTAAAATGTCAATTGATGTCAAATTGTCAATGACATGACAAGGACAAGACAAGTTAGTAATGTTTTTGTTTGCGTAAAAGATTCGGATTTGCGCCACCGGGTGGCAGAGCCTTCGTCGTGTACGTTCCCTATATTTTTATGGGTATTTTTACAGCTGCTAGTTTAGAACTTTCATATTTATTTTTATTTTGAGACCGTTTGAACTTTAGTTGGCGAGTCAAGTCTGTGTACCGATCGAGCAGATAGATTGACTGCCAACTGTAGATACCTAAATAGTCAATAGTCAGAGAAAGTTAGTGAGAGAAGGCAAGACATTATATTATTACCTATATTTGTTGGTTTTTGCTTTATTCGTGTTAGGCTTACCATAGTTACCATAAATAAATATTCTGGGATAGTAACTAACCGTACCCAGGAGTACAGTACCTGGGTACGGTTAGATAAAGAATACATTTATAAAAATATTTACTTATGGGATTTTTCCTTCGGCGAAAGACCCGTGTTGCTCAAAGGGTTTTTAAATAATTTAGGCGATATTAGCTTGTGATTTTACATTTAGTTATATTTTAGAAGTTGGTAACACTGAAATAAAAATGGTACTGCATGGCATGATGGCGTCTTGATTGTTGATGGCACAGACTATAAATAATAATAAATAAGTTGATTTTGAATTTCTGATTTGTGATTGTGATTAGGGATGGCGATTCTTTACGAAAAAGATCGATTTTTAAATCGATTCGAAAAGTAACCTAATAAATCGATTCACAAAAAAATCGAGGTCCAAAACATCGATTCCTTAAAAATCGATTTTTTTATGTTTGCATTTACAATGTAAATATAAATCCATTTTATGAAAAACAAGAAAAATACCATAATAAATGATCTCTTATCAGTAAAATCACGGAATTTTTTAGTTCAGGGAATTCGATAATGACAATTAAACGACGACACGATTGGCGTAGCGGTTGAGCGATCGGCTTCTGCGCCACGTGTTGTGGGTTCGATCCCCACACGGAGCAAATATTTGTATGATCTACAAGTAGTTGTTCCGGGTCTGGGCGTTTGTGTATGTGAGAATTTGTGTTTGTAAACGCACCCACGATACAGGAGAAAATCCTAGTGTGGGGCAACGTTTTTTTAACAAAAAAAAAATTATAGAAAATTATTTTTTAATAAATTATTTTATAATTATTAAATTATTTTTATTACCATGTTAAAGTATCAGGTCAGGTTTAAAAGAAGACATTTATTTTCTAAATGTATTTGTTACATTAAAAAGTGAAGAAAATAGATAATTCAGCTTATAGTTTTAATATCCCAATGTTTAATATCTAAGTTTTTTAAAAACAACAGCCTGTCAAGTCTACTGGGATCCAAACGGTTCCGCTCATCACTTGCGATGTTGCCGGCAATGGAAAAAAGGCGCTCACAAGGAACAGAACATCCCACGATACTCGTATACATAATTTGTATTGAGTGAATGTGGTGATAAATAGAGTTTTTTTGTTCTTGCCAGAGAAGTATAGGATCATACTTCAGATGCACAACTGCCTGTGATAAATAGTGTTTAAATTCTTCGTTTAAGCCCTGACTTTCCAGTGCAAGTGCATTACATGTAGAGAGTTGCTTAAAATAGATGAAATCAAAATAAGTGTAAAGTTAACTGAGTATAGAATTATCGCAAAAATATGGTCCCTGATTCTTTATTGGCTGAAAAATTAAAGCGCGCGAAGCGCGTAATTTATATTCCTAATTGGAAATAATTTTATGGTTTTTGCCAAAACTGAAAAATCGAATGTCGATTTTCAAGGGTGAAATATCGATTCACTGAATCGATTCAGAACTACATATCGATTTAAAAAATCGATTTTTTGGCTCGAGAAATCGATTCTTCGATTAATCGATCTCAAATCGCCATCCCTAATTGTGATTTGTCGCGTTGAACGAACAGTGAAAGCTGGACTGGAAGTGAAATTTTACCAAGAAATTCTCAAAAACAAATTTTAATTTACTCACGTTAAGCCTTCTCGGGTTCATTACTACAACATGTAAGTACTATTATGTGGAATTTTTTAGAAGTAAATTGACAAATAAATATACTGAGCGCTATAATTTACAATTATGTACATAAATTAAGGTATTTAAAAATTTAAAATTGTTGTAAATAGCAATATAATAATTATAACAGACAAGTAGTCTGTGGTTCTGCAACAAGAATTGAGTTACTTACGCGCCCAGAAAATATAAATCTGTTGTAATTAATTCTAAACGTGTTTTTTTTTTATATTCTCTTTGTGTAAGTACCTACCAAGTTAATCTTCAGAAGTTCTCCAAACTGTAATAATAAGTTTGTGCGATGCAAATGGCGAAAGTAACTCACTCTCTCGCTCTCTTTGTTTGTTATGTTACCACGCGCAAACCATATACAATCACGCCTGTATTACCTGTATTCCCACAGTTCGCCGGCACTGAGGGCGCGCCTATTCCACAGCCTCAAAATCCGGGGTTTTGCACCTCTGACTTTTATAAGTCATGTTATGCTTAAATGGTGAAGAAAAAATCATGCCGGAACAGTATAAGTAATGGCATGTGCAAGACTGCACAGGCCAGCATGGTAGAGCCAGCCTAACCCCTCTCGTTCTGAGAGGAGTTCCATGTCTAGCAGTAGAAAAATATACCTAATGGGTTGACTATGATAATACTTTTTATATGTAAATAATTCATATTCCTGTTAATATTTCAGCAAAAATGGAACCGAAACCTCATGACATGATTTCCTGCCCCTACAACATGGCGCACCAGGTGGAGCACTACCGAATGCACATACATCTTCAGAAGTGCAGAAAGCAGTACCCCAACAGTGGGAAAGTTAACTGTCCATTTGATGCCACACATATTGTCAATGAAGTTGAATTGGATGTGAGTTGATTCAAACATATTGACACTGCTATTAATGTACTTGGTCTATTACAGTGGGTACTGTGTAACAGTGTTGGGCACAAAATAGTTAAAATTTCAATAAATTAATCAATTGCAATTAATTGAAATGCAACCAAATCAATTCAATTGCAATTGATTAAAATTTTAATTGCTTAATGCCTAACACTGCTGTGTACATAACATAACATAATCAACCCATTATACTGTCCCACTGCTGGGCACAGGTCTTCTCTCAGAATGAGAGGGATTATGCTATAGTCCACCACGCTGGCCTAGTGCGGGTTGGCAGACTTCACACACAATCGAGAAAATCTCTCAGGCATGCAGGTTTCGTAACAATGTTTTCCTTCACCGTTTAAGTGTGTGATAATAAAATATTTAATATGCACATGACTTCGAAAAGTCAGAGATGTGACGAGATGAGACATGCCTTGGGTTCGAACTCGAAACCATTGACTTGGCAGTCCAACGGTCATACCACTAGGCTATTACTACAATAAATAAATACAATTACACTAATGCGTAATTATATTTATTTATTGGGTCTTTTTTTTATTCATGATACGCTTACACTTGATCGCTAGTTCGCCTGATGTTAAGCAACACTGCAATCTATGATCGAGTGCGCTTGCCAAGAAGAAATTAATTCACTCCTGATTTAAAGACACAGGTTATATTTATCGGGCAACACCCACTCAAGAAGTACATTCCACATTTCAGCGGTACACGGTAGATTTGGTATGAGCATTTGGTTCGGGTCCCCAACAAGGAATACACTACATTCAAATAATTAATTATTATACTTAGTAGGTATTTTAGTAAATATGTTAATATTGAGCTGTAATAATTATTTTAAACTATCACACTCAGAGAGTCAATTCATATTAATACATTACTCGACAGCAGTGTGATTATATTTTACTTACTTTTTAGATAAAAAATTGTGTTGGCTAGTACGACGAGGGGAAGTAAGTGAAAGGGGAAGCTGTCAGAGAGTCGTATTCCATGGAGTCTGAACTTATCGCTCACTAGTATATTCACAATATATATTATATTCTTGTCCTCAGTACCATGTATCTACATGTCCTAAGAGACACATGCTGGACACTCAGCTGTATGTGATGGATGATGATAGCCGACCAGAAGTGCCCGTGGTACACCAGTCAGCGCCGGATACTTCCGATGATTGGGAGAATGTGAGTTGAATCTTATTGATACATATATGTATATGTTATGGGCAATTTGATTAAGCAGACAGTATTAATATGGATCGGTCACTATATATGAACCAAGTCTCTGTCAAATTAATAAACTTATTACTTTGGCTCATATTAAGGCTTCATTTCCTCCTGTGCTGATATTGGTCGCTGACGTCGGTACGGACCGGGCAGTATAAATACTTCCCTAGTTCTAGCCGGGCAATATGATAAATTTTATAAACAATAAATATTTTAATATATAATTTAAAAAAAAAAATTACGTGGGAGAGCCATGTTTCGGCACGAATGGGCCGGCTCGACCGGAGTGATACCACGGCCTCACAGAAAACCGGCGTTAAACAACGCTTACGTTGTGTTTCGCCGAGTGAGTGAGGTTACCGGAGGCCCAATCCCCTTTTAAAAGGTCGGCAACACACTCGTGACTCCTCTGGTGTTGCGGGTGTCCATGGGCGGCGGTAATCGCTTACCATCAGGTGATCCGTCTGCTCGTTTGACCTCCTATCCCATAAAAAAAAAATGGTGGGCGCACTGCACCGCATCGTATACTTACTGTCTGTCTGATAAGTGTCGCTTAATCGCGAAATGTTCCATGCCTAACTTAATCAGTGAAGGACATTGTTAGGAGACCAATACTACCAGTACTATTTAATTATTTTTTTTTATTTTCAGGAAAGTCATATTTCATACAAGCCGGATTTCTCGAAAAAAGGTGCCCACGTTATTCAGAAAATTAAGGGTGCTACACCCTCGGAGCGTCGTAAAGCGCGGATGGAAGGCATCAAGAACTATCGACCTATGGAATAAAAGTCTTATGCAGGGCAATGTAACTTAGTCATAGACAAAGGCATGGGCAAATAAAGACATGGGCGAAGTCGCATCAGCGAGGCACCTTTTTTTCGTTCCCAATAGATCTATCCTACCAAACATGACGATCTTTTTCGAGCGTAAAAGTGATTAATTTAATAAGTCATCTGTGGTAAAGTCTGTGTCTGTAAATCGCATTTAAAGGGGCTTCGCGAGGCCGTGGGCGAGGGTCAACTTCTCCAACGCCTTAGCTATGCCACTAGCCTTAGAGACTTTGTTGCACCCAGTGCTAACTTACCATAGGCTAGTTGACTGATATGTATAAAAAAAATCTTGATCATAAATAGAGCCAAACAACAAAATTAAAATCGATTCAAAAATAAAGAAGTTAAGTATAGTTAATGTCGCAAATACTATTGCCATGAATGTAGAACCTATTATATAGTATATTTTTAGTAAATAAAATACCAGTCAACTACCCTATTAATATTGAATCTTATTGTAATGATATTAGAACATTAAGTCCTTTAAAAATAATTATTGTTACCATTACAATTGTTTTGAGAAGTGTTTTTTTTTTGTTCTTAAAGGGTGTACATATGTACAGACAATTAAACCTATTTTAAGTTCATAAACGTTTTGATTATTTTGTATCATGCAAAAACTTAAATTTTGTTGTAGCTCTAACATTGTATACATACATACACTCACGCCTTTCTCCCACAGGGGTAGGCAGAAACTATAGACTGCCACTTAAGGAATTTATAAGGCGAATGTCAGCGGCAGCGCCGGTAGAGGTCGCCCTAGAAGGACATACGCCGATCTTATTGGCGAAATCCTTCAAAAAGGTCACGTGCGTAGCACTCGCAACCGGCGTGTATGTGTGAGAAGATGTATGAATGTGGAAGAAGAAAAGAAGTATGCAAGAATCGTAGCAAGTGGCAGTCTAAAATTGTATATTTTATTAATAGTCTCCGGCCGCGGTTACGCCCGCATTTTTTCATTGATGCTTCGCTCCTATTGGTCGTAGCGTGATATATAACAATATAGCTTCGAACCTTCCTCATTCAGTGGACTATCCAACACGAAAAGATTTTTTTCAATTTGAACCAGTAGTTCCTGAGATTAGCGGGTTCAACCAAACAAGCAATCAAACCCAAATTGTATGCAAGTGTAAAAATAGATACGTATGTAACGCGACCTAGTGACGTCATCTTTGACTGAATTAACAATGTAGCCTAAGTTACTCAATGATAATGTAACATTCTAGTGAAAGAATATTTAAAATTGGTCCAATTATTTTTGAATTCATTAATTAGAAACAAAAATACAAATCTTTTCTCTTTAATTAGTATAGATGTATAGATTTTGTACACAATAATTACATAATTGTAAAAAATGAGTATGATAACTATATTATGAACGATTTTAAGTTAAAAAAATATATATTGTGAAATGGGTAGGTATGTTATATTCGGCTACATTGCACAGAAAAACAACCTTTAAAACTATTAAATAAAGTTAAATTTTCATTGTAACTAAAAGATTACTTTTCAATATAATATGAATAAGATCGTCTGCTGGTTTTATTTTATGTTTATTTCTACTATTGAGGGAAGAAAAAGGAGAACCGACTTCGTTATTTAGATATATATATATATGAAGTGTCCGTCAAAATTAGATAAACTACGGTGGCACTACAGTAGCCAGAGGGTAAAGTACAACAACTTTTTGTCATGCAAACTGCCCGATATAGTTCAATTACTTATTTAAAAAAGGTTTTTATCAATAAAAAATCACTAAACTTATGAATTAAAATAAATGGTAAGGGTATTCACCACACCAGCTGCCTATGCTAGCGCCATTTTGGAGGGTTTCTGAACTATTATTATCTGAGTCGGTTCACTTTTATTCCTACCTCCATAATTCCTACAGAAAACTTTATTTCTTTCTCAATTAACATTAAGAAAATTCTGTAAATCTTCTAAAATATAGAATAGAATAGAATATTCTTTATTGCACACCAAAAAACAAAAAAATAAAGTTAAGTACAAATTTCTAAGTCATAAAAGGGTACAATAGGCGGTCTTGTTGGCGGTTGATTTTATTTTTATAATCGAATATAATCAAAGTTATAACAGCATGCAGCAGTGCCTCTCTGCCCGGGCCCCCTAGACAAGTGACTTTGAAAAAGTATGGGATCAAGGCGTTACCCAGGAATTAATTTTGTGTGGTTCAAGGCCTAAAAGGTAACAAACAAACAGACAGACAAAATTATTTTAGTGAAGGAAAATTAACTTTATACTCTATATAATAATATTTAAAATCGGTCAGTTGCTTTGCATGGAAAATGCAAAAAAAAAATCACAAAAAGATAGACAAAATTACTTTTGCATTTACGATAGATACCTACTAGTTTGGTGATAATGATCAATCATAGATAAAAAAAATGCGGGGCAGTCTTTGGGGACTGCCCCGTTAGAAGTAAAAACTAAGTAATTTGTGAATTCTATGATTCTATCGTCTATATATGGGAAGCGTGCTGTGACGATGACGCGAGTTTCACGCTTTTTGTTCACCCAAAATGTGCTCAACACGCCTAAAGAAGTTGTCACTTCAAAAATCTTGTCTAGGGGAGTCTAATTTTTGTTTAGTTTGTTCTATATTAGTTTTAAGATATTATTATATACTAGCTTTTGCCAGCGACTTCGTCCGCGTGGAATAGTTACCTTGTTCCCTAGTTCTTCGCCCGCGGTTTCACCTGCGTTGCCCCGTTCCTAAGGGTTGTAGCGTGATGTTTTATAGCTTGAAACCTTTCTCATGAATCACTCATTTTCCCAACATTTCCCTTCACTGCTCTGCTCCTATTGATCGTAGCGTGATGAAAAGAACGAATACAGACATACAGACAGACAGACAAAAATTTTACTGATTGCATTTTTGGCGTCAGTATCGATCACTAATCACCCGCTGATAGTTATTTTGGAAATATATTTCATGTACAGAATTGACCTCTCTACAGATTTATTATACCTATAGATTTTTTTAAGATATGTTTTTGTTTCAATTGACTTATCGTCATAAATATGATAACTATTTTGTACTTAATAAATGTTTCTAGTAACTGGTTTGTTTGTCTCATTTCCACAAATGTTTGACTCTGTAACACAGAAACAACTGCTTCGTTAGTTTAGTGGTTGTAAGCGCGATGGCTACTCTAAGCATCCAAGGTTCATTCCCAGGTGGATCTGTGTTATTGGGGTTAATAGCATTAGGCTTGCCCCTATTACATGGAACCTAAATATACCTGTGAACTGTGGCTTTACATATATTATGTTATTTTCATCTTTATAAATTACTCTATAATCTTACTGATTTGTGGATTCAGGACTGTCTTAACCTATTGCCTAGTGCCACTAGGATAATGGGGTATGACAAATGGTATATTTACAACAATGATAAATAATATATAAAATACACACAGGATTATCCTTCCTTACTAATATGGATGTTTGTTACTCTTTCACGGCTGAACGGCGGTATGGATCTGGATAAAATTTGGCACAGAGAGATTATAGTCTGGAATAACACAGCCTACTTTTTATTCAGGTCGGACCCAATTCTGAAGTCCAGACAGACAAAGCTAGTATGGTTATATTACTTCATTTAATTTCAATCTTTTAATTATTTAGATCAGCAGGTTTAAGGGAACAGCCTCTGTTATTTCCCTTACTGTATATTCTCTCTGCCGCAGCAACAATTGACCAGGTATGTACAAAATAAAACAATAAATAATTATATTAACCATCTTGTATATAATCTTCATCCATCTTTACAAACTTCTCTGTCATATCCTCCGGCACTTCTACCACAGAGAGGTCCTCTGCGCCCACCTCATCTTCTTTCTGTATTAAAATATCTACAACGTTCTCACATGCAAGCCGTACCTTCGGATCTTTTTCCCATTTATGGTATTCTCTTAACACATAATAAACCCCATTGTCTCTCAATATCTCCCGTCCTTTACGTCGCATGCAAAGCTTGTTTAGAGTCTCTAATATCATTCTGCGAATATCTATATCATTATCTCTCTTCTTTTCTTTAGGTAAATATTGTAATGAAATAGGCAACACATCCATTTCGTCATCTATGTATTCTTCGCCACCCATTATAGGGCTCAGCAGGTACGTCAGTAATTCTAAGTCATTACTCAGTAGAAAATCATGAAATTCTGGGTCAAATGATAAATTTCTCAATGTACCCATTGCACCACCTCTTCGTATGTTCGAAGCTTCATAGTTACAAAATGGCAACAATTTTATTAATGGAATGTGTGGGTTTTCTTCGGTCAGCCATTTACGTATACGATGGCTGCAAGACAGATTTGAAATTGTAGGTCCTATGTAGTTTAAATGTGAACCTTTTTTGTTGAATTCTATGTTAACATAAGCATTTAAAATATCGTTTAAATGTGGTAAAAAGGTATCGATTAACGATTCTAACTCTGTTTCAACACGTGTAATGTTTGAAAGAATCATGCAGGCCGCATCCGCGTCCTTTTTGTCCTGATTTAAAATATAACCTATTAATAATTTGACGATGTTTTTATTTGCGTCCGATTTGAATTTCAGTAGCTCTATCACACCTTTGGCAGTCGCTGTGATGTTTACGAGTATTAGTAGTGCGTTTTTAGCAATTTCGTCAACTTTGTCGTCTGTTAGCGCAATGATACTCTGCATTATTTTTTCGTGTGATAGCAAAGTGTTTATACCTTCTTCGCTGGCCGATAACCCCACTAAATGGTCAACAGCTATGTGTTTTAAGTCTATCCTTGATTCGGGCTTCAAGAATTGCAGTAGTTCGTCCAGTGGATTTGGTGCCATGGTTATTTTAGTGCAAAAATTAAATAATTAACCTTTTGCACAATTCATCAACAATGTGTTTATGACGTCAATCAAATGTCACTCAGCCGTCACTATGATTTTTGTTTGCGTTTCGTTTAATAACTGTACCGTATCATAAAATCCTGCAAAGATTAGCCGAGTTATGCAATTAATGACTAATGATATACCTACTTTGCTTTGGTACAATAAAAAAAAATCAGACGTATGTTTACTTTCTTTCAATTAATTAATTTTGTTCTTAGACTAACGCTGCCATCTAGTATCGAGTAGCTAGAATTATGTTACAAAACTTAGAACAGACAGATGTCACTACAAGCAACTTTAAAACGAAATCACAGTAGTATTCAATTTAATAGATCACAATCTATTCTATAGTTTGTCTGCCACCACCACCAAAGAAAAATGATTATCCTATGATTATTATAGCCACATTAATCAATTTATTTCACGTAGCAATGTATAATATATATTGTCGGAATTTCAATGTGTACCTACGTATTTACCTATATTTCAGGACTCTAATTTGCCCGTCTCACGGCACCACTGAAATCATTGATAAATAATCTTAATGCAAGTAAGTAGGTATTACAGAGAATCACATAATTATTTTGTAAAGACAATAACCACGTAGGCGGAACATTTACGACCCCAATAATTATCTTTCCGCAGAGTTTTTATTAAAATTTACCTCTGCAAAACCATTTGCGGACAACTTCAGACGCGCACAATTATTTCAACCGTCCTGTAGGTACCTTAGAACAAAAAGAATCGCCTGCTAAATAAACCGATTTTTTAAACATTTTGATTTTTAGAGTCCATTTTACAAAGCTATCACAGTGTAGCGACATCTACCGCGCTACATACAAACTAGACGGACAAGTCCTGAATCGCGCAAGTGAAGTTTGCTACGCAACTTGCATAATATAATCGTCGGGTCTTGGCCGCCAGGCAAAACACTCGCGGTCGGAGGACCCTTCCTTTGGTTGGAGAGGTAACACACCTCGCCCCTCCACATCAGCATGCAAAATTTTAAACTTCAAATCTAACCTCAGATTGAGTTATACTCGTAGGTATGTGTGTAGGAGCTTAAAATCTTAAATATAAAAAAAAACCTCTGCGTAACCTTTTGAGGGTTATAGGCGTCGGCACGTAGGTAATAGTCAAAAAAGTTTATATATTCACATGATCGCGTGCCACCCTTACAAGTTTAGCGATAATAATCGCAGTTCTTTTACGTGTAAACTATTATCTTGATCGATTTTTTTACTATGTAGTTAAATAGAGATTTTATCACGGCTAAACTGTGCCTACGACTAAAAGTAATCCGTCAGATAACAAATAACTGCGTAGGTATCTGAAATTAACTGTTACTAAGGGCCTCGCAGGAAAAATCACAATATTAACTGTCTTTGTGTAAAAATATCGAAATCAGCAAGTACAAGAATCACTAATGTAAAACATTTACGACCTCAACTGTCTGTACATCGAGTTTTTATATTATTACCACGGCTAAACCACTTGCGTATAAATTCAGACGCGCACTCTTATTCCAACGGAATTGTAGAGTTGAAAGGAAGAAATACAAACAATTTCTTTCTTTCTCAGTTCGTGCCTTAAGGCGGATCGTTCAGCTGAGCCCGCGAAATTCAAATTTCAAGTGATTTTTCGCAGTTTGTAGGTCTATAACAAGTTCTAGATTCATGGCAGTTGTAATTGCGACATTAACTATACAATATTCACAAATGAGAACTAAAACTTTTATTTTATAAATCCTTATCAAGCCAAAAAATTGGCGCAATCTGCTTAATTGGTCAAAATTGACATTTTACAGTACTTTTAGCTACAATAATGATTTTTAAGCAATGGTTTTGGATAAAAATTGTGAATTTTGTATAGTTAATGTCGCAATTACCATTACCATGAATGCAGTACTTATTACAGACCTACAAACTGCGAAAAACCCCTCGAAATTTGAATTTGGCGGGCAAAGGTGAACGATCCGCCTTAAGGGTCCGGTGGAGCTTGAGTTGCCGACAAAAACGTAACACCAAAATAAATCGTAATCTAGACAATATTCTATCAAACTATGTTATTATTCTGATTTGGATACCATCAATCTAGGTTCCTATATCACCTACTACTACTTCACTGGAAATAAAAGACCCGAAAATCGTTCCAAACTTGGTAAAGTTATCAAATATTGCATTCGCTTGCATTTATTTTCAGTGAAGTATTTTGGACGAAATAGTAGAGCAGGAACCTAGATTAACGGTATCGGAATCCGAATAATAACAAAATTTGATTAAATTGTGTTTGAACTACGATTTATTTTGGTATTACATTTGTAAGAGAAATTCGGTCCGCCGGACCCTTAAGAAGCACGAGTTGCCAATCTGATTGGCATTGAAGGAATTGTATTCTAACCCATGTAATAGGGGGCGAGTCAGTCCAAATTTCGGAATTTGGACAGAGTCGCTACTAAAAGATTCATAGAAAAACCCAATAACACTGACAATAACAAGACCTGGGAGGCGACCAGAAGTTGGCCTAGCCATCTAGGTGTAGCAGTCGCGCTTAAAACCGTAGTGGTTTATCGTCACCAATCCATTGTATTCTCCCACTGCTGGGCACGGATCTCCTCTCTGAATGATAGGGATTAGGCTATAGTCCACCACGCTGGCTTACTGCAGGTTGGCAGACTTCACACGCCGCCGAGAAATTTCTCAGGTATGCAGGTTTCCTCACAATATTTTCCTTTACCATTTAAGTGCGAGATAGTGAACTATTATAAACACATAACTTCGAAAGGTCAGAGGTGCCTGATATTTTTTTAAATTTTTAAAATGCTTGACCGCTTGACCGTAAGTTTGTGTGATGTTAAGCGACAATTACGATCTACGATGAAGCGCGCTTGGCTAGAAGAAACCGATTCACACGTGATTTAAAGACACCCACATTATATCTATCGGGGAAGACCCAATCGGATTCTAATTCGAGACCTTTGTCCTAGTCCAATGGATATATAAATAGGCTATCACTGAACTAGAGATAGAAGAACATAAATCGTGAACATTAATGAGATTGTTGGGTTCGAAACACTGTTGTGGTAGGAAAAAGTGGAATGAGGTTACCGGAGGCCCAATCCTCTGTTAAAGGTCGGCAACGCACTTGTGACTCCTCTTTTGGTGTTGTGGGTGTCCATGGGCGGCGGTAATCCCTTACCATCAGGTGATCCGTCTGCTCGTTTGCCCTCCTATCCCATAAAAAAAAAATCCGCGAGTCGAAACATTTCATAGCAAGCCCCTTCTACTCAGTGACGTAAATTGACGTCATAACTGTTTCGTACTACATAATGACGAGTAGTATATTTTTAGAACAAAGGTCACAAAAGATCCTTGAACTATTTTTATAAAGATCTTTATGATAACGTCATAAACGATAGATCATTTTAGTTTCAGCTGTCAAGCTTTTTGAGTAATGGCCGATTTTCCATCGCCAGTTAAATCTATTCACACTAAGCACTAATATCTATAGACTTCATTCTCACTTTCCTTAAATCTGTTTTTAATTCTTGTCTAAATTGATGTTTAGATCTTCCCACGTTCCTCCATTCTACTTGTTATCGTCATCGGAAAACATGCCAAAAAAAAATCTTTATCAGACGAATAAATTCAAATTTTTGACAGTTGTTCTATACAATTCTGTCAAACGTCAATTTTATTCCTCAGTTTTAGGTTATCTGGTTTTTTCCCATACACACACACACATGCTTTCCGTTCTTTTTTTACATTGGCAGAATTGTCGACATCGGCACAACTAGTGGACAAAAAAAATTCTCTGGTTATAGAAAAATCGGCCCTAAGACATAAATGGGGACGTATTATAACGTGTTAACGCCATCATTTTTACGTTGTGAGAAAGAGATGTTGCTCTACATATTAAATAGCCTCATCTCTTTCTTACAACCTAAAAATGTACGGCCCCAGGCTATAACTAATTTTGATAGTGAAAATATTGCCCCATGTGATTTGTGACTATCTCTAAGCCGAAATCTGTTGTAAAGCACCTTGGTCTGTATTTCGTCTTTTGGCCGTGAGAGCCAGTTTCCCCTCGGTTGCTGTGGCTACGGTCTGCAGTCCGTAGGAGCTGTTAAGGCTCGGCAACGCATCAGCAATTCCTCTGATGTTTCAGGTGTCCATGGGCGGCGATGACTACTTACCATCAGATGGCTCGTCTGGCTTTGCCGACATAAACAATGAAAAAAAGAAAATCAGACATTGGATTTTTCTATAAAAATCTCAGTAGCAGTGTAGTGTGTGGACACCTCATCCCTATATGTATAAATGTATGTTAGTCTGTAAGAGGATTCATTACATTACAGATATTCACAAGGAATTGTCTTTAATTCGACACCTAATGCCTGACATCATAGCAGCTCGGAGTTTGTTGTGCGTTTTTTTATGGGTTAGGCGGTAAACGAGCATACGGATTGCCTGATGGTAAGCGATTGATTACCGCCACACATGGACACCCGCAACACCAGAGGAGTCACAAGTGCCCTCCTTTTAAAAGGGGATTGGGCCGCCGGTAACCTCACTCACTCGGCGAAACACAGCGTAAGCGTTGTTTCACGCTGGTTTTCTGTGAGGCCGTGGTATCACTCCGATCGAGCCGGCCCATTCATGCCGAAGCGTGGCTCTCCCACAGTGAGCGAGTCCGGTTAACGGCAATAGGCTCACCCCTATTAGAGACCTAAACATATGGTACTAAACTAGCTACAGATGTACATTAGTAAACTTCAACTCTTCGGGGAATTCCATCAGGCGTGATGGTACATTTAGTTATATTACTAGATTAGACGATAAGTTGAGTTATTTTCTATGTAGGCACAATTTGTAAGATTACATACCTACATTAATAGAAATGCCTACAATTTGCTTTCTTTGTGTGGTTAGGAAGTATTCTAACCTAACCTAAGTATATTAATAATATTATTAATTAATATTTTAAATGATTTAATTAATTTTAATTCCATTTTTGGGAGGAGAGTCAAAATCCACCAACAATCTCTTTACTGTGCCACAGTTCGCTATTACGGTTTCCTCACGATGTTTTCTTTGTCTGTTTAAGCGCGTGATAATTAGCTATTAATACTCGTACGTACTGGAAAGACCTTGTTAAGAATGGCGCAAAATAGGGATGAATGGCGTTAAAGGGAGGAGGGTTATGCCCTGCAGTGGGTCGATAAAAACTGTGAATGATGATGATGATTACGTACATGACAACGAAAAGTCAGAGGTGCGTGGCTTGGATTTGAACTGATATAACTATCAGTTTTCTTTTTAAAGCTTACTAACAATGTGGCTCGCACATTACTAGTATTCTTGTTAACCCTTCGTACTAAGCTAAATGCTTGTGTTACGAGTGGGCTCACGTCAGTAATGCAATAGGTGGATTTCAAACGCGCAACCATATGATCACCAGTCCGACGCCCTAGCTATAAGCTACCGCCGCTTATCATAGTATCATAAAAAGATCATAGGAGAGTGCAATGTACCCATCATTATCTTCATTATATCAGCCAAAAGACATCCACTGTTGAACAAAGGCATCCCACATAGACTTCGACAAGGACCGGTTATATGTCGTTTGCATCTAACTACTCCCAGCTTTACCAGGGCATCCATCCATCGGGCGACATAATGACTGATACATGCGTGCTATCAGCTGGGGTAGGTCTAATCAATGCAGCTGTGGCCTTCCATCAAAAGGCAATTTCAGACATTACCCTGGATTGTAACACTCACATATTTTTTATACTATTAAGTATGAATGATTCTCTGCGTAAGTTTCGGCGTTTATTCTCAGAGGTTGTCAGGAAATGCCGGTGCCATCTAGTAGGTATTTAAAATGTTATATTGTAAGGTATCTTTAATACATCTATGACACTGACCTCTATAATATAATACTTTGAGCTTACAGAAATATAGAGATCAGTGATCTACGTACACAAATAAATACCATTTCATCTCGTTAAATATCGTCCCACACAACATATTGCAACCTACTTTTTAGGAAAAAATGCAACCTTTTTTTTAAGGGATATGAGGGTAAATGAGCAGACAGATCGCGTGATGGTAAGCGATTACCGCCGCCCATAGACACCCGCAACACCACAGGAGTTACAAGTGCGTTGCCGACTTTTAAAAGGGGATTGGGCCTCCGGTAACCTCACTCACTCGGCGAAACACAACGTAAGCGTTGTTTGACGATTTTCTGTGAGGCTGTGGTATCACTCCGGTCGAGCCGGCCCATTCGTGCCGAAGCATGGCTTTCCCACGAGAAAACTTTTTAGGATTATGTGGTGTTTCCAGCCTAATTCATATGGGACCAATAAGGAAGTTATATTCTATCAGATAAAAAAGAAGGTGTGAGTGTATGTATGTATGTATGTATAAAAAAGAAACATCAAAATCGGTTCGCAATCGGCGTTGATTACATTTATGTGATAATCATCGCCAGTTTTTTTTACGTCGTAATGCATAAAGACATACAACCGAACTTCCGCCTTTTTTAAGTCGGTTAAAACAGCCATACTATCACGCCTGTATTTCCCGAAGAGTTAGGCAGCGTACACCAACAGTTCGCTGTTATGTTTGGAATCGACAAAGTTATTAAATCTAATTGACGCAACAAAAAACGGACCAAACATTATGTAAAGTAAAATTTGTAGACTGCCTCATTAGTCTAGTGGTCCCAAGCGCGACTGCTACACTATAATAGGTCCTGGGTTCGATCCCCAGGTCGGGCAAAATGTTATTGGGTTTTTCTATGAAATTCTCAGTAGCAGATCGGAGTCTGGATTTGTGCCCGGTTGATGGCTATAGGCTCGCCCCCTATAACATGGGACCTAAACATACCGGCGAACTGTGGGTGTACATTAAGTACGCCTCTGCCTAACCCTTCGGGGAATACAGGCGTGATGGTATGTTAAAAGTTGTAGAATCTTTGAATTTGTGTCGATAAGGCTAGTAACGTAACGTTACTGTATATGTTTGACCTAGGAATTGAACCCAGGAATGTTGATCTCCGTGCTTTTTGCGTTGGAAACGGTCTACACAGCTGTATGAAGATTGAGCCTAGCTAGTGCCTATGGAATAAACGTGTTGAAGAAGCTCGCTGATTTGCTAAGTGACCAATGACCACGCCGCCGAGCCCATAGAGGCGCGAGGTAGATGACGAAAAGTTACGGATGAGTTTCATCCGATTCATCCATTCTTTCCTTGTTCATTTATATCATTACATATGACATAAAATACCAGAGAACTGTCGGTGCACATTGTACCTACATCTCTGACTAACCCTTCGGGGAATACAGGCGAGATGGTGTTATGTTCACCTTAATAACTTTTCCATGAATCAGAAAGCGAAAAATCTAAAAATAGCACATCGCGAAACTATTTAGAATTCACACGCACTTCTGACGTCATACTTATGTAGGATGAATTGTTACGTCATTATTCATGGTATTGCGTAGTGCAAATAATGGCAAAGAGTAACTTGGGACAGAAGCAGTGACGGATTTGCCCTAAGGCCCGGTAGGTCCGGGCCTTAGGGCGGTCAATCGTGACAGAAAATTCACTGATGAAAACCACAAACAACTCAAAGTACTATAATATTCTAAAGGCTCGCGCACATTAGTTTGGAAGCGCCGGTAGCCTAAGGGCTAGGGCATCGGACTTGCGATCATGTGGTAGCCGGTTCGAAACCCACCCATTGCACTACCGACGTGAACCCACTCGTAACACATGTATTTAGCTTAGCACGAGGGGTAAACAAGAATACTAGTATTTTTTAGTAAAGGAAAAAATTCAATCGGTGGCAGGATTCGAACCTGCGTCTTCTGGTTTGATATACCAGACGCTCTGACCTCTAAGCCACCGCGAACCCTACCCGCATGATTAAAATCATAGATGTCACCAACGTCACCTTATGACGTAAATTCAGAATGTGAAGGCAAAATTTCAATCATGCGGGTAGGGTTCGCGGTGGCTTAGAGGTCAGAGCGTCTGGTATATCTAACCAGAAGACGCAGGTTCGAATCCTGCCCGCGATTGAATTTTTTCCTTTACTAAAAAATAACTTAATAATCTTATCATGGAAAATGCAAAAAAATCACAAAAAGATAAGAATACTACTAATGTGCGACACACATTCCTAGAAGCTTTTTTAAAAAAATGGTGGGCCGCACTGCACCGCGTCGTATACTATCGTCTATCGTATTTACTAGATCCCATTTTAACGCCACAATTAGTAAACTTCAGAGAGTGGAAATTTACTTAAATACCTATTATCGTAGAACTTTATGAGGTAGGTAGTCTATATAGATAAATGCTTAGAGAGTGCCGGCTGGTACTTACTACATAGCCTGCGGTCTAGGGCGGCCAAGACTGCAAATCCGTCACTGGATAGGAGGCACAAGTGAGATCAGAATGCGCTTCCCGATTGGGTCTTCCCCGATAGATATAATCTGGGTGTTTTTAAATCCCAAGTGAATCGGTTTCTTCTAGGCAAGCGCGCTCCATCTTAGCTCCCCCTTAACATCAGGCGACCTGGTGGTCAAGCGTAAGCCTATCACGAATAAAAAAAAACAGAGCAAACAATCTTATCTTGATTTTTTTTATAGGTTATGTCGGCAAAGGAGCTGTCTAGCCACTTGATGGTAAGTAGTTATCGTCGCCCATGGACACCTGCAACACCAGAGGAGTTGCTGATGCGTTGTCTGACAATTAAGAGCCGGACTGCAGACTGCCAGAGCCGCAGCAACTGGCTCTTACGTGTAAAAGTCGAAACACACACTAAGATGCTTTCTTTTTAATTCGCGACAGGCTTACGCTTGACCGCTAGTTCGCCTGATGTTAAGCGACACTTATCAGACAGACAGTAAGTATACGATGCGGTGCAGTGCGCCCACCACTTTTTTTATGGGATAGGATGGCAAACGAGCAGACGGATCGCCTGATGGTATGCGATTACCGCCGCCCATGGACACCCGCAAGACCAGAGGAGTCACAAGTGCGTTGCCGACCTTTTAAAAGGGGATTGGGGCTCCGGTAACCTCACTCACTCGGCGAAACACAACGTAAGCGTTGTTTGACGCCAGTTTTCTGTGAGGCCGTGGTATCACTCCGGTTGAGCCGGCCCATTCGTGCCGAAGCATGGCTCTCCCACGTATAATTTTTAAAAGCTTACTATCGTGGGTCACGCATTACTAGTATTCTTGTTAACCCCTCGAGCTAAGCTAAATACTTGTGTTACGAGTGGGTTCACGTCGGTAGTGCAATGGGTGGGTTTAGAACTGTCAACCACATGATCGCAAGTCCGACGTCCTAGCCATTAGGCTACGACCGCTTCATTATTACTCTCTTAGATGCTTTACAAAAGACAGCTCAGTATGGCTGGAGACAATGAGCTATAATTTACTGTGTACTAAAGTTGTGATCATGACTCATACCATTCATTATTACCTTATGGCTCACCACCAGAGTCCGGCAGACTAATATAACTAATGCGTGAGCTGATAAACAGTTACATTGTATTTGAAGATATGACATGATATGCTATCGGCCACAGCTGCGTACAGATATTGTACATTAATAAGTAATCTGAAACACCTGCATAATTGCCCCGATACGATACAGACTTACAAATGTGTAGAGAGTCTCGTCTATAATAGAAAGAAAGAAAAAAATAGAAATTAAAAAAAAATATAATAAGAAAGAAAAATACAATTCAGACATGTAGCAGCACTATGTGAGTATTACTATGCAAGAGAATATCTAAAATGGCGTTTTGAAGAGCCACCGCAGCTTTGAGTAGATTCTTCCCAGCTCACGGCACGCATGCATCAGTCATTGTGTAGCTCAACCATAATCTCCCTCGATTCAGAGCTCAACAATCCGTCGCACGACGATACCAGATCAGCGGAAAATTTGTGAATATTTTTCAGTGACTTAATAAAAATATTGTTATTTAGTTTTTACTCCCCCTATAGATAAGGAAACTCTGATCTAGATCGCAGTGTCGAACTGGCGGTCAAGCGTAAGCCTATCAAGCATTTTTTTAATTGGTATCGGTCTAAAAATTACCAAGTCTGTGATAAATCGCTCGCTTATCATCAAAAATAAGTTTTATCAACGTAAAGATTATTATACTCTCATTCCTTTTATTGATATGTGTTGACACACGAGTGACTTGTCCCAAAATTATATTTAATTAAGTTATAATTAATTAGTAAAGAAAATTAAAATGTGGTCTGAAAAAGTGTTTTTAATATTAGGTGAGTTATTATTATTTGCAATCTCGTAAATCCCTCATTAGCCTAGTGATCCTTAACTCAACTGCTACGCCAAAGGTCCTGAGTTCGATTCCAAGGACCAGCAAACTGTTATTGGGGTTTTCGATGAAATTCTCAATAGCAGCTCATGAGTTGCCGACAGCAGGCTCGCCCGCCTATTACGAGTACATGGAACCTAAACGTAATAGAGAACTGTGAGTGTGCATAATCTGTACACGTCTGCCTAACCCTTCCGGGAATACAGTCGTGATGGTATGTTATGTTATGTATTTTATATGCATGTATCATGTATAAGCAGTGATAGCCTAGTGGTATGACCGTTGGACTGCCAAGTCAAAGGTCTCGAGTTCGAACCTAAGGCACGCACCTCTGACTTTTCGAAATAATGTGCGTATTAAATAGTTAATTATCACGCGCTTAAACGGTGAAGGAAAACATCGTGAGGAAACCTGCATGCCTGAGAGATTTTCTCGATGGCGTGTGAAGTCTGCCAACCCGCACTAGGCCAGCGTGGTGGACTATAGCCTAATCCCTCTCATTCTGAGAGGAGACCCGTGCCCAGCAGTGGGACACTATAATGGGTTGATGTCATGTATAGTGTCTAAGTGAAACCATGAAAAATCGTAGTTTTTCAATGACTACTGATTAAATGACAAAATAAAAATATGAAATACTAGCTTCTGCCCGCGACTTTATCTGCGTGGACTTCAGGATTGGGTCCGACTTGGATAAAAAGCCTATATGTTATTCCAGGGTATAGTCTATCTGTGTGCCAAATTTTATCCAGATCCGTTCAGCCGTTCTGGCGTTAAAGAGTTACAAACATCCATCACACACTTTCACGTTTTTATTATTAGTAAGGATGTTCCATCAAAAATTTACGGGTTACGAGTACATAAATGACTCAATATAACTCACAACTGCATCCGTGTGTAATAACTGTGTGGTGTGTGACTCACAAGTTTAAACTCTATAAAGGATAGGATCTTCCCAAAAATCCCTTTTTAATTGATATGCCAAACATGTGACGTTCTTTTTCGAGCGTAAATGTGATTAAATTAATTAGACATCTGTGGTAAAGTCTGGGGGCCGAGCGGTCTTCGAGGCCCCTTTAAGTGCGAGGCCGTTGGCGAGGGGCCCCTTCGCCCACGCCTAGCTACGCCACTGATTATGCACTTTCTTCAGTTGTAGGTGTCCCGTTTTCATGGAAATCCGGTATATAATCTCTTTGTGCATTTTCCATGCTAAGGTTATAAAGTTATTTTAGTGTCAGAAAAATTCAATCGCGGGCAGGATTCGTACCTGCGTCTTCTGGTTAGATACATCAGACGAACCACGGGATTTATTTTAGTGAATTTTTCTTTCTCTAAAATAAATCCCGTATATATATTGAAAACAAAACAGCTTACGGATTCTATGGCGTCTAACTCACATTAATAATCCCGACGTTTCGGACCCTTTACAGCGTCCATGGTCACGGGCAGACTGAGGTGTTGTGCGTCTTGATGTCGTATTTATTGACAGCTCCCCTCCACTTACCCTCCCACTTTAGTCATTACTCATCCGATTCACACAAAATGAGCTCACCGTATCATTCGGTCTTATAGAATATCGCGATAGAATCCGTAAGCTGTTTTGTTTTCAATATGTCGAATATTCGCGTAAGTCTCAGAAATAAATATCCCGTATATATGTTTGTTCGGACCTCTTGGGGTCTGACTGACTGGCGATCACCCTTACGTCGGAGTCTGTTGTAAAGCACCTTGGTGTGCTTCGACTTTTGCGCGTAAGAGCCAGTTCCCCTCGGTTGCAGTGGCTCCGGCAGTCTGCAGTCCGTAGGGGCTCTTAAGGCTCGGCAATGTATCTGCAACTACTCTGGTATTGCAGGTGTCCATGGGTTACGATGACTAATTACCACCAGGTGGCTCGTCAGCTTGTTTGCCGACTAAATTACATAAAAAAATATATATAGGTATGTAATTCTCCTTGTTCCCAGGCTGTATCCTCCACAGTCACTCTGTGCTCTCTCTATGGCCTCTGTGCTCGGAGGACATAGATTGTTCTACGACAGCCGGAGCTCTGTGCTCCTCAGGAGAATGCCTTTGTCCTGCTGGCCAACAGATGGTGCTGGGAGGGTCTATGTGTGTTGAATGTAAGTATACATAACTAGTGATGGCCTTATGACCATTTTGGATTACGACAACACGTTTGGCATAGCGGCTGAGCGATTTTATTCTGCGCCACGTTTTGTGGGCTGAATCTCCACACGGAGCAAATAGAATGTGAAATGCGCTTCCCGAGTGGAAGGGAAGAGTCTTCCCCGATAAATATAATCTAGTAATCTCTCTTTAAATCACGAGTGAATCGGTTTCTTCTAGGCAAGCGCGCTCCATCTTAGATCGCAGTATCGCTGAACATCAGGCGAACTGGCGGTCAAACGTAAGCCTATCATGAACTTAAAAAACATGTATGATCTACAGGTAACTGTACCGGATCTGGGCGTTTGTGTTTGTAAGAATTTGAGGTCTTGGGTTCAAATCCCAGGTCGAGCATTGTTATTGAGTTTTTCTATGAAATTATGGATTTATGCCCAGCTAATGGCAATAGGCTCGCCCCCTTAAATATGGAATTTAAACATATAGGTGAACTGTGTGAGTACATTAGTAGGTACAGCTAAGCCTTCGGGGAATACTGCAAGCGCGACAGTATATTTATTTTATATTGTGGACATGGTTTAAATTTTGTTTATTTCTTCATAGCCTCTCCGTATTACACATCGCCGTGTTATGAAGATCATCAGTGTTCCAACTTAGTTACCAGCTTCGCATGTCGTAGATCTGGCGATGTACAAGGTAATTCTCTAAGCGTATGATAGCGGTATTGCTATTTTTAAAATTATCTCGGGCTTAGCCAGAAAAAGCCTTTTTCCCCGTGTGGGGACGGGTTAGAATACAGTTCCTTACTGCCATTCACATAGACATCCCGTAAGAGCCGAGAAAATATCTGACTTAATCGGTGGTAGGACCTCTCGGGGTCTGACTGCCTGGCGACCACCCTTACGTCGGAGTCTGTCGTAAAGCACCGTGGTGTGCGTTTCAACTTTTGTGCGTAAGAGCCAGTTCCCTCTCGGTTACTGCGGCAATCTGCAGTCCGTAGTTTTACTGATTCGAGGAAACAAATATACATTATTAAATAGAATATAAAAATATCTAAAAAATCATGTAAATATTCATAATAATATGAAGAACGGATAGGTGCCGCTTACCATTAGAACGGCCTTTCTTTACCTTCTCATCCTTTATGCTCTTGTTCTAGAAGGCAGTTGTTTCTGCCAGCCAGGATTCCATTACTTCCGCGGCCGCTGTTGGCAGTCAGCAAACCACGGAGATGCGTGTCGCAGGGACGAGGAATGCTTGGGTGTCCTCAGGGACCCTTACAACCTGGCCTGCCAAGAGGGGACCTGTGGTTGCGCCGAAGGATACTATGAAAGGCAAAGAGGAGAGTGCAGGAAGATTGGGTCTGGTGAGTTATTAGCTACCTCGTACTAGACTGCTTCTACTAGACACTAGAGATCCTGGCTTCGATCCCCAGTTCGAGCAGTGTTTTTGGGTTTTCCTATGAAATTCTCAATAGCACCTCGGAGTTTGGACTTGTGCCCAGTTAATAAGCTAGTCCCCTATTACATGGGACCTAAACATACCGGCGAACTGTGACTTGACGGCACATTTCGCGTAGCGGCCGAGCGATCGGCTTCTGCATCACGGGTTGTGGGTTCGATTTTTTTCGATATTTATTTCGTGATTCGGGTTCTGGGTGTTTTTGTAGGTGTGTATATGTGTTTGTAAAAGCACCCGCGATACAGGAGAAAATCCTAGAATTCTAATATTTTCTTGTTTTCAGCCGTGGGTGACGGCTGTGTTGTTGACGAAGACTGCCAGTTCACCAACGGAGTATGCGATGTAGATAGTTTCAGGTGCATTGACAGCACTAGCCGTGAGTACCTACACTTATTTTGCACAATTATTGAAATGAAAAAAAAAAACATACAAACCTTGTCCTGACAATAACGAACACAACAAAAAAGGAATTATCCAATTTGGTGCATTCGTTCGGAAGTTATGCGCGTATACATTTCGGCGATTCATTTTTATTTTGGTATTAGCTGTTGCCCGCACTTTCACACATACAGATGATGCGCGTAAAAACATAAAGACAGACACAAACTATAAAAAGTGATATTTTGGATAATGAAGACCCCCTAGAAAGAAATATTATTTTTTCTTTAATATCTATAATGTACAGATATCGGCCTGTTACAATTTTATTATAGGTATAGTCAGAGATTTTTTTTAACACACACATCCATACACCCACACCGCGTAAATATCTTGCAATTGTGTGAGTCTATAGTTATATATTGCACTGCAGACGAAACGCGGCTTGAGGCGCGGCCCCGTGCAGGCGTTCGATTCAAATTTCAATAGCTTTTTCGTAATTTGTAGGTCTATAATACAATTTAGATCCATGACAGTAGTAATTGCGACATTAATAACAATACAATATTGATCACTAAGTACTAAAACTCTTACTTAAAAAGAATTTTTACAGATATCTCTTTTATTTTTACACCTATCTCATTTCTTTGACACAAATCTATTTTCTTTAACAGATATCCCTTTTTTTAACACATTTTTTTATGACGATATTTTTATGTTTGACGTAGCGGCTAGTGATCGGCTTCCGCGTCACGCGTTGTGTTGTGGGTCCGATCCCCATACGGAGCAAATATTTGTATCTAACTATTTGTAAACGCACCCACGATACAGAAAAAATCCTGGTGGGCCAACGTTTTAAAAAAAACTCTATTCTTTTACACATATCTCTTTTCTTTAACACATCCTTACTAATATTATAAGCGCGAATGTTTGTATGTATGTATGGATGTTTGTTACTCTTTCACGCCAAAACGGCTGAATGTATCTGGATAAAATTTTGCACAGAGGTAGATTATAGTCTGAAATAATATATAGGCTACTTTTTATCCAGGTCGGACCCAATTCTTAAGTCCACGCAGACAAAGTCGCGGACAGAAGCTAGTATCTCATATCTCTTTTCTTTCCCAGCTGTGACATTTGCTGATAGAGTGGAAACCAACGTTACATCAAGGTCTGTCACCAGACTCCACGGAACCCCCTGTGCCTCAGCAGACGCTTGTCCATCTCCGTTTGTGTGTTCAGCGTTCGGTTCCTGCGTATGTCCCACTGGGTATTACGCGAGTAGCGATGGCGGTGCCTGCTTAGCCGGTAAGTTTTTTTTATGCGGGACGAACGAGCCGATGGATCGCCTGATGGTAAGCGATTACCGCCGCCCATGGACACCCGCAATAGCAGAGGAGTCACAAGTGCGTTCCCCGCCTTTTAAAAGGGGATTGGGCTTCCGGTAACCTCACTCACTCGGCGAAATACAACGTAAGCGTTGTTTGACGCCGGTTTTCTGTGAGGCCGCGGTATCACTCCAGTCGAGCCGGCCCATTCATGCCGAAGCATAGCCCTCCCACGTTAAAAATGTTACTTGGTATATATATTTATTTATTTACATATAAATAACATCCTCTGATATTATAAAGGCCATGTCTTTATTATCTTTGTAGAGCTGGGTTCCCCTGCAACTGAGGCACAGTGCGTCGGTTTCCTGGCCGAGGTAATCGATGGTGTCTGCGGCTGTCCACCCAACATATACTTCGAGGAAAACATGAGAGATTGTGTCAAAGGTAAGCTTAATTCCATATGGGTATTGCCCAAAAATTAGCCAGGCAGTTGCTTCGTATAAAACATATTTTAGCCACATCTCGTAGGTAATATAGAAAGTCTTGGATAGGAAAATATACGAGTTAATGGTGTACCCAGTTCCCTCATTTTTACAAAAAGCAGCACCAGTCCATGGTTTTATATTTAAAACTAAGTAGCTTTTTGCCCGCGACTTCGTCCGCGTGGAATGGTTACTTTGTTTCATATGAACTTTCATCCCCTATTTTATCCCCTTAGGGGTGGAATTTATCAAAATCCTTTCTTAGGGGATGCCTACGTCATAGTAGTTATATGCATGCAAAGTCTCAGCCCGATCGGTTTAAAATTGACAAAGTTTCATACAAACTTTCATCCCCTATTTTATCCCCTTAGGGGTGGAATTTATCAAAATCCTTTCTTAGCGGATGCCTACATCATATATATATGCATGCCAAATTTCAGCCCGATCCCTCCAGTGGTTTGGGCTGTGCGTTGATAGATCACTATGTCAGTCAGTCACCTTTGAGTTTTATATGTATTTAGATAAATGCCATATAGTTTAAAAAGCCTTTATAAAAGAATCCTAAAAATATGTTTTCACATTCTTTTTTGTCCATAGGCAGCTGGATAGTTTATTTACAATATCTTTAATCATCTATCTATCTTCCAGCAACTCGCCGTCTCAATGATGCATGCATCTCAGATGAAATGTGTCACACATTTGGCGCAGCTGCGCGTTGCACAGACCCCCAGCCACCGTGGGGACTTAGAAACTGCGAATGTATCCCTGAGTTAGCGGTATGGGACGAGGCTAGAACTATGTGCAGATTGTTCGTTGGTAAGTTTACTATTGCGCGCTGCACAAACATAATATGTGCATTAGTTTTTAAGGAGTGTCGTTTGTATTCCCGAGTTAACGGTATGGGACGAGGCTAGAACTATGTGCAGATTGTTCGTTGGTAAGTTTACTATTGCGCGCTGCACAAATATAATATGTGCATTAGTTTTTAAGGAGTGTCGTTGGTATTCCCGAGTTAACGGCATGGGACGAGGCTAGATTGATGTGCAGATTGTTCGTTGATAAGTGCACTGTTGCGCGTTGCACAGAACATATTGGCATTGGTTTTGAACAAATGGCCATGATGATGAGCCCATTTATTTAATAGTAAACACGCTGTCGTGCGTTGCACAGAGCCAATGTGCAATGTTTTCGTGAAATGTCATGTGTGTTCCTGAGTTTGTGTTACATATAAAATACTTACATACACTCGCACCTTTTGTTCACAAGGGTAGTCACCGCCACCTTCTACGATTCTTGCATACTTCTATTGCTCTTTCCATTGTCATACACACGCGCGCGATGCGAGTACTACACACCTAACCACCTACCATCTACCACCTATCTCGCCAATAAGATCAGCGTAAGTCCTTCTTGGGCGACCACTTACGTCGCTGCCTCTGACATTATTTATCATCATCATCACCATATCAGCCAATAGAAGTGCACTGCTGAACAAAGGTCTCCCCCAAAGACTTCCACAGGGACCGGTTATATGCCGCCTGCATCCAAAGACTCCCAGCTACCTTTACCAGATCTTCCGTCGCATCTAGTTGGAGGTCGTCCCACACTGCGTCTTCCGGTGCGTGGTCTCCACTCGGGAACCTTTCTGCCAGCGGCCATCATTACTACGAGCTTTCAGCATTATTCCATTTATTATTTACTATTGTTGTCTAGATCTATGAATAGAATAGAATAAAATTTATATGTGCAGATTGTTTTGACGGTCAGTTTTGCGCGTTGAAACTAACAACTGTAATTAGTGTTGCCCAAATGCAAGAACAAGACGAGACTTAGCCAGTCTTGGTCTTGGTCTTGCGCCAATACACCTGGTCTTGGTCTTGGTCTTGGTCTTGCGCTCCCAGTCTTGGTCTTGGTCTTGGTCTTGCAGCAAGAGTCTTGCAAGTCTTGCAATTACCTATTAGTCTATTACTATTTATTAAAGTTTACTTTAAATCTTAGAAAAACGTATTAGAATTGGAACATTGTGAGCTTGAATTAACATAGCCATAGTAAAGATCAAGCAGATTAATAAATAACTGAAGATTTGATAAGAAATTCGAAAAATCAACTGACCTATATGTCGTTTTCCATGGAAGTAACTGTTTCTTAATAAACATTTATGATTTATAAGCTTACATTTGCTAAAACATGTAAAAAAACAAATTAATTACAATAACTTGAGAATTTTTTTACACGTTTCAAGTATATTTAAAAGTGGCTACAATATTTATTAAACGGGTGATATTTGAACACTTTTTTGCTATTTTTTCTTGTAAAAACTTAAGAAATATAATGACTAAATGTACAATAATAGTACCTAAGTAATTAGTTTAAAACCATATAAGTAATCAATATTATAATATATACTTACTAGAATGAATTAATATGACATCTACTACCTATCTTTACCATTTTATCCTAATCATAATACTACTTGCGTGATCAGTATAATGTATTCATTTTCATTCTAAGCACTCTGAAACTTATTTATTCTTTGGAACACCTGTAGGTACTCTTAAAAAAATTCGAAATTATTTTGCATGAGTATACCTACGCCCTATGGCGGCAATCAAATAGTGTCACAAATGTTATGATTTCGGCGTGGCGGCAACGATTGTTTTAGATTTCAAAAGAAGCCGCCGGCGCGTGTATCATAACCATGTACTTCCGAAAAGCGGCAAATTTCTTTGAGAAGTAAGTACAAAACCTTTGATGCCGCATTATCAAAGTGCCGATGGTTAAAACATAACTATGCATGCACTCAGTTTGATTTTAATAGATATTTTTTTATTCGCTATGTTTATGGTATTAGTCGTAATGCGCATAGGTCCAGTTTTTCATATTCTTTGATACAGTTTTTTGCGTCTCATAGAATTCCTAAGCGTACCTACCTATACACCGAACTGTTACACCTAACTACTCAGTGAAATAGCGCTAAGTCCTAGCTGCAAGACGCAAGAGTCTTGCAGGCTATGTCTTGTTCTTGCTCAAGTCTTGCACGGTCAGTCTTGGTCTTGGTCTTGCTAAAAATACGCGGTCTTGTTCTTGGTCTTGGTCTTGCAAAAACGCAAGAACAAGACCAAGACTGCAAGACCAAGACTGAATTTGGGCAACACTAACTGTAATTGTTGTTTAGGTATCGGTGAAAACTGTGAAGTGAACAGCGACTGCTTGGCTGGGGCGATGGAGATCAACTGCGTGCTGAATGACGAGGGTCAGGGGGTCTGCACCTGTCCTGAAGGATACGTCAATGTAGATGGACTGTGCCTCACTAGTGGGCTGCGTGAGTAAAATATTACTGTTAGTAAAATATTTTACTGGTTACTGACATTCAGATAGGAATCCTGTAAGAGTTGAGAAAATATTTGACTAATGACTTCCTCCGTGGTAAGACCCTTAGGTCTGACTGACTGGACCACCATGGCCAACCGACCACCCTTACATCAGTTGCTGCGGCTCCGGCAGTCCGAAGGGTCTCGCATCAGCAACTCCTCGGTGTTGTACGTGTACTCGGAGTTTGGGATGCGAAAAAATAGAAGATATTGTCTTTTCAAATTTGAGATTTTGAGGTGATAGAACTCTACTGCCTCATCAGCCTAGTTGTCCTGAGTCCGACTGCTACGCTGGAGGTCCTGGGCTCAATTACCAGGTCCTAGGTTATTGTGTTTTTCTATGAAGTTCTCAGTAGCAGCTCGGAATTTGGGATTTGTGCCCGGTTACTGGTGAACTGTTGGTGTATATTAGTACTTCTCTGCCTTACCGGTATGTATGTATTTGCAGAGCTTGGTGATTCCTGTCAGGCTACTCAGGAGTGTACGGAGACGGCTCACACTGTCTGCACGGGTGGCCGCTGCTCCTGCGGCGAGGACTACCAAGAAATTGATGGATACTGCGCGCCTAGTAAGTACACTTAGCATCGGCCTGATTATTACACTTATTAAGCTTTCTTATCTATAAAGTTATTTTAGTGAAAGAAAAATTCAATCGTGGCCAGGATTCGAACCTGCTTCTTCTGGTTAGATACACCAGACGCTCTGACCTCTAATGTCGCCAACGTCACCTTATGACGTAAATTCAGAATGTGAAGGCAAATTTTGATCTAGCGGGTGGGACTCGCGGTGGCTTAGAGGTCAGAGCGTCTGATGTATCTAATCAGAAGACGCAGGGTCGAATCCTGCCCGCGATTGAATTTTTCCTTCACTAAAATAACTTTATAATCTTAGCATGGAAAATGTAAAAACAGTCACAAAAATATTAGTTATCGACATTACCCCCCTCCCCTTCCTTACCCATCTTACCCACAATAACTAACTTACCTACTGAGCGTATCTTACTCAAAGTTTTTGGAACGTTGCAAAAACAATTAGGTATGTAAGTATTTTATAGAATGATTGTGAAATTTTGTTTAGTTTCGGTATTGCAAAATATGAACCAGCTGACATAACTATAGTACTTTTGCATACCTGAAATATAGCACAATATTGTATATTTTAGTACGGTGGGTAGCTCTACTTACACACCTTACCTAGCTTACCCATGTAAGTCACATGTCGGAGCGAAGTCTTAATGTTCTGCCCAGGGTGTGATAGATAGGTTAGAAATGACGACACCCTTTTTTATAATAGTTATATAATATAATAATGTATAATATCTCCTATATTTAGAGTTACAAGTTACAATATGGCGGCATCTGCCTGAGAGTAGTGTCGATGTCTTCTGCTTCTTGTGCGATGTATCTATAATTTATTATTTTATTTTTATATAATTTATTTCATTTTAGGAATCCGTTATTAATTCTAATTGTAAATTAATTAAATTTCAATCAAATTTTGACGATGTTAAAAATTTTATGATTTACATTTTATGTTCTTTGCACTTTGTAGTAGTACCTATAGAATTTTGTCATCTTCATTTTGTTTTATCCAAATTATTGCTCTTATGATTATTATTTCAAATAGATTATGTAATATTGATAATTCATTTAATAACCGTTGTTAATGTGCATGCTGTGTTAGCCTATAAGTAATTGCTGCGCTCATAAATGTATAAATATAAATCCAATTAACTATATATGTGTTAGCGTAAGCAATTGTTGGCTGACCATAAATAAAAAAAAAAAAAAAAAAAAATGTGCGTTACTCACGCTTATGTTGGTCATACTGGTCGTGTGTGCGTGCGCCGTCATCCGGAACCGATATTACCAGCTGAAGCGGCAACACCATCCAACCTAATTAACTCGCTTTAGCTATCTGTCTTACCTTATCTACCTGACCCATTGGTCTTATCTTATTACTGAAACTTAATAAAATTCTTCTCCACCAGCTATCGGCGGCACCTGCAGCCTAGACTCCGACTGCACCATAGAAAATACAGTGTGCATTGAAGGCAGTACATTTTCGACCTGTCAGTGCGCAGAAGGCTTTGTGGAGTATAACGATCTCTGCTGGCCTGGTGAGTATACCTAGATAAGCTCGAAGCTGCAATGGCTCTTTTTTTAATAGGCCTGTTCAGATATACACCGTACTTTAAACGAGTCCATGATACTATGAAATTGTTTCGGTGTTTCTTCTCAGAGGTCGTCAGTTTGGAAATGCCGGCGCTATCTGGTGAAACAATGTCAAAGTCAAAGTCAAAGCCAAAATGTTTTATTAGACCACTAAATATTTGTTCAATTATGAAAACAAAAATATTTGTAAGTAGTGGTAAGAACGACTGTTACACCCCAGTCTTTGGTTCGACTATTATTAGGTGTTTCCATGTACTTGACTTCCATGTTGGCAGAGCGATCGGCGCGGCGGCGTCTGCGTCACGTGTTGTGCGTTCGATCCCCACACGGAGCAAATATTTGTATGTTCTACAGGTAGTTGTTCCGGGTCTGGGCGTTTGTGTATGTGAGAATTTGTGTTTGTAAACGCACCCACGATACAGGAGAAAATGCTACTGTGGGGCAACCTTTTATTAAAAAAAAACCTTCTCAGTAGTTGCTCAGAGTTAGGATTAGTGCCCACTAAATATAGCACCGAATTGTTGGTCTTACAGCAGTACATTTCCGCCTAACCCTTGGGGGAATCCAGGCACGGTGGAATGATTTAAATTTTTAGTACATAAAACCTCATATATATCCAAATTTCTCCAGCTTTGTCGACGATTACATCAGAGTGCAATGTGACGGCGCAGTGTGTGGTTCTCATGGGAAGCGCCAGCCAGTGTGTCAACAACCAATGTCAATGTAACGAGAACTACCACCTCAGAGATGGGGGGTGCTGGCCACAGATCGGTAAGATATTCCCCAATTAAGGGGGAGGAGGGCAATTACCCAATTGGCTACTTGACTGTTTTATATAGCCTTAGGGGTTAGGCTTTAGTCCACCACGCTGGCCTAGTGCGGGTTGGCAGACTTCACACGCCATCGAGAAAATCTCTCAGGCATGCAGGTTTCCTCACGATGTTTTCCTTCGCCGTTTAAACGCGTAATAATTAACTATTAATACGCACATGACTTCGAAAAGTCAGAGGTGCATGCCTTGGGTTCGAACTCGAGACCTTTGACTTGGCAGTCCAACGGTCATACCACTAGGCTATCACTGCTACTTTTGAAATTCAATCCCTATAAAAGTCCATTGTTTTTGAACGATTTGGATAATGTTATCAACTACCTTCTGTCCGCGACTTTTTCTGCGTGGACTTTGGGTCTGACCTAGATAAAAAGTAGCCTATGTGTTATTCGTTGTTATGCAGATCCGTTCAGCCGTTCTGGGGGCTTACTCTTGAACTCAATTCCGATACATCGACATTGGAATTGTGCCGTTTCGTCAAGTTTCGTACTCTTGAATCGAGACTTGCGCCAAATTGTTTCAATATTGCGCGGTGATTGAGTGAACTGAATAAGATTGGGAAACGACCCAACAATTGGCCAATCAGGGATGCCGATACAAGGTTAACGGATTTGTGCTCAAGAGTACGAAATCGCCCGACAGCCAAATTTACATTGGAATCGGATCACGTTTGGATTGGTATTGTATTGTTTTCAAGAGTAAGCCTGCAGGCGTGAAACAACAAACATCTATACATCCAGACTTACAAACTTTCACGTTTTTATTATTAGTAAGAATATATTTGGAGGTTATGTTTCTGACAATTTCTGTTTTTCCTCTTCAGGTCTGTTTGGCACGTGTTCGAGAAACAGCGAGTGTTACTTAAACGATATATCTGACAGGGTCCTGTGTAGGAACAGCCGGTGTCAATGTTCTTTCGACTATCCTTACTCCGAGGAGTTACATACATGCAGTGAGTACCTTCTTAAAATATTATGAGATTTATTAATATTTTTGTAGTTGATTAGGTACGGTCATGGCACGAGTGATAATTAATCATCTATACTAATATTAAGAGGAAAGATTAGTATGTAAATATGTTTGTAACGAATTGACTCAAAAAGTACTGGACCGATTTAAAAAATTCTTTTGCCGTTATGAAGCTACATTATCACGGAGTAACATAGGCTATATAACATCACGCTACGCCTCTTAGGGACGGAGCAGCGCGGGTGAAACCGCGAGCGGGTCGCTAGTTATTAATATGCACATTACATCGATTGATCTCGAGATTTGGCAGTCATAGTGACATCACTGTGCTATTTACTAGGTACTAGATTACCTTGTAATTCATTTTTTTTTGTATTTAAGGGCATTACCTACATCGTTCAAATCCAAAAAACACCCTAGCTTTATAGAAATTTCTAGTGGAATCCTTGTGCCCCAATTATAAATTTAAATATAAATTTGCCCTAATTTTGGATAATAATTGAAGTAAATAGGCCTTTTTTAACCTAATTTGTATTTCTTCTCTTTAACGGCATAATAATTAGTCATGAATTTTACACCAAAAAAATTGTAATGACGTAATTAACAATTTGTATTGTTTTTATTTTCTTATTTCTTTGAATATTTTGAAATAATAAAGAAATACCCGAAACCTCACTAGCACCCGGCGTGAAGCGACCCCGCAATGCCTGTGACTAACAAATACTAGCACAAAGACTAAATCCTCAAGGTCATTGGGCAATGTAATATTAGTTTTTGGCGTGCAATATATCCTATATATTTACCTATCACTCGTAAAAATATAGATTATTATCATTAAAAATACTATCGTAATAAGCAATCTAATATTTGGTTGTGTTTTTCCAGCGTCATCGGCTTCAATTACAGCGAGCAGTGTTGTGACCATGATCCTAGCTTTATATTACGTTATGATGCTAAATAAAAACAATTAATTGTAAGCCTAAATTAATATTATCCACTTTGTAAATATACTCAACCCTTATTTATATGTTTTTTTTTTGTCTTTTGTACTCAGCTGAACATAAGCCTCCCTCGTTGATTAATCGTCCTTTAGCTAAAATACACACTACATAGTATAAAACAAAGTCGCTGTCGCTGTCTGTCCGTCCCTATGTATGCTTAAATCTTTAAAACTACGCAACGGATTTTGAAGGGGTTTTGTTTTTAATAGATAGAGTGATTCAAGAGGAAGGTTTTAAGCTATTATACATTATGCTACGACTGTTAGGTATGGAGCAACGCGGGTGAAACCGCGGGCGGGTTGCTAGTTATGTATAAAATATATGTTAAGTTACTCGATTTCGCCTTAAAGAGTCTGGCGGACCGAATTTTCCATGCGAACAAAAATAATCGTAATTCAAATACAATTTAATCAAACTTATTATTCGGATTCCGATACTGTTAATCTAGGTTCCTACTCTCCCATTTCGTCCAAAATACTTCACTGGAAAGAAATGTAGGTAAGCGAATTTAATTCTTGATAACTTTGCCAAGTTTGGAACAAATTTCCGGCCGTTTATTTCCAGTGAAGTAGTAGTAGACGAATTGTTACGGTAAGAGCCTAGATTAACGGTATTCAAATCCGAATAATGACACAATTTGATAAAATTGTGTTTGGATTACGATTTACTTTGGAATTACGTTTTTGTAGGCAATTCAAGCTCCGCCGGACATTTAATACATTTTTAATACACTTTTTTAACATAATTAACTGTATCTTTTTGTGATTTTTTTGCATTTTCCATGCTAAGATTATTAAGTTTTTTTTAAGTAAAGAAAAAAATTCAATCGCGGGCAGGATTCGACCTGCGTCTTCTGGTTTGATATACCAGACGCTCTGACCTCTAAGCCACCGCGAACCCTACCGGCATGATTGAAATTTTGGCCTTCACATTCTGAATTTACGTCATAAGGTGACGTTTGGTGACATCTATGAGACGCAAGTTACCTTACTTCTCAACCGACACGACTTACTTTACAGTTAGTTCAGTGTTGTACGATGCCACCTTACCTTTTAAGGATCTTTTTGTGATTTTTTTGCATTTTCCATGCTAAGATTATTAAGTTATTTTTAAGTAAAGGAAAAATATTTTTCCTTTACTTAAAAATAAGTTAATAATTAATTGTAGGCAACATTTGTAATTTGATATTTTCATGTATAAATATGATTAAATATCAATTATGAGTTAGTTGGACTCGCGGTTATAAAAAATACGGTAATTAATCGTACAACAAGGTTAAACTGTGCTTGCCGTGTTCAGTCTACTTATTAGATGGGTGACCATACATAAAACGGAGACCGGAGTGATACCACGGCCTCACAGAAAACCGGCGTTAAACAACGCTTACGTTGTGTTTCGCAGAGTGAGTGAGGTTACCGGAGGCCCAATTTCCTTTTAAAAGGTGGGCAACGCGCTCGTGACTCCTCTGGTGTTGCGGGTGTCTATGGGCGGCGGTAATCGCT
The DNA here is from genome assembly GCA_910591435.1 of Acronicta aceris. Classification (NCBI taxonomy): domain Eukaryota; kingdom Metazoa; phylum Arthropoda; class Insecta; order Lepidoptera; family Noctuidae; genus Acronicta; species Acronicta aceris. The sequence continues at coordinate 4,258,665 of OU342787.1, read as the reverse complement.
TACCATCAGGCGATCCGTCTGCTCGTTTGCCCTCCTATCCCATAAAAAAAACTGATTCAGAAATTCTTGGGTTTCGTGACGTAACTAGTAATAGTAGAGCAGAGCATACCTGTAAATAGAATATGCCATGTTTGACAGAGTATGATATTAAACCTTCTAATTGTTATTCCATATAGCGACCTCCTTTCTTAGTAGATGAGAAGGCCGCGACCTTTTCGGTAACGTGGACTGATGGCGTGCGATACCAATCTTAGTCTCTAATCGATCGCTCAGGAAGTTGAGACGGCCAACCGTTGCCTATCTTGACTATCCGTTAGACGTTTAACAGAAGTTTAAACAGTTTGATTTGGTAACTGAATACATAAGCTTGCCAAAAATACACCAATAATTATCATCCAATGCAAAAGTCGAGCAATGCGTTATTGGTTTTTTCTATGAAATGAGGTAAGATTTGTGGCAGTAGGCTCGCTCAGGGGCCGTATTATAACGTGTTAACGTCATCATTTTTAAGTTGTCAGAAAGAGATGCCGCTCTACATATTAAATAGTCTCATCTCTTTTTTACAACCTAAAAATGATTTCTTACAACCTAATACGGCCCCTGTACACCTTTTCTTAATGCTTCGGGGAATACAAGCGTGATGGTACTTATCTAATAAGTTAAAATTCTGTTTTAATGTCACTTAACGCTTTACTTGGTAATTTACATAATCAACCCATTATACTGTCCCACTGCTGGGCACGGGTCTCCTCTCAGACTGAGAGGGATTAGGCTATAACCCACCACGCTGGCCTAGTGCGAGTTGGCAGACTTTACACGCCATCGAGAAAATCTCTCAGGCATGCAGATTTCCTCACGATATTTTCCTTCACAACTATTTAATACGCACATGAAATCGAAAAGTCAGAGGTGCGTGCCTTGGATTTGAACTCGAGACCTTTGACTTGGCAGTGCAACGGTCATACCACTAGGCTATCACTGCTTAACTCTTGGTAACTTATCAGAGAGAAATGTGTTGCGCCGCTTCTTCCCCGCAAAAATACTGGGAAAAATACTAAGGGCGGGCGTTTTGGGGGCTGTCTATAATGTAAAAATGACGTTAAAAAAGAAAGTACTGCTTAGTAGTCTATCTTGAATATGATTTTTGACTTTATAGGTAGTACCTAACCTTTTTTTTCAATAGAGGCGTCAATAAATTCACCAACTCAAATTAAAATAAATTGTGTTTTCTCAAAGTAGTATTCAGTCATTTCTTTTGATATTTACTTCATTCCTTACATTTCTTCTGGTAACTTAGCGCCATAATACGATTCCGAAATTCCTAATTAGTCAGTAAAGGGCACTCACGCATGCCGTGGCACGAAAGAAGGTTAGTTAAAAGTAGGAAAAACCTCCTTGGTTGTAGCGCGCGAAAGTAAACTCTATACAATCTGTGGTAAGTTTGACAGTTGCGCGCGGGAAGTTGGTACAGTTTTATTTTTTTTAAATTACTGTTAGTGCAAAGTATGTGTCGTGTTATGCCAAAGGTCAGATTGTTAAGCATATTATGCCCTTTCTTTAGTGAGGGGGGAATGAATTTTTAACGGTTGAGTCGTTTACTTATTTTTAATTGGAATTAGATCGCAGTTGTTAGTGGTTACAAAATGAAATACTTCAATAAATTTTATAGATTTTGCAGAATGTATAGAATTAGTTCCTGTTGCAATGGAGATGGGTTTAGGCACAGTGCTGACATCGTTTGCCCAGTTTAATGATTTATGAGCCAATTAAACAGCTATCCTAGTGTTATGACCATTCGACAGCTAAGTCAAAGATCTCGAGTTAGAAGTTAGTTCGAAGGCACACGTATGACTTTTCAAATCCAATAATAATAATTAATTATCACGCGTTTGAATGGTGACGTAAGGCAAAAACCCAGAAACCTGCATGCCTGAGATATTTTCTCGACGGCGTGTGAAGCCTGGCAACCAGCACTAGGCCAGTATGCAGACTTAGAGGAGAAGCCAGCAGACTATTTTTGTTTATAAATTAAGTCAGCAAACGAGCTGACGAGCCACCTGGTGGTAAGTAGTCATCGTCGCCCATGGACACCTGCAACACCAAAGGAGTTGCTGATGCGTTAACGATCTTTGAGAGCCCCTACGGACTACAGACTGACAGAGTCGCAGCAACCGAGGGGAACTGGCTCGTACGTGCAAAAGTCGAAACACACAGCAAGATGCTTTACGACAGACTCCGACCTGCTTCTGAGAATTTCATAGAAAACACAATAACACTCCTCGACTTGGGTATCGAACCCTGGCCTTCTAGCGTAGCAGTCGCGCTTGGGACCACTAGCCTAATTAATGAGGCGGTCAAGAGACAATACATAAATAAATATCAACTTCCCCTACGAAACCCATAATTTCCTTTCCCTTTTATAATATTCTTTCACAAACTTAAGTACCTAAGTTAGGTACAACACTAGCTAAACGCTAAATTGTTAGGATATACTCAGTTAGTAAGTACTTATAAATATCACCCTATTAGGTACTTACATTAAAAGGGCGGCCAAATTTGTGACAGAGTTTAAAGACCCCTCTCACTACCTATGTACCTACATAAAACGGTACTTAATAGAAAAATTAAACGCAACGTTGTTAGCTTGGGTTTTTCTATGAAATTCTCAGGAGCAGCTCGGAGTTTGGGACCCGTGCCCGGTTAGTGGCAATACGCTCGCCCCCTATTGCATGGGACCTAAACATACCGGCGAACTGTGGTGTATAAAAGCAATAGTACACCTCTGCCTAACCCTTCGGGAAACACAGGCGTGATAGTATATTAATTTGGCCGGTCATGTGCGGCATAAGAATAACAGGGTCGCTTAATAAAAAAGACCTATTATTAAAAAAGAAAAGAGATAAAAGCCTTTATTGTGAAAATATTTTGACAATAAATAAGTACGTAATTCGTAAATAGTTTTAATAGGCTGATAACCTTCCAATACCTTTTAACAATTGATTATAAAAAAAACACTACATTACGATACAAAGGTCAAAGACAGTTAAAAAATAAATAAATATAGTTCTGCAAAAAGAACCAATGTAATTTCCATTGTTAAAACCTTGAGCTTTCTTCATAAACTTAAAAGGTTAGCAAATAAATTATTACTACCGAGTCCATCATAGTTAGACCCGTGGCGAAAATCAGAAGTAATTTTAAACTGTACTGAATTTTACAGCTATGTTGATACAGCGCTATTGTGGACATATCAAGTTATACCGGCCACCCAGTAATTATTACTCCGCCATTTTGTATTCGCAAACATGGCCGCTAGCTGTCAAGTTTCCCGCGTTCAAACATATTTGATTACGAAAATGTAATTACATTATGTGGATGCATAGCAATTCTCAAATAAACGATCTATATTTGGTATTATAACGCCTTATTCCCCGAAGGGTCTGCAGAGCTGCGTTAATGTACACTCTCAGTTTGCCGGTATGTTTTTAGTCTAGTGTAATAGGGGGCGAGCCTATTGCCGTTAACCGGGCACAAATCCGAGCTGCTACTGGGAATTTCGTAGAAAACCCCTATAACACTGCTCTACCTGGGAATCCAACTCGGAGCGTCTTGCGTAGCACTCGCGCTAAACATAATTTAGAAACATCTGATAAATAAATAGGTATCTAACTAGCTCGGTGGCAGGACCTCTTGGGGTCTGACTGGCTGGCGACCACCCATATGTCGGAGTCTATCGTAAAGCATGGTGTGTTTCGTCTTCAATGCGTAAGAGTTCCCCCTCGGTTGCTGCGGCTCTGACAGTCTGCAGTCCGTAAGGGCTCGGCAGCATCAGCAACTCCTTTTTGGTGTTCAAGTGTTCATGGGTGATGATGACTAATTAGTAATTACCATCAGGTGATTCGTCTCGTCGTTAAGGGTCCGGCGGACCTTGAATTGCATACAATTACGTAGTACCATAATAAAACGTAGGTAATCCAAAAAAAATTTTATCAAATTGTGTTATTATTCGGATTTGGATACCGTTAATCTAGGTTCCTACCGTACCAATTCGTCTACTACTACTTCACTGGAAATAAATGGCCGGAAATTTGTTCCAAACTGGGTAAAGTTATCAATAATTAAATTCGCTTACATTTATTTCCAGTGAATTATTTTGGACGAAATGATAGAGTAGGAACCTAGATTATAGGTATCTAAATCCGAATAATAACACAGTTTGATTAAATTGTATTTCTGTTACGATTAATTTTGGTATTTGTATGGACAGTTCGATCCGTCGGACTCTTAAGTGATCCGTAATGGCTAACTTCAGATGTGTCCGACCCACTGATCTTGCTTTATGGATTAAGTCGGCAAAAGAGCGTGGAGGTGATCTACATTTTTCTTTTTTTATGGAATAGGAAGGAAAACGAACAGACGGATCGCCTGATGGTAAGCGATTACTGCCGCCCATGGACACCCGCAGCACCAGAGGAGTCACAAGTGCGTTGCCCGCTTTTTAAAAGGGGATTGGGCCTCCGGTAACCTCACTCACTCGGCGAAACACAACGTAAGCGATGTTTGACGACGGTTTTCTGTGAGGTCGTGGTATCACTCCGGTCGAGCCGGCCCATTCGTGCCGAAGCATGGCTCTCTCCACGTAAAAACGTTTTCTCTATGCCATAGAGGATAGTAGTATGGAGGTCAGTGTTTCGACCATAAAAAAGCTTCGTAATCATAGATTTGTGTGCCTAGAATACTTTACTGTAAGGTTAGCGAAGGTAACACGCTTCAAAATGTACATACATGGGTACCTTGCATGCAACTAATAATAGTGTTGCCTATGCTTGTGTGACGTCATACATAAATATATAGTTACCAACACAGACATAAGTACATAATACTTATTACAAAATTGCGAAATAAGTATATTGTTTACGTATTCTTTGACGGAATTCGAAAAGTTTTTTTTATGGGTTAAGTTGGAAAACGATCTGACGAGCCACCTAGTGGTAAGTAGTCATCGTCGCCCATGGACACCTGCAACACCAGAGGAGTTGCTGATGCATTGCCGAATCGTTAGAGTCCCTACGGACTGCAGACTGCCAGAGCCGCAGCAACCGAAGGGAAGCCGAAGGTAGGTGACATTAAATCTAATTTATAAATAAATTGGGTTTTAACCTGTAAAAAAAACATAACATACCATCACGCCTGTATTCCCCGAAGGGTTAGGCAGAGGCGTACTAATGTACACCCACAGTTCGTCGGTATGGTTAGGTCCCATGTAATAGGGGGCGAGCCTATTGCCATTAACCGGGCACAAATCCAGACTCCGAGCTGCTACTGAGAATTTCATAGAAAAACCCAATAATACTTTGCTCGACCTGGGAATCGAACCCAGGACTAGCGTTGCAGTCGCGCTTGGGACCACTACACTAGAATGAGGCAGTCAAACCTGTAAAAACAATCGTAATTGATTAAAATTAAATATCTAATTATTCTAGAGGTCCTAGCTTCAATACGGGCAAACATATGAGCCAATTAACCAGTCGGGCAGCTCCAATTGTAAGTAGAATTATTCGATTCCAATATGCCCTACCTCTCTTAAAAAGTGGAGACTTAGGACCACTTGTGACTCCTCTGGTGTTGCGGGTGTCCATGGGCGGCGGTTATCGCTTACCATCATGCGATCCGTGTGTTCGTTTGCCCGCTATCCCATAAAAAAAGTAAAAAATAGCATGACATCTAACTACTGTTTCGTTTATATATATATATATATTTTTTTTATTCGTGATAGGCTTACGCTTGATCGCCAGTTTGCCTGATGTTAAGCGATACCGCGATCTACGATGGAGCGCGCTTGCCTAGAAGAAACCGAATCACTCGTGATTTAAAGACACCCAGATTATATCCATCAGGGAAGACCCACTCGGGAAGTGCATTCCATATTTCAGCAGTACATATAATGTATTAACACTAAGCAAACATTTAATCGTGGTAGCTGAAGCAGAAATACTGGTAGCCTAATGGTATGACCGTTTACACTACCGAGTCAAAGATCTCGAGTTCGAACCCAAGGCACGCACCACTGACTTTTCGAAGTCATGTGCGTATTAAATAGTTAATTATCACGCGCTTAAACGGTGAAGGAAAACATCGTGAGGAAACCTGCATGCCTGAGAGATTTTGAGGCGTGTGAAGTCTGCCAACCCGCACTAGGCCAGGGTGGTGGAATACAGCCTAATCCCTATTCTGAGATGAGACCCGTGCCCAGCAATGGGACAGTATAATGGGTTGATTATGTTAAGTAAACATTAAATCAGCAAACAAGAACAACTGAACTTACATCTGTTGAAGAGTATTGTTAAAAAAAATCGCTGTTAGTAGAACCTCACCCTAACTACGTCATTAAAATATTTTATTTCCCCTATAAAACAGTTTGCTAGTTATTTATAGCAAAACTTAAGCCCAATATAGCTGGACCCAAGTATACTTACATTTTATTAGCAATTAGAGGTCAAGAATAAAGTATAATGAACTTATAGGTATTTGCTTTATTTTTCTTCAAATTTGAGATAAGTCCTGCAGGCTTACTCTTGAAAACAATACAATACCAATCCAAACGTGATCCGATTCCAATGTGAATTTGGCTGTCGGGCGATTTTGTACTCTTGAGCACAAATCCGTTAACCTTGTATCGGCATCCTGATTGGCCAATGGTTGGGTCGTTTCCCAATCCTATTTATTTCACTCAATCACCGCACAATATTGAAACAATTTGGCGCTAGTCTCAGATTCAAGAGTACGAAACTTGACGAAACGGCATAATTCCAATGTTGATGTATCGGAATTGAGTTCAAGAGTAAGCCCCCTGTGCCTTACAGTGGGACAGTAAGACCAGAGAAGTTGGTGATGCGTTGCCGAGCCTTAAGAGTCCCTGCGGACTGCAATCTGCCGGAGCCGCAGCAACCGAGGGCGAACTGTCTTTCACGAGCAAGACACCGAGGTGCTTTAGGACAGACTCCGACGACGGGTGGTCGCCAGCCAGTCAGACCCCGAGAGTCCTACCAACCAGCAATTCAGATATTTTCTCGGCTCTTACGAGATGTTTATCTGGATGGCTAGAAACTTTCTGCCTCGCACAACAAAACTGTGGAATGAACTTTCGTCTGCAGTAAAAGAGCGTACTCCCTTTTAAAAGGTCGGCAACGCACTTATGACTCCTCTGGTATTGCGGGTGTCCTTAGGCGGCGGTAATCGCTTACCATCAAGCGATCCGTCTGCTCGTTTGCCCCCTATTCCATAAAAGAAAATGGCAGTGAGGAACTGTATTCTAACCCGTACCCACACGGGGTAACAAATCCCAGCCGAGACTATTATTTGCCGAATACAACAAGACTTTTTTTTACCGCAGCTTAAACTACTTAAACCTAATTACTAATAACCTAAAATCGACGATAACTTTAATTGGTCGGTCTGTTTGCTATGTTTTCACGCCTAAACCGTTAAAACAAATTTGATGAATTTTGGTAGTGTCCTGACTTCCAGACTAATTCCAGGTCAAGAATTTTTTTATTGGGTGTTCCTGTGAAATTCTCAGTACAATCATCATCACCATATCATCACACCTGTATCCCCCGATGGGTGAGGCTGAGAAATGCACTCATCGCCGGTATTTTTAAGTTTCTGGAGCGAACTTATTGCCAAAAATCCAAACTCCGAGGTGTTACTGAGAATTTTTGCAGAAAAACTCAATAAAATGTAGCGACATCTACCCCGCTACATAGGAACTAGACGGACAATTCCTGAATCGCGCAAGTGAAGTTTGCAACGCAACTTGCTTAAATACAACCGCCCGACAGTAACTGGCCGTGGCCTGCCAGGCAAAACACCCGCCTGGTCGAAGGATCCTCCCTTTGGTTGGAGGGGTTACACCCCTCGCCCCTCCACAAACACTTGACCTGGGCCTGGGACCGTACCCAAGACCTCTAACGTAAGCGTTTACTACCACGCGAATAATGAGGCAGTTTATTTTAAATAAACATATCTAAAAGAAGAACCTGACTGACTGACTGACTGACGTATCAACGCACAGCCGAAACTACAAGAGCTAGGTCCCTGAAAGTTTGCATGCTAGTTTCTTTTGTGCTGTAGACGAGCACTAAGAAAGGATTTTTGGAAATTCAACTCCTAAGGTGGTGAAAAGGGGGTGAAAGTTTGTACGAAAGTACACACACACTACCATGCGTTTGACACACACATCGTCAAGATATGTATTCGCTGTCACTGTCATTCGCTGTTGACATTTTGACAATTGTTTTCTTCCTTAAAAATTAGACTTAGGTAACACATTTTATGATATTAAACCTTCTTGGTGTAGGTATAGTGGGCTCAGTATATTTTAGAAACGAAAATTACCCAAGTGCTTAAGCGAAGCTGTGCACGGGAATCTAGTTTTAAATAAAATCATTTGAGTTTGCCAAACTCAAATAATTGCATGGGACTTAAACATACCCGTGAACTGTGTATGTACATTAGTACGCCTCTGCCTAACCTTTCGGGGAATACAAGCATGATTGTAAGTATTGTACACATTGCAAAATACTTTTGCATTTTTTTAAAATAAGTAAATGTGTAAAGACATAACACTTCCTTATACCACGCAGTAGGTTTATAACAAAGCGGCGTACGATAACATAGGCTAAGAATTATTTTTTCCCCTCCTCGACCCCGAAAGGTAACGTCGGATATAATATACTGGGGGGTGGGAGCAACCCCTAATGTAATACCCAACACAGGATGTTCTCTAAATCTTGTGTTGTTTTATTTATATAAATTTACTAGCGGCCCGCCCGCGGTTGCCCCATTCCTAAGAGCCGTAGCGTAATGTTAAATAACTTAAAACTTTCCTCTTGAATCACTCTATCTATTAAAAAAAACCGCTTCAAAATTCGTTGCGTAGTTTTAAAGATTTAAGCATACATAGGGACGGACAGATGGCGACAGCGACTTTGTTTTATACTACTCGTATGTAGTAATATAAAAAACATAAACAATATAAACTAACAAAGACCAACTTTATAGTATTACAAAAGACTACACTCTTTGCGCTGTAGCATGGTGCGGGTGACAGTTTCAGTAACATTTCGCTTCACTCTTGAAGGTTGCCGCGATTTACAAATTTTGACTTAGTATTTTATTTAGCTGTACCACATTCGAAATATATGAAATCATTAATAACTGTAGTAAATTAAATTAAACCCAACCAGAATGCTATAAGAACGTCATACAGGCAACTGTCACCCGCACCATGCTACAGCGCAAAGAGTGTAGTATATTAAATAAATTATTGAAAATCAGAAATAAACCAAATTCATAATTTTAATAAACTAAACATATTAATAGATTACTAGACTAATCATCTTGCAAATAATAAAAAAGAGATTTAAAAAAAATCGTGTAGTATTGGCCAGACACCATAACTTTCCCGCGCTGCCGTGCACCAACTAAACAAATAACCTCTTTTTATATAAACTCCTTTCAGATCGCCATACTGCCTTCCGTAACCATACCTAACAATATAATATTTTAATTCAATTCTTTTGAACCTAGTTTTAAAAATGGATCTCTGCAAGATTCCTGTTTGATGTGTTACGATGGGTAGTTAGATTGTTTGAGTAAAATACATTTATTCACTTATGTACTGTAGAGGTTGCACAAAGAGGTGACGTCTCATCCAACTGGTTGGTTGAGAATTTTGTAAAAGGAATACACAATAAATTTTATACGTATAATTGTTTAGAAAAGTGACGTACAGAGAAAAAATTGCGACATGATTCAGTCTTTAGCTAACTGCGAATACAGAAAACAGTCCAGATAATCTAAAACGGATTTTCTCTTCTGAGGAGTGATCCCTGATCGTACCTGGGCTCACGCCTCCCACAGTACCTACTTGCTTCTTTAATGAAGTAATAATTTGTATTAGTAATTTAATACAGTTTATTTATTATTATTTTTTTTTATTCGTGATAGGCTTACGCTTGATCGCCAGTTTGCCTGATGTTAAGCGATACTGCGATCTACGATGGAGCGGGCTTGCCTAGAAGAAACCGATTCACTCGTGATTTAAAGACACCCAGATTATATCCATCAGGGAAGACCCACTCGGGAAGCGCATTCCATATTTCAGCAGTACGCATTATAAAAGTGGACTTAAAGCGTTTCGTTCGGGTTTTTTAAATTAAATTTAAGAAGTAAGTACCTACACTTGTTATTAATAGTTGGACTAATAAGCAATCTATTTTATATATATTAATTATGAATAAAAAATCTCAAAAATTCTATTGAAGATACAACTCAATACATCAATCAACCAACATTCATCGTGATCGCTGCGCCAGAGGTCTTGGGTTCGATTCCCATGTCGAGTAGTGTTATTGGGATTTTTTACGAAATTCTCAATAGCAGCTCGGATTTTCGAATTTAGGGCAATAGGCTCGCCCCCTATTACATGGGACCTAAACATACGGGCGAACTGTGGGTTGAACGCCACTACCTTATTCTTCGGGGAATACAAGCGTGATGGTATGTTATTTTATAAAAAACTATTTTTTTTAATAATTATTTTAAAAAAAATTGTACATCTTTCACAACGCAACCCCCTGTATGCGAAGAAACAACAACCTTGCTAGCTACCTTGGGCCGCTAGTACCGCGTCAAACTTCGTGCAACTACGACGAACAACGCAGCGCAAACTGTAACTAACCCCAGTCCTTTCTTAGACATCACATAGTCTAACCGTGACAACCCTAAAAGACATTGTTTAAAAAAAGAGTTTAAAGAAAAACGTTTGTTTATCTCTGGTTTTAAAAATGGAATTCTAAAATTGAACTTTTTAAATCGTTACCGATAATGCGAATGCACGCTTTTGCACTATTTTATTTTTCTTTATTTTTTTACGCTCGTGATCCTGTTTCTCGAATTTGACGAAGTGTAGATACCATTGGAAAAAAAAGTAATAAAAGAATCTTGATTGCATCAAGCTTATTATATGTAAATTCGAGAAGCATAATTATTTCTTAGATTTAGATAAATGATTTTTCTCTATTTTATCACATAATAAGTGTTATTTATAAGTTTAATATATAAGGTGAACATGTCATTGGGAATTAAATATAAATGCTTTTTCTTTTAATAGATATCACTGCCAGCTTTTTGCACCATTATTTAAAAAAATCTACAATTGTTAACTCAAAATGCAATTAATTTACTATTTGATCGATCAACGACATACTTATTATGAACAATAAAATCAACAACACTGGGCTTCATATAGTTTCGGCCCTTGCTTTAAAAAGTATTATTTTAATTAGATTACTTATCTAATATTTTTTTAATAAAGTAATAAATAAGACATGACGACAGTCTTGAATATTACTCTATTCCTATTTTAAATATGAAAATCGCTACGCCAGTTTCAAGTTTCAATACTCTATGTACGATTTATTTATCCTTGAACAGCCATCTTTATTCTAAATTTAAATTTATTTATGCATTTAGTAAAAAAATATTAACTTAATATAAATTATTAGTTGATCAATCAATTACAAATTGTCAACGTTAAAAAATCTTATAACTACACACACTTATGTTTAATAACTAGATTAGGTACCTCAAGTATTTATTATTATCAATAAGATGAGCTAAAAACAACGATTCGTTTGTTTATCAGTGATTATGAGATTAACATACCCACTTGATAATGCTTGCGGGTTGAGTTGAAAATTCTTTCTAAAGAATACTTTTGTATTATAGATACCTACAGATAAATAAGGTCACAATATGTTTCTAAAAAGTGCTTTTATTACCATAAAATCACTTAACATTGAAAGTAAAATTCGCTTCAAGAATGAGCCTATGTAGGTACTGTTTTTTAAGAGTTGATGTCAAAAAGACCTTCATCTAAGTACACCAATTAAAGTGAAAAGCTGGTAATACTTTCTTTTTTTTAAATTAATCACAGACCTCATCGTGTTATGTATAAAATTAAACCAATTCTTTATGGAAATACTAGGCATTAGGTTGCATGTATGTAAAATTGTGACTTACAAGCAAAACGGGACCTGGTGAAAGGCTGGAATATAATCTACTTTGATGATGCCTTTGATACAATAGGCTCTCGATCAAAGGTACAGGGTTGTACGCAGTGACGTTTTACCCAGTACGGATTTGAGGTCATTTTTCGACCCTCTGGTGGGGATTCATGAATAAGGAAGGGAAAAAGGTCAAAATCAAGAAGTCTGAGGTGCATTTGTGCTTTGATTTATACTACTAGGCCATCACTGCTTTTTTTCCGTATTTTATAAGAAGACGTTGAAAGAAATTGATGTCTTAAGATGTCTTAGTAATTTGAATTTATTTAACATAACATACCATTAAGCCTGTATTCCCCGAAGGGTTAAGCAGACGCGTACTAATTTACACCCACAGTTCGCTGGTATGTTTAGATCCCATCAAGTCCCATGTAATAGAGGCGAGCCTATGGCCATTAACCGAGCACAAATCCCAAACTCCTAGCTGTTATTGAGAATTTAAAAGAAAATATTAATAACACTTTACTCGACCTGGGAATCGAAGCCAGGACTTCTAGTGTAACAGTCGCGCTCACGATCACTAGGCTAATGAGGCATACATAAATACATAACTATTTTCACGCCTGTCTCCCATTCGGGTAAGCAGAGACTATAGATTTCCATTTGCTACGATCTTGGCACACCACTTTCGCTTCATCTACGTTTATTAATCTCCTCAACATGATCGTCAGTTTAGGGTGCATTTAACCTGACCTTTTTTGAGAACGTCCGCAATTTGATTGTAGTACGTTCGCCGAGGTCGGCCCCTTCCAACTCTTCCATCTAATGAGGCAGTTAAAATTTATTTAGTAGATAAAATAAATAATTACGCAGAAATTCAAAACTAAATCTTGTTCCTTAAGTAATAAGGTTAAGTAACGCTAAATCGATGTGTCTGTTTAATGAAGGTTTCTAAGTAAATATTTCAAGCGTTTCAAAACATTTAATTGCTTACTTGACAAAACTGGCTGAACAAATAAATCGTCGTTCGAAATTTAAATGACAGTTACCATAGACAAATATTTGGTTCAAGTGACGTAACATTTGTGTGTGTAGTTATGATTACTTGAATATTATTCGTAAATAAAAACTTTTTGGCATGGTTTGATCAATATTCCATTGGTTCACATATTAAAAATACAAAGTAAACCAAATATAGATGTTTTATATACAAAATAATCCAGGAGTGGTAAAGTAAGTACCAAGAAAAAAACAGGTATTATGTAAAGTATTTTACTTTTACACAAGTAAAATATTTTAGTTACTTTTCACTAAATGTGTATAATACTGTATTACTTATTTATATGTTTTATATCAATTGATCAAACCGTCTAAGATTCCCTTAGGAGCTAGACCAAATTATTTCTAATCAACTGTTCGCCGTAGTGTCACTTGCGTCCCAATCGCAAGAGACTTCGAATCCTTTCGAGACCTTCCTTCTGAAAGGTACAATCTATATCTTTACCAAAATTCATTCATTCAGCGGTTGATGCGTAAAAACGTTACGAACAAACAGACAGACAGTCTCTCAAATCTTTGTATCAGTTTGGATGACTTATTCAAGTTTAGATATTATTTCTGACTTAGGACTTACAGATTTGTAGGTCCTTACTCCGTAACGATTACTAAAAAAACGTAACGTAGCATAATTTGGTCTAGCTATTATTTATTTTAATCGTCTATTAATATTCTTAGTGTACGAAATATCACCGTCGTCCACCATTTTAATAGTAGGTACAGTCATTTGTTATTCTGACAGCTAATGTATTCCATTATGACGGGTTTTATTATGTACCTATTACAGAAAGGGCCTACGGACTGGACTGTATGGCCATTTCTTGTAATAATTATACGCCTTGTTCTGATTTTGAAAGTCACAGTCATCATAGACAATTTTATATTTTTTCGTTGTTAGAGAAATAAAATCGTTTTTGTAGGCAGGCAGGTATTTCGAAAGATTTATGAAATTTTATTATTTTGGAACCTTACTGCTAAAAAAGTAAAAGAAGCTTTTATTGAACAGATAGAAAGCTGTCGCATAACTTCTTTTTTGTCTCGATCCTATGATAAAACTAAGTTTAGGATTTATTGTAACAAAAGGTACCAATACCATGAAAGGTAAATATTTGAAATTTTATTTATCGGTACCAATAGGTATTGGTACAAATAAAATTTTAAGCATTTACCTTTATCCTTTGAATATTTTTAAACAATGGAATAAGAGCTGTCGGAATAATCTTAATAAGTATATCAATTCTCACTGCCGTTAAATCTTAGTGTATTGGACCAGTATCATAATAATATTAATTAATTTAACCGATTTTCGATTAAATTTCGGTGAGTGTGAATTGATTCTGAAAAATGCGCCAATTAATTTGTTCTACGCCTTTTCTCTCAGTAAAATGTCAATAACAACTTATTAACTGTAATAGTCTGAAATAATGATATTTTATTTATTAAACTATCACAATTTTATCAAAATAATTAAAAAACACATCACATCACAGAGGTTTCTTGGCGCATTTCCACATCAACCAAAAAAAATCAAATCGCAGTTCCAAATTCGAATTGCCAATCGAATCATAAACAAGGGCATAGAACGTAACCATCCGTCGCTCATCATTTCGTATGACGTAAATTGCCGCATCAAAAGCGAAAATGTTTGGAATTTTTGAGATGTGCCGGAAGCAAGTCGCCGCTATCATTGTGCCACTCGTGTTGGCTTCGTTGGCGGGTTACTCGTCCGAGGCACTCAGTACATTCGGAGTTTCCAACACGAAGCCTCCCTCAGCAGCACCAACAGCTCCACCCGGTAAATATATTTTTTTTATATAATGGGACATTCCACACAGCACGACCACAGACTATTGGAATTAGTACGAAATACACTAATCACTGTTTAAAAAAATGTTAAAAAAACACATTTTTTCATTTACACGTGTGATTTTACTATTATTGTCGAGTGTTAGAAGCACGAGGGAATATATTTTTGTAACTTGCAGGTACATACAGAGGATATTTCTGTCCCATTATATGAAAAAAAATGTTTACCCTACCTGCACAGGCGATTAGACGACTTTAAAATAACAATGTAGGTTTACATGAATAAAGTACCTACAAAGCCTATTTCTCTGTATGGTCAAAAGAGTAATAACGTTAAAAACACTAAACAATCTGTATATAAACTGTACATAACATTTTTACACTTTTGTAACTACTTTTCACGCTTTTCGAAATTCAAAATTTAACGGTCTTAAGGTTCCAGAATCGGTTTAAAAATTTGAAAAATGTGGCAATGGAAATGTAGTTATCTGCCAATTTTGGTTACGTTTTGGCTGATTGGACAATGTTTCGGTGCGTTTAGTCCTGTTTTTGGCGTTATTAAAACTGATTCTCCTCTCAAAACTCCGTCGCCTACTCCGCCGTCGGGTAAGAATATTTTTTTATATAATGGGACCTCTTTAATCTTTTTTTTTCCATACTTATTAATCAAATTGCCATGTACATACATAAAACTTAAATATTTAAAACACATTAAAATAATTATTTTATGTGATTTAGTTATAATTGACTTGTACATTATATAACCGCATGTTTAATGGCATTTTCCATTCTAAAACGTATTTTTGATATTTTGGGTTTTCAAAAACAATAGTATATTTTTTAATTTATTGAATTGTGGTTTCAAAATATACCCACGTAAAACTATTATAAAAAATATTAATTATATAAAAAATTGTATAAATCTCGTTTTTCCGTAAGTTAATTAATAATTCTGGATTCATTTCAATAATTTTGTCTCATTATATAAATAGGTAAGTAGGTACCTACTTCTACAATGATGTCTTCAAAATTCTATCATACATCAACCAGAACACATGTTACTTATATTAAAAAAACACCCTAACACGTTAGATACGACACATTATGTATTCCTCTTATTACATTTTACGGTAAGTATGTTTATTGTTGAACAGTTTATTGACGAAATCAAATAAATAAATATTAATTTTTTTAAATTACGACATGAAATGAAATCAAACGCCCTATACGTACTATAGTCCGAAGAAGCACTTCAAAAATGAAAACATTCCTTGATGAGCTGGCAAATTATTACGCCAATATTAAATTGTTTTTTATATCACGTTGATGGCCATTTTTTTAATTTTAATTTTTCCTATTTTGTGCTTCTTTAGACGAGTATCATTTTAATTTATTTCAGAATAAATCCATTAAAATTCTAGCATGTAAGGAAAAAAAATATATCAAAACTTTAAACCTACTTCAAAATGGTCTTGTAATTAAGAGGAATATTGATAACACAAATAAATTCATTGCGCCTTTCATTATACGAAATACATTAAATAATAGACATACACATACTTACTACTACATTTAGTGTCTGTTTTTTCAGTTAAAAGTTTTATCTGTCAGACGAAAAGTTAAATTTTGACAGTTTTATAATAGAAAAACTGTCAAACTGTCACTTCAATCTATCAGATACGACTTTATGGCTGTGAATCAGATTTGCTATCTCGCTAAACAGAAAAACACTGCTTAGCATCACACTTACTTAAAAAATTGGCGCCAAAATTCGGCCATTTTGATACCATAGACAACATAACTCTACTATAGACATTTACGATTTATTTCTTTATCTAGTTATTGCAATAAAAAAACAGCAAATTAGCAAGTAAAGTGAAGGTTCTGTAGTAGTGAGAAAAAATGTGGTGTAAGCGACAAATCGTCGCCATTGTACCTATCATTATAGTCGGTTGGCTGAATATTCAGTATACAGATGGTTTTGGGATCTCTTCATTTGGGAAGGCCAACACTGACCCACCAAAACCAGCGACGACATCAGCTGCGCCTGGTAAGAATTTAAAAAATATATTTCGAAAAAAAAAATGAAGCTTTCATAAAAGTCATAAAATACACAGTCACACACATTACATTACGCAAAAATATAAAAAAAATGCTTCATAAAATGCTGTTTTTAAACAAAAGCTTAGCGATGTTTTAGTTTAAAATTAATTTTAATTTCTTTAAGTGAAAGGCTCAAAAATCGAAGACGCTTGAGAATTAAATATCACCTACCTACGTACTTATAATGTGGTGTGCAGTAATAATAATAATGATTAGGTAGTTCATGTTATAATTGTGTTCTATTACATCAAACCTAACACAACATTTTCGCCAATTCGTTTTCGATATTTGAACTTCACTTTTCTTTAATACGATAAAAACAATACACAGGACATAAATAACTGAACAAACTTATATGAAATACAAGAAGTGTAAAACTTTGTACTAAACAATGTTACTTACACACAAAATAAATTATAATAAAATAAAAAAATACTGTCAAAGAAACTTGGAAAATAAAAAGAATTGAGAAGCCTAGATACAGACACCACATCTTGACAATAAACTTATCATTACATTACAGAAATTTTATAATATTGTATAGAATTTGGATATGCGATTTGATTGCATTCGTAAATAGAAATTTCTAAATTCATGCCAATATTTAAGCATTCGTGTAGCTACTAGCAGTATGTAGTACCAGGTACTTTTCATTACCAAATTCAATTTAAGAATTAGAATACTTACTTTTAAAATTGGCTTAGTCTAGTCTGGTTTAGAAAAAAAACTACGCCTAAATTCACTTTTAAAAAATCACTTTTACAAAACCTACCTATAATAAATAATTCAGGAAGATTTTAAAAACGAGAAACGACATAAAAAAGACAGTTTAAAAATATAATTCAACGTTTAAATTGGCATTACACAATTTCCCGCCGAAACAACCACAGACAAAAAAGGCTGCAATAAAAAAAAAGAAATGCATGGTTTCTGGCGCGTTGAGATGTGGTGTCGGCGGCAGGCTGCGGCAGCTTTATTACCGCTGCTTCTAACCGGCTGGCTGATCGGAGACTCATCTGAAGCCCTCACGACTTTCGGAAAAAGTAATACTCCTGGCCCTACAGTTGCACCTACTTCGCCCCCTGGTAAGTTTGTAAAAGAAAAAGGAGTTACGTCAATTCGATTTTCGAAATAAAGTAAGAAAAAGTACTTACAATGATTGAATTTATGAATACATTAAAAAAACATTGATATTAAACTCTTAGAACACGAAAAATTGTAGTGTATCATTATCAATATATAAA
Organism: Acronicta aceris; assembly: GCA_910591435.1. Lineage (NCBI taxonomy): Eukaryota > Metazoa > Arthropoda > Insecta > Lepidoptera > Noctuidae > Acronicta > Acronicta aceris. The sequence continues at coordinate 4,240,385 of OU342787.1, read as the reverse complement.
GGAAAGTAGGTATCTCTTATTGATATATCTTTGAATGAGCGTAACTCTTCTAGACAAATCAAATGCTTGTTTACGTTTATTCATTGCACGTCTTAAAGTTAACTGCACACTAATTCGCATTGCAATGGCAAATTCTGCATGGAACTGATTATTTATTTGGAGAATTTTAACATTATATATTAATAAAAAATACTATAGACTTTATTGACATGAAGTAAATGTTTAAAAAATGCCGCAATGCCGAGATTCTTATATAGCATCAATTTATATTTAGAATTCATAGCAATTTTCCGACTGAATTGTTATTAGGTATCTAAAGGATGAATTTAAATTATATTACAAGTAGATATATTACATATTACCGGAATCTTTAATTTAAATCATCCGAAAAAAATAACAGTTAACGTCAATGTAAACGGAAGTGAAAATGTTAAAATTCTCTATGGTCGGTAACCATTAATAATAGCACACGACATTATTTCTTTTTTTAAATTAGTGACTGTTAAAAACATGGTCGGTAAGTATTTTTTTATTACCTTGTGTTTATTTAAATACGATTTAAACTTCATAACATTTTTATATTTTTAACTAGAAGTAAATAGAATATTCTGTAAAATGTGTTTAAAATTGTAATTTTTAATAAGTAGGTAGGTACCTATTTGGGATGATATAATAAGAATCGATTTTGATGATTCTTTTATTGATCGGTATGTAGGTCATACTTCAGAGGTGGTCCTTGGTCAAGATTATGATGACAAAATTTAGAACAAACTGACAATAACACGTAACGACCGAGTAAATGATAAAATGATAACATCGTCTAGGTATACGTAAAAATTATACTGGCTACTAAAAATGTTGAAATAAAATAACTTTTAAGAATAAGTAAAACCGCTTTCAAAAGCGTAAAAAAATAATGTTATGTGCGAAACAGTTTGGCTGATGAAAGTCGGTGGCTAAATCAAAAGACCCGGATCAAATGAAAGGCACCGACTTCCGAAACTGTACTGAAAAATGAAATAAAACTGAAATATGCAAACAAGATTTTTTTTTGTTCACATTTCTGGGTTGGTCCCATAGTAAAAGTTGTTCCTATTTATTACTACGTTCGATTTGCTGCGAGAAAACAAACATTAAAATTACACAGTGTATTTAAGTATTTTTTATCAATAACTTGTAACTTTATGATCATATTTCATTGCTAGCTCGTTACGTGTCAAAGTAACAGAATTGAAGCTAGATAATAATGGTCATTTATCAAAATGTCACTTTTGTAGTTTAGCTTTAACTGACTGCATTATGACTTATTTATATGTTACTAGCTGTTACCTGCGGTTTTACTCGCATCTCATAGGACTTTTTGAGATTAAACGACCAAATTCGTTATTTCAGTGGATTAGACATGAAAAAAAGATAAACAAACAGACAGACTGTTTCGTATTAATAATTTAACTAAGTGTTGCTCGCGGTTTCATACGCATCTTCCGTTTTGAGACCAAATCAAATCAAATCAAATCATTTATTTTCAGGCATCTATGGCCCATAGATAAATACCTTACATACTAACATATATAAAATAAATAACAATTGATGTTAGTATATAAACTTAACCTATGTTAGTAAATCAGTTCACTTGGCACTAGTCACTGTCACAGTGCGTTCTTGTGGCACTTGTCCCCGGAAGCGACGGAACACCACGTCCTGCGGCCAGAAGTCCTCTTCCATGACGAGGTGCAGATAACACGTTGGTACTCGCACTACAAACGCATTAAAGTTGACGTTGCGGCGCGAAAGATAGCCTATATTGGCAGAACTGGACCAAGCTTTCAAATAAAAAAAGAGTCATCAAAATCGGTTCACCCAGTCGAAAGTTATGGGGTAACAAACATAAAAAAGTAGAATTGAGAACCTCCTCCTTTTTGTTGAAGTCGGTTGAAAACAGAAAATAAAACAAATTTCTTACGCAGTGTTTTACGTAAACTGAAGGACGAAGAAAATTTCGTGATTTGTATAATAATATCGATCGTAACATAGTAGCAAAAGAGGCTATTGTTATGTTAATGATTCTTCGTAACAGAACCTTCTTGCGTATCATCGTAGGTAATTTGAAAAAGGCTGTTAGCAAAAAGTTTGTACTACAACAACAGAACATGGCTTACCATCATACCTTTATTCCCGGAAAGGGTAGTCAGAGGTGTACTAAAGTATGACGTTTTTTTTTATTATTTGCTTGCGGCTATAGTATCACAGCGACCGCAGCCGGTCTATTGTGATCGCCACTCGTTGAGTTAGAGTTCACTGCTGACTTGCAGCTACTATGAACTGCAGGATTATCTGGTGAGCTCCTTTATTTCATCCGGGCTTAAAGTGTGTTTCCCTAGATGAACATGTGTGTATTAGCGGTCCGCATTACCCAAGAAGGTGAAGTGGCGTATCATCAGGCTCCTCACAGCGTCAATTGGTTTGCGCGTATCACTCAACCCCTAATGTAAAAGGATACGGGGCGAACGTATTGTCATTCCATGCTAAATCCCAAACTCCAAGCTGCTACAGAGAAATTGATAGAAAAACCCAACATTTTGCTCGATATGCGAATCGAATCCAGTACCTCTAGCATAGCATTCGCTCTTACGACCAGTAGATTATGTAACTATAGACAGTTTAACCAGACTGTTTAACTCACATGTCTTATACTTAAGTTTATGCATAGTAAACTTGTCGTAGTTTGGGATTCCATCATCATCCCGAGTGGGCACGGGTTAAAATACAATTCCTCACTACCATTCAGACAGGCATCTTGTAAGGGGCGTGAAAATATCTGACTTGCTCAGCTAATAACCTCACTTTTTTGGAGTCCGTTAAAAATATAAAAAATTATCGTTTTTGTATGATAAATCTGTAATCTAATATTTATCTTTATAGCTTCTGTACCTTACTGTACCAGTTGGAAAACGATTTTTAGGGTATTGACGTCGATGAGTCTGATTTTATGAACATCAGTTTTATCTATCAAAGCTTTTTAGTACCTAAATTCTAGAATTTATGGTAGGTACTTGAAACAAAGATATGGGTTAGCAACCTTTTTGTTTTACATTATAGCATAGTCGAAATAACTCTGTATCTACGACGCGCGACAGTCTTGTACGCGAGTACGACATATCTTGTATAGTAATACTACGATATTACTACGGCGCAGTTACGATATTCTACGATCCGCCATGTCTATGACTTGTCTACGACGCGCGACGGACTATTACGCTGCTACAGCGCGTCTACTACTTACCGCGGTTACGATGTGCTCCGATCCTCTTACGTCACTTAAATTTAGGCTACGATAAGTCTACTACGCGGTCTACTACGCGACTGCAACATGTTAACTACAGCGAAAATTCGACTACGGCGGCCTACGGCGCGGCTACGATCCAGCTACGCCACGTCTATACCTCGGCTACAAAATTTTTACCGGTGACGATTGTCTACGTCACGGCTACGATTTGCCTAAAATGCGGTTACAAACGTCAACGATGCGGCTACGGCACGTTTATGACTGAAATGAAATGAAATGAAATTGAAATGAAATGATTTATTCTGCAAGTAGATCTTTAGAGATACTTTTACATGTCAATCGTTTGGTTTTTTTTTAGCTAGATGGCTTCGGCATTTTTTCCTAACTGACGACCTCTGAGAAGAAACACCGAAACAAACTCAGAGAATCATGGTCTCTTTTAAAGTCCAGACATGGAAGATCACTTATATGTGAGTGGTACGATGTAGGGTAATGTCTGAAATGGCCTTTTGAGGAAAGAACCATATCAGCTTTGAGTAGACCAGTCCCAACTGACGGCACGCATGCATCAGTCATCGTGTAGCTCAACCATAATTTATGGAGCTCAACGACTCGGAATGTTTGCCGGCGTTAAACATAAGGTGTTAGTGGGTGCATAGTTCCTTATTTTCTGCCTACCCCTATGAGAAAAAGGTAAGGAAACGCTTTAACTCCACTTTTATCATGCGTACCGCCGATATATGGCACTTCCCGAGTGGATCTTCCCCGATAGATATAATCTGGGTGTCTTTAAATCACGAGTGAATCGGTTTCTTCTAAGCAAGCGCGCTCCATCGTAGATCGCAGTGTCGCTTAACATGAGGCGAAGTGGCGGTCAAGCGTAAGCCTATCAAGAATAAGAAAGTGTTACTATATTTATGTATGTACAATCTGGTTTACATAATGTTTTCAGATATACATAGCTCACGTGAAGCTACGAATTAAAAAAGTGAACATGACATTCGATCAGATAAACACAACACTTTCCTTTTTACAACACCCATGTTTAAACACCAATTATGCAGATAAAAATAACACTTATAATTAAATACTGCTTCAAGTACAATTATGTTAAATAACACCGCATTATCATGGTAAATTTTTCGCAATTATATTTTTTTTATTCATTATAGTTTGATTTAGGATTCGAGCGTAAGGCTTGACCACCAATTCGGCTCATGTTAAGCGATACTACGATCTACGATGGAGCGCGCATGCCTAGAAGAAACCGATTCACTCGTGATTTACAGACACCCAAATTACCTATATCTTTCGGGGAAGATCCACTCGGGAAGCGCATTCAACATTTCAGCGGTACCTACGCATGATAAAAGTGGACTTACAGCGTTTCGTTCGGATTTTTGGAATATCCAATATGAATCGATGTCGCTTTTTCGTGCTTTTTTATGGTATAGGTGGGCAAACGAGCTGACGGATCGCCTGATGGTAAACGATTACCGCCGCCCATGGACACCCGCAACACCAGAGGAGTCATAAGTGCGTTGCCGACCTTTTATTAGGGGATTGGGCCTCCGGTAACATCACTCACTCGGCGAAACACAACGTAAGCGTTGTTTAACGCCGGTTTTCTGTGAGGCCGTGGTATCACTCCGGTCGAGCCGGCCCATTCGTGCCGAAGCATGGCTCTCCCACGTAAAAAACGTGCTTCTGGTCGTCCGATAGTGGAAAGGGCTAGGGGGAATATGATCTGATGCACACTCTCCGAAATGTATCCGATAAAAAACCGATAAGAATCAGCTTCCGCAATCTTATCAATTACGCAAAACAAAACATACCATCAAGCCTGTATTCCCCGAAGAATAGACGATCAAGTGATCGTCTTTTGTTTACGGTCATTCACCTTGAACCCGGCTTTCCTTCGAATGTTCTACGTGCTTCTACGACTTATCTAGAATCTTCGTGACCCATCTCCGTACTAATATCTAGTAAATTCTGCAACGGATACAATTGAAACTGTGAGCTACAGTTAATAGTACTATATGTAATATCAACAGTTTTTTCCATTTCTTTACCGCCCTTGGTCTGAAGTCATCCAAATTGTGAAGTATTCAAATACTCTAGTATCGGAGTGTGGAAACGGAATACTTTATTTAAGTACCTACTTAGCAGTAGGTAGACTGCATAGAATTTATGGAACAATAGTAATGTGGTTGGGAATTTGTTGACAGATCAATAATAACATAACATACCATAACGCCCGTATGCCCCGAAGGGTTAGGCAGAGGCGTAATAATGTGCACCCACAGTTCGCTGGTATATTTAGGTCGATATGGAACATGCATGTCTTTTTATAATATATTTTTAATCAGTAATTTACATTATTAAAGCACCGTAAAAACATATCTTCCACAAAAATATTTTATCATAAAATTAAATATTCAAAACTGCAATCAGATACGGGAGATTTAATCGTCGCCATATTGGCCGCGTGTACTGTGACGTCAGTTTCCGCAAAAACAGTCACTGTTTTATCGTTTAAATTTATTTATCGTTTTATCCAATCAATTACATATATTTTTAAGTTTATTAAGTAATTCGAGCATGGGAGAGGACTGAAATCAATTTTATACCTAGTAATAACAAATCTAAATGTTTACGGTAATTTCCGTTTTGATCCAAAGAGTAATGAGTTTTTATATCATTGTTTTGATCTGTTAATTTTGCCGCGCCCTTTTACTACTTTTAAATCATTAAAATCTTGCTGGAAAAGCAATTACCTATGTAAAAAAAGTATGGCATGGACACCATTCTTTAGTAATCTTTAGTAACAAAGATTACAAATAAAAATATTTTACACAAATTTGTATCTTATATTGCATATTCCATAATAGGCTGACTCAAATTCAAAACTCTAAGCTGCTACTGAGAGTTTCATAGAAAAAGTCAATACCTAACACTGCTCGACCTGGGATGCCCATACACCACGCGCAGTTATTTCGACTATTCTGTATATACCTTCCTTAACTATAATTTTATGCAATATTTAACCCACACGATCTATTTTAACCCCAATGGCGTCCTCCGTTCTAAATTTATTCACCCTCTAGTTCCGCTACTCTATAACAGATGGCGCTGTCAGATAGCAATTGGAAGCAACAGAGATTTGTTCACGTAATAATTACCAGCTTATCTTGATCCCTAGATATGTGTTGTTAACGGGGGCACGGAGGTCAGTTTAAAATGGACCTTGTCTGTAAACGGCCACTGTATCTTGGAAATTTAATCGGAATTTGAATATTGTAGTGTTGTATGGTAATATAGACTCTAGTTTGTTGCAGTTAAGTCTGCTTTTTGTATGAAGGATTAGTGTATTTCTGCGTTCTTTTAATTGGCGTAGATAAGATTATTTATAACTAGCTTCTGCCCGCGATTTTGTTTGCGTGGACTTCAGAATTGGATCCGACCTGGATAAAAAGTTGTGTTATTCCAGACTATAATGTACCTCTGTACCAAATTTCATTCAGATCCGTTCAGCCGTTCTGGCGTGAAAGAGTAACAAACATCCATACATACACATATATATACTCACAAACTTTCACGTTTATAATATTAGTAAGGATTTGCATCTAACAACGTAATTACTAATTGTTCTTTGTATTTTAATTTCTTGTTTAAAATACACACATTTACATAGTTTGATAAACTGTTTAATCCATAACGCATGTTACACACCAAACCTTTTCATAGGGCCAAATTACGATACAGGCGCGTCACTAATAAAGTAACGTACGAATGTTATTCTAAAATACCTAAAAAACGAGGTATATGGTCTTGGGGACTCTTTGTAATAAATTACCAACACTACCAGTAAGGCCTACATTAACTTTTAGCCAGAAAAAATGCTCAGGTATTCTCGAAACCGCTATTTTGTGTAGACGCACCATGTTTTCTGTCCATTTTAGGACTTAGGCAGAGGTATAGTGTTGTACATCCTATTGAGATGGATGTATAATTATTGTGTTCTGAACTATTTAGTGCGAGGAACTATCTCCTTATACTAGTAGTCGCAAGTATTACTATAGAGCTAGCTTTGATTCCCAGGGCCAGCAATGCATCTATTGATTTTTTGTATAAATTCTTTAGGAACAGCTCGTAATTTGGATATTTGCCCAGTTAGTGGCAATTGGCTCGCTCCTTTTTACATCCCGGCGAACTGTAGGTGTACGTTAGTACACCTCTGTCTAACCCTTTGGGGAATACACGGTTAATGGCAATTGAGTTGCCCCTATTATAAGGGACCTAAATATACCGGTACACTGTGTACATTAGTACACCTATGCCTAACCTTTCGGGGATTGTATATTTAATGTGTAGAAGCATGAGTTTACACCTAGAATGGTGTTTTTATCTAAACCTTACACACATACAGACAGATAATAATCTTAAAACACCCCTATTTTTGCGTAAACGGTTAAAAAGTACATACATATTCATTGTAACAGCCGCATAGCTCCACTCTCAGTAACCAAAGGCTGCCTATTTTAACCCAAGGTCTTCGTAACCTCGTAAACTTACATAATACCAATAAAACTACTGTGTGGGACAGTGTACGCGCTGCCAGCATTTATGGCCCCCCTCGTAACCTTTAAACGAACTATCATATATTATGTTACTCCACAAGCATTAGCATATCTGAGCACGCAATGTTGGCTGTTGGCCGGCGCTGGCGGCTGACGACAAACGTTTGTGCCAAGGATGTCACATGAATAATTATGCAAAAGAAACGAATTAAGAGACAGAACTACAGAATTACGGTTTAGTAATACAGAAGTGTTTTAAAAACCACAATAAGCGTGCCTTTGGAAACATTCAAATGTGGATCTCGTCGAATATTTTTAGCAATTTTCAAATATGAATTAAAAAAGGCGACACAGGGCTTATTCCGCAGCGCCAGAGATGTCTTTTATTTATAGAAGTTTTTAAGCGTTCATTTCAGCCATTTCATTTCAGTTCATTTTAGCCCAATAGCTCACTGCTGTTACTTCTTTGAAGTGTTTTTTTGCGTGGTGTTTTGCTTGTGGATTTCGGGAGATTATCCATTTGAAAAATGTTTGAATTCGAAGAGAATATTTGAATTAAAAATTATTAAATAACAGTTAATCTCCATCTTCATTCTTAATTAGAGCACAGATAATGTATTTTTATTTTTTACTTTTTAAATTGTTGCTCTAAAAATGGTGTAAGATGACAGCACATGATACACTTACCTACTTTATACATTGTGGAAAGCAATAAATCTCTTATTATTTTTCTATATTCATTGTTATTTTTAAAGTCCCATCAGTTGCTCATCTTAAGAACAGCTACAGCTTATAAGGAGTATAAACGTATTGCCACCGTGAAAGCATTCAGCGTACATAAAGGGCGTTATCGTTGACTGACAAAGCCTGGATTAAAACCACACGGGTGATTCTCCTAACCACTTCGTGCTAGGATCACGGGAGCGATTTGCCCTCCCTTCAAGTATCGTAAGCTATCTTATATATGTCAGGACATACAAGCGTAATGTTATGATAAAATGTTGCAGCTCGACCATGCTCACGGCAGGCCGAGTGCGCAGGGATAAGCAGCAGTTCCTGTGTCCGCACTCACTACGATCCTGTAACACGATGCCTGTGTGGAGACAACCAGCCACCGGTGAATGGACAGTGCGATTCACAGACTAAAGGTAAAATCACTGATCGTCGGACTTATTTTTTTCGTGATAGGCTTACGCTTGATCACCAGTTCGCCTGATGTTAAGCGATACTCCGAACTACGATGGAGCGCGCTTACCTAGAAGAAACCGATTCACTCGTGATTTAAAGACACCCAGATTATATCTATCTATTATACTTAGCTCCAAACAAAAAGGGTTACAGAGCGGAAATTGGGAGAACTGACATACAAAATGTTGTTGCCGATTTGATTTGTTTTCTAACTTTGTCAGTCTGTTTAATGACTGAGACAGAGCGATTTATTTCCAATTGGAAACAAGTAATAGATTACAATTTCGTTCTATCACGAATGTCTTACATACTCACGCTTTATTCCCGTAGTGGTAAGCAGAAACTAATGGTAACATTTAGGTCTTTGACTACAAAAATTAATGACGCCAAACGGTCGCAATAACAGGTTGTAGTACAGCCTCAGATAATTATTCTGAGTCTTGTAAAATGTTTTTTTTTTATTCGTGATAGGCTTACGCTTGACCGCCAGTTTGCCTGATGTTAAGCGATACTGCGATCTACGATGGAGCGCGCTTGCCTAGAAGAAACCAATAGAAATAGAAGATGTGTGTTTGATCACTCGATTTTTTTCATCATCATCAACAATCAATGTATGGTCACACCAGCACGTGTACATGATCACACCATACATAGTTTGCTCTGGATCGCCGCAGTCATATTGAGTAATATTAGAATATCTGAACCCCCATGTGTAAATATTTTGTTTTTTATTTCCAACTATTTTTACACTATTGTTATGGATACAGGCCAGTAGTCTGAGCTAAGCGTACAGTATTAAGCGGTAAATATAGCAAGTAATCACAGTACATCCTAAATATAAAATCACGCTAAGAAAAATCTGCAGTTATGTTCGACATGAACTATTGTGTCACACAGCAGTGATTGCTGGTAATAGATGGCCATGGTGGATTAGGTGCTGGAACAATTAAGGTGCAGTGCAACAAATATCTATCTGATCATCAAAATTATTAATGGCCAGTCCCTATATCAAATCCGTCGATAGATTTGCTTACTAGAGATAGGATTTTGACATTACTTGTATGAACCACTACCAATTTAGGTATGAAGCTGATTGAATTATTTCCACACCGGCTACATGTAAATAGTGCCCAGGAAGAAGAACTGCTTAAATTGTATTTCAAGTTATTATATTTAAAAAACCTACTTACCAACATTTCATGTCTGAAATTCATAATTGTGGCAACTCGAAGTAAATTATTGCTTAAATTAGAACCTTTAGTTGGTACTTATATAAAGATTGGAATCTTTTATTTGTGTTTGACACGTAACTTTCAAATGCTTACAATTTAACACGAAAGCTTTTTTAATTTCATACCGATAAGGAATTCAAGGTTGTGCACCAATGGGCTTTCGGTAATATTTTTAATGTTAATGGAAATATCATGAATCTCTAATTTAGCTAGGCCCTGACCTCCATGACGTGCGGACTTTGGGAATCGCTCCTTTTACGGCACACCTCTTATACGTAAATGATGCACTACGTTTGTTTTGTTTTTACGTACTTCTTTCATTCGCCACCAAATCAGAACATCAATCAAGATTCAGGTTAGGACTAGAAGATATTATGATAAGGTATACCAATCAAAGACAATGGACAATGATGGTGGCTTAGAGGTCAGAGCGTCTGGTATATCCAACCAGGAGACGCAGGTTCGAATCCTGCCTGCGATTGAATTTTTTCCTTTACTAAAAAATAACTTTATAATCTTAGCATGGAAAATGCAAAAAAAAACACAAAAAGATACTTGACTGTACTTTTTTATGTTTTTAACCCCTCTCATTGTGAGAGAAAAACAGTGCTAATGCCAGCAGTAGGATAAAATTTGTTGATAATTATTGTATAGTCCTGTCTTTCCAGCTCTCTATCACGTCTGCGCGAACAGCGATGAATGTAACGATGGTCTCATCTGTGGTACTCCGAACATCACGGGCTCAGCACCTCTGCATCTACGGGTACACGCTCCACAAGACAAGATCTGCCTCTGTGACACCGAGAACGGATTCCAAGAGAAGGAGCATGCTTGCAGCGGTGAGTATATTGTGTTTTATATTCTTAACTAACTGAGCTCTGTGGTTCACCCATTTTGCCCCATTCATAAGGGACATATCGTGCTGTTAAATCGCCTATATCGTTCCTCTAAAAATTGGCTACCATATGCAAAAGATTTTAATTGATGATAAACCCAATAACACTTTGCACACAAATAAATAAATAAACAGCCTCATTAACCTAGTTCTGGTCCTGGGAGGTCCTGGGTTCGATTTCTAGATCAAGCAAAGTGTTATTGGGGTACAAACCAATTAATATTAAAGGCAGCATTACAATATTATTGTAACAGTACCTACTGTAAAGGTCAAAATGCAAATATTTATATATTTTTACAGGTGCGGACATCTTGAAGACTTCCCTTCTAATCATCTTCTTCGTGTCATGCATAAGAAAAGTTTTAGCTTATTATTAATTTATTTTAAGCTATCGTTTAAAATTATTTTACATTACATAAAATTTAGATGTGTTTTAAGTAAATTCCATTTTTATCATGAGAAAAGACCTATAGAATCTTTCCTTTCGCTAGTTATAAGATTTTTCAAATGTAGAATAATTTTTAAAAAGTTTAAATTTCATGGATTTTAAGAAGTAATTAAAAATAAAGAGATATAAATGTAAAATAAAATTTTACAATAAAAATTATACAGCTAAAATACCTATATTTGCGGAGTTGTTACTTTTTTCACTTGAGAGTTTAGTACAAAACACGTATTTTAGCTTATATTGTAATAAAAAGAAACTTAAAATGCTTAGAATAAAATACACTATTATAAATAAAAATAATATTAAAATATACGTCCATTATCGTAAGTTTATTGTATTGTAAATAGTTTTAATAATAAAACTAAGTAAAATAATTATCATTAAATTCTCTCACAGAATGAACAGAATTTGTGCTATTGTATTTCGCATTGGTCATCAGTTTTAATTAGTTTTAGGGAAATATAAACCAATTCTCGCTCAATCCCGTTAAGAATTCATTGCTCAAATCTTATTATTGTCTGCAATAAACGGAAAAACACATACCTAGGTACTTTTTTAATTAACTCAAAGTTATCGATTAAGCCTTGCGATTATTTTTATTTATCTGTCAAAATGTCACAAGAATCATCCGAGAGAATTTTTTAATTGGATGAATAGAAAAATATTTTCATTCTGTAAAACATTAAAATCAACTCGATCAACTTAATTAATTGATTACATTAGATATTAATCAATAAATAATCTTAATTTAATAATTAGAGGCAACGAGTAATGGCATTATAAAGTATTTTTTATCGAATTCTTAACGTTATACATTATAATATTATTAAATAAATCTTTAATGGTATAATTCTTTAATCCATGCAAGCCTTCGAGAATTAAGATGTTTTCATATGAAAAACGACCTTTTTTAACATGATTTTGTGTAAACAATAATGAGGTAATCAGATTTTTATTATTGAAAAAAATATTTTGAAATAAAAAATATTTTTTTTTAAACTTGCAATCAGATTTTTATGACATGCATGACTCATAACTCGTTGTTTCTACTTTATAGCAAACTGCATGAGGCAGTTAGGGACACTACATATTAAGTATGCTAATGTAAGTAATTCACAAGAAATTATCATAAGAAAACAAACACCCTCTATCTCTAAACGCATAAACCTTCCGCGTTCCATCGTGGGTAAAAAGAGAAATGAATGAATGCCCAACATCACATCGAGGACTTAAAGAATAAAAATCCAAAACTCACTGTTTGGTCAGCCTAATTGCCTTATGATTAAAAGTAAGACAGTATGTAGTACCTTTTATAATACCTACTAATAGAAAAGCTGGATACTTATAAATCTATTTTAGGTATATTTAGTAAACATGTGAGTTAAATTATTAATTAAAATCAAATCGACGCTAAATATTAGTTATTGAAATAAAAATCATTTTTAAATCATGCATTTTAGAATTTTATTGTAAATTAATACTCAATATAAAAAAAAATACTCATTTAAAAATGTAGAACGTTTTTTAGAAGTAATTATGTAAAATGTTTGAGAATTATTAAAGAGTTTAAACTATTTCTGTAATTTTATTATAAATTAACTTTAAAATAAAAATAGATAAGTCTGCAATGTCATAACCTCAAATTTTTTTTAAAGAATGCAAACTCGGCCAACTCGCACTTCGTCAAACCGGCTAGAGGACTGAAATTAAATGAAATAATATTTATTTCTATTTATTGGTAAAGACACTTTTACAAGTCAATTTTTTTTTCTATATTTTAGGACTTGACCTATGGAGTGTAGAAGAAAGGAGAGGAGAGCCGAATCAGATGAGGGACACCTCGATATGATAAATACCCTTTGTGAATGTGATTTTTTATTGTTTATTGTTATAAAACCTTTTTAAATAATTCGACAATTATAGAAAAAGTTTGCGTGCTAAAAAGTTGTCCAAGTGGGCGTAAATTTACCCTGTGGTTACCGTAGTGCCACCCTAATTTAACGCAGTTTAAGGCGGATCGTTCATCTGAGCCCGCTAAATTAAATTTTCAAGTGATTTTTCGCAGTTTGTAGGTCTTTATCATGTTCTAGATTCATGGCAGTTGTAATTGCGACATTAACTATACAACATTCACAACTGAGAACTAAAACCTTTACTTATAAATCCTTATCAAGCCAAAAACTTGGCGCAATCTGTGTCAAAATGACAAAATTGACATTTAACACTACTTTTAGCTACAATAATGATTTTTAAGCAATGGTTTTAGATAAAAATTGTGAATTTGTCGCAATTACCATTATCATGAATGCAGTACTTATTATAGATTGAATTTGGCGGGCTCAGGTGAACGATCCGCCTTAACGGACACTTCATACACAAAGTAGGTTCTCCTGGAGTCCCCTTTCTTCTACACTCTATACTATACGTATACGTCCTAATCCTAACTCTCACTCTGAGCGCAAACTTGAACATGAACCGGGAAATAGAAATGGTAATATGGTAGGTAAGCTGAATTATTTTGAATCAATGTTTCAGAAACATAGAGGATTGTTTTGTAGAACACTGGAATCAATGTTGCTAACAATGTTGAAGTTAGTCTAACCTAAAATAAGAATTTGAATTACTGGACATTGTGCCATCTAGTGTCGAGTAGCCGAATTAATTATGACATTAAACTTTATTACTTTTCATAAAGTCAATATTAAACAATAGATGTCGCTTATTTCAATTATTATAGATTCTAAATTCCAAACTATTATTAGTAAAAACTAATAAGAATAATTTAGATGACATCGTGTTACAAAATTCGACGAAAAATATTTTGTTATCGTACTATTTTTGAATGATGATATAATCATAATCATTATTTGGCAAAATTTAGTTCACAATTTCAACTTCACCGACACTCGGGTCCCGTGGTGTAGTGGTTATCACATCTGCTTTACACGCAGAAGGCCGCCAGTTCGATCCTGGCCGGGATCACTTCTTTTTGAATTTCTTTTTTAATCTTTTACTCAAAAACCATGCGATCTTTCCAATGAACAGGGTTGCATAACGATATGACGTCAAATTTGCGGAGGACGGGGTAGTATCTATGTTAACAATTATTTATAGAAATGGTTTTTTTAACCTATAGGATCCCACTGCTGGGCAAAGGTCTCCCCCATCTCCGTCCACCGATCTCTGTCGAGGGCAGCCCATCCGGAAAGAGTCTAAGTCCTCCCGCCAGCGCTCTGCCTCGGAGTTGACGGCCTTCTTCGGGCAGCTATTGGATTACTGAGCTGGCCCATTGCTCCGAGTGCTTGCGGCTCCTGTTCACCTAGATCAAGGGTCGGCAAGATGCAAATGAGATCAAATATTCCGTAAATAGCGCGAGCCAAATAATTGTCTATATTTCGAATCAAAAGCACACACAGCACAGCACAGCGTGCCCTGCAGCCTCACCCGAATCACATTTTTATAACGAAACGTTATAATTGACAGTTAATAAAGTCATGTTATGTTCGTATTAGTTTTTTGTTATTAATATTTGGTATACAGTGCAAAACCTGAAATAGGAAACTGCGGTTCTTGTGCTTCCGTAAAATAGTATATTCTGTTTATATATTAAACTAGCTTAAACTTTAGGATTGGGTCTGACCTGTATAAAAAGTAGCCTATTTATTATTCCAGCCTATAATCTATCTTGTGCCAACTTTTATCCAGATCCCTTCAGCCATTCTGGCGTAAAAGAGTAACAAACATCCATACTCACAAAGTGTCAGTTTATAATATTAGTAAGGAAGTAATAAATAAAATAAATAAAATCTTTATTTGAATTCTTTTACAAAAGTAATGATGAACAGAATATTTTATTCTGACTCTTTGTCTAAAAAGTTTGCCGACCTTTGGTCTATACCGAGGATATGGGCCCACGGCAGGTGCGGCCCCTGTAGTAAGTACAACCAAGGTATTTCTGACTTGTCATAATAAATCCTTTTTATAAATAGAAATGAGAATTAATAAGATCTATATACGAATAATTATAACACCTCAAACCCCTTCTATTGTGTTAAAAAGAGGACTAAATACTTAAATTTTATAATAAAATTTGTATAAAATAACATTATCATAATAAACAAGTACATTTTGTTTATGTATTGTGGGAAATCCAAAGCGAAGCGTGTTGTGTGATGCTAGTATGAATATATTACATTAAGGCATAGGACACACACTTGAGGATAAGAGGAATTCCAGAAAAATAACACAAGGAAAATTGCAGTCTTAAATAAAGTAAAAGAAACTTTAAAAAAAAGGATTTATATCAAACACTTTATGTGATAATTAAAAAATAAAGTTGAAAAGGAAGGATCTTAGAATAAACATCTTGAGGAAAACCTTAGTTTCTTATTGAGGAAGAATGCGTCTAAATAATTCGGATTCGCTCAACAAATGAACAGACATTGTCAATAACTACATACAGTTAATTAATACTTTAGAATAATATAAAAAATATTGGAGAATTATTTGCCTTCTCTACCACATGCATGAAAAAGCTTCTCCTACAAAGATCTCAAATGAGATGACTGCGCCAAATTTGATCCTGATCCGTCCAGCCGTAAGTAACAAACATCCATCCAAACTTTCGCATTTAGTTGTAGTAAAATCCTTACTAATATGATAAACGTGAAAGTTTGTGAGAATGGATGTATGACTGTATGGATGTTTGTTACTCTTTCACGCCAGAACGGCTGAACGGATCTGGATAAAATTTAGCACACAGATAGATTATAGCCTGGAATAAAACATAGGCTACTTTTTATCCAGGTCGGACCCAATTCTGAAGTCCACGCAGACAAAGTCGCGGGTAGAAGCTAGTGTACTTATAAAGATAAGATTTCGCTGGTGGATTAGGAAAGTACCGCGTTGCAAAAGTATAATAAATAATAATATGCTAACATTATTTTGTTCCGGTTTGAAGGGTAATGTAGCCAGTGACATTACTGGGCAAATGAGACTTAAGGGCATTACATCGCCCAAATCCAAAAAACACCCTAACTTAATAGAATTTTCTAGTGGAATCCTTATGTGTGTTTGCCTTATAAAAAATATATATGTTATACTTAAGGCCATCACGAAAAAATTGTATTGTTTATTTTTTTTTTAAATTTGTCCCAATTTT
The DNA here is from genome assembly GCA_910591435.1 of Acronicta aceris. Taxonomy (NCBI): domain Eukaryota; kingdom Metazoa; phylum Arthropoda; class Insecta; order Lepidoptera; family Noctuidae; genus Acronicta; species Acronicta aceris. Next base: position 4,223,595 of record OU342787.1, on the reverse strand, counting down.
GGATAATAATTGAAGTGATTATACTGTGAATAAATAAAATTATAGTGAATAGGCCTTTTTTAACCTAATTTGTATTTTTTCTCTTTAACGGCTTAATAGTTAGTCATGAATTTTATACCAAAAAAATTGTACTGACGTAATTAACAATTTGTATTGTTTTTATTTTCTTATTTCTTTGAATATTTTGAAATAATAAAGAAATACCCGAAACCTCACTAGTACCCCGCGTGAAGCACCCCCGCAATGCCTGTGACTAACAAATACTAGCACAAAAACTAAATCCTCAAGGTCTGCTACGAGTACTACTTCATTACTGGAAAAAAAAAATTGGAAAATCGTTCCAAACTTGGTAATTTTATCAAAAATTGCATTCGATTTCACATTTATTTCCAGCGAAGTATTTTTGAACAAAATTGTAACATACCTAGATTAACAGTATCGGAATCCGAATTATAACACAATTGGATTAAATTGTGTTTGAATTACGATTTATTTCGGTATTACGTTTGTAAGAGAAATTCGGTCCGCCGGATCATAATATGTTTTACTAATTTCACCGTGTATATACCATCATACATACCATCACGCCTGTATTCCCCGAAGGGTTAGGCAGAGGCGTACTAATGTACACCCACAGTTCGCCAGTATGTTTAGGTCCCATGTAATAGGGGGCGAGCCTATTGCCATTAACCGGGCACAAATCCAGACTCCGAGCTGCTATTGAGAATTTCATAGAAAGACCCAATAACACTTTGCTCGACCTGGGGATCGAACCCAGGACCTCTAGCGTAGCAGTCGCGTTTGGGACCACTAGACTAATGAGGCAGTCGACCGTGTATATATATTTATAAATAAGACTATCGTTCAGCATCTCTCTACTTTCTAGTGCATCTACTGTTTTTATCATTTATCTCCGCATCACCCTAAGGTTGTCAGGCAGAAAATGCCTAATGGCACATGCTAACGACTTTGCGGCGATGTTCAAGATTTTGGAGTTTAGCCCGGACAAAGGAGTTGTCAATGAGCTTCTTGGCACGTCTCAGCAACTACTTATTTAGAATCCATCCACACAAACCTCAACATATTAAAATATACCTTATTCGGAGGACATAGTTCTCAAAAACACGAAATTTACGAGGTTGCGGATTGGATCATTTTTGCTTAATTCGGTCCAGTTAAGCTTAATATTGTAATCATGTTTTTTTTAAAAAAAAGAGTATCTATGGAGTTTCTTGCCGGCTCTTGTCCATACGACCCACTTTTTGGACCCGTGCAACTAGTTTTGACTTTTCAAAAGTTCTTAGTTTTGTGGTCTAATTGAAATAAAACATTTTGACTTTGACTTTGATTTTGTTTAAATGTTCGGTTAATAAAATTAAGCTTTGTAACAATGTCGCCCGAACTTTTCGTCTCTTTCGTTTGTTTGTCGCCGATATGTACTAAGCTTAACGTTAATATTATTCTGCCAAGTATCCGGTTCAGCAAACTAGTCTTGTGCAAAGCTTTCATAAGTGAAGACGTCTTTAAACAAGAAGGTTGTTTATGTTTATAATCAAAATTATTTTAACAGGTGAGTGAATTTCTTTTAATCGTTGTCGTTATTCGTTTAATATATTTTTTTTTATACATAATATACTTAATGAGTAGGTGCTAATAAGAGTTTACATTTTATATATAGTGATTTTGTATTTTCCCCGTGTACGGACGGGTTAGAATATTTTTCTTTACTGCCTTTCGGATTGATATCCCGAGGCGTGAAAATATCTGACTTGCTCGGTCGTAAGACCTCTTGTGGTCTGACTGGCTGGCAACCACCCTTAAGTCGGAGTCTGTCGTAAAGCACCGCGGTGTGTGTTTCGACTGAGCCAGTTCCCCTCAGTTGCTGCGGCTCTGACAGTATGTAGTTCTTAAGGGCTCGGCAAAGCATCAGCAACTCCTCTGGTGTTGCAGGTGTCTATGGGCGACGATGACTACTTACCACCAGGTGGCTCGTCAGCTCGTTCGCCGATTTAATCCATAAAAAAAATTGTATTCAAGAAGGTCGTAACGCAAGACCAAGTAACAAAACAACAACACTAGTTTATGGTGATGGATTTGTTTCACCGCTAACTTCAAATGTCAATTACTTTTTGCAATATCACATTCTAGATTAGTGGTAATAATTGTGCAGATTAGTAATAATAAAGTACCTAGTAGTCATTGCGACAATAACTAAGTAGGTATACAATATTGATTTCTGAGATTTACGCGAATATTCGACATATTGAAAACAAAACAGCTTACGGATTCTATCGCGTCAAATTTACATTTCGGACCCTTTACAGCGACCATGGTCACGGGGAGACAGTCTGCCCGTGACCATGATAATAAATAGGTATACAATATTCACAACTGCATAAAAACCGTAATAATAAACTTAGCTAGAAGTTGCCTAAATTGTTAATTTTTGGAGTCTTTCCGCACCAATTTTTTGAGCACAGCTATTCCACTTACAGCGCCATTAGGTATATTAATTAGCTCGGCTCGGTGATCAATATGGAAGCTTAGGTACTCAAAAAATTGGTGCCGAAAGAGGAATACTTTTTAAAGGGGATAAACTTTATTTGATTTGGACCTCTCTAGATTGGAACTTTATCGGAGGAATAAATTCGAATTTTTGACAGTTTTTCTATAAAAAAACTGTCAAACGTCAATTTTATATTTTACTAGCTTTTTGCCCGCGACTTCGTCCGCGTGGAAATGTTACTTTGTTCCATATGAACTTTCATCCCCTATTTTATCCCCTTAGGGCTAGAATTTATCAAAATCCTTTCTTAGGGGATGCCTACGTCATAGCAGCTATATGCATGCAAAGTCTCAGCCCGATCGGTTTAAAATTGCTAAAGTTTCATACAACTTTCATCCCCTATTTTATCCCCTTAGGGGTGGAATTTATCAAAATCCTTTCTTAGCGGATGCCTACGTCATAACATCTACCTGCATGCCAAATTTCAGCCCGATCCCTCCAGTGGTTTGGGCTGTGCGTTGATAGATCACTATGTCAGTCAGTCAGTCACCTTTGAGTTTTATATATATAGAGATTCATAACTGAGGAACTTTTTAAGACATCTAACGATAGCCCTTAGTGATTTAGCTTCCAATTTAGGGTGGTTTACATGATTAAGGCTTAAGATTTTTTTTACACTAAATCAAAAATTATAACTTCGACTGGGTACCTACCTACTTACTGATTTTCGCGGCAATTGTGTTGTGCTTAAGAGATAAAAATTACCGTATGAGATCAAAAGTTTGCATTGATAGGTTTGAAAGAACTAACTACATAGCTGTTTACAAAGAGTCTGACAGAAAAATCTGACGTTTGTCCGGAATGAATCCAATACCACAATCAGAAACAAAAGCCTCTGCTGTCTAATCTTCTAGTCTTTCCAACGTGGGGAATTTCCAATGTAACGAAATGGGGCAGAGTACCTACCAGTATTTTACACAAAACGACTCCAATTTATTTATTAGGTTCACCAACAATTGTTTGATGATTGACACAAATATACAAACTAAAACAATAATATACAAACCAGGGTATACAATTTGGTTAGGTAAACACACACAATTTGCAGCGCCCTTGCAGGGTTTCATATTGATACTTGTTTCTTGTAACATCCTAATCACTACATAGTATAAAACAAAGTCGCTGTCGCTGTCTGTCCGTCCCTATGTATGCTTAAATCTTTAAAACTACGCAACGGATTTTGAAGCGGTTTTTTTAACAGATAGAGTGATTCAAGAGGAAGGTTTTAAGCTATTTAACATTACGCTACGGCTCTTAGGAATGGGGTAACGCGGGTGAAACCGCGGCGGGTCGCTAGTAACATATAAAAGTAATAAAGATTTGAATTTGAATTAAATTTTTGGGTAATACCGTTATTCTAAGATAGACTGGTGATTGTATTTTCCCGGAACAAAGCAGCAGGCAAAAGCTAGTTAATTTATGTTTCTTTTTAAGAAACGTTGCCTTACTCTTAGATTTCCTTCTGTATCGTGGGTGCGTTTTCCAAACACAAACTCTCACATACACAAAAGCCCAGATTCCGGAACAACTACCTGTAGATCATACAAATATTTGCTCCGTGTGGGGATTGAACCCACAACACGTGGTGCGTTTACCTATATTAAAATTAATGTTTGAACTTGATTGCTGTGATTTCTAGCGTGAAGTGAATGTTTAGAAGACTTGTTCAAATTATTATTTTAAATAAATAAAATATGTTACAATTATTCAAATTTTATGTAAAACATCATTTTTATTTTTCTTATAATATTCATTATTTTAAATCCTTTTCTGCAAGCAAAGGAGACTACAGACTACGGCCAATGAATACGCAGATATTATTCGTTGTTAACCGCAGTTTCACTCGCATTCCAAAAGACTTCTACGTGGGAGAGCCATGCTTCGGCACGAATGGGCCGGCTCGACCGGAGTGATACCACGGCTTCACAGAAAACCGGCGTCAAACAACGCCTACGTTGTGTTTCGTCGAGTGAGTGAGGTTACCGCGGAGGCCCAATCTCCTTTTAAAAGGCCGGCAACGCACTTGTGACACCTCTGGTGTTGCGGGTGTCCATGGGCGGCGGTAATCGCTTACCATCGCTTGTTTGCCCTTAAATTCCATAAAAAAAACTTTTCGAGAAAAAAGGTAGTCTATGTCTTTCTCCAAAGTCCAATCTATGTCATCATCATCATACCATCACGACTGTATTCCCCGAAGGATTAGGCAGAGGCGTACTAAAGTACACCCATAGTTCACCGGTATGTTTAGGTCCCATGTAATAGGGGGCGAGACTATTGCCATTAACCAGGCACAAATCCAGACACCGAGCTGCTACTAAGAATTTCATAGAAAAACCCAATAACACTTTGCTCGACCTGGGGATCGAACCCTGGACCTTTAGGGTAGCAGTCGCGCTTGGGACCACTAGACTAATGAGGCAGTCAAAAATAGTTCAGCGGTTTAGGCGTGAAAAGTTCACAAACAGGCACAGTTACTTTCTCATTTATAATCCTACTAATAATAACGTGAAAGTTTGTAAGTATGTATGGATGTTTGTTACCTACTCAATCACGTCAGAATGGCTAAACGGATCCGAGTAAAATTTGGCACAGAGATAGGATATAGTCTATATTGTAATCCAATGGTTAGAATAAAAACTGAGTAAGATTTCTAGAGTATAATAATTATTTAATTACGAAACCAACACCATTCTACAAAGGAAACGATGAGAAAAGCGAATAGACAATCACGCTTCTAGGGACATAACATTTTTTTAAATTCTAAATGAGGTCTTACACCTGACAAAAATATCCATTATAAAATGTATTATATAACAGTCTGGAATAACACATGGGCTGCTTTTTATCCAGGTCGAACGCAATTTTGCAGTTCACGGAGACGAAGTCGCTGATAGAAGCTTGTAAATTATATCTATTATTGACTAGTTGCCCGCAGTTTCACTCGATTTCCAAAATAAATTACTATAACCCCGCTACTAGACAGCGTATCAAGATGAAATATACACCAGATTTTAAGTTAGACCTTCAGCAATACAACTGTCAAAACCGCATCCAATTTTATGCAGCAGTTTTTGCGTGATATGTGTACAAACATATACACATAAGTTTTGGCTTCTGTTGCTCTAATAAAGAGCCCATATTACTTTTTCTTTAATATCTATATTGTACAGACATCGGCCTGTTACAATTTTATTATAGTTATAGATTTAGTTTTTTTTTTATGGGATGGGAGGGCAAACCAGCAGACGGATCGCCTGATGGTAAACGATTACCGCCGCCCATGGACACCCGTAACACCAGAGAATTCACGAGTGCGTTGCCGACCTTTTTAAAGGGGATTGGGCCTCCGGTAACCTCACTCACTCGGCGAAACACAACGTAAGCGTTGTTTAACGCCGGTTTTCTGTGAGGCCGTGGTATCACTCCGGTCGAGCTGGCCCATTCGTGCCGAAGTATGGCTCTGCCACGTAAAAAAGTTAAGTTTAAAGTTTAGTTTATTCATTGGATATACCTATGTATAGATTACATAAATCCGTAATGTAATAGAATGGATCAAGATGTTTCTGGCGTCTATAAGCTAAGGATTGGACCGTATGATAAAATTTGTGTTGAAATAATAATACTTTTAAACAGTTTTCCTTATGTGAACAAAAAATGTTTTTGGACGCGTTTTTAAGTTTTGTTGATTTTGAAAATTAGTATGTAGGTATACCGGTTTCGGGTTAAGTTATAAACAAGAGCTTGCTTTACAGAATTTTGCGAAAGCTAAGAATATAAAACATATACAATCGCGCCTGTATCCGGAAACTATGATTTCAGTTCGCCGGTATGATTTGCTCACAACAACCTAATACCAAAATAAATCGTAATCCAAACACACTTTTATCAAATTGTGTCATTATTAGGATTTGAATACCGTTAAATCTAGGTTCCTACCGTACCATTTCGTCTACTACTACTTCATTGGAAATAAATAAACCACCGGAAATTCGTTCCAAACTTTTTAAAGTTATACTTACATTAATTTGCAGTTAAGTATTTTGGACGAAATGTACCTACCTATAGGCTCTACGCCTATAGGTAGCCTAGAGGTAGGAATGGATTACGATTAATGTTGGTATTACGTTTGCATGTGAAATTCGGTCCGCCGGACTCTTAAAAAGACATACTAATTATATTTATGGTAATCTACATACCTAAAAAAAAAGAAAACAAAAAAAATAACAAAATAAAACAATATGGATGCAGGTAGTATATGACCGGTTCTTGTGTTTCGCCGAGTGAGTGAGGACACCGGAGGCCCAATCCCCTTTTAAAAGGCCGGTAACGCTTTTGTGGCTCCTCTGGTGTTGCGGGTGTCCATGGGCGGCGGTAATCGCTTACCATCAGGCGATCCGTCTGCACGTTTACCCCCTAACCCGTAAAAAAAATGAAAACATAACTGACAGACACATACACGATAACTGGTAAATACTCACCGGTATTTAAAAAAATATATATTATGAATCTTTTCCTGTACTTAGATAATTGAGGAAAATATTTAAATGTGTACTTAGTTAATTATGTATTTACGTAATTACAAATCCATAAGTGATACGGGTCTTTATGGGAAAATCACGATAACCATTATAACCTGCATAACATAAAATACCATCACGCCAGTATTCCGCGAGAATTTTTTTTTATATTTAGGTTAATTTCTGTGACTGTAATTTTGATTGGTAAGGCAGACATGCGATTAGATACATGTCTGCAGTTGTCTTGTGATTTAACTCAGTTAGGTTCCATTAAATCGCTTAAGTTTACTGAATATTTTTTCTATCATTTTTGTGAATGAATCTGTGGGTTTGTTTCTTTTTAATTAATTTGTGGAGGGGCAAGGTGTGTTGCCCCTCACATCAATGGGAGGATCCTCCGACCAGGCGGGTGTTTTGCCTGGCGGGCCACGGCCCGACGGTTGATGTCGGGCGGTTGTATATATACATTATGTTGTTGTATATATTGATATTTTGACGACACGATTGGCGTAGCGGTTGAGCGATCGACTTCTGCGCCACGTGTTGTGGGTTCGATCCCCACACGGAGCAAATATTTGTATGATCTACAGGTAGTTGTTCCGGGTCTGGTTGTTTATGTATGTGAGAATTTGTGTTTGTAAACGCACCTACGATACATGAGAAAATCCTAGTAAACTAGTAAACTAAAAAAAACATTGCCGCTCACGTTTTTTTTTAAAAAAAAACCACGTTGCGTTGCAAACTTCACTTGCGCGATTCAGGACTTGTCCGTCTAGTTTCTATGTAGCGCGGTAGATGTCGCTACAAATTCATCGCTTTGGAGGGGTTGATTTTGTAATTGTGACAGATCATTTTATGTGTGAATCTTATCGCTTCAATGGGGCAGTGTTCGATGACGTGTTCCATTGTTTGAGGTGTGGTGTGATCGTAGTTCCCTGAAGGGTTAGGCAGAGATGTGCTAATATCGAGGTGTGCTAACACCCACAGTACGCCAGTATGTTTAGGTCCTATGGGGGCGAGCTTACTGCCGCAATCGGGCACAGCTCCAAACTCCGATGTGCTTATGAGAATTTCATAGAAAAAAAAACAATAACACTTTGCTTGACCTGAGAATCCTACCTAGGACCTCTAGCGTAGCAGTCGCGCTTAGGTTCACTAGACTAATGTAACAGTATAAATCGTCGGAATTTAAAAGATCTTTTTTTGAAGTCTCCAATGTCAGGGCCCTTCTTTTGTAGAGGCCCTGGGGCTGCATGTTGGTCCAAAGTATGGATGAAAGGCGATTATCGAAACGGATATTTATAAAGCGAATGTCAGTGGAGCCGCCGGCAGAGGTCGCCCTAGAAACATACACCGACCTTATTGGTGAGATCCCGCAAAAAGTTCAGGTGCGTAGTACTCGCAACCGGCGCGTGTGTTTAGGAAGATGTATGATGATGTATAATGAATGTGGATGAAACAAAAGAAGCAAGTTTTTTTTTATATGGGATAGGAGGGCAAACTAGCAGGCGGATCGCCTGATGGTAAGCGATTACCACCGCCCATGGACACCCGCAACACCAGAGGAGTCACGAATGCGTTGCCGACCTTTTAAAAGGAGATTAGGCCTTTGGTAACCTCACTCACTCGGCGAAACACAACGTAAGCGTTGTTTGACGCCAGTTTTCTGTGAGGCCGTGGTATCACTCCGGTCGAGCCGGCCCATTCGTGCTAAGCATGGCTTTCCCACGTAAAAAAATAAGTAAAAGTAAGTAATCTCTGCTCATGCCTATGTAAGAATGTTTTTGAAAAATGTAGTACTTTGATTTCTATCAGCGCTTACAAATTTACACAGGTACAAAACATATTACTTATTAATAATTTCCTAACAACAGCTGTATGAGGAAGTGTGAATTTTTAAGTGAGTTTTTTGCCAAAATTTTTGTAGGTAATCTGATTCAAGGTACATAACTCAAAACTGGTTTTTAACTAGTTTTGAGTTACGGCTTGTATAATTATAATTAATCATCCTTTATTGTAATAAACGTAGTTCATAATAGTTAATAATAAGGAGACCTGTACCATCACTAGATAGTATAAAACAAAGTCGCTGTCTGTCCGTCCCTATGTATGCTTAAATCTTTAAAACTACGCAACGGATTTTAAAGCCATTTTTTTAATAGATAGAGTGATTCAAGAGTAAGGTTTTAAGGTATTTAACATTACGCTACGACTTTTAGGAATGGGGCAACGCGTGTGATACCGCGGGCGGGCCGCTAGTAGATAATATAATACTCTAAAGTACCCATGTCCTGCAGTGGGAAAGTAAATTAGCCGAGTTGACTAACTATTTTATATAGTCTTACGAAAATTTTGTCCGTAATTAAAGGTACCAAAAATCATCACCATAATCAAAATTAAAATGCGTTCTAAAATAAGGAAGTTAGAAGCATTTTAATATTACTTATGCTGAAAAGAGAGCGCACTATAGGCGCATGTGACGTCAAATGTTCCTTACGTCATACAAATTCTGAACTGACACTCGTTTTGCGGGAAAGAGATAGAGAATCCCCTCTCAATCCTCACCAAAAATTACAAATGCTTTAGGTGTATCTTAGAACTTTATGAGTCAATTTAAAAATTTTAATTATTTTTTCAGTATAGGTACAAATTAAATTAGTTATCCTTAGTGTGTTACCATTATAAATACCTAAACGTGAAAGTTTGTGTGTATGGATGTTTGTTACTCTTTCACGCCAGAACGGCTGAACGGATCTGGATGAAATTTGGCACAGATATAGATTAAAGTCTGGAATAACACATAGGCTAGTTTTTATCCAGATCGGACCCAATTCTGAAGTCCACGCAGACAAAGTCGCGGGCAGAAGCTAGTAATTAATAAATAAAACGCCAGTCAACAATATTCATGTTATTTATTTATTTTTTGACAGTTCGTGAATAACAAAATGGTGTATTGAAGAAGTTGGAACCAGCAGACATTTTGTAACAATAAAATGTATAAGTTAATGGTCCTGGCTGTGTTTCTAGTTGCAGCCGCTAGAGGGCAGCAAGGTGAGTTCCTCTTAAATTTTTAAATAATCTTAATCTCTATTCACAGTAAGTACTTTTCTAATTAATAAGTGAATTGGCATTTTTTAATATTCTACTAAGATTAAATTTCAATGTCAGTGTCTGAATTTAGCCGTTCCGAACGTAAAATAAGTGTTTTATCAAAAATATCGAAATCAGTAAGGAGAATATTCACGTATCCCAAACAATGACGACCCCAAATTGTCTTGACATAGAGTTTTTAAATAAAAATTGTCTAATGTAAAATCACTTGCAACTACAGACCCGCAAAATTATTTCGACCGTACCAATTGTAATATTTTTAATGACTTTGCAAATCAAATCAAAATGTTTTATTTTCAATTAGACCAGTAATTTGGTACTTTTGAAAAGTCAAAACTAAATGCACGGTTCCAAAAAGTGGGTCATATGGAGAAGAGCCGGCAAGAAACTCCATAGATACTCTTTTAAAAAAAAACATGGTTACAATATTATGCATTAAAACTTTGTTCCAAATATGTAGTTCATCATACAAAAAAAAAATAGGGATTGCCACACCAAGTAAGAGCTGACCAGCCCCGACAGACAGCACCCGTTCAATGACGTGCGTGCACTTGCAGGGCATGCAGTCATAATATGTACTTTCCAGAATCAGTTACCGTATTTCCATTTTGTTTCCGAGATGACATACCTACGTCGCATCAAACTATTTTCCTATTGCACTCCTCAGAGCAAAATACCTACGATGACTCATAGAAGGTTTTAAATAAATAAACATGTTTGCGTCATTGTTCAAATTGGTCCTTGAAACTAAGTGCATTATTTGCAGATACAAATATTTAATATTTTTAGTAAGTAGGTACCTAGCACTCAAAATATGTACGTATTACTAGCTGCTGTCGCCCGCAGTTTCACTCACGCCACAAAGATTAACATACTATAAGACCGATGCTAGGCGGCGTATCAAGATGAAACATGCACCAGATTTTAAGTTAGACCTCTAACAATACATCGGTGAAAAGTGCATTCAATTCCATGCAGTAGTTTTTGCGTGATGCGCGTACAAACACACAGACAAACATATAAACAGACAGATAAAAAGTTATTTTAGTAAAGGAAAAATTCAATCGCGGGCAGGTTTGATACACCAGACGCTCTGACCGCTAAGCCACCGCGAACCCCACCCGCCTGATTTAAATTGAATTTTTCCTTTACTAAAATAACTTTATAATCTTAGCATGGAAAATGCAAAAAAAATCACAAAAAGATAGACAGATAAAAATTCTAAAAATTGATATTTTGGCTTCTGTTGCTCTAATAAGGCCCCCCATATTAGTCTTTAATATCTATAATGTACAGACATCGGCCTTTTACAATTTTATTATAGGTATAGATCGGAGTATTAATTCGTCAATATTGTTCATATAATTATTTTTATTATTTTATATTGTAGTGGATAACAAATCTGGAAATAAATAATTTATTAGATACTAGCTTTTGCCAGCGACTTCGTCCGCGTGGAATAGTTACTTTGTTCCCTAGTTCTTCGCCCGCGGTCTCACCTGCGTTGCCCCGTTCCTAAGGGTTGTAGCGTGATGTTTTATAGCTTGAAACCTTTCTCATGAATCACTCATTTTCCCAACATTTCCCTTCACTGCTCTGCTCCTATTGATCGTAGCGTGATGAAAAGTATACTATAACCTGCCCAGGAGTATGAAGAGCAATTGTACCAAGTTTCGTTGAAATCCGTCGAGTGGTTTTTGTTTCTATAACGAACATACAGACAGACAGACAAAAATTTTACTGATTGCATTTTTGGCGTCCGTATTGATCACTAATCACCCGCTTATAGTTATTTTGGAAATATATTTCATGTACAGAATTGACCTCTCTACAGATTTATCATAAGTATAGATAGAAGATTATTTGCCGGAGCCCTCGTCACCCCGTGTGGGAACGGGTTAGAAATAGTTGGAATACAGTTCCTCACTGCCACTCAGATAGGCATCTCGTAAGAGATACTAACCTTGCTCTGCGATAGTAGAAGTCCTCTTGTGCTCTCACTGGCTGGCCACCCTACGTCGGAGTCTGTCGTAAATAGGGTTGCCAACTTTTTTTGAGAATAATAACGTATAAACTTCTTTGAACAGGGAAAAATAAAGTATTTGTAAGAAAAAAAAGAGTATTTGTCAAATTATTGTTTTTATTGTTAAAACATATTTTTGATCCTTTAAACACAAGCTCATAATTCATAGTATTAATATCGAAATACCTATACAACATAAAAATAACTCGATTTTTATTAAATTTATGGACCATCTGTTCCTCTCTTCTGGCCACTGTCATTATAATATAACGTTCTTGGTCATTACTAAAAAACAAAGAACAAATGAGAAATGATCTTATCTTTACGCGTCAGAATAAGATGATTTATCCAAAAGTATAAAGTATATTTACCAAAAATAAAGTATGGTTGGCAACCCTGGTCGTAAAGCACCTTGGTGTGTGTTTCGACTTCTGTGCGTAGTTTAGAAAAAAAGAGCCAGTTCCCCTTCGATTACTGCGGCTCCAACAGGCTGCAGCCTCTAGGGGCTCTTAATAAGGATCGGACACATCAGTAACTCCTCTCTTGTTGCAGATTTCCATGGGCGACTACTTAAAATTAGGGGGCTCGTCTGCTCGTTTGCAGATGTAGTAAATTTAAAAAAAATATATAATTAAATCTTTCATTCCAGAGGGAGAATCATGCGTGGACCAGTATGCAAACACAGTTGGACGATGTACTAAAGTAGAACAGTGCCAATCCGCCAAGTCTGACTTTCAGTAAGGTTTTGTAGATGTTATCAACTTTTTTTTCTTTTTCCAAAAAGTTTACTAGCAATGTACCTACGTCGCACATTTCTAGTATTCTTGTTAACCCCTCGTACTAATGTTTATCCGCCCGATTTATTCTTTTTAACCGATTTCAAGTTAAGAGTCCGGCGCGGACCGAATTTCTCTTAGAAACGTAATACCGAAATAAATCGCAATTCAAACACAATTTTATCTAATTATGTTATTATTCGGATTCCGATACCATTAATTCGTAGGTTCCTACGTTACCACTTTATCCAAAATACTTCACTAGAAATAAATGTAGGTAAGCCAATGAAATTTTTGTTAACTTTACCAAGTTTGGAACGATTTTTCGGTCTTTTATTCCCAGTGAAGTAATAGTAGACGAAATAGTACCGTAGAAACCTAGATTACCGGTATCCAAATCCGAATAATAACATAATTTGATAGAATATTATCTAGATTACGATTATTATTTATTTCGGTATTACGTTTTTTTGGGCAATTCAAGCTCCGCCGGAACCTTAAGAAAAAAGGTTCTATACATCGGTTTAAAGATTCTTTATTGTCTTAAAATATTATACAAATTTCACTTACATTCGCAATATTTTCCGCGCAAATTGCATAAATTCCATCGGAATGCTATAATAATATTTGGCTCTCTATACTTAAATACTCCATTTGCTATAGAATTAGAGAAATAACGACTTACACTCTTTGCGCTGTAACATGGTGCGGGTGACAGTTTCAGTAACAATTCGTTTCACTCTTGAAGGTTGCCGCAATTTACAAATTATGACTTAGTATTTTAGCTGTACCACATTCGTAATATATTAAATCATTAATAACTGTAGTTAATTAAATTAAACCCAACCAGAATGCCATAAGAACGTCGTACGGGCAACTGTCACCCGCACCATGCTACAGCGCAAAGAGTGTAATTCAAGCTCAAAATCTATTTTTTATTTCAAATAGTGTCTGTCTTTCCTCTGATTCAAATAGGTATACCATAAACAGGATTACAGAGACTTTTGAAATGTTAAAAACTAGGTACATCTACGGTTCCAAATAGTATCTAGGTCTTATGGAGAAGTCATTTAGCTGAACTGGGTCTAATTGGTACAGCCCGCACACAATGAGGCATGCAATATTTTATATTTGCTATATATTAGGTATACAGGGTAATTTTTCAATGATCGGCCAAATTTACAAAGGCTGTTTAGAATCGATAATATTTTATATCTACAAAATAAAAGTTACAATTAAACTTTATTTGCCTAATTGCATAACTTGCCTCTCATGGATGTCACCAACGTCACCTTATGACGTAAATTCAGAATGTGAAGGCAAAATTTCAATCATGCGGGTAGGATTCGCGGTTGCTTAGAGGTCAGAGCGTCTGGTATATCAAACCAGAAGATGCAGGTTTGAATCCTGCCCGCGATTGAATTTTTTCCTTTACTAAAAAATATGTAATTTATTTTCACATGATTTTATTCCTGTCCTCCTCTAAGTCACAGAGCGCGTGGATATAGTTACCACTAGGTACCCTATTCAGTTCATTAACCTAGATATCAAACATTATACCTACATACGTTTGACAGCGCACGCACATGACCATAAATCCTCAATATTTATAATTTTTTTTTCAAACATTTTCATAATAAAATTAAGAAACTTATTTTTTACATTATATTGTGTTAATTTGACAATAATGTTTAAAATGCACTTTGGGTTTGACCTTAATATCCTAATTAAAAAAATTGGCCAGTCTTTGAAATTTTACCCTGTAAGTTAATTAGTTTTTTTTTCTTATGCTATTGTATGTAGGGTCCTTGACTGCGACAATAAATCCTTTTTGTTTCTTTCATTTTTTTAACCGATTTTTATCTTATTTTTGTTTGTTTTTCACCTATTTATTGTCAACTTTTTAGTGAGGCTATTATTATGATCAGTAAAGTAGCCTATTGCTTATTTTTTCAGGTTAAACGGCATCCGTCCTACGTTCTGCTCTTACAAGACATTTGGTGGAGCTCTAGTCTGCTGTAGAGATGGTACTAATATCCTGCAGTCGGCAACCACACGGGATCAAGAGTGAGTGTACACAGAAAAAAGTAAAAAAAGATATTAGGAAAGAAA
This sequence comes from Acronicta aceris, assembly GCA_910591435.1. Classification (NCBI taxonomy): domain Eukaryota; kingdom Metazoa; phylum Arthropoda; class Insecta; order Lepidoptera; family Noctuidae; genus Acronicta; species Acronicta aceris. The sequence continues at coordinate 4,208,490 of OU342787.1, read as the reverse complement.
GACAATTTACGACGTATTGCTAATCCATATCGTCTATCTTTTTTTTATTCTTGACGACACGCCCGCGGTTTCTCCCGCGTTGCTTAAAACCTTCCTCTTGAATCACTCTATTTATTAAAAAAAACCGCTTCAAAATCCGTTGCGCAGTTTTAAAGATTTAAGCATACATAAGGACGGAAAGATACTATGTAGTGATAGGCTCACGCTTGACTGCCAGTTCGCGACATTGCAATCTACGATGGAGCGCGCTTGCCTAGAAGAAGCTGATTCACACGTGATTTTAACAAATACTTTATTAAAAACACCTCCTCCCACACCCACGGACCCTGTACACACGTACCCTGTACCTAAACCACCACAGCTACACAATTGGTCATTGAATACATTGCCAGCACAAGCTGCCAGCTTATGGTATCTACAAAAACTAAAATTCGTCAGTATGTTTTAGGTCCCATGCGGCCTGGAAGCTTTGGGGCAACCTATTAACATTACCGGGCACAATTCGAAACTCCCGGCTGCTACAGTGACCTACTGAGAATTACAAAATTACCGCTGAAATGTGGAATGCGTTTCCCGAGTGGATCTTCCACGATAGATATAATCTGGGTGTCTTTAAATCACGAGTGAATTGATTTCTTCTCCAGGCAACCGCGCTCCATCGTAGATCGCAGTATCGCTTAACATCAGGCGAACAGCAGGCTTACTCTTGAAAACAATACAATACCAATCCAAACGTGATCAGATTCCAATGTCAATTTGGCTGTCGGGCGATTTCGTACTCTTGAGCACAAATCCGTTAACCTTGTATCGGCATCCTGATTGGCCAATGGTTGGGTCGTTTCTCAATGCTATTTAGTTCACTCAATCACCGCGCAATATTGAAACAATTTGGCGCTAGTCTCGGATTCAAGAGTACGAAACTTGACGAAACAGCACAATTCCAATGTCGATTTATCGGAATTGAATTCAAGAGTAAGCCCCCAGGTACCATCAGGCGAGCCCTACGATGGTTTGCCACCTTAGTGGTATAAAAAAAGTACCTACTTATCTAAGTACAACTAACATTGTTTCTTTTTGCAGACAGCGACCAGTTTGGGGTGTTTCTAATGATACGAGTGACAGGAGAAGAGTCAGCGAGAGAAGTGAGTCAATGTTGTCAATTTTTGTTTTTTCTTTAACTATCTTCGTACAGACATCGGCCATTAGAATTTATTAATATGAATATATGAATATATGAATACCTTCTGCCCGCGATTTTGTCTGCGCGTTTGACTTCAGAATTGGATTCGACCTGGACAAAAAGTAGCCTATGTGTTATTCCAGGCTATAATCTATCTGTGTGCCAAATTTTGTCCAGATCCGCTCAGCCATTCTGGCGTGAAAGACTAACAAACATATCCATACTCACTAACTTTCACGTTTATAATATTAGTAAGGATAGTAAGGATTATATTTTCTTTCAGAATGTGAAGAATACAGTCGTGGTGTTGTAGAGAAAGTGGACTACATACCTCTGATTCCCAACCCCGAAACCCTATCGATATCTGCCGCCAAATGCGACTACACGGGCGTCGAACTTATAGTCGGAGGGGAGAACGCTAACCCAGGAGAATTTCCACACATGGTAAACGATAAATGATAATACACGCCTGTATTCCCCAAAGGGTTAGAAGTGTTGCGTCGAGACTACTACGTTAAAGCTGGGTTCGATTCCCAGGTCGAGCAATGGTATTGCGTTTTTTTTTCTATGGAATTCTGTGTACATTAGTAAACCTCTGCCGGACCCTTCGGCCTACCTGTTATCCCCCACGATCACCTCCACCACATTCCCCCCATTCTGGTCCAGAGCTGAACTGAACGCTCGAAATAAATTTCTAGTTACTTAGGACCTTATCTCAAACCCGACTGTGTATATTCCAGGCAGCTATTGGTTGGGCGGACTTCGACGGTTCGTACAAGTTCAGTTGCGGTGGCAGCCTCATCAGCCCAAGGTTCGTGGTCACCGCTGGGCACTGCAGCAGGGACCCCAACGCTCAGAACCCGGAGCCGGTCATCGTGAGGCTTGGAGACCAGAATATTGACAACAAAGTCAATGATGGCGCCAACCCCATTGATGTAAGTGCCTATTTTACTATACTTAGCTGTGCGTTGCCCGCGGTTGCCGCGTCTCGCATCGTAAAGATACATATTTAAGTAAGTAGGTACTTATTTAATAAGTAAGATAAGCTAAGATCGATCGACGTGCTACCTATCACAATACCTATTTTAAACAAAGGTAAATAAAATTAAACTCGACAACCAAAAAAATCAACCGAGAGGACCTGGCTCTTACGTGCAAAAGTCGAAACACACACCAAGGTGCTTTACGACAGACTCCGACGTAAGGGTGGTCGACAGCCAGTCAGACCACAAGAGGTCCTACCACCGAGCAAGTCAGATATTTTCACGCCTCTTACGGGATGCCTATCTGAAAGGCAGTGGGGAACAGTATTCCTGCCGGTAACCAGTTTATCCCTGAACCAGGTCCCAATCCGGACGATCCACAAGCACCCAGACTATCGTCCCCCGAAGGTGTACAACGACATCGCTCTCCTGGAGCTGGCGACGGACGTGGACTTCAGATCCGCTGTAAGGCCAGCTTGTCTGTGGACCAAACCCGACTTCAGTGGACATGATAAAGTGATAGCTACTGGCTGGGGCGTTATTGATACTCGTGAGTATTTTTTTACATCATTCTAATCCTTCCTAATATTATTAATGCGAAAGTGAGTTTGTTTGTTTGTTACGCTTTCACACCTAAACCACTAAACCGATTTTAAAAATTCTTTCACCAATAGAAAGCTATATTATCAACGACATACGCTGTATTTTTATTATTTTTAATTAGAGATCCCTACGAAAATTACAATAATGTAACACAAGGTCATTAGATACATGACGTGCGCTGCCATTTTGTTATGTTTTTTTATGGGATAAGAGGGCAAACGAGCAGACGGGTCGCCTGATGGTAAGCGATTACCGCCGCCCATGGACATGTTGCAGTGCGTTGCCGACCTTTTAAAAGCGGATTGGGCCTCCGGTAACCTCACTCACTCGGAGAAACACAACGTAAGCGTTGTTTGACGCCGGTTTTCTGTGAGACCGTGGTATCACTCCGGTCGAGCCGGCCCATTCGTCCGGAAGCATGGCTCTCCCACCTTTGTATGAAAATTGAGGTTACTATAGATGGAGATCTCTTTGACACTTTATTTGACACGGATATCAATGAAATTTGGTACAGAGCACGGCAGAACAAGATTTGCTTGCGCCCCAGGTATTTCATTCCCAATTGCCCGCAGTGACGTCACGAAACTCACGAATTTCACGATCAGTTTTACCGTTGATTGAATATTATAAAGATTTGTATTTTTGTACGTAACGAATAATCTTAAAAACTACTGGACCGATTTCAAAAATTATTTTGCCGTTAGTAAGCTACATTATCACTGAGTAACATAAGCTATATAACATCACGCTATGCCTCTTAGGAACGGAGCAGCGTTGGTGAAACCGGGAACGGGTCGCTAGTATAAAATGAATTGCTAACTAGCCCAACTATTTTTGTCTCGTGTTATTTATTTATTTAATAGGTACAGTAACAGATAACAGAATGATTTAAAGCAGCTTTATAGTATACAATTTGCAAATCTGGAATCCAATTATAACTGTACCTACACAGCATTTTTTAAATTATGTGACTTCATTGAGATGTGTTAGGTACTTAATCTTCTTCTTCTTCTATCTATCTATCTATACTTATAATAAATGTGTAGAGAGGTCAATTCTGTACATGAAATATATTTCCAAAATAACTATCAGCGGGTGATTAGTGATCGATACTGACGCCAAAAATAGAACAGACAGACAGACAGACAGACAGACAGACAGACAGACAGACAGACAGACAGACAGACAGACAGACAGACAGACAGACAGACAGACAGACAGACAGACAGACAGACAGACAGACAGACAGACAGACAGACAGACAGACAGACAGACAGACAGACAGACAGACAGACAGACAGACAGACAGACAGACAGACAGACAGACAGACAGACAGACAGACAGACAGACAGACAGACAGACAGACAGACAGACAGACAGACAGACAGACAGACAGACAGACAAACAGACAGACAGACAAAAATTTTACTGATTGCAGTAAAATTTTTGTCTGTCTGTCTGTCTGTCTGTCTGTATGTCCGTTATAGAAACAAAAACCACTCGACGGATTTCAACGAAACTTGGTACAATTGTTCTTCATACTCCTGGGCAGGTTATAGTATACTTTTCATCACGCTACGATCAATAGGAGCAGAGCAGTGAAGGGAAATGTTGGGAAAATGAGTGATTCATGAGAAAGGTTTCAAGCTATAAAACATCACGCTACAACCCTTAGGAACGGGGCAACGCAGGTGAAACCGCGGGCGAAGAACTAGGGAACAAAGTAACTATTTCACGCGGACGAAGTCGCTGGCAAAAGCTAGTAACTAATATAATAAGAGGAATGACTTGGCGTAGCATTACTAAGGCTAAATTAAAATCTTATAAGATAGGACTTATCTTGTTCAGAGAGTTTATGAAACTGTTTTGTTTATCCAAAAATATATCGGCATGAGAGCAAACAGCAACATTGATATAAACACTAGTCTTTGTCTCTGTATTTTGCTACTAACCAATGTTTGTGTTTATATTGTTGATATGCCTTGTGTAAATAAATAAATAAATAAATAAACAGCATTGTATTGTTTACACATTCGAACTAAAGGACTGTTCTGAGACACATTCTTATTGCTTTTGGGTTATTCACCTATTTGGAAGAAAGTAAACTGGTTTCAGAGGAAGGAACTATGGGTACAGAGATAATTTATAGTCTGGAATAACACGTAGGCTGCCTTTTATCCAGGTCAAATCCAATTCGGAAGATCACGGAGAAGATGTCGCGGGCATAGGTAAAATTTAATATTCAAATATAGGTAGACCTCATCTTTGCCCCAGAGGCAAGATTGAGGTCAAGACAAGCCCATTTTTAATACAAAAAAGGTATAATGCGTGAACTCCTTGACGTGGACTCTTGGGGTCTTCCTGGCTGGCCAGTTCCCCGTTGGTTGCTGCGGCTCCGGCAGTCTGCAGTCCTACGGAACATTGCTGTCCGTACGCTCTTTAAGGCTCGGCAAGGCATCAGTAACTCCTCTGGTGGTCCAGGTGTCCATAGGCGACGATGACTTACCATTAGATGCTCGTCAGCTCGTTTGCCGACTTAACCATTCGTGAAAAGTGGCAATTTTTAGCCCCCTAATATCCCTTTCGCAGGCACTCAACAGACCTCGAAGGAGCTACAAAAGGTGTCTCTATCGCTTCTTCAGAACAACTACTGTGACCAGCTGCTGGTCAACATCAGGAATAGGAACTGGCAAGGGTTCCAGACTTCACAGATGTGTGCTGGAGAACTGAGAGGAGGAAAGGACACATGTCAGGTAAGACAAAAATGGAAATAAGTATCTTCCACTAATTTTAGGATTAGGAAGTTATCAGGTTGGGTATGTACAGTAAACGCTCAAAAGTTCATAAGCACACTAAGAAATACATTGCTATGAACACTAGTACCTAAATTAAATAATAATTAATAACCTACGATATGAGAAAACCGTTTATCAAAGCTATTCCTCCTGGGCATTGAAAGTGACGAAATTACCAACTCCTCTGAAAAAATTGATCATTTTATTTAGAAAATAATTACGGACCAGGGAGCCTCCACTCCTTTGCCGCCCCAGGACCTCCAAACCTCTTAATCCGGCCCTGCTTCTAGGCAACCGCGCTCCATCGTAGATCGCAACATCAAACGAACAGGCGGTCAAGCGTAAGCCTATCAAGAATTAAAAAAAAAAACACCATATTGAAATTCCCAGGGTGATTCCGGCTCGCCACTCCAGGTGGCTTCTAAGGACAATTCGTGCATTTTCCACCTAGTGGGTGTGACGTCATTCGGCCGGAAGTGCGCCGAGAGCGGCCGCCCTGCTGTGTACACGAGGGTATCCAGCTACGTTGACTGGATAGAAACAGTTGTGTGGCCAGGAGAATGAATAGCTACTTAATAAATCTATTTTTAAGAAACTGTTGTTTTATTTGTAATATGATTTTGTTTATAAATGCAGTGGAAATGCGTTCCTTGCGAAGTATGTGTGGTGTAACTCGGAATGATAGATTGAGCAACAGTGTGATAAGACAACGTTGCGGACTGAAAGATAATATAGTGACACGTATTGAAAAGAATTTGCAGAGATGGTTTGGACATGTTGAATGAATGAAAGACGATTAACGAAAGGAATTTATAAGGCGAATGTCAGCGGCAGCATCGGTTGAGGTCACCCTAGAAGAACATACGCCGATCTTATTGGCGATATCCTTCAAAAAGGTCAGGTGCGTAGTAGTACTCACATCCGGCGTGTATGTATGAGAAGATTTAGGAATGTGGAAGAAGCAAAAGAAGTATGCAAGAATCGTAGCAAGTGGCAGTCTATAGTTTCTGCCTACTCCTGTGGGAGAAAGGCGTGAGTGTATGTATGTATGATTTTGTTTAGCGGGCTACGTGCCCTGCGTACTTACACTTCAGCTTGCGAACCCTCTCTCAGCTATGCTCTGAACTTAGGTTTATCCAATCTATACTTAAGTATAATAAATCTGTAGAGAGGTCAATTCTGTACATGAAATATATTTCCAAAATAACTATCAGCGGGTGATTAGTGATCGATACTGACGCCAAAAATGCAATCAGTAAAATTTTTGTCTGTCTGTCTGTCTGTATGTTCGATAAAGAAACAAAAACCACTCGACGGATTTCAACGAAACATGGTACAATTGTTCTTCATACTCCTGGGCAGGTTAGAGTATACTTTTCATCACGCTACGATCAATAGGAGCAGAGCAGTGAAGGGAAATGTTGGGAAAATGAGTGATTCATGAGAAAAGTTTCAAGCTATAAAACATCACGCTACAACCCTTAGGAACGGGGCAACGCAGGTGAAACCGCGGGCGAAGAACTAGGGAACAAAGTAACTATTCCACGCGGACGAAGTCGCTGGCAAAAGCTAGTAAATAAATAAAAGCATATACCTCATTAGTCTAGTAGTCTTAAGTGCGACTCCTACGCAAGAGGTCCTAGGTGGATCGATTCCCAGGTCGAACAGTCGGCAAGGGATTACTCAATGTAATTAGGGTTTTCTATGAAATTCTTTAATAGCAGCTCGGAGTTTGGATTTACGCCCGGCAAAAGGCTCGCCCCATAGGGAACCTAAACACCGGCGAGTTAAAATTTATTTATTTTGCTAGAATTTAATTTTTTTTCGTTTAGAATTTACTTGATATACGACAAGACATGAAGATTTCTCCTATATAGGCAAGCGCGCTCCATCGTAGATCGCAGTGCAAGCGAACTGGCGGTCAAGAGCATAAAAAGGTACTTTTGAAATGTCAAACTAGTTGCACGGCTCCAAATAGTGGATCTTACGGAGAAGAGCCAGCAAGAAACTCCATAGATACTCTTATAAAAAAAACATGATTACAGTATTAATTTTTACAACTTTGTTTTAAATAGTCTGGACCGTACTCCTCCCTATTCACCCTGACTCCAAGGAAAATACGAAAACGCAAGTCAATGGCCGTCTTCTAGGTAGATCCAGAGTCCTTTGGCTATTTAAAAAGTTAAAAAAGTGAGTAGGTAAATAACTTATAAGATTCTTCTTTATAAAACTGTGCCCTTATGGCAAAGAAGGAACTGGGTATACGGTAGTCCGGTAGATAGAATATAATAACTATAGGACAATGAAATATAAATAGTTTAACCATATTTATTTTTATAAATAAAATTAACAGTGATAATGATATTAACGAATCGTGTCGTAAATGTATAAAATTATACAAAATATGCTACTTATGTTCTAATTATAAAATATGCATTCTTTTCTCCAGTCTGTAAAGCACCAATCAGCAATAAAGGCTCGATTCTCAATAAAAGTTGGTAAAATCACAGAACAAGTACGCAATAATCAGGTAAATGCTAGTAACGCCTCTGTCTTCTGGGGGCTTACTCTTGAACTCAATTCCGATACATCGACATTGGAATTGTGCCGTTTCGTCCTCTTGAATCCGAGACTAGCGCCAAATTGTTTCAATATTGCGCGGTGATTGAGTGAACTAAATAGGATTGGGAAACGACCCAACCATTGGCCAATCAGGATGCCGATACAAGGTTTAATGGATTTGTGCTCAAGAGTACGAAATCGCCCGACAGCCAAATTGACATTGGAATCGGATCACGTTTGGATTGGTATTTGTATTGTTTTCAAGAGTAATCCTGCTGCACTGAGTAAGCGGTATATACCTACACTTAGGGATGAGCCGGATAGCATAGCGATACCTAAAGCGAGGAATTCACTAGACGGACATGCCCGCGGGCAGTTTGTACGGGCATGTCTGTCGCCACAATACACAACACAGACTCACCAGTTTGTTGTCTCTGTCTCAATTTCTTTCTTAAGGGTCCGGCGGAGCTTGAATTGCCCACAAAAACGTAATACCGAAACAAATTGTAATCCAGACAATATTCTATCAAATACTCTAGGTTTCTACGATACTATTTCGTCTGCTACTACTTCACTGGAAAACAAAAATTGTATTCGCTTACATGTATTTACAGTGAAGTATTTTGGATAAAATGGTAACGTAGGAACCTATATTAACGACTAGCTTTTGCCAGCGACTTCGTCCGCGTGGAATAGTTACTTTGTACTCTAGTTCTTCGCCCGCGGTTTCACCTGCGTTGCCCCGTTCCTAAGGGTTGTAGCGTGATGTTTTATAGCTTGAAACCACTGTTCCACCACAATTCACTGCTCTGCTCCTATTGATCGTAGCGTGATGAAAAGTATACTATAACCTGTGGTTTGGGCTGTGCGTTGATAGATCACTATGTCAGTCAGTCAGTCACCTAACGTAAGAGTAGACAAATATAATCAGAAAGCTCCGAATCGCTAAGCTATCGGGAGTTACACGTGTTATTGTGAGTCAACCATAAAAGATAGACATTTGCTGTCGTGGAATATTTTTTATATAATTTTAAGGAGAACATTTCCGTCATACATGATTTCTGTGTAGCTTTAACCATTAAGGCTGCACACGCGACGGAAGCTTAAAAAATGGAGTAAGTTCTCCTGTTTTCCCAACATTTCCCTTCACTGCTCTGCTCCTATTGATCGTAGCGTGATGAAAAGTATACTATAACCTGCCCAGGAGTATGAAGAACAATTGTACCAAGTTTCGTTGAAATCCGTCGAGTGGTTTTTGTTTCTATAACGAACATACAGACAGAGAGACAGACAAAAATTTTACTGATTGCATTTTTGGCGTCAGTATCGATCACTAATCACCCGCTGATAGTTATTTTGTAAATATATTTCATGTACAGAATTGACCTCTCTACAGATTTATTATAAGTATAGATATCGGAATCTGAATAATAATAGTGTTTAAATTACGATTTATTTCGGTATTACGTTTGTCAGCCGCTACGCCAAACGTGTCGCCAAGCAAACATTGCACAGACCTATAGTAGCGAGGTCCGGCGGGCATGTCTGTAGACTTGCCCGCGGGCATGATCGTCTAGTGAATTCCCCGCTTAACAATACCATCGCCGCGCGCCGGTCAGACAGGGTTCTCTTAACACATTGCATGTATTGATGAATGAAGAGCTGTTGCAGAATGTAAGAGCCTGTTATTATTGTAAAATTGACTCCTGCATACAACTTCAGAGAGTCACAATTACATACATAACTTGCCCATACTGTACATTTTTAATTTACACAACCAAAGCATAATCAACAACAAAACTCTTTGTAAAACCTCCTTTGAATGTGTGGTAACAAATAGCTATTGCATGCGGCAACATTGCCAATAAAAACACATACAAACTCTTTTCTATAGGGGGGGAACTACCAAAAGGGAACATCCATAGGCCTCTCCTATTTGCATCCCTAAGATGATGACTAGTGTAGGCCAGAATTAGCATAAATGTCATAAGATATAGACTTAGTTCTTTTTTAAAATAACTGTACAGTAATATTATTGTTGTTATTAGTAGCCAGAAGGTAGTACAATGGAAGATCCCTCTGTGTTTCAGGTTTGTCATGTCCTGTAAAAAAAGAAAACAACTATTTTATTTTAGTGAATGAAAAATTTGTGGGAGCATGGGCAGGATTTGTACATGCATCTTCTGTTTAGACACACCAGAAGCTATGACAAACTAAGCCACTGTCATGAAATTCGCCATCACATTCTGAATTTACATCTTAAGGTTCTTACATGTTCCCTCACTAAAATAACTTTATAATCTTAGCGAGGCAAATGCAAAAAAAATACAAAAAGATAACCATTTCATTTTACACCTGAATACTATCACACCTGTATTCCCTGTAGGGTTAGGCAGAGTTGTACCATATGTATACAGTTTGCCGGTATGTTTAGGCTCCATGTAATAGAGGGTGAGCCCACCACCATTAACCAGGCACAAATCCAAACTGACCTACTATTGAGAATTTCATAGAAAACCCAATAATACTGCTCAACCTGGGAATCGAACCCAGGATCTCTACTGTAACAGTCACGCTTGAGAGACTAATGAGATTTAAAGGACTATACCATCACACATATTTTCCATAAAACAGTAAGCAACAGTAATCTGTAGTCCCAACTTACCTTCAAATAAATTGACCTAGCCACGAAAGCATGATCAATATCGATGAGAGACGATACTATAGTACAAAATGTCACATTATAGGCACAATATGGGAAATTATAACTATTATCATGACTAAAAAATATTAACGAAGACAAGAAACCAAGAGTTGCATGCACAGCACTGTCCGAAATAGCGCGAAAAGTTTGAGAACTGGAATATTTTGAACGGAATACAACATAATCTCCAAAATAAGCTACACAGATGATTGCTATAGTGAATATTAGTTTTAAAAACTTCATGTTGTTATCTTGTGCATTTTTGAGGTTGTTTTTGTATTTAACATTTTGTTAATGTCCGCACAAATGTGATGTTTGAATAATATTGTTTATTACATGGCAAATAAAGGTCTATTGTTGTTTGTTTGTTTGATAAAATTGAGTACAAAAAATTTAATACTCGACTGACTGACATACATTTCCATGACTTTTAGTTTTGACACTTTGATTGTCAGTTGTCATTAACGACATTTACGGCTACGTTTAAAAACAAAACTCAGTAGGTAATAGCCAGTAATAGGTATGCACAGGTAAAAGTGTGATATTCAATCAACACCGAAAATATGAAACAGTGTGTAAGTGTGTTACTACCTACATAATATTAATAAGGTTTTCAAGATACCATTGCTTTTGCAAAGTTTTTGAACGTTCATAAATGCAAAAGCTGTCAAATTTTCCTTTTAAAATATCATGCAAGGGCAAAACTTTATTCAGCCACCTATCAAAAATAAAAACTTAGGTAAACTTTTTGTAAAATCATAATAAAACCTTCCTTTACTCACAGCCAAGCTCACAGCAAATCTTTGACATCGCAACTGCATTACGATTAACTATTCACTTAACTGTGTATGTGTATTTAATACCGTATTTCTTAGAAACCCCAGAACCAATTCCTCATATAAATTGTCAGGTAGGTATTGCAATCTTACTAGACACACCTAATCCTCTTATCGCTCGCTCGTCCGATAATGCGAAGTCTCGAAATAAACCCTAATAAACATGAAATGGCATCCTAATAAGCAAGGAGGATTTAGACACTCCCAATCGCCAAAATATAGTAATGCTCCGCCTGTTTTTTTTTATGGGAAAAGGGCAAACGAGCAGACGGATCGCCTGATGGTAAGCGATTACCGCCATGGACACCCACAACACCAGAGGAGTCACAAGTGCGTTGCCGGCCTTTTAAAAGTTCCTTCCTATATGAAAGAGCCGTCGTCGGAAGATTTTTCGTATGCGCGGCTACACATCAGGCTATAAATTTTCAGTACCTATTTAAATCTGACCTATCATTGTACTGAAAGTCTATACAATTCCAGGTCAGCATATATTGGAAATGTTGAACATTATAATCGTTGAATAAAGTATTTAAACAATGCCACACCTAGACTGATTGAAACGTTGATTCAATGACAAAATACAATCCTTCGTTTTGTAGTGATCTTTTTGTAAGAACATTTTACAAGCTTATAGGGTTCCAAGTCATTGGTTGTAATGACAAATATAAAATGAACTTTTACAACGTAGGTTTTCTTTGATTAGAGAGGTCTAAGTAACTGGCTGTAATGAAATACCTGGAAACCTTATCATATTACATTATCAGCCGCTGCATTAGTTATCAGCGGGGTTGCTATCTACTGACTTCAAATTTGCTTTCCAATGAGCCCGTATTCTTTCAATACCGTGCGGCACGACCATACCCGTTATCCACTCTTCTATTTTTTTACAAGCTATACAAATAAACAAAACTAAAAATAGAATCCATTAGTCGATTTTAAAAATTAACATTAAAATATTACACCTGGCCACTAAATAAAATATGTCTCCCCTAATTTGTGTAAATTTCCGTAATGGCAACACTGTTAACTCCACAATCAACATTTTACTCGAATTGTGCGATATGAGATAAAACTTTGTTAAATCACTCCGGATTTGTTCAACGTACGGTTTCGAACCTATATTTCATTAAAGGGTTCATAAAACCGTTAAAAATTCATCAAAATGCGTGAAATAGTGCATGTTCAAGCTGGCCAGTGTGGAAATCAAATTGGTTCCAAGGTCAGTAGATATTCTTGTTATTTTACTCAATGTTATTAAGCGCTTTTTAACGTAGATGTTACATGAAATACCTTTACAAAGATTGAGAAAAAAATAATATTAAATAAATCATCAATTACGTAGATGATTAATGACTGCGCATAAGTTTCACCATTAATGTAATCTGGTATTTCGAGATTGGTCCATGTACATAGTGGCTCAGACACTAGAAAATATTATTCCGCTTGATGATTATTAGGGTTAATTAAATTACTGGCTTCTAATTTTGGGGTTAAATTAAATATCAAGGTCGTTTAAATTGGTCTACCTTCATCATTTTTGATAAATTTTAATCGGTGCCGGGTACTTGATAAGTAGGTAACGTACTGGAAAAGAAGTACTTAAGTCACTAGATTGTAGTAAAAAATACTCGACGAAAATAATACACCATGAATTGGATGACCTACTTTTATGGACCTTGCGTGAATCGAAACGTTTTTTTGATTGTATCACGGAATTTCGCAGTTTGTCGCATAATGCAGAGTTCGGTCCCAAACTGCAATTAACGCCATCTGTTGTTGACTAGAAAAACTATAAATTTTTGGGGTTACTTCTAATAGAAAGAAATTGTAGGTAACCTATGTTTTGCAAAACCTTCAAAATTATATACATTCAATAAAACAGGCTTAAGGCTAATCGTTCACCTGAGCCCGCCAAATTCAAATTTCAAGTGATTTTTCGCAGTTTGTAGGTTCTTGATTCATGGCAGTTGTAATCGCGACATTAAATAAACAACATTTACAACTGAGAACTAAAACCATTCCTTAAAAATCCTTATCAAGCCAAAAACTGCGCCAATGGTCAATATTGACACTTTTATTTTATACTACTTTTAGCTACAATAACGATTTTTGAGCAACGGTTTTAGTTATACGTTGTGAATAATGTACTTATAGTTAATATCGCGATTACTACTGCCAGAAATCTAGAACTTATTATAGACCTACAAACTGCGAAAACCCACTTGGAAATTGAGTTTGGAGGGCTCGGGTGAACAAATAGCAAAAATGACGAAAGACCAAAAAAACTAAGAAAAATTAACTACAGTTATTTAAAATTAATTTGCAGCTAAAAATTCTTAAACGTAACAAAATTCTTAAAATTTGCAAGAGAAAGGTGAAACACTTTCATAGGATCACTTTTAGAAAGAGATATTTAATATTATTGTATGATTGACAAGCTCTTCTAATGAAAGTGTTCTTACTATAATTAGTTCAAGCGTGGTGGATGTCGAAAAGACATTTTTACGTGCACTAAATCGTGGTGGACATATGTATAAGAGTCCGGTGGACCGAATTTCTCTTACAAACGCGAATACTACCGAAATCCTTCCTGCTTTACGATTTCGTCCAAAATACTTCACTTGAAATAAAAGTATGCAATTCTTGACAACTTTACCGAATATCGTCTGGATTACGATTTGTTCCGGTATTACGTTTTTGTGGGCAATTCTAGCTCCGCCGGACCCTTAAGGGGTTTTGGGGGGCAGTTTATAATATTAAAAATTATGTTCAAAAACGACTTAGAAGTATAAAATATCTTGAATAAATTTATTTGACTATAATTATCTTTAAAAAAAAGTCACAAAGGTAATGCATCATTGATCTATGTAAGATTGAAAATAAAAACTGTAAACAAATAAAATATATACTCAAACAATATTTCATAGCAAGGTAGCAACTACTTCACTCTAAAATCTTTCCAATTAAATTTAAGATTATAAGTCAAGTTATTTTGTGTATTTAAAATGTGTATTTTTTTTCTGAAATAAACAGTTTTTTTTATTATCTCTGCTGTTTGACCTCTCTATACTACCATCGCTTACACCTGGTGGTATTCTATAAGTATGGTGCTAGGGATAGTACGAGTATTATTAGTAATGCATAGATTGCCAACGACTAAAATGAAGTATTATTTTGAGTTTGATAATAAAAACTTTTCTTTGCACAGTTTTGGGAGATAATTTCGGACGAGCACGGAATCGACCCCAATGGCATTTACAAAGGAGAAACAGACTTGCAGCTGGAACGCATAAATGTATATTACAATGAAGCTTCTGGAGGTAAAACTAAGATGGCTCTATTTTATTGACTTGATAATTATCTTATTGTGATTTTTTTGCATTTTCCATGCTAAGATTATTAAGTTATTTAATAGTAAAGGAAAAAATTCAATCGCGGGCAGGATTTGAACCTGCGTCTTCTGGTTTGATATACCAGAACCTGAACCAGAACCTGCGTCTTCTGGTATATCAAACCAGAAGACGCAGGTTCGAATCCTGCCCGCGATTGAATTTTTTCCTTTACTATTAAATGACTTGATAATTGTTGATTTTTTACAATTTCGTCTACAAAATCTGTCAGTTCATCAAGTATATTTTCTTTTCCTAAAAATATAAATAAATATTTACGTATATTTTTAGAAAATTTCAGAAATGTATTTAATAGGTACATCACGCCGGAATTCCCCGAAGGGTTAGGCAGAGGTGTATTAATGTTCACCCACAGTTCGCCGGTATGTTAAGTCCCATGCAAGGGGGCGAGCCTATTGACATTAACCGGGCACAAATCCGAGCTGCTTCTGGGAATTTCATAGAAAAACATTTTGTTCGACCTGGGGATCGAACCCAGGACCTCTAGTGTAGCAGTCTCACTTGGGACCCCTAGACTAATGAGGCAGTTCATCACGAAATTGATAATTTACAGTAAACGCTCAGTCCATAAGCACGCTAAGGATTACATTGCTATGAACAGTACGAGCGAGCTCGATACAGCCAGTGCGTGTCACATGTTAACGTTAATGAATAGAAGGTCGCAAGTCAAACTAAACGTCAAGCTATTGCGTTGTGATATTGCCTATGGACTTGGTCGCCACTGTACCTAGCATAGTCGTTATCGTAAAAGCAAGTAAATACTGGATTTCCGAACTGCAAATGGCAAATGTAGAATTATTATTATACAGTACTGCATCTTACAATATAAGACGTAAACATTAATTATGAAACAAATAGATAATAATTATTATTTATTTTAGGCAAATACGTGCCCCGCGCGGTCCTGGTGGACTTAGAGCCCGGCACTATGGATTCTGTCAGGTCCGGCCCTTATGGACAGTTATTTAGACCAGACAACTTCGTGTTCGGTCAGAGCGGAGCAGGTGAGTAACGCCATCTACCGGTGGGTAGCTGAATTAATATTTGTATTGTACTGTTGGCAATGTTCATTTGCAAAATGTCGGAACGTTTTAAATACCGAAACAACTATATTTATTTTAACATTTGTTTTTAAATGAGTTTAAATGTTTCTAAAACTTTCCTTTTCATTACCGTACATTTTTCGGATTTAAAATGTTGCTTTTAAATTGTAGAACCTTAGATTAATTCCATGCAATTCACATTGTTCAGGTAACAACTGGGCGAAGGGTCACTACACAGAGGGTGCTGAGCTCGTCGACTCAGTCATGGACGTCATCAGGAAAGAGGCTGAAGGCTGCGACTGCTTACAAGGTACGAACAATCACGACCATAGCCAGGATTTCATTTCAGATGCGTCCGAGCTTTATTGTGAATTAACTGATTAAGGCGGATCGTTCAGCTGAGCCCGCGAAATTCAAATTTCAAGTGATTTTTCGCAGTTTGTAGGTCTATAACAAGTTCTAGATTCATGGCAGTTGTAATTGCGACATTAAATATAATACAACATTCACAACTGAGAACTAAAACCTTTATTTATAAATCCTTATCAAGCCAAAAACTTGGCGCAATCTCTGTAATTGGTCAAAATTGACATTTTACACTACTTTTAGCTACAATAATGATTTTTAAGCAAAGGTTTTAGATAAAAATTGTGAATTTTGTATAGTTAATGACGCAATTACCATTACCATGAATGCAGAACTTATTATAGACCTAAAAACTGCGAAAAACCACTCGAAATTTCAATTTGGCGGGCTCAGCTGAACGATCCGCCTTAAGGGGGGATTTTGAACTTTAACCACACACAAATTCAAAATCCGTGTCAGAATTTCAAAGACAATCCCAATAATCCTTTGCTCGTCAGACGACTCTGACCGCTCGATGATTAAATAGGCAGTTTAAAGAAAATGGTTTCAATCTAACAAAAATATCTTCATAGAATTATTTTTTGAAATATGTATATATATAAATATTTGAAATGGAGTTTCTTGAAGGCTCTTCTCCATAAGACCCACTATTTGAAACCGAGCAACTAGTTTTTGACAATTCAGGAGTACAACTTATAACAATTATTTAATTGAAGTGATGTTGATTTTGACTTTGACTATTTTTCCTCAGGTTTCCAGCTGACACATTCCTTGGGCGGTGGCACAGGCTCCGGTATGGGAACGCTTCTACTGAGCAAAATACGCGAGGAGTTTCCCGATAGGATCATGAACACTTTCAGCGTCGTCCCCTCTCCTAAGGTAATACATACATACACTCACGACTTTTACCACAGGGGTAGGCAGAAACTATAGACCGCTACTTGCTACGATTCTTGCATACTTCATTTGCATCTTCAAAATTTATTCATAATTAATTTTTGGTCACATAAGCAACATAATATACCATCACACCTATATTCCCCAAAGGGTCAGAGGTGTACCAATGTACTCCAACATTTTAAGGTATGTTTAGGTCCCACGAAAAGGGGACCAGCCTAGGTTACTGAGAATTTCATATGAAAACCCAATAACACTTCTCTCCTGTGAATCGAAGTCAGGATCTCTAGCGTAGCAGTCGCACTTGAGACCACTAGACTAATGAGGCAATCTGTTATGTTATATGTCTATTAAATCGTTTCGTCAAATAAACCGTCAAATAAATATCTGACTTCAATTCATTTGCTATGCGAATTTCACGTGTAAATCTTTGTGACAGGTGAGCGAGGTAGTCTTGGAACCTTACAATGCTACGTTATCAGTGCACCAGCTCGTCGAGAACACCGACATGTCTTTCTGTATCGACAACGAAGCGCTCTACAACATTTGCTTCAGAACCCTTCGACTCGCAAGCCCTAGTTACGGTGACCTGAACCATTTAATATCGGTGAGTAACCTCTGTATCACAAAATCAAAATTATATCAGCGCCTCGAAAAGCCTAGTGCTATTACAGACTGTCTGTGCCAAATTTCATCCAGGGGGCTTACTCTTGAACTCAATTGCGATACATCGACATTGGAATTGTGCCGTTTCGTCAAGTTTCGGAATCCGAGACACGCGCCAAATTGTTTCAATATTGAGCGGTGGTTGAGTGAACTAAATAGGATTGGGAAACGACCCAACCATTGGCCAATCCGGAAGCCGATACAAGGTTAACGGATTTGTGCTCAAGAGGACGAAATGGCCCGACAGCCAAGTTGACATTGGAATCGGATCACGTTTGGATTGGTATTGTATTGTTTTCAAGAGTAAGCCTGCAGATCCGTTCAGCCGTTCTAGCTTGATTGAGTACCAAACATCCATACATCCTTACAAACATTCACGTTTCTAGTATAAGTAGGATATAAAAGAACTGACGTTACTCTTGTAATTATTTCTAGTTGACAATGTCCGGAGTTACCACGTGTCTACGCTTTCCTGGCCAACTCAACGCTGACTTGAGGAAGCTGGCTGTGAACATGGTGCCTTTCCCCAGGTTGCACTTCTTCATGCCAGGTCAGTTAGAGAACTATTTATATAATACTAGCGGGCCCCGATACTGTCCTGCTATGCCCTGTAGAAAGTCCCTAAATCCTAGAACCAATCAAAATTCTATGACAGCGCCACCTACTAGGTCCAAATGTGAATCTAAACCATCCAGGGTTCCAGGGATCCACTCAAAACGTAACACAAAATTTGATCAAAATCGGTCTAGCCATCTAAAGTGACATTCACGCATTCAGAAGAATTACAATTATTATAACAGTATTTTTACCAATATTGCACCAATAATAAAAAAAATAGGACACAGTCAATTTTAGGATCACTATATCTAGACTTGAGACCATGATTCTCTGAGTTTGTTTCGGCGTTTCTTCTCAGAGGTCGTCATTTGGTCTTATATTAATATTCTATTATAAACAGATTAAGAAACCTATTCATTTATAGTTTTAAGGGTCCCGCGGAGTGTGAATTGCTCACAAAAACGTAATACCGAAATAAAACGTAATCCAGACAATATTCTATCAAATTATGTTATTTTTCGGATTTAGATACTGATAATCTAGGTTCTTACGGTCCTATTTCGTCTGCTACTACTTCACTGAAAATAAAAGACCTGAAAATCGTTCCAAACTTGGTAAAGTTATCAAAAATTGAATTTGCTTACAATTATTTCCAGTGAAGTATTTTGAACGAAATGGTACAGTAGGAACCTAGATTAACGGTATCGGAATCAGACTAATAAGAGAATTTGATCAAATTATGTTTGAATTACGATTTATTTCGGTATTACGTTTGTGATACAAATTTGGTCCGCCGGACTCTTAATAACTATTTTAAGTATATCATAATAATAGGTTAGTGACTGATATTTTTAATGGTCTCATAACAAAGTTGATTAAAAACAGAGCCGAGAACTACAAAAACAAAATCAAAATCGGTTCAAAAATAAGGAAGTTATAAGCATTTTGATTTTATGCTAGACAGAGAGCGTACTGTAGCACGTTGTAAACTTGTGACGTCAATCCGTACATGCGGCATACATATTCTATACTGACATTCGTTTTGCGGGAAAGGGACAGCGCATCTTCACTCTATCCCCACCAAAAATTTAAAAGCTTATACCTTAGAACTGTATGACCCGATTTAAATTTATTTTTTCAGTCTAGTAATCACTTTTAACGACAATTTTCAACAGGACATTATTTTTAATAAATCTGTGGAGGGGAGAGGTGTGTTGTCACACCAAAGGGAGGATCCTCCGATCAGGCGGGTGTTTTGCCTGGCGGGCCACGGCCCAACGGTTGATGTCGGGCAGTTGTATTATGCAAGTTGCGTTGCAAACTCCACTTGCGCGATTCAGAACTTGTTCGTCTATTTTCTATGTAGCGCGGTAGATGTCGCTACAAATCAAAGACTTGTCAACTACCCTATTCAGCATTTATTATCCTATTCATTTTGTCCTAGTTTAATAGTAAATCTAGATCTCTAAGACTGACAGTTTTAATATTTCACAGGATTCGCGCCGCTAACAGCAAGGAACTCGTTCAACTACCGCGCACAATCTGTACCAGAATTGATGAGCCAAGTGAGTATATTATTTGTAATTTTACGCCCACAAAAATCATTTCATTGGCTTGTGAGATTAGAGTGAAGGAACTAATAAGCTTTTAAAAAATAAAAGTTATACTTATAAAAGTATTTTCAGAATAGAAACAAAAATTTTTATTGCTGCAATTTAGAAGTGAAATAAATATATATTATTATTAAAAAGTTGAAGAGTTTGTTTGTTTGAACGCGCTAAAATCAGGAACTACTGGTTGGAATTGAAAAAATATTTTTGTGTTGGATAGTCCATTTATCGAGGAAGGTTATAGGCTATATAACATCATGCTACGACCAATAGGAGCAAAGCAACGCGGTGAAACCGCGGTCGGGTCGCTAGTAAGTAGATATATGACTTGAGATATTGACCGACTTTACTATTCCGGGTTATTGGGTATGAAAAATCTAACAATCTATCTTTTCCGTTTTTCGCTTCAATTTACTTTCATACAAGTCTATGAACATTTAATTTTCTATTGTCTCTGCAGTAACTTGTTAGTTGATGAGTTAACGGTTTTTACAGAATATATGTAGTAGTAGTAGAACTGTTGTATCATCTACTCGACAATAGATAGCGCTACCTTCCATCCAAATAGTGCCACCTACTCGATACTAGATGGCGCTAATCACAATATTGTCCACAGATGTTCAGCTCAAGCAATATGATGACGGCTGCGGATCCTCGGCATGGCCGTTATCTGACTGTAGCCACTATCTTCAGAGGCAGGATGTCTATGAAGGAGGTCGATGAACAAATTTTGGCCATACAGAATAAGAATTCAAGGTAGGTAATTATTTATTAATCTTTTAACCGCCCAACTCGGATTCATCCGCATGTCCATTGCACCTTGTTTATCTCTGTTTGTTACATCTCTCGTAAAGTCCATTCTTTTGACGGATAAATCCATTTACAAAAGATCTAAAGGTAATTGACAACATTTCAAAATTATTAAACCAAAAAACAAAAATACTGTTTCTTAGTTTTCCTATCCTGAGTTTCAAAACATTTTTATGTTACTTCATTTCGGAGGAAAAATATAAAAATCAAAAAACGTGTAATGACGTCACTTATACGGCGGAAACTGAGAAAATTGAAAATTTCTAAAATAACAATATTCAAATAGTAAATCAACAACGAAATAGTTAATGTAAGGTTATTAAAAATTATAATAGATGCCAAACTCACCTAAGACAATTTTTTAAGGGTCCGAAAAATGACGTCATTTCGTACTTACGTCTGTTTAGAATAGATAGGACTTCAAAGTCGAAAATAAATATGAAAATGATTGAATATCGGGAAAATAAAAAATACGGGTAGTTACCTATCCTATTTTTCGATATAGTTTCAAAAAACATAACATACCATCACGCCTTTATTCCTCGAAGGGTTAGGCAGAGGCATACTAATGTACACCCACAGTTCGCCGGTATATTTAGGTCCCATGTAATAGGGGGCGAGCCTATTGCCATTAATCGGGCACAAATCCAGACTCCGAGCTGCTACTGAGAATTTCATAGAAAAACTCAATAACACTTTGCTCGACCGGACCTTTAGGGTAGCAGTCGCGCTTGGGACCACTAGACTAATGAGGCAGTCTTAGTTTCAAAAAATTATAGTTAAAAAAAAATGAAATGTTATCAATTGACGCTACTAAAATGTAATTGGAACCAATATAGCTAGATGGTGTGTTGCTATCAAAAAGCAGAAGAAATAATTACAAAGTAACACCCGACTCGATAAAAGAACCGATCGGTCGAGAGCTGATGCCATTGTTTCTTTAACCAACCACTTCATGTCTTTCGCCGTACTAAAGAATTATTAATAGTATTAACATTATCTCATTAAGGTTGATAAATTATTGAAATTTAAACTTTATAGCAAAGATATAAAGGTCTTCGTGAGATGGAATCAGTATACAGTTTTTCTTATGGCCAGTCCCTATATCAAATCTGTCGATAGATTTGCTTACTAGATATAGGATTTTGATATACGGTTCATACAAGTATCTAATGTCAAAATCCTATCTCTAGTAAACAAATCTATCAACGGATTTGATATAGGGACTGGCCATTAGAGTTTGTTTTTAATATTATTGCACTATTAATATTATTGCTTGCTGTGTTTACCGTTTGATATTGTACTCTTAGCTCAGACTTCTGGCCTATATCCTTATCCATGTATGGGATATGTAACAATTGTTGGTTGACCTTAATATAAAAAGTGTAGCCGAGTATAAGCCAACATCTCAAGTACAATAAAATGCTTTGTCTTGAATGACTGACTGACGGATCCGCACACAGCCTAAATCGATCGTAGAGACTTGAAACTTGGAGGGAGTGTTCTTTGTATGACGTAGGCATCCTATAAGAAAGGATTTTTGGAAATTCACCCCATCGATTTTTTTTTTTTTTCATTTGTATGAGTCTGTCATTTTTTAACGGGTGAAACCGCAGGGTACAGTTAGTCTCAAGTACAATTCAAGATCAGCTTTCATTAATAATTGTAACCTTGCGAATGTATCTATCTGCCTCTGATGACGTCATTGGCAAATTTAACACTTAAATTCTATAAATAATGCAATTAAATTAATGCTTAAAGGATTTTATATAAATGTGAGTACGATGTAGGCTAAATATACTTACGTCTTTTAAGTTTTAACTGTCTGGTGGCTTCGAGATTTTTTTTGTGGCCTACGCAAATGTTCCGCTGATCTGGTATCGTCGTGTGACGGATTGTTGAGCTCCCTATAATATGGTCGAGCTACACAATGTCTGATGCACGCGTGCCGTCGGATGGGACTGGTCTACTCAAAGCCTCTATGGATCTGTCTTCAAAAGGCCATTTCAGACACTGCCCTGCATTGTATCACTCACATATTCTTATACTATTTAGTCTGGACTTCAAAGGAGACCGTGATTCTCTGAGTTTGTTTCGGTGTTTCTTCTCAGAGGTCGTCAGCTAGGAAATGCGGACACCATGTAGTACTTCAAAAAGAGACGTGTAAAAGTATCCTTGAGAGATCTATAATTACAGAAATAAATATCATTTCATTTCATTTGCCGGTTCTCTAAAACTCCTTGACAAATTTTGATGTGGTTTTTTCTCCGTCTCCCAGCTACTTCGTGGAGTGGATCCCCAACAACCTGAAGGTTGCTGTCTGCGATATTCCTCCCCGAGGCCTGAAGATGTCGGCCACCTTCATCGGCAACAGTACTGCGATACAAGAGATCTTCAAACGCATCTCTGAGCAGTTCACCGCCATGTTTAGAAGAAAGGTAAGATATTCTAAGGTCTATACATACATACATATTACATAATACAAGGTGAAAGGTGAAATTTAATAGACGCGACAAATTTATAATGTTTAAAAGAAAATTTAGTACATGTGATTAATAGGCTACTTGACTGATTTTTTTTATAGTATTTAAATGTTTAACATAAATAAAACCCATCAACAAAAACAAAATTAAAATCGGTTCAAAAATAAGGAAGTTACAAGCATTTTAATTTTATGCTAGACAGATAACGTACTGGTTTGTGACGTCACAAACCAGTACGCCATACAAATCCTATACTACGACTCGTTTGGGGGAAAGGGACAAAGTATGCCCTCTCAATCCGCACCAAGAACTTTAAATGCATCTATGAACTTTATAAAACAATTTAAATTATTTTTTCAGAATACGATTTGTATTTAATTTCATTTTTCACTCAGCTTGCTATTTTAAATTATTCAAACACTAGTCAAATACTTGTATTATATAACTAGTTTCTGCCCGCGACTTTGTCTGCGTGGACTTCAGAATTGGGTCCGACCTGGATAAAAAGTAGCCTATGTGTTATTCCAGACTATAATCTATCTCTGTGCCAAATTTCATCCAGACCCGTTCAGCCGTTCTGGCGTGAAATACTAACAAACATCCATACATCCATACTCACAAACTTTCACGTTTAATAATACGAGTATTAGTAAGGATACTTTTTTAGAATTGCAAAGAGATTTTGGCTTTCTAATGTTACGTTTCTCTTAAATAGAAAATAAAATGCTAAATAATAGTAAGTGCAAAGCGTTTATACTTTCGTGAATTTTAAACGCATCACGCCTGTACTTCCCGAAGGAATAGGCAGTTCACCGGTATGTTTAGGTCCCATGTAATAGGGGGCGAGCCTATTGCCATTAACCCAGCACAAATCCAGACTCCGAGTTGCTACTGAGAATTTCCCAGGACCTCTAGGGTAGCAGTCGCGCTTGGGAGCACTACACTAATGAGGCAGTCATTTAATTGAGAATTTTAAACTCCATTAACATGTTTACTTTCATAAATATTTAATGTTTATTATTTTAATTTGGTCATGTGATTGGGATACCTATATGCCCCTTTCGGATCGGACAGGGCTTTAGCATAGTGCATAATGGCACTTGTGTTTTATCGCAGGCTTTCCTCCACTGGTATACTGGCGAGGGAATGGACGAGATGGAGTTCACGGAAGCTGCCAGCAACATGGCCGATCTCATCTCCGAATACCAGCAGTACCAGGTAAAAAAAATTATACCACTAAGGTGGCAAACAAGCATACGGCCCGCCTGATGGTAAGCGGTTACCGTTGCCTATGGACGCTTGCAACACCAGCGGTATCACTGCCGAGCCTGTAAATTAAGGAGGAATAGTTAGGCTGGCAGCATAGGAGACATGCTGCCATGCATGACAGCGGCGGTAACAAAACACCACTGGCGGTAACAAAATTCCACCATCATTGCATCCACAGCTGACTCTTTCTTCAAAAGACCATTTCAGACACTGTTAATTTAAAAAAACAAATGGGCTTGCTTATGACCTCAATCTTGCCTCTGGGGCAAAGATGAGGGAATTGTCTTGGATTGTCTTGCATTGTAACTAATGCTTGGACTACTGCGGGTAGGCCGACTTCACAAGCCCTCGAGATAATCACTCAAGCATGCAGATTATATCACGATGTTTTCCTTCACCATAACTAATTAGAGAAGGACCGGCGCATAAAATGCTAAATTGATTTAATTTACAATCAAACTATTTACAGAGTGTACTGGTCTCTGACACTTACGCGAATATTAGACATTGAAATAAAACTATTTTTTACAGAGTTTATCGCGTTGTATTAATATTATTTAATCCCCGACGTTTCGGATCGTTTACAGCATCCATGGTCACGGGCAGACTAAGTTGTTGGACGTCTTAATGTTGCAATTACAAACAGGTACCTTACATTAATCAACGCGATAATATTCGTAAAAAAATAGTTTTATTTCAATATTTACAGAGTATCTTTAAATCACGTGTGAATCAGTTTCTTCTAGGCAAGCGCGCTCCATCGTAGATCGCAGTGTCGCTTAACATCAGACGAACTGACGGTCAAGCGTAAGCCTGTCACGAATAAAAAACCATACAATATTTTTGCAGGAGGCCCTAGTTGATGACGATGACGTCTTCGATGAGGAAGAGGAACTAGCCCAGGAGGAGTACCAAGTGGAGCCGCGAGGTGTCGCTACCATGGAAATGATATAAGTGGCAAAACACAACATGATTTAAATACGGTCATATTTTATTCACTCTTGAACATACAATACAATGATATTATGTTAGTATACTTGTAATAAAATTGTAACAGGCCGATGTCTGGACATTATAGATATTGAAGAATAACTAATATTCAAAATAACATATTGGGGGTCTTTACTAGAGTAAAGACCCCCAATATGTTATTTTGGCTTCTGTTGCTAGAGCACCAGAAGCCAAAATAACAATTTTTAGAATTATTGTCTGTCTCCTTGTATGTTTGTACGCGCATCACGCAAAAATTACTGCATGGAATTGAATGCAGTTTTCACCGATGTATTGCTAGAGGACTAACTTAAAATCTGGTGCATGTTTCATCTTGATACGCCGCCTAGAATCGGACTTATAGTATGTTAATCTTTTTGGGACGTGAGTGAAACTGCGGACAATAGCTTGTGTTACTATAAAAAAAGGGAGAGGTATTTGTAAGTTTGATTAAAATATCCGAAACCACTTCACCTATTTGACTAGTTATTTCACTATTTAAAAGGTATTGACAATAACTTAATTTCCAATCCAAAAGCAGGGAGGTCTCTGCTCTTATCTTTTCTGCTGTTTTTATTAAAATAAAGATATCAGATGCTATTTTGATCAGAATAAAATAACGGTGAAAATGTTTTATTTCAATGAGACCACCAAAATAGGTACTTTTGAAAGGTCAAAACTAGATGCACGGTTCCAAAAATTAGGTCTTATGGGGACGAGCCGGCAAGATACTTCTATACTCTTAATAAGAACAACACTACCTGATTTTTAACATCGATAGTTATTATCGAGTTTAGGCGGGAAAATGTAAAGTGCACTTTGTCGGTTTTATATTATTTTCCAAAACTTGTGTTTCCCCGAAGTTTAATGTGTAATTATAGTGGATAGTTAACCATTAAGTGATCGTGAACATGTGCGAGTGTAGGCAAATGATATAAAATTGAAAATCGTGACTTTTGTGTTCACTCCTAAACTCCATCGAAGCCTTAGTGAATTTTCCACTGTTTTACTGATGATTATTCTGTATACTTGACACTGGAAAACAAATAAGTGTGGCGCCATAAAATATAATCCCATGACGGGAACTAATAAATATTACTTGTTCACTCCATACATGACACTGGCAAATACACAAAAAGTGTGGCGCCATGTCCAATGACGGGATTATAAAAAAATTTAATGCGAGTATTCGACACCTATAATCAACCCATTACATTTTGTGTTCACTCCTAAACTCCATCGAAGCCATAGTGAAGTTTCCACTGTTTTACTGGGGATAAAGTGATGTGTTTTAAACTACAAAAAGACATGATCTTAAGATCTAAGTTACGAGGTCATAAAATTCCTTAAAAAAATAGTTATTATCAAAACTACAGGTTACACTGTTTCTCCTTAAAACAGGTTACTCTGTACCCTAGCTAGGAGAACAGTACTTCACCCACTAACTAGATTAAGACACGATGCATGCCTGTGTTAATATTATCTTAACATGTAATCTGGTCCTAGTTTACCAATAAATATATATACTTTGTTTTAGACCAGATTTTCTAATTCTAGATTGAATAAAATATGACCTTTTTAAATTTTAATTGTTTTTGATATCTAATAATTACAATTTGAATCATATCGTGTGTGTCTGTCAATTAGGTAGCTAGGGAGGCTAAATAATGTCTTGCTTTTTTTATAAATAGTGTCAGCATTAGCTAAACAATAATAGTTCTTGCTGAGGTGGTGACGAAAGGTCAATTTTGCTAAGACGGAAGTCAAAGCAACAAATGCTTACATAGACTTGTTATTTTGATAATAGTACACACCAGGGATGTTATTCCATAACCGAGACTATCGGATATCCAAAGTAAAAAAAATATCCGAGACCGTAATCGAATCGGATAAAAACATTTCGAATAATTTCGGATATTAGCAGAGTATGTATATTGTATTTCTCTTTTAGAATTCGGATATCCGGAATAATTTCACATCCGCAAACGAAACCAATAAAATATAATTAATATACCCATATCCGAAATTTCGTATACATAACATCCCTGGTATACACATAAGACTGGTAAAAAAAAACCGGTAGGAATCGAGGTATGAAGATATCGCCACGTTAGTCTTGCTAATTATTATAATATTTAGTGCTTGGATGGGTTGAATTGAGAATTGTTGAGTTGAAAGTTATTATTATTATTCCATTGTGAAAAAAAATTTCGCTATGCTTGCGTATGGCTGCGACTTTTTTACACAAAATACAGAAATCACATTTTATTCCTTAATCTTTCTTTGTTTTAGGATTAAATCTATTCATTTCATTGCCAAAACATTTGAGAGAAAGTATTTAAAATTTTATTTATACGAAGCTTACAATTTCACTTGTGTTTGTTTAATTGATTTATTTAATTATTATCATTGAATTCATTTTTAAATGTATACTGTTTTCGAGCCATTTTATATTATGATGTTAATTATTAATTTAAGCAGTTAAACTGTGTTGAGCATTTAGGTAAATACAGTGTTATCTTTTATAATTTTCAATTATTATAAAATTTTGTGTATTTTTTTGTTTTATTGATACTAGTCTACTAGCTTCTGCCCGCGATTTTGTCTGCGTGGACTTCAGAATTGGGTCCGATTAAAAGCCTATGTGTTATTCCAGACTATAATCTATCTCAGTAGCAAATTTCATCCAGATCCGTTCAGCCGTTCTGGCGTGAAAGAGTAACAAACATACATCCATAACTTTCACGTTTATAATATTAGTAAGGATCATTAGTCCGTTCACTGTCTCTTTAGTCTGTCGTCTGTCTGTCTGTGTGGCTCCTAAACTGCCTCATTAGTCTAGTGGTCCCAAGCGCGACTGCTACGTTAGAGGTCCTGGGTTCGATCCCCAGGTCGAGTAAAGTGTTATTGGGTTTTTCTATGAAATTCTTAGTAGCAGCTCAGTCTGGATTTGTGCCCGGTTAATGGCTATAGGCTCGCCCCCTATAACATGGGACCTAAACATACCGGCGAACTGTGGGTGACAATTAAGTACACCTCTGCCTAATCCTTCGGGTAATACAGGCGTGATGTTATGTTATGTTAATAATCCATTTAAATTTGTTTGACACTGATATCTTAAGAATTAGAGGCGTTAATCGCTGGCCTAGTAGGGGTTGGCAAACTTCACACGCCCTAGAGAAAATACCAAATATTCTGCGCAATAATTGCCAACATTTATATGTTCCGGTTTGAAGGGTAATGTGACCAGTGACATTACTGGACAAATGAGACAATTTAGTCTGACATTAACTTTAAAGACCTTTATATATTATTACAGTTGAAGTAAAAATATAATTTTATGATTTACATAAAACTATAATACTTCATTCCCTTTCGTTGGCGGCAATAAGCAAAACCTAGCTAGGGTCTTGTCACCACTGGCAACATCTGGGACTATTAAATCCTATTTATCCCCACTGGCAACAAACGAGAAAAACAATTCCCATTTGTCACCAGTGGGAACGAAAACATTGGTCATAACTGGGAATAAGCCTGGAGGCCTAGAGGGCGTAGTCCCATACGGTGGACAGACCAAATCCGCACCACACTAGACACCGCAATCCACGATGCGATACACGTCGCCAAAGATCGCAAGAAATGGAAGATCCTTGTGCAGGAGAAAATCATGAGGAGAGGTCGCGACCCTTAGAAATGAGGAAACGACGCACAGGGAGGGAATAAGCCTAGACAGTAGGATTGGGTGATACAAAACGTATATAGATATTGAAACTATATATTTTATCAATATCGTATATCTATATATCGATCTTTGTAGTAACTATATATCAAGCAAATCACTATATCTGTAATACGTCTACCGATTTGCGACGATACGATATCCAGCCACGATATTTTAATAAGTTTATACTGTCCCCGTGCTCTGTGATCTTTTTTAAATACGCTATATTCTTTTGCTTTTAAATGTAGGTATTCATGTTATAAAACGAATCGTCGAATTCGTCACAAAAGGTTAAAGAATAAAAAATATTTATGTAGCTAGTCCTAAGTATGGGTAAAGTATGAAGGAAAGTTCATTTTAAGATTATTGTAATGGCGTCTACTATATTATATATTCCGCAATATTTATAAACGGTTTGTTTAAGATACAAAAATATATGCTAAAAGTACAAAGTATTTGGTATTAAAATATCTAAATCATAACCATATATTGAGTTATTTATACAATATTTATAGATTCATAAAATATATAGTTTCGGTATCCGATATCAGTAACAGTTTAAAGTATCGATTTGATATTTAGAAATACTTATATTACCCAACCCTACTAGACAGAGAAATAAAAAAAAACTATTTTACCCATCAAAAAGTTTATATTACTTTTGTCAACACCTGTATTAAATCCATCTAAGTAAGTACGTACCTACCTACACTTATTTTAATTCAACGTCAAATTTTCGTGAATAATTAATTACATACGGTGAATCTAATTGATTTCTTGATCAAAACAATTTATCCAATTAGCGATTACAAATTAACTGGAATGTTCTTTTTAATTGTCATTTTATTTACGGTTATACAAATATTAGCTATTTTATTCCGTGATATCGAGGTAATACGGTGATGTCTACATATTTTATTTGTAAGTATTAAATCTATTCAGATAAAATTAGTCTGATTAGAATATAATAATTTCTCACTGCCATTCAGATAGCCGAGAAAATATCTGACTTGCTCGATGGTAAGACCTTTGGTGGTCTGACTGGCTGGCGACCACCCTTACGTCGGAGCAAAGAGTATAGTAATAAGTAGGAAACGTCGGAGTCTGTCGTAAAGCACCGCGGTGTGTTTCGACTTTTGCGCTTAAGAGCCAGTTCCCCCTCGGTTGCTGCGGCTCTGACAGTCTGCAGTCCGCAGGGGGCTCTTAAAACTCGGCAACTCATCAGCAAATCTCCTCTGGTGTTGCAGTTGTCCATGAGCGGCGATGACTACTTACCATCGTGGCACGTCTGCTCGTTTGCCAACGTAATCAATATAATAAAATCATTAGATACGTTCAATCGACGACATGTTTAGCGATCGACTTCTGCACCACGTTATGGGTTCGATCCCCGTAATGAACAAATATTTGTATGATCTACAGGTAGTTGTTCCGGGTCTGGGCGTTTGTGTATGTAGAAATCTGTGTTTGTAAACGCACAAATTCTATTTTTTTTTATACCACTAAGTTTGCAAACAAGCATACGGCCCGCCTGATGGTAAGCGGTTACTGTAGTCTATGGACGCCTGCAACACCAGAGGTATGTCAAGCACGTTGCCGACCCTGTAACTAGAGGAGGAAAAGTTGAGCTGGCTGCAACAACGCGTCCTCGCGGAGCTCTGGCGACCTTGCTCACCGTTGGGAACACAACATAGCAAGGAGCTATGTTATTTGGCTACGATTTTCTGTAAGGTGGAGGTACTTCCCCATTCGAGCAGCTCTAATTATGAGTGGAATTATTAGATTCCATTATGCCCTACCTCTACCGTGTGGAGCAATGTTTATTCTTAAATTAAGAATTTTTCTATTTCTATTATTTCTATAATACGGAACTTGATTTTTTTGAAGTGAAAACTTTTGGCGCTTTGAGCACTCTGGATGAACTAAAATAATGGAACGCTTTCCGAGAGCTATATATATACTGTGTATATATGTGTACTTTTTGGGTGAACAAAAAGCGTGATACTCGCGTCATCGTCACCGCACGCTTCCAACTTATCGAGGATAAAATTCACAAGTTACTTGGTTTTCACTTCTGTCGGCACTCTCCAAAGATTGCCTCTCATGTTTTTTTTATGAATTAAGTCTGCAAGCGAGCTGGTGGTAAGTAGTCATCGTCGCCCATGGACACCTGCAACACCAGAGGAGTTGCTGATGCGTTGCCGATCTTTAAGAGCCCCAACGGACTGCAGACTGCCAGAGCCGCCGCAGCCGAGGGCAACTCTTACGTGCAAAAGTTGAAACACACCGCAGTGCTTTACTACGGACTCCGACCTAAGGGTTGTCGCCAGCCAGTCAGACCCCTAGAGGTCCTACCACCGAGCTAGATATATGTACACTCTTTGCGCTGTAGCATGGTGCGGGTGATAGTTGCCTGTATGACGTTCTTATAGCATTCTGGTTGGGTTTAATTTAATTGACTACAGATAATAATGATTTAATATATTACGAATGTGGTACAGCTAAAATACTAAGTCATAATTTGTGAATCGCGGCAACCTTCAAGAGTAAAACGAGATGTTACTGGGTGAATATTCGAACATTACCTATTTAACAAATCATCCTTCTCATCATAGTAGTTCTCTTTCAAAGTTCAGATTGTTTTTATTCTTGTCTTATTGCTTGACGACAGTGGTGTACTGAGTTTAAGTTTTCGTTATCATAATTTGCTGTTTTAAACATCTGCATTCTTAACTTTGTGTCGTAATCGTGTGTACTTTTTAGTTATTGTCTAAAACTGTTAACCATTATATCTATTTTCAGATACCCTATGTCTATTGCTGATATGCACACCAGTTTTTCTAGATGGCCACATGCGAATAATAGCAAGTAAGCCGCACTTGGAGAACCCGAATTCGTACGAGTCTCTGGAGTTATTGCCTTACATATCATCAAAATTGGCTCACAGGACAGCAGTTCTGCACGAAAACCCTGATGACCAGCAGAAACTGTTATCTCTTTTTACAAGTACCAAAAAAGAGGTAAACATCCAGCCAACCAAACATTTACCTACACAGGAGCTAAGACATAATGTTTCTTACGTACTGACACCTCATTTCAAAAAGTTCTACATACAAACACACCATCACGCCTGTATTCCCCGAAGGGTTAGGCAGAGGTGTGTTAACGTACTCACACGGTTCCCCGGTATGTGTAGGCCCTATGTAATATTGAGCCTATTATCATTATCTGAGAGCCTATTACATTGACTGCCTCATTAGTCTAGTGGTTCCAAGCGCGACTGTTACACTAGAGGTCCTGGGTTCTTTCCCCAGGTTTTTTAACTTTCGTTAATCGTCTTTCATTCATTCTTTCAACAACATGTCCAAACAACCTCAGCATATTCTTTTCAATACGCGTACATCATCTTTCAGTCCGCAACGTTGTCTTATCACACTGTTCCTCAATCTATCATTCCGAGTTACACCGCACATACTTCGCAAGGAACGCATTTCCACTGCATTTATTCTACTTTCATGTCTCTTCTACCACACCCATCATTCACTTCTATTGAAGTTACAGTGGGCTTACTCTTGAACTCAATTCCGATACATCGACATTGGAATTGTGCCGTTTCGTCAAGTTTCGTACTCTTGAATCCGAGACTAGCGCCAAATTGTTTCAATATTGCGCAGTGATTGAGTCAACTAAATAGGATTGGGAAACGACCCAACCATTGGCCAATCAGGGATGTCGATACAAGGTTAACGGATTTGAGCTCAAGAGTACAAAATCGCCCGACAGCCAAATTGACATTGGAATCCGATCACGTTTGGATTGGTATTGTATTGATTTCAAGAGTAAGCCTGCAGAATAAGTCAAGCGCAAGACCTGAAAGTAATTGGTTCAGAATCGACTACTGAATTGATTACAGTGGTTTTTAATATGTGTTAATTTTTCCCGAAAAGATACCTAATTACAATACCTGAAATATTCCCCTGATCCATCAGTGGGTCGAGGTATGGAAAACTGAAACCTATTTACACAAATTGTTATCGTGTTCATGCTCGCATCGATACCGTAGTCGTTTTGAGTACGACCGTAGTAGATAGTTTTTTTTTTATACCTCTAAGGTGGCAAACAAGCATGCGGCCCGCCTGATGGTAAGCGGTTACCGTAGCCTATCGCCGCTTGCAACTCCAGGGGTATCACTCGCGCGTTGCCGGCCCTGTAAAATATGGAGGAATAGTTGGGCTGGCAGCGTACGAGACATTCTGGCATGCATGATAGCGGCGGTAGCAAAACACCACCGGTCCCCCACACTGCCAACACAACGCTTCCTCGCGGAGCTCTGGCGACGTTGCTCACCGTTAGGAACACAACATAACGGACCTGTTATTTGGCTACGATTTTCTGCGAGGTGGAGGTACGTCCCCAATCGAGCAGCTCCAATTGTGAGTGGAATTATTCAATGCCACTATGCCCTAACCTCTCTTTTAAGAGACGTAAAATCACACAGTGATCAGAAGTTTTGCGTTAGCTGATTTAACTAATCTCTTGAAAAAAAATAATAGGTATGCTTAGATACGTGTCTCAAAATGACTTTAGGGTATCGTTATTATAATTATGACTCGTTATTCTAATCTACCTGGGGGCTTACTCTTGAACTCAATTCCGATACATCGACATTGGAATTGTGCCGTTTCGTCAAGTTTCGTACTCTTGAATCCGAGACTAGCGCCAAATTGTTTCAATATGCGTGGTGATTGAGTGAAATAAATAGAATTGGGAAACGATCCAACCTTTGGCCAATCTGGATGTCGATACAAGGTTAACGAATTTGTGCTCAAGAGTACGAAATCGCCCGACAGCCAAATTGACATTGGAATTGAATCACGATTGGATTGGTATTGTATTGTTTTCAAGAGAAAGCCTGCTGTTCGAGGACGTGCGCTTATTCAGTTAAACGCCACAAAAGCACGATTATTATGTGTTCTTCAGTGAAGACCGTGACTCGGCAAACGTAGCGTAGGAGGCCCTCCGGCAAGATGGAGTGATGATTTGCGAAAGGTTGCTGGCAGAAGCTGGATGCGACAAACCCAGGACAGGGTGAAATGGCGCACGTTGGGGGAGGCCCACTTCCAGAAGTGGACTATTATAGGATGATGATGTTTTTATTTTAATTATAAATTATTATATTTCAGGTAAAAAATGCAGAAGCATTTCTATCCGAAATGCTTCGAGTTTTGAAGAATTTGTTCGCTAAGAAACCAGGGGGAGAGACCTCAAAACAGAAAAACAGCGGCGGCCAAAGCATAGCGTGGTCTTATTACGATGATCTTGGAAAATAAAAATTAAATTCTAACCTGTCTGTTCTGTTTTACATTTGAATTATCGTGAACTAGAGAAGAATTTCAAATTATCTAATAAAGATTCACACACTTTTGCAATGCGAAATATAAAATCATTATGCAAATTCACCCTAAATATAATAAAAAAGTAATCGCTCAGAGTAAAAAAAATGAGGGGCTTTTTAAACAATAAATACTGCTCTAGGTACCAGTTTTACCATAACTCAATGTCTAACAATTAAAAATCTTCAATTAATCACTACATAGTATAAAAAAAAGTCGCTTCCCGCTGTCTGTCTGTCCCTTTGTATGCTTAGATCTTTAAAACTACGCAACGGATTTTGATGCGGTTTTTTTAGTAGATAGAATGATTCAAGAGGAAGGTTTTAAGCTATTTAACATTACGCTACGACTATTAGGAATGGGGCAACGCGGGTAAGTAATAAAGGAAACAATTTACTTTGATTATAGATGTTTTATTAAATAAATTACTCACTCAATTAATAAAATATTGTCTAAAAATGCGTTTCTTATTCACAATATATTTTACACACGATTTAAATAATATTTACAAGATTATAGCCCTTCAAAAGTTGGCCAAAATTCAGAATGCATGTAATCAAATTTGGTACAGCCAACCACATCAAGTTACCACTCGATCCGATCGCCAATAATTAACAAAAATGTAATGTAACTGTTAGTAATTGCAACACTAAGATGATCTTTTTATATTTTTTTTCCATTTTCCATGCTAAGATTATAAAGTTATTTTTTTCGCGGGCTGGATTCGTTGTCACGTCGATACGTCATAAGGTGACGTTAAATCAGAATGTGAAGGCAAATTTCGATTTGGCGGATAGGACTCGCGGTGGCTTAGAGGTCAGATTGTCTGGTTTATTTAACCAGAAGACACAGGTTCGATCCTGCCCGCGATTGAATTTTTCCTTCAATAAAAAAAAAATAATAAAATTAAGACCTCCAACAACATAGTTGACCCGTGTCCATGGATGCTGTAAAGAATGCGCAACGTCGGGAATTAAATAATATCAATACAACGCGATAAAATACGTAAAAAGTAGTTTTATTTCAATGTCTAATAATCGCGTGTCAGAAACCAGTGTTACCACGAATTGTCAAATTTCCCCATTGTATAATAA
Source organism: Acronicta aceris (assembly GCA_910591435.1). Taxonomy (NCBI): domain Eukaryota; kingdom Metazoa; phylum Arthropoda; class Insecta; order Lepidoptera; family Noctuidae; genus Acronicta; species Acronicta aceris. Next base: position 4,172,516 of record OU342787.1, on the reverse strand, counting down.
ACTCTATTATTTGGAAATTCCATTGAAAATCGATGGACACGATGTGCTGTTGACTGTACAATTAAATAATATGCTACAGGTCGATCAAACTGTGTCTGAAGTTAGTCACACAGGGAAAATCACTTAAAAAGTGTTTTTGTAGAGAAATATCGAAATTAGTAATCACGAATACGAAACATTTAATACCTCAATGAGGACTACCGTTTCTAAGCTCACCAGATGGCGCTACTGGCGCGTAAGGTCCTGAAGAATAGCTGTTAAAATTTGTTAGTACGCGCGTAAAAACAAAATGTACATTAAATAATGTTTAATACCTTTAAATCGTTCTGGTAAAATAACTAACATACCGCGGAGATACGTAGTACCGTTTTGTTCGGAAAAAAAGAAGGACATAAGTTTCCGAAAGACAAATCTGTCACAAAACACTAACATTCACTGACCCGTAACTCATAGTTGCCATAATTAATCTCAGATATTACAAAATGTTCACTAAATTATTCGAATTACTAATAAACCCGCGTAGCCCATCCAGTGTAATTTGACATTTCGGAGACCTCACGCTACACTAGCGCCTCTAGCGGCGAATTCATACGCGGTAGCCCTCATTATCTACACACCGAATTTTATGTGGGGCCGAAGCAGAAGATAGGAGGAAGGATCCTATTGGGTCGAAGTGCACTGATGCCTTCAGTGCACTTCGACCCAATAGGATCTTTTGTGCTTCCCACAGATACCTATTCCTCATCCCCACCCAGTTCTTCAAACAGCTCTTCCATGAGCTTTATAATGAGGCCTGGGGGCATGAGTCTATAGTCCTCTGATCTTGGATAACCCTACTCCAAGAGGCGCATTCGCTTTCTCGAGTTTGTATATTCAAATTTACCACTGCAAAATCACTTGCGGACAACTTCAGACGTGGACTGTATTTATCGACATAAATAATGCGAGATTAAATTCCTCGGTATGTACATAACACTATTTTTAAATAAGGAAATCGCAAGGAAAGTATTAGTTGGAAGTCTGTTATTGATATAGATTTTTCTTTTTCGTTTTCCCAACATAACTTTGTTGTTTATGAACCGATGTTGACTATACTTTTCCCATGTAGTGTAGTTGACTGATATTTTTTAATGATCTCATAAAAACGACCATAAACAGAGCCGAATAACAAAAAATCAAAATCGGTTCAAAGATAAGGTAAAATGAGCATTTTAATTTTTATGCTAGTCAGAGAGCGTACTATGTACGTAGGTACGCACCTTGTGACGTGAAACCGTTATCGAAAACCGACACATTTTACGAAAAAGTTTGACAGTGCCTCTGCCGTTTCAGTCGCACTTTTTTACAACCACTGGACCAGAGGTTCTCAAACTTATTTCATTTACCGCCCACTTTGAGAATAAAATATTTTTTAGAGCCCCTAAATTTTTTTTATTTTACCACATCTGAAACTGCTTCAAACACCCCCAATTTTCTCTGGAACCCTTGCCCCCCGTAGGCTTCCAGCGCCAACAGGGGGGCGTTATCGCCCACTTTGAGAACCTCTGCACTAGACTAAACAAGCTATACATACATAAATAAATAAATAAAATTATGTAATGCGAGTATTCGACACTTATAATCAACCCATTATACTGTCCCACTGCTGGGCACGGGTCTCCTCTCACAATGAGAGGGATTAGACTATAGTCCACCACGCTAGCCTAGTGCGGGTTGGCAGACTTCACACGCCGTCGAGAAAATCTCTCAGGCATGCAGGTTTCCTCACGATGTTTTCCTTCACCGTTTAAGCGCGTCATAATTCATGACTTCGAAGTCAGAGGATTCGAACTCGAGACCTTTGACTTGGCAGTCCAAGGTCATATCAGTACCTTTGACTTAGCAGTCCAAGGTCATATCACTGTACACTTCAATATCATAGCCACTTATTATCTATTATTATGCTATATTATTATAGTTAAAACTACAGTTTGTTCGTATGTTACCATCTGTAGGCTTTGATACATGAATCAGTAAATATAAATAATTATTTTCCAAGCGGCCATCTATAAAGTACACGAATTTCATCATTTTTAGGGTTCCGTACCCAAAGGGACCCTTTTTTTTAAAAAAAAACATCTTTGCCCCACACTACGATTTTCCCCTGTATCGTGGGTGCGTTTACAAACACAAATTCTCAAATACACAAACGCCCAGACCTAAGTGACACACTTAACTTATTACTAAGACTCTGCTGTCCGTCCGTCCGTCTGTCTATCTGTCCGTCTGTCACCAGGCTGTATCTCATGAACCGTGATAGTAGATAGTTGAAATTTTCACAGATGTATTTCTGTTGCCGCTATAACAACGAATACTAAAAAACAGAATAAAATAAATATTTAAGGGGGTCCCATACTACAAACGTGATTTTTTTTGCCCTTCTTATAGATAATGGTACGGAACCCTTAGTGCGCGAGTCCGACTCGCACTTGGCCGGGTTTTTTTAATTGGTCATGGAAAGGAAATGCCTTTTTTTCCCCAGGCGGCGGAAGTCCATCAGGATTTCTCATGGACTTTCGCCGCCTGGGGAACGCGACGGAGCGTGTTGGACTCCATCCAAAGTGGGTGACCTACCGACTAAAACCACCTCACCACTTTTTGCTGGGGTTACGGGCGCAAGATTCATTCCTCCGCGACCCGAGCAGTGGGGGAAGGAAATACCTGGCGTAACTCATTATTATACCATGATTTAGACCTATCCCACTGCTGGGCACGGGTCTTCTCTCAGAATGAGAGGGGGTAAGCAGTTGTATTGTAAAACATACCTTACCAACATTGAAATAAAATACTTTTTACGGATTTCATCGCGTTCTATCTGTGCTATTTAATGCCCGACGGTTCAGATCCTTTACAGTTGATGCCAGACACCGCCGTTCCAGAAAGTCAGCGGTTTGTGATCACACTCTTGACAAGGCCCAGCACTATATCAGATTTAATAAACCACAAGTCCCCGCAAAAGAAAACCGATTCCTGCCCAGGACGATTCGTGACGCTATTGAAATTTGGAACCCCATTAGATTCTATTAAATCTAAATCCAAGTCCAAAACTGCAAGACCAAAGGACATGGTGAACTCTTTCTTCGTAATTAACAAAAATGTAAGGTAGCTGTTAGTAATTTTAGCATTAAGACGTCCAACACCTCGGTCTACCCGTGACCATGGATGCTGTAAAGGATCCGAAACGTCGGGAATCAAATAATATCAATACAACGCGATAAAATCCGCAAAAAGTCGTTTTATTTCAATTCGCGAAGTGTCAGACAACAGTATACCTTATCTACACTTATATCTTTAAGTTGTAATAAACAGGTTTATCTTCAATCGTTGGTCCGATGTCTCCCGCCTTAGGATGGTATTCGGGCCACATTGCGGCCGCGATGTCCAGATCGTCTGTATCCCCTTGAGGCTGTAATTGGCCCTGGAAAGAATACAATCCTATTATCTATTTATTTATTTGTCTAGCTAGTTTCAGCCCGCCGTTTCACTAGCTTTGCAAAAGGATTGACTATAACCTGGCTTCTAGACAGCATTTCAAGATGAAATATGATAACTTTCAACCGACTTCAAAAATGAGGAGGTTCTCAATTCGACTTGAGGATTCTTTTTTTTGATCGGTAGATACTTTAAAGGTGGTCCCATAAAAATTTGGTGAAGATTTGATCATAAAATTTAGAACAAAATGACAATAACACGTAACGACCGAGTAAATGATAACATCGTCTAGGTATACGTAAAATATTACTCGCTACTAAAAATGTTGAAACAAAATAACTTATAAGAAAAAGTAGAACCGCCTTAAAAAACATAAAAAATAATGTTACGTGCGAAACAGTTTCGGAAGTCGGTGGCGAAATCAAAAGATCCGATCAATCGAAGGCACCGACTTTCGAAACTGTTTCGCCATAATTATTTTACACTTTTCAGTTTTTGATATTCCCAGGATGTCTCACAATTGAGACGAATGAACGCTTCTCAAGCTAAAATCCGTCAAGCTGTTTAGGCTACACTCGAAAAACATAACATAACCCTATTTCCGTCGCAGTCGGGTCAAAGACATACAACTGAATGAGGGCTACCGTTTGTGAATTCGCCGCTAGAGGCGCTAGTGTAGCGTGAGGTCTCCGATTTGTATTACTTTGTTTTCACGCGCGTAATAACAAACTTTAAAAGCTATACTTCAGGACCTTACGCGCCAGTGGCGACATCTGGTGAGCTTAAAAACGGTAGCCCTCATTCTTATCATAACTTCTCAATTTTTTTAAGCCGTTTACAAATAACTGCCTAGTAATCTATCTTGAAGTTTTGGTTGATAGATTTTGATTTTGACTCTGGTGCTCACCTGTCTCGCATCAGACCTCCGTTTCCCCCGGGCGCGCTTGGGCCAAGGTTTCTTCAGATGCACGTATGTGATGTGAGCCCGCTTCTCACTGGCATGCTTGAAGCCTTTGCCGCACATCTCGCATTTGAAAGGTTTCAGACCGGTATGTATCTAAAATATATGATTTTAATGTTAAGAAACAATAAAAAACTGGTCTACTGAAATCCGTTGTGGTTCTTTCTTCTAAAGCAGATATCAGACATTTAGACATTATGTGTTTTATTTAATACTGTGACCAGGATCTATCGCGTAGCGCGACTGCTACGCGATAGATCCTGGGTTCAATCCCCAGGTCAAGCAGTGTTATTGGGTTTTTCTATCCAGCTTGGAGTCTGGATTTGTGCCCGGCAATTAGCTCGCCCCCTATAACATGGGACCTAAACATACCGGCTAACTGTGGGTGCACATTGGTGCACCTTGCCTAACCCTTCGGGTAATACAGGCGTGATGGTATATTTATTTAATACTAATAAGCCGAAACTTGAAAAGAGACCACGAAGTCGCTTACTGCTGCCTTACTGTTGGCTCACTGCTGGCTTGCTGCTGTCTTACTGTTGGCTCACTGCTGGCTTACTGTTGGCTCACCATTGCCTCACTATTGGCTCGCTGCTGGTTCAAACCTTACTCCTCATACTTACAAATATCGTTTGCTGTGCAAATGGTGCGGTAAACACTCCTTACTTTTGGTTCACTGTTGGATCCTTCCCAACCGTCTGTTATCTCACTGTTGGTTCACCACTGGCTCGCTATTGGCTAGACTACTTGCTCGATACTGGCTACTTAAGAATATATGCCACTGTCTGTTGCTGTCTTGAGAAGTGTTTCCGGCACAGCGCGCACACGAAGCTGGCTCACTGTGGCCTCGTTACTAGCTACTTTAATTATACACGACACTTACACACAAACATGTGCCGCTATCGGTTGCTGCTGTGGTGAAAAATTTTTGCTGCCCCGAGCCCACGCGTACTTGGCTATTGTTAACTCGCTGCTGGCTTACCATTGCCTAGCCCCTGGCTCGCCGTTGGCTCAACGTTGGCTAACCGCTAGCTCGCTGCTGGCTTACTGTTGGTTCACCGTTGCCTAACTACCAGCTCACTGCTGGCTCACTATTAGCTCGCTGCTGGCTCACTATTAGGTCGTTGCTGGCTCACTATTAGGTCGTTGGTGGCTCACTGTAGGCTCACCGTTGACTGATTGCTGGCTCACTATTAGCTCGCTGCTGGCTCACCATTAGCTCCCTGCTGGCTCACTATTAGCTCGTTACTGGCTCACTATTAGGTCGTTGCTGACTCGCTGTTGGCTCACCGTTGGCTAACCGCTGGCTCGCTGCTGGCTTACTGTTGGTTCACCGTTGGCTAATTACCAGCTCACTGCTGCCTCACTGTTGGCTTGCTACTGGCTCACTGTTGGCTCGCTATTGGCTCACTGTTGGCTCGCTATTGGCTCACTGTTGGCTCAATCTTGGTTCTCTACTAGCTACTTACAAACATATGCCGCTGTCTGTTGCTGTGTGTTGAGAAGTGTTTCCCGCACAATGCACACACGTAGCTGGCCCGCTCCTGGCTGTGTACTCGTCTGTGGGCCACGAGACGTTGCTTCATTCTGAAGGATTTGCCGCAAGACTCGCATTTAAATGGTCTCTCCCCAGTATGTACCCATGTATGATCCTTTAGTAAGGCATAGCTCTGAAAAACAGAAAAGGTTAATCTAATATTATTTGTCACTAGCTGTTGCCCACAAGTATTACTTTGTTGGCAAAAGTATTACGTAAATTACTCCATAAAACATCAGCTATTTGACAGTGAAGGTCCCGTTCAAATCGGCTCAGCCATTTCGGAGATTAGCCGGAACAAACAGAAAGAAAATTTTGAAAAATAAACCTTCCCAGGCAAAGTTTCATCGCAATCGGATGAACGGATTTTATCACGTGGGAGAGCCATGCTTCGGTACGAATGGGCCGGCTCGACCGGAGTGATACCACGGCCTCACAGAAAACCGGCGTTAAACAACGCTTACGTTGTGTTTCGCCAAGTGAGTGAGGTTACCGGAGGCCCAATCCTCTTTAAAACGTCGGCAACGCACTCGTGACTCCTCTTTTGGTGTTGTCTCTTCCATGGGCGGCGGTAATCGCTTACAATCAGGTGATCCGTCTGCTCGTTTGCCCTCCTATCCCATAAAAAAAAATCATTCACTACCCCATCACTATTAGCTGTAGTATCGTAACATTATTTTTCTTTGAACTCTCAAGTTACTGAATACAATTAATATTCGAAGTATAGCGTAATAGAACGTAGTGACTGTCTCATTAGTCTAGTGGTGCCAAGCGCGACTGCTACGCTAAAGGTCCTGGGTTCGATCACGAACGAATCACGTTATAGTTTAAGCTTGAATTGCCAATAAAAACGTAATACAAACAATATTTTATCCATTTGTATTATTATCCGGATTCGAATACCGTTAATCCAGGTTCCTAGCTTACCATTTTGTCTAACACTACTGAAACGATCAGAAAATAAATAAATCCCGAACGAAACGCTTTGAGTCCGCTTTTATCATGCGTACCGCTGAAATAACGAGTGTGTTTCCCGAGTGGGTCTTTCCCGATATATATAATCTGGGTGTTTTTAAATCACGTGTTTATTGTCAATTTACATAGATGTTGAACTCTGACACCCAAGCTAAGATTTAACTTGTGTTATGAGTGTCAGTCGGTGATTCGGTTTCTTCTAGGCAAACGCGCTCCATCGTAGATCACAGTGTCGTTTAACATCAGGCGCACTGGCGGTCAAGTGTAAGCGTATCACGAATAAAAAAAGAGAAAAAAACTCCACCAAACTTAGAATAGAATAGAATATTCTTTATTGCACACCACAAAACAAAAAAATAATGTTAAGTACAAATTTCTAAGTCATAAAAGGGTACAATGGGCGGTCTTATCGCTAAAAGCGATCTCTTACAGATAACCTTTGGATGGACACGAGAGAAAGGAGAGGTGAAAAATAGGTAGCCTGGCGTACACAAGAAAGAAAGAAAAAAAAAAAAACTACTTAAAACAATAATAAATCATACACAAATTGTGACATTGTAAATACACAATATACATACTTACATAATTATACATACAGTATAAATATAATATATATTTAATTAGATATATATATATATATATATCTTATATATATATATATATATATATATATATATATATATATATAATAATTCATATTTAATTAGAAAATTGTAATGTGCGAGTATAGTGCAGATATTGATGTAGCAATCTGTATAAGTACATATATATATTTATCTGTAAAATTGTTGTGCCCGCGGTCTGAGCTTGTCATGCTCACTTAAATGTCCTGCTGATGGTGGCGTTGTGTGTCGGGTTGTTTTATTCCCTACAATATGGTTGAGTCGAACCACGCCGATACGCACGTCATGCTCGTGAACGGGTGCTGTCTGTCGGGGCTGGTCAGCTCTTACTTGCTGTGGCAATCCCTAATTCCTTTTGTATATTGAATAAATCTTATACATCAAACTGCAGAATTCTCAGCAACTAGTTGGAACAAAGTTGTAAAACATAACTAATATTGTAATCAAGTTTTTCTATTTTTTTAAAAAGAGTGTCTATGGAGTTTCTTGCCGGCTCTTCTCCATACGACCCACTTTTTGGAACCGTGCAAATAGTTTTGACTTTTCAAAAGTACCTATTTAGTGGTCTAATTGAAATAAAACATTTTGACTTTTGACTTTTGACTTTTATATATATATATAAAGTCAAGTTTTATATATATATATATATATAATGTAAGATACAGATAACTTAGCAAAGTTATCAAGAATTACATTTGCTTAGATTTATTTCCAGTGAAGTATTTCGGACGAAATGGTAGATTAGGAACCTAGATTAACGTTATCTGAAGCCGAATATTAACATAATTTTATTAAGTTGTGTTTGAATTACGATTTATTTTGGTATTACATTATTATGGGAAATTCGGTCCACCAGACTTTTAATGGGATTCCAAACAGATGATCAAGACTCAGCCATCTTGTCTATTGAAGTTTTAGTGATTTTAATTTTAATAGCCTCACGAACCATTGTGGGTAGGAGTCGATTTTTGTTTTAGAAGGACTTAGGGTATAGATAACAAATCCAAGCCCAAAGCTGCGAGCTGCAAGATCAAAGGACAACGTGAGCTCATTCCGATAAACTTACTTGGAACATCCTGCCACAGACTTCACACATACACGGCGACTTCATTGAAGGGTAGTTGGTTCGATTCTTATCCGGATGCATTCGTCTGAAGTGACCGTGGTACGCCCTCGAGTCTTCTAACTGAAGACCACACTGCAATTCAAAAATAAAATTAAGGTATCTTTTTGTGATTTTTTTTTGCATTTTCCATGCTAAGATTATTAAGTTATTTTTTAGTAAAGGAAAAAATTCAATCGCGGGCAGGATTCCAACCTGCGTCTTCTGGTTTGATATACCAGACGCTCTGACCGCTAAGCCACCGCGAACCCTACCCGCATGATTGAAATTTTGCCTTCACATTCCGTATTTACTTCTTAAGATGACGTTTGGTGACATCTATGAGAGGCAAGTTACCTTTTTTTTTTTTTTTTTTTGTTTCGTGTGGAAAATCCTCATGGACATCCGCCGCCCGGGGAGGCGACGGGGCGTGTCGGACTCCACCCAGAGTGGGTGACCTACCGACTAAAAACCACACGGTGTTCCCTCCTGCACCTGCGGCGTCGGGGGCTACGGGAAACAGACAATTCGTCCGCGGCCCCCGACTGGTGCCGGCCCGCCCCTGCGGGCCCCATCTGTACATATGTAGGGGGGGAGTGAGGCGTTGGACTCCCCCCCATCGCCATTGAGGGGCGCGCGTGGAACACTACGCGCCACCGCCTCGAGTCCTAGAAGGGGGGGTGTGGCGGGCGTCCCCGCGCCCGCCACCCCCGGACCCATTTAGGGAGGCTGGAGGAGGGCGTTATCTGCCCTCCGCCGACGTCTCCCGGTGCGCCGGGAGCGGGTCGGGTCAGTGCTGGCACTGTCCCTCTCCCGCTCCGCGACCTCCTTCTGCGAGACGACAGTTTCGCAGAAGGCGATCACTGCGTCCCAAGACGCGAGGCAAGTTACCTTAAGTTAACCGTGTCGGTTGAGAGGTAAGGTAACTTGCCTCTCATAGATGTCACCAAACGTCATCTTAAGAAGTAAATACAGAATGTGAAGGCAAAATTTCAATCATGCGGGTAGGGTTCGCGGTGGCTTAGCGGTCAGAGCGTCTGGTATAATATATATAATATCAAACCCGAAGACGCAGGTTCGAATCCTGCCCGCGATTGATTTTTTTCCTTTACTAAAAAATTACTTAAAATTAAAGTGTTATTTCTACAATGTGATCAATGTGTTAAGAAAACCCTGTCCGACCCGTGAAGGTATTGTTAGGTATCGAGATCTTCACTTTACGAGCAATTAATAAATATAAATTTCCGAACGCCGCCATCTTGGCGCGCTTTCTGTGACGTCACTTTACATAAAAACAGTAATTGTTTATCAGTTTTTTATTTTTGATCGTTTTATCCAATGGACTGCCTCATTAGTCTAGTGGTTCCAAGCGCGACTGTTACGCTAGAGGTCTTGGGTTCGATCCCCAGGTCGAGCAAACTGAGTTTTTCTATGAAATTCTCAGTAGCAGCTCGGAGTCTGGGTTTGTGCCCGGTTAATGGCAATAGGCTCGCCCCCTATTACATGTGACCTAAACATACCGGCGAACTGTGGGTGTACATTAGTACGCTTCTGCCTAACCCTACGGGGAATGCAGGCGTGATGGTATGTATGTACGTTATCCAATGGATTATTTAAATATTGGCAAGTTTTCTAATTAATTAGAACTTGAAGGGACATGAAATTAATTTCACACCTGATAATTACAATCCGAAATGTGTACGGTGACGTCACAAAGTGTCAGTTGACATAGGTTCCGTTTTGCTCTGTTATTTTTCAGGCGCTATTTTTACTATTATATTGAAATGACTACTTTTTACGGATTTTATCGTGTTGTATAGACATTATTTCATTCTCGACGTTTCGGATCCTTCATAGCATCCATGTTCACAGGTACGAACCACCTGCTTGGAATCCCATTATAGATTCTATGAAATCTAAATCCAAGCTCAAAACTACAAGACCAAAAGACACAGTGAGCTGATGCTGTGTGAATCGGATCGCCAATAATAAGCAAAAATGCTTTACACTTTGTGCGCTGTAGCATGGTGCGGGTGACAGTTTCATAAAATTTCGTTTCACTCCTGAAGGTTGCCGCGATTTACAAATTATGAAATGAAAATGAAATGAAATTATTTATTCTGCAAGTAGATCTTTAGAGATACTTTTACATGTCAATGGTTTGGGTTTTTTTTATCTAGATGGCTTCGGCATTTCCTAACTGACGACCTCTGAGAAGAAACACCGAAACAAACTCAGAGAATCATGGTCTCTTTTAAAGTCCAGACATGGAAGAACACTTATATGTGAGTGGTACGATGTAGGGTAATGTCTGAAATGGCCTTTTGAACAAAGAACCATATCAGCTTAGAGTAGACCAGTCCCAACTGACGGCACGCATGCATCAGTCATCGTGTAGCTCAACCAAAATAGCACTAAACACTTAGTATTTCATCAATCATTAATAACTGTAGTTAATTAAATTGAACAATTATATCAACATCATACAGGCAACTGTCACCCGCACCATGCTACATCGCAAAGAGTGAAGTAATTTTAACATATAGACGTCAAACGGCTCAGTCTACCCGTGACCATGGATGCTGTACAGGATGCGAACTTTTGGGAATCAAATAATATCAGTATATAGTTAATGTCGCGATTACTACTTCCATGAATCTAGAACTTGTTATAGACCAACAAACTGCAAAAAATCACTTGAAATTTGAATTTGGCCGGCTCAGGTGAACGATCAGCTTTAATATAGAAAACTGAATTCCTTTCCATTTTTTGTTTCCCAAAATTGACACAATAAAAATAAAAGACGATTCTCCTAATACGAGACTAGCTTCTGCCCGCGACTTTGTCTGCGTGGACTTCAAGATTGGGTCCGACCTGGATAAAAAGTAGCCTATGTGTTATTCCAGACTATAATCTAACTGTGTGCCAAATTATATCCAGATCCGTACAGCCGTTCTGGCGTGAAAGAGTAACAAACATCCATACTCAAAAACTTTTACGTTTATAATATTACATACTTACATACATACACTCACGCCTTTCTCCCACAGGGGTAGACAGAAACTATAGACTGCCACTTGCTACGATTCTTGCATACTTCTTTTGCTTCTTCCACATTCATACATCTTCTCATACATACACGCCGGTTGTGAGTGCTACGCACCTGACCTTTTTGAAGGATTTCGCCAATAAGATCGGCGTATGTCCTTCTAGGGCATATAATATTAGTAAGGATTGAACGAAGTAAGAAAGCTAATGTAATTCAAAGCTTTAATAACTAACAAGGTCCATTCCAAAAGATTCCATTCCTTTTATTTTTCGAAAACAATAAAAATCGTGTCTACCCACTGGTTTTGTGTCAATTTTGGGAAACAAAGATAACAAACCAATTCCATTGTTTTCTATAATTAAGACTAAATGTACTTTTAGGTACGTCTCGAATCCCGGAACAGTTTTCCCGAAAAAAATGTTGTCGTAAGGTAGTCTCCAATTTTGTCTCTGTTCTTTGGTGAAAATTAGGTAAATTAGCTCACCTTTTTCCGATCATTGATAATCACTATTACTAACCTGTTCACACGGTATAGGTCCCTCAGCCTTCCGCATCTGACTCGGGTATATCCGTCTCTTTTCATCAGACTCCTTGTCTTTCTCCCGCAATATCCTCTCGTTCTCTTTGCACTCTTTTGTTTTTCTACTTTTTTTCGGTTTGTTTGATTCTCTTGAGTCTTTGTCGGTGCCTGTTGAAGATAAAATTACTCGGGAGTTTGGATTTGTGCCTGGCTGATGGTAATAGGCTCGCCCCCTATTACGTGGGACCAAAACATACCCGTGAACTGTGAGAGTAAACCTTTGCCTAACCCTTCGGGGTATACAGGCGTACAGTAAACGCTCAAAAGTCCATAAGCACGCTAAGGATTACATTGCTATGAACAGTACGAGCGAGCTCAATACAGACAGTGCGTGTCACTTGTTAACGACAAAGAATAGAAGGTCGTAAGTCAAACTAAACGTCAAGCTATTGCGTTGTGAGATTGCCTAAGGACTTTTGGTCGCCACTGTACATATTATGCACCGATGACCGTTGGACTGTCAAGTCAAAGGTCTCGAGTTCAAACCCAAGGCACGCACCTCTGACTTTTCGAATTAACTATTTAATACGCACATGCGTATTAAATAGTTAATTATCACGCGCTTAAACGGTGAAGGAAAACATCGTGAGGAAACCTGCATGCCTGAGAGATTTTCTCTATGGCATGTGAAGTCTGCCAACGCGCACTAGGCCAGCGTGGTGGACTATAGCCTAATCCCTCTCATTCTGAGAGGAGACCCGTGCCCAGTAGTGGGACAGTATAATGGGTTGACTATGTTATGATTATGTACATATTATTATTCTTACCTGTGTTATGTCTAGCAGAAACACTCAGATGTCGTTTGTGAGCCTCTGAAGATATAAACCGGACGTTACATAGCTCGCACAGAGGACCATCTTCCGGTATCTGAAACAATCAATTATTTTTTTATTCATCATAGGCTTACGCTTCACCGCCAGTTCGCCTGATGTTAAGCGACACTGCGATCTACGATGGAGCGCGCTTGCCTAGAAGAAACCGATTCGAATATATGGGTGTTAAAAATGAAATTTTGTCATTTACAATTTCAATCAAATAATCAATTGCAATTGAATTAATCAATTGCAACTAAAATTAATCAATTTTTTTTTATGTGATAGTAGGGCAAACGAGCAGACGGATCACCTGATGGTAAGCGATTACCGCCGCCCATGGACACCCGCAACACCAGAGGAGTCACAAGTGCGTTGCCGACCTTTTAAAAGAGGATTGGTCCTCCGGTAACCTCACTCACTCGGCGAAACACAACGTAAGCGTTGTTTGACGCCGGTTTTCTGTGAGGCCGTGGTATCACTCCGGTCGAGCCGGCCCATTCGTGCCGAAGCATGGCTCCCACGTGACAAAACTAAAATTAATTTTATTTTATAATATTATGTAACCATACCTAGCTATGTACCTGCTATAAATACACCAAATATTTGTACGCTGGAGACGGCAGAATATTTTGTACTAATACTAATATTCGGACAAATAAGCGGTTTAAGCGGCGGTAGCCTAATGGCGTCGGACTTGCGATCATGCGGTTGCCGGTTCGAACCCCACCCATTGCACTACCGACGTGAACCCACTCGTAACACAAGCATTTTTAGCTTAGCACGAGGGGTTAACAAGAATACTAGTAATGTGCGACCCACATTGCTAGTAAGTTTTAAAACAAAGAAAAAAAATATTATATATTATAATTATTATTAAATATATACGCGATGAAATCCGTCAAAAGTATTTTTATTTCAAATTTTATTTGGCGATAAGCCCCTTTCGGGTCGGTCAGGATTTTTTAAAACAGTGTATACATTTTCAAAACTTTGCAGGGTTGTGAACGGTTGCAGTGATCAGTTCGACCTCCATTTTGACAGTTTAGGTAAATTGAAAGCCAGTTTTTGTAAGTATATACCTGAACATTAGTTCTTAGCCCTGCATTGTCCCGGGTGGGTGAATTGAGGCTACATTTATAACCTTTTTTTTTTGTATTGCTTATTTTTATTTTTACTTCAATATGTTTTCATTTAGCTTAAATTAACTGCACATTTGATGATATAGTCTTTTATTACATTTTCTTTTTTTTATAAGTTACGACAACGTTTTGTGTGTATGCAGAGTTTACCTGTAAGTGATTGTTACACCTTATTCTGATTTGTTGCTTCTGTTTCATTTGCTTATACCGGTGTATACAATTGTTGGTGAACCAAAATGAATAAATAAAAACATTGTCTTTTGTTAAGAAAAAAACGACTTAAGGCTACTAAGTTAAACAACACTTACGTTGTGTTTCGCCGAGTGAGTGAGGTTACCGGAGGCCCAATCCCCTTTTAAAAGGTCGGCAACGCACTTGTGACTCCTCTGGTGTTGCGGGTGTCCATGGGCGGCGGTAATCGCTTACCATCAGGCGATCCGTCTGCTCGTTTGCCCTCCTATCACATAAAAAAGTGACTTTGAAAATGCTATCGTTTGGTTTACCTGTGAGTTTTCCAGACGGTGTTTGAGTTTCTTATGTAGTTCTATGCCCTTGGCGCTGACAAACGAGTACCCGCACAGTTCGCACACGAAGTCAGACGGATGCTTGATTCGTATGTGTCCCATATACGTCGTGAATTTACTGTAACAAACATTTTGTCTTGTAATAACATAACCAACCATCACGCCTGTATTCCCCGAAGGGTTATTAGGACGCTTGAGGTCCTGAATTCGATTCCCAGGTCGAGCAAAGTGTTATTGGATTTTTCTATGAAATTCTCAGTAGCAGCTCGGAGTTTGGAATTCGTGCCCGTTACATGGCACCTAAACATACTTCGTCTTGTACTAACATAACCCTTTAGGGTGCTACGCTTGAGGTCCTGGGTTCGATTCCCAGGTCGAGCAAAGTGTTATTGGATTTTTCTATGAAATTCTCAGTAGCAGCTCGGAGTTTGGAATTCGTGCCCGGTTAATAGTAATAGGCTCGCCCCGTATTACATGGCACCTAAACATACCGGCGAACTGTGGGTATACATTTTAAAAGCTGGTCAATCACTACATATGTAGTATAAAACAAAGTCTCTGTCGCTGTCTGTCCGTCCCTATGTATGCTTAAATCTTTAAAACTACGCAACGGATTTTGAAGCGGTTTTTTTAATAGATAGAGTGATTCAAGAGGAAGGTTTTAAGCTATTTAACATTACGCTACGACTCTTAGGAATGGGGCAACGCGGGTGAAACCGCGGGCGGGCCGCTAGTATGTAATATGTAATTTTAGTGTAAATATAAAATGTAATTTATTAAGTTATCTTTTAGTAAAGGAAAGAATTCAATCGTGGACAGGATTCGAACTTGCGTCTCCTGGTTGGATACACCAAACGCTCTGACCTCCAAGCCACTGCGAACCCTACGCGCATGATTGAAATTTTGTCTTCACATTCTGAATTTACGTCATAAGGTGACGTTGGTGACATCTATGAGAGGCAAGTTCAGTGTCGTACGATGCCACCTTACTTTTTAACTATCTTTTTTATTTTTCCTTTACCAAAAAATAACTTTATAATCTTAGCATGGAAAATGCAAAAAAAAAACACAAAAAGATATGTAATTTATTATTTGTAATTGTGGTCAATTAAGGTGTCATGCCCACCGTGCCCACAAAGGTGGATCCGCGCTTGTATCAACTCAAACTCAACTCACACAAACTCATCCTGGCAGTGTGGACAGCGGTACTTCGTTCCCTTATGCCATCTTTCATGTAGTCTCGCCGTCTGGCGGTGTGTGGTCACATATGTGCATTGGTTGCAGCTGAACCGCTGCGTGTGATGTGCGGTTATGTGCTTGCGCAAGGCATGAGGATGCTTAAAGTGAGTCTTGCATATTCCGCATTCATGCTCCCCACATTGCTGAAAAAATATGTAATATAACATGGTGTAAACATTTCAATTCAATCTAATCTGTATTCACCAATATTTTTTTTATTGGTTTAAGTCAGCACGAATAATAAATATGAATGTAGAGGGACGGAGGGGTAGAGGAAGACCAAAGAAAAGATGGATGGATTGGGCAGGAAGAAGAAGAAGAAGTCAGCAAACGAGCAGACGAGCCACCTGGTGGTAAGTAGTCATTGCCGACCATCTACACCTGCAACACCAGAGGAGTTGCTGGTGCGTTGCCGAACCTTAAGAGTCCTTACGGACTGCAAAGTGCCAGAGCCGCAGCAACCGAAGGGAATCTGGCTCTTACGCGCAAAAGTTGAAACACGCATCGAGGTTGCTTTACGACAGAGTATAAATTAATAAAGCCGAGATCTTCCGATTTTGTACAAATCCAAACTCCGAGCTGCTACTGACAATTTACACTTTGTATCGACCTTGGATTCGAACCCAGGACCTCTTACTAAATAGTCGCACTTACGACCACTATACTAATGTAAGGGGCCGTTCAAGTATTACGTAAGCAGATTTATTACAATTATTTACTCCCCCATCCCCCTTATCAGCAAAAGTAAGCAAAGCTCTTACACCCCCCAATGCTTACGTAAACATACATACATTATTTGTGGGAATCCCCGAAAATGTGTTTCGTTTTCAAACGTCGTAAAAAAGTAAATAACTATTGCTGACGTAATCGCCATTTAGACATCCCAAACCTCCATGTCAAGAACCCAATATAGTGCTTACGTAATACTTGAACTTGCAAAAAATCAATCAATTAATTTTTTAATCAATTGCAATTGAATTAATTTTAATTGCAATTAGTTTTTTAATCAATTGATTAATTCATTGAAATTTCCATTGTCGTCCTTCGACCGTCACGTTAAAAAAGAAAAAGCGTCAGCGGCGCCAAGCTCCGAATTATCCTTTAAAAATCTGTCACCCAGTCGTGACCGTGGCGTGCTGGGTAAATTTTGGTCTGTCGTTTGTCGACTGCGGTGGTTAAAAAGTTATACCCAGAGACACAGAACAAAATTCAATCATACTCACATCTGTATGTCTGGTCACATGAGTATTATAAGCATCTTCGTCCAAAAACCCTTTAAAACACGCCGTGCATTTAAAAATAGCATTCTTATAATTCGAACTGTCCTGCCTCTTCACTATCTCTGCTATTTGCTCCTCAAACGTCAAATCAGTAATAGTGAAAAGAGTTTCGTTTAGGTCATCGTTCAGAAATGGTTTTCTCCGTCTATCAATCTTTGGTTCAGCAGGTTTCAGCTTTTTAACTTTTTTTACAGGTTTTTTGTCTTTTTCCTTCCTTTTTCTACTTTTTTTCGTCTTACACTGGTCTAAGGGAAGACTATCATCAGATGAATAGTCCTTATCGGATAATAAGTACTCTTTATCGGAAGTGACGTCATTGGCGTCGTCTTCCGTTAGGAATATCTCATTTTCCCGCTTAATTTCGACGTCACAAGCGAACTGTTGTGTTGGTTCGTGTGGTGATGTCTCGAGTGGTGATTCGTCGGTGATTACTGGTGGTGATTCGGTGAATTCTATGTAAGCGTCGTAGTGGTCAGCATCGAAGTATTTTGGAGATAATGATGATGTAAGCTGGTTATTTTCACGGTTTATTGTCTTTATATTTTGGACGGTGAGCTGAAAAAACATCGGTTTTATTTAAAAAAAAAAGACAACTCCGACACAACAAGTCCTGTGTCGTGGGGGACATCTT
Source organism: Acronicta aceris (assembly GCA_910591435.1). Taxonomy (NCBI): domain Eukaryota; kingdom Metazoa; phylum Arthropoda; class Insecta; order Lepidoptera; family Noctuidae; genus Acronicta; species Acronicta aceris. Next base: position 4,154,590 of record OU342787.1, on the reverse strand, counting down.
AATTAATCAATTAATGGACACAAAGTACACCAAGATTCGAAACAAATATCTTTGGAACACACAAATATTTGCGTCGGATGGGGTCGAACTCAAGGCAGTAAACAATTGGGCATTAAACAATAAAAATTACCTACATATTTAATCAATTGCCATTGAATTAATTTTAATTACAATTAAATTAATTTGGTTGCAATTAAATTAATTACATTTATTTTTTTAATTGCGATAGGGTAGTTGACTGGTGTTGAATTTATTAAAAATAACAGGCTTAGTGTAAAGTGTAAATAAAAACTTTAGGTATTCCAAAAAAATGATTTAAATAGGCTAATAAAATTCTAAGATACAAGCGTTTAAAGTTGTTGGTGGCGATTGAGACGGGATGCTCTGTCCCTTTCCTGCAAAACGAATGTTATTAAAGAATTTGTAAGGCGTATCGGTCTGAGACGTCACAAACCGATATAGTGCGCTCTCTGTCTATCATAAAATTAAAATGTTTAGTCTGCGGGTACGAAACTTGCGACGGCCGGAGCGACGGCGGGGCGGGGCGGTGCGGCGCGGGGCGAAGAGATAGCGGTGCCTTGCGTGTGTACGAAACAAACTTCCGCGCAGTCGCGCTCACGTAGTGTTGTGATAAACATGAATTCACGTCGAAGAGAACTATTGGAGCCCAGTCTCCTAATGAGAGAATTTTTATTCCCAACACTTTATTATAACTCTTTTGTTTTTATGGTGTACGTTTTTACTATCCCATATAGCCGGTTTTGATAAAATAAAAGATATTAACTCTTCATTGTCAATTTCCATAATATTACTGTGATAAAAATGCAACACTATGTCCCCGCGCGAGCGGCGAAACCAAACTAGTTTTTTCTCGTCGCTCCGCGCCGCCACCGCTCTACCGCCGCCCGTGCATCGCTCGATCGCGCCGCTCCGCCGCCGCCCGTTTCGTACACAGCGCTTAATGTTTTTAATGCATTTGATTACATCGCCGTCGCCCCGCCCCGCCGTCGCTCCGGCCGTCGCAAGTTTCGTACCCGCAGACTTATAATTTCCTAATTTTTTAACCAATTTGAATCTAGTTTTTGTTGATCGTCTTTATAAAAATATTTTATCAATTAGCCAATTGATTTATTACCATTTTAATTGTTTAGTGCCCAACACTTAACCCGGAATAGTCTTTTTTGTATGGGTCTGCATACAACAGAGAGGTCAAGCTCTATCTCAGGATTTGTTCAATTAATTGAGATAACATGTGGAGCATATTATGCTTTCTAACAGTGATAAAAACGCGAACCCCACAGACAAGAAAACCGAAATCACAATTTTGGGTTTGAGGATGTGGTGATGTGGTGTTACACAGATTTTTTACGATTTTATACGAAGCACGAAAAAGCGACATCGACTCATGGCGGACGTTCCGAAAACCCGAACGAAACGCTTTAATTCGTGCAATGCGCTTTCCTAGTGGGTCTTCCCTTATAGATATAATTTGGGTGTCTTTAAATCACGAGTGAATCGGTTTCAGCAATCGCACTCCATCGTAGATCGCGGTATCACAGGCGAACTGGCTGTCAAGCGTAAGCCTATCACGAATAAAAAAACAATTATCGTTTACAGATATTATCAGATAGCCCAAGGACAGGTATTAAAAAAGTACTCACATTATCCTGTTTCTTAATCACCTCGAGCATAAGGGAGTTAGCTCGGAGACTCTTGAGTCTGAAGCGACTGCAGTTCATTAACCTCTGCACACATTCCATACATAACTTCTGTGGCAGATTGTCCTCTTCGCATAGCTGAAAAGAAAGAATGAAAACGTTCTCATAAGTCTAGTGATCCCAAGCGAGACTGCTACACTAGAGGTCCTGGGTTCGATCCCCAGGTCGAGCAAAGTGTTATTGGGTTTTTCTATGAAATTCTCAGTAGCAGCTCGGAGTCTGGATTTGTGCCCAGTGAATGGCTATAGGCTCGCCCCCTATAACATGGGACCTAAACATACCGGCGAACTTTGGGTGTACATTAAGTACGCCTCTGCCTAACCCTTCGGGGAATACAGGCGTGATGGTATGAAAACGTTAATGTGTCCAATAAGACCCAAAAAAACATACGCCTGTATTCTTGGAAAGGATAAGTAAAGATGTACTAATGTACAGTATGGCATGTTTACGTCCCATGTAATAAGTAAGGTGCAAGCCTGTTATTAACGGGACTCGGGACTCGAATCCAGGACTACTAGCGTAGCAATCGCGCTTAGGCCCACTACACTAATGAAGCATTCAGAGACAACCCTGCATTACATCAGCAATTAAATTTCATTCAATTAATCAATTGGAATGATTTAATTTCATTTCATTGAAATTAATTTTTAATCAATTGCAATTGAATATTTTTTTTTAAAAAAAAAGCTTACTAACTATGTGGGTCGCACAGTACTAGTATTATTGTTAATTCCTCGTGCTAAGACTAATGTTTGAATAATTAAGAATACCAAGCTAAGTGAAAAATGAAATTAAATAATAAATCGTATTCTGAAAAATAATGTAAATCTATCTATCTTCTATCTATACTTATAATAAATCTGTAGAGAGGTCAATTCTGTACATGAAATATATTTCCAAAATAACTATCAGCGGGTGATTAGTGATCGATACTGACGCCAAAAATTGGTACAATTGTTCTTCATACTCCTGGGCAGGTTATAGTATACTTTTCATCACGCTACGATCAATAGGAGCAGAGCACAATTAAAAAATGTTGCAAAAACGGGAAAATTATTTGATTATTTTGTTCTGGGAAGTGACATGGGTCGTTGATAAAGCGGGCGTAGCCGCTGGCGGAAGCTAGTTGGTTAATAAAGTTCAAAGATATAAGCTTTTAAAGTTTTTGATGGGGATTGAAAGGGGATGCTTTGTTCCTTTCCCCTAAATGAGTGTTATTTATATACTAGCGTCCCATCCCGGCTTTTACATTTTAGTAGGGATCCCTAATTTTTTCTAGTAATAAATATAGCCTTTTACTCAGGGATAATGTAGCATTGTAATGGTGAAAGAATTTTTTAAATTGGTCCAGTACTTTTTGAGTTTATTCATTACAAACATACAAAAATACAAATCTTTCCTCTTTATAATATTAGGATATATTAACCAAGTTATGTTAGTCTGATAATATTAGTATGATTAAGAAAACACTTACCGATATTCCAGTAAGATTTTCATATGCTTGCTCCAGCTTATAAATTCTTATGGGAAACAGTTTTGCATCCATTACAAGACAGATTCTGCATGCCTGGAACAAGGTATTTTATTATCTTTTTGTGATTTTTTTGCATTTTCCATGCTAAGATTATAAAGTTATTTTAGTAAAGGAAAAATTCAATCGCAACATCACCATATGACGCAAATTCAGAATGTGAAAGCGAAAATCAGGCGGGTGGGGTTCGCGGTGGCTTAGAGGTCAGAGCGTCTGGTGTATCCAACCAGGAGACGCAAGTTAGAATCCTGCCCGCGATTAGATTTTTCCTTTACTAAAATAACCTTATAAGGTATTTTATTTTTACAATTTGCACAAAGTTGCATAATTTGCGCATTGTGATAAGAGTTCACATGTAGTGTCAATGCTGGCACATATGTTATGGCTAGTGAGAACTTGTATTGTGTTTTAACTTCAGTTGTTCCATAACCCACACTTCCGACGACCAGTGTTGGTCAATAAATATTTAAAATTAAATAAATTAATCATTTGATAAAATCATTTCATAATTGTCTTGTAAATGTCTCTTGTAAATCCTCATTATTGCGAGTAGAAAGGGGACAGAGGGCCGTTTTAAAAGTTATGGCCCATAAACCAATTCGCTTCCCTACAAAAGAACTCTACGCGCTATGTGAGGTACCGAGAGTGAGACACTCCTTTGTACTTAGCACTGTACTACGCAAGCACTCCGAACTGCCTTTCGACGCGGACCTCATTATACATAGACGAAGGTCTGATAGAGTGTGTTTGATCGAGCCAGTCAGCACCGGAGTAGTTAGACGTCAATATAAATACCTAAGCCCTATATTGTACAACCGAGTAAATAGAATATGTAACATTTATTCACTTACTCTAAGAGAATGTCGAGACAACGTAGACAAATGGCTTCATGCTTTAACCTATGAAGAACTTGAAAACGTCGTTAAAATGTAAACATTAAACATCTTATCTCACAACACATCCATTAACACGTACACACACACACTACACCACACACATGCACAACACATCACACGCACACACATGCACAACTCACCACACACACACACACGTTCGCACAACACACCACACCCACATACACGCACGCACAACACATATCACACACACCCACAAGCAAGCGCCCATGCACACACCCATTTCGCATAGTTTAATTACCATACGTTATTATTTTTATTTTATTTTTTGTAATTTAATTTTGCTATAAGTTAAATAATTTCTTTACGCTGGAACGCTAACGCGTAAACCTCTTGTTGGGCGTTAATGACTGCGACACAGTTTCCAACTAATGCAGTCATTATCGTACGTAATTTTATTGTAATTTGTGTGTTTAGTTCCAATAAATAAATAAAATAAAAAAAAAAAATTAATTGCAATTAATAAAAATTGCAAACTAACATTATTTAGGTACTATCATCTTACTATAAAAAAAAATACCTTCAAGCTGGCTGGTTCTCCATAATCACAGCTTGTAGAATCCTGTAATAAAAAGATGATTATTATAAAACTAAGTGCCGTAACTTGAAATTAAATTGTGGGTAGTCAGTGTTGGGCATTAAACAATTAAAATTTCAATCAACTAAATTTTTAATCAATTGCAATTGAATTAATTGTAATTGGAATCATTATTTTATACTTATATTAATTGCAATTGATTAATTGATAGAATTTTTAATTGCTTCATGCCCAACACTGGTCATGGTAATAGTATTTGCAATAGTAACAGTGGCCGATCCAAGGCAATGGTTTGGGTGGGGAGGTTAATACTATGAAAGTAGGTTATTATAAAATTGAATTTCGGAAACCAATGGGCGGCCACAGCATTGAATACCCATTCAATGCTGTGGCCGCCCATTGGTTTCCGAAATATCTTTATTCAAATCGACGACACGATTGGCGTAGCGGTTGAGCCTTCGGCTTCTGCGCCACGTGTTGTGGGTTCGATCCCCACACGGAGCAAATATTTGTATGATCTACAGGTAGTTGTTCCGGGTCTGGGTGTTTGTGTATGTGAGAATTTATGTTTGTAAACGCACCCACGATACAGGAGAAAATCCTAGTGTGGGGCAATGTTTTATAATAAAAAATAAAAAAATGCTGAGGCCGTCCATCGGCTCCTCAATTTCAAACTTAAATATCTAGGCCAAAAGACAATAAAAAATTATTGTAAATGATGTGCAGCATGGGGTAAAGTGCTTACTTTTCTAAGGTGGCATGGCGGTAATGTACTGAATTTCTAGGGTGGCAATGAATGAGTTAAACATTTGTATATCCCTACTAATATTATAAACGTGAAAGTTTGTGAATATGGATCTATGGATGTTTATTACTCTTACATGCCAGAATGGCTGAACGGATCTACATAAAATTTGGCACACAGATCGATTATAGCCTAGAATAACACATAGGCTACTTTTTATCCATGTAGGACCCAATCCTGAAGTCCACTCCGACAATGTCACAGGCAGACACTAGTAATTTATATTTGATAGCCACCAAGCCAATCAGCCTCAAAAGAAACCTAAGATTTAAAAAAAACTAACCTGCACAATCAATGGCACAGCTCCCACTCTGACTTTCCTAAGGCCACTCTTTGTTTCATACAAATCATCACATAGGAAATGTTCTGAACACACAGCACTCCTCTCCTTCGGCTCCCATGTCTCTTTGCCGAGGGCCTTGAGCCATGCTGTGCGGAGAGATGGCTCATTGGGGAAGCTGGAAGGGAAAGATAAAAATAGGTGAATGAAAATACAGGTAATAAAAGTTTTGGTTGTGATGTATAAAAATTTACAAGCTTTTTTCTTCTGTTTCTGCTGGATAATTATCCAGCCTTGTTTGATAATATTGCCAGATTATGTTTTACGGTTACATTTCATTTTGGCCTACTTACTTTTTTATCCCAACGAACTTATTGATGATACGTAGGTAATTAATCCTATCCTATCCATCACAATATACACTTCCCAGAGATAGCAATTTTACGAAATATTCATTAGTGACTTCAGCTATATTCAGCTTCAGCTCAATCCAGGGTTTTCGGTGGATTGTTTAGTCTTAGGAATTGTAAAACGTATTAGTGCGAATGTCTATTAAGATTGTTTTAGAATAGACCTATAACTATCTTGTTGTTGAGTATCAATGTTTCCCTTTCCAAAACTTGGCCAAATATAATAGGAGTTCTGTGAATTGGCTGCTAGGCAGTATCCTTGTTCCACTTGACAGCATTCATTCGTGAAAATCGGTCGCGGATTGTGATTTATCTGCTACAATTCGCGTAGGCGATATGCATCAGAATACGAATGGAATAAACGTAAAAATAATGCATAAACTTACACATGAAACGTAATTCCTTGGGATTTGGATATGTGTCTTGAATCATTCTTACAGTTTGGCACACAACACCTCATGTTTAATTTATATTTATCACAATAAACACAAAATGTGACCGCAAAACATTGCAGATTCCAATAGAAGCCTCATTTGAAGACTTCATTTTATCGGTAACGAACACATTTCCGAACAAAGTTTTAGTGAAAACATTTGTAGCTAGATATTAAAAACAAGATTCTTCAACAGATTTTCATAAAATTTACAATGGCTCAATAATATTTTAGAATAATTTAAAAAACAATTCACTGTCATTCTTCTCGCCGACAACTAATAATTTTGTTGATTTCGAAGGTAACGTCATTACTTTTATTAATTGTTCTGCACTCTTTTATCTAAGACAAAAGTACATTTGGTAGAAAGAGATAAAAATTATCTGATGTCAGTGAATCGACTTCTTACTTTTATAGCATTGTACAACAATGTATGTAAACATATATTATGGCATCTATGTTTTGTTTCACTTTTACGAGTTAAGCCTCCCTAAAGTTAGAAAGAGATAAAAAACACAAAGCTTTTTTCCATACAAAAGCTTTTGTAAGCTTCATCACAGAGCTGCCTGACCTTGAGTCCTTTTTTAATTTTATTCAAGGAATTTTATTGGAACTCTTCATTCATACATCGATACATGTTGTAAAATTTATTCTATGACACGAGAAAAAGATATGCAAAATATAGAACAAAAGCTTTTGTGTTTAATATTTATAGAAAAATGCAAATTTTATAATTTATTCTACTGGCAATAATTTATTAGTCTATGTTTTGGCGGTAAATGTTGTTCAAATTTGACGCCAGATGTAAAAATATTTGTTGAACTCTCAATAAAAGATTAAAACCATTAATTTATTTCTATAAAATCTTATTAAAGAAATCGAAATCATTGTAACAGCAAGCGTAGTAGTGTACAGCTCATCCCATACAGCTCTGTCAATCTGAGAACATTGGTTGAAGTAAACAAGTCAGTTTAAAATTGACAATACAATCTCAAAATGTACGGCAGAACAGTGGGAGTCTTGCTTCGGCACGAAAGGGCCGGCTCGACCGGAGTTATACCACGGCCTCACAGAAAACCGGCGTGAAACAACGCTTATGTTGTGTTTCGCCGAGTGAGTCAGAATACCGGAGGCCCAACCCCTTTATAAAAAGCTGGCAACGCACTTTGCGACTCCTATGGTGATGCGGGTCTTCATGGGCGGCGGTAATCGCTTAACCAATAAAAGCTTTGATTCTAAGCCAATCAGAAAAGGTAAGAAAAAGAGATTGTTGTTTATGATGATTTATTGATAATGAGTTACATAAATTGTTTCTAAATAATAATAATACACCTAGAATCTATTAAGGAGCTCCTAATACAAGGGACCTACAACATAACAGTGCGCATCTGAAGTTAGTAGCTGCGGACAGCCGCGCAGGTTAAATAACAAGTTTTCTTATGCAAAAATATCGAAATCATTTTTTACGTGGGAGAGCCATGCTTCGTCGCGAATGGGCCGGCTCGACCAGAGTGATACCACGGCCTCACAGAAAATCGGCGTTAAACAACGCTTACGTTGTGTTTCGTCGAGTGAGTGAGGTTACCGGAGGCCCAATCCCCTTTTAAAAGGTCCTTAAAAGGTCGGCAACGCACTCGTGACTCCACTGGTGTTGCGGGTGTCCATGGGCGGCGGTAATCGCTTACCATCAGGCGATCCGTCTGCTCGTTTGCCCTCCTATCCCATAAAAAAAACAGTAAGGACAATAATCATGAATGCGAAACATTTATTTCAAAAAAAACCTGTCAAACAGGATACCGATAACATAGTGCTGCTGTAATTTTATCTAGGAAATAGTAAAAAAAGTCCTAAACTGTGTCTGAATTACTGTAAAAGTGAGTGTAATATCTATGTGAATAAGTGATATTATTTTTGTCAGGACACACGAGGACTAATGCAAGTAAACTTCGTAATTTAATTATTACTTTTGGTTACTAATTTTTTACTACCGTCATCATTAAAATAACTACCCGACTCATTATTGTCGATACCATAGACAACGTTATGTTTTCAAGAACTGACACCAAGGCTTTTAGACAGCTGTCATATTGGTGATACCTAACGAAAAAATCTGACCTATTTGGAAGGAAACTACTTTTTTATTGATCCAGAAAAAGCAACAGATTTTCAACAGCAATGCCAATAGACTGGGGTTGCTGTACCACGGGGGACAAAAGAGATAGTCACGTTGCCTGTTCCAAGTGCAAGAAGGTTTATCACTACGCTTGCTTGGGTATTGAGGAGCCATTAACCTTGGAAGCTCCATGGCAATGCCCGGGTTGTCTTACGACCCCCAGGAGTAGGGTTAGAAAGGACAGCACCCCGGTTCGTACCAATGTGAATACTGTACGTCCACCTAAAAGACAAGCATTGAATTCCCCTCAGAATTCAAGTTCGGATGATCAGCTCTCACCAACACTGGTGCGACATATTGTGCAAGAAATAGTGGAAAAAGAAATTGCTGGTCTGATAAATAAAATATCCAATACAGTAATTGATGGTTTTCAAAAGGAAATAAAATGCCTAAAAGACGAAATTCAGGACTTCAAGGATTCGATGAACTTTATGGGCACCAAGTTTGATGAAATAATCGCGGAACAAAATATTTCCCGGGAATCTATTAAAAACATAGAGTCGGAAAATCTGAAGTTAAAGTCATCCATACAAGAGCTTAACACGCGCATAAACTACTTAGAACAGCACTCTCGCGCTAATAATTTGGAAATTCAATGTGTCCCCGAGAAATCAAGCGAGAACCTGCTAAGCATTCAACTGGCTAGTCCCAGACTTAGGGATGGTTTTCTCGCCGCGTGCATTAAATATAATAGATCGCAGCCAAACGATAAGCTGAATACCTCGCACTTGGGATTTTCTGGTAACAAATCACCCTTTTATGTATGTGAACACTTATCTGCTTCGAACAAAGCGTTGCATGCAGCTGCAAGACAGAAAGCAAGGGAAAAAGGCTTCAAATTTGTATGGATCCGAAATGGAAAGATTTTTATGAAGAAAGACGAAACCTCAGATTCGAAATTTATTAGAGACATAACTTCGATAGAAAATATTCAGTAGTTTTTCCCTTAGCATATTTTCAGTGCACGATCTTTGTATTTTTTAAATAGAATTCAGTGATCTAAGTATGTATTATCAGAATGTTCGAGGTTTAAGGACTAAGTCGCACACGTTTTATCGTAACTTATGCTGTTCGAATTACGACATAATTGCTCTAACAGAAACGTGGCTCAATTATACAATATCAGACTCCGAATTGTTTAGTAGTGAATACGTTGTATATAGGCGGGATCGTGTTCATAGAATTGGCGGCGGTGTACTAATTGCCATATCTAAAAAAATAAAGTCTGTGCGTCTTATTTCCGCTGAGAGTAATTGCGAAGACATTTGGGTTGCAATAGATATTCCAGAGTCTGGAAAAAAAATTCGCCGACTAGCCATATGTGTTGTCTATCTGCCTCCGCCAATCCTAAGATCTTCCTTAGAACATTTCATTGGCAACTGTAACCGGTTTTACGATGAATGGTGTTTAGAATCATGTATTTTGGGTGACTTTAATTTGGGATCGATTAACTGGTCTTTAAGTAATAACAGCGACAGAAACAGGTCGTCCTCTGCAGTTTGTAACTCACTAACAGATTTTTCTTACGTCAACAATTTGAAGCAGGTTAACGGTGTGTCTAATAATAGTGGCAAAATTCTGGACTTAGTGTTTACAGATGTTCCAACAATTCGTGCAGTTAGATCCAACGATATCCTCTGTCCTGAAGATCCCTATCATCCTTCATTAGAAATTTCCATTCCTACAACTATTCGGAGCTGTGCTTTAAAGCGTGTCTGCACTAGAAGCATCAATTTTTATAAAGGTGATTATGTGGCTATCTCGAGGTACTTAGACACAATTAACTGGCAATCATTACTGGGTGACAAGGAAGTTGATGATATGATACACTTATTTTACGATATTTTATACGAGGCTATTGAAAAATTCATACCCAAAAGTAAACTGAGAAGTACCAAATACCCTGTTTGGTTCAACAGAAGTTTGATAAGTATGCTGCGCAAGAAAGAAAACCTAAGACGTCGATTTAAAATCTTTAATAACCCCCTAGATGAAATAGAATTAAAACAAATAAGCGCACAATGTAAAAAATTAAGCAAGTCGTGTTACAATGATTATATAATTAGTATTGAAACTAGTATTTCGAAAAACTGTAAAAGCTTCTGGAAGTTTATCAAGGCCAAGCGTGGTAGCAGTACTTCTTATCCCGCTTCAATCTCAGATGGGGTTAAGGATAGTACGGATGGAGGGGAGATTAGTAATATGTTTGGAACTTACTTTGCGTCAGTTTACACCTCAAATAACCAGAGCAATATGGGTCCTAATTATTCAACATTAACAAACAAATCACATCCGAATACTGTTTCCGGATGCAATAGTTTTACAACGCTCGCGATTGATCCAAACGATTTAGCATATAAACTTAAGCATCTTGACGTAAGTAAAGGCAAAGGACCTGATGGCATTCCGCCTTATTTCATAGTTTCATGTGCGAAGAGTCTGGTTTTTCCACTTAGTTTGATTTATAATAAATCTTTAAGCACAGGATTTTTTCCGAAACAATGGAAAACTGCAAAAGTGGTACCAATTTACAAAACCAATGATAAAAGCTTAGTGAGCAACTACAGGCCCATATCTATCCTAACATGCCTGGCAAAAATTTTTGAATCGTTAGTATATCCCTATCTGGAGTCATACTTTAGGCCCTACCTTTCTGACACTCAGCATGGATTTGTGCAATCTCGATCCACCTGCACAAATTTGACTAGCTATGTGGAGACCTTGTCAGAAGCCTTAGATAAACAACATCAAGTTGACGTTATATACACAGATTTCAGTAAGGCTTTTGATAAGGTTTCCCATAATCTTCTACTCCAGAAGTTATCAACGTATGGTTTTGCGGGTCCCATGTTTGATTGGATAAAATCGTACCTAAGTGATCGTACATTTTATGTTGTGCTGAATGGTTTCAGCTCATCTATATACGATATCACTTCAGGTGTTCCGCAGGGTTCACATTTAGGGCCACTGCTGTTTAATATGTTCATAAACGATGTTCCACTTTGTTTTCGCTACTCATCACCTTCACTGTTCGCAGATGATCTTAAAATCTTTAGAGTTATTGAGTCAATAAAAGATGTTAATCTACTTCAAGAAGACCTAGACTCGTTGTCTAAGTGGTGCAAAAACAATGGAATGCTTCTGAATGCCGAAAAATGCCATCATATTAAATTCACTCGTAAACTCAAACTGATCGTTTCGGATTATACGATCAATGGTTTACAAATTACGGAAGTTGAATGTATTAGGGATTTGGGTATAATACTCGATAAAAAACTCACTTTTGTAGCACACATGGAAGAAATCATAAAGAAGGCATCTGGCATGTTAGGATTTATTATAAGAAATGGAAAGGTTTTTCGAAAGCCACGAACCAAAATATTGTTATTTAATAGCTTTGTGAGAAGTGTACTTGAATACTGCAGTGTGGCTTGGCGCCCTCATTATGCTGTTCATGACTTAAGAATAGAACGGGTACAGAAGAGGTTTCTATGGCATCTTTGTTACTCATCGAGAATTCATAAAAAGAAAATCTCGTACCATGATAGACTCCGGCACTTCAATATAGACACACTCAACACACGAAGAAAAATCTTGGACCTATTTCTATACAAACTGCTCAGAAGTAAGATAAATTGCCCACAGCTACTCAGTAAAAGAAATATTCGAGTACCCTATAAATATCCAAGGATGCATATTACGCCTCTTTACCCTCCTCCTAGAAGAACGGTTCTTGGTGCTTCCTCTCCTATCCCACGTCTGTGTAGGTTACTAAATGAATGTAGTAGTTCCGTAGATATATATGCTGATTCTCTCGCTTCTTTTCGAAAATCCGCTAAACAACTCTTAACCAATAACTAATACAATTTTAGGATTGTAAAATCATTCTGAAACCTCCTTTTAAAATCCTGTATTAATTCTGCAAGTGGTGTTTGCTTGTAAAAGAATGTAACTCTCGAATCTTTTCATTTAATAATTATAATGTGTATCGACTATTGTTACATTTGTTAGCAAACCTTATGTAATAAAATAAAATAAAATAAAATAATTTACGACAGCAACTGTCTTTACAAAATTTCTATATTAAAATTTACCTCGACAAAACCACTTGCGGATAACTTAAATAACAGACACGCACAGTTATTTCGGGAGATAAATAAAATAATTACAGAAAAATAATAAACTGTTTGACATAAATATTTTGTTAAACTTATAGATATTATTAACATATTTACAATAAATTTAACTGATATACAGGTGTCCCAGAAATCAACGTAAAGCCGGTAACTGGCAATAGGGCAAGTCGTGACAGTTTTTAGGAAATTATGAAAAAAAAAACTTGGTCATGTCCTTTACAAATTATAAGGATTCAAAAACGAATCTTAAAAACTAACACCCAGTGATGATCTTTCAAGTCCGGTGACTATAAATATTAAATTTCGTCAGTTTTTTTCTGTGATGTAATCATTACAGAAAAAAGAAGGTTACCTGTAACCTCCTTTTCTAGGAGGTTACCTGTAACCTCCTTTTCTAGGAGGTTACCTGTAACCTATTTTTTTAGGAGGTTACCTGTAAATTAAAGTTAAAATTAACTGCCTCAGTTTTGAATAAAATGTCAGATTATTGCCTAACATTGAATTCAAAATATTACATCACTTAATATTATGAAAAAAGTCTCGGTTATGTTTTCAAATTATGTTTATGAATACTTAATTTAAAAACATGACCGAATTTTTTTTCATATTTTTCTAATAATCGTCACAACTTGCCCTATTGCCCATTCCCGTTGACGTTGATTTCTGGGACACCCTGTATAAGATATAACTACAGTACAGACATGAGAATCAGTCAGTCTCACTGGGAACTATGGAGATATTCTACCGCGAAGCGATTTTCAGTTGTGCTTCGCTGATACAGCGCTGTTCCGCCACGTTCGGAACTGAAAGTGGACTGTTCCCGACTCATCGTCGACAAGTTGTGACCGCGTACAGCCGGAACGTGACGGAGCAGCGCTGAACGCAGCGGAACAGCGCTGAACTCTATAGCATAGCCATGATAAAAACACATTTTATCTCATTTTACATCCATACATACATATTTTCACGCCTGTCCCCCATTGGGGTAGGCAGAGATTTCCACTTGCTACGATCCTGGCACACCACTTTCGCTTCGCTACGTTCATTAATCTCCTCATGCATGATTGTCAGTTTAAGGTGCTTTTAACCTGACCTTTTTTGAGAACGTCCGCAATTTGTTTGTGGTACGTTCGCCGAGGTCAGCCCCTTCCAACTCTTCCATCTGTTCTGGCCATGTGTACTTGTTTCGTCAATCTTCGTTCATCCATCCTCTCTACATGCCCAAACCATCTTAACATACCTTTCTCAATCTTTGTTACTACATCTTCTTTCACACCACACCACTCCCTTATATTATTTTATTTTATATAAAAATAAAAAAACACGTTGCCCCACTAGGATTTTCTCCTGTATCGTAGGTGTGTTTACAAACACAAATTCTCACATACACAAACGCCCAGACCCGGAACAACTACCTGTAGATCATACAAATATTTGGTCCGTGTGGGGATCGAACCCACAACACGTGGCGCAGAAGCCGATCGCTCAACCGCTACGCCAATCGTGTGGTCAATCATTATCACGCTGTTCCTCACTCTGTCTTTCAAGGTTACCCCACACATACTTCTCAAAGTCCTCATTTTATACCTGTTTGACGCGAAAACTGAATAGACGCGAAAGTTGAAAGGAGCGTAAGCATTTCTATACAAAATCATTGATTTCTATGAACAAAAGCTGCACAGAGCTCAATAAGTGTGGTTAGCCCTTTAAGGGTCCGGCGGAGCGTGAATTGCGCACAATAACGTAATACCGAAATAAATCGTAATCCAGACAATATTCTACCAAATTATGTTATTATTCGGATTTAGATACTGTTAATCTAGGTTCCTGCGGTCCTATTTCGTGTGCTACTGCTTCACTGAAAATAAAAGCTTTAAGTCTTAAGCCCTATCGACTAACACTATTTTGTATATATTTTATATATATGTTAGCTTGTAAGGTCTATCTATTGGTCATAGATGCCTGAGAATAAATGATAAATAAAATAATAAAAAAGACCGGAAAATCCTTTCAAACTTGGTAAAGTTATCAAAAATTGCATTCGCTTACAATTATTTCCAGTGAAGTGTTTTGGACAAAATGGTAGAGTAGGAACCTAGATTAACGGTATCGGAATCCGAATAAGAACAGAATTTGATCAAATTGTGTTTGAATTACGATTTATTTCGGTATTACGTTTGTAAATTCGGTCCGCCGGACTCAGCTTGTTAATATTCAATGTTATTCACATCCCGTTTCTTAGTTCTCCGTCGCTTAGGCCTGGGTTTGTTGAGATGCACGTGGTCGACATGCGCGCGCAGCTCGCCGTTGGATGGGAATCTTTTCTCGCAAACATCGCATTTGAACGGCTTTATCCCTGTGTGGAGCTGAGAAACAAATACAAATTATAGAATATTACCTCAAGAAAGGATTTTGAAAGAGAAAGAAGAAGAAAGAAACATGTTTTTTATGGGATGGGGGACAAACAAGCAGACGCCACGCATCGCCTAATGGTAAGCGATTACCGCCGCCCGTGGACACCCGCAACACCGGAGGATTCACAAGTGCGTTGCCGGCCTTTTAAATGGGGATTGGGCCTCCGGTATCCTCACTCACTCGGCGAAACACAACGTAAGCGTTGATTGACGCCGGCTTTCTGTGAGGCCGTGGTATCACACAGATCGAGCCGGCCCATTCGTACCGAAGCATGGCTCTCCCACGTAAAAAAGTTAGTGTAGTTACGTTTATTTGGTCAAAACAAAGGAAAACGAACAACTAAAATAACAACTCCTCCGTTGTACCCCGTGTGGAGACGGGTTAGAATACTATTTCTCACTGCCTTTCAGATAGGCATCCCGTAAGAGGCGTGAAAATATCTGACTAGCTTGGTGATTTATTTTATTTATTTATTTATAGTTAATTAAAACGGCACAGGTCCAATTATATTAATTAACATAGAGTTATAAAAATTAAATTAAAATAGGCATTCAAATAACATACAATACAAAAATTAGATTCAAAGATATACAATTCTTGGATAAAATTATTTATAATTATTTGAGTAAATGGTATTGATTTTGAGTAAAATCCCAAACTAACATAAATTAGCATGTAACAGTGGACACCCTCGCATATTGTCTCTCACAGAACACCAGACAAGCACGCATTACTTTCAACACAAACACATCACATTCAGGGTCGGCAGTCAGCAGGGCGTTTAGCATCCTTAGAGTTCGACATACTGGGGATTCGGCTCTAGCAACAGATCTAGATTGCGGTGGTGCGAACAGCTTATGACGGCGGGCTTGACGGTGCCCAAGATATTTGTCGGGCACAAATAGGCGGCAGAAAAGTCCGTGGAGTTCCGGGCAGTCAATACGACCGGTTAGGGTTTTACAGGCAATCGTGAGCTGATAGGAGCTCTTGTGGTCTGACTGGCTGACGACCACTGTTATGTCGGTTTTACAAGCCCACATAGACGGCAAAATATTGTATAATTCGAACAAAATTAGACACACAGCTGGGCACGGGTGTCCTCTCTGAATGAGAGGGGTTAGGCTATAGTCCACCACGTTGGCCTACTGCGGGTTGGCAGACTTCAGACACCATCGAGAACATCTCTCAGACAAAGCTATGTGTTGCTTCAAAAATATTACACACTTTTTTATAAGTCGCTTAAGAGTCCGGCGGACAGAATTTCTCTTACAAATGTAATACCGAAATAAATCGTAATTCAAACTCAATTTAATCAAATTCTGTTATTATTCGGATTCCGATACCGTTAATCTAGGTTCCTACGTTACCATCTCATCCAAAATATTTCACTGGAAATAAATGTAAGCGAATGCAATTATTGATAACTTTACACAGTTTGGAACGGTGTTTTATTTCCAGTGAAGTAGTAGTAGACGAGATAGTACGGTAGGAACCTAGATTGACGCTATACAAATCCGAATAATAACATAATTTGATAGAATATTGTCTCGATTACGATTTATTTCGGTATTACGTTTTTGTGGGCAATTTAAGCTCCGCCGGAACCTTAAAAATCAACTTCAACATGGTACTTACAAACAAATGTCTGGTCCGGTTGTGCGCGAATAAAAACTGTTTCCCGCATACAGGGCAGTCGAAGGTAGGTCTTCGAGCTTCGTGCTGCTGCATATGCATCGCTATGTTGGACTTAGTACTGAACGTTTTGCTGCAATGCTCACATTGGAAGCGCTTCTCGCCAGTATGGAGCCACATGTGACCGGCTAAGGTCGTCGTATTCTGTGTGAGAGAGGTTTCTGACATTTACAATTTGAAATGAAACTTTTTTTTACTTTTTACCAGTGCAGAACAAGATTTGCCTACGCACCAGGTATTCCATTTCAGGAAATGGCCCGCTGTGACGTCACGAAACACGATCAGTGTTGCCGTAGATTAACAGGTTTTTTTTTATGGGATAGGAGGGCAAACGAGCAGGCGGATCACCTGATGGTAAGCGATTACCGCCGCCCATGGACACCCGCAACACCAGAGCAGTTACGAGTGCGTTGCCGACCTTTGAAAAGGGGATTGGGCCTATGGTAACCTAACTCACTCGACGAAACACAACGTAAGCGTTGTTTAACGCCGGTTTTCTGTGAGGCCGTGGTATCACACCGGTCGGGTCGGCCCATTCGTGCCGAAGCATGGCTCTCCCACGTAAAAAATGATTTCTGCATAAGAAAACTTATTATTTATATTTTGATTCATGATTAATATTAAAATAAATTGCTTACTGGTCCAACTAGTGTTGTCTCGTGTTATTCGTCTATTTGGTTAGAAAAGTAAACTGTATAAAATTTCTAATTAAACCACTAACAAAGAAGCAAGAAAATTTAAAAATGCATCTCGGCTAATTTATTTATACATAGTGGTATCATTTCAAACAATGACGTCGCCGCGGGCCAGCCACGTGACCCAGCTGTCACCAGAATTCGATACCTGGTGTCCTTCTAGGCTTTTTACTAAATTTACTATTTTACATAACTACTGCCACATTAGTCTAGAGGTCCTGGGTTCGATCCCGAGGTCGAGCAAAGTGTTATTGGGTTAATCTATTTCTCAGTAGCATCTCGGAGTCTGGATTTGTGCCCGGTTAATGGCAATAGGCTCGCCTCCTATAACATGGGACCTAAACATACCGGCGAACTGTAGGTGTACATTAGAACACCTCTGCCTAACCCTTCGAGGAATACAGGCGTGATGGTTTGTTATGTTTATTTTACATATACTTTTTACACTCCGTTTCAAATTACGTGTCCGTTCGTCCTCTTGTTTTCAATGCTGAATACTCAATTTGAATTTGAAGCGGCGGTAACCTAATGGCTAGGGCGTAAGACTTGCGATTGTGTGGTTGCCGATTCGAACCCCACTCATTGCACTACCGACGTGAACCCATTCGTAACACAAGCATTTAGCTTAGCACGAGGGGTTAACAAGAATACTAGTAATGTGCGACCCACATTGCTAGTAAGCTTTAAAAAAAAAATCGTTGATTGCGTATTGAGTATATTTTCTTTTATCAATGACCTAGTGTGTGGTGGTACTAGGATAAGGAACTGTAAAGCTTCTGACGATTATCTAGATAACATTTGATCTCCAGAGTCACAATTTTAGCTCGGTGGTAGGACCTCTTATGGTCTGACTGGCTGGCGACCACCCTTACTTCAGAGTCTGCCGTGAAGCACCTGTTCAAGCCAGTTACCTCTCGGTTGTCGCGGTTCTGGCAGTTTGCAGTCCGTAGGGGCTCTTAAGGGTCGTTGCAGGTGTCTTATACTTACCACCAGGTGTCTCGTCATCTCGTTTACAGACTTAATCCATAAAAAAAATACGTTATAATTGACGTAGAAGCTGAGCGATCGGCTTCTACGCCACGCGTTATGGGTTCGATCCCCACACGGAGCAAATATTTGTATGATTTACAGGTAGTTGTTCCGGGTCTGGGCGTTTGTGTATGTGAGAATTTGTGTTTGTAAACGCACCCACGATACAGGAGAAAAACGTAGGGTGGAGCAACATTTTTTTTTTCCTAGCCTATTTCGTCCCACTGCTGGGCAAAGGCCTCCCTTCCCTCCTTCCAAACCGCTCGGTCTGTGGTTTTAGCCACCCAATCTCTATGGTAAGAGTCCAGTTCATCGCGCCACCTCCGTCTGGGCCGACCACGCTGTCGCTTCGCTCCGTGTGGGATCCAATTTGTGATGGCTTTTGCCCACAGTTCGTTTCGCATGCGGCATACGTGTCCCGCCCAGTCCCATTTAAGCTTTGGCTAGGCTTAGCGCGTGACATCAGATATTTGAGTTTTGGAGCGCAGTATTGTATTCCGTATTCAGTCAGTGAGTTTTACTCCCAAAATACTGCGCTCCATCGCATCGGAGCAACATTAAAAAAAAAATACTTACCGCAAACATTTTGCCACAGTGTTCACACATGTAAGGTATGTTTTTCGGAATGAATTGTGTCCGTTTGGATCCCGGGTGAGCACTCCGGAAGTGTTGGATGTACGACCCGCTATTCTCTAGTTGTAGACCACACTGTAACAACAATTTTTATTAACTAGCGGGTATCTAAATGGCTAGGGTGTCGGAGTTGCGATCATGTGGTTGCCGGTTCGAAACCCACCCATTGCACTAGCGACGTGGACCTACTCGTAACACAAGCATTTAGCTTAGCACGAGGGGTTAACAAGAATACTAGTAATGTGCGACCCACATTTATAGTAAGCTTTTTAAAAAAATATATATTATACTAGCGACCCGCTCGCGGTATCACCCGCGCTGCTCCGTTCCTAAGCGGCGTAGCGTGATGTTATATAGCCTATGTTAATCAGGGATAATGTAGCATTCAAATGATGAAAGAATTTTTAAAATCGGTCCAGTACTTTTTGAGCCAATTCGTTACAAACATACTTACATACAAATCTTTCCTCTTTATAATATTAGTATAGATAATTGAAATTGTGTTTTTTTTTTATCTCTGTGTGTGATCCCAATGCAAAGGTCTCACTATTTAATTTATTGGGATACATTGTGGACAACAATACCAGTGGTATTATTTGCACATCTTGAAATCTCAGTTCAGAAGATCGGTAGAGTGTGAATGCGTGTGTGTATAGAAGAGAGAGAAGAGAGGTGAGAATTTGTGTGAGAGAGAGAGGGAGAATAGGTTAATTGTGTGTTTGTGTGAGGGAGAAAGTGTATGTACGTATCTTTGTGTATTATTCCGAGAGGTATTATGAGATAGTGTTGGTGAGTGTGTGTGTATGTGAGAGGAAGAGATTGTGTTTGTGTGAGTATTTGAGAGATATATTGTGTATGATCTGTAAGATTGATCGGTGAGATTATAGACAATCTTACCTGTTTACAAGTGACCGGTCTTATAGTGAATGTGTGTGTGAATGAGAGAGAGAATGAGTGCCCATCCATTTTTTATGGGATGGGAGGGCAACCGAGCAGACGGATCGCCTGATGGTAAGCGATTACCGCCGCCCATGGACACCCGCAACACCAGAAGAGTAACAAGTGCGTTGCCGACCTTTTAAAAGGGGATTGGGTCTCCGGTAACCCCACTCACTCGGCGGAACACAACGTAAGCGTTGTTTAACGCCGGTTTAAATATTATTATAATCCTAGAGGGATTGTGAGATAGAGTTTGTTTGTTCGTGTGTGTATGTGTGTTGATGTGTGATCACCTACGTATATACGCCCTTACCTGTTCACAAGTGACCGGTCCACTAGATAATTTGGCTGCGTATACGTCCCGACGATATAAGACGGGACGGCGCACTGCCTTAATGTTACAGAAACCGATGCGTCTCGACTTTATAGACGGGTCATTACTTAAACGATTACTGTAAAAAAAAATGGTGTTCTTAATTTGGGTAAATTTTACTATGCAGGATCAGACTGCATGAAACTATTTTGTTATGTTTTTAACCTTATCACCGACACAGTCATGTACCTATAAACGACAAATCAAAATGTGCCCAGCACGCCACGGTCACGACTGGGTGACAATTTTCTATAGGAAATTCGGAGCCGAGGGCAAGCTTTTTCGGTTTTGACGTAGCGGTCAAATGAATGTTACCGATGTGAAATTTCGGATATGGATACGGATATACGAATAATATTTTATCGGTTACGGATATGAAGTTATTTCGGATTATCCGATTGTTTCGGATATTAGACTATTTAGGAAGTCATTTAGTATACAAGAGTCGTAGCAAGTGGCGGTGCATACTTTCTGCCTACTCCTGTGGGAGAAAGGCGTGTATGTATGTATTATTTAGGTATTGTAAAAGAGAAATACAATATTTACTCCGCACCTATCCAAAATTATTTGAAAGGTTTTTGTCGGATACGGTTTCGGATATCCGATAGGTTCGGTTAAGGAGCTCTATAACATCCCCGAAAATCGATATAAATAAGGTTATTTCTATCTTTTTGTGATTTTTTTGCATTTTCCATGCTAAGATCACCTTATGACGTAAATTCAGAACGTGAAGGTAAAATTTCAATCAGGCGGGTGCGGTTCGCGGTGGCTATGCGGTCAGAGCGTCTGGTGTATCCAACCAGGAAACGCAGGCTCGAATCCTGCCCGCGATTGAATTTTTCCTTACTAAAATAAGTTTATAACTACTGTTTCTGCGTACTGGGTCCTAGTCCAGTGGCTCCCAAACTTATTGGATAGTGAAACAAGGAAAAAAACATTTATTTAGTACGGAAAAGCACACACAAAAGCAATTCTTTTTGTTTTTTTTTTACTAATTGCCATGCTAAGATTATAAAGTTATTTTAGTGAGCTAACGTCACCTTATGACGTAAATTTAGAATGAGAAGGCAAATTTCAATTTGGCGGGTGGGACTCGCAGTGGCTTAGTGGTCAGAGCGTCTGGTGTAACTAACCAGAAGACGCAGGTTCGAATCCTGCAAGCGGTCGAAAAAAAATTTAGAGAAATTCATAAAAAGGAAATGTAAAGAATCTATTTCAATATGTGTGTACCGAATCGTACCAAATGGGTATCCAGCTGATCTGGATACCCATTGTTATGTGCCAGTAATTAAAATCCTAACGCTGATATTAATCCTAATCCTGGCGATGACTGTGGATAGAAAAAGGTCATGTACTTACGGATCATCTTCACTTTTGATGTGTTTCGAAGATAACCGCAGATGTTTGTCGTAAGCTTTCTGTGTTAAGAACTTTACGTCACACACCTCACAATATGGTCCCGTTCGTTGAGCCTGTAACACATTTATCATCATCATCATCAGCCTATATTCGTCCACTGCTGGACGTAGGCATCTCCTAGTGAACGCCACAGGGCCCGATCTTCGGCTTTCCTCATCTAGTCGTTGCCAGCTGCCTTCCGCGAGTCGTCACTCCACCTGGCCGGCGGGCGCCTTACACTACGTTTGCCTAGATGCAGTCTCCACTCGACAACTCGTTTGCTCCAGCGTTTGTCGGGTTTATACGGGTGAATATTTGAAAAAATTAGAACTTCATTAATTAATTCCAAAGTTAATAATACTACATATGTTTAAAACTACAATTATGTTTTAAAACTTAAACTACACCACTGCCGTCAAGCAATAAGACAAGAATAAAAACAATCTGAACTATTAAAGAGATATGAGAATAATTATTTATTAAATGGGAGACCCGTGGGAGAGCCATGCTTCGGCACGTATCGGCCGGCTCGACCGGAGTGATACCACGGCCTCACAGAAAACCGGCGTCAAACAACGCCGGGTTTCTGTGAGGCTGTGAAAGGTTACCGGAGGACTAATCCCCTTTTAGAAGGCCGGCAACGCATTTGTGACTCCTCTGGTGTTGCGGCGGTAATCGCTTACCATCAGGCGATCCATCAAGTCATTTGTCTTCTATGCCGTAAAAAAAATGATCGAATAATCACCCAAAGACTATACTTCATCATACCCCTGTATTTACCGAAAGGTTAGGCAGACGTGTTACACACCCACAGTTCGCCGATAGGTTTCAGGACGGACCTGTTGCCATCAACCGGGTAAAAATTTCATAGGAAAACCCAATAATCGACCTCGACTTGGGAATCGAACCCAGGACCTCTAGCGTTATAGTCGAGCTTGCGACCACTAGAATAACGGAGATTTTTATTATTATTTATTTAAAAGACATGCCAACTATTAAACAACGAAAACTATTAAAAGCAGCGGTAGCCTAATGGCTAGGGCGAGGGACTTGCGATCATGTGGTTGCCGGTTCGAAACCCACCCATTGCACTACCGACGTGAGCGCACTCGTAACACAAGCATTTAGCTTAGCACGAGGGGTTAACAAGAATACTAGTAATGTGCGACGCACATTGTTAGTAAGGTTTAAAAAAAAATCGATAATCACACTTATAAAAACAATAAATTCTAGGTTATAAGGTATTTGTGCATTACTATCTAAAACATTAAAAAAACTAGGTCATTGAGAAATAATTAACTAATCACTACATAGTATAAAACAAAGTCGCTGTCTCTGTCTGTCCGTCCCTACGTATGCTTAAATCTTTAAAACTACGCAACGGATTTTGAAGCGGTTTTTTTTAATAGATAGAATGATTCAAGAGGAAGCTTTTAAGATATTTAACATTACGGTACAACTCTTCGGAACGGGGCAGCGCGGGTGAAACCGCGGGCGGGTCGCTAGTTAAACTATATAACGTAAACTAATTGACAACATTTCAAAATTATTAAGCTACAGAAATAAAAGATACTGTTTCTTTGTTTTCCTATCCTGAGTTCCAAAACATTTATATATATTTTTTTATATTTCTCAATACTCACTATTACTCAATAACGTTTCATAATCGCTTGTAAAAGCGTATTTGAAATAAAAACATTTGAACTTGAACTTCTTTATTTCGGAGAAAAAAAATAAAAAACATGTGAGCACGTCACATATACGGTGGAAACTGAGGAAATTGAAATTTTGTCGAAATAATAGTAAATCAACAACGAAATAGATAATGTTAGGTAAGGAATGATTATGATAAATGCCAAGACAAATATTTGAAGGTTCAGAAAAATTATGCCATGTCACCGTTTAACCGTACAAATGACGTCATTTGGAAACTTCAAAGTCGAAAATAAGTATAAAAATGGATGTTCAAAATGAAATGTTATAGATTTAATAACTATCAGAGCATTCGTTTGAGTTTCTATGGTCTATGTAGTTTCTTGCCGCCCCTTCTTCATAAGACCCACTTTTTGGAACCGTGCAACAGTTTCTACTGCTACTGTAGTGATCTAAAGGAAATAAAACATATTGAGTTGAATTTGACTTACAAAGAAGAAGTCAATTGATGCACAGTCCATTTTTAAATAAAAGCTTACTAGCAATGCACACTACTAGTATTCTTGTTAACCCCTTGTTCTAAGCTAAATATGCTTGTGTTACGAGTGGGTTCACGTCAATAGTGCAATGGGTGGGTTTCGAACTGGCAACCACATGATCGCAAGTCCAACGCCCTAGCGCCGCTTCGTCAATTAACTTAAACTTACGTTTAAATCATCAAACTTGTGTTTAATTTTCTTGTGTGCCATCACGCCATTCTTACTGACAAATGTATATCCGCAGAGATCACACACACAATCTGACATGTGTTTTAATCTCTGGTGATTTAAAAAAGTTGTTTGTTTCCTGTAAATAACAGACAATATCTATGTTTAAAACAAAACAGCTGTTTAAAAATCCAATAACACTTTGCTCATCCTGGGAATGGAAACTAGGACCTCTAGCGTAGCAATAGTGCTTAGGACTATTAATAAACATAACATACCATCACGCCTATATTCCCCGAAGGGTTAGCCAGAGGTGTACTTAATGTACACCCACAGTTCGCCGGTATGTTTAGGTCCCATGTTATAGGGGGCGAGCCTATAGCCATTAACCGGGCAAAAATCCAGACTCCGAGCTGCTAATGAGAATTTCATAGAAAATACCAATAACAGTTTTCTCGACCTGTGGATCGAACCCAGGACCTCTAGTGTAGCAGTCGCACTTGGGACCACTAGACTAATGAGGCAGTCCTACTACTAATAAATTAAAATTGAATTTTTAAAGTTATCTGTTTTTTAACACCATGAAATAGTAGCCGTCATGTTATTACGTCATACGGCTGTGTAAATTAAACTAAAAAGTGTCAAGTTGTTAACTGTCAACTGAACTGACTTTGTACATTTCTTGTTTACACAGCCAACTGACGTCAATAACCACAGAGCAATATGGCGTCCACTGCGTCCAACATTTTCATCAACTTAAGCGCGAAATTTTAAAATGTAAATTTTCTTTCATCATGTACTTATCATAGGTATCAAAATGTGTTTTTTTAGTGGTTTATTAGCAATATAGAATCTAATTGACGCACTTTTTAAAATGGGTGTAAAACACTATTATGATGAATAACTTTTTTTTAAGTACAAATTTTATGTGATTTTTTTTTGCATTTTCTATGCTAAGATTATAAAGTTATTTTAGTAAAGGAAAAATTCAATCGCGGGCGGGATTCGAACCCGCGTCTTCTGGTTTGATACACCAGACGCTCTGACCGCAAAGCCACCGCGAACCCCACCCGCCTGATTGAAATTTGCCTTCACATTCTGAGTTTACGTCATAAGGTGACGTTGGTGACATCTATTGATCGGTCAGAGCGTCTGGTGTATCAAACCAGAAGACGCGGGTTCGAAGCCCGCCCGCGATTGAATTTTTCTTTTACTAAAATAACTTTACAAATTTTATATAAAAATTTACTCACTCAAACTCTTGTAGACACTGCGGACATGTGTATTTATCGCCCGCGTGAAACTTGACATGTCCCAACGCTACGTTTCTAAAAAAAAAACAATTAAATGTTATGTGATTGCTCAAAATTTTCAATAGCAGCAAGCACGCTCCATCTTAGATCGCAGTGTCGCAGTGTCGCTTAATTTCAGGCGAACTGGCAGTCTGGGTTGACGTAAGCCTATCACAACTAAAAAAATATATATACTTAGTTGCCATAGCATATTCCGAGCTGCTACTGAGAATTTCATTAAAAAATCCAGTAACACTTTCCTGAGCCTGGGAATCGAACCCAGGCCGCGTAACAGTAGTGCTGAGGACCACTAAAATAAGGCAGTCTTTGGTAAACCAAAATGGCAATAGGCTCGCAATAATTACGTGGGACCTAAATATACCGGCAAAGTTTTGATGCACATTAGTACGCCTCTGCCTAATCCTTCGGGAGATACATCCTATAATACAGCCGGCCGAGAACTCTTAAATCTGAAGAGAGACTGCCTCTCTGTGTGTGTTCTACCGTTTGTACAATGGGCAGTGTTCTGAGGAATTGTTTGAAATGATGCCAACAGCTACTTTCCAACACCGCACCTCTCGTCATCGGCGTGGAGTTCATCCACATACCTTAGAACCACTCTGATCTCATACTGGGCGATTCCACAATTCCCAAAAAAACAAATTTCCTCCCACGCACACTCAGGTTGAGGAATCAGCTCCCCGCCGAGTTTTTCCCAAAGGACTACAGCATGGGGTTCTTCGAAAAGGGGGTGAAAATATTTGTAAAGGGTCGGCAACGCGAGAGTGATACCCCTGGTGTTACAAGCGTCCATAGGGTACGGTAACCGCTTACCATCAGGTGGGCCGTATGCTTGTTTGCCACCTTAGTGGTATAAAAAAGAAACAATAATACGCAAATGTTCCGCCGATCCGGTATCGTCGTGTGACGGATTTTTGAGCTCCCTATAATATGGTTGAGCTACACAATGTCTGATGCATGCGTGCCGTCGGATGGGACTGGTCTACTCAAAGCCGCTGTGGATCTTTCTTCAAAAGGCCATTTCAGACACTGCCCTGCATTGTATCACTCGCATATTCTGATACTATTATGTCTGGACTTCAAAGGAGACCGTGATTCTCTGAGTTTGTTTCGGTGTTTCTTCTCAGAGGTCGTCAGCTAGGAAGTGCCGACACAATCTAGTACTTAAAAAAAGACATGTAAAAATATCTTTAAGAGATCTATTTACAGAAATAAATATAGATTCATTTCATTTCAATACAGGTGTGATGATATATTTTGGTAATTCAAACTGACCTCATCCTAGTGACGAATGGACAAAGCTTACAGCTGAATTCAACAGTGTGTGTTTGTTTCATATGCGCGCGCAGATTTCGACCCAACTTCACTCGAATCTTGCATATTTCACACTTAATCGGACCACTTTTCTGAAACAAAATTATCGTTGGTAGATTCTGCAGCCTACTTCATTCTTATTCGCACCGCTACAGGTAAAACTTGTTTTTTTAAAAAAAAAAAAACATACTAGCAATGTGGGTCGCACATAACTAATTCTTGTTATCCCCTCGTGCTAAGCTAAATGCTTGTATTACGAGTGCATTCACAT
This sequence comes from Acronicta aceris, assembly GCA_910591435.1. Taxonomy (NCBI): domain Eukaryota; kingdom Metazoa; phylum Arthropoda; class Insecta; order Lepidoptera; family Noctuidae; genus Acronicta; species Acronicta aceris. The sequence continues at coordinate 4,127,220 of OU342787.1, read as the reverse complement.
CGGTAGTGCAATGGTTGGGTTTCGAACCGGGAACCACATGATCGCAAGTCCGATGCCCTAGCAATTAGGCTACCGCCGCAGCTAAGCAATAGTTAAAGACGTGGTCGCTCACTATGGGTCTCAAAGCTCAAGGTCTCTCCACGAGCTATGGAGCGAGCTATGCTTAGCATTTCTTTACGAGATCGAATCAGAAATGAGGAGAACTAAAGTTGCCGTTATAGCGCAAAGGATTAGCAAGCCTAAGTGGCAGTGGGCGGGGCACATTTATCGCCTGATAAAGTTCTAAGATTTGTCGTTTAAAGTTTTTTGTGAGGATTGAGAGATCTCTGTCCCTTTTACCGCAAAATGAGTATCCATACTTAGTTAATATTATAAATAGAAAAGTTTGGATGGATGACTCAATTCTGAAGTTTACACAGATGAAATTGCGGGCAGAAGTCCTTAATGATGGACCGCTTATTATTATTATTAATTGATTAAATTGATTATTAATTTAATGGATTATAATCGGTAAAAGTATTAAGTGACATACACACAAAAAATACAATCGAATTGAGAATATCCTCCTATTTAAGGATGTTCCTCCCTATGTCCCTCCGCAGGCGACTAACTATCGGCTATTTTCTCGCTCAAGAAACGTACAATAGATATACATTCCGTGTAAAGAAAAGAGATGCATATATTAATGATTAAGATGCATAATTTTTAACGTGGGAGAGCCATGCTTCAGCACGAATGGGCCGGCTCGACCGGAGTGATACCACGGCCTCACAGAAAACCGGCGTCAAACAACGCGTACGTTGTGTTTCGTCGAGTGAGTGAGGTTACCGGAGGCCCAACCCCCTTTTAAAAGGCGGGCAACGCACTAGTGACTCCTGTGGTGTTGCGGGTGTCTATGGGCGGCGGTAATCGCTTACCATCAGGCGATCCGTCTGCTCATTTGTCCCCCTATCCCATAAAAAAGAATATAGTTGATCGCTGACTGTTTGCACTGACTGTTTGTTGGACACATTCAATAAAAAACTTGAACAAACTTTCACATCGCTCTTTTCTCGTTGGGAACACGTCAAAACTATCGGAACTACACACTCGCTTCCCGCTGCTCGCCAACTCGTTTCTAGTTTCTAGCTCTACTCGCTTCTCGTTCATCATCGGCGGTGGGACAAGTGCCTAAAGTCGGCTAAAAATTACTCACCTCGCTATGTTTGAGTGCGTGCCTCGCCTGCTTGTCTTGTGTCGAAAAACCTGTGTAGCACACGGTACATTTATACGGCGCAAGCGCATATTTTTCGCTGTCTTTACGCATCAATATTTCTTGTATTAACCGCTCCCGGGTCAAAGGTGTGACAGTTATTACGTTCTCGTCGAGAGGTTTCATAGGTTTTATGTATGGTTGTTTTTTCTTTCTGAAAAAAAAAATGATATTAACTTTTTTTGAAAAAGAAAACAAACTTCAAGCGTTTTGTGAACAGATCAGGCATAAACCGAGAAACATCGAAATTAGTTCACCACCCCTGTTTTGGTCACTCTTGGGAAAAACTCATGTGGAGAGAGAGTAGAATACAGTTCCTCACTACGATTATGCTTCTTAAGAGTCCGGCGGACCGAATTTCTCTTACAAACGTAATACCGAAATAAATCGTAATTCAAACACAATTTAATCGTATTCTTTTATTATTCGGATTCCGATACTGTTAATCTAGGTTCTTACTCTATCGTTTCGTCCAAAATACTTCACTACAAGTAAATGTAAGCGAATGCAATTTTTGATAACCGTACCATGTTTGGAACGATTTTCCGCTCTTTTATTTCCAGTGAAGTAGTAGTAGACGAAATAGTATCGTAGGAACCTAGATTAAAAGTATCCAAATCCAAATATTAACCTAATTTGATAGAATATTGTCTGATTACGTTTTATTTCGGTATTACGGTTTTTGTGGGCAATTAAGAGATGCCTTTCTGAGACATCATTTAAGAGGCAAGAAAATATCAGACATGCTCCGTGGTAGGATCTTTTGGGGTCTGACTGGCTGGCGACCACCCTTTCGTAGGAGTCTGTCGTAAAGCAACTTGGTGTGTGTTTCGACTTTTGCGCATCCAATAAGTAGAATTTATTTTAATTGAATGCCAAATTCTGGCTTGTCAAAAAAACCCTTTAAAGAAACGAATTGATTTTCGGCCCTACATATGGGGGGGTCAAAAGTTGTAGCATTTATCTCTTCTATCACGTCTTGCCAGGAATACGCCAAGTTACAAGTACTCGTAACCCTGTATTGTATATTTATTTCTAACACTTTTATCTCTGGACAATAATAATATCCTAATGATAGAGTGGTTGTCAGACTTTAGGCTTCTAACTACCACTAAATATTGATCGTATGACAACCGATACCGACCGCTGTATGTGCTCTCCGAGACATGGAGGTCTTAAGAATCACCCATCCACATATTGACCGCGACAAGTGCAACTTAACCTTCCAGATCGGTTGATCAGCTTAGTTATTACTTAGCCTCGATATTTTTTCTGTCTGTCTGTTTGTTACAGCTAATCTCCGAAACAGCTGCACCGATATTGACAGGGCTAATTTTATGTTATAAGGAGTAATGCTACTTTTATTGTAAGTAAATACTTTTGCATGCGAGATCTTACCCTTTCCATTCTGAGGCTTGTTTCTTCCCCGCCTTCATTCTTCTCGAATGATCCTTTTTCATTTTAACCTTATCCAGTTTTAACTTCTCCAAAATCAGTAACGGTTCACTAATCACTTTATCACTAACACCAGTTACATCACCATCTATTGCACTAATATCTTCATCATTAACCGTATTTCTATCTGCTTTATCATTTAGGGTATTTGTATTATGTATAATCGAAGTTTTGTCATCTGTTTGTCCAAATTCATCAATTTTCTCAGCAACATCTTCAGAAATTGTATAATTTTCATTGAATTCTATATCTTGAAATACAAAATCATCTTTACCTTCAATTGGTACGATGATTTCTGTTATAGGAGCCAAATCTAGTTCAGATTTTACTGTATCGTTTGTATTTTCAATTTCTTTAATTACATCATAACTATGTAATTTAACTATATCATTAACTGTAACTTCAAGTTCATTGTTTTCTGGTACGTCTACTGTTTCAGTTTTAATGACGTCATCAGGTTCAAAATTAGGAGTATCTAATTTCTGAACAGATAGAGATGATTTTAGGTTTTTGTGTTTTTCGTGTAATTTTAATATGTCACCAAGCTTTATCTGTAATGTAAGATAATTATTAATTTTGGACAGCCTTATTAAAAAAGTTGTCGCAAGCACTGAGTGAGACATCTTGGATTCGATTCTCAGCTTGAGCCAAGTATTATTGGAGTTTTCTATGAAATTCTCAGTAGCTAGTAGTTTGGATGTACAAGCTTGAGAAGTCCTGGGTTCGATTCCTAGGTCGAACATAAAACATAAAATACGGTTACGCAGAGGTGTACTAATCTACACCCACAGTTCGCCGGTATGTTTAAGTCCCATGTCATAGGAGGCGAGCCTATTGCCATTAATCGGGCACAAATCCAAACTCCGAGCTGCCACTCAGAATTTCATAGAAAAACCCAATAACACTTTGGGTAGGTACAACACTGGGAATCGAACCCAGGACAGCGTAGCAGTCGCGATTAGAACTAATAGACTAATGAGGCAGACATTAATTCATTTAATTTCTTTTTTTTTCGTTTCCCCACACTAGGATTTTCTCCTGTATCGTGGGTACTTTTACAAACACAAATTCTCACATACACAAACCCCCAGATCCGGAACAACTACCTGTAGGTCATACAAATATTTGTTCCGTGTGGGGATCGAACCCACAACACGTGGTGTAGAAGCCGCTACGCCAAACGTATCGCCTCTTTTACATAAAAGTTATTCTCACTCGCGACCCGCTCGCAGTTTCACCCGGGCTGCTCCGTTCCTAAGAGGCGTAGCGTGATGTTATATAGCCTATAACCTTCCTCGATAAATAGACTATCCAACACAAACAGAATTTTCAAAATCGGTTCAGTAGATCCAGAGATTACGCCATACAACCTCACAAACTTTACCTCTTTATAATATGAGTATAGATAGATACATACTACATAGTATAAAACAAAGTCGCTGTCGCTGTCTGTCCGTCCCTATGTATGCTTAAGAGTCCGGCGGACCGAATTTCTCTTACAAACGTAATACCGAAATAAATCGTAATTCAAACACTATTTAGTCAAATTCTGTTACGAGTATTATTCGGATTCCGATACCGGAAATCTAGGTTCCTACTGTACTATTTCATTCAAAATAATAAACTAGAAATGACTTTATGCGTATGCAATTTTTTATAACTTTACCAAGTTTGGAACGATTTTCCGGCTTTTATTTCCAGTGAAGTAGTAGTAGACGAAATAGTACCGTAGGAACCTAGATTAACGGTATCTAAATCCGAATAATTTGTTAGGATATTGTCTGGATTACGATTTATTTCGATATTACGTTTTTGTGGGCAATTCAAGCTCCGCCGGATCCTTAAATCTTTAAAAATGCGCAACGGATTTTGAAACGGTTTTTTTTAATAGATAGAGTGATTCAAGAGGAAGGTTTTAAGCTATTTAACATTACGCTACGACTTTTAGGAATGGGGTAACGCGGGTGAAACGGCGGGCGGGTCGCTAGTTTATCCATAAAAAAGGCTGGCTTACATGGCTATCATTCCTCAATAAATGTTGCAGTAGTGAATCACTAAGGAGTACTTTGTTTCTGAACGCTGCGGCGGAGGACAGCCGAGCCGCGCACTCCCAACAGATATGCTGAGGCAATCTCCCTGACGCATCCACCCGAGGCTGCAACAGACATCTAGGGTCAATTCATGCTAGCACAGAGTCGAAGCGAATCGAAGCGAAATTGTATAAGTTAATATAGCAATTTCACCCTTATCTAAACAACGTAATGTTGACTGCCTTATTAGTCTACTGGTCCGCGAGACTGCTAGGTCCTAGGTTCGATCCCCAAGTCGAGCAAAGTGTTATTGGGTTTTTCTATGAAATTCTGAGTAGCAGCTCGGAGTCTGGATTTGTGCCCGGTTAATGACAATTGGCTCGTCCCCTTTATTACATGGGACCTAAACATACTGGCCAACTGTGATGGTATGTTACGTAATGTTCATAATTCTGCCGAGATAACCTGCAGCGATAGTCGCTCGCAAATTTGCGTTATTTTTTTTAATCTCTGAAGAAATATGAGCATTACATTGTTGAGATAAAGGTGAATTTGCTAACTTACAATTTCGCTTCGATATTTTTACACAAAAACACATATTTTTATGTGCGCGGCCATTCTGAAGGCTAACTTCAGACGCATACAGTTATTTCAAGTATTTATTCGATGAAATTTATGTACTTATATGAAGAATTGTGACACTCAAAGGAGGTTCAAATGGCACTGTTTGAGTTTGTTTTTAAGAAGTATGTCCTTTTAACTATCTTTTTGAGAGGTAAGGTAACTTGCCTCTCATAGACGTCACCAAACGTCACCTTATGACGTAAACTCAGAATGTGAAGGCAAAATTTCGATCATGCGGGTAGGGTTCGCGGTGGCTTAGAGGTCAGAGCGTCTGGTATATCAAACCAGAAGACGCAGGTTCGAATCCTGCCCGCGATTGAATTTTTTCCTTTACTATTAAATAAGTATGTCCTTATTTGATAATAAATAAAAAAGTATTGTTCCTTATTTTATTAAAGGAAAAATTTAATCGCGGGCAGGATTTGAACCTGCGTCTCCTGGTTGGATACACCAGACGCTCTGACCTCTAAGCCACCGGCCTGATTGAAATTTTGCCTTCACATTCTGAATTTTATGTCATAAGGTGACGTTGGCGACATCTATGCAAAGCAAGTTACCGTGCTTCTCAACCGACACGACTTACTTAACAGTTAGTTCAATGTCGTACGATGCCACCTTACCTTTTAACTAAGTTAAAAGGTTGAGAAGCAAGGTATCTTGCTCATCAGGCGGGTGGGGTTCGCGGTGGCTTAGAGGTCAGAGCGTCTGGTGTATCCAACCAGGAGAGGCAAGTTTGAATCCTGCCCGCGATGGAATTTTTCCTTTACTAAAATAACTTTATAATCTTAGCATAGAAAATGCAAAAAAAAAATCACAAATAGAAAGTGTTTTTTATACATGTTTTGCCCCAACACAAGTATTATTTCTTAATTACTTACTGGGGATGACTCATTTATAAGCGATGTAACTGTTTTGAGACAAACAGTTTACGTTTTTTTTTTTTGTAAAATTCTCTGCGACAGAAGACTTGTTCTCAGTAATGCAACAGCTGTCTTTAAAAAAAATATGTTCAACAAATCACTTACCAGTATTCCAGTAATATTTTCATACATCTTGTCCAATTCAAAATCCTTTAGACTGTACATTTTTGCGTCTAAATTCAGGCATATCTTGCAGAGCTGCAGAATAAAAGGATTCATTTGTTACATAAGGGATTAAAAATATTACAACAATTGCAAGAATATATATTTTTAATTATTTCTCACCCTTGCTGCAACAGGGAGAAAACATCCATTCTGAAAACAAGACACATAATTATATTTTTTACACTATTTTAAATCACTTTTTTTTAACTCTAAGAACAACTTGTGGAGAGAAAATAAATGATATATTGAATCGAATTGAAAACTTATACAGTATAGTCAAAATAATTTTATTTTTACTTTTTGACCGCCATGTCAAAACAGAAAAAGCGTGCTCTCGGCGCCAAGCTCAGAATTTCCTTTAGAAATCTGTCACGCAGTCGCGACCGTGGTGTGTTGGGCACATTTTGGTTTGTTGTCTATACATAACTGTGGCAGTCAAAATGTTATTAAATCATGCATGCAAAATATATCATCCAATTAAGTTTACAAAGGTAGATAAAAGTTAATTAATAAACCAAATTCAGACTTATCTCAACATTCATTATATCTTTATAAAATCTGTTATACCATAGCAATACAATTTGTGTGTGATTCTATTATAAGAATGTTGTGTGTATGTGGTGTGTATTTTATTTGTTCTAGAAGTCCCCCCGTGTCATCATAGGTAGATTTAGTTTTTGATATGTTTGGCTTTATCCGATTTATTATAATTTTCCCACATTTAAAATATTTTTTGTGAATACATATATGTTATTTTTATTATATTTATTATAAAACTGGGCTATATAATAAAAGGGTGAAAAATGAGTATAACATTGGTGAGATAAGGGTGAATTTGATATATTATCTTTTAGATTAATGATTTTATGCATGTCATCTCTGTGCTAACATGAATTGCTACTTACATGTTTCACAGGAACTGCTCTAGGTTTGATTCTACGAATCCCCTGTTTTGTGTCATAGAAATCATCCTCTTTGAAGTGGTCTGAACATATGACAGCCCTGTTGGATGGTGTCCAGTCTGGTATGTCAAGAGAATTTATCCATATAGTACGCTGATCAGAATCTTTTGGAAATCTGAAATTAAAGTTAACAACACTTAAAATACTGCCTCATTAGCCTAGTGGTCCTGAGCGCGACTACTATGTTAGAGGTCCTGGGTTCGATTCCCAGGTCAAAGTTCACCGGTGTGTTTAGGTCCCATGTAATAGGGGGCAAGCCTATTGCCATTAACCGGGCACAAATCCAGACCTGAGCTGCTACTGAGTATTTCATAGAAAGAACCCAATAACACTTTGCTCGACCTGGGGATCAAACCCAGGACCTCAAGCACAGCAGTCGTGCTTGGGACCACAATATTAATGAGGCAGTCGTAGAATAGGATTAATAATGGAACAATAAATTAAATATATTATGGTGTTAACTTAAAAACTGCACTTGCGTTACCTAGGACAATAGTCAGGGACAGAAGACTGGAAGACTTGCGTGAGGCAACACCTCATCGGTTATTGAGGCTATCATCTAGTCGGGTGCAGACACCACAAACTAGCCGCGTCAAGTACTGACACCCTGACTATTCACCTTTTTTGATAGACCAAAATCATCCCTAGAATAAAATTGTAACAGGCCGATGTCTGTACATTATAGATATTAAAGAAACACTAATATGTGGGGTCTTTATTAGAGCAACAGACCCACCACAGTAATTTTTAGAATTGTTGTCTGTCTGTATGTTTGTACGGGCATCACGCAAAAGCTACTGCATGGAATTGAATGCAATTTCCACCGATTTATTGCTAGAGGTCTAACATTAAATCTGGTGCATGTTTCATTATGAGACGCCTCCTAGAATCGGAATTATAGTTTGTTAATCTTTTTGGGACGTGAGTGAAACTGCAGCGTGCAACAACTAGTTAGGTATATGACGGTGTTTCTGCATATTCTAGCGTATAAACAGGGTAGGAGCGAGGATAAGAAAGGTGAAAGTAAGTAAATTATATATTACTTACGGCTCGTAAATAGAATATATGTAGCAGGAACGTGAATACTTCGTAAACTCTACAAATTAGTAAAAATATGGCAACTTACGCGTGAAATGTAATCCTATTATAACTGTTCTTTTTGAGCCTTTCATTATTCTCACAATTAGGCACACAGCACTTCATTCTTATGCATGTATTATGGCGATATTTATTTATATTATTTTATTCATCATCAACAAATAAAAAAGAGTGTAAAAGTAAACAATTACATTTTACTTGACATTGACAGTTTTTGACACTAACATTTTCATTCGAGCTTGATCCCACAGATTACTAAAAGGGTTCGTTCAGAAACATTATTGTTTGTAGCCTTTGCAATATAGCGTTACCGTTCATGGCAGTCATTGATACGATTTTAATTTATTACTTACGAAACCTGAGTACTTACCAAACAAAACAACACTATTACGCAAGAGGTCCTGGGTTCGATTCCCACGTCGAGCAAATGTTATTGTATTATGAAATCCTCAGCAGCAGCTCGGAATTTGGATTTGAGCCTGGCTAATGAAAATAGGCTCGTCCCCTTTTGCATGGGACCTCAACGTACCGCGAACTGTGGATTACATTAGTACACCTCTGTTTAACCTCTCGGGGAATACATACGTGATAGCATGTTACATTAGAGACAAACTCACCAGTTCCCGGGGATGTAACCCTACAGAAATACAAATAATGAGGGTACTTATCCTATCTTTTATAGGGCTGAGGCAGCAAGGCCGCAGTGCACTTCGACCCAATGGGATAGTAGCCCAGTTTAATTGTTTACCATAAAGCCGAAGCTGGCCAAGGCCTGGGGGCTTACTCTTGAACTCAATTCCGATACATCGACATTGGAATTGTGCCGTTTCGTCAAGTGTCGTACTCTGGAATCCGAGACTAGCGCCAAATTGTTTCAATATTGCGCGGTGATTGAGTGAACTAAATAGGATTGGGAAACGACCCAACCATTGGCCAATCAGGGATGCCGATACAAGGTTGAACTAAATAGGATTGGGAAACGACCCAACCATTGGCCACTCAGGGATGCCGATACAAGGTTAATTTGTGCTCAAGAGTACAAAATCGCCCGACAGCCAAATTGACATTAGAATCGGATCACATTTTGATTGGTATTGTATTGTTTTCAAGAGTACAGTAGCCTTAGCACGAACAACTTGCGAAAAAGTATTCGTATCGTCACGATAGAGGCGCTGGTCCATATCTCATACAAATTGGTCTCCATGACGATGCTAAGGCTACTGTTCAGTAGCCTTAGCACGAACAACTTGCGAAAAAGTATTCTTATCGTCATGGAGACCAATTTGTATGAGATATGGACCAGCGCCTCTATCGTGACGATACGAATACTTTTTCGCAAGTTGTTCGTGCTAAGGCTACTGTACGTGCGACGAGTACGAGTTTTTGGTTGCGCAGTACAAAATTTTTAACGTAAACGCGCGGCATAAGTTGGCCGGAGTGAAGTTCGCCGTTTTAATGCGCGCGCAGTGGATTGTTTACGTTAAAAATTGTGTACTGCGCAACCAAACAGCTAACTTCACTCCGGCCAACTTATGCCCCGTGTACTGTAAGCCTGCTGATAGCAGTATTTTCCTAGTAAACGGAATGACAACTGCCTTGTTTGGATTGATAGAGAGGTGATTCTCCTCGCACCATTTCTTAACTTTATCGAGGGCCCTTTGGATCAGATCTGAAACCGTGTCCAGAAATTTGCCGTTGACAAGTATGACTATGTCATCGGCGTATACAGTACGATTGGTACCCAAGCCTGGCAATCCCTTGCCAGGCCATTAGCAATCTCAAAACACAATATCCAAGTCCATAGGCAATCTCACAACACAATAGCTTGACGTTTAGTTTGACTTACGACCTTTTATTCATTGTCGTTAACAAGTGACACGCACTGGCTGTATCGAGCTCGCTTGTACTGTTCATAGCAATGTAATCCTTAGCGTGCTTATGGACTTTTGAGCGTTTACTGTACATAGGTTACTTTGAATTTCCTCTTTCGCGTCTCCAATGGAGTCTCTCCATTCTATCAGACAAAACGTAAAAGGCAAAAGTAAAATAAAAAACGTTACTTCAGTACATAATTATATTTTATTTACTTAATTACAGTATATGCTTAAACAATATGAATTTACATTAGTTTAATTTTTGTTATGTTTATACGGTACAATATTCACAACTTATATATAATATATCAAAATGAGTATCTCCAAATTTTTTGACCTTGAGAAGAGAACAAGCCTTGTTCGCGACAGATCCAGCTCCATTTTTTATTAGGGTTTTCTACGAATAATTCTCATATTACATGAGACCTAAACACACCGGTGAACTGTGGATATACATTAGTATACTGAGGACTAATTACTAGAAAAATAATCAACATAATTATGCGCAAACACAACTATATAACAAACTTATTTTAGTGAAGGAAAAATTAGACCGCGGGCAAGATTCGAACCTGCGTCTTCTGGTTAGATACACCAGACGCTCTGATCGCTAAGCCACCGCGAGTCCCACCCGCTTGATCGAAATTTTGCCTTCACATTCTGAATTTACGTCATAAGGTGACGTTGGCGACATCTATTGAAAAGCAAGTTACCTTACTTCTCAACCGACACGACTTACTTTACAGTTAGTTCGATATCGTACGATGCCACCTTATCTTTTAACTATCTTTTTGTGATTTTTTTGCATTTTCCATGCTAAGATTATGAAGTTATTTTATTGAATCTAACCAGAAGACGCAGGTTTGGAACCTGCGTCTTTAATCTTAGCATGGAAAATGCAAAAAAAACACAAAAAGATGTATAATAAACTTCCAAAAGACGTCAAGGCAGCGGCTTCGCTTAGTATTTTCAAAAACAAACTAGTTGTTTTATTTTTAATAACGAATCGTTTTTTTTTAATTGCTTGTAACTTGGACCACTACCTTATATGAATGTGGCGAACTCGCGTCACCTGACAATTTCTTTTTTCTTTGTAAATTTTAAACTACCCACACTGGGTCATTGTCATTATCTTAATTAATTGTTCTCATGTAAGTGACTTATTGTCTATGGAAAATAAAGATCTTTAAACTGATGAAAGCGTGATCAGGGCCGGATTTAGAGGTTTGGAAGCCTTTTAAACTAGATCACACCGGCATTTCATAAGTGACGACCTCTGAGAAGAAACACCGAAACAAACTCAGAGAATCATGGTCTCTTTTAAAGTCCAGACATAATACTTAGTAGCAAATATGTGAGTTCCAATGTAAGACAATGTCTGAAATGGCTTTTAGAAGAAAGAACCATTGCGGCTTTAAATAGACCAGTCCCATCTGACGGCACGCATGCATCAGTCATTGACATATATATAGGGGGCCTCCCCTGGCCCCTAATTATTTTCCAAATATTTTGTTTTTTTTTTGTGGAGGCCCTGGGGCTGTAGCCCCGGACCCTCCCCTAAATCGGGCCCTGGGCGTGATGGTATGTAATCTTCTATTCTTCATCATTTTCTTTCTTGACTTTCCGTTTCGTTTTCTTTGGCCAAGGGATCTTATAGTGCACGTGTTTGACATGGGAATTAAGCCCATCTACATTTGTGAAGGTTTTACCGCAAACCTTGCATTCAGGCCTTATACCAAGATGTTTCTGAAAAAAAAAAACATGAAAAACTACGATCACGGGTTGGGTTGAACAAAGCCACAGAAAAGAGCTATCTATACTTATAGGCCGTATGCTTGTTTGCCAACTTAGTGGTATAAAAAAAATCAAATTGTAACAGGCTGATGTCTGTACATGAAGCCATAATAACAATTTTTAGAATTTTTGTCTGTCTTTCTGTCCGTCTGTATGTTTGTACGCGCATCACGCAAAAACTACTGCATGGAATTGAATGCAATGCAAAACTACTGCATTGCATTCCATTCCATGCACACACACACACACACACGCACACACGCACGCACACGCCCAAACAAACACACACGCGCGCACACACACGCACACACACACACACACACACGCGCGCGCGACACACACGCACGCACACACACACGCACACACACACACACACACACACACACACACACACACACACACACACACTGTGTTAAAAACTATTTACAGAAATAAATGTCATTCATCATTAGTACACCTCTGCCCAACCCTTCGGGGAGTGCAGGCGTAATGGTATGTTATGTAAATACTTACACCCATGTGTTTCTTCAAACTCTGGGCAGTTGCGAAGCGTTTGTCACAGTATTGGCACTTGTGGGCCGGGCCGCCCTCATGCACCGACTGTATGTGTCCTATTAGGGCCGGCTTCCCACAGAACGACTTGCCGCAGGTGTCACAATTAAACATCTTCTGGCCCGCGTGGGCAAGCAGGTGAAGCTCTAAATTGTACATAGACTGTGAACATAATAAACATGGATCAGATAGGTATATTGATAAGAGTATATGAAGAGATACAGTTCACGTGGGAGAGCCATGCTTCGGCACGAATGGGCCGGCTCGACCGGAGTGATACCACGGCCTCACAGACAACCGGCGTCAAACAACGCTTACGTTGTATTTCGCCGAGTGAGTGAGGATACCGGAGGCCCAATCCCCTTTTAAAAGGCGGGCAACACACTTGTGACTCCTGTGGTGTTGCGGGTGTCCATGGGCAGCGGTAATCGCTTACCATAAGGCAATCCGTCTGCTCATTTATTAAATATGTATAGTGTGTGTGTTTGTCAAACGCATGGTTGTGTGTGTACGTTCATACAAATATTCACCCCCCATTTCACCACCTTAGGGGTGGGTTGAATTTCCAAAAATCCTTTCTTAGTGCTCGTCTACAGTGCAAAAGGAACCAGCATGCAAACTTTCAGGGCTCTAGCTCCTGTAGTTTCGGCTGTGCGTTGATACGTCAGTCAGACAGGTTCTTCTTTTATATATATATAGATAGATTAGCTATTTCCCGCGCTAAGGTAACGTAATGATAAATTTGAATAGTTAATAATGTGAACCAGTGAAGGAAAACATCGTTAGGAAGCCTGCAGCCTGCCTGAGATTTTCTCTACGGCGGCGGCGTTATAAGTCTGCCAGCCAGCATTAGACCAACGTGGTGGACTATAGCCTAATCCTTCTCATTGCGAGAGGAGACCTTTACCACAGTAGGACAGTATAATATAATATTATATTGATTATTATTATTATTTATTGATTGATAAGAAACTTACCCTGTATACCTTCCCGCATTTATCGCACATCGCCGGCTCCTTTCCCCGCGGAAGCTGCTCGGGGCTCAAATTCGGATGGGAGAGTGAAAAATGTTCCGTGTATAGACGATAATTGGTAAATTTTTTGCTGCACTGAAATAAACACAGCATTAGACATATCTGTCTTAATTTAAAAAATTGCCCGGCCATTGAAATTTATCCCTGTATACACTATGTTAAAAAAACCATGTCCAATCCGAAAGGAGCATTTAGGTACCCCAATCACATCACCAAATAAAATAACAAAGATTAATTATTCATGAAAGTAAACATATTAATGGAGTTTAAAATTTACGATTGTTGTGTCTAAATTGCCACAATTTCCCCAAAATCTAGGATTTTTTTTTAATGTCATAAAACCATCATAATCTTTATTGTATGTTTGGCACTCAGGGACGGTGTCTCCGCCAACGTAAGTATTGCGATTTCAGTTTTCTCATCGTATTTTTTTCGGGGATTTTTTTTCTCCATGTATCTTGAAAATAATTACATAGGTAATTAGAACCAGATCTCGATACCTACAGATTTTTTTAAATCCCGATATGGGATATAGGCCACACTTTTTGTGTATTTGCCAGTGTCAAGTATACAGAATAATCTCCAGTAAAACAGTGGAAACTTCACTAAGGCTTCGATAGAGTTTAGGAGTGAACACAAAAGTCACCATTTTCAATTTTATATCATTTGCCTACACTCGCACATGTTCACGAACACTTAATGGTTAACTATCCACTATAATTACACATTAAACTTCGGAGAAGTTTTGGAAAATAATATAAAATAAAGTGCACTTTACATTTTCCCGCGTAAACTCCTGTTCTCCTCAGTTTGTTAGCTTGATACGCGCGACAGATGTCAGAGTGACATTTCTAGGATTGGGCTTTTGTTAGAAATAAACGATTATCGTACGATATTGAAAATAAATCGATAATCGTTTAAAACATATTTTAAATAAAATTGGTTTTATCATGACTTAAAACACGAAATAAAATTAGAAGAATATTATAAAATACAATGGACCTACCATTGTATTATTTTGTATACTATTGTAGTTTTTGGATTATATTGCGCTAGGAATACTGACGTATATACTGCGTCGTACTAAAATAGTATAAAACAAAGTCGCTGTCGCTGTCTGTCCGTCCCTATGTATGCTTAAATCTTTAAAACTACGCAACGGATTTTGTATAGATATATTTATATATTATATTTTTTTAATAGATAGAGTGATTCCAGAGGATGGTTTTAAGCTATTTAACATTACGCTACGACTCTTAGGAATGGGGCAACGCGGGTGAAACCGCGGTCGGGTCGCTAATTTTAAATAAAATTGGTTTTATCATGACTTAAAACACGAAATAAAATTAGAAGAATATTATAAAATACCTACAATGGTAGATATACTATTGTAGTTTTGGTTTATATTGCGTCAGCAATCGTAGTGATTATGACAAACTATTCGATCCATGATATTTTCATTATCGATATACCACAGACAGACGATAGATGACACTATGAACATCCCTTTTTGTCGATAAAGTATGACATTGTCGTGCGTACATTTTGACTGTCAAAAAATATGGAACTTCAAGAGCGTGATCTTGATGACAGCTGTCGCGCGTATCCAAGCTTTAGACAAACAAACTATAACAATAGCTTCACGGGTCGGCCAGGGTTTTGTTACCACATCGTATGTAGGTATGTATATTTGCCTCACCTGTTCGCAGGTATACGGTTCGCAATTATCCTGTATACTAAATTCAGGATTCCGAAATCTTCCAGTTCTGACTCGACGATGCGACGAATATCTTGCGGTGTTCGGATAATTTTTAATACGAATTCTGAGAAAAAATATGCACGATCACTCGAGTATTCCCCGTAAAGGTAGATACAGAGTTAACAAACATAATATTATAATACATAACATACCATCACGCCTGTATTCCCCGATGTGTTAGGCGGAGGTGTACAAATGTACACCGGGTGGTGTACAAATGTACGCCGAGTGATGTACAAATGTACACAGCAATGTACCCCAGCGCGTGTACTAAGGTACACCAGTCCTCTGCCTAACCATTCGGGGAATACAATCGTAATGTTATATTTAATACAGTTTAATACTTACGGATCATTCTCATTTTGCAAATGTTTAGATGACACCCGCAGATGTCTGGTGTGTGCATCTTCTGATAAGAACTTCACATCACAAGTTGCACAGTACGGCCCTTTTAGCTCCAACTGTAATAGGGAATATGCACTGATTTTTTTTATATTTTTTTATGATAGCTTATATCGTTTTATTACTGTTAAATAATATTGAGCACCAAAAATGTAAAATGTAGTATATAATATTTATTTTTTTTTAATTTAAACTTTTTAGGCGTTTTAAACGCCCGCCATTATGGCGCGCTTGGCGCGTGACGTCAAAGTCTATGACACATAACCTTCACATAACCGCTGTCAGTCATTTTGTCACAAAGTGTTATTTCACAGAATAAGTGTAACAATTTGATATTGAACAATGATAATTAATACAATTTCGGAACTTCACAGTCGTTACGAACAGAACAAGCGCTTTTGACAGTGACATACACATAGACTTTGACGTCACACTCGACTGACGCCATTGGTCAAATCGTCTGACCAATAACGCTCCGTTTCAACCGCTCTGAATTTCCCACATTTTTTTTTGCTCTTTTCAATAATTATTTTCACATCGAAAAAGAAATATTGATAGAGACGTAATGAGGATTCAAAATAGTACCCCAAAAAAAAAAAATATATATTACCCTCATCTGTTTCAAATGCATATTGCCTATTGGATAGTTGACTTGTATTTGATTGATTAAAAATTAGCGACCCGCCTGCATTGCTGTGCTCCTATTGGTCGTAGCACGATGTTATATATCCTATAACCTTCCTCGATAAATGGACTATCCAACACAAAAATATTTTTCAAATCCAACCAGTGGTTCCTGAGATTAGCGCGTTCAAACAAACAAACAAAGAACTAACTCTTCAGCTTTATAATATTAGTATATATAACAGGCTTAGTTAAAAATGTAATTAAATACAATCTGTACTCTGTAAAAATAATTTAAACAAGTCCCAAGCTGTATCTTGGAACTTTGTTAACTTGTCCCATTACTGCAAAACGAGTGTTAATGGCGATAGGCTCACCCCCAATACATGGGACCTAAACATATTAACGAACAGTTGATGTACATTTGTACACCTCTACTTATATTAGTGCAACAGTGACTAAGGCCTTGGTGAAATCATGTTATGTCATGTCATATCATGTTATGTTATGTTATGTCATATCATGTTATGTCATGTCATATTATGTCATGTTCAACATTTACTTGTACATTACACCTCTGGCTAACCCTTCGGGGAATACAGTCGTGATGGTATGTTGTGTTGATGATATTATTATAATCACTCACGTCTTTGTCGAGGCTGTGTTGTTTTTTCATGTGGAAATGAACGCCCAATCTGTTGAGAAATGTAAACCCACACAGATTACAAACGTGAGACGACGTATGGATGCGTCGCAGATGACCCAGGTATGTCGTTTTGCAGCTGTGAACAAAAACGATTGTAAGTTGATAGTAACTCATCGAATCGTTAATCTTAAAGTTAATATAGCAAATTGATTTTTATCTCCGAAGAAATATGAGCTTTACATTTTTTAAATAAGGGTGAATTTGCTATATTATCGCTTCAACTCTGAGCTAGTATGATTTTTTTTTTGTTATGTTTATGTGATTTTAAATACAGATTTAAGTACACTAAGACCCTGGAAATAGATCTATATAGACTATGTTAGGAAAAATCCTGTCGGATCCGAAAGGGGCATATAGGTATCCAGATCACAAAACCAAATCGGTTTAAAGATAATTTATTTCTTATAAAAACTAGTTACCTCTAGCATGCTGGATTGATAAAATAATCCTTATTAATAATGTAAACGTGAAAGTTTGTGAGTATGGATGCATGGATGTTTGTTACTCTTTCACACCAGAACGGCTAAAGGGATTTGGATAAAATTTGGCACAGAGATAGATTATAGTCTGGAATAACACATAGGCTACTTTTTATCCAGGTCGGAACCAATACTTAAGTCCACGCAGACCAAGTCGCGGGCAGAAGCTAGTTTAATATAATGTAATATTATGACATTAATAAGAATTGATTAAATATTTGTGAATTAAACAAAATAAAATCGAGATACGAATCATACATTCAAATTAATTATTTGTAATCTAAATAACATAAGCAACATTAAATATCCATGAAAGTAATCATATTACATATGAAGTTTAAAATTAGTGTCGTCGTGCCCAAATTGGCGCAATTACACCAAAATCTAGAAAATTCATAAAATGTTATAAGACCACAATTGATGTGTTAGTATGTTTGGCACCTAAGGACGTTTTTATTGGGCATTTGAAAAGTGAAAATGATTATATAAATAGATCCGGATCTCGATACCCATTATTGGGCCTCCGGTAACCTTACTCACTCAGCGAAACACAACGTAAGCGTTGTTTGACGCCGGTTTTCTGTGAGGCCGTGGTATCACTCCGGTCGAGCCGGCCCATTCGTGCCAAAGCATGGCTCACCCACGTAAAAAAAATTAGGCTTTCTTTTGGGCAGAAGTACACACTAGGCCATTGGTTAAATTGTACTTACAGAAACACTTCGGAGCAGTGCTCACATTTGAATTGAGCACCTTCGTGAAGGTTTACATGGTTCTCCAGTAGTCCGCTGAAAGAATTATATGAAACGATTATAATATTACAAACATGTAAAAAAACCCGACTGCTAAAAAATATGGAAACAAGATGATTAATCTCATGCAGTCGGAAGTCTTTTTCGCTACAAAGCATGTCAAAGAAATATACATATATACACTCGAAAAACATAACTATCCTTCTAGCGCAGTCGGGTAAAAAGGGGTTGAAATTAAACTACTGTTTAATTTCAACCCCACAACAAGGATTGTATCGCGTTTACCAAAAACACATGTCTACACTTTAAAAGAGACCCTGTTTCTCTGAGTTTTTTTCGGCGTTTCTTCTCAGAGGTCATCAATTACGAAATGCAGGTGCTAAAAAAGTAAAACAGTGACTTTAAAAGATCGATTTTCAGCATCTCGGAGTTTTCATTTGTGCCTGGTTAATAGCAACACTTTCGCCCTACATAGGACCTCATCTATGGCTGTAACAGCATGGAGCAGGGGGTTGGGGGTTGGGGGTTGAGACCCCCCCGAAACGTACAGACCGACATTTGCTACGATTCTTACTTACCTCTTTTGCGTCATTCATATTTGGATACGTTTAACATGCGTTAATGCAAAATAATATAAAAATTTAACATCAAGTTACGTCATGTTATGTCATATCATGTTAATTAATTTATTTATTTATGTCATTTAGTTATTTTTTCATGTTATGTTATGTCATGTCATATTATGTCAAGTGTCATGTTATGATTAACGGTTAAATTAAGGTTTTCTTACCGACGTGTGGTTACAAATTTACATTTGCGACATTTATACTCATTGCTGTGAAATTCAGATATATGTCTCAAGAGGATCCCTTTGTTTGGCTTACGAATTTTGCAGATATAGCACTCAAATGGACCGGCAGCCTGAAAAAATATTTCTTTTATTGACAATTACACTGTTAAAAAAAACATCCAATACCGAAGATTACATATACCATATAGGTATCCCAATCCCATCACCAAATAAATAAGAAACATAAAATATTCATAAAAGTAAACTTATGAAGTTCATGATTCAGATTCAGATAAACTTTGATTGCTATAAGTTTAACTCTAATTGTAAATTATCTGTTGACAGAAATTTTACTCTTAATAATAATTAAAATTACGTTATAACAAATTTACCATATTAATAATAATTATTTGACATATTTTATCATTAATGACTTATCAATAAGAATTTTGTATAGTTTATAATTATGTTGCATGCCTTGAGGTGGAATATGGTGGTACCTACAAATTTTATTTTGTAACATCTTATGCAATACCCATATTCGCAACAAATTAATGAATTTGAATTTGAATGAATGAATGAATTCATTATTATCATCATTAGCCCGTACTAGTCCACTGCTGGAAGTAGGCCTCCCCGAATGCGCGCCAGCATCCGCCAGCAACCTTTCGCAAATCAAGTTCACGATTGTCGTGCTCAAATTGCCGCAATTAGTTGTTTAACGCCGGTTTTCTGTGAGGCCGTGGTATCACTCCGGTCGAGCCGGCACATTCGTGCCAAAGCATGACTCGCCCACGTGAAAAGATTTGATTTGATTAGCACACCTCTGCCTTACCCTTCGGGGTATGCAGACGTGATGCTGCATTGTTTACTCAGCGGGACCCGTGTAGATTGTTGTTACCTGTGAATGTTTCTTAATATGACTCTGATACGAATCTTCCCTCTGGAATCCCAAGTAGCACAAATTGCATTTGTGTAGTGCACGGATGTACTCCGCACTCTCCTGTCTCTTCTCCATCTCTAACATCTGTTGCTCATGAGTCAATGGCGTGATAATGAAAAACTTTTTCTCCTTCTCTTTTTTGGCACTGTAATCAATTATTTTTTTAATCAATTGCAACTGAATTTGAATTGCAATTGAATTTGAATTGCAATTGAGAACATTTCAAAATTACTAGGCCACCAAAACAAAAAATACTGTTACGTTTTTACGTTTACGTTTTTCTATCCTGAGTTCCAAAACATTTTTATTTGTATGTCTTCATACCGGAGAAAAAAAATAAAAAACGTATGATGACGTCACTTATACGGCGGAAACTGAGAAAATCGAAATTTTGATCAAATGATCAATGATCGAAATGAATCAAAATAATAGTAAATCAACAACGAAATAGGTAATGTCTCTCTCTTTGTGATTTTTTGCATTTTTCATGCTAAGATTACAAATATAAAGTTATTTTATTAAAGGAAAAATTCAATGATAGATGCCAAACTGATCTAAGACAATACTGGTTTCTGACTTTATTTCAATGATCTAAGACAAGTTTTTTAAGGGTCAGAAAAATGACGTCAATTCATCGTCATCGTACCCATGACGTCATTTGACACTTACGTCTGTTTAGAATAGGAAGAACTTCGAAGTCGAAAATAAATATCAAAATGATTGAATATCGGGGAAATAAAAAATACGGGTATCCTATTTTTCGATTTAGTTTCAAATAATCTTATAATATATGTGTGTTAAAACATGAAATGTTGTCAATTTATTGAAATTTTAATTGTGTCATGTCCAACACTGGCCCGTGCTCAGCAGTGGGATAAAATAATGATGACATAGTCAAAGTCAAAGTCAAAATGTTTTATTTCAATTAGACCACTAAATAGGTACTTTTGAAAAGTCAAAACTATTTGCACGGGTCCAAAAAGTGGGTCGTATGGAGAAGAGCCGGCAAGAAACTCCATAGACACTCTTTTAAAAAAATAAAAAAACTTGATTACACATACTTACGTCGTTTCCGTATTCACTGTTGTAATATTTTTTCTGATTCTCTTTGGTAGACTCTCACCTTCAGTAAGAATCGTGTCTTGTGAAACTATGGTACGCTTTCTCTTAGTTCTTTCTTCTTCTATATAAAAATTATTTATGGATTCACTCGCTTCACTGTCATCCTCATCCATGTTGGTAACCGAATCAAAAACAACACATTCTTGTAAAGTTTCGTAGTCTGTATCTGTGTTTTTAAAATCAATAGTTTCTTCTGAGATTTTTTCTTCATGAATTGTGTTATTAATCTTATTATCAGTATTTAAATTATTACTATAATTATGTTCAGAAATTATAACAGTGGCATTAAAATTATTAACTTTTCCTTCGTCAGCTTCGCTTTCTATTGGTATTTCCACCTCTTTTATATCTTCAGGTAAATCGTAATCGAACTTATTATTGATTTCAACAAATGTATCATTAATTTGAACATCGTAATGGTTGCTATCGAAATGTTTTTGAACTAGTGATGTTTTTAAATCGAATTGTTTTCGATTTATTTTTTTTATATCCCGAATTGTTAGCTGAAAGAAAGTTTGTGAGAATTTGCCATAATCTATAACTGCAGTACGGTCAAAATAAAGCTGAAGAGTTTGATTGTTTGCTTGAACGCGCTAATCTCAGGAACTACTTGTTAGACTTGAACACTTCCTTATGTATTGGATAGTCCATTTATCGAGGAAGGTTATAGGCTATATAACATCACGGTACAACCAATAGGAGCGGAGCAACGCGGGCGAAACTGCAGGCGGGTGGCTAGTTTTCATATAAAAAAACTCGCTATAAGCTCGCAGTTGGGGTCGTAAAAGATTCGCATTCAAGTTCAAACATTCTGTTTCAATTGGACCATAAACACTTTTGAAATGTCAAAAGCTATTTGCACGGTTCCAAATAGTAGGTCTTAAGGAGAAGAGCTGGTAAGAGAGACTCCATAGATACTCTTTTCAATAGATAATTGATGTTTACAATGTTTTTATTCTATTAATGTGAGTATTGTGGAGTTCGACAATCAATAATACGTGATTATGGTCCTTACTGATTTCGATATTTTTATACAAAAACACTTATTTAGGGGTATTACATCGCTCAAATCCAAAAAATACCCTAGCTTTAAAGAAGTTTCTAGTGGAATCCTTATGTGTGTTTGCCATGTAAGAAATATATGTTATACTGAGTATTCATTGGAGCCAGCACACTCCAGCTTAGGGAAGTGAGATCAAAGCATTCCACCTACATAAATAATATTAAATCATGAATAGATTAGGTCATCACAAACAAATTGTATTGTTTAATTTTTTTATAAATTTGCCCCAATTTTGGATAATAATTAATGTAAATAGGCCTTTTTTAATCTAATTTGTATTTTTTTCTCTTTAACGGCTTAATAGGTAGTCATGAAATTTATACCAAAAAAATTGTAATGACTTTATTAATAATTTGTATTGTTTTTATTTTCTTATTTCTTTGAATATTTTGAAATAATAAAGAAATACCCGAAACCTCACTAGCACCCCGCGTGGAGCACCGCCACAATGCCTGTGACTAACAAATACTAGCACAAAGACTAAATCCTCAAGGTCATTGGGCAATGTAATACCCTTAAGTGATTTTATCTGCGCAGCCGTTTTGAAACACCTTACATCAGACGCGCAACAGTTTTTTCGAATAATCTAGTACTTAGTAATACTTACAAGCTGGTCTGGTTTCAGTAGATCCCGTAAGAGTCCGTCGCTGAGCAGCGCCTTGGCCTTGAACGAGGCGGCGGCAGTCAGCCGCGCCGCACACTCCCAGCACAAGCACTGAGGCAACCTTGCTGCTTCACCCTGACTAGCCTGTCCACAGCATCATCATTAACTCACTGTCCCAGGGGTCTCCTCTCGCAATGAGAGGGATTAGGCTATAGTCCACCACGCTGGCCTAGTGCGGGTTGACATACATCACACGCCGTCGAGAAAATCTCTCAGGCCTTTCCTCACGATGCTTTCCTTCACCGTTGAAGCGAATAACAATAAATTATCACTTAGTAGTTAGTTTAATAAGATTAATATTAAATGTACTTGAATGATATCCCAAAACCCGGGATAATTTTCCCGAAAAAAATAAATGTTGACGTCGTCGGAATCCGCTTTTATGGGCCTATCACATCCCGGGGATAAAATGAAATGGATGAAGACGCGCGCCGTGCGGAACTACCCTCATTATTTCTAAATGGCTTCATCTGCGCGAACTAGCGAGTTCGTCTTTTTTGCTATGAGATATGATGAGTTTGCCCCCAAACGAGCAGACGGATCGCCTGAGGGTAAACGATTACCGCCGCCCATAGACACCCGCAATACCAGAGGAGTCACGAGTGAGAGAACATTATCTTTATTCTTTGAAATTTAGGTAGAATTAGCTCATTTTTTGCCGATCACTGCTCAACATAATCTACAATCACAACTATCAATATAAAATCGGTACATACCGGTAAGCCAGTGATAACTTCGAATGTTTCATTGAACTCTCGTATATTCTGCATTTTTGGATGGTGGGTGAGACAAATACGACATATCTGGACAAAGAAAGAGACAAAGCGTAACAGGCAGCAATAGGGCATTAAACAATAAAAATTTCCACCAATTAAATGTTTAATCAATTGCAATCGAGTTAAACTTAATTGATTAAAATTTTTATTGGTTGCAATTGAATTAATTTTAATTGCAATTTTATTTAATTTACTTTTTAAATCCACTTTTATCATGCGTACCGCTGAATGGCATTCCAGGCTTGCAAACACTTTTTCTCTTTATTACTATTTGCACGCCAGTCTTCACAGGTCAGAATATGATGTTATAATAATTATAAGTTAAATATCTATTAATTTTATTATTCTTATTTTAAAAAGGACTATTGCATTTGCTGTATTACAAAAAAAATTGTGGGCCATCTTGGCAAAACATAGTGAGCCATGATAAAATATGTTTCCACCTATGTTTTACAAAATAAATAAATTGATTGATTGAACGGAACGCGCTTCCCAGTAGAATACTATCTATTCTATTAATATTCTATTCAGTGGGTATTCCCCGATAGATATAATCTGGGTGTCTTTAAATCACGAGTAAATCGGCATCTTTTAGGTAGGCGCGCTCCATCGTAGACCGCAGTGTCGCTTAACATCACGCGAACTGGCGGATAAGCGTAAGCCTAACACGTAAAAAAAATTGTGGTGCGCTTAAATTAATTTATTAATTAATTAATGATTAAAATTTTAATTAAAAAATACTTAATGATTTCGATATTTTTGCATTTTCACAAAAACAATGCTTTTTATAGCGGTTAGGAACGGCTATATTCGGACGCGCACAGTTATTTCGGCTGTAGTGTATCTATTTAATATACTATTGATTTCTAACTCACATTAATAATCCCGACGTTTCGGACCCTTTACAGCGTCCATGGTCACGGGCAGACTGAGGTGTTGTGAAACGTCGGGATTATTAATGTGAGTTTGACGCGATAGAATCCGTAAGCTGTTTCGTTTTCAATATATAATATAGTGCTAAAAACATAACCCTCCCTTTTGGCTTGGCCGTAGTCGGGTAAAAAGTACCAAAAGTCATTGATTGTCACTTTTTCAGATTTGTATAAGCTGTTATTAAAATATTTACCATCATTGTAGCAGGAAAGTTGAGGTTCTGAAAAAAAAAACAAATTTTCAGAGATTACGTACATACACGAGATTATTCATTTATATTCATTTATTTGCATACCATAATGTGAGTAGTAGGTGTTATAAAAGGCTTAAAGCTAAATAACAATTAAGGACCCTGCTAGGGCACAGCAACAAAATTAAAATTACATTAATCTCAAAGTATTAATAACAATAAACATAATAATATCACAATAACTCAAAGATAATTTTTGTTATACCTATTTAAACATTCATATTTAAAAAAATAAATAATTAAAAAAAAGAGAATAATAATATATATCTTCTATACTTATAATAAATCTGCAGAGAGGTCAATTCTGTACATGAAATATATTTCCAAAATAACTATCAGCGGGTGATTGGTGATCGATACTGACGCCAAAAATGCAATCAGTAAAATTTTTGTCTGTCTGTCTGTCTGTATGTTCGTTATAGAAACAAAAACCACTCGACGGATTTCAACGAAACTTGGTACAATTGTTCTTCATACTCCTGGGCAGGTTATAGTATACTTTTCATCACGCTACGATCAATAGGAGCAGAGCAGTGAAGGGAAATGTTGGGAAAATGAGTGATTCATGAGAAAGGTTTCAAGCTATAAAACATCACGCTACAACCCTTAGGAACGGGGCAACGCAGATGAAACCGCGGGCGAAGAACTGGGGAACAAAGTAACTACCATTACCAACATCTATGACAATTAGGCATGGAAAATTTCGCAGATAGCATGTGAAAAATCACATGAAATCATTTTTCATCCGTCACAACTGCGACTTTTTTCACACAGCCAGCTCAAAATCGCATTTCAACGAAATCTGTTTTTAATGCAATCGCATTTCGTTCACGATTTCATTGTAAGTAGCCACGATTCTCCGAGTTTGTTTCGGTGTTTCTTCTCAGAGGTCGTCAGTTAGGAAATGCCGGTGTCAACTAGTTAAAAAAAAATTGACTTGTAAAAGTGTCCTTAAAACATCTGTTTACAGAAATAAATATCATTTAATCATTTCATTCATTCATTTAATCATTTAGCAAAATAGCAAATGTGGCGATAAATGATTTTGAATGAAAATAGGCAATATACATTTGAAACAGATGAGGGCATTATTTTTTTTTGGGGTACTATTTTGAATCCTCATTACGTCTCTATCAATATTTCCTGATTTTATTTCTTTTTCGATGTGAAAATAATTATTGAAAAGTGCAAAAAAAATGTGGGAAATTCAGAGCAGTTGAAACGGAGCGTTATTGGTCAGACGATTTGACCAATGGCGTCAGTCGAGTATGACGTCAAAGTCTATGTGTATGTCACTGTCAAAAGCGCTTGTTCTGTTCGTAACGACTGTGAAGTTCTGAAATTGTATTAATTATCATTGTTCAATATCAAATTGTTACACTTATTCTGTGAGATAAAACTTTGTGACAAAATGACTGACAGCGGTTATATGAAGGTTATGTGTCATAGACTTTGACGTCACGGGCCAAGCGCGCCATAATGGCGGGCGTTTAAAACGCCTGAAAAAGTTTAAAATTTAAAGAAAAATATATATATACTACATTTTACATTTTTGGTGCTGAATATTATTTAACAGTAATAAAACGATATAAGCTATCATAAAAAAATATAAAGAAATCAGTGCATATTCCCTATTAATTGCGGACGAAAAGTAGCAGGCTTCGAAATTTCGCATGTGAAATCACCGTGAAAAATAAACATAATTACATCAAATAAAAATAAATGAAATGTAGCGATATTTTCTATGCCTATGATAATCTTTAGTATTAGTTACAAGATTAAATAGCCTGGCAACTAGTCTATCCTTAGAATATTAGTATTACCCAGAAATTGGGCTGCGGAGGTCTGATGGTAGTCAGACATCAATCCGTCAGTTTAAACAAACATAAATTCTGACATAGACAAACGACAACACGTTTGGAGTAGCGGCTGAGCGATCGGCTTCTGCGCTACTTGTTATAGGTTCGATTCCCACGCAGAGCAAACATTTTTATGGCCTACAGGTACCTAAGGGTCTAGGCGTTTGATGAAAAAAAAATGCTTTGTCTTACACTAGAATTTTCTCCTGTATCGTGGGTGCGATTACAAACACAAATTCTGAACCTGTAGATCATACAAATATTTGCTGGATCGATCGAACGTGGCGCAAAAGCCGATCAATCAGCCGCTACGCCAAACGTGTTGTCGTTTGTGTATGTCAGAATTTATGTTTGTAAACGCACCCACGGTACAGGAGAACATCCTAGTGTGGGGTAACGTTTAAAAAAAAGTATGGTTCACTACTGCCTATCCCCATAGGAAAAAGCGTGATTGTATGTATGTAATTGTTAGATTTCATAATAAATTAAATAGTAAGAAGTAATACACTCACTAGTTTCACAATGGGTAATGCCGACGTATGTATCCTCAGTCCATCCTTCGTTTCATAGAAGCTGCCTTCAGTAAAATGTTCAGAACATATCTTGCTCTCATCATTGACTGCAGAGCTTGGAATACCAAGGGCATCAACCCATGCCTTACGAAGGTCAGGACTTTTTGGAAACCTGTAAAACGATACCTATTTTTATTTAAGTTGCTGCTACCCCCATTCATAGTAGTCATCGAGGGGGGGAGGAACTTTGAGGGGGACGTAATCAGAGAGTAGGTACTCGTGACTAGGGAACGCAATCCCGATCTCACGGGTTCTCGATCTCACGAGATCTCGTGTCATTTTTCGGCATCAATCCTGAAGCATAATATGACGAGATCTCGGTCGAGCGGGATTGACGGGATTGGGCGACAGTTAGTAGTCAGCGACGCTACACTTGTCCACTCGGTGCGCGAACAATGCGATGATTGACAGCTGGGAGTGTCGAACAGCGAAAGCAAACTATCCTGACTATTAACGAATATTAGCGACGGATGACGAGCGAGACAGATGATTTAATTCTGTGAAGAGTAAGTGAACTAGAGTTATACACATGCCTGCAGGCACTTATTTGTTTATGTAATTGTTTTAGATGCATAAAGCGGCGGTAGTCTAGTGGCTAGGGCGTCGGACTTGCGATCTTGCGGGTTGGAAACCCACCCACTGCACTACCGACTCAACATTGCCTGTAAGCATTTTTCTTGTTGTGCCATTGTACTTACTCCTTATTTTGCTTAAATTAAGGATTTTGTTTAAGTCAATTTTTTTAAAACTATCCGAGATCTCGGAAATGCCGGGATGCCACAAGATTGTAATCTACTCTCGCGAGATCTCGAATAGCGATTGCATTCCCTATGCGTGG
This sequence comes from Acronicta aceris, assembly GCA_910591435.1. Lineage (NCBI taxonomy): Eukaryota > Metazoa > Arthropoda > Insecta > Lepidoptera > Noctuidae > Acronicta > Acronicta aceris. The sequence goes on along the minus strand of OU342787.1, from coordinate 4,098,931 downwards.
ATAAGTAATAGGAAGTTTGTCAATGAAACATGTACGATTTGGAGGGGGGGGGGGGTCATAATACCCGTGACCCCCCTCGGGCCGCCACTGCCCCCTATCGTAATTCCTTAGCTTAAAGCCAACCCATCCCAGGCCGTCATCTTGGATCCGCCACTAAATAAGGAGTCAGACAATATATAAAAATATACTTACATGTAGAATGTGATGCTATTATTGCATCTATTTCTCTGTCTGTTACTAATACATGTTGAGACTATGCAAGTTTTCTTCTTTATGTGCCTGAGAAACATATATATATATATACATATATTAATATAGCATCAACTAATTTACTGTTTTAAAACTATTTTTATAGATTTTATTGTGTTGCGATATTATTTAATCCGATCTGATCAGATCCTTTACAGCATCCATGGCCACGGGTAGACTGAGGTGCAGGTACCAGCCAAAGACTTTGGGGGGGTCATAGTCAGAGAGTAGGTACTCATGACTAAATGATAGGTTTGTCAATAAATGTGTAAGATTTTAGGGAGGGTCATGACTCCCACAACCCCTACGTGTCGCCACTGCTGAGCTGTTGGATGTCTTAATGTAAAAGAGTCTCTACAGATCTAGTAACAGAATTTAATTAGATTTCATACATGCATACCTACCATCACACCGGTTTTCCCTGAAGAGTTAGGCAGAGGTGCACAAATGTAGGTACACACACATTTTGACAGTATGTTTTTTTAGATCCAATATAATAGTGAGAGAACCTATTGCCGTTAACCAGGCACAAATCCAAACTTTTAGCTGCTACTAAGAATTTTACAGAAAAACCGAATAACACTGTTTGAGCTAGGAATCGAACCCAGGATCGCTAGCATAGCAGTTGCGCTTCAGACCACTACACCACTGAGGCAGTCTCAGTTAGAAAAAACTAATTATTTATAATAAATTAATATTCATCCAGAAATAATAATAATACTGCAATTAGCTTGTATATGTTTGTTGTTGTTATTGTAAATAACTGCACTACGTAATAACAAAATAACAATGTTGGAGACAATAACAACATAAATGATAATAAATGATAATAAATTAAAACATTGAATAACCTACATCTTTAATTTTTATATTAAATTCTTTGGAACAAGAAAAAAATCGTGAAATAAATAGATTAATAATAAAATAAATTAACAAATAATTATAATATTAATTTAATGATGTATGGCTAACCTTCTGTCTATTACTGGCTGACCAGTTGCATTTATGTACAAAGAAGGTATGCTGTCAGGTTTCAACTTTTTGTATTTTGGCGTTGTTTTCATCAAAATATGCATCAGTGGCATATCATAGTCTGTATTTAAAAAATGAGCTGAACATACCCTACCTGAAATGAAATCATATTTATTTCTGTAAATACGTAGCTTGTAACCCTCTAACCACCACATGAAAACAGAAAAAACGGTGCCAAGCTCTGAATTTCCAATACAAATCTGTCACCTGTGTCACGACAGTGGCGTGCTGGGCAGATTTTGGTTTGTCGTCTATACATGACTGTGACAGTCAAAAGGTTACGGGACGAGTAATGAATTTACAACTAATTAAGTATAATATCTCGATACATCTATTTTTTTATTCCTGATAGGTTTAACCACCAGTTCACCTGATATTAAGCGACACTGCCATCTACGATGGAGCACGCTTGCCTATAAGAATCCGATTCACTCTTGATGTAAAAACACCCATTGGCTTCATCAGTCTACTGCAAAGAGTATAGTAATATAATGGATTAGTGCTCGTAATTGCGTCTGCTCTAGAGGTCCTAAGCTACCGTACATGTGCGTGTCGGGCTTTCCATCATCATAAAGTATCAACAATCATCTCAATTCGGTCACAAACACAAACTATCTTCGTCAAACAGAGATAATAATAAGCAAGTAAATGTACATACCAGTTTTAATGTTTGTTTTCGGTCTACAAAACTGAAGCCATGCATTAGCTACCGTCTCTTCTTTAGGAAAAGTAAAAAACCGTATGTTACCACCTTTTATACTCCTATTTTTACAGTTTACAATTGAACAACAAACCATTTTTTAAACAAGAAAGAATAGTTATAATAAATAAATACAAAGGTACAAGCAAGAACTATTAAAATGGATGTGGTTTGACATTGACAGCAACACAGTATTTTTTATACCGACTCTTGACAGTTGAAGGGTTACCAGTATTTGTCAAAAAAAGATAGTGATAGTGATAGATAGATAATGGCTAATGAATGAACGAAATTGAATGAACTCATCTAATGTACTTACGATATGTTAGTTAGTAAACTAGTAGAACTTTGTTAAAGGAAATAAAATGACAAAAGTAAAAAAAGCTTTAAATGATGTATTTATTTATTTATTTATGCACACTAATAATACAAAATAGTAACATAAAACTTAGGACTACTACGTACAAAGGTACTGCTTATGTCTAAAGAAATCTCTTCCAGCAGACCTGCGAGAGGAGAGTTTAAACAAGAAATGTAGACAGAAGTGTGAAAATAATAGTAATGATTTTAATTTTTGTTTTTTTTATAGCCAAATTTTTTCCCACTCCTGGGCAAAGGCCTCCACTTTCTCCTTCCAAATTTCTCCATTTTGCGTGATCTCTGGCCAAGCTTGTCCCGCAAACATATCAAATCGTCGCGCCATCTACGTCGTGGCCGACCTTGACGGCGCTGTCCACTATCAGGCGTTCAGTTGGTGAAAACTTTTGCCTATCGGTGTTGTTTTAGTTTATTAGAAGAATATAATGAAGAAAAAAACATTAATAATTAATAATAGTGGCTCGTCCCGACTTCACACGGGTGGACGTTATTGAAGTTTTAGTAAGGATCCCTATATTTTTCTAGTAATAAATATAGCTCAGGGATAATGTAGCATTCTAAAGGTGAAAGAATTTTTGAAATCGGACCGGTACTTTTTGAGTTGAAGGGTTACCAGTTTTTGTCAAAAAAAAAGATGATGAAATGAAAGATGAAATTAGTTCATCCTTACGCCACCGTAAGGATGTACGAAATTGAATGAACATATGTACATATATATGCAAACTTTATAGCGTATCCGTATGTATTCGTTACTATAACAACTATGTAGTTATTTTCGTATCGTTACGTTACTCGTTACTTTTGATACTAATAACATAGAGCATCACATCGAGTCGTGTTTCATATTGCGTACCGTATGATGTTGACGTCGCGTCGTTCGTACTATGTAGAAAACATACGAGTACTCATCTCATATATTACATACCTAGCTTATGCATAAGGTGCATTTTAACTTTGCCGTATTTTGAATGGGACTTGTGTATAAATGTAAATCTAAATTTAGGTAAATTGGTCAGAACTACAAGTAAACTGTTATAATTACTCCAAGGATATGATGGAAAACTAATAAATTTGCAAAACACGCATCAAACTGAAACAGTTGTATTTCTCTTTGTAAAAAAAAAAAAAATCAAACTAACATCAGTAAAAAAAATACGAAACATGCGAGTAACGAAATGCATTCGTGAGTAACGTTTCGGTACTCGGTACTAATTGGCGTACCAGTTACTCAGTAGCGAATAAATACGGTTTGCTACAGCTCTAGTACTGATTACAATTAAAAGACGACGTGTTGTACATATTTTGGTCTCTTGGACGTTAGGGAATGCCTATTATATTATTAAAAAGAAAGATTTTTATTTAAATATTTTATTGACTTATTACAATAACTTACTCTTATTAACATAAATAACCGGTAATATTTGAACCGGATATTCTTAGGTAATTCAGTTCACGTCATCATCATCATCATCATCAGCCTATGTTCGTCCACTGCTGGACGTAGGCCTCTCCTAATGAACGCCACAGAGCCCGATCTTCGGCTTAATCTTCGTATTTAATCATAATTAATGTAATTGGTAATTTTACTGTGGCTTATACATAAACTTCTCCTGTTATCCGTTATCCAGATCCTCTGTTTCAAAGCTAACCCTAGACTAACCTAATCATTTCGCCACGTGTCGTGAGTTCTATTCCTACCCGAATCAAATATTTATGCAGTCCACGTATATTTTTGTCGAGACTGGGTGTACAGTAAACGCCCAAAAGTCTAAAGCACACTAATTTCATTACATTACTATGAACAGTACGAGCGAGCTCGATACAGCCAGTGCGTGTCACTTAATAGGTCGTAAGTCAAACTAAACGTCAAGCTATTGCGTTGTGAGATTGCCTATGGACTTTGGTCGCCACTGTACTTTGGGATTTGTAAAGTCCACCACGACAGCAGGAGGTGTGTTTAAAAAAAAGAAGAAAAAAGAAAGAAATAAAGTTATCTTGGCCAATTATCTCGTCTATTCTTCGTCCACTTCTTCTTTAGCGGTTCGTCTTTTTTTAGGCCAGGGAATTTTGAAATGCACGTGGCGGACGTGACTGTGGAGTCCATCGGCCGCAGTGAATCTTTTTAAGCAAATTTCACATTCATGTGGTTTCTCTCCCATGTGGATCTGAAAAAAATTTTTGTTAGTCATGTTACTCTTCAGTTTAGTGCAGTGATGCTCAAAGTGGTCTGTACCTGTAGTAATTGTGTGAAGTGTAAGCGCCGCTGTCAGGTGACATTGACAGATGACACCTGACAGACGGCGATTATGAATGATTTGTATAAATCGAATTACTTTATATTACTATTTTTTTTTTCATAATCGAATGACGTTACTAATTAGTACTACTAATCCTGTTGTAAAAAGTCCAGAGCCTCGAGGGTCGCTCCGGGAGGGGGGGTCAAACATTATTACCTACCTAAAAGGCTGAAACTGTATATTTATATTCAAGGAAATAATTGTGGTAGTATTATATGAATAGGATACCATATGCTAGAATATTTTTTCATCATAAAAAGAATTACATATTATTATACTTGTGTACCTAAATCCAACACTCACCATGAAAACAATATTCTTAAAGTGATATTGACTAATATACTTTGCATCGACTTGCGACCGCGACTACTAACTAAATTAGTAATTACTAATCTATATAATCGAGATATCTCGAGACATCTTCATAATCGAATGATTTCGTTAGCATAACTCATAATCACCCACCGCTAATTTAAGGCAGACAGGGTGTGGCTAGATGCAATGGATAAGTAACACAAAAGTGAATAAATATTAAATTAGGAACATTTCACGCCTAATATTTCAAATCACGACGACACTACAGTATCGACCCCGAGGGCTCTACTAATGCAAGGGGTCCATGTCAGCGGAAAAACTACAGGAGTCCCTGAGGGTCTTAATGGGAATCCATGATAATGAATCTCTGGAGCTCTATGGAGCTTCTCCTTCTCCATAAAACCCACTATTTGGAACTGTGCACCTAGTTTCGACAATTTAAAAGTACATGTAATATTGGTCTCATTGTAATATAACATTTAACGGACTAAACATTTGTAAATAACATAACATTATCAACTTCTTACATTGTCCCTCTGCTGGGCACAGGTTTTCTCTTAGAACGAGAGGGATTAGGCTATATATAGTCCACCACGCTGGACTACTGCGGGATGGCAGACTTCACACGCCGTCGAATAAATCTTTCAGGCATGCAGGTTTCCTAACGATGTTTTCCTTCATCGTTTAAGGCGGATCGTTCAGCTGAGCCCGAGAAATTCAAATTTCAAGTGAATTTTCGCAGTTTGTAGGTCTATAACAAGTTCTAGATTCATGGCAGTTGTAATTGCGACATTAACTATACAACATTCACAACTGAGAACTAAAACCTTTACTTATAAATCCTTATCAAGCCAAAAACTTGACGCAATCTATGTAATTGGTCAAAATTGACATTTTACACTACTTTTAGCTACAATAATGGTTTTAGATAAAAATTGTTAATTTTGTATAGTTAATGTCGCAATTACCATTACCATGAATGCAGTACTTATTATACACCTACAAACTGCGAAAAACCACTCGAAATTTGAATTTCGCGGGCACAGCGAAACGATCCGCCTTAAGCGCGTATTATTACGCACATGACTTCGAAAAGTCAGAGGTCTGGAAAGTCAGAGCCTTGGATTCGAACTCGAGATCTTTGACTTGGCAGTGCAACGGTCATACCATTATCGGTCATACTGCTTTTAATTATAATACTGATCTAATTGACAACACTAAATTTTTAACACCCATCACTACATAGTATAAAACAAAGTCGCTGTCGCTGTCTGTCCGTCCCTATGTATGCGTAAATCTTAAAAACTACGCAACGGATTATGAAGCGGTTTTTTTAATGGATAGAGCGATTCAAGAGGAAGCTTTTAAGCTATTTAACATTACGCTACGGCTCTTAGGAATGGGGCAACGCGGGTGAAACCGCGGGCGGGCCGCTAGTATATTATAATTTTATTTGAAACTAGATAAAAAAATAGGATACCCGTATTTTTTATTAACCCGATATTGAGTCATTTTGATATTATTATATATTTTCGACTTGTGAAGTTCTGTCTATTCTAAACAGACGTAAGTGCCAAATGAGATCATTTGTACGATTATATGGTCTAAAAAGTAGTATGACTTCATTTATCTAACCCTTCAAATATTGTTTTATGTCAGTTTGGCATCTATCATATTTATACATAACCTTACATTACCTATTTCGTTGTTTATTTACTATTATTTAGTCAAAATTCCAATTTTCTCAGTTAAGTAAGTTCCGAGAGAGAGAGAGAGATGCGCACGCCGCACAGCTTACAAAAAGTGTCGTGACAACTTTTCGTAAGAAATTTTTCCGTCTAGCCCCCTTTCACAACGCGCGATAAGGAACTTCATTCCAAAAAGAGAGCTATCATTTGCCTATGACTAAATACTCACAGCTAAGTGTTTCTTCAAGTTTCTAGGCAACGTGAACAGTTTGTCGCATAGTTCGCATTTGTTGCTGGGCGGCTGGTTCATGTGTTTAACTTGTATATGTCCGACAAGGCTCTGCTTCTGACAGAACTTGTGACCACAATAGTCACACTCGTACATATCCCCTGTATGGACCAACATGTGCATGTCTAATCCTTGTTTACTCTGAGGACAGAAAGAAAATAACTTTATTCTGTACTAGCTTCAGCCCGCGACTTCGTCTGCGTGGACTTCAGGATTGGGTCCGACCTGGATAAAAAGTAGCCTATGTGTTATTCCAGACTATAATCTATCTGTGTGCCAAATTTCATCCAGATCCGTTCAACTTTCTGGTGTGAAAAAGTAACAAACATCCATACATTCGTCCATACTCACACTTTCACGTTCATAATATTAGTAAAGATCTATAATCTACAGTAAAGTTGCAATTTGATTATATGTA